>OZ024936.1:67305136-69844636 GCA_964017235.1 Sabellastarte sp. h YS-2021
AACACCCCTTAAAGTTGTTGGATCTGGCTCAAATTTTCACAGAAAACTCAATTTATATCAGGGAATAGAATTGCATTGGTCTGGGCCACTCGAGAGCCATATTAGAAATTTCATTTCCGGGGTGTGGGGCTGGCCTGGGCCCCCCTCATGGGGGTTATGTCAAATATATCACAATGTGGCCAATCTGGAGCCCTTAATTAATTTCATGCATGTTTTGACAATAAATGAGGACATTTTAGGCGCATTTGGAACATTACATGTCTGAAGAGAAATTATTGAACTCAAATAGTGCTGTTAAAATGGTCAAAAAAAGATGTAAATCAGCCCAAACCAGTACCAAAAGTTGGTCTATAATCCTGAAATTTGGCCAGAAAATCCTCTGTAACCTACTAAATGTGACTGCACAGGTTTCAGAATTACATCTGGTATAGCAGTGATTACTGATGTGGTATTTGGCCTCCAGCAGGCCTGTAATTCGCCTGCTGGGGGGTGCATTAAAGTACACTCATTTTTTGCCCAATAAGTCAGATGTAAGGCTATAAACCATATTTTCTGCGAGAGAGGGAGCCACTAAGAGAGAATTAAGTAGTGTATTCCTTTAGAAATACACACCAAGTCCAAAATGCCTGCCTTGGGAGTGCATGTAGGGAGGGTACCATTAAGTGGCAAGCCAGCCCAAAACACCCCTTAAAGTTGTTGGATCTGGCTCAAATTTTCACAGAAAACTCAATTTATATCAGGGAATAGAATTGCATTGGTCTGGGCCACTCGAGAGCCATATTAGAAATTTCATTTCCGGGGTGTGGGGCTGGCCTGGGCCCCCCTCATGGGGGTTATGTCAAATATATCACAATGTGGCCAATCTGGAGCCCTTAATTAATTTCATGCATGTTTTGACAATAAATGAGGACATTTTAGGCGCATTTGGAACATTACATGTCTGAAGAGAAATTATTGAACTCAAATAGTGCTGTTAAAATGGTCAAAAAAAGATGTAAATCAGCCCAAACCAGTACCAAATGTTGGTCTATAATCCTGAAATTTGGCCAGAAAATCCTCTGTAACCTACTAAATGTGACTGCACAGGTTTCAGAATTACATCTGGTATAGCAGTGATTACTGATGTGGTATTTGGCCTCCAGCAGGCCTGTAATTCGCCTGCTGGGGGGTGCATTAAAGTACACTCATTTTTTGCCCAATAAGTCAGATGTAAGGCTATAAACCATATTTTCTGCGAGAGAGGGAGCCACTAAGAGAGAATTAAGTAGTGTATTCCTTTAGAAATACACACCAAGTCCAAAATGCCTGCCTTGGGAGTGCATGTAGGGAGGGTACCATTAAGTGGCAAGCCAGCCCAAAACACCCCTTAAAGTTGTTGGATCTGGCTCAAATTTTCACAGAAAACTCAATTTATATCAGGGAATAGAATTGCATTGGTCTGGGCCACTCGAGAGCCATATTAGAAATTTCATTTCCGGGGTGTGGGGCTGGCCTGGGCCCCCCTCATGGGGGTTATGTCAAATATATCACAATGTGGCCAATCTGGAGCCCTTAATTAATTTCATGCATGTTTTGACAATAAATGAGGACATTTTAGGCGCATTTGGAACATTACATGTCTGAAGAGAAATTATTGAACTCAAATAGTGCTGTTAAAATGGTCAAAAAAAGATGTAAATCAGCCCAAACCAGTACCAAATGTTGGTCTATAATCCTGAAATTTGGCCAGAAAATCCTCTGTAACCTACTAAATGTGACTGCAGAGGTTTCAGAATTACATCTGGTATAGCAGTGATTACTGATGTGGTATTTGGCCTCCAGCAGGCCTGTAATTCGCCTGCTGGGGGGTGCATTAAAGTACACTCATTTTTTGCCCAATAAGTCAGATGTAAGGCTATAAACCATATTTTCTGCGAGAGAGGGAGCCACTAAGAGAGAATTAAGTAGTGTATTCCTTTAGAAATACACACCAAGTCCAAAATGCCTGCCTTGGGAGTGCATGTAGGGAGGGTACCATTAAGTGGCAAGCCAGCCCAAAACACCCCTTAAAGTTGTTGGATCTGGCTCAAATTTTCACAGAAAACTCAATTTATATCAGGGAATAGAATTGCATTGGTCTGGGCCACTCGAGAGCCATATTAGAAATTTCATTTCCGGGGTGTGGGGCTGGCCTGGGCCCCCCTCATGGGGGTTATGTCAAATATATCACAATGTGGCCAATCTGGAGCCCTTAATTAATTTCATGCATGTTTTGACAATAAATGAGGACATTTTAGGCGCATTTGGAACATTACATGTCTGAAGAGAAATTATTGAACTCAAATAGTGCTGTTAAAATGGTCAAAAAAAGATGTAAATCAGCCCAAACCAGTACCAAATGTTGGTCTATAATCCTGAAATTTGGCCAGAAAATCCTCTGTAACCTACTAAATGTGACTGCACAGGTTTCAGAATTACATCTGGTATAGCAGTGATTACTGATGTGGTATTTGGCCTCCAGCAGGCCTGTAATTCGCCTGCTGGGGGGTGCATTAAAGTACACTCATTTTTTGCCCAATAAGTCAGATGTAAGGCTATAAACCATATTTTCTGCGAGAGAGGGAGCCACTAAGAGAGAATTAAGTAGTGTATTCCTTTAGAAATACACACCAAGTCCAAAATGCCTGCCTTGGGAGTGCATGTAGGGAGGGTACCATTAAGTGGCAAGCCAGCCCAAAACACCCCTTAAAGTTGTTGGATCTGGCTCAAATTTTCACAGAAAACTCAATTTATATCAGGGAATAGAATTGCATTGGTCTGGGCCACTCGAGAGCCATATTAGAAATTTCATTTCCGGGGTGTGGGGCTGGCCTGGGCCCCCCTCATGGGGGTTATGTCAAATATATCACAATGTGGCCAATCTGGAGCCCTTAATTAATTTCATGCATGTTTTGACAATAAATGAGGACATTTTAGGCGCATTTGGAACATTACATGTCTGAAGAGAAATTATTGAACTCAAATAGTGCTGTTAAAATGGTCAAAAAAAGATGTAAATCAGCCCAAACCAGTACCAAAAGTTGGTCTATAATCCTGAAATTTGGCCAGAAAATCCTCTGTAACCTACTAAATGTGACTGCACAGGTTTCAGAATTACATCTGGTATAGCAGTGATTACTGATGTGGTATTTGGCCTCCAGCAGGCCTGTAATTCGCCTGCTGGGGGGTGCATTAAAGTACACTCATTTTTTGCCCAATAAGTCAGATGTAAGGCTATAAACCATATTTTCTGCGAGAGAGGGAGCCACTAAGAGAGAATTAAGTAGTGTATTCCTTTAGAAATACACACCAAGTCCAAAATGCCTGCCTTGGGAGTGCATGTAGGGAGGGTACCATTAAGTGGCAAGCCAGCCCAAAACACCCCTTAAAGTTGTTGGATCTGGCTCAAATTTTCACAGAAAACTCAATTTATATCAGGGAATAGAATTGCATTGGTCTGGGCCACTCGAGAGCCATATTAGAAATTTCATTTCCGGGGTGTGGGGCTGGCCTGGGCCCCCCTCATGGGGGTTATGTCAAATATATCACAATGTGGCCAATCTGGAGCCCTTAATTAATTTCATGCATGTTTTGACAATAAATGAGGACATTTTAGGCGCATTTGGAACATTACATGTCTGAAGAGAAATTATTGAACTCAAATAGTGCTGTTAAAATGGTCAAAAAAAGATGTAAATCAGCCCAAACCAGTACCAAATGTTGGTCTATAATCCTGAAATTTGGCCAGAAAATCCTCTGTAACCTACTAAATGTGACTGCACAGGTTTCAGAATTACATCTGGTATAGCAGTGATTACTGATGTGGTATTTGGCCTCCAGCAGGCCTGTAATTCGCCTGCTGGGGGGTGCATTAAAGTACACTCATTTTTTGCCCAATAAGTCAGATGTAAGGCTATAAACCATATTTTCTGCGAGAGAGGGAGCCACTAAGAGAGAATTAAGTAGTGTATTCCTTTAGAAATACACACCAAGTCCAAAATGCCTGCCTTGGGAGTGCATGTAGGGAGGGTACCATTAAGTGGCAAGCCAGCCCAAAACACCCCTTAAAGTTGTTGGATCTGGCTCAAATTTTCACAGAAAACTCAATTTATATCAGGGAATAGAATTGCATTGGTCTGGGCCACTCGAGAGCCATATTAGAAATTTCATTTCCGGGGTGTGGGGCTGGCCTGGGCCCCCCTCATGGGGGTTATGTCAAATATATCACAATGTGGCCAATCTGGAGCCCTTAATTAATTTCATGCATGTTTTGACAATAAATGAGGACATTTTAGGCGCATTTGGAACATTACATGTCTGAAGAGAAATTATTGAACTCAAATAGTGCTGTTAAAATGGTCAAAAAAAGATGTAAATCAGCCCAAACCAGTACCAAATGTTGGTCTATAATCCTGAAATTTGGCCAGAAAATCCTCTGTAACCTACTAAATGTGACTGCACAGGTTTCAGAATTACATCTGGTATAGCAGTGATTACTGATGTGGTATTTGGCCTCCAGCAGGCCTGTAATTCGCCTGCTGGGGGGTGCATTAAAGTACACTCATGTTTTGCCCAATAAGTCAGATGTAAGGCTATAAACCATATTTTCTGCGAGAGAGGGAGCCACTAAGAGAGAATTAAGTAGTGTATTCCTTTAGAAATACACACCAAGTCCAAAATGCCTGCCTTGGGAGTGCATGTAGGGAGGGTACCATTAAGTGGCAAGCCAGCCCAAAACACCCCTTAAAGTTGTTGGATCTGGCTCAAATTTTCACAGAAAACTCAATTTATATCAGGGAATAGAATTGCATTGGTCTGGGCCACTCGAGAGCCATATTAGAAATTTCATTTCCGGGGTGTGGGGCTGGCCTGGGCCCCCCTCATGGGGGTTATGTCAAATATATCACAATGTGGCCAATCTGGAGCCCTTAATTAATTTCATGCATGTTTTGACAATAAATGAGGACATTTTAGGCGCATTTGGAACATTACATGTCTGAAGAGAAATTATTGAACTCAAATAGTGCTGTTAAAATGGTCAAAAAAAGATGTAAATCAGCCCAAACCAGTACCAAATGTTGGTCTATAATCCTGAAATTTGGCCAGAAAATCCTCTGTAACCTACTAAATGTGACTGCACAGGTTTCAGAATTACATCTGGTATAGCAGTGATTACTGATGTGGTATTTGGCCTCCAGCAGGCCTGTAATTCGCCTGCTGGGGGGTGCATTAAAGTACACTCATTTTTTGCCCAATAAGTCAGATGTAAGGCTATAAACCATATTTTCTGCGAGAGAGGGAGCCACTAAGAGAGAATTAAGTAGTGTATTCCTTTAGAAATACACACCAAGTCCAAAATGCCTGCCTTGGGAGTGCATGTAGGGAGGGTACCATTAAGTGGCAAGCCAGCCCAAAACATCCCTTAAAGTTGTTGGATCTGGCTCAAATTTTCACAGAAAACTCAATTTATATCAGGGAATAGAATTGCATTGGTCTGGGCCACTCGAGAGCCATATTAGAAATTTCATTTCCGGGGTGTGGGGCTGGCCTGGGCCCCCCTCATGGGGGTTATGTCAAATATATCACAATGTGGCCAATCTGGAGCCCTTAATTAATTTCATGCATGTTTTGACAATAAATGAGGACATTTTAGGCGCATTTGGAACATTACATGTCTGAAGAGAAATTATTGAACTCAAATAGTGCTGTTAAAATGGTCAAAAAAAGATGTAAATCAGCCCAAACCAGTACCAAATGTTGGTCTATAATCCTGAAATTTGGCCAGAAAATCCTCTGTAACCTACTAAATGTGACTGCACAGGTTTCAGAATTACATCTGGTATAGCAGTGATTACTGATGTGGTATTTGGCCTCCAGCAGGCCTGTAATTCGCCTGCTGGGGGGTGCATTAAAGTACACTCATTTTTTGCCCAATAAGTCAGATGTAAGGCTATAAACCATATTTTCTGCGAGAGAGGGAGCCACTAAGAGAGAATTAAGTAGTGTATTCCTTTAGAAATACACACCAAGTCCAAAATGCCTGCCTTGGGAGTGCATGTAGGGAGGGTACCATTAAGTGGCAAGCCAGCCCAAAACACCCCTTAAAGTTGTTGGATCTGGCTCAAATTTTCACAGAAAACTCAATTTATATCAGGGAATAGAATTGCATTGGTCTGGGCCACTCGAGAGCCATATTAGAAATTTCATTTCCGGGGTGTGGGGCTGGCCTGGGCCCCCCTCATGGGGGTTATGTCAAATATATCACAATGTGGCCAATCTGGAGCCCTTAATTAATTTCATGCATGTTTTGACAATAAATGAGGACATTTTAGGCGCATTTGGAACATTACATGTCTGAAGAGAAATTATTGAACTCAAATAGTGCTGTTAAAATGGTCAAAAAAAGATGTAAATCAGCCCAAACCAGTACCAAATGTTGGTCTATAATCCTGAAATTTGGCCAGAAAATCCTCTGTAACCTACTAAATGTGACTGCACAGGTTTCAGAATTACATCTGGTATAGCAGTGATTACTGATGTGGTATTTGGCCTCCAGCAGGCCTGTAATTCGCCTGCTGGGGGGTGCATTAAAGTACACTCATTTTTGGCCCAATAAGTCAGATGTAAGGCTATAAACCATATTTTCTGCGAGAGAGGGAGCCACTAAGAGAGAATTAAGTAGTGTATTCCTTTAGAAATACACACCAAGTCCAAAATGCCTGCCTTGGGAGTGCATGTAGGGAGGGTACCATTAAGTGGCAAGCCAGCCCAAAACACCCCTTAAAGTTGTTGGATCTGGCTCAAATTTTCACAGAAAACTCAATTTATATCAGGGAATAGAATTGCATTGGTCTGGGCCACTCGAGAGCCATATTAGAAATTTCATTTCCGGGGTGTGGGGCTGGCCTGGGCCCCCCTCATGGGGGTTATGTCAAATATATCACAATGTGGCCAATCTGGAGCCCTTAATTAATTTCATGCATGTTTTGACAATAAATGAGGACATTTTAGGCGCATTTGGAACATTACATGTCTGAAGAGAAATTATTGAACTCAAATAGTGCTGTTAAAATGGTCAAAAAAAGATGTAAATCAGCCCAAACCAGTACCAAATGTTGGTCTATAATCCTGAAATTTGGCCAGAAAATCCTCTGTAACCTACTAAATGTGACTGCACAGGTTTCAGAATTACATCTGGTATAGCAGTGATTACTGATGTGGTATTTGGCCTCCAGCAGGCCTGTAATTCGCCTGCTGGGGGGTGCATTAAAGTACACTCATTTTTTGCCCAATAAGTCAGATGTAAGGCTATAAACCATATTTTCTGCGAGAGAGGGAGCCACTAAGAGAGAATTAAGTAGTGTATTCCTTTAGAAATACACACCAAGTCCAAAATGCCTGCCTTGGGAGTGCATGTAGGGAGGGTACCATTAAGTGGCAAGCCAGCCCAAAACACCCCTTAAAGTTGTTGGATCTGGCTCAAATTTTCACAGAAAACTCAATTTATATCAGGGAATAGAATTGCATTGGTCTGGGCCACTCGAGAGCCATATTAGAAATTTCATTTCCGGGGTGTGGGGCTGGCCTGGGCCCCCCTCATGGGGGTTATGTCAAATATATCACAATGTGGCCAATCTGGAGCCCTTAATTAATTTCATGCATGTTTTGACAATAAATGAGGACATTTTAGGCGCATTTGGAACATTACATGTCTGAAGAGAAATTATTGAACTCAAATAGTGCTGTTAAAATGGTCAAAAAAAGATGTAAATCAGCCCAAACCAGTACCAAATGTTGGTCTATAATCCTGAAATTTGGCCAGAAAATCCTCTGTAACCTACTAAATGTGACTGCACAGGTTTCAGAATTACATCTGGTATAGCAGTGATTACTGATGTGGTATTTGGCCTCCAGCAGGCCTGTAATTCGCCTGCTGGGGGGTGCATTAAAGTACACTCATTTTTTGCCCAATAAGTCAGATGTAAGGCTATAAACCATATTTTCTGCGAGAGAGGGAGCCACTAAGAGAGAATTAAGTAGTGTATTCCTTTAGAAATACACACCAAGTCCAAAATGCCTGCCTTGGGAGTGCATGTAGGGAGGGTACCATTAAGTGGCAAGCCAGCCCAAAACACCCCTTAAAGTTGTTGGATCTGGCTCAAATTTTCACAGAAAACTCAATTTATATCAGGGAATAGAATTGCATTGGTCTGGGCCACTCGAGAGCCATATTAGAAATTTCATTTCCGGGGTGTGGGGCTGGCCTGGGCCCCCCTCATGGGGGTTATGTCAAATATATCACAATGTGGCCAATCTGGAGCCCTTAATTAATTTCATGCATGTTTTGACAATAAATGAGGACATTTTAGGCGCATTTGGAACATTACATGTCTGAAGAGAAATTATTGAACTCAAATAGTGCTGTTAAAATGGTCAAAAAAAGATGTAAATCAGCCCAAACCAGTACCAAATGTTGGTCTATAATCCTGAAATTTGGCCAGAAAATCCTCTGTAACCTACTAAATGTGACTGCACAGGTTTCAGAATTACATCTGGTATAGCAGTGATTACTGATGTGGTATTTGGCCTCCAGCAGGCCTGTAATTCGCCTGCTGGGGGGTGCATTAAAGTACACTCATTTTTTGCCCAATAAGTCAGATGTAAGGCTATAAACCATATTTTCTGCGAGAGAGGGAGCCACTAAGAGAGAATTAAGTAGTGTATTCCTTTAGAAATACACACCAAGTCCAAAATGCCTGCCTTGGGAGTGCATGTAGGGAGGGTACCATTAAGTGGCAAGCCAGCCCAAAACACCCCTTAAAGTTGTTGGATCTGGCTCAAATTTTCACAGAAAACTCAATTTATATCAGGGAATAGAATTGCATTGGTCTGGGCCACTCGAGAGCCATATTAGAAATTTCATTTCCGGGGTGTGGGGCTGGCCTGGGCCCCCCTCATGGGGGTTATGTCAAATATATCACAATGTGGCCAATCTGGAGCCCTTAATTAATTTCATGCATGTTTTGACAATAAATGAGGACATTTTAGGCGCATTTGGAACATTACATGTCTGAAGAGAAATTATTGAACTCAAATAGTGCTGTTAAAATGGTCAAAAAAAGATGTAAATCAGCCCAAACCAGTACCAAATGTTGGTCTATAATCCTGAAATTTGGCCAGAAAATCCTCTGTAACCTACTAAATGTGACTGCACAGGTTTCAGAATTACATCTGGTATAGCAGTGATTACTGATGTGGTATTTGGCCTCCAGCAGGCCTGTAATTCGCCTGCTGGGGGGTGCATTAAAGTACACTCATTTTTTGCCCAATAAGTCAGATGTAAGGCTATAAACCATATTTTCTGCGAGAGAGGGAGCCACTAAGAGAGAATTAAGTAGTGTATTCCTTTAGAAATACACACCAAGTCCAAAATGCCTGCCTTGGGAGTGCATGTAGGGAGGGTACCATTAAGTGGCAAGCCAGCCCAAAACACCCCTTAAAGTTGTTGGATCTGGCTCAAATTTTCACAGAAAACTCAATTTATATCAGGGAATAGAATTGCATTGGTCTGGGCCACTCGAGAGCCATATTAGAAATTTCATTTCCGGGGTGTGGGGCTGGCCTGGGCCCCCCTCATGGGGGTTATGTCAAATATATCACAATGTGGCCAATCTGGAGCCCTTAATTAATTTCATGCATGTTTTGACAATAAATGAGGACATTTTAGGCGCATTTGGAACATTACATGTCTGAAGAGAAATTATTGAACTCAAATAGTGCTGTTAAAATGGTCAAAAAAAGATGTAAATCAGCCCAAACCAGTACCAAATGTTGGTCTATAATCCTGAAATTTGGCCAGAAAATCCTCTGTAACCTACTAAATGTGACTGCACAGGTTTCAGAATTACATCTGGTATAGCAGTGATTACTGATGTGGTATTTGGCCTCCAGCAGGCCTGTAATTCGCCTGCTGGGGGGTGCATTAAAGTACACTCATTTTTTGCCCAATAAGTCAGATGTAAGGCTATAAACCATATTTTCTGCGAGAGAGGGAGCCACTAAGAGAGAATTAAGTAGTGTATTCCTTTAGAAATACACACCAAGTCCAAAATGCCTGCCTTGGGAGTGCATGTAGGGAGGGTACCATTAAGTGGCAAGCCAGCCCAAAACACCCCTTAAAGTTGTTGGATCTGGCTCAAATTTTCACAGAAAACTCAATTTATATCAGGGAATAGAATTGCATTGGTCTGGGCCACTCGAGAGCCATATTAGAAATTTCATTTCCGGGGTGTGGGGCTGGCCTGGGCCCCCCTCATGGGGGTTATGTCAAATATATCACAATGTGGCCAATCTGGAGCCCTTAATTAATTTCATGCATGTTTTGACAATAAATGAGGACATTTTAGGCGCATTTGGAACATTACATGTCTGAAGAGAAATTATTGAACTCAAATAGTGCTGTTAAAATGGTCAAAAAAAGATGTAAATCAGCCCAAACCAGTACCAAATGTTGGTCTATAATCCTGAAATTTGGCCAGAAAATCCTCTGTAACCTACTAAATGTGACTGCACAGGTTTCAGAATTACATCTGGTATAGCAGTGATTACTGATGTGGTATTTGGCCTCCAGCAGGCCTGTAATTCGCCTGCTGGGGGGTGCATTAAAGTACACTCATTTTTTGCCCAATAAGTCAGATGTAAGGCTATAAACCATATTTTCTGCGAGAGAGGGAGCCACTAAGAGAGAATTAAGTAGTGTATTCCTTTAGAAATACACACCAAGTCCAAAATGCCTGCCTTGGGAGTGCATGTAGGGAGGGTACCATTAAGTGGCAAGCCAGCCCAAAACACCCCTTAAAGTTGTTGGATCTGGCTCAAATTTTCACAGAAAACTCAATTTATATCAGGGAATAGAATTGCATTGGTCTGGGCCACTCGAGAGCCATATTAGAAATTTCATTTCCGGGGTGTGGGGCTGGCCTGGGCCCCCCTCATGGGGGTTATGTCAAATATATCACAATGTGGCCAATCTGGAGCCCTTAATTAATTTCATGCATGTTTTGACAATAAATGAGGACATTTTAGGCGCATTTGGAACATTACATGTCTGAAGAGAAATTATTGAACTCAAATAGTGCTGTTAAAATGGTCAAAAAAAGATGTAAATCAGCCCAAACCAGTACCAAATGTTGGTCTATAATCCTGAAATTTGGCCAGAAAATCCTCTGTAACCTACTAAATGTGACTGCACAGGTTTCAGAATTACATCTGGTATAGCAGTGATTACTGATGTGGTATTTGGCCTCCAGCAGGCCTGTAATTCGCCTGCTGGGGGGTGCATTAAAGTACACTCATTTTTTGCCCAATAAGTCAGATGTAAGGCTATAAACCATATTTTCTGCGAGAGAGGGAGCCACTAAGAGAGAATTAAGTAGTGTATTCCTTTAGAAATACACACCAAGTCCAAAATGCCTGCCTTGGGAGTGCATGTAGGGAGGGTACCATTAAGTGGCAAGCCAGCCCAAAACACCCCTTAAAGTTGTTGGATCTGGCTCAAATTTTCACAGAAAACTCAATTTATATCAGGGAATAGAATTGCATTGGTCTGGGCCACTCGAGAGCCATATTAGAAATTTCATTTCCGGGGTGTGGGGCTGGCCTGGGCCCCCCTCATGGGGGTTATGTCAAATATATCACAATGTGGCCAATCTGGAGCCCTTAATTAATTTCATGCATGTTTTGACAATAAATGAGGACATTTTAGGCGCATTTGGAACATTACATGTCTGAAGAGAAATTATTGAACTCAAATAGTGCTGTTAAAATGGTCAAAAAAAGATGTAAATCAGCCCAAACCAGTACCAAATGTTGGTCTATAATCCTGAAATTTGGCCAGAAAATCCTCTGTAACCTACTAAATGTGACTGCACAGGTTTCAGAATTACATCTGGTATAGCAGTGATTACTGATGTGGTATTTGGCCTCCAGCAGGCCTGTAATTCGCCTGCTGGGGGGTGCATTAAAGTACACTCATTTTTTGCCCAATAAGTCAGATGTAAGGCTATAAACCATATTTTCTGCGAGAGAGGGAGCCACTAAGAGAGAATTAAGTAGTGTATTCCTTTAGAAATACACACCAAGTCCAAAATGCCTGCCTTGGGAGTGCATGTAGGGAGGGTACCATTAAGTGGCAAGCCAGCCCAAAACACCCCTTAAAGTTGTTGGATCTGGCTCAAATTTTCACAGAAAACTCAATTTATATCAGGGAATAGAATTGCATTGGTCTGGGCCACTGGAGAGCCATATTAGAAATTTCATTTCCGGGGTGTGGGGCTGGCCTGGGCCCCCCTCATGGGGGTTATGTCAAATATATCACAATGTGGCCAATCTGGAGCCCTTAATTAATTTCATGCATGTTTTGACAATAAATGAGGACATTTTAGGCGCATTTGGAACATTACATGTCTGAAGAGAAATTATTGAACTCAAATAGTGCTGTTAAAATGGTCAAAAAAAGATGTAAATCAGCCCAAACCAGTACCAAATGTTGGTCTATAATCCTGAAATTTGGCCAGAAAATCCTCTGTAACCTACTAAATGTGACTGCACAGGTTTCAGAATTACATCTGGTATAGCAGTGATTACTGATGTGGTATTTGGCCTCCAGCAGGCCTGTAATTCGCCTGCTGGGGGGTGCATTAAAGTACACTCATTTTTTGCCCAATAAGTCAGATGTAAGGCTATAAACCATATTTTCTGCGAGAGAGGGAGCCACTAAGAGAGAATTAAGTAGTGTATTCCTTTAGAAATACACACCAAGTCCAAAATGCCTGCCTTGGGAGTGCATGTAGGGAGGGTACCATTAAGTGGCAAGCCAGCCCAAAACACCCCTTAAAGTTGTTGGATCTGGCTCAAATTTTCACAGAAAACTCAATTTATATCAGGGAATAGAATTGCATTGGTCTGAGCCACTCGAGAGCCATATTAGAAATTTCATTTCCGGGGTGTGGGGCTGGCCTGGGCCCCCCTCATGGGGGTTATGTCAAATATATCACAATGTGGCCAATCTGGAGCCCTTAATTAATTTCATGCATGTTTTGACAATAAATGAGGACATTTTAGGCGCATTTGGAACATTACATGTCTGAAGAGAAATTATTGAACTCAAATAGTGCTGTTAAAATGGTCAAAAAAAGATGTAAATCAGCCCAAACCAGTACCAAATGTTGGTCTATAATCCTGAAATTTGGCCAGAAAATCCTCTGTAACCTACTAAATGTGACTGCACAGGTTTCAGAATTACATCTGGTATAGCAGTGATTACTGATGTGGTATTTGGCCTCCAGCAGGCCTGTAATTCGCCTGCTGGGGGGTGCATTAAAGTACACTCATTTTTTGCCCAATAAGTCAGATGTAAGGCTATAAACCATATTTTCTGCGAGAGAGGGAGCCACTAAGAGAGAATTAAGTAGTGTATTCCTTTAGAAATACACACCAAGTCCAAAATGCCTGCCTTGGGAGTGCATGTAGGGAGGGTACCATTAAGTGGCAAGCCAGCCCAAAACACCCCTTAAAGTTGTTGGATCTGGCTCAAATTTTCACAGAAAACTCAATTTATATCAGGGAATAGAATTGCATTGGTCTGGGCCACTGGAGAGCCATATTAGAAATTTCATTTCCGGGGTGTGGGGCTGGCCTGGGCCCCCCTCATGGGGGTTATGTCAAATATATCACAATGTGGCCAATCTGGAGCCCTTAATTAATTTCATGCATGTTTTGACAATAAATGAGGACATTTTAGGCGCATTTGGAACATTACATGTCTGAAGAGAAATTATTGAACTCAAATAGTGCTGTTAAAATGGTCAAAAAAAGATGTAAATCAGCCCAAACCAGTACCAAATGTTGGTCTATAATCCTGAAATTTGGCCAGAAAATCCTCTGTAACCTACTAAATGTGACTGCACAGGTTTCAGAATTACATCTGGTATAGCAGTGATTACTGATGTGGTATTTGGCCTCCAGCAGGCCTGTAATTCGCCTGCTGGGGGGTGCATTAAAGTACACTCATTTTTTGCCCAATAAGTCAGATGTAAGGCTATAAACCATATTTTCTGCGAGAGAGGGAGCCACTAAGAGAGAATTAAGTAGTGTATTCCTTTAGAAATACACACCAAGTCCAAAATGCCTGCCTTGGGAGTGCATGTAGGGAGGGTACCATTAAGTGGCAAGCCAGCCCAAAACACCCCTTAAAGTTGTTGGATCTGGCTCAAATTTTCACAGAAAACTCAATTTATATCAGGGAATAGAATTGCATTGGTCTGAGCCACTCGAGAGCCATATTAGAAATTTCATTTCCGGGGTGTGGGGCTGGCCTGGGCCCCCCTCATGGGGGTTATGTCAAATATATCACAATGTGGCCAATCTGGAGCCCTTAATTAATTTCATGCATGTTTTGACAATAAATGAGGACATTTTAGGCGCATTTGGAACATTACATGTCTGAAGAGAAATTATTGAACTCAAATAGTGCTGTTAAAATGGTCAAAAAAAGATGTAAATCAGCCCAAACCAGTACCAAATGTTGGTCTATAATCCTGAAATTTGGCCAGAAAATCCTCTGTAACCTACTAAATGTGACTGCACAGGTTTCAGAATTACATCTGGTATAGCAGTGATTACTGATGTGGTATTTGGCCTCCAGCAGGCCTGTAATTCGCCTGCTGGGGGGTGCATTAAAGTACACTCATTTTTTGCCCAATAAGTCAGATGTAAGGCTATAAACCATATTTTCTGCGAGAGAGGGAGCCACTAAGAGAGAATTAAGTAGTGTATTCCTTTAGAAATACACACCAAGTCCAAAATGCCTGCCTTGGGAGTGCATGTAGGGAGGGTACCATTAAGTGGCAAGCCAGCCCAAAACACCCCTTAAAGTTGTTGGATCTGGCTCAAATTTTCACAGAAAACTCAATTTATATCAGGGAATAGAATTGCATTGGTCTGGGCCACTCGAGAGCCATATTAGAAATTTCATTTCCGGGGTGTGGGGCTGGCCTGGGCCCCCCTCATGGGGGTTATGTCAAATATATCACAATGTGGCCAATCTGGAGCCCTTAATTAATTTCATGCATGTTTTGACAATAAATGAGGACATTTTAGGCGCATTTGGAACATTACATGTCTGAAGAGAAATTATTGAACTCAAATAGTGCTATTAAAATGGTCAAAAAAAGATGTAAATCAGCCCAAACCAGTACCAAATGTTGGTCTATAATCCTGAAATTTGGCCAGAAAATCCTCTGTAACCTACTAAATGTGACTGCACAGGTTTCAGAATTACATCTGGTATAGCAGTGATTACTGATGTGGTATTTGGCCTCCAGCAGGCCTGTAATTCGCCTGCTGGGGGGTGCATTAAAGTACACTCATTTTTTGCCCAATAAGTCAGATGTAAGGCTATAAACCATATTTTCTGCGAGAGAGGGAGCCACTAAGAGAGAATTAAGTAGTGTATTCCTTTAGAAATACACACCAAGTCCAAAATGCCTGCCTTGGGAGTGCATGTAGGGAGGGTACCATTAAGTGGCAAGCCAGCCCAAAACATCCCTTAAAGTTGTTGGATCTGGCTCAAATTTTCACAGAAAACTCAATTTATATCAGGGAATAGAATTGCATTGGTCTGGGCCACTCGAGAGCCATATTAGAAATTTCATTTCCGGGGTGTGGGGCTGGCCTGGGCCCCCCTCATGGGGGTTATGTCAAATATATCACAATGTGGCCAATCTGGAGCCCTTAATTAATTTCATGCATGTTTTGACAATAAATGAGGACATTTTAGGCGCATTTGGAACATTACATGTCTGAAGAGAAATTATTGAACTCAAATAGTGCTGTTAAAATGGTCAAAAAAAGATGTAAATCAGCCCAAACCAGTACCAAATGTTGGTCTATAATCCTGAAATTTGGCCAGAAAATCCTCTGTAACCTACTAAATGTGACTGCACAGGTTTCAGAATTACATCTGGTATAGCAGTGATTACTGATGTGGTATTTGGCCTCCAGCAGGCCTGTAATTCGCCTGCTGGGGGGTGCATTAAAGTACACTCATTTTTTGCCCAATAAGTCAGATGTAAGGCTATAAACCATATTTTCTGCGAGAGAGGGAGCCACTAAGAGAGAATTAAGTAGTGTATTCCTTTAGAAATACACACCAAGTCCAAAATGCCTGCCTTGGGAGTGCATGTAGGGAGGGTACCATTAAGTGGCAAGCCAGCCCAAAACACCCCTTAAAGTTGTTGGATCTGGCTCAAATTTTCACAGAAAACTCAATTTATATCAGGGAATAGAATTGCATTGGTCTGGGCCACTCGAGAGCCATATTAGAAATTTCATTTCCGGGGTGTGGGGCTGGCCTGGGCCCCCCTCATGGGGGTTATGTCAAATATATCACAATGTGGCCAATCTGGAGCCCTTAATTAATTTCATGCATGTTTTGACAATAAATGAGGACATTTTAGGCGCATTTGGAACATTACATGTCTGAAGAGAAATTATTGAACTCAAATAGTGCTGTTAAAATGGTCAAAAAAAGATGTAAATCAGCCCAAACCAGTACCAAATGTTGGTCTATAATCCTGAAATTTGGCCAGAAAATCCTCTGTAACCTACTAAATGTGACTGCACAGGTTTCAGAATTACATCTGGTATAGCAGTGATTACTGATGTGGTATTTGGCCTCCAGCAGGCCTGTAATTCGCCTGCTGGGGGGTGCATTAAAGTACACTCATTTTTTGCCCAATAAGTCAGATGTAAGGCTATAAACCATATTTTCTGCGAGAGAGGGAGCCACTAAGAGAGAATTAAGTAGTGTATTCCTTTAGAAATACACACCAAGTCCAAAATGCCTGCCTTGGGAGTGCATGTAGGGAGGGTACCATTAAGTGGCAAGCCAGCCCAAAACACCCCTTAAAGTTGTTGGATCTGGCTCAAATTTTCACAGAAAACTCAATTTATATCAGGGAATAGAATTGCATTGGTCTGGGCCACTCGAGAGCCATATTAGAAATTTCATTTCCGGGGTGTGGGGCTGGCCTGGGCCCCCCTCATGGGGGTTATGTCAAATATATCACAATGTGGCCAATCTGGAGCCCTTAATTAATTTCATGCATGTTTTGACAATAAATGAGGACATTTTAGGCGCATTTGGAACATTACATGTCTGAAGAGAAATTATTGAACTCAAATAGTGCTGTTAAAATGGTCAAAAAAAGATGTAAATCAGCCCAAACCAGTACCAAATGTTGGTCTATAATCCTGAAATTTGGCCAGAAAATCCTCTGTAACCTACTAAATGTGACTGCACAGGTTTCAGAATTACATCTGGTATAGCAGTGATTACTGATGTGGTATTTGGCCTCCAGCAGGCCTGTAATTCGCCTGCTGGGGGGTGCATTAAAGTACACTCATTTTTTGCCCAATAAGTCAGATGTAAGGCTATAAACCATATTTTCTGCGAGAGAGGGAGCCACTAAGAGAGAATTAAGTAGTGTATTCCTTTAGAAATACACACCAAGTCCAAAATGCCTGCCTTGGGAGTGCATGTAGGGAGGGTACCATTAAGTGGCAAGCCAGCCCAAAACACCCCTTAAAGTTGTTGGATCTGGCTCAAATTTTCACAGAAAACTCAATTTATATCAGGGAATAGAATTGCATTGGTCTGGGCCACTCGAGAGCCATATTAGAAATTTCATTTCCGGGGTGTGGGGCTGGCCTGGGCCCCCCTCATGGGGGTTATGTCAAATATATCACAATGTGGCCAATCTGGAGCCCTTAATTAATTTCATGCATGTTTTGACAATAAATGAGGACATTTTAGGCGCATTTGGAACATTACATGTCTGAAGAGAAATTATTGAACTCAAATAGTGCTGTTAAAATGGTCAAAAAAAGATGTAAATCAGCCCAAACCAGTACCAAATGTTGGTCTATAATCCTGAAATTTGGCCAGAAAATCCTCTGTAACCTACTAAATGTGACTGCACAGGTTTCAGAATTACATCTGGTATAGCAGTGATTACTGATGTGGTATTTGGCCTCCAGCAGGCCTGTAATTCGCCTGCTGGGGGGTGCATTAAAGTACACTCATTTTTTGCCCAATAAGTCAGATGTAAGGCTATAAACCATATTTTCTGCGAGAGAGGGAGCCACTAAGAGAGAATTAAGTAGTGTATTCCTTTAGAAATACACACCAAGTCCAAAATGCCTGCCTTGGGAGTGCATGTAGGGAGGGTACCATTAAGTGGCAAGCCAGCCCAAAACACCCCTTAAAGTTGTTGGATCTGGCTCAAATTTTCACAGAAAACTCAATTTATATCAGGGAATAGAATTGCATTGGTCTGGGCCACTCGAGAGCCATATTAGAAATTTCATTTCCGGGGTGTGGGGCTGGCCTGGGCCCCCCTCATGGGGGTTATGTCAAATATATCACAATGTGGCCAATCTGGAGCCCTTAATTAATTTCATGCATGTTTTGACAATAAATGAGGACATTTTAGGCGCATTTGGAACATTACATGTCTGAAGAGAAATTATTGAACTCAAATAGTGCTGTTAAAATGGTCAAAAAAAGATGTAAATCAGCCCAAACCAGTACCAAATGTTGGTCTATAATCCTGAAATTTGGCCAGAAAATCCTCTGTAACCTACTAAATGTGACTGCACAGGTTTCAGAATTACATCTGGTATAGCAGTGATTACTGATGTGGTATTTGGCCTCCAGCAGGCCTGTAATTCGCCTGCTGGGGGGTGCATTAAAGTACACTCATTTTTTGCCCAATAAGTCAGATGTAAGGCTATAAACCATATTTTCTGCGAGAGAGGGAGCCACTAAGAGAGAATTAAGTAGTGTATTCCTTTAGAAATACACACCAAGTCCAAAATGCCTGCCTTGGGAGTGCATGTAGGGAGGGTACCATTAAGTGGCAAGCCAGCCCAAAACACCCCTTAAAGTTGTTGGATCTGGCTCAAATTTTCACAGAAAACTCAATTTATATCAGGGAATAGAATTGCATTGGTCTGGGCCACTGGAGAGCCATATTAGAAATTTCATTTCCGGGGTGTGGGGCTGGCCTGGGCCCCCCTCATGGGGGTTATGTCAAATATATCACAATGTGGCCAATCTGGAGCCCTTAATTAATTTCATGCATGTTTTGACAATAAATGAGGACATTTTAGGCGCATTTGGAACATTACATGTCTGAAGAGAAATTATTGAACTCAAATAGTGCTGTTAAAATGGTCAAAAAAAGATGTAAATCAGCCCAAACCAGTACCAAATGTTGGTCTATAATCCTGAAATTTGGCCAGAAAATCCTCTGTAACCTACTAAATGTGACTGCACAGGTTTCAGAATTACATCTGGTATAGCAGTGATTACTGATGTGGTATTTGGCCTCCAGCAGGCCTGTAATTCGCCTGCTGGGGGGTGCATTAAAGTACACTCATTTTTTGCCCAATAAGTCAGATGTAAGGCTATAAACCATATTTTCTGCGAGAGAGGGAGCCACTAAGAGAGAATTAAGTAGTGTATTCCTTTAGAAATACACACCAAGTCCAAAATGCCTGCCTTGGGAGTGCATGTAGGGAGGGTACCATTAAGTGGCAAGCCAGCCCAAAACACCCCTTAAAGTTGTTGGATCTGGCTCAAATTTTCACAGAAAACTCAATTTATATCAGGGAATAGAATTGCATTGGTCTGAGCCACTCGAGAGCCATATTAGAAATTTCATTTCCGGGGTGTGGGGCTGGCCTGGGCCCCCCTCATGGGGGTTATGTCAAATATATCACAATGTGGCCAATCTGGAGCCCTTAATTAATTTCATGCATGTTTTGACAATAAATGAGGACATTTTAGGCGCATTTGGAACATTACATGTCTGAAGAGAAATTATTGAACTCAAATAGTGCTGTTAAAATGGTCAAAAAAAGATGTAAATCAGCCCAAACCAGTACCAAATGTTGGTCTATAATCCTGAAATTTGGCCAGAAAATCCTCTGTAACCTACTAAATGTGACTGCACAGGTTTCAGAATTACATCTGGTATAGCAGTGATTACTGATGTGGTATTTGGCCTCCAGCAGGCCTGTAATTCGCCTGCTGGGGGGTGCATTAAAGTACACTCATTTTTTGCCCAATAAGTCAGATGTAAGGCTATAAACCATATTTTCTGCGAGAGAGGGAGCCACTAAGAGAGAATTAAGTAGTGTATTCCTTTAGAAATACACACCAAGTCCAAAATGCCTGCCTTGGGAGTGCATGTAGGGAGGGTACCATTAAGTGGCAAGCCAGCCCAAAACACCCCTTAAAGTTGTTGGATCTGGCTCAAATTTTCACAGAAAACTCAATTTATATCAGGGAATAGAATTGCATTGGTCTGGGCCACTCGAGAGCCATATTAGAAATTTCATTTCCGGGGTGTGGGGCTGGCCTGGGCCCCCCTCATGGGGGTTATGTCAAATATATCACAATGTGGCCAATCTGGAGCCCTTAATTAATTTCATGCATGTTTTGACAATAAATGAGGACATTTTAGGCGCATTTGGAACATTACATGTCTGAAGAGAAATTATTGAACTCAAATAGTGCTGTTAAAATGGTCAAAAAAAGATGTAAATCAGCCCAAACCAGTACCAAATGTTGGTCTATAATCCTGAAATTTGGCCAGAAAATCCTCTGTAACCTACTAAATGTGACTGCACAGGTTTCAGAATTACATCTGGTATAGCAGTGATTACTGATGTGGTATTTGGCCTCCAGCAGGCCTGTAATTCGCCTGCTGGGGGGTGCATTAAAGTACACTCATTTTTTGCCCAATAAGTCAGATGTAAGGCTATAAACCATATTTTCTGCGAGAGAGGGAGCCACTAAGAGAGAATTAAGTAGTGTATTCCTTTAGAAATACACACCAAGTCCAAAATGCCTGCCTTGGGAGTGCATGTAGGGAGGGTACCATTAAGTGGCAAGCCAGCCCAAAACACCCCTTAAAGTTGTTGGATCTGGCTCAAATTTTCACAGAAAACTCAATTTATATCAGGGAATAGAATTGCATTGGTCTGGGCCACTCGAGAGCCATATTAGAAATTTCATTTCCAGGGTGTGGGGCTGGCCTGGGCCCCCCTCATGGGGGTTATGTCAAATATATCACAATGTGGCCAATCTGGAGCCCTTAATTAATTTCATGCATGTTTTGACAATAAATGAGGACATTTTAGGCGCATTTGGAACATTATTGTTCAAGAGAAATTATTGAACTCAAATAGTGCTGTTAAAATGGTCAAAAAAAGATGTAAATCAGCCCAAACCAGTACCAAATGTTGGTCTATAATCCTGAAATTTGGCCAGAAAATCCTCTGTAACCTACTAAATGTGACTGCACAGGTTTCAGAATTACATCTGGTATAGCAGTGATTACTGATGTGGTATTTGGCCTCCAGCAGGCCTGTAATTCGCCTGCTGGGGGGTGCATTAAAGTACACTCATTTTTTGCCCAATAAGTCAGATGTAAGGCTATAAACCATATTTTCTGCGAGAGAGGGAGCCACTAAGAGAGAATTAAGTAGTGTATTCCTTTAGAAATACACACCAAGTCCAAAATGCCTGCCTTGGGAGTGCATGTAGGGAGGGTACCATTAAGTGGCAAGCCAGCCCAAAACATCCCTTAAAGTTGTTGGATCTGGCTCAAATTTTCACAGAAAACTCAATTTATATCAGGGAATAGAATTGCATTGGTCTGGGCCACTCGAGAGCCATATTAGAAATTTCATTTCCGGGGTGTGGGGCTGGCCTGGGCCCCCCTCATGGGGGTTATGTCAAATATATCACAATGTGGCCAATCTGGAGCCCTTAATTAATTTCATGCATGTTTTGACAATAAATGAGGACATTTTAGGCGCATTTGGAACATTACATGTCTGAAGAGAAATTATTGAACTCAAATAGTGCTGTTAAAATGGTCAAAAAAAGATGTAAATCAGCCCAAACCAGTACCAAATGTTGGTCTATAATCCTGAAATTTGGCCAGAAAATCCTCTGTAACCTACTAAATGTGACTGCACAGGTTTCAGAATTACATCTGGTATAGCAGTGATTACTGATGTGGTATTTGGCCTCCAGCAGGCCTGTAATTCGCCTGCTGGGGGGTGCATTAAAGTACACTCATTTTTTGCCCAATAAGTCAGATGTAAGGCTATAAACCATATTTTCTGCGAGAGAGGGAGCCACTAAGAGAGAATTAAGTAGTGTATTCCTTTAGAAATACACACCAAGTCCAAAATGCCTGCCTTGGGAGTGCATGTAGGGAGGGTACCATTAAGTGGCAAGCCAGCCCAAAACATCCCTTAAAGTTGTTGGATCTGGCTCAAATTTTCACAGAAAACTCAATTTATATCAGGGAATAGAATTGCATTGGTCTGGGCCACTCGAGAGCCATATTAGAAATTTCATTTCCGGGGTGTGGGGCTGGCCTGGGCCCCCCTCATGGGGGTTATGTCAAATATATCACAATGTGGCCAATCTGGAGCCCTTAATTAATTTCATGCATGTTTTGACAATAAATGAGGACATTTTAGGCGCATTTGGAACATTACATGTCTGAAGAGAAATTATTGAACTCAAATAGTGCTGTTAAAATGGTCAAAAAAAGATGTAAATCAGCCCAAACCAGTACCAAATGTTGGTCTATAATCCTGAAATTTGGCCAGAAAATCCTCTGTAACCTACTAAATGTGACTGCACAGGTTTCAGAATTACATCTGGTATAGCAGTGATTACTGATGTGGTATTTGGCCTCCAGCAGGCCTGTAATTCGCCTGCTGGGGGGTGCATTAAAGTACACTCATTTTTTGCCCAATAAGTCAGATGTAAGGCTATAAACCATATTTTCTGCGAGAGAGGGAGCCACTAAGAGAGAATTAAGTAGTGTATTCCTTTAGAAATACACACCAAGTCCAAAATGCCTGCCTTGGGAGTGCATGTAGGGAGGGTACCATTAAGTGGCAAGCCAGCCCAAAACACCCCTTAAAGTTGTTGGATCTGGCTCAAATTTTCACAGAAAACTCAATTTATATCAGGGAATAGAATTGCATTGGTCTGGGCCACTCGAGAGCCATATTAGAAATTTCATTTCCGGGGTGTGGGGCTGGCCTGGGCCCCCCTCATGGGGGTTATGTCAAATATATCACAATGTGGCCAATCTGGAGCCCTTAATTAATTTCATGCATGTTTTGACAATAAATGAGGACATTTTAGGCGCATTTGGAACATTACATGTCTGAAGAGAAATTATTGAACTCAAATAGTGCTGTTAAAATGGTCAAAAAAAGATGTAAATCAGCCCAAACCAGTACCAAATGTTGGTCTATAATCCTGAAATTTGGCCAGAAAATCCTCTGTAACCTACTAAATGTGACTGCACAGGTTTCAGAATTACATCTGGTATAGCAGTGATTACTGATGTGGTATTTGGCCTCCAGCAGGCCTGTAATTCGCCTGCTGGGGGGTGCATTAAAGTACACTCATTTTTTGCCCAATAAGTCAGATGTAAGGCTATAAACCATATTTTCTGCGAGAGAGGGAGCCACTAAGAGAGAATTAAGTAGTGTATTCCTTTAGAAATACACACCAAGTCCAAAATGCCTGCCTTGGGAGTGCATGTAGGGAGGGTACCATTAAGTGGCAAGCCAGCCCAAAACACCCCTTAAAGTTGTTGGATCTGGCTCAAATTTTCACAGAAAACTCAATTTATATCAGGGAATAGAATTGCATTGGTCTGGGCCACTCGAGAGCCATATTAGAAATTTCATTTCCGGGGTGTGGGGCTGGCCTGGGCCCCCCTCATGGGGGTTATGTCAAATATATCACAATGTGGCCAATCTGGAGCCCTTAATTAATTTCATGCATGTTTTGACAATAAATGAGGACATTTTAGGCGCATTTGGAACATTACATGTCTGAAGAGAAATTATTGAACTCAAATAGTGCTGTTAAAATGGTCAAAAAAAGATGTAAATCAGCCCAAACCAGTACCAAATGTTGGTCTATAATCCTGAAATTTGGCCAGAAAATCCTCTGTAACCTACTAAATGTGACTGCACAGGTTTCAGAATTACATCTGGTATAGCAGTGATTACTGATGTGGTATTTGGCCTCCAGCAGGCCTGTAATTCGCCTGCTGGGGGGTGCATTAAAGTACACTCATTTTTTGCCCAATAAGTCAGATGTAAGGCTATAAACCATATTTTCTGCGAGAGAGGGAGCCACTAAGAGAGAATTAAGTAGTGTATTCCTTTAGAAATACACACCAAGTCCAAAATGCCTGCCTTGGGAGTGCATGTAGGGAGGGTACCATTAAGTGGCAAGCCAGCCCAAAACACCCCTTAAAGTTGTTGGATCTGGCTCAAATTTTCACAGAAAACTCAATTTATATCAGGGAATAGAATTGCATTGGTCTGGGCCACTCGAGAGCCATATTAGAAATTTCATTTCCAGGGTGTGGGGCTGGCCTGGGCCCCCCTCATGGGGGTTATGTCAAATATATCACAATGTGGCCAATCTGGAGCCCTTAATTAATTTCATGCATGTTTTGACAATAAATGAGGACATTTTAGGCGCATTTGGAACATTACATGTCTGAAGAGAAATTATTGAACTCAAATAGTGCTGTTAAAATGGTCAAAAAAAGATGTAAATCAGCCCAAACCAGTACCAAATGTTGGTCTATAATCCTGAAATTTGGCCAGAAAATCCTCTGTAACCTACTAAATGTGACTGCACAGGTTTCAGAATTACATCTGGTATAGCAGTGATTACTGATGTGGTATTTGGCCTCCAGCAGGCCTGTAATTCGCCTGCTGGGGGGTGCATTAAAGTACACTCATTTTTTGCCCAATAAGTCAGATGTAAGGCTATAAACCATATTTTCTGCGAGAGAGGGAGCCACTAAGAGAGAATTAAGTAGTGTATTCCTTTAGAAATACACACCAAGTCCAAAATGCCTGCCTTGGGAGTGCATGTAGGGAGGGTACCATTAAGTGGCAAGCCAGCCCAAAACACCCCTTAAAGTTGTTGGATCTGGCTCAAATTTTCACAGAAAACTCAATTTATATCAGGGAATAGAATTGCATTGGTCTGGGCCACTCGAGAGCCATATTAGAAATTTCATTTCCAGGGTGTGGGGCTGGCCTGGGCCCCCCTCATGGGGGTTATGTCAAATATATCACAATGTGGCCAATCTGGAGCCCTTAATTAATTTCATGCATGTTTTGACAATAAATGAGGACATTTTAGGCGCATTTGGAACATTATTGTTCAAGAGAAATTATTGAACTCAAATAGTGCTGTTAAAATGGTCAAAAAAAGATGTAAATCAGCCCAAACCAGTACCAAATGTTGGTCTATAATCCTGAAATTTGGCCAGAAAATCCTCTGTAACCTACTAAATGTGACTGCACAGGTTTCAGAATTACATCTGGTATAGCAGTGATTACTGATGTGGTATTTGGCCTCCAGCAGGCCTGTAATTCGCCTGCTGGGGGGTGCATTAAAGTACACTCATTTTTTGCCCAATAAGTCAGATGTAAGGCTATAAACCATATTTTCTGCGAGAGAGGGAGCCACTAAGAGAGAATTAAGTAGTGTATTCCTTTAGAAATACACACCAAGTCCAAAATGCCTGCCTTGGGAGTGCATGTAGGGAGGGTACCATTAAGTGGCAAGCCAGCCCAAAACATCCCTTAAAGTTGTTGGATCTGGCTCAAATTTTCACAGAAAACTCAATTTATATCAGGGAATAGAATTGCATTGGTCTGGGCCACTCGAGAGCCATATTAGAAATTTCATTTCCGGGGTGTGGGGCTGGCCTGGGCCCCCCTCATGGGGGTTATGTCAAATATATCACAATGTGGCCAATCTGGAGCCCTTAATTAATTTCATGCATGTTTTGACAATAAATGAGGACATTTTAGGCGCATTTGGAACATTACATGTCTGAAGAGAAATTATTGAACTCAAATAGTGCTGTTAAAATGGTCAAAAAAAGATGTAAATCAGCCCAAACCAGTACCAAATGTTGGTCTATAATCCTGAAATTTGGCCAGAAAATCCTCTGTAACCTACTAAATGTGACTGCACAGGTTTCAGAATTACATCTGGTATAGCAGTGATTACTGATGTGGTATTTGGCCTCCAGCAGGCCTGTAATTCGCCTGCTGGGGGGTGCATTAAAGTACACTCATTTTTTGCCCAATAAGTCAGATGTAAGGCTATAAACCATATTTTCTGCGAGAGAGGGAGCCACTAAGAGAGAATTAAGTAGTGTATTCCTTTAGAAATACACACCAAGTCCAAAATGCCTGCCTTGGGAGTGCATGTAGGGAGGGTACCATTAAGTGGCAAGCCAGCCCAAAACATCCCTTAAAGTTGTTGGATCTGGCTCAAATTTTCACAGAAAACTCAATTTATATCAGGGAATAGAATTGCATTGGTCTGGGCCACTCGAGAGCCATATTAGAAATTTCATTTCCGGGGTGTGGGGCTGGCCTGGGCCCCCCTCATGGGGGTTATGTCAAATATATCACAATGTGGCCAATCTGGAGCCCTTAATTAATTTCATGCATGTTTTGACAATAAATGAGGACATTTTAGGCGCATTTGGAACATTACATGTCTGAAGAGAAATTATTGAACTCAAATAGTGCTGTTAAAATGGTCAAAAAAAGATGTAAATCAGCCCAAACCAGTACCAAATGTTGGTCTATAATCCTGAAATTTGGCCAGAAAATCCTCTGTAACCTACTAAATGTGACTGCACAGGTTTCAGAATTACATCTGGTATAGCAGTGATTACTGATGTGGTATTTGGCCTCCAGCAGGCCTGTAATTCGCCTGCTGGGGGGTGCATTAAAGTACACTCATTTTTTGCCCAATAAGTCAGATGTAAGGCTATAAACCATATTTTCTGCGAGAGAGGGAGCCACTAAGAGAGAATTAAGTAGTGTATTCCTTTAGAAATACACACCAAGTCCAAAATGCCTGCCTTGGGAGTGCATGTAGGGAGGGTACCATTAAGTGGCAAGCCAGCCCAAAACACCCCTTAAAGTTGTTGGATCTGGCTCAAATTTTCACAGAAAACTCAATTTATATCAGGGAATAGAATTGCATTGGTCTGGGCCACTCGAGAGCCATATTAGAAATTTCATTTCCGGGGTGTGGGGCTGGCCTGGGCCCCCCTCATGGGGGTTATGTCAAATATATCACAATGTGGCCAATCTGGAGCCCTTAATTAATTTCATGCATGTTTTGACAATAAATGAGGACATTTTAGGCGCATTTGGAACATTACATGTCTGAAGAGAAATTATTGAACTCAAATAGTGCTGTTAAAATGGTCAAAAAAAGATGTAAATCAGCCCAAACCAGTACCAAATGTTGGTCTATAATCCTGAAATTTGGCCAGAAAATCCTCTGTAACCTACTAAATGTGACTGCACAGGTTTCAGAATTACATCTGGTATAGCAGTGATTACTGATGTGGTATTTGGCCTCCAGCAGGCCTGTAATTCGCCTGCTGGGGGGTGCATTAAAGTACACTCATTTTTTGCCCAATAAGTCAGATGTAAGGCTATAAACCATATTTTCTGCGAGAGAGGGAGCCACTAAGAGAGAATTAAGTAGTGTATTCCTTTAGAAATACACACCAAGTCCAAAATGCCTGCCTTGGGAGTGCATGTAGGGAGGGTACCATTAAGTGGCAAGCCAGCCCAAAACACCCCTTAAAGTTGTTGGATCTGGCTCAAATTTTCACAGAAAACTCAATTTATATCAGGGAATAGAATTGCATTGGTCTGGGCCACTCGAGAGCCATATTAGAAATTTCATTTCCGGGGTGTGGGGCTGGCCTGGGCCCCCCTCATGGGGGTTATGTCAAATATATCACAATGTGGCCAATCTGGAGCCCTTAATTAATTTCATGCATGTTTTGACAATAAATGAGGACATTTTAGGCGCATTTGGAACATTACATGTCTGAAGAGAAATTATTGAACTCAAATAGTGCTGTTAAAATGGTCAAAAAAAGATGTAAATCAGCCCAAACCAGTACCAAATGTTGGTCTATAATCCTGAAATTTGGCCAGAAAATCCTCTGTAACCTACTAAATGTGACTGCACAGGTTTCAGAATTACATCTGGTATAGCAGTGATTACTGATGTGGTATTTGGCCTCCAGCAGGCCTGTAATTCGCCTGCTGGGGGGTGCATTAAAGTACACTCATTTTTTGCCCAATAAGTCAGATGTAAGGCTATAAACCATATTTTCTGCGAGAGAGGGAGCCACTAAGAGAGAATTAAGTAGTGTATTCCTTTAGAAATACACACCAAGTCCAAAATGCCTGCCTTGGGAGTGCATGTAGGGAGGGTACCATTAAGTGGCAAGCCAGCCCAAAACACCCCTTAAAGTTGTTGGATCTGGCTCAAATTTTCACAGAAAACTCAATTTATATCAGGGAATAGAATTGCATTGGTCTGGGCCACTCGAGAGCCATATTAGAAATTTCATTTCCAGGGTGTGGGGCTGGCCTGGGCCCCCCTCATGGGGGTTATGTCAAATATATCACAATGTGGCCAATCTGGAGCCCTTAATTAATTTCATGCATGTTTTGACAATAAATGAGGACATTTTAGGCGCATTTGGAACATTACATGTCTGAAGAGAAATTATTGAACTCAAATAGTGCTGTTAAAATGGTCAAAAAAAGATGTAAATCAGCCCAAACCAGTACCAAATGTTGGTCTATAATCCTGAAATTTGGCCAGAAAATCCTCTGTAACCTACTAAATGTGACTGCACAGGTTTCAGAATTACATCTGGTATAGCAGTGATTACTGATGTGGTATTTGGCCTCCAGCAGGCCTGTAATTCGCCTGCTGGGGGGTGCATTAAAGTACACTCATTTTTTGCCCAATAAGTCAGATGTAAGGCTATAAACCATATTTTCTGCGAGAGAGGGAGCCACTAA
Source organism: Sabellastarte sp. h YS-2021 (assembly GCA_964017235.1). Lineage (NCBI taxonomy): Eukaryota > Metazoa > Annelida > Polychaeta > Sabellida > Sabellidae > Sabellastarte > Sabellastarte sp. h YS-2021. Next base: position 67,334,225 of record OZ024936.1, read on the forward strand.
GAGAGAATTAAGTAGTGTATTCCTTTAGAAATACACACCAAGTCCAAAATGCCTGCCTTGGGAGTGCATGTAGGGAGGGTACCATTAAGTGGCAAGCCAGCCCAAAACATCCCTTAAAGTTGTTGGATCTGGCTCAAATTTTCACAGAAAACTCAATTTATATCAGGGAATAGAATTGCATTGGTCTGGGCCACTCGAGAGCCATATTAGAAATTTCATTTCCGGGGTGTGGGGCTGGCCTGGGCCCCCCTCATGGGGGTTATGTCAAATATATCACAATGTGGCCAATCTGGAGCCCTTAATTAATTTCATGCATGTTTTGACAATAAATGAGGACATTTTAGGCGCATTTGGAACATTACATGTCTGAAGAGAAATTATTGAACTCAAATAGTGCTGTTAAAATGGTCAAAAAAAGATGTAAATCAGCCCAAACCAGTACCAAATGTTGGTCTATAATCCTGAAATTTGGCCAGAAAATCCTCTGTAACCTACTAAATGTGACTGCACAGGTTTCAGAATTACATCTGGTATAGCAGTGATTACTGATGTGGTATTTGGCCTCCAGCAGGCCTGTAATTCGCCTGCTGGGGGGTGCATTAAAGTACACTCATTTTTTGCCCAATAAGTCAGATGTAAGGCTATAAACCATATTTTCTGCGAGAGAGGGAGCCACTAAGAGAGAATTAAGTAGTGTATTCCTTTAGAAATACACACCAAGTCCAAAATGCCTGCCTTGGGAGTGCATGTAGGGAGGGTACCATTAAGTGGCAAGCCAGCCCAAAACACCCCTTAAAGTTGTTGGATCTGGCTCAAATTTTCACAGAAAACTCAATTTATATCAGGGAATAGAATTGCATTGGTCTGGGCCACTCGAGAGCCATATTAGAAATTTCATTTCCAGGGTGTGGGGCTGGCCTGGGCCCCCCTCATGGGGGTTATGTCAAATATATCACAATGTGGCCAATCTGGAGCCCTTAATTAATTTCATGCATGTTTTGACAATAAATGAGGACATTTTAGGCGCATTTGGAACATTACATGTCTGAAGAGAAATTATTGAACTCAAATAGTGCTGTTAAAATGGTCAAAAAAAGATGTAAATCAGCCCAAACCAGTACCAAATGTTGGTCTATAATCCTGAAATTTGGCCAGAAAATCCTCTGTAACCTACTAAATGTGACTGCACAGGTTTCAGAATTACATCTGGTATAGCAGTGATTACTGATGTGGTATTTGGCCTCCAGCAGGCCTGTAATTCGCCTGCTGGGGGGTGCATTAAAGTACACTCATTTTTTGCCCAATAAGTCAGATGTAAGGCTATAAACCATATTTTCTGCGAGAGAGGGAGCCACTAAGAGAGAATTAAGTAGTGTATTCCTTTAGAAATACACACCAAGTCCAAAATGCCTGCCTTGGGAGTGCATGTAGGGAGGGTACCATTAAGTGGCAAGCCAGCCCAAAACATCCCTTAAAGTTGTTGGATCTGGCTCAAATTTTCACAGAAAACTCAATTTATATCAGGGAATAGAATTGCATTGGTCTGGGCCACTCGAGAGCCATATTAGAAATTTCATTTCCGGGGTGTGGGGCTGGCCTGGGCCCCCCTCATGGGGGTTATGTCAAATATATCACAATGTGGCCAATCTGGAGCCCTTAATTAATTTCATGCATGTTTTGACAATAAATGAGGACATTTTAGGCGCATTTGGAACATTACATGTCTGAAGAGAAATTATTGAACTCAAATAGTGCTGTTAAAATGGTCAAAAAAAGATGTAAATCAGCCCAAACCAGTACCAAATGTTGGTCTATAATCCTGAAATTTGGCCAGAAAATCCTCTGTAACCTACTAAATGTGACTGCACAGGTTTCAGAATTACATCTGGTATAGCAGTGATTACTGATGTGGTATTTGGCCTCCAGCAGGCCTGTAATTCGCCTGCTGGGGGGTGCATTAAAGTACACTCATTTTTTGCCCAATAAGTCAGATGTAAGGCTATAAACCATATTTTCTGCGAGAGAGGGAGCCACTAAGAGAGAATTAAGTAGTGTATTCCTTTAGAAATACACACCAAGTCCAAAATGCCTGCCTTGGGAGTGCATGTAGGGAGGGTACCATTAAGTGGCAAGCCAGCCCAAAACATCCCTTAAAGTTGTTGGATCTGGCTCAAATTTTCACAGAAAACTCAATTTATATCAGGGAATAGAATTGCATTGGTCTGGGCCACTCGAGAGCCATATTAGAAATTTCATTTCCGGGGTGTGGGGCTGGCCTGGGCCCCCCTCATGGGGGTTATGTCAAATATATCACAATGTGGCCAATCTGGAGCCCTTAATTAATTTCATGCATGTTTTGACAATAAATGAGGACATTTTAGGCGCATTTGGAACATTACATGTCTGAAGAGAAATTATTGAACTCAAATAGTGCTGTTAAAATGGTCAAAAAAAGATGTAAATCAGCCCAAACCAGTACCAAATGTTGGTCTATAATCCTGAAATTTGGCCAGAAAATCCTCTGTAACCTACTAAATGTGACTGCACAGGTTTCAGAATTACATCTGGTATAGCAGTGATTACTGATGTGGTATTTGGCCTCCAGCAGGCCTGTAATTCGCCTGCTGGGGGGTGCATTAAAGTACACTCATTTTTTGCCCAATAAGTCAGATGTAAGGCTATAAACCATATTTTCTGCGAGAGAGGGAGCCACTAAGAGAGAATTAAGTAGTGTATTCCTTTAGAAATACACACCAAGTCCAAAATGCCTGCCTTGGGAGTGCATGTAGGGAGGGTACCATTAAGTGGCAAGCCAGCCCAAAACACCCCTTAAAGTTGTTGGATCTGGCTCAAATTTTCACAGAAAACTCAATTTATATCAGGGAATAGAATTGCATTGGTCTGGGCCACTCGAGAGCCATATTAGAAATTTCATTTCCGGGGTGTGGGGCTGGCCTGGGCCCCCCTCATGGGGGTTATGTCAAATATATCACAATGTGGCCAATCTGGAGCCCTTAATTAATTTCATGCATGTTTTGACAATAAATGAGGACATTTTAGGCGCATTTGGAACATTACATGTCTGAAGAGAAATTATTGAACTCAAATAGTGCTGTTAAAATGGTCAAAAAAAGATGTAAATCAGCCCAAACCAGTACCAAATGTTGGTCTATAATCCTGAAATTTGGCCAGAAAATCCTCTGTAACCTACTAAATGTGACTGCACAGGTTTCAGAATTACATCTGGTATAGCAGTGATTACTGATGTGGTATTTGGCCTCCAGCAGGCCTGTAATTCGCCTGCTGGGGGGTGCATTAAAGTACACTCATTTTTTGCCCAATAAGTCAGATGTAAGGCTATAAACCATATTTTCTGCGAGAGAGGGAGCCACTAAGAGAGAATTAAGTAGTGTATTCCTTTAGAAATACACACCAAGTCCAAAATGCCTGCCTTGGGAGTGCATGTAGGGAGGGTACCATTAAGTGGCAAGCCAGCCCAAAACACCCCTTAAAGTTGTTGGATCTGGCTCAAATTTTCACAGAAAACTCAATTTATATCAGGGAATAGAATTGCATTGGTCTGGGCCACTCGAGAGCCATATTAGAAATTTCATTTCCGGGGTGTGGGGCTGGCCTGGGCCCCCCTCATGGGGGTTATGTCAAATATATCACAATGTGGCCAATCTGGAGCCCTTAATTAATTTCATGCATGTTTTGACAATAAATGAGGACATTTTAGGCGCATTTGGAACATTACATGTCTGAAGAGAAATTATTGAACTCAAATAGTGCTGTTAAAATGGTCAAAAAAAGATGTAAATCAGCCCAAACCAGTACCAAATGTTGGTCTATAATCCTGAAATTTGGCCAGAAAATCCTCTGTAACCTACTAAATGTGACTGCACAGGTTTCAGAATTACATCTGGTATAGCAGTGATTACTGATGTGGTATTTGGCCTCCAGCAGGCCTGTAATTCGCCTGCTGGGGGGTGCATTAAAGTACACTCATTTTTTGCCCAATAAGTCAGATGTAAGGCTATAAACCATATTTTCTGCGAGAGAGGGAGCCACTAAGAGAGAATTAAGTAGTGTATTCCTTTAGAAATACACACCAAGTCCAAAATGCCTGCCTTGGGAGTGCATGTAGGGAGGGTACCATTAAGTGGCAAGCCAGCCCAAAACACCCCTTAAAGTTGTTGGATCTGGCTCAAATTTTCACAGAAAACTCAATTTATATCAGGGAATAGAATTGCATTGGTCTGGGCCACTCGAGAGCCATATTAGAAATTTCATTTCCGGGGTGTGGGGCTGGCCTGGGCCCCCCTCATGGGGGTTATGTCAAATATATCACAATGTGGCCAATCTGGAGCCCTTAATTAATTTCATGCATGTTTTGACAATAAATGAGGACATTTTAGGCGCATTTGGAACATTACATGTCTGAAGAGAAATTATTGAACTCAAATAGTGCTGTTAAAATGGTCAAAAAAAGATGTAAATCAGCCCAAACCAGTACCAAATGTTGGTCTATAATCCTGAAATTTGGCCAGAAAATCCTCTGTAACCTACTAAATGTGACTGCACAGGTTTCAGAATTACATCTGGTATAGCAGTGATTACTGATGTGGTATTTGGCCTCCAGCAGGCCTGTAATTCGCCTGCTGGGGGGTGCATTAAAGTACACTCATTTTTTGCCCAATAAGTCAGATGTAAGGCTATAAACCATATTTTCTGCGAGAGAGGGAGCCACTAAGAGAGAATTAAGTAGTGTATTCCTTTAGAAATACACACCAAGTCCAAAATGCCTGCCTTGGGAGTGCATGTAGGGAGGGTACCATTAAGTGGCAAGCCAGCCCAAAACATCCCTTAAAGTTGTTGGATCTGGCTCAAATTTTCACAGAAAACTCAATTTATATCAGGGAATAGAATTGCATTGGTCTGGGCCACTCGAGAGCCATATTAGAAATTTCATTTCCGGGGTGTGGGGCTGGCCTGGGCCCCCCTCATGGGGGTTATGTCAAATATATCACAATGTGGCCAATCTGGAGCCCTTAATTAATTTCATGCATGTTTTGACAATAAATGAGGACATTTTAGGCGCATTTGGAACATTACATGTCTGAAGAGAAATTATTGAACTCAAATAGTGCTGTTAAAATGGTCAAAAAAAGATGTAAATCAGCCCAAACCAGTACCAAATGTTGGTCTATAATCCTGAAATTTGGCCAGAAAATCCTCTGTAACCTACTAAATGTGACTGCACAGGTTTCAGAATTACATCTGGTATAGCAGTGATTACTGATGTGGTATTTGGCCTCCAGCAGGCCTGTAATTCGCCTGCTGGGGGGTGCATTAAAGTACACTCATTTTTTGCCCAATAAGTCAGATGTAAGGCTATAAACCATATTTTCTGCGAGAGAGGGAGCCACTAAGAGAGAATTAAGTAGTGTATTCCTTTAGAAATACACACCAAGTCCAAAATGCCTGCCTTGGGAGTGCATGTAGGGAGGGTACCATTAAGTGGCAAGCCAGCCCAAAACACCCCTTAAAGTTGTTGGATCTGGCTCAAATTTTCACAGAAAACTCAATTTATATCAGGGAATAGAATTGCATTGGTCTGGGCCACTCGAGAGCCATATTAGAAATTTCATTTCCGGGGTGTGGGGCTGGCCTGGGCCCCCCTCATGGGGGTTATGTCAAATATATCACAATGTGGCCAATCTGGAGCCCTTAATTAATTTCATGCATGTTTTGACAATAAATGAGGACATTTTAGGCGCATTTGGAACATTACATGTCTGAAGAGAAATTATTGAACTCAAATAGTGCTGTTAAAATGGTCAAAAAAAGATGTAAATCAGCCCAAACCAGTACCAAATGTTGGTCTATAATCCTGAAATTTGGCCAGAAAATCCTCTGTAACCTACTAAATGTGACTGCACAGGTTTCAGAATTACATCTGGTATAGCAGTGATTACTGATGTGGTATTTGGCCTCCAGCAGGCCTGTAATTCGCCTGCTGGGGGGTGCATTAAAGTACACTCATTTTTTGCCCAATAAGTCAGATGTAAGGCTATAAACCATATTTTCTGCGAGAGAGGGAGCCACTAAGAGAGAATTAAGTAGTGTATTCCTTTAGAAATACACACCAAGTCCAAAATGCCTGCCTTGGGAGTGCATGTAGGGAGGGTACCATTAAGTGGCAAGCCAGCCCAAAACATCCCTTAAAGTTGTTGGATCTGGCTCAAATTTTCACAGAAAACTCAATTTATATCAGGGAATAGAATTGCATTGGTCTGGGCCACTCGAGAGCCATATTAGAAATTTCATTTCCGGGGTGTGGGGCTGGCCTGGGCCCCCCTCATGGGGGTTATGTCAAATATATCACAATGTGGCCAATCTGGAGCCCTTAATTAATTTCATGCATGTTTTGACAATAAATGAGGACATTTTAGGCGCATTTGGAACATTACATGTCTGAAGAGAAATTATTGAACTCAAATAGTGCTGTTAAAATGGTCAAAAAAAGATGTAAATCAGCCCAAACCAGTACCAAATGTTGGTCTATAATCCTGAAATTTGGCCAGAAAATCCTCTGTAACCTACTAAATGTGACTGCACAGGTTTCAGAATTACATCTGGTATAGCAGTGATTACTGATGTGGTATTTGGCCTCCAGCAGGCCTGTAATTCGCCTGCTGGGGGGTGCATTAAAGTACACTCATTTTTTGCCCAATAAGTCAGATGTAAGGCTATAAACCATATTTTCTGCGAGAGAGGGAGCCACTAAGAGAGAATTAAGTAGTGTATTCCTTTAGAAATACACACCAAGTCCAAAATGCCTGCCTTGGGAGTGCATGTAGGGAGGGTACCATTAAGTGGCAAGCCAGCCCAAAACACCCCTTAAAGTTGTTGGATCTGGCTCAAATTTTCACAGAAAACTCAATTTATATCAGGGAATAGAATTGCATTGGTCTGGGCCACTCGAGAGCCATATTAGAAATTTCATTTCCGGGGTGTGGGGCTGGCCTGGGCCCCCCTCATGGGGGTTATGTCAAATATATCACAATGTGGCCAATCTGGAGCCCTTAATTAATTTCATGCATGTTTTGACAATAAATGAGGACATTTTAGGCGCATTTGGAACATTACATGTCTGAAGAGAAATTATTGAACTCAAATAGTGCTGTTAAAATGGTCAAAAAAAGATGTAAATCAGCCCAAACCAGTACCAAATGTTGGTCTATAATCCTGAAATTTGGCCAGAAAATCCTCTGTAACCTACTAAATGTGACTGCACAGGTTTCAGAATTACATCTGGTATAGCAGTGATTACTGATGTGGTATTTGGCCTCCAGCAGGCCTGTAATTCGCCTGCTGGGGGGTGCATTAAAGTACACTCATTTTTTGCCCAATAAGTCAGATGTAAGGCTATAAACCATATTTTCTGCGAGAGAGGGAGCCACTAAGAGAGAATTAAGTAGTGTATTCCTTTAGAAATACACACCAAGTCCAAAATGCCTGCCTTGGGAGTGCATGTAGGGAGGGTACCATTAAGTGGCAAGCCAGCCCAAAACACCCCTTAAAGTTGTTGGATCTGGCTCAAATTTTCACAGAAAACTCAATTTATATCAGGGAATAGAATTGCATTGGTCTGGGCCACTCGAGAGCCATATTAGAAATTTCATTTCCGGGGTGTGGGGCTGGCCTGGGCCCCCCTCATGGGGGTTATGTCAAATATATCACAATGTGGCCAATCTGGAGCCCTTAATTAATTTCATGCATGTTTTGACAATAAATGAGGACATTTTAGGCGCATTTGGAACATTACATGTCTGAAGAGAAATTATTGAACTCAAATAGTGCTGTTAAAATGGTCAAAAAAAGATGTAAATCAGCCCAAACCAGTACCAAATGTTGGTCTATAATCCTGAAATTTGGCCAGAAAATCCTCTGTAACCTACTAAATGTGACTGCACAGGTTTCAGAATTACATCTGGTATAGCAGTGATTACTGATGTGGTATTTGGCCTCCAGCAGGCCTGTAATTCGCCTGCTGGGGGGTGCATTAAAGTACACTCATTTTTTGCCCAATAAGTCAGATGTAAGGCTATAAACCATATTTTCTGCGAGAGAGGGAGCCACTAAGAGAGAATTAAGTAGTGTATTCCTTTAGAAATACACACCAAGTCCAAAATGCCTGCCTTGGGAGTGCATGTAGGGAGGGTACCATTAAGTGGCAAGCCAGCCCAAAACACCCCTTAAAGTTGTTGGATCTGGCTCAAATTTTCACAGAAAACTCAATTTATATCAGGGAATAGAATTGCATTGGTCTGGGCCACTCGAGAGCCATATTAGAAATTTCATTTCCGGGGTGTGGGGCTGGCCTGGGCCCCCCTCATGGGGGTTATGTCAAATATATCACAATGTGGCCAATCTGGAGCCCTTAATTAATTTCATGCATGTTTTGACAATAAATGAGGACATTTTAGGCGCATTTGGAACATTACATGTCTGAAGAGAAATTATTGAACTCAAATAGTGCTGTTAAAATGGTCAAAAAAAGATGTAAATCAGCCCAAACCAGTACCAAATGTTGGTCTATAATCCTGAAATTTGGCCAGAAAATCCTCTGTAACCTACTAAATGTGACTGCACAGGTTTCAGAATTACATCTGGTATAGCAGTGATTACTGATGTGGTATTTGGCCTCCAGCAGGCCTGTAATTCGCCTGCTGGGGGGTGCATTAAAGTACACTCATTTTTTGCCCAATAAGTCAGATGTAAGGCTATAAACCATATTTTCTGCGAGAGAGGGAGCCACTAAGAGAGAATTAAGTAGTGTATTCCTTTAGAAATACACACCAAGTCCAAAATGCCTGCCTTGGGAGTGCATGTAGGGAGGGTACCATTAAGTGGCAAGCCAGCCCAAAACACCCCTTAAAGTTGTTGGATCTGGCTCAAATTTTCACAGAAAACTCAATTTATATCAGGGAATAGAATTGCATTGGTCTGGGCCACTCGAGAGCCATATTAGAAATTTCATTTCCGGGGTGTGGGGCTGGCCTGGGCCCCCCTCATGGGGGTTATGTCAAATATATCACAATGTGGCCAATCTGGAGCCCTTAATTAATTTCATGCATGTTTTGACAATAAATGAGGACATTTTAGGCGCATTTGGAACATTACATGTCTGAAGAGAAATTATTGAACTCAAATAGTGCTGTTAAAATGGTCAAAAAAAGATGTAAATCAGCCCAAACCAGTACCAAATGTTGGTCTATAATCCTGAAATTTGGCCAGAAAATCCTCTGTAACCTACTAAATGTGACTGCACAGGTTTCAGAATTACATCTGGTATAGCAGTGATTACTGATGTGGTATTTGGCCTCCAGCAGGCCTGTAATTCGCCTGCTGGGGGGTGCATTAAAGTACACTCATTTTTTGCCCAATAAGTCAGATGTAAGGCTATAAACCATATTTTCTGCGAGAGAGGGAGCCACTAAGAGAGAATTAAGTAGTGTATTCCTTTAGAAATACACACCAAGTCCAAAATGCCTGCCTTGGGAGTGCATGTAGGGAGGGTACCATTAAGTGGCAAGCCAGCCCAAAACACCCCTTAAAGTTGTTGGATCTGGCTCAAATTTTCACAGAAAACTCAATTTATATCAGGGAATAGAATTGCATTGGTCTGGGCCACTCGAGAGCCATATTAGAAATTTCATTTCCGGGGTGTGGGGCTGGCCTGGGCCCCCCTCATGGGGGTTATGTCAAATATATCACAATGTGGCCAATCTGGAGCCCTTAATTAATTTCATGCATGTTTTGACAATAAATGAGGACATTTTAGGCGCATTTGGAACATTACATGTCTGAAGAGAAATTATTGAACTCAAATAGTGCTGTTAAAATGGTCAAAAAAAGATGTAAATCAGCCCAAACCAGTACCAAATGTTGGTCTATAATCCTGAAATTTGGCCAGAAAATCCTCTGTAACCTACTAAATGTGACTGCACAGGTTTCAGAATTACATCTGGTATAGCAGTGATTACTGATGTGGTATTTGGCCTCCAGCAGGCCTGTAATTCGCCTGCTGGGGGGTGCATTAAAGTACACTCATTTTTTGCCCAATAAGTCAGATGTAAGGCTATAAACCATATTTTCTGCGAGAGAGGGAGCCACTAAGAGAGAATTAAGTAGTGTATTCCTTTAGAAATACACACCAAGTCCAAAATGCCTGCCTTGGGAGTGCATGTAGGGAGGGTACCATTAAGTGGCAAGCCAGCCCAAAACACCCCTTAAAGTTGTTGGATCTGGCTCAAATTTTCACAGAAAACTCAATTTATATCAGGGAATAGAATTGCATTGGTCTGGGCCACTCGAGAGCCATATTAGAAATTTCATTTCCGGGGTGTGGGGCTGGCCTGGGCCCCCCTCATGGGGGTTATGTCAAATATATCACAATGTGGCCAATCTGGAGCCCTTAATTAATTTCATGCATGTTTTGACAATAAATGAGGACATTTTAGGCGCATTTGGAACATTACATGTCTGAAGAGAAATTATTGAACTCAAATAGTGCTGTTAAAATGGTCAAAAAAAGATGTAAATCAGCCCAAACCAGTACCAAATGTTGGTCTATAATCCTGAAATTTGGCCAGAAAATCCTCTGTAACCTACTAAATGTGACTGCACAGGTTTCAGAATTACATCTGGTATAGCAGTGATTACTGATGTGGTATTTGGCCTCCAGCAGGCCTGTAATTCGCCTGCTGGGGGGTGCATTAAAGTACACTCATTTTTTGCCCAATAAGTCAGATGTAAGGCTATAAACCATATTTTCTGCGAGAGAGGGAGCCACTAAGAGAGAATTAAGTAGTGTATTCCTTTAGAAATACACACCAAGTCCAAAATGCCTGCCTTGGGAGTGCATGTAGGGAGGGTACCATTAAGTGGCAAGCCAGCCCAAAACACCCCTTAAAGTTGTTGGATCTGGCTCAAATTTTCACAGAAAACTCAATTTATATCAGGGAATAGAATTGCATTGGTCTGGGCCACTCGAGAGCCATATTAGAAATTTCATTTCCGGGGTGTGGGGCTGGCCTGGGCCCCCCTCATGGGGGTTATGTCAAATATATCACAATGTGGCCAATCTGGAGCCCTTAATTAATTTCATGCATGTTTTGACAATAAATGAGGACATTTTAGGCGCATTTGGAACATTACATGTCTGAAGAGAAATTATTGAACTCAAATAGTGCTGTTAAAATGGTCAAAAAAAGATGTAAATCAGCCCAAACCAGTACCAAATGTTGGTCTATAATCCTGAAATTTGGCCAGAAAATCCTCTGTAACCTACTAAATGTGACTGCACAGGTTTCAGAATTACATCTGGTATAGCAGTGATTACTGATGTGGTATTTGGCCTCCAGCAGGCCTGTAATTCGCCTGCTGGGGGGTGCATTAAAGTACACTCATTTTTTGCCCAATAAGTCAGATGTAAGGCTATAAACCATATTTTCTGCGAGAGAGGGAGCCACTAAGAGAGAATTAAGTAGTGTATTCCTTTAGAAATACACACCAAGTCCAAAATGCCTGCCTTGGGAGTGCATGTAGGGAGGGTACCATTAAGTGGCAAGCCAGCCCAAAACACCCCTTAAAGTTGTTGGATCTGGCTCAAATTTTCACAGAAAACTCAATTTATATCAGGGAATAGAATTGCATTGGTCTGGGCCACTCGAGAGCCATATTAGAAATTTCATTTCCGGGGTGTGGGGCTGGCCTGGGCCCCCCTCATGGGGGTTATGTCAAATATATCACAATGTGGCCAATCTGGAGCCCTTAATTAATTTCATGCATGTTTTGACAATAAATGAGGACATTTTAGGCGCATTTGGAACATTACATGTCTGAAGAGAAATTATTGAACTCAAATAGTGCTGTTAAAATGGTCAAAAAAAGATGTAAATCAGCCCAAACCAGTACCAAATGTTGGTCTATAATCCTGAAATTTGGCCAGAAAATCCTCTGTAACCTACTAAATGTGACTGCACAGGTTTCAGAATTACATCTGGTATAGCAGTGATTACTGATGTGGTATTTGGCCTCCAGCAGGCCTGTAATTCGCCTGCTGGGGGGTGCATTAAAGTACACTCATTTTTTGCCCAATAAGTCAGATGTAAGGCTATAAACCATATTTTCTGCGAGAGAGGGAGCCACTAAGAGAGAATTAAGTAGTGTATTCCTTTAGAAATACACACCAAGTCCAAAATGCCTGCCTTGGGAGTGCATGTAGGGAGGGTACCATTAAGTGGCAAGCCAGCCCAAAACACCCCTTAAAGTTGTTGGATCTGGCTCAAATTTTCACAGAAAACTCAATTTATATCAGGGAATAGAATTGCATTGGTCTGGGCCACTCGAGAGCCATATTAGAAATTTCATTTCCGGGGTGTGGGGCTGGCCTGGGCCCCCCTCATGGGGGTTATGTCAAATATATCACAATGTGGCCAATCTGGAGCCCTTAATTAATTTCATGCATGTTTTGACAATAAATGAGGACATTTTAGGCGCATTTGGAACATTACATGTCTGAAGAGAAATTATTGAACTCAAATAGTGCTGTTAAAATGGTCAAAAAAAGATGTAAATCAGCCCAAACCAGTACCAAATGTTGGTCTATAATCCTGAAATTTGGCCAGAAAATCCTCTGTAACCTACTAAATGTGACTGCACAGGTTTCAGAATTACATCTGGTATAGCAGTGATTACTGATGTGGTATTTGGCCTCCAGCAGGCCTGTAATTCGCCTGCTGGGGGGTGCATTAAAGTACACTCATTTTTTGCCCAATAAGTCAGATGTAAGGCTATAAACCATATTTTCTGCGAGAGAGGGAGCCACTAAGAGAGAATTAAGTAGTGTATTCCTTTAGAAATACACACCAAGTCCAAAATGCCTGCCTTGGGAGTGCATGTAGGGAGGGTACCATTAAGTGGCAAGCCAGCCCAAAACACCCCTTAAAGTTGTTGGATCTGGCTCAAATTTTCACAGAAAACTCAATTTATATCAGGGAATAGAATTGCATTGGTCTGGGCCACTCGAGAGCCATATTAGAAATTTCATTTCCGGGGTGTGGGGCTGGCCTGGGCCCCCCTCATGGGGGTTATGTCAAATATATCACAATGTGGCCAATCTGGAGCCCTTAATTAATTTCATGCATGTTTTGACAATAAATGAGGACATTTTAGGCGCATTTGGAACATTACATGTCTGAAGAGAAATTATTGAACTCAAATAGTGCTGTTAAAATGGTCAAAAAAAGATGTAAATCAGCCCAAACCAGTACCAAATGTTGGTCTATAATCCTGAAATTTGGCCAGAAAATCCTCTGTAACCTACTAAATGTGACTGCACAGGTTTCAGAATTACATCTGGTATAGCAGTGATTACTGATGTGGTATTTGGCCTCCAGCAGGCCTGTAATTCGCCTGCTGGGGGGTGCATTAAAGTACACTCATTTTTTGCCCAATAAGTCAGATGTAAGGCTATAAACCATATTTTCTGCGAGAGAGGGAGCCACTAAGAGAGAATTAAGTAGTGTATTCCTTTAGAAATACACACCAAGTCCAAAATGCCTGCCTTGGGAGTGCATGTAGGGAGGGTACCATTAAGTGGCAAGCCAGCCCAAAACACCCCTTAAAGTTGTTGGATCTGGCTCAAATTTTCACAGAAAACTCAATTTATATCAGGGAATAGAATTGCATTGGTCTGGGCCACTCGAGAGCCATATTAGAAATTTCATTTCCGGGGTGTGGGGCTGGCCTGGGCCCCCCTCATGGGGGTTATGTCAAATATATCACAATGTGGCCAATCTGGAGCCCTTAATTAATTTCATGCATGTTTTGACAATAAATGAGGACATTTTAGGCGCATTTGGAACATTACATGTCTGAAGAGAAATTATTGAACTCAAATAGTGCTGTTAAAATGGTCAAAAAAAGATGTAAATCAGCCCAAACCAGTACCAAATGTTGGTCTATAATCCTGAAATTTGGCCAGAAAATCCTCTGTAACCTACTAAATGTGACTGCACAGGTTTCAGAATTACATCTGGTATAGCAGTGATTACTGATGTGGTATTTGGCCTCCAGCAGGCCTGTAATTCGCCTGCTGGGGGGTGCATTAAAGTACACTCATTTTTTGCCCAATAAGTCAGATGTAAGGCTATAAACCATATTTTCTGCGAGAGAGGGAGCCACTAAGAGAGAATTAAGTAGTGTATTCCTTTAGAAATACACACCAAGTCCAAAATGCCTGCCTTGGGAGTGCATGTAGGGAGGGTACCATTAAGTGGCAAGCCAGCCCAAAACACCCCTTAAAGTTGTTGGATCTGGCTCAAATTTTCACAGAAAACTCAATTTATATCAGGGAATAGAATTGCATTGGTCTGGGCCACTCGAGAGCCATATTAGAAATTTCATTTCCGGGGTGTGGGGCTGGCCTGGGCCCCCCTCATGGGGGTTATGTCAAATATATCACAATGTGGCCAATCTGGAGCCCTTAATTAATTTCATGCATGTTTTGACAATAAATGAGGACATTTTAGGCGCATTTGGAACATTACATGTCTGAAGAGAAATTATTGAACTCAAATAGTGCTGTTAAAATGGTCAAAAAAAGATGTAAATCAGCCCAAACCAGTACCAAATGTTGGTCTATAATCCTGAAATTTGGCCAGAAAATCCTCTGTAACCTACTAAATGTGACTGCACAGGTTTCAGAATTACATCTGGTATAGCAGTGATTACTGATGTGGTATTTGGCCTCCAGCAGGCCTGTAATTCGCCTGCTGGGGGGTGCATTAAAGTACACTCATTTTTTGCCCAATAAGTCAGATGTAAGGCTATAAACCATATTTTCTGCGAGAGAGGGAGCCACTAAGAGAGAATTAAGTAGTGTATTCCTTTAGAAATACACACCAAGTCCAAAATGCCTGCCTTGGGAGTGCATGTAGGGAGGGTACCATTAAGTGGCAAGCCAGCCCAAAACACCCCTTAAAGTTGTTGGATCTGGCTCAAATTTTCACAGAAAACTCAATTTATATCAGGGAATAGAATTGCATTGGTCTGGGCCACTTGAGAGCCATATTAGAAATTTCATTTCCGGGGTGTGGGGCTGGCCTGGGCCCCCCTCATGGGGGTTATGTCAAATATATCACAATGTGGCCAATCTGGAGCCCTTAATTAATTTCATGCATGTTTTGACAATAAATGAGGACATTTTAGGCGCATTTGGAACATTACATGTCTGAAGAGAAATTATTGAACTCAAATAGTGCTGTTAAAATGGTCAAAAAAAGATGTAAATCAGCCCAAACCAGTACCAAATGTTGGTCTATAATCCTGAAATTTGGCCAGAAAATCCTCTGTAACCTACTAAATGTGACTGCACAGGTTTCAGAATTACATCTGGTATAGCAGTGATTACTGATGTGGTATTTGGCCTCCAGCAGGCCTGTAATTCGCCTGCTGGGGGGTGCATTAAAGTACACTCATTTTTTGCCCAATAAGTCAGATGTAAGGCTATAAACCATATTTTCTGCGAGAGAGGGAGCCACTAAGAGAGAATTAAGTAGTGTATTCCTTTAGAAATACACACCAAGTCCAAAATGCCTGCCTTGGGAGTGCATGTAGGGAGGGTACCATTAAGTGGCAAGCCAGCCCAAAACACCCCTTAAAGTTGTTGGATCTGGCTCAAATTTTCACAGAAAACTCAATTTATATCAGGGAATAGAATTGCATTGGTCTGGGCCACTCGAGAGCCATATTAGAAATTTCATTTCCGGGGTGTGGGGCTGGCCTGGGCCCCCCTCATGGGGGTTATGTCAAATATATCACAATGTGGCCAATCTGGAGCCCTTAATTAATTTCATGCATGTTTTGACAATAAATGAGGACATTTTAGGCGCATTTGGAACATTACATGTCTGAAGAGAAATTATTGAACTCAAATAGTGCTGTTAAAATGGTCAAAAAAAGATGTAAATCAGCCCAAACCAGTACCAAATGTTGGTCTATAATCCTGAAATTTGGCCAGAAAATCCTCTGTAACCTACTAAATGTGACTGTACAGGTTTCAGAATTACATCTGGTATAGCAGTGATTACTGATGTGGTATTTGGCCTCCAGCAGGCCTGTAATTCGCCTGCTGGGGGGTGCATTAAAGTACACTCATTTTTTGCCCAATAAGTCAGATGTAAGGCTATAAACCATATTTTCTGCGAGAGAGGGAGCCACTAAGAGAGAATTAAGTAGTGTATTCCTTTAGAAATACACACCAAGTCCAAAATGCCTGCCTTGGGAGTGCATGTAGGGAGGGTACCATTAAGTGGCAAGCCAGCCCAAAACACCCCTTAAAGTTGTTGGATCTGGCTCAAATTTTCACAGAAAACTCAATTTATATCAGGGAATAGAATTGCATTGGTCTGGGCCACTTGAGAGCCATATTAGAAATTTCATTTCCGGGGTGTGGGGCTGGCCTGGGCCCCCCTCATGGGGGTTATGTCAAATATATCACAATGTGGCCAATCTGGAGCCCTTAATTAATTTCATGCATGTTTTGACAATAAATGAGGACATTTTAGGCGCATTTGGAACATTACATGTCTGAAGAGAAATTATTGAACTCAAATAGTGCTGTTAAAATGGTCAAAAAAAGATGTAAATCAGCCCAAACCAGTACCAAATGTTGGTCTATAATCCTGAAATTTGGCCAGAAAATCCTCTGTAACCTACTAAATGTGACTGCACAGGTTTCAGAATTACATCTGGTATAGCAGTGATTACTGATGTGGTATTTGGCCTCCAGCAGGCCTGTAATTCGCCTGCTGGGGGGTGCATTAAAGTACACTCATTTTTTGCCCAATAAGTCAGATGTAAGGCTATAAACCATATTTTCTGCGAGAGAGGGAGCCACTAAGAGAGAATTAAGTAGTGTATTCCTTTAGAAATACACACCAAGTCCAAAATGCCTGCCTTGGGAGTGCATGTAGGGAGGGTACCATTAAGTGGCAAGCCAGCCCAAAACACCCCTTAAAGTTGTTGGATCTGGCTCAAATTTTCACAGAAAACTCAATTTATATCAGGGAATAGAATTGCATTGGTCTGGGCCACTCGAGAGCCATATTAGAAATTTCATTTCCGGGGTGTGGGGCTGGCCTGGGCCCCCCTCATGGGGGTTATGTCAAATATATCACAATGTGGCCAATCTGGAGCCCTTAATTAATTTCATGCATGTTTTGACAATAAATGAGGACATTTTAGGCGCATTTGGAACATTACATGTCTGAAGAGAAATTATTGAACTCAAATAGTGCTGTTAAAATGGTCAAAAAAAGATGTAAATCAGCCCAAACCAGTACCAAATGTTGGTCTATAATCCTGAAATTTGGCCAGAAAATCCTCTGTAACCTACTAAATGTGACTGCACAGGTTTCAGAATTACATCTGGTATAGCAGTGATTACTGATGTGGTATTTGGCCTCCAGCAGGCCTGTAATTCGCCTGCTGGGGGGTGCATTAAAGTACACTCATTTTTTGCCCAATAAGTCAGATGTAAGGCTATAAACCATATTTTCTGCGAGAGAGGGAGCCACTAAGAGAGAATTAAGTAGTGTATTCCTTTAGAAATACACACCAAGTCCAAAATGCCTGCCTTGGGAGTGCATGTAGGGAGGGTACCATTAAGTGGCAAGCCAGCCCAAAACACCCCTTAAAGTTGTTGGATCTGGCTCAAATTTTCACAGAAAACTCAATTTATATCAGGGAATAGAATTGCATTGGTCTGGGCCACTCGAGAGCCATATTAGAAATTTCATTTCCGGGGTGTGGGGCTGGCCTGGGCCCCCCTCATGGGGGTTATGTCAAATATATCACAATGTGGCCAATCTGGAGCCCTTAATTAATTTCATGCATGTTTTGACAATAAATGAGGACATTTTAGGCGCATTTGGAACATTACATGTCTGAAGAGAAATTATTGAACTCAAATAGTGCTGTTAAAATGGTCAAAAAAAGATGTAAATCAGCCCAAACCAGTACCAAATGTTGGTCTATAATCCTGAAATTTGGCCAGAAAATCCTCTGTAACCTACTAAATGTGACTGCACAGGTTTCAGAATTACATCTGGTATAGCAGTGATTACTGATGTGGTATTTGGCCTCCAGCAGGCCTGTAATTCGCCTGCTGGGGGGTGCATTAAAGTACACTCATTTTTTGCCCAATAAGTCAGATGTAAGGCTATAAACCATATTTTCTGCGAGAGAGGGAGCCACTAAGAGAGAATTAAGTAGTGTATTCCTTTAGAAATACACACCAAGTCCAAAATGCCTGCCTTGGGAGTGCATGTAGGGAGGGTACCATTAAGTGGCAAGCCAGCCCAAAACACCCCTTAAAGTTGTTGGATCTGGCTCAAATTTTCACAGAAAACTCAATTTATATCAGGGAATAGAATTGCATTGGTCTGGGCCACTCGAGAGCCATATTAGAAATTTCATTTCCGGGGTGTGGGGCTGGCCTGGGCCCCCCTCATGGGGGTTATGTCAAATATATCACAATGTGGCCAATCTGGAGCCCTTAATTAATTTCATGCATGTTTTGACAATAAATGAGGACATTTTAGGCGCATTTGGAACATTACATGTCTGAAGAGAAATTATTGAACTCAAATAGTGCTGTTAAAATGGTCAAAAAAAGATGTAAATCAGCCCAAACCAGTACCAAATGTTGGTCTATAATCCTGAAATTTGGCCAGAAAATCCTCTGTAACCTACTAAATGTGACTGCACAGGTTTCAGAATTACATCTGGTATAGCAGTGATTACTGATGTGGTATTTGGCCTCCAGCAGGCCTGTAATTCGCCTGCTGGGGGGTGCATTAAAGTACACTCATTTTTTGCCCAATAAGTCAGATGTAAGGCTATAAACCATATTTTCTGCGAGAGAGGGAGCCACTAAGAGAGAATTAAGTAGTGTATTCCTTTAGAAATACACACCAAGTCCAAAATGCCTGCCTTGGGAGTGCATGTAGGGAGGGTACCATTAAGTGGCAAGCCAGCCCAAAACACCCCTTAAAGTTGTTGGATCTGGCTCAAATTTTCACAGAAAACTCAATTTATATCAGGGAATAGAATTGCATTGGTCTGGGCCACTCGAGAGCCATATTAGAAATTTCATTTCCGGGGTGTGGGGCTGGCCTGGGCCCCCCTCATGGGGGTTATGTCAAATATATCACAATGTGGCCAATCTGGAGCCCTTAATTAATTTCATGCATGTTTTGACAATAAATGAGGACATTTTAGGCGCATTTGGAACATTACATGTCTGAAGAGAAATTATTGAACTCAAATAGTGCTGTTAAAATGGTCAAAAAAAGATGTAAATCAGCCCAAACCAGTACCAAATGTTGGTCTATAATCCTGAAATTTGGCCAGAAAATCCTCTGTAACCTACTAAATGTGACTGCACAGGTTTCAGAATTACATCTGGTATAGCAGTGATTACTGATGTGGTATTTGGCCTCCAGCAGGCCTGTAATTCGCCTGCTGGGGGGTGCATTAAAGTACACTCATTTTTTGCCCAATAAGTCAGATGTAAGGCTATAAACCATATTTTCTGCGAGAGAGGGAGCCACTAAGAGAGAATTAAGTAGTGTATTCCTTTAGAAATACACACCAAGTCCAAAATGCCTGCCTTGGGAGTGCATGTAGGGAGGGTACCATTAAGTGGCAAGCCAGCCCAAAACACCCCTTAAAGTTGTTGGATCTGGCTCAAATTTTCACAGAAAACTCAATTTATATCAGGGAATAGAATTGCATTGGTCTGGGCCACTCGAGAGCCATATTAGAAATTTCATTTCCGGGGTGTGGGGCTGGCCTGGGCCCCCCTCATGGGGGTTATGTCAAATATATCACAATGTGGCCAATCTGGAGCCCTTAATTAATTTCATGCATGTTTTGACAATAAATGAGGACATTTTAGGCGCATTTGGAACATTACATGTCTGAAGAGAAATTATTGAACTCAAATAGTGCTGTTAAAATGGTCAAAAAAAGATGTAAATCAGCCCAAACCAGTACCAAATGTTGGTCTATAATCCTGAAATTTGGCCAGAAAATCCTCTGTAACCTACTAAATGTGACTGCACAGGTTTCAGAATTACATCTGGTATAGCAGTGATTACTGATGTGGTATTTGGCCTCCAGCAGGCCTGTAATTCGCCTGCTGGGGGGTGCATTAAAGTACACTCATTTTTTGCCCAATAAGTCAGATGTAAGGCTATAAACCATATTTTCTGCGAGAGAGGGAGCCACTAAGAGAGAATTAAGTAGTGTATTCCTTTAGAAATACACACCAAGTCCAAAATGCCTGCCTTGGGAGTGCATGTAGGGAGGGTACCATTAAGTGGCAAGCCAGCCCAAAACACCCCTTAAAGTTGTTGGATCTGGCTCAAATTTTCACAGAAAACTCAATTTATATCAGGGAATAGAATTGCATTGGTCTGGGCCACTTGAGAGCCATATTAGAAATTTCATTTCCGGGGTGTGGGGCTGGCCTGGGCCCCCCTCATGGGGGTTATGTCAAATATATCACAATGTGGCCAATCTGGAGCCCTTAATTAATTTCATGCATGTTTTGACAATAAATGAGGACATTTTAGGCGCATTTGGAACATTACATGTCTGAAGAGAAATTATTGAACTCAAATAGTGCTGTTAAAATGGTCAAAAAAAGATGTAAATCAGCCCAAACCAGTACCAAATGTTGGTCTATAATCCTGAAATTTGGCCAGAAAATCCTCTGTAACCTACTAAATGTGACTGCACAGGTTTCAGAATTACATCTGGTATAGCAGTGATTACTGATGTGGTATTTGGCCTCCAGCAGGCCTGTAATTCGCCTGCTGGGGGGTGCATTAAAGTACACTCATTTTTTGCCCAATAAGTCAGATGTAAGGCTATAAACCATATTTTCTGCGAGAGAGGGAGCCACTAAGAGAGAATTAAGTAGTGTATTCCTTTAGAAATACACACCAAGTCCAAAATGCCTGCCTTGGGAGTGCATGTAGGGAGGGTACCATTAAGTGGCAAGCCAGCCCAAAACACCCCTTAAAGTTGTTGGATCTGGCTCAAATTTTCACAGAAAACTCAATTTATATCAGGGAATAGAATTGCATTGGTCTGGGCCACTCGAGAGCCATATTAGAAATTTCATTTCCGGGGTGTGGGGCTGGCCTGGGCCCCCCTCATGGGGGTTATGTCAAATATATCACAATGTGGCCAATCTGGAGCCCTTAATTAATTTCATGCATGTTTTGACAATAAATGAGGACATTTTAGGCGCATTTGGAACATTACATGTCTGAAGAGAAATTATTGAACTCAAATAGTGCTGTTAAAATGGTCAAAAAAAGATGTAAATCAGCCCAAACCAGTACCAAATGTTGGTCTATAATCCTGAAATTTGGCCAGAAAATCCTCTGTAACCTACTAAATGTGACTGCACAGGTTTCAGAATTACATCTGGTATAGCAGTGATTACTGATGTGGTATTTGGCCTCCAGCAGGCCTGTAATTCGCCTGCTGGGGGGTGCATTAAAGTACACTCATTTTTTGCCCAATAAGTCAGATGTAAGGCTATAAACCATATTTTCTGCGAGAGAGGGAGCCACTAAGAGAGAATTAAGTAGTGTATTCCTTTAGAAATACACACCAAGTCCAAAATGCCTGCCTTGGGAGTGCATGTAGGGAGGGTACCATTAAGTGGCAAGCCAGCCCAAAACACCCCTTAAAGTTGTTGGATCTGGCTCAAATTTTCACAGAAAACTCAATTTATATCAGGGAATAGAATTGCATTGGTCTGGGCCACTTGAGAGCCATATTAGAAATTTCATTTCCGGGGTGTGGGGCTGGCCTGGGCCCCCCTCATGGGGGTTATGTCAAATATATCACAATGTGGCCAATCTGGAGCCCTTAATTAATTTCATGCATGTTTTGACAATAAATGAGGACATTTTAGGCGCATTTGGAACATTACATGTCTGAAGAGAAATTATTGAACTCAAATAGTGCTGTTAAAATGGTCAAAAAAAGATGTAAATCAGCCCAAACCAGTACCAAATGTTGGTCTATAATCCTGAAATTTGGCCAGAAAATCCTCTGTAACCTACTAAATGTGACTGCACAGGTTTCAGAATTACATCTGGTATAGCAGTGATTACTGATGTGGTATTTGGCCTCCAGCAGGCCTGTAATTCGCCTGCTGGGGGGTGCATTAAAGTACACTCATTTTTTGCCCAATAAGTCAGATGTAAGGCTATAAACCATATTTTCTGCGAGAGAGGGAGCCACTAAGAGAGAATTAAGTAGTGTATTCCTTTAGAAATACACACCAAGTCCAAAATGCCTGCCTTGGGAGTGCATGTAGGGAGGGTACCATTAAGTGGCAAGCCAGCCCAAAACACCCCTTAAAGTTGTTGGATCTGGCTCAAATTTTCACAGAAAACTCAATTTATATCAGGGAATAGAATTGCATTGGTCTGGGCCACTCGAGAGCCATATTAGAAATTTCATTTCCGGGGTGTGGGGCTGGCCTGGGCCCCCCTCATGGGGGTTATGTCAAATATATCACAATGTGGCCAATCTGGAGCCCTTAATTAATTTCATGCATGTTTTGACAATAAATGAGGACATTTTAGGCGCATTTGGAACATTACATGTCTGAAGAGAAATTATTGAACTCAAATAGTGCTGTTAAAATGGTCAAAAAAAGATGTAAATCAGCCCAAACCAGTACCAAATGTTGGTCTATAATCCTGAAATTTGGCCAGAAAATCCTCTGTAACCTACTAAATGTGACTGCACAGGTTTCAGAATTACATCTGGTATAGCAGTGATTACTGATGTGGTATTTGGCCTCCAGCAGGCCTGTAATTCGCCTGCTGGGGGGTGCATTAAAGTACACTCATTTTTTGCCCAATAAGTCAGATGTAAGGCTATAAACCATATTTTCTGCGAGAGAGGGAGCCACTAAGAGAGAATTAAGTAGTGTATTCCTTTAGAAATACACACCAAGTCCAAAATGCCTGCCTTGGGAGTGCATGTAGGGAGGGTACCATTAAGTGGCAAGCCAGCCCAAAACACCCCTTAAAGTTGTTGGATCTGGCTCAAATTTTCACAGAAAACTCAATTTATATCAGGGAATAGAATTGCATTGGTCTGGGCCACTCGAGAGCCATATTAGAAATTTCATTTCCGGGGTGTGGGGCTGGCCTGGGCCCCCCTCATGGGGGTTATGTCAAATATATCACAATGTGGCCAATCTGGAGCCCTTAATTAATTTCATGCATGTTTTGACAATAAATGAGGACATTTTAGGCGCATTTGGAACATTACATGTCTGAAGAGAAATTATTGAACTCAAATAGTGCTGTTAAAATGGTCAAAAAAAGATGTAAATCAGCCCAAACCAGTACCAAATGTTGGTCTATAATCCTGAAATTTGGCCAGAAAATCCTCTGTAACCTACTAAATGTGACTGCACAGGTTTCAGAATTACATCTGGTATAGCAGTGATTACTGATGTGGTATTTGGCCTCCAGCAGGCCTGTAATTCGCCTGCTGGGGGGTGCATTAAAGTACACTCATTTTTTGCCCAATAAGTCAGATGTAAGGCTATAAACCATATTTTCTGCGAGAGAGGGAGCCACTAAGAGAGAATTAAGTAGTGTATTCCTTTAGAAATACACACCAAGTCCAAAATGCCTGCCTTGGGAGTGCATGTAGGGAGGGTACCATTAAGTGGCAAGCCAGCCCAAAACACCCCTTAAAGTTGTTGGATCTGGCTCAAATTTTCACAGAAAACTCAATTTATATCAGGGAATAGAATTGCATTGGTCTGGGCCACTCGAGAGCCATATTAGAAATTTCATTTCCGGGGTGTGGGGCTGGCCTGGGCCCCCCTCATGGGGGTTATGTCAAATATATCACAATGTGGCCAATCTGGAGCCCTTAATTAATTTCATGCATGTTTTGACAATAAATGAGGACATTTTAGGCGCATTTGGAACATTACATGTCTGAAGAGAAATTATTGAACTCAAATAGTGCTGTTAAAATGGTCAAAAAAAGATGTAAATCAGCCCAAACCAGTACCAAATGTTGGTCTATAATCCTGAAATTTGGCCAGAAAATCCTCTGTAACCTACTAAATGTGACTGCACAGGTTTCAGAATTACATCTGGTATAGCAGTGATTACTGATGTGGTATTTGGCCTCCAGCAGGCCTGTAATTCGCCTGCTGGGGGGTGCATTAAAGTACACTCATTTTTTGCCCAATAAGTCAGATGTAAGGCTATAAACCATATTTTCTGCGAGAGAGGGAGCCACTAAGAGAGAATTAAGTAGTGTATTCCTTTAGAAATACACACCAAGTCCAAAATGCCTGCCTTGGGAGTGCATGTAGGGAGGGTACCATTAAGTGGCAAGCCAGCCCAAAACACCCCTTAAAGTTGTTGGATCTGGCTCAAATTTTCACAGAAAACTCAATTTATATCAGGGAATAGAATTGCATTGGTCTGGGCCACTCGAGAGCCATATTAGAAATTTCATTTCCGGGGTGTGGGGCTGGCCTGGGCCCCCCTCATGGGGGTTATGTCAAATATATCACAATGTGGCCAATCTGGAGCCCTTAATTAATTTCATGCATGTTTTGACAATAAATGAGGACATTTTAGGCGCATTTGGAACATTACATGTCTGAAGAGAAATTATTGAACTCAAATAGTGCTGTTAAAATGGTCAAAAAAAGATGTAAATCAGCCCAAACCAGTACCAAATGTTGGTCTATAATCCTGAAATTTGGCCAGAAAATCCTCTGTAACCTACTAAATGTGACTGCACAGGTTTCAGAATTACATCTGGTATAGCAGTGATTACTGATGTGGTATTTGGCCTCCAGCAGGCCTGTAATTCGCCTGCTGGGGGGTGCATTAAAGTACACTCATTTTTTGCCCAATAAGTCAGATGTAAGGCTATAAACCATATTTTCTGCGAGAGAGGGAGCCACTAAGAGAGAATTAAGTAGTGTATTCCTTTAGAAATACACACCAAGTCCAAAATGCCTGCCTTGGGAGTGCATGTAGGGAGGGTACCATTAAGTGGCAAGCCAGCCCAAAACACCCCTTAAAGTTGTTGGATCTGGCTCAAATTTTCACAGAAAACTCAATTTATATCAGGGAATAGAATTGCATTGGTCTGGGCCACTCGAGAGCCATATTAGAAATTTCATTTCCGGGGTGTGGGGCTGGCCTGGGCCCCCCTCATGGGGGTTATGTCAAATATATCACAATGTGGCCAATCTGGAGCCCTTAATTAATTTCATGCATGTTTTGACAATAAATGAGGACATTTTAGGCGCATTTGGAACATTACATGTCTGAAGAGAAATTATTGAACTCAAATAGTGCTGTTAAAATGGTCAAAAAAAGATGTAAATCAGCCCAAACCAGTACCAAATGTTGGTCTATAATCCTGAAATTTGGCCAGAAAATCCTCTGTAACCTACTAAATGTGACTGCACAGGTTTCAGAATTACATCTGGTATAGCAGTGATTACTGATGTGGTATTTGGCCTCCAGCAGGCCTGTAATTCGCCTGCTGGGGGGTGCATTAAAGTACACTCATTTTTTGCCCAATAAGTCAGATGTAAGGCTATAAACCATATTTTCTGCGAGAGAGGGAGCCACTAAGAGAGAATTAAGTAGTGTATTCCTTTAGAAATACACACCAAGTCCAAAATGCCTGCCTTGGGAGTGCATGTAGGGAGGGTACCATTAAGTGGCAAGCCAGCCCAAAACACCCCTTAAAGTTGTTGGATCTGGCTCAAATTTTCACAGAAAACTCAATTTATATCAGGGAATAGAATTGCATTGGTCTGGGCCACTTGAGAGCCATATTAGAAATTTCATTTCCGGGGTGTGGGGCTGGCCTGGGCCCCCCTCATGGGGGTTATGTCAAATATATCACAATGTGGCCAATCTGGAGCCCTTAATTAATTTCATGCATGTTTTGACAATAAATGAGGACATTTTAGGCGCATTTGGAACATTACATGTCTGAAGAGAAATTATTGAACTCAAATAGTGCTGTTAAAATGGTCAAAAAAAGATGTAAATCAGCCCAAACCAGTACCAAATGTTGGTCTATAATCCTGAAATTTGGCCAGAAAATCCTCTGTAACCTACTAAATGTGACTGCACAGGTTTCAGAATTACATCTGGTATAGCAGTGATTACTGATGTGGTATTTGGCCTCCAGCAGGCCTGTAATTCGCCTGCTGGGGGGTGCATTAAAGTACACTCATTTTTTGCCCAATAAGTCAGATGTAAGGCTATAAACCATATTTTCTGCGAGAGAGGGAGCCACTAAGAGAGAATTAAGTAGTGTATTCCTTTAGAAATACACACCAAGTCCAAAATGCCTGCCTTGGGAGTGCATGTAGGGAGGGTACCATTAAGTGGCAAGCCAGCCCAAAACACCCCTTAAAGTTGTTGGATCTGGCTCAAATTTTCACAGAAAACTCAATTTATATCAGGGAATAGAATTGCATTGGTCTGGGCCACTCGAGAGCCATATTAGAAATTTCATTTCCGGGGTGTGGGGCTGGCCTGGGCCCCCCTCATGGGGGTTATGTCAAATATATCACAATGTGGCCAATCTGGAGCCCTTAATTAATTTCATGCATGTTTTGACAATAAATGAGGACATTTTAGGCGCATTTGGAACATTACATGTCTGAAGAGAAATTATTGAACTCAAATAGTGCTGTTAAAATGGTCAAAAAAAGATGTAAATCAGCCCAAACCAGTACCAAATGTTGGTCTATAATCCTGAAATTTGGCCAGAAAATCCTCTGTAACCTACTAAATGTGACTGCACAGGTTTCAGAATTACATCTGGTATAGCAGTGATTACTGATGTGGTATTTGGCCTCCAGCAGGCCTGTAATTCGCCTGCTGGGGGGTGCATTAAAGTACACTCATTTTTTGCCCAATAAGTCAGATGTAAGGCTATAAACCATATTTTCTGCGAGAGAGGGAGCCACTAAGAGAGAATTAAGTAGTGTATTCCTTTAGAAATACACACCAAGTCCAAAATGCCTGCCTTGGGAGTGCATGTAGGGAGGGTACCATTAAGTGGCAAGCCAGCCCAAAACATCCCTTAAAGTTGTTGGATCTGGCTCAAATTTTCACAGAAAACTCAATTTATATCAGGGAATAGAATTGCATTGGTCTGGGCCACTCGAGAGCCATATTAGAAATTTCATTTCCGGGGTGTGGGGCTGGCCTGGGCCCCCCTCATGGGGGTTATGTCAAATATATCACAATGTGGCCAATCTGGAGCCCTTAATTAATTTCATGCATGTTTTGACAATAAATGAGGACATTTTAGGCGCATTTGGAACATTACATGTCTGAAGAGAAATTATTGAACTCAAATAGTGCTGTTAAAATGGTCAAAAAAAGATGTAAATCAGCCCAAACCAGTACCAAATGTTGGTCTATAATCCTGAAATTTGGCCAGAAAATCCTCTGTAACCTACTAAATGTGACTGCACAGGTTTCAGAATTACATCTGGTATAGCAGTGATTACTGATGTGGTATTTGGCCTCCAGCAGGCCTGTAATTCGCCTGCTGGGGGGTGCATTAAAGTACACTCATTTTTTGCCCAATAAGTCAGATGTAAGGCTATAAACCATATTTTCTGCGAGAGAGGGAGCCACTAAGAGAGAATTAAGTAGTGTATTCCTTTAGAAATACACACCAAGTCCAAAATGCCTGCCTTGGGAGTGCATGTAGGGAGGGTACCATTAAGTGGCAAGCCAGCCCAAAACACCCCTTAAAGTTGTTGGATCTGGCTCAAATTTTCACAGAAAACTCAATTTATATCAGGGAATAGAATTGCATTGGTCTGGGCCACTCGAGAGCCATATTAGAAATTTCATTTCCGGGGTGTGGGGCTGGCCTGGGCCCCCCTCATGGGGGTTATGTCAAATATATCACAATGTGGCCAATCTGGAGCCCTTAATTAATTTCATGCATGTTTTGACAATAAATGAGGACATTTTAGGCGCATTTGGAACATTACATGTCTGAAGAGAAATTATTGAACTCAAATAGTGCTGTTAAAATGGTCAAAAAAAGATGTAAATCAGCCCAAACCAGTACCAAATGTTGGTCTATAATCCTGAAATTTGGCCAGAAAATCCTCTGTAACCTACTAAATGTGACTGCACAGGTTTCAGAATTACATCTGGTATAGCAGTGATTACTGATGTGGTATTTGGCCTCCAGCAGGCCTGTAATTCGCCTGCTGGGGGGTGCATTAAAGTACACTCATTTTTTGCCCAATAAGTCAGATGTAAGGCTATAAACCATATTTTCTGCGAGAGAGGGAGCCACTAAGAGAGAATTAAGTAGTGTATTCCTTTAGAAATACACACCAAGTCCAAAATGCCTGCCTTGGGAGTGCATGTAGGGAGGGTACCATTAAGTGGCAAGCCAGCCCAAAACACCCCTTAAAGTTGTTGGATCTGGCTCAAATTTTCACAGAAAACTCAATTTATATCAGGGAATAGAATTGCATTGGTCTGGGCCACTCGAGAGCCATATTAGAAATTTCATTTCCGGGGTGTGGGGCTGGCCTGGGCCCCCCTCATGGGGGTTATGTCAAATATATCACAATGTGGCCAATCTGGAGCCCTTAATTAATTTCATGCATGTTTTGACAATAAATGAGGACATTTTAGGCGCATTTGGAACATTACATGTCTGAAGAGAAATTATTGAACTCAAATAGTGCTGTTAAAATGGTCAAAAAAAGATGTAAATCAGCCCAAACCAGTACCAAATGTTGGTCTATAATCCTGAAATTTGGCCAGAAAATCCTCTGTAACCTACTAAATGTGACTGCACAGGTTTCAGAATTACATCTGGTATAGCAGTGATTACTGATGTGGTATTTGGCCTCCAGCAGGCCTGTAATTCGCCTGCTGGGGGGTGCATTAAAGTACACTCATTTTTTGCCCAATAAGTCAGATGTAAGGCTATAAACCATATTTTCTGCGAGAGAGGGAGCCACTAAGAGAGAATTAAGTAGTGTATTCCTTTAGAAATACACACCAAGTCCAAAATGCCTGCCTTGGGAGTGCATGTAGGGAGGGTACCATTAAGTGGCAAGCCAGCCCAAAACACCCCTTAAAGTTGTTGGATCTGGCTCAAATTTTCACAGAAAACTCAATTTATATCAGGGAATAGAATTGCATTGGTCTGGGCCACTCGAGAGCCATATTAGAAATTTCATTTCCGGGGTGTGGGGCTGGCCTGGGCCCCCCTCATGGGGGTTATGTCAAATATATCACAATGTGGCCAATCTGGAGCCCTTAATTAATTTCATGCATGTTTTGACAATAAATGAGGACATTTTAGGCGCATTTGGAACATTACATGTCTGAAGAGAAATTATTGAACTCAAATAGTGCTGTTAAAATGGTCAAAAAAAGATGTAAATCAGCCCAAACCAGTACCAAATGTTGGTCTATAATCCTGAAATTTGGCCAGAAAATCCTCTGTAACCTACTAAATGTGACTGCACAGGTTTCAGAATTACATCTGGTATAGCAGTGATTACTGATGTGGTATTTGGCCTCCAGCAGGCCTGTAATTCGCCTGCTGGGGGGTGCATTAAAGTACACTCATTTTTTGCCCAATAAGTCAGATGTAAGGCTATAAACCATATTTTCTGCGAGAGAGGGAGCCACTAAGAGAGAATTAAGTAGTGTATTCCTTTAGAAATACACACCAAGTCCAAAATGCCTGCCTTGGGAGTGCATGTAGGGAGGGTACCATTAAGTGGCAAGCCAGCCCAAAACACCCCTTAAAGTTGTTGGATCTGGCTCAAATTTTCACAGAAAACTCAATTTATATCAGGGAATAGAATTGCATTGGTCTGGGCCACTCGAGAGCCATATTAGAAATTTCATTTCCGGGGTGTGGGGCTGGCCTGGGCCCCCCTCATGGGGGTTATGTCAAATATATCACAATGTGGCCAATCTGGAGCCCTTAATTAATTTCATGCATGTTTTGACAATAAATGAGGACATTTTAGGCGCATTTGGAACATTACATGTCTGAAGAGAAATTATTGAACTCAAATAGTGCTGTTAAAATGGTCAAAAAAAGATGTAAATCAGCCCAAACCAGTACCAAATGTTGGTCTATAATCCTGAAATTTGGCCAGAAAATCCTCTGTAACCTACTAAATGTGACTGCACAGGTTTCAGAATTACATCTGGTATAGCAGTGATTACTGATGTGGTATTTGGCCTCCAGCAGGCCTGTAATTCGCCTGCTGGGGGGTGCATTAAAGTACACTCATTTTTTGCCCAATAAGTCAGATGTAAGGCTATAAACCATATTTTCTGCGAGAGAGGGAGCCACTAAGAGAGAATTAAGTAGTGTATTCCTTTAGAAATACACACCAAGTCCAAAATGCCTGCCTTGGGAGTGCATGTAGGGAGGGTACCATTAAGTGGCAAGCCAGCCCAAAACACCCCTTAAAGTTGTTGGATCTGGCTCAAATTTTCACAGAAAACTCAATTTATATCAGGGAATAGAATTGCATTGGTCTGGGCCACTCGAGAGCCATATTAGAAATTTCATTTCCGGGGTGTGGGGCTGGCCTGGGCCCCCCTCATGGGGGTTATGTCAAATATATCACAATGTGGCCAATCTGGAGCCCTTAATTAATTTCATGCATGTTTTGACAATAAATGAGGACATTTTAGGCGCATTTGGAACATTACATGTCTGAAGAGAAATTATTGAACTCAAATAGTGCTGTTAAAATGGTCAAAAAAAGATGTAAATCAGCCCAAACCAGTACCAAATGTTGGTCTATAATCCTGAAATTTGGCCAGAAAATCCTCTGTAACCTACTAAATGTGACTGCACAGGTTTCAGAATTACATCTGGTATAGCAGTGATTACTGATGTGGTATTTGGCCTCCAGCAGGCCTGTAATTCGCCTGCTGGGGGGTGCATTAAAGTACACTCATTTTTTGCCCAATAAGTCAGATGTAAGGCTATAAACCATATTTTCTGCGAGAGAGGGAGCCACTAAGAGAGAATTAAGTAGTGTATTCCTTTAGAAATACACACCAAGTCCAAAATGCCTGCCTTGGGAGTGCATGTAGGGAGGGTACCATTAAGTGGCAAGCCAGCCCAAAACACCCCTTAAAGTTGTTGGATCTGGCTCAAATTTTCACAGAAAACTCAATTTATATCAGGGAATAGAATTGCATTGGTCTGGGCCACTCGAGAGCCATATTAGAAATTTCATTTCCGGGGTGTGGGGCTGGCCTGGGCCCCCCTCATGGGGGTTATGTCAAATATATCACAATGTGGCCAATCTGGAGCCCTTAATTAATTTCATGCATGTTTTGACAATAAATGAGGACATTTTAGGCGCATTTGGAACATTACATGTCTGAAGAGAAATTATTGAACTCAAATAGTGCTGTTAAAATGGTCAAAAAAAGATGTAAATCAGCCCAAACCAGTACCAAATGTTGGTCTATAATCCTGAAATTTGGCCAGAAAATCCTCTGTAACCTACTAAATGTGACTGCACAGGTTTCAGAATTACATCTGGTATAGCAGTGATTACTGATGTGGTATTTGGCCTCCAGCAGGCCTGTAATTCGCCTGCTGGGGGGTGCATTAAAGTACACTCATTTTTTGCCCAATAAGTCAGATGTAAGGCTATAAACCATATTTTCTGCGAGAGAGGGAGCCACTAAGAGAGAATTAAGTAGTGTATTCCTTTAGAAATACACACCAAGTCCAAAATGCCTGCCTTGGGAGTGCATGTAGGGAGGGTACCATTAAGTGGCAAGCCAGCCCAAAACACCCCTTAAAGTTGTTGGATCTGGCTCAAATTTTCACAGAAAACTCAATTTATATCAGGGAATAGAATTGCATTGGTCTGGGCCACTCGAGAGCCATATTAGAAATTTCATTTCCGGGGTGTGGGGCTGGCCTGGGCCCCCCTCATGGGGGTTATGTCAAATATATCACAATGTGGCCAATCTGGAGCCCTTAATTAATTTCATGCATGTTTTGACAATAAATGAGGACATTTTAGGCGCATTTGGAACATTACATGTCTGAAGAGAAATTATTGAACTCAAATAGTGCTGTTAAAATGGTCAAAAAAAGATGTAAATCAGCCCAAACCAGTACCAAATGTTGGTCTATAATCCTGAAATTTGGCCAGAAAATCCTCTGTAACCTACTAAATGTGACTGCACAGGTTTCAGAATTACATCTGGTATAGCAGTGATTACTGATGTGGTATTTGGCCTCCAGCAGGCCTGTAATTCGCCTGCTGGGGGGTGCATTAAAGTACACTCATTTTTTGCCCAATAAGTCAGATGTAAGGCTATAAACCATATTTTCTGCGAGAGAGGGAGCCACTAAGAGAGAATTAAGTAGTGTATTCCTTTAGAAATACACACCAAGTCCAAAATGCCTGCCTTGGGAGTGCATGTAGGGAGGGTACCATTAAGTGGCAAGCCAGCCCAAAACACCCCTTAAAGTTGTTGGATCTGGCTCAAATTTTCACAGAAAACTCAATTTATATCAGGGAATAGAATTGCATTGGTCTGGGCCACTCGAGAGCCATATTAGAAATTTCATTTCCGGGGTGTGGGGCTGGCCTGGGCCCCCCTCATGGGGGTTATGTCAAATATATCACAATGTGGCCAATCTGGAGCCCTTAATTAATTTCATGCATGTTTTGACAATAAATGAGGACATTTTAGGCGCATTTGGAACATTACATGTCTGAAGAGAAATTATTGAACTCAAATAGTGCTGTTAAAATGGTCAAAAAAAGATGTAAATCAGCCCAAACCAGTACCAAATGTTGGTCTATAATCCTGAAATTTGGCCAGAAAATCCTCTGTAACCTACTAAATGTGACTGCACAGGTTTCAGAATTACATCTGGTATAGCAGTGATTACTGATGTGGTATTTGGCCTCCAGCAGGCCTGTAATTCGCCTGCTGGGGGGTGCATTAAAGTACACTCATTTTTTGCCCAATAAGTCAGATGTAAGGCTATAAACCATATTTTCTGCGAGAGAGGGAGCCACTAAGAGAGAATTAAGTAGTGTATTCCTTTAGAAATACACACCAAGTCCAAAATGCCTGCCTTGGGAGTGCATGTAGGGAGGGTACCATTAAGTGGCAAGCCAGCCCAAAACACCCCTTAAAGTTGTTGGATCTGGCTCAAATTTTCACAGAAAACTCAATTTATATCAGGGAATAGAATTGCATTGGTCTGGGCCACTCGAGAGCCATATTAGAAATTTCATTTCCGGGGTGTGGGGCTGGCCTGGGCCCCCCTCATGGGGGTTATGTCAAATATATCACAATGTGGCCAATCTGGAGCCCTTAATTAATTTCATGCATGTTTTGACAATAAATGAGGACATTTTAGGCGCATTTGGAACATTACATGTCTGAAGAGAAATTATTGAACTCAAATAGTGCTGTTAAAATGGTCAAAAAAAGATGTAAATCAGCCCAAACCAGTACCAAATGTTGGTCTATAATCCTGAAATTTGGCCAGAAAATCCTCTGTAACCTACTAAATGTGACTGCACAGGTTTCAGAATTACATCTGGTATAGCAGTGATTACTGATGTGGTATTTGGCCTCCAGCAGGCCTGTAATTCGCCTGCTGGGGGGTGCATTAAAGTACACTCATTTTTTGCCCAATAAGTCAGATGTAAGGCTATAAACCATATTTTCTGCGAGAGAGGGAGCCACTAAGAGAGAATTAAGTAGTGTATTCCTTTAGAAATACACACCAAGTCCAAAATGCCTGCCTTGGGAGTGCATGTAGGGAGGGTACCATTAAGTGGCAAGCCAGCCCAAAACACCCCTTAAAGTTGTTGGATCTGGCTCAAATTTTCACAGAAAACTCAATTTATATCAGGGAATAGAATTGCATTGGTCTGGGCCACTCGAGAGCCATATTAGAAATTTCATTTCCGGGGTGTGGGGCTGGCCTGGGCCCCCCTCATGGGGGTTATGTCAAATATATCACAATGTGGCCAATCTGGAGCCCTTAATTAATTTCATGCATGTTTTGACAATAAATGAGGACATTTTAGGCGCATTTGGAACATTACATGTCTGAAGAGAAATTATTGAACTCAAATAGTGCTGTTAAAATGGTCAAAAAAAGATGTAAATCAGCCCAAACCAGTACCAAATGTTGG
Source organism: Sabellastarte sp. h YS-2021 (assembly GCA_964017235.1). Classification (NCBI taxonomy): domain Eukaryota; kingdom Metazoa; phylum Annelida; class Polychaeta; order Sabellida; family Sabellidae; genus Sabellastarte; species Sabellastarte sp. h YS-2021. Next base: position 67,368,627 of record OZ024936.1, read on the forward strand.
TCTATAATCCTGAAATTTGGCCAGAAAATCCTCTGTAACCTACTAAATGTGACTGCACAGGTTTCAGAATTACATCTGGTATAGCAGTGATTACTGATGTGGTATTTGGCCTCCAGCAGGCCTGTAATTCGCCTGCTGGGGGGTGCATTAAAGTACACTCATTTTTTGCCCAATAAGTCAGATGTAAGGCTATAAACCATATTTTCTGCGAGAGAGGGAGCCACTAAGAGAGAATTAAGTAGTGTATTCCTTTAGAAATACACACCAAGTCCAAAATGCCTGCCTTGGGAGTGCATGTAGGGAGGGTACCATTAAGTGGCAAGCCAGCCCAAAACACCCCTTAAAGTTGTTGGATCTGGCTCAAATTTTCACAGAAAACTCAATTTATATCAGGGAATAGAATTGCATTGGTCTGGGCCACTCGAGAGCCATATTAGAAATTTCATTTCCGGGGTGTGGGGCTGGCCTGGGCCCCCCTCATGGGGGTTATGTCAAATATATCACAATGTGGCCAATCTGGAGCCCTTAATTAATTTCATGCATGTTTTGACAATAAATGAGGACATTTTAGGCGCATTTGGAACATTACATGTCTGAAGAGAAATTATTGAACTCAAATAGTGCTGTTAAAATGGTCAAAAAAAGATGTAAATCAGCCCAAACCAGTACCAAATGTTGGTCTATAATCCTGAAATTTGGCCAGAAAATCCTCTGTAACCTACTAAATGTGACTGCACAGGTTTCAGAATTACATCTGGTATAGCAGTGATTACTGATGTGGTATTTGGCCTCCAGCAGGCCTGTAATTCGCCTGCTGGGGGGTGCATTAAAGTACACTCATTTTTTGCCCAATAAGTCAGATGTAAGGCTATAAACCATATTTTCTGCGAGAGAGGGAGCCACTAAGAGAGAATTAAGTAGTGTATTCCTTTAGAAATACACACCAAGTCCAAAATGCCTGCCTTGGGAGTGCATGTAGGGAGGGTACCATTAAGTGGCAAGCCAGCCCAAAACACCCCTTAAAGTTGTTGGATCTGGCTCAAATTTTCACAGAAAACTCAATTTATATCAGGGAATAGAATTGCATTGGTCTGGGCCACTCGAGAGCCATATTAGAAATTTCATTTCCGGGGTGTGGGGCTGGCCTGGGCCCCCCTCATGGGGGTTATGTCAAATATATCACAATGTGGCCAATCTGGAGCCCTTAATTAATTTCATGCATGTTTTGACAATAAATGAGGACATTTTAGGCGCATTTGGAACATTACATGTCTGAAGAGAAATTATTGAACTCAAATAGTGCTGTTAAAATGGTCAAAAAAAGATGTAAATCAGCCCAAACCAGTACCAAATGTTGGTCTATAATCCTGAAATTTGGCCAGAAAATCCTCTGTAACCTACTAAATGTGACTGCACAGGTTTCAGAATTACATCTGGTATAGCAGTGATTACTGATGTGGTATTTGGCCTCCAGCAGGCCTGTAATTCGCCTGCTGGGGGGTGCATTAAAGTACACTCATTTTTTGCCCAATAAGTCAGATGTAAGGCTATAAACCATATTTTCTGCGAGAGAGGGAGCCACTAAGAGAGAATTAAGTAGTGTATTCCTTTAGAAATACACACCAAGTCCAAAATGCCTGCCTTGGGAGTGCATGTAGGGAGGGTACCATTAAGTGGCAAGCCAGCCCAAAACACCCCTTAAAGTTGTTGGATCTGGCTCAAATTTTCACAGAAAACTCAATTTATATCAGGGAATAGAATTGCATTGGTCTGGGCCACTCGAGAGCCATATTAGAAATTTCATTTCCGGGGTGTGGGGCTGGCCTGGGCCCCCCTCATGGGGGTTATGTCAAATATATCACAATGTGGCCAATCTGGAGCCCTTAATTAATTTCATGCATGTTTTGACAATAAATGAGGACATTTTAGGCGCATTTGGAACATTACATGTCTGAAGAGAAATTATTGAACTCAAATAGTGCTGTTAAAATGGTCAAAAAAAGATGTAAATCAGCCCAAACCAGTACCAAATGTTGGTCTATAATCCTGAAATTTGGCCAGAAAATCCTCTGTAACCTACTAAATGTGACTGCACAGGTTTCAGAATTACATCTGGTATAGCAGTGATTACTGATGTGGTATTTGGCCTCCAGCAGGCCTGTAATTCGCCTGCTGGGGGGTGCATTAAAGTACACTCATTTTTTGCCCAATAAGTCAGATGTAAGGCTATAAACCATATTTTCTGCGAGAGAGGGAGCCACTAAGAGAGAATTAAGTAGTGTATTCCTTTAGAAATACACACCAAGTCCAAAATGCCTGCCTTGGGAGTGCATGTAGGGAGGGTACCATTAAGTGGCAAGCCAGCCCAAAACACCCCTTAAAGTTGTTGGATCTGGCTCAAATTTTCACAGAAAACTCAATTTATATCAGGGAATAGAATTGCATTGGTCTGGGCCACTCGAGAGCCATATTAGAAATTTCATTTCCGGGGTGTGGGGCTGGCCTGGGCCCCCCTCATGGGGGTTATGTCAAATATATCACAATGTGGCCAATCTGGAGCCCTTAATTAATTTCATGCATGTTTTGACAATAAATGAGGACATTTTAGGCGCATTTGGAACATTACATGTCTGAAGAGAAATTATTGAACTCAAATAGTGCTGTTAAAATGGTCAAAAAAAGATGTAAATCAGCCCAAACCAGTACCAAATGTTGGTCTATAATCCTGAAATTTGGCCAGAAAATCCTCTGTAACCTACTAAATGTGACTGCACAGGTTTCAGAATTACATCTGGTATAGCAGTGATTACTGATGTGGTATTTGGCCTCCAGCAGGCCTGTAATTCGCCTGCTGGGGGGTGCATTAAAGTACACTCATTTTTTGCCCAATAAGTCAGATGTAAGGCTATAAACCATATTTTCTGCGAGAGAGGGAGCCACTAAGAGAGAATTAAGTAGTGTATTCCTTTAGAAATACACACCAAGTCCAAAATGCCTGCCTTGGGAGTGCATGTAGGGAGGGTACCATTAAGTGGCAAGCCAGCCCAAAACACCCCTTAAAGTTGTTGGATCTGGCTCAAATTTTCACAGAAAACTCAATTTATATCAGGGAATAGAATTGCATTGGTCTGGGCCACTCGAGAGCCATATTAGAAATTTCATTTCCGGGGTGTGGGGCTGGCCTGGGCCCCCCTCATGGGGGTTATGTCAAATATATCACAATGTGGCCAATCTGGAGCCCTTAATTAATTTCATGCATGTTTTGACAATAAATGAGGACATTTTAGGCGCATTTGGAACATTACATGTCTGAAGAGAAATTATTGAACTCAAATAGTGCTGTTAAAATGGTCAAAAAAAGATGTAAATCAGCCCAAACCAGTACCAAATGTTGGTCTATAATCCTGAAATTTGGCCAGAAAATCCTCTGTAACCTACTAAATGTGACTGCACAGGTTTCAGAATTACATCTGGTATAGCAGTGATTACTGATGTGGTATTTGGCCTCCAGCAGGCCTGTAATTCGCCTGCTGGGGGGTGCATTAAAGTACACTCATTTTTTGCCCAATAAGTCAGATGTAAGGCTATAAACCATATTTTCTGCGAGAGAGGGAGCCACTAAGAGAGAATTAAGTAGTGTATTCCTTTAGAAATACACACCAAGTCCAAAATGCCTGCCTTGGGAGTGCATGTAGGGAGGGTACCATTAAGTGGCAAGCCAGCCCAAAACACCCCTTAAAGTTGTTGGATCTGGCTCAAATTTTCACAGAAAACTCAATTTATATCAGGGAATAGAATTGCATTGGTCTGGGCCACTCGAGAGCCATATTAGAAATTTCATTTCCGGGGTGTGGGGCTGGCCTGGGCCCCCCTCATGGGGGTTATGTCAAATATATCACAATGTGGCCAATCTGGAGCCCTTAATTAATTTCATGCATGTTTTGACAATAAATGAGGACATTTTAGGCGCATTTGGAACATTACATGTCTGAAGAGAAATTATTGAACTCAAATAGTGCTGTTAAAATGGTCAAAAAAAGATGTAAATCAGCCCAAACCAGTACCAAATGTTGGTCTATAATCCTGAAATTTGGCCAGAAAATCCTCTGTAACCTACTAAATGTGACTGCACAGGTTTCAGAATTACATCTGGTATAGCAGTGATTACTGATGTGGTATTTGGCCTCCAGCAGGCCTGTAATTCGCCTGCTGGGGGGTGCATTAAAGTACACTCATTTTTTGCCCAATAAGTCAGATGTAAGGCTATAAACCATATTTTCTGCGAGAGAGGGAGCCACTAAGAGAGAATTAAGTAGTGTATTCCTTTAGAAATACACACCAAGTCCAAAATGCCTGCCTTGGGAGTGCATGTAGGGAGGGTACCATTAAGTGGCAAGCCAGCCCAAAACACCCCTTAAAGTTGTTGGATCTGGCTCAAATTTTCACAGAAAACTCAATTTATATCAGGGAATAGAATTGCATTGGTCTGGGCCACTCGAGAGCCATATTAGAAATTTCATTTCCGGGGTGTGGGGCTGGCCTGGGCCCCCCTCATGGGGGTTATGTCAAATATATCACAATGTGGCCAATCTGGAGCCCTTAATTAATTTCATGCATGTTTTGACAATAAATGAGGACATTTTAGGCGCATTTGGAACATTACATGTCTGAAGAGAAATTATTGAACTCAAATAGTGCTGTTAAAATGGTCAAAAAAAGATGTAAATCAGCCCAAACCAGTACCAAATGTTGGTCTATAATCCTGAAATTTGGCCAGAAAATCCTCTGTAACCTACTAAATGTGACTGCACAGGTTTCAGAATTACATCTGGTATAGCAGTGATTACTGATGTGGTATTTGGCCTCCAGCAGGCCTGTAATTCGCCTGCTGGGGGGTGCATTAAAGTACACTCATTTTTTGCCCAATAAGTCAGATGTAAGGCTATAAACCATATTTTCTGCGAGAGAGGGAGCCACTAAGAGAGAATTAAGTAGTGTATTCCTTTAGAAATACACACCAAGTCCAAAATGCCTGCCTTGGGAGTGCATGTAGGGAGGGTACCATTAAGTGGCAAGCCAGCCCAAAACACCCCTTAAAGTTGTTGGATCTGGCTCAAATTTTCACAGAAAACTCAATTTATATCAGGGAATAGAATTGCATTGGTCTGGGCCACTCGAGAGCCATATTAGAAATTTCATTTCCGGGGTGTGGGGCTGGCCTGGGCCCCCCTCATGGGGGTTATGTCAAATATATCACAATGTGGCCAATCTGGAGCCCTTAATTAATTTCATGCATGTTTTGACAATAAATGAGGACATTTTAGGCGCATTTGGAACATTACATGTCTGAAGAGAAATTATTGAACTCAAATAGTGCTGTTAAAATGGTCAAAAAAAGATGTAAATCAGCCCAAACCAGTACCAAATGTTGGTCTATAATCCTGAAATTTGGCCAGAAAATCCTCTGTAACCTACTAAATGTGACTGCACAGGTTTCAGAATTACATCTGGTATAGCAGTGATTACTGATGTGGTATTTGGCCTCCAGCAGGCCTGTAATTCGCCTGCTGGGGGGTGCATTAAAGTACACTCATTTTTTGCCCAATAAGTCAGATGTAAGGCTATAAACCATATTTTCTGCGAGAGAGGGAGCCACTAAGAGAGAATTAAGTAGTGTATTCCTTTAGAAATACACACCAAGTCCAAAATGCCTGCCTTGGGAGTGCATGTAGGGAGGGTACCATTAAGTGGCAAGCCAGCCCAAAACACCCCTTAAAGTTGTTGGATCTGGCTCAAATTTTCACAGAAAACTCAATTTATATCAGGGAATAGAATTGCATTGGTCTGGGCCACTCGAGAGCCATATTAGAAATTTCATTTCCGGGGTGTGGGGCTGGCCTGGGCCCCCCTCATGGGGGTTATGTCAAATATATCACAATGTGGCCAATCTGGAGCCCTTAATTAATTTCATGCATGTTTTGACAATAAATGAGGACATTTTAGGCGCATTTGGAACATTACATGTCTGAAGAGAAATTATTGAACTCAAATAGTGCTGTTAAAATGGTCAAAAAAAGATGTAAATCAGCCCAAACCAGTACCAAAAGTTGGTCTATAATCCTGAAATTTGGCCAGAAAATCCTCTGTAACCTACTAAATGTGACTGCACAGGTTTCAGAATTACATCTGGTATAGCAGTGATTACTGATGTGGTATTTGGCCTCCAGCAGGCCTGTAATTCGCCTGCTGGGGGGTGCATTAAAGTACACTCATTTTTTGCCCAATAAGTCAGATGTAAGGCTATAAACCATATTTTCTGCGAGAGAGGGAGCCACTAAGAGAGAATTAAGTAGTGTATTCCTTTAGAAATACACACCAAGTCCAAAATGCCTGCCTTGGGAGTGCATGTAGGGAGGGTACCATTAAGTGGCAAGCCAGCCCAAAACACCCCTTAAAGTTGTTGGATCTGGCTCAAATTTTCACAGAAAACTCAATTTATATCAGGGAATAGAATTGCATTGGTCTGGGCCACTCGAGAGCCATATTAGAAATTTCATTTCCGGGGTGTGGGGCTGGCCTGGGCCCCCCTCATGGGGGTTATGTCAAATATATCACAATGTGGCCAATCTGGAGCCCTTAATTAATTTCATGCATGTTTTGACAATAAATGAGGACATTTTAGGCGCATTTGGAACATTACATGTCTGAAGAGAAATTATTGAACTCAAATAGTGCTGTTAAAATGGTCAAAAAAAGATGTAAATCAGCCCAAACCAGTACCAAATGTTGGTCTATAATCCTGAAATTTGGCCAGAAAATCCTCTGTAACCTACTAAATGTGACTGCACAGGTTTCAGAATTACATCTGGTATAGCAGTGATTACTGATGTGGTATTTGGCCTCCAGCAGGCCTGTAATTCGCCTGCTGGGGGGTGCATTAAAGTACACTCATTTTTTGCCCAATAAGTCAGATGTAAGGCTATAAACCATATTTTCTGCGAGAGAGGGAGCCACTAAGAGAGAATTAAGTAGTGTATTCCTTTAGAAATACACACCAAGTCCAAAATGCCTGCCTTGGGAGTGCATGTAGGGAGGGTACCATTAAGTGGCAAGCCAGCCCAAAACACCCCTTAAAGTTGTTGGATCTGGCTCAAATTTTCACAGAAAACTCAATTTATATCAGGGAATAGAATTGCATTGGTCTGGGCCACTCGAGAGCCATATTAGAAATTTCATTTCCGGGGTGTGGGGCTGGCCTGGGCCCCCCTCATGGGGGTTATGTCAAATATATCACAATGTGGCCAATCTGGAGCCCTTAATTAATTTCATGCATGTTTTGACAATAAATGAGGACATTTTAGGCGCATTTGGAACATTACATGTCTGAAGAGAAATTATTGAACTCAAATAGTGCTGTTAAAATGGTCAAAAAAAGATGTAAATCAGCCCAAACCAGTACCAAATGTTGGTCTATAATCCTGAAATTTGGCCAGAAAATCCTCTGTAACCTACTAAATGTGACTGCACAGGTTTCAGAATTACATCTGGTATAGCAGTGATTACTGATGTGGTATTTGGCCTCCAGCAGGCCTGTAATTCGCCTGCTGGGGGGTGCATTAAAGTACACTCATTTTTTGCCCAATAAGTCAGATGTAAGGCTATAAACCATATTTTCTGCGAGAGAGGGAGCCACTAAGAGAGAATTAAGTAGTGTATTCCTTTAGAAATACACACCAAGTCCAAAATGCCTGCCTTGGGAGTGCATGTAGGGAGGGTACCATTAAGTGGCAAGCCAGCCCAAAACACCCCTTAAAGTTGTTGGATCTGGCTCAAATTTTCACAGAAAACTCAATTTATATCAGGGAATAGAATTGCATTGGTCTGGGCCACTCGAGAGCCATATTAGAAATTTCATTTCCGGGGTGTGGGGCTGGCCTGGGCCCCCCTCATGGGGGTTATGTCAAATATATCACAATGTGGCCAATCTGGAGCCCTTAATTAATTTCATGCATGTTTTGACAATAAATGAGGACATTTTAGGCGCATTTGGAACATTACATGTCTGAAGAGAAATTATTGAACTCAAATAGTGCTGTTAAAATGGTCAAAAAAAGATGTAAATCAGCCCAAACCAGTACCAAATGTTGGTCTATAATCCTGAAATTTGGCCAGAAAATCCTCTGTAACCTACTAAATGTGACTGCACAGGTTTCAGAATTACATCTGGTATAGCAGTGATTACTGATGTGGTATTTGGCCTCCAGCAGGCCTGTAATTCGCCTGCTGGGGGGTGCATTAAAGTACACTCATTTTTTGCCCAATAAGTCAGATGTAAGGCTATAAACCATATTTTCTGCGAGAGAGGGAGCCACTAAGAGAGAATTAAGTAGTGTATTCCTTTAGAAATACACACCAAGTCCAAAATGCCTGCCTTGGGAGTGCATGTAGGGAGGGTACCATTAAGTGGCAAGCCAGCCCAAAACACCCCTTAAAGTTGTTGGATCTGGCTCAAATTTTCACAGAAAACTCAATTTATATCAGGGAATAGAATTGCATTGGTCTGGGCCACTCGAGAGCCATATTAGAAATTTCATTTCCGGGGTGTGGGGCTGGCCTGGGCCCCCCTCATGGGGGTTATGTCAAATATATCACAATGTGGCCAATCTGGAGCCCTTAATTAATTTCATGCATGTTTTGACAATAAATGAGGACATTTTAGGCGCATTTGGAACATTACATGTCTGAAGAGAAATTATTGAACTCAAATAGTGCTGTTAAAATGGTCAAAAAAAGATGTAAATCAGCCCAAACCAGTACCAAATGTTGGTCTATAATCCTGAAATTTGGCCAGAAAATCCTCTGTAACCTACTAAATGTGACTGCACAGGTTTCAGAATTACATCTGGTATAGCAGTGATTACTGATGTGGTATTTGGCCTCCAGCAGGCCTGTAATTCGCCTGCTGGGGGGTGCATTAAAGTACACTCATTTTTTGCCCAATAAGTCAGATGTAAGGCTATAAACCATATTTTCTGCGAGAGAGGGAGCCACTAAGAGAGAATTAAGTAGTGTATTCCTTTAGAAATACACACCAAGTCCAAAATGCCTGCCTTGGGAGTGCATGTAGGGAGGGTACCATTAAGTGGCAAGCCAGCCCAAAACACCCCTTAAAGTTGTTGGATCTGGCTCAAATTTTCACAGAAAACTCAATTTATATCAGGGAATAGAATTGCATTGGTCTGGGCCACTCGAGAGCCATATTAGAAATTTCATTTCCGGGGTGTGGGGCTGGCCTGGGCCCCCCTCATGGGGGTTATGTCAAATATATCACAATGTGGCCAATCTGGAGCCCTTAATTAATTTCATGCATGTTTTGACAATAAATGAGGACATTTTAGGCGCATTTGGAACATTACATGTCTGAAGAGAAATTATTGAACTCAAATAGTGCTGTTAAAATGGTCAAAAAAAGATGTAAATCAGCCCAAACCAGTACCAAATGTTGGTCTATAATCCTGAAATTTGGCCAGAAAATCCTCTGTAACCTACTAAATGTGACTGCACAGGTTTCAGAATTACATCTGGTATAGCAGTGATTACTGATGTGGTATTTGGCCTCCAGCAGGCCTGTAATTCGCCTGCTGGGGGGTGCATTAAAGTACACTCATTTTTTGCCCAATAAGTCAGATGTAAGGCTATAAACCATATTTTCTGCGAGAGAGGGAGCCACTAAGAGAGAATTAAGTAGTGTATTCCTTTAGAAATACACACCAAGTCCAAAATGCCTGCCTTGGGAGTGCATGTAGGGAGGGTACCATTAAGTGGCAAGCCAGCCCAAAACACCCCTTAAAGTTGTTGGATCTGGCTCAAATTTTCACAGAAAACTCAATTTATATCAGGGAATAGAATTGCATTGGTCTGGGCCACTCGAGAGCCATATTAGAAATTTCATTTCCGGGGTGTGGGGCTGGCCTGGGCCCCCCTCATGGGGGTTATGTCAAATATATCACAATGTGGCCAATCTGGAGCCCTTAATTAATTTCATGCATGTTTTGACAATAAATGAGGACATTTTAGGCGCATTTGGAACATTACATGTCTGAAGAGAAATTATTGAACTCAAATAGTGCTGTTAAAATGGTCAAAAAAAGATGTAAATCAGCCCAAACCAGTACCAAATGTTGGTCTATAATCCTGAAATTTGGCCAGAAAATCCTCTGTAACCTACTAAATGTGACTGCACAGGTTTCAGAATTACATCTGGTATAGCAGTGATTACTGATGTGGTATTTGGCCTCCAGCAGGCCTGTAATTCGCCTGCTGGGGGGTGCATTAAAGTACACTCATTTTTTGCCCAATAAGTCAGATGTAAGGCTATAAACCATATTTTCTGCGAGAGAGGGAGCCACTAAGAGAGAATTAAGTAGTGTATTCCTTTAGAAATACACACCAAGTCCAAAATGCCTGCCTTGGGAGTGCATGTAGGGAGGGTACCATTAAGTGGCAAGCCAGCCCAAAACACCCCTTAAAGTTGTTGGATCTGGCTCAAATTTTCACAGAAAACTCAATTTATATCAGGGAATAGAATTGCATTGGTCTGGGCCACTCGAGAGCCATATTAGAAATTTCAATTCCGGGGTGTGGGGCTGGCCTGGGCCCCCCTCATGGGGGTTATGTCAAATATATCACAATGTGGCCAATCTGGAGCCCTTAATTAATTTCATGCATGTTTTGACAATAAATGAGGACATTTTAGGCGCATTTGGAACATTACATGTCTGAAGAGAAATTATTGAACTCAAATAGTGCTGTTAAAATGGTCAAAAAAAGATGTAAATCAGCCCAAACCAGTACCAAATGTTGGTCTATAATCCTGAAATTTGGCCAGAAAATCCTCTGTAACCTACTAAATGTGACTGCACAGGTTTCAGAATTACATCTGGTATAGCAGTGATTACTGATGTGGTATTTGGCCTCCAGCAGGCCTGTAATTCGCCTGCTGGGGGGTGCATTAAAGTACACTCATTTTTTGCCCAATAAGTCAGATGTAAGGCTATAAACCATATTTTCTGCGAGAGAGGGAGCCACTAAGAGAGAATTAAGTAGTGTATTCCTTTAGAAATACACACCAAGTCCAAAATGCCTGCCTTGGGAGTGCATGTAGGGAGGGTACCATTAAGTGGCAAGCCAGCCCAAAACACCCCTTAAAGTTGTTGGATCTGGCTCAAATTTTCACAGAAAACTCAATTTATATCAGGGAATAGAATTGCATTGGTCTGGGCCACTCGAGAGCCATATTAGAAATTTCATTTCCGGGGTGTGGGGCTGGCCTGGGCCCCCCTCATGGGGGTTATGTCAAATATATCACAATGTGGCCAATCTGGAGCCCTTAATTAATTTCATGCATGTTTTGACAATAAATGAGGACATTTTAGGCGCATTTGGAACATTACATGTCTGAAGAGAAATTATTGAACTCAAATAGTGCTGTTAAAATGGTCAAAAAAAGATGTAAATCAGCCCAAACCAGTACCAAATGTTGGTCTATAATCCTGAAATTTGGCCAGAAAATCCTCTGTAACCTACTAAATGTGACTGCACAGGTTTCAGAATTACATCTGGTATAGCAGTGATTACTGATGTGGTATTTGGCCTCCAGCAGGCCTGTAATTCGCCTGCTGGGGGGTGCATTAAAGTACACTCATTTTTTGCCCAATAAGTCAGATGTAAGGCTATAAACCATATTTTCTGCGAGAGAGGGAGCCACTAAGAGAGAATTAAGTAGTGTATTCCTTTAGAAATACACACCAAGTCCAAAATGCCTGCCTTGGGAGTGCATGTAGGGAGGGTACCATTAAGTGGCAAGCCAGCCCAAAACACCCCTTAAAGTTGTTGGATCTGGCTCAAATTTTCACAGAAAACTCAATTTATATCAGGGAATAGAATTGCATTGGTCTGGGCCACTCGAGAGCCATATTAGAAATTTCATTTCCGGGGTGTGGGGCTGGCCTGGGCCCCCCTCATGGGGGTTATGTCAAATATATCACAATGTGGCCAATCTGGAGCCCTTAATTAATTTCATGCATGTTTTGACAATAAATGAGGACATTTTAGGCGCATTTGGAACATTACATGTCTGAAGAGAAATTATTGAACTCAAATAGTGCTGTTAAAATGGTCAAAAAAAGATGTAAATCAGCCCAAACCAGTACCAAATGTTGGTCTATAATCCTGAAATTTGGCCAGAAAATCCTCTGTAACCTACTAAATGTGACTGCACAGGTTTCAGAATTACATCTGGTATAGCAGTGATTACTGATGTGGTATTTGGCCTCCAGCAGGCCTGTAATTCGCCTGCTGGGGGGTGCATTAAAGTACACTCATTTTTTGCCCAATAAGTCAGATGTAAGGCTATAAACCATATTTTCTGCGAGAGAGGGAGCCACTAAGAGAGAATTAAGTAGTGTATTCCTTTAGAAATACACACCAAGTCCAAAATGCCTGCCTTGGGAGTGCATGTAGGGAGGGTACCATTAAGTGGCAAGCCAGCCCAAAACATCCCTTAAAGTTGTTGGATCTGGCTCAAATTTTCACAGAAAACTCAATTTATATCAGGGAATAGAATTGCATTGGTCTGGGCCACTCGAGAGCCATATTAGAAATTTCATTTCCGGGGTGTGGGGCTGGCCTGGGCCCCCCTCATGGGGGTTATGTCAAATATATCACAATGTGGCCAATCTGGAGCCCTTAATTAATTTCATGCATGTTTTGACAATAAATGAGGACATTTTAGGCGCATTTGGAACATTACATGTCTGAAGAGAAATTATTGAACTCAAATAGTGCTGTTAAAATGGTCAAAAAAAGATGTAAATCAGCCCAAACCAGTACCAAATGTTGGTCTATAATCCTGAAATTTGGCCAGAAAATCCTCTGTAACCTACTAAATGTGACTGCACAGGTTTCAGAATTACATCTGGTATAGCAGTGATTACTGATGTGGTATTTGGCCTCCAGCAGGCCTGTAATTCGCCTGCTGGGGGGTGCATTAAAGTACACTCATTTTTTGCCCAATAAGTCAGATGTAAGGCTATAAACCATATTTTCTGCGAGAGAGGGAGCCACTAAGAGAGAATTAAGTAGTGTATTCCTTTAGAAATACACACCAAGTCCAAAATGCCTGCCTTGGGAGTGCATGTAGGGAGGGTACCATTAAGTGGCAAGCCAGCCCAAAACACCCCTTAAAGTTGTTGGATCTGGCTCAAATTTTCACAGAAAACTCAATTTATATCAGGGAATAGAATTGCATTGGTCTGGGCCACTCGAGAGCCATATTAGAAATTTCATTTCCGGGGTGTGGGGCTGGCCTGGGCCCCCCTCATGGGGGTTATGTCAAATATATCACAATGTGGCCAATCTGGAGCCCTTAATTAATTTCATGCATGTTTTGACAATAAATGAGGACATTTTAGGCGCATTTGGAACATTACATGTCTGAAGAGAAATTATTGAACTCAAATAGTGCTGTTAAAATGGTCAAAAAAAGATGTAAATCAGCCCAAACCAGTACCAAATGTTGGTCTATAATCCTGAAATTTGGCCAGAAAATCCTCTGTAACCTACTAAATGTGACTGCACAGGTTTCAGAATTACATCTGGTATAGCAGTGATTACTGATGTGGTATTTGGCCTCCAGCAGGCCTGTAATTCGCCTGCTGGGGGGTGCATTAAAGTACACTCATTTTTTGCCCAATAAGTCAGATGTAAGGCTATAAACCATATTTTCTGCGAGAGAGGGAGCCACTAAGAGAGAATTAAGTAGTGTATTCCTTTAGAAATACACACCAAGTCCAAAATGCCTGCCTTGGGAGTGCATGTAGGGAGGGTACCATTAAGTGGCAAGCCAGCCCAAAACACCCCTTAAAGTTGTTGGATCTGGCTCAAATTTTCACAGAAAACTCAATTTATATCAGGGAATAGAATTGCATTGGTCTGGGCCACTCGAGAGCCATATTAGAAATTTCATTTCCGGGGTGTGGGGCTGGCCTGGGCCCCCCTCATGGGGGTTATGTCAAATATATCACAATGTGGCCAATCTGGAGCCCTTAATTAATTTCATGCATGTTTTGACAATAAATGAGGACATTTTAGGCGCATTTGGAACATTACATGTCTGAAGAGAAATTATTGAACTCAAATAGTGCTGTTAAAATGGTCAAAAAAAGATGTAAATCAGCCCAAACCAGTACCAAATGTTGGTCTATAATCCTGAAATTTGGCCAGAAAATCCTCTGTAACCTACTAAATGTGACTGCACAGGTTTCAGAATTACATCTGGTATAGCAGTGATTACTGATGTGGTATTTGGCCTCCAGCAGGCCTGTAATTCGCCTGCTGGGGGGTGCATTAAAGTACACTCATTTTTTGCCCAATAAGTCAGATGTAAGGCTATAAACCATATTTTCTGCGAGAGAGGGAGCCACTAAGAGAGAATTAAGTAGTGTATTCCTTTAGAAATACACACCAAGTCCAAAATGCCTGCCTTGGGAGTGCATGTAGGGAGGGTACCATTAAGTGGCAAGCCAGCCCAAAACACCCCTTAAAGTTGTTGGATCTGGCTCAAATTTTCACAGAAAACTCAATTTATATCAGGGAATAGAATTGCATTGGTCTGGGCCACTCGAGAGCCATATTAGAAATTTCATTTCCGGGGTGTGGGGCTGGCCTGGGCCCCCCTCATGGGGGTTATGTCAAATATATCACAATGTGGCCAATCTGGAGCCCTTAATTAATTTCATGCATGTTTTGACAATAAATGAGGACATTTTAGGCGCATTTGGAACATTACATGTCTGAAGAGAAATTATTGAACTCAAATAGTGCTGTTAAAATGGTCAAAAAAAGATGTAAATCAGCCCAAACCAGTACCAAATGTTGGTCTATAATCCTGAAATTTGGCCAGAAAATCCTCTGTAACCTACTAAATGTGACTGCACAGGTTTCAGAATTACATCTGGTATAGCAGTGATTACTGATGTGGTATTTGGCCTCCAGCAGGCCTGTAATTCGCCTGCTGGGGGGTGCATTAAAGTACACTCATTTTTTGCCCAATAAGTCAGATGTAAGGCTATAAACCATATTTTCTGCGAGAGAGGGAGCCACTAAGAGAGAATTAAGTAGTGTATTCCTTTAGAAATACACACCAAGTCCAAAATGCCTGCCTTGGGAGTGCATGTAGGGAGGGTACCATTAAGTGGCAAGCCAGCCCAAAACACCCCTTAAAGTTGTTGGATCTGGCTCAAATTTTCACAGAAAACTCAATTTATATCAGGGAATAGAATTGCATTGGTCTGGGCCACTCGAGAGCCATATTAGAAATTTCATTTCCGGGGTGTGGGGCTGGCCTGGGCCCCCCTCATGGGGGTTATGTCAAATATATCACAATGTGGCCAATCTGGAGCCCTTAATTAATTTCATGCATGTTTTGACAATAAATGAGGACATTTTAGGCGCATTTGGAACATTACATGTCTGAAGAGAAATTATTGAACTCAAATAGTGCTGTTAAAATGGTCAAAAAAAGATGTAAATCAGCCCAAACCAGTACCAAAAGTTGGTCTATAATCCTGAAATTTGGCCAGAAAATCCTCTGTAACCTACTAAATGTGACTGCACAGGTTTCAGAATTACATCTGGTATAGCAGTGATTACTGATGTGGTATTTGGCCTCCAGCAGGCCTGTAATTCGCCTGCTGGGGGGTGCATTAAAGTACACTCATTTTTTGCCCAATAAGTCAGATGTAAGGCTATAAACCATATTTTCTGCGAGAGAGGGAGCCACTAAGAGAGAATTAAGTAGTGTATTCCTTTAGAAATACACACCAAGTCCAAAATGCCTGCCTTGGGAGTGCATGTAGGGAGGGTACCATTAAGTGGCAAGCCAGCCCAAAACACCCCTTAAAGTTGTTGGATCTGGCTCAAATTTTCACAGAAAACTCAATTTATATCAGGGAATAGAATTGCATTGGTCTGGGCCACTCGAGAGCCATATTAGAAATTTCATTTCCGGGGTGTGGGGCTGGCCTGGGCCCCCCTCATGGGGGTTATGTCAAATATATCACAATGTGGCCAATCTGGAGCCCTTAATTAATTTCATGCATGTTTTGACAATAAATGAGGACATTTTAGGCGCATTTGGAACATTACATGTCTGAAGAGAAATTATTGAACTCAAATAGTGCTGTTAAAATGGTCAAAAAAAGATGTAAATCAGCCCAAACCAGTACCAAATGTTGGTCTATAATCCTGAAATTTGGCCAGAAAATCCTCTGTAACCTACTAAATGTGACTGCACAGGTTTCAGAATTACATCTGGTATAGCAGTGATTACTGATGTGGTATTTGGCCTCCAGCAGGCCTGTAATTCGCCTGCTGGGGGGTGCATTAAAGTACACTCATTTTTTGCCCAATAAGTCAGATGTAAGGCTATAAACCATATTTTCTGCGAGAGAGGGAGCCACTAAGAGAGAATTAAGTAGTGTATTCCTTTAGAAATACACACCAAGTCCAAAATGCCTGCCTTGGGAGTGCATGTAGGGAGGGTACCATTAAGTGGCAAGCCAGCCCAAAACACCCCTTAAAGTTGTTGGATCTGGCTCAAATTTTCACAGAAAACTCAATTTATATCAGGGAATAGAATTGCATTGGTCTGGGCCACTCGAGAGCCATATTAGAAATTTCATTTCCGGGGTGTGGGGCTGGCCTGGGCCCCCCTCATGGGGGTTATGTCAAATATATCACAATGTGGCCAATCTGGAGCCCTTAATTAATTTCATGCATGTTTTGACAATAAATGAGGACATTTTAGGCGCATTTGGAACATTACATGTCTGAAGAGAAATTATTGAACTCAAATAGTGCTGTTAAAATGGTCAAAAAAAGATGTAAATCAGCCCAAACCAGTACCAAAAGTTGGTCTATAATCCTGAAATTTGGCCAGAAAATCCTCTGTAACCTACTAAATGTGACTGCACAGGTTTCAGAATTACATCTGGTATAGCAGTGATTACTGATGTGGTATTTGGCCTCCAGCAGGCCTGTAATTCGCCTGCTGGGGGGTGCATTAAAGTACACTCATTTTTTGCCCAATAAGTCAGATGTAAGGCTATAAACCATATTTTCTGCGAGAGAGGGAGCCACTAAGAGAGAATTAAGTAGTGTATTCCTTTAGAAATACACACCAAGTCCAAAATGCCTGCCTTGGGAGTGCATGTAGGGAGGGTACCATTAAGTGGCAAGCCAGCCCAAAACACCCCTTAAAGTTGTTGGATCTGGCTCAAATTT
This sequence comes from Sabellastarte sp. h YS-2021, assembly GCA_964017235.1. Lineage (NCBI taxonomy): Eukaryota > Metazoa > Annelida > Polychaeta > Sabellida > Sabellidae > Sabellastarte > Sabellastarte sp. h YS-2021. The sequence goes on from OZ024936.1 coordinate 67,385,970, forward strand.
TCACAGAAAACTCAATTTATATCAGGGAATAGAATTGCATTGGTCTGGGCCACTCGAGAGCCATATTAGAAATTTCATTTCCGGGGTGTGGGGCTGGCCTGGGCCCCCCTCATGGGGGTTATGTCAAATATATCACAATGTGGCCAATCTGGAGCCCTTAATTAATTTCATGCATGTTTTGACAATAAATGAGGACATTTTAGGCGCATTTGGAACATTACATGTCTGAAGAGAAATTATTGAACTCAAATAGTGCTGTTAAAATGGTCAAAAAAAGATGTAAATCAGCCCAAACCAGTACCAAATGTTGGTCTATAATCCTGAAATTTGGCCAGAAAATCCTCTGTAACCTACTAAATCTGACTGCACAGGTTTCAGAATTACATCTGGTATAGCAGTGATTACTGATGTGGTATTTGGCCTCCAGCAGGCCTGTAATTCGCCTGCTGGGGGGTGCATTAAAGTACACTCATATTTTGCCCAATAAGTCAGAAGTAAGGCTATAAACCATATTTTCTGCGAGAGAGGGAGCCACTAAGAGAGAATTAAGTAGTGTATTCCTTTAGAAATACACACCAAGTCCAAAATGCCTGCCTTGGGAGTGCATGTAGGGAGGGTACCATTAAGTGGCAAGCCAGCCCAAAACACCCCTTAAAGTTGTTGGATCTGGCTCAAATTTTCACAGAAAACTCAATTTATATCAGGGAATAGAATTGCATTGGTATGGGCCACTCGAGAGCCATATTAGAAATTTCATTTCCGGGGTGTGGGGCTGGCCTGGGCCCCCCTCATGGGGGTTATGTCAAATATATCACAATGTGGCCAATCTGGAGCCCTTAATTAATTTCATGCATGTTTTGACAATAAATGAGGACATTTTAGGCACATTTGGAACATTACATGTCTGAAGAGAAATTATTGAACTCAAATAGTGCTGTTAAAATGGTCAAAAAAAGATGTAAATCAGCCCAAACCAGTACCAAATGTTGGTCTATAATCCTGGAATTTGGCCAGAAAATCCTCTGTAACCTACTAAATCTGACTGCACAGGTTTCAGAATTACATCTGGTATAGCAGTGATTACTGATGTGGTATTTGGCCTCCAGCAGGCCTGTAATTCGCCTGCTGGGGGGTGCATTAAAGTACACTCATTTTTTGCCCAATAAGTCAGATGTAAGGCTATAAACCATATTTTCTGCGAGAGAGGGAGCCACTAAGAGAGAATTAAGTAGTGTATTCCTTTAGAAATACACACCAAGTCCAAAATGCCTGCCTTGGGAGTGCATGTAGGGAGGGTACCATTAAGTGGCAAGCCAGCCCAAAACACCCCTTAAAGTTGTTGGATCTGGCTCAAATTTTCACAGAAAACTCAATTTATATCAGGGAATAGAATTGCATTGGTCTGGGCCACTCGAGAGCCATATTAGAAATTTCATTTCCGGGGTGTGGGGCTGGCCTGGGCCCCCCTCATGGGGGTTATGTCAAATATATCACAATGTGGCCAATCTGGAGCCCTTAATTAATTTCATGCATGTTTTGACAATAAATGAGGACATTTTAGGCGCATTTGGAACATTACATGTCTGAAGAGAAATTATTGAACTCAAATAGTGCTGTTAAAATGGTCAAAAAAAGATGTAAATCAGCCCAAACCAGTACCAAAAGTTGGTCTATAATCCTGAAATTTGGCCAGAAAATCCTCTGTAACCTACTAAATGTGACTGCACAGGTTTCAGAATTACATCTGGTATAGCAGTGATTACTGATGTGGTATTTGGCCTCCAGCAGGCCTGTAATTCGCCTGCTGGGGGGTGCATTAAAGTACACTCATTTTTTGCCCAATAAGTCAGATGTAAGGCTATAAACCATATTTTCTGCGAGAGAGGGAGCCACTAAGAGAGAATTAAGTAGTGTATTCCTTTAGAAATACACACCAAGTCCGAAATGCCTGCCTTGGGAGTGCATGTAGGGAGGGTACCATTAAGTGGCAAGCCAGCCCAAAACACCCCTTAAAGTTGTTGGATCTGGCTCAAATTTTCACAGAAAACTCAATTTATATCAGGGAATAGAATTGCATTGGTCTGGGCCACTCGAGAGCCATATTAGAAATTTCATTTCCGGGGTGTGGGGCTGGCCTGGGCCCCCCTCATGGGGGTTATGTCAAATATATCACAATGTGGCCAATCTGGAGCCCTTAATTAATTTCATGCATGTTTTGACAATAAATGAGGACATTTTAGGCGCATTTGGAACATTACATGTCTGAAGAGAAATTATTGAACTCAAATAGTGCTGTTAAAATGGTCAAAAAAAGATGTAAATCAGCCCAAACCAGTACCAAATGTTGGTCTATAATCCTGAAATTTGGCCAGAAAATCCTCTGTAACCTACTAAATGTGACTGCACAGGTTTCAGAATTACATCTGGTATAGCAGTGATTACTGATGTGGTATTTGGCCTCCAGCAGGCCTGTAATTCGCCTGCTGGGGGGTGCATTAAAGTACACTCATTTTTTGCCCAATAAGTCAGATGTAAGGCTATAAACCATATTTTCTGCGAGAGAGGGAGCCACTAAGAGAGAATTAAGTAGTGTATTCCTTTAGAAATACACACCAAGTCCAAAATGCCTGCCTTGGGAGTGCATGTAGGGAGGGTACCATTAAGTGGCAAGCCAGCCCAAAACATCCTTTAAAGTTGTTGGATCTGGCTCAAATTTTCACAGAAAACTCAATTTATATCAGGGAATAGAATTGCATTGGTCTGGGCCACTCGAGAGCCATATTAGAAATTTCATTTCCGGGGTGTGGGGCTGGCCTGGGCCCCCCTCATGGGGGTTATGTCAAATATATCACAATGTGGCCAATCTGGAGCCCTTAATTAATTTCATGCATGTTTTGACAATAAATGAGGACATTTTAGGCGCATTTGGAACATTACATGTCTGAAGAGAAATTATTGAACTCAAATAGTGCTGTTAAAATGGTCAAAAAAAGATGTAAATCAGCCCAAACCAGTACCAAATGTTGGTCTATAATCCTGAAATTTGGCCAGAAAATCCTCTGTAACCTACTAAATCTGACTGCACAGGTTTCAGAATTACATCTGGTATAGCAGTGATTACTGATGTGGTATTTGGCCTCCAGCAGGCCTGTAATTCGCCTGCTGGGGGGTGCATTAAAGTACACTCATATTTTGCCCAATAAGTCAGAAGTAAGGCTATAAACCATATTTTCTGCGAGAGAGGGAGCCACTAAGAGAGAATTAAGTAGTGTATTCCTTTAGAAATACACACCAAGTCCAAAATGCCTGCCTTGGGAGTGCATGTAGGGAGGGTACCATTAAGTGGCAAGCCAGCCCAAAACACCCCTTAAAGTTGTTGGATCTGGCTCAAATTTTCACAGAAAACTCAATTTATATCAGGGAATAGAATTGCATTGGTATGGGCCACTCGAGAGCCATATTAGAAATTTCATTTCCGGGGTGTGGGGCTGGCCTGGGCCCCCCTCATGGGGGTTATGTCAAATATATCACAATGTGGCCAATCTGGAGCCCTTAATTAATTTCATGCATGTTTTGACAATAAATGAGGACATTTTAGGCACATTTGGAACATTACATGTCTGAAGAGAAATTATTGAACTCAAATAGTGCTGTTAAAATGGTCAAAAAAAGATGTAAATCAGCCCAAACCAGTACCAAATGTTGGTCTATAATCCTGGAATTTGGCCAGAAAATCCTCTGTAACCTACTAAATCTGACTGCACAGGTTTCAGAATTACATCTGGTATAGCAGTGATTACTGATGTGGTATTTGGCCTCCAGCAGGCCTGTAATTCGCCTGCTGGGGGGTGCATTAAAGTACACTCATTTTTTGCCCAATAAGTCAGATGTAAGGCTATAAACCATATTTTCTGCGAGAGAGGGAGCCACTAAGAGAGAATTAAGTAGTGTATTCCTTTAGAAATACACACCAAGTCCAAAATGCCTGCCTTGGGAGTGCATGTAGGGAGGGTACCATTAAGTGGCAAGCCAGCCCAAAACACCCCTTAAAGTTGTTGGATCTGGCTCAAATTTTCACAGAAAACTCAATTTATATCAGGGAATAGAATTGCATTGGTCTGGGCCACTCGAGAGCCATATTAGAAATTTCATTTCCGGGGTGTGGGGCTGGCCTGGGCCCCCCTCATGGGGGTTATGTCAAATATATCACAATGTGGCCAATCTGGAGCCCTTAATTAATTTCATGCATGTTTTGACAATAAATGAGGACATTTTAGGCGCATTTGGAACATTACATGTCTGAAGAGAAATTATTGAACTCAAATAGTGCTGTTAAAATGGTCAAAAAAAGATGTAAATCAGCCCAAACCAGTACCAAAAGTTGGTCTATAATCCTGAAATTTGGCCAGAAAATCCTCTGTAACCTACTAAATGTGACTGCACAGGTTTCAGAATTACATCTGGTATAGCAGTGATTACTGATGTGGTATTTGGCCTCCAGCAGGCCTGTAATTCGCCTGCTGGGGGGTGCATTAAAGTACACTCATTTTTTGCCCAATAAGTCAGATGTAAGGCTATAAACCATATTTTCTGCGAGAGAGGGAGCCACTAAGAGAGAATTAAGTAGTGTATTCCTTTAGAAATACACACCAAGTCCAAAATGCCTGCCTTGGGAGTGCATGTAGGGAGGGTACCATTAAGTGGCAAGCCAGCCCAAAACACCCCTTAAAGTTGTTGGATCTGGCTCAAATTTTCACAGAAAACTCAATTTATATCAGGGAATAGAATTGCATTGGTCTGGGCCACTCGAGAGCCATATTAGAAATTTCATTTCCGGGGTGTGGGGCTGGCCTGGGCCCCCCTCATGGGGGTTATGTCAAATATATCACAATGTGGCCAATCTGGAGCCCTTAATTAATTTCATGCATGTTTTGACAATAAATGAGGACATTTTAGGCGCATTTGGAACATTACATGTCTGAAGAGAAATTATTGAACTCAAATAGTGCTGTTAAAATGGTCAAAAAAAGATGTAAATCAGCCCAAACCAGTACCAAATGTTGGTCTATAATCCTGAAATTTGGCCAGAAAATCCTCTGTAACCTACTAAATGTGACTGCACAGGTTTCAGAATTACATCTGGTATAGCAGTGATTACTGATGTGGTATTTGGCCTCCAGCAGGCCTGTAATTCGCCTGCTGGGGGGTGCATTAAAGTACACTCATTTTTTGCCCAATAAGTCAGAAGTAAGGCTATAAACCATATTTTCTGCGAGAGAGGGAGCCACTAAGAGAGAATTAAGTAGTGTATTCCTTTAGAAATACACACCAAGTCCAAAATGCCTGCCTTGGGAGTGCATGTAGGGAGGGTACCATTAAGTGGCAAGCCAGCCCAAAACACCCCTTAAAGTTGTTGGATCTGGCTCAAATTTTCACAGAAAACTCAATTTATATCAGGGAATAGAATTGCATTGGTCTGGGCCACTCGAGAGCCATATTAGAAATTTCATTTCCAGGGTGTGGGGCTGGCCTGGGCCCCCCTCATGGGGGTTATGTCAAGTATATCACAATGTGGCCAATCTGGAGCCCTTAATTAATTTCATGCATGTTTTGACAATAAATGAGGACATTTTAGGCGCATTTGGAACATTACATGTCTGAAGAGAAATTATTGAACTCAAATAGTGCTGTTAAAATGGTCAAAAAAAGATGTAAATCAGCCCAAACCAGTACCAAATGTTGGTCTATAATCCTGAAATTTGGCCAGAAAATCCTCTGTAACCTACTAAATCTGACTGCACAGGTTTCAGAATTACATCTGGTATAGCAGTGATTACTGATGTGGTATTTGGCCTCCAGCAGGCCTGTAATTCGCCTGCTGGGGGGTGCATTAAAGTACACTCATTTTTTGCCCAATAAGTCAGAAGTAAGGCTATAAACCATATTTTCTGCGAGAGAGGGAGCCACTAAGAGAGAATTAAGTAGTGTATTCCTTTAGAAATACACACCAAGTCCAAAATGCCTGCCTTGGGAGTGCATGTAGGGAGGGTACCATTAAGTGGCAAGCCAGCCCAAAACACCCCTTAAAGTTGTTGGATCTGGCTCAAATTTTCACAGAAAACTCAATTTATATCAGGGAATAGAATTGCATTGGTATGGGCCACTCGAGAGCCATATTAGAAATTTCATTTCCGGGGTGTGGGGCTGGCCTGGGCCCCCCTCATGGGGGTTATGTCAAATATATCACAATGTGGCCAATCTGGAGCCCTTAATTAATTTCATGCATGTTTTGACAATAAATGAGGACATTTTAGGCACATTTGGAACATTACATGTCTGAAGAGAAATTATTGAACTCAAATAGTGCTGTTAAAATGGTCAAAAAAAGATGTAAATCAGCCCAAACCAGTACCAAATGTTGGTCTATAATCCTGAAAATTGGCCAGAAAATCCTCTGTAACCTACTAAATCTGACTGCACAGGTTTCAGAATTACATCTGGTATAGCAGTGATTACTGATGTGGTATTTGGCCTCCAGCAGGCCTGTAATTCGCCTGCTGGGGGGTGCATTAAAGTACACTCATTTTTTGCCCAATAAGTCAGAAGTAAGGCTATAAACCATATTTTCTGCGAGAGAGGGAGCCACTAAGAGAGAATTAAGTAGTGTATTCCTTTAGAAATACACACCAAGTCCAAAATGCCTGCCTTGGGAGTGCATGTAGGGAGGGTACCATTAAGTGGCAAGCCAGCCCAAAACACCCCTTAAAGTTGTTGGATCTGGCTCAAATTTTCACAGAAAACTCAATTTATATCAGGGAATAGAATTGCATTGGTCTGGGCCACTCGAGAGCCATATTAGAAATTTCATTTCCAGGGTGTGGGGCTGGCCTGGGCCCCCCTCATGGGGGTTATGTCAAGTATATCACAATGTGGCCAATCTGGAGCCCTTAATTAATTTCATGCATGTTTTGACAATAAATGAGGACATTTTAGGCGCATTTGGAACATTACATGTCTGAAGAGAAATTATTGAACTCAAATAGTGCTGTTAAAATGGTCAAAAAAAGATGTAAATCAGCCCAAACCAGTACCAAATGTTGGTCTATAATCCTGAAAATTGGCCAGAAAATCCTCTGTAACCTACTAAATCTGACTGCACAGGTTTCAGAATTACATCTGGTATAGCAGTGATTACTGATGTGGTATTTGGCCTCCAGCAGGCCTGTAATTCGCCTGCTGGGGGGTGCATTAAAGTACACTCATTTTTTGCCCAATAAGTCAGAAGTAAGGCTATAAACCATATTTTCTGCGAGAGAGGGAGCCACTAAGAGAGAATTAAGTAGTGTATTCCTTTAGAAATACACACCAAGTCCAAAATGCCTGCCTTGGGAGTGCATGTAGGGAGGGTACCATTAAGTGGCAAGCCAGCCCAAAACACCCCTTAAAGTTGTTGGATCTGGCTCAAATTTTCACAGAAAACTCAATTTATATCAGGGAATAGAATTGCATTGGTCTGGGCCACTCGAGAGCCATATTAGAAATTTCATTTCCAGGGTGTGGGGCTGGCCTGGGCCCCCCTCATGGGGGTTATGTCAAGTATATCACAATGTGGCCAATCTGGAGCCCTTAATTAATTTCATGCATGTTTTGACAATAAATGAGGACATTTTAGGCGCATTTGGAACATTACATGTCTGAAGAGAAATTATTGAACTCAAATAGTGCTGTTAAAATGGTCAAAAAAAGATGTAAATCAGCCCAAACCAGTACCAAATGTTGGTCTATAATCCTGAAATTTGGCCAGAAAATCCTCTGTAACCTACTAAATCTGACTGCACAGGTTTCAGAATTACATCTGGTATAGCAGTGATTACTGATGTGGTATTTGGCCTCCAGCAGGCCTGTAATTCGCCTGCTGGGGGGTGCATTAAAGTACACTCATTTTTTGCCCAATAAGTCAGATGTAAGGCTATAAACCATATTTTCTGCGAGAGAGGGAGCCACTAAGAGAGAATTAAGTAGTGTATTCCTTTAGAAATACACACCAAGTCCAAAATGCCTGCCTTGGGAGTGCATGTAGGGAGGGTACCATTAAGTGGCAAGCCAGCCCAAAACACCCCTTAAAGTTGTTGGATCTGGCTCAAATTTTCACAGAAAACTCAATTTATATCAGGGAATAGAATTGCATTGGTATGGGCCACTCGAGAGCCATATTAGAAATTTCATTTCCGGGGTGTGGGGCTGGCCTGGGCCCCCCTCATGGGGGTTATGTCAAATATATCACAATGTGGCCAATCTGGAGCCCTTAATTAATTTCATGCATGTTTTGACAATAAATGAGGACATTTTAGGCGCATTTGGAACATTACATGTCTGAAGAGAAATTATTGAACTCAAATAGTGCTGTTAAAATGGTCAAAAAAAGATGTAAATCAGCCCAAACCAGTACCAAATGTTGGTCTATAATCCTGAAATTTGGCCAGAAAATCCTCTGTAACCTACTAAATCTGACTGCACAGGTTTCAGAATTACATCTGGTATAGCAGTGATTACTGATGTGGTATTTGGCCTCCAGCAGGCCTGTAATTCGCCTGCTGGGGGGTGCATTAAAGTACACTCATTTTTTGCCCAATAAGTCAGATGTAAGGCTATAAACCATATTTTCTGCGAGAGAGGGAGCCACTAAGAGAGAATTAAGTAGTGTATTCCTTTAGAAATACACACCAAGTCCAAAATGCCTGCCTTGGGAGTGCATGTAGGGAGGGTACCATTAAGTGGCAAGTCAACCCAAAACACCCCTTAAAGTTGTTGGATCTGGCTCAAATTTTCACAGAAAACTCAATTTATATCAGGGAATAGAATCACTTGGGGTGTTCAGGCACCCCAGATGTCAGTCCTGCCCCTAAGGCATTTGTATGTGTGTGTATAACCTTAAAGTCAGACTTTAAGGTACCAGTCTGATGTTGCCACTAACCAAGTGACCTAAGGTTACTAAGTAATGCTATAAACAAGCAATCTTATTGGGGGCCTCCCTGATTTACAGTTTTTAACTCCTGACCCTTAGCAATCTAAACTTTGGTGTCACATTGAATTTGAACTTGGAGGGAAGACATGTTGAAAAACTTTATTTCTAAGCTTTTAGTTTTTTATTTTTCATTGTTCTTAGGCTTTTAAATTGTACAAAGTGTAAATATTGGACGGTCCTTTATCCGTAACAAGTCTTTTAAGCCTATGCTATTATATGCAGGATTATGTGTGTGACAGTAGAATGCTGAACTGAACTTTGTGTGACACGTCAAGTTTCTGACGCCAGGAGATCTGATTCTTAGTCATCTTGTCAACCTCAGGCTTTTGTGTTTTGCACATGAGGGACGGTCTACCCTATATTCATTTTGCGCATTTTATGCTAATTTGGTCGAGTTTTCTGTCAATTTGTCCCTATTTTAAGCCTGAATTTGCCAAGATTGCTGGTGAATCGTGTGTGTGCATATATTTTCAGTAACTGAGACTTATTAAATAACAGGCAATATGCCAGATAAAAAGCAAAGTTGCAAGACTTGTAAAACTAGACATCTACCACCTACAGGGAAAAAATGCCAATTCAAAAGTACTGTTGATAGTGATAAATCTGTACCTAATGGACTGCGAGATGCTGCCGTTTCAAGTAAGTTGCTTGACACAGATCAGGCGGATCTGGGCGGACAGCGGCTGCAGCTGGAGATTCTGTCACAGTTGAAGAAGGTATCGCAACGACTCGACATGGTGGAGGACCAGGTTGCGGGTGGGGTGCAGCAGGCGACTCAAGCTTCAGTAGGATCACCATCACCAGCAACTGGAAAGTTAAGTACAGACAGTGTCATTGTTAGTTCTCAAAAGTCAAAAAGAAGTAAAAAGTTCAAACCCCCTGTAGAATCTAGTACTTCATCTTCGGATGACAGTGATAGTGACATTCCCTCCCTAGATAAACTTAGATCTCATGGGTTACAGAAGAAAGTTGATCGTAGGATCCGAGACTTGGATCAGAGTTCACACCTCTCAGGTAGTGATAGTAAGTTAAAACACAAATCTAAGAGAGGTGGAAACGTTGATGTGTCGGTAAAAAGAAAGGTTTCATGGCCCCATGAGCCCATTTTGGGTGGAGTCAGTAGACAGAGAGTAACGTATGACCAGTTATCCCTCACCCAGTGGGTGCAGGGCTTTTGTAAGAACATTCTGGAGCAAAAATCCTCTGATAGAAGAGACATAATGGTATCCTATCTGAGTGATCTAATGGAGGACGCCACGGACTTTTCCTGGCAGGGGGCAAAGGCAGCACATGCTGTGCTGCTATGTGAAATGGAGCGGGGTTCCCTCCAGTGGGAAGATCTGGATCGCATTGATCGAATCCGTAGGGCCCATGCTCAGAAACACGTGTCAGGTAGGTCAGGGTGGGCCAAACCATTGGATCACTCAAGTAGGAAGCCATGGTATTGCAAAAATTATCAATTTGGAACTTGTGTTCACTCACGTGATCATGAATCAAATGGGAAAATTCACAAACATGTTTGTTCATTTTGTTTGGCTGGGGGCAGGCAGGTGGGGCATCCGGAAAAAGAATGCCCACACAAGAAAAGCTCAAAAAACGAACAAGCAGCTGCCCATCATTAGGATGCAGCAGCTGCAGCTTGGCTGAGTGCAATGATAGACAAATACCGGTTTCTGAGATTGTAGGTGTCACTAGTGTTTGTCCTAGTGATGATGTAGTGTCACATGTTGTAACTAATGTCAAAGATGAGAAACAGTATAAAACAAGGTTTTTGTACAATAAGTCAGTAGTTCCTAGTCAGGTTGACGCCTTATTGGCTGCAAGGCGTCATAAATGTCAAGTGTCAAACACAAATACCATCAGGTCACGTGTCTTTGGTAGAACAGTAAAGCAAACTAATGCTGTCAGCTTTCATGCTGGCTGTGTCATGTCTGAGGTCGCACACAATGATCTAGGCCACCCCAGTGTCCACTCCAATAAAGGCGTTGACCACGGTGCTAAGTGTCATGATATTGATGTAGTTCAAAATTCACCTCAAAAACAAACTGCAATTGAAACTCCTGGGTTTGAATCCAAATCTCCTGGGTTCGAACCCCTCATATCTGGGTTTGAATCTTGTGACTGTGACACAAAACTCAGTATGTCTGGTTGTGCTCCTGGGGATGTGGTGATAGCAGAACCCAGTGGTCAGGAGTTTGAATCCTCCCATGTAACTGATTCGGCTGCTCCCATGTATGTAGGTCAAAAGTCTAGCAAGCTAGACAATGTGTCTGTTGGTAAGTCTGAATTGACTTCCTCAGAAAGTCTTGGTCCTGGGTTTGAATCCGGGGTTAAAACAGGTATCATCACAAAGTCCCGACCTAGTGTGAACGCAGTCACAGATGAGGTAAATCAACTGTGTCCAATTTATGATGTAAACAATGTAGGCATGGAAGACAAGTTTGTAAACACAATTATCTTTGCAAATCAAGGAAGGACAGATTTCCCCCAAGGTGTGAACACTCCCATTTTTAATCAATGGCAGAGTCAGGTCGATTTTCAATTTGGCTTTGTTCCCCTAGGTTGCCAATTAATGCCAAGTAGTGTCAAAACTGTCAATTCCCATGATTACTCACCCATTGAAATGCATCAAATGGTTAGGAAAACTGGTAAACCCAATTTTCTGCAAGCTCGCCTACCTGTTGCGTCACAACTGAATGTTGATAAATGGCAAAGTCTTTTGACTGATTACTGGGACCAGCAACTGTTGCAGTTGCTGCAGTTTGGGTTCCCACTTGATTTTAACAGGGGTTGCCCTTTGAAGCATGAGGCTGGTAACCATAGTTCAGCTGATGAATTCCCCTCAGATGTTGACGCTTACATAGAGGAGGAATGCAAGTTTGGTGCTCTACTAGGTCCATTTCACCTCAACCCCATTGAAAATGCCCACAATTCGCCATTCATGACCAGACATAAGCCCAATTCAGATAGACGCAGGGTCATTATTGACTTGAGTTGGCCCCTGGGGGCTTCAGTGAACTCTGGTATTGATAAGAATACGTACCTTGACGCCCCGTTCACGTTGACGTTTCCCACTGTGGATGACATTACGTCAGAGCTAAAACGCCTTGGGCGTGGCGCCCTTCTGTACAAAATAGACGTAAGTCGAGCGTTCCGTCATGTTAAGGTAGACCCTGGCGACTATGACCTCCTGGGACTGCATTGGCGTCACGCGTACGTCGATACGTGCGTTCCGTTCGGGACGCGGCACGGAAGCCAGATTTTTCAACGTTTAAGTGACGCAGTGCGTTACATAATGCGTCAGAGGGGCTTCCGTGTCATTGACTACATTGACGACTACGTTGGTTTCGGCGTTCCGAGCGTCGCGCGTGCGTCGTTTGCGTCATTGTTCGAACTCATGCAACAGTTAGGTCTTACTGTGAGTGACAAAAAATTAGTACCTCCCAGCACCAAAGTTGTGTGTCTGGGTGTGTTAATTGATACTGAGAATGGCACAGTTTCCATTCCCCCAGAAAAATTGCGTCAGATAAATGACATGGTCAAGGAATGGCTCAGTAAGACAACCTGCACTAAGCGTCAGCTTCAATCCTTGCTTGGTCTGCTCTTATATGTGCACAAATGTGTCAAACCGGCTCGTGCCTTCTTGAACCGTATGCTAGCACTGCTTAGATCTGGCCATGCCAATCAAAAAATTGAGTTGACCTCTGACTTCCGACGTGACCTTAGGTGGTTTGGGAAATTTTTGCCACTCTACAATGGAATCTCCTTGTATGATCACAGACCTGTGGATTTCACATTGGAGCTGGATGCCTGTTTGACTGGTCTAGGTGGAAGGTGGAGCAAGTTTGTGTATCACCTCCCCATAGTTCGTGGTTTCATGAATTTTTCCATTGTCCACCTTGAGATGGTAAACATCTTGCTGGCAGTAAGATTATTCCAAGTGCATTGGTCTGGCCGCAAGGTACTGGTGAAGTGTGATAATGAAGCTGTGGTGTCAGTACTTAGGTCGGGCAGGACTCGTGACCCCTATCTTGGGGCTTGTGCCAGAAATATCTGGTATGTTTCGGCCCTGGCCGACATTGACCTTCAATATGTCCACATCAGGGGAGTGGACAATGGGGTGGCTGACCTGCTGTCTCGCTGGATAGGCAGTCCTAGTGATTTCAGTAAATTGTTGTCCCACATACAAGACCCAGTATGGGTCTCAGTGAATGAAAAATTGTTGGATATAGATCCTGAATTGTAAATCATTTTGTTATTAAGGTGATATCCCCAGCAGGGGCCAAATGCTTACAGATACATATATGCTAACAGTTGCTATACTTTGTTGTAGATAATGTGGCCTTGAGGTCTCTGTCTCAAAAAGCAGCATCTAGAACTCAGGAGGCCTTCAGACCCAAGACAAAGCAAGCGTATACAAAGATGTTCAGGGTCTTCATAGCCTTCTGTGTCTACATGCAAGTCACCATGGTGGAAATCGATGTCAATGTCATATTGTGTTTTTGTGAATGTCTGGTTTCCAATAATTGTTCTGTCAGTATGATTGCTAACTACTTGTCGGCCATAAAGGCCAATTTTGTAATTTATAACATGTCTTATTCTCTGCTTGATCACCCCAGGATCAGATATTTTCAAAAGTCAATGCGTATAAACAGGTCTTTGGCTTTGACCTCTCACAATGTAATTGACCTTTGCATGTTAGCTCGGATTTCTGAATCTTGTGACCACCTTAATTTCCCAGAGGTGTTCAGGGCCATTTTTCTCACCGGTTTCTTCGGGTTTTTCAGATTGTCAAATTTGGCTCCCCACTCCATCTTGACCTTTGACCCATCTCGTCATTTGACAGGTCATGACCTTTTCTTCACCAAAAATTTGGTGAAGATTTTGATTAAGTGGTCTAAAACCATGCAAAACAGAGATGCTGTTCAGGTTATATCACTACCTAAAGTTTCAAATCGGGCTATATGCCCTTTTAGGGCCCTTAAGGCCCTCAAAAAATTTTATCCTATGACGGCTACCCACTCTGCATTTCAAATCCACACATCTAGTGGTTGGCAACCACTTACAGATTCAAGAGTCAGAAAAGCCCTAAAGTCTGTTAATATGACCTTGGGTTTGGATCCAGCCTTTTTTACATATCATTCTTTTCGCAGGTCTGGGGCAACATTTGCTTATAACGCCCATGTCCCCATTCAACAAATAAAGCGCCATGGCACATGGTCCTCTGAATGTGTCTGGAGGTACATTCAGTCGGACCATGTGTCAGGGGAGGCTCTGGCCTTTGCATTGGCTGATGTGATAAATGCTTAATGTCACTACCTCTACTGTTGGGGTTGAGGGATTACATATTACATATTATTATCTTTTACTTGTAATTTTTAGTAACCTTGTAAACCTTTAGGCCTCTTGACCTTCAGCTCTCAGGGTGACCTTCAGTTGACCTTATGTGAATCAACACCTCGGATTAGAGGTCCTTCTTGACATCAATCACCTTTGACCTACTGGTCAGTCCTGTAACCTCTCAAGGTCACCCTCTCTGCTTGGGCCAGGTTGGCTTTTAGGTATTTTTCTTTGTAAACCATTCTCTAATTTTTGTCAGCATGATCATATTATGGACAATGACTTTAACTTGTATTTATCATGCTGAAGATTGTTTTAAATGTCTATTTTACAATGACCTGTAAATATTTCTTAGACTTAGATATATATATAACTTTTATACGTAACTTTTACTTTGTTAAATGTATTAAAATCAAGTACCCTCAACCCAGTGTCTTTTAATGTCTTTGGGGTGGGGACTGTCACTTGGGGTGTTCAGGCACCCCAGATGTCAGTCCTGCCCCTAAGGCATTTGTATGTGTGTGTATAACCTTAAAGTCAGACTTTAAGGTACCAGTCTGATGTTGCCACTAACCAAGTGACCTAAGGTTACTAAGTAATGCTATAAACAAGCAATCTTATTGGGGGCCTCCCTGATTTACAGTTTTTAACTCCTGACCCTTAGCAATCTAAACTTTGGTGTCACATTGAATTTGAACTTGGAGGGAAGACATGTTGAAAAACTTTCCCAGCCCTCCCTCCCTCTTATGCTGTAAAATAATTAGAGGGATTACATATTACATATTATTATCTTTTACTTGTAATTTTTAGTAACCTTGTAAACCTTTAGGCCTCTTGACCTTCAGCTCTCAGGGTGACCTTCAGTTGACCTTATGTGAATCAACACCTCGGATTAGAGGTCCTTCTTGACATCAATCACCTTTGACCTACTGGTCAGTCCTGTAACCTCTCAAGGTCACCCTCTCTGCTTGGGCCAGGTTGGCTTTTAGGTATTTTTCTTTGTAAACCATTCTCTAATTTTTGTCAGCATGATCATATTATGGACAATGACTTTAACTTGTATTTATCATGCTGAAGATTGTTTTAAATGTCTATTTTACAATGACCTGTAAATATTTCTTAGACTTAGATATATATATAACTTTTATACGTAACTTTTACTTTGTTAAATGTATTAAAATCAAGTACCCTCAACCCAGTGTCTTTTAATGTCTTTGGGGTGGGGACTGTTGCATTGGTATGGGCCACTCGGGAGCCATATTAGAAATTTCATTTCCGGGGTGTGGGGCTGGCCTGGGCCCCCCTCATGGGGGTTATGTCAAATATATCACAATGTGGCCAATCTGGAACCCTTAATTAATTTCATGCATGTTTTGACAATAAATGAGGACATTTTAGGCGCATTTGGAACATTACATGTCTGAAGAGAAATTATTGAACTCAAATAGTGCTGTTAAAATGGTCAAAAAAAGATGTAAATCAGCCCAAACCAGTACCAAATGTTGGTCTATAATCCTGAAATTTGGCCAGAAAATCCTCTGTAACCTACTAAATCTGACTGCACAGGTTTCAGAATTACATCTGGTATAGCAGTGATTACTGATGTGGTATTTGGCCTCCAGCAGGCCTGTAATTCGCCTGCTGGGGGGTGCATTAAAGTACACTCATTTTTTGCCCAATAAGTCAGAAGTAAGGCTATAAACCATATTTTCTGCGAGAGAGGGAGCCACTAAGAGAGAATTAAGTAGTGTATTCCTTTAGAAATACACACCAAGTCCAAAATGCCTGCCTTGGGAGTGCATGTAGGGAGGGTACCATTAAGTGGCAAGCCAGCCCAAAACACCCCTTAAAGTTGTTGGATCTGGCTCAAATTTTCACAGAAAACTCAATTTATATCAGGGAATAGAATTGCATTGGTCTGGGCCACTCGAGAGCCATATTAGAAATTTCATTTCCAGGGTGTGGGGCTGGCCTGGGCCCCCCTCATGGGGGTTATGTCAAGTATATCACAATGTGGCCAATCTGGAGCCCTTAATTAATTTCATGCATGTTTTGACAATAAATGAGGACATTTTAGGCGCATTTGGAACATTACATGTCTGAAGAGAAATTATTGAACTCAAATAGTGCTGTTAAAATGGTCAAAAAAAGATGTAAATCAGCCCAAACCAGTACCAAATGTTGGTCTATAATCCTGAAATTTGGCCAGAAAATCCTCTGTAACCTACTAAATCTGACTGCACAGGTTTCAGAATTACATCTGGTATAGCAGTGATTACTGATGTGGTATTTGGCCTCCAGCAGGCCTGTAATTCGCCTGCTGGGGGGTGCATTAAAGTACACTCATTTTTTGCCCAATAAGTCAGAAGTAAGGCTATAAACCATATTTTCTGCGAGAGAGGGAGCCACTAAGAGAGAATTAAGTAGTGTATTCCTTTAGAAATACACACCAAGTCCAAAATGCCTGCCTTGGGAGTGCATGTAGGGAGGGTACCATTAAGTGGCAAGCCAGCCCAAAACACCCCTTAAAGTTGTTGGATCTGGCTCAAATTTTCACAGAAAACTCAATTTATATCAGGGAATAGAATTGCATTGGTATGGGCCACTCGAGAGCCATATTAGAAATTTCATTTCCGGGGTGTGGGGCTGGCCTGGGCCCCCCTCATGGGGGTTATGTCAAATATATCACAATGTGGCCAATCTGGAGCCCTTAATTATTTTCATGCATGTTTTGACAATAAATGAGGACATTTTAGGCACATTTGGAACATTACATGTCTGAAGAGAAATTATTGAACTCAAATAGTGCTGTTAAAATGGTCAAAAAAAGATGTAAATCAGCCCAAACCAGTACCAAATGTTGGTCTATAATCCTGAAAATTGGCCAGAAAATCCTCTGTAACCTACTAAATCTGACTGCACAGGTTTCAGAATTACATCTGGTATAGCAGTGATTACTGATGTGGTATTTGGCCTCCAGCAGGCCTGTAATTCGCCTGCTGGGGGGTGCATTAAAGTACACTCATTTTTTGCCCAATAAGTCAGAAGTAAGGCTATAAACCATATTTTCTGCGAGAGAGGGAGCCACTAAGAGAGAATTAAGTAGTGTATTCCTTTAGAAATACACACCAAGTCCAAAATGCCTGCCTTGGGAGTGCATGTAGGGAGGGTACCATTAAGTGGCAAGCCAGCCCAAAACACCCCTTAAAGTTGTTGGATCTGGCTCAAATTTTCACAGAAAACTCAATTTATATCAGGGAATAGAATTGCATTGGTCTGGGCCACTCGAGAGCCATATTAGAAATTTCATTTCCAGGGTGTGGGGCTGGCCTGGGCCCCCCTCATGGGGGTTATGTCAAGTATATCACAATGTGGCCAATCTGGAGCCCTTAATTAATTTCATGCATGTTTTGACAATAAATGAGGACATTTTAGGCGCATTTGGAACATTACATGTCTGAAGAGAAATTATTGAACTCAAATAGTGCTGTTAAAATGGTCAAAAAAAGATGTAAATCAGCCCAAACCAGTACCAAATGTTGGTCTATAATCCTGAAAATTGGCCAGAAAATCCTCTGTAACCTACTAAATCTGACTGCACAGGTTTCAGAATTACATCTGGTATAGCAGTGATTACTGATGTGGTATTTGGCCTCCAGCAGGCCTGTAATTCGCCTGCTGGGGGGTGCATTAAAGTACACTCATTTTTTGCCCAATAAGTCAGAAGTAAGGCTATAAACCATATTTTCTGCGAGAGAGGGAGCCACTAAGAGAGAATTAAGTAGTGTATTCCTTTAGAAATACACACCAAGTCCAAAATGCCTGCCTTGGGAGTGCATGTAGGGAGGGTACCATTAAGTGGCAAGCCAGCCCAAAACACCCCTTAAAGTTGTTGGATCTGGCTCAAATTTTCACAGAAAACTCAATTTATATCAGGGAATAGAATTGCATTGGTATGGGCCACTCGAGAGCCATATTAGAAATTTCATTTCCGGGGTGTGGGGCTGGCCTGGGCCCCCCTCATGGGGGTTATGTCAAATATATCACAATGTGGCCAATCTGGAGCCCTTAATTAATTTCATGCATGTTTTGACAATAAATGAGGACATTTTAGGCGCATTTGGAACATTACATGTCTGAAGAGAAATTATTGAACTCAAATAGTGCTGTTAAAATGGTCAAAAAAAGATGTAAATCAGCCCAAACCAGTACCAAATGTTGGTCTATAATCCTGAAATTTGGCCAGAAAATCCTCTGTAACCTACTAAATCTGACTGCACAGGTTTCAGAATTACATCTGGTATAGCAGTGATTACTGATGTGGTATTTGGCCTCCAGCAGGCCTGTAATTCGCCTGCTGGGGGGTGCATTAAAGTACACTCATTTTTTGCCCAATAAGTCAGAAGTAAGGCTATAAACCATATTTTCTGCGAGAGAGGGAGCCACTAAGAGAGAATTAAGTAGTGTATTCCTTTAGAAATACACACCAAGTCCAAAATGCCTGCCTTGGGAGTGCATGTAGGGAGGGTACCATTAAGTGGCAAGCCAGCCCAAAACACCCCTTAAAGTTGTTGGATCTGGCTCAAATTTTCACAGAAAACTCAATTTATATCAGGGAATAGAATTGCATTGGTCTGGGCCACTCGAGAGCCATATTAGAAATTTCATTTCCAGGGTGTGGGGCTGGCCTGGGCCCCCCTCATGGGGGTTATGTCAAGTATATCACAATGTGGCCAATCTGGAGCCCTTAATTAATTTCATGCATGTTTTGACAATAAATGAGGACATTTTAGGCGCATTTGGAACATTACATGTCTGAAGAGAAATTATTGAACTCAAATAGTGCTGTTAAAATGGTCAAAAAAAGATGTAAATCAGCCCAAACCAGTACCAAATGTTGGTCTATAATCCTGAAATTTGGCCAGAAAATCCTCTGTAACCTACTAAATCTGACTGCACAGGTTTCAGAATTACATCTGGTATAGCAGTGATTACTGATGTGGTATTTGGCCTCCAGCAGGCCTGTAATTCGCCTGCTGGGGGGTGCATTAAAGTACACTCATTTTTTGCCCAATAAGTCAGAAGTAAGGCTATAAACCATATTTTCTGCGAGAGAGGGAGCCACTAAGAGAGAATTAAGTAGTGTATTCCTTTAGAAATACACACCAAGTCCAAAATGCCTGCCTTGGGAGTGCATGTAGGGAGGGTACCATTAAGTGGCAAGCCAGCCCAAAACACCCCTTAAAGTTGTTGGATCTGGCTCAAATTTTCACAGAAAACTCAATTTATATCAGGGAATAGAATTGCATTGGTATGGGCCACTCGAGAGCCATATTAGAAATTTCATTTCCGGGGTGTGGGGCTGGCCTGGGCCCCCCTCATGGGGGTTATGTCAAATATATCACAATGTGGCCAATCTGGAGCCCTTAATTAATTTCATGCATGTTTTGACAATAAATGAGGACATTTTAGGCGCATTTGGAACATTACATGTCTGAAGAGAAATTATTGAACTCAAATAGTGCTGTTAAAATGGTCAAAAAAAGATGTAAATCAGCCCAAACCAGTACCAAATGTTGGTCTATAATCCTGAAATTTGGCCAGAAAATCCTCTGTAACCTACTAAATCTGACTGCACAGGTTTCAGAATTACATCTGGTATAGCAGTGATTACTGATGTGGTATTTGGCCTCCAGCAGGCCTGTAATTCGCCTGCTGGGGGGTGCATTAAAGTACACTCATTTTTTGCCCAATAAGTCAGATGTAAGGCTATAAACCATATTTTCTGCGAGAGAGGGAGCCACTAAGAGAGAATTAAGTAGTGTATTCCTTTAGAAATACACACCAAGTCCAAAATGCCTGCCTTGGGAGTGCATGTAGGGAGGGTACCATTAAGTGGCAAGTCAACCCAAAACACCCCTTAAAGTTGTTGGATCTGGCTCAAATTTTCACAGAAAACTCAATTTATATCAGGGAATAGAATTGCATTGGTATGGGCCACTCGGGAGCCATATTAGAAATTTCATTTCCGGGGTGTGGGGCTGGCCTGGGCCCCCCTCATGGGGGTTATGTCAAATATATCACAATGTGGCCAATCTGGAACCCTTAATTAATTTCATGCATGTTTTGACAATAAATGAGGACATTTTAGGCGCATTTGGAACATTACATGTCTGAAGAGAAATTATTGAACTCAAATAGTGCTGTTAAAATGGTCAAAAAAAGATGTAAATCAGCCCAAACCAGTACCAAATGTTGGTCTATAATCCTGAAATTTGGCCAGAAAATCCTCTGTAACCTACTAAATCTGACTGCACAGGTTTCAGAATTACATCTGGTATAGCAGTGATTACTGATGTGGTATTTGGCCTCCAGCAGGCCTGTAATTCGCCTGCTGGGGGGTGCATTAAAGTACACTCATTTTTTGCCCAATAAGTCAGAAGTAAGGCTATAAACCATATTTTCTGCGAGAGAGGGAGCCACTAAGAGAGAATTAAGTAGTGTATTCCTTTAGAAATACACACCAAGTCCAAAATGCCTGCCTTGGGAGTGCATGTAGGGAGGGTACCATTAAGTGGCAAGCCAGCCCAAAACACCCCTTAAAGTTGTTGGATCTGGCTCAAATTTTCACAGAAAACTCAATTTATATCAGGGAATAGAATTGCATTGGTATGGGCCACTCGAGAGCCATATTAGAAATTTCATTTCTGGGGTGTGGGGCTGGCCTGGGCCCCCCTCATGGGGGTTATGTCAAATATATCACAATGTGGCCAATCTGGAGCCCTTAATTAATTTCATGCATGTTTTGACAATAAATGAGGACATTTTAGGCACATTTGGAACATTACATGTCTGAAGAGAAATTATTGAACTCAAATAGTGCTGTTAAAATGGTCAAAAAAAGATGTAAATCAGCCCAAACCAGTACCAAATGTTGGTCTATAATCCTGAAAATTGGCCAGAAAATCCTCTGTAACCTACTAAATCTGACTGCACAGGTTTCAGAATTACATCTGGTATAGCAGTGATTACTGATGTGGTATTTGGCCTCCAGCAGGCCTGTAATTCGCCTGCTGGGGGGTGCATTAAAGTACACTCATTTTTTGCCCAATAAGTCAGAAGTAAGGCTATAAACCATATTTTCTGCGAGAGAGGGAGCCACTAAGAGAGAATTAAGTAGTGTATTCCTTTAGAAATACACACCAAGTCCAAAATGCCTGCCTTGGGAGTGCATGTAGGGAGGGTACCATTAAGTGGCAAGCCAGCCCAAAACACCCCTTAAAGTTGTTGGATCTGGCTCAAATTTTCACAGAAAACTCAATTTATATCAGGGAATAGAATTGCATTGGTCTGGGCCACTCGAGAGCCATATTAGAAATTTCATTTCCAGGGTGTGGGGCTGGCCTGGGCCCCCCTCATGGGGGTTATGTCAAGTATATCACAATGTGGCCAATCTGGAGCCCTTAATTAATTTCATGCATGTTTTGACAATAAATGAGGACATTTTAGGCGCATTTGGAACATTACATGTCTGAAGAGAAATTATTGAACTCAAATAGTGCTGTTAAAATGGTCAAAAAAAGATGTAAATCAGCCCAAACCAGTACCAAATGTTGGTCTATAATCCTGAAATTTGGCCAGAAAATCCTCTGTAACCTACTAAATCTGACTGCACAGGTTTCAGAATTACATCTGGTATAGCAGTGATTACTGATGTGGTATTTGGCCTCCAGCAGGCCTGTAATTCGCCTGCTGGGGGGTGCATTAAAGTACACTCATTTTTTGCCCAATAAGTCAGAAGTAAGGCTATAAACCATATTTTCTGCGAGAGAGGGAGCCACTAAGAGAGAATTAAGTAGTGTATTCCTTTAGAAATACACACCAAGTCCAAAATGCCTGCCTTGGGAGTGCATGTAGGGAGGGTACCATTAAGTGGCAAGCCAGCCCAAAACACCCCTTAAAGTTGTTGGATCTGGCTCAAATTTTCACAGAAAACTCAATTTATATCAGGGAATAGAATTGCATTGGTCTGGGCCACTCGAGAGCCATATTAGAAATTTCATTTCCAGGGTGTGGGGCTGGCCTGGGCCCCCCTCATGGGGGTTATGTCAAGTATATCACAATGTGGCCAATCTGGAGCCCTTAATTAATTTCATGCATGTTTTGACAATAAATGAGGACATTTTAGGCGCATTTGGAACATTACATGTCTGAAGAGAAATTATTGAACTCAAATAGTGCTGTTAAAATGGTCAAAAAAAGATGTAAATCAGCCCAAACCAGTACCAAATGTTGGTCTTTAATCCTGAAATTTGGCCAGAAAATCCTCTGTAACCTACTAAATCTGACTGCACAGGTTTCAGAATTACATCTGGTATAGCAGTGATTACTGATGTGGTATTTGGCCTCCAGCAGGCCTGTAATTCGCCTGCTGGGGGGTGCATTAAAGTACACTCATTTTTTGCCCAATAAGTCAGAAGTAAGGCTATAAACCATATTTTCTGCGAGAGAGGGAGCCACTAAGAGAGAATTAAGTAGTGTATTCCTTTAGAAATACACACCAAGTCCAAAATGCCTGCCTTGGGAGTGCATGTAGGGAGGGTACCATTAAGTGGCAAGCCAGCCCAAAACACCCCTTAAAGTTGTTGGATCTGGCTCAAATTTTCACAGAAAACTCAATTTATATCAGGGAATAGAATTGCATTGGTCTGGGCCACTCGAGAGCCATATTAGAAATTTCATTTCCAGGGTGTGGGGCTGGCCTGGGCCCCCCTCATGGGGGTTATGTCAAGTATATCACAATGTGGCCAATCTGGAGCCCTTAATTAATTTCATGCATGTTTTGACAATAAATGAGGACATTTTAGGCGCATTTGGAACATTACATGTCTGAAGAGAAATTATTGAACTCAAATAGTGCTGTTAAAATGGTCAAAAAAAGATGTAAATCAGCCCAAACCAGTACCAAATGTTGGTCTATAATCCTGAAATTTGGCCAGAAAATCCTCTGTAACCTACTAAATCTGACTGCACAGGTTTCAGAATTACATCTGGTATAGCAGTGATTACTGATGTGGTATTTGGCCTCCAGCAGGCCTGTAATTCGCCTGCTGGGGGGTGCATTAAAGTACACTCATTTTTTGCCCAATAAGTCAGAAGTAAGGCTATAAACCATATTTTCTGCGAGAGAGGGAGCCACTAAGAGAGAATTAAGTAGTGTATTCCTTTAGAAATACACACCAAGTCCAAAATGCCTGCCTTGGGAGTGCATGTAGGGAGGGTACCATTAAGTGGCAAGCCAGCCCAAAACACCCCTTAAAGTTGTTGGATCTGGCTCAAATTTTCACAGAAAACTCAATTTATATCAGGGAATAGAATTGCATTGGTATGGGCCACTCGAGAGCCATATTAGAAATTTCATTTCCGGGGTGTGGGGCTGGCCTGGGCCCCCCTCATGGGGGTTATGTCAAATATATCACAATGTGGCCAATCTGGAGCCCTTAATTAATTTCATGCATGTTTTGACAATAAATGAGGACATTTTAGGCACATTTGGAACATTACATGTCTGAAGAGAAATTATTGAACTGAAATAGTGCTGTTAAAATGGTCAAAAAAAGATGTAAATCAGCCCAAAGCAGTACCAAATGTTGGTCTATAATCCTGAAAATTGACCAGAAAATCCTCTGTAACCTACTAAATCTGACTGCACAGGTTTCAGAATTACATCTGGTATAGCAGTGATTACTGATGTGGTATTTGGCCTCCAGCAGGCCTGTAATTCGCCTGCTGGGGGGTGCATTAAAGTACACTCATTGTTTGCCCAATAAGTCAGAAGTAAGGCTATAAACCATATTTTCTGCGAGAGAGGGAGCCACTAAGAGAGAATTAAGTAGTGTATTCCTTTAGAAATACACACCAAGTCCAAAATGCCTGCCTTGGGAGTGCATGTAGGGAGGGTACCATTAAGTGGCAAGCCAGCCCAAAACACCCCTTAAAGTTGTTGGATCTGGCTCAAATTTTCACAGAAAACTCAATTTATATCAGGGAATAGAATTGCATTGGTCTGGGCCACTCGAGAGCCATATTAGAAATTTCATTTCCGGGGTGTGGGGCTGGCCTGGGCCCCCCTCATGGGGGTTATGTCAAATATATCACAATGTGGCCAATCTGGAGCCCTTAATTAATTTCATGCATGTTTTGACAATAAATGAGGACATTTTAGGCGCATTTGGAACATTACATGTCTGAAGAGAAATTATTGAACTCAAATAGTGCTGTTAAAATGGTCAAAAAAAGATGTAAATCAGCCCAAACCAGTACCAAATGTTGGTCTATAATCCTGAAATTTGGCCAGAAAATCCTCTGTAACCTACTAAATCTGACTGCACAGGTTTCAGAATTACATCTGGTATAGCAGTGATTACTGATGTGGTATTTGGCCTCCAGCAGGCCTGTAATTCGCCTGCTGGGGGGTGCATTAAAGTACACTCATTTTTTGCCCAATAAGTCAGAAGTAAGGCTATAAACCATATTTTCTGCGAGAGAGGGAGCCACTAAGAGAGAATTAAGTAGTGTATTCCTTTAGAAATACACACCAAGTCCAAAATGCCTGCCTTGGGAGTGCATGTAGGGAGGGTACCATTAAGTGGCAAGCCAGCCCAAAACACCCCTTAAAGTTGTTGGATCTGGCTCAAATTTTCACAGAAAACTCAATTTATATCAGGGAATAGAATTGCATTGGTATGGGCCACTCGAGAGCCATATTAGAAATTTCATTTCCAGGGTGTGGGGCTGGCCTGGGCCCCCCTCATGGGGGTTATGTCAAGTATATCACAATGTGGCCAATCTGGAGCCCTTAATTAATTTCATGCATGTTTTGACAATAAATGAGGACATTTTAGGCGCATTTGGAACATTACATGTCTGAAGAGAAATTATTGAACTCAAATAGTGCTGTTAAAATGGTCAAAAAAAGATGTAAATCAGCCCAAACCAGTACCAAATGTTGGTCTATAATCCTGAAATTTGGCCAGAAAATCCTCTGTAACCTACTAAATCTGACTGCACAGGTTTCAGAATTACATCTGGTATAGCAGTGATTACTGATGTGGTATTTGGCCTCCAGCAGGCCTGTAATTCGCCTGCTGGGGGGTGCATTAAAGTACACTCATTTTTTGCCCAATAAGTCAGAAGTAAGGCTATAAACCATATTTTCTGCGAGAGAGGGAGCCACTAAGAGAGAATTAAGTAGTGTATTCCTTTAGAAATACACACCAAGTCCAAAATGCCTGCCTTGGGAGTGCATGTAGGGAGGGTACCATTAAGTGGCAAGCCAGCCCAAAACACCCCTTAAAGTTGTTGGATCTGGCTCAAATTTTCACAGAAAACTCAATTTATATCAGGGAATAGAATTGCATTGGTATGGGCCACTCGAGAGCCATATTAGAAATTTCATTTCCGGGGTGTGGGGCTGGCCTGGGCCCCCCTCATGGGGGTTATGTCAAATATATCACAATGTGGCCAATCTGGAGCCCTTAATTAATTTCATGCATGTTTTGACAATAAATGAGGACATTTTAGGCGCATTTGGAACATTACATGTCTGAAGAGAAATTATTGAACTCAAATAGTGCTGTTAAAATGGTCAAAAAAAGATGTAAATCAGCCCAAACCAGTACCAAATGTTGGTCTATAATCCTGAAATTTGGCCAGAAAATCCTCTGTAACCTACTAAATCTGACTGCACAGGTTTCAGAATTACATCTGGTATAGCAGTGATTACTGATGTGGTATTTGGCCTCCAGCAGGCCTGTAATTCGCCTGCTGGGGGGTGCATTAAAGTACACTCATTTTTTGCCCAATAAGTCAGAAGTAAGGCTATAAACCATATTTCCTGCGAGAGAGGGAGCCACTAAGAGAGAATTAAGTAGTGTATTCCTTTAGAAATACACACCAAGTCCAAAATGCCTGCCTTGGGAGTGCATGTAGGGAGGGTACCATTAAGTGGCAAGCCAGCCCAAAACACCCCTTAAAGTTGTTGGATCTGGCTCAAATTTTCACAGAAAACTCAATTTATATCAGGGAATAGAATTGCATTGGTATGGGCCACTCGAGAGCCATATTAGAAATTTCATTTCCGGGGTGTGGGGCTGGCCTGGGCCCCCCTCATGGGGGTTATGTCAAATATATCACAATGTGGCCAATCTGGAGCCCTTAATTAATTTCATGCATGTTTTGACAATAAATGAGGACATTTTAGGCACATTTGGAACATTACATGTCTGAAGAGAAATTATTGAACTCAAATAGTGCTGTTAAAATGGTCAAAAAAAGATGTAAATCAGCCCAAACCAGTACCAAATGTTGGTCTATAATCCTGAAAATTGGCCAGAAAATCCTCTGTAACCTACTAAATCTGACTGCACAGGTTTCAGAATTACATCTGGTATAGCAGTGATTACTGATGTGGTATTTGGCCTCCAGCAGGCCTGTAATTCGCCTGCTGGGGGGTGCATTAAAGTACACTCATTTTTTGCCCAATAAGTCAGAAGTAAGGCTATAAACCATATTTTCTGCGAGAGAGGGAGCCACTAAGAGAGAATTAAGTAGTGTATTCCTTTAGAAATACACACCAAGTCCAAAATGCCTGCCTTGGGAGTGCATGTAGGGAGGGTACCATTAAGTGGCAAGCCAGCCCAAAACACCCCTTAAAGTTGTTGGATCTGGCTCAAATTTTCACAGAAAACTCAATTTATATCAGGGAATAGAATTGCATTGGTCTGGGCCACTCGAGAGCCATATTAGAAATTTCATTTCCAGGGTGTGGGGCTGGCCTGGGCCCCCCTCATGGGGGTTATGTCAAGTATATCACAATGTGGCCAATCTGGAGCCCTTAATTAATTTCATGCATGTTTTGACAATAAATGAGGACATTTTAGGCGCATTTGGAACATTACATGTCTGAAGAGAAATTATTGAACTCAAATAGTGCTGTTAAAATGGTCAAAAAAAGATGTAAATCAGCCCAAACCAGTACCAAATGTTGGTCTATAATCCTGAAATTTGGCCAGAAAATCCTCTGTAACCTACTAAATCTGACTGCACAGGTTTCAGAATTACATCTGGTATAGCAGTGATTACTGATGTGGTATTTGGCCTCCAGCAGGCCTGTAATTCGCCTGCTGGGGGGTGCATTAAAGTACACTCATTTTTTGCCCAATAAGTCAGAAGTAAGGCTATAAACCATATTTTCTGCGAGAGAGGGAGCCACTAAGAGAGAATTAAGTAGTGTATTCCTTTAGAAATACACACCAAGTCCAAAATGCCTGCCTTGGGAGTGCATGTAGGGAGGGTACCATTAAGTGGCAAGCCAGCCCAAAACACCCCTTAAAGTTGTTGGATCTGGCTCAAATTTTCACAGAAAACTCAATTTATATCAGGGAATAGAATTGCATTGGTATGGGCCACTCGAGAGCCATATTAGAAATTTCATTTCCGGGGTGTGGGGCTGGCCTGGGCCCCCCTCATGGGGGTTATGTCAAATATATCACAATGTGGCCAATCTGGAGCCCTTAATTAATTTCATGCATGTTTTGACAATAAATGAGGACATTTTAGGCACATTTGGAACATTACATGTCTGAAGAGAAATTATTGAACTGAAATAGTGCTGTTAAAATGGTCAAAAAAAGATGTAAATCAGCCCAAAGCAGTACCAAATGTTGGTCTATAATCCTGAAAATTGGCCAGAAAATCCTCTGTAACCTACTAAATCTGACTGCACAGGTTTCAGAATTACATCTGGTATAGCAGTGATTACTGATGTGGTATTTGGCCTCCAGCAGGCCTGTAATTCGCCTGCTGGGGGGTGCATTAAAGTACACTCATTGTTTGCCCAATAAGTCAGAAGTAAGGCTATAAACCATATTTTCTGCGAGAGAGGGAGCCACTAAGAGAGAATTAAGTAGTGTATTCCTTTAGAAATACACACCAAGTCCAAAATGCCTGCCTTGGGAGTGCATGTAGGGAGGGTACCATTAAGTGGCAAGCCAGCCCAAAACACCCCTTAAAGTTGTTGGATCTGGCTCAAATTTTCACAGAAAACTCAATTTATATCAGGGAATAGAATTGCATTGGTATGGGCCACTCGAGAGCCATATTAGAAATTTCATTTCCGGGGTGTGGGGCTGGCCTGGGCCCCCCTCATGGGGGTTATGTCAAATATATCACAATGTGGCCAATCTGGAGCCCTTAATTAATTTCATGCATGTTTTGACAATAAATGAGGACATTTTAGGCGCATTTGGAACATTACATGTCTGAAGAGAAATTATTGAACTCAAATAGTGCTGTTAAAATGGTCAAAAAAAGATGTAAATCAGCCCAAACCAGTACCAAATGTTGGTCTATAATCCTGAAATTTGGCCAGAAAATCCTCTGTAACCTACTAAATCTGACTGCACAGGTTTCAGAATTACATCTGGTATAGCAGTGATTACTGATGTGGTATTTGGCCTCCAGCAGGCCTGTAATTCGCCTGCTGGGGGGTGCATTAAAGTACACTCATTTTTTGCCCAATAAGTCAGAAGTAAGGCTATAAACCATATTTTCTGCGAGAGAGGGAGCCACTAAGAGAGAATTAAGTAGTGTATTCCTTTAGAAATACACACCAAGTCCAAAATGCCTGCCTTGGGAGTGCATGTAGGGAGGGTACCATTAAGTGGCAAGCCAGCCCAAAACACCCCTTAAAGTTGTTGGATCTGGCTCAAATTTTCACAGAAAACTCAATTTATATCAGGGAATAGAATTGCATTGGTCTGGGCCACTCGAGAGCCATATTAGAAATTTCATTTCCGGGGTGTGGGGCTGGCCTGGGCCCCCCTCATGGGGGTTATGTCAAATATATCACAATGTGGCCAATCTGGAGCCCTTAATTAATTTCATGCATGTTTTGACAATAAATGAGGACATTTTAGGCGCATTTGGAACATTACATGTCTGAAGAGAAATTATTGAACTCAAATAGTGCTGTTAAAATGGTCAAAAAAAGATGTAAATCAGCCCAAACCAGTACCAAATGTTGGTCTATAATCCTGAAATTTGGCCAGAAAATCCTCTGTAACCTACTAAATCTGACTGCACAGGTTTCAGAATTACATCTGGTATAGCAGTGATTACTGATGTGGTATTTGGCCTCCAGCAGGCCTGTAATTCGCCTGCTGGGGGGTGCATTAAAGTACACTCATTTTTTGCCCAATAAGTCAGAAGTAAGGCTATAAACCATATTTTCTGCGAGAGAGGGAGCCACTAAGAGAGAATTAAGTAGTGTATTCCTTTAGAAATACACACCAAGTCCAAAATGCCTGCCTTGGGAGTGCATGTAGGGAGGGTACCATTAAGTGGCAAGCCAGCCCAAAACACCCCTTAAAGTTGTTGGATCTGGCTCAAATTTTCACAGAAAACTCAATTTATATCAGGGAATAGAATTGCATTGGTATGGGCCACTCGAGAGCCATATTAGAAATTTCATTTCCGGGGTGTGGGGCTGGCCTGGGCCCCCCTCATGGGGGTTATGTCAAATATATCACAATGTGGCCAATCTGGAGCCCTTAATTAATTTCATGCATGTTTTGACAATAAATGAGGACATTTTAGGCGCATTTGGAACATTACATGTCTGAAGAGAAATTATTGAACTCAAATAGTGCTGTTAAAATGGTCAAAAAAAGATGTAAATCAGCCCAAACCAGTACCAAATGTTGGTCTATAATCCTGAAATTTGGCCAGAAAATCCTCTGTAACCTACTAAATCTGACTGCACAGGTTTCAGAATTACATCTGGTATAGCAGTGATTACTGATGTGGTATTTGGCCTCCAGCAGGCCTGTAATTCGCCTGCTGGGGGGTGCATTAAAGTACACTCATTTTTTGCCCAATAAGTCAGAAGTAAGGCTATAAACCATATTTCCTGCGAGAGAGGGAGCCACTAAGAGAGAATTAAGTAGTGTATTCCTTTAGAAATACACACCAAGTCCAAAATGCCTGCCTTGGGAGTGCATGTAGGGAGGGTACCATTAAGTGGCAAGCCAGCCCAAAACACCCCTTAAAGTTGTTGGATCTGGCTCAAATTTTCACAGAAAACTCAATTTATATCAGGGAATAGAATTGCATTGGTATGGGCCACTCGAGAGCCATATTAGAAATTTCATTTCCGGGGTGTGGGGCTGGCCTGGGCCCCCCTCATGGGGGTTATGTCAAATATATCACAATGTGGCCAATCTGGAGCCCTTAATTAATTTCATGCATGTTTTGACAATAAATGAGGACATTTTAGGCACATTTGGAACATTACATGTCTGAAGAGAAATTATTGAACTCAAATAGTGCTGTTAAAATGGTCAAAAAAAGATGTAAATCAGCCCAAACCAGTACCAAATGTTGGTCTATAATCCTGAAAATTGGCCAGAAAATCCTCTGTAACCTACTAAATCTGACTGCACAGGTTTCAGAATTACATCTGGTATAGCAGTGATTACTGATGTGGTATTTGGCCTCCAGCAGGCCTGTAATTCGCCTGCTGGGGGGTGCATTAAAGTACACTCATTTTTTGCCCAATAAGTCAGAAGTAAGGCTATAAACCATATTTTCTGCGAGAGAGGGAGCCACTAAGAGAGAATTAAGTAGTGTATTCCTTTAGAAATACACACCAAGTCCAAAATGCCTGCCTTGGGAGTGCATGTAGGGAGGGTACCATTAAGTGGCAAGCCAGCCCAAAACACCCCTTAAAGTTGTTGGATCTGGCTCAAATTTTCACAGAAAACTCAATTTATATCAGGGAATAGAATTGCATTGGTCTGGGCCACTCGAGAGCCATATTAGAAATTTCATTTCCAGGGTGTGGGGCTGGCCTGGGCCCCCCTCATGGGGGTTATGTCAAGTATATCACAATGTGGCCAATCTGGAGCCCTTAATTAATTTCATGCATGTTTTGACAATAAATGAGGACATTTTAGGCGCATTTGGAACATTACATGTCTGAAGAGAAATTATTGAACTCAAATAGTGCTGTTAAAATGGTCAAAAAAAGATGTAAATCAGCCCAAACCAGTACCAAATGTTGGTCTATAATCCTGAAATTTGGCCAGAAAATCCTCTGTAACCTACTAAATCTGACTGCACAGGTTTCAGAATTACATCTGGTATAGCAGTGATTACTGATGTGGTATTTGGCCTCCAGCAGGCCTGTAATTCGCCTGCTGGGGGGTGCATTAAAGTACACTCATTTTTTGCCCAATAAGTCAGAAGTAAGGCTATAAACCATATTTTCTGCGAGAGAGGGAGCCACTAAGAGAGAATTAAGTAGTGTATTCCTTTAGAAATACACACCAAGTCCAAAATGCCTGCCTTGGGAGTGCATGTAGGGAGGGTACCATTAAGTGGCAAGCCAGCCCAAAACACCCCTTAAAGTTGTTGGATCTGGCTCAAATTTTCACAGAAAACTCAATTTATATCAGGGAATAGAATTGCATTGGTATGGGCCACTCGAGAGCCATATTAGAAATTTCATTTCCGGGGTGTGGGGCTGGCCTGGGCCCCCCTCATGGGGGTTATGTCAAATATATCACAATGTGGCCAATCTGGAGCCCTTAATTAATTTCATGCATGTTTTGACAATAAATGAGGACATTTTAGGCACATTTGGAACATTACATGTCTGAAGAGAAATTATTGAACTGAAATAGTGCTGTTAAAATGGTCAAAAAAAGATGTAAATCAGCCCAAAGCAGTACCAAATGTTGGTCTATAATCCTGAAAATTGGCCAGAAAATCCTCTGTAACCTACTAAATCTGACTGCACAGGTTTCAGAATTACATCTGGTATAGCAGTGATTACTGATGTGGTATTTGGCCTCCAGCAGGCCTGTAATTCGCCTGCTGGGGGGTGCATTAAAGTACACTCATTGTTTGCCCAATAAGTCAGAAGTAAGGCTATAAACCATATTTTCTGCGAGAGAGGGAGCCACTAAGAGAGAATTAAGTAGTGTATTCCTTTAGAAATACACACCAAGTCCAAAATGCCTGCCTTGGGAGTGCATGTAGGGAGGGTACCATTAAGTGGCAAGCCAGCCCAAAACACCCCTTAAAGTTGTTGGATCTGGCTCAAATTTTCACAGAAAACTCAATTTATATCAGGGAATAGAATTGCATTGGTATGGGCCACTCGAGAGCCATATTAGAAATTTCATTTCCGGGGTGTGGGGCTGGCCTGGGCCCCCCTCATGGGGGTTATGTCAAATATATCACAATGTGGCCAATCTGGAGCCCTTAATTAATTTCATGCATGTTTTGACAATAAATGAGGACATTTTAGGCGCATTTGGAACATTACATGTCTGAAGAGAAATTATTGAACTCAAATAGTGCTGTTAAAATGGTCAAAAAAAGATGTAAATCAGCCCAAACCAGTACCAAATGTTGGTCTATAATCCTGAAATTTGGCCAGAAAATCCTCTGTAACCTACTAAATCTGACTGCACAGGTTTCAGAATTACATCTGGTATAGCAGTGATTACTGATGTGGTATTTGGCCTCCAGCAGGCCTGTAATTCGCCTGCTGGGGGGTGCATTAAAGTACACTCATTTTTTGCCCAATAAGTCAGAAGTAAGGCTATAAACCATATTTTCTGCGAGAGAGGGAGCCACTAAGAGAGAATTAAGTAGTGTATTCCTTTAGAAATACACACCAAGTCCAAAATGCCTGCCTTGGGAGTGCATGTAGGGAGGGTACCATTAAGTGGCAAGCCAGCCCAAAACACCCCTTAAAGTTGTTGGATCTGGCTCAAATTTTCACAGAAAACTCAATTTATATCAGGGAATAGAATTGCATTGGTCTGGGCCACTCGAGAGCCATATTAGAAATTTCATTTCCGGGGTGTGGGGCTGGCCTGGGCCCCCCTCATGGGGGTTATGTCAAATATATCACAATGTGGCCAATCTGGAGCCCTTAATTAATTTCATGCATGTTTTGACAATAAATGAGGACATTTTAGGCGCATTTGGAACATTACATGTCTGAAGAGAAATTATTGAACTCAAATAGTGCTGTTAAAATGGTCAAAAAAAGATGTAAATCAGCCCAAACCAGTACCAAATGTTGGTCTATAATCCTGAAATTTGGCCAGAAAATCCTCTGTAACCTACTAAATCTGACTGCACAGGTTTCAGAATTACATCTGGTATAGCAGTGATTACTGATGTGGTATTTGGCCTCCAGCAGGCCTGTAATTCGCCTGCTGGGGGGTGCATTAAAGTACACTCATTTTTTGCCCAATAAGTCAGAAGTAAGGCTATAAACCATATTTTCTGCGAGAGAGGGAGCCACTAAGAGAGAATTAAGTAGTGTATTCCTTTAGAAATACACACCAAGTCCAAAATGCCTGCCTTGGGAGTGCATGTAGGGAGGGTACCATTAAGTGGCAAGCCAGCCCAAAACACCCCTTAAAGTTGTTGGATCTGGCTCAAATTTTCACAGAAAACTCAATTTATATCAGGGAATAGAATTGCATTGGTATGGGCCACTCGAGAGCCATATTAGAAATTTCATTTCCGGGGTGTGGGGCTGGCCTGGGCCCCCCTCATGGGGGTTATGTCAAATATATCACAATGTGGCCAATCTGGAGCCCTTAATTAATTTCATGCATGTTTTGACAATAAATGAGGACATTTTAGGCACATTTGGAACATTACATGTCTGAAGAGAAATTATTGAACTCAAATAGTGCTGTTAAAATGGTCAAAAAAAGATGTAAATCAGCCCAAACCAGTACCAAATGTTGGTCTATAATCCTGAAAATTGGCCAGAAAATCCTCTGTAACCTACTAAATCTGACTGCACAGGTTTCAGAATTACATCTGGTATAGCAGTGATTACTGATGTGGTATTTGGCCTCCAGCAGGCCTGTAATTCGCCTGCTGGGGGGTGCATTAAAGTACACTCATTTTTTGCCCAATAAGTCAGAAGTAAGGCTATAAACCATATTTTCTGCGAGAGAGGGAGCCACTAAGAGAGAATTAAGTAG
Source organism: Sabellastarte sp. h YS-2021 (assembly GCA_964017235.1). Classification (NCBI taxonomy): domain Eukaryota; kingdom Metazoa; phylum Annelida; class Polychaeta; order Sabellida; family Sabellidae; genus Sabellastarte; species Sabellastarte sp. h YS-2021. The sequence goes on from OZ024936.1 coordinate 67,420,416, forward strand.
TGTATTCCTTTAGAAATACACACCAAGTCCAAAATGCCTGCCTTGGGAGTGCATGTAGGGAGGGTACCATTAAGTGGCAAGCCAGCCCAAAACACCCCTTAAAGTTGTTGGATCTGGCTCAAATTTTCACAGAAAACTCAATTTATATCAGGGAATAGAATTGCATTGGTCTGGGCCACTCGAGAGCCATATTAGAAATTTCATTTCCAGGGTGTGGGGCTGGCCTGGGCCCCCCTCATGGGGGTTATGTCAAGTATATCACAATGTGGCCAATCTGGAGCCCTTAATTAATTTCATGCATGTTTTGACAATAAATGAGGACATTTTAGGCGCATTTGGAACATTACATGTCTGAAGAGAAATTATTGAACTCAAATAGTGCTGTTAAAATGGTCAAAAAAAGATGTAAATCAGCCCAAACCAGTACCAAATGTTGGTCTATAATCCTGAAATTTGGCCAGAAAATCCTCTGTAACCTACTAAATCTGACTGCACAGGTTTCAGAATTACATCTGGTATAGCAGTGATTACTGATGTGGTATTTGGCCTCCAGCAGGCCTGTAATTCGCCTGCTGGGGGGTGCATTAAAGTACACTCATTTTTTGCCCAATAAGTCAGAAGTAAGGCTATAAACCATATTTTCTGCGAGAGAGGGAGCCACTAAGAGAGAATTAAGTAGTGTATTCCTTTAGAAATACACACCAAGTCCAAAATGCCTGCCTTGGGAGTGCATGTAGGGAGGGTACCATTAAGTGGCAAGCCAGCCCAAAACACCCCTTAAAGTTGTTGGATCTGGCTCAAATTTTCACAGAAAACTCAATTTATATCAGGGAATAGAATTGCATTGGTATGGGCCACTCGAGAGCCATATTAGAAATTTCATTTCCGGGGTGTGGGGCTGGCCTGGGCCCCCCTCATGGGGGTTATGTCAAATATATCACAATGTGGCCAATCTGGAGCCCTTAATTAATTTCATGCATGTTTTGACAATAAATGAGGACATTTTAGGCACATTTGGAACATTACATGTCTGAAGAGAAATTATTGAACTGAAATAGTGCTGTTAAAATGGTCAAAAAAAGATGTAAATCAGCCCAAAGCAGTACCAAATGTTGGTCTATAATCCTGAAAATTGGCCAGAAAATCCTCTGTAACCTACTAAATCTGACTGCACAGGTTTCAGAATTACATCTGGTATAGCAGTGATTACTGATGTGGTATTTGGCCTCCAGCAGGCCTGTAATTCGCCTGCTGGGGGGTGCATTAAAGTACACTCATTGTTTGCCCAATAAGTCAGAAGTAAGGCTATAAACCATATTTTCTGCGAGAGAGGGAGCCACTAAGAGAGAATTAAGTAGTGTATTCCTTTAGAAATACACACCAAGTCCAAAATGCCTGCCTTGGGAGTGCATGTAGGGAGGGTACCATTAAGTGGCAAGCCAGCCCAAAACACCCCTTAAAGTTGTTGGATCTGGCTCAAATTTTCACAGAAAACTCAATTTATATCAGGGAATAGAATTGCATTGGTATGGGCCACTCGAGAGCCATATTAGAAATTTCATTTCCGGGGTGTGGGGCTGGCCTGGGCCCCCCTCATGGGGGTTATGTCAAATATATCACAATGTGGCCAATCTGGAGCCCTTAATTAATTTCATGCATGTTTTGACAATAAATGAGGACATTTTAGGCGCATTTGGAACATTACATGTCTGAAGAGAAATTATTGAACTCAAATAGTGCTGTTAAAATGGTCAAAAAAAGATGTAAATCAGCCCAAACCAGTACCAAATGTTGGTCTATAATCCTGAAATTTGGCCAGAAAATCCTCTGTAACCTACTAAATCTGACTGCACAGGTTTCAGAATTACATCTGGTATAGCAGTGATTACTGATGTGGTATTTGGCCTCCAGCAGGCCTGTAATTCGCCTGCTGGGGGGTGCATTAAAGTACACTCATTTTTTGCCCAATAAGTCAGAAGTAAGGCTATAAACCATATTTTCTGCGAGAGAGGGAGCCACTAAGAGAGAATTAAGTAGTGTATTCCTTTAGAAATACACACCAAGTCCAAAATGCCTGCCTTGGGAGTGCATGTAGGGAGGGTACCATTAAGTGGCAAGCCAGCCCAAAACACCCCTTAAAGTTGTTGGATCTGGCTCAAATTTTCACAGAAAACTCAATTTATATCAGGGAATAGAATTGCATTGGTATGGGCCACTCGAGAGCCATATTAGAAATTTCATTTCTGGGGTGTGGGGCTGGCCTGGGCCCCCCTCATGGGGGTTATGTCAAATATATCACAATGTGGCCAATCTGGAGCCCTTAATTAATTTCATGCATGTTTTGACAATAAATGAGGACATTTTAGGCACATTTGGAACATTACATGTCTGAAGAGAAATTATTGAACTCAAATAGTGCTGTTAAAATGGTCAAAAAAAGATGTAAATCAGCCCAAACCAGTACCAAATGTTGGTCTATAATCCTGAAAATTGGCCAGAAAATCCTCTGTAACCTACTAAATCTGACTGCACAGGTTTCAGAATTACATCTGGTATAGCAGTGATTACTGATGTGGTATTTGGCCTCCAGCAGGCCTGTAATTCGCCTGCTGGGGGGTGCATTAAAGTACACTCATTTTTTGCCCAATAAGTCAGAAGTAAGGCTATAAACCATATTTTCTGCGAGAGAGGGAGCCACTAAGAGAGAATTAAGTAGTGTATTCCTTTAGAAATACACACCAAGTCCAAAATGCCTGCCTTGGGAGTGCATGTAGGGAGGGTACCATTAAGTGGCAAGCCAGCCCAAAACACCCCTTAAAGTTGTTGGATCTGGCTCAAATTTTCACAGAAAACTCAATTTATATCAGGGAATAGAATTGCATTGGTCTGGGCCACTCGAGAGCCATATTAGAAATTTCATTTCCAGGGTGTGGGGCTGGCCTGGGCCCCCCTCATGGGGGTTATGTCAAGTATATCACAATGTGGCCAATCTGGAGCCCTTAATTAATTTCATGCATGTTTTGACAATAAATGAGGACATTTTAGGCGCATTTGGAACATTACATGTCTGAAGAGAAATTATTGAACTCAAATAGTGCTGTTAAAATGGTCAAAAAAAGATGTAAATCAGCCCAAACCAGTACCAAATGTTGGTCTATAATCCTGAAATTTGGCCAGAAAATCCTCTGTAACCTACTAAATCTGACTGCACAGGTTTCAGAATTACATCTGGTATAGCAGTGATTACTGATGTGGTATTTGGCCTCCAGCAGGCCTGTAATTCGCCTGCTGGGGGGTGCATTAAAGTACACTCATTTTTTGCCCAATAAGTCAGAAGTAAGGCTATAAACCATATTTTCTGCGAGAGAGGGAGCCACTAAGAGAGAATTAAGTAGTGTATTCCTTTAGAAATACACACCAAGTCCAAAATGCCTGCCTTGGGAGTGCATGTAGGGAGGGTACCATTAAGTGGCAAGCCAGCCCAAAACACCCCTTAAAGTTGTTGGATCTGGCTCAAATTTTCACAGAAAACTCAATTTATATCAGGGAATAGAATTGCATTGGTATGGGCCACTCGAGAGCCATATTAGAAATTTCATTTCCGGGGTGTGGGGCTGGCCTGGGCCCCCCTCATGGGGGTTATGTCAAATATATCACAATGTGGCCAATCTGGAGCCCTTAATTAATTTCATGCATGTTTTGACAATAAATGAGGACATTTTAGGCACATTTGGAACATTACATGTCTGAAGAGAAATTATTGAACTGAAATAGTGCTGTTAAAATGGTCAAAAAAAGATGTAAATCAGCCCAAAGCAGTACCAAATGTTGGTCTATAATCCTGAAAATTGGCCAGAAAATCCTCTGTAACCTACTAAATCTGACTGCACAGGTTTCAGAATTACATCTGGTATAGCAGTGATTACTGATGTGGTATTTGGCCTCCAGCAGGCCTGTAATTCGCCTGCTGGGGGGTGCATTAAAGTACACTCATTGTTTGCCCAATAAGTCAGAAGTAAGGCTATAAACCATATTTTCTGCGAGAGAGGGAGCCACTAAGAGAGAATTAAGTAGTGTATTCCTTTAGAAATACACACCAAGTCCAAAATGCCTGCCTTGGGAGTGCATGTAGGGAGGGTACCATTAAGTGGCAAGCCAGCCCAAAACACCCCTTAAAGTTGTTGGATCTGGCTCAAATTTTCACAGAAAACTCAATTTATATCAGGGAATAGAATTGCATTGGTATGGGCCACTCGAGAGCCATATTAGAAATTTCATTTCCGGGGTGTGGGGCTGGCCTGGGCCCCCCTCATGGGGGTTATGTCAAATATATCACAATGTGGCCAATCTGGAGCCCTTAATTAATTTCATGCATGTTTTGACAATAAATGAGGACATTTTAGGCGCATTTGGAACATTACATGTCTGAAGAGAAATTATTGAACTCAAATAGTGCTGTTAAAATGGTCAAAAAAAGATGTAAATCAGCCCAAACCAGTACCAAATGTTGGTCTATAATCCTGAAATTTGGCCAGAAAATCCTCTGTAACCTACTAAATCTGACTGCACAGGTTTCAGAATTACATCTGGTATAGCAGTGATTACTGATGTGGTATTTGGCCTCCAGCAGGCCTGTAATTCGCCTGCTGGGGGGTGCATTAAAGTACACTCATTTTTTGCCCAATAAGTCAGAAGTAAGGCTATAAACCATATTTTCTGCGAGAGAGGGAGCCACTAAGAGAGAATTAAGTAGTGTATTCCTTTAGAAATACACACCAAGTCCAAAATGCCTGCCTTGGGAGTGCATGTAGGGAGGGTACCATTAAGTGGCAAGCCAGCCCAAAACACCCCTTAAAGTTGTTGGATCTGGCTCAAATTTTCACAGAAAACTCAATTTATATCAGGGAATAGAATTGCATTGGTATGGGCCACTCGAGAGCCATATTAGAAATTTCATTTCTGGGGTGTGGGGCTGGCCTGGGCCCCCCTCATGGGGGTTATGTCAAATATATCACAATGTGGCCAATCTGGAGCCCTTAATTAATTTCATGCATGTTTTGACAATAAATGAGGACATTTTAGGCACATTTGGAACATTACATGTCTGAAGAGAAATTATTGAACTCAAATAGTGCTGTTAAAATGGTCAAAAAAAGATGTAAATCAGCCCAAACCAGTACCAAATGTTGGTCTATAATCCTGAAAATTGGCCAGAAAATCCTCTGTAACCTACTAAATCTGACTGCACAGGTTTCAGAATTACATCTGGTATAGCAGTGATTACTGATGTGGTATTTGGCCTCCAGCAGGCCTGTAATTCGCCTGCTGGGGGGTGCATTAAAGTACACTCATTTTTTGCCCAATAAGTCAGAAGTAAGGCTATAAACCATATTTTCTGCGAGAGAGGGAGCCACTAAGAGAGAATTAAGTAGTGTATTCCTTTAGAAATACACACCAAGTCCAAAATGCCTGCCTTGGGAGTGCATGTAGGGAGGGTACCATTAAGTGGCAAGCCAGCCCAAAACACCCCTTAAAGTTGTTGGATCTGGCTCAAATTTTCACAGAAAACTCAATTTATATCAGGGAATAGAATTGCATTGGTCTGGGCCACTCGAGAGCCATATTAGAAATTTCATTTCCAGGGTGTGGGGCTGGCCTGGGCCCCCCTCATGGGGGTTATGTCAAGTATATCACAATGTGGCCAATCTGGAGCCCTTAATTAATTTCATGCATGTTTTGACAATAAATGAGGACATTTTAGGCGCATTTGGAACATTACATGTCTGAAGAGAAATTATTGAACTCAAATAGTGCTGTTAAAATGGTCAAAAAAAGATGTAAATCAGCCCAAACCAGTACCAAATGTTGGTCTATAATCCTGAAATTTGGCCAGAAAATCCTCTGTAACCTACTAAATCTGACTGCACAGGTTTCAGAATTACATCTGGTATAGCAGTGATTACTGATGTGGTATTTGGCCTCCAGCAGGCCTGTAATTCGCCTGCTGGGGGGTGCATTAAAGTACACTCATTTTTTGCCCAATAAGTCAGAAGTAAGGCTATAAACCATATTTTCTGCGAGAGAGGGAGCCACTAAGAGAGAATTAAGTAGTGTATTCCTTTAGAAATACACACCAAGTCCAAAATGCCTGCCTTGGGAGTGCATGTAGGGAGGGTACCATTAAGTGGCAAGCCAGCCCAAAACACCCCTTAAAGTTGTTGGATCTGGCTCAAATTTTCACAGAAAACTCAATTTATATCAGGGAATAGAATTGCATTGGTATGGGCCACTCGAGAGCCATATTAGAAATTTCATTTCCGGGGTGTGGGGCTGGCCTGGGCCCCCCTCATGGGGGTTATGTCAAATATATCACAATGTGGCCAATCTGGAGCCCTTAATTAATTTCATGCATGTTTTGACAATAAATGAGGACATTTTAGGCACATTTGGAACATTACATGTCTGAAGAGAAATTATTGAACTGAAATAGTGCTGTTAAAATGGTCAAAAAAAGATGTAAATCAGCCCAAAGCAGTACCAAATGTTGGTCTATAATCCTGAAAATTGGCCAGAAAATCCTCTGTAACCTACTAAATCTGACTGCACAGGTTTCAGAATTACATCTGGTATAGCAGTGATTACTGATGTGGTATTTGGCCTCCAGCAGGCCTGTAATTCGCCTGCTGGGGGGTGCATTAAAGTACACTCATTGTTTGCCCAATAAGTCAGAAGTAAGGCTATAAACCATATTTTCTGCGAGAGAGGGAGCCACTAAGAGAGAATTAAGTAGTGTATTCCTTTAGAAATACACACCAAGTCCAAAATGCCTGCCTTGGGAGTGCATGTAGGGAGGGTACCATTAAGTGGCAAGCCAGCCCAAAACACCCCTTAAAGTTGTTGGATCTGGCTCAAATTTTCACAGAAAACTCAATTTATATCAGGGAATAGAATTGCATTGGTCTGGGCCACTCGAGAGCCATATTAGAAATTTCATTTCCAGGGTGTGGGGCTGGCCTGGGCCCCCCTCATGGGGGTTATGTCAAGTATATCACAATGTGGCCAATCTGGAGCCCTTAATTAATTTCATGCATGTTTTGACAATAAATGAGGACATTTTAGGCGCATTTGGAACATTACATGTCTGAAGAGAAATTATTGAACTCAAATAGTGCTGTTAAAATGGTCAAAAAAAGATGTAAATCAGCCCAAACCAGTACCAAATGTTGGTCTATAATCCTGAAATTTGGCCAGAAAATCCTCTGTAACCTACTAAATCTGACTGCACAGGTTTCAGAATTACATCTGGTATAGCAGTGATTACTGATGTGGTATTTGGCCTCCAGCAGGCCTGTAATTCGCCTGCTGGGGGGTGCATTAAAGTACACTCATTTTTTGCCCAATAAGTCAGAAGTAAGGCTATAAACCATATTTTCTGCGAGAGAGGGAGCCACTAAGAGAGAATTAAGTAGTGTATTCCTTTAGAAATACACACCAAGTCCAAAATGCCTGCCTTGGGAGTGCATGTAGGGAGGGTACCATTAAGTGGCAAGCCAGCCCAAAACACCCCTTAAAGTTGTTGGATCTGGCTCAAATTTTCACAGAAAACTCAATTTATATCAGGGAATAGAATTGCATTGGTCTGGGCCACTCGAGAGCCATATTAGAAATTTCATTTCCAGGGTGTGGGGCTGGCCTGGGCCCCCCTCATGGGGGTTATGTCAAGTATATCACAATGTGGCCAATCTGGAGCCCTTAATTAATTTCATGCATGTTTTGACAATAAATGAGGACATTTTAGGCGCATTTGGAACATTACATGTCTGAAGAGAAATTATTGAACTCAAATAGTGCTGTTAAAATGGTCAAAAAAAGATGTAAATCAGCCCAAACCAGTACCAAATGTTGGTCTATAATCCTGAAATTTGGCCAGAAAATCCTCTGTAACCTACTAAATCTGACTGCACAGGTTTCAGAATTACATCTGGTATAGCAGTGATTACTGATGTGGTATTTGGCCTCCAGCAGGCCTGTAATTCGCCTGCTGGGGGGTGCATTAAAGTACACTCATTTTTTGCCCAATAAGTCAGAAGTAAGGCTATAAACCATATTTTCTGCGAGAGAGGGAGCCACTAAGAGAGAATTAAGTAGTGTATTCCTTTAGAAATACACACCAAGTCCAAAATGCCTGCCTTGGGAGTGCATGTAGGGAGGGTACCATTAAGTGGCAAGCCAGCCCAAAACACCCCTTAAAGTTGTTGGATCTGGCTCAAATTTTCACAGAAAACTCAATTTATATCAGGGAATAGAATTGCATTGGTATGGGCCACTCGAGAGCCATATTAGAAATTTCATTTCCGGGGTGTGGGGCTGGCCTGGGCCCCCCTCATGGGGGTTATGTCAAATATATCACAATGTGGCCAATCTGGAGCCCTTAATTAATTTCATGCATGTTTTGACAATAAATGAGGACATTTTAGGCACATTTGGAACATTACATGTCTGAAGAGAAATTATTGAACTGAAATAGTGCTGTTAAAATGGTCAAAAAAAGATGTAAATCAGCCCAAAGCAGTACCAAATGTTGGTCTATAATCCTGAAAATTGGCCAGAAAATCCTCTGTAACCTACTAAATCTGACTGCACAGGTTTCAGAATTACATCTGGTATAGCAGTGATTACTGATGTGGTATTTGGCCTCCAGCAGGCCTGTAATTCGCCTGCTGGGGGGTGCATTAAAGTACACTCATTTTTTGCCCAATAAGTCAGAAGTAAGGCTATAAACCATATTTTCTGCGAGAGAGGGAGCCACTAAGAGAGAATTAAGTAGTGTATTCCTTTAGAAATACACACCAAGTCCAAAATGCCTGCCTTGGGAGTGCATGTAGGGAGGGTACCATTAAGTGGCAAGCCAGCCCAAAACACCCCTTAAAGTTGTTGGATCTGGCTCAAATTTTCACAGAAAACTCAATTTATATCAGGGAATAGAATTGCATTGGTCTGGGCCACTCGAGAGCCATATTAGAAATTTCATTTCCAGGGTGTGGGGCTGGCCTGGGCCCCCCTCATGGGGGTTATGTCAAGTATATCACAATGTGGCCAATCTGGAGCCCTTAATTAATTTCATGCATGTTTTGACAATAAATGAGGACATTTTAGGCGCATTTGGAACATTACATGTCTGAAGAGAAATTATTGAACTCAAATAGTGCTGTTAAAATGGTCAAAAAAAGATGTAAATCAGCCCAAACCAGTACCAAATGTTGGTCTATAATCCTGAAATTTGGCCAGAAAATCCTCTGTAACCTACTAAATGTGACTGCACAGGTTTCAGAATTACATCTGGTATAGCAGTGATTACTGATGTGGTATTTGGCCTCCAGCAGGCCTGTAATTCGCCTGCTGGGGGGTGCATTAAAGTACACTCATTTTTTGCCCAATAAGTCAGAAGTAAGGCTATAAACCATATTTTCTGCGAGAGAGGGAGCCACTAAGAGAGAATTAAGTAGTGTATTCCTTTAGAAATACACACCGAGTCCAAAATGCCTGCCTTGGGAGTGCATGTAGGGAGGGTACCATTAAGTGGCAAGCCAGCCCAAAACACCCCTTAAAGTTGTTGGATCTGGCTCAAATTTTCACAGAAAACTCAATTTATATCAGGGAATAGAATTGCATTGGTATGGGCCACTCGAGAGCCATATTAGAAATTTCATTTCCGGGGTGTGGGGCTGGCCTGGGCCCCCCTCATGGGGGTTATGTCAAATATATCACAATGTGGCCAATCTGGAGCCCTTAATTAATTTCATGCATGTTTTGACAATAAATGAGGACATTTTAGGCACATTTGGAACATTACATGTCTGAAGAGAAATTATTGAACTGAAATAGTGCTGTTAAAATGGTCAAAAAAAGATGTAAATCAGCCCAAAGCAGTACCAAATGTTGGTCTATAATCCTGAAAATTGGCCAGAAAATCCTCTGTAACCTACTAAATCTGACTGCACAGGTTTCAGAATTACATCTGGTATAGCAGTGATTACTGATGTGGTATTTGGCCTCCAGCAGGCCTGTAATTCGCCTGCTGGGGGGTGCATTAAAGTACACTCATTTTTTGCCCAATAAGTCAGAAGTAAGGCTATAAACCATATTTTCTGCGAGAGAGGGAGCCACTAAGAGAGAATTAAGTAGTGTATTCCTTTAGAAATACACACCAAGTCCAAAATGCCTGCCTTGGGAGTGCATGTAGGGAGGGTACCATTAAGTGGCAAGCCAGCCCAAAACACCCCTTAAAGTTGTTGGATCTGGCTCAAATTTTCACAGAAAACTCAATTTATATCAGGGAATAGAATTGCATTGGTATGGGCCACTCGAGAGCCATATTAGAAATTTCATTTCCAGGGTGTGGGGCTGGCCTGGGCCCCCCTCATGGGGGTTATGTCAAGTATATCACAATGTGGCCAATCTGGAGCCCTTAATTAATTTCATGCATGTTTTGACAATAAATGAGGACATTTTAGGCGCATTTGGAACATTACATGTCTGAAGAGAAATTATTGAACTCAAATAGTGCTGTTAAAATGGTCAAAAAAAGATGTAAATCAGCCCAAACCAGTACCAAATGTTGGTCTATAATCCTGAAATTTGGCCAGAAAATCCTCTGTAACCTACTAAATCTGACTGCACAGGTTTCAGAATTACATCTGGTATAGCAGTGATTACTGATGTGGTATTTGGCCTCCAGCAGGCCTGTAATTCGCCTGCTGGGGGGTGCATTAAAGTACACTCATTTTTTGCCCAATAAGTCAGAAGTAAGGCTATAAACCATATTTTCTGCGAGAGAGGGAGCCACTAAGAGAGAATTAAGTAGTGTATTCCTTTAGAAATACACACCAAGTCCAAAATGCCTGCCTTGGGAGTGCATGTAGGGAGGGTACCATTAAGTGGCAAGCCAGCCCAAAACACCCCTTAAAGTTGTTGGATCTGGCTCAAATTTTCACAGAAAACTCAATTTATATCAGGGAATAGAATTGCATTGGTATGGGCCACTCGAGAGCCATATTAGAAATTTCATTTCCGGGGTGTGGGGCTGGCCTGGGCCCCCCTCATGGGGGTTATGTCAAGTATATCACAATGTGGCCAATCTGGAGCCCTTAATTAATTTCATGCATGTTTTGACAATAAATGAGGACATTTTAGGCGCATTTGGAACATTACATGTCTGAAGAGAAATTATTGAACTCAAATAGTGCTGTTAAAATGGTCAAAAAAAGATGTAAATCAGCCCAAACCAGTACCAAATGTTGGTCTATAATCCTGAAATTTGGCCAGAAAATCCTCTGTAACCTACTAAATCTGACTGCACAGGTTTCAGAATTACATCTGGTATAGCAGTGATTACTGATGTGGTATTTGGCCTCCAGCAGGCCTGTAATTCGCCTGCTGGGGGGTGCATTAAAGTACACTCATTTTTTGCCCAATAAGTCAGAAGTAAGGCTATAAACCATATTTTCTGCGAGAGAGGGAGCCACTAAGAGAGAATTAAGTAGTGTATTCCTTTAGAAATACACACCAAGTCCAAAATGCCTGCCTTGGGAGTGCATGTAGGGAGGGTACCATTAAGTGGCAAGCCAGCCCAAAACACCCCTTAAAGTTGTTGGATCTGGCTCAAATTTTCACAGAAAACTCAATTTATATCAGGGAATAGAATTGCATTGGTATGGGCCACTCGAGAGCCATATTAGAAATTTCATTTCCGGGGTGTGGGGCTGGCCTGGGCCCCCCTCATGGGGGTTATGTCAAATATATCACAATGTGGCCAATCTGGAGCCCTTAATTAATTTCATGCATGTTTTGACAATAAATGAGGACATTTTAGGCGCATTTGGAACATTACATGTCTGAAGAGAAATTATTGAACTCAAATAGTGCTGTTAAAATGGTCAAAAAAAGATGTAAATCAGCCCAAACCAGTACCAAATGTTGGTCTATAATCCTGAAATTTGGCCAGAAAATCCTCTGTAACCTACTAAATGTGACTGCACAGGTTTCAGAATTACATCTGGTATAGCAGTGATTACTGATGTGGTATTTGGCCTCCAGCAGGCCTGTAATTCGCCTGCTGGGGGGTGCATTAAAGTACACTCATTTTTTGCCCAATAAGTCAGAAGTAAGGCTATAAACCATATTTTCTGCGAGAGAGGGAGCCACTAAGAGAGAATTAAGTAGTGTATTCCTTTAGAAATACACACCAAGTCCAAAATGCCTGCCTTGGGAGTGCATGTAGGGAGGGTACCATTAAGTGGCAAGCCAGCCCAAAACACCCCTTAAAGTTGTTGGATCTGGCTCAAATTTTCACAGAAAACTCAATTTATATCAGGGAATAGAATTGCATTGGTCTGGGCCACTCGAGAGCCATATTAGAAATTTCATTTCGAGGGTGTGGGGCTGGCCTGGGCCCCCCTCATGGGGGTTATGTCAAGTATATCACAATGTGGCCAATCTGGAGCCCTTAATTAATTTCATGCATGTTTTGACAATAAATGAGGACATTTTAGGCGCATTTGGAACATTACATGTCTGAAGAGAAATTATTGAACTCAAATAGTGCTGTTAAAATGGTCAAAAAAAGATGTAAATCAGCCCAAACCAGTACCAAATGTTGGTCTATAATCCTGAAATTTGGCCAGAAAATCCTCTGTAACCTACTAAATCTGACTGCACAGGTTTCAGAATTACATCTGGTATAGCAGTGATTACTGATGTGGTATTTGGCCTCCAGCAGGCCTGTAATTCGCCTGCTGGGGGGTGCATTAAAGTACACTCATTTTTTGCCCAATAAGTCAGAAGTAAGGCTATAAACCATATTTTCTGCGAGAGAGGGAGCCACTAAGAGAGAATTAAGTAGTGTATTCCTTTAGAAATACACACCAAGTCCAAAATGCCTGCCTTGGGAGTGCATGTAGGGAGGGTACCATTAAGTGGCAAGCCAGCCCAAAACACCCCTTAAAGTTGTTGGATCTGGCTCAAATTTTCACAGAAAACTCAATTTATATCAGGGAATAGAATTGCATTGGTATGGGCCACTCGAGAGCCATATTAGAAATTTCATTTCCGGGGTGTGGGGCTGGCCTGGGCCCCCCTCATGGGGGTTATGTCAAATATATCACAATGTGGCCAATCTGGAGCCCTTAATTAATTTCATGCATGTTTTGACAATAAATGAGGACATTTTAGGCGCATTTGGAACATTACATGTCTGAAGAGAAATTATTGAACTCAAATAGTGCTGTTAAAATGGTCAAAAAAAGATGTAAATCAGCCCAAACCAGTACCAAATGTTGGTCTATAATCCTGAAATTTGGCCAGAAAATCCTCTGTAACCTACTAAATCTGACTGCACAGGTTTCAGAATTACATCTGGTATAGCAGTGATTACTGATGTGGTATTTGGCCTCCAGCAGGCCTGTAATTCGCCTGCTGGGGGGTGCATTAAAGTACACTCATTTTTTGCCCAATAAGTCAGATGTAAGGCTATAAACCATATTTTCTGCGAGAGAGGGAGCCACTAAGAGAGAATTAAGTAGTGTATTCCTTTAGAAATACACACCAAGTCCAAAATGCCTGCCTTGGGAGTGCATGTAGGGAGGGTACCATTAAGTGGCAAGTCAACCCAAAACACCCCTTAAAGTTGTTGGATCTGGCTCAAATTTTCACAGAAAACTCAATTTATATCAGGGAATAGAATTGCATTGGTATGGGCCACTCGAGAGCCATATTAGAAATTTCATTTCCGGGGTGTGGGGCTGGCCTGGGCCCCCCTCATGGGGGTTATGTCAAATATATCACAATGTGGCCAATCTGGAACCCTTAATTAATTTCATGCATGTTTTGACAATAAATGAGGACATTTTAGGCGCATTTGGAACATTACATGTCTGAAGAGAAATTATTGAACTCAAATAGTGCTGTTAAAATGGTCAAAAAAAGATGTAAATCAGCCCAAACCAGTACCAAATGTTGGTCTATAATCCTGAAATTTGGCCAGAAAATCCTCTGTAACCTACTAAATCTGACTGCACAGGTTTCAGAATTACATCTGGTATAGCAGTGATTACTGATGTGGTATTTGGCCTCCAGCAGGCCTGTAATTCGCCTGCTGGGGGGTGCATTAAAGTACACTCATTTTTTGCCCAATAAGTCAGAAGTAAGGCTATAAACCATATTTTCTGCGAGAGAGGGAGCCACTAAGAGAGAATTAAGTAGTGTATTCCTTTAGAAATACACACCAAGTCCAAAATGCCTGCCTTGGGAGTGCATGTAGGGAGGGTACCATTAAGTGGCAAGCCAGCCCAAAACACCCCTTAAAGTTGTTGGATCTGGCTCAAATTTTCACAGAAAACTCAATTTATATCAGGGAATAGAATTGCATTGGTATGGGCCACTCGAGAGCCATATTAGAAATTTCATTTCCGGGGTGTGGGGCTGGCCTGGGCCCCCCTCATGGGGGTTATGTCAAATATATCACAATGTGGCCAATCTGGAGCCCTTAATTAATTTCATGCATGTTTTGACAATAAATGAGGACATTTTAGGCACATTTGGAACATTACATGTCTGAAGAGAAATTATTGAACTCAAATAGTGCTGTTAAAATGGTCAAAAAAGGATGTAAATCAGCCCAAACCAGTACCAAATGTTGGTCTATAATCCTGAAAATTGGCCAGAAAATCCTCTGTAACCTACTAAATCTGACTGCACAGGTTTCAGAATTACATCTGGTATAGCAGTGATTACTGATGTGGTATTTGGCCTCCAGCAGGCCTGTAATTCGCCTGCTGGGGGTGCATTAAAGTACACTCATTTTTTGCCCAATAAGTCAGAAGTAAGGCTATAAACCATATTTTCTGCGAGAGAGGGAGCCACTAAGAGAGAATTAAGTAGTGTATTCCTTTAGAAATACACACCAAGTCCAAAATGCCTGCCTTGGGAGTGCATGTAGGGAGGGTACCATTAAGTGGCAAGCCAGCCCAAAACACCCCTTAAAGTTGTTGGATCTGGCTCAAATTTTCACAGAAAACTCAATTTATATCAGGGAATAGAATTGCATTGGTCTGGGCCACTCGAGAGCCATATTAGAAATTTCATTTCCAGGGTGTGGGGCTGGCCTGGGCCCCCCTCATGGGGGTTATGTCAAGTATATCACAATGTGGCCAATCTGGAGCCCTTAATTAATTTCATGCATGTTTTGACAATAAATGAGGACATTTTAGGCGCATTTGGAACATTACATGTCTGAAGAGAAATTATTGAACTCAAATAGTGCTGTTAAAATGGTCAAAAAAAGATGTAAATCAGCCCAAACCAGTACCAAATGTTGGTCTATAATCCTGAAATTTGGCCAGAAAATCCTCTGTAACCTACTAAATCTGACTGCACAGGTTTCAGAATTACATCTGGTATAGCAGTGATTACTGATGTGGTATTTGGCCTCCAGCAGGCCTGTAATTCGCCTGCTGGGGGGTGCATTAAAGTACACTCATTTTTTGCCCAATAAGTCAGAAGTAAGGCTATAAACCATATTTTCTGCGAGAGAGGGAGCCACTAAGAGAGAATTAAGTAGTGTATTCCTTTAGAAATACACACCAAGTCCAAAATGCCTGCCTTGGGAGTGCATGTAGGGAGGGTACCATTAAGTGGCAAGCCAGCCCAAAACACCCCTTAAAGTTGTTGGATCTGGCTCAAATTTTCACAGAAAACTCAATTTATATCAGGGAATAGAATTGCATTGGTATGGGCCACTCGAGAGCCATATTAGAAATTTCATTTCCGGGGTGTGGGGCTGGCCTGGGCCCCCTTCATGGGGGTTATGTCAAATATATCACAATGTGGCCAATCTGGAGCCCTTAATTAATTTCATGCATGTTTTGACAATAAATGAGGACATTTTAGGCGCATTTGGAACATTACATGTCTGAAGAGAAATTATTGAACTCAAATAGTGCTGTTAAAATGGTCAAAAAAAGATGTAAATCAGCCCAAACCAGTACCAAATGTTGGTCTATAATCCTGAAATTTGGCCAGAAAATCCTCTGTAACCTACTAAATCTGACTGCACAGGTTTCAGAATTACATCTGGTATAGCAGTGATTACTGATGTGGTATTTGGCCTCCAGCAGGCCTGTAATTCGCCTGCTGGGGGGTGCATTAAAGTACACTCATTTTTTGCCCAATAAGTCAGATGTAAGGCTATAAACCATATTTTCTGCGAGAGAGGGAGCCACTAAGAGAGAATTAAGTAGTGTATTCCTTTAGAAATACACACCAAGTCCAAAATGCCTGCCTTGGGAGTGCATGTAGGGAGGGTACCATTAAGTGGCAAGTCAACCCAAAACACCCCTTAAAGTTGTTGGATCTGGCTCAAATTTTCACCGAAAACTCAATTTATATCAGGGAATAGAATTGCATTGGTATGGGCCACTCGAGAGCCATATTAGAAATTTCATTTCCGGGGTGTGGGGCTGGCCTGGGCCCCCCTCATGGGGGTTATGTCAAATATATCACAATGTGTCCAATCTGGAACCCTTAATTAATTTCATGCATGTTTTGACAATAAATGAGGACATTTTAGGCGCATTTGGAACATTACATGTCTGAAGAGAAATTATTGAACTCAAATAGTGCTGTTAAAATGGTCAAAAAAAGATGTAAATCAGCCCAAACCAGTACCAAATGTTGGTCTATAATCCTGAAATTTGGCCAGAAAATCCTCTGTAACCTACTAAATGTGACTGCACAGGTTTCAGAATTACATCTGGTATAGCAGTGATTACTGATGTGGTATTTGGCCTCCAGCAGGCCTGTAATTCGCCTGCTGGGGGGTGCATTAAAGTACACTCATTTTTTGCCCAATAAGTCAGAAGTAAGGCTATAAACCATATTTTCTGCGAGAGAGGGAGCCACTAAGAGAGAATTAAGTAGTGTATTCCTTTAGAAATACACACCAAGTCCAAAATGCCTGCCTTGGGAGTGCATGTAGGGAGGGTACCATTAAGTGGCAAGCCAGCCCAAAACACCCCTTAAAGTTGTTGGATCTGGCTCAAATTTTCACAGAAAACTCAATTTATATCAGGGAATAGAATTGCATTGGTATGGGCCACTCGAGAGCCATATTAGAAATTTCATTTCCGGGGTGTGGGGCTGGCCTGGGCCCCCCTCATGGGGGTTATGTCAAATATATCACAATGTGGCCAATCTGGAGCCCTTAATTAATTTCATGCATGTTTTGACAATAAATGAGGACATTTTAGGCACATTTGGAACATTACATGTCTGAAGAGAAATTATTGAACTCAAATAGTGCTGTTAAAATGGTCAAAAAAGGATGTAAATCAGCCCAAACCAGTACCAAATGTTGGTCTATAATCCTGAAATTTGGCCAGAAAATCCTCTGTAACCTACTAAATCTGACTGCACAGGTTTCAGAATTACATCTGGTATAGCAGTGATTACTGATGTGGTATTTGGCCTCCAGCAGGCCTGTAATTCGCCTGCTGGGGGGTGCATTAAAGTACACTCATTTTTTGCCCAATAAGTCAGATGTAAGGCTATAAACCATATTTTCTGCGAGAGAGGGAGCCACTAAGAGAGAATTAAGTAGTGTATTCCTTTAGAAATACACACCAAGTCCAAAATGCCTGCCTTGGGAGTGCATGTAGGGAGGGTACCATTAAGTGGCAAGTCAACCCAAAACACCCCTTAAAGTTGTTGGATCTGGCTCAAATTTTCACCGAAAACTCAATTTATATCAGGGAATAGAATTGCATTGGTATGGGCCACTCGAGAGCCATATTAGAAATTTCATTTCCGGGGTGTGGGGCTGGCCTGGGCCCCCCTCATGGGGGTTATGTCAAATATATCACAATGTGGCCAATCTGGAACCCTTAATTAATTTCATGCATGTTTTGACAATAAATGAGGACATTTTAGGCGCATTTGGAACATTACATGTCTGAAGAGAAATTATTGAACTCAAATAGTGCTGTTAAAATGGTCAAAAAAAGATGTAAATCAGCCCAAACCAGTACCAAATGTTGGTCTATAATCCTGAAATTTGGCCAGAAAATCCTCTGTAACCTACTAAATGTGACTGCACAGGTTTCAGAATTACATCTGGTATAGCAGTGATTACTGATGTGGTATTTGGCCTCCAGCAGGCCTGTAATTCGCCTGCTGGGGGGTGCATTAAAGTACACTCATTTTTTGCCCAATAAGTCAGAAGTAAGGCTATAAACCATATTTTCTGCGAGAGAGGGAGCCACTAAGAGAGAATTAAGTAGTGTATTCCTTTAGAAATACACACCAAGTCCAAAATGCCTGCCTTGGGAGTGCATGTAGGGAGGGTACCATTAAGTGGCAAGCCAGCCCAAAACACCCCTTAAAGTTGTTGGATCTGGCTCAAATTTTCACAGAAAACTCAATTTATATCAGGGAATAGAATTGCATTGGTATGGGCCACTCGAGAGCCATATTAGAAATTTCATTTCCGGGGTGTGGGGCTGGCCTGGGCCCCCCTCATGGGGGTTATGTCAAATATATCACAATGTGGCCAATCTGGAGCCCTTAATTAATTTCATGCATGTTTTGACAATAAATGAGGACATTTTAGGCACATTTGGAACATTACATGTCTGAAGAGAAATTATTGAACTCAAATAGTGCTGTTAAAATGGTCAAAAAAGGATGTAAATCAGCCCAAACCAGTACCAAATGTTGGTCTATAATCCTGAAAATTGGCCAGAAAATCCTCTGTAACCTACTAAATCTGACTGCACAGGTTTCAGAATTACATCTGGTATAGCAGTGATTACTGATGTGGTATTTGGCCTCCAGCAGGCCTGTAATTCGCCTGCTGGGGGTGCATTAAAGTACACTCATTTTTTGCCCAATAAGTCAGAAGTAAGGCTATAAACCATATTTTCTGCGAGAGAGGGAGCCACTAAGAGAGAATTAAGTAGTGTATTCCTTTAGAAATACACACCAAGTCCAAAATGCCTGCCTTGGGAGTGCATGTAGGGAGGGTACCATTAAGTGGCAAGCCAGCCCAAAACACCCCTTAAAGTTGTTGGATCTGGCTCAAATTTTCACAGAAAACTCAATTTATATCAGGGAATAGAATTGCATTGGTCTGGGCCACTCGAGAGCCATATTAGAAATTTCATTTCCAGGGTGTGGGGCTGGCCTGGGCCCCCCTCATGGGGGTTATGTCAAGTATATCACAATGTGGCCAATCTGGAGCCCTTAATTAATTTCATGCATGTTTTGACAATAAATGAGGACATTTTAGGCGCATTTGGAACATTACATGTCTGAAGAGAAATTATTGAACTCAAATAGTGCTGTTAAAATGGTCAAAAAAAGATGTAAATCAGCCCAAACCAGTACCAAATGTTGGTCTATAATCCTGAAATTTGGCCAGAAAATCCTCTGTAACCTACTAAATCTGACTGCACAGGTTTCAGAATTACATCTGGTATAGCAGTGATTACTGATGTGGTATTTGGCCTCCAGCAGGCCTGTAATTCGCCTGCTGGGGGGTGCATTAAAGTACACTCATTTTTTGCCCAATAAGTCAGAAGTAAGGCTATAAACCATATTTTCTGCGAGAGAGGGAGCCACTAAGAGAGATTTAAGTAGTGTATTCCTTTAGAAATACACACCAAGTCCAAAATGCCTGCCTTGGGAGTGCATGTAGGGAGGGTACCATTAAGTGGCAAGCCAGCCCAAAACACCCCTTAAAGTTGTTGGATCTGGCTCAAATTTTCACAGAAAACTCAATTTATATCAGGGAATAGAATTGCATTGGTATGGGCCACTCGAGAGCCATATTAGAAATTTCATTTCCGGGGTGTGGGGCTGGCCTGGGCCCCCCTCATGGGGGTTATGTCAAATATATCACAATGTGGCCAATCTGGAGCCCTTAATTAATTTCATGCATGTTTTGACAATAAATGAGGACATTTTAGGCACATTTGGAACATTACATGTCTGAAGAGAAATTATTGAACTCAAATAGTGCTGTTAAAATGGTCAAAAAAAGATGTAAATCAGCCCAAACCAGTACCAAATGTTGGTCTATAATCCTGAAAATTGGCCAGAAAATCCTCTGTAACCTACTAAATCTGACTGCACAGGTTTCAGAATTACATCTGGTATAGCAGTGATTACTGATGTGGTATTTGGCCTCCAGCAGGCCTGTAATTCGCCTGCTGGGGGGTGCATTAAAGTACACTCATTTTTTGCCCAATAAGTCAGAAGTAAGGCTATAAACCATATTTTCTGCGAGAGAGGGAGCCACTAAGAGAGAATTAAGTAGTGTATTCCTTTAGAAATACACACCAAGTCCAAAATGCCTGCCTTGGGAGTGCATGTAGGGAGGGTACCATTAAGTGGCAAGCCAGCCCAAAACACCCCTTAAAGTTGTTGGATCTGGCTCAAATTTTCACAGAAAACTCAATTTATATCAGGGAATAGAATTGCATTGGTATGGGCCACTCGAGAGCCATATTAGAAATTTCATTTCCGGGGTGTGGGGCTGGCCTGGGCCCCCTTCATGGGGGTTATGTCAAATATATCACAATGTGGCCAATCTGGAGCCCTTAATTAATTTCATGCATGTTTTGACAATAAATGAGGACATTTTAGGCGCATTTGGAACATTACATGTCTGAAGAGAAATTATTGAACTCAAATAGTGCTGTTAAAATGGTCAAAAAAAGATGTAAATCAGCCCAAACCAGTACCAAATGTTGGTCTATAATCCTGAAATTTGGCCAGAAAATCCTCTGTAACCTACTAAATCTGACTGCACAGGTTTCAGAATTACATCTGGTATAGCAGTGATTACTGATGTGGTATTTGGCCTCCAGCAGGCCTGTAATTCGCCTGCTGGGGGGTGCATTAAAGTACACTCATTTTTTGCCCAATAAGTCAGATGTAAGGCTATAAACCATATTTTCTGCGAGAGAGGGAGCCACTAAGAGAGAATTAAGTAGTGTATTCCTTTAGAAATACACACCAAGTCCAAAATGCCTGCCTTGGGAGTGCATGTAGGGAGGGTACCATTAAGTGGCAAGTCAACCCAAAACACCCCTTAAAGTTGTTGGATCTGGCTCAAATTTTCACAGAAAACTCAATTTATATCAGGGAATAGAATTGCATTGGTATGGGCCACTCGAGAGCCATATTAGAAATTTCATTTCCGGGGTGTGGGGCTGGCCTGGGCCCCCCTCATGGGGGTTATGTCAAATATATCACAATGTGGCCAATCTGGAACCCTTAATTAATTTCATGCATGTTTTGACAATAAATGAGGACATTTTAGGCGCATTTGGAACATTACATGTCTGAAGAGAAATTATTGAACTCAAATAGTGCTGTTAAAATGGTCAAAAAAAGATGTAAATCAGCCCAAACCAGTACCAAATGTTGGTCTATAATCCTGAAATTTGGCCAGAAAATCCTCTGTAACCTACTAAATGTGACTGCACAGGTTTCAGAATTACATCTGGTATAGCAGTGATTACTGATGTGGTATTTGGCCTCCAGCAGGCCTGTAATTCGCCTGCTGGGGGGTGCATTAAAGTACACTCATTTTTTGCCCAATAAGTCAGATGTAAGGCTATAAACCATATTTTCTGCGAGAGAGGGAGCCACTAAG
Organism: Sabellastarte sp. h YS-2021; assembly: GCA_964017235.1. Classification (NCBI taxonomy): domain Eukaryota; kingdom Metazoa; phylum Annelida; class Polychaeta; order Sabellida; family Sabellidae; genus Sabellastarte; species Sabellastarte sp. h YS-2021. Next base: position 67,442,128 of record OZ024936.1, read on the forward strand.
AGAGAATTAAGTAGTGTATTCCTTTAGAAATACACACCAAGTCCAAAATGCCTGCCTTGGGAGTGCATGTAGGGAGGGTACCATTAAGTGGCAAGTCAACCCAAAACACCCCTTAAAGTTGTTGGATCTGGCTCAAATTTTCACAGAAAACTCAATTTATATCAGGGAATAGAATTGCATTGGTATGGGCCACTCGAGAGCCATATTAGAAATTTCATTTCCGGGGTGTGGGGCTGGCCTGGGCCCCCCTCATGGGGGTTATGTCAAATATATCACAATGTGGCCAATCTGGAACCCTTAATTAATTTCATGCATGTTTTGACAATAAATGAGGACATTTTAGGCGCATTTGGAACATTACATGTCTGAAGAGAAATTATTGAACTCAAATAGTGCTGTTAAAATGGTCAAAAAAAGATGTAAATCAGCCCAAACCAGTACCAAATGTTGGTCTATAATCCTGAAATTTGGCCAGAAAATCCTCTGTAACCTACTAAATGTGACTGCACAGGTTTCAGAATTACATCTGGTATAGCAGTGATTACTGATGTGGTATTTGGCCTCCAGCAGGCCTGTAATTCGCCTGCTGGGGGGTGCATTAAAGTACACTCATTTTTTGCCCAATAAGTCAGATGTAAGGCTATAAACCATATTTTCTGCGAGAGAGGGAGCCACTAAGAGAGAATTAAGTAGTGTATTCCTTTAGAAATACACACCAAGTCCAAAATGCCTGCCTTGGGAGTGCATGTAGGGAGGGTACCATTAAGTGGCAAGCCAGCCCAAAACACCCCTTAAAGTTGTTGGATCTGGCTCAAATTTTCACAGAAAACTCAATTTATATCAGGGAATAGAATTGCATTGGTATGGGCCACTCGAGAGCCATATTAGAAATTTCATTTCCGGGGTGTGGGGCTGGCCTGGGCCCCCCTCATGGGGGTTATGTCAAATATATCACAATGTGGCCAATCTGGAGCCCTTAATTAATTTCATGCATGTTTTGACAATAAATGAGGACATTTTAGGCACATTTGGAACATTACATGTCTGAAGAGAAATTATTGAACTCAAATAGTGCTGTTAAAATGGTCAAAAAAGGATGTAAATCAGCCCAAACCAGTACCAAATGTTGGTCTATAATCCTGAAAATTGGCCAGAAAATCCTCTGTAACCTACTAAATCTGACTGCACAGGTTTCAGAATTACATCTGGTATAGCAGTGATTACTGATGTGGTATTTGGCCTCCAGCAGGCCTGTAATTCGCCTGCTGGGGGGTGCATTAAAGTACACTCATTTTTTGCCCAATAAGTCAGAAGTAAGGCTATAAACCATATTTTCTGCGAGAGAGGGAGCCACTAAGAGAGAATTAAGTAGTGTATTCCTTTAGAAATACACACCAAGTCCAAAATGCCTGCCTTGGGAGTGCATGTAGGGAGGGTACCATTAAGTGGCAAGCCAGCCCAAAACACCCCTTAAAGTTGTTGGATCTGGCTCAAATTTTCACAGAAAACTCAATTTATATCAGGGAATAGAATTGCATTGGTATGGGCCACTCGAGAGCCATATTAGAAATTTCATTTCCAGGGTGTGGGGCTGGCCTGGGCCCCCCTCATGGGGGTTATGTCAAGTATATCACAATGTGGCCAATCTGGAGCCCTTAATTAATTTCATGCATGTTTTGACAATAAATGAGGACATTTTAGGCGCATTTGGAACATTACATGTCTGAAGAGAAATTATTGAACTCAAATAGTGCTGTTAAAATGGTCAAAAAAAGATGTAAATCAGCCCAAACCAGTACCAAATGTTGGTCTATAATCCTGAAATTTGGCCAGAAAATCCTCTGTAACCTACTAAATCTGACTGCACAGGTTTCAGAATTACATCTGGTATAGCAGTGATTACTGATGTGGTATTTGGCCTCCAGCAGGCCTGTAATTCGCCTGCTGGGGGGTGCATTAAAGTACACTCATTTTTTGCCCAATAAGTCAGAAGTAAGGCTATAAACCATATTTTCTGCGAGAGAGGGAGCCACTAAGAGAGAATTAAGTAGTGTATTCCTTTAGAAATACACACCAAGTCCAAAATGCCTGCCTTGGGAGTGCATGTAGGGAGGGTACCATTAAGTGGCAAGCCAGCCCAAAACACCCCTTAAAGTTGTTGGATCTGGCTCAAATTTTCACAGAAAACTCAATTTATATCAGGGAATAGAATTGCATTGGTATGGGCCACTCGAGAGCCATATTAGAAATTTCATTTCCGGGGTGTGGGGCTGGCCTGGGCCCCCCTCATGGGGGTTATGTCAAATATATCACAATGTGGCCAATCTGGAGCCCTTAATTAATTTCATGCATGTTTTGACAATAAATGAGGACATTTTAGGCACATTTGGAACATTACATGTCTGAAGAGAAATTATTGAACTCAAATAGTGCTGTTAAAATGGTCAAAAAAGGATGTAAATCAGCCCAAACCAGTACCAAATGTTGGTCTATAATCCTGAAAATTGGCCAGAAAATCCTCTGTAACCTACTAAATCTGACTGCACAGGTTTCAGAATTACATCTGGTATAGCAGTGATTACTGATGTGGTATTTGGCCTCCAGCAGGCCTGTAATTCGCCTGCTGGGGGGTGCATTAAAGTACACTCATTTTTTGCCCAATAAGTCAGAAGTAAGGCTATAAACCATATTTTCTGCGAGAGAGGGAGCCACTAAGAGAGAATTAAGTAGTGTATTCCTTTAGAAATACACACCAAGTCCAAAATGCCTGCCTTGGGAGTGCATGTAGGGAGGGTACCATTAAGTGGCAAGCCAGCCCAAAACACCCCTTAAAGTTGTTGGATCTGGCTCAAATTTTCACAGAAAACTCAATTTATATCAGGGAATAGAATTGCATTGGTCTGGGCCACTCGAGAGCCATATTAGAAATTTCATTTCCAGGGTTTGGGGCTGGCCTGGGCCCCCCTCATGGGGGTTATGTCAAGTATATCACAATGTGGCCAATCTGGAGCCCTTAATTAATTTCATGCATGTTTTGACAATAAATGAGGACATTTTAGGCGCATTTGGAACATTACATGTCTGAAGAGAAATTATTGAACTCAAATAGTGCTGTTAAAATGGTCAAAAAAGGATGTAAATCAGCCCAAACCAGTACCAAATGTTGGTCTATAATCCTGAAAATTGGCCAGAAAATCCTCTGTAACCTACTAAATCTGACTGCACAGGTTTCAGAATTACATCTGGTATAGCAGTGATTACTGATGTGGTATTTGGCCTCCAGCAGGCCTGTAATTCGCCTGCTGGGGGGTGCATTAAAGTACACTCATTTTTTGCCCAATAAGTCAGAAGTAAGGCTATAAACCATATTTTCTGCGAGAGAGGGAGCCACTAAGAGAGAATTAAGTAGTGTATTCCTTTAGAAATACACACCAAGTCCAAAATGCCTGCCTTGGGAGTGCATGTAGGGAGGGTACCATTAAGTGGCAAGCCAGCCCAAAACACCCCTTAAAGTTGTTGGATCTGGCTCAAATTTTCACAGAAAACTCAATTTATATCAGGGAATAGAATTGCATTGGTCTGGGCCACTCGAGAGCCATATTAGAAATTTCATTTCCAGGGTGTGGGGCTGGCCTGGGCCCCCCTCATGGGGGTTATGTCAAGTATATCACAATGTGGCCAATCTGGAGCCCTTAATTAATTTCATGCATGTTTTGACAATAAATGAGGACATTTTAGGCGCATTTGGAACATTACATGTCTGAAGAGAAATTATTGAACTCAAATAGTGCTGTTAAAATGGTCAAAAAAAGATGTAAATCAGCCCAAACCAGTACCAAATGTTGGTCTATAATCCTGAAATTTGGCCAGAAAATCCTCTGTAACCTACTAAATGTGACTGCACAGGTTTCAGAATTACATCTGGTATAGCAGTGATTACTGATGTGGTATTTGGCCTCCAGCAGGCCTGTAATTCGCCTGCTGGGGGGTGCATTAAAGTACACTCATTTTTTGCCCAATAAGTCAGAAGTAAGGCTATAAACCATATTTTCTGCGAGAGAGGGAGCCACTAAGAGAGAATTAAGTAGTGTATTCCTTTAGAAATACACACCAAGTCCAAAATGCCTGCCTTGGGAGTGCATGTAGGGAGGGTACCATTAAGTGGCAAGCCAGCCCAAAACACCCCTTAAAGTTGTTGGATCTGGCTCAAATTTTCACAGAAAACTCAATTTATATCAGGGAATAGAATTGCATTGGTATGGGCCACTCGAGAGCCATATTAGAAATTTCATTTCCGGGGTGTGGGGCTGGCCTGGGCCCCCCTCATGGGGGTTATGTCAAATATATCACAATGTGGCCAATCTGGAGCCCTTAATTAATTTCATGCATGTTTTGACAATAAATGAGGACATTTTAGGCGCATTTGGAACATTACATGTCTGAAGAGAAATTATTGAACTCAAATAGTGCTGTTAAAATGGTCAAAAAAGGATGTAAATCAGCCCAAACCAGTACCAAATGTTGGTCTATAATCCTGAAAATTGGCCAGAAAATCCTCTGTAACCTACTAAATCTGACTGCACAGGTTTCAGAATTACATCTGGTATAGCAGTGATTACTGATGTGGTATTTGGCCTCCAGCAGGCCTGTAATTCGCCTGCTGGGGGGTGCATTAAAGTACACTCATTTTTTGCCCAATAAGTCAGAAGTAAGGCTATAAACCATATTTTCTGCGAGAGAGGGAGCCACTAAGAGAGAATTAAGTAGTGTATTCCTTTAGAAATACACACCAAGTCCAAAATGCCTGCCTTGGGAGTGCATGTAGGGAGGGTACCATTAAGTGGCAAGCCAGCCCAAAACACCCCTTAAAGTTGTTGGATCTGGCTCAAATTTTCACAGAAAACTCAATTTATATCAGGGAATAGAATTGCATTGGTCTGGGCCACTCGAGAGCCATATTAGAAATTTCATTTCCAGGGTGTGGGGCTGGCCTGGGCCCCCCTCATGGGGGTTATGTCAAGTATATCACAATGTGGCCAATCTGGAGCCCTTAATTAATTTCATGCATGTTTTGACAATAAATGAGGACATTTTAGGCGCATTTGGAACATTACATGTCTGAAGAGAAATTATTGAACTCAAATAGTGCTGTTAAAATGGTCAAAAAAAGATGTAAATCAGCCCAAACCAGTACCAAATGTTGGTCTATAATCCTGAAATTTGGCCAGAAAATCCTCTGTAACCTACTAAATGTGACTGCACAGGTTTCAGAATTACATCTGGTATAGCAGTGATTACTGATGTGGTATTTGGCCTCCAGCAGGCCTGTAATTCGCCTGCTGGGGGGTGCATTAAAGTACACTCATTTTTTGCCCAATAAGTCAGAAGTAAGGCTATAAACCATATTTTCTGCGAGAGAGGGAGCCACTAAGAGAGAATTAAGTAGTGTATTCCTTTAGAAATACACACCAAGTCCAAAATGCCTGCCTTGGGAGTGCATGTAGGGAGGGTACCATTAAGTGGCAAGCCAGCCCAAAACACCCCTTAAAGTTGTTGGATCTGGCTCAAATTTTCACAGAAAACTCAATTTATATCAGGGAATAGAATTGCATTGGTATGGGCCACTCGAGAGCCATATTAGAAATTTCATTTCCGGGGTGTGGGGCTGGCCTGGGCCCCCCTCATGGGGGTTATGTCAAGTATATCACAATGTGGCCAATCTGGAGCCCTTAATTAATTTCATGCATGTTTTGACAATAAATGAGGACATTTTAGGCGCATTTGGAACATTACATGTCTGAAGAGAAATTATTGAACTCAAATAGTGCTGTTAAAATGGTCAAAAAAAGATGTAAATCAGCCCAAACCAGTACCAAATGTTGGTCTATAATCCTGAAATTTGGCCAGAAAATCCTCTGTAACCTACTAAATCTGACTGCACAGGTTTCAGAATTACATCTGGTATAGCAGTGATTACTGATGTGGTATTTGGCCTCCAGCAGGCCTGTAATTCGCCTGCTGGGGGGTGCATTAAAGTACACTCATTTTTTGCCCAATAAGTCAGAAGTAAGGCTATAAACCATATTTTCTGCGAGAGAGGGAGCCACTAAGAGAGAATTAAGTAGTGTATTCCTTTAGAAATACACACCAAGTCCAAAATGCCTGCCTTGGGAGTGCATGTAGGGAGGGTACCATTAAGTGGCAAGCCAGCCCAAAACACCCCTTAAAGTTGTTGGATCTGGCTCAAATTTTCACAGAAAACTCAATTTATATCAGGGAATAGAATTGCATTGGTATGGGCCACTCGAGAGCCATATTAGAAATTTCATTTCCGGGGTGTGGGGCTGGCCTGGGCCCCCCTCATGGGGGTTATGTCAAATATATCACAATGTGGCCAATCTGGAGCCCTTAATTAATTTCATGCATGTTTTGACAATAAATGAGGACATTTTAGGCGCATTTGGAACATTACATGTCTGAAGAGAAATTATTGAACTCAAATAGTGCTGTTAAAATGGTCAAAAAAAGATGTAAATCAGCCCAAACCAGTACCAAATGTTGGTCTATAATCCTGAAATTTGGCCAGAAAATCCTCTGTAACCTACTAAATCTGACTGCACAGGTTTCAGAATTACATCTGGTATAGCAGTGATTACTGATGTGGTATTTGGCCTCCAGCAGGCCTGTAATTCGCCTGCTGGGGGGTGCATTAAAGTACACTCATTTTTTGCCCAATAAGTCAGAAGTAAGGCTATAAACCATATTTTCTGCGAGAGAGGGAGCCACTAAGAGAGAATTAAGTAGTGTATTCCTTTAGAAATACACACCAAGTCCAAAATGCCTGCCTTGGGAGTGCATGTAGGGAGGGTACCACTAAGTGGCAAGCCAGCCCAAAACACCCCTTAAAGTTGTTGGATCTGGCTCAAATTTTCACAGAAAACTCAATTTATATCAGGGAATAGAATTGCATTGGTATGGGCCACTCGAGAGCCATATTAGAAATTTCATTTCCGGGGTGTGGGGCTGGCCTGGGCCCCCCTCATGGGGGTTATGTCAAATATATCACAATGTGGCCAATCTGGAGCCCTTAATTAATTTCATGCATGTTTTGACAATAAATGAGGACATTTTAGGCACATTTGGAACATTACATGTCTGAAGAGAAATTATTGAACTCAAATAGTGCTGTTAAAATGGTCAAAAAAGGATGTAAATCAGCCCAAACCAGTACCAAATGTTGGTCTATAATCCTGAAAATTGGCCAGAAAATCCTCTGTAACCTACTAAATCTGACTGCACAGGTTTCAGAATTACATCTGGTATAGCAGTGATTACTGATGTGGTATTTGGCCTCCAGCAGGCCTGTAATTCGCCTGCTGGGGGGTGCATTAAAGTACACTCATTTTTTGCCCAATAAGTCAGAAGTAAGGCTATAAACCATATTTTCTGCGAGAGAGGGAGCCACTAAGAGAGAATTAAGTAGTGTATTCCTTTAGAAATACACACCAAGTCCAAAATGCCTGCCTTGGGAGTGCATGTAGGGAGGGTACCATTAAGTGGCAAGCCAGCCCAAAACACCCCTTAAAGTTGTTGGATCTGGCTCAAATTTTCACAGAAAACTCAATTTATATCAGGGAATAGAATTGCATTGGTATGGGCCACTCGAGAGCCATATTAGAAATTTCATTTCCAGGGTGTGGGGCTGGCCTGGGCCCCCCTCATGGGGGTTATGTCAAGTATATCACAATGTGGCCAATCTGGAGCCCTTAATTAATTTCATGCATGTTTTGACAATAAATGAGGACATTTTAGGCGCATTTGGAACATTACATGTCTGAAGAGAAATTATTGAACTCAAATAGTGCTGTTAAAATGGTCAAAAAAAGATGTAAATCAGCCCAAACCAGTACCAAATGTTGGTCTATAATCCTGAAATTTGGCCAGAAAATCCTCTGTAACCTACTAAATCTGACTGCACAGGTTTCAGAATTACATCTGGTATAGCAGTGATTACTGATGTGGTATTTGGCCTCCAGCAGGCCTGTAATTCGCCTGCTGGGGGGTGCATTAAAGTACACTCATTTTTTGCCCAATAAGTCAGAAGTAAGGCTATAAACCATATTTTCTGCGAGAGAGGGAGCCACTAAGAGAGAATTAAGTAGTGTATTCCTTTAGAAATACACACCAAGTCCAAAATGCCTGCCTTGGGAGTGCATGTAGGGAGGGTACCATTAAGTGGCAAGCCAGCCCAAAACACCCCTTAAAGTTGTTGGATCTGGCTCAAATTTTCACAGAAAACTCAATTTATATCAGGGAATAGAATTGCATTGGTATGGGCCACTCGAGAGCCATATTAGAAATTTCATTTCCGGGGTGTGGGGCTGGCCTGGGCCCCCCTCATGGGGGTTATGTCAAATATATCACAATGTGGCCAATCTGGAGCCCTTAATTAATTTCATGCATGTTTTGACAATAAATGAGGACATTTTAGGCACATTTGGAACATTACATGTCTGAAGAGAAATTATTGAACTCAAATAGTGCTGTTAAAATGGTCAAAAAAGGATGTAAATCAGCCCAAACCAGTACCAAATGTTGGTCTATAATCCTGAAAATTGGCCAGAAAATCCTCTGTAACCTACTAAATCTGACTGCACAGGTTTCAGAATTACATCTGGTATAGCAGTGATTACTGATGTGGTATTTGGCCTCCAGCAGGCCTGTAATTCGCCTGCTGGGGGGTGCATTAAAGTACACTCATTTTTTGCCCAATAAGTCAGAAGTAAGGCTATAAACCATATTTTCTGCGAGAGAGGGAGCCACTAAGAGAGAATTAAGTAGTGTATTCCTTTAGAAATACACACCAAGTCCAAAATGCCTGCCTTGGGAGTGCATGTAGGGAGGGTACCATTAAGTGGCAAGCCAGCCCAAAACACCCCTTAAAGTTGTTGGATCTGGCTCAAATTTTCACAGAAAACTCAATTTATATCAGGGAATAGAATTGCATTGGTCTGGGCCACTCGAGAGCCATATTAGAAATTTCATTTCCAGGGTGTGGGGCTGGCCTGGGCCCCCCTCATGGGGGTTATGTCAAGTATATCACAATGTGGCCAATCTGGAGCCCTTAATTAATTTCATGCATGTTTTGACAATAAATGAGGACATTTTAGGCGCATTTGGAACATTACATGTCTGAAGAGAAATTATTGAACTCAAATAGTGCTGTTAAAATGGTCAAAAAAGGATGTAAATCAGCCCAAACCAGTACCAAATGTTGGTCTATAATCCTGAAAATTGGCCAGAAAATCCTCTGTAACCTACTAAATCTGACTGCACAGGTTTCAGAATTACATCTGGTATAGCAGTGATTACTGATGTGGTATTTGGCCTCCAGCAGGCCTGTAATTCGCCTGCTGGGGGGTGCATTAAAGTACACTCATTTTTTGCCCAATAAGTCAGAAGTAAGGCTATAAACCATATTTTCTGCGAGAGAGGGAGCCACTAAGAGAGAATTAAGTAGTGTATTCCTTTAGAAATACACACCAAGTCCAAAATGCCTGCCTTGGGAGTGCATGTAGGGAGGGTACCATTAAGTGGCAAGCCAGCCCAAAACACCCCTTAAAGTTGTTGGATCTGGCTCAAATTTTCACAGAAAACTCAATTTATATCAGGGAATAGAATTGCATTGGTATGGGCCACTCGAGAGCCATATTAGAAATTTCATTTCCAGGGTGTGGGGCTGGCCTGGGCCCCCCTCATGGGGGTTATGTCAAGTATATCACAATGTGGCCAATCTGGAGCCCTTAATTAATTTCATGCATGTTTTGACAATAAATGAGGACATTTTAGGCGCATTTGGAACATTACATGTCTGAAGAGAAATTATTGAACTCAAATAGTGCTGTTAAAATGGTCAAAAAAAGATGTAAATCAGCCCAAACCAGTACCAAATGTTGGTCTATAATCCTGAAATTTGGCCAGAAAATCCTCTGTAACCTACTAAATGTGACTGCACAGGTTTCAGAATTACATCTGGTATAGCAGTGATTACTGATGTGGTATTTGGCCTCCAGCAGGCCTGTAATTCGCCTGCTGGGGGGTGCATTAAAGTACACTCATTTTTTGCCCAATAAGTCAGAAGTAAGGCTATAAACCATATTTTCTGCGAGAGAGGGAGCCACTAAGAGAGAATTAAGTAGTGTATTCCTTTAGAAATACACACCAAGTCCAAAATGCCTGCCTTGGGAGTGCATGTAGGGAGGGTACCATTAAGTGGCAAGCCAGCCCAAAACACCCCTTAAAGTTGTTGGATCTGGCTCAAATTTTCACAGAAAACTCAATTTATATCAGGGAATAGAATTGCATTGGTATGGGCCACTCGAGAGCCATATTAGAAATTTCATTTCCGGGGTGTGGGGCTGGCCTGGGCCCCCCTCATGGGGGTTATGTCAAGTATATCACAATGTGGCCAATCTGGAGCCCTTAATTAATTTCATGCATGTTTTGACAATAAATGAGGACATTTTAGGCGCATTTGGAACATTACATGTCTGAAGAGAAATTATTGAACTCAAATAGTGCTGTTAAAATGGTCAAAAAAAGATGTAAATCAGCCCAAACCAGTACCAAATGTTGGTCTATAATCCTGAAATTTGGCCAGAAAATCCTCTGTAACCTACTAAATCTGACTGCACAGGTTTCAGAATTACATCTGGTATAGCAGTGATTACTGATGTGGTATTTGGCCTCCAGCAGGCCTGTAATTCGCCTGCTGGGGGGTGCATTAAAGTACACTCATTTTTTGCCCAATAAGTCAGAAGTAAGGCTATAAACCATATTTTCTGCGAGAGAGGGAGCCACTAAGAGAGAATTAAGTAGTGTATTCCTTTAGAAATACACACCAAGTCCAAAATGCCTGCCTTGGGAGTGCATGTAGGGAGGGTACCATTAAGTGGCAAGCCAGCCCAAAACACCCCTTAAAGTTGTTGGATCTGGCTCAAATTTTCACAGAAAACTCAATTTATATCAGGGAATAGAATTGCATTGGTATGGGCCACTCGAGAGCCATATTAGAAATTTCATTTCCGGGGTGTGGGGCTGGCCTGGGCCCCCCTCATGGGGGTTATGTCAAATATATCACAATGTGGCCAATCTGGAGCCCTTAATTAATTTCATGCATGTTTTGACAATAAATGAGGACATTTTAGGCGCATTTGGAACATTACATGTCTGAAGAGAAATTATTGAACTCAAATAGTGCTGTTAAAATGGTCAAAAAAAGATGTAAATCAGCCCAAACCAGTACCAAATGTTGGTCTATAATCCTGAAATTTGGTCAGAAAATCCTCTGTAACCTACTAAATCTGACTGCACAGGTTTCAGAATTACATCTGGTATAGCAGTGATTACTGATGTGGTATTTGGCCTCCAGCAGGCCTGTAATTCGCCTGCTGGGGGGTGCATTAAAGTACACTCATTTTTTGCCCAATAAGTCAGAAGTAAGGCTATAAACCATATTTTCTGCGAGAGAGGGAGCCACTAAGAGAGAATTAAGTAGTGTATTCCTTTAGAAATACACACCAAGTCCAAAATGCCTGCCTTGGGAGTGCATGTAGGGAGGGTACCATTAAGTGGCAAGCCAGCCCAAAACACCCCTTAAAGTTGTTGGATCTGGCTCAAATTTTCACAGAAAACTCAATTTATATCAGGGAATAGAATTGCATTGGTCTGGGCCACTCGAGAGCCATATTAGAAATTTCATTTCCAGGGTGTGGGGATGGCCTGGGCCCCCCTCATGGGGGTTATGTCAAGTATATCACAATGTGGCCAATCTGGAGCCCTTAATTAATTTCATGCATGTTTTGACAATAAATGAGGACATTTTAGGCGCATTTGGAACATTACATGTCTGAAGAGAAATTATTGAACTCAAATAGTGCTGTTAAAATGGTCAAAAAAAGATGTAAATCAGCCCAAACCAGTACCAAATGTTGGTCTATAATCCTGAAATTTGGCCAGAAAATCCTCTGTAACCTACTAAATGTGACTGCACAGGTTTCAGAATTACATCTGGTATAGCAGTGATTACTGATGTGGTATTTGGCCTCCAGCAGGCCTGTAATTCGCCTGCTGGGGGGTGCATTAAAGTACACTCATTTTTTGCCCAATAAGTCAGAAGTAAGGCTATAAACCATATTTTCTGCGAGAGAGGGAGCCACTAAGAGAGAATTAAGTAGTGTATTCCTTTAGAAATACACACCAAGTCCAAAATGCCTGCCTTGGGAGTGCATGTAGGGAGGGTACCATTAAGTGGCAAGCCAGCCCAAAACACCCCTTAAAGTTGTTGGATCTGGCTCAAATTTTCACAGAAAACTCAATTTATATCAGGGAATAGAATTGCATTGGTATGGGCCACTCGAGAGCCATATTAGAAATTTCATTTCCGGGGTGTGGGGCTGGCCTGGGCCCCCCTCATGGGGGTTATGTCAAATATATCACAATGTGGCCAATCTGGAGCCCTTAATTAATTTCATGCATGTTTTGACAATAAATGAGGACATTTTAGGCGCATTTGGAACATTACATGTCTGAAGAGAAATTATTGAACTCAAATAGTGCTGTTAAAATGGTCAAAAAAGGATGTAAATCAGCCCAAACCAGTACCAAATGTTGGTCTATAATCCTGAAAATTGGCCAGAAAATCCTCTGTAACCTACTAAATCTGACTGCACAGGTTTCAGAATTACATCTGGTATAGCAGTGATTACTGATGTGGTATTTGGCCTCCAGCAGGCCTGTAATTCGCCTGCTGGGGGGTGCATTAAAGTACACTCATTTTTTGCCCAATAAGTCAGAAGTAAGGCTATAAACCATATTTTCTGCGAGAGAGGGAGCCACTAAGAGAGAATTAAGTAGTGTATTCCTTTAGAAATACACACCAAGTCCAAAATGCCTGCCTTGGGAGTGCATGTAGGGAGGGTACCATTAAGTGGCAAGCCAGCCCAAAACACCCCTTAAAGTTGTTGGATCTGGCTCAAATTTTCACAGAAAACTCAATTTATATCAGGGAATAGAATTGCATTGGTCTGGGCCACTCGAGAGCCATATTAGAAATTTCATTTCCAGGGTGTGGGGCTGGCCTGGGCCCCCCTCATGGGGGTTATGTCAAGTATATCACAATGTGGCCAATCTGGAGCCCTTAATTAATTTCATGCATGTTTTGACAATAAATGAGGACATTTTAGGCGCATTTGGAACATTACATGTCTGAAGAGAAATTATTGAACTCAAATAGTGCTGTTAAAATGGTCAAAAAAAGATGTAAATCAGCCCAAACCAGTACCAAATGTTGGTCTATAATCCTGTAATTTGGCCAGAAAATCCTCTGTAACCTACTAAATGTGACTGCACAGGTTTCAGAATTACATCTGGTATAGCAGTGATTACTGATGTGGTATTTGGCCTCCAGCAGGCCTGTAATTCGCCTGCTGGGGGGTGCATTAAAGTACACTCATTTTTTGCCCAATAAGTCAGAAGTAAGGCTATAAACCATATTTTCTGCGAGAGAGGGAGCCACTAAGAGAGAATTAAGTAGTGTATTCCTTTAGAAATACACACCAAGTCCAAAATGCCTGCCTTGGGAGTGCATGTAGGGAGGGTACCATTAAGTGGCAAGCCAGCCCAAAACACCCCTTAAAGTTGTTGGATCTGGCTCAAATTTTCACAGAAAACTCAATTTATATCAGGGAATAGAATTGCATTGGTATGGGCCACTCGAGAGCCATATTAGAAATTTCATTTCCGGGGTGTGGGGCTGGCCTGGGCCCCCCTCATGGGGGTTATGTCAAGTATATCACAATGTGGCCAATCTGGAGCCCTTAATTAATTTCATGCATGTTTTGACAATAAATGAGGACATTTTAGGCGCATTTGGAACATTACATGTCTGAAGAGAAATTATTGAACTCAAATAGTGCTGTTAAAATGGTCAAAAAAAGATGTAAATCAGCCCAAACCAGTACCAAATGTTGGTCTATAATCCTGAAATTTGGCCAGAAAATCCTCTGTAACCTACTAAATCTGACTGCACAGGTTTCAGAATTACATCTGGTATAGCAGTGATTACTGATGTGGTATTTGGCCTCCAGCAGGCCTGTAATTCGCCTGCTGGGGGGTGCATTAAAGTACACTCATTTTTTGCCCAATAAGTCAGAAGTAAGGCTATAAACCATATTTTCTGCGAGAGAGGGAGCCACTAAGAGAGAATTAAGTAGTGTATTCCTTTAGAAATACACACCAAGTCCAAAATGCCTGCCTTGGGAGTGCATGTAGGGAGGGTACCATTAAGTGGCAAGCCAGCCCAAAACACCCCTTAAAGTTGTTGGATCTGGCTCAAATTTTCACAGAAAACTCAATTTATATCAGGGAATAGAATTGCATTGGTCTGGGCCACTCGAGAGCCATATTAGAAATTTCATTTCCAGGGTGTGGGGCTGGCCTGGGCCCCCCTCATGGGGGTTATGTCAAGTATATCACAATGTGGCCAATCTGGAGCCCTTAATTAATTTCATGCATGTTTTGACAATAAATGAGGACATTTTAGGCGCATTTGGAACATTACATGTCTGAAGAGAAATTATTGAACTCAAATAGTGCTGTTAAAATGGTCAAAAAAAGATGTAAATCAGCCCAAACCAGTACCAAATGTTGGTCTATAATCCTGAAATTTGGCCAGAAAATCCTCTGTAACCTACTAAATGTGACTGCACAGGTTTCAGAATTACATCTGGTATAGCAGTGATTACTGATGTGGTATTTGGCCTCCAGCAGGCCTGTAATTCGCCTGCTGGGGGGTGCATTAAAGTACACTCATTTTTTGCCCAATAAGTCAGAAGTAAGGCTATAAACCATATTTTCTGCGAGAGAGGGAGCCACTAAGAGAGAATTAAGTAGTGTATTCCTTTAGAAATACACACCAAGTCCAAAATGCCTGCCTTGGGAGTGCATGTAGGGAGGGTACCATTAAGTGGCAAGCCAGCCCAAAACACCCCTTAAAGTTGTTGGATCTGGCTCAAATTTTCACAGAAAACTCAATTTATATCAGGGAATAGAATTGCATTGGTATGGGCCACTCGAGAGCCATATTAGAAATTTCATTTCCGGGGTGTGGGGCTGGCCTGGGCCCCCCTCATGGGGGTTATGTCAAATATATCACAATGTGGCCAATCTGGAGCCCTTAATTAATTTCATGCATGTTTTGACAATAAATGAGGACATTTTAGGCGCATTTGGAACATTACATGTCTGAAGAGAAATTATTGAACTCAAATAGTGCTGTTAAAATGGTCAAAAAAGGATGTAAATCAGCCCAAACCAGTACCAAATGTTGGTCTATAATCCTGAAAATTGGCCAGAAAATCCTCTGTAACCTACTAAATCTGACTGCACAGGTTTCAGAATTACATCTGGTATAGCAGTGATTACTGATGTGGTATTTGGCCTCCAGCAGGCCTGTAATTCGCCTGCTGGGGGGTGCATTAAAGTACACTCATTTTTTGCCCAATAAGTCAGAAGTAAGGCTATAAACCATATTTTCTGCGAGAGAGGGAGCCACTAAGAGAGAATTAAGTAGTGTATTCCTTTAGAAATACACACCAAGTCCAAAATGCCTGCCTTGGGAGTGCATGTAGGGAGGGTACCATTAAGTGGCAAGCCAGCCCAAAACACCCCTTAAAGTTGTTGGATCTGGCTCAAATTTTCACAGAAAACTCAATTTATATCAGGGAATAGAATTGCATTGGTCTGGGCCACTCGAGAGCCATATTAGAAATTTCATTTCCAGGGTGTGGGGCTGGCCTGGGCCCCCCTCATGGGGGTTATGTCAAGTATATCACAATGTGGCCAATCTGGAGCCCTTAATTAATTTCATGCATGTTTTGACAATAAATGAGGACATTTTAGGCGCATTTGGAACATTACATGTCTGAAGAGAAATTATTGAACTCAAATAGTGCTGTTAAAATGGTCAAAAAAAGATGTAAATCAGCCCAAACCAGTACCAAATGTTGGTCTATAATCCTGTAATTTGGCCAGAAAATCCTCTGTAACCTACTAAATGTGACTGCACAGGTTTCAGAATTACATCTGGTATAGCAGTGATTACTGATGTGGTATTTGGCCTCCAGCAGGCCTGTAATTCGCCTGCTGGGGGGTGCATTAAAGTACACTCATTTTTTGCCCAATAAGTCAGAAGTAAGGCTATAAACCATATTTTCTGCGAGAGAGGGAGCCACTAAGAGAGAATTAAGTAGTGTATTCCTTTAGAAATACACACCAAGTCCAAAATGCCTGCCTTGGGAGTGCATGTAGGGAGGGTACCATTAAGTGGCAAGCCAGCCCAAAACACCCCTTAAAGTTGTTGGATCTGGCTCAAATTTTCACAGAAAACTCAATTTATATCAGGGAATAGAATTGCATTGGTATGGGCCACTCGAGAGCCATATTAGAAATTTCATTTCCGGGGTGTGGGGCTGGCCTGGGCCCCCCTCATGGGGGTTATGTCAAGTATATCACAATGTGGCCAATCTGGAGCCCTTAATTAATTTCATGCATGTTTTGACAATAAATGAGGACATTTTAGGCGCATTTGGAACATTACATGTCTGAAGAGAAATTATTGAACTCAAATAGTGCTGTTAAAATGGTCAAAAAAAGATGTAAATCAGCCCAAACCAGTACCAAATGTTGGTCTATAATCCTGAAATTTGGCCAGAAAATCCTCTGTAACCTACTAAATCTGACTGCACAGGTTTCAGAATTACATCTGGTATAGCAGTGATTACTGATGTGGTATTTGGCCTCCAGCAGGCCTGTAATTCGCCTGCTGGGGGGTGCATTAAAGTACACTCATTTTTTGCCCAATAAGTCAGAAGTAAGGCTATAAACCATATTTTCTGCGAGAGAGGGAGCCACTAAGAGAGAATTAAGTAGTGTATTCCTTTAGAAATACACACCAAGTCCAAAATGCCTGCCTTGGGAGTGCATGTAGGGAGGGTACCACTAAGTGGCAAGCCAGCCCAAAACACCCCTTAAAGTTGTTGGATCTGGCTCAAATTTTCACAGAAAACTCAATTTATATCAGGGAATAGAATTGCATTGGTATGGGCCACTCGAGAGCCATATTAGAAATTTCATTTCCGGGGTGTGGGGCTGGCCTGGGCCCCCCTCATGGGGGTTATGTCAAATATATCACAATGTGGCCAATCTGGAGCCCTTAATTAATTTCATGCATGTTTTGACAATAAATGAGGACATTTTAGGCACATTTGGAACATTACATGTCTGAAGAGAAATTATTGAACTCAAATAGTGCTGTTAAAATGGTCAAAAAAGGATGTAAATCAGCCCAAACCAGTACCAAATGTTGGTCTATAATCCTGAAAATTGGCCAGAAAATCCTCTGTAACCTACTAAATCTGACTGCACAGGTTTCAGAATTACATCTGGTATAGCAGTGATTACTGATGTGGTATTTGGCCTCCAGCAGGCCTGTAATTCGCCTGCTGGGGGGTGCATTAAAGTACACTCATTTTTTGCCCAATAAGTCAGAAGTAAGGCTATAAACCATATTTTCTGCGAGAGAGGGAGCCACTAAGAGAGAATTAAGTAGTGTATTCCTTTAGAAATACACACCAAGTCCAAAATGCCTGCCTTGGGAGTGCATGTAGGGAGGGTACCACTAAGTGGCAAGCCAGCCCAAAACACCCCTTAAAGTTGTTGGATCTGGCTCAAATTTTCACAGAAAACTCAATTTATATCAGGGAATAGAATTGCATTGGTATGGGCCACTCGAGAGCCATATTAGAAATTTCATTTCCGGGGTGTGGGGCTGGCCTGGGCCCCCCTCATGGGGGTTATGTCAAATATATCACAATGTGGCCAATCTGGAGCCCTTAATTAATTTCATGCATGTTTTGACAATAAATGAGGACATTTTAGGCACATTTGGAACATTACATGTCTGAAGAGAAATTATTGAACTCAAATAGTGCTGTTAAAATGGTCAAAAAAGGATGTAAATCAGCCCAAACCAGTACCAAATGTTGGTCTATAATCCTGAAAATTGGCCAGAAAATCCTCTGTAACCTACTAAATCTGACTGCACAGGTTTCAGAATTACATCTGGTATAGCAGTGATTACTGATGTGGTATTTGGCCTCCAGCAGGCCTGTAATTCGCCTGCTGGGGGGTGCATTAAAGTACACTCATTTTTTGCCCAATAAGTCAGAAGTAAGGCTATAAACCATATTTTCTGCGAGAGAGGGAGCCACTAAGAGAGAATTAAGTAGTGTATTCCTTTAGAAATACACACCAAGTCCAAAATGCCTGCCTTGGGAGTGCATGTAGGGAGGGTACCATTAAGTGGCAAGCCAGCCCAAAACACCCCTTAAAGTTGTTGGATCTGGCTCAAATTTTCACAGAAAACTCAATTTATATCAGGGAATAGAATTGCATTGGTCTGGGCCACTCGAGAGCCATATTAGAAATTTCATTTCCAGGGTGTGGGGCTGGCCTGGGCCCCCCTCATGGGGGTTATGTCAAGTATATCACAATGTGGCCAATCTGGAGCCCTTAATTAATTTCATGCATGTTTTGACAATAAATGAGGACATTTTAGGCGCATTTGGAACATTACATGTCTGAAGAGAAATTATTGAACTCAAATAGTGCTGTTAAAATGGTCAAAAAAAGATGTAAATCAGCCCAAACCAGTACCAAATGTTGGTCTATAATCCTGAAATTTGGCCAGAAAATCCTCTGTAACCTACTAAATGTGACTGCACAGGTTTCAGAATTACATCTGGTATAGCAGTGATTACTGATGTGGTATTTGGCCTCCAGCAGGCCTGTAATTCGCCTGCTGGGGGGTGCATTAAAGTACACTCATTTTTTGCCCAATAAGTCAGAAGTAAGGCTATAAACCATATTTTCTGTGAGAGAGGGAGCCACTAAGAGAGAATTAAGTAGTGTATTCCTTTAGAAATACACACCAAGTCCAAAATGCCTGCCTTGGGAGTGCATGTAGGGAGGGTACCATTAAGTGGCAAGCCAGCCCAAAACACCCCTTAAAGTTGTTGGATCTGGCTCAAATTTTCACAGAAAACTCAATTTATATCAGGGAATAGAATTGCATTGGTATGGGCCACTCGAGAGCCATATTAGAAATTTCATTTCCGGGGTGTGGGGCTGGCCTGGGCCCCCCTCATGGGGGTTATGTCAAGTATATCACAATGTGGCCAATCTGGAGCCCTTAATTAATTTCATGCATGTTTTGACAATAAATGAGGACATTTTAGGCGCATTTGGAACATTACATGTCTGAAGAGAAATTATTGAACTCAAATAGTGCTGTTAAAATGGTCAAAAAAAGATGTAAATCAGCCCAAACCAGTACCAAATGTTGGTCTATAATCCTGAAATTTGGCCAGAAAATCCTCTGTAACCTACTAAATCTGACTGCACAGGTTTCAGAATTACATCTGGTATAGCAGTGATTACTGATGTGGTATTTGGCCTCCAGCAGGCCTGTAATTCGCCTGCTGGGGGGTGCATTAAAGTACACTCATTTTTTGCCCAATAAGTCAGAAGTAAGGCTATAAACCATATTTTCTGCGAGAGAGGGAGCCACTAAGAGAGAATTAAGTAGTGTATTCCTTTAGAAATACACACCAAGTCCAAAATGCCTGCCTTGGGAGTGCATGTAGGGAGGGTACCACTAAGTGGCAAGCCAGCCCAAAACACCCCTTAAAGTTGTTGGATCTGGCTCAAATTTTCACAGAAAACTCAATTTATATCAGGGAATAGAATTGCATTGGTATGGGCCACTCGAGAGCCATATTAGAAATTTCATTTCCGGGGTGTGGGGCTGGCCTGGGCCCCCCTCATGGGGGTTATGTCAAATATATCACAATGTGGCCAATCTGGAGCCCTTAATTAATTTCATGCATGTTTTGACAATAAATGAGGACATTTTAGGCACATTTGGAACATTACATGTCTGAAGAGAAATTATTGAACTCAAATAGTGCTGTTAAAATGGTCAAAAAAGGATGTAAATCAGCCCAAACCAGTACCAAATGTTGGTCTATAATCCTGAAAATTGGCCAGAAAATCCTCTGTAACCTACTAAATCTGACTGCACAGGTTTCAGAATTACATCTGGTATAGCAGTGATTACTGATGTGGTATTTGGCCTCCAGCAGGCCTGTAATTCGCCTGCTGGGGGGTGCATTAAAGTACACTCATTTTTTGCCCAATAAGTCAGAAGTAAGGCTATAAACCATATTTTCTGCGAGAGAGGGAGCCACTAAGAGAGAATTAAGTAGTGTATTCCTTTAGAAATACACACCAAGTCCAAAATGCCTGCCTTGGGAGTGCATGTAGGGAGGGTACCATTAAGTGGCAAGCCAGCCCAAAACACCCCTTAAAGTTGTTGGATCTGGCTCAAATTTTCACAGAAAACTCAATTTATATCAGGGAATAGAATTGCATTGGTCTGGGCCACTCGAGAGCCATATTAGAAATTTCATTTCCAGGGTGTGGGGCTGGCCTGGGCCCCCCTCATGGGGGTTATGTCAAGTATATCACAATGTGGCCAATCTGGAGCCCTTAATTAATTTCATGCATGTTTTGACAATAAATGAGGACATTTTAGGCGCATTTGGAACATTACATGTCTGAAGAGAAATTATTGAACTCAAATAGTGCTGTTAAAATGGTCAAAAAAAGATGTAAATCAGCCCAAACCAGTACCAAATGTTGGTCTATAATCCTGAAATTTGGCCAGAAAATCCTCTGTAACCTACTAAATGTGACTGCACAGGTTTCAGAATTACATCTGGTATAGCAGTGATTACTGATGTGGTATTTGGCCTCCAGCAGGCCTGTAATTCGCCTGCTGGGGGGTGCATTAAAGTACACTCATTTTTTGCCCAATAAGTCAGAAGTAAGGCTATAAACCATATTTTCTGTGAGAGAGGGAGCCACTAAGAGAGAATTAAGTAGTGTATTCCTTTAGAAATACACACCAAGTCCAAAATGCCTGCCTTGGGAGTGCATGTAGGGAGGGTACCATTAAGTGGCAAGCCAGCCCAAAACACCCCTTAAAGTTGTTGGATCTGGCTCAAATTTTCACAGAAAACTCAATTTATATCAGGGAATAGAATTGCATTGGTATGGGCCACTCGAGAGCCATATTAGAAATTTCATTTCCGGGGTGTGGGGCTGGCCTGGGCCCCCCTCATGGGGGTTATGTCAAGTATATCACAATGTGGCCAATCTGGAGCCCTTAATTAATTTCATGCATGTTTTGACAATAAATGAGGACATTTTAGGCGCATTTGGAACATTACATGTCTGAAGAGAAATTATTGAACTCAAATAGTGCTGTTAAAATGGTCAAAAAAAGATGTAAATCAGCCCAAACCAGTACCAAATGTTGGTCTATAATCCTGAAATTTGGCCAGAAAATCCTCTGTAACCTACTAAATCTGACTGCACAGGTTTCAGAATTACATCTGGTATAGCAGTGATTACTGATGTGGTATTTGGCCTCCAGCAGGCCTGTAATTCGCCTGCTGGGGGGTGCATTAAAGTACACTCATTTTTTGCCCAATAAGTCAGAAGTAAGGCTATAAACCATATTTTCTGCGAGAGAGGGAGCCACTAAGAGAGAATTAAGTAGTGTATTCCTTTAGAAATACACACCAAGTCCAAAATGCCTGCCTTGGGAGTGCATGTAGGGAGGGTACCATTAAGTGGCAAGCCAGCCCAAAACACCCCTTAAAGTTGTTGGATCTGGCTCAAATTTTCACAGAAAACTCAATTTATATCAGGGAATAGAATTGCATTGGTCTGGGCCACTCGAGAGCCATATTAGAAATTTCATTTCCAGGGTGTGGGGCTGGCCTGGGCCCCCCTCATGGGGGTTATGTCAAGTATATCACAATGTGGCCAATCTGGAGCCCTTAATTAATTTCATGCATGTTTTGACAATAAATGAGGACATTTTAGGCGCATTTGGAACATTACATGTCTGAAGAGAAATTATTGAACTCAAATAGTGCTGTTAAAATGGTCAAAAAAAGATGTAAATCAGCCCAAACCAGTACCAAATGTTGGTCTATAATCCTGAAATTTGGCCAGAAAATCCTCTGTAACCTACTAAATGTGACTGCACAGGTTTCAGAATTACATCTGGTATAGCAGTGATTACTGATGTGGTATTTGGCCTCCAGCAGGCCTGTAATTCGCCTGCTGGGGGGTGCATTAAAGTACACTCATTTTTTGCCCAATAAGTCAGAAGTAAGGCTATAAACCATATTTTCTGCGAGAGAGGGAGCCACTAAGAGAGAATTAAGTAGTGTATTCCTTTAGAAATACACACCAAGTCCAAAATGCCTGCCTTGGGAGTGCATGTAGGGAGGGTACCATTAAGTGGCAAGCCAGCCCAAAACACCCCTTAAAGTTGTTGGATCTGGCTCAAATTTTCACAGAAAACTCAATTTATATCAGGGAATAGAATTGCATTGGTATGGGCCACTCGAGAGCCATATTAGAAATTTCATTTCCGGGGTGTGGGGCTGGCCTGGGCCCCCCTCATGGGGGTTATGTCAAGTATATCACAATGTGGCCAATCTGGAGCCCTTAATTAATTTCATGCATGTTTTGACAATAAATGAGGACATTTTAGGCGCATTTGGAACATTACATGTCTGAAGAGAAATTATTGAACTCAAATAGTGCTGTTAAAATGGTCAAAAAAAGATGTAAATCAGCCCAAACCAGTACCAAATGTTGGTCTATAATCCTGAAATTTGGCCAGAAAATCCTCTGTAACCTACTAAATCTGACTGCACAGGTTTCAGAATTACATCTGGTATAGCAGTGATTACTGATGTGGTATTTGGCCTCCAGCAGGCCTGTAATTCGCCTGCTGGGGGGTGCATTAAAGTACACTCATTTTTTGCCCAATAAGTCAGAAGTAAGGCTATAAACCATATTTTCTGCGAGAGAGGGAGCCACTAAGAGAGAATTAAGTAGTGTATTCCTTTAGAAATACACACCAAGTCCAAAATGCCTGCCTTGGGAGTGCATGTAGGGAGGGTACCATTAAGTGGCAAGCCAGCCCAAAACACCCCTTAAAGTTGTTGGATCTGGCTCAAATTTTCACAGAAAACTCAATTTATATCAGGGAATAGAATTGCATTGGTCTGGGCCACTCGAGAGCCATATTAGAAATTTCATTTCCAGGGTGTGGGGCTGGCCTGGGCCCCCCTCATGGGGGTTATGTCAAGTATATCACAATGTGGCCAATCTGGAGCCCTTAATTAATTTCATGCATGTTTTGACAATAAATGAGGACATTTTAGGCGCATTTGGAACATTACATGTCTGAAGAGAAATTATTGAACTCAAATAGTGCTGTTAAAATGGTCAAAAAAAGATGTAAATCAGCCCAAACCAGTACCAAATGTTGGTCTATAATCCTGAAATTTGGCCAGAAAATCCTCTGTAACCTACTAAATGTGACTGCACAGGTTTCAGAATTACATCTGGTATAGCAGTGATTACTGATGTGGTATTTGGCCTCCAGCAGGCCTGTAATTCGCCTGCTGGGGGGTGCATTAAAGTACACTCATTTTTTGCCCAATAAGTCAGAAGTAAGGCTATAAACCATATTTTCTGCGAGAGAGGGAGCCACTAAGAGAGAATTAAGT
This sequence comes from Sabellastarte sp. h YS-2021, assembly GCA_964017235.1. Lineage (NCBI taxonomy): Eukaryota > Metazoa > Annelida > Polychaeta > Sabellida > Sabellidae > Sabellastarte > Sabellastarte sp. h YS-2021. The sequence continues at coordinate 67,465,905 of OZ024936.1, forward strand.
AGTGTATTCCTTTAGAAATACACACCAAGTCCAAAATGCCTGCCTTGGGAGTGCATGTAGGGAGGGTACCATTAAGTGGCAAGCCAGCCCAAAACACCCCTTAAAGTTGTTGGATCTGGCTCAAATTTTCACAGAAAACTCAATTTATATCAGGGAATAGAATTGCATTGGTATGGGCCACTCGAGAGCCATATTAGAAATTTCATTTCCGGGGTGTGGGGCTGGCCTGGGCCCCCCTCATGGGGGTTATGTCAAATATATCACAATGTGGCCAATCTGGAGCCCTTAATTAATTTCATGCATGTTTTGACAATAAATGAGGACATTTTAGGCGCATTTGGAACATTACATGTCTGAAGAGAAATTATTGAACTCAAATAGTGCTGTTAAAATGGTCAAAAAAGGATGTAAATCAGCCCAAACCAGTACCAAATGTTGGTCTATAATCCTGAAAATTGGCCAGAAAATCCTCTGTAACCTACTAAATCTGACTGCACAGGTTTCAGAATTACATCTGGTATAGCAGTGATTACTGATGTGGTATTTGGCCTCCAGCAGGCCTGTAATTCGCCTGCTGGGGGGTGCATTAAAGTACACTCATTTTTTGCCCAATAAGTCAGAAGTAAGGCTATAAACCATATTTTCTGCGAGAGAGGGAGCCACTAAGAGAGAATTAAGTAGTGTATTCCTTTAGAAATACACACCAAGTCCAAAATGCCTGCCTTGGGAGTGCATGTAGGGAGGGTACCATTAAGTGGCAAGCCAGCCCAAAACACCCCTTAAAGTTGTTGGATCTGGCTCAAATTTTCACAGAAAACTCAATTTATATCAGGGAATAGAATTGCATTGGTCTGGGCCACTCGAGAGCCATATTAGAAATTTCATTTCCAGGGTGTGGGGCTGGCCTGGGCCCCCCTCATGGGGGTTATGTCAAGTATATCACAATGTGGCCAATCTGGAGCCCTTAATTAATTTCATGCATGTTTTGACAATAAATGAGGACATTTTAGGCGCATTTGGAACATTACATGTCTGAAGAGAAATTATTGAACTCAAATAGTGCTGTTAAAATGGTCAAAAAAAGATGTAAATCAGCCCAAACCAGTACCAAATGTTGGTCTATAATCCTGAAATTTGGCCAGAAAATCCTCTGTAACCTACTAAATGTGACTGCACAGGTTTCAGAATTACATCTGGTATAGCAGTGATTACTGATGTGGTATTTGGCCTCCAGCAGGCCTGTAATTCGCCTGCTGGGGGGTGCATTAAAGTACACTCATTTTTTGCCCAATAAGTCAGAAGTAAGGCTATAAACCATATTTTCTGCGAGAGAGGGAGCCACTAAGAGAGAATTAAGTAGTGTATTCCTTTAGAAATACACACCAAGTCCAAAATGCCTGCCTTGGGAGTGCATGTAGGGAGGGTACCATTAAGTGGCAAGCCAGCCCAAAACACCCCTTAAAGTTGTTGGATCTGGCTCAAATTTTCACAGAAAACTCAATTTATATCAGGGAATAGAATTGCATTGGTATGGGCCACTCGAGAGCCATATTAGAAATTTCATTTCCGGGGTGTGGGGCTGGCCTGGGCCCCCCTCATGGGGGTTATGTCAAGTATATCACAATGTGGCCAATCTGGAGCCCTTAATTAATTTCATGCATGTTTTGACAATAAATGAGGACATTTTAGGCGCATTTGGAACATTACATGTCTGAAGAGAAATTATTGAACTCAAATAGTGCTGTTAAAATGGTCAAAAAAAGATGTAAATCAGCCCAAACCAGTACCAAATGTTGGTCTATAATCCTGAAATTTGGCCAGAAAATCCTCTGTAACCTACTAAATGTGACTGCACAGGTTTCAGAATTACATCTGGTATAGCAGTGATTACTGATGTGGTATTTGGCCTCCAGCAGGCCTGTAATTCGCCTGCTGGGGGGTGCATTAAAGTACACTCATTTTTTGCCCAATAAGTCAGAAGTAAGGCTATAAACCATATTTTCTGCGAGAGAGGGAGCCACTAAGAGAGAATTAAGTAGTGTATTCCTTTAGAAATACACACCAAGTCCAAAATGCCTGCCTTGGGAGTGCATGTAGGGAGGGTACCATTAAGTGGCAAGCCAGCCCAAAACACCCCTTAAAGTTGTTGGATCTGGCTCAAATTTTCACAGAAAACTCAATTTATATCAGGGAATAGAATTGCATTGGTATGGGCCACTCGAGAGCCATATTAGAAATTTCATTTCCGGGGTGTGGGGCTGGCCTGGGCCCCCCTCATGGGGGTTATGTCAAGTATATCACAATGTGGCCAATCTGGAGCCCTTAATTAATTTCATGCATGTTTTGACAATAAATGAGGACATTTTAGGCGCATTTGGAACATTACATGTCTGAAGAGAAATTATTGAACTCAAATAGTGCTGTTAAAATGGTCAAAAAAAGATGTAAATCAGCCCAAACCAGTACCAAATGTTGGTCTATAATCCTGAAATTTGGCCAGAAAATCCTCTGTAACCTACTAAATCTGACTGCACAGGTTTCAGAATTACATCTGGTATAGCAGTGATTACTGATGTGGTATTTGGCCTCCAGCAGGCCTGTAATTCGCCTGCTGGGGGGTGCATTAAAGTACACTCATTTTTTGCCCAATAAGTCAGAAGTAAGGCTATAAACCATATTTTCTGCGAGAGAGGGAGCCACTAAGAGAGAATTAAGTAGTGTATTCCTTTAGAAATACACACCAAGTCCAAAATGCCTGCCTTGGGAGTGCATGTAGGGAGGGTACCACTAAGTGGCAAGCCAGCCCAAAACACCCCTTAAAGTTGTTGGATCTGGCTCAAATTTTCACAGAAAACTCAATTTATATCAGGGAATAGAATTGCATTGGTATGGGCCACTCGAGAGCCATATTAGAAATTTCATTTCCGGGGTGTGGGGCTGGCCTGGGCCCCCCTCATGGGGGTTATGTCAAATATATCACAATGTGGCCAATCTGGAGCCCTTAATTAATTTCATGCATGTTTTGACAATAAATGAGGACATTTTAGGCACATTTGGAACATTACATGTCTGAAGAGAAATTATTGAACTCAAATAGTGCTGTTAAAATGGTCAAAAAAGGATGTAAATCAGCCCAAACCAGTACCAAATGTTGGTCTATAATCCTGAAAATTGGCCAGAAAATCCTCTGTAACCTACTAAATCTGACTGCACAGGTTTCAGAATTACATCTGGTATAGCAGTGATTACTGATGTGGTATTTGGCCTCCAGCAGGCCTGTAATTCGCCTGCTGGGGGGTGCATTAAAGTACACTCATTTTTTGCCCAATAAGTCAGAAGTAAGGCTATAAACCATATTTTCTGCGAGAGAGGGAGCCACTAAGAGAGAATTAAGTAGTGTATTCCTTTAGAAATACACACCAAGTCCAAAATGCCTGCCTTGGGAGTGCATGTAGGGAGGGTACCACTAAGTGGCAAGCCAGCCCAAAACACCCCTTAAAGTTGTTGGATCTGGCTCAAATTTTCACAGAAAACTCAATTTATATCAGGGAATAGAATTGCATTGGTATGGGCCACTCGAGAGCCATATTAGAAATTTCATTTCCGGGGTGTGGGGCTGGCCTGGGCCCCCCTCATGGGGGTTATGTCAAATATATCACAATGTGGCCAATCTGGAGCCCTTAATTAATTTCATGCATGTTTTGACAATAAATGAGGACATTTTAGGCACATTTGGAACATTACATGTCTGAAGAGAAATTATTGAACTCAAATAGTGCTGTTAAAATGGTCAAAAAAGGATGTAAATCAGCCCAAACCAGTACCAAATGTTGGTCTATAATCCTGAAAATTGGCCAGAAAATCCTCTGTAACCTACTAAATCTGACTGCACAGGTTTCAGAATTACATCTGGTATAGCAGTGATTACTGATGTGGTATTTGGCCTCCAGCAGGCCTGTAATTCGCCTGCTGGGGGGTGCATTAAAGTACACTCATTTTTTGCCCAATAAGTCAGAAGTAAGGCTATAAACCATATTTTCTGCGAGAGAGGGAGCCACTAAGAGAGAATTAAGTAGTGTATTCCTTTAGAAATACACACCAAGTCCAAAATGCCTGCCTTGGGAGTGCATGTAGGGAGGGTACCATTAAGTGGCAAGCCAGCCCAAAACACCCCTTAAAGTTGTTGGATCTGGCTCAAATTTTCACAGAAAACTCAATTTATATCAGGGAATAGAATTGCATTGGTCTGGGCCACTCGAGAGCCATATTAGAAATTTCATTTCCAGGGTGTGGGGCTGGCCTGGGCCCCCCTCATGGGGGTTATGTCAAGTATATCACAATGTGGCCAATCTGGAGCCCTTAATTAATTTCATGCATGTTTTGACAATAAATGAGGACATTTTAGGCGCATTTGGAACATTACATGTCTGAAGAGAAATTATTGAACTCAAATAGTGCTGTTAAAATGGTCAAAAAAAGATGTAAATCAGCCCAAACCAGTACCAAATGTTGGTCTATAATCCTGAAATTTGGCCAGAAAATCCTCTGTAACCTACTAAATGTGACTGCACAGGTTTCAGAATTACATCTGGTATAGCAGTGATTACTGATGTGGTATTTGGCCTCCAGCAGGCCTGTAATTCGCCTGCTGGGGGGTGCATTAAAGTACACTCATTTTTTGCCCAATAAGTCAGAAGTAAGGCTATAAACCATATTTTCTGTGAGAGAGGGAGCCACTAAGAGAGAATTAAGTAGTGTATTCCTTTAGAAATACACACCAAGTCCAAAATGCCTGCCTTGGGAGTGCATGTAGGGAGGGTACCATTAAGTGGCAAGCCAGCCCAAAACACCCCTTAAAGTTGTTGGATCTGGCTCAAATTTTCACAGAAAACTCAATTTATATCAGGGAATAGAATTGCATTGGTATGGGCCACTCGAGAGCCATATTAGAAATTTCATTTCCGGGGTGTGGGGCTGGCCTGGGCCCCCCTCATGGGGGTTATGTCAAGTATATCACAATGTGGCCAATCTGGAGCCCTTAATTAATTTCATGCATGTTTTGACAATAAATGAGGACATTTTAGGCGCATTTGGAACATTACATGTCTGAAGAGAAATTATTGAACTCAAATAGTGCTGTTAAAATGGTCAAAAAAAGATGTAAATCAGCCCAAACCAGTACCAAATGTTGGTCTATAATCCTGAAATTTGGCCAGAAAATCCTCTGTAACCTACTAAATCTGACTGCACAGGTTTCAGAATTACATCTGGTATAGCAGTGATTACTGATGTGGTATTTGGCCTCCAGCAGGCCTGTAATTCGCCTGCTGGGGGGTGCATTAAAGTACACTCATTTTTTGCCCAATAAGTCAGAAGTAAGGCTATAAACCATATTTTCTGCGAGAGAGGGAGCCACTAAGAGAGAATTAAGTAGTGTATTCCTTTAGAAATACACACCAAGTCCAAAATGCCTGCCTTGGGAGTGCATGTAGGGAGGGTACCACTAAGTGGCAAGCCAGCCCAAAACACCCCTTAAAGTTGTTGGATCTGGCTCAAATTTTCACAGAAAACTCAATTTATATCAGGGAATAGAATTGCATTGGTATGGGCCACTCGAGAGCCATATTAGAAATTTCATTTCCGGGGTGTGGGGCTGGCCTGGGCCCCCCTCATGGGGGTTATGTCAAATATATCACAATGTGGCCAATCTGGAGCCCTTAATTAATTTCATGCATGTTTTGACAATAAATGAGGACATTTTAGGCACATTTGGAACATTACATGTCTGAAGAGAAATTATTGAACTCAAATAGTGCTGTTAAAATGGTCAAAAAAGGATGTAAATCAGCCCAAACCAGTACCAAATGTTGGTCTATAATCCTGAAAATTGGCCAGAAAATCCTCTGTAACCTACTAAATCTGACTGCACAGGTTTCAGAATTACATCTGGTATAGCAGTGATTACTGATGTGGTATTTGGCCTCCAGCAGGCCTGTAATTCGCCTGCTGGGGGGTGCATTAAAGTACACTCATTTTTTGCCCAATAAGTCAGAAGTAAGGCTATAAACCATATTTTCTGCGAGAGAGGGAGCCACTAAGAGAGAATTAAGTAGTGTATTCCTTTAGAAATACACACCAAGTCCAAAATGCCTGCCTTGGGAGTGCATGTAGGGAGGGTACCATTAAGTGGCAAGCCAGCCCAAAACACCCCTTAAAGTTGTTGGATCTGGCTCAAATTTTCACAGAAAACTCAATTTATATCAGGGAATAGAATTGCATTGGTCTGGGCCACTCGAGAGCCATATTAGAAATTTCATTTCCAGGGTGTGGGGCTGGCCTGGGCCCCCCTCATGGGGGTTATGTCAAGTATATCACAATGTGGCCAATCTGGAGCCCTTAATTAATTTCATGCATGTTTTGACAATAAATGAGGACATTTTAGGCGCATTTGGAACATTACATGTCTGAAGAGAAATTATTGAACTCAAATAGTGCTGTTAAAATGGTCAAAAAAAGATGTAAATCAGCCCAAACCAGTACCAAATGTTGGTCTATAATCCTGAAATTTGGCCAGAAAATCCTCTGTAACCTACTAAATGTGACTGCACAGGTTTCAGAATTACATCTGGTATAGCAGTGATTACTGATGTGGTATTTGGCCTCCAGCAGGCCTGTAATTCGCCTGCTGGGGGGTGCATTAAAGTACACTCATTTTTTGCCCAATAAGTCAGAAGTAAGGCTATAAACCATATTTTCTGTGAGAGAGGGAGCCACTAAGAGAGAATTAAGTAGTGTATTCCTTTAGAAATACACACCAAGTCCAAAATGCCTGCCTTGGGAGTGCATGTAGGGAGGGTACCATTAAGTGGCAAGCCAGCCCAAAACACCCCTTAAAGTTGTTGGATCTGGCTCAAATTTTCACAGAAAACTCAATTTATATCAGGGAATAGAATTGCATTGGTATGGGCCACTCGAGAGCCATATTAGAAATTTCATTTCCGGGGTGTGGGGCTGGCCTGGGCCCCCCTCATGGGGGTTATGTCAAGTATATCACAATGTGGCCAATCTGGAGCCCTTAATTAATTTCATGCATGTTTTGACAATAAATGAGGACATTTTAGGCGCATTTGGAACATTACATGTCTGAAGAGAAATTATTGAACTCAAATAGTGCTGTTAAAATGGTCAAAAAAAGATGTAAATCAGCCCAAACCAGTACCAAATGTTGGTCTATAATCCTGAAATTTGGCCAGAAAATCCTCTGTAACCTACTAAATCTGACTGCACAGGTTTCAGAATTACATCTGGTATAGCAGTGATTACTGATGTGGTATTTGGCCTCCAGCAGGCCTGTAATTCGCCTGCTGGGGGCTGCATTAAAGTACACTCATTTTTTGCCCAATAAGTCAGAAGTAAGGCTATAAACCATATTTTCTGCGAGAGAGGGAGCCACTAAGAGAGAATTAAGTAGTGTATTCCTTTAGAAATACACACCAAGTCCAAAATGCCTGCCTTGGGAGTGCATGTAGGGAGGGTACCATTAAGTGGCAAGCCAGCCCAAAACACCCCTTAAAGTTGTTGGATCTGGCTCAAATTTTCACAGAAAACTCAATTTATATCAGGGAATAGAATTGCATTGGTATGGGCCACTCGAGAGCCATATTAGAAATTTCATTTCCGGGGTGTGGGGCTGGCCTGGGCCCCCCTCATGGGGGTTATGTCAAATATATCACAATGTGGCCAATCTGGAGCCCTTAATTAATTTCATGCATGTTTTGACAATAAATGAGGACATTTTAGGCGCATTTGGAACATTACATGTCTGAAGAGAAATTATTGAACTCAAATAGTGCTGTTAAAATGGTCAAAAAAAGATGTAAATCAGCCCAAACCAGTACCAAATGTTGGTCTATAATCCTGAAATTTGGCCAGAAAATCCTCTGTAACCTACGAAAATCTGACTGCACAGGTTTCAGAATTACATCTGGTATAGCAGTGATTACTGATGTGGTATTTGGCCTCCAGCAGGCCTGTAATTCGCCTGCTGGGGGGTGCATTAAAGTACACTCATTTTTTGCCCAATAAGTCAGATGTAAGGCTATAAACCATATTTTCTGCGAGAGAGGGAGCCACTAAGAGAGAATTAAGTAGTGTATTCCTTTAGAAATACACACCAAGTCCAAAATGCCTGCCTTGGGAGTGCATGTAGGGAGGGTACCATTAAGTGGCAAGTCAACCCAAAACACCCCTTAAAGTTGTTGGATCTGGCTCAAATTTTCACAGAAAACTCAATTTATATCAGGGAATAGAATTGCATTGGTATGGGCCACTCGAGAGCCATATTAGAAATTTCATTTCCGGGGTGTGGGGCTGGCCTGGGCCCCCCTCATGGGGGTTATGTCAAATATATCACAATGTGGCCAATCTGGAACCCTTAATTAATTTCATGCATGTTTTGACAATAAATGAGGACATTTTAGGCGCATTTGGAACATTACATGTCTGAAGAGAAATTATTGAACTCAAATAGTGCTGTTAAAATGGTCAAAAAAAGATGTAAATCAGCCCAAACCAGTACCAAATGTTGGTCTATAATCCTGAAATTTGGCCAGAAAATCCTCTGTAACCTACTAAATCTGACTGCACAGGTTTCAGAATTACATCTGGTATAGCAGTGATTACTGATGTGGTATTTGGCCTCCAGCAGGCCTGTAATTCGCCTACTGGGGGTGCATTAAAGTACACTCATTTTTTGCCCAATAAGTCAGAAGTAAGGCTATAAACCATATTTTCTGCGAGAGAGGGAGCCACTAAGAGAGAATTAAGTAGTGTATTCCTTTAGAAATACACACCAAGTCCAAAATGCCTGCCTTGGGAGTGCATGTAGGGAGGGTACCACTAAGTGGCAAGCCAGCCCAAAACACCCCTTAAAGTTGTTGGATCTGGCTCAAATTTTCACAGAAAACTCAATTTATATCAGGGAATAGAATTGCATTGGTATGGGCCACTCGAGAGCCATATTAGAAATTTCATTTCCGGGGTGTGGGGCTGGCCTGGGCCCCCCTCATGGGGGTTATGTCAAATATATCACAATGTGGCCAATCTGGAGCCCTTAATTAATTTCATGCATGTTTTGACAATAAATGAGGACATTTTAGGCACATTTGGAACATTACATGTCTGAAGAGAAATTATTGAACTCAAATAGTGCTGTTAAAATGGTCAAAAAAGGATGTAAATCAGCCCAAACCAGTACCAAATGTTGGTCTATAATCCTGAAAATTGGCCAGAAAATCCTCTGTAACCTACTAAATCTGACTGCACAGGTTTCAGAATTACATCTGGTATAGCAGTGATTACTGATGTGGTATTTGGCCTCCAGCAGGCCTGTAATTCGCCTGCTGGGGGGTGCATTAAAGTACACTCATTTTTTGCCCAATAAGTCAGAAGTAAGGCTATAAACCATATTTTCTGCGAGAGAGGGAGCCACTAAGAGAGAATTAAGTAGTGTATTCCTTTAGAAATACACACCAAGTCCAAAATGCCTGCCTTGGGAGTGCATGTAGGGAGGGTACCATTAAGTGGCAAGCCAGCCCAAAACACCCCTTAAAGTTGTTGGATCTGGCTCAAATTTTCACAGAAAACTCAATTTATATCAGGGAATAGAATTGCATTGGTCTGGGCCACTCGAGAGCCATATTAGAAATTTCATTTCCAGGGTGTGGGGCTGGCCTGGGCCCCCCTCATGGGGGTTATGTCAAGTATATCACAATGTGGCCAATCTGGAGCCCTTAATTAATTTCATGCATGTTTTGACAATAAATGAGGACATTTTAGGCGCATTTGGAACATTACATGTCTGAAGAGAAATTATTGAACTCAAATAGTGCTGTTAAAATGGTCAAAAAAAGATGTAAATCAGCCCAAACCAGTACCAAATGTTGGTCTATAATCCTGAAAATTGGCCAGAAAATCCTCTGTAACCTACTAAATCTGACTGCACAGGTTTCAGAATTACATCTGGTATAGCAGTGATTACTGATGTGGTATTTGGCCTCCAGCAGGCCTGTAATTCGCCTGCTGGGGGGTGCATTAAAGTACACTCATTTTTTGCCCAATAAGTCAGAAGTAAGGCTATAAACCATATTTTCTGCGAGAGAGGGAGCCACTAAGAGAGAATTAAGTAGTGTATTCCTTTAGAAATACACACCAAGTCCAAAATGCCTGCCTTGGGAGTGCATGTAGGGAGGGTACCATTAAGTGGCAAGCCAGCCCAAAACACCCCTTAAAGTTGTTGGATCTGGCTCAAATTTTCACAGAAAACTCAATTTATATCAGGGAATAGAATTGCATTGGTCTGGGCCACTCGAGAGCCATATTAGAAATTTCATTTCCAGGGTGTGGGGCTGGCCTGGGCCCCCCTCATGGGGGTTATGTCAAGTATATCACAATGTGGCCAATCTGGAGCCCTTAATTAATTTCATGCATGTTTTGACAATAAATGAGGACATTTTAGGCGCATTTGGAACATTACATGTCTGAAGAGAAATTATTGAACTCAAATAGTGCTGTTAAAATGGTCAAAAAAAGATGTAAATCAGCCCAAACCAGTACCAAATGTTGGTCTATAATCCTGAAATTTGGCCAGAAAATCCTCTGTAACCTACTAAATGTGACTGCACAGGTTTCAGAATTACATCTGGTATAGCAGTGATTACTGATGTGGTATTTGGCCTCCAGCAGGCCTGTAATTCGCCTGCTGGGGGGTGCATTAAAGTACACTCATTTTTTGCCCAATAAGTCAGAAGTAAGGCTATAAACCATATTTTCTGCGAGAGAGGGAGCCACTAAGAGAGAATTAAGTAGTGTATTCCTTTAGAAATACACACCAAGTCCAAAATGCCTGCCTTGGGAGTGCATGTAGGGAGGGTACCATTAAGTGGCAAGCCAGCCCAAAACACCCCTTAAAGTTGTTGGATCTGGCTCAAATTTTCACAGAAAACTCAATTTATATCAGGGAATAGAATTGCATTGGTATGGGCCACTCGAGAGCCATATTAGAAATTTCATTTCCGGGGTGTGGGGCTGGCCTGGGCCCCCCTCATGGGGGTTATGTCAAGTATATCACAATGTGGCCAATCTGGAGCCCTTAATTAATTTCATGCATGTTTTGACAATAAATGAGGACATTTTAGGCGCATTTGGAACATTACATGTCTGAAGAGAAATTATTGAACTCAAATAGTGCTGTTAAAATGGTCAAAAAAAGATGTAAATCAGCCCAAACCAGTACCAAATGTTGGTCTATAATCCTGAAATTTGGCCAGAAAATCCTCTGTAACCTACTAAATCTGACTGCACAGGTTTCAGAATTACATCTGGTATAGCAGTGATTACTGATGTGGTATTTGGCCTCCAGCAGGCCTGTAATTCGCCTGCTGGGGGGTGCATTAAAGTACACTCATTTTTTGCCCAATAAGTCAGAAGTAAGGCTATAAACCATATTTTCTGCGAGAGAGGGAGCCACTAAGAGAGAATTAAGTAGTGTATTCCTTTAGAAATACACACCAAGTCCAAAATGCCTGCCTTGGGAGTGCATGTAGGGAGGGTACCATTAAGTGGCAAGCCAGCCCAAAACACCCCTTAAAGTTGTTGGATCTGGCTCAAATTTTCACAGAAAACTCAATTTATATCAGGGAATAGAATTGCATTGGTATGGGCCACTCGAGAGCCATATTAGAAATTTCATTTCCGGGGTGTGGGGCTGGCCTGGGCCCCCCTCATGGGGGTTATGTCAAATATATCACAATGTGGCCAATCTGGAGCCCTTAATTAATTTCATGCATGTTTTGACAATAAATGAGGACATTTTAGGCGCATTTGGAACATTACATGTCTGAAGAGAAATTATTGAACTCAAATAGTGCTGTTAAAATGGTCAAAAAAAGATGTAAATCAGCCCAAACCAGTACCAAATGTTGGTCTATAATCCTGAAATTTGGCCAGAAAATCCTCTGTAACCTACTAAATGTGACTGCACAGGTTTCAGAATTACATCTGGTATAGCAGTGATTACTGATGTGGTATTTGGCCTCCAGCAGGCCTGTAATTCGCCTGCTGGGGGGTGCATTAAAGTACACTCATTTTTTGCCCAATAAGTCAGATGTAAGGCTATAAACCATATTTTCTGCGAGAGAGGGAGCCACTAAGAGAGAATTAAGTAGTGTATTCCTTTAGAAATACACACCAAGTCCAAAATGCCTGCCTTGGGAGTGCATGTAGGGAGGGTACCATTAAGTGGCAAGTCAACCCAAAACACCCCTTAAAGTTGTTGGATCTGGCTCAAATTTTCACAGAAAACTCAATTTATATCAGGGAATAGAATTGCATTGGTATGGACCACTCGAGAGCCATATTAGAAATTTCATTTCCGGGGTGTGGGGCTGGCCTGGGCCCCCCTCATGGGGGTTATGTCAAATATATCACAATGTGGCCAATCTGGAACCCTTAATTAATTTCATGCATGTTTTGACAATAAATGAGGACATTTTAGGCGCATTTGGAACATTACATGTCTGAAGAGAAATTATTGAACTCAAATAGTGCTGTTAAAATGGTCAAAAAAAGATGTAAATCAGCCCAAACCAGTACCAAATGTTGGTCTATAATCCTGAAATTTGGCCAGAAAATCCTCTGTAACCTACTAAATCTGACTGCACAGGTTTCAGAATTACATCTGGTATAGCAGTGATTACTGATGTGGTATTTGGCCTCCAGCAGGCCTGTAATTCGCCTGCTGGGGGGTGCATTAAAGTACACTCATTTTTTGCCCAATAAGTCAGAAGTAAGGCTATAAACCATATTTTCTGCGAGAGAGGGAGCCACTAAGAGAGAATTAAGTAGTGTATTCCTTTAGAAATACACACCAAGTCCAAAATGCCTGCCTTGGGAGTGCATGTAGGGAGGGTACCATTAAGTGGCAAGCCAGCCCAAAACACCCCTTAAAGTTGTTGGATCTGGCTCAAATTTTCACAGAAAACTCAATTTATATCAGGGAATAGAATTGCATTGGTATGGGCCACTCGAGAGCCATATTAGAAATTTCATTTCCGGGGTGTGGGGCTGGCCTGGGCCCCCCTCATGGGGGTTATGTCAAATATATCACAATGTGGCCAATCTGGAGCCCTTAATTAATTTCATGCATGTTTTGACAATAAATGAGGACATTTTAGGCACATTTGGAACATTACATGTCTGAAGAGAAATTATTGAACTCAAATAGTGCTGTTAAAATAGTCAAAAAAGGATGTAAATCAGCCCAAACCAGTACCAAATGTTGGTCTATAATCCTGAAAATTGGCCAGAAAATCCTCTGTAACCTACTAAATCTGACTGCACAGGTTTCAGAATTACATCTGGTATAGCAGTGATTACTGATGTGGTATTTGGCCTCCAGCAGGCCTGTAATTCGCCTGCTGGGGGGTGCATTAAAGTACACTCATTTTTTGCCCAATAAGTCAGATGTAAGGCTATAAACCATATTTTCTGCGAGAGAGGGAGCCACTAAGAGAGAATTAAGTAGTGTATTCCTTTAGAAATACACACCAAGTCCAAAATGCCTGCCTTGGGAGTGCATGTAGGGAGGGTACCATTAAGTGGCAAGCCAGCCCAAAACACCCCTTAAAGTTGTTGGATCTGGCTCAAATTTTCACAGAAAACTCAATTTATATCAGGGAATAGAATTGCATTGGTATGGGCCACTCGAGAGCCATATTAGAAATTTCATTTCCGGGGTGTGGGGCTGGCCTGGGCCCCCCTCATGGGGGTTATGTCAAATATATCACAATGTGGCCAATCTGGAGCCCTTAATTAATTTCATGCATGTTTTGACAATAAATGAGGACATTTTAGGCACATTTGGAACATTACATGTCTGAAGAGAAATTATTGAACTCAAATAGTGCTGTTAAAATGGTCAAAAAAGGATGTAAATCAGCCCAAACCAGTACCAAATGTTGGTCTATAATCCTGAAATTTGGCCAGAAAATCCTCTGTAACCTACTAAATGTGACTGCACAGGTTTCAGAATTACATCTGGTATAGCAGTGATTACTGATGTGGTATTTGGCCTCCAGCAGGCCTGTAATTCGCCTGCTGGGGGGTGCATTAAAGTACACTCATTTTTTGCCCAATAAGTCAGAAGTAAGGCTATAAACCATATTTTCTGCGAGAGAGGGAGCCACTAAGAGAGAATTAAGTAGTGTATTCCTTTAGAAATACACACCAAGTCCAAAATGCCTGCCTTGGGAGTGCATGTAGGGAGGGTACCATTAAGTGGCAAGCCAGCCCAAAACACCCCTTAAAGTTGTTGGATCTGGCTCAAATTTTCACAGAAAACTCAATTTATATCAGGGAATAGAATTGCATTGGTCTGGGCCACTCGAGAGCCATATTAGAAATTTCATTTCCAGGGTGTGGGGCTGGCCTGGGCCCCCCTCATGGGGGTTATGTCAAGTATATCACAATGTGGCCAATCTGGAGCCCTTAATTAATTTCATGCATGTTTTGACAATAAATGAGGACATTTTAGGCGCATTTGGAACATTACATGTCTGAAGAGAAATTATTGAACTCAAATAGTGCTGTTAAAATGGTCAAAAAAAGATGTAAATCAGCCCAAACCAGTACCAAATGTTGGTCTATAATCCTGAAATTTGGCCAGAAAATCCTCTGTAACCTACTAAATCTGACTGCACAGGTTTCAGAATTACATCTGGTATAGCAGTGATTACTGATGTGGTATTTGGCCTCCAGCAGGCCTGTAATTCGCCTGCTGGGGGGTGCATTAAAGTACACTCATTTTTTGCCCAATAAGTCAGAAGTAAGGCTATAAACCATATTTTCTGCGAGAGAGGGAGCCACTAAGAGAGAATTAAGTAGTGTATTCCTTTAGAAATACACACCAAGTCCAAAATGCCTGCCTTGGGAGTGCATGTAGGGAGGGTACCATTAAGTGGCAAGCCAGCCCAAAACACCCCTTAAAGTTGTTGGATCTGGCTCAAATTTTCACAGAAAACTCAATTTATATCAGGGAATAGAATTGCATTGGTATGGGCCACTCGAGAGCCATATTAGAAATTTCATTTCCGGGGTGTGGGGCTGGCCTGGGCCCCCCTCATGGGGGTTATGTCAAATATATCACAATGTGGCCAATCTGGAGCCCTTAATTAATTTCATGCATGTTTTGACAATAAATGAGGACATTTTAGGCACATTTGGAACATTACATGTCTGAAGAGAAATTATTGAACTCAAATAGTGCTGTTAAAATGGTCAAAAAAGGATGTAAATCAGCCCAAACCAGTACCAAATGTTGGTCTATAATCCTGAAAATTGGCCAGAAAATCCTCTGTAACCTACTAAATCTGACTGCACAGGTTTCAGAATTACATCTGGTATAGCAGTGATTACTGATGTGGTATTTGGCCTCCAGCAGGCCTGTAATTCGCCTGCTGGGGGGTGCATTAAAGTACACTCATTTTTTGCCCAATAAGTCAGATGTAAGGCTATAAACCATATTTTCTGCGAGAGAGGGAGCCACTAAGAGAGAATTAAGTAGTGTATTCCTTTAGAAATACACACCAAGTCCAAAATGCCTGCCTTGGGAGTGCATGTAGGGAGGGTACCATTAAGTGGCAAGCCAGCCCAAAACACCCCTTAAAGTTGTTGGATCTGGCTCAAATTTTCACAGAAAACTCAATTTATATCAGGGAATAGAATTGCATTGGTATGGGCCACTCGAGAGCCATATTAGAAATTTCATTTCCGGGGTGTGGGGCTGGCCTGGGCCCCCCTCATGGGGGTTATGTCAAATATATCACAATGTGGCCAATCTGGAGCCCTTAATTAATTTCATGCATGTTTTGACAATAAATGAGGACATTTTAGGCACATTTGGAACATTACATGTCTGAAGAGAAATTATTGAACTCAAATAGTGCTGTTAAAATGGTCAAAAAAGGATGTAAATCAGCCCAAACCAGTACCAAATGTTGGTCTATAATCCTGAAAATTGGCCAGAAAATCCTCTGTAACCTACTAAATCTGACTGCACAGGTTTCAGAATTACATCTGGTATAGCAGTGATTACTGATGTGGTATTTGGCCTCCAGCAGGCCTGTAATTCGCCTGCTGGGGGGTGCATTAAAGTACACTCATTTTTTGCCCAATAAGTCAGAAGTAAGGCTATAAACCATATTTTCTGCGAGAGAGGGAGCCACTAAGAGAGAATTAAGTAGTGTATTCCTTTAGAAATACACACCAAGTCCAAAATGCCTGCCTTGGGAGTGCATGTAGGGAGGGTACCATTAAGTGGCAAGCCAGCCCAAAACACCCCTTAAAGTTGTTGGATCTGGCTCAAATTTTCACAGAAAACTCAATTTATATCAGGGAATAGAATTGCATTGGTCTGGGCCACTCGAGAGCCATATTAGAAATTTCATTTCCAGGGTGTGGGGCTGGCCTGGGCCCCCCTCATGGGGGTTATGTCAAGTATATCACAATGTGGCCAATCTGGAGCCCTTAATTAATTTCATGCATGTTTTGACAATAAATGAGGACATTTTAGGCGCATTTGGAACATTACATGTCTGAAGAGAAATTATTGAACTCAAATAGTGCTGTTAAAATGGTCAAAAAAAGATGTAAATCAGCCCAAACCAGTACCAAATGTTGGTCTATAATCCTGAAATTTGGCCAGAAAATCCTCTGTAACCTACTAAATCTGACTGCACAGGTTTCAGAATTACATCTGGTATAGCAGTGATTACTGATGTGGTATTTGGCCTCCAGCAGGCCTGTAATTCGCCTGCTGGGGGGTGCATTAAAGTACACTCATTTTTTGCCCAATAAGTCAGATGTAAGGCTATAAACCATATTTTCTGCGAGAGAGGGAGCCACTAAGAGAGAATTAAGTAGTGTATTCCTTTAGAAATACACACCAAGTCCAAAATGCCTGCCTTGGGAGTGCATGTAGGGAGGGTACCATTAAGTGGCAAGTCAACCCAAAACACCCCTTAAAGTTGTTGGATCTGGCTCAAATTTTCACAGAAAACTCAATTTATATCAGGGAATAGAATTGCATTGGTATGGGCCACTCGAGAGCCATATTAGAAATTTCATTTCCGGGGTGTGGGGCTGGCCTGGGCCCCCCTCATGGGGGTTATGTCAAATATATCACAATGTGGCCAATCTGGAACCCTTAATTAATTTCATGCATGTTTTGACAATAAATGAGGACATTTTAGGCGCATTTGGAACATTACATGTCTGAAGAGAAATTATTGAACTCAAATAGTGCTGTTAAAATGGTCAAAAAAAGATGTAAATCAGCCCAAACCAGTACCAAATGTTGGTCTATAATCCTGAAATTTGGCCAGAAAATCCTCTGTAACCTACTAAATCTGACTGCACAGGTTTCAGAATTACATCTGGTATAGCAGTGATTACTGATGTGGTATTTGGCCTCCAGCAGGCCTGTAATTCGCCTGCTGGGGGGTGCATTAAAGTACACTCATTTTTTGCCCAATAAGTCAGAAGTAAGGCTATAAACCATATTTTCTGCGAGAGAGGGAGCCACTAAGAGAGAATTAAGTAGTGTATTCCTTTAGAAATACACACCAAGTCCAAAATGCCTGCCTTGGGAGTGCATGTAGGGAGGGTACCATTAAGTGGCAAGCCAGCCCAAAACACCCCTTAAAGTTGTTGGATCTGGCTCAAATTTTCACAGAAAACTCAATTTATATCAGGGAATAGAATTGCATTGGTATGGGCCACTCGAGAGCCATATTAGAAATTTCATTTCCGGGGTGTGGGGCTGGCCTGGGCCCCCCTCATGGGGGTTATGTCAAATATATCACAATGTGGCCAATCTGGAGCCCTTAATTAATTTCATGCATGTTTTGACAATAAATGAGGACATTTTAGGCGCATTTGGAACATTACATGTCTGAAGAGAAATTATTGAACTCAAATAGTGCTGTTAAAATGGTCAAAAAAAGATGTAAATCAGCCCAAACCAGTACCAAATGTTGGTCTATAATCCTGAAATTTGGCCAGAAAATCCTCTGTAACCTACTAAATCTGACTGCACAGGTTTCAGAATTACATCTGGTATAGCAGTGATTACTGATGTGGTATTTGGCCTCCAGCAGGCCTGTAATTCGCCTGCTGGGGGGTGCATTAAAGTACACTCATTTTTTGCCCAATAAGTCAGATGTAAGGCTATAAACCATATTTTCTGCGAGAGAGGGAGCCACTAAGAGAGAATTAAGTAGTGTATTCCTTTAGAAATACACACCAAGTCCAAAATGCCTGCCTTGGGAGTGCATGTAGGGAGGGTACCATTAAGTGGCAAGTCAACCCAAAACACCCCTTAAAGTTGTTGGATCTGGCTCAAATTTTCACAGAAAACTCAATTTATATCAGGGAATAGAATTGCATTGGTATGGGCCACTCGAGAGCCATATTAGAAATTTCATTTCCGGGGTGTGGGGCTGGCCTGGGCCCCCCTCATGGGGGTTATGTCAAATATATCACAATGTGGCCAATCTGGAACCCTTAATTAATTTCATGCATGTTTTGACAATAAATGAGGACATTTTAGGCGCATTTGGAACATTACATGTCTGAAGAGAAATTATTGAACTCAAATAGTGCTGTTAAAATGGTCAAAAAAAGATGTAAATCAGCCCAAACCAGTACCAAATGTTGGTCTATAATCCTGAAATTTGGCCAGAAAATCCTCTGTAACCTACTAAATCTGACTGCACAGGTTTCAGAATTACATCTGGTATAGCAGTGATTACTGATGTGGTATTTGGCCTCCAGCAGGCCTGTAATTCGCCTGCTGGGGGGTGCATTAAAGTACACTCATTTTTTGCCCAATAAGTCAGAAGTAAGGCTATAAACCATATTTTCTGCGAGAGAGGGAGCCACTAAGAGAGAATTAAGTAGTGTATTCCTTTAGAAATACACACCAAGTCCAAAATGCCTGCCTTGGGAGTGCATGTAGGGAGGGTACCATTAAGTGGCAAGCCAGCCCAAAACACCCCTTAAAGTTGTTGGATCTGGCTCAAATTTTCACAGAAAACTCAATTTATATCAGGGAATAGAATTGCATTGGTATGGGCCACTCGAGAGCCATATTAGAAATTTCATTTCCGGGGTGTGGGGCTGGCCTGGGCCCCCCTCATGGGGGTTATGTCAAATATATCACAATGTGGCCAATCTGGAGCCCTTAATTAATTTCATGCATGTTTTGACAATAAATGAGGACATTTTAGGCACATTTGGAACATTACATGTCTGAAGAGAAATTATTGAACTCAAATAGTGCTGTTAAAATGGTCAAAAAAGGATGTAAATCAGCCCAAACCAGTACCAAATGTTGGTCTATAATCCTGAAAATTGGCCAGAAAATCCTCTGTAACCTACTAAATCTGACTGCACAGGTTTCAGAATTACATCTGGTATAGCAGTGATTACTGATGTGGTATTTGGCCTCCAGCAGGCCTGTAATTCGCCTGCTGGGGGGTGCATTAAAGTACACTCATTTTTTGCCCAATAAGTCAGAAGTAAGGCTATAAACCATATTTTCTGCGAGAGAGGGAGCCACTAAGAGAGAATTAAGTAGTGTATTCCTTTAGAAATACACACCAAGTCCAAAATGCCTGCCTTGGGAGTGCATGTAGGGAGGGTACCATTAAGTGGCAAGCCAGCCCAAAACACCCCTTAAAGTTGTTGGATCTGGCTCAAATGTTCACAGAAAACTCAATTTATATCAGGGAATAGAATTGCATTGGTCTGGGCCACTCGAGAGCCATATTAGAAATTTCATTTCCAGGGTGTGGGGCTGGCCTGGGCCCCCCTCATGGGGGTTATGTCAAGTATATCACAATGTGGCCAATCTGGAGCCCTTAATTAATTTCATGCATGTTTTGACAATAAATGAGGACATTTTAGGCGCATTTGGAACATTACATGTCTGAAGAGAAATTATTGAACTCAAATAGTGCTGTTAAAATGGTCAAAAAAAGATGTAAATCAGCCCAAACCAGTACCAAATGTTGGTCTATAATCCTGAAATTTGGCCAGAAAATCCTCTGTAACCTACTAAATCTGACTGCACAGGTTTCAGAATTACATCTGGTATAGCAGTGATTACTGATGTGGTATTTGGCCTCCAGCAGGCCTGTAATTCGCCTGCTGGGGGGTGCATTAAAGTACACTCATTTTTTGCCCAATAAGTCAGAAGTAAGGCTATAAACCATATTTTCTGCGAGAGAGGGAGCCACTAAGAGAGATTTAAGTAGTGTATTCCTTTAGAAATACACACCAAGTCCAAAATGCCTGCCTTGGGAGTGCATGTAGGGAGGGTACCATTAAGTGGCAAGCCAGCCCAAAACACCCCTTAAAGTTGTTGGATCTGGCTCAAATTTTCACAGAAAACTCAATTTATATCAGGGAATAGAATTGCATTGGTATGGGCCACTCGAGAGCCATATTAGAAATTTCATTTCCGGGGTGTGGGGCTGGCCTGGGCCCCCCTCATGGGGGTTATGTCAAATATATCACAATGTGGCCAATCTGGAGCCCTTAATTAATTTCATGCATGTTTTGACAATAAATGAGGACATTTTAGGCACATTTGGAACATTACATGTCTGAAGAGAAATTATTGAACTCAAATAGTGCTGTTAAAATAGTCAAAAAAAGATGTAAATCAGCCCAAACCAGTACCAAATGTTGGTCTATAATCCTGAAAATTGGCCAGAAAATCCTCTGTAACCTACTAAATCTGACTGCACAGGTTTCAGAATTACATCTGGTATAGCAGTGATTACTGATGTGGTATTTGGCCTCCAGCAGGCCTGTAATTCGCCTGCTGGGGGGTGCATTAAAGTACACTCATTTTTTGCCCAATAAGTCAGAAGTAAGGCTATAAACCATATTTTCTGCGAGAGAGGGAGCCACTAAGAGAGAATTAAGTAGTGTATTCCTTTAGAAATACACACCAAGTCCAAAATGCCTGCCTTGGGAGTGCATGTAGGGAGGGTACCATTAAGTGGCAAGCCAGCCCAAAACACCCCTTAAAGTTGTTGGATCTGGCTCAAATTTTCACAGAAAACTCAATTTATATCAGGGAATAGAATTGCATTGGTATGGGCCACTCGAGAGCCATATTAGAAATTTCATTTCCGGGGTGTGGGGCTGGCCTGGGCCCCCCTCATGGGGGTTATGTCAAATATATCACAATGTGGCCAATCTGGAGCCCTTAATTAATTTCATGCATGTTTTGACAATAAATGAGGACATTTTAGGCGCATTTGGAACATTACATGTCTGAAGAGAAATTATTGAACTCAAATAGTGCTGTTAAAATGGTCAAAAAAAGATGTAAATCAGCCCAAACCAGTACCAAATGTTGGTCTATAATCCTGAAATTTGGCCAGAAAATCCTCTGTAACCTACTAAATCTGACTGCACAGGTTTCAGAATTACATCTGGTATAGCAGTGATTACTGATGTGGTATTTGGCCTCCAGCAGGCCTGTAATTCGCCTGCTGGGGGGTGCATTAAAGTACACTCATTTTTTGCCCAATAAGTCAGAAGTAAGGCTATAAACCATATTTTCTGCGAGAGAGGGAGCCACTAAGAGAGAATTAAGTAGTGTATTCCTTTAGAAATACACACCAAGTCCAAAATGCCTGCCTTGGGAGTGCATGTAGGGAGGGTACCATTAAGTGGCAAGCCAGCCCAAAACACCCCTTAAAGTTGTTGGATCTGGCTCAAATTTTCACAGAAAACTCAATTTATATCAGGGAATAGAATTGCATTGGTATGGGCCACTCGAGAGCCATATTAGAAATTTCATTTCCGGGGTGTGGGGCTGGCCTGGGCCCCCCTCATGGGGGTTATGTCAAATATATCACAATGTGGCCAATCTGGAGCCCTTAATTAATTTCATGCATGTTTTGACAATAAATGAGGACATTTTAGGCGCATTTGGAACATTACATGTCTGAAGAGAAATTATTGAACTCAAATAGTGCTGTTAAAATGGTCAAAAAAAGATGTAAATCAGCCCAAACCAGTACCAAATGTTGGTCTATAATCCTGAAATTTGGCCAGAAAATCCTCTGTAACCTACTAAATCTGACTGCACAGGTTTCAGAATTACATCTGGTATAGCAGTGATTACTGATGTGGTATTTGGCCTCCAGCAGGCCTGTAATTCGCCTGCTGGGGGGTGCATTAAAGTACACTCATTTTTTGCCCAATAAGTCAGATGTAAGGCTATAAACCATATTTTCTGCGAGAGAGGGAGCCACTAAGAGAGAATTAAGTAGTGTATTCCTTTAGAAATACACACCAAGTCCAAAATGCCTGCCTTGGGAGTGCATGTAGGGAGGGTACCATTAAGTGGCAAGTCAACCCAAAACACCCCTTAAAGTTGTTGGATCTGGCTCAAATTTTCACAGAAAACTCAATTTATATCAGGGAATAGAATTGCATTGGTATGGGCCACTCGAGAGCCATATTAGAAATTTCATTTCCGGGGTGTGGGGCTGGCCTGGGCCCCCCTCATGGGGGTTATGTCAAGTATATCACAATGTGGCCAATCTGGAGCCCTTAATTAATTTCATGCATGTTTTGACAATAAATGAGGACATTTTAGGCGCATTTGGAACATTACATGTCTGAAGAGAAATTATTGAACTCAAATAGTGCTGTTAAAATGGTCAAAAAAAGATGTAAATCAGCCCAAACCAGTACCAAATGTTGGTCTATAATCCTGAAATTTGGCCAGAAAATCCTCTGTAACCTACTAAATCTGACTGCACAGGTTTCAGAATTACATCTGGTATAGCAGTGATTACTGATGTGGTATTTGGCCTCCAGCAGGCCTGTAATTCGCCTGCTGGGGGGTGCATTAAAGTACACTCATTTTTTGCCCAATAAGTCAGAAGTAAGGCTATAAACCATATTTTCTGCGAGAGAGGGAGCCACTAAGAGAGAATTAAGTAGTGTATTCCTTTAGAAATACACACCAAGTCCAAAATGCCTGCCTTGGGAGTGCATGTAGGGAGGGTACCATTAAGTGGCAAGCCAGCCCAAAACACCCCTTAAAGTTGTTGGATCTGGCTCAAATTTTCACAGAAAACTCAATTTATATCAGGGAATAGAATTGCATTGGTATGGGCCACTCGAGAGCCATATTAGAAATTTCATTTCCGGGGTGTGGGGCTGGCCTGGGCCCCCCTCATGGGGGTTATGTCAAATATATCACAATGTGGCCAATCTGGAGCCCTTAATTAATTTCATGCATGTTTTGACAATAAATGAGGACATTTTAGGCGCATTTGGAACATTACATGTCTGAAGAGAAATTATTGAACTCAAATAGTGCTGTTAAAATGGTCAAAAAAAGATGTAAATCAGCCCAAACCAGTACCAAATGTTGGTCTATAATCCTGAAATTTGGCCAGAAAATCCTCTGTAACCTACTAAATGTGACTGCACAGGTTTCAGAATTACATCTGGTATAGCAGTGATTACTGATGTGGTATTTGGCCTCCAGCAGGCCTGTAATTCGCCTGCTGGGGGGTGCATTAAAGTACACTCATTTTTTGCCCAATAAGTCAGATGTAAGGCTATAAACCATATTTTCTGCGAGAGAGGGAGCCACTAAGAGAGAATTAAGTAGTGTATTCCTTTAGAAATACACACCAAGTCCAAAATGCCTGCCTTGGGAGTGCATGTAGGGAGGGTACCATTAAGTGGCAAGTCAACGCAAAACACCCCTTAAAGTTGTTGGATCTGGCTCAAATTTTCACAGAAAACTCAATTTATATCAGGGAATAGAATTGCATTGGTATGGGCCACTCGAGAGCCATATTAGAAATTTCATTTCCGGGGTGTGGGGCTGGCCTGGGCCCCCCTCATGGGGGTTATGTCAAATATATCACAATGTGGCCAATCTGGAACCCTTAATTAATTTCATGCATGTTTTGACAATAAATGAGGACATTTTAGGCGCATTTGGAACATTACATGTCTGAAGAGAAATTATTGAACTCAAATAGTGCTGTTAAAATGGTCAAAAAAAGATGTAAATCAGCCCAAACCAGTACCAAATGTTGGTCTATAATCCTGAAATTTGGCCAGAAAATCCTCTGTAACCTACTAAATCTGACTGCACAGGTTTCAGAATTACATCTGGTATAGCAGTGATTACTGATGTGGTATTTGGCCTCCAGCAGGCCTGTAATTCGCCTGCTGGGGGGTGCATTAAAGTACACTCATTTTTTGCCCAATAAGTCAGAAGTAAGGCTATAAACCATATTTTCTGCGAGAGAGGGAGCCACTAAGAGAGAATTAAGTAGTGTATTCCTTTAGAAATACACACCAAGTCCAAAATGCCTGCCTTGGGAGTGCATGTAGGGAGGGTACCATTAAGTGGCAAGCCAGCCCAAAACACCCCTTAAAGTTGTTGGATCTGGCTCAAATTTTCACAGAAAACTCAATTTATATCAGGGAATAGAATTGCATTGGTATGGGCCACTCGAGAGCCATATTAGAAATTTCATTTCCGGGGTGTGGGGCTGGCCTGGGCCCCCCTCATGGGGGTTATGTCAAATATATCACAATGTGGCCAATCTGGAGCCCTTAATTAATTTCATGCATGTTTTGACAATAAATGAGGACATTTTAGGCACATTTGGAACATTACATGTCTGAAGAGAAATTATTGAACTCAAATAGTGCTGTTAAAATGGTCAAAAAAGGATGTAAATCAGCCCAAACCAGTACCAAATGTTGGTCTATAATCCTGAAAATTGGCCAGAAAATCCTCTGTAACCTACTAAATCTGACTGCACAGGTTTCAGAATTACATCTGGTATAGCAGTGATTACTGATGTGGTATTTGGCCTCCAGCAGGCCTGTAATTCGCCTGCTGGGGGGTGCATTAAAGTACACTCATTTTTTGCCCAATAAGTCAGAAGTAAGGCTATAAACCATATTTTCTGCGAGAGAGGGAGCCACTAAGAGAGAATTAAGTAGTGTATTCCTTTAGAAATACACACCAAGTCCAAAATGCCTGCCTTGGGAGTGCATGTAGGGAGGGTACCATTAAGTGGCAAGCCAGCCCAAAACACCCCTTAAAGTTGTTGGATCTGGCTCAAATTTTCACAGAAAACTCAATTTATATCAGGGAATAGAATTGCATTGGTCTGGGCCACTCGAGAGCCATATTAGAAATTTCATTTCCGGGGTGTGGGGCTGGCCTGGGCCCCCCTCATGGGGGTTATGTCAAGTATATCACAATGTGGCCAATCTGGAGCCCTTAATTAATTTCATGCATGTTTTGACAATAAATGAGGACATTTTAGGCGCATTTGGAACATTACATGTCTGAAGAGAAATTATTGAACTCAAATAGTGCTGTTAAAATGGTCAAAAAAAGATGTAAATCAGCCCAAACCAGTACCAAATGTTGGTCTATAATCCTGAAATTTGGCCAGAAAATCCTCTGTAACCTACTAAATCTGACTGCACAGGTTTCAGAATTACATCTGGTATAGCAGTGATTACTGATGTGGTATTTGGCCTCCAGCAGGCCTGTAATTCGCCTGCTGGGGGGTGCATTAAAGTACACTCATTTTTTGCCCAATAAGTCAGAAGTAAGGCTATAAACCATATTTTCTGCGAGAGAGGGAGCCACTAAGAGAGATTTAAGTAGTGTATTCCTTTAGAAATACACACCAAGTCCAAAATGCCTGCCTTGGGAGTGCATGTAGGGAGGGTACCATTAAGTGGCAAGCCAGCCCAAAACACCCCTTAAAGTTGTTGGATCTGGCTCAAATTTTCACAGAAAACTCAATTTATATCAGGGAATAGAATTGCATTGGTATGGGCCACTCGAGAGCCATATTAGAAATTTCATTTCCGGGGTGTGGGGCTGGCCTGGGCCCCC
Organism: Sabellastarte sp. h YS-2021; assembly: GCA_964017235.1. NCBI lineage: Eukaryota > Metazoa > Annelida > Polychaeta > Sabellida > Sabellidae > Sabellastarte > Sabellastarte sp. h YS-2021. The sequence continues at coordinate 67,491,943 of OZ024936.1, forward strand.
CTCATGGGGGTTATGTCAAATATATCACAATGTGGCCAATCTGGAGCCCTTAATTAATTTCATGCATGTTTTGACAATAAATGAGGACATTTTAGGCACATTTGGAACATTACATGTCTGAAGAGAAATTATTGAACTCAAATAGTGCTGTTAAAATGGTCAAAAAAAGATGTAAATCAGCCCAAACCAGTACCAAATGTTGGTCTATAATCCTGAAAATTGGCCAGAAAATCCTCTGTAACCTACTAAATCTGACTGCACAGGTTTCAGAATTACATCTGGTATAGCAGTGATTACTGATGTGGTATTTGGCCTCCAGCAGGCCTGTAATTCGCCTGCTGGGGGGTGCATTAAAGTACACTCATTTTTTGCCCAATAAGTCAGAAGTAAGGCTATAAACCATATTTTCTGCGAGAGAGGGAGCCACTAAGAGAGAATTAAGTAGTGTATTCCTTTAGAAATACACACCAAGTCCAAAATGCCTGCCTTGGGAGTGCATGTAGGGAGGGTACCATTAAGTGGCAAGCCAGCCCAAAACACCCCTTAAAGTTGTTGGATCTGGCTCAAATTTTCACAGAAAACTCAATTTATATCAGGGAATAGAATTGCATTGGTATGGGCCACTCGAGAGCCATATTAGAAATTTCATTTCCGGGGTGTGGGGCTGGCCTGGGCCCCCCTCATGGGGGTTATGTCAAATATATCAATGTGGCCAATCTGGAGCCCTTAATTAATTTCATGCATGTTTTGACAATAAATGAGGACATTTTAGGCGCATTTGGAACATTACATGTCTGAAGAGAAATTATTGAACTCAAATAGTGCTGTTAAAATGGTCAAAAAAGGATGTAAATCAGCCCAAACCAGTACCAAATGTTGGTCTATAATCCTGAAAATTGGCCAGAAAATCCTCTGTAACCTACTAAATCTGACTGCACAGGTTTCAGAATTACATCTGGTATAGCAGTGATTACTGATGTGGTATTTGGCCTCCAGCAGGCCTGTAATTCGCCTGCTGGGGGGTGCATTAAAGTACACTCATTTTTTGCCCAATAAGTCAGAAGTAAGGCTATAAACCATATTTTCTGCGAGAGAGGGAGCCACTAAGAGAGAATTAAGTAGTGTATTCCTTTAGAAATACACACCAAGTCCAAAATGCCTGCCTTGGGAGTGCATGTAGGGAGGGTACCATTAAGTGGCAAGCCAGCCCAAAACACCCCTTAAAGTTGTTGGATCTGGCTCAAATTTTCACAGAAAACTCAATTTATATCAGGGAATAGAATTGCATTGGTCTGGGCCACTCGAGAGCCATATTAGAAATTTCATTTCCAGGGTGTGGGGCTGGCCTGGGGCCCCCTCATGGGGGTTATGTCAAGTATATCACAATGTGGCCAATCTGGAGCCCTTAATTAATTTCATGCATGTTTTGACAATAAATGAGGACATTTTAGGCGCATTTGGAACATTACATGTCTGAAGAGAAATTATTGAACTCAAATAGTGCTGTTAAAATGGTCAAAAAAAGATGTAAATCAGCCCAAACCAGTACCAAATGTTGGTCTATAATCCTGAAATTTGGCCAGAAAATCCTCTGTAACCTACTAAATCTGACTGCACAGGTTTCAGAATTACATCTGGTATAGCAGTGATTACTGATGTGGTATTTGGCCTCCAGCAGGCCTGTAATTCGCCTGCTGGGGGGTGCATTAAAGTACACTCATTTTTTGCCCAATAAGTCAGAAGTAAGGCTATAAACCATATTTTCTGCGAGAGAGGGAGCCACTAAGAGAGATTTAAGTAGTGTATTCCTTTAGAAATACACACCAAGTCCAAAATGCCTGCCTTGGGAGTGCATGTAGGGAGGGTACCATTAAGTGGCAAGCCAGCCCAAAACACCCCTTAAAGTTGTTGGATCTGGCTCAAATTTTCACAGAAAACTCAATTTATATCAGGGAATAGAATTGCATTGGTATGGGCCACTCGAGAGCCATATTAGAAATTTCATTTCCGGGGTGTGGGGCTGGCCTGGGCCCCCCTCATGGGGGTTATGTCAAATATATCACAATGTGGCCAATCTGGAGCCCTTAATTAATTTCATGCATGTTTTGACAATAAATGAGGACATTTTAGGCACATTTGGAACATTACATGTCTGAAGAGAAATTATTGAACTCAAATAGTGCTGTTAAAATGGTCAAAAAAAGATGTAAATCAGCCCAAACCAGTACCAAATGTTGGTCTATAATCCTGAAAATTGGCCAGAAAATCCTCTGTAACCTACTAAATCTGACTGCACAGGTTTCAGAATTACATCTGGTATAGCAGTGATTACTGATGTGGTATTTGGCCTCCAGCAGGCCTGTAATTCGCCTGCTGGGGGGTGCATTAAAGTACACTCATTTTTTGCCCAATAAGTCAGAAGTAAGGCTATAAACCATATTTTCTGCGAGAGAGGGAGCCACTAAGAGAGAATTAAGTAGTGTATTCCTTTAGAAATACACACCAAGTCCAAAATGCCTGCCTTGGGAGTGCATGTAGGGAGGGTACCATTAAGTGGCAAGCCAGCCCAAAACACCCCTTAAAGTTGTTGGATCTGGCTCAAATTTTCACAGAAAACTCAATTTATATCAGGGAATAGAATTGCATTGGTATGGGCCACTCGAGAGCCATATTAGAAATTTCATTTCCGGGGTGTGGGGCTGGCCTGGGCCCCCCTCATGGGGGTTATGTCAAATATATCACAATGTGGCCAATCTGGAGCCCTTAATTAATTTCATGCATGTTTTGACAATAAATGAGGACATTTTAGGCGCATTTGGAACATTACATGTCTGAAGAGAAATTATTGAACTCAAATAGTGCTGTTAAAATGGTCAAAAAAAGATGTAAATCAGCCCAAACCAGTACCAAATGTTGGTCTATAATCCTGAAATTTGGCCAGAAAATCCTCTGTAACCTACTAAATCTGACTGCACAGGTTTCAGAATTACATCTGGTATAGCAGTGATTACTGATGTGGTATTTGGCCTCCAGCAGGCCTGTAATTCGCCTGCTGGGGGGTGCATTAAAGTACACTCATTTTTTGCCCAATAAGTCAGATGTAAGGCTATAAACCATATTTTCTGCGAGAGAGGGAGCCACTAAGAGAGAATTAAGTAGTGTATTCCTTTAGAAATACACACCAAGTCCAAAATGCCTGCCTTGGGAGTGCATGTAGGGAGGGTACCATTAAGTGGCAAGTCAACCCAAAACACCCCTTAAAGTTGTTGGATCTGGCTCAAATTTTCACAGAAAACTCAATTTATATCAGGGAATAGAATTGCATTGGTATGGGCCACTCGAGAGCCATATTAGAAATTTCATTTCCGGGGTGTGGGGCTGGCCTGGGCCCCCCTCATGGGGGTTATGTCAAATATATCACAATGTGGCCAATCTGGAACCCTTAATTAATTTCATGCATGTTTTGACAATAAATGAGGACATTTTAGGCGCATTTGGAACATTACATGTCTGAAGAGAAATTATTGAACTCAAATAGTGCTGTTAAAATGGTCAAAAAAGATGTAAATCAGCCCAAACCAGTACCAAATGTTGGTCTATAATCCTGAAATTTGGCCAGAAAATCCTCTGTAACCTACTAAATGTGACTGCACAGGTTTCAGAATTACATCTGGTATAGCAGTGATTACTGATGTGGTATTTGGCCTCCAGCAGGCCTGTAATTCGCCTGCTGGGGGTGCATTAAAGTACACTCATTTTTTGCCCAATAAGTCAGAAGTAAGGCTATAAACCATATTTTCTGCGAGAGAGGGAGCCACTAAGAGAGAATTAAGTAGTGTATTCCTTTAGAAATACACACCAAGTCCAAAATGCCTGCCTTGGGAGTGCATGTAGGGAGGGTACCATTAAGTGGCAAGCCAGCCCAAAACACCCCTTAAAGTTGTTGGATCTGGCTCAAATTTTCACAGAAAACTCAATTTATATCAGGGAATAGAATTGCATTGGTATGGGCCACTCGAGAGCCATATTAGAAATTTCATTTCCGGGGTGTGGGGCTGGCCTGGGCCCCCCTCATGGGGGTTATGTCAAATATATCACAATGTGGCCAATCTGGAGCCCTTAATTAATTTCATGCATGTTTTGACAATAAATGAGGACATTTTAGGCACATTTGGAACATTACATGTCTGAAGAGAAATTATTGAACTCAAATAGTGCTGTTAAAATGGTCAAAAAAGGATGTAAATCAGCCCAAACCAGTACCAAATGTTGGTCTATAATCCTGAAAATTGGCCAGAAAATCCTCTGTAACCTACTAAATCTGACTGCACAGGTTTCAGAATTACATCTGGTATAGCAGTGATTACTGATGTGGTATTTGGCCTCCAGCAGGCCTGTAATTCGCCTGCTGGGGGGTGCATTAAAGTACACTCATTTTTTGCCCAATAAGTCAGAAGTAAGGCTATAAACCATATTTTCTGCGAGAGAGGGAGCCACTAAGAGAGAATTAAGTAGTGTATTCCTTTAGAAATACACACCAAGTCCAAAATGCCTGCCTTGGGAGTGCATGTAGGGAGGGTACCATTAAGTGGCAAGCCAGCCCAAAACACCCCTTAAAGTTGTTGGATCTGGCTCAAATTTTCACAGAAAACTCAATTTATATCAGGGAATAGAATTGCATTGGTCTGGGCCACTCGAGAGCCATATTAGAAATTTCATTTCCAGGGTGTGGGGCTGGCCTGGGCCCCCCTCATGGGGGTTATGTCAAGTATATCACAATGTGGCCAATCTGGAGCCCTTAATTAATTTCATGCATGTTTTGACAATAAATGAGGACATTTTAGGCGCATTTGGAACATTACATGTCTGAAGAGAAATTATTGAACTCAAATAGTGCTGTTAAAATGGTCAAAAAAAGATGTAAATCAGCCCAAACCAGTACCAAATGTTGGTCTATAATCCTGAAATTTGGCCAGAAAATCCTCTGTAACCTACTAAATCTGACTGCACAGGTTTCAGAATTACATCTGGTATAGCAGTGATTACTGATGTGGTATTTGGCCTCCAGCAGGCCTGTAATTCGCCTGCTGGGGGGTGCATTAAAGTACACTCATTTTTTGCCCAATAAGTCAGAAGTAAGGCTATAAACCATATTTTCTGCGAGAGAGGGAGCCACTAAGAGAGAATTAAGTAGTGTATTCCTTTAGAAATACACACCAAGTCCAAAATGCCTGCCTTGGGAGTGCATGTAGGGAGGGTACCATTAAGTGGCAAGCCAGCCCAAAACACCCCTTAAAGTTGTTGGATCTGGCTCAAATTTTCACAGAAAACTCAATTTATATCAGGGAATAGAATTGCATTGGTATGGGCCACTCGAGAGCCATATTAGAAATTTCATTTCCGGGGTGTGGGGCTGGCCTGGGCCCCCCTCATGGGGGTTATGTCAAATATATCACAATGTGGCCAATCTGGAGCCCTTAATTAATTTCATGCATGTTTTGACAATAAATGAGGACATTTTAGGCACATTTGGAACATTACATGTCTGAAGAGAAATTATTGAACTCAAATAGTGCTGTTAAAATGGTCAAAAAAGGATGTAAATCAGCCCAAACCAGTACCAAATGTTGGTCTATAATCCTGAAAATTGGCCAGAAAATCCTCTGTAACCTACTAAATCTGACTGCACAGGTTTCAGAATTACATCTGGTATAGCAGTGATTACTGATGTGGTATTTGGCCTCCAGCAGGCCTGTAATTCGCCTGCTGGGGGGTGCATTAAAGTACACTCATTTTTTGCCCAATAAGTCAGAAGTAAGGCTATAAACCATATTTTCTGCGAGAGAGGGAGCCACTAAGAGAGAATTAAGTAGTGTATTCCTTTAGAAATACACACCAAGTCCAAAATGCCTGCCTTGGGAGTGCATGTAGGGAGGGTACCATTAAGTGGCAAGCCAGCCCAAAACACCCCTTAAAGTTGTTGGATCTGGCTCAAATTTTCACAGAAAACTCAATTTATATCAGGGAATAGAATTGCATTGGTCTGGGCCACTCTAGAGCCATATTAGAAATTTCATTTCCAGGGTGTGGGGCTGGCCTGGGCCCCCCTCATGGGGGTTATGTCAAGTATATCACAATGTGGCCAATCTGGAGCCCTTAATTAATTTCATGCATGTTTTGACAATAAATGAGGACATTTTAGGCGCATTTGGAACATTACATGTCTGAAGAGAAATTATTGAACTCAAATAGTGCTGTTAAAATGGTCAAAAAAAGATGTAAATCAGCCCAAACCAGTACCAAATGTTGGTCTATAATCCTGAAATTTGGCCAGAAAATCCTCTGTAACCTACTAAATCTGACTGCACAGGTTTCAGAATTACATCTGGTATAGCAGTGATTACTGATGTGGTATTTGGCCTCCAGCAGGCCTGTAATTCGCCTGCTGGGGGGTGCATTAAAGTACACTCATTTTTTGCCCAATAAGTCAGAAGTAAGGCTATAAACCATATTTTCTGCGAGAGAGGGAGCCACTAAGAGAGAATTAAGTAGTGTATTCCTTTAGAAATACACACCAAGTCCAAAATGCCTGCCTTGGGAGTGCATGTAGGGAGGGTACCATTAAGTGGCAAGCCAGCCCAAAACACCCCTTAAAGTTGTTGGATCTGGCTCAAATTTTCACAGAAAACTCAATTTATATCAGGGAATAGAATTGCATTGGTCTGGGCCACTCGAGAGCCATATTAGAAATTTCATTTCCAGGGTGTGGGGCTGGCCTGGGCCCCCCTCATGGGGGTTATGTCAAGTATATCACAATGTGGCCAATCTGGAGCCCTTAATTAATTTCATGCATGTTTTGACAATAAATGAGGACATTTTAGGCGCATTTGGAACATTACATGTCTGAAGAGAAATTATTGAACTCAAATAGTGCTGTTAAAATGGTCAAAAAAAGATGTAAATCAGCCCAAACCAGTACCAAATGTTGGTCTATAATCCTGAAATTTGGCCAGAAAATCCTCTGTAACCTACTAAATCTGACTGCACAGGTTTCAGAATTACATCTGGTATAGCAGTGATTACTGATGTGGTATTTGGCCTCCAGCAGGCCTGTAATTCGCCTGCTGGGGGGTGCATTAAAGTACACTCATTTTTTGCCCAATAAGTCAGAAGTAAGGCTATAAACCATATTTTCTGCGAGAGAGGGAGCCACTAAGAGAGAATTAAGTAGTGTATTCCTTTAGAAATACACACCAAGTCCAAAATGCCTGCCTTGGGAGTGCATGTAGGGAGGGTACCATTAAGTGGCAAGCCAGCCCAAAACACCCCTTAAAGTTGTTGGATCTGGCTCAAATTTTCACAGAAAACTCAATTTATATCAGGGAATAGAATTGCATTGGTCTGGGCCACTCGAGAGCCATATTAGAAATTTCATTTCCAGGGTGTGGGGCTGGCCTGGGCCCCCCTCATGGGGGTTATGTCAAGTATATCACAATGTGGCCAATCTGGAGCCCTTAATTAATTTCATGCATGTTTTGACAATAAATGAGGACATTTTAGGCGCATTTGGAACATTACATGTCTGAAGAGAAATTATTGAACTCAAATAGTGCTGTTAAAATGGTCAAAAAAAGATGTAAATCAGCCCAAACCAGTACCAAATGTTGGTCTATAATCCTGAAATTTGGCCAGAAAATCCTCTGTAACCTACTAAATCTGACTGCACAGGTTTCAGAATTACATCTGGTATAGCAGTGATTACTGATGTGGTATTTGGCCTCCAGCAGGCCTGTAATTCGCCTGCTGGGGGGTGCATTAAAGTACACTCATTTTTTGCCCAATAAGTCAGAAGTAAGGCTATAAACCATATTTTCTGCGAGAGAGGGAGCCACTAAGAGAGAATTAAGTAGTGTATTCCTTTAGAAATACACACCAAGTCCAAAATGCCTGCCTTGGGAGTGCATGTAGGGAGGGTACCATTAAGTGGCAAGCCAGCCCAAAACACCCCTTAAAGTTGTTGGATCTGGCTCAAATTTTCACAGAAAACTCAATTTATATCAGGGAATAGAATTGCATTGGTATGGGCCACTCGAGAGCCATATTAGAAATTTCATTTCCGGGGTGTGGGGCTGGCCTGGGCCCCCCTCATGGGGGTTATGTCAAATATATCACAATGTGGCCAATCTGGAGCCCTTAATTAATTTCATGCAAGTTTTGACAATAAATGAGGACATTTTAGGCACATTTGGAACATTACATGTCTGAAGAGAAATTATTGAACTCAAATAGTGCTGTTAAAATGGTCAAAAAAGGATGTAAATCAGCCCAAACCAGTACCAAATGTTGGTCTATAATCCTGAAAATTGGCCAGAAAATCCTCTGTAACCTACTAAATCTGACTGCACAGGTTTCAGAATTACATCTGGTATAGCAGTGATTACTGATGTGGTATTTGGCCTCCAGCAGGCCTGTAATTCGCCTGCTGGGGGGTGCATTAAAGTACACTCATTTTTTGCCCAATAAGTCAGAAGTAAGGCTATAAACCATATTTTCTGCGAGAGAGGGAGCCACTAAGAGAGAATTAAGTAGTGTATTCCTTTAGAAATACACACCAAGTCCAAAATGCCTGCCTTGGGAGTGCATGTAGGGAGGGTACCATTAAGTGGCAAGCCAGCCCAAAACACCCCTTAAAGTTGTTGGATCTGGCTCAAATTTTCACAGAAAACTCAATTTATATCAGGGAATAGAATTGCATTGGTCTGGGCCACTCGAGAGCCATATTAGAAATTTCATTTCCAGGGTGTGGGGCTGGCCTGGGCCCCCCTCATGGGGGTTATGTCAAGTATATCACAATGTGGCCAATCTGGAGCCCTTAATTAATTTCATGCATGTTTTGACAATAAATGAGGACATTTTAGGCGCATTTGGAACATTACATGTCTGAAGAGAAATTATTGAACTCAAATAGTGCTGTTAAAATGGTCAAAAAAAGATGTAAATCAGCCCAAACCAGTACCAAATGTTGGTCTATAATCCTGAAATTTGGCCAGAAAATCCTCTGTAACCTACTAAATCTGACTGCACAGGTTTCAGAATTACATCTGGTATAGCAGTGATTACTGATGTGGTATTTGGCCTCCAGCAGGCCTGTAATTCGCCTGCTGGGGGGTGCATTAAAGTACACTCATTTTTTGCCCAATAAGTCAGAAGTAAGGCTATAAACCATATTTTCTGCGAGAGAGGAGCCACTAAGAGAGAATTAAGTAGTGTATTCCTTTAGAAATACACACCAAGTCCAAAATGCCTGCCTTGGGAGTGCATGTAGGGAGGGTACCATTAAGTGGCAAGCCAGCCCAAAACACCCCTTAAAGTTGTTGGATCTGGCTCAAATTTTCACAGAAAACTCAATTTATATCAGGGAATAGAATTGCATTGGTATGGGCCACTCGAGAGCCATATTAGAAATTTCATTTCCGGGGTGTGGGGCTGGCCTGGGCCCCCCTCATGGGGGTTATGTCAAATATATCACAATGTGGCCAATCTGGAGCCCTTAATTAATTTCATGCATGTTTTGACAATAAATGAGGACATTTTAGGCACATTTGGAACATTACATGTCTGAAGAGAAATTATTGAACTCAAATAGTGCTGTTAAAATGGTCAAAAAAGGATGTAAATCAGCCCAAACCAGTACCAAATGTTGGTCTATAATCCTGAAAATTGGCCAGAAAATCCTCTGTAACCTACTAAATCTGACTGCACAGGTTTCAGAATTACATCTGGTATAGCAGTGATTACTGATGTGGTATTTGGCCTCCAGCAGGCCTGTAATTCGCCTGCTGGGGGGTGCATTAAAGTACACTCATTTTTTGCCCAATAAGTCAGAAGTAAGGCTATAAACCATATTTTCTGCGAGAGAGGGAGCCACTAAGAGAGAATTAAGTAGTGTATTCCTTTAGAAATACACACCAAGTCCAAAATGCCTGCCTTGGGAGTGCATGTAGGGAGGGTACCATTAAGTGGCAAGCCAGCCCAAAACACCCCTTAAAGTTGTTGGATCTGGCTCAAATTTTCACAGAAAACTCAATTTATATCAGGGAATAGAATTGCATTGGTCTGGGCCACTCGAGAGCCATATTAGAAATTTCATTTCCAGGGTGTGGGGCTGGCCTGGGCCCCCCTCATGGGGGTTATGTCAAGTATATCACAATGTGGCCAATCTGGAGCCCTTAATTAATTTCATGCATGTTTTGACAATAAATGAGGACATTTTAGGCGCATTTGGAACATTACATGTCTGAAGAGAAATTATTGAACTCAAATAGTGCTGTTAAAATGGTCAAAAAAAGATGTAAATCAGCCCAAACCAGTACCAAATGTTGGTCTATAATCCTGAAATTTGGCCAGAAAATCCTCTGTAACCTACTAAATGTGACTGCACAGGTTTCAGAATTACATCTGGTATAGCAGTGATTACTGATGTGGTATTTGGCCTCCAGCAGGCCTGTAATTCGCCTGCTGGGGGGTGCATTAAAGTACACTCATTTTTTGCCCAATAAGTCAGAAGTAAGGCTATAAACCATATTTTCTGCGAGAGAGGGAGCCACTAAGAGAGAATTAAGTAGTGTATTCCTTTAGAAATACACACCAAGTCCAAAATGCCTGCCTTGGGAGTGCATGTAGGGAGGGTACCACTAAGTGGCAAGCCAGCCCAAAACACCCCTTAAAGTTGTTGGATCTGGCTCAAATTTTCACAGAAAACTCAATTTATATCAGGGAATAGAATTGCATTGGTATGGGCCACTCGAGAGCCATATTAGAAATTTCATTTCCGGGGTGTGGGGCTGGCCTGGGCCCCCCTCATGGGGGTTATGTCAAATATATCACAATGTGGCCAATCTGGAGCCCTTAATTAATTTCATGCATGTTTTGACAATAAATGAGGACATTTTAGGCACATTTGGAACATTACATGTCTGAAGAGAAATTATTGAACTCAAATAGTGCTGTTAAAATGGTCAAAAAAGGATGTAAATCAGCCCAAACCAGTACCAAATGTTGGTCTATAATCCTGAAAATTGGCCAGAAAATCCTCTGTAACCTACTAAATCTGACTGCACAGGTTTCAGAATTACATCTGGTATAGCAGTGATTACTGATGTGGTATTTGGCCTCCAGCAGGCCTGTAATTCGCCTGCTGGGGGGTGCATTAAAGTACACTCATTTTTTGCCCAATAAGTCAGAAGTAAGGCTATAAACCATATTTTCTGCGAGAGAGGGAGCCACTAAGAGAGAATTAAGTAGTGTATTCCTTTAGAAATACACACCAAGTCCAAAATGCCTGCCTTGGGAGTGCATGTAGGGAGGGTACCATTAAGTGGCAAGCCAGCCCAAAACACCCCTTAAAGTTGTTGGATCTGGCTCAAATTTTCACAGAAAACTCAATTTATATCAGGGAATAGAATTGCATTGGTCTGGGCCACTCGAGAGCCATATTAGAAATTTCATTTCCAGGGTGTGGGGCTGGCCTGGGCCCCCCTCATGGGGGTTATGTCAAGTATATCACAATGTGGCCAATCTGGAGCCCTTAATTAATTTCATGCATGTTTTGACAATAAATGAGGACATTTTAGGCGCATTTGGAACATTACATGTCTGAAGAGAAATTATTGAACTCAAATAGTGCTGTTAAAATGGTCAAAAAAAGATGTAAATCAGCCCAAACCAGTACCAAATGTTGGTCTATAATCCTGAAATTTGGCCAGAAAATCCTCTGTAACCTACTAAATCTGACTGCACAGGTTTCAGAATTACATCTGGTATAGCAGTGATTACTGATGTGGTATTTGGCCTCCAGCAGGCCTGTAATTCGCCTGCTGGGGGGTGCATTAAAGTACACTCATTTTTTGCCCAATAAGTCAGAAGTAAGGCTATAAACCATATTTTCTGCGAGAGAGGGAGCCACTAAGAGAGAATTAAGTAGTGTATTCCTTTAGAAATACACACCAAGTCCAAAATGCCTGCCTTGGGAGTGCATGTAGGGAGGGTACCATTAAGTGGCAAGCCAGCCCAAAACACCCCTTAAAGTTGTTGGATCTGGCTCAAATTTTCACAGAAAACTCAATTTATATCAGGGAATAGAATTGCATTGGTATGGGCCACTCGAGAGCCATATTAGAAATTTCATTTCCGGGGTGTGGGGCTGGCCTGGGCCCCCCTCATGGGGGTTATGTCAAATATATCACAATGTGGCCAATCTGGAGCCCTTAATTAATTTCATGCATGTTTTGACAATAAATGAGGACATTTTAGGCACATTTGGAACATTACATGTCTGAAGAGAAATTATTGAACTCAAATAGTGCTGTTAAAATGGTCAAAAAAAGATGTAAATCAGCCCAAACCAGTACCAAATGTTGGTCTATAATCCTGAAATTTGGCCAGAAAATCCTCTGTAACCTACTAAATCTGACTGCACAGGTTTCAGAATTACATCTGGTATAGCAGTGATTACTGATGTGGTATTTGGCCTCCAGCAGGCCTGTAATTCGCCTGCTGGGGGGTGCATTAAAGTACACTCATTTTTTGCCCAATAAGTCAGAAGTAAGGCTATAAACCATATTTTCTGCGAGAGAGGGAGCCACTAAGAGAGAATTAAGTAGTGTATTCCTTTAGAAATACACACCAAGTCCAAAATGCCTGCCTTGGGAGTGCATGTAGGGAGGGTACCACTAAGTGGCAAGCCAGCCAAAAACACCCCTTAAAGTTGTTGGATCTGGCTCAAATTTTCACAGAAAACTCAATTTATATCAGGGAATAGAATTGCATTGGTATGGGCCACTCGAGAGCCATATTAGAAATTTCATTTCCGGGGTGTGGGGCTGGCCTGGGCCCCCCTCATGGGGGTTATGTCAAATATATCACAATGTGGCCAATCTGGAGCCCTTAATTAATTTCATGCATGTTTTGACAATAAATGAGGACATTTTAGGCACATTTGGAACATTACATGTCTGAAGAGAAATTATTGAACTCAAATAGTGCTGTTAAAATGGTCAAAAAAAGATGTAAATCAGCCCAAACCAGTACCAAATGTTGGTCTATAATCCTGAAATTTGGCCAGAAAATCCTCTGTAACCTACTAAATCTGACTGCACAGGTTTCAGAATTACATCTGGTATAGCAGTGATTACTGATGTGGTATTTGGCCTCCAGCAGGCCTGTAATTCGCCTGCTGGGGGGTGCATTAAAGTACACTCATTTTTTGCCCAATAAGTCAGAAGTAAGGCTATAAACCATATTTTCTGCGAGAGAGGGAGCCACTAAGAGAGAATTAAGTAGTGTATTCCTTTAGAAATACACACCAAGTCCAAAATGCCTGCCTTGGGAGTGCATGTAGGGAGGGTACCATTAAGTGGCAAGCCAGCCCAAAACACCCCTTAAAGTTGTTGGATCTGGCTCAAATTTTCACAGAAAACTCAATTTATATCAGGGAATAGAATTGCATTGGTCTGGGCCACTCGAGAGCCATATTAGAAATTTCATTTCCAGGGTGTGGGGCTGGCCTGGGCCCCCCTCATGGGGGTTATGTCAAGTATATCACAATGTGGCCAATCTGGAGCCCTTAATTAATTTCATGCATGTTTTGACAATAAATGAGGACATTTTAGGCGCATTTGGAACATTACGTGTCTGAAGAGAAATTATTGAACTCAAATAGTGCTGTTAAAATGGTCAAAAAAAGATGTAAATCAGCCCAAACCAGTACCAAATGTTGGTCTATAATCCTGAAATTTGGCCAGAAAATCCTCTGTAACCTACTAAATCTGACTGCACAGGTTTCAGAATTACATCTGGTATAGCAGTGATTACTGATGTGGTATTTGGCCTCCAGCAGGCCTGTAATTCGCCTGCTGGGGGGTGCATTAAAGTACACTCATTTTTTGCCCAATAAGTCAGAAGTAAGGCTATAAACCATATTTTCTGCGAGAGAGGGAGCCACTAAGAGAGAATTAAGTAGTGTATTCCTTTAGAAATACACACCAAGTCCAAAATGCCTGCCTTGGGAGTGCATGTAGGGAGGGTACCATTAAGTGGCAAGCCAGCCCAAAACACCCCTTAAAGTTGTTGGATCTGGCTCAAATTTTCACAGAAAACTCAATTTATATCAGGGAATAGAATTGCATTGGTATGGGCCACTCGAGAGCCATATTAGAAATTTCATTTCCGGGGTGTGGGGCTGGCCTGGGCCCCCCTCATGGGGGTTATGTCAAATATATCACAATGTGGCCAATCTGGAGCCCTTAATTAATTTCATGCATGTTTTGACAATAAATGAGGACATTTTAGGCACATTTGGAACATTACATGTCTGAAGAGAAATTATTGAACTCAAATAGTGCTGTTAAAATGGTCAAAAAAAGATGTAAATCAGCCCAAACCAGTACCAAATGTTGGTCTATAATCCTGAAATTTGGCCAGAAAATCCTCTGTAACCTACTAAATCTGACTGCACAGGTTTCAGAATTACATCTGGTATAGCAGTGATTACTGATGTGGTATTTGGCCTCCAGCAGGCCTGTAATTCGCCTGCTGGGGGGTGCATTAAAGTACACTCATTTTTTGCCCAATAAGTCAGAAGTAAGGCTATAAACCATATTTTCTGCGAGAGAGGGAGCCACTAAGAGAGAATTAAGTAGTGTATTCCTTTAGAAATACACACCAAGTCCAAAATGCCTGCCTTGGGAGTGCATGTAGGGAGGGTACCACTAAGTGGCAAGCCAGCCAAAAACACCCCTTAAAGTTGTTGGATCTGGCTCAAATTTTCACAGAAAACTCAATTTATATCAGGGAATAGAATTGCATTGGTATGGGCCACTCGAGAGCCATATTAGAAATTTCATTTCCGGGGTGTGGGGCTGGCCTGGGCCCCCCTCATGGGGGTTATGTCAAATATATCACAATGTGGCCAATCTGGAGCCCTTAATTAATTTCATGCATGTTTTGACAATAAATGAGGACATTTTAGGCACATTTGGAACATTACATGTCTGAAGAGAAATTATTGAACTCAAATAGTGCTGTTAAAATGGTCAAAAAAAGATGTAAATCAGCCCAAACCAGTACCAAATGTTGGTCTATAATCCTGAAATTTGGCCAGAAAATCCTCTGTAACCTACTAAATCTGACTGCACAGGTTTCAGAATTACATCTGGTATAGCAGTGATTACTGATGTGGTATTTGGCCTCCAGCAGGCCTGTAATTCGCCTGCTGGGGGGTGCATTAAAGTACACTCATTTTTTGCCCAATAAGTCAGAAGTAAGGCTATAAACCATATTTTCTGCGAGAGAGCGAGCCACTAAGAGAGAATTAAGTAGTGTATTCCTTTAGAAATACACACCAAGTCCAAAATGCCTGCCTTGGGAGTGCATGTAGGGAGGGTACCACTAAGTGGCAAGCCAGCCAAAAACACCCCTTAAAGTTGTTGGATCTGGCTCAAATTTTCACAGAAAACTCAATTTATATCAGGGAATAGAATTGCATTGGTATGGGCCACTCGAGAGCCATATTAGAAATTTCATTTCCGGGGTGTGGGGCTGGCCTGGGCCCCCCTCATGGGGGTTATGTCAAATATATCACAATGTGGCCAATCTGGAGCCCTTAATTAATTTCATGCATGTTTTGACAATAAATGAGGACATTTTAGGCGCATTTGGAACATTACATGTCTGAAGAGAAATTATTGAACTCAAATAGTGCTGTTAAAATGGTCAAAAAAAGATGTAAATCAGCCCAAACCAGTACCAAATGTTGGTCTATAATCCTGAAATTTGGCCAGAAAATCCTCTGTAACCTACTAAATCTGACTGCACAGGTTTCAGAATTACATCTGGTATAGCAGTGATTACTGATGTGGTATTTGGCCTCCAGCAGGCCTGTAATTCGCCTGCTGGGGGGTGCATTAAAGTACACTCATTTTTTGCCCAATAAGTCAGAAGTAAGGCTATAAACCATATTTTCTGCGAGAGAGGGAGCCACTAAGAGAGAATTAAGTAGTGTATTCCTTTAGAAATACACACCAAGTCCAAAATGCCTGCCTTGGGAGTGCATGTAGGGAGGGTACCACTAAGTGGCAAGCCAGCCCAAAACACCCCTTAAAGTTGTTGGATCTGGCTCAAATTTTCACAGAAAACTCAATTTATATCAGGGAATAGAATTGCATTGGTATGGGCCACTCGAGAGCCATATTAGAAATTTCATTTCCGGGGTGTGGGGCTGGCCTGGGCCCCCCTCATGGGGGTTATGTCAAATATATCACAATGTGGCCAATCTGGAGCCCTTAATTAATTTCATGCATGTTTTGACAATAAATGAGGACATTTTAGGCACATTTGGAACATTACATGTCTGAAGAGAAATTATTGAACTCAAATAGTGCTGTTAAAATGGTCAAAAAAGGATGTAAATCAGCCCAAACCAGTACCAAATGTTGGTCTATAATCCTGAAAATTGGCCAGAAAATCCTCTGTAACCTACTAAATCTGACTGCACAGGTTTCAGAATTACATCTGGTATAGCAGTGATTACTGATGTGGTATTTGGCCTCCAGCAGGCCTGTAATTCGCCTGCTGGGGGGTGCATTAAAGTACACTCATTTTTTGCCCAATAAGTCAGAAGTAAGGCTATAAACCATATTTTCTGCGAGAGAGGGAGCCACTAAGAGAGAATTAAGTAGTGTATTCCTTTAGAAATACACACCAAGTCCAAAATGCCTGCCTTGGGAGTGCATGTAGGGAGGGTACCATTAAGTGGCAAGCCAGCCCAAAACACCCCTTAAAGTTGTTGGATCTGGCTCAAATTTTCACAGAAAACTCAATTTATATCAGGGAATAGAATTGCATTGGTCTGGGCCACTCGAGAGCCATATTAGAAATTTCATTTCCAGGGTGTGGGGCTGGCCTGGGCCCCCCTCATGGGGGTTATGTCAAGTATATCACAATGTGGCCAATCTGGAGCCCTTAATTAATTTCATGCATGTTTTGACAATAAATGAGGACATTTTAGGCGCATTTGGAACATTACATGTCTGAAGAGAAATTATTGAACTCAAATAGTGCTGTTAAAATGGTCAAAAAAAGATGTAAATCAGCCCAAACCAGTACCAAATGTTGGTCTATAATCCTGAAATTTGGCCAGAAAATCCTCTGTAACCTACTAAATCTGACTGCACAGGTTTCAGAATTACATCTGGTATAGCAGTGATTACTGATGTGGTATTTGGCCTCCAGCAGGCCTGTAATTCGCCTGCTGGGGGGTGCATTAAAGTACACTCATTTTTTGCCCAATAAGTCAGAAGTAAGGCTATAAACCATATTTTCTGCGAGAGAGGGAGCCACTAAGAGAGAATTAAGTAGTGTATTCCTTTAGAAATACACACCAAGTCCAAAATGCCTGCCTTGGGAGTGCATGTAGGGAGGGTACCATTAAGTGGCAAGCCAGCCCAAAACACCCCTTAAAGTTGTTGGATCTGGCTCAAATTTTCACAGAAAACTCAATTTATATCAGGGAATAGAATTGCATTGGTCTGGGCCACTCGAGAGCCATATTAGAAATTTTATTTCCAGGGTGTGGGGCTGGCCTGGGCCCCCCTCATGGGGGTTATGTCAAGTATATCACAATGTGGCCAATCTGGAGCCCTTAATTAATTTCATGCATGTTTTGACAATAAATGAGGACATTTTAGGCGCATTTGGAACATTACATGTCTGAAGAGAAATTATTGAACTCAAATAGTGCTGTTAAAATGGTCAAAAAAAGATGTAAATCAGCCCAAACCAGTACCAAATGTTGGTCTATAATCCTGAAATTTGGCCAGAAAATCCTCTGTAACCTACTAAATCTGACTGCACAGGTTTCAGAATTACATCTGGTATAGCAGTGATTACTGATGTGGTATTTGGCCTCCAGCAGGCCTGTAATTCGCCTGCTGGGGGGTGCATTAAAGTACACTCATTTTTTGCCCAATAAGTCAGAAGTAAGGCTATAAACCATATTTTCTGCGAGAGAGGGAGCCACTAAGAGAGAATTAAGTAGTGTATTCCTTTAGAAATACACACCAAGTCCAAAATGCCTGCCTTGGGAGTGCATGTAGGGAGGGTACCACTAAGTGGCAAGCCAGCCCAAAACACCCCTTAAAGTTGTTGGATCTGGCTCAAATTTTCACAGAAAACTCAATTTATATCAGGGAATAGAATTGCATTGGTATGGGCCACTCGAGAGCCATATTAGAAATTTCATTTCCGGGGTGTGGGGCTGGCCTGGGCCCCCCTCATGGGGGTTATGTCAAATATATCACAATGTGGCCAATCTGGAGCCCTTAATTAATTTCATGCATGTTTTGACAATAAATGAGGACATTTTAGGCACATTTGGAACATTACATGTCTGAAGAGAAATTATTGAACTCAAATAGTGCTGTTAAAATGGTCAAAAAAGGATGTAAATCAGCCCAAACCAGTACCAAATGTTGGTCTATAATCCTGAAAATTGGCCAGAAAATCCTCTGTAACCTACTAAATCTGACTGCACAGGTTTCAGAATTACATCTGGTATAGCAGTGATTACTGATGTGGTATTTGGCCTCCAGCAGGCCTGTAATTCGCCTGCTGGGGGGTGCATTAAAGTACACTCATTTTTTGCCCAATAAGTCAGAAGTAAGGCTATAAACCATATTTTCTGCGAGAGAGGGAGCCACTAAGAGAGAATTAAGTAGTGTATTCCTTTAGAAATACACACCAAGTCCAAAATGCCTGCCTTGGGAGTGCATGTAGGGAGGGTACCATTAAGTGGCAAGCCAGCCCAAAACACCCCTTAAAGTTGTTGGATCTGGCTCAAATTTTCACAGAAAACTCAATTTATATCAGGGAATAGAATTGCATTGGTCTGGGCCACTCGAGAGCCATATTAGAAATTTCATTTCCAGGGTGTGGGGCTGGCCTGGGCCCCCCTCATGGGGGTTATGTCAAGTATATCACAATGTGACCAATCTGGAGCCCTTAATTAATTTCATGCATGTTTTGACAATAAATGAGGACATTTTAGGCGCATTTGGAACATTACATGTCTGAAGAGAAATTATTGAACTCAAATAGTGCTGTTAAAATGGTCAAAAAAAGATGTAAATCAGCCCAAACCAGTACCAAATGTTGGTCTATAATCCTGAAATTTGGCCAGAAAATCCTCTGTAACCTACTAAATCTGACTGCACAGGTTTCAGAATTACATCTGGTATAGCAATGATTACTGATGTGGTATTTGGCCTCCAGCAGGCCTGTAATTCGCCTGCTGGGGGGTGCATTAAAGTACACTCATTTTTTGCCCAATAAGTCAGAAGTAAGGCTATAAACCATATTTTCTGCGAGAGAGGGAGCCACTAAGAGAGAATTAAGTAGTGTATTCCTTTAGAAATACACACCAAGTCCAAAATGCCTGCCTTGGGAGTGCATGTAGGGAGGGTACCATTAAGTGGCAAGCCAGCCCAAAACACCCCTTAAAGTTGTTGGATCTGGCTCAAATTTTCACAGAAAACTCAATTTATATCAGGGAATAGAATTGCATTGGTATGGGCCACTCGAGAGCCATATTAGAAATTTCATTTCCGGGGTGTGGGGCTGGCCTGGGCCCCCCTCATGGGGGTTATGTCAAATATATCACAATGTGGCCAATCTGGAGCCCTTAATTAATTTCATGCATGTTTTGACAATAAATGAGGACATTTTAGGCACATTTGGAACATTACATGTCTGAAGAGAAATTATTGAACTCAAATAGTGCTGTTAAAATGGTCAAAAAAAGATGTAAATCAGCCCAAAGCAGTACCAAATGTTGGTCTATAATCCTGAAAATTGGCCAGAAAATCCTCTGTAACCTACTAAATCTGACTGCACAGGTTTCAGAATTACATCTGGTATAGCAGTGATTACTGATGTGGTATTTGGCCTCCAGCAGGCCTGTAATTCGCCTGCTGGGGGGTGCATTAAAGTACACTCATTTTTTGCCCAATAAGTCAGAAGTAAGGCTATAAACCATATTTTCTGCGAGAGAGGGAGCCACTAAGAGAGAATTAAGTAGTGTATTCCTTTAGAAATACACACCAAGTCCAAAATACCTGCCTCGGGAGAGCATGTAGGGAGGGTACCATTAAGTGGCAAGCCAGCCCAAAACACCCCTTAAAGTTGTTGGATCTGGCTCAAATTTTCACAGAAAACTCAATTTATATCAGGGAATAGAATTGCATTGGTCTGGGCCACTCGAGAGCCATATTAGAAATTTCATTTCCAGGGTGTGGGGCTGGCCTGGGCCCCCCTCATGGGGGTTATGTCAAGTATATCACAATGTGGCCAATCTGGAGCCCTTAATTAATTTCATGCATGTTTTGACAATAAATGAGGACATTTTAGGCGCATTTGGAACATTACATGTCTGAAGAGAAATTATTGAACTCAAATAGTGCTGTTAAAATGGTCAAAAAAAGATGTAAATCAGCCCAAACCAGTACCAAATGTTGGTCTATAATCCTGAAATTTGGCCAGAAAATCCTCTGTAACCTACTAAATCTGACTGCACAGGTTTCAGAATTACATCTGGTATAGCAGTGATTACTGATGTGGTATTTGGCCTCCAGCAGGCCTGTAATTCGCCTGCTGGGGGGTGCATTAAAGTACACTCATTTTTTGCCCAATAAGTCAGAAGTAAGGCTATAAACCATATTTTCTGCGAGAGAGGGAGCCACTAAGAGAGAATTAAGTAGTGTATTCCTTTAGAAATACACACCAAGTCCAAAATGCCTGCCTTGGGAGTGCATGTAGGGAGGGTACCATTAAGTGGCAAGCCAGCCCAAAACACCCCTTAAAGTTGTTGGATCTGGCTCAAATTTTCACAGAAAACTCAATTTATATCAGGGAATAGAATTGCATTGGTATGGGCCACTCGAGAGCCATATTAGAAATTTCATTTCCGGGGTGTGGGGCTGGCCTGGGCCCCCCTCATGGGGGTTATGTCAAATATATCACAATGTGGCCAATCTGGAGCCCTTAATTAATTTCATGCATGTTTTGACAATAAATGAGGACATTTTAGGCACATTTGGAACATTACATGTCTGAAGAGAAATTATTGAACTCAAATAGTGCTGTTAAAATGGTCAAAAAAAGATGTAAATCAGCCCAAAGCAGTACCAAATGTTGGTCTATAATCCTGAAAATTGGCCAGAAAATCCTCTGTAACCTACTAAATCTGACTGCACAGGTTTCAGAATTACATCTGGTATAGCAGTGATTACTGATGTGGTATTTGGCCTCCAGCAGGCCTGTAATTCGCCTGCTGGGGGGTGCATTAAAGTACACTCATTTTTTGCCCAATAAGTCAGAAGTAAGGCTATAAACCATATTTTCTGCGAGAGAGGGAGCCACTAAGAGAGAATTAAGTAGTGTATTCCTTTAGAAATACACACCAAGTCCAAAATACCTGCCTCGGGAGAGCATGTAGGGAGGGTACCATTAAGTGGCAAGCCAGCCCAAAACACCCCTTAAAGTTGTTGGATCTGGCTCAAATTTTCACAGAAAACTCAATTTATATCAGGGAATAGAATTGCATTGGTCTGGGCCACTCGAGAGCCATATTAGAAATTTCATTTCCAGGGTGTGGGGCTGGCCTGGGCCCCCCTCATGGGGGTTATGTCAAGTATATCACAATGTGGCCAATCTGGAGCCCTTAATTAATTTCATGCATGTTTTGACAATAAATGAGGACATTTTAGGCGCATTTGGAACATTACATGTCTGAAGAGAAATTATTGAACTCAAATAGTGCTGTTAAAATGGTCAAAAAAAGATGTAAATCAGCCCAAACCAGTACCAAATGTTGGTCTATAATCCTGAAATTTGGCCAGAAAATCCTCTGTAACCTACTAAATCTGACTGCACAGGTTTCAGAATTACATCTGGTATAGCAGTGATTACTGATGTGGTATTTGGCCTCCAGCAGGCCTGTAATTCGCCTGCTGGGGGGTGCATTAAAGTACACTCATTTTTTGCCCAATAAGTCAGAAGTAAGGCTATAAACCATATTTTCTGCGAGAGAGGGAGCCACTAAGAGAGAATTAAGTAGTGTATTCCTTTAGAAATACACACCAAGTCCAAAATGCCTGCCTTGGGAGTGCATGTAGGGAGGGTACCATTAAGTGGCAAGCCAGCCCAAAACACCCCTTAAAGTTGTTGGATCTGGCTCAAATTTTCACAGAAAACTCAATTTATATCAGGGAATAGAATTGCATTGGTATGGGCCACTCGAGAGCCATATTAGAAATTTCATTTCCGGGGTGTGGGGCTGGCCTGGGCCCCCCTCATGGGGGTTATGTCAAATATATCACAATGTGGCCAATCTGGAGCCCTTAATTAATTTCATGCATGTTTTGACAATAAATGAGGACATTTTAGGCACATTTGGAACACTACATGTCTGAAGAGAAATTATTGAACTCAAATAGTGCTGTTAAAATGGTCAAAAAAAGATGTAAATCAGCCCAAAGCAGTACCAAATGTTGGTCTATAATCCTGAAAATTGGCCAGAAAATCCTCTGTAACCTACTAAATGTGACTGCACAGGTTTCAGAATTACATCTGGTATAGCAGTGATTACTGATGTGGTATTTGGCCTCCAGCAGGCCTGTAATTCGCCTGCTGGGGGGTGCATTAAAGTACACTCATTTTTTGCCCAATAAGTCAGAAGTAAGGCTATAAACCATATTTTCTGCGAGAGAGGGAGCCACTAAGAGAGAATTAAGTAGTGTATTCCTTTAGAAATACACACCAAGTCCAAAATGCCTGCCTTGGGAGTGCATGTAGGGAGGGTACCACTAAGTGGCAAGCCAGCCCAAAACACCCCTTAAAGTTGTTGGATCTGGCTCAAATTTTCACAGAAAACTCAATTTATATCAGGGAATAGAATTGCATTGGTATGGGCCACTCGAGAGCCATATTAGAAATTTCATTTCCGGGGTGTGGGGCTGGCCTGGGCCCCCCTCATGGGGGTTATGTCAAATATATCACAATGTGGCCAATCTGGAGCCCTTAATTAATTTCATGCATGTTTTGACAATAAATGAGGACATTTTAGGCGCATTTGGAACATTACATGTCTGAAGAGAAATTATTGAACTCAAATAGTGCTGTTAAAATGGTCAAAAAAAGATGTAAATCAGCCCAAACCAGTACCAAATGTTTGTCTATAATCCTGAAATTTGGCCAGAAAATCCTCTGTAACCTACTAAATCTGACTGCACAGGTTTCAGAATTACATCTGGTATAGCAGTGATTACTGATGTGGTATTTGGCCTCCAGCAGGCCTGTAATTCGCCTGCTGGGGGGTGCATTAAAGTACACTCATTTTTTGCCCAATAAGTCAGAAGTAAGGCTATAAACCATATTTTCTACGAGAGAGGGAGCCACTAAGAGAGAATTAAGTAGTGTATTCCTTTAGAAATACACACCAAGTCCAAAATGCCTGCCTTGGGAGTGCATGTAGGGAGGGTACCATTAAGTGGCAAGCCAGCCCAAAACACCCCTTAAAGTTGTTGGATCTGGCTCAAATTTTCACAGAAAACTCAATTTATATCAGGGAATAGAATTGCATTGGTATGGGCCACTCGAGAGCCATATTAGAAATTTCATTTCCGGGGTGTGGGGCTGGCCTGGGCCCCCCTCATGGGGGTTATGTCAAATATATCACAATGTGGCCAATCTGGAGCCCTTAATTAATTTCATGCATGTTTTGACAATAAATGAGGACATTTTAGGCACATTTGGAACACTACATGTCTGAAGAGAAATTATTGAACTCAAATAGTGCTGTTAAAATGGTCAAAAAAAGATGTAAATCAGCCCAAAGCAGTACCAAATGTTGGTCTATAATCCTGAAAATTGGCCAGAAAATCCTCTGTAACCTACTAAATCTGACTGCACAGGTTTCAGAATTACATCTGGTATAGCAGTGATTACTGATGTGGTATTTGGCCTCCAGCAGGCCTGTAATTCGCCTGCTGGGGGGTGCATTAAAGTACACTCATTTTTTGCCCAATAAGTCAGAAGTAAGGCTATAAACCATATTTTCTGCGAGAGAGGGAGCCACTAAGAGAGAATTAAGTAGTGTATTCCTTTAGAAATACACACCAAGTCCAAAATGCCTGCCTTGGGAGTGCATGTAGGGAGGGTACCACTAAGTGGCAAGCCAGCCCAAAACACCCCTTAAAGTTGTTGGATCTGGCTCAAATTTTCACAGAAAACTCAATTTATATCAGGGAATAGAATTGCATTGGTATGGGCCACTCGAGAGCCATATTAGAAATTTCATTTCCGGGGTGTGGGGCTGGCCTGGGCCCCCCTCATGGGGGTTATGTCAAATATATCACAATGTGGCCAATCTGGAGCCCTTAATTAATTTCATGCATGTTTTGACAATAAATGAGGACATTTTAGGCGCATTTGGAACATTACATGTCTGAAGAGAAATTATTGAACTCAAATAGTGCTGTTAAAATGGTCAAAAAAAGATGTAAATCAGCCCAAACCAGTACCAAATGTTGGTCTATAATCCTGAAATTTGGCCAGAAAATCCTCTGTAACCTACTAAATCTGACTGCACAGGTTTCAGAATTACATCTGGTATAGCAGTGATTACTGATGTGGTATTTGGCCTCCAGCAGGCCTGTAATTCGCCTGCTGGGGGGTGCATTAAAGTACACTCATTTTTTGCCCAATAAGTCAGAAGTAAGGCTATAAACCATATTTTCTGCGAGAGAGGGAGCCACTAAGAGAGAATTAAGTAGTGTATTCCTTTAGAAATACACACCAAGTCCAAAATGCCTGCCTTGGGAGTGCATGTAGGGAGGGTACCATTAAGTGGCAAGCCAGCCCAAAACACCCCTTAAAGTTGTTGGATCTGGCTCAAATTTTCACAGAAAACTCAATTTATATCAGGGAATAGAATTGCATTGGTATGGGCCACTCGAGAGCCATATTAGAAATTTCATTTCCGGGGTGTGGGGCTGGCCTGGGCCCCCCTCATGGGGGTTATGTCAAATATATCACAATGTGGCCAATCTGGAGCCCTTAATTAATTTCATGCATGTTTTGACAATAAATGAGGACATTTTAGGCACATTTGGAACACTACATGTCTGAAGAGAAATTATTGAACTCAAATAGTGCTGTTAAAATGGTCAAAAAAAGATGTAAATCAGCCCAAAGCAGTACCAAATGTTGGTCTATAATCCTGAAAATTGGCCAGAAAATCCTCTGTAACCTACTAAATGTGACTGCACAGGTTTCAGAATTACATCTGGTATAGCAGTGATTACTGATGTGGTATTTGGCCTCCAGCAGGCCTGTAATTCGCCTGCTGGGGGGTGCATTAAAGTACACTCATTTTTTGCCCAATAAGTCAGAAGTAAGGCTATAAACCATATTTTCTGCGAGAGAGGGAGCCACTAAGAGAGAATTAAGTAGTGTATTCCTTTAGAAATACACACCAAGTCCAAAATGCCTGCCTTGGGAGTGCATGTAGGGAGGGTACCACTAAGTGGCAAGCCAGCCCAAAACACCCCTTAAAGTTGTTGGATCTGGCTCAAATTTTCACAGAAAACTCAATTTATATCAGGGAATAGAATTGCATTGGTATGGGCCACTCGAGAGCCATATTAGAAATTTCATTTCCGGGGTGTGGGGCTGGCCTGGGCCCCCCTCATGGGGGTTATGTCAAATATATCACAATGTGGCCAATCTGGAGCCCTTAATTAATTTCATGCATGTTTTGACAATAAATGAGGACATTTTAGGCGCATTTGGAACATTACATGTCTGAAGAGAAATTATTGAACTCAAATAGTGCTGTTAAAATGGTCAAAAAAAGATGTAAATCAGCCCAAACCAGTACCAAATGTTGGTCTATAATCCTGAAATTTGGCCAGAAAATCCTCTGTAACCTACTAAATCTGACTGCACAGGTTTCAGAATTACATCTGGTATAGCAGTGATTACTGATGTGGTATTTGGCCTCCAGCAGGCCTGTAATTCGCCTGCTGGGGGGTGCATTAAAGTACACTCATTTTTTGCCCAATAAGTCAGAAGTAAGGCTATAAACCATATTTTCTACGAGAGAGGGAGCCACTAAGAGAGAATTAAGTAGTGTATTCCTTTAGAAATACACACCAAGTCCAAAATGCCTGCCTTGGGAGTGCATGTAGGGAGGGTACCATTAAGTGGCAAGCCAGCCCAAAACACCCCTTAAAGTTGTTGGATCTGGCTCAAATTTTCACAGAAAACTCAATTTATATCAGGGAATAGAATTGCATTGGTATGGGCCACTCGAGAGCCATATTAGAAATTTCATTTCCGGGGTGTGGGGCTGGCCTGGGCCCCCCTCATGGGGGTTATGTCAAATATATCACAATGTGGCCAATCTGGAGCCCTTAATTAATTTCATGCATGTTTTGACAATAAATGAGGACATTTTAGGCACATTTGGAACACTACATGTCTGAAGAGAAATTATTGAACTCAAATAGTGCTGTTAAAATGGTCAAAAAAAGATGTAAATCAGCCCAAAGCAGTACCAAATGTTGGTCTATAATCCTGAAAATTGGCCAGAAAATCCTCTGTAACCTACTAAATCTGACTGCACAGGTTTCAGAATTACATCTGGTATAGCAGTGATTACTGATGTGGTATTTGGCCTCCAGCAGGCCTGTAATTCGCCTGCTGGGGGGTGCATTAAAGTACACTCATTTTTTGCCCAATAAGTCAGAAGTAAGGCTATAAACCATATTTTCTGCGAGAGAGGGAGCCACTAAGAGAGAATTAAGTAGTGTATTCCTTTAGAAATACACACCAAGTCCAAAATGCCTGCCTTGGGAGTGCATGTAGGGAGGGTACCACTAAGTGGCAAGCCAGCCCAAAACACCCCTTAAAGTTGTTGGATCTGGCTCAAATTTTCACAGAAAACTCAATTTATATCAGGGAATAGAATTGCATTGGTATGGGCCACTCGAGAGCCATATTAGAAATTTCATTTCCGGGGTGTGGGGCTGGCCTGGGCCCCCCTCATGGGGGTTATGTCAAATATATCACAATGTGGCCAATCTGGAGCCCTTAATTAATTTCATGCATGTTTTGACAATAAATGAGGACATTTTAGGCGCATTTGGAACATTACATGTCTGAAGAGAAATTATTGAACTCAAATAGTGCTGTTAAAATGGTCAAAAAAAGATGTAAATCAGCCCAAACCAGTACCAAATGTTGGTCTATAATCCTGAAATTTGGCCAGAAAATCCTCTGTAACCTACTAAATCTGACTGCACAGGTTTCAGAATTACATCTGGTATAGCAGTGATTACTGATGTGGTATTTGGCCTCCAGCAGGCCTGTAATTCGCCTGCTGGGGGGTGCATTAAAGTACACTCATTTTTTGCCCAATAAGTCAGAAGTAAGGCTATAAACCATATTTTCTGCGAGAGAGGGAGCCACTAAGAGAGAATTAAGTAGTGTATTCCTTTAGAAATACACACCAAGTCCAAAATGCCTGCCTTGGGAGTGCATGTAGGGAGGGTACCACTAAGTGGCAAGCCAGCCCAAAACACCCCTTAAAGTTGTTGGATCTGGCTCAAATTTTCACAGAAAACTCAATTTATATCAGGGAATAGAATTGCATTGGTATGGGCCACTCGAGAGCCATATTAGAAATTTCATTTCCGGGGTGTGGGGCTGGCCTGGGCCCCCCTCATGGGGGTTATGTCAAATATATCACAATGTGGCCAATCTGGAGCCCTTAATTAATTTCATGCATGTTTTGACAATAAATGAGGACATTTTAGGCGCATTTGGAACATTACATGTCTGAAGAGAAATTATTGAACTCAAATAGTGCTGTTAAAATGGTCAAAAAAAGATGTAAATCAGCCCAAACCAGTACCAAATGTTGGTCTATAATCCTGAAATTTGGCCAGAAAATCCTCTGTAACCTACTAAATCTGACTGCACAGGTTTCAGAATTACATCTGGTATAGCAGTGATTACTGATGTGGTATTTGGCCTCCAGCAGGCCTGTAATTCGCCTGCTGGGGGGTGCATTAAAGTACACTCATTTTTTGCCCAATAAGTCAGAAGTAAGGCTATAAACCATATTTTCTACGAGAGAGGGAGCCACTAAGAGAGAATTAAGTAGTGTATTCCTTTAGAAATACACACCAAGTCCAAAATGCCTGCCTTGGGAGTGCATGTAGGGAGGGTACCATTAAGTGGCAAGCCAGCCCAAAACACCCCTTAAAGTTGTTGGATCTGGCTCAAATTTTCACAGAAAACTCAATTTATATCAGGGAATAGAATTGCATTGGTATGGGCCACTCGAGAGCCATATTAGAAATTTCATTTCCGGGGTGTGGGGCTGGCCTGGGCCCCCCTCATGGGGGTTATGTCAAATATATCACAATGTGGCCAATCTGGAGCCCTTAATTAATTTCATGCATGTTTTGACAATAAATGAGGACATTTTAGGCACATTTGGAACATTACATGTCTGAAGAGAAATTATTGAACTCAAATAGTGCTGTTAAAATGGTCAAAAAAAGATGTAAATCAGCCCAAACCAGTACCAAATGTTGGTCTATAATCCTGAAATTTGGCCAGAAAATCCTCTGTAACCTACTAAATCTGACTGCACAGGTTTCAGAATTACATCTGGTATAGCAGTGATTACTGATGTGGTATTTGGCCTCCAGCAGGCCTGTAATTCGCCTGCTGGGGGGTGCATTAAAGTACACTCATTTTTTGCCCAATAAGTCAGAAGTAAGGCTATAAACCATATTTTCTACGAGAGAGGGAGCCACTAAGAGAGAATTAAGTAGTGTATTCCTTTAGAAATACACACCAAGTCCAAAATGCCTGCCTTGGGAGTGCATGTAGGGAGGGTACCATTAAGTGGCAAGCCAGCCCAAAACACCCCTTAAAGTTGTTGGATCTGGCTCAAATTTTCACAGAAAACTCAATTTATATCAGGGAATAGAATTGCATTGGTATGGGCCACTCGAGAGCCATATTAGAAATTTCATTTCCGGGGTGTGGGGCTGGCCTGGGCCCCCCTCATGGGGGTTATGTCAAATATATCACAATGTGGCCAATCTGGAGCCCTTAATTAATTTCATGCATGTTTTGACAATAAATGAGGACATTTTAGGCACATTTGGAACATTACATGTCTGAAGAGAAATTATTGAACTCAAATAGTGCTGTTAAAATGGTCAAAAAAAGATGTAAATCAGCCCAAAGCAGTACCAAATGTTGGTCTATAATCCTGAAAATTGGCCAGAAAATCCTCTGTAACCTACTAAATCTGACTGCACAGGTTTCAGAATTACATCTGGTATAGCAGTGATTACTGATGTGGTATTTGGCCTCCAGCAGGCCTGTAATTCGCCTGCTGGGGGTGCATTAAAGTACACTCATTTTTTGCCCAATAAGTCAGAAGTAAGGCTATAAACCATATTTTCTGCGAGAGAGGGAGCCACTAAGAGAGAATTAAGTAGTGTATTCCTTTAGAAATACACACCAAGTCCAAAATGCCTGCCTTGGGAGTGCATGTAGGGAGGGTACCACTAAGTGGCAAGCCAGCCCAAAACACCCCTTAAAGTTGTTGGATCTGGCTCAAATTTTCACAGAAAACTCAATTTATATCAGGGAATAGAATTGCATTGGTATGGGCCACTCGAGAGCCATATTAGAAATTTCATTTCCGGGGTGTGGGGCTGGCCTGGGCCCCCCTCATGGGGGTTATGTCAAATATATCACAATGTGGCCAATCTGGAGCCCTTAATTAATTTCATGCATGTTTTGACAATAAATGAGGACATTTTAGGCGCATTTGGAACATTACATGTCTGAAGAGAAATTATTGAACTCAAATAGTGCTGTTAAAATGGTCAAAAAAAGATGTAAATCAGCCCAAACCAGTACCAAATGTTGGTCTATAATCCTGAAATTTGGCCAGAAAATCCTCTGTAACCTACTAAATCTGACTGCACAGGTTTCAGAATTACATCTGGTATAGCAGTGATTACTGATGTGGTATTTGGCCTCCAGCAGGCCTGTAATTCGCCTGCTGGGGGGTGCATTAAAGTACACTCATTTTTTGCCCAATAAGTCAGAAGTAAGGCTATAAACCATATTTTCTGCGAGAGAGGGAGCCACTAAGAGAGAATTAAGTAGTGTATTCCTTTAGAAATACACACCAAGTCCAAAATGCCTGCCTTGGGAGTGCATGTAGGGAGGGTACCACTAAGTGGCAAGCCAGCCCAAAACACCCCTTAAAGTTGTTGGATCTGGCTCAAATTTTCACAGAAAACTCAATTTATATCAGGGAATAGAATTGCATTGGTATGGGCCACTCGAGAGCCATATTAGAAATTTCATTTCCGGGGTGTGGGGCTGGCCTGGGCCCCCCTCATGGGGGTTATGTCAAATATATCACAATGTGGCCAATCTGGAGCCCTTAATTAATTTCATGCATGTTTTGACAATAAATGAGGACATTTTAGGCGCATTTGGAACATTACATGTCTGAAGAGAAATTATTGAACTCAAATAGTGCTGTTAAAATGGTCAAAAAAAGATGTAAATCAGCCCAAACCAGTACCAAATGTTGGTCTATAATCCTGAAATTTGGCCAGAAAATCCTCTGTAACCTACTAAATCTGACTGCACAGGTTTCAGAATTACATCTGGTATAGCAGTGATTACTGATGTGGTATTTGGCCTCCAGCAGGCCTGTAATTCGCCTGCTGGGGGGTGCATTAAAGTACACTCATTTTTTGCCCAATAAGTCAGAAGTAAGGCTATAAACCATATTTTCTACGAGAGAGGGAGCCACTAAGAGAGAATTAAGTAGTGTATTCCTTTAGAAATACACACCAAGTCCAAAATGCCTGCCTTGGGAGTGCATGTAGGGAGGGTACCATTAAGTGGCAAGCCAGCCCAAAACACCCCTTAAAGTTGTTGGATCTGGCTCAAATTTTCACAGAAAACTCAATTTATATCAGGGAATAGAATTGCATTGGTATGGGCCACTCGAGAGCCATATTAGAAATTTCATTTCCGGGGTGTGGGGCTGGCCTGGGCCCCCCTCATGGGGGTTATGTCAAATATATCACAATGTGGCCAATCTGGAGCCCTTAATTAATTTCATGCATGTTTTGACAATAAATGAGGACATTTTAGGCACATTTGGAACATTACATGTCTGAAGAGAAATTATTGAACTCAAATAGTGCTGTTAAAATGGTCAAAAAAAGATGTAAATCAGCCCAAACCAGTACCAAATGTTGGTCTATAATCCTGAAATTTGGCCAGAAAATCCTCTGTAACCTACTAAATCTGACTGCACAGGTTTCAGAATTACATCTGGTATAGCAGTGATTACTGATGTGGTATTTGGCCTCCAGCAGGCCTGTAATTCGCCTGCTGGGGGGTGCATTAAAGTACACTCATTTTTTGCCCAATAAGTCAGAAGTAAGGCTATAAACCATATTTTCTACGAGAGAGGGAGCCACTAAGAGAGAATTAAGTAGTGTATTCCTTTAGAAATACACACCAAGTCCAAAATGCCTGCCTTGGGAGTGCATGTAGGGAGGGTACCATTAAGTGGCAAGCCAGCCCAAAACACCCCTTAAAGTTGTTGGATCTGGCTCAAATTTTCACAGAAAACTCAATTTATATCAGGGAATAGAATTGCATTGGTATGGGCCACTCGAGAGCCATATTAGAAATTTCATTTCCGGGGTGTGGGGCTGGCCTGGGCCCCCCTCATGGGGGTTATGTCAAATATATCACAATGTGGCCAATCTGGAGCCCTTAATTAATTTCATGCATGTTTTGACAATAAATGAGGACATTTTAGGCACATTTGGAACATTACATGTCTGAAGAGAAATTATTGAACTCAAATAGTGCTGTTAAAATGGTCAAAAAAAGATGTAAATCAGCCCAAAGCAGTACCAAATGTTGGTCTATAATCCTGAAAATTGGCCAGAAAATCCTCTGTAACCTACTAAATCTGACTGCACAGGTTTCAGAATTACATCTGGTATAGCAGTGATTACTGATGTGGTATTTGGCCTCCAGCAGGCCTGTAATTCGCCTGCTGGGGGTGCATTAAAGTACACTCATTTTTTGCCCAATAAGTCAGAAGTAAGGCTATAAACCATATTTTCTGCGAGAGAGGGAGCCACTAAGAGAGAATTAAGTAGTGTATTCCTTTAGAAATACACACCAAGTCCAAAATGCCTGCCTTGGGAGTGCATGTAGGGAGGGTACCACTAAGTGGCAAGCCAGCCCAAAACACCCCTTAAAGTTGTTGGATCTGGCTCAAATTTTCACAGAAAACTCAATTTATATCAGGGAATAGAATTGCATTGGTATGGGCCACTCGAGAGCCATATTAGAAATTTCATTTCCGGGGTGTGGGGCTGGCCTGGGCCCCCCTCATGGGGGTTATGTCAAATATATCACAATGTGGCCAATCTGGAGCCCTTAATTAATTTCATGCATGTTTTGACAATAAATGAGGACATTTTAGGCGCATTTGGAACATTACATGTCTGAAGAGAAATTATTGAACTCAAATAGTGCTGTTAAAATGGTCAAAAAAAGATGTAAATCAGCCCAAACCAGTACCAAATGTTGGTCTATAATCCTGAAATTTGGCCAGAAAATCCTCTGTAACCTACTAAATCTGACTGCACAGGTTTCAGAATTACATCTGGTATAGCAGTGATTACTGATGTGGTATTTGGCCTCCAGCAGGCCTGTAATTCGCCTGCTGGGGGGTGCATTAAAGTACACTCATTTTTTGCCCAATAAGTCAGAAGTAAGGCTATAAACCATATTTTCTACGAGAGAGGGAGCCACTAAGAGAGAATTAAGTAGTGTATTCCTTTAGAAATACACACCAAGTCCAAAATGCCTGCCTTGGGAGTGCATGTAGGGAGGGTACCATTAAGTGGCAAGCCAGCCCAAAACACCCCTTAAAGTTGTTGGATCTGGCTCAAATTTTCACAGAAAACTCAATTTATATCAGGGAATAGAATTGCATTGGTATGGGCCACTCGAGAGCCATATTAGAAATTTCATTTCCGGGGTGTGGGGCTGGCCTGGGCCCCCCTCATGGGGGTTATGTCAAATATATCACAATGTGGCCAATCTGGAGCCCTTAATTAATTTCATGCATGTTTTGACAATAAATGAGGACATTTTAGGCACATTTGGAACATTACATGTCTGAAGAGAAATTATTGAACTCAAATAGTGCTGTTAAAATGGTCAAAAAAAGATGTAAATCAGCCCAAAGCAGTACCAAATGTTGGTCTATAATCCTGAAAATTGGCCAGAAAATCCTCTGTAACCTACTAAATCTGACTGCACAGGTTTCAGAATTACATCTGGTATAGCAGTGATTACTGATGTGGTATTTGGCCTCCAGCAGGCCTGTAATTCGCCTGCTGGGGGGTGCATTAAAGTACACTCATTTTTTGCCCAATAAGTCAGAAGTAAGGCTATAAACCATATTTTCTGCGAGAGAGGGAGCCACTAAGAGAGAATTAAGTAGTGTATTCCTTTAGAAATACACACCAAGTCCAAAATACCTGCCTCGGGAGTGCATGTAGGGAGGGTACCATTAAGTGGCAAGCCAGCCCAAAACACCCCTTAAAGTTGTTGGATCTGGCTCAAATTTTCACAGAAAACTCAATTTATATCAGGGAATAGAATTGCATTGGTCTGGGCCACTCGAGAGCCATATTAGAAATTTCATTTCCAGGGTGTGGGGCTGGCCTGGGCCCCCCTCATGGGGGTTATGTCAAGTATATCACAATGTGGCCAATCTGGAGCCCTTAATTAATTTCATGCATGTTTTGACAATAAATGAGGACATTTTAGGCGCATTTGGAACATTACATGTCTGAAGAGAAATTATTGAACTCAAATAGTGCTGTTAAAATGGTCAAAAAAAGATGTAAATCAGCCCAAACCAGTACCAAATGTTGGTCTATAATCCTGAAATTTGGCCAGAAAATCCTCTGTAACCTACTAAATCTGACTGCACAGGTTTCAGAATTACATCTGGTATAGCAGTGATTACTGATGTGGTATTTGGCCTCCAGCAGGCCTGTAATTCGCCTGCTGGGGGGTGCATTAAAGTACACTCATTTTTTGCCCAATAAGTCAGAAGTAAGGCTATAAACCATATTTTCTACGAGAGAGGGAGCCACTAAGAGAGAATTAAGTAGTGTATTCCTTTAGAAATACACACCAAGTCCAAAATGCCTGCCTTGGGAGTGCATGTAGGGAGGGTACCATTAAGTGGCAAGCCAGCCCAAAACACCCCTTAAAGTTGTTGGATCTGGCTCAAATTTTCACAGAAAACTCAATTTATATCAGGGAATAGAATTGCATTGGTATGGGCCACTCGAGAGCCATATTAGAAATTTCATTTCCGGGGTGTGGGGCTGGCCTGGGCCCCCCTCATGGGGGTTATGTCAAATATATCACAATGTGGCCAATCTGGAGCCCTTAATTAATTTCATGCATGTTTTGACAATAAATGAGGACATTTTAGGCGCATTTGGAACATTACATGTCTGAAGAGAAATTATTGAACTCAAATAGTGCTGTTAAAATGGTCAAAAAAAGATGTAAATCAGCCCAAACCAGTACCAAATGTTGGTCTATAATCCTGAAATTTGGCCAGAAAATCCTCTGTAACCTACTAAATCTGACTGCACAGGTTTCAGAATTACATCTGGTATAGCAGTGATTACTGATGTGGTATTTGGCCTCCAGCAGGCCTGTAATTCGCCTGCTGGGGGGTGCATTAAAGTACACTCATTTTTTGCCCAATAAGTCAGAAGTAAGGCTATAAACCATATTTTCTACGAGAGAGGGAGCCACTAAGAGAGAATTAAGTAGTGTATTCCTTTAGAAATACACACCAAGTCCAAAATGCCTGCCTTGGGAGTGCATGTAGGGAGGGTACCATTAAGTGGCAAGCCAGCCCAAAACACCCCTTAAAGTTGTTGGATCTGGCTCAAATTTTCACAGAAAACTCAATTTATATCAGGGAATAGAATTGCATTGGTATGGGCCACTCGAGAGCCATATTAGAAATTTCATTTCCGGGGTGTGGGGCTGGCCTGGGCCCCCCTCATGGGGGTTATGTCAAATATATCACAATGTGGCCAATCTGGAGCCCTTAATTAATTTCATGCATGTTTTGACAATAAATGAGGACATTTTAGGCACATTTGGAACATTACATGTCTGAAGAGAAATTATTGAACTCAAATAGTGCTGTTAAAATGGTCAAAAAAAGATGTAAATCAGCCCAAAGCAGTACCAAATGTTGGTCTATAATCCTGAAAATTGGCCAGAAAATCCTCTGTAACCTACTAAATCTGACTGCACAGGTTTCAGAATTACATCTGGTATAGCAGTGATTACTGATGTGGTATTTGGCCTCCAGCAGGCCTGTAATTCGCCTGCTGGGGGTGCATTAAAGTACACTCATTTTTTGCCCAATAAGTCAGAAGTAAGGCTATAAACCATATTTTCTGCGAGAGAGGGAGCCACTAAGAGAGAATTAAGTAGTGTATTCCTTTAGAAATACACACCAAGTCCAAAATGCCTGCCTTGGGAGTGCATGTAGGGAGGGTACCACTAAGTGGCAAGCCAGCCCAAAACACCCCTTAAAGTTGTTGGATCTGGCTCAAATTTTCACAGAAAACTCAATTTATATCAGGGAATAGAATTGCATTGGTATGGGCCACTCGAGAGCCATATTAGAAATTTCATTTCCGGGGTGTGGGGCTGGCCTGGGCCCCCCTCATGGGGGTTATGTCAAATATATCACAATGTGGCCAATCTGGAGCCCTTAATTAATTTCATGCATGTTTTGACAATAAATGAGGACATTTTAGGCGCATTTGGAACATTACATGTCTGAAGAGAAATTATTGAACTCAAATAGTGCTGTTAAAATGGTCAAAAAAAGATGTAAATCAGCCCAAACCAGTACCAAATGTTGGTCTATAATCCTGAAATTTGGCCAGAAAATCCTCTGTAACCTACTAAATCTGACTGCACAGGTTTCAGAATTACATCTGGTATAGCAGTGATTACTGATGTGGTATTTGGCCTCCAGCAGGCCTGTAATTCGCCTGCTGGGGGGTGCATTAAAGTACACTCATTTTTTGCCCAATAAGTCAGAAGTAAGGCTATAAACCATATTTTCTACGAGAGAGGGAGCCACTAAGAGAGAATTAAGTAGTGTATTCCTTTAGAAATACACACCAAGTCCAAAATGCCTGCCTTGGGAGTGCATGTAGGGAGGGTACCATTAAGTGGCAAGCCAGCCCAAAACACCCCTTAAAGTTGTTGGATCTGGCTCAAATTTTCACAGAAAACTCAATTTATATCAGGGAATAGAATTGCATTGGTATGGGCCACTCGAGAGCCATATTAGAAATTTCATTTCCGGGGTGTGGGGCTGGCCTGGGCCCCCCTCATGGGGGTTATGTCAAATATATCACAATGTGGCCAATCTGGAGCCCTTAATTAATTTCATGCATGTTTTGACAATAAATGAGGACATTTTAGGCACATTTGGAACATTACATGTCTGAAGAGAAATTATTGAACTCAAATAGTGCTGTTAAAATGGTCAAAAAAAGATGTAAATCAGCCCAAAGCAGTACCAAATGTTGGTCTATAATCCTGAAAATTGGCCAGAAAATCCTCTGTAACCTACTAAATCTGACTGCACAGGTTTCAGAATTACATCTGGTATAGCAGTGATTACTGATGTGGTATTTGGCCTCCAGCAGGCCTGTAATTCGCCTGCTGGGGGGTGCATTAAAGTACACTCATTTTTTGCCCAATAAGTCAGAAGTAAGGCTATAAACCATATTTTCTGCGAGAGAGGGAGCCACTAAGAGAGAATTAAGTAGTGTATTCCTTTAGAAATACACACCAAGTCCAAAATACCTGCCTCGGGAGTGCATGTAGGGAGGGTACCATTAAGTGGCAAGCCAGCCCAAAACACCCCTTAAAGTTGTTGGATCTGGCTCAAATTTTCACAGAAAACTCAATTTATATCAGGGAATAGAATTGCATTGGTCTGGGCCACTCGAGAGCCATATTAGAAATTTCATTTCCAGGGTGTGGGGCTGGCCTGGGCCCCCCTCATGGGGGTTATGTCAAGTATATCACAATGTGGCCAATCTGGAGCCCTTAATTAATTTCATGCATGTTTTGACAATAAATGAGGACATTTTAGGCGCATTTGGAACATTACATGTCTGAAGAGAAATTATTGAACTCAAATAGTGCTGTTAAAATGGTCAAAAAAAGATGTAAATCAGCCCAAACCAGTACCAAATGTTGGTCTATAATCCTGAAATTTGGCCAGAAAATCCTCTGTAACCTACTAAATCTGACTGCACAGGTTTCAGAATTACATCTGGTATAGCAGTGATTACTGATGTGGTATTTGGCCTCCAGCAGGCCTGTAATTCGCCTGCTGGGGGGTGCATTAAAGTACACTCATTTTTTGCCCAATAAGTCAGAAGTAAGGCTATAAACCATATTTTCTACGAGAGAGGGAGCCACTAAGAGAGAATTAAGTAGTGTATTCCTTTAGAAATACACACCAAGTCCAAAATGCCTGCCTTGGGAGTGCATGTAGGGAGGGTACCATTAAGTGGCAAGCCAGCCCAAAACACCCCTTAAAGTTGTTGGATCTGGCTCAAATTTTCACAGAAAACTCAATTTATATCAGGGAATAGAATTGCATTGGTATGGGCCACTCGAGAGCCATATTAGAAATTTCATTTCCGGGGTGTGGGGCTGGCCTGGGCCCCCCTCATGGGGGTTATGTCAAATATATCACAATGTGGCCAATCTGGAGCCCTTAATTAATTTCATGCATGTTTTGACAATAAATGAGGACATTTTAGGCGCATTTGGAACATTACATGTCTGAAGAGAAATTATTGAACTCAAATAGTGCTGTTAAAATGGTCAAAAAAAGATGTAAATCAGCCCAAACCAGTACCAAATGTTGGTCTATAATCCTGAAATTTGGCCAGAAAATCCTCTGTAACCTACTAAATCTGACTGCACAGGTTTCAGAATTACATCTGGTATAGCAGTGATTACTGATGTGGTATTTGGCCTCCAGCAGGCCTGTAATTCGCCTGCTGGGGGGTGCATTAAAGTACACTCATTTTTTGCCCAATAAGTCAGAAGTAAGGCTATAAACCATATTTTCTGCGAGAGAGGGAGCCACTAAGAGAGAATTAAGTAGTGTATTCCTTTAGAAATACACACCAAGTCCAAAATGCCTGCCTTGGGAGTGCATGTAGGGAGGGTACCATTAAGTGGCAAGCCAGCCCAAAACACCCCTTAAAGTTGTTGGATCTGGCTCAAATTTTCACAGAAAACTCAATTTATATCAGGGAATAGAATTGCATTGGTATGGGCCACTCGAGAGCCATATTAGAAATTTCATTTCCGGGGTGTGGGGCTGGCCTGGGCCCCCCTCATGGGGGTTATGTCAAATATATCACAATGTGGCCAATCTAGAGCCCTTAATTAATTTCATGCATGTTTTGACAATAAATGAGGACATTTTAGGCGCATTTGGAACATTACATGTCTGAAGAGAAATTATTGAACTCAAATAGTGCTGTTAAAATGGTCAAAAAAAGATGTAAATCAGCCCAAACCAGTACCAAATGTTGGTCTATAATCCTGAAATTTGGCCAGAAAATCCTCTGTAACCTACTAAATCTGACTGCACAGGTTTCAGAATTACACCTGGTATAGCAGTGATTACTGATGTGGTATTTGGCCTCCAGCAGGCCTGTAATTCGCCTGCTGGGGGGTGCATTAAAGTACACTCATTTTTTGCCCAATAAGTCAGATGTAAGGCTATAAACCATATTTTCTGCGAGAGAGGGAGCCACTAAGAGAGAATTAAGTAGTGTATTCCTTTAGAAATACACACCAAGTCCAAAATGCCTGCCTTGGGAGTGCATGTAGGGAGGGTACCATTAAGTGGCAAGCCAGCCCAAAACACCCCTTAAAGTTGTTGGATCTGGCTCAAATTTTCACAGAAAACTCAATTTATATCAGGGAATAGAATTGCATTGGTATGGGCCACTCGAGAGCCATATTAGAAATTTCATTTCCGGGGTGTGGGGCTGGCCTGGGCCCCCCTCATGGGGGTTATGTCAAATATATCACAATGTGGCCAATCTAGAGCCCTTAATTAATTTCATGCATGTTTTGACAATAAATGAGGACATTTTAGGCGCATTTGGAACATTACATGTCTGAAGAGAAATTATTGAACTCAAATAGTGCTGTTAAAATGGTCAAAAAAAGATGTAAATCAGCCCAAACCAGTACCAAATGTTGGTCTATAATCCTGAAATTTGGCCAGAAAATCCTCTGTAACCTACTAAATGTGACTGCACAGGTTTCAGAATTACATCTGGTATAGCAGTGATTACTGATGTGGTATTTGGCCTCCAGCAGGCCTGTAATTCGCCTGCTGGGGGGTGCATTAAAGTACACTCATTTTTTGCCCAATAAGTCAGATGTAAGGCTATAAACCATATTTTCTGCGAGAGAGGGAGCCACTAAGAGAGAATTAAGTAGTGTATTCCTTTAGAAATACACACCAAGTCCAAAATGCCTGCCTTGGGAGTGCATGTAGGGAGGGTACCATTAAGTGGCAAGCCAGCCCAAAACACCCCTTAAAGTTGTTGGATCTGGCTCAAATTTTCACAGAAAACTCAATTTATATCAGGGAATAGAATTGCATTGGTATGGGCCACTCGAGAGCCATATTAGAAATTTCATTTCCGGGGTGTGGGGCTGGCCTGGGCCCCCCTCATGGGGGTTATGTCAAATATATCACAATGTGGCCAATCTGGAGCCCTTAATTAATTTCATGCATGTTTTGACAATAAATGAGGACATTTTAGGCGCATTTGGAACATTACATGTCTGAAGAGAAATTATTGAACTCAAATAGTGCTGTTAAAATGGTCAAAAAAAGATGTAAATCAGCCCAAACCAGTACCAAATGTTGGTCTATAATCCTGAAATTTGGCCAGAAAATCCTCTGTAACCTACTAAATCTGACTGCACAGGTTTCAGAATTACACCTGGTATAGCAGTGATTACTGATGTGGTATTTGGCCTCCAGCAGGCCTGTAATTCGCCTGCTGGGGGGTGCATTAAAGTACACTCATTTTTTGCCCAATAAGTCAGATGTAAGGCTATAAACCATATTTTCTGCGAGAGAGGGAGCCACTAAGAGAGAATTAAGTAGTGTATTCCTTTAGAAATACACACCAAGTCCAAAATGCCTGCCTTGGGAGTGCATGTAGGGAGGGTACCATTAAGTGGCAAGCCAGCCCAAAACACCCCTTAAAGTTGTTGGATCTGGCTCAAATTTTCACAGAAAACTCAATTTATATCAGGGAATAGAATTGCATTGGTATGGGCCACTCGAGAGCCATATTAGAAATTTCATTTCCGGGGTGTGGGGCTGGCCTGGGCCCCCCTCATGGGGGTTATGTCAAATATATCACAATGTGGCCAATCTAGAGCCCTTAATTAATTTCATGCATGTTTTGACAATAAATGAGGACATTTTAG
Organism: Sabellastarte sp. h YS-2021; assembly: GCA_964017235.1. Lineage (NCBI taxonomy): Eukaryota > Metazoa > Annelida > Polychaeta > Sabellida > Sabellidae > Sabellastarte > Sabellastarte sp. h YS-2021. The sequence goes on from OZ024936.1 coordinate 67,532,770, forward strand.
GCGCATTTGGAACATTACATGTCTGAAGATAAATTATTGAACTCAAATAGTGCTGTTAAAATGGTCAAAAAAAGATGTAAATCAGCCCAAACCAGTACCAAATGTTGGTCTATAATCCTGAAATTTGGCCAGAAAATCCTCTGTAACCTACTAAATGTGACTGCACAGGTTTCAGAATTACATCTGGTATAGCAGTGATTACTGATGTGGTATTTGGCCTCCAGCAGGCCTGTAATTCGCCTGCTGGGGGGTGCATTAAAGTACACTCATTTTTTGCCCAATAAGTCAGATGTAAGGCTATAAACCATATTTTCTGCGAGAGAGGGAGCCACTAAGAGAGAATTAAGTAGTGTATTCCTTTAGAAATACACACCAAGTCCAAAATGCCTGCCTTGGGAGTGCATGTAGGGAGGGTACCATTAAGTGGCAAGCCAGCCCAAAACACCCCTTAAAGTTGTTGGATCTGGCTCAAATTTTCACAGAAAACTCAATTTATATCAGGGAATAGAATTGCATTGGTATGGGCCACTCGAGAGCCATATTAGAAATTTCATTTCCGGGGTGTGGGGCTGGCCTGGGCCCCCCTCATGGGGGTTATGTCAAATATATCACAATGTGGCCAATCTGGAGCCCTTAATTAATTTCATGCATGTTTTGACAATAAATGAGGACATTTTAGGCGCATTTGGAACATTACATGTCTGAAGAGAAATTATTGAACTCAAATAGTGCTGTTAAAATGGTCAAAAAAAGATGTAAATCAGCCCAAACCAGTACCAAATGTTGGTCTATAATCCTGAAATTTGGCCAGAAAATCCTCTGTAAACTACTAAATCTGACTGCACAGGTTTCAGAATTACATCTGGTATAGCAGTGATTACTGATGTGGTATTTGGCCTCCAGCAGGCCTGTAATTCGCCTGCTGGGGGGTGCATTAAAGTACACTCATTTTTTGCCCAATAAGTCAGAAGTAAGGCTATAAACCATATTTTCTGCGAGAGAGGGAGCCACTAAGAGAGAATTAAGTAGTGTATTCCTTTAGAAATACACACCAAGTCCAAAATGCCTGCCTTGGGAGTGCATGTAGGGAGGGTACCATTAAGTGGCAAGCCAGCCCAAAACACCCCTTAAAGTTGTTGGATCTGGCTCAAATTTTCACAGAAAACTCAATTTATATCAGGGAATAGAATTGCATTGGTATGGGCCACTCGAGAGCCATATTAGAAATTTCATTTCCAGGGTGTGGGGCTGGCCTGGGCCCCCCTCATGGGGGTTATGTCAAATATATCACAATGTGGCCAATCTAGAGCCCTTAATTAATTTCATGCATGTTTTGACAATAAATGAGGACATTTTAGGCGCATTTGGAACATTACATGTCTGAAGAGAAATTATTGAACTCAAATAGTGCTGTTAAAATGGTCAAAAAAAGATGTAAATCAGCCCAAACCAGTACCAAATGTTGGTCTATAATCCTGAAATTTGGCCAGAAAATCCTCTGTAACCTACTAAATCTGACTGCACAGGTTTCAGAATTACACCTGGTATAGCAGTGATTACTGATGTGGTATTTGGCCTCCAGCAGGCCTGTAATTCGCCTGCTGGGGGGTGCATTAAAGTACACTCATTTTTTGCCCAATAAGTCAGATGTAAGGCTATAAACCATATTTTCTGCGAGAGAGGGAGCCACTAAGAGAGAATTAAGTAGTGTATTCCTTTAGAAATACACACCAAGTCCAAAATGCCTGCCTTGGGAGTGCATGTAGGGAGGGTACCATTAAGTGGCAAGCCAGCCCAAAACACCCCTTAAAGTTGTTGGATCTGGCTCAAATTTTCACAGAAAACTCAATTTATATCAGGGAATAGAATTGCATTGGTATGGGCCACTCGAGAGCCATATTAGAAATTTCATTTCCGGGGTGTGGGGCTGGCCTGGGCCCCCCTCATGGGGGTTATGTCAAATATATCACAATGTGGCCAATCTAGAGCCCTTAATTAATTTCATGCATGTTTTGACAATAAATGAGGACATTTTAGGCGCATTTGGAACATTACATGTCTGAAGAGAAATTATTGAACTCAAATAGTGCTGTTAAAATGGTCAAAAAAAGATGTAAATCAGCCCAAACCAGTACCAAATGTTGGTCTATAATCCTGAAATTTGGCCAGAAAATCCTCTGTAACCTACTAAATGTGACTGCACAGGTTTCAGAATTACATCTGGTATAGCAGTGATTACTGATGTGGTATTTGGCCTCCAGCAGGCCTGTAATTCGCCTGCTGGGGGGTGCATTAAAGTACACTCATTTTTTGCCCAATAAGTCAGATGTAAGGCTATAAACCATATTTTCTGCGAGAGAGGGAGCCACTAAGAGAGAATTAAGTAGTGTATTCCTTTAGAAATACACACCAAGTCCAAAATGCCTGCCTTGGGAGTGCATGTAGGGAGGGTACCATTAAGTGGCAAGCCAGCCCAAAACACCCCTTAAAGTTGTTGGATCTGGCTCAAATTTTCACAGAAAACTCAATTTATATCAGGGAATAGAATTGCATTGGTATGGGCCACTCGAGAGCCATATTAGAAATTTCATTTCCGGGGTGTGGGGCTGGCCTGGGCCCCCCTCATGGGGGTTATGTCAAATATATCACAATGTGGCCAATCTGGAGCCCTTAATTAATTTCATGCATGTTTTGACAATAAATGAGGACATTTTAGGCGCATTTGGAACATTACATGTCTGAAGAGAAATTATTGAACTCAAATAGTGCTGTTAAAATGGTCAAAAAAAGATGTAAATCAGCCCAAACCAGTACCAAATGTTGATCTATAATCCTGAAATTTGGCCAGAAAATCCTCTGTAACCTACTAAATCTGACTGCACAGGTTTCAGAATTACATCTGGTATAGCAGTGATTACTGATGTGGTATTTGGCCTCCAGCAGGCCTGTAATTCGCCTGCTGGGGGGTGCATTAAAGTACACTCATTTTTTGCCCAATAAGTCAGAAGTAAGGCTATAAACCATATTTTCTGCGAGAGAGGGAGCCACTAAGAGAGAATTAAGTAGTGTATTCCTTTAGAAATACACACCAAGTCCAAAATGCCTGCCTTGGGAGTGCATGTAGGGAGGGTACCATTAAGTGGCAAGCCAGCCCAAAACACCCCTTAAAGTTGTTGGATCTGGCTCAAATTTTCACAGAAAACTCAATTTATATCAGGGAATAGAATTGCATTGGTATGGGCCACTCGAGAGCCATATTAGAAATTTCATTTCCAGGGTGTGGGGCTGGCCTGGGCCCCCCTCATGGGGGTTATGTCAAATATATCACAATGTGGCCAATCTAGAGCCCTTAATTAATTTCATGCATGTTTTGACAATAAATGAGGACATTTTAGGCGCATTTGGAACATTACATGTCTGAAGAGAAATTATTGAACTCAAATAGTGCTGTTAAAATGGTCAAAAAAAGATGTAAATCAGCCCAAACCAGTACCAAATGTTGGTCTATAATCCTGAAATTTGGCCAGAAAATCCTCTGTAACCTACTAAATCTGACTGCACAGGTTTCAGAATTACACCTGGTATAGCAGTGATTACTGATGTGGTATTTGGCCTCCAGCAGGCCTGTAATTCGCCTGCTGGGGGGTGCATTAAAGTACACTCATTTTTTGCCCAATAAGTCAGATGTAAGGCTATAAACCATATTTTCTGCGAGAGAGGGAGCCACTAAGAGAGAATTAAGTAGTGTATTCCTTTAGAAATACACACCAAGTCCAAAATGCCTGCCTTGGGAGTGCATGTAGGGAGGGTACCATTAAGTGGCAAGCCAGCCCAAAACACCCCTTAAAGTTGTTGGATCTGGCTCAAATTTTCACAGAAAACTCAATTTATATCAGGGAATAGAATTGCATTGGTATGGGCCACTCGAGAGCCATATTAGAAATTTCATTTCCGGGGTGTGGGGCTGGCCTGGGCCCCCCTCATGGGGGTTATGTCAAATATATCACAATGTGGCCAATCTAGAGCCCTTAATTAATTTCATGCATGTTTTGACAATAAATGAGGACATTTTAGGCGCATTTGGAACATTACATGTCTGAAGAGAAATTATTGAACTCAAATAGTGCTGTTAAAATGGTCAAAAAAAGATGTAAATCAGCCCAAACCAGTACCAAATGTTGGTCTATAATCCTGAAATTTGGCCAGAAAATCCTCTGTAACCTACTAAATGTGACTGCACAGGTTTCAGAATTACATCTGGTATAGCAGTGATTACTGATGTGGTATTTGGCCTCCAGCAGGCCTGTAATTCGCCTGCTGGGGGGTGCATTAAAGTACACTCATTTTTTGCCCAATAAGTCAGATGTAAGGCTATAAACCATATTTTCTGCGAGAGAGGGAGCCACTAAGAGAGAATTAAGTAGTGTATTCCTTTAGAAATACACACCAAGTCCAAAATGCCTGCCTTGGGAGTGCATGTAGGGAGGGTACCATTAAGTGGCAAGCCAGCCCAAAACACCCCTTAAAGTTGTTGGATCTGGCTCAAATTTTCACAGAAAACTCAATTTATATCAGGGAATAGAATTGCATTGGTATGGGCCGCTCGAGAGCCATATTAGAAATTTCATTTCCGGGGTGTGGGGCTGGCCTGGGCCCTCCTCATGGGGGTTATGTCAAATATATCACAATGTGGCCAATCTAGAGCCCTTAATTAATTTCATGCATGTTTTGACAATAAATGAGGACATTTTAGGCGCATTTGGAACATTACATGTCTGAAGAGAAATTATTGAACTCAAATAGTGCTGTTAAAATGGTCAAAAAAAGATGTAAATCAGCCCAAACCAGTACCAAATGTTGGTCTATAATCCTGAAATTTGGCCAGAAAATCCTCTGTAACCTACTAAATCTGACTGCACAGGTTTCAGAATTACATCTGGTATAGCAGTGATTACTGATGTGGTATTTGGCCTCCAGCAGGCCTGTAATTCGCCTGCTGGGGGGTGCATTAAAGTACACTCATTTTTTGCCCAATAAGTCAGAAGTAAGGCTATAAACCATATTTTCTGCGAGAGAGGGAGCCACTAAGAGAGAATTAAGTAGTGTATTCCTTTAGAAATACACACCAAGTCCAAAATGCCTGCCTTGGGAGTGCATGTAGGGAGGGTACCATTAAGTGGCAAGCCAGCCCAAAACACCCCTTAAAGTTGTTGGATCTGGCTCAAATTTTCACAGAAAACTCAATTTATATCAGGGAATAGAATTGCATTGGTATGGGCCGCTCGAGAGCCATATTAGAAATTTCATTTCCGGGGTGTGGGGCTGGCCTGGGCCCCCCTCATGGGGGTTATGTCAAGTATATCACAATGTGGCCAATCTGGAGCCCTTAATTAATTTCATGCATGTTTTGACAATAAATGAGGACATTTTAGGCGCATTTGGAACATTACATGTCTGAAGAGAAATTATTGAACTCAAATAGTGCTGTTAAAATGGTCAAAAAAAGATGTAAATCAGCCCAAACCAGTACCAAATGTTGGTCTATAATCCTGAAATTTGGCCAGAAAATCCTCTGTAACCTACTAAATCTGACTGCACAGGTTTCAGAATTACACCTGGTATAGCAGTGATTACTGATGTGGTATTTGGCCTCCAGCAGGCCTGTAATTCGCCTGCTGGGGGGTGCATTAAAGTACACTCATTTTTTGCCCAATAAGTCAGATGTAAGGCTATAAACCATATTTTCTGCGAGAGAGGGAGCCACTAAGAGAGAATTAAGTAGTGTATTCCTTTAGAAATACACACCAAGTCCAAAATGCCTGCCTTGGGAGTGCATGTAGGGAGGGTACCATTAAGTGGCAAGCCAGCCCAAAACACCCCTTAAAGTTGTTGGATCTGGCTCAAATTTTCACAGAAAACTCAATTTATATCAGGGAATAGAATTGCATTGGTATGGGCCACTCGAGAGCCATATTAGAAATTTCATTTCCGGGGTGTGGGGCTGGCCTGGGCCCCCCTCATGGGGGTTATGTTAAATATATCACAATGTGGCCAATCTAGAGCCCTTAATTAATTTCATGCATGTTTTGACAATAAATGAGGACATTTTAGGCGCATTTGGAACATTACATGTCTGAAGAGAAATTATTGAACTCAAATAGTGCTGTTAAAATGGTCAAAAAAAGATGTAAATCAGCCCAAACCAGTACCAAATGTTGGTCTATAATCCTGAAATTTGGCCAGAAAATCCTCTGTAACCTACTAAATGTGACTGCACAGGTTTCAGAATTACATCTGGTATAGCAGTGATTACTGATGTGGTATTTGGCCTCCAGCAGGCCTGTAATTCGCCTGCTGGGGGGTGCATTAAAGTACACTCATTTTTTGCCCAATAAGTCAGATGTAAGGCTATAAACCATATTTTCTGCGAGAGAGGGAGCCACTAAGAGAGAATTAAGTAGTGTATTCCTTTAGAAATACACACCAAGTCCAAAATGCCTGCCTTGGGAGTGCATGTAGGGAGGGTACCATTAAGTGGCAAGCCAGCCCAAAACACCCCTTAAAGTTGTTGGATCTGGCTCAAATTTTCACAGAAAACTCAATTTATATCAGGGAATAGAATTGCATTGGTATGGGCCACTCGAGAGCCATATTAGAAATTTCATTTCCGGGGTGTGGGGCTGGCCTGGGCCCCCCTCATGGGGGTTATGTCAAATATATCACAATGTGGCCAATCTAGAGCCCTTAATTAATTTCATGCATGTTTTGACAATAAATGAGGACATTTTAGGCGCATTTGGAACATTACATGTCTGAAGAGAAATTATTGAACTCAAATAGTGCTGTTAAAATGGTCAAAAAAAGATGTAAATCAGCCCAAACCAGTACCAAATGTTGGTCTATAATCCTGAAATTTGGCCAGAAAATCCTCTGTAACCTACTAAATCTGACTGCACAGGTTTCAGAATTACATCTGGTATAGCAGTGATTACTGATGTGGTATTTGGCCTCCAGCAGGCCTGTAATTCGCCTGCTGGGGGGTGCATTAAAGTACACTCATTTTTTGCCCAATAAGTCAGAAGTAAGGCTATAAACCATATTTTCTGCGAGAGAGGGAGCCACTAAGAGAGAATTAAGTAGTGTATTCCTTTAGAAATACACACCAAGTCCAAAATGCCTGCCTTGGGAGTGCATGTAGGGAGGGTACCATTAAGTGGCAAGCCAGCCCAAAACACCCCTTAAAGTTGTTGGATCTGGCTCAAATTTTCACAGAAAACTCAATTTATATCAGGGAATAGAATTGCATTGGTATGGGCCGCTCGAGAGCCATATTAGAAATTTCATTTCCGGGGTGTGGGGCTGGCCTGGGCCCCCCTCATGGGGGTTATGTCAAGTATATCACAATGTGGCCAATCTGGAGCCCTTAATTAATTTCATGCATGTTTTGACAATAAATGAGGACATTTTAGGCGCATTTGGAACATTACATGTCTGAAGAGAAATTATTGAACTCAAATAGTGCTGTTAAAATGGTCAAAAAAAGATGTAAATCAGCCCAAACCAGTACCAAATGTTGGTCTATAATCCTGAAATTTGGCCAGAAAATCCTCTGTAACCTACTAAATCTGACTGCACAGGTTTCAGAATTACACCTGGTATAGCAGTGATTACTGATGTGGTATTTGGCCTCCAGCAGGCCTGTAATTCGCCTGCTGGGGGGTGCATTAAAGTACACTCATTTTTTGCCCAATAAGTCAGATGTAAGGCTATAAACCATATTTTCTGCGAGAGAGGGAGCCACTAAGAGAGAATTAAGTAGTGTATTCCTTTAGAAATACACACCAAGTCCAAAATGCCTGCCTTGGGAGTGCATGTAGGGAGGGTACCATTAAGTGGCAAGCCAGCCCAAAACACCCCTTAAAGTTGTTGGATCTGGCTCAAATTTTCACAGAAAACTCAATTTATATCAGGGAATAGAATTGCATTGGTATGGGCCACTCGAGAGCCATATTAGAAATTTCATTTCCGGGGTGTGGGGCTGGCCTGGGCCCCCCTCATGGGGGTTATGTTAAATATATCACAATGTGGCCAATCTAGAGCCCTTAATTAATTTCATGCATGTTTTGACAATAAATGAGGACATTTTAGGCGCATTTGGAACATTACATGTCTGAAGAGAAATTATTGAACTCAAATAGTGCTGTTAAAATGGTCAAAAAAAGATGTAAATCAGCCCAAACCAGTACCAAATGTTGGTCTATAATCCTGAAATTTGGCCAGAAAATCCTCTGTAACCTACTAAATGTGACTGCACAGGTTTCAGAATTACATCTGGTATAGCAGTGATTACTGATGTGGTATTTGGCCTCCAGCAGGCCTGTAATTCGCCTGCTGGGGGGTGCATTAAAGTACACTCATTTTTTGCCCAATAAGTCAGATGTAAGGCTATAAACCATATTTTCTGCGAGAGAGGGAGCCACTAAGAGAGAATTAAGTAGTGTATTCCTTTAGAAATACACACCAAGTCCAAAATGCCTGCCTTGGGAGTGCATGTAGGGAGGGTACCATTAAGTGGCAAGCCAGCCCAAAACACCCCTTAAAGTTGTTGGATCTGGCTCAAATTTTCACAGAAAACTCAATTTATATCAGGGAATAGAATTGCATTGGTATGGGCCACTCGAGAGCCATATTAGAAATTTCATTTCCAGGGTGTGGGGCTGGCCTGGGCCCCCCTCATGGGGGTTATGTCAAATATATCACAATGTGGCCAATCTAGAGCCCTTAATTAATTTCATGCATGTTTTGACAATAAATGAGGACATTTTAGGCGCATTTGGAACATTACATGTCTGAAGAGAAATTATTGAACTCAAATAGTGCTGTTAAAATGGTCAAAAAAAGATGTAAATCAGCCCAAACCAGTACCAAATGTTGGTCTATAATCCTGAAATTTGGCCAGAAAATCCTCTGTAACCTACTAAATCTGACTGCACAGGTTTCAGAATTACACCTGGTATAGCAGTGATTACTGATGTGGTATTTGGCCTCCAGCAGGCCTGTAATTCGCCTGCTGGGGGGTGCATTAAAGTACACTCATTTTTTGCCCAATAAGTCAGATGTAAGGCTATAAACCATATTTTCTGCGAGAGAGGGAGCCACTAAGAGAGAATTAAGTAGTGTATTCCTTTAGAAATACACACCAAGTCCAAAATGCCTGCCTTGGGAGTGCATGTAGGGAGGGTACCATTAAGTGGCAAGCCAGCCCAAAACACCCCTTAAAGTTGTTGGATCTGGCTCAAATTTTCACAGAAAACTCAATTTATATCAGGGAATAGAATTGCATTGGTATGGGCCACTCGAGAGCCATATTAGAAATTTCATTTCCGGGGTGTGGGGCTGGCCTGGGCCCCCCTCATGGGGGTTATGTCAAATATATCACAATGTGGCCAATCTAGAGCCCTTAATTAATTTCATGCATGTTTTGACAATAAATGAGGACATTTTAGGCGCATTTGGAACATTACATGTCTGAAGAGAAATTATTGAACTCAAATAGTGCTGTTAAAATGGTCAAAAAAAGATGTAAATCAGCCCAAACCAGTACCAAATGTTGGTCTATAATCCTGAAATTTGGCCAGAAAATCCTCTGTAACCTACTAAATGTGACTGCACAGGTTTCAGAATTACATCTGGTATAGCAGTGATTGCTGATGTGGTATTTGGCCTCCAGCAGGCCTGTAATTCGCCTGCTGGGGGGTGCATTAAAGTACACTCATTTTTTGCCCAATAAGTCAGAAGTAAGGCTATAAACCATATTTTCTGCGAGAGAGGGAGCCACTAAGAGAGAATTAAGTAGTGTATTCCTTTAGAAATACACACCAAGTCCAAAATGCCTGCCTTGGGAGTGCATGTAGGGAGGGTACCATTAAGTGGCAAGCCAGCCCAAAACACCCCTTAAAGTTGTTGGATCTGGCTCAAATTTTCACAGAAAACTCAATTTATATCAGGGAATAGAATTGCATTGGTATGGGCCGCTCGAGAGCCATATTAGAAATTTCATTTCCGGGGTGTGGGGCTGGCCTGGGCCCCCCTCATGGGGGTTATGTCAAATATATCACAATGTGGCCAATCTGGAGCCCTTAATTAATTTCATGCATGTTTTGACAATAAATGAGGACATTTTAGGCGCATTTGGAACATTACATGTCTGAAGAGAAATTATTGAACTCAAATAGTGCTGTTAAAATGGTCAAAAAAAGATGTAAATCAGCCCAAACCAGTACCAAATGTTGGTCTATAATCCTGAAATTTGGCCAGAAAATCCTCTGTAACCTACTAAATCTGACTGCACAGGTTTCAGAATTACACCTGGTATAGCAGTGATTACTGATGTGGTATTTGGCCTCCAGCAGGCCTGTAATTCGCCTGCTGGGGGGTGCATTAAAGTACACTCATTTTTTGCCCAATAAGTCAGAAGTAAGGCTATAAACCATATTTTCTGCGAGAGAGGGAGCCACTAAGAGAGAATTAAGTAGTGTATTCCTTTAGAAATACACACCAAGTCCAAAATGCCTGCCTTGGGAGTGCATGTAGGGAGGGTACCATTAAGTGGCAAGCCAGCCCAAAACACCCCTTAAAGTTGTTGGATCTGGCTCAAATTTTCACAGAAAACTCAATTTATATCAGGGAATAGAATTGCATTGGTATGGGCCACACGAGAGCCATATTAGAAATTTCATTTCCGGGGTGTGGGGCTGGCCTGGGCCCCCCTCATGGGGGTTATGTCAAATATATCACAATGTGGCCAATCTGGAGCCCTTAATTAATTTCATGCATGTTTTGACAATAAATGAGGACATTTTAGGCGCATTTGGAACATTACATGTCTGAAGAGAAATTATTGAACTCAAATAGTGCTGTTAAAATGGTCAAAAAAAGATGTAAATCAGCCCAAACCAGTACCAAATGTTGGTCTATAATCCTGAAATTTGGCCAGAAAATCCTCTGTAACCTACTAAATGTGACTGCACAGGTTTCAGAATTACATCTGGTATAGCAGTGATTACTGATGTGGTATTTGGCCTCCAGCAGGCCTGTAATTCGCCTGCTGGGGGGTGCATTAAAGTACACTCATTTTTTGCCCAATAAGTCAGAAGTAAGGCTATAAACCATATTTTCTGCGAGAGAGGGAGCCACTAAGAGAGAATTAAGTAGTGTATTCCTTTAGAAATACACACCAAGTCCAAAATGCCTGCCTTGGGAGTGCATGTAGGGAGGGTACCATTAAGTGGCAAGCCAGCCCAAAACACCCCTTAAAGTTGTTGGATCTGGCTCAAATTTTCACAGAAAACTCAATTTATATCAGGGAATAGAATTGCATTGGTATGGGCCACTCGAGAGCCATATTAGAAATTTCATTTCCGGGGTGTGGGGCTGGCCTGGGCCCCCTCATGGGGGTTATGTTAAATATATCACAATGTGGCCAATCTAGAGCCCTTAATTAATTTCATGCATGTTTTGACAATAAATGAGGACATTTTAGGCGCATTTGGAACATTACATGTCTGAAGAGAAATTATTGAACTCAAATAGTGCTGTTAAAATGGTCAAAAAAAGATGTAAATCAGCCCAAACCAGTACCAAATGTTGGTCTATAATCCTGAAATTTGGCCAGAAAATCCTCTGTAACCTACTAAATGTGACTGCACAGGTTTCAGAATTACATCTGGTATAGCAGTGATTACTGATGTGGTATTTGGCCTCCAGCAGGCCTGTAATTCGCCTGCTGGGGGGTGCATTAAAGTACACTCATTTTTTGCCCAATAAGTCAGAAGTAAGGCTATAAACCATATTTTCTGCGAGAGAGGGAGCCACTAAGAGAGAATTAAGTAGTGTATTCCTTTAGAAATACACACCAAGTCCAAAATGCCTGCCTTGGGAGTGCATGTAGGGAGGGTACCATTAAGTGGCAAGCCAGCCCAAAACACCCCTTAAAGTTGTTGGATCTGGCTCAAATTTTCACAGAAAACTCAATTTATATCAGGGAATAGAATTGCATTGGTATGGGCCACTCGAGAGCCATATTAGAAATTTCATTTCCGGGGTGTGGGGCTGGCCTGGGCCCCCCTCATGGGGGTTATGTCAAATATATCACAATGTGGCCAATCTGGAGCCCTTAATTAATTTCATGCATGTTTTGACAATAAATGAGGACATTTTAGGCGCATTTGGAACATTACATGTCTGAAGAGAAATTATTGAACTCAAATAGTGCTGTTAAAATGGTCAAAAAAAGATGTAAATCAGCCCAAACCAGTACCAAATGTTGGTCTATAATCCTGAAATTTGGCCAGAAAATCCTCTGTAACCTACTAAATCTGACTGCACAGGTTTCAGAATTACATCTGGTATAGCAGTGATTACTGATGTGGTATTTGGCCTCCAGCAGGCCTGTAATTCGCCTGCTGGGGGGTGCATTAAAGTACACTCATTTTTTGCCCAATAAGTCAGAAGTAAGGCTATAAACCATATTTTCTGCGAGAGAGGGAGCCACTAAGAGAGAATTAAGTAGTGTATTCCTTTAGAAATACACACCAAGTCCAAAATGCCTGCCTTGGGAGTGCATGTAGGGAGGGTACCATTAAGTGGCAAGCCAGCCCAAAACACCCCTTAAAGTTGTTGGATCTGGCTCAAATTTTCACAGAAAACTCAATTTATATCAGGGAATAGAATTGCATTGGTATGGGCCACTCGAGAGCCATATTAGAAATTTCATTTCCAGGGTGTGGGGCTGGCCTGGGCCCCCCTCATGGGGGTTATGTCAAGTATATCACAATGTGGCCAATCTGGAGCCCTTAATTAATTTCATGCATGTTTTGACAATAAATGAGGACATTTTAGGCGCATTTGGAACATTACATGTCTGAAGAGAAATTATTGAACTCAAATAGTGCTGTTAAAATGGTCAAAAAAAGATGTAAATCAGCCCAAACCAGTACCAAATGTTGGTCTATAATCCTGAAATTTGGCCAGAAAATCCTCTGTAACCTACTAAATGTGACTGCACAGGTTTCAGAATTACATCTGGTATAGCAGTGATTACTGATGTGGTATTTGGCCTCCAGCAGGCCTGTAATTCGCCTGCTGGGGGGTGCATTAAAGTACACTCATTTTTTGCCCAATAAGTCAGAAGTAAGGCTATAAACCATATTTTCTGCGAGAGAGGGAGCCACTAAGAGAGAATTAAGTAGTGTATTCCTTTAGAAATACACACCAAGTCCAAAATGCCTGCCTTGGGAGTGCATGTAGGGAGGGTACCATTAAGTGGCAAGCCAGCCCAAAACACCCCTTAAAGTTGTTGGATCTGGCTCAAATTTTCACAGAAAACTCAATTTATATCAGGGAATAGAATTGGATTGGTATGGGCCGCTCGAGAGCCATATTAGAAATTTCATTTCCGGGGTGTGGGGCTGGCCTGGGCCCCCCTCATGGGGGTTATGTCAAATATATCACAATGTGGCCAATCTGGAGCCCTTAATTAATTTCATGCATGTTTTGACAATAAATGAGGACATTTTAGGCGCATTTGGAACATTACATGTCTGAAGAGAAATTATTGAACTCAAATAGTGCTGTTAAAATGGTCAAAAAAAGATGTAAATCAGCCCAAACCAGTACCAAATGTTGGTCTATAATCCTGAAATTTGGCCAGAAAATCCTCTGTAACCTACTAAATGTGACTGCACAGGTTTCAGAATTACATCTGGTATAGCAGTGATTACTGATGTGGTATTTGGCCTCCAGCAGGCCTGTAATTCGCCTGCTGGGGGGTGCATTAAAGTACACTCATTTTTTGCCCAATAAGTCAGAAGTAAGGCTATAAACCATATTTTCTGCGAGAGAGGGAGCCACTAAGAGAGAATTAAGTAGTGTATTCCTTTAGAAATACACACCAAGTCCAAAATGCCTGCCTTGGGAGTGCATGTAGGGAGGGTACCATTAAGTGGCAAGCCAGCCCAAAACACCCCTTAAAGTTGTTGGATCTGGCTCAAATTTTCACAGAAAACTCAATTTATATCAGGGAATAGAATTGCATTGGTATGGGCCGCTCGAGAGCCATATTAGAAATTTCATTTCCGGGGTGTGGGGCTGGCCTGGGCCCCCCTCATGGGGGTTATGTCAAATATATCACAATGTGGCCAATCTGGAGCCCTTAATTAATTTCATGCATGTTTTGACAATAAATGAAGACATTTTAGGCGCATTTGGAACATTACATGTCTGAAGAGAAATTATTGAACTCAAATAGTGCTGTTAAAATGGTCAAAAAAAGATGTAAATCAGCCCAAACCAGTACCAAATGTTGGTCTATAATCCTGAAATTTGGCCAGAAAATCCTCTGTAACCTACTAAATCTGACTGCACAGGTTTCAGAATTACATCTGGTATAGCAGTGATTACTGATGTGGTATTTGGCCTCCAGCAGGCCTGTAATTCGCCTGCTGGGGGGTGCATTAAAGTACACTCATTTTTTGCCCAATAAGTCAGAAGTAAGGCTATAAACCATATTTTCTGCGAGAGAGGGAGCCACTAAGAGAGAATTAAGTAGTGTATTCCTTTAGAAATACACACCAAGTCCAAAATGCCTGCCTTGGGAGTGCATGTAGGGAGGGTACCATTAAGTGGCAAGCCAGCCCAAAACACCCCTTAAAGTTGTTGGATCTGGCTCAAATTTTCACAGAAAACTCAATTTATATCAGGGAATAGAATTGCATTGGTATGGGCCACTCGAGAGCCATATTAGAAATTTCATTTCCAGGGTGTGGGGCTGGCCTGGGCCCCCCTCATGGGGGTTATGTCAAGTATATCACAATGTGGCCAATCTGGAGCCCTTAATTAATTTCATGCATGTTTTGACAATAAATGAGGACATTTTAGGCGCATTTGGAACATTACATGTCTGAAGAGAAATTATTGAACTCAAATAGTGCTGTTAAAATGGTCAAAAAAAGATGTAAATCAGCCCAAACCAGTACCAAATGTTGGTCTATAATCCTGAAATTTGGCCAGAAAATCCTCTGTAACCTACTAAATCTGACTGCACAGGTTTCAGAATTACACCTGGTATAGCAGTGATTACTGATGTGGTATTTGGCCTCCAGCAGGCCTGTAATTCGCCTGCTGGGGGGTGCATTAAAGTACACTCATTTTTTGCCCAATAAGTCAGATGTAAGGCTATAAACCATATTTTCTGCGAGAGAGGGAGCCACTAAGAGAGAATTAAGTAGTGTATTCCTTTAGAAATACACACCAAGTCCAAAATGCCTGCCTTGGGAGTGCATGTAGGGAGGGTACCATTAAGTGGCAAGCCAGCCCAAAACACCCCTTAAAGTTGTTGGATCTGGCTCAAATTTTCACAGAAAACTCAATTTATATCAGGGAATAGAATTGCATTGGTATGGGCCGCTCGAGAGCCATATTAGAAATTTCATTTCCGGGGTGTGGGGCTGGCCTGGGCCCCCCTCATGGGGGTTATGTCAAATATATCACAATGTGGCCAATCTAGAGCCCTTAATTAATTTCATGCATGTTTTGACAATAAATGAGGACATTTTAGGCGCATTTGGAACATTACATGTCTGAAGAGAAATTATTGAACTCAAATAGTGCTGTTAAAATGGTCAAAAAAAGATGTAAATCAGCCCAAACCAGTACCAAATGTTGGTCTATAATCCTGAAATTTGGCCAGAAAATCCTCTGTAACCTACTAAATGTGACTGCACAGGTTTCAGAATTACATCTGGTATAGCAGTGATTGCTGATGTGGTATTTGGCCTCCAGCAGGCCTGTAATTCGCCTGCTGGGGGGTGCATTAAAGTACACTCATTTTTTGCCCAATAAGTCAGAAGTAAGGCTATAAACCATATTTTCTGCGAGAGAGGGAGCCACTAAGAGAGAATTAAGTAGTGTATTCCTTTAGAAATACACACCAAGTCCAAAATGCCTGCCTTGGGAGTGCATGTAGGGAGGGTACCATTAAGTGGCAAGCCAGCCCAAAACACCCCTTAAAGTTGTTGGATCTGGCTCAAATTTTCACAGAAAACTCAATTTATATCAGGGAATAGAATTGCATTGGTATGGGCCACTCGAGAGCCATATTAGAAATTTCATTTCCGGGGTGTGGGGCTGGCCTGGGCCCCCCTCATGGGGGTTATGTCAAATATATCACAATGTGGCCAATCTGGAGCCCTTAATTAATTTCATGCATGTTTTGACAATAAATGAGGACATTTTAGGCGCATTTGGAACATTACATGTCTGAAGAGAAATTATTGAACTCAAATAGTGCTGTTAAAATGGTCAAAAAAAGATGTAAATCAGCCCAAACCAGTACCAAATGTTGGTCTATAATCCTGAAATTTGGCCAGAAAATCCTCTGTAACCTACTAAATGTGACTGCACAGGTTTCAGAATTACATCTGGTATAGCAGTGATTACTGATGTGGTATTTGGCCTCCAGCAGGCCTGTAATTCGCCTGCTGGGGGGTGCATTAAAGTACACTCATTTTTTGCCCAATAAGTCAGAAGTAAGGCTATAAACCATATTTTCTGCGAGAGAGGGAGCCACTAAGAGAGAATTAAGTAGTGTATTCCTTTAGAAATACACACCAAGTCCAAAATGCCTGCCTTGGGAGTGCATGTAGGGAGGGTACCATTAAGTGGCAAGCCAGCCCAAAACACCCCTTAAAGTTGTTGGATCTGGCTCAAATTTTCACAGAAAACTCAATTTATATCAGGGAATAGAATTGCATTGGTATGGGCCACTCGAGAGCCATATTAGAAATTTCATTTCCGGGGTGTGGGGCTGGCCTGGGCCCCCTCATGGGGGTTATGTTAAATATATCACAATGTGGCCAATCTAGAGCCCTTAATTAATTTCATGCATGTTTTGACAATAAATGAGGACATTTTAGGCGCATTTGGAACATTACATGTCTGAAGAGAAATTATTGAACTCAAATAGTGCTGTTAAAATGGTCAAAAAAAGATGTAAATCAGCCCAAACCAGTACCAAATGTTGGTCTATAATCCTGAAATTTGGCCAGAAAATCCTCTGTAACCTACTAAATGTGACTGCACAGGTTTCAGAATTACATCTGGTATAGCAGTGATTACTGATGTGGTATTTGGCCTCCAGCAGGCCTGTAATTCGCCTGCTGGGGGGTGCATTAAAGTACACTCATTTTTTGCCCAATAAGTCAGAAGTAAGGCTATAAACCATATTTTCTGCGAGAGAGGGAGCCACTAAGAGAGAATTAAGTAGTGTATTCCTTTAGAAATACACACCAAGTCCAAAATGCCTGCCTTGGGAGTGCATGTAGGGAGGGTACCATTAAGTGGCAAGCCAGCCCAAAACACCCCTTAAAGTTGTTGGATCTGGCTCAAATTTTCACAGAAAACTCAATTTATATCAGGGAATAGAATTGCATTGGTATGGGCCACTCGAGAGCCATATTAGAAATTTCATTTCCGGGGTGTGGGGCTGGCCTGGGCCCCCCTCATGGGGGTTATGTCAAATATATCACAATGTGGCCAATCTGGAGCCCTTAATTAATTTCATGCATGTTTTGACAATAAATGAGGACATTTTAGGCGCATTTGGAACATTACATGTCTGAAGAGAAATTATTGAACTCAAATAGTGCTGTTAAAATGGTCAAAAAAAGATGTAAATCAGCCCAAACCAGTACCAAATGTTGGTCTATAATCCTGAAATTTGGCCAGAAAATCCTCTGTAACCTACTAAATCTGACTGCACAGGTTTCAGAATTACATCTGGTATAGCAGTGATTACTGATGTGGTATTTGGCCTCCAGCAGGCCTGTAATTCGCCTGCTGGGGGGTGCATTAAAGTACACTCATTTTTTGCCCAATAAGTCAGAAGTAAGGCTATAAACCATATTTTCTGCGAGAGAGGGAGCCACTAAGAGAGAATTAAGTAGTGTATTCCTTTAGAAATACACACCAAGTCCAAAATGCCTGCCTTGGGAGTGCATGTAGGGAGGGTACCATTAAGTGGCAAGCCAGCCCAAAACACCCCTTAAAGTTGTTGGATCTGGCTCAAATTTTCACAGAAAACTCAATTTATATCAGGGAATAGAATTGCATTGGTATGGGCCACTCGAGAGCCATATTAGAAATTTCATTTCCAGGGTGTGGGGCTGGCCTGGGCCCCCCTCATGGGGGTTATGTCAAGTATATCACAATGTGGCCAATCTGGAGCCCTTAATTAATTTCATGCATGTTTTGACAATAAATGAGGACATTTTAGGCGCATTTGGAACATTACATGTCTGAAGAGAAATTATTGAACTCAAATAGTGCTGTTAAAATGGTCAAAAAAAGATGTAAATCAGCCCAAACCAGTACCAAATGTTGGTCTATAATCCTGAAATTTGGCCAGAAAATCCTCTGTAACCTACTAAATGTGACTGCACAGGTTTCAGAATTACATCTGGTATAGCAGTGATTACTGATGTGGTATTTGGCCTCCAGCAGGCCTGTAATTCGCCTGCTGGGGGGTGCATTAAAGTACACTCATTTTTTGCCCAATAAGTCAGAAGTAAGGCTATAAACCATATTTTCTGCGAGAGAGGGAGCCACTAAGAGAGAATTAAGTAGTGTATTCCTTTAGAAATACACACCAAGTCCAAAATGCCTGCCTTGGGAGTGCATGTAGGGAGGGTACCATTAAGTGGCAAGCCAGCCCAAAACACCCCTTAAAGTTGTTGGATCTGGCTCAAATTTTCACAGAAAACTCAATTTATATCAGGGAATAGAATTGGATTGGTATGGGCCGCTCGAGAGCCATATTAGAAATTTCATTTCCGGGGTGTGGGGCTGGCCTGGGCCCCCCTCATGGGGGTTATGTCAAATATATCACAATGTGGCCAATCTGGAGCCCTTAATTAATTTCATGCATGTTTTGACAATAAATGAGGACATTTTAGGCGCATTTGGAACATTACATGTCTGAAGAGAAATTATTGAACTCAAATAGTGCTGTTAAAATGGTCAAAAAAAGATGTAAATCAGCCCAAACCAGTACCAAATGTTGGTCTATAATCCTGAAATTTGGCCAGAAAATCCTCTGTAACCTACTAAATGTGACTGCACAGGTTTCAGAATTACATCTGGTATAGCAGTGATTACTGATGTGGTATTTGGCCTCCAGCAGGCCTGTAATTCGCCTGCTGGGGGGTGCATTAAAGTACACTCATTTTTTGCCCAATAAGTCAGAAGTAAGGCTATAAACCATATTTTCTGCGAGAGAGGGAGCCACTAAGAGAGAATTAAGTAGTGTATTCCTTTAGAAATACACACCAAGTCCAAAATGCCTGCCTTGGGAGTGCATGTAGGGAGGGTACCATTAAGTGGCAAGCCAGCCCAAAACACCCCTTAAAGTTGTTGGATCTGGCTCAAATTTTCACAGAAAACTCAATTTATATCAGGGAATAGAATTGCATTGGTATGGGCCGCTCGAGAGCCATATTAGAAATTTCATTTCCGGGGTGTGGGGCTGGCCTGGGCCCCCCTCATGGGGGTTATGTCAAATATATCACAATGTGGCCAATCTGGAGCCCTTAATTAATTTCATGCATGTTTTGACAATAAATGAAGACATTTTAGGCGCATTTGGAACATTACATGTCTGAAGAGAAATTATTGAACTCAAATAGTGCTGTTAAAATGGTCAAAAAAAGATGTAAATCAGCCCAAACCAGTACCAAATGTTGGTCTATAATCCTGAAATTTGGCCAGAAAATCCTCTGTAACCTACTAAATCTGACTGCACAGGTTTCAGAATTACATCTGGTATAGCAGTGATTACTGATGTGGTATTTGGCCTCCAGCAGGCCTGTAATTCGCCTGCTGGGGGGTGCATTAAAGTACACTCATTTTTTGCCCAATAAGTCAGAAGTAAGGCTATAAACCATATTTTCTGCGAGAGAGGGAGCCACTAAGAGAGAATTAAGTAGTGTATTCCTTTAGAAATACACACCAAGTCCAAAATGCCTGCCTTGGGAGTGCATGTAGGGAGGGTACCATTAAGTGGCAAGCCAGCCCAAAACACCCCTTAAAGTTGTTGGATCTGGCTCAAATTTTCACAGAAAACTCAATTTATATCAGGGAATAGAATTGCATTGGTATGGGCCACTCGAGAGCCATATTAGAAATTTCATTTCCAGGGTGTGGGGCTGGCCTGGGCCCCCCTCATGGGGGTTATGTCAAGTATATCACAATGTGGCCAATCTGGAGCCCTTAATTAATTTCATGCATGTTTTGACAATAAATGAGGACATTTTAGGCGCATTTGGAACATTACATGTCTGAAGAGAAATTATTGAACTCAAATAGTGCTGTTAAAATGGTCAAAAAAAGATGTAAATCAGCCCAAACCAGTACCAAATGTTGGTCTATAATCCTGAAATTTGGCCAGAAAATCCTCTGTAACCTACTAAATCTGACTGCACAGGTTTCAGAATTACACCTGGTATAGCAGTGATTACTGATGTGGTATTTGGCCTCCAGCAGGCCTGTAATTCGCCTGCTGGGGGGTGCATTAAAGTACACTCATTTTTTGCCCAATAAGTCAGATGTAAGGCTATAAACCATATTTTCTGCGAGAGAGGGAGCCACTAAGAGAGAATTAAGTAGTGTATTCCTTTAGAAATACACACCAAGTCCAAAATGCCTGCCTTGGGAGTGCATGTAGGGAGGGTACCATTAAGTGGCAAGCCAGCCCAAAACACCCCTTAAAGTTGTTGGATCTGGCTCAAATTTTCACAGAAAACTCAATTTATATCAGGGAATAGAATTGCATTGGTATGGGCCACTCGAGAGCCATATTAGAAATTTCATTTCCGGGGTGTGGGGCTGGCCTGGGCCCCCCTCATGGGGGTTATGTCAAATATATCACAATGTGGCCAATCTGGAGCCCTTAATTAATTTCATGCATGTTTTGACAATAAATGAGGACATTTTAGGCGCATTTGGAACATTACATGTCTGAAGAGAAATTATTGAACTCAAATAGTGCTGTTAAAATGGTCAAAAAAAGATGTAAATCAGCCCAAACCAGTACCAAATGTTGGTCTATAATCCTGAAATTTGGCCAGAAAATCCTCTGTAACCTACTAAATCTGACTGCACAGGTTTCAGAATTACATCTGGTATAGCAGTGATTACTGATGTGGTATTTGGCCTCCAGCAGGCCTGTAATTCGCCTGCTGGGGGGTGCATTAAAGTACACTCATTTTTTGCCCAATAAGTCAGAAGTAAGGCTATAAACCATATTTTCTGCGAGAGAGGGAGCCACTAAGAGAGAATTAAGTAGTGTATTCCTTTAGAAATACACACCAAGTCCAAAATGCCTGCCTTGGGAGTGCATGTAGGGAGGGTACCATTAAGTGGCAAGCCAGCCCAAAACACCCCTTAAAGTTGTTGGATCTGGCTCAAATTTTCACAGAAAACTCAATTTATATCAGGGAATAGAATTGCATTGGTATGGGCCACTCGAGAGCCATATTAGAAATTTCATTTCCAGGGTGTGGGGCTGGCCTGGGCCCCCCTCATGGGGGTTATGTCAAGTATATCACAATGTGGCCAATCTGGAGCCCTTAATTAATTTCATGCATGTTTTGACAATAAATGAGGACATTTTAGGCGCATTTGGAACATTACATGTCTGAAGAGAAATTATTGAACTCAAATAGTGCTGTTAAAATGGTCAAAAAAAGATGTAAATCAGCCCAAACCAGTACCAAATGTTGGTCTATAATCCTGAAATTTGGCCAGAAAATCCTCTGTAACCTACTAAATCTGACTGCACAGGTTTCAGAATTACACCTGGTATAGCAGTGATTACTGATGTGGTATTTGGCCTCCAGCAGGCCTGTAATTCGCCTGCTGGGGGGTGCATTAAAGTACACTCATTTTTTGCCCAATAAGTCAGATGTAAGGCTATAAACCATATTTTCTGCGAGAGAGGGAGCCACTAAGAGAGAATTAAGTAGTGTATTCCTTTAGAAATACACACCAAGTCCAAAATGCCTGCCTTGGGAGTGCATGTAGGGAGGGTACCATTAAGTGGCAAGCCAGCCCAAAACACCCCTTAAAGTTGTTGGATCTGGCTCAAATTTTCACAGAAAACTCAATTTATATCAGGGAATAGAATTGCATTGGTATGGGCCACTCGAGAGCCATATTAGAAATTTCATTTCCGGGGTGTGGGGCTGGCCTGGGCCCCCCTCATGGGGGTTATGTCAAATATATCACAATGTGGCCAATCTAGAGCCCTTAATTAATTTCATGCATGTTTTGACAATAAATGAGGACATTTTAGGCGCATTTGGAACATTACATGTCTGAAGAGAAATTATTGAACTCAAATAGTGCTGTTAAAATGGTCAAAAAAAGATGTAAATCAGCCCAAACCAGTACCAAATGTTGGTCTATAATCCTGAAATTTGGCCAGAAAATCCTCTGTAACCTACTAAATGTGACTGCACAGGTTTCAGAATTACATCTGGTATAGCAGGGATTACTGATGTGGTATTTGGCCTCCAGCAGGCCTGTAATTAGTAGTAGTATAAGGCCTTACCCCTGCCCCCCAGGTAACTTTAACCCCATTAATTAACTTTGACCCCCACCACGAACCTGGGGGCAGGAGTAAGGCCTACATCACCCAATTTTTTTAACCAAATTTTTGTGTTAATTAGACAGTATGTTTTTAGTATGTTTTTTGGCATTTCATGTATTTTCCTGGTTGAACTTTGAATCAGCTGTTTATCATATGGACAACGGACTTACACAGGGAAAAAAACTTTTGCATATATGACCCCCACTACGAACTGAGGACAAGGAATATCACCCAACTTTTTAACCAAATTTTTTGTGGTAATTAGACAGTATGTTTTTGGTTTTTTGCCATTTCATGTATTTTCCTGGGTGAACTTTGAATCAGCTGTTTATCATATGGACAATGGACTTACACACAGGGAAAAAAAACTTTTGGATATATTCGGAAAAGCCTGTGTTATTTTTTTGCCATTTGATGAACAGATACTGGCTACAGTCTTTTATGGACAATATACAGAATAATATCCATGTTAAACATCACCCAACCTTTTAACTAAACTTATCCCTAAAAACCAGGGTACATCGGACTGTGAGGTTGAATATTTCCAATTAATCAGTAAAAAAAGTTTTAAGAGTTCCTAGTATTGAACTACGACACCACGGACATTTCTTTAGTTGCTCTGCACACCTCTCACAACACAACAGATGTCGACAAGGTAGAAGAACCATTGTAATATCACCCTCCATACAAATCTTACAAGCCGGTGCTGTATCTAATCTCTTGTTCTCCTGAATAACTTGTTCATCTTCAATTTCAAATATTGCATCCAATAAATCCACGGTTGTAATGGTATTGCCTTTCAACTTTTGCAACCCGTCTCTTATTAATTTATCAGAAAATCCCAACTGACGTACAATCCTCTCTGCACTTTTATGTACCGAACACTGAGTCATATTAGTGTAATCCTGGTTTAAAATTTCGGTGGCCCTCACTTTGGCAAATTTACAAAATGGAAAATGTTTAAGATGTTCTTTCAAAGGAATATCTCCTGTAACCCAATTATACATAATTCCACCACAGAAGGCACATTTTACCCTGTCTCCTGGTCCACAATAGAATAACCCCGCTCTAACTAAATCAACTGGTGACACAATTTCATCCTTTGGCCATTTATCCAAGAAGCTAGCCAAACGAAGACCTTCAGATGTATATTGATCATCTAAAGCTTCTGCCATTTTAATTGTGTTAAAAATCATCACCAAATCCTTGTCACACAGGGAATTAACTGTACCTCATCCTTTGGTCATTTATACCTCAAGAAGCTAGTCAAATGAAAACCCTCTGATGTATACAACTTGTCTAAATCTTTTATGTTATTTAATGTATTTTTCCTGGTAAATCTTGAATCATTATCACATAGACAAATGAGCTACATAGAAAATGTTTCATTTTTTAAAAAAAATTCTCCACTCTTACCTCAAAATCTCAACTTAGACCTGTCAGATATAAGCAATCCACTGTCTACATAATTAAAATTTGACCTCAGAATTGATTTCTTGGTGTCATTAGAAGTTATATTTTAATATTTCCTTCTCACAATGAAATAATTTTTTGTTTATTTTAACCAAATATCCGCTTTACATTCAGATAGTGCTCTCTTTTTGTTGACTTGATAAAAAATTCCCAAGAAACAGCAACTGAATGTGTGAAATAAAAGAAAACACATCCAAGTTGCTATTTCCAGGGCTGCACTCATTGCTTCTCCCCTGAAATATACAAAAATAACCATAGCTTAATACACATACGTCAAACATATGAATTTTTAAATTTAACATATAAATATGATTATCTTTAAAATTTTACATATTGTAACTAAATACTGAAAAAATATACATATATCTTCTGATCTATATCTTCCTGGATGTTACATGTTAATCTATATATAATTAACTGATTATTTTTACAGGTGAATACAAAAAGTAATAATGAAAACCTACCTTGCAATCTTTAAAAAAATTTATCCAAAAAACAGTTTCGTCCAATGACTGTTTCTTGTTACACAAAAAAGAAATACAAAAACTAGTATAATTTATTCTGGTGAATTTAACAAGTAAATGTCAGAGATCCAAATACATGAGAAATGAAAACTAGTATTATGTGAATGTACAAAGGGAAGGAAAAAACCCTGAATAAAACACAGAAAAAATGTTTAATATTTTAATTTTTTCCAAAAATATAAATACATAATTTAAATCGAAAATACAAAATTTTATTCAAATATATATATATATACAAAATTTAGTTCTAATTTCAAAATTTTAATCTAAAAAAACATTATACAAAAATTTAGTCCAAAACTTTGAATTCTTCTTTTTATTTCTTCTTTAATCTAAACACAAATAGAGAGAGAAAAAGTGTTAGTCTTGTAACCAAATTATAATATCAATGAAAATCACTAAAAGTAATTTTACTTACTAAATGTTCTATATTATATAGAAAATAACAATCAAAATCACGTTAGCTAAAATTAATTACAATAGAAATACTGCAAAGCATGATAAAAGTAAAAACAAACTTGTATTTACCATTGTTTTACTTCATCTTTTTGTTCTGTAAATATAAAATAGAAAAACAACAACAGTTATACAACTAAATACTCCATAGTGAAATAGTGGAGAAAAACACCCACACCTCAAATTTTTGCAACCTAAATGTCCATAAATTTTTAGAAATAAAAAATATAATTACCTCAAGCAATATTTACTGATAAAATTAATCAGAACCATAGGTATATTGTATAATATGGGAAGCAAAAGAATGAAGTTTTACATACCATTTCCTTTATTTGCCTGATCTATAAACATAAGGTAAAAATAATAATTTAAAGAGAAAGTTTTCACCACGGACAAAAATCTCCTCAAATGACAAATATCATACATTTGGAGTCCTTACAATATATATATATACACACACCACAGCTCAATGTGGGATGAAAAATGTCACCTTTTTACTGCAGTGATAAAACTCTTCCTTTCAGAATAAATGGGTAAAAGTCCTCAAGGAATTTTATGATCTCAGTTTTTTTTACTGTTTTAATTAAACAAATAATCAACACTGATTTCTACATAACCTGTTTTCTGTACACATCAGTTGTTAATTATCTGACATAAGTGTACATTACAATGTACTGGTCATGTAACATTAGTTTGTTTATTTTAACATCACACACCAACAGAAGAATGAAGACTATGAAAAAAATACATATTCAAAGGACAAAATAATGGAACACACAGCCACACTTCAGATTTGTGAAGATAAATTGTAGAGAACAAAATACTTGGAAATATCTTTAGGATGAAAGAAATGTAAAAAAAGGTTATCTACTTACTATGACTTTCATTCTGTATCTGAAATTGAAAGGTATAGAAGTTGGTTAAATTAGTTATTTAATTTTGAAAATCCAATGGTCTCAAAGGAAACTTTTCACTAATTACTGAGTTATCAGTGTCCTTGTATAAATATATATTTACTCTTAAAGTCTTATGAATTAGTAAAACAATGATTATCAGTGGATACAATAGTAGATGACATAACAAATAATCCATTACATTATTTTTTTCTGAGTAGTGAAAGCAGAAAAAAACTAATATACCAAATAGTGAATGACACTCTTTACACTAATAAGTTCATAATTGATAGGTACATGTAAGTTTTGTGTCAAAGCATATTTACAGTAAAAAGGAAAAAATTAAGTAATTACTCTTGGTTTGTTTATTTATTTGTTGTTTTATGTCACATTCAACAGCCAGGGGTCATATTATGACAAGTAGTGTACAGATGGAGGAAACCAGTGCATACTGCACTGTAAACCACCGGGCATCAAGAAGTAACTACCAACTTTCTTACATGAAGCGTCCGATCCAAGATTCGAACCGGTGGGCTCAGAGATTCGAGGCAAGAACTCTAACCACTACAGCGAGCCTCCACCCCTTTTTTTACTCTTGGTTTGAGAATTACATTAGTAATACACTTACTGTCACACTAATGTTTGAGCGCTGTTAAAACAAAAAGTAGAAGAAACTGGTTATCAAATGCACAATAAATAATAAACTTACAGATTTCTCAAAATGATATAGCAATATATATATGTGACTAATCATATTTTTTACACTCTATCTTTCTATCTGAAGGTCTTTTATGATCTAGTTTTTTGTGTAATTTCATCCTTTAATTATAAGTTCTTACCTATGCAATGGGTATTAACAGTCTTATAAGTGGTATAACTACAAGGAAAAAACCTCAGAATCTTCTAATACATGTAAAAAAAAAACAATGATTGTTTTTACTTTTCCATAATGAACTGTTTTGCAATTTTATCTTTAATTATAACTCCTCACCTATGCTACCATGTTTCACACTCTTAAAAGTAGGAATACTACAAGGAAAGCATGAACCCTCTGATATGTTAAAAAGTACTTTTGAACTATTAAAGAAAAAAACTTTAAGAAATCACCTAAAACTGATGAAAAATTAATACATACCAAAATCATTTTCTGCCTGATATCTGTAAATAGAGATTTATAAACAAGAATAAAAGAAATAAAGTTAGACATTTTTTTATAATGTCTGAATAAAAATTATTTTTGAAAAATCTGAAACACAAATACTTTCATAACAAATTGAAAAAAAATTATGTAATTTCTCACCAATGTTTACTTGCCTCTTGACAGGCTGAAAAAGAAAATGTGAAATTATGTAAGTAAAAACAAAATTGAACAAATTTCATTTGTTCAAAAAATTATTATTTGTGTTATTACTGCATTATACTTACAAAATTCATATACACTGGTATTAACTTTCATAATATTTTTATAAAATTAGATATACTATATCTCATTTCAATTTAGAATTACCCATGCTATTGGTCCCCTACCTATGAAAATATATACAAAACAAAAATTATACTCAATGTCCTTATCATGCCTATGACCTGATCAAAGTGCTAATATATTTTCAATATTCCATATCAACCCATGGCATACAGGAATTAAATATTTTCAACTGATTACATGTAAATGTGATCAACATGGGGAAAAACACCTGTAGGTAGTGTACTGAAGTATATCTTGGTCTTTTCATTCTCAGATTTAAAATGAGTCAATTTCAATTATATCTACACCTCTATATCTGAATGACCTACCGGTGCATAAAACAGAGAAAATACATGGGTCATCATATCAGTGCACATACACACCACTGCAACAATGCACTTGACAATTATTCATGGTTTGGAGCTCAGTTTTGCTACATATGGTAAAGGTGTATTTTCCTTAATTTTTGATTACTTAGTCATTAACCTTAGTAATTAAGATGTTTCAAAATTCTCTTTGGGGGAAATGATTTACCATATTGTAATAAATGTTTAAAAGTTTTTTTGTCTTAGGGGTGTAGTGACTTTTTTAACTAATTGTGAAGAACACTTACAATTTTTACTTCCGGCTGTTTTTCATCTCTACAATATAAAATACATAAATCTTTTGGGACTATGTTTTGGACAGTACTACTTTTGTTTATCTAGCACACTATGTTCTCTATTGCATTAAGTATTCTGGTTCTGCAGAGCGATAAAATAGTAATGTATGGTAACTTTTAAAACTAAACCAGATATATATTTTATATAATTTATGTACACCAAAATATTATCAACTTTTTACCTCTGTAATATTAATCACTTTCAACTGTTATTTATTAAAACTATAAAAGCAATCTTTTAAAAAATAAACTTTTTGTTGTTGAGATAAACGTTAATATCCCAACTAAACCAATTATTATATTTTTTGTTATCACACAAATACTTTTTAAGAGTTTTGTGATAACCACAGGTAACACAAGAAGTAATATTATTAAGAAATATACTTACATTTTCCTTTTTTGTCGTAGATTGTAACGCCTGTGCAAAAAAAAAACAGATATATATAAGAATACATGAAATGAAAATCTTTCCAACTTAAAATGATACCCAAAACAGACACTTTGAAATTACTTTTAAGGGAAAAGATGGTCTTTCAAGCATTACGTGTATTAGAGTAAATTTTCCATAACTACTTTACACAAGGTATTCTTTTTTTGTTGTTGGAAAAATTTGGACCTACTTTTACTGTCACGTAGTGTTATCACTTATATATTACTGCAGTATACCCTGTTAAGGTTAAAACATTTGTTTTGTGTTTATTTGGGAAGGAACAAAATATTACAATTAACAATTTTTTATCGAGCAATGTGTAACAACTACTATGATTAATCATTATTGGGTATATTTATTACAAATTTTAGAGATTTTTTTCTTTTCTTTTGTCTACAATATAAAATATATAAATATTTTGGATTATGTCTTGGACACTACTACTACTTTCTTAATCTAGCACATTATGTTCCCTATTGTATTAAGTATTGTGACTCTACAGAGCAATAGAATAGTAATGTCAGGAAATCTCTGAAAGAAAACCGGATATATATTTATATAATCTATGTACATTAAAATACCTGTCTCTTTCAACTGCTATTTATTAAAAGTATAAAAGCAAATTTTTTAAAAAATAAATTTTTATTCACACAATTATTTTATCCTGTGTCACTACCTTTTTTTAACAACCACAGGTAGTACAAAAAAGTAATATTATTATAAAATATACTTACACTTTACCAGTTTTCTGATTATTATCCCTGTACAAAAACACAAAAAATATATAAGATTACATTAATTGAAGAAAATCTCTCCAAATTAAAATAATATCCAAAAAAGATAAATTTGAAATATTCCTTCAGTTAACATACATTTTAAGCACTTTTTATTTCCAAATGAGACACAAAGTGCGTGGAATGCACTTTTTAAAGGAAAGATGACGCAGTAATGATACGTGTATACAGTAATGATGGTTTTTTTAAATGGTTGGAGTAAATTTTCCGTAAGTTTTACAAAAGATATTCCTTGTGTTCTATCCAGAATGGAACCTACTTATCCTGTCACACAGTGTGAAGTTTATATATATATATATTACTGAAGTATCACTTTATTAGATTAACCATTGTTTTTTTAAAAAAGAACTTGTTTTGATTGTTCTGTTTTTTGATTTTCAGAGGGCAAAATATTACAATTAAAATTTTTGAAGTAATGTGCAACAGCTACTGTGATTAATCATCATTAGGTAAATTTATCTAAGTGTAAAAAATTCATCTAAAACAAGATATATACTAGTTTTATTGAAATAGCTATAAAACTATCAATTTTTCTCAAATTTATTATGACAGTAAACTTTTAATGTTACACACATCTTCAGCAATATGAGATGAATTATTACATTTACAAACAACTGTAATATGTATATATATATATATATATATTAGGTATGTGTGAACACTTTGCATTGATGTAATGTTATAGAACTGACAATTTTTATGGAAATTTACAACACAGATTTATCTCCCTAAGAATTATCAATAACAAATAGAAGTTTTTTTTTCATGATTTTCTCTAGAGTTAAATATGTGTTTTTAAACATTTTAGGTAAACCACCTTATCTTCACAATGAGTAAAAATAAAACCTTTTTTCCTATTTATCTTGAAAATCTTGAAAAAATAAAAAAAACTGTCAGTTAACACCTTTAAAATAAATTATCCTTAACCATGATATTACAATTTGCACAAACTGTACCATCATGGTAATCTGTAAGAATGTTGACTTAAGATTTCTCAACAATTGTTTCAGAAACTTTTTTGAAGCTGTGACATTTTATGGAAGTAAATACAATTTTTCAATACATATATAATTGGTTAAATGTCAAAGAAATTACTTTTTGTAAAAATGAATCCTTTAGAAAAATTCCATTAACACTTTCCATGTGTTGATTGATTTAGTTAGTTGTGTGAAAGTAATTATAGTCAAATATATAATGAATGAAGAAAAAATATCAAACACCCTTTGAATGTATTGGCATCGAGACATCAATGACTTATAAACCATTTTCATAAATGTGAAAACAGTAAATATGAAAAGTTTACTAACTTTTATTATTTTTCAAATGAAATGATACTAGAACACTTAACTTTGTTGGTTCCTTTTTACTCTCCATAGAAATCTTAACTGTATTCTTCACAATTCAAACTTGTAATCCTTTGGCACCCTACTGAACAATAAGCCTTCAATTCTTTCTGTTCAGATATTTATTGAAATTTGTGCAATTGTTCTGGAATGTTCTACAAACGAGTGTGTCCCACTGAACATTATTTCGTTTGCTCTGTAAAACAACTCTAACAAAGAACTATTGACAGATTTATTGTAGTGTTGTCATTATTATAACAAATGTAATAACCTCTCTGTGCTTGTGTTCTGGAAACTTCTGTTTGTATGTTGACCCACTGAACATTCTACAGAAATACAAACCTAATATAGTTTTTATGATCTTCTATGTAATTTATTGCGTTTATGAGACAGTTTTTATAAGTGTTTTGAAAATTTTGTAAACTACCATTCTAGCAAGTTCTACACAGAAGTTCTCATCTGTGGAGTCATAACAAGTTTTTTTTAGTCATTGCAAGTTCATATGTATTGCATTTGTGTCAGTTTATTACCCTGATCTCATTACTTCTTTGGACTTGTGTTCTAGAGAGTTCTGTAACACACAAAAATTCCTCTCAGTACTGTTACAATGCAAATTTCTTCACAAACAAGGTTTCAATTTTGATGACTCATATTAGAGATTTATTACATCAATATTTAGAATTTGTAATTAATGGTTTTGAGAATATTCTAGAAAAGACTCATTTCATGATATTGACTGTTTCTATTCGAAGACACCGATGCCATGTCTGTTTTTTTCCTACAAACACAGGTTGGGTTTAAATTGATTCATCAGAGGAAAAAAAAAATCTGAGCTTATACAAGGTTCACATTGTTATGACTGTAAAGACACAGCTGCTTTTATTTAAAAAAACATTTATAATTATGTGTCTGTGTGAAAGGTTAATAACCAACCGATTAAAAGATAGCTGCAGTAGTAATGGGAGACAAAGAAAGGTATACCTTATTTTATGGAATTCAGTCACCTTTCAGTCAGTTTCACCCTTCTAAATTTACTATAGACGGAGTAATGTATAGATGTGCTGAACAGTATATGATGTATTGTAAGGCAATCGCATTTAAAGACTATATTACAGCCCGAAAAATTATGGAGGCGAAAGACCCCAAAGTAATGAAAAGATTGGGTAGGAAGGTAAGGAATTTTAACAAACAAAGATGGCTGGCAAAATCCAAAGCCATTGTTAGAAAAGCTTCATTAGCAAAGTTTACTCAAAATTCAAAATTGAAAGAAAAACTTTTGGAAACTGAAGGTACCATTCTTGTTGAGGCCAGCCCTTGGGACACAGTATGGGGAATTGGTAGGTATGCCTCTGATCCTAAAAGTAAGTTTAAAAAATATTGGAGGGGGAAAAACTGGTTAGGATATATACTTACAGATGTAAGAGATCAAATTTTAATGTCATAATGTACAAACACAGGTTGTGGTTTTTTTGTAATTGATTCACCAGTGCTAATTACTACAGAACATCTGCAAGTCATTTTATCTCAACCCCTATGAACTTATATTCTAGAATCCATAATTCATGACTATAATATATAGACTGACCCATATTTCAAAACTAAGCATATTCGGGTTTTTTTGTAGAACTGTGTCTGGTGATTTTTTTCAACATTTGATAGTGTCGTAAAGATTTATTGCATTCAAATTGCTATGAATTCTCCCATTCAACATTGTTCTGTGTGTAGAAACACTCGGGGCATTTTGACTTGATTGATTTTCTTTTGCTATTAAATTTTTTTCATGATGTAAACTTTGCGGACTTGTGTTCTAGAAACTTTCTCTGAATAATATCTCCCTCTGTTGTCGCACTGCAAATTGCTTGAAATGGATTACAATTAATGATTTATTGAAAATGATCATGAGGCGTCCCACTGAACATTTTACAGAATACTGGGCTTTTGTTTTTTGACACGTAACCTTTGCAGACTTGTGTTCTAGAAAACTTTTCTGAAATATATCTCCATGTGTTGTCGCACAGCAAATTTCTAGAAATGGTTTACAATTAATGATTTATTGAAAATGGTCATGAGACGTCCCACTGAACATTTTACAGAATACAGGGTTTTGTTTTTAACACGTAACCTTTGCGGACTTGTGTTCTAGAAAACTTTTCTGAATAATATGTTTCCATCTGTTGTCGCATTGCAAATTGCTTGCAATGGTTTACAATTAATGATTTATTGAAAATGGTCATGAGACGTCCCACTGAACATTTCACAGAATACAGGGGGTGTTTTTAACATGATACCTTTGTGGACTTGTGTTCAAGAAAACTTTTCTGAATAATATGTCTGCATGTGTTGTCCCACTGCAACTTTCTTGCAATGGTTTACAATTAATGATTTATTGAAAATGGTCATGGAATAATATCTCCCTCTGTTGTCGCACTGCAAATTGCTTGAAATGGATTACAATTAATGATTTATTGAAAATGATCATGAGGCGTCCCACTGAACATTTTACAGAATACTGGGCTTTTGTTTTTTGACACGTAACCTTTGCGGACTTGTGTTCTAGAAAACTTTTCTGAAATATATCTCCATGTGTTGTCGCACAGCAAATTTCTAGAAATGGTTTACAATTAATGATTTATTGAAAATGGTCATGAGACGTCCCACTGAACATTTTACAGAATACAGGGTTTTGTTTTTAACACGTAACCTTTGCGGACTTGTGTTCTAGAAAACTTTTCTGAATAATATGTTTCCATCTGTTGTCGCATTGCAAATTGCTTGCAATGGTTTACAATTAATGATTTATTGAAAATGGTCATGAGACGTCCCCACTGAACATTTCACAGAATACAGGGGGTGTTTTTAACATGATACCTTTGTGGACTTGTGTTCAAGAAAACTTTTCTGAATAATATGTCTGCATGTGTTGTCCCACTGCAACTTTCTTGCAATGGTTTACAATTAATGATTTATTGAAAATGGTCATGAGGCGTCCCACTGAACATTTTACAGAATACAGGGCATGTTTTTAACATGTAATCTTTGCGGACTTGTGTTCTAGAAAACTTTTCTGAGAAATATATCTCCATGTGTTGTCCCACTACAACTTTCTTGCAATGGTTTACAATTATTGATTTATTGAAAATGGTCATGAGACGTCCCACTGAACATTTTACAGAATACAGGGGTTTGTTTTTAACATGTAACCTTTGCGGACTTGTGTTCTAGAAAACTTTTCTGAATATATCTCCATGTGTTGTCCCACTGCAAATTTCTTGCAATGAACTTTATAATTAATGATTTATTACATCTGTGTGAAATTGCTGTGAGGTGACTCGCTAAACATTAATTGCTTCATAGGGTGTTCTTGACATTAATGTTATTCTGGAAACTTCTGCAAACAATATGTCATTCCTCAATACATGCCAGTTTTTTCTCTCTACTAAAGATTTTTTTGCACTTTTTGTGCACTCTGGGGTTCTAGAACTTTCTAATTATCCCCACATCTGTTGTCACACTGCAAATATCCTGTAGTCATCTTTTCTCAGATCTTATATAAAGACCGTGTGATGGCTATGAACTCCTCACACTTTACTGTGCTGCAAAGGGGAGTAATCTACTGAGGTAAAGTTACTGTTTCTAAAGTTTTTTTGTGGTGGATAAATTAAACAGAGAGTTGTAGTATTATTTCAATAACTTTATGAAAATAAATCAGATCTTATTGAAATTTGAGATATTTAACAAAAATAAAGAAACAGTTTCAATTGTAAAGTCTGACCTTATTAGACAGAATCCTTTTGTAATACAGAATCAACACGACGTTTTAATTTTTAGATTTCTTCATATTACTTTTAAATATTTTGTTAAAAGTTCTAGAGGTTTTATATTTTTAAGAAAAGTTAATACAGTAAGTAATTACCGTGGAATAGAAGATATAGTGAAATACTTTATAAACAACTACATACAACCTTATCTAGTGAAATCATCAGTTCACCTAGTGATACTCAAAAGTTTAAATTATCATTGGGAAATCAAAGTTTTATATCTTGGTGAGAAGCAAATTAACCATACCGAATTTCGAAAGTACTTTCAAAGAATACCAGATTTAGAAACAAAGGAACGCGTCTCTACTAAATACACAAGCAATAGTTTAGTATTCACCGTATACTCACAACAAAACAACTGTTTAAAAGTTACCGGTTGCACCAAACAGATATAAAAAGTACCGATTTTTAACAAAATTTTCCTTTCAGCTAGCCAGGACATCACCATGGATACATACTTAACGCAAGCATTTATAATGAAGTACCTTCAGACTTTAGCTCACCTTTTGTGGGAGGATATAAATCTCTCTTTCCTCACAGATTACTACACATATTTCTATCAAACATTCAATATCACTGATGAATCAACATTATATAAAAAATTAAAGAATATGTTCATCGAATCCCTTGAAGAGACAGATAATCAAGCACTAAAAGGTAGAAATATGGTTTCTTTTAATTCTATAGACAGATTTATGGACATTTTGTCAGAGAAATTATGTGCCTTTTTCACCATACACTTCACGAAAGATTGTATTAAAACCTATGTTTCAAAAACAAATTTGAAGGGGGGTTCGTATCTTTTAAAAACTTGTGAGGACGGGTCTGTAGAATTTTACAAAAATACAGAATCTTTTTTTCCTTTATCCTCTGATTCCGAATCAGAAACAGAGTTGGTAGAACCAGTGTGTAAAAAGGCAAAAGAAGCAGAATTCAATTGTCCTAGACCTGCACAAACTTGCTCTTCAGAACCAGTACATAAAAGAAAGATACCGTTAAAAATTTCAGAATCGAAAAACAGAAACCCATTTATGAAATGTAAAAGCCCACAGATTGATATACAAAACCGCGACAACCTGGACCAGTTTACAGAGCAGAATGATTTACAGCATTACCACAACATTGCAAAGGAAAATTTGATCAACCTAACCGATAATGTGGAAAAACTTAAACAAATTTTGAAGAAAACAATATCTTCAATAAATTCCTTTTTGCCACAAAATTTAAAAACTGAAGAATTATCCTGTGAAGTGAAATGTCCATTACACTGTAGTTTACTGTCGAGGCTATAAAAAAACTGAAGGGAAGAAAAACCAAAAATTAATAATGAACAAATAAAAGTCTATGTGTCATTCTGTTACAACACAAAAAAAACAAAGTAACCATGATGTCAGTTAGGTATAATAACAAAGGCATGTGTGATTGCGGCTACCACTTTGAATGGTATTACTTGTATCCGTACATAGAAAAAGGATTGCAGTTATATCCTGATATGGAAATCACGAAAGATATTGTTGAACTTGCAGACAATATCAGATACGAACTTTTTAAAAACGATCAACTTGTAACATTGAAAGAATTTTGTTTTTCAAAAATTTATCAATTCAACCTAAATGTTAGATTACTCCCCAAGGGGCTATGGGAACAGTTTAATGAGAAATATGTGTTTGAAAAAGTTTCTTGGAATTATCTAGAATTTGCCATTCCAAGATTTCTGAGTAAACATTTAGGGGGGACATTGGTTTACAACAAAAAAACTGTTCCCAGTAAAAGAAATATTTGTACGAAACAGTAATAATGGACAGTGGGAAAGACATAACTTTCCTATTTAATGTAGAAATTTGTCAATGTAGAACAACTTGTAATATTAAAAGAAACTTTGATTACTCCCCAAGTGGCATTGGAAAACAGTTTAGTGAGAAATATGTGTTTGAAAAAGTGTTTTCTTGGAATTATCTAGAATTTGTCATTCCAAGATTTCTGAGTAAATAGTTTTTTTGTGGGGGAAGGACATTGGGTTTTTTTAAAAAAAAACCTTATACTCTGTTACCCAGTAAAAGAAATACTAATACAGTAATAATGGACAGTGGGAAAGACATAACTTTCCTAGTTGATGGAGAAATTTGTCAATGTAGAAATCATGTACTAAAATGGAGAGATTTAGATGTGTTTGTGAAACATGGGTTAATTGTACAACCGGGAATAACAATAACACCTGTATTAGTTTATCAGTGTTTAGATGCTACTA
Organism: Sabellastarte sp. h YS-2021; assembly: GCA_964017235.1. Lineage (NCBI taxonomy): Eukaryota > Metazoa > Annelida > Polychaeta > Sabellida > Sabellidae > Sabellastarte > Sabellastarte sp. h YS-2021. The sequence continues at coordinate 67,569,577 of OZ024936.1, forward strand.
TATCTTTGTATAAATATTATTTCGGGTTTAACCCACGAAGTTTACAAGAGTTGTGTGCTAGTACTATACAGTTTAATACATTGAACAAAGCTCTATTGCCACATCAACTGCAAAAGTTTTGTCAAGATTACCTCTATGATGAATTAAATTTTTGGTTCATCAAATGGAATGCAGCAATACATTTACTCTCACATATGTATCACCAACTGGGTTAAAAAAAATCAGTGTGTAACAGGTTTTGGTTTATCAAATGGGATGCAGCAATGCATTTATTCTCACATATGTATCACCAACTAGGTGAAAAAAATTTTTATTAAGACACAAAAATTAGTGTGTGACAGGTAGGAAAACCACTGTTTGATGTGACAATGGAAGTTAAGGTTAAATTTTTGTGTGATGGACAACAAAACTTGTACAAATCATCTCCGAATGCAGTTGGTTACGAGTTATTTAGTACGGAATGCTTTGAACTATTACCTAATGAAATAAGAAAGCTGCCTACAGGTGTGATATTGGAATTACCGGATTCACTGTACGTACAAGTAGCAGAAAAGAGTAGTGTTAGCCTATGTGGACTCCGTGTATTGGCTGGAATCATTGATCCGGACTATCGAGCACAAATATTTGTGGTACTACACAATATTTCAAATCAAAAAATTTCATGAGACAAGACAAAACCCATAGCACAGTTGATATTTCATTCAACCATTAACCCTTGCATCATAAAAACGGAAAACATTGTAGTGGAAACATTTAGAGGAAGTAAAGGATTTGGGGAGTGTACTGAATTGAAACATCAATTTTAAGACGATGTCGAGTGTTTTGGGAAATTCTTCAGAAGGGGGACTTAGCACAATTTTTTTACCATCGAATACTAAATGCGACTATTTTGAAAACAAAACATCAAACTTTGTGGTAGATTTATCCGAACCTATTACCTTAAAACCGGGGACAAAGATAGCTCTTGCTGAAATAATTTATCCAAACAGTATAATGAATGTGTTTGAACCAATGACTAAGATTCATCTTTCGAAGAAGAAAAATATAAAAACAGGGCATTTTAACAGAACGATCCCCGGTAAAAATTACCGTAATATAGAACAATTAATACGGGCAATAAATACAGCTATTAAAAGTGCAAAGATGGAATCCACGTTGAGGGTAAACAACAGGACCGGATTGTGTGAAATTATTGTGGAGAGCGAAGAGACAATAGAGATCCACAGAAAGCTGGCAAATATTTTAGGATTTTTTGACAAGGTACAGTTTGCAAATGTAGGAAACAGACCCGCTTTACCACGAGCATACATAAGCGATGTGATACCCGACATTAATTTGCTCACTTTCAGTCTTTACATCTACAGCGATATTGTCTACCCTTCTCGCGTAGGAGATAAAAATGTTCCAATTTTAGGGATCATTCACTGTGACACTCATCTCGATTCACAATATACTCACAGGACAATTCCTATTTTAAATTATATCCCTGTGATAGGAAATGTACTAAGTAAAATTGAAATCAAAATCACAGATACAACTGGAGACTTGATTCATTTTCAATTTGGAAAGGTGATAATCAGGCTTTCTTTATTTCAACCGGATTAAAAAAAGAAATGCATCACAAATTCAAAAATGTCTATAAGAGGTACAAAATTGAACTTCCCAGGTACAAGAAAAGAGATGTGGAAATGTATTTATCAAAATCTTACCCGATGGTCAAAAATAAAATTAAAAAAGCACTGCGTAAATTGAAGAGTATAAAGATACAATTGTCACTGAGGGTAAAACTTAAAAAGTACAGGCAAACAGAAGATGATTTTGTTTACATCAAACCGTACTTTACATCGGAAGCAAAGGCAATTCTTTCGAAGGTACATATCAAAAGGATTATATCTGAATTAAATAAAGAGGTTGCATCCAGATTAGAAACATTTCTTCACCATGGAAGTAATTGGAACCTAGTCAAGATTTATAGTCTTGAATTGAAAGTAGTGAAGTATGCCCCAATTTTGGGTGGATGTAAAAAAGGAAACCTTCCAAAATTTCTGAAAAACAAACATTGTTTACTCGACTTATCTTCCCCAGAAAACCAATGTTTCTTGTACGCAGTAGCAGCTGGTATCTTACAACCAGCAGCAAAGCATGCAGGTCGTACGAGTCAATACAAAACCTTGGTGAAAAATTTTAATACAAATGGAATTTCGCTACCCATGGCACTGGATAGTATCCAACTGTTTGAGGCACAAAATGAGGTTTCCATAAATTGTTATGACATTAACCCTGTATCTCATGAACCCGGGGTGCTACATATAAGTTCTGAAGAAAACAAGAAACATCACGTAAATATATTGTTATACAAAGGACATTATTACACAATAAGGAGTTTTTCCAGATTTCTTTGTGGTTTTCGATGTTCAAACAGGAAAAAAGGTTATTACTGCAAAACCTGTTTGACAAAAAAGTATTCAGAGCAAGCTCTGAAAGAACATGAAAACTCTTGCAGTATAAATACGGTCAAACCTAAAGGAAAAGTACCAACTCTGGGATCTGGTGAGGACCTGTTACAGTTTAGAAACTATGAGAAAAAATTTATGGCGCCCTTTGTCATATACATGGACTTTGAGACATATCAGAGCCGAGTGACCAATAAAAGACCCAGTGGAAAAACTAAATTTAGCACCCAGCATAAACAGTTAAGCGTTGGCATGAAACGTGTGTGTCATGTAAATGACAAGTTCAACGGATCTGTAAAGTGTTACACAGGAGAAAATTGTGCCAAAAAAGCTATTGAAATGTTGATGGAAGAGCAAAGTCGTATCAACGTAATTTTGAACGAATACAGATACCCAATGACCAACACACCAGAAACTTGGCGAATGTTGAAAAAGGCTACCCATTGTTATATATGTGGTTCACCTTTTAACGGTGACAAAAAATGTAGGGATCACAACCACTTGCAAAGCCCCAAGGTCACGGAAGAACACCCTTTTGGGAATGTACTCGGTATAGCTTGTAATAGATGCAACCTGAAATACTCTTCAATTTCCAATGAACCAAAAATTCCTGTATTTCTCCATAATGGATCGAAATACGACTTCAAATTGTTGATAAGAGAATTGTGTCAAAACAGTGAAAACCAATTAAAAATTATTCCAAGAACAAGCGAGACATTTGCGTGTATCTCTTTTCAAAATTTCCAGTTCATAGACACCTATGCTCATTTACCCAACAGTTTATCAAACCTGACAGACATCCTGAGAAGTGGGCAAGAAAGTAAGGATAAATTATTCAAACACACTAGACAATTATATCCGGAAGAATCTACATTTTTAAAATTGTTGAAAAAAGGTTTCTTCCCCTATGAGTATCTAACGGGGACTGATGTTCTGAATGAATGCAAACTACCAGAACGAGAACACTTTTATAGTTCTCTTACAAAAAAGACCATCACCCCTGAACAGTATCAACATGCACAGTCAATGTTTACGGCTTTAAAATGTTCAAATTTAGGAGAATACTTAGAGGCCTACCTGAAATTAGATGTGACCTTACTGGCAGATGTTTTTGAAAATTTCAGAGCAATAAACCATAAACTGTACGGGTTAGACGTTGCAAAATACTTAAGTCTACCAAGTTTCTCATTCGATGCAATGTTGCTTCAAACCAAAGTAAAACTCGAACTGATCACTGATCTTGAACAGTATGAATTCATACAGAAAGCTATTAGGGGTGGTATCTCTGGTCAGTACACAAGGTATGCAAAAGCGAACTATCCAACATTACCAGACTACAACGAAGTAGAACCGCTAAGTTACCTCCACATGTTTGACTGCAATTCATTATATGCCTACTGTTTGTCAAAAAAACTACCTGTAGGTAAATTTAGGTGGTTAGAAAAGAATGAAATTTCAAACTTCGACATAGAAAACACGGCATCAAATACTGACCTAGGGTATATTTTAGAGGTTGACTTAGAATACCCGGAGAATTTGCATGTCAAACATTCGGATTTTCCACTGGCGCCGATAAAGAAGAAAATAAAATACGATGAACTCAGTCCCTACAATCAAAATATCCAAAGATCGAGTGATATGAAAAATTTGTTCAGCAATGCAGAAAAATTAGTTCAAACACTAGAAGACAAGAAAAATTATGTAATACATTTTGAACTACTTAAACTGTACTTAAAACTCGGACTCAAACTGACAAAAATTCACAGAGTTCTCAGGTTTGAACAGAGGGCATTCATGAGGTCATTTATTGAGTTCAATATTGAAAGAAGAAAGGCGGCCAACTCAGAATTTGAAAGCAACAATCTAAAAATGGCAAACAATGCTCTTTATGGAAAAACCATAGAAAATATGTTCAAAAGAAGAAAAGTCAGACTAGTGAATTCTTCTGAAAAACTTTTGAAATTTGCAAACAAACCTACATTTCAAAGGGTGGAGTTACTCGACCCAAAAATTGCAGCAGTGGAACTGAAAAATCATACAGTTAAATTGGACAAACCAATTTTTATAGGATTCACAGTTTTAGAATTAGCAAAGAAAGTCATGTATCAATTTCTGTATCTATTTCTTCCAAAAATTTTTGGTACATGGTATACAGTACATCCATTATACAGTGACACGGATTCGTTCTTGTTAAAAATAGTGGCAAAGGACGAATCGGCTCCTACACCGAATGATATATACAGAGCTAACTCTAAGTACTTCGATTTTTCCAATTTTCCAACCACACATCCACTGCACCACACTAAAAATGCAAAACAGAAAGGTTATTTTAAATTTGAATACGGGTCCCGAGAACTAACAGAGTTTGTGGGTTTAAAATCCAAACAATATTCCATATTATGTTCCTGTGACACCATCCATAGAGCCAAAGGAGTACCAAAGGCAGCAGCTAATGAACTAGTACATGCAGACTACCTGCATACTTTGAGAAAAAACCAACCGAAGACTGTTCACTTTTCTGCAATACGAAGTTTCAAACACAAACTCTACACAGTGGATACAGAAAAAATAGCCCTCAGCGCATTTGATGACAAAAGATATATACTAGACGACGGTATTACTTCTTTAGCCTACGGAGATTATCGAATAGCAAGATGGGATTCAAAGCAAAAGCTTTCAAAATAAATGCTCGTAAAAGGGCTTCGATCACTAAATTCAAAGGAAAACTGTACTGTCACTTTTCTGATCAGTTCTCAAGAAAAAATGTGACGTTTAACTATACCGAGTTGAAAAAGCTGAAGAAAGTTTTACCTTCGTTATTAGATATTATAAAGAAATATGAGGGAAAGAAACAGAAAAAAAAGTCTGAGACACCCGACGAAATGGAAGACGGTTGTGACTCCCCTTACAATACCACACCTGAAAGCAGCGATATTGAGTCAGAATAATGAAGTTACTTAGCATTGATGGAATTATGGGTGCTGGAAAAAGTTATTTATTCAATTTGTTAAAAGAAAATTTTGCAGACAATAAAAAAATTGGGTTTGTGGAGGAACCAGTGGAGAAATTTAAAAAATATTTATGGTACAATCCATTGAGGGAATATTACAGTGACCCAGTGAAAAATGCTGCAGTTTGTCAACACTACTTCTTAAATGTCTTAGGAAAGTTATACTCAGAAAACCTACACAAAACCAATGACATGGATTACCTCATATCCGAGAGAAACTTGTACAGCACAGTTATTTTCATTAACGCTCAGTATGAAAGAGGATACCTGACAGACTTTCAACATGATTATCTTACAGATCGGGTACACGAAAAAATTGGGGAAACACTCGACAAAGACTGTGGGTTAGGTTGCAACAAGTTGGTGTACGTAGTCACAGACGTTGAGAGATGTTTGGAACGGATATTACAACGAAAAGAAGAAAGCACCATGATAGATTTACGGGACTACCTGCATTGTCTCCAAAAGGAGTACGATGAGTATTATCGCATTTTTGTAGAACAAAATGGAAGCGACAGCGCCAAGAAATTGACTAACATCGATGACGATGAAGTTCTTGTGAGAAAAGTTGAAAGACTGTTAAGAAAATGAAACTGGCAACCATCGTACGAAGACTACTGCAACATTTTTTCAGAAGAAAATGGAAGGCATTACCTAGTAAGAGTTAAAAACTCTGATGCAGAATTAGGTGTAAAAACATTGCTAGTTAACAATAATATGCCCGTGTGTCAAGTCTGAACATGCCTTACAAACATAGCCCAACAATGGAGATTTCTTCGAATGATGAATCAGATGTTTCGTGTGAACAGATACAGTGTTGTTCATACTGTTCCAAGGACAAGGTTTTGGTGAAAGGGAAAACCTACTGTCACGACTGTAAAAGTAATTGCTTCAGGGAATGTAAACGCTGCAAACGACCATTCCACGATGAAAAATACTTCACTTACTCGGAGACTAGATGTAACTCTTGTCACAAGAAATATTTAAACGAGAAGGTTAAACGAGAGCAAAGAAAGAGGAAACCCATGGAAGACCCGGTGAACAACAAAAAAACATCTGAAGTGGAGAAGGTGGAAGAAAAAAGTCCGTGTGAAAAAAGAAAAGCATTAAAGATAATAGGTTTCCTACCGGTGTTCTGTTTAGGACAGAAGTTAGAAAACCATGAAATTCAACATAACTAATAATACTGTTATCATCACCTGTTGTGAAACTGAAAAAAGGCAGAAAGACCAAACTGACCATTCAGAGGTAGGAAAGAAAGGGTGTTGTCCATTTGTCCTAAGATTTAGATACAAAAAAGAATGAGCAGCAAAACAGACATTTTACTGAGGAAATTGTATTACGATGTCAAGAAACCAAGTTCATTTTCAAACAGCTACAAACTTTATAAAGCAGCAAAGAGGAAAAACAGAAATATAACACTCTCCATGGTTCAAGATTTCTTAGCTGGGGAAGATGTTTATACACTACACAAACCAACCAGAAAACCTAAGAAATACAGGAGGACTATTGCACATGGTATTGATGCTATACATCAAGCCGATCTTGTAGATGTCAGTGCCCTGTCTAGAGAAAATAAAGGAAATAAATTTATTCTCACTAACATTGACATTTTTTCGAGAAAGGCATGGGCAGTACCTATCAAAAATAAAACCGGAATATCGGTGAAAAATGCCTTTGAACTAATTCACAAAGAGAGTGTGCCAGAGAAAGTACATACCGACTTAGGCAGTGAGTTTTACAACAAAACTGTACAGGATTACTTCAAATCTAAAGGTATCACACATTACTCCTCTGCGTCTGACTTCAAAGCAGCCATTTGTGAAAGATTCAACCGAACACTAAAATCAAAAATGTGGAAGTATTTCAGCAAAACTGGGAAATTGAATTACACCTCTATCTTACAAGATATTGTACAAAGCTACAACAACAGTAAACATTCATCCATTGGAACGTCACCAAATCGTGTCACAAAGAGGAATGAGAGCAGAATTTGGAATCATCAATACAAAGATGAAATTGATAAACGTCAGAGCAGACATAAGTACAAGATAGGAGACTTTGTGAGACTGATACATTTAGACAATCCTTTCACTAAAAAATATCTTCCAAGATTTACAAAAGAAGTTTTCATTATAGCGGACAGACTTAATACCAAACCTGTGACATATAGAGTAATGGACCAAAAACAGGACATTATTAAAGGTGGATTTTATGACAATGAGTTGGTAAGAGTAAAGATAAAAGACTAATGAGACGTACCACCCACCTTCACCACTTTTTGCGGGTGTGTGTAATTTGTTCATACACAAAAACAATGAGTTTTGAAGTTTTTGATGCGCGTCTAAGGACACCATTTTCTGCAGTTGTAGCTGGTCCAAGCATGTGCGGGAAAACTCAGTTTGTTCTCAAGTTATTGGAGTCTTGGAATACATTGGTGGATAGCCAATTCGACTACATTGTGTGGTCATATGGTCAAAAAACTGAGGCATTAGAAAAAATAAAAAAATTATATGGTGACAAAATTACTCTTGTGGAAGGGATACCAGATGACTTGACCAGTTTCACCAAACAGAAACAACATGGTGTATTTATCTTTGATGATTCTCAATCAGACATCTGTGATTCTCAAGAAATAGCGGATTTGTTCACCAAAAAATGTCATCACGAAAATATCAGCACCATTGTGATATTTCAAAATCTATTTTGTGAGGGAAAACACAGAAAAACCATCTATAGGAATGCCTCATACCTTATCTTATTTAATAATCCTCTAGATTACACATTGGCTTATTCCCTAGCTAGAAAAATCTATCCACAGAGGTCTAGCATCTTTTTAGACATGTTCAAAAATGCAACAAAGAAACCTTATGGTTACTTATTTATAGATGGAAAAGTCAACACACCAGAGGATGCTCGTTTTAGAACAGATTTGTTTGGTAAAAATTTCCAGAAAGTTCTTGTACCCAACAAGACATAAAAAATTATCCGTGTGACAGATTCAAACAACAGTTAGTGTAATAGTATGGAAGAAAATAGACAAAAAGATAATATGGGATCTGCTTTAAAGAGAAGAGATTATCTCACATTATTAGCAAATTCAAAAGATGTGAAAAGAAGGAAGGCGCTTTTAGATGTAGCCACAAAACAAGAAATTGATGCTATATCAGAGTGCTTGTTAAACATAGTAAATGGTCGTGTGAGAATTTCACCCTCTAAAATTGGAAAGTTGAAGAAAATAAAAAGACACCTTAAAGATCTCACGAACAAAAGGTGTTCATTTAAGAAAAGAAAGCAAATTCTGAAACAAGAAGGGGGATTCTTAACAAGTATATTACCGGTGGCATTGTCTGTGCTGGGTTCACTTTTCGGAGGTGGGAAATGAATTATAAAGAGGCTGTAATTGTTCCACTGGAAGTATTTAACAAGTGTAACTTTAACCCAGAGGAGAAAGAACTTCCCCCCCCAAAAAACTGATGGCATACTTAATGACGAAACTCTTCCTCCAGATGTTAAAATTAAGCTTTATAATCAGAAAAAGAAATTGACCAAGAGACCCCTTCCAGAACCGCAATTTGTACAGATTAAAAAAGAGGCAGAAGTAGAGGCTCCATCCGAGGATATCATATTAAACCAATTTCCCTTGCGAACAAGACCTGTGGTTAATTTAATTTTAAAATACATGAAAGACTCGCGAGGTATCTTATCTTGGACGGATAACATGGAAATTGTGATCGAGGGTGAAACAATACAGGACAGTAATATTATTCAGTTACTTAGATTTGTAACAAACAGTTTAACCATTACATCTGCTAAAGATATACCCGTGGGAGCAGAGGATTTTGTGGATACATTGGTGGATATTGGTGTTCCTAAGGCATACATACAACTACCACAAAGGAGTCCGAGAAAGACTGAGTGGGTGAAATTTTGAATGGGCCCGTGTGATACTGTGAAAAGTGACACTTTTTTAATGTAAGGAAACAACAATTTTTCCTCATGACGTCAAGATGAGAATCATCAAATATTATCCAAATACAAAAGGAATAGAACACCATTACTGTCAATCCGGGGGGAATATACCCGTTTTTGTTGGATCTCCAATTCAAAGAGGTTTTGGATTGGGACAAATATTATCCGGTTTATTCAAACGAGCACTCCCAATTCTAAAGAAAAAAGTATTACCAGCAGTTGTCCGTTCTGGAAAAGAGGTGTTATCAGACGTTATAATAAACAAGAAAGGGGTAAAACAAGCCTTATTAGACACTGGGAAGAATCGCATCTCAGAATTTGTGGGAAACACTCCTGTGACGGGTAGATCTAAGAAGCGTAAAAAGAGCTCTCCGCAAACCAGTGGGAAAAGAAGAAAGTTAAATCTTGTACTATAAATAAAGAAATATGGCTATTCACCCACAGTCCTGCGAGAGTGCAATGTCTAATCTAGAGCTCTTCACTGTACCGAGCACGCATATTTCAACTGAGGCATCGCGATACGTCGAGCACAAACCTATAAGCACTTTAGACAAAGGGAGTGATCTGCATTTCAAAATTAAAGCCGACGAGAGTGAATATTTAGATTTTAGCCAGTCATTGTTGCACCTAAAATGTAAAATACTAGCCACTGATGGTGGAGTACTTAGAAGGAAAGTAGCCGACGACGATCCCACAGTACCAGATCGATCCATTGTATTTCCTGTCAACTATCTAATTGCAGCAATGTTTAAACAAGTAGAGGTTTATCTCGGAGGAAGGTTAGTGTCCTCAAATGACACAATGTATCCGTACCGAGCTTTTCTGGAAACATTACTCTCATATGACAAGGATGTTAAGAATGAATTTCTGGCAATGTCATTATACTTTCCGGAAACAAAAGACTTGGAAGCGATAGCACCAGTAGCCCTTGCAGACACGAGCAATGTGAATCCTTCTGCAGTCACAAGATTTAACAAAACAAAATTTGGAAAATCATTCGAATTAATTGGAAGAATACATGCCGATATCTTTAACCAAGCAAGATACCTGATGGGAAAGTGCTCGGTAAAAGTGAAATTACACAGACACTCGCCGAAATTCTTTCTGATGGCTGCAACAGAGAACAATGAATACGTTTTAGAAATTGAAAGCGCTTCTTTGTTTGTGAAACATGACACAATTATACCATCTATAAGAGCCGCTCACTTAAAAAATCTACAGTCTGACCGGATAAAGTATCCCATAAAAAGAGTTGAGATGAAATATTTTACCAAAGGGGCCAACAGAGATGATCTGTCCGAGCGAAATTTATGCGATGGTCAACTACCAACAAGAATTGTTCTTGGGATGGTGAAGTCTTCCGCCTTTAACGGAAATATAAAACAAAACCCTTTCAATTTTCAACACTTCAATGTGCGGAGTATAGTACTGAGAGTCAATGGAAAAGCTGTTCCATTCGAGGAGTTGGAGTTGGATTTCTCCTCTGGCAAATACCTTATGGGGTACCTTTCACTATTTCAGGGGACAGATACCTTATACTCGAATCATTCAATGGGTACAACTGAAAATTATAAAAATGGTCATACCATTTATGCCTTTGACTTGGAGACCAATTCAGTCCCCGGTGAGATGACGCTGATCAAAAACGGAGAGGTTGGGGTTGAAATAAAACTGTCAGAAGCCTGCACCACCGCTGTCACTTTAGTTGCATATTTTGAATATCAGGACATGATTGAGATAGATTCGGAAATGAATCCTGCAACCGAGGTATAAAAGCAATGGACACTCAACAAATTACTCAAGTGTTAAGTACGAACAATATTACAAAGAATGCATACCTAGGTACATTTCCCTGCGATAAACTACCAACAAAAATAGATCGAATTCCGTTTGCTGTTGTAGTCAACACAGATGTACACACCAAACCAGGAACGCATTGGACTGCTATTTATTTACCATCGGTAAAGGAACCAATAGAATATTTCGACAGTTATGGGGGAGAACCAACTAATAAATACATTGTAAAATTTCTCGAAATGGTAGACCAGTATAGCTACAACAGCAGAAGAGTACAACATCTTTTCTCTACCGCATGTGGTCAACATTGTATCTACTTCATCTCAAACAGGTGTAAAGGTATGACCTACAATAACATCATGAATACGTACAACCATGAGGGTTACAGTAAAAATGACAAAATGGTTAAAGAGTTTTGTAAAAGGAAATTTGGTTTAGACATAAGTAAAAAAGTTTCAGAAGATTTCTTAACCCGACAAATTTCACGTCAGTTAATTGATAGTTTGCAGTAAATATTCTTTTCTTTATATGAACTATGTGACAAGGCTAAGTTTCACTGTACAAAGAAATACTTATCAAAACCATGTTTTCAACGGTACTCTTGTGGTCTTGCTTTGTAGTATCCGCATTTACCAGTAAGTGTGGTAATCCACCCGTTTGTTGGTGTACTAAAGCTGTTGGAATTATCTTGTGTAAAAATATTGATACGCTACCTTTTTTTAATGAGGATGATGAAAATACAGCAATATTCTTAGACTTAATTAATACGGGCATAACAGAACTGCCCAATTTTAGGTCATGGCCTACCCTGGAAATGATTGTTATCAGAAACAGCACGCATCTGTGTAATATTACAATCGATAAAGCTGAACACGTTTGGCTCGATTCGGACTGTCCGGGTCACCCAAATCTTGAAAATATTATGCAGGGGGAACATCATTACAAATTAAGAACGGTGGATTGGCCATACCTCTTATTACTTATTCCTCTTTTTTTCATTGGGCTATTTATTGGTTATGAAATAAGGATGAAAGGAAACACAATTCAGCTTTATCGGAAAAAGGAGGACAGTAAAACTTCAGATAATGTTAGCTTAACATACATAGATGACGGGAAGTAAGTGTTTCTTGGTGTTTATGAAGCTTTGTCATGTAATAATAATTGTGATTATTATTAATGTATGTATACTTTATGGTGGTAGTTCAAGGCATACTGTGTGGGTTATAATCATTGTGTATAATATAAAAAAGAGCAAATAACTATAAATGCTCTTGTTACAAAAAGTAGAAGTTTTTTTAAAAAGTCATGATAACTCAAACATGCTGTGTTTTGTATGTATATATACATCATAATTGTAGACTGTTAAATTTTATAAAAAAAGGTTATACCTACATAAAAGCATGTTGTTACAACTGCAAAAATTAAATTTTGTTATGGTGGTAGTTCAAAAGCATATTGCGTATGTAATGATGTAAGTTATATTGTGTATAAAATAAAGAAATATACATAGTTATAAATTAATAAGTGTTTCTTGGTGTTTTACAAACCTTTGTCATGTATTAATAACTGCATTATTATTATGTATTAACAAAATGTTGTTACAATTGCATATATTTCATGGTCATAGTTCAAAGAATACTGTATGGGTTCTAATCATTGTCTAATATAAAAAAAGACAGAGGAGCTGTAACTATAATGCTCTTGTTACAAAAATAGAAGTTTGTTTTTTCATAGCCATGATAATTCAAACATGCTGTGTTTGTAGGTATCATAGACTGTTAAATTAATAAAAAATGTAAAAGCATGTTGTTACAATTGAAAAAAATTAAATTTTCATATGGTGGTAGTTCAAAGCATATTCTGTGTGTAATGATGTAAGTTATATTGTGTATAAAGTATACATAGTTATAATTTTGCTTGTATGTATAATAATGTTACTTTGTATAACAAATTGTTCAGCTATTAAAAAATGAATAATCTATTAATTATAAGCATACTATTAAACTATTGTACTTGCATTAACTCTACAAGTGTTAAGAATTGTAAAATAAATCTTGTGTGTTAAATTGTTTTAAATATTGTACATAAAATAAAAAATGGTGATTGAGTGTCAAACATGTGGGTTTTTTTTCCCTTTTCTAAGATAAAAGAATATTATTACTTTTTGTAGTACTTAATCTCTATCTCTCTGTGATCAAACACACATAACAGGAAGGAAAAATGAAAATGACTAGACGGACGACGCCAAAAAACACAAACGAAAACATAACAAAGGCAAAAAAAGATCTGAAAAACGAACGAACGACGCCAAACACATAAAAAAAACAAAAACTCACTGTTCATGATCCATGATGACAAATTTTGGATGGCTCAGAGGAACTGTGCTGTATATTTGGTTGCAGAAGACTTAGAGACATACATCATTCAGACACTGCATGAACCTAAAAAACAAAAAACACACATATCTAAAACACATATATCTTTGTGCATTTGTAATAGTGATCTACCTTTCAACCTGTTAGGGTTTCCACATTTACAAGAGTAGGTCACACCAGGGAACATTATATAAGGAAACTGTGATCTGAAACTTACTAATAATTACTAACTCTGAATGATTAAGATGTTCACATTTACTCATATTTTCTAGATCCTACATCTCCAAGATTCATCAAACTAGTATGTTTCATTATTAATTTTTAAAACAGTAGTTTCAAAATAGTATATCACAAAAAAATGTGAATCTACAATAGTTTTTTTAAAAAAATTCTCTCATCTAAAAGTGATTACAAATAAACAAAAAAACTTCTCTTTTATTATAATTTCTTCATGTCTGTAAATGTGGGAGAATCCATCAATGAATGAAAAAAGAAGGGCCTCCAATGGTCAACAGCTGTGCTCACCCGGAAGAAAAAAAGAAACAGTTGACAGCTGAACACACACAAAAAGAAATACAATACACAGACATGAAAAAAAACAGTCAGTCTTGTAAATATTGATCAAAAGTGATATTTGAATGGAAGTCAAATGCTGTGGGAGTTCCACACTAGACATCAGAATACAAACTACAGAATTAACACCAACACACACATACAATGTCTAGAAATATTGATCAAACAATGATATTTCAGTGGAACTGGAATGTAAGATCAATTTGCAATCAATGTTAGCTTTGTCATTACCACCCTTTTCAAAACAGACTATAGAAATTTTAAAATATATTTCCCTTTCTAACTAAATGTTTTATAACAAACCTATCAGTTTATTAAAATAAAAAAATACATTTTCAAAATTTTCACCACCAACCTTCTACCTTCCTATGTCAAATTGAAAGTGATATTTCCCCTCTACTCCCAGTACATTTATATATAATGCAAAGGCATTGTGTCTTTTTTCTTGTATAAACAATCCAATTGTTCAAAAGCACAACAAAAAAACAATGTCAATTTGTTTTTCTATAACACAAAAGAAAAAAAACAATTACACCTACATACAAAGCAAATTGTTTTGATTAAGATTACACACAAAAAGCTATTATTGTGGTTAGAATAGGTGAAACAATACAAATAGATGCTAAGGAATATAAAAAAAAACAAGCATAGAAATTTTGATCTTTCACCAATGTATCAAAACAAAGACATCTTCAAACTACAAACAGTCCACGATCTTTCTACAAACTAACTGGCTACGAATTAAACAAAGAACGTACCCACCGTCGTTTCCAAATGCCTTTGCAAATATATTATATTTTATTTAATATCCATCTCTGCACTGCTAGTTCACGATACCCTTCCAAAGACAGTAAACAATGAAATATTTTAAACTATGCATATTCGAGTGCGCATGCTCGAGGCGGGGGATTTTCTCAAACGTTTAAACGATGAAATATTTTAAACTAAACCATCTACATTGCTAGTTCACGATACCCTAACAAATATGAAAATATTTCAAACTACAAACAGTCCACGATCTTTCTACAAACTAACTGGCTACGAATTAACCAAAGAACGTACCCACCGTCGTTTCCAAATGCCTTTGCAAATATATTATATTTTATTTAATATCCATCTCTGCACTGCTAGTTCACGATACCCTTCCAAAGACAGTAAACAATGAAATATTTTAAACTATGCATATTCGAGTGCGCATGCTCGAGGCGGGGGATTTTCTCAAACGTTTAAACGATGAAATATTTTAAACTAAACCATCTACATTGCTAGTTCACGATACCCTAACAAATATGAAAATATTTCAAACTACAAACAGTCCACGATCTTTCTACAAACTAACTGGCTACGAATTAAACAAAGAACGTACCCACCGTCGTTTCCAAATGCCTTTGCAAATATATTATATTTTATTTAATATCCATCTCTGCACTGCTAGTTCACGATACCCTTCCAAAGACAGTAAACAATGAAATATTTTAAACTATGCATATTCGAGTGCGCATGCTCGAGGTGAGGGGGATTTTCTCAAACTTTTAATAACAAACGAGTTTCTATCGAAATATAGATTTTATAATATCCACGATCTTTCTACAAACTAACTCGCTAACTGCTCGAATAGTATAATAAAAACACAAAGCACAGACTGGTTCCCGTAGAACCCTTTTAAAAATGGTCTGGTAACCTTTTACAACCAGTACTCAAAGAATTGAAATATTTTTGTCAATTTTTTTCCATTATTCCCCCCCCAGGTTATAATACAAATATATGTATGTTAGTTTGAGCAAATACATGTATATGGATTTGGGCTATGACCAATGGACAAAACAACCCAGAAAGGCAATACTATGAATTTATTGGTCAAAATATTTGAAATTGAAGATGAACAAGTTGTTCAGGAGAACAGGAGATCGGATACAGCACCGGCTTGTAAGATTTGTATGGATGGTGATATTACAATGGTTCTTCTACCTTGTCGACATCTGTTGTGTTGTGTGAGGTGTGCAGAGCAACTAAAGAAATGTCCGTGGTGCCGTAGTACAATACTAGGAACTCTTAAAACTTTTTTCACTGTTTAATTCCTGGTGATAAACAGCTGATTCAAAGTTCACCCAGGAAAATACATGAAATGGCAAAAAATACTAAAAACATATTGTCTATTTAACACAAAAAATTTGGTTAAAAGGTTGGGTAATGTAAGCCTTACTCCTGCCTAACATGGATACTATCCTGTATATTGTCCATGAAAGACTGTAGCTAATATCTGTTCATCAAATGAAAAAAAAAAAAAAAAAACAAGACAGGCTTTTTCTGAATATATACAAAAGTTCTTTTTCCTGTGTAAGTCCATTGACCATATGATAAACAGGTGATTCAAAGTTCAGCCAGGAAAACACATGAAATGGCAAAAAAAAAACATACTAAAACATACTGTCTAATAACCACAAAAAATTTGGTTAAAAAGTTGGGTGATATAGGCCTTACTCCTGCCCCCCAGTTCGTGGTGGGGGGTTAAAGTTAATTAATGGGGTTAAAGTTACCTGGGGGGCAGGAGTAAGGTCTTATACTACTACTGTAATTCGCCTGCTGGGGGGTGCATTAAAGTACACTCATTTTCTGCCCAATAAGTCAGAAGTAAGGCTATAAACCATATTTTCTGCGAGAGAGGGAGCCACTAAGAGAGAATTAAGTAGTGTATTCCTTTAGAAATACACACCAAGTCCAAAATGCCTGCCTTGGGAGTGCATGTAGGGAGGGTACCATTAAGTGGCAAGCCAGCCCAAAACACCCCTTAAAGTTGTTGGATCTGGCTCAAATTTTCACAGAAAACTCAATTTATATCAGGGAATAGAATTGCATTGGTATGGGCCACTCGAGAGCCATATTAGAAATTTCATTTCCGGGGTGTGGGGCTGGCCTGGGCCCCCCTCATGGGGGTTATGTCAAATATATCACAATGTGGCCAATCTGGAGCCCTTAATTAATTTCATGCATGTTTTGACAATAAATGAGGACATTTTAGGCGCATTTGGAACATTACATGTCTGAAGAGAAATTATTGAACTCAAATAGTGCTGTTAAAATGGTCAAAAAAAGATGTAAATCAGCCCAAACCAGTACCAAATGTTGGTCTATAATCCTGAAATTTGGCCAGAAAATCCTCTGTAACCTACTAAATCTGACTGCACAGGTTTCAGAATTACACCTGGTATAGCAGTGATTACTGATGTGGTATTTGGCCTCCAGCAGGCCTGTAATTCGCCTGCTGGGGGGTGCATTAAAGTACACTCATTTTTTGCCCAATAAGTCATATGTAAGGCTATAAACCATATTTTCTGCGAGAGAGGGAGCCACTAAGAGAGAATTAAGTAGTGTATTCCTTTAGAAATACACACCAAGTCCAAAATGCCTGCCTTGGGAGTGCATGTAGGAAGGGTACCATTAAGTGGCAAGCCAGCCCAAAACACCCCTTAAAGTTGTTGGATCTGGCTCAAATTTTCACAGAAAACTCAATTTATATCAGGGAATAGAATTGCATTGGTATGGGCCACTCGAGAGCCATATTAGAAATTTCATTTCCGGGGTGTGGGGCTGGCCTGGGCCCCCCTCATGGGGGTTATGTCAAATATATCACAATGTGGCCAATCTAGAGCCCTTAATTAATTTCATGCATGTTTTGACAATAAATGAGGACATTTTAGGCGCATTTGGAACATTACATGTCTGAAGAGAAATTATTGAACTCAAATAGTGCTGTTAAAATGGTCAAAAAAAGATGTAAATCAGCCCAAACCAGTACCAAATGTTGATCTATAATCCTGAAATTTGGCCAGAAAATCCTCTGTAACCTACTAAATCTGACTGCACAGGTTTCAGAATTACATCTGGTATAGCAGTGATTACTGATGTGGTATTTGGCCTCCAGCAGGCCTGTAATTCGCCTGCTGGGGGGTGCATTAAAGTACACTCATTTTTTGCCCAATAAGTCGGATGTAAGGCTATAAACCATATTTTCTGCGAGAGAGGGAGCCACTAAGAGAGAATTAAGTAGTGTATTCCTTTAGAAATACACACCAAGTCCAAAATGCCTGCCTTGGAAGTGCATGTAGGGAGGGTACCATTAAGTGGCAAGTCAACCCAAAACACCCCTTAAAGTTGTTGGATCTGGCTCAAATTTTCACAGAAAACTCAATTTATATCAGGGAATAGAATTGCATTGGTATGGGCCACTCGAGAGCCATATTAGAAATTTCATTTCCGGGGTGTGGGGCTGGCCTGGGCCCCCCTCATGGGGGTTATGTCAAATATATCACAATGTGGCCAATCTGGAACCCTTAATTAATTTCATGCATGTTTTGACAATAAATGAGGACATTTTAGGCGCATTTGGAACATTACATGTCTGAAGAGAAATTATTGAACTCAAATAGTGCTGTTAAAATGGTCAAAAAAAGATGTAAATCAGCCCAAACCAGTACCAAATGTTGGTCTATAATCCTGAAATTTGGCCAGAAAATCCTCTGTAACCTACTAAATCTGACTGCACAGGTTTCAGAATTACATCTGGTATAGCAGTGATTACTGATGTGGTATTTGGCCTCCAGCAGGCCTGTAATTCGCCTGCTGGGGGGTGCATTAAAGTACACTCATTTTTTGCCCAATAAGTCAGAAGTAAGGCTATAAACCATATTTTCTGCGAGAGAGGGAGCCACTAAGAGAGAATTAAGTAGTGTATTCCTTTAGAAATACACACCAAGTCCAAAATGCCTGCCTTGGGAGTGCATGTAGGGAGGGTACCATTAAGTGGCAAGCCAGCCCAAAACACTCCTTAAAGTTGTTGGATCTGGCTCAAATTTTCACAGAAAACTCAATTTATATCAGGGAATAGAATTGCATTGGTATGGGCCACTCGAGAGCCATATTAGAAATTTCATTTCCGGGGTGTGGGGCTGGCCTGGGCCCCCCTCATGGGGGTTATGTCAAATATATCACAATGTGGCCAATCTGGAGCCCTTAATTAATTTCATGCATGTTTTGACAATAAATGAGGACATTTTAGGCGCATTTGGAACATTACATGTCTGAAGAGAAATTATTGAACTCAAATAGTGCTGTTAAAATGGTCAAAAAAAGATGTAAATCAGCCCAAACCAGTACCAAATGTTGGTCTATAATCCTGAAATTTGGCCAGAAAATCCTCTGTAACCTACTAAATCTGACTGCACAGGTTTCAGAATTACATCTGGTATAGCAGTGATTACTGATGTGGTATTTGGCCTCCAGCAGGCCTGTAATTCGCCTGCTGGGGGGTGCATTAAAGTACACTCATTTTTTGCCCAATAAGTCAGAAGTAAGGCTATAAACCATATTTTCTGCGAGAGAGGGAGCCACTAAGAGAGAATTAAGTAGTGTATTCCTTTAGAAATGCACACCAAGTCCAAAATGCCTGCCTTGGGAGTGCATGTAGGGAGGGTACCATTAAGTGGCAAGCCAGCCCAAAACACCCCTTAAAGTTGTTGGATCTGGCTCAAATTTTCACAGAAAACTCAATTTATATCAGGGAATAGAATTGCATTGGTATGGGCCACTCGAGAGCCATATTAGAAATTTCATTTCCGGGGTGTGGGGCTGGCCTGGGCCCCCCTCATGGGGGTTATGTCAAATATATCACAATGTGGCCAATCTGGAGCCCTTAATTAATTTCATGCATGTTTTGACAATAAATGAGGACATTTTAGGCGCATTTGGAACATTACATGTCTGAAGAGAAATTATTGAACTCAAATAGTGCTGTTAAAATGGTCAAAAAAAGATGTAAATCAGCCCAAACCAGTACCAAATGTTGGTCTATAATCCTGAAATTTGGCCAGAAAATCCTCTGTAACCTACTAAATCTGACTGCACAGGTTTCAGAATTACATCTGGTATAGCAGTGATTACTGATGTGGTATTTGGCCTCCAGCAGGCCTGTAATTCGCCTGCTGGGGGGTGCATTAAAGTACACTCATTTTTTGCCCAATAAGTCGGATGTAAGGCTATAAACCATATTTTCTGCGAGAGAGGGAGCCACTAAGAGAGAATTAAGTAGTGTATTCCTTTAGAAATACACACCAAGTCCAAAATGCCTGCCTTGGAAGTGCATGTAGGGAGGGTACCATTAAGTGGCAAGTCAACCCAAAACACCCCTTAAAGTTGTTGGATCTGGCTCAAATTTTCACAGAAAACTCAATTTATATCAGGGAATAGAATTGCATTGGTATGGGCCACTCGAGAGCCATATTAGAAATTTCATTTCCGGGGTGTGGGGCTGGCCTGGGCCCCCCTCATGGGGGTTATGTCAAATATATCACAATGTGGCCAATCTGGAACCCTTAATTAATTTCATGCATGTTTTGACAATAAATGAGGACATTTTAGGCGCATTTGGAACATTACATGTCTGAAGAGAAATTATTGAACTCAAATAGTGCTGTTAAAATGGTCAAAAAAAGATGTAAATCAGCCCAAACCAGTACCAAATGTTGGTCTATAATCCTGAAATTTGGCCAGAAAATCCTCTGTAACCTACTAAATCTGACTGCACAGGTTTCAGAATTACATCTGGTATAGCAGTGATTACTGATGTGGTATTTGGCCTCCAGCAGGCCTGTAATTCGCCTGCTGGGGGGTGCATTAAAGTACACTCATTTTTTGCCCAATAAGTCAGAAGTAAGGCTATAAACCATATTTTCTGCGAGAGAGGGAGCCACTAAGAGAGAATTAAGTAGTGTATTCCTTTAGAAATACACACCAAGTCCAAAATGCCTGCCTTGGGAGTGCATGTAGGGAGGGTACCATTAAGTGGCAAGCCAGCCCAAAACACTCCTTAAAGTTGTTGGATCTGGCTCAAATTTTCACAGAAAACTCAATTTATATCAGGGAATAGAATTGCATTGGTATGGGCCACTCGAGAGCCATATTAGAAATTTCATTTCCGGGGTGTGGGGCTGGCCTGGGCCCCCCTCATGGGGGTTATGTCAAATATATCACAATGTGGCCAATCTGGAGCCCTTAATTAATTTCATGCATGTTTTGACAATAAATGAGGACATTTTAGGCGCATTTGGAACATTACATGTCTGAAGAGAAATTATTGAACTCAAATAGTGCTGTTAAAATGGTCAAAAAAAGATGTAAATCAGCCCAAACCAGTACCAAATGTTGGTCTATAATCCTGAAATTTGGCCAGAAAATCCTCTGTAACCTACTAAATCTGACTGCACAGGTTTCAGAATTACATCTGGTATAGCAGTGATTACTGATGTGGTATTTGGCCTCCAGCAGGCCTGTAATTCGCCTGCTGGGGGGTGCATTAAAGTACACTCATTTTTTGCCCAATAAGTCAGAAGTAAGGCTATAAACCATATTTTCTGCGAGAGAGGGAGCCACTAAGAGAGAATTAAGTAGTGTATTCCTTTAGAAATGCACACCAAGTCCAAAATGCCTGCCTTGGGAGTGCATGTAGGGAGGGTACCATTAAGTGGCAAGCCAGCCCAAAACACCCCTTAAAGTTGTTGGATCTGGCTCAAATTTTCACAGAAAACTCAATTTATATCAGGGAATAGAATTGCATTGGTATGGGCCACTCGAGAGCCATATTAGAAATTTCATTTCCGGGGTGTGGGGCTGGCCTGGGCCCCCCTCATGGGGGTTATGTCAAATATATCACAATGTGGCCAATCTGGAGCCCTTAATTAATTTCATGCATGTTTTGACAATAAATGAGGACATTTTAGGCGCATTTGGAACATTACATGTCTGAAGAGAAATTATTGAACTCAAATAGTGCTGTTAAAATGGTCAAAAAAAGATGTAAATCAGCCCAAACCAGTACCAAATGTTGGTCTATAATCCTGGAATTTGGCCAGAAAATCCTCTGTAACCTACTAAATCTGACTGCACAGGTTTCAGAATTACATCTGGTATAGCAGTGATTACTGATGTGGTATTTGGCCTCCAGCAGGCCTGTAATTCACCTGCTGGGGGGTGCATTAAAGTACACTCATTTTTTGCCCAATAAGTCAGAAGTAAGGCTATAAACCATATTTTCTGCGAGAGAGGGAGCCACTAAGAGAGAATTAAGTAGTGTATTCCTTTAGAAATACACACCAAGTCCAAAATGCCTGCCTTGGGAGTGCATGTAGGGAGGGTACCATTAAGTGGCAAGCCAACCCAAAACACCCCTTAAAGTTGTTGGATCTGGCTCAAATTTTCACAGAAAACTCAATTTATATCAGGGAATAGAATTGCATTGGTATGGGCCACTCGAGAGCCATATTAGAAATTTCATTTCCGGGGTGTGGGGCTGGCCTGGGCCCCCCTCATGGGGGTTATGTCAAATATATCACAATGTGGCCAATCTGGAGCCCTTAATTAATTTCATGCATGTTTTGACAATAAATGAGGACATTTTAGGCGCATTTGGAACATTACATGTCTGAAGAGAAATTATTGAACTCAAATAGTGCTGTTAAAATGATCAAAAAAAGATGTAAATCAGCCCAAACCAGTACCAAATGTTGGTCTATAATCCTGAAATTTGGCCAGAAAATCCTCTGTAACCTACTAAATGTGACTGCACAGGTTTCAGAATTACATCTGGTATAGCAGTGATTACTGATGTGGTATTTGGCCTCCAGCAGGCCTGTAATTCGCCTGCTGGGGGGTGCATTAAAGTACACTCATTTTTTGCCCAATAAGTCAGATGTAAGGCTATAAACCATATTTTCTGCGAGAGAGGGAGCCACTAAGAGAGAATTAAGTAGTGTATTCCTTTAGAGATACACACCAAGTCCAAAATGCCTGCCTTGGGAGTGCATGTAGGGAGGGTAC
This sequence comes from Sabellastarte sp. h YS-2021, assembly GCA_964017235.1. Classification (NCBI taxonomy): domain Eukaryota; kingdom Metazoa; phylum Annelida; class Polychaeta; order Sabellida; family Sabellidae; genus Sabellastarte; species Sabellastarte sp. h YS-2021. The sequence goes on from OZ024936.1 coordinate 67,592,625, forward strand.
CATTAAGTGGCAAGCCAGCCCAAAACACCCCTTAAAGTTGTTGGATCTGGCTCAAATTTTCACAGAAAACTCAATTTATATCAGGGAATAGAATTGCATTGGTATGGGCCACTCGAGAGCCATATTAGAAATTTCATTTCCGGGGTGTGGGGCTGGCCTGGGCCCCCCTCATGGGGGTTATGTCAAATATATCACAATGTGGCCAATCTGGAGCCCTTAATTAATTTCATGCATGTTTTGACAATAAATGAGGACATTTTAGGCGCATTTGGAACATTACATGTCTGAAGAGAAATTATTGAACTCAAATAGTGCTGTTAAAATGGTCAAAAAAAGATGTAAATCAGCCCAAACCAGTACCAAATGTTGGTCTATAATCCTGAAATTTGGCCAGAAAATCCTCTGTAACCTACTAAATCTGACTGCACAGGTTTCAGAATTACATCTGGTATAGCAGTGATTACTGATGTGGTATTTGGCCTCCAGCAGGCCTGTAATTCGCCTGCTGGGGGGTGCATTAAAGTACACTCATTTTTTGCCCAATAAGTCAGATGTAAGGCTATAAACCATATTTTCTGCGAGAGAGGGAGCCACTAAGAGAGACTTAAGTAGTGTATTCCTTTAGAAATACACACCAAGTCCAAAATGCCTGCCTTGGGAGTGCATGTAGGGAGGGTACCATTAAGTGGCAAGCCAACCCAAAACACCCCTTAAAGTTGTTGGATCTGGCTCAAATTTTCACAGAAAACTCAATTTATATCAGGGAATAGAATTGCATTGGTATGGGCCACTCGAGAGCCATATTAGAAATTTCATTTCCGGGGTGTGGGGCTGGCCTGGGCCCCCCTCATGGGGGTTATGTCAAATATATCACAATGTGGCCAATCTAGAGCCCTTAATTAATTTCATGCATGTTTTGACAATAAATGAGGACATTTTAGGCACATTTGGAACATTACATGTCTGAAGAGAAATTATTGAACTCAAATAGTGCTGTTAAAATGGTCAAAAAAAGATGTAAATCAGCCCAAACCAGTACCAAATGTTGGTCTATAATCCTGAAATTTGGCCAGAAAATCCTCTGTAACCTACTAAATCTGACTGCACAGGTTTCAGAATTACATCTGGTATAGCAGTGATTACTGATGTGGTATTTGGCCTCCAGCAGGCCTGTAATTCGCCTGCTGGGGGGTGCATTAAAGTACACTCATTTTTTGCCCAATAAGTCAGATGTAAGGCTATAAACCATATTTTCTGCGAGAGAGGGAGCCACTAAGAGAGACTTAAGTAGTGTATTCCTTTAGAAATACACACCAAGTCCAAAATGCCTGCCTTGGGAGTGCATGTAGGGAGGGTACCATTAAGTGGCAAGCCAGCCCAAAACACCCCTTAAAGTTGTTGGATCTGGCTCAAATTTTCACAGAAAACTCAATTTATATCAGGGAATAGAATTGCATTGGTATGGGCCACTCGAGAGCCATATTAGAAATTTCATTTCCGGGGTGTGGGGCTGGCCTGGGCCCCCCTCATGGGGGTTATGTCAAATATATCACAATGTGGCCAATCTAGAGCCCTTAATTAATTTCATGCATGTTTTGACAATAAATGAGGACATTTTAGGCACATTTGGAACATTACATGTCTGAAGAGAAATTATTGAACTCAAATAGTGCTGTTAAAATGGTCAAAAAAAGATGTAAATCAGCCCAAACCAGTACCAAATGTTGGTCTATAATCCTGAAATTTGGCCAGAAAATCCTCTGTAACCTACTAAATGTGACTGCACAGGTTTCAGAATTACATCTGGTATAGCAGTGATTACTGATGTGGTATTTGGCCTCCAGCAGGCCTGTAATTCACCTGCTGGGGGTTGCATTAAAGTACACTCATTTTTTGCCCAATAAGTCAGATGTAAGGCTATAAACCATATTTTCTGCGAGAGAGGGAGCCACTAAGAGAGAATTAAGTAGTGTATTCCTTTAGAAATACACACCAAGTCCAAAATGCCTGCCTTGGGAGTGCATGTAGGGAGGGTACCATTAAGTGGCAAGCCAGCCCAAAACACCCCTTAAAGTTGTTGGATCTGGCTCAAATTTTCACAGAAAACTCAATTTATATCAGGGAATAGAATTGCATTGGTATGGGCCACTCGAGAGCCATATTAGAAATTTCATTTCCGGGGTGTGGGGCTGGCCTGGGCCCCCCTCATGGGGGTTATGTCAAATATATCACAATGTGGCCAATCTGGAGCCCTTAATTAATTTCATGCATGTTTTGACAATAAATGAGGACATTTTAGGCGCATTTGGAACATTACATGTCTGAAGAGAAATTATTGAACTCAAATAGTGCTGTTAAAATGGTCAAAAAAAGATGTAAATCAGCCCAAACCAGTACCAAATGTTGGTCTATAATCCTGAAATTTGGCCAGAAAATCCTCTGTAACCTACTAAATCTGACTGCACAGGTTTCAGAATTACATCTGGTATAGCAGTGATTACTGATGGGGTATTTGGCCTCCAGCAGGCCTGTAATTCGCCTGCTGGGGGGTGCATTAAAGTACACTCATTTTTTGCCCAATAAGTCAGATGTAAGGCTATAAACCATATTTTCTGCGAGAGAGGGAGCCACTAAGAGAGACTTAAGTAGTGTATTCCTTTAGAAATACACACCAAGTCCAAAATGCCTGCCTTGGGAGTGCATGTAGAGAGGGTACCATTAAGTGGCAAGCCAGCCCAAAACACCCCTTAAAGTTGTTGGATCTGGCTCAAATTTTCACAGAAAACTCAATTTATATCAGGGAATAGAATTGCATTGGTATGGGCCACTCGAGAGCCATATTAGAAATTTCATTTCCGGGGTGTGGGGCTGGCCTGGGCCCCCCTCATGGGGGTTATGTCAAATATATCACAATGTGGCCAATCTAGAGCCCATAATTAATTTCATGCATGTTTTGACAATAAATGAGGACATTTTAGGCACATTTGGAACATTACATGTCTGAAGAGAAATTATTGAACTCAAATAGTGCTGTTAAAATGGTCAAAAAAAGATGTAAATCAGCCCAAACCAGTACCAAATGTTGGTCTATAATCCTGAAATTTGGCCAGAAAATCCTCTGTAACCTACTAAATGTGACTGCACAGGTTTCAGAATTACATCTGGTATAGCAGTGATTACTGATGTGGTATTTGGCCTCCAGCAGGCCTGTAATTCGCCTGCTGGGGGTTGCATTAAAGTACACTCATTTTTTGCCCAATAAGTCAGATGTAAGGCTATAAACCATATTTTCTGCGAGAGAGGGAGCCACTAAGAGAGAATTAAGTAGTGTATTCCTTTAGAAATACACACCAAGTCCAAAATGCCTGCCTTGGGAGTGCATGTAGGGAGGGTACCATTAAGTGGCAAGCCAGCACAAAACACCCCTTAAAGTTGTTGGATCTGGCTCAAATTTTCACAGAAAACTCAATTTATATCAGGGAATAGAATTGCATTGGTATGGGCCACTCGAGAGCCATATTAGAAATTTCATTTCCGGGGTGTGGGGCTGGCCTGGGCCCCCCTCATGGGGGTTATGTCAAATATATCACAATGTGGCCAATCTGGAGCCCTTAATTAATTTCATGCATGTTTTGACAATAAATGAGGACATTTTAGGCGCATTTGGAACATTACATGTCTGAAGAGAAATTATTGAACTCAAATAGTGCTGTTAAAATGGTCAAAAAAAGATGTAAATCAGCCCAAACCAGTACCAAATGTTGGTCTATAATCCTGAAATTTGGCCAGAAAATCCTCTGTAACCTACTAAATCTGACTGCACAGGTTTCAGAATTACATCTGGTATAGCAGTGATTACTGATGTGGTATTTGGCCTCCAGCAGGCCTGTAATTCGCCTGCTGGGGGGTGCATTAAAGTACACTCATTTTTTGCCCAATAAGTCAGATGTAAGGCTATAAACCATATTTTCTGCGAGAGAGGGAGCCACTAAGAGAGACTTAAGTAGTGTATTCCTTTAGAAATACACACCAAGTCCAAAATGCCTGCCTTGGGAGTGCATGTAGGGAGGGTACCATTAAGTGGCAAGCCAGCCCAAAACACCCCTTAAAGTTGTTGGATCTGGCTCAAATTTTCACAGAAAACTCAATTTATATCAGGGAATAGAATTGCATTGGTATGGGCCACTCGAGAGCCATATTAGAAATTTCATTTCCGGGGTGTGGGGCTGGCCTGGGCCCCCCTCATGGGGGTTATGTCAAATATATCACAATGTGGCCAATCTAGAGCCCTTAATTAATTTCATGCATGTTTTGACAATAAATGAGGACATTTTAGGCACATTTGGAACATTACATGTCTGAAGAGAAATTATTGAACTCAAATAGTGCTGTTAAAATGGTCAAAAAAAGATGTAAATCAGCCCAAACCAGTACCAAATGTTGGTCTATAATCCTGAAATTTGGCCAGAAAATCCTCTGTAACCTACTAAATGTGACTGCACAGGTTTCAGAATTACATCTGGTATAGCAGTGATTACTGATGTGGTATTTGGCCTCCAGCAGGCCTGTAATTCGCCTGCTGGGGGTTGCATTAAAGTACACTCATTTTTTGCCCAATAAGTCAGATGTAAGGCTATAAACCATATTTTCTGCGAGAGAGGGAGCCACTAAGAGAGAATTAAGTAGTGTATTCCTTTAGAAATACACACCAAGTCCAAAATGCCTGCCTTGGGAGTGCATGTAGGGAGGGTACCATTAAGTGGCAAGCCAGCACAAAACACCCCTTAAAGTTGTTGGATCTGGCTCAAATTTTCACAGAAAACTCAATTTATATCAGGGAATAGAATTGCATTGGTATGGGCCACTCGAGAGCCATATTAGAAATTTCATTTCCGGGGTGTGGGGCTGGCCTGGGCCCCCCTCATGGGGGTTATGTCAAATATATCACAATGTGGCCAATCTGGAGCCCTTAATTAATTTCATGCATGTTTTGACAATAAATGAGGACATTTTAGGCGCATTTGGAACATTACATGTCTGAAGAGAAATTATTGAACTCAAATAGTGCTGTTAAAATGGTCAAAAAAAGATGTAAATCAGCCCAAACCAGTACCAAATGTTGGTCTATAATCCTGAAATTTGGCCAGAAAATCCTCTGTAACCTACTAAATCTGACTGCACAGGTTTCAGAATTACATCTGGTATAGCAGTGATTACTGATGGGGTATTTGGCCTCCAGCAGGCCTGTAATTCGCCTGCTGGGGGGTGCATTAAAGTACACTCATTTTTTGCCCAATAAGTCAGATGTAAGGCTATAAACCATATTTTCTGCGAGAGAGGGAGCCACTAAGAGAGACTTAAGTAGTGTATTCCTTTAGAAATACACACCAAGTCCAAAATGCCTGCCTTGGGAGTGCATGTAGGGAGGGTACCATTAAGTGGCAAGCCAGCCCAAAACACCCCTTAAAGTTGTTGGATCTGGCTCAAATTTTCACAGAAAACTCAATTTATATCAGGGAATAGAATTGCATTGGTATGGGCCACTCGAGAGCCATATTAGAAATTTCATTTCCGGGGTGTGGGGCTGGCCTGGGCCCCCCTCATGGGGGTTATGTCAAATATATCACAATGTGGCCAATCTAGAGCCCTTAATTAATTTCATGCATGTTTTGACAATAAATGAGGACATTTTAGGCACATTTGGAACATTACATGTCTGAAGAGAAATTATTGAACTCAAATAGTGCTGTTAAAATGGTCAAAAAAAGATGTAAATCAGCCCAAACCAGTACCAAATGTTGGTCTATAATCCTGAAATTTGGCCAGAAAATCCTCTGTAACCTACTAAATGTGACTGCACAGGTTTCAGAATTACATCTGGTATAGCAGTGATTACTGATGTGGTATTTGGCCTCCAGCAGGCCTGTAATTCGCCTGCTGGGGGTTGCATTAAAGTACACTCATTTTTTGCCCAATAAGTCAGATGTAAGGCTATAAACCATATTTTCTGCGAGAGAGGGAGCCACTAAGAGAGAATTAAGTAGTGTATTCCTTTAGAAATACACACCAAGTCCAAAATGCCTGCCTTGGGAGTGCATGTAGGGAGGGTACCATTAAGTGGCAAGCCAGCACAAAACACCCCTTAAAGTTGTTGGATCTGGCTCAAATTTTCACAGAAAACTCAATTTATATCAGGGAATAGAATTGCATTGGTATGGGCCACTCGAGAGCCATATTAGAAATTTCATTTCCGGGGTGTGGGGCTGGCCTGGGCCCCCCTCATGGGGGTTATGTCAAATATATCACAATGTGGCCAATCTGGAGCCCTTAATTAATTTCATGCATGTTTTGACAATAAATGAGGACATTTTAGGCGCATTTGGAACATTACATGTCTGAAGAGAAATTATTGAACTCAAATAGTGCTGTTAAAATGGTCAAAAAAAGATGTAAATCAGCCCAAACCAGTACCAAATGTTGGTCTATAATCCTGAAATTTGGCCAGAAAATCCTCTGTAACCTACTAAATCTGACTGCACAGGTTTCAGAATTACATCTGGTATAGCAGTGATTACTGATGTGGTATTTGGCCTCCAGCAGGCCTGTAATTCGCCTGCTGGGGGGTGCATTAAAGTACACTCATTTTTTGCCCAATAAGTCAGATGTAAAGCTATAAACCATATTTTCTGCGAGAGAGGGAGCCACTAAGAGAGACTTAAGTAGTGTATTCCTTTAGAAATACACACCAAGTCCAAAATGCCTGCCTTGGGAGTGCGTGTAGGGAGGGTACCATTAAGTGGCAAGCCAGCCCAAAACACCCCTTAAAGTTGTTGGATCTGGCTCAAATTTTCACAGAAAACTCAATTTATATCAGGGAATAGAATTGCATTGGTATGGGCCACTCGAGAGCCATATTAGAAATTTCATTTCCGGGGTGTGGGGCTGGCCTGGGCCCCCCTCATGGGGGTTATGTCAAATATATCACAATGTGGCCAATCTGGAGCCCTTAATTAATTTCATGCATGTTTTGACAATAAATGAGGACATTTTAGGCGCATTTGGAACATTACATGTCTGAAGAGAAATTATTGAACTCAAATAGTGCTGTTAAAATGGTCAAAAAAAGATGTAAATCAGCCCAAACCAGTACCAAATGTTGGTCTATAATCCTGAAATTTGGCCAGAAAATCCTCTGTAACCTACTAAATCTGACTGCACAGGTTTCAGAATTACATCTGGTATAGCAGTGATTACTGATGTGGTATTTGGCCTCCAGCAGGCCTGTAATTCGCCTGCTGGGGGGTGCATTAAAGTACACTCATTTTTTGCCCAATAAGTCGGATGTAAGGCTATAAACCATATTTTCTGCGAGAGAGGGAGCCACTAAGAGAGAATTAAGTAGTGTATTCCTTTAGAAATACACACCAAGTCCAAAATGCCTGCCTTGGAAGTGCATGTAGGGAGGGTACCATTAAGTGGCAAGTCAACCCAAAACACCCCTTAAAGTTGTTGGATCTGGCTCAAATTTTCACAGAAAACTCAATTTATATCAGGGAATAGAATTGCATTGGTATGGGCCACTCGAGAGCCATATTAGAAATTTCATTTCCGGGGTGTGGGGCTGGCCTGGGCCCCCCTCATGGGGGTTATGTCAAATATATCACAATGTGGCCAATCTGGAACCCTTAATTAATTTCATGCATGTTTTGACAATAAATGAGGACATTTTAGGCGCATTTGGAACATTACATGTCTGAAGAGAAATTATTGAACTCAAATAGTGCTGTTAAAATGGTCAAAAAAAGATGTAAATCAGCCCAAACCAGTACCAAATGTTGGTCTATAATCCTGAAATTTGGCCAGAAAATCCTCTGTAACCTACTAAATCTGACTGCACAGGTTTCAGAATTACATCTGGTATAGCAGTGATTACTGATGTGGTATTTGGCCTCCAGCAGGCCTGTAATTCGCCTGCTGGGGGGTGCATTAAAGTACACTCATTTTTTGCCCAATAAGTCAGAAGTAAGGCTATAAACCATATTTTCTGCGAGAGAGGGAGCCACTAAGAGAGAATTAAGTAGTGTATTCCTTTAGAAATACACACCAAGTCCAAAATGCCTGCCTTGGGAGTGCATGTAGGGAGGGTACCATTAAGTGGCAAGCCAGCCCAAAACACTCCTTAAAGTTGTTGGATCTGGCTCAAATTTTCACAGAAAACTCAATTTATATCAGGGAATAGAATTGCATTGGTATGGGCCACTCGAGAGCCATATTAGAAATTTCATTTCCGGGGTGTGGGGCTGGCCTGGGCCCCCCTCATGGGGGTTATGTCAAATATATCACAATGTGGCCAATCTGGAGCCCTTAATTAATTTCATGCATGTTTTGACAATAAATGAGGACATTTTAGGCGCATTTGGAACATTACATGTCTGAAGAGAAATTATTGAACTCAAATAGTGCTGTTAAAATGGTCAAAAAAAGATGTAAATCAGCCCAAACCAGTACCAAATGTTGGTCTATAATCCTGAAATTTGGCCAGAAAATCCTCTGTAACCTACTAAATCTGACTGCACAGGTTTCAGAATTACATCTGGTATAGCAGTGATTACTGATGTGGTATTTGGCCTCCAGCAGGCCTGTAATTCGCCTGCTGGGGGGTGCATTAAAGTACACTCATTTTTTGCCCAATAAGTCAGAAGTAAGGCTATAAACCATATTTTCTGCGAGAGAGGGAGCCACTAAGAGAGAATTAAGTAGTGTATTCCTTTAGAAATGCACACCAAGTCCAAAATGCCTGCCTTGGGAGTGCATGTAGGGAGGGTACCATTAAGTGGCAAGCCAGCCCAAAACACCCCTTAAAGTTGTTGGATCTGGCTCAAATTTTCACAGAAAACTCAATTTATATCAGGGAATAGAATTGCATTGGTATGGGCCACTCGAGAGCCATATTAGAAATTTCATTTCCGGGGTGTGGGGCTGGCCTGGGCCCCCCTCATGGGGGTTATGTCAAATATATCACAATGTGGCCAATCTGGAGCCCTTAATTAATTTCATGCATGTTTTGACAATAAATGAGGACATTTTAGGCGCATTTGGAACATTACATGTCTGAAGAGAAATTATTGAACTCAAATAGTGCTGTTAAAATGGTCAAAAAAAGATGTAAATCAGCCCAAACCAGTACCAAATGTTGGTCTATAATCCTGGAATTTGGCCAGAAAATCCTCTGTAACCTACTAAATCTGACTGCACAGGTTTCAGAATTACATCTGGTATAGCAGTGATTACTGATGTGGTATTTGGCCTCCAGCAGGCCTGTAATTCACCTGCTGGGGGGTGCATTAAAGTACACTCATTTTTTGCCCAATAAGTCAGAAGTAAGGCTATAAACCATATTTTCTGCGAGAGAGGGAGCCACTAAGAGAGAATTAAGTAGTGTATTCCTTTAGAAATACACACCAAGTCCAAAATGCCTGCCTTGGGAGTGCATGTAGGGAGGGTACCATTAAGTGGCAAGCCAACCCAAAACACCCCTTAAAGTTGTTGGATCTGGCTCAAATTTTCACAGAAAACTCAATTTATATCAGGGAATAGAATTGCATTGGTATGGGCCACTCGAGAGCCATATTAGAAATTTCATTTCCGGGGTGTGGGGCTGGCCTGGGCCCCCCTCATGGGGGTTATGTCAAATATATCACAATGTGGCCAATCTGGAGCCCTTAATTAATTTCATGCATGTTTTGACAATAAATGAGGACATTTTAGGCGCATTTGGAACATTACATGTCTGAAGAGAAATTATTGAACTCAAATAGTGCTGTTAAAATGATCAAAAAAAGATGTAAATCAGCCCAAACCAGTACCAAATGTTGGTCTATAATCCTGAAATTTGGCCAGAAAATCCTCTGTAACCTACTAAATGTGACTGCACAGGTTTCAGAATTACATCTGGTATAGCAGTGATTACTGATGTGGTATTTGGCCTCCAGCAGGCCTGTAATTCGCCTGCTGGGGGTTGCATTAAAGTACACTCATTTTTTGCCCAATAAGTCAGATGTAAGGCTATAAACCATATTTTCTGCGAGAGAGGGAGCCACTAAGAGAGAATTAAGTAGTGTATTCCTTTAGAAATACACACCAAGTCCAAAATGCCTGCCTTGGGAGTGCATGTAGGGAGGGTACCATTAAGTGGCAAGCCAGCACAAAACACCCCTTAAAGTTGTTGGATCTGGCTCAAATTTTCACAGAAAACTCAATTTATATCAGGGAATAGAATTGCATTGGTATGGGCCACTCGAGAGCCATATTAGAAATTTCATTTCCGGGGTGTGGGGCTGGCCTGGGCCCCCCTCATGGGGGTTATGTCAAATATATCACAATGTGGCCAATCTGGAGCCCTTAATTAATTTCATGCATGTTTTGACAATAAATGAGGACATTTTAGGCGCATTTGGAACATTACATGTCTGAAGAGAAATTATTGAACTCAAATAGTGCTGTTAAAATGGTCAAAAAAAGATGTAAATCAGCCCAAACCAGTACCAAATGTTGGTCTATAATCCTGAAATTTGGCCAGAAAATCCTCTGTAACCTACTAAATCTGACTGCACAGGTTTCAGAATTACATCTGGTATAGCAGTGATTACTGATGTGGTATTTGGCCTCCAGCAGGCCTGTAATTCGCCTGCTGGGGGGTGCATTAAAGTACACTCATTTTTTGCCCAATAAGTCAGATGTAAAGCTATAAACCATATTTTCTGCGAGAGAGGGAGCCACTAAGAGAGACTTAAGTAGTGTATTCCTTTAGAAATACACACCAAGTCCAAAATGCCTGCCTTGGGAGTGCGTGTAGGGAGGGTACCATTAAGTGGCAAGCCAGCCCAAAACACCCCTTAAAGTTGTTGGATCTGGCTCAAATTTTCACAGAAAACTCAATTTATATCAGGGAATAGAATTGCATTGGTATGGGCCACTCGAGAGCCATATTAGAAATTTCATTTCCGGGGTGTGGGGCTGGCCTGGGCCCCCCTCATGGGGGTTATGTCAAATATATCACAATGTGGCCAATCTGGAGCCCTTAATTAATTTCATGCATGTTTTGACAATAAATGAGGACATTTTAGGCGCATTTGGAACATTACATGTCTGAAGAGAAATTATTGAACTCAAATAGTGCTGTTAAAATGGTCAAAAAAAGATGTAAATCAGCCCAAACCAGTACCAAATGTTGGTCTATAATCCTGAAATTTGGCCAGAAAATCCTCTGTAACCTACTAAATCTGACTGCACAGGTTTCAGAATTACATCTGGTATAGCAGTGATTACTGATGTGGTATTTGGCCTCCAGCAGGCCTGTAATTCGCCTGCTGGGGGGTGCATTAAAGTACACTCATTTTTTGCCCAATAAGTCGGATGTAAGGCTATAAACCATATTTTCTGCGAGAGAGGGAGCCACTAAGAGAGAATTAAGTAGTGTATTCCTTTAGAAATACACACCAAGTCCAAAATGCCTGCCTTGGAAGTGCATGTAGGGAGGGTACCATTAAGTGGCAAGTCAACCCAAAACACCCCTTAAAGTTGTTGGATCTGGCTCAAATTTTCACAGAAAACTCAATTTATATCAGGGAATAGAATTGCATTGGTATGGGCCACTCGAGAGCCATATTAGAAATTTCATTTCCGGGGTGTGGGGCTGGCCTGGGCCCCCCTCATGGGGGTTATGTCAAATATATCACAATGTGGCCAATCTGGAACCCTTAATTAATTTCATGCATGTTTTGACAATAAATGAGGACATTTTAGGCGCATTTGGAACATTACATGTCTGAAGAGAAATTATTGAACTCAAATAGTGCTGTTAAAATGGTCAAAAAAAGATGTAAATCAGCCCAAACCAGTACCAAATGTTGGTCTATAATCCTGAAATTTGGCCAGAAAATCCTCTGTAACCTACTAAATCTGACTGCACAGGTTTCAGAATTACATCTGGTATAGCAGTGATTACTGATGTGGTATTTGGCCTCCAGCAGGCCTGTAATTCGCCTGCTGGGGGGTGCATTAAAGTACACTCATTTTTTGCCCAATAAGTCAGAAGTAAGGCTATAAACCATATTTTCTGCGAGAGAGGGAGCCACTAAGAGAGAATTAAGTAGTGTATTCCTTTAGAAATACACACCAAGTCCAAAATGCCTGCCTTGGGAGTGCATGTAGGGAGGGTACCATTAAGTGGCAAGCCAGCCCAAAACACTCCTTAAAGTTGTTGGATCTGGCTCAAATTTTCACAGAAAACTCAATTTATATCAGGGAATAGAATTGCATTGGTATGGGCCACTCGAGAGCCATATTAGAAATTTCATTTCCGGGGTGTGGGGCTGGCCTGGGCCCCCCTCATGGGGGTTATGTCAAATATATCACAATGTGGCCAATCTGGAGCCCTTAATTAATTTCATGCATGTTTTGACAATAAATGAGGACATTTTAGGCGCATTTGGAACATTACATGTCTGAAGAGAAATTATTGAACTCAAATAGTGCTGTTAAAATGGTCAAAAAAAGATGTAAATCAGCCCAAACCAGTACCAAATGTTGGTCTATAATCCTGAAATTTGGCCAGAAAATCCTCTGTAACCTACTAAATCTGACTGCACAGGTTTCAGAATTACATCTGGTATAGCAGTGATTACTGATGTGGTATTTGGCCTCCAGCAGGCCTGTAATTCGCCTGCTGGGGGGTGCATTAAAGTACACTCATTTTTTGCCCAATAAGTCAGAAGTAAGGCTATAAACCATATTTTCTGCGAGAGAGGGAGCCACTAAGAGAGAATTAAGTAGTGTATTCCTTTAGAAATGCACACCAAGTCCAAAATGCCTGCCTTGGGAGTGCATGTAGGGAGGGTACCATTAAGTGGCAAGCCAGCCCAAAACACCCCTTAAAGTTGTTGGATCTGGCTCAAATTTTCACAGAAAACTCAATTTATATCAGGGAATAGAATTGCATTGGTATGGGCCACTCGAGAGCCATATTAGAAATTTCATTTCCGGGGTGTGGGGCTGGCCTGGGCCCCCCTCATGGGGGTTATGTCAAATATATCACAATGTGGCCAATCTGGAGCCCTTAATTAATTTCATGCATGTTTTGACAATAAATGAGGACATTTTAGGCGCATTTGGAACATTACATGTCTGAAGAGAAATTATTGAACTCAAATAGTGCTGTTAAAATGGTCAAAAAAAGATGTAAATCAGCCCAAACCAGTACCAAATGTTGGTCTATAATCCTGGAATTTGGCCAGAAAATCCTCTGTAACCTACTAAATCTGACTGCACAGGTTTCAGAATTACATCTGGTATAGCAGTGATTACTGATGTGGTATTTGGCCTCCAGCAGGCCTGTAATTCACCTGCTGGGGGGTGCATTAAAGTACACTCATTTTTTGCCCAATAAGTCAGAAGTAAGGCTATAAACCATATTTTCTGCGAGAGAGGGAGCCACTAAGAGAGAATTAAGTAGTGTATTCCTTTAGAAATACACACCAAGTCCAAAATGCCTGCCTTGGGAGTGCATGTAGGGAGGGTACCATTAAGTGGCAAGCCAACCCAAAACACCCCTTAAAGTTGTTGGATCTGGCTCAAATTTTCACAGAAAACTCAATTTATATCAGGGAATAGAATTGCATTGGTATGGGCCACTCGAGAGCCATATTAGAAATTTCATTTCCGGGGTGTGGGGCTGGCCTGGGCCCCCCTCATGGGGGTTATGTCAAATATATCACAATGTGGCCAATCTGGAGCCCTTAATTAATTTCATGCATGTTTTGACAATAAATGAGGACATTTTAGGCGCATTTGGAACATTACATGTCTGAAGAGAAATTATTGAACTCAAATAGTGCTGTTAAAATGATCAAAAAAAGATGTAAATCAGCCCAAACCAGTACCAAATGTTGGTCTATAATCCTGAAATTTGGCCAGAAAATCCTCTGTAACCTACTAAATGTGACTGCACAGGTTTCAGAATTACATCTGGTATAGCAGTGATTACTGATGTGGTATTTGGCCTCCAGCAGGCCTGTAATTCGCCTGCTGGGGGGTGCATTAAAGTACACTCATTTTTTGCCCAATAAGTCAGATGTAAGGCTATAAACCATATTTTCTGCGAGAGAGGGAGCCACTAAGAGAGAATTAAGTAGTGTATTCCTTTAGAGATACACACCAAGTCCAAAATGCCTGCCTTGGGAGTGCATGTAGGGAGGGTACCATTAAGTGGCAAGCCAGCCCAAAACACCCCTTAAAGTTGTTGGATCTGGCTCAAATTTTCACAGAAAACTCAATTTATATCAGGGAATAGAATTGCATTGGTATGGGCCACTCGAGAGCCATATTAGAAATTTCATTTCCGGGGTGTGGGGCTGGCCTGGGCCCCCCTCATGGGGGTTATGTCAAATATATCACAATGTGGCCAATCTGGAGCCCTTAATTAATTTCATGCATGTTTTGACAATAAATGAGGACATTTTAGGCGCATTTGGAACATTACATGTCTGAAGAGAAATTATTGAACTCAAATAGTGCTGTTAAAATGGTCAAAAAAAGATGTAAATCAGCCCAAACCAGTACCAAATGTTGGTCTATAATCCTGAAATTTGGCCAGAAAATCCTCTGTAACCTACTAAATCTGACTGCACAGGTTTCAGAATTACATCTGGTATAGCAGTGATTACTGATGTGGTATTTGGCCTCCAGCAGGCCTGTAATTCGCCTGCTGGGGGGTGCATTAAAGTACACTCATTTTTTGCCCAATAAGTCAGATGTAAGGCTATAAACCATATTTTCTGCGAGAGAGGGAGCCACTAAGAGAGACTTAAGTAGTGTATTCCTTTAGAAATACACACCAAGTCCAAAATGCCTGCCTTGGGAGTGCATGTAGGGAGGGTACCATTAAGTGGCAAGCCAGCCCAAAACACCCCTTAAAGTTGTTGGATCTGGCTCAAATTTTCACAGAAAACTCAATTTATATCAGGGAATAGAATTGCATTGGTATGGGCCACTCGAGAGCCATATTAGAAATTTCATTTCCGGGGTGTGGGGCTGGCCTGGGCCCCCCTCATGGGGGTTATGTCAAATATATCACAATGTGGCCAATCTAGAGCCCTTAATTAATTTCATGCATGTTTTGACAATAAATGAGGACATTTTAGGCACATTTGGAACATTACATGTCTGAAGAGAAATTATTGAACTCAAATAGTGCTGTTAAAATGGTCAAAAAAAGATGTAAATCAGCCCAAACCAGTACCAAATGTTGGTCTATAATCCTGAAATTTGGCCAGAAAATCCTCTGTAACCTACTAAATGTGACTGCACAGGTTTCAGAATTACATCTGGTATAGCAGTGATTACTGATGTGGTATTTGGCCTCCAGCAGGCCTGTAATTCACCTGCTGGGGGTTGCATTAAAGTACACTCATTTTTTGCCCAATAAGTCAGATGTAAGGCTATAAACCATATTTTCTGCGAGAGAGGGAGCCACTAAGAGAGAATTAAGTAGTGTATTCCTTTAGAAATACACACCAAGTCCAAAATGCCTGCCTTGGGAGTGCATGTAGGGAGGGTACCATTAAGTGGCAAGCCAGCCCAAAACACCCCTTAAAGTTGTTGGATCTGGCTCAAATTTTCACAGAAAACTCAATTTATATCAGGGAATAGAATTGCATTGGTATGGGCCACTCGAGAGCCATATTAGAAATTTCATTTCCGGGGTGTGGGGCTGGCCTGGGCCCCCCTCATGGGGGTTATGTCAAATATATCACAATGTGGCCAATCTGGAGCCCTTAATTAATTTCATGCATGTTTTGACAATAAATGAGGACATTTTAGGCGCATTTGGAACATTACATGTCTGAAGAGAAATTATTGAACTCAAATAGTGCTGTTAAAATGGTCAAAAAAAGATGTAAATCAGCCCAAACCAGTACCAAATGTTGGTCTATAATCCTGAAATTTGGCCAGAAAATCCTCTGTAACCTACTAAATCTGACTGCACAGGTTTCAGAATTACATCTGGTATAGCAGTGATTACTGATGGGGTATTTGGCCTCCAGCAGGCCTGTAATTCGCCTGCTGGGGGGTGCATTAAAGTACACTCATTTTTTGCCCAATAAGTCAGATGTAAGGCTATAAACCATATTTTCTGCGAGAGAGGGAGCCACTAAGAGAGACTTAAGTAGTGTATTCCTTTAGAAATACACACCAAGTCCAAAATGCCTGCCTTGGGAGTGCATGTAGAGAGGGTACCATTAAGTGGCAAGCCAGCCCAAAACACCCCTTAAAGTTGTTGGATCTGGCTCAAATTTTCACAGAAAACTCAATTTATATCAGGGAATAGAATTGCATTGGTATGGGCCACTCGAGAGCCATATTAGAAATTTCATTTCCGGGGTGTGGGGCTGGCCTGGGCCCCCCTCATGGGGGTTATGTCAAATATATCACAATGTGGCCAATCTAGAGCCCATAATTAATTTCATGCATGTTTTGACAATAAATGAGGACATTTTAGGCACATTTGGAACATTACATGTCTGAAGAGAAATTATTGAACTCAAATAGTGCTGTTAAAATGGTCAAAAAAAGATGTAAATCAGCCCAAACCAGTACCAAATGTTGGTCTATAATCCTGAAATTTGGCCAGAAAATCCTCTGTAACCTACTAAATGTGACTGCACAGGTTTCAGAATTACATCTGGTATAGCAGTGATTACTGATGTGGTATTTGGCCTCCAGCAGGCCTGTAATTCGCCTGCTGGGGGTTGCATTAAAGTACACTCATTTTTTGCCCAATAAGTCAGATGTAAGGCTATAAACCATATTTTCTGCGAGAGAGGGAGCCACTAAGAGAGAATTAAGTAGTGTATTCCTTTAGAAATACACACCAAGTCCAAAATGCCTGCCTTGGGAGTGCATGTAGGGAGGGTACCATTAAGTGGCAAGCCAGCACAAAACACCCCTTAAAGTTGTTGGATCTGGCTCAAATTTTCACAGAAAACTCAATTTATATCAGGGAATAGAATTGCATTGGTATGGGCCACTCGAGAGCCATATTAGAAATTTCATTTCCGGGGTGTGGGGCTGGCCTGGGCCCCCCTCATGGGGGTTATGTCAAATATATCACAATGTGGCCAATCTGGAGCCCTTAATTAATTTCATGCATGTTTTGACAATAAATGAGGACATTTTAGGCGCATTTGGAACATTACATGTCTGAAGAGAAATTATTGAACTCAAATAGTGCTGTTAAAATGGTCAAAAAAAGATGTAAATCAGCCCAAACCAGTACCAAATGTTGGTCTATAATCCTGAAATTTGGCCAGAAAATCCTCTGTAACCTACTAAATCTGACTGCACAGGTTTCAGAATTACATCTGGTATAGCAGTGATTACTGATGTGGTATTTGGCCTCCAGCAGGCCTGTAATTCGCCTGCTGGGGGGTGCATTAAAGTACACTCATTTTTTGCCCAATAAGTCAGATGTAAGGCTATAAACCATATTTTCTGCGAGAGAGGGAGCCACTAAGAGAGACTTAAGTAGTGTATTCCTTTAGAAATACACACCAAGTCCAAAATGCCTGCCTTGGGAGTGCATGTAGGGAGGGTACCATTAAGTGGCAAGCCAGCCCAAAACACCCCTTAAAGTTGTTGGATCTGGCTCAAATTTTCACAGAAAACTCAATTTATATCAGGGAATAGAATTGCATTGGTATGGGCCACTCGAGAGCCATATTAGAAATTTCATTTCCGGGGTGTGGGGCTGGCCTGGGCCCCCCTCATGGGGGTTATGTCAAATATATCACAATGTGGCCAATCTAGAGCCCTTAATTAATTTCATGCATGTTTTGACAATAAATGAGGACATTTTAGGCACATTTGGAACATTACATGTCTGAAGAGAAATTATTGAACTCAAATAGTGCTGTTAAAATGGTCAAAAAAAGATGTAAATCAGCCCAAACCAGTACCAAATGTTGGTCTATAATCCTGAAATTTGGCCAGAAAATCCTCTGTAACCTACTAAATGTGACTGCACAGGTTTCAGAATTACATCTGGTATAGCAGTGATTACTGATGTGGTATTTGGCCTCCAGCAGGCCTGTAATTCGCCTGCTGGGGGTTGCATTAAAGTACACTCATTTTTTGCCCAATAAGTCAGATGTAAGGCTATAAACCATATTTTCTGCGAGAGAGGGAGCCACTAAGAGAGAATTAAGTAGTGTATTCCTTTAGAAATACACACCAAGTCCAAAATGCCTGCCTTGGGAGTGCATGTAGGGAGGGTACCATTAAGTGGCAAGCCAGCACAAAACACCCCTTAAAGTTGTTGGATCTGGCTCAAATTTTCACAGAAAACTCAATTTATATCAGGGAATAGAATTGCATTGGTATGGGCCACTCGAGAGCCATATTAGAAATTTCATTTCCGGGGTGTGGGGCTGGCCTGGGCCCCCCTCATGGGGGTTATGTCAAATATATCACAATGTGGCCAATCTGGAGCCCTTAATTAATTTCATGCATGTTTTGACAATAAATGAGGACATTTTAGGCGCATTTGGAACATTACATGTCTGAAGAGAAATTATTGAACTCAAATAGTGCTGTTAAAATGGTCAAAAAAAGATGTAAATCAGCCCAAACCAGTACCAAATGTTGGTCTATAATCCTGAAATTTGGCCAGAAAATCCTCTGTAACCTACTAAATCTGACTGCACAGGTTTCAGAATTACATCTGGTATAGCAGTGATTACTGATGGGGTATTTGGCCTCCAGCAGGCCTGTAATTCGCCTGCTGGGGGGTGCATTAAAGTACACTCATTTTTTGCCCAATAAGTCAGATGTAAGGCTATAAACCATATTTTCTGCGAGAGAGGGAGCCACTAAGAGAGACTTAAGTAGTGTATTCCTTTAGAAATACACACCAAGTCCAAAATGCCTGCCTTGGGAGTGCATGTAGGGAGGGTACCATTAAGTGGCAAGCCAGCCCAAAACACCCCTTAAAGTTGTTGGATCTGGCTCAAATTTTCACAGAAAACTCAATTTATATCAGGGAATAGAATTGCATTGGTATGGGCCACTCGAGAGCCATATTAGAAATTTCATTTCCGGGGTGTGGGGCTGGCCTGGGCCCCCCTCATGGGGGTTATGTCAAATATATCACAATGTGGCCAATCTAGAGCCCTTAATTAATTTCATGCATGTTTTGACAATAAATGAGGACATTTTAGGCACATTTGGAACATTACATGTCTGAAGAGAAATTATTGAACTCAAATAGTGCTGTTAAAATGGTCAAAAAAAGATGTAAATCAGCCCAAACCAGTACCAAATGTTGGTCTATAATCCTGAAATTTGGCCAGAAAATCCTCTGTAACCTACTAAATGTGACTGCACAGGTTTCAGAATTACATCTGGTATAGCAGTGATTACTGATGTGGTATTTGGCCTCCAGCAGGCCTGTAATTCGCCTGCTGGGGGTTGCATTAAAGTACACTCATTTTTTGCCCAATAAGTCAGATGTAAGGCTATAAACCATATTTTCTGCGAGAGAGGGAGCCACTAAGAGAGAATTAAGTAGTGTATTCCTTTAGAAATACACACCAAGTCCAAAATGCCTGCCTTGGGAGTGCATGTAGGGAGGGTACCATTAAGTGGCAAGCCAGCACAAAACACCCCTTAAAGTTGTTGGATCTGGCTCAAATTTTCACAGAAAACTCAATTTATATCAGGGAATAGAATTGCATTGGTATGGGCCACTCGAGAGCCATATTAGAAATTTCATTTCCGGGGTGTGGGGCTGGCCTGGGCCCCCCTCATGGGGGTTATGTCAAATATATCACAATGTGGCCAATCTGGAGCCCTTAATTAATTTCATGCATGTTTTGACAATAAATGAGGACATTTTAGGCGCATTTGGAACATTACATGTCTGAAGAGAAATTATTGAACTCAAATAGTGCTGTTAAAATGGTCAAAAAAAGATGTAAATCAGCCCAAACCAGTACCAAATGTTGGTCTATAATCCTGAAATTTGGCCAGAAAATCCTCTGTAACCTACTAAATCTGACTGCACAGGTTTCAGAATTACATCTGGTATAGCAGTGATTACTGATGTGGTATTTGGCCTCAAGCAGGCCTGTAATTCGCCTGCTGGGGGGGTGCATTAAAGTACACTCATTTTTTGCCCAATAAGTCAGATGTAAGGCTATAAACCATATTTTCTGCGAGAGAGGGAGCCACTAAGAGAGAATTAAGTAGTCTATTCCTTTAGAAATACACACCAAGTCCAAAATACCTGCCTTGGGAGTGCATGGAGGGAGGGTACCATTAAGTGGCAAGTCAGCCCAAAACACCCCTTAAAGTTGTTGGATCTGGCTCAAATTTTCACAGAAAACTCAATTTATATCAGGGAATAAAATTGCATTGGTCTGGGCCACTCGAGAGCCATATTAAAAATTTCATTTCCGGGGTGTGGGGCTGCCCCCCCCATGGGGGTCATGTCAAGTATATCACAATGTGGCCAATCTGGAGCCCTTAATTAATTTCATGCATGTTTTGACAATGAATGAGGACATTTTAGGCGCATTTGGAACATTACATGTCTGAAGAGAAATTATTGAACTCAAATAGTGCTGTTAAAATGGTCAAAAAAAGATGTAAATCAGCCCAAACCAGTACCAAATGTTGGTCTATAATCCTGAAATTTGGCCAGAAAATCCTCTGTAACCTACTAAATGTGACTGCACAGGTTTCAGAATTACATCTGGTATAGCAGTGATTACTGATGTGGTATTTGGCCTCCAGCAGGCCTGTAATTCGCCTGCTGGGGGGTTCATTAAAGTACACTCATATTTTGCCCAATAATCTAATCTAAGGTGGACTTTTATAGCGCTTAATCTCCATCACAGATGGACTCTAAGGTGCATCTAAACATAAAGCAAGGCAGTTATCGTTAATCAAGGGACATAGCCAGGTCGTACCAAGGAGACACAGATGTGACGGGTGAGGCTATGGTGGGTAGGCTTTGGAAACAGGTAAGTTTTAAGCTTCTTTCTGAAGGAGGCAACTGATGTTGCACTGCGAACATCTTGAGGGAGGTCATTCCATATCTTAGGAGCATCAAAGGCAAAACTATGGCCAAAATGTTTGGCTGACTTAAATACTGATGAATGGAAAGGAGGAACTGTAAGGTATTGACGATCTGTGTGACTATGCCTAGTACTATAGGGACAACTACTAAAATACAAGAACGGTTCGAAGTAAGAAGGAGAACCACTGTGCAAAAATTTATACACAAGTGTTGCGGTTTTGAAAATACAACGATACTTAACAGGCAACCAGTGGAGTTTCTGTAGAATGGGTGTAACATGAGCATACTTTCTATGATTTGTAACAATACGAGCAAGGGTGTTCTGAATACTTTGCAATTTGTGCTGATTGAAACCGGACAAACCTCTGAACAGAGAGTTACAATAGTCCAGACGACTACTAACCAAGGCATTTGCAGCAAGGACTGCCACTTCAGAAGTGAGATACTTTCTAATTCTCTGGAGGTCACGCATCTGAAGGAAGCACGCTTTGCAAGTCCTCTTGATATGCTCAGAGAATGAAAAACCTGCATCAAACCACACACCTAAATTTCTGACAGAATCAACCGGATGAAGAAGGCTACCAAGAATGCTAACAGGAAAGTGAGAGGAAATCTTCTGACGTTGAGCCTTGGAACCAAAGACAATAAACTCAGTTTTGTCAGGGTTGAGCTTCAATTTACGGAGAGACATCCACTCTTGAACATCACGAAGGCAGGCATTTAGCTTGGCGAGAGCCGAGGAAGCATTCTTGTGGGAGAGATGGATGTATAACTGAGTGTCATCCGCATAAAAATGGAATTTAATATGCGGGTGGAGGCGAATAATTTTACTGAGTGGTGTTGTATAGAGTGAAAACAGTAACGGACCCAGAACAGAACCTTGTGGGACTCCATAGATGAGATTGCTTAATTCAGATAGTGTGGAGCCTATCTTAATGGCCTGGCAACGATTTCTTAAGTATGAAGCAAACCACCTTAGAGCTGTTCCACCAAGTCCAAACCAGGATTTAAGGTAACCAAGAAGAATATTATGGTCTATAGTGTCAAATGCGGCTGATAAGTTAAGAAGTACTAGAGCTGTGGGTTCACCGCGTGCCAGAGAGAGATGAACCTCGTTTTTTATAGACAATAAAACAGTTTCCGTGGAATGTCCTGGCTTATATGCTGACTGATGAGGATTGTCCAGTTTGTTGTTATTAATGTGTGATGTTAGCTGCCTGGCAACGACACTCTCAACCAACTTTGACAGGAAACAAAGACCAGACACTGGGCGATAATTCTTAAGGTCGTCTCTAGGAAGGGAAGCCTTTTTTATGAGGGGGGTGACAACCGCCTTTTTGAAAGAATTTGGGAAGGATCCTTCAATGAGAGAATAATTTACCAACTTGGTAATGGAAGAGAGGAGGATATCAAGACAATCCTTAAGGAGGAATGTTGGTATAGGGTCTAGTGAGCAAGATTTAGTGGGGGATTCACTAATACACTTATAGACCTCGTCTTCAGTGACATCATAAAGGCATTGAAAGCAGGAGGCACCGAATCCGGTGCATCATTGAAAGAGCCAGAAGAAGCAAAGGTGTCCCTGATTTTGCTTATTTTATTGGAGAAAAAAGAAGCAAATATGTCCGCGAGGCTTTTGTCTGAGCTATGAGCAGGCAGGACAGTCTCGGAGGTGCGATGCAACACCTTCCTCAATGACTGCCATAGCTTCTTGGGGTCACGACTATTAGCAGTTATGAGATTTGTATAGTATGAACCCTTGTCTTTATTGGCCAGTCGATTACACCAGGCAATTTGCCTGCGGAGTCTTGACCTATTCAACTCTGACTTATGTTTTCTCCACCTTCATTCAAATTGCCATCTAAGAGATCGAGCCATGCGATATGAATCAGACAACCACTCATCAGACTGCTGTTTAGCCTTGCGTGAAATGATAGGAGCATGCTTGTCAAGTACCTGTGTAACACCAGTTATGTATTGATCATAAAGTTCTGCAGCAGTACCTTCAGGGGATCGTACAAACGGTATATTATTAAGGTCATTTCTGAACTGGTCGATATCAATCTTGTGGTACCGTCGATAAGAGACCCATTTGTCGATGCTGGTTGATGGGTGGGAAAAATCCAGTTGGCATCTTATGGCAGCATGGTCAGAAATGAAATCCCCAACACTAACATTGCGGACAAAATCTGAGTCACAAGGAGATATCAAAACATCCAGAGTGTGACCCGGTAAATGAGTCGGGCCACTGACACTTTGAACCAAACCACAACACTGAAGGATGTCGTTAAACCTGGACCTATCGCCACACTCAATATCCAGATGGACATTTATATCGCCACAAATGATGAAACTGGAACCAGTCGAAGACAGAAAGCCAGAAAGAGCCAGAAAATCTTCCAGAAACTGAGTAGTACAAGAACCAGGAGGACGATACACACAAGCCACAACAAGGCTATTATCATCAGACTTAAACGAAAGTATGATAATTTCAAATGACCTGAAAACTGGTGAAGAGACAATACTTGGAGAAAATGTTTTTCTACACAGAAAACCAACACCACCTCCCTGACCAGTGCACCTTGGTTTTTGGATGAAATTGTAATCAGCCGGTGTGAGAGAACTCAGGAGGCCATCAGTATCATTTGGTCTAATATGCGTCTCAGCTAGACCCAGGATGTCTAGGTCACCGCGTTTTATCAGGTCCTGCAGGAGAGGGCCTTTATTGCGAATGGATCTACAATTGACAAATCCAAAACTGGTGGGGCCAGGGTTTGAAGCAACATCGCCACACAACAAAAGGAGTAGTAGTAGGTTTTTAAATTTCAGTTGTGGAGGAACCTGTTTTGTATCGCTAGTGTAACAATATTTACGGATCAAGACAGAAAGCCGAAAAATAGAAGGGATACTCCGGTCAATCTTTTCGCAGTTCTGACTCCTGTCAGCATTCAGCCAGTTACACAAGAAACCAACACACAGGAAACATATCACTAGAATGACTTTCACAAATAACATGGCCGAGAACACACTACCCAGTCCAAAAACATAAAGGAAACCAGAACTGTGTGAAAATAAACTGTCACGAGAAAACAAATGCAAAAAGATTGCAAGAGTTAGCAAACCATAAAAGCAGAGGAACCCATAATTACAGTCATTCACAAGCCAGAGTTAAAACCACCACAGCAATGACCTTAAACAATAAAAATGATACTGGGACATAAAAACCATAAAATAATCACTAGGACATGTCAGGTGATAAGGGGGAATGTGAATTACAACAACAAATGGGTTGAAAATAATACCACGATAACGGGGAATGTGGGCGATAATAGGGTATACTGATATTTAAGGAAACTAAGGCAATATTAAGGAGATTAAGACCCCAAATTGTTGAAATGGAGTATATATGTTATAAAAAACGCCAATGGTGAACCTTAAGGTACATGTAAGGCTATAAAGCAGATTTTCTGTGAGAGAGGGAGCCACTAAGATAGAATTAAGTAGTGTATTCCTTTAGAAATACACACCAAGTCCAAAATACCTGCCTTGGGAGTGCATGTACGGAGGGTACTATTAAGTGGTAAGTCAGCCCAAAACACCCCTTAAAGTTGTTGGATTTGGCTCAAATTTCTGCAGAAAACTCAATTTATATCAGGGAATAGAATTGTATTGGTCTGGGCCACTCGAGAACCATATTAGAAATTTCATTTCTGGGGGCATATCAAAAAGTGATAAAATAACTGCTACTCGTCTGGTAAGCAAGATTTCATTAAGAGTTAATTTGGTTGTATATTGGCCTGGAGATTTAGAATTTGATGGCTTCAATCCCTTGGGTTTCCAGTTGTTGACTATTGTAATTTTGTAAAAACATGCTGAACAAAAACAGGATTACCTATACTGCTACCCTACATAAGTTGGTCGCAGTCATAAGTTGGCCGCGGCTCATCTACAGGCCCCAGAATGACAAATAGGTTGTTGTATACCTATGAAAACTGTTGCATGTAATAAGTTTAACAATAATACATGGATTCAGAGTGTAGTAGGCCACTCATGTTAAAGCCCTGTTAAGCTGCGGTGAGGGCGGCCAACTTATGACTGCGGCAAACTTATGCAGGGAAGCAGTATATATTATAAAACATCTCACGAGCAACATAACCGAAGTTGATAACTTTGCAGCTGAAACTTATAGACACCAAGTAGTATATTTTTGTATTCGTGTGTATAGAATACTAGTCAACAGATTCACAAAAAAATAGGGAGATGATTTTTTGTACACACAAAAATGGTCTATTGCCCCTAGTAAGACGGAGATAAAATTGTGCATAAAAAATTTGATATTTACAGTGATGGCTCTCTGTGGTCCAATACTTAGTATGATCCCTATTTTGGCGGAAAGTTTAAAGTCACGGTTTGTCGTTGGCGGAGGCTTGGGCGGTTTCGTTCACAAGTTGAAGTTACTGCTGCATTAAAAGAATGGCAGATTTGGGTTATTATGACATAAATATTTGTATTTTGAAAATCATGTTAAAGGTTATTTGTTCATGCGTGTTTGTCATGCACATGCCTGGACGATAATAGGTGGCCAGTTGCTTGGCGCCGCACAAACCTTGAGCGAGTTTTGCCTCGTAAATGTACGTACACATGTATGCGGCTCACGACATCCGACGGCCGATTTGCGACAGCGAATTTTTCCCTCCTCGGCTGGTTATAAAACTCGGAGTTGGAGCTGGAGTTGGAGCTTTACTCGGAGCCGCACCTCTACCGCACCTTTTTACCGCACCCCTCCTCTGATTGGTTGTCTTGATACTGCCACTGCACCTGATATAGATCTTGGTGTACAACTACCAGCATTTGATATTTTATTTGTTTTATTTTAAATATTGCGAGAAAACAGAGTGAGGTGCGGTGACAGTAAAATATTGTTGGATCATATATTTGTAAAATATTATTAGAAACCCCATTGTAGCCTCACGTTTTCATCACTCTGTGGGTGTACAAGTACCAGCATTTCATATTTTATTTGTTTTAAATATTGCGAGAAGACAGAGTGAGGTGCGGTGACAGTAAAATATTGCTGGATCATATCTCTGTAAAATATTGTTAGAAACCCCATTGTAGCCTCACATTTTCATCACTCTGTGGGTGTACAAGTACCAGCATTTCATATTTTATTTGTTTTAAATATTGCGAGAAGACAGAGTGAGGTGCGGTGACAGTAAAATATTGCTGGATCATATCTCTGTAAAATATTGTTAGAAACCCCATTGTAGCCTCACATTTTCATCACTCTGTGGGTGTACAAGTACCAGCATTTCATATTTTATTTGTTTTAAATATTCCGAGAAGACAGAGTGAGGTGCGGTGACAGTAAAATATTGCTGGATCATATCTCTGTAAAATATTGTTAGAAACCCCATTGTTAGACCGAGTTTTCTGTCCCAAAATATGCCTTTTTAAAACTGATGGATGGCATTTTGGGACAGAGTTCCTCGCCACACAAAAAACTTCAATATCTGAAAATTACTGTCACTTTAAACTTTAAAATATCCACTTAAATGTATTCACAGTATAAAGCATTTAGATGCAGGAACATAATATTCAGTGTTTGCAGTAATATAGACACTTTTTCTGCACTTTCTGTTTGTATAAACAATAATGAAATTTTGCAGGTGAAATAAATTTTGCTAAATATATCCATTAACTATGGAAAAAGTTTATTTCTTTTAACGCGGGGCACATCCTTGATACTCAAGGTAGTAGCTTAGTACATGGTTAATGTCAGGATGTGTGCCATTTGTTGCCCTTCAAGACGTTTATGTTTTTTGCATACTTATGCCATCTGTCTCTCGCCAATACATCCATCTTTTAAAAATTGGCTGAGAGACAGATTAATCGGTCTACCCATTGTAGCCTCATGTTTTCATCACTCTGTGGGTGTACAAGTACCAGCATTTCATATTTTATTTGTTTTAAATATTGCGAGAAGACAGAGTGAGGTGCGGTGACAGTAAAATATTGCTGGATCATATCTCTGTAAAATATTGTTAGAAACCCCATTGTAGCCTCACGTTTTCATCACTCTGTGGGTGTACAAGTACACGGGTCGTCATAAACTTGTCCGATTTTGTGAGATTTCTTTAAAATGGAAAGAAATGGAATACGTTAATCCCTATTTATATGTACAAATGGATAGAAGGTTGCTAGTTGGAGGTGGGGGGGGGGGGGGTGCGATGGGGTGCGGTAAAAATATTTGTACAATAAAATATTGCTGGATCATATATTTGTAAAATATTGGTAGAAACTCCATTATAGCCTCACGCTTTCATCACTCTGTAGATGTACAACTACCAGCATTTGATGTTTTATTTGTTTTAAATATTGCGAGAAGACAGAGTGAGGTGCGGTGACAGTAAAATATTGCTGGATCATATATTTGTAAATATTATTAGAAACCCCATTGTAGCCTCACGTTTTCTTCACTTAAAACAAATAAAATATCAAAGGCTGGTAGTTGTACACCCACAGAGTGATGAAAACATGAGGCTACAATGGGGTTTCTAACAATATTTTACAAATATATGATCCAGCAATATTTTACTGTCACCGCACCTCACTCTGTCTTCTCGCAATATTTAAAATAAAACAAATAAAATATCAAATGCTGGTAGTTGTACATCTACAGAGTGATGAAAAGGTGAGGCTACAATGGGGTTTGTAACAACATTTTACAGAGATATGATCCAGCAATATCTTATTGTACAAATATTTTTACCGCACCCCACCGCACCCCTCCGACCGCACCTCCGGAGCTCCGAGTTTTATAAGGCACCCTCCTTCTCATTTATGTTTGGTTGTTTACATGTGTCCGACTCCGATTTGCGACATCCAACGTCCGATGTGCGACAGCGATTTTTTCGATCTGGGACCGAAAAAATCGGATGGCAAGTGACTTTAGATGAGTGTCGTCAGAATAATGGGAAGGTTGAAACAAAATTCGCTGTCGCAAATCGGCCGTCGGATGTCGTGAGCCGCATACATGTGTACATAGACTTAGTGTACATTTCCATACGCACTGATCCGCGATCCGTATCTGCAATGCAGATCCGCAATGCGTATGCAGATTGCATAAAATGTGTTTCCATACGCGCTTAAAAATACTGGTAGTGCATAAGCAATGCAGATTTGTGAATAAATATAGCAAGCAGCATAGATTTCAATTTGAATTGGTGGAAAAGTGTTGGTTAATAGTTAAATCCATGACAGAATATATTTTTATGAATTATTAAGACTTATAAATATTTCTTAAAGGCAGATTTTTCAATTTATCCATTTATATTTTATTGTTGTTGTTATATTTACTTAAAATATTATGAAATCAATCACATAACCAATGTAGATGTATTCTGCACATTACAAGCTTCAAAACGATACCTTATTTTTAAAAATTGAGCAAAAAATGATGATTTTATGCTTGTTTGAAGAGAAAAGATAACAATATCAGTGATCTTGACATTATTTTACATTGCGTGAATGCGTTTTTTTTGCAACACTGCTGCATTTTCTTCACGCATTGCGCATACGCATGCTTAACGCAATGAGCATCCGTGCATATGGAAACAGTCTCTATCATTTATACATGCTGCAAATAAACGCAAACGCATTCACAGATATGCATTGCGGATACGCAATACGCATCAGTGTGTATGGAAATGTACACTTAGACGACTACGCCGATGATAAATCTTGCGCATGCGCAGATCGCGTATTCCGACATGAGAAGGCGGAAAACAGCTTGGATATATCTTCTCGGATTAAAGTGACAAAAGGGGAAATACTCTGTTCTAGACGTGGTAACCGCGGCGATCGACCCTATGGGGATAGAACCGATAGGGTCGATCGCCGCGGTTACCACGTCTAACTCCGTTCCAGTTTGTGCATTATAATAAAAATAAGGGAAAATAATTACTGTTCAGCCAGTGAATTTTGTCACCCAGTGAATTTCGTCACCTGCATTTCATGACAATATTAAATCATTTTTACACTTAATTTCCATTGCTGAATTACATATTAATATTACAAGTTGTGGTTACATGTGTTTAAACACAAATATCGCTGGTTTTTAAGGGTTTAAATAGCAGGTGACGAAATTCACTGGCTTAGCAGTATGGCTGTTCTTTGATTTTGGTGACACAAAAATGCATGAACATTACTTCTCAGCTACCCAAGTTCGTGCCCTACCCAAGTTCGTCGCCTGCACTTTTTGGCATAGACTAGACCGAGTTTCTGTCCTGTCGCCAGTTGCTTTTGATATACTGATGGACACAATGGTGAGGGAATACCAGATCATTCGCCACATTTCCCGTTTGCCACATATTACTGTAGACGTTTCGCCACAAGAAATATTGCAGCAGCCACAAAATATGGATGAGGAACATGGGATATAAAGAATAAACAGAAAACGTTTGTCAACAGTTTAAAATATTCTGTGGGATTTCTTAGAAATATTACAAAATTTCGTCTGCAAACGTGATTAATTTAATTAACCAATGAAAACAATTGTTGCTGAAACCTCACTCGAGACAAATATTTTACTCTTATCGCTGCAACTACTGTTGAAGTAATTCAATTAACCAATGAAAACAATTGTTAAATAAAATATGCAAATTAGAAAAAGGAATTCTGTGGGGGATTCCTAGAAATATAATAAAATAAAATATGCAATTTAGAAAACGTGTGGCAGTTCATATGTGTATGCAACAAAAATTATCTATATTGTTTTTAAATATTCATGAGCAAATCAAAACTACGTGGTGGGATACGACACTATTACTGGCCACTTCTATTTGGAGTAAATGTCCCTGTAAAATATTTCATTTCACGGGCTAACCCCTCAATATATGGTACTTCAAAGAACTTCATAAAAGTTAGGGTTAATTGTGTAGGTAGCGCCCTCCCTCTTCAAACAATGGCAACCTTCAAAGAAGGTAGGTTTCTTTGATAATACCAATTATGTAACTGAAGTAATTATGTGACGAGCGTTTTTTGTGGCGAATGATCTGGTTACATGGTGAGGGTCAGAGCTCAGATGTACTTGTTTTCTGTGTAAATTTTGAACGGCATATTTCTACACATATTGCCACAAATATAAAGTGTTACTTGCATTCTTTGAGGTATGTTTGTGTGCCGTTCACTAATATTTAATGCATATCTTGTTGGTATGTTTATATTTCAACACATTTTAAAAATGGCAACAAAACTTCATCACTGTTGGTCTATGTACAAAATAAATTTCTGGCTTTCAAAATCAGCTTACTGTAACAACATGTATTATAAACAGGATATATGTGTATAGTCATGGCAAGGACAGTATTAAATAAATGCAAAAATTGTCTGCTGTTCAAGATTTACACAGAAAACAAGTACATCTGAGCTCTGTCCCTTGCCATTGTGTCCATCAGTATATCAATAGCAATCAGCGACGGGACAGAAACTCGGTCTAGACATAGATGTGGTTACCTCGGCTCTACTTGTATGTAGAGCCGTGGCACGACCCCGCATAGAACTGGAGATTTGCATAAAATCTTTTTTTGTGGAATAAAACTTGATAAAATGACTGAAAATGGTTTAATATAATTAGAAACAGTTGATATTAAGCCAAGGACACAACAAATACAACATGTGTACAAAATATATGCAATTTTACATAGGGGTGCATCAATTCTTCGGTTACTCGAAAACGAAACGATTCATTTCAATACTCGAGGCAAGAATTTAAGTGAACCGGGTCTTCGAAAACAACCAAACATAGACGTGAAATCTACTACAGAATTCATTTTTTATGTCATCACTCTGCGGCGTGGGTGGAAGCGTCTGCGTGAACAACTTCTCCAAAACTACAAGGCCTAGAGACATGCTGTTTTTTTTAAAGATACCTTATCTATCGAGGATGAAAAATTGTTCAAGGCATGCAAATCTGTCTTCGTCTGTTTGCTAGAGACATTATAAGGGAGGTACCCCCACCAAAAGTGTGAAAATTTCAACACTTTATCACAATTTTCTCAGTGACTATTGCAGGGATTTCTCTCATATCTTGCATATATGTACTAGGCCAGAGGTAGATTCTCTTGTGTGAGTGTGAGACCTGGATCTGTCTTATTTTTTTTAAAATAAATTTAAATAATTTTTAATGCATTAAAATTCATGAAATCATGCACTAAATCACTTATAACTTGAAAAGTGTTGCATTTAGAGCATTTTGTTAAAATATGTTATTCAGCTACTTTTTTCAGAGCTACAACATGGTGAGTAACTTGGGTGTCTGTCTCAATAGCTAAGTGAGTAATAGCTACTTTTGGGCTTTTCAGTAACTTCCATCATGAGTAAAATCACTTGTAACTTGAAAACTATTGCATTTAGAGAATTTCGTATAAATATGTTATTCAGCTACTTTTGGGTCAGCTATAACATAGTAAAATTTCAGACCTGTAGCTCATGGCATAGCCGAGTAATAGCTACTTTTAGGTTATCACTGTTGAGTAAATCACTTATAACTTGAAAACTATTGCATTTAGAGTATTTTATTTCATATGTTATTCACCTATTTTGGGGTCAGCTATAACATAGTGAAGTTCCAGACCTGTGGCTCATTGCATAGCTGAGTAATAGCTACTTTGAAGTTCTCACTGTTGAGTAAATCAGTTGTAATTGGAAAACTATTGCATTTACAG
Source organism: Sabellastarte sp. h YS-2021 (assembly GCA_964017235.1). Classification (NCBI taxonomy): domain Eukaryota; kingdom Metazoa; phylum Annelida; class Polychaeta; order Sabellida; family Sabellidae; genus Sabellastarte; species Sabellastarte sp. h YS-2021. The sequence continues at coordinate 67,624,488 of OZ024936.1, forward strand.
AAATTTGTGTAAATATGTTATTCAGCTACTTTTGGGTCAGCTATAACATAGTGAAATTACAGACCTGTAGCTCATGGCACAACTGAGCAATAGCTATTTTCAGGTACTGACTGTTGAGTAAATCAGTTGTAACTTGAAAAATATTGCATTTGGAGTATTTTGTTAATATATGTTGTTCACCTACTTTTGGGTCAGCTATAACATAGTGAAATTAAAGACCTATAACTCATGGCATAGCTGAGCAATAGCTATTTTCAGGTTCTCACTATTGAGTAAATCAGTTGTAACTTGAAAACTATTGCATTTACAGTATTTTGCTTAAATATGTTGTTCACCTACTTTTGGGTCAGCTATAACATAGTAGTGTTGGTATCGAATGATAATATGTACATCGATATAAAACCATATTTTTGCCTTGCGTATCGATCGATATTGAAATATCGGGGTATTAGATGCTTTCCTGGGAGAGACCTTCCAAACTCTTATATGGCGTTTGCATATATCACTATTGAGTAAATCAGTTATAACTTGAAAACTATTGCATTTAGAGTATTTTGTTTAAATATGTTATTCACGTAATTTTTGGTCAGCTATAACATAGTGAAATTGCAGACCTGTATGTCATGGCATAGCTGAGCAAAAGCTACTTTCAGGTTCTCACTGTTGAGTAAATCATTGTATCCACTGGATAGCCGCAGTGTGTAGAGAGATTTCACCATTACCACTCTAACGAAAAAAATATTATAGCTAGCCTTCTCAAGTTTGCAGGATATATTAATAACCATAAAATGTTGCCTGGGAATATTTTTGGCCTCATTTTGAAAAACAAGATGGCCGCCAGGGACGTTTATTCGACTTAAAACAAGGACTTTTGTTGGCCCTCTAGAGCAAAGGGTATTATAGGTAGAGATATCCTCAAATTCGCAGGATATGTTCCTCATTATAAAATCTTGACTGGGAATATTTTTGGCCTCATTTTGAATAACAAGATGGACGATTAGATGAACGTTCGATTAATTGTCGGTGTCATGGTACAATCGCGTTTGGTCACTGATAACTTCTGGAAATCGATTAAATCTTAACCTTCTTTCTGTGTCTCAATATCCACATATTTTTTATATTTTAGGTAGTTTCCTAAACTTTTTTTTAATAAATCAAGAGATTTGTCACGAATTTTGTGTTTGTTTATAACTACCGCCATATTTACCGGAAGTGAGTGCTTTTTGTGGGTACCAAATGTCGGAAACACCATTATTCGTACTGGATTGACCTATCCTTCATCCCGGAATGTGTTTCATGATATATTGGCCAAGAGTGGAGTAAAAAAGTCGATTATGGGTCGATCATCGGTCGGAAAAATGGACGAATAATCGACCATGAAAATTGAGGCGATTCCACTCACTACACCACAGGTGTTTCTTTGTCAGTCATGAAAAGTGCTTATGTCTCCCTTATTATTGGTCCTAGAGGTTTGGGATGGTAAACCAACCTATAGGAAATCATGGGCTGTGAATCTTTTGGTGTGGTCAGATTTGACCTTTGACCCCTCCTTCAAGGTCAAACAAGGGTAGCCAAACTTAAAATTGCTTATAACTCGCTTATTATTGGTCCTACAGGTTTGGCATGGTAAACCAACCTACAGGAAATCATGGACTGGAAACCTTTTGGTGTGGTCGGATTTGACCTTGGACCCCTCCTTCAAGGTCAAACAAGGATAGCGAAACTTAAAAGTGCCTATAACTCACTTATTATTGGTCCTAGAGGTTTGGGATGGTCAGGTAAACCATCCTATAGGAAATCATGGGCTGGGAATGTTTTGGTGTGGTCGGATTTGACCTTGGACCCCGCCTTCAGGTCAAACGAGGATAGCCAAACTTAAAAGTGCTTATAACTCGCTTATTATTGGTCCTAGAGGTTTGGGATGGTAAACCAAGATATAGGAAATCATGGGCTGGGATTCTTTTGGTGTGGTTAGATTTGACCTTTGGACCCCTCCTTCTAGGTCAAATGAGGACAGCCAAACTTAAAAGTGCTTATAACTCACTTGTTATTGGTCCTACAGGTTTGGGATTTTACACCAACCTATAGGAAATCATGGACTGGGAATGTTTTTGTGTGGTTGGATTTGACCTTGGACCCCTTCTTCAAGGTGGAACGAGGATATTGCATTTGCAGTATTTCTTTAAGTATGTTTTAACCTACTTTTTACACTTAAACAGTTAACTTGTTACTTTCCTTCATAATACCATTTGTAGGGCACAACTTTTTTGTCCTTTTCTTCTGTCAGCTTCGGAATTTCTTTCGAACATGATGTTCAATTACCATTTACTGTACTTCTGTACAGCACTTTCCCTGATAATTATGCTTTCCTCTCATTATCACCTTCACAAATCAAAAACACTCATTCAGCTGAAAACTCTCCTCTTGTTTTCTTTAAATATATGAATATATTTATATATTTTACTAATATAAGGCGTTTCCATTTCAGTATTTTACATTTCAAGTATTTGCAAACTTTAATTCTTTGTGTAACAACGTTTTATAAGACGGCATTTTATTATAACGTATTTCAAAGACGCCTCAAATCTCGCAATATAAAGATGGTTAAAGTTTCTTATATTTTGCGTAATAAATGCGTCTTTTTCCCAAAATTCAATAAATTATCAAAATTGTTTCCTGTTGTGTGGTTTGTAAGCATTTTATAAGGCGTGATATGTCAAAGTATGAAGCAGTTTATTTCGTGGGCGATAATCAAGCGATTAGCCAAGTCAGAGTCAATTCTTTCAAAAGGAGGCATCCAGGCGCATTCTCGGACACGCTTGCAGCCCTAATTTTACACAGCTTTTATAATAAAAGAACATTTTAAAATTTTTGGAGAAATAGTCCAAAAACCCTGGAAAATCAGGAAATGTCGGTTATTTTTTGTCAAACATGTTTGCATGTTTACTGATTGTTGAAGAAAATAAAACAAAATAGTTATGGGAACAGTTATGTATTCACATTTGTATGATATTTGTGTTTTATGCAAATCTCCAGTTCTATGTGGGGTCATGCCATGGCTCTACAAGCAAGTAAAGTAAAGCCGAAGTAACCACGTCCATTTTTGACAATATTTAAACCTATTTGCAATTGTCTTTCTTTTTAGAGTAATACATCAGCATTATAAGCACTTGTTCTGCTTGTTTCAGTATCAATATTGCTTGTCCTTTTCAGTTTTTAAGGCAGGTGATGAACATGGGAAGGCGACGAACTTGGGTAGCTGAACAGTACATGGGTTAGCATGAAGTGGGTCGATTCATGAAGTTGGTCAATTTTTTAAGAAATCCTACCAAAATAAAAGTTTGCTGTATTCCTGTATCATAAATTTTTTGGAAAAGTTTTACAGTGCATAGTTACATTACCAAAAAAAAAATCAATTTTGTTGCGTTAATACATCCTATCCAATGGACAATTGCTTTACCAGTCGGCGCGACCGGTCCCACCAAACGCCAGAAAAAGACGTCCTGTATATAATACCGGCAGGACCGGTCAGTAGTGTGCATTCGCCAGGTGGTGCATCATACTTGCTTCCTGTCTAGACAGAGTGACGTCAGTTCATCTTTTTCGTTTGGCGCGTGTAGTGTGTAGACGTGTTTTTGAAGTGATCTCGAAGTTTGAAGAAAAGATGGATTTTTCTAGGAATTTAAAGCTTATTTTCATCTGAAATATAAATATTGTGTTACTTACATATCATGGCCTCTCCAGGACTTAAATGAGGCAGTATCCAGTAATGCTGGGACGATGTGTGCAAAGTTCGGTATTATCGCTCGCTGGCTCATTGCCAATCAATGATCGGTAAAATTTAAGTACAACCGATATTTGCTAAACCCATTTCTTTGTAGCTTTTTGGTTACAATAAAACACTAACCTGGATAATATTATGTAAAAATCTGAACTATTCATCAGTTAAAATCACAAAACTAGCCGTGAATGCAATAAAAATGACGTAAATAGAAACACCTTGGGTTTTCCCACTGTTGTCAAGGTAATCAGAAAATCAGCCAATCACAAACCAGGATACATCGCGCATGGTCTATTAGTGAGGTAGACGTCTGTGAATGGCTTTTAGGATATATTTTGTTTATATTTGTGGTAATTTGTGTGTATTTTACTTGTTATCATTTAATATTTGATTTTTCTGTCTGGTTTACACTTTCGACTCCATGATCGGAAATGTTCGAAGTTTGTTCACAAATTTCCGATACGATCTTCGACAGTTAAAATCATGGCGATCTCCCAGCACTAGTATCCAGCATTTTATGTCCAGTTTTGAAGATTTTCTTTGTGCTTGTCGTTGAGACGAAGTCGTTGGTGAGAGGTCGTGTGTTATCCCTGCAGCATTCCTTCTGTTCAGAAGTGGTTGTTTACCACGATTCATCCTCCATTAAATTCTACATTGTCGAGTAACACTGCGTGTGTGTCGACGAGAAGAAATTAGAAGGAAAGAAGAATGCATCGTCTGACGTCATCACTTCCAGCTTATGCTTGTCATGTGACACAGACCTGGTTACGTGATATGCATTCAACAATGGAGGAATCGTGTTTTCAACAGAAGTTTTCATCAGAAGAATACGACCATTTATTACTCAACACCCATTTTTAACTGGCAAGAAGAAATCCAGCAAACTCGTCTGTTGGCCTGAAGAATTAGATGACAAGTGGTCACAGCAATCCGAGTTTTTGCCGGTGCCGGTCTTGTGACTTCACAGATCTCAACACAACTACCGGCAAGCAGATCCCCAAGTGTGATTGGTTCAGCTGACTAGAAGTGATGAGTTTTACCGGTACCAGTTCTGTTCATGCTACTGGTGGGGTCCCAATCTGCAATCTGCGTGTTTTTGAAGTGCCGGTCATATGACTTCACAGGTCTCCATACACGACCGGCAAGGCTAGCATAAGAAATTGTGGCTCCACAGACCCCCAAGTGTGACCGGTTCAGCTAGCAAGAAGAAGATGAGGCTAGCCCTCTCCCTCCCCCCCCCCCCCTCCCTTTGACCCTACTTTGGTATGGTTTGTTTATTTGGGGTTTTACGTCGCTTTCAACACTGTACAGGTCATATCACGGCGGGTAGTTGGAAGGGCAGAGGAAACCAGTACATAGAGTTCGCTAGGGTTGTGTACTGTAAACTGCCGACCAACGGCAAGCAACTACCAGCTTTCCCACTTGAGCCCGTGCGGGGATCGAACCCCGGCCTCAGAGGTGGGAGGCGAGAGTGTTACCACTCTGCCACCGTGGCCCCCTACTTTGGTACGGATACTGGGGCAGGTTGAGAGTACGAAGATCTTCCAACCGGTTACAGACGATGGGCCTACCGGGAACCGGTTATAATGGTTGCTCCAGCTAGCTGTCCACCCCACTGAGTTTATGCTGCCTACAATACCGGTTACAGAGCCTACCCACTGGGTGCCGGCTTTGACCAGTGTGCTTCCCATGGGCCGGTTACAGAGCCCACCAGACCGGTTTACAGGCAGAAAATACATCTAAAGAAAGCCCGATCTCTGCATGGAAACAATCAAAACAAGCCAGGACTCGTGGGAGACGAGCTATACTAAATCTCAGAAACTCTTAATATTTAACCCCGGAAAGTCCCTCGGGAAAATAAAAGTTGTAACAAATTTTCAATAAGGAATGTAACAAAAGAACTATATCTCTGGAACAGCCCAATGAATTTTTGTCAAACAAAAAGCAACAGAAACTACAAATATTTTTCTTTCAAATAGTATAAATACCATATTTGTAGCTTAGATAAAATAATCATACAAAATACATTTCACTCAAATTGCACTAAAATGAAGTTTGTTGACTGGGGTTCAGCTTTTTAAAATATTTTTTAAATTAATTTATCGACAGATGCATATTATTTTTATATGTTATACATGTTATCAGTAGAAAGGAAATTGAGCAGTGCTTCTATATTTAAATGTATCCAGAAATAAGGGAGAAAAATTATTATTTGCACCCCATTTTTGATGTGCCATAAGGTACAAGGTACCCAACATTTCATAACCCTAACGCAAACACTGGACTCAGAAAAAAATGATTAGGACTCCATTTTTGGAGGTCCTGTAGTCCGTTGGACTCCATATTTTAGAGGTAATTCGCGAACCCTGACACCTGCACCTCATTGCATAGTTGAGAAATAGCTACTTTCAGGTTATCACTGATCAATAATGATAATAATTATAATAAAAAGAATTATGGGTGTTCTTTAATTTCTAGTGATACAAAAATGCATAAACATGACTATGTAACAGACTTGTAAACAAAGTAATAGAAGTAATAGATTGGAGTCAACTTCGATGTAATAGTAATAGTAATAGATTGATATTTTTCAAATGTAATAGTAATAGATTGAAATTCTATCTATTACATCTATTACTTTCTATTATTTTTCTATTGCAATTTACCCTTTGCTATTTTTCATCAGGAGATTGTAGAAAAAGTGATCACTTAACATGGACTTTAATGAATTAGTTTTCACATAAATGAAAACTTTAAATGGACTTTGATACAATAATGAATTAACTGTCATAAAATCATCACTTTAAATAAACTTCAAAACAATAATGAATTAATTTTGTAGCACTCATAAGTCAAATTTATTTTAAACTTTCATACATAAACTTTTCAAATAATCAATATAATTTAGGGATGAGACGGGCCTAGAATTATGGGACCGGGAGCTCGTTACGTAAAACCCGGCCCGATTTCGAGTACCCGCAATATATTCATGCAAGTGGATAAAAGATCAAGGAAAATTGCATTAAACCTCAGAATATAACATATAAAGCAACTTACCCCCAATAATTATCCATAAATGTGTCAGTATCATCCATTTAATCTTTCACCAAGGTATGTTTACATGTGCACAGGAAATAAGTATCTGATTCCAAAGTGAGGCTCAGGTGATTTATACCGTAATACATGAAATGGGTGCTGAGGCATTTATTCTCTTAAGGTAGTTTAACAACAGTGCCACTGATTCAACTTCTGTGAACCTTTTTCTTTTGTCTTTTATATGGTATAATTTATTTTTTCTGTATGTTTAAAGACTAATAAAAGCATAAAAATACAAATTGTTGCTGTTTATATTATTTTAGCAGTATTCTACATGGGACACATCAATAGAAGATTGGAAGGTCTCAATGGCCTGGTACTTTACAAAATATAACTTTTTAGTAGGTCACTTGGGTTTTTTCTGTGTTTGTGGATTCGAATCAGGCTTATGAGAACATGTAGAAGATTCAGTGAATCGTGATATGACCTTACTGTTGGAAGAGGGATTACCATCCCATATATAACTTAGTAGCGTCTCCCTCCAAAATTTTACATGCAAAGTAGTTAACAAAAGAATGAAACAAGCTATTCAAAAATGTTTATTTTAGTCTTTTTAAACTGCAAAACAGTCCATACCATTCACATCAGCATGCCACTACTAAAAGCTTAAGATATACTTTCATCATTTAGTTTATCTCAACTAAATATAATGAAGTTTATTCATTCTATATTGTCACAAAAAATGTCTGTAAGCATCCAGAATATAAAGTTTATGAACTTTCAGTTTTGATCTTAACATTTTCAGATACTGACTCCCCAGAGGTTATATTTTGTCCAGGTATTCCTGAACCATCAGCATCCTGAGTGGTATCCACTCTGTTCAAAAAGTCTTTGGCATGTTTTTTTGACATCAGATTTCAAATTTTTGTTCAAGAAAATTATGTGGTCTATACTATCTGGATCTAAATTTGTCCTCAAATTTGAAACAGCAAGTCCTGCAACTGAAAATGTTCTTTCAGCTGGAATTGAAGTTGCTGGGATTGACAAAAATCTTTGGGCAAGTTTTGCTAACCTTGGGAATTTGAATGCATTCATTTTCCACCAATCAAGTGGATTGCTAACCCTTACAACCTCCCTCATGTATTCATTAAGCTCATCAGCTGCTGATGCAGCAGTATTACAACCATCAGTCAAATCAACCACTCCTCCCTGTAAGACACTACTCCATGACACAATGTTTGAATCTTTCTTCCAATCATATTTGGCCTGTTTTGCTATTGGCTCAGATCTGTTTACCTGACCACTCTCATCATTAGACAAATCCCCTTCATCAATCAAAACCATCTGATTCAATATTTCTCCCTGAATCCTACCCATGTCAACCTCACATAGAAGTTCCCCCTGTAAAATATTTTTGTACCTGGGATCTAGAAAGCTAGCATAAAGTAAACAGGGGATGGTGTCTTCAACATTTGGTTTGCCATCATCAGTAATGCAAAATCGTTTTTACCCCACAGCCCTTAAGGGCTGTCGGGGTATTGTTTTCACCCATGGTGTCCGGATGGGCGGGCGGGCATCCGGGCGGGTGGGTGGGCGGCGGGAAATAGTTTGTCCGGGCTGTATCTCAGAAACCGTAAGGTGTAGGAAGTTGATACTTGGTGGGGACATTGGTTAGGGGGTGTAGGTGTGCAACGTCATGGTCTGACCTTGATTTGACCTTTGACCTTGCCGTAGTGACCTTGAGTTTGAAAATATTGTCCGGGCTATATCTCGGAAACCGTAAGGTGTAGGAAGTTGATACTTGGTAGGGACATTGGTTAGGGGGTGTAGTTGTGCAACGTCATGGTCTGACCTTGATTTGACCTTTGACCTTGCCGTAGTGACCTTGACCTATAAAATCTTGTCTGGGCTATATCTCAGAAACCGTAAGGTGTAGGAAGTTGATACTTGGTAGGGATATTGGTTAGGGGGTGTAGGTCTTCAACGTCATGGTCTGACCTTGATTTGACCTTGCCGTAGTGGCCTTGACCTATAAAATCTTGTCCGGGCTATATCTCGGAAACCGTAAGGTGTAGGAAGTTGATATTTGGTAGGGACATTTGCTGGGGGTTGTAGGTGTGCAGTGTCATGGTCTGACCTTGATTTGACCTTTGACCTTGTTGTAGTGGCCTTGACCTATAAAATTTTGTCTGGGCTATATCTCAGAAACCGTAAGGTGTAGAAAGTTGATACTTGGTAGGGATATTGGTTAGGGGGTGTAGGTGTGCAATGTCATGGTCTGACCTTGATTTGACCTTTGACCTTTCCGTAGTGACCTTGACCTATAAAATGTCCGGGCTATATCTCGGAAACCGTAAGGTGTAGGAAGTTGGTACTTGGTAGGGACATTGGTTAGGATGTGTAGGTGTGCAACGTCATGGTCTGACCAGGATTTGACCTTTGACCTTGCCGTAGTGACCTTGAGTTCAAAAATCTTGTCCGGGCTATATCTCGGAAACCGTAAGGTGTAGGAAGTTGATACTTCGTAGGGACATTGGTTAGGGGATGTAGTTGTGCAACGTCATGATCTGACCTTGATTTGACCTTTGACCTTGGCGTAGTGACCTTGACCTATAAAATTTTGTCCAGGCTATATCTTGGACATTGGTTAGGGGCTATAGGTGTGTATTATCATGGTATCACCTTAATTTGACCTTGTCGTAGTGACCTTGACCTATAAAATCTTGTTGCACCTTTGGGTCTCTCTTTTGATGCAGATTAAGCACTATTAAAGTCATATTTGAATTTATTAAGAATTTTACTTTCATAACTTCCCATTGTAAGAGATAGAATTTCATCAAGTGAGCCACAGATTTTGCTCCAACACCACACATAAGCATTCATTAAATGTATTACCACTTCTGTATGCATGGTAATATTCAAACCATCTAAACCATAATTCGGGCCTTGCAGATGTAGATAAAGAGGGTTGAATTTTAGTTTACTGATTAATGCTGTCATCTTGTTATTGAATTATCTTGTTTTAATACTTCATCTTTATATGCATGATCTTTCTTTTAAACATTATTTCTCCATTTAAACATTGTTTGGACCTTTATATAACTGACAGTGCTCTGAAAGTATCCTGAAGTTTGTACTGATACAGTACTTCTGTATCTCATGGTGTTGAAAATATTTCCCTAGGCTGTGGGGTACGGGCATCTCTGATGCTATTTTTGAAGCCCTACCTTGATTCTTTTTTTCATTGATTTTACTACCTGTGAATCACTTTCTAATTCAGACAGAGGTCCCTTAAAGATATTGTACAAAACAATATGCACAGAACTACCTGTAGGAACATCTTCTTTCCCCAGGATCTCAGTAATTTCAGCCAGGGGACCTAAAACAGGAACTATTGCCTCCATGATTGACCAATAGTTATCCTTCAAATCAAGTTTGACCCTATCCCCAGGTTTGGTGATATTGTCATCAAAAATGACTGAATATATGGGCACTCTTAACCTTAAAAGGCGTTCAATCATTTGGAAACTAGAGTTCCATCTTGTTGGAACATCTTGCACCAACTTTAGTTTACCTTCCCCTTGTTGTTTTTCAAAGAGGGCATTTAGGGTCATCCTTGAGCTTCTATCTTCCAGTTAGGGGAATGTGAGTTACTTGTGAGTTGGGGCTGTATCTGTACAGTCGGATTGGTTAGCGCTTTGAGTCCTGTAGTATATGGAGATATTGCGCTGAGTATAAATACATAATAATAATAGGGCAAGGGAACTATGGCTGAAATGACCAACTAACTTTCTGGACACACTTAGAGTTTTGGATATCTGATCAATTTTGAGGCCATCCTCAATTGCCAACTGCAGAGTGTGAGAAAAACAATTAACATGGGTCATGTCACATTCTTTGGCAGCAATTGCCATGTTTGATGCATTGTCAGTGACCAATGCAACTTTTGTGCCAACATCAAACTCATCACATATACCTAAAATTTCTTGCCCTATATTCACCCCAGTATGTCTCTCAGTCATGTTTCTTGTTGCCAGGACCTTATTTTAAATTTTCCAGTCATGGATATAATGACCTGTTAGTTATATAGCCTTGAACACAAGCACTGGTCCACAGATCAGAAGTCATAGATATGGGCATGTCATGGACACTCTCAATCAAAGCTTGCTTGGCTTCCTCATAAATAACTTGCAGATATTTGGAAACCGTCTTCCTATATGGTACTCGGTAACTTGGATTCAAGCTGTGGACTAACATCTTAAAACCTGCCCCCTCAACAATGCTTATGGGTTTTAAATCAATAGCACACATCATAGCAATCTTGCGCGTGATGCTTTCCTGCTGGGTGGTTGTAAATGGTTTTTGACCAAAGCTTAAAGGAGCTTGCTTCATAACTTTGGCTTTGGGCAAGGTAGGCTGGCTTGGTCCCTCAAATATAATCGCTGGGTGTCTACAAGTAAGGTGCCTTCTCATAGTAGTGGTATTTCCACCTAAAATATAAATTATGAAATTGGCCTAAATGATTTTTGTACTGTACCAAAATATAGGATATTTGATGTTTAAATTAAATTTCAGCTACTTTAAAAAATATAGTATTCAATTCACCTACCTTTATAAGATAGTTGCATCTGGCTAAGCTGACAAACAACTTTCATTTTGTCCAAAGCTGATATTTCAAAGTGCTTCCAAACAACACTTTTATTTTTTTCCATCTTTTAAAAGCTTTAAATGACTAAAAAAAGTAATAGAATTGGAATGAATTTGAAAATTCAAAAAAAAAAAAACGAATGTCAGTTAAAACTTTACGTAGCACATATATATTACGTCATCTATTCGTCATTATACGGTAAATTGTGATGTCACAGGAAATGAAATGCCGATACTCTAGAAACATCACAAATGGTGCAAAAACTCAGTAAAACAACAAAATAAGGCTTTGGTTTTATTTATTTTGCTACATTAGCACATTCAAGTAATGTAAGTACTTGTATTTTGTGATATACGACAAATTTCGGGTCCCCACGTCAGTATTAGGCCCGGGCATACAAATGTGACCGCTCGATTTCGGGTACCCGGGTTGCCCGTCTCGTCCCTATAATATATTGATATTCATCAAAGAATACTAAATAAAACACAATACATTGAAATAAATAACTTTGAAATATCAAGGGACCTTTAATTGTCCCTCTTTGATTGAGTGTTCTAAAACAACTGTCTTTGAGGTGGTATTATTAAAGGATTAAAGAGGGCAATTTAACGTTTGGAGGGATTAACTAAATGTTCCTGAGTAAGGAGAAACTGTGACACATGCAAGGCAATCACACAGGTCACTATGGTGTATAATAAGGACAGCATTGTGGCGTGTTAGCTGTTTCACTGATTTACATTAAATTACCGGAGTTATTATTTTCAAACATAAATGTCATTTTTGAATCATTTTGAGGTGGGCTCTGCAAGAATTTGAAAGAAAGGGGTTTTTTGAATGCAGTGTTTTCTTTTGCAAACACTGCTGATCAAGTATTTCTCATAATAATAAGAGTTTTTCAAATCTAACAACTCATCATAAAGTGAATAAATATGAGAATTATGAGAATTGTTTGACAACAGTGTATATTCTCCAGATAATATTTACTGATAACATATTTTTCAGCATTTAAAAAGCTTTTCTCAGAATTTGACAGAAATATACCTCTCATTACAAAATTTAGAACACTTAACTGGCTTTGTATAGAATTCTCATAAATTCTCCAAGTTGTCAGGTCATTCTTAAATAGAATAAATATGGGATCTATTAATTTAATTGTAAATATACCAAGTGATATATTTGTGATATTTTATCCTTGTATGGCATAATCTGAAACATTTTCAATAAAATTAGATGTACAAAATATCCTGTCAGTTTTATTTCGGTGTTAAAATTGCCTCTCAAGTTTGCGCCAAATTGTAATAGAAGTAATAGATGCCAAAGTAATAGTAATAGTAATAGATTTAAAATTTTAAAATGTAATAGTAATAGATTGAATATTTTCAAATGTAATAGTAATAGATTGGCTATAATAGATTACAAGTGTGCTATGTAAACCAAATATTTACTCCAGTACATGCAATGTTGGGGGTACGGACAAAAAGAACCTGGACAAAAAGAACCGGCCTCAAAATTACTAGGACAAAAAGTACCTGGACAAAAAGAACTGCACCATAGGACAAAAAGTACTTCATATCTTTATTTGAAACACTTAGTAACATTTATTAGTATAACGCATGTAAATTTTATTTGTATTAGTTTTAACACACTTCTGAGCACATTTCCATATAATGTAGGAAGACTCCATGATGCAACTAATTTGATTAATTAATTAATTAATTTATTTCGTACAAGAACAAGTACATTAAACAATGTTGATTTCAAATAAGACATAGTGTAAACTTTAACATTATGTACACTACACTTGCCACAAACATACCCACGCCATATTATTATTTACATACAACATTACAAAAATAGTGGCTATTCCGAAAACTGTCACTCAGTGCACAACTGATCAATCAGAAATGTCAGTTCAGCTTGTGTAAAACTTGAAGTTTTTTCATCTCTGAGCTGGATAGCATCCCTAATTACACTACAGGTCACTTTATCTTCTAGTGTTTCCTTTCTATATTCTGTGGATATCAGAGACAACAGCTTGCTTGTCGGAAAATTTGAAAACCATTTATATTTGTTGCATCCACTCACTTGTGCTACTAAATTTATATTTTCACTAACAGCTGAGAGACTTCCATTAAGAGCAAGCTTTCCACACATAGTCAGAACATCATTTGTACTATTTAGTATTCTTCCAATGAATTTTACAGACCGTTTCAGCAATTGAATCTCTACAGAGAGAGTATCACACAGTAAGTGCGGATATCTGCAGTGTGTAGTATATGGTATTCTCATTAGTTGCCTGATGGCCTTTCTCCATTTTACATAGACAGTGTCTGTATAGTTAGAGCTGTATAGTTAGAGCTTAAGTCCCATAGGACACAACCATAAAGTGACATACAGAATTGATTGAAGAGAATAATGACTTAAACAAATGGACCAAGTTTATATAGTAGTTTACTCTAATTTTCCTGAGCAGGTTCATTGCTTTAATGTATGCTCAGGGCTTTTTAAATTATTCTATGTGAATTATCTACTCTAATCTTCCTGAGTACGCACACTTTAAAAGAATTTTAATCTCACTGAGCAAGTCCAGATGCTTTGAAATCATTCAGAATTACAATCACCTATCACCTTTGATGTCAGACCAAAGCATTTCCTTTAAGCTTGATTGCATTTAACAATAACTATTGTACCTGGGCTTAGTGGGCTTAATTGAAATCGCCCTATTTACCCCCTTAATGCATTCAAGGCTTTATGTTAGACAAACCTTAAATAAACTGTTAGTTTTTCAATAATACCAAAAACAGGGAAGCCCTACCCCAAGGACTTAAGTTAATCTCAAAGTATAACAAAAGCTTATTTTGTAGAACCAATTATTTGTGTGTCAACTTACAAAATGAAACTATACATGTAAAATACACAGATAAATTATATATGATTAACAACCTTTTTTTATAAACTGAGGTACTTTTTGTCCTATGCCTGGTACTTTTTGTCCAAATACTTTTTGTCTGTGTGCCGTTCTTTTTGTCCAGGTACTTTTTGTCCTACAATCGCAACGTTGGGGTGTAGCACGTCCTGCAGGCCTGCAGTAATTTTCAATGAATTTCCTAAACCAAGTGGCATCACCTGAGTTTGATTTAGTGTTTTAAATGTAATTTTTCATTTTTGCTCTTTGAAGAGCGCTGACATGGTAAAATGAATAACGGCTTGACAGTGTAGCCAATAGCTTGTCACAAACTTTGACCCCCTTCATTCCATCTTTGAAAGATAGCTCAAGTCTGTGCACTAAACGCTTGGTCAGTAGTCCATTATTAGAAACTTCTTGGCTCAATAGGGCAATCACTCATTCTGTTTCACCCGTATTCACGGAAGTCCCATCCGAACAGTATGCCACTATCCCAGAAACCGAGGAGTTCTCTGAGCTGACTGAATTTAAAGCTTTAAGCAACCCAGTATTCCCTTAGCTGCCTTTTCTACAGAAAAAGGCAATAAAATTTCTCTATCTGACCTTTCACTGAATATCTTGCATGCACAATTTCATTCTATATAGTACTTAATCAGTTGACCCATCACTCAAGACTATAAGTTTTACCTGCTCCAATTTATCTTTACCTTATTCCCTCTCAACTCCAACTATAGCTTTGACAAACGCCTCACAGGATTTGTCATTTCTGTAAGTGTTTCCACGGTGATCCCATTCTTTTCGTTGAAACTGCCACCCACACAAAATCTGTGAAGTGTCGGTTGTTTTGCAACTGTGCAAGACAGCTTGTCAAAATACTTTTGACCTCAAAAATGTAGCCCGCCTTGATAGTAGGTGGCCTTGGGCCACCAGGCCAAGAGCCGTTTCAAACAATGGCCCAGGGTATGAGCAGTCATCTGGCACTCTGTCAAGAAATCATTTTCCTGCCTTTTTGCAGGCAGGTTGAATTTTCGCAAGAAATGGAAAAAAGCATATTAAACAGAGGAAGAGTCATTTCAGTAAAATCATTACTGCTCATTGGGATGTTTTGTTTTTGCAAAGCAAAAACGATTTCTTTTTCCATTGCAAAGCAATACTCCAGTTTATTATTTATTAGCGAATAAGTTCCTCTGAATTAATAAAATATGTCTTTTCATAATCATAATCTGACTGGATTCTTACATGTAGAATAATAGAAGCTCATGTATCATGAATGAATTAAGCGTCGCGCAAGGGACGCTTGTTTGTGTATGGGAGACCTTCAGGCTCCGCCGGCTCCGCATTTTGTTTTCCTTATAACTCTGTAACCGTTAGGCGGATTCTTTTCAAATGTGGCAGGTTTAGGCAGTAGCCTTGGGGAATTTTTTTGAATATGCTGCAGTGACATTTCAAACAATCAGAGAGGTCACATGACCAAAAATGTCTTTTTTCGATGGGGAAGCTTGTCCGGATGATAACTTGAAAGGGATTTTATCAATTTACCTGAAACTTGGCAAATACATTCATTCTATTAAAATCTGGAAATCATTAGATTTTGGCATTGATTGGTTAAGAAATGGCCAAGTAATTAATGATTAATTAATCATTATGAATTTTCCAAATAAGGAAAACACAAAAATGCTTATAACTCGAAAACCGTGCTAGATAGAGCGATTTCGACAAAATTTTTGACCCGCAGGGTATCTCTGCAGAGTAGCTATCCCGATTTTGAAAAAAAAATTTTGTCTCGCCAAAAATGGCGGCCATTTTGAATTTTCCGCAAAAATTGCAAAACATAAAAATGCTAATATCTCGAAAACTGTGCTAGATGGCGAATTATCTCTTAAAAGTATTGCAGATAGCCAATTTTTCTCAAATAATTCATTCACCTACTAGTCTGCTAAAATTGTAGGAATAGGGCTCTGGAAAGCAAGTCTGTAGGCATTTTTTGTTAATACGTGACATCCATGCCTAAGTTAAGGTTCTATGTATATGGAACAATGTTAGGTAGGATGTCACTTGATAGAGGTCATTTTAAGGTCACTACAGGGTCAAAGGTCAACTAGGCGCAAAAAACCTGAAATATGCATAGTTATACATATGTAACATTATTTTAAGGCGCTAAAAAGTTGTAAAATGGTGTTTCTTTTAACTCAATTGTGTTTCTAACATATACCAAATGAATGATAGTATGCAATTTTTAACCCCAGCCTATAAACGCTATAGTTTTTGTTGTCCCCTGTGTCGTTCGAGCGTCAGCCGCTGCAGGCATAAAGCTTGTGGGTGTTCCACAGCCTAAACCCATGCATGGATTTTCACCAAATTTTCAGGATATGTTTACCCCAAGAGGATCTAGAGCTGATTAGGTTTTGGGGGATATCTGGCAACAACTATTATTACATCACAGTGCATGTAGAGGCATTGGTGATGTAATTATCTGTGATGACACATAGTAGTGATTTATGACATCACAGTTTGTAGCATCTCTGTGTAAAGGACTGGAGTGTTTTTCACACAGGTTATGAATACATAATGGATGTACTACATTATAGATGCAAAATGGCTTGTGCACAGTTTTGTCAAACTCATCAGAAGCCAGTGTTTTGGGTGTGTTTGGAATCGAATCCAAAAGGAACAGCGACAGTCAAGATGAAGAACTGAAGCTTTTATTCATCACAACTAAAGATGTATGTGATAACGACATTGTGTCTGATTTCTGTCTTGTGAAGCTAGGAGACATTGTAAAATCATTTACAAAGGAAAGACTAGAAAAGAAGAACAAAGACTTTTTTGCCCCAATGTTGTGTTCAACAACTTTAGCAACCAGACAACAAGAGTAGATGTTGTTTTTGATCGATACTTGAGGAAGAAATCAATCAAGGCTTTCACACAGTCCACACTGTCATTTGGTGGTTGGTGGTGGCTTACCAGACCCTGGCAGTGCCCAAGCAAACAGTTTTGATGCTGAAGATTGGTGTGTTAACCATGAAGAGCCAGACACATGACCGGTACACTCCAATCCACTCGCCAGGTGGCCTAGTTCCTGCTTTCTTCGCCAGAGGGACGTGACGTCATAGCATCTTTTTCGTTTGGCGCGATTAGGAAGTAGTGAATTTTTTCACAAAGTTTTCAAATTGGATATATAACCTTAATTTCAGTGTTTTGTGTTTCTTGGTGTGATATACGGATATTTTATCTATCATGGCATCACCAGGACAAAGGAAGGGAGTCTGTGGCCATATTATGGCTTCATTTGACCTACATTCTAGGTGTGCTCGATGCAGGGACAAAAGTCTGGGGGATGACGCATGCGTGAAGAAACTACCTTGCGAATTTTGTGAGTTGCTAACGCCGGAGCAGGTTTTACAACTTTCAACCCCTACTTATAAAATCAGAAAGGAAAAGAAACTAGAGCGTGAGTCCCTTATTGATCCCAGTACTGTTACTGTTTTGTCTTCAGTGGATCAGGCCAAGTCGGTGGGTGCTTCATCTTCTTTATCTACTTCTCAAGATCTGTCCTTACCTCAGCCTTCCTTTAAGAAAGACTTACAGGATTTGGACGAGAAATGGTCTCTGCGCATGGCTAGGCTTGAAGCATTGATAACTATGGGACAGTGTCCCCAACAGCCTACATTCTCACCGGTCAAGGCACCGGTTTCTCATGCACCTCCCGCAGGCTCTCTATCTCAAGCCCCTTTTCTACTTTCAGCCGTTCCTTCTGGCCAGGCCGGTCCGGCCTCCGGTCCGGATAGAACTAGCTTTACTACAACTACTACAAGTGTGGGCATGACTTCTCCTCTGGAAAACCTTTACCCGGAACCAGAAGCATACATTGACTCTACCGAACCGGTGTTCTCTCAGCCCGGTCCGGTGTCTTATGGTGACCTATTATCTCACTCTGTTCCGGTCTCCAGTTCCAGTTACCTGCCTCCAGAACCTGTTGAGGAAGGGGAAGTATCAGACCCGGACGAACAACCGGATTTTGAAGCTGGGGATTCTGACAAAGTACTGAGTGAAGAACAGAACTATAGAGAAACTGTAAGAGGAGTGAGAGCGTTCATGGGGTGGACACACATCCCCGACTTGGAGTATTCCCCTTCCTCAAAATCTGATAACCCCTGGGTAGGACACCGTGCACAACCAGTGGGAAAAGTTTCTGTAGACCTTCCACCTGAAGACTGGTTATGTCGTAAACTAGAAACTTTGAATTTAGTGTTGCTCGAGGGTTACCCCTCCAAGACTAGTGAACCCGGAGGACTCCATGTGGATCAATTTCTTAGACCACCAAAATCACAGAATAGATGGTATGGCATCCATCCTGCAGAACCTACAGACCCTCTGAGGCCTAGGAAATCTGTAAATACATGGCCCAACGATGCGGCAAAATTAAACAGTGCCTTCCCCAGAATCTGTAAGCCTGCTGTTGCAAATTCCCACCCTCCAAGCCGTCCCATTAACCAGGACACCTTACGCAAGTGGGAGAAATCAGCTAAGGAAACAAGCTATGTATGCAACCAAGCTGCTGGTTTTAATCGGTGTATAACAAAGATCCAGGATTCCGTACAAGAGCATTTAAAGTCTTTACAAGCAGAATTATCCAAAGGAAAATCCTCTTCCAAGGCTCAGGCCTCCTTAGATGAATTGCACTACTTGGCTTCATTCAACCAAAACGTCAGTTTTGCCATTGGAAAATCTCTGCAACATTTGTCAGATTTTATCTTTGTTCAGATGGCCAACTTGACATTGACTCACAGGGACTCATACCTGGAGAATTTGAAAGCCGGAGTTAAACCGGATACCTTCTCAGCTCTACGCAACTGTCCTCTCAATGGATACGCACTCTTTCCTGATGATATCATAAGGAAAGCTGAGGACGAAATCACTCATGTTGAAAACGCCAGGCGTACTTCCCAGCCCGGACCGGGCCGTGGGGGGTTCACTGGTGGCTTTAAAAAGCAACAGCAACAGGGGCGTTTCCAACCTTACCCTACAAACTGGACAAAATCTCAGGACACGACCAGATCTGGAGGTCCAACTGGCAAGGATATGCCTGCATGGAAATCCTTTGGAGGCAGAGGAAGAGCTAGGGGTCGTGGCAGGGGTGGTCAACCAGGACGCGGCACCCGCCCGGCCAAGGATAACCATCCATATAAATGACAATTACTGTTTACTAAGTCCGGAGCCGATGGCCCGGCCGGTCGATTGTGTACTAAGAGTGTTGGGACAGAACTTTCATGTACGTCAAGAACCTGTATTGTGTCCTGTTGCCAGTCCTGTACCTTCTGTCTTAAATGTGAGAGGGCAGCCACAAAAGAAAGGCGGAAGTCCCTCATCAAAAGTGAAAGCAGAAATAAAATTTGTGAAAAGTGTTTTTTCTGTAGATCATTGCGTTTTTGCCCCCATTGCTCCAAATGTCCACAATGTTGTCAATGCTCACCTGATAGGGGGACGTCTCCAAAAATTTTGGCAGAAGTGGTCCCTCCTGGGTGCAAATCCGAGAGTAGTGTCCATTTTGAGGGACGGCTACATTCTCCCATTCAAAATCAGACCCCCTTTGGTAAGGGATCCGTTGATAGTCAGTGGTTATGCAAACCCCCTCAGGAACCTCTACCTGAAGGAGGCTTTGCAGGCCTTGCTGCAGAAGGAGGCAGTAGAGATGGTGAGGGTTCGAACATCTCTAGCCTTCTTCAACCGACTGTTCATAGTTCCAAAACCAAACCAAAAATGGCGACCAATCTTGGACCTCAGTGCTCTAAACAAATTTTTGAGCGTAAAAACATTCAAAATGGAAACCCCAGAAACAATTCGGATTTCCTTGCAACAGGGGGAATGGGTGACATCGTTGGACTTCAGCGACGCCTATTTCCACATTCCAGTTCATATGCAGTCCCGGAAATATCTCAGGTTCCATTTCCAAAATCAGTCCTATCAGTTCAAGGCCCTTCCCTTCGGCCTCTCCACCGCTCCGATGGAGTTCACTTGTGTGGTCAAAGAGGTCAAGTTAATGGCTCAATCCCGAGGTATAAGGATCCACCAGTACCTAGACGACTGGTTGATTCGAGCCCCTACCAAAGAATCCTGCCACCAGGGCACTCAATCCCTCCTCGCCCTTTGCCAGGAGTTGGGTTGGATAATCAATGTACAAAAGTCAGAACTAGAACCCAAACAGACTTTCGAGTTCGTGGGTTACAAGTACGATCTCTCCCAGGGACTGGTCTTACCGACCCAGAACCGGTGGGAGTCGATCCTTCAAAAGTTGGAATCCATCCTATCCAAACCAAGTTGCCGAGTCAGGAACTTCATGTCCCTGATAGGCCTACTTACAGCGACGGAAAAACAGGTTCCCCTGGGGAGACTCCACATGAGACCCATCCAGTGGCACCTAAAACGACATTGGAGAGTTCCAGAATCCCTGGAAAAGGAGATTCCTGTACCAAGGTCACTTCACCCACACCTTCTATGGTGGACCAGGGAGACAAATATCTTGACAGGACAACCCTTGCACCCTTTGAATCATGCCGTGCAAATCTTTACAGACGCCTCAAAAGAAGGCTGGGGTGCTCACTTAGGAGACTTCACAGCAAGAGGCGTTTGGTCAGTTCCAGAAAGTCATCTTCACATAAACTTCCTGGAACTAAAAGCGGTCTTACTGGCCTTGAAAAGGTTCCAGCACTTGGTACAAGGCAAAGTAGTTCTAGTTGCCACGGACAACACGACAGTTGTGGCATACATCAACAAGGAAGGAGGTATGAGGTCAGGCTCACTTTGTGCCCTTCTATGGCGACTCCTGTGTTGGTGCAATCTGAGACAGGTAGTCCTAAAGGCCAGACACATCCCTGGTCGTCTGAATGTGATTGCAGACAAATTGTCTCGTCAAGGCCAAGTCATTCAGACAGAATGGTCACTGCACCAAGGGGTCTTCGACCTCATAGTTCAGACCTGGCACCGTCCCCAGGTGGACATGTTTGCAACAAAGTACAATTGCAAACTAGCCCAATATGTGTCTCCAGTGCCGGACCCCAATGCTTGGGCAGTGGACGCCCTAACAGTCTCGTGGGAAAACCTGGACATGTATGTTTTTCCCCCAGTATCGTTACTGGGCAAGGTGGTCAGCAAACTATCGGACCATCTTTACAAGAGAGTGATTCTCATAGCGCCGGGCTGGCCCAACATGCCATGGTTCTGGGACCTAGTGGAACTGTCGTCTCAGATCCCTCTTTGCCTACCCAGTCATCCTGACCTAGTGACACAGCCGTTCAACAAGGCGCTTCACAGGAATCTAACCAATCTAAACCTACACGCCTGGCTCCTAGAGCCGAGGCTATCAAGGAGCAGGGATTCTCTAGTCCAGTGGCGTCACGAATTGAGGCTCCTCAAAGAAGTTCAACCAGAACAGTCTATGAGGCAAAGAGGGCCGTTTTTGTCAGATGGTGTGAATCAAGTCAGGTGGACTTCAGGTCTCCATCTGTCAAACAGATAGCAGATTTTCTCCTACATCTGTTCCAGGAGAAGAATCTCCAACCCAGTACCATTGATGGTTACAGATCAGCCATTGCGGACAAATTGGGCAATTCTTCTTTGAATGTGAGCAAAGATGAAAACTTAACTCGCCTTTTGGACAGCTTTCACAGAGATAGACCAAAGGGTAGACGAGGAATTCCTTCATGGAATCTCTCTCTGGTTTTGCATCAGCTCACCAAAGCTCCATTTGAGCCTCTCAGAAAGGCCTCATTAAAACATCTAACCTTTAAAACGGTGTTCCTCCTTGCCCTGGGCTCGGGAAAGCGTAGGAGCGAAATACACGCTTGGCTGAACAAAAATATTAGACACCAAGCTGACTGGTCAAAAGTGTCCCTTTACCCTTCACCAAGTTTTTTGGCTAAGAATCACTTAGCAAAGGAAGGACCAGAGTGTGTGGCTCCAGTGGTTATACCAGCCCTGGCTCCTACTTTGGACAAATCCTTGAAGGAAGACAGGTCACTCTGCCCAGTTAGAGCTTTGCGCTACTATCTGGACAAAACTCAAGATCTCAGACAAGGAAAGGAGTTGGTGTTTGTCTCCTTCAAAAAGGGTTTCACGAAGGATATTTCTCCTGCTACGATCTCATCTTGGATCAAGCAGACGGTTATCCTTTGCTACGATCTGTCAGATCAAGAGTCTTTAACCCTTCATCAGGTGAAGGCGCATGACGTTAGAGCCTTCGCGGCTTCAAAAGCTTTTCAGGGTGGCATCTCGTTAGACCAGATCCTAGCTGCATGCCACTGGAAGTCCCACAACACCTTTACTCAATTCTACCTTAAAGATGTGGCGTGGGCAGATTCGGAGCTTTTTCACTTAGGTCCAGTGGTGGCTGCACAGCAGATCCACCAATGAACATTCTAGGCTCCTAATTTGTAAATAATGTACATAATAATTAAGGTTTTTTACTAAGTTGCCTCAGGCAAGGAGTATGAGACCATTATTCCACTCTTACAGGCTAAATGGAATCTCTAGGACGGAACTATTCTCTCTCTTCCCCCTCTCAGAGCAGAAAAAGAGGGGGGGGGGGGGGGGGGGAAGTGGCACTGCTCGGTAACTTAAGGAGCAGCCTTTGAGCTTCTTTATCAGCCGGGCCAGAGGTTACGTGCCTATTTATAGAATTCCTTCTAGTCCTGAGGAAGCTGCCCTCCTTCCACTGGGTAGTTATTCTAGCTATCGTCTGTTAGGTAAGATGTATTAACGCAATGAAATTGCAAATTTTAATTAGTAAATTAAATTTTCATTAGTTAATACCTTACCTAACAGACGGGAGATTCCCACCCGGCCTTCCCCGCTTTTCAGCTTCAGTTAACCTAAGTTGGGACGAAAAAGATGCTATGACGTCACGTCCCTCTGGCGAAGAAAGCAGGAACTAGGCCACCTGGCGAGTGGATTGGAGTGTACCGGTCCGGCCGGAGGTGAAACTCAGGACGTCTTTTTCTGGCGTTTGGCGGGACCGGCTGGCGCCGGACAATAGCTATCGTCTGTTAGGTAAGGTATTAACTAATGAAAATTTAATTTACTAATTAAAATTTGCAATTTGGTCGGGTTGTCTTGAAATGTAGGGACACAGATGTTTTATTAACCCTTCTTTATCATGTGGGTTCAATGGATGTGCAAACATGGATGAAATCTATTCTGCATAGATACTGTTCTACAACTTGTTCCAAAGAGGTTCATGATCCGGACATTGATATTTGCAGGTATCGGCTCTTCATGAAAGCTAGGAAGGCACAGCTGCAATTAGCACAGGCAAAGGAATGGATATTCGCTGATGATCCAACATTCACTGCACATGATCTCCTAAGGTCTGCTGGATAGAAAACAATGGTGATGGCCTGAATTATGTGTGGATGCAACTGGAAGCGGTTCCCTCTGTGTGTACACAACTGATTTAGTGCGGATGTAAAACAAAGTGCAGTATATCGCGTTACAAATGCTTCCATTCAGGCCAAGTGGCTTTTAAGCCAGAGACTCTGCTAATCCCACTGGATTAGAAGATGTCTTCCAGAGTGCTATGATTTAAATACCATTCTATTTCAGTGCATTTACGAATAATTAGTGCTGGGAGATCGCTTGGATTTCCCCTGTCGATGTTCGTATCAGACATTTGTAACCAAACTTCGAACATTTCCGATTATGGAGTCGAAGTGTAAAAAAGACAGATAAAATATTAATATTAAATTATATCAAGTAAAATACACACAAATTACCACAAATATGACCAAAATATAATCTAAAAGCCTTTCACAGACGTCTCCCTCACTAACAGACCATGCTTGATGTATCCTCACTTGTGATTGGCTGATTTTATGATTACCATGACAACAGTTGGAAAACCCCAAGGTGTTTCTATTTACGTTATTTTTATTGCATTCACGGCTAGTTTTGTGATTTTAACTGATGGATATTTCAGATTTTTTCAAAATATTATTAAGGTTAGCATTTTATTGTGACCAAAAGGCTGCAAAGAAATGGATTTAGCAAATATCGGTTTTACTTAAATTTTACCGATCATTGATTGGCAATGAGCCAGCGAGCGATAATACCGAAGTTTGCGAACATCATCCCAGCACTACGAATAATAATTGCTTTTCACTATGTCAGAGTTAGAATTACATTGTAAACTCTACATTGTTACATGTATCACATTAAGTTAGATTAGATAAGGCAATACACTATTTTGCATTGGATGTTTCAGCCAGGGTTAATCAACACAAGTGACTGTGAATATCAGTGTAGTTATATTATGAACATTGCTTTTTGTTTATGATGGTTGATCAAAACTGAACTGAAGTTTAAACTACAACGACTTTGCTCTGTATGAATGTAAATCACCATGTCAATTTCACTGTATGTATGAAACATTTTACTGACATTTAACATTTGAACCATGTTTTGTTATGAAACATTGTGACAAGTGCATTAGGGGTTTAAACTTTTTTACTATATTTTAGTAATAATCTGTCACATGAAACAACATTTGGAAATGTTTTTTCTCTTCTATTGAACTTTAAAATTGAATTTTCGATAATAATTACACTCAAATGGGATGAATTTGGTCTTTTCTGATACCCTGTAGATACCCAAGTGCAAACTATCTATGCTTATTCAGTTTAATTCAACAGTGTAACATTCATACTATCGATTGAACAGAATTTTAGCAAAGATGTATGCTAAAAACTGCAATTAAAATTGCAATTTTCATTGCAAATATTGACAAGTGCACTTATTTGACCTTTGACCTTCACATGACCTTGAAATGACCTTGACACTATGACATCATACCTAGATTGATTCCAAATACTTTGAAGAACATTAAAAACACAAAAGTTGAGCATTAACAGAAAATGCCTACAGAAGTCAAAATTTGCCTGACATTTAGGCAGGCTATACTTTTGGAAGAGCTTTCACATGGTGAAGTTTCAGACCCATAGCTAATTACTCACCTACTCAAAATGAGTAAATGCGAATTATCTCTAAAAGTATTGCAGATACCCAATTTTTCTTAAATAACTCATTCATCTACTTTTGGGAGAGCTTTCACTTGGTGAAGTTTCAAACCTGTAGCTAATTATTCACCTACTCAAAATGAGCAAATGCTAATTATCTGTAAAAGTATTGCGGATACTAGTGCTGTAACGAGTTGACCGAAACTCGAGTTGTAACTCGGTGGGCGATATTTGGGACCACATCGATTTACGTAATTTAAACTCGAGTTTTTAAGAAATAAATTATGATATACTAGTCTTGTTATAATACCAGCACTTTTACAATTTATCTAACCATAAAGACAAAAAATTTAATGAGCAATGGTTGTTTTTTTTATTTCCTTATTTACGTGATGTTCCATAGTGTGCTCATACATACCTGTCGGCAACAGAATATATTTCCTTGCAATAAAATGGTACTAAATACGTTAATGGCGGATCCCTTGATGACAATATTTGGACATAATTATTTTATTTATATTTGTGTCATTTACTCGAGTTCAACTCGAGTTCAACTCGCATCTAACAAGCGAGCGTCGATCTACAGAAATCACTGATGATTACAGCTCTAGCGGATACCCAATTTTTATCAAATAACTGATTCATCTACTTTTGGGAGAGCTTTCACATGGTGAAGTTTCAGACCCGTTGGTAATTACTCACCTACTCAAAATGAGTAAATGTGAATTATCTCTAAAAGTATTGCAGATAGCCAATTTTTCTCAAATAACTCATTCATCTACTTTTGGGAGAGCTTTCACTTCGTGAAGTTTTAGACCCGTAGCTAATTATTCACCTACTCAAAAAGAGTAAATGCTAATTACCGTATTGCAGATAGCCAATTTTTCTCAAATAACTTATTCATCTACTTTTGGGAGAGCTTTCACATGGTGAAGTTTCAGACCCATAGCTAATTACTCACCTACTCAAAATGAGTAAATGCTAATTATCTCTAAAAGTATTGTGGATACCCAATTTTTATCAAATAACTCATTCATCTACTTTTGGGAGTAAATGCAAATTATCTCTTAAAAGTATTGCAGATAGCCAATTTTTCTCAAATAACTCATTCACCTACGTTTGGAAGAGCTTTCACACACGAAAATGAAAAATTGTGAATATCTCGGAAAAGCTATTTCTTCTCCTTTAATGCTCGGCGGGAGATACACACCGCGGCAGTGGTCTTGTTTTCAAAAATTTTTGTCTCACCAAAAACGGTGGCGATTTTGAATTTTCGAAGTTTTTGCAAAACACAGAAATGCTTATATCTCGAAAACTGTGCTAGATGGAACGAATTCAACAAAATTTTTGACCTGCTGGATATCTATGCAGAGTACCAATTTTCAAAATGTTTTTGTCTCACCAGAAATAGCGGCCAATTTGAATTTTTTGCAAAAATTGCAAAACACAAAAATGCTTATATCTTGAAAACCGTGATAGATAGAGCAGACTGCGCTGACTTTGGTTGCCACAACAGTATAAGGCTAGAAACGGAACATTTTCTTAATACTTTAGCACTCACCTTTATATCCTTTTCGGGACGCTTTGTTTTTGCTATGCAAAAACATTATCTTTTTCTTTTGCGAGCGATCCTCTAGTTTACATGGCTTTTAATTTAAGTAGGTTATCAGGCCTTTACATGATTGAGGTGAAGTTAGTATGTAACCAATTTTGGCATTTTTTTGGGCAAGTTGTTTTTGAAATAGATGTAAAATAATCCTAACTTTCATGTGGCTGTCACTTCCAGGTGTCTTTATGACACAGATTCGTGAAAAAAACATACATCCCCCACCCATACATGCACAATTATAATTCTTCAGAACAACACAAATCACTACCATGCTTCTTGCATTCTTCCAGGTGTGTTTAGCACTATAGAAAATCTAGAAAAGTCAAATGGAAGATCAAAAGAAGAAAATCTGAAAACATCGAGAGACTATGTTCAGTTAAAAGGCCTTCAAATGAAACATGCTAAATTAGAACAGAAAAAGCACGAATTAGAGCATCATTTGGACCAAAGACAACAGGTATCCATATGTATAATTTGTTATCTGTGTATTGGTGAAGGTGGCTGGTATTTAATAGATAATATTATTGTAAAAACCATTTTCTTGTAAGGTGACGTGAATAACTGTTATAAGTCACACTTGACTGTTTTTACCCCACATCCTTTAAAGGATGTGCAGATATTGTTTTTACCCGTGAGGTTAAGAAAGATGAAAGATCCAGACTGTCTCAGAAACTGTAAGGTATGGGAAGTTTATACTTGGTGGGGAATACTGGTTATTGGGTGTTGGTGTGCAGCATCATGGTGTGACCTTTATTTGACCTTACTGAAGTAACTTTCACCTTTAAAATGGTGTCTGGGCAATATATCTTGTATACTGCGAGGTATAGGAAGTTCATACTGAGTGGGGACATTGGTTGTGGAACTTACGGGTGATGTGGATTTGACCTTAGATCTTGACATAGTGACCTCGACATTTAGAATCTTTTCTGTGCTATATCTCGTAAAGTGTAAGGTGTGAGAAATATTTTTTATAGTAGCTATATTGGTTGGAAGGTGTAGGTGTGCATTGAGTGGTTTGACCTTGGTGCAACCTTTAATATTTTGCTCTGCCAGAATGCTTTTTACTACCGTATTTGAGACATATTTCTCCTAGCACAAAGCTATATTGATTGCTGAAACTGAGTTTTATGTTTAGTTTGACCCAATTGTGCTATCTCTATTGCCAACTATACTTCAATTAATAATTGGTCAGTTAATAAATTTTATGGCTTCTTAACTTTTACTTGACAAATTAATGTTGCCGTCTTCTGTTAAATTGGTTTGTTTTGATACTTTGCATATATTTTCTGTTAAATGATTTTTCTCCTGCAGCTTTACAAATCTTAC
The DNA here is from genome assembly GCA_964017235.1 of Sabellastarte sp. h YS-2021. Lineage (NCBI taxonomy): Eukaryota > Metazoa > Annelida > Polychaeta > Sabellida > Sabellidae > Sabellastarte > Sabellastarte sp. h YS-2021. Next base: position 67,652,799 of record OZ024936.1, read on the forward strand.
ACTGTTCTGAAAAACTCCTTCCTTCTCATGCTTTTTTCACCTCTTCTTGAAATATCTTGTGGTGTCCAACACTATTTTTCCCAGACTATGGGGTACGGGTATCTCCGATGCTATTTTTACCCCACAGCCCTTAAGGGCTGTCGGGGTATTGTTTTCACCCATGGTGTCCGGATGGGCGGGCGGCAGGAAAAAGTTTGTCTGGGCTGTATCTGAGAAACCGTAAGGTGTAGGAAGTTGATACTTGGCAGGGACATTGGTTAGGAGGTGTAGGTGTGCAACGTCATGATTTGACCTTGCCGTTGTGACCTTGAATTTGAAAATCTTGTCCGGGCTATATCTCGGAAACTGTAAGGTGTAGGAAGTTGATACTTGGTAGGGTTATTGGTTAGGGGGTGTAGGTGTGCAACATCATGGTGTGACCTTGATTTGACCTTTGACCTTGCCGTAGTGACCTTGACCTATAAAATCTTGTCTGGGCTATATCTCAGAAACCGTAAGGTGTAGGAAGTTGATACTTGGTAGGGATGTTGGTTAGGGGGTGTAGGTGTGCAACGTCATGGTCTCACCTTGATTTGACCTTGCCGTAGTGACCTTGACCTATAAAATCTTGTCCGGGCTATATCTCGGAAACTGTAAAGTTTAGGAAGTTGATACTTGGTAGGGATATTGGTTAGGGGGTGTAGGTGTGCAACATCATGATCTGACCTTGATTTGACCTTGCCGTAGTGACCTTGACCTATAAAATCTTGTCCGGGCTATATCTCAGAAACTGTAAGGTGTAGGAAGTTGATACTTCAACACTGTTATCAGAACCATTTTGAACATTTATAAATTGAAAGTTTTTTTTAACCATTTTGAACATAAATAAATTTAAAGTTTATTATCTGTGTTGTAATTGTAAGTTGTAACTTTTGATATTTATTCTAGGGCCTGAGAAAACTGAAGAATTTTGAAGGCAGTGTGGATGAGATTGGTGATGATGCTAAGGATGTGTTGTTGAATTTGGAAGAGAAGAAACTATTAAATGTACTACAAGCCTACAGATTAACAGGTGACAAAATACTAACAAAGTGGCTATCAATCCATGTTATTTGGTTTGATAGTTCATCACACTACTGACCTGTGTTGGTTTTTAACCCCGGTTGGGGGTATAAAGGTTGTGGGTGTTCCTTTTTTTTGTGGGTGTTCCACAGCCCAAAAAACCCATGCATGGATTTTCTCCAAATTTTAGGGAAAGTTTTATCCCAAGACTACTAATGCAGATCAAATGATGAATCTTGAAAAGGTTTTTAAAAATCAACCATAGTCTGTAATAAAAGTAGGGCTGCAAGCGAGCCCGAAAATGTGCCTCAGGTCCTCGTTTTGGAAGAACCGACTTTGACTCAGTTAATTGCTTGATTATCGTCCACAAAATAAACTCCATCATATTTTAACATATTACACCTTATAAAATGATTAAAATGCACACAACAGTAAAGAATGTTGATATTTCATGAAATTTTGGAATAAAGAAGCATTTATAATGCAAAATACAGGAAACTTTAACCATTTTTATGTTGCAAGATTCTGTCTGCAAATGCTTAAAGGTGTATATTCAGAATTTTTGGTCAAATGTCAAAATTCATTCAGAGTGTTAGAACTATGCATAAACAACATATTCACCACACCGCACATGTGTTTTGTTTTTGTTGTTCCAGCATCTTTATATCACATGACATTTGCGACTTCCCACTATGACGTAATACACAAAAAAATCGTCACAAAATATGATGACAAATAACACTGCATGTGTTTGCAGCAGAAAGATATTTTTACAAACAGTACCAAATACTTAATATGGGATGATCTTGTATATAAACACATTTTGTTTTTCTTATAAAATATCATAGGAACACACAAGCTGTACACTCTTGGGGGGAATTTAAGCTTAATACACACTGTTCCTTTATTTTTCATGATATCAAAAATTATCCTTTAATAACACTGTTATTTGGTGTGGTAATCAATTTATATTTATTCTACATGTAATTTTAACTTCAAATTGAATATTTGCGATGACCTAAACACTTATGATATTATTTTCCGAGAGCTAGGCATAAAGCTGAGAAAGAGAGGGGGAATGAAGTAAATTCTACCAGTATGCACATAAATTCCTTTCAAAAATGTTTAGCCTTATTGGAGACTTTGAGTATAAAAAGGAAATAACTTTTTGGATATTGGTAACATGGATATTTTAGAATACTTATATTTTAAGAATATACAGAGTCTAAATTGCAAAACTATTAGATTCAGTAAAATATATACTATGTCAGGAATGGCTACATTTTATATTTGAAAAATATTTTCTACACTTGGAGAAGTCTTTAAAAGGTTAAGTTTTGTTTTGTTATATCACTTTCTATCTTTTACAGTCGTCACTGAACACTATGGATTATTGCACATATTGCTCTCTCCCACTAGGTTTTTTTTTTTTTGCTAAATGTCGGCAATTGTCTTCATGTTATTTACAATTACCGATTGATGTCCAAATGTTATAATATTATGTAGATATTATAATATATTCTGTATCTTCTGAGACTTTAATCTTAATTTTTAACTCTTTCATTTTATTTCCTTATTTATACAACAGTATGGAAATATATACAGTGTGTGTAAATTATACGTGTTAATGGAGCCACATAAATATGTACACGGATGACGGATAGAGTATACGCTTACGCATCTGGCATTGCGTAGAAAAGGACTCTCAGCTTAAGGTGTAGGAAGTTGATACTTGGTAGGAATATTGGTTGGGAGTTGTAGGTGTGTAACATCATGGTCTGACCTTGATTTGACCTTTGACCTTGCCGTAGTGACCTTGACCTATAAAACCTTGTCCAGGCTATATCTCAGCAACTGTAAGGTGTAGGAAGTTGATACTTGGTAGGAACATTGGTTAGAGGGTGTAGGTGTGCAACGTCATGGTCTGACCTTGATTTGACCTTTGACCTTGCTGTAGCGACCTTGACCTATAAAATCTTGTCGAGGTTATATATCAGAGACTGTAAGGTGTAGGAAGTTTATACATGGTAGGGACATTAGTTGAGGGTTTTAGGTGTGCCACGTCATGGTGTAACACTGATTGACCTTTGACCTTGCTGTGTTGACCTTTAAAATCTTGTTGCACCTTTGGGTCTGTCTGTTGATGCAGATTAAGCACTGTTAAAGTCATATTAGAATTCATTAAGAATTTCCTTTTGCAAGTTCCCATTGTAACAGATGGAATTTCATCAAGTGAGCCACAGGCTTTTCTCCAACACCACACATAAGCATTCATTGAATGTATTTCCACTTCTGTGTGCATGGGTAATATTCAAAACATCCAAACCATAATTCAGCCATTTTTGGTTTACTGATAAATGCTGTCATTTTATTATTGAATTGTCTTGTTTTAATACTTCATCTTTATATGCATTTCTTTTCCTTAGATATTATTTTCTCTACTTAAGCATTATTTGGACCTTAATATAACTTACACTGCTCTGAAAGTATCTTGAACTTTGTACTGTTACACTACTTCTATATCTCATGGTGTTGAAAAATATTTCCCCAGGCTGTGGGGTACGGGCATCTCTGATGCTATTTTCATTCTCATGTTTGCATATTGGACTGATAAACTTTATGACGGACCAGTAACTTCGGCAAGTTGTCAGTCCTGTGGTCCCGAAACTATTTTGGCTTAATTCCGTACCCTGGTAACTAGTGTTGGTATCATATAAAAATATGAATATGAATATCAAACCAAATTTTTACCTTCCATATCGATCGATATTGAAATATCGGGGCACGAGATGCTTTCCCAGGACCTTCCAAATTCTTTTGCGAGGTCATGGCAACACTTTTAAGATTTTCAGGTCTTAAACTTTGTGGGTGTTCCACAGCCTAAACCCATGCATGGATTTTTACCAAATTTTCAGGATATGTTTACCCCAAGAGGATCTACAGCTGATTAGGTTTTTGGTTTTGGAGGGTATCCAGCGGCAACTGTTGCCATGGCAACACTTTTAAAATTTTTGGGTCTTAAAGTTTGGTCTAAAATCTTTAATGTTTTCTGTATTGCAGCTAGCTTCATCAGATTTGCACAAAATGCAAATGGATAGGAAAGCTTGCCTGAGAGTAATTGTGTCCTTGTTTTGGAAACAAATGGCCGCCATATCAATCTTTAATGGCAAATAGGAGGGTCATCATATCAAAAAGGCCTTATATCTCCCTTATAATTGTTTCTTTGGCTTCAAAGTATGAAAACTACTTGTAAGAAATCATGGCCAGTGGATCTTTTGTAGAACATCTTGTTGACCGGTAGTGTCGTATCCATTCGCCAGTTGTCCTGTCAGCACCCAGCCTCCCTACTGCGCATATGCGCGCATGCGTACTTCCTCTTTTTGTTTGACGCGAAAGTGTTGTGAAAAATCTGAAGAGAACTGTTTTATAAAATTTAGTGGTTATTTGTGTGATTTTGTTCAATCTTTTGGATATATAATGAGGAAAGTAGTCATGTCTTCCCCTTCTCAATGTAGAGGCAGTTGTGGCCACATGATGGCTGGTTTTGACACTCATAAAAAGTGTGCCCGGTGTAGAGACAAGGGCATCAGGGATCACCATGTGTTAAGCAAGAAGTTTGTGGTATTTGTGATTAATTTACTGATATTCAACGTTCTATGCTGACCACTCCTCAATGCCAGATACGTAGAGAAAAGAAAGCTGGTCTATTAGTGTCACCATCCAAAGTTACAATTGTTGGACCGGTTGAAGGTTTGCCTCAAGAGTATTCTGAACAGGAAGTCGTTCATGTGCCTTCATCAGATGGAAATTAACCGGAAATGTTTGCGATTTCTCACCATTCACCCAGTGACTTTGTGTCTCGACAGGACTTAAACATGCTTAGCAATCAATTGGAGGAAAAATTTGCCAGGTTTGAGGCCCTCTTAAGCAGAACAAATATCTTTTCTAAAACCTGGACTCTCTTAAAGCAGGGGTACACCCTGCCCTTCAAAGCAAGACCCCCTCTGACAAGGTCACTCTTGATAGTCCTTGGTTATGCAAGCCCGGTCAAGAACAAGCACCTAAAGAGTCCTTACAGGCGCTGATCCAAAAGTAGGCGGTAGAAAAAGTGACAGTTCCATCATTTCTGGCCTTCTACAACCGGTTGTTTCTGGTGCCAAAGCCCAACAACAAGTGGAAGCCCATTCTAGATCTCAGTCAGCTGAACTTATACCTAGCACCATCCTCCTTCATGATGGAAAGCCCCAGAGACTATCAGACTCTCCCTTCAACAAGGGGAGTGGGTCACTTCGCTGGATTTCAGCGACGCTTACTTTCATGTTCCAATAAGTCAAAGGTGGAGGAAGTTCCTAAGATTCCATCTCAACAGTTAAACTTTTCAGTTCACTGCCCTTCCTTTTGGCCTGTCGATGGCTGCGTTGGAGTTCACAAAGGTCGTCGAGGAAGTCAAGCTGATGGCTCAAGCACGGAGTATTTGAATTCACTAGTACCTAGACGACTGGTTACTCAGAGCCCCCTGCCGTGAAACGTGACGACATACCCAGACCCTTGTGGACCTATGTCGCGACCTGGGTTGGGTGGTCAAAGTCTGAACTGACCCCCCAAGAGTTTGACTGTCGGCTATCGTTTCGACCTCTCTGAAGTTCTGGTCAAACCCACTCAGGAGAGGTGGTTAGCTCTGTCACAGAAAGTCAACCTTCTGTTGGGACAAGAAACCTGCTCTGTCAGGCAGTTCATGTTCCTAATAGGGCTTCTGACAGCCACAGAAAAGCAGGTGGTGTCGGGACGCCTTCATATGAGACCTGGAAAAGATCATTCCCCTGCCAAAATCTCTCCATGTTCATCTGAGGTGGTGGTTGGACCCAAACAAGGTTCTGAAAGGTCAACCATTACACCCTTTACGTCACGCCCTCTAACTGTTTAGAGACGCCTCAAATGAAGGGTGGGGCACACACTTACGAGATTACACTGCAAGAGGCCTATGGTCCAAACCAGAAGGCACCTTGCACATAAATTTTCTAGAGCTCAAAGCGGTTTTGTTGGCCCTAAAACAGTTCGAGCCTTTGTGTTGGGGCCAGCCCATCCTGATATGCACGGACAACACAACAGTGGTTTACTACATCAACAAAGAGGGAGGTATGAAATCAGGCTCTCTTTGTGCCCTCCTTTGGAGACTCCTGTCATGGTGCAACCAGAGACAAAGTGTGTTACGGGCCAGACACATTCCGGGTCACCTAAATGTCATTGCCGACAAACTGTCCAGACACAAACAGGTGATTCAAACGGAGTGGTCTCTCCTGCAGGAGGTTTTCGACATACTCTGCCGGAGGCGGCACAAACCGGAAGTGGACTAGGGAGTCTGTCATGGTCCAAAATGATGGATGAGGGATCATCTTAATTTTCCCTACATCACTTCCTTAGGAATCCTTTTGGGACAGAACTCCTGATCCCCTCTCACTTTCCTTTCGAGGTTCTCAGATTATTATAAAAAAAGGGGGGGGGGGGGGGGGGAAGTAGAGGTTTTGGGGCATCTGCATAGGTGTGTATAACCTCTGGACTTTATGGAATGGTTTTTGGAGTTCAGACTTAAGTCCCTTTTTTGAAGCTACCCTCCAATCAGTGGGTAGTTATTCTGCATTTGTCCACTAGGTAAGATATATTAACACAATGAAATGGGAAATGTAATAAGTAAATTAAATTTTTATGAGTTAATATCTTACCTAGTGGACAAGGGGATTCCCACCCTACCTTCCCAGCTCAAAACAGGGACATTCTAAGGTAGGCAACAAAAGGGGAAGTACATGCACAAGTAGGGACGCTGGGAGGACACCTGGTGAAGGGATATGACACTACCGGTCCCGGTCAGAGCCCAGTTTTTTTCTATGTCACTAGGTAAGATATTAAGTTATAAAAATTTAATGTACTTATTAAATTTCCCATTTCGTTCCTTTCAAAGCCCCGGTAACCGGTTTTGATATCTGTAAACGGTCCCATCTAAATCATAGGTATTGTTTCAGGATTCTTTCCTCATTTTGATACTCAACCATACTCATTTCATTATTCTTTGATTCTATGTTATAAAATAAAGAAACTGATGTAGTTTCTGTATCCAACAACACGTATATCCGTATAAAATAATTAAATTTCTTTCCTTGCAATAAAAAGGCAAGTACTAGGGTCACCTCGATTCCAAGGCATCTCGCCACTATTATTGCATCCATTTTTCTTGGACATTGGCTGAGATGCCTGCGGCCTCCCGAGTAAGCATTCAGTTCCACATGGTAAGCTTGTAGCTTATAAAAGCTACATTTAAGTAATTAAAATTTTCAAATTTTTCACTGCGCCAATATTCTTTTCATTTAGGCAGTACATTGGAATCCATCCATGAAAATATCATCAGATTGAGGCTAGATACTTGTTACAATGGGAAGTACAGTCAGCCCTTCTATGCAGAGTTACATGTGACTCGGGACTCATTCTCACTCAAAAGGTACCTTGAACTAATTTTTTTAATACTTCCTATCCAATGGACAATTGCTAATCCGGTCGGCGCAGACCGGCCCGCCAAACGCCAGAAAAAGACGTCCTGTGTTTCCACCGGCTGGCCGGTCCGTAGTACTGTGCACTCCCCAGATGGCGCCTCGTACTTCCTTCCTGTCTAGACAACCTGACGTCATAGCATCTTTTTTTGTTTGGCGCGTGTACTGTGCAGACGTGTTTTCAACATCTCCAGATATTTTAAGCTTAAGTGCTTTATGACGGATTTTCACCCTTATTGGTGGATATTTTCAGTGTAGAAGTGTTTCTACTGATCAAGCACGGACATACATTTGTAATCTGCTGGAAACGCTCCCTAGCTGACTCAATTTAGTGTTGATGATAGGGCAGTTACGACAGGGAACATGGCAGCCATTTTATTAGTTTCCTCCCATTCAACCATTGTGTTGTTAGAGGCAGATTGACAATATTGAGGAATTATGGATATACTACTTACAGGTAATTTTATCCGTGTCTTTTGTTTGAGGATACCTTCTGTAACTTCCAGCTACAGTCACCATAGTCGACGTAGTTTTGAACGCTGTAAATAGAAGGGATTCCCCATGCATATAAAAGCTGCATTCTTCATCAGAGCGCACTGGTAAAGACTTCTCTGCTGTAAAGCATCAGTCACACCAGCCTAGCTCGAGTATTCACTGTTTTTTCATCAGAAGCAAGAGATGCATTCTTCAGTAATTCTTTGCAGACCCGGCCTTGTTGTCGGTAGTGGGGTTTTGTGGACTGTAAAGTTGCTGGTAAAGCATCACACAAAGAACGCGAATACTGACGTCATCTCCAGTTAGCCAATCGCGTGTCCTTCCGACCACATCACGAAGCTGGTCATGTGTTTTCATCGACCAGGAAGGTCGGAAGTGCGTTCTTCACAACTTTCGTCTACTGTGATACCAGTCCCTCTCTCATCGACCGACCTTCATTGTCGGTAGTGGGGTTGGTGGAGGAGCAGAATACTGCGCATTTACATGTTTAAATATCACAAAAGAACGTGACAAATGACGAGCTCCAATCAGCCAATCGCGTGTCTTTCCGACCAGCAAGCTGGTCACGTGACACGCCGACCAACAATTGCTTCTAAAAATAGCTCACAAGGGCTTCCCCGGCAACTGTCAAACCTACAAATAAGACGTGCGATTAAAGAAATACTTTAATTAATGGAGGAAACCTACAGCAAGCTGAATTCAACACACAAGATAGTGGTAAACTTGCTTTAGCAACTGTTTACAGAGTGTATACTGACTGGTACTGGCTACACAGCCTTGTACAATTGCTTCAACAACTGGTTACAGTGTACCGACTGGTACTGGCTACACAGCCTTGTACACTTGCTTCAACAACTGGTTACAGTGTTCCGACTGGTACTGGCTACACAGTCTTGTACACTTGCTTCAACAATAACTGGTTACAGTGTACTGACTGGTACTGACTACACAGCCTTGTACACTTGCTTCAACAACTGGTTATAGAGTGTACCGGCTGGTACTGGCTACACAGCCTTGTACACTTGCTTCAACAACGGGTTACAGAGTGTACCGACTGGTACTGGCTACACAGTCTTGTACGCTTGCTTCAACCTACCGGTTACAAGTCTACTAACAGGGTGCTGGCTACACAGCCCTTACTGTACAGTGCTTCACCCCAACTAGTTACATAAAAAAAAAAAAAAGCTGTCTAAATATAGACCAGTAGCTGTCTAAATTCATTGGTGACTCCAGCCTCCCAGTTTTTTGCCGGTTACAGAAAATTACTGGTTACAGTAAAGTACTGGGTATGGAGTCCTGGTACTGGACAGAGTTGCCTAAGGTAAATTTGGTTACAGGCAATTCTTAGTCCATTCAGTGGTCTTGGGGATATGACAGTGTCCCAAGCTGCCAGGCAACCTTCCCTTATCACACCTCTCAACAACCTGTTATCGGTGCTGGACTTGACTGGAGAGATAATAAATTTTGTCATCATGTCCGGCCAGGGGTCAGACATCTCACAAATGACAATTCCTCTGTAAATGCTGCACCTTGCAGGCTGCTGGCCCGGGGCAAAGAGTCTATTAATGTGAAAAGTTGTGTCAGCCCCACCGGACCACAATATGAACAGAGAGACTGTTAACTTGGATCATTGTCACCAGATCGGACCAGTGTCCGGAGGGACAGAAAATGTTTGTCAGAATACCAAATGTCCCAAATGTGGCACACAATCTGCCTGTAGGGTCCAGACTAAGCCCTTTTTGGGAACTTAGGAAGCCTTGGGGGCTGGACCCTAGGTAGTACAATTGTTGCAGGAGGGATACCTACGTCCATATACCCATACAAGGACAATCCAGGAAATGCCTGAGATTTCACATCCAAGGTTGGGCATACCAGTTCAAGGCCCTGCCATTCGGTTTGTCCACAGCGCCTTTGGAGTTCACCGTGATAGCAAAGGAGGTGAAATTGATGGCCATACACAAGGATTTAAGAAACCACCAGTACCTAGACGACTGGTTGGTGAGAGCCAGATCCCACCAGGCTTGTCTCCAACATACACAGGAACTAGTAAATAATGTGTCAGCAACTAGGTTGGCTGATGAACTTAGAGAAATCAGAGCTGGAGCCCAAACAAGACTTCAGTTTTGTAGGCTACCAGTTCGACCTCAGGTCTGATCCGGTCTGACGGACTCCAGACCGGTGGCAGAACCTTCAAGAGAAAATGCTGAAATTTCTATCCCTACCGGCTTGCCCGGTCCGGGAATTCAGGTCCGTGATAGGCTTACTAACAGCTACAGAAAAGCAAGTTCATGTAGGCCAACTTCATATGAGACTCATTCAGTGGCATCACAAACACAACTGGAGGGTCCCAGAATCACTGGAAAAGGTGATCCCAACCCCCAGGTCCTTGCACCCCCATTTACAATGATGGCTGAAGGAAGACAATGTACTTACAGTCCAACCATTACACCCAATAAAACATGCTTTGCAACTAATTACAGACGCATCAATAGAAGGGTGGGGTGCTCGCTTAGAAGAGCACCTTGAAGAGCAACCTGGTCCCTTCCAGGAAGCAAGCTGCATATAAACTATCTAGAACTTAAAGCAGTCTTTCTGGCTTTAAAAGAGTTCCAAGACCTTTGCTCAACAAGATAGTACTTGTAGCACTGACGACACCACAGTAGTGTCATATATAAACAAGGAAGGAGGCATGAGGTCGTGCCCACTTTGTGCCCTACTATGGAGAATCTTGACCTGGTGTACCAGGAAACAAGTGACTCTAAAGCACAACACATTCCAGGCCGGCCGAATGTGGTAGCAGACAAGCTATCCAGGCTAGGCCAGACCATCCAAACAGTGGTTTCTCCTTCCAGAGGTTTTCCACTCTATGCAGCAGGTGGCACCGGCCCAAAATAGACTTATTTGCCACGAGGTTCAACAACAGGTTGCCTCTGTTTGTGTCACCGGTACTGGATCCCCTGGCCACAGCAGTAGATGCGCTCAGTCGGCCATGGTAGGATCTGAAAGCATACACCTTCCCAGTGGTGGAGAAGTTGCAAGACTCCCCATGCAAGAGAATCATTCTGATTGCTCCGGGGTGGCCCAACATGCCTTGGTTTTGGGATCTAGTGGCCATGTCCAGCCAAATCCCACTGAGCCTGCCCAATATGCCCAACCTGTTGACAGCCATTCAATCAGATCCCTCAAAGAAATCTGACAAACCTTAATATCCATGCAGGGCTCCTAGATCCTCAGCAATCGAGGAGCAGGGCTTGTCTGAGGCAGTGGCAGCAAAGCTCCTCAAAGGGGATCAATCAGATCAGTCTATGAGGCAAGTGGGCCATTTTTACAAGTGATGTATCATTCATCAGGCGGACTTCGGGGCACCCCCTGTAAAGTTAGTTGCTGACTTCCTTATGTACCTATTTCAGGACAGGAAGTTGCAGCCCAGCACTATTGATGGTTACAGGTCAGACATTGCTGATAGACTGGGAAATTCGCCCATTAATATCAGTAAGGATGAAAATCTCACTCGTCTCCTGGATAGTTTCCACTGAGACAGACCCAAAGGCCGGAAGGGAATCCCCTCCTGGAACCTCTCCCTGGTTTTTGCATCAGCTGACAAGGGTCATTTTGAACCAATTAAAGAGGCCTCCTGGAAGCATTTGACCTTCAAGACAGTTTTCCTCTTGGCCCTGGGGTCGGGCAAGAGTAGAAGTGAGATACATGCTTGGCAAAACAGAGATATTAGACACCAGTCCGACTGGTGAAAGTGTCCCTGTACCCGTCACCCAGCTTTCTCTCTAAGAATCAGCTGGCCAAAGAGGGTCCAGACAGTGTGGCCCCAGGGGTATAACAGCCCTGGCCCCAACTCTGGATAGATCCCTCAAGTCTGACAGGTCCCTCTGTCCAGTCAGAGCATTGCGCTACTATTTGGACAGGACCTCGGACAGAATAAGGAGGTGGTTTTTGTCTCCTTTAAGAAAAGTTTTGACAAAGACATTTCACCTGCCACTGTCTCCTCTTGGATCAAGCAGACTGTGATCCTATGTTATGAGCTCTCTGACCAGGAGGCCCACACTTTACATCAGGTTAAAGCCCATGATGTCAGGGCCTTTGATGCTTCTAAGGTCTTCCAGTCGGAAGTTTCCTTGGATACAGTCTTGTCAGCCTGCCTCTGAAGTCACATAATACCTTCACATACTTCTATTTGAAGGGCGGGGCTTGGGCTGATTCAGAGCTTTACCAATTGGGCTCGGTAGTGGCTGCTCAGCAGATCCACAAGTGGCCCTTAGATTGAGGAGACTTGTATATATGTATAAACAGTTTCTTCATGTACATAAGATTTAAGTGTGGCGTGCTTCCTTCGGGAGGTTTATTTGCATTCTGGGACTGAACTCATCCCTCTCTTCCCCTACCTCAGAGCAGGTCTGCAAAAGGGGGGGGGGGGGGGGGGCAACGGTGGTATAGCCCCGGTTCACCGACTGCTGGCAACCAACCATGGCCTTACAGGGTTTCCTGACCTTAAGGTCAACCCAGGCCTGGGCCTATAGGTCTACTGACGAAGTCAGCCTAGACCGTAGGTTAAAATTTGCTATTGCTTGTGAGTTCACATAAGTCCCTAGTAACTTACCCGCCGGCCAAGCGGTAGTTATTCAGCAATTGTCCATTGGCTAGGAAGTATTAACGCAATAAAATTGCAAATTTAATAAGTAAATTAAATTTTTATCAGTTAATACCTTATCCAATGGACACATAAGACCCTCCCACCGACCCCGCTATCAGCTTACTAGGGGTCTAATAGGTTTAGACAACGAAAAAGATGCTATGACGTCAGGTTGTCTAGACAGGAAGGAAGTACGAGGCGCCATCTGGGGAGTGCACAGTACTAGGGACCGGCCAGCCGGTGGAAACACAGGACGTCTTTTTCTGGCGTTTGGCGGGCTGGTCTGCGCCGACCGGATTAGCAATTGTCCATTGGATAGGGTATTAACTTTTAAAAATTTAATTTACTTATTAAATTTGCAAAATTCTTTTATTGGGGGTGAAGAATCAAAAGTAAGGGACGGGTGCTATAAGACAGCCCCGAGTACCCGAGTCAACCGACCGAATTCGAGTAACTGCGAGATTTAATATCTAACATTAGAAGTCTTCTGTAAAGAAGTGGTAACGAAATTTTGAAGAAAAACACCTATTTAACCAGGTATTATAGAAGATGGACTTAATTATATGTTTTTTTTTAAACCAAATTCACAACTTTAATTGATATTTTTTTATTTATGTGGAAATCCGAAATGTAGCATATTTTGCCCAAACATTTTGTGTCGCAGGCGATAAAACAATACACTGTGAGTACTCGAGTACTTAACATGGACTTGATTAATAGTAAAGACCGACTCGTCTATCGAGGTTCAGGTAACTGTTCTCAGCCCTTATCAAAATTAACACTTGCCACTCCATTATCAGAGAGTTTTTACAATGGTGTTTAGATATCTGATAATTATATTTGGATTAACTGTGACTTCCTGTCGCTAAACAAACTTGCCAGCTGTGCTGTACTATGGTGTGAAATCATTTGGATTTGATGTTTGGTATAACTACCAAACTAGCCAACTTAAATCTAGTTTAATCATCGGACTTGTGCTTTCAAAAACCAGTAAAGCCACAGGAATCGGCAAGATTTTGTTGTCGATTTTTGTGGTTTTACTGTTTTTTGTTGAAAATATGGTACAACATTAATATCTGTAGATATTTGGAAATGTAACATTTTATAGTTGGGTGAGAATTGGTGCATCTTTATTAGTGTTAGGAATCGGTCTAAAAAATCAGAATCGATTAATCGGTAACTCTGAGCAATCGATTATTGATTATAATCGTTTTCTGCTTGCTTTGTAAGAAAGACAGAATATTCTTTTTTACCAAATATAATAACAGTAGTCTTCCGATAGCAATAATATAATAATCTATTAAGGTGGCCTTAACAGTTACAAAATAATATTTATTTTCATTCTCCCTTTTCATCAGCTAAATCATTTACAGTGTTTGAATGTAACGTCAGCAGATTAGCAACAAATCATGCTTAAAATAAACAATATTTCAACCCTAGACTTTCTTCAAGTCCTGTTTTCTAAGGTATTATATGAGGACTGTATGACTTTATTCTAGAATGTGGGGCTGACAAAAGTACTGTTTCAGCATAGAGAAGGATTTTTCCCTCCTTAAGTGGATGTATAATGTTTTCATCTATGTCAGATTTAGTGGGATGAGAAATACAAAGACTTGGTGCAAGTCTATTTCAACCCCTTTTGTTCAACATCACCATGTGGTACACCCGTGTTGTGAACTCGGGACACTTTGTATATATGCAACAAAGAAGAATAGAATATCTGCTTATCATTATCATATGTCAAGAACAGTGACTGCCAAGCAGCTTCTGAAAATTATCCTGAATAAAATGCTTCTTTGGGAACTAAACAATACATAGACATATGTTCATGGAATTTTCCTTCCGTTTTTAACTCAGGACACTTTTCAAAGACATGCTATTTTCATTAATCAAATGGAAGAGTGACTTTTATTGTTTCTGGTCAATGTTGATGTTTTGTAATATATACTAGGTTATATGAAACAGTTTGGCACAAAAGAACATGTATTTCAGCATTGTCACTCAAGTTTATGTGTATTGGATGGGGTCTGGAAAATCTGACTCTTCTCTCAGGAATAATATGATGAAAATTTCTCAAAACAGCATATATATGACATAAATAGTTGTGTATCATTGATAAATGGATGGTGCAGTTATTTTATCAAGTGTATTTAGCACTTGTATGTGTTTCAGTGCATGGGTGTCCTGAGTTAAAACCTTCCCCAGTTAGCAACTCACTCTCTCTCTGCCTGTTTATGTTACTGTAAAGCATTTGTCTATTATTCTATTAAATTTCTCTCATCCTGAAAACAATATTCCATGAATTTCCTTTTTTAAGCAGATCTTCATGACCTATTCATTTCATATAATTATAATTTCTTAGATACTGTAAAATTCTAAGTATGGCAATGTAGTAAACATTTTAGTTTTCTTGTTCAACAAAATTTGTCAAAAATATTCATGGCAGACTGCTGAAGTTTTACAGTAGTGTGATCTCTCTCCACTTGATTTATGGCCAAGGTTGTTATTCCCCATTTATAGGGAGTATACATGTTGTGTGTGAAGCAGTGAAAGTTAAATTTAATTTAGGTTGAACTTAGTTTATTGTATTAAAAGATCTTCTAAATACCTACAGAAATTTTGAGTTTTAGTTGTAACCAACAGGAAGTAGATACCAGTGAAAGAAACATGGCAGATAATGTAAACAAATGTTACGAAAATAAAATGTTAAACATCTGTAGAAAAAGGGAAAATTAGGTGGTTTATAAGTCTTACTTTCGATTCACAATCGATTCTTAAAATGAGAATCGATTTTCTACATCGAAAGTTTTAAATAGACGATGAATCGATTTTCCGTCTAATCGTAGGACCACTAATCTTTATTCACATGTTGGTGATTTGATAATGTTTTTGTTTTGCAGAGTGCAAAGTTCAAATGTTTGAACTGAACATTATTTTTAATTTTTTTTTTAAATTTACATGTCTTCTCATTTCTCTGAGTGTGTATACAGCATTTACCAAAAAAGTTGTCAGTTTGTTGTGTGCAATTTTTGTCCCTTTAATTATTAATCAACCTATAGATTAATCCTCTGATTTTATTTCCTTCAGGCACACCCTGCCAAAGTTTATCCCTGAGGACACGATTAAGGAGTGCTTGGACTTGGGTCTGAGTGAGTTTTGTTCTCGAGTGCATACCCATCTGAGGCCTTATGTAGCCAGAAGAGAAGAGGCTTTTATCACACAGGTAACTGGTGCAGGAACTAAAGTGCATTTTTACCCCACAGCCCTTAAGGGCTGTCGGGGTATTATTTTCACCCATGGTGGCCAGTTGGGTGGGCGGGCTATGGGAAAAAGTTTGTCCAGGCTGTATCTCAGAAACCGTAAGGTGTAGGAAGTTGATTCTTGGTAGGGACATTGGTTAGGGGTTGTAGGTGTGCAACGTCATGGTGTGACCAGGATTTGACCTTGCCGTAGTGACCTTGACCTTTAAAATCTTGTCCGGGCTATATCTCGGAAACCGTAAGGTGTAGGAAGTTGATACTTGGTAGGGACATTGGTTAGGGGTTGTAGGTGTGCAACGTCATGGTCTGACCTTGATTTGACCTTTGACCTTGCCGTAGTGACCTTGACCTTTGAATTTTGTCGAGACAATATCTCTGAAACCATAAAGTGTAGGAAGTGGATTGTTGGTAGGGGCGTTGGTTAGGGGCTGTAGGTGTGCATCATAATTTTTAGTTTACTGATTAATGCTGTCATCTTGCTATTGAATTGTCTTGTTTTAATACTTTATCTTTACATACATTTTCCTTCTCTTAGATGTTATTTTCTCTACTTAAACGTCCTTTTGACCTTAATATAACTGACACTGCTCTGAAAGTATCCCGATCTTTGTACTGTTTCACTACTTCTATACCTCAGGGTGTTGAAAACTATTTCCCCAGGCTGTGGGATACGGGCATCTCTGATGCTATTTTTAATATTGATATCAACTTTGTCTGCATATTGATTTATATTGAAATATAGTTTCATGCCAAAAAAGGGAATATTTCACACCTATTAGTGTGACATTTACCAGAAAATACCATTGATACTTAATGAAATATGAGAAGTTTAACACAAGATTGCTGTGCAAGTAATCAAATTCCTTAATACCCTTTTCACACTACAGACGGTATCACCCACGGTAACCCGTGTTTCGGGGAAACGTACGTCTTCTGATCACCATTTGCGACCTTGCAAGTCAGTAGCGAAATGTCCATTACCTTGCGCATCCTACCAAAGTTTAAAAATATTTGAAGTTTCCTCCACTGATTTCGTTACCGTGAGCATGCGCAGACGATTAGTGTATCCACGTATAAATTTCTTTCTATGGTGACTGGAGGTGTGGTCCATGGTGTACATAAGGTTGTGATTCGGTCGTCTTCCGGAGTAACACGGTGACATAAGATGAGTTAAGGTATTGGTCATTTGTCCGATGGCTACCAAAGGTGAGTTGAGGTTAATGGAGGTTGTCTCTCGGTGACCAATGTTTGTAGTACCAGTGTTTCAGTTTACGCACAAACTTGCTTAAATTTATGCCGTAATCAAGCGATTTACGCACATGTTATTTACCAGGGGGTCAGACTGACGCCGAAGTATTTGTAAAAAGAAATATCGACATTTTGTCTATATTATGAAGCAATTCTTTATTTTTTCCAATTTCAAAACAAAAATGGCCGATTTCCTGTTGTTTACATGTCACTGCACATGCGTGGGATGAAAAAGATCGAGAGGTGAAGAGTTCGCGAGGTCACGCATGCGCATTTGCATTATTTAATTACTGAATCCACCAAAGGGCGCAATATTTTTAACTGTTACACACATACAATAAAACAGCACTGGAGATATGCTGAATATTTTAAAATTTCTTGTGTGACGATGAGATCCATCTTTAACGACCAGTGTTATAATGTACCCTAGCAAACCTTACTCGAAACGTTACCCATCGAAAGAAAACATGATTGCTGCAAGGACACAATTGGAAACAAAGTCTCCAAGCCTGCATTGGGAGACACGTCCTAAATTTCGGAAACTCTTAACCCCGGAAACCTCCCCGGAAAATACTAGCTGTAAAATTCGCAAATATTTATAGAGAATGTAGCAAAACCACTGTAACTCTGGAACTACTCAATGGATTTTTGTAAAATAAAAAGCAACATAAACTACAGTAATTTGTCTTTCAAACAGTATAAATATATTTGTAGGGTAAATAAAATAATTTTAGAAACTATCAACATACTATATGTCATTGGAAATTGACTAGTGCTTCTGTTCATTTTTGCTACCTTAAAAATCGTTCCAAAATAAGGGAGAAAAAAAATGTATGAAAGTAAAGTTTATTTTTTGACTATTTTCTTTACCCTGATGTACACAGGTGTACTTCAGATATCTTTATGAATATACAGCCATGTACAATGTACTGTAATTTTTGCCAAAGTGATAAATCAAATTTATTGCTTTTTAGTAACTCAGCATATCTAAACATTATTTCTTGAAGAAAATGTGGCAGAATATTACCTGTACCAAATTTTTAGTGGCCCAAGGGGTACATGGTACCCCACATTTCAAACACTGGCTTTGTGAGGTATTTCGGTATTATTTGTGTATTATTTTTCTACCCTGCAGTTTAACCAGAGTGGGTGTAGCCTAACTGACCCTCAAAAAATTGCATTGACCCCCGGTTTTTAAAAGAGGGGGTCAACTGACCTCCAGAAAAAAGAGGCTCAGGAAACACTGGTAGTACTGTCATCCGACTATTATTTACAGTTAAAAAAAACATGTCTAGTGAGGGACCGTCCGCCTGTAGTGTGAACAATTTGGACAAAATGGGGCGACCTTGAGGCGGTTCTGACGCCGAGAAAAACTTCTAACCATGGGATTATCGCCTGTAGTATGAAAGGGGCATAAAGCTCTCAAAAGTTAATCTTCCAACGTATGACTATCTGATGAAGACAGTTCCTGTTTGAATTATAGCTCATTTATATTTCTGGTTAATTTTGACCATATTATTTGCAAACAAATGAAATCCCAGATTTTATTGCATTAATACATCCTATCCAATGGACAATTGCTATTCCGGTCGGCCCAGACCGGCCCGCCAAACGACAGAAAAAGTCATCTTATGTGAGTGCATGATGCCCTCACAAGCTGGCTGGTCCCATTGTGCACTCGCCAGGTGGCGCATCATACTTCCTTCCTGTCTACACAGCGTGACGTCATAGCATCTTTTTCGTTTGGCGCATGCATTGTGTACACGGAGTTTTTTTTGACGAGAATTGTTTTTGAAATATTTCAACTCTATCTTCAGTAATTATTTTGGAAGTTATATAAACTTTATTGGGGGAGTTCATAGAACATTTTCATATACGGTTGTCATTGTTATCAGATCATTATGTCTTCTCCGAGCCAGAAACATGGAAGCTGTGGACACATCATGGCTATTTTCGACAGCCATAGTTTCTGCGCGCGTTGCAGAGAAAAAGGTAAAGGTTCAGATCCTTGCATTTCACATAATGATTGTACTAGGGCTTCAAACGAGCCCGAAAATGAGCCTCGATTCCTCGTTTTAGAAAAATCGATTCGGACTCGGTTAATCGCATGATTATCGCCCACAAAATAAACTGCATCATATTTTGACATATCATGCCTTATAAAATGGTTACAAGGCACACAACAGGAAAGAATTTTGATAATTTATTGAATTTTGGGAAAAAGACGCATTTATAATCAAAATATAGGAAACTTTAACCATCTTTATATTGCCAGATTAGAGGCATCTTCGAAATACATGATAATAAAATGCCATATTATAAAACATTGTTACACAAAGAATTAAAATTTGCAAATACTTAAAATATAAAATACTGAAACGGAAATGTGTTATATTAGTAAAATATATAAATATGTGCATATATTTTAAAAAAAAATTTAATTTTGTTGTAGATTTTACGTCTATGTTTAGTTGTTTTCGAAGACCCGGTTCACTTTTCTTGCCTCGAGTATTGAACTGAATCGTTTTGTTTCCGAGTAACCGAAGAATCGTTGCAGTCATAGATTGTACTGCTTGTAACTCCCTCACAGAAGAACAACGTTTACAGTTGTCCACGCCTTCTTATAGGCTCAAGAAAGAAAAACGGGAACTTAAGAAATCTTCAGATACTACCACCAAAGACAGTTCCTCCCTCATTCACCCATCCTCTGTGATGGTAGTGGGAGCTGTGGATGCCCAGGGGTAGTTCAATCCCCGGGTTTGAGTTCGGACAAGAAGAAGAAAAAGCCCAACCCTCCTGATAAGAAACCCCAGGTCTCAGATTTGTCCAGCAACGACCACTCTCCACAGAGACAGGCCACAGACAAATCGCTCACATCCACATCAAAGAAGCCTTCTACTTCAGATTTGCATGGTAACCTTCAGATTGGCCCTAAGAGTCAATCGACCAGCAAATCGATTCCTATGTAGGAAGATAGGAAAGCTTAACTTGACACTGATAGAAGGCTACCCTTCACACAGCTCAGAAGCTGGCGGCTTACTTAAAGACCAGTTTGTTTGACCAGGCAGATCACAACAGGAGTGGTACGGGTTTGTGTCCGACCCACAGAAGACTTCTACTGGTAAAACTGTGTCATCATGGAATACAGACGCTTCCAAGGTGAACAGCACCTATAGTCGAATTGCAAGAGCAGCCGGCATCGCCTCAACTCCCCCAGCCTCATGTCAGATTTCACAGGACAATCTGAAAAGATGGGAAAAGGCAGCTCGTGAAGCATCCACTATTTGTAACCAAGCAGCCGCGTTCAATAGGTGCTTGTACAAGGTTCAAGACAATATGCAGTCACAGTTGAAATCTATGAAATCAGAGCTTAGCAAGGGCAAATCTTCCATCAAGGTCTCTGGTGCTGTTGAGGAACTACAGTTACTAATGGACTTTAACTCTGGAATAACTCCAGCCATAGCCAAGACCTTAGAGCATCTCACTGATTTTGTCTTTGTTACAGTGGCCAATACTACACTAGCTCGAAGGGACTCACCTCAAGGCGGGTATCAAGCCAGATACCTTGGCTGCCCTCAGGACGGCTGCCCTCAACATTGCTACACTGTTTCCTGAAGAAGCCTTGAAGCAAGCAGAACAGGACACAGCTAACTTTGAATCAAAGGGGCAGCTTCAGACAGGAAAGAAGGGTCGTTTCCACCCTTATGAACGTCCTTATAAACGTTCAGACAGTAAGAAACCAGAACGACCAGCTTGGAAGAATGTGGGTTACAGAGGACAGAGCAAGAAAGGCAGGGGCAAGGCCTCTTACTACTCTTCCCAACCAGCCAAGGGTCAGCAGTTATACAAATGACAATCATTGTTTTACCAGTTCACTAGAATGACTGCTGGCCGAGAGCCAAGTTCCAGTACAGAGTCAATTCACAGACACTTGTAAACTTAAATGTTGTACCTCTTGTTCCTACTGCACCCGGGCTTTCGCAAAAGAAAGAAGTAAGTCCCGGGTCAGTAGCTTGTTATTCTTTCAAAGCAAGTGCAAAGTAAAATATGTGAAAGGTGTGAAAGCTTACAAGGTATCCCACAATCGTAAGCTGTTATGTCAATCCCCACAGGAACAGCTACCTGTTGGAGGCATTACATCAGCTTATAGACAAAAACACAGTAGAACTGGTTCAAAAACAAACATCTCTAGGGTTCTTCAACCGACTGTTCTTGGTCCCAAAACCCAACAACAAATGGAGACCTATACTAGATCTGAGCAAATTAAATCTCTTCCTCAAGGTGGGAAATTCAAAATGGAGACACCGGAAACCATCAGGACATCCCTCTAGCAAGGGGAGTGGGTCACCTCAATAGATTTCAAAGACGCCTACTTCCATACACCAATACAGGAACAATCCAGGAAATACCTGAGATTTCATGTCCAGGATCAGACAAGGGTGTAAGGATCCACCAGTACCTAGACGACTGGTTGGTGAGAGCCAGGTTCCACCAAATTTGTTTCCAGCATACCCAAATGCTAGTCAAAATGTGCCAAGATCTTGGCTGGTGAATGTAGAAAAATCAGAGCTGAAACCCAAGCAGGTCTTCAACTTTGTAGGTTACCAGTTCGACCTCAAGTCCAGTCGGGTCCCACCTACACTGGACCGGTGGCAGAACCTTCAAGACAAAATACTGGAACTGCTCTCCCTAACGACCTGTCTGGTCCGGGAGTTCATGTCCTTGATAGGTTTATTAACAGCCATGAAAAAACAGTTTCATTGCGTTAATACATCTTACCTACCAGACGATAGCTATAGCCCGGCGCCAGCCGGTCCCGCCAAACGAAAGAAAAAGACGTCCCGGGTTTCACCCCCGGCAGGACCGGCACACTACAATCCACTCGCCAGGTGGCCTAGTTCCTGCCTCACTCGCCAGAGGGACGTGACGTCATAGCATCTTTTTCGTTTGGCGCGATATTTAAAGTTGTGGATTTTTATCTGTGAACCTTTTTGGTTTTATATTTGTGTTATTTTGTTTAATTTGTGTCGGAATAGTTGCCATTAGTTGACTTTTCTATCATGGCATCTCCAGGACAGAAAAAGGGTGCGTGTGGCCATATTATGGCTTCATTCGACAAACATAGCAGGTATGCGCGTTGTCGCGAGAAAGGACATGGTGATGACCCTTGTGTTCAAAATCTGCAGTGTGACTTTTGCAGTGTCCTTACCCCGGAGCAAGTGCTCAAGTTAAGTATGCCTACCTATAAACTCAGAAAGGAAAAGGCTAAAGCAAAGGAGGTGTTAGTCGATCCGTCTACTGTGGTAGTACTTGATACCCAGCCAGAACAAGAACCTGATGTTTCTTTGTCTTCTGCTCCGGATTTGTCCCTTCCTGTGCCTCAGTTTAAGAAAGATCTTCAAGAACTGGACGAAAAGTGGGCCACTCGTATGGCCAGGCTTGAGGCACTTATTACTTTAGGACATCGCCCCTCACCTTCTGTGCAACAAAATCCGTCATTTTCTCCGGTCAAAGTACCGGTCTCTCATGCTGCTCCAGCAGGTGCTCTTTCCCAGACACCCTTTTTTGTCACTACTTCAGCTTCTTCCGGCCCAGCCGGCCCGGCTGTTGGCCCGGATGAGGCTAGAGATCAGGATGTTTCCTTTGCTGACAGACAATCTCCACTTCAAAACCTCTACCCGGAAGCAGAGCCTATGTTTAAACACCCTGCTCCGGTGGCTACTGTTTCGTCAGCTGCTATGTCTGCTTCCTCTCAATCTTCATTTCAACAACCTTCTTCTGGCTCCGGGTCGCTCACCTTCCGCGATGTCAATCCTCAGGAAACATTTGAAGAGGGTGAGTTATCTGACGCAGAGGAATCCCCAGACTTGGAAACCTCAGACCCGGACCGGGTCCTCAGTGAAGATCAAAATTACCGCGAGACTGTGAGAGGCGTCCGCGCGTTTATGGGATGGACACACATTCCTGACCTGGAGTTTTCTCCGCAATCCCGCACTGATAATCCTTGGGCAGGTCACCGTTCTCAGCCGGTGGGCAAGATTTCTGTGGATCTTCCACCGGAAGATTGGTTGTGCCGAAAACTAGAAACTCTAAACCTTGTACTGATAGAAGGATATCCTTCAAAATCTAGTGATCCAGGTGGCCTGCATGTGGACCAGTTCCTCAGACCCCCAAAATCCCAGAACAGATGGTATGGGATACACCCGGCGGAGCCTACAGATCCAACTAGGCCGGGTAAATCTGTAAATTCTTGGCCAAATGATGCGGCGAAGATCAACAGTTCATTCCCCAGGATTTCAACCATATCTTCTACATCTCCTCAGCCTCCATCAGGATCAGGATGTTTCCTTTGCTGACAGACAATCTCCACTTCAAAACCTCTACCCAGAAGCAGAGCCTATGTTTAAACACCCTGCACTATCACAAGACACTATGCGTAAGTGGGAGAAAGCAGCAAAAGAGTCTTCATATATTTGCAACCAGTCAGCGGGGTTTAATCGCTGTATCACCAAAATACAGGATGCCTTCCAAGAACAATTGCATATTTTACAAAGTGAACTTAAGAAAGGCAAGTTCTCTGTCAAAGCTCAAGGTGCACTGGATGAACTTTTATACTTATCCTCATTTAACCAGAATGTCAGTTTCGCCATGGGGAAATCTCTACAACACTTGGCAGACTTTACCTTTGTGCAGATGGCGAATTTGACCCTACTCCGTAGGGACTCATACTTGGAAGCTGTGAAACCGGGGATTAAACCAGATACTTTCAATTCCTTGAGAAATTGTCCCCTGAATGGATATGGGTTATTTCCAGATGCTGCTATTAGAAAAGCTGAGGATGAAATCAACCAGTTAGAAGCTTCCCGACGTACTTCCCAGCCCGGCCCGGGCCGCGGGGGGTTCGCCGGTAGAGGCAGAAAGCAGAGATACCAACCCTACAGTACTGGTTGGAAACCTCAAGACACTGCTAAATCGACTTCTCAGGCCGGAAAGGAACTACCAGCTTGGAAAGCTTTTGGTTCCCGCAATAGAGGCCGGGGCAGAGGCCGGGGTGGTCAGCCCGGACGTGGTACCAAGATGGCTCATGAGAAGACACAGTATAAATGACAATTACTGCAAGTCAAGTCTGGTGCCGGTGGCCCGGCCAGTCAGTTCTGTAGAAAGTGTCATAACAAGAAACTCTTTTGTATCTGTTCCAACAAATGTTTCTTATCATGTTGTATGTCGTGTACCTACTGTAACAAGGTGGCAGTCGCAAAAGAAAGACGTAAGGCCAAAATCAAAGATCAAAAGTCAAATAAAGTGTGTGAAAAGTGCTTCTTTTGTCGGTCACTTTGTTTCTGCTCCAAATGTTCCAAATGTCCCCAATGTTGCAAGTGTCCAACCAGTGGGGGGACGTCTTCAGAGTTTTTGGGAAATATGGGCTCACAAGGGTGCAAACCCAAAAGTAGTGTCCATATTAAAGGAGGGTTATGTTCTCCCCTTCAAAGTCAGACCTCCCTTGGTAAGGGATCCCCTGATAGTAAGTGGCTATGCAAACATTCAAAATGGAGACTCCAGAGACAATCCGGACCTCTCGACAACAAGAGGAGTGGGTGACATCGCTAGACTTCAGCGACGCCTACTTCCACATTCCAATTCACTTCACATCCCGAAAATTCCTCGGCTCCCATGGAGTTCACTGGTGTGGTCAAAGAGGTCAAGTTAATGGCTCAGTCACAGGGTATAAGAATCCACCAGTACCTAGATGACTGGTTGATTCGAGCCCCTACCAAAGAATCTTGCCACCAGGGAACCCAGTCCCTCCTAGCCCTTTGCCAGGAGTTGGGCTGGATGGTAAACATGCAAAAGTCAGAACTGGAACCCCAACAAGTCTTCGACTTCGTAGGCTACCAGTACGACCTATTCAACGGAGTAGTCAGGCCTACTCAAAACCGTTGGGAAGCCCTTCAACAAAAAATAACAGTGCTTTTACAGAACAGATTTTGCCGAGTGAGAACTTTCATGTCTCTTATAGGTCTTCTCACTGCGACAGAAAAACAGGTGCCCCTAGGCAGACTGCACATGAGACCTATTCAGTGGCACCTCAAGAAGCACTGGAGAGTCCCAGAATCTCTGGAAAAGGAGATCCCAATTCCAAGGTCTCTCCATCAGTACCTGCAGTGGTGGACCCAAGAGGAAAATGTCCTAAAGGGTCAGCCCTTACACCCCCTGCGACACGCAGTTCAAATCTTTACAGACGCCTCAAAAGAAGGCTGGGGTGCTCACTTAGGCGACTTCACAGCAAGCGGTACTTGGTCAGTGCCCGAAAGCAAGTTGCACATAAACTTCTTAGAACTAAAAGCCGTGTTGTTAGCACTAAAAAGGTTACAACATTTAGTGCAAGGAAAGGTCGTCCTGATTGCCACAGACAACACTACGGTTGTAGCATACATCAACAAGGAAGGAGGTATGAGGTCAGGCTCACTCTGTGCCCTTCTTTGGCGGCTCCTATGTTGGTGCAGCCTCAATCAAATAGTACTGAAGGCCAGACACATTCCAGGCCGTCTGAATGTAATTGCAGACAAATTGTCTCGCCAAAGGCAGGTCATTCAGACGGAGTGGTCCCTCCATCAAGAGACCTTCGACCTCCTTTGTCAAACCTGGCATTATCCCCGAGTGGACATGTTTGCAACAAGGTACAACTGCAAGCTAGTTCAATTTGTGTCCCCAATTCCAGACCCAAAGGCCTGGTCAGTGGATGCTCTGACATTGTCCTGGGAGGACCTGGACATGTACCTCTTCCCCCCAGTGTCTCTGATGGGGAAGGTGGTCAGCAAGCTGTCAGATCACTGGTATCGCAGAGCAATCCTGATTGCCCCGGGATGGCCCAACATGCCTTGGTTTTGGGACCTAGTGGAGCTCTCTGCGAGGGTTCCTCTTTGTCTTCCACACCACCCAGATCTAGTGACCCAACCTTTCAACCTAGAGCCCAGACAATCAAGGAGCAGGGGTTCTCTAGCCCAGTGGCGTCAAGAATTGAGGCGCCTCAAAGACGTTCAACCAGAACAGTCTACGAAGCGAAGTGGGCCGTTTTTATCCCCCCCCCTTAACTAATAAAAATTTAATTTACTAATTAAAATTTGCAAGTTCATCTAGGACGTCTCCACATGAGACCAATACAATGACATTTGAAAAGCAATTGGAGAGTACCGGAATCCCTAGAAAAGGTGATTCCAATTCCCAGGTCCTTACACCCACATTTACAATGGTGGCTAGAAGAAAAGAATGTTCTCACAGGCCAACCATTACACCCAGTAAAACATGCTCTGCAAATTTTTACAGACGCATCAAAAGAAGGGTGGGGCACTCACCAACACACTGCAAGAGGAACCTGGTCCCTGCCGGAAAGCAAACTGCATTTTAACTACCTAGCACTCAAGGCAGTTTTTCTAGCTTTAAAAGAGTTCCAAGATCTCTGCTCAGACAAGATAGTACTGATAGCGACAGACAACACTACAGTAGTGTCGTACTTAAACAAGGAAGGAGGCATGAGGTCGGGAACACTCTGTGCTCTACTGTGGAGAATCTTGACCTGGTGTACCAGGAATCAAGTTTCCATCAAAGCCCGACACATTCCAGGCCGACTGGATGTGGTGGCAGACAAGCTATCCAGGTTAGGCCAGACCATCCAGACAGAGTGGTCTCTCCTTCCAGTGGTGTTTCAAAAAATATGCAACAGGTGGCACCGGCCTCAGGTAGACCTTTTTGTCACCAAGTTGAACAACAAGTTGCCTCAGTTTGTGTCACCAGTACCAGACCCCATTGGCCACTGCATTGGATGCACTCAGTCTGTCATGGGACGATCTAGATGCGTATGCATTCCCACCAGCAGCCATATTGGGCAAAATGGTGGAGAAGTTGCAGGACACCCCATGCAGATGGATAATCCTGATTGCCCCGGGGTGGCCAAACATGGTTTTGGGACCTAGTCGCCATGTCCAGTCAAATTCCTCTGAGTTTACCAATTCCACCCAATCTGCTGAGACAACCCTTCAATCAGATCCCTCACAGAAATCTGACAAACCTAAATCTCAATGCATGGCTCCTAGAGTCTCAACAATCGAGGAGCAAGGTTTCTCTGAGGCAGTGGCAGCAAGAATTGTGGCTCATCAAAGGGGATCAACCAGTTCAGTCTATGAGGCAAAGTGGACCATTTTTACAAAGTGGTGCATCACTAATAAGGTGGACTTCAGGGCACCCCCCGTGAAGTCAGTAGCCGACTTCCTTATGTACCTGTTTCAGGACAGGAAGTTGCAGCCCAGCGCCATTGATGGTTACAGGTCTGCCATTGCTGATAAACTGGGAAATTCATCCATTAACATCAGTAAAGATGAAAATCTCACTCGTCTCTTAGATGGTTTCCACAGAGACAGACCCAAAGGCCGGAGGGGAATCCCCTCCTGGAACCTCTCAGGGGCCACGGTGGCAGAGTGGTAACACTCTCGCCTCCCACCTCTGCGGCCGGGGTTCGATCCCCGTCATGGCCGTAAGTGGGAAAGCTGGTAGTTGCTTGCCGTTGGTCGGCAGTTTACAGTACAGAACCCTAGCGAACTATATGTACTGGTTTCCTCTGCCCTTCCAACTACCCGTCGTGATATGACCTGTACAGTGTTGAAAGCGACGTAAAAAAACCCCAAATAAACAAATCCTGGAACCTCTCACTGATTTTACACCAGCTAAGAAAGGCTCCCTTTGAACCAATTAAAGAGGCCTCCTTGAAGCATTTGACCTTCAAGACAGTTTTCCTTTTAGCCCTTGGGTCGGGCAAGCGCAGAAGTGAGATACATGCTTGGCAAAACAAAAACATCAGACACCAATCTGACTGGTCAAAGGTGTCCCTGTACCCATCATCCAGCTTTCTTTCCAAAAACCAGCTGGCTAAAGAGGGTCCAAACAGTGTGGCCCCAGTGGTCATTCCAGCCCTGGCCCCAACTCTGGATAGATCCCTCAAGTCTGACAGGTCCCTCTGTCCGGTCAGAGCTTTGCGCTACTATTTGGACAGGACCTCAGACCTCAGGCAGAATAAGGAGTTGTCTTTGTCTCCTTCAAGAAAGGTTTCGACAAAGATATCTCACCTGCCACTATCTCCTCATGGATCAAGCAAACTGTGATCCTATGTTATGAGCTCTCTGATCAGGAGGCCCACACTTTACATCAGGTCAAAGCACATGATGTCAGGGCCTTTGCTGCTTCCAAGGCCTTCCAGTCGGGAGTATCCTTAGAACAGATTTTATCAGCCTGCCACTGGAAGGCGCATAACACTTTCACACAGTTCTATCTGAAGGATTTGGCTTGGGCTGATTCAGAGCTCTACCATCTGGGGCCTGTAGTGGCTGCTCAGCAGATCCACAAATAACCCAGAAATAGAGGAGATCCTGTACATATGTAAATAATTGTACATATGTGAATAGTTTGTACATATATTTAAGAAGCATGAAAAAAAAAAAAAACTCTGACGTGCTTCCTTCGGGAGGTTTATTTTTGCTTCTAATGGAACTGAGCTCATCCCTCTCTTCCCCTACCTCAGAGCAGGTCTGTTAAAAGGGAGGGGGGGGGGGGGGGGCAATGTCAGTATAGCCCCTGATAACGGGCTGCTGTAAACCGACCAGAGGCTTAAGGGTTCTTGACCTCAAGGTCAACCCAGGCTTGGAGAAGATTTTATTAGTTCTGTTTATGAGTTCATCTAAGTCCCTAGTAACTTACCCGCCAACCAAGCGGTAGTTATTCAGCAATTGTCCATTGGATAGGATGTGTTAACGCAATAAAATTGCAAATTTAATAAGTAAATTAAATTTTTATAAGTTAATAACCTATCCAATGGACACACAAGACCCTCCCACCGACCCCGCTATCAGCTTACTATGGGTCTAATAGGTTTAGACAAGGAAAAAGATGCTATGACGTCACGCTGTCTAGACAGGAAGGAAGTATGATGCGCCACCTGGCGAGTGCACAATGGGACCGGCCGGCTTGTGAGGGCATTATGCACTCATATAAGATTACTTTTTATATCGTTTGGCAGGCTGGTCTGGGCTGGCCGGATTAGCAATTGTCCATTAGATAGGGTATTAACTTATAAAAATTTTATTTACTTATTAAATTTGCAATTTCATTAAAAACTGGTCCAACCACTGAAAGTAATATGTAAGGGGGAAAGGTAAGCATATTGATGGTATTCATTTACTTGGCTCAATGAAGGGCGGATCAAATTTGACCAAAAATGGGTCGATAGGCCCAGTATTTCAGTATCAAGAGCATTTTACAGAAATACTGTGACAAGATTTTACAACCACCACTTTGCTTGTCAACACATATAATGGAAAGAAAGCTTAAAATATTATTTTTCTTTTTTTGAGTGGGTTGCATGTAACCAACCTGCCAATTAGACTGTCCATGCATCTGTTTGTAAAGATTTTGGTTTCTGGACTTTGAACTTGAAGACTCTTCTGCTGATCGGTTTGAAATTTAACAGGTTGGCATTTCCAAAAATTTTGTAGGTTTATTGGTATCCAGAATATTAACTGGATCTTTCCTAAACTGTAATCACTTCTTGACATGGCTAGCCCCTTCCTACTAAAAATTTTACATCAAAATTTATTCATTACTTTTGACGAAATATCAAGTAGAAAGCCAAAGTCATTAAAAATACATTGAAAAAGGGACCTCTGAAAATTTTCATGATATTTTTTTATACAAAATATGATCAAGATCTTTACCAAAAATTAGCAACATCTTCCTTTGCCCAGATCCTATCCACAAAAATTGTTTTATAAAGATTTGTTCAATAGTTCTAAAGTAATATGAACACCAAAAAACAGACAGACAGACAAATAGACAAACACATAGCACACCAAAACATAAACTCCTGATGGGGGTAAAAAAATATTGTTTAATAGTCACCTCTTGGTGAATATCACTCAGGTTAAATTTTTTTGTGATGGACTGTCAATGAATTGAAAAAAAAAAAAATGAGAACAGGAATATATAAAAATGATTGAATACACCACCTCCTCCTTTATTAAGCTCCTTTATTAAGCTTGTTTGTGTATGGGAGAGCTTCAGGCTCCGGCGGCTCCGCCGGCTCTGCATTTTGTTTTCCTTATAACTCTGTAACCGTTAGGCGGATTCTTTTCAAATTTGGCAGGTTTAGGCAGTAGCTTTGGGGAATTTTTTTGAATATGCTGCAGTGACATTTCAACCAATCAGAGAGGTCACATGACCAAAAATGTCTTTTTTCGATGGGGAAGCT
This sequence comes from Sabellastarte sp. h YS-2021, assembly GCA_964017235.1. Lineage (NCBI taxonomy): Eukaryota > Metazoa > Annelida > Polychaeta > Sabellida > Sabellidae > Sabellastarte > Sabellastarte sp. h YS-2021. The sequence continues at coordinate 67,683,318 of OZ024936.1, forward strand.
TGTCCGGATGATAACTTTAAAGGAATTTTATCAATTCACCTGAAACTTGGCAAATACATTCATTCTATTAAAATCTGGAAATCATTAGATTTTGGCATTGATTGGTCAAGAAATGGCCGAGTAATTAATGATTAATTAATCATTACGAATTTTCCAAATAAGGAAAACACAAAAATGCTTATATCTCGAAAACCGTGCTAGATAGAGCAATTTCGACGAAATTTTTGACCCACAGGGTATCTCTGCAGAGTAGTTATCCCAATTTTCAAAAAATTTTGTCTCGCCAAAAATGGCGGCCATTTTGAATTTTCGAATTTTTCGCAAAAATTGCAAAACATAAAAATGCTTATATCTCGAAAACCGTGCTAGATAGAGCGATTTCGATGAAATTTTTGACCCACAGGGTATCTCTGCAGAGTAGCCATGCCAATTTTCAAAAAAATTTTGTCTTGCCAAAAATGGCGGCCATTTTGAATTTTCGAATTTTTGCGCAAAAATTGCAAAACACAAAAAATGCTAATATTTCGAAAACCGTGCTACATAGAGCGATTTCGACGAAATTTTTTATCTTCAGGGTATCTCTGCAGAGCAGCTATCCCAAAGAGCTTTCACTTGGTGAAGTTTCAGACCCATAGCTAATTGCTCACCTACTCAAAAAGAGTAAATGCGAATTACCTCTAAAAGTATTGCAGATGGCCAATTTTTCTCAAATAACTCATTCACCTACTTTTGGAAGAGCTTTCACTTGGTGAAGTTTCAGACCCATAGCTAATTACTCACCTACTCAAAATGAGTAAATGCTAATTATCTCTAAAACTATTGCGGATACCCAATTTTTATCAAATAACTCATTCATCTACTTGTGGGAGAGCTTTCACATGGTGAAGTTTCAGACCCATAGCTAATTATTTACCTACTCAAAATAAGTAAATGCTAATTATCTGTAAAAGTATTGCGGATACCCAATTTTTATCAAACAACTCATTCATCTACTTGTGGGAGAGCTTTCACATGGTGAACTTTCAGACCCATAGCTAATTACTCACCTACTCAAAATGAGTAAATGCGAATTATCTCTAAAAGTATTGCAGATAGCCAATTTTTCTCAAATAAATCATTCACCTACTTTTGGGAGAGCTTTCACTTGGTGAAGTTTCAGACCCATAGCTAATTACTCACCTACTCAAAATGAGTAAATGCGAATTATCTCTAAAAGTATTGCAGATAGCCAATTTTTGTCAAATTAATCATTCACCTACTTTTGGGAGAGCTTTCACTTGGTGAAGTTTCAGACCCATAGCTAATTACTCACCTACTGAAAATGAGTAAATGTGAATTATCTCTAAAAGTATTGCAGATAGCCAATTTTTTTCAAATAACTCATTCACCTACTTTTGGGAGAGCTTTCACTCTGTGAAGTTTCAGACCCATAGCTAATTACTCAACTACTCAAAATGAGTAAATGCGAATTATCTCTAAATGTATTGCAGATAGCCAATTTTTCTCAAATAACTCATTCACCTACTTTTGGCAGAGCTTTCACTTGGTGAAGTTTCAGACCCATAGCTAATTACTCACCTACTCAAAATGAGTAAATGCGAATTATCTCTAAAAGTATTGCGGATAGCCAATTTTTCTCAAATAACTCATTCACCTACTTTTGGAAGAGCTTTCACTTGGTGAAGTTTCAGACCCATAGCTAATTACTCACCTACTCAAAATGAGTAAATGTGAATTATCTCTAAAAGTATTGCAGATAGCCAATTTTTCTCAAATAACTCATTCACCTACTTTTGGCAGAGCTTTCACTTGGTGAAGTTTCAGACCCATAGCTAATTACTCACCTACTCAAAATGAGTAAATGGGAATTATCTCTAAAAGTATTGCAGATAGCCAATTTTTCTCAAATAACTCATTCACCTACTTTTGGGAGAGCTTTCACTCTGTGAAGTTTCAGACCCATAGCTAATTACTCACCCACTCAAAATGAGTAAATGCGAATTATCTCTAAAAGTATTGCAGATAGCCAATTTTTCTCAAATTAATCATTCACCTACTTTTGGGAGAGCTTTCACTTGGTGAAGTTTCAGACCCATAGCTAATTACTCACCTACTCAAAATGAGTAAATGTGAATTATCTCTAAAAGTATTGCAGATAGCAATTTTTCTCAAATAACTCATTCACCTACTTTTGGGAGAGCTTTCACTTGGTGAAGTTTCAGACCCATAGCTAATTACTCGCCTACTCAAAATGAGTAAATGTGAATTATCTCTAAAAGTATTGCAGATAGCCAATTTTTCTCAAATAACTCATTCACCTACTTTTGGCAGAGCTTTCACTTGGTGAAGTTTCAGACCCATAGCTAATTATTAACCTACTGAAAATGAGTAAATGTGAATTATCTCTAAAAGTATTGCAGATAGCCAATTTTTCTCAAATAACTCATTCACCTACTTTTGGGAGAGCTTTCACTCTGTGAAGTTTCAGACCCATAGCTATTTATTCACCTACTCAAAATGAGTAAATGCTAATTATCTGTAAAAGTATTGCGGATACCCAATTTTTCTCAAATACTCATTCATCTACTTGTGGGAGAGCTTTCACATGGTGAAGTTTCAGACCCATAGCTAATTACTCACCTACTCAAAATGAGTAAATGCGAATTATCTCTAAAAGTATTGCAGATAGCCAATTTTTCTCAAATAACTCATTCACCTACTTTTGGGAGAGCTTTCACTCTGTGAAGTTTCAGACCCATAGCTATTTATTCACCTACTCAATATGAGTAAATGCTAATTATCTATAAAAGTATTGCGGATACCCAATTTTTATCAAATACTCATTCATCTACTTGTGGGAGAGCTTTCACATGGTGAAGTTTCAGACCCATAGCTAATTACTCACCTACTCAAAATGAGTAAATGCGAATTATCTCTAAAAGTATTGCAGATAGCCAATTTTTCTCAAATAACTCATTCACCTACTTTTGGGAGAGCTTTCACTCTGTGAAGTTTCAGACCCATAGCTATTTATTCACCTACTCAATATGAGTAAATGCTAATTATCTGTAAAAGTATTGCGGATACCCAATTTTTATCAAATACTCATTCATCTACTTGTGGGAGAGCTTTCACATGGTGAAGTTTCAGACCTATAGCTAATTACTCACATACTCAAAATGAGTAAATGCGAATTATCTCTAAAAGTATTGCAGATAGCCAATTTTTCTCAAATAACTCATTCACCTACTTTTGGGAGAGCTTTCACTTGGTGAAGTTTCAGACCCATAGATAATTATTCACCTACTCAAAATGAGTAAATGTGAATTATCTCTTAATAGTATTGCAGATAGCCAATTTTTCTCAAATACTCATTCATCTACTTGTGGGAGAGCTTTCACATGGTGAAGTTTCAGACCCATAGCTAATTACTCACCTACTCAAAATGAGTAAATGCGAATTATCTCTAAAAGTATTGCAGATAGCCAATTTTTCTCAAATAACTCATTCACCTACTTTTGGGAGAGCTTTCACTCTGTGAAGTTTCAGACCCATAGCTATTTATTCACCTACTCAAAATGAGTAAATGCTAATTATCTGTAAAAGTATTTCGGATACCCAATTTTTATCAAATACTCATTCATCTACTTGTGGGAGAGCTTTCACATGGTGAAGTTTCAGACCCATAGCTAATTACTCACCTACTCAAAATGAGTAAATGCGAATTATCTCTAAAAGTATTGCAGATAGCCAATTTTTCTCAAATAACTCATTCACCTACTTTTGGGAGAGCTTTCACTTGGTGAAGTTTCAGACCCATAGATAATTATTCACCTACACAAAATGAGTAAATGTGAATTATCTCTTAATAGTATTGCAGATAGCCAATTTTTCTCAAATAACTCATTCACCTACTTTTGGAAGACCATTCACACATGAAAATGAAAAATTGTGAATATCTCGGAAAAGCTATTTCTTCTGCTTTAATGCTCGGCGGGAGATACACACCGTGGCAGTGGTCTTGACAAAAATTTTTGTCTCCCCAAAAATGGTGGCCATTTTGAATTTTCAAAGTTTTTGCAAAACACAAAAATGCTTATATCTCGAAAACCGTGCTATATGGAGCGAACTCAACAAAATTGTGGACCTGCTGGGTATCTCTGCAGAGTAGCCATGCCAATTTTCAAACAAAACATTTCTCGCCAAATATAGCGGACATTTATTTTTTGCAAAACACAAAAATGCTTATATCTTGAAAACCGTGCTAGATAGAGCAGACTGCGCTGACTTTGGTTGCCACAACAGTATAAGGCTAGAAACGAAGCATTTTCTTAATACTTTAGCACTCACCTTTATATCCTTTTCGGGACGCTTTGTTTTTGCTATGCAAAAACATTATCTTTTTTTTTTGCGAGCGATCCTCTAGTTATCTTTATGTCAATTTCAAGACACAGAATGAGAAGAAATATTTTTACTTAAAGACAGCGAGTATCACAAGCTAGATTTGTGACCTCACACTGACAATTGCATTGTGACATCATTGGGTAATGACATCATCAGAAAGCAAAATATTGAGTTTTTATGTATGTGATGAAGATAATTAGATTTTTCTGTATATGCCCAATTAAAAATAAGAAAAACTGTCTGTTAACTTTAATTTTCATTCAAATTTTATCAAATTTGGAGGAATCCGTGTGTACCCCATGAAATATCTGCCCACCTTATTTGAGCTTGATTGTTGTTATATTTTTTGAGTTATAAGGACAAAACAGTGCACAGACAGAAAAACAGACACAAACTGATCAAAATAACCCTCTCCTATCATTGAGCATTAACAAAAGCATTTTACTCCCCTGTTCAAGGGGGAGGGGGGAAGCTGATATTTTATCCAGTGACATTTTGTCCAGTGGCTTTTTTATCTGGATTCGAATATCCCAATAACTGGCAATAAAATTACAAAACTTTAAAAAAATATGTGGTTTAATTGAGTACAACAGCCAAGATGCAGAAATCTGTGATCGGAAATTTAAATTTTACCACCAATTTCTATATTTCAGGCCTGGGCTCTGGTTTAAATTTATCCTTGATCGATAGATGTTTGAATTTGTAAATACTGGTCTTATATTTCAGCAGGAAAAAATAGAAATGCGCAATGGCTTCTCTATTGGAAGTAGAGTATTCTATTTCACTTGTTTACCTTAGTCATAATAATCTATAGTGTGTAATCCAGTCAAAACGGTCTTTATTAGACTCTATACAAGTTGAAGAAATGAAATTATTTTAATCAAAGTATATTTCTATTTTGCCTGTTAACAGGTTCAAAGTCACTTTGACTAAATTAAACTTATTAAAGCATAAATGGCTCGGTAATTTAAAGGAAAGTATCAGTGAAATTTGTAAAATAAAAATTATGACAATAACTAATTGAACTAGAGCCTGCTGGAAGGCTTGTGTACAGTGCTTAGGATTTTCATTCAAATCAACCATTGTATTTTGGATTTGCATTAGCATTTGGACCTTTGTGTACTTCTGAAATGGCATTTCTTAAAGTGATATTTTTCAACAATTTCTCATCTGACAAATATGATCTGTAAATAAAAAAAAATTTGAAAATGTAAGAAAGACAAAAAACTGGATTTTAATTTTGATTACATTTGTTAATTTCTTTAATTTGTTTTACTTTTCCTGTAATAATAAAACTTAATTATTCCAAAACATTTCCTAGCATATATTTGACTCCAAAATTTTTTTATGTGTTGAGTGAAACTATATATAATAAAAATAATTATCTTGAAGTATAAAATTAAAATGAAAAAAAAAATGCCCATGCATTTCCTTTTGAAGACTTGTTACTTGAGGACACCTTAGGTTCAGGTTGTATAATGTCTCAGGGGAAGGGACATACATGCACACAAAAAGGAACCACTTCACATATTTACATGCACAGACCATGTATACATAATATAATGACACACCAAGCCATGGTGAAGGGATATATGTACTTAAGTACTTGGGCATATAAAACTTGCAGAAATTGGCATAGTTATAATAATAAAAAAGGGGGGCCCATTGATTGAATAGAGAATGTATGTGTGAGATTTTTACCTGTGCTATTTTCTTTCTACCTGTTGGGTCTTGTTATATGTTAATATTGTGTGTATAGTATTTTCAAACCAATATACTGCGAGGTTTGTAAGCTTGGGGGATTATCTGTTCAGAGGACATTAGCACAGGGGAAGCTTGGTGTGGCTTAGATGGCAATAAAAATACTTGTGAGGACGGGTGGACTTTGAATGAAAACCAATGAAAAAGTGTCACAGGAATGCACAAAAAGTCCAAATCTTTGTGGCTGCAATTTTATAGTGTCTTATGTGGTATACTTGTGGATATTTTATACATGACAGTGAAATCTTTGGAGAGGAATTACTTGATTAATAAGCGTATTCTTTGCATATTTATATGTTATATTTGAGATTCGAAAGAAAATCTGATACAAAATCAATTTAAAATATACTGCTCAGCCAGTGAATATGTTCACCTTCCCCCAAAACTATCAATAACAAGCAGTATTTAAATTTGAACAAATAAAAGTAGTGATTATTTTATTTAAGTGTAATTATACACTGAAACTAAATTCTGAAGAATTTACAAATTGTCATGAAATGCGAAATAGGGTCTTCACTAGATGACAATCCATCACTGGTGGAGCAGTATTGGTTAAAATAGTTGTGGATTGGAGAGTTTAGATTATGACAGTACAGATAAACATTTTTAAATTTTGCGGTATAGTTTAATGTTTAGTATTAAGAGGGATAAAGTAGGTGGAGACAAGAAAATCAGAAAAATCATGTTATGAGGCTTTTAATAATTAATTGTTGAAAAAAAATCCAACATTGGGAAAAATTATGGTGTGACCCTGACGTGATTTGAACACGCAACCTTCTGATCTGGAGTCAGACGCGCTACCGTTGCGCCACAGAGTCTTGCTGAACTGAGTGTCTGAAACCTATGTTATAGAGCTGAAATATTGATCCATTCAGGCAATCCTTGTCTTCTCAGAATAATGCGTGGTGTGTGTGTATATGTGATTGGGGAAGGGAACACACTGAAGCATTGTATATGCACAGGAAGATATTTTTAGAAGTAAAACAAAATTGTGTTGTAATGTCTTGTGCAAATATGGGCAGTGAGCTTTAAAGTCTATTTCAAGTCTAATTCTATCATGCCAGCTATTTTATAGGGGACTATGCATTAATCGATTGTTTTGTCAACCATTTTTGGGGCTAAAATATCTCCTTTGTAAGAGTGATACTTGCAGTGTCTGTCTTAAGGTTGTTAAGAGGAAAGAGCCGTTAAGAGTGGTATTCAGTGTTTTTATGATAGGGTTGAATCTTTATCATCCGTTTGGTCAGATAATTGAAAAGCTGAAGAAGTAGCCTAAAGGTGTTACAAGAGGAGAGGAAATAATATAATTCAATGTTTGAATAATAGAAGGTCTGATTATAGAGCTTATGGTGAATTTGTACTTTAAACTTATTCAGTGAATAAATGTTGAGATTTCCATCATTATATTTTAAAAATCTGAAACATTGATCCACTAATTAATTATAAACACTAATTAAACAGGAGTATAGAAAGCTTACTTTTAAGTAAAGAATGCATTGCACCTTTTTATTTATATTGTCTCTGCAGACTTATTTTCAATTTATGATGTTTGTGCTGGTTTAAAGTATTTGCAAATTTGAAATATTCAGCATTTGTCCTACAGTTATCATGGCATAGCAACTAAAATTTCACATAAAGAATGGTTAATTTAAAGAACTATTATTTGGTGTAAAGCTACATGAAATACGTCTAATAACTTTCTTAAAGACAGAAAAAAGTGAGATTTTGAAGTTGATTATTACTGCCCACTTAAGTTTGAATTTGTCTCTTGCATTTATGACAAATTGACAATATTAAATATTTTGCTCAAAATTCACTTTCATTTTGTAATGGTGGTATTTTGTGTTGCAGGTACTTGTTTACACTTCAACTTACTTGTCTTTGAGTGCTTTTAGGGTGGATGACAAATTTCACTGGCTAAGGTGCAGATATAAAGGTCTACTTATTGTGAAACAGGATTTTCACACAAGTAAAGGAATTTTATGTGAAAATAATAGTTGAGTTTATTTGATAATAATGAGGAATGGAATGGTTGCAGTAGTTTGTTGAGTATTTGTCTAGTACATGTTATATACACATACAAGTCATGACTAGACATTATACTCAACCATTTACTGCAACAGGAGCTACTCGAAAAGTAATTATCCTTATTCTGTTTGATTCTGATTCTCTGTAAGGCCCTTGTCAGTTTGTACTGCTGATATATTGTTCAATGGAGAAAATTGTTCAAAAATTGTGACTTAAGATTTATGGGTACAAATCTTACCAGATTTCATCTGTTATTTTACAGAAATAAGCCAATAATTTTTATAGTTTAAGAGTTCTGTAGTTTTCAACTAGTTTCTCAGACTGCACAGTTTTTCATACCTTTGTACCCTACTTGGAATCTTAAGTGGTGGCAACATATTTTTTATCAAAAAGTATCAACTTTTAAGAAAATTGAGGGTGGGTGTGTATAGGTACACCAGCTTGAATTGGTCCATCACCACTACAGATTGTTATGTGTTGCTTATATATATGAAAATGAAAACCAAGATGTATGCAAAAGTCAAAACAGTTACGGTAATATAAATAGTAAATACACTATACTGGTTGAGGCTGTGACTTTGGGAAAAAATAACAATGGGTATCTATTGGGCGAAATCCATCTTGAATCTAGGTAACCACACGTAATACCTAGCTCACACAATTTTCTGTTGGCCTCGTGAGCCAAATAATATTTAACTCATCAGGGCCTGTTTGTGACCACATGCATTGATGAAATTTAGTTAGGGGTGTTGTGGTAGCAATTTTTCCCTTCCGGTTTCACGTCTTGTACTTCGATTTAATTCCCGGTCAGTTAACGATTAACTGTCTCTTGTTTAACAAAACATGAGAACCAAATAGTTTTCCATACAGTAATGGGTAAAATACAGCATAAACGGGTAGCTCCAAATTATCACCCATTATACAGTAAAAAGCAAATAAAAGTGGATTATGTCATTTATTGTATCCACCGGATAGCATCCAGAGGATACTATGGATTTGACTTCATTACGCCGCCGCCGCCGCAGTGTGTAGAGAGATTTCACCGTTACCGCTCTAACGAAAAAAATATTATAGCTAGCCTTCTCAAATTTGCAGGATATATTCATAGCCATAAAATCTTGCCTGGGAATATTTTTGGCCTCATTTTGAAAAACAAGATGGCCGCCACGGGTGTTTTTCGACTTTAAACAAGGACTTTTGGTGGCCCTCTAGAGCAAAGGGTATTATAGGTAGAGATCTCAAATTTGCAGGATATGTTCCTCATTATAAAATCTTGACTGGGAATATTTTTGGCCTCATTTTGAAAAACAAGATGGCCGCCACAGGCGTTTCTTTGCGGTCACGAAAAGTGCTTATATCTCCCTTATTATTGGTCCTAGAGGTTTCGGATGGTAAACCAACCTATAGGAAATCATGTGCTGGGAATCTTTTGGTGTGGTCACATTTGACCTTGGACCCCTCCTTCAAGGTCAAACGGGGATAGCCAAACTTAAAAGTGCTTATAACTCGCTTATTATTGGTCCTAGAGGTTTAGGATGGTAAACCAACCTATAGGAAATCATGGCCTGGGAATCTTTTGGTGTGGTCGGATTTGACCTTGTATCCCTCCTTCAAGGTCAAACGAGCATAGCCAAACTTAAAAGTGCTTATAACTCGCTTATTATTCTTCCTACAGGTTTGGGATGGTAAACCAACCTATTGGAAATCATGGGCTGGGAATCTTTTGGTGTGGTCGGATTTGACCTTGGACCCCTCCTTCAAGGTCAAACGAGCATAGCCAAACTTAAAAATGCTTATAACTCGCTTATTATTGGTCCTAGAGGTTTGGGATGATAAACCAACCTATAGGAAATCATGGGCCGGGAATCTTTTGGTGTGGTCGGATTTGACCTTGGACCCCTCCTTCAAGGTCAAACGAGCATAGCCAAACTTAAAAGTGCTTATAACTCGCTTATTATTGGTCCTAGAGGTTTAGGATGGTAAACCAACCTATAGGAAATCATGGCCTGGGAATCTTTTGGTGTGGTCGGATTTGACCTTGTACCCCTCCTTCAAGGTCAAACGAGCATAGCCAAACTTAAAAGTGCTTATAACTCGCTTATTATTCTTCCTAGAGGTTTGGGATGGTAAACCAACCTATTGGAAATCATGGGCTGGGAATCTTTTGGTGTGGTCGGATTTGACCTTGGACCCCTCCTTCAAGGTCAAATGAGCATAGCCAAACTTAAAAATGCTTATAACTCGCTTATTATTGGTCCTAGAGGTTTGGGATGGTAAACCAACCTATAGGAAATCATGGGCCGGGAATCTTTTGGTGTGGTCGGATTTGACCTTGGACCCCTCCTTCAAGGTCAAACGAGCATAGCCAAACTTAAAAGTGCTTATAACTCGCTTATTATTGGTCCTAGAGGTTTGGGATGGTAAACCAACCTATAGGAAATCATGGGCTGGGAATCTTTTGGTGTGGTCAGATTTGACCTTGGACCCCTCCTTCAAGGTCAAACGAGGATAGTACACAAAATCATGTGCAGGGGATCTATTGCTGTGGTCAGATTTGACCTTGGACCCTCCATCAAGGTCAAACGAGGATAGTCAAACTTAAAAGTGCTTATAACTCGCTTATTATTGGTTCTAGAGCTTTGGAATGGTAAACCAAAATCTAGGAAATCATGGGCTGGTAATCTTTTGGTGTGATCGGATTTGACCTTTGGCCCTTCTTTCAAGGTCAAATGAGGATTGCCAAAATTAGTGTTTATATCTTGCTTATTAAGCGTCCCTTGTTTGTGTATGGGAGAGCTTCAGGCTCCGCCGGCTCCGCATTTTGTTTTCCTTATAACTCTGTAACCATTAGGCGGATTCTTTTCAAATTTGGCAGGTTTAGGCAGTAGCCTTGGGGAATTTTTTTGAATATGCTGCAGTGACATTTCAACCAATCAGAGAGGTCACATGACCAAAAATGTCTTTTTTCGATGGGGAAGCTTGTCCGGATGATAACTTGAAAGGAATTTTATCAATTCACCTGAAACTTGGCAAATACATTCATTCTATTAAAATCTGGAAATCATTAGATTTTGGCATTGATTGGTCAAGAAATGGCCGAGTAATTAATGATTAATTAATCATTACGAATTTTCCAAATAAGGAAAACACAAAAATGCTTATATCTCGAAAACCGTGCTAGATAGAGCGATTTCGACGAAATTTTTGACCCGCAGGGTATCTCTGCGGAGTAGTTTTCCCAATTTTCACAAAATTTTTGTCTCGCCCAAAATGGCGGCCATTTGGAATTTTCGAAATTTTCGCAAAAATTGCAAAACACAAAAATGCTTATATCTCAAAAACCGTGCTAGATAGAGCAATTTCGACAAAATTTTTGACTCGCAGGATATCTCTGCGGAGTACTTTTCAAAAAATTTTTGTCTCGCCAAAAATGGCGGCCATTTTGAATTTTCGAAATTTTCACAAAAATTGCAAAACACAAAAATGCTTATATCTCGAAAACCGTGCTAGATAGAGCGATTTCGACAAAATTTTTGACCCACAGGGTATCTCTGCAGAGTAGTTATCCCAATTTTGAAAAAATTTTTGTCTCGCCAAAAATGGCGGCCATTTTGAATTTTCGAATTTTTCGCAAAAATTGCAAAACATAAAAATGCTTATATCTCGAAAACCCTGCTAGATAGAGCGACTTCGATGAAATTTTTGACCCACAGGGTATATCTGCAGAGTAGCCATGCCAATTTTCAAAAAAAATTTGTCTCGCCAAAAATGGCGGCCATTTCGAATTTTCGAATTTTTCGCAAAAATTGCAAAACATAAAAATGCTTATATCTCAAAAACCCTGCTAGATAGAGCGATTTCGACGAAATTTTTGACCTGCAGGGTATCTCTGCAGAGTAGCCATGCTAATTTTCAAAAAAATTTTGTCTTGCCAAAAATGGCGGCCATTTTGAATTTTCGAATTTTTGCGCAAAAATTGCAAAACACAAAAATGCTAATATTTCGAAAACCGTGCTACATAGAGCGATTTCGATGAAATTTTTTATCTTCAGGGTATCTCTGCAGAGCAGCTATCCCAAAGAGCTTTCACTTGGTGAAGTTTCAGACCCATAGCTAATTGCTCACCTACTCAAAAAGAGTAAATGTGAATTACCTCTAAAAGTATTGCAGATGGCCAATTTTTCTCAAATAACTCATTCACCTACTTTTGGAAGAGCTTTCACATGGTGAAGTTTCAGACCCATAGCCAATTACTCACCTACTCAAAATGAGTAAATGCGAATTATTTCTAAAAGTATTGCAGATAGCCAATTTTTCTCAAATAACTCATTCACCTACTTTTGGGAGAGCTTTCACATGGTGAAGTTTCAGACCCATAGCTAATTATTTACCTACTCAAAATGAGTAAATGCTAATTATCTGTAAAAGTATTGCGGATACCCAATTTTTATCAAATAACTCATTCATCTACTTGTGGGAGAGCTTTCACATGGTGAAGTTTCAGACCCATAGCTAATTACTCACCTACTCAAAATGAGTAAATGCGAATTATCTCTAAAAGTATTGCAGATAGCCAATTTTTCTCAAATAACTCATTCACCTACTTTTGGGAGAGCTTTCACTTGGTGAAGTTTCAGACCCATAGCTAATTACTCACCTACTCAAAATGAGTAAATGCGAATTATCTCTAAAAGTATTGCAGATAGCCAATTTTTCTCAAATTAATCATTCACCTACTTTTGGGAGAGCTTTCACTTGGTGAAGTTTCAGACCCATAGCTAATTACTCACCTACTCAAAATGAGTAAATGTGAATTATCTCTAAAAGTATTGCAGATAGCCAATTTTTCTCAAATAACTCATTCACCTACTTTTGGGAGAGCTTTCACTCTGTGAAGTTTCAGACCCATAGCTAATTACTCACCTACTCAAAATGAGTAAATGCGAATTATCTCTAAAAGTATTGCAGATAGCCAATTTTTCTCAAATAACTCATTCACCTACTTTTGGGAGAGCTTTCACTCTGTGAAGTTTCAGACCCATAGCTAATTACTCACCTACTCAAAATGAGTAAATGCGAATTATCTCTAAAAGTATTGCAGATAGCCAATTTTTCTCAAATTAATCATTCACCTACTTTTGGGAGAGCTTTCACTTGGTGAAGTTTCAGACCCATAGCTAATTACTCACCTACTCAAAATGAGTAAATGTGAATTATCTCTAAAAGTATTGCAGATAGCCAATTTTTCTCAAATAACTCATTCACCTACTTTTGGGAGAGCTTTCACTCTGTGAAGTTTCAGACCCATAGCTAATTACTCACCTACTCAAAATGAGTAAATGCGAATTATCTCTAAAAGTATTGCAGATAGCCAATTTTTCTCAAATAACTCATTCACCTACTTTTGGGAGAGCTTTCACTCTGTGAAGTTTCAGACCCATAGCTAATTACTCACCTACTCAAAATGAGTAAATGCGAATTATCTCTAAAAGTATTGCAGATAGCCAATTTTTCTCAAATAACTCATTCACCTACTTTTGGGAGAGCTTTCACTTGCTGAAGTTTCAGACCCATAGCTAATTACTCGTCTACTCAAAATGAGTAAATGCGAATTATCTCTAAAAGTATTGCAGATAGCCAATTTTTCTCAAATAACTCATTCACCTACTTTTGGGAGAGCTTTCACTTGGTGAAGTTTCAGACCCATAGCTAATTACTCACCTACTCAAAATGAGTAAATGCGAATTATCTCTAAAAGTATTGCAGATAGCCAATTTTTCTCAAATAACTCATTCACCTACTTTTGGCAGAGCTTTCACTCTGTGAAGTTTCAGACCCATAGCTATTTATTCACCTACTCAAAATGAGTAAATGCTAAGGATACCCAATTTTTATCAAATACTCATTCATCTACTTGTGGGAGAGCTTTCACATGGTGAAGTTTCAGACCCATAGCTAATTACTCACCTACTCAAAATGAGTAAATGCGAATTATCTCTAAAAGTATTGCAGATAGCCAATTTTTCTCAAATAACTCATTCACCTACTTTTGGGAGAGCTTTCACTTGGTGAAGTTTCAGACCCATAGATAATTATTCACCTACTCAAAATGAGTAAATGTGAATTATCTCTTAATAGTATTGCAGATAGCCAATTTTTCTCAAATAACTGATTCACCTACTTTTGGAAGACCTTTCACACACGAAAATGAAAAATTGTGAATATCTCGGAAAAGCTATTTCTTCTGCTTTAATGCTCGGCGGGAGATACACACCACGGCAGTGGTCTTGACAAAAAATTTTGTCTCCCCAAAAATGGTGGCCATTTTGAATTTTCAAAGTTTTTGCAAAACACAAAAATGCTTATATCTCGAAAACCGTGCTATATGGAGCGAACTCAACAAAATTGTGGACCTGCTGGGTATCTCTGCAGAGTAGCCATGCCAATTTTCAAAATATTTTTGTCTCGCCAAATATAGCGGACATTTTTAATTTTTTTGTTTTTTGCAAAACACAAAAATGCTTATATCTTGAAAACCGTGCTAGATAGAGCAGACTGCGCTGACTTTGGTTGCCACAACAGTATAAGGCTAGAAACGAAGCATTTCCTTAATACTTTAGCACTCACCCTTTATATCCTTTTCGGGACGCTTTGTTTTTGCTATGCAAAAACATTATCTTTTTTTTTTGCGAGCGATCCTCTAGTTCGTATTCCTAGAGGTTTGCAGTGTCACACCAACCTATAGGAAATCATGGGCTAAGAATCTTTTGATATGGTCAGATTTCACCTTGGGCTTCTCCTTCAAGGTTAAGCGATGTTACAATGGCTTTGGTGAGTTTTCTTCTGGTGGATATAATTTGCATCGGTTCTCCGATGCGATAGGTCTAGTTTTGTATGTAAGGTTAGTAAAGTTACCTTACATATAATGACTTTTTACTTCCCAATGCTGTTCAGGGTCTAATGGCCTTATATTTCCTGACATGTATGAGTGCTTTATGAATACCAAAAATCTGTGAACATACTTGAAAAAGATATGGTACAAATTTGAGCCTTTAGCAAAGCTAAATCCTGGCCAAATTTTTCAGGCTGAAAATGGAAATTATAATGATATATTACAAGTTACAGTCTCCTATTTTCTGAACTTGTTGGAAAAAATAATATTTTGTTTTGTAAATTTTCATTTTAATATAAACTAATAAGGAAAATATAAATTAATTATTTAATAATGGAGAGTGTATAGGAATTGATAATATTGATATTTTTGGAGAGCTGACGGTTGGACAGATTTTGAGACAGGTGTAGTTGGTGGGTGACTGTCTGGTTCATAAAACTGGGTGGAGGAGCTCTGTGATGACTAGACATTTACTCACACCCTACCATGTCATGAGCAACAAGCTAACCGACCACAGGACATGACCCCAGTGACATCATCTTGATGTCATAAGGTGGCCGATATTGAGATATCATGACTGATAAGCTGTAATTTCAAAATAGCGGTATCATGGTAACAGAAGATGTTTTAGAGTTTAAGCGAATGATCAATTATCCAGGGAGTGGAGATACTATGTCAAATCCTGTTGAAAAATGCCTATCCCTTGTCATAATATTTACTGCTAGTATTTTCCTTTGAATGAACATTTTGGAGTACATAGTAGTTAGTGTTGCATGGTATCGAATAATAATATATATATCGATATCAAATATTTTTGCCTTCTGTATCGATCAATATTGAAATATTGGATCATGGATGTTTTCCGAGAAAGAGCTTCCAAACGCTTTCGCGAGTTTTAGTAGTTTCCCAAAACATAAACAAATATGGCATTTCCACTTGAGCGGTAAGTGAAATTTGACAAAAATGATAGGAAAACCAATAGATTTTTAAAATTTTATATTTTATTTGAATGGAAAACAGCTTAATTGCATCTATTATGTACTATGTTCTGATATTGATATTGTACCCTACATTATCGATATCCGTATATTTAGCCTGGATTAGGGCTGTTATCATAAGTGATTTCTGTAGATCGAGCATCACCTGTTAGATACGAGTTGAATTCTAGTAAATGACACAAATATAAATGAAATAACAATGTCCAAATATTGTCATCAAGGGATCTGCCATTAATGTGTTTAGCACCATTTTATTGCAAAGAAATATATTTTGTTGCGGGCAGATATGTATGGGCACTTTATGGGACAACCACGTAAATAAGGGACATAAAAAAACAGGCATTGCTCATTGATTTTTACCCCACAGCCCTTAAGGGTGGGTGGGTGGGCAGCGGGAAAAAGTTTGTCTGGGCTGTATCTGAGAAACTGTAAGGTGTAGGAAGTTGATACTTGGTAGGGACACTGGTTTGGGGGTGTAGGTGTGCAACGTCATGATCTGACCTTGATTTGACCTTGCTGTAGTAACCTTGATCTATAAAATCTTGTCTGGGCTATATCTCGGAAACTGTAAGGTGTAGGATGTTGATACTTGGTAGGAACATTGGTTAGCGGGTGTAGGTGTGTAACGTCATGGTCTGACCTTGATTTGACCTTGGTATATTGACCTTGACCTATAAAATCTTGTCCGGGCTATATCTCGGAAACTGTATGTTGTAGGAAGTTGATACTTGGTAGGGACATTGGTTAGGGGGTGTAGCTGTGCAACGTCATGGTCTGACCAGGATTTGACCTTTGACCATGCCATAGTGACCTTGACCTATAAATTCTTGTCCTGGCTATATCTCGGAAACCGTGATTTGTAGGAAGTTAATACATACTAGGGACATTGGTTAGGGGGTGTAGGTGTGCAACGTGATGGTCTGACCTTGATTTGACCTTGCCGTAGTGACCTTGACCTATAAAATCTTGTCCGGGCTATATGTAGGAAACCGAGGAAGTTGATGCTTGGTAGGGACATTGGTTAGGGGTTGTAGGTGTGCAGCAGTGACCTTGATCTTTAAAAATCTTGTTACGCCTTTGGGTCTGTCTTTTGATGCAGATTAAGCACTGTTAAAGTCATATTAGAATTCATTAAGAATTTTACTTTTACAACTTCCCATTGTAACAGATGGACTTTCATCAAGTGAGCCACAGATTTTGCTCCAACACCACACATAAGCATTCATTGAATGTATTACCACTTCTGTATGCATGGTAATAATCAAAACATCTAAACCATAATTCGGCCATGCCAGATGTCGATAAAGAGTACATGCATTATCTTTCTCTTAGACATTATTTTGTCTATCTAACCATTGTTTGGACCTTTACATAACTGACAGTGCTCTGAAAGTATCCTGAACTTTGTACTGATACAGTACTTCTATATCTCATGGTGTTAAAAATATTTCCCTAGGCTGTGGGGTAAGGGCATCTCTGATGCTGTCTTTATGGTTACATAAATTGCAAAAGTGCTAGTTTGTAACAAGATTAGTATATCATTATTTATTTCTTAAAAAGTCAAGTTTGAATTGCATAAATCGGTGTGTTCCCCAAATATCGCCCACCGAGTTAGACTCGAGTTTCGGTCAACTTGTCACAGCACAATCAATAAATATTTCAACATCGATAAACAATACCAGCACTACTGTAGTTGCATGTACTGTGACCAGATTTCATTTATATTTGAATGATTTGAATGAAAAGCTTCTGTCCCTTACTCTTAATCTGTCCTTCTGCCATAGTAGAATTCACAGCAAACACGATTTGTTTACGATGCACACTCCCTGACGACCAAATTAAAAGTGAGGCTCACAGGGGTTATGCTGGACCAGGCGCCTGCGCGGTCATGCGCATACATACTGGTACCATCACCAACAAGAATATTTGTTTTAAAGAATAATATTCTGGTCTGGTTGTCTTTTGTACGCTCCCTCTAACACGTAAGCACTAGTGAGGATAAGGTAAGTATTTAACTTATAAAAAGTTAAATTACAATAAAATTTTTACAATTTACCATGTTTTACACAACATTTTTGTTAAGTTAAAACCATGGTGACTGTAGACTAGGGACGTCATCGTGTAGAAGTTTGCTGTCTCGATACCGTGAGCAAAACAGTGGGCGATATCACAGTATTTATCGCTAAGTTAATATCTACATTTCAACTTCATATTTTTAATTCAAACCATTTTAAAACCAGTAAAATTTCATAAATAACATAGTTTTTTTTACTTTATCAAGGGTACAATATACAAGAATCTTAACTTGAGATCCATTTGCAGTTACGAGTTCAGGCGCTTCGATCTGCGCAAGTGAAACTCGAGTTTTTGAAAACGTCAATATTTTCACCATCTAAGTCTGACACTTCACCAGGACAATAGATTTATCCAAAATTTTCATAAGGATATTGCATTTTTACTTTATTCTGGCTTAAATCAATAAAGATTTAGCTTAAATTATATCGTGAAAGCCATTTCCAGGTAAAAATTTTGGCTCACGTATGGTTAAGTAAAATATTTTCCATATTAATGGCTAACAAACGAAATATTTTATCCCGAAAATTACTCGAGTTGAACTTAGTTCAGCTCACTTCTAACAAGTGATGCTCGATCTGCAATTTTAGCTCACGATCCCACCACTAGTTGGGAGATGTAGGTATGCAACATCATGGTGTGACCTTGATTTGACCTTTAATCTTGTTGTGGTGACCTTGACATTTAACATTTTGGCTAGGGTGTATATTTGAAACCGTAGAGTGTCTGATGTTATTTTGTCCACTTAAACATTATGTGGACCTTTATATAACTGACACTGCTTTGAAAGTTTCCTGATCTTTGTACCGTTTCACATCTGTATTTCATCATTCGTGGTGTCTAATGATAATTCTCCAGGTTGTGTGGAATGGGCGTGTCTGATGCTATTTTACCACTGTGTCCAGTTTAATGGGCTGAATCATAATGCATCATCATGGTTGTTGTGCTATGTTGACACTTTGATAAATACGTTTATATGTCAATTTTTACCAACAAACAACTGTCAGTAAGAGTTTGCATCCATTTTTACTGCAAAATAAGACCATTTTCTGATTCTCATTGCACCAAAATAATATTGAACCATCAAGTAGCATAGATATTGTCATAATATTGGGAAGGATTGATTAATTTGACTGAAAATTGTTAATGATTATTGCTACTAGTAACAGATATAGAGTTGCAAATTTGTCCGTGCTTGTAGCTGAATCTTTTTGTATGTAAAAAACTGAGGATACATAATACGATAGGCTACATATTGGCTCATATTTTCAGGACAAGTTTGAAGCCGTTATTGACGGTGAAATCTGCAGTTCTCCCAGTTTTGACTACATTGAGATCAAACTGAAAAGCAGTACTGGTGGAATTCAGTGCATAAAGTTACTGTATGAAGATATACTGTTAGAAAACCCGACTCTGGTTCAAATAACAGTGGACAATGCTGAGGGTATGTAGTGGGCCCTATCTGTGCTTATGTTTATCCCCTATGAGATGTTGCCCTAGTACTGTCACTACTGCAATGTCCAGGTTGGTGTTTTACTTCAAATTTGGGGGCCACGGTGGCAGAGTGGTAATGCTCATCTCTCACTTCTGAGGTCGGGGTTCGGTTCCCGGCCCTACCTCAAGTGGGAAAGCTGGTAGTTGCTTGCAGTTTGTCAGTAGTTTACAGTACAGAACCTTGACCAACTGTATGTACTGGTTTCCTCTGCCCTTCTAACTCCCCGTCGTGATATGATCTGTACAGTGTTGAAAGCGACGTAAAACCCCAAATAAATAAATTTACTTCAAATGTAATAGCTGGGGTCATATTAGGATAGGTTCTTGGCATTGCCATTTGTGGAAGTCTAATCCACACAAAGGTGACAGTGTGATTTGATACCAAACCTGCTAATCCACTAGGCCACTGAGGACCTCTCTTTTGTCACCACAAGTAAACAGAAGATTGCAGAAATCTGAAGAAATTCCATTGCTATTTCCTTGTGAAGAAATGTCCATGTTTTTGTTTTACAAGTTTCACTCCCTCTGTTTGAATTGGGGAGTCCCGGAATTGGAACGCCTTTACAAGATTTTTGGGTCTAAAGGTTTGTCAGTGTTCCACAGCCTAAACCCATGCACAGATTATTACCAATTTTTCAGGGTATGTTTTCCCCAAGAGGATCGAAGGCAGATTAGGTTTTGGGGGGTATCCGACAGCAACTGTTGCCATGGAAAAATTTTTGGGTCTTCAAGTTTGTGGGTGCTCCACAGCCAAAACCCATTTACGATTTTCACCAAATTTTCAGGGTATGTTTACCCTAAGAGGATCTAAAGCTGATGAGGTTTTGGGGGGTGTCTGGTAAAAACTGTTGCTGTGGCAACACTTTTAAGATTTTTGGGTCTTCAAGTTTGTGGGTGTTCAAAAGCCAAAACCCATTCACAGGTTTTCACCAAATTTTCAGGGTAAACATAAGAGGATCTAGAGCTGATTAGGTTTGGGGCTTATCCGGTAAGAACTGTTGCCATGGCAACACTTTAAATAGTTTTCAGTTTTAAACTTGATATGTTCTAAAATTTAAGATATTGCAGCTAGCCATGTCAGATTTGTACAAAATGTAAATGGCTAAGAAAGCTTGCCTGAGAGTAATTTTGGCCTTGTTTTGAAAACAAAATGGCTGCCATATCACATCTTTTATGTCAGATGGTGGGGAGGGGGGGGGGGGGGGGAGGGGGTGCTGTCAAATAGCCATAATATCTCCCTTATCATTGGTCCTAGGGGTTCCGAATGGGAAAACAACTTCTTGGAACTCATGGTCTGCAAGTCTTTTGCAAGTGTTAAATTTGACCTTTGACCCCTGCTTCAATGTCATGTAGGGTCGTCATACTAAAGGGGCCTTATATCTCCCTTATAATAGGTTCTAGGGCTTCAAAATGTGAAAACAACTTGTAAGAAATAATGGCCTGTGAATCTTATATCTGACAACATTTCTTGGAATCTGTATACTTCTTACAAGTTGTTCCTAAGATTTTCCCAAATCTTAATGTTGTTGCCCATTTAGTTGTACCTGCGAGCTGGGGTGCTTGCCTGCCAAGGCTGGCTGTTTTTTTTTTTCATTTGATCTTGACCTTTGACCTTGCTGTAGTGACCCTTACATTTAAAATCTTGTCTGGACTATGTCTCAATCTATAATTTGTTGATATTTGGTGTGGATATTGGTTAGGTGCACAACATTATGGTGTGATCTTGATTTGACCTTGCTGTAGTCACCTTCACCTTTAAAACTTTGTCATGGCCATATCTCAGAAACTGTAATGTGTAGGAATTAAGCGTCCCTCAAGGGACGCTTGTTTGTGTATGGAAGGATATCTGGCTCTGCCGGCTCCGCATTTTATTTTCCTCATAACTCTGTCACCGCTGGGCGGATTCTTTTCAAATTTGGCAGGTGTATGCAGTAGCCTGGGGGAATTTTTTTGAATATACTGCAGTGACATTTCGACCAATCAGAGAGGTCACATGATCAAAAATGTCTTTTTTATTGCGTTAATACATCCTATCCAATGGACAATTGCTTTACCGGTCGACGCGACCGGTCCTGCCAAACGACAGAAAAAGTCATTGTGTATAAATACCAGCAGGACCGGTCCAGAGTGTACATCCGCCAGGTGTCGCCTCGTGCATACTTCCTGTCTAGTCAGAATGACGTCATCGCGTCTTTTTTCGTTTGGCGCATGAGTGTACAGACGTGTTTTTTGCTGTGTTATTAAACACGAAGATTTTTTAAAAACTACCAATTTTATTTGAACTGTATTTATTTTCATCAATTCTACCTTACTTCTGGAGTATTATGGCGTCCCCTGGACAAAGCAGAGGGACTTGTGGCCACGCTATGGCTCTGTTTGACTCACATACCAAGTGTGCTCGTTGCCGTGATAAGGGGCTAGGCCAGGACCCGTGTGTTGAGAAGAAGGACTGTGCTATATGCAATAGTTTCACTGAAGATCAGAAACTACAGTTGGCCACCCCTACTTACAGAGCTAGGAAAGATAAAGAGCTCCAGAAGAAGAATATCGCCTCTCCCTCCCTTGTAGATCCGTCTACTGTTACTGTTGTTGGGAAGGTTGAGAGTGGCAAGGGTGACTCCAGTGATCGAGGCAAAACCCCTACTAAGAAGAAGAAGGCCTCTCACAAGTCACCTAAGAAGATTTCCAAGCCTCCAAAGAACCCAGATCTTCAATCTGACCTTAAGAAGTTAGATGACAAGGCGTTTTACACACCTGGAGGCTCTTTTCCTGTCCAAGACCTTTCAGCTCCCGGTGGAACCGGTTCAGAGCTCCAATGTGGTGGTGTCAGAGAAACCTTTTCTCCCACCAGCTCAGCAGTCCACTAGCCAGAAACCTGATGTCGGTGTAACTGGCAAGAAGAAGAAGGCAGCCACCCAGCCTGTTGAGGCTCCTGGTGTGAAGAAATTAGCCACCCAGCCTGCTGAGGCTCCCGGTGCTGGTGCAGAGATCCATCCCACCAGCCAAGCTATAGTGCCCCCTGCCGGTACTTCACCTAGTGGTCGACCTGAGGTTCAGCCCCCAGGTCCCACTACCCAGCCTTCCACTGCTTCTGATCAACCGGAAGATTTTGCTTCAGATGATGACCAGTTTACTGATAACTTTGACCTCAGTCTGGACGAGGAGGGTGAACTTTCTGAAGTGCTATCACAGGGTCCGGATTGTGAAGAGCTTACAGACCCGGATCAAGAGTTGAGTTCAGAACAGACCTACAGAGACTCTCCGTGGTGTTAGGTCTTTCATGGGCTGGGATCAAGTTCCAGAGTTTGATTCGTCTTCTTCTACACAAGATGACAACCCCTTTGCCGGTGCCAAGTCACATATTCCCGGTAAAGTGTCGGTGAAAGTTCTGGTAGATGACTGGTTATGCCGGAAGTTTGAAAAGCTCAACATTACTGTGCAGGAGGGTTACCCATCACAGGCTTCAGAAACTGCCGGGTTGGTTAGGGATCAGTTTGTTAAATCCCAAGGACTCTTAAATGGTACGACATGTACACTGATAAGAAGGACTTCTCCAGATCAAAGGTTTTTTCCTGGACTAACCAACCGGCACGCCTCAACAGCAGTCTTCCTCGCATTGCCAATCGTTCTCTGCCTTCTGCTCCAGCCTCCAGACCTGTATCGCAGGACACATTGAGGAAGGGGGAGAGAGCAGCGAGAGATCAGAGTTACATGTGTAACCAGTAAGGCTGAAACGATTAGCAAATTTTGGTGGCCGGGTAGTCGCTTGCATTAACCGTCGACTAATCGATTAATTGTTTCTGACGTTTAGCATGTATGAGAAATATCGAAAACGTGTGTTCCGGATGGTTCCCGATGTAAACAAACAAAATGGCGGATCGCGAGATGCTTAAAACCAAAGAATTCACCAGATTATTGGATAATTGGCCAAAAATGTAATATTTTGATATTTTAAAAATAAAATGCACATAAAATGCTTTAATTTGATACGTTTTAAGGTCTTAACTCGAGATACCCATGGTTACAACGATTGCGTAAAATCCGCTATATGGTGATATATAAGGAAAACAATTAACCGACTTCATAACATTGGCGTCGACTAGTGCTTTGATAACCTACTAATCGACTAGTACGAATAATCGTTTCAGCTTTAGTAACCAGGCTGCAGGACTCTATGACAACCCAACTTAAGTTACTGCAGAATGACAAAGGCAAAGGAAAAACCACCGTGAAAACTCACCAGGCCATTGAGGAACTAGACTTTCTGATCACCTTTAACAAGAGCATAACACAGGCTATGGCCAGGACTATGCAGGACTTATCAGAAGGAGTCTTTATTAATGTTGCTAACCTTACCCTGACAAGGAGGGACAGTTACTTGGATTATGTGAAAGCAGGGATTAAACAGGACACGTTGAATGCTCTTAGGACTGCACCCCTGCATACGAGTGCCTTATTCCCAGACCACCTCATTACCAAAGCTGAGGAAGAAATAAGTCACCACGAAGAAAAACGCACTTCCAGTCCTTCACACAAGGGTTCCCAACGCTTTCACCCTTACAATCAACCCGGGAAACAGCAACAACCGGATCAGGACAGGAAATCCGGTTTACCTGCTTGGAAACAGCTGGGTAGAAGGCGTGGACAAAAATCTCACCGGGGTAAAACTGCTTCTTACTCTCTGTGACCTGCTAAGTCACAGAAGCAGTATAAATGACAATTATTGTGTTCAGTGTGTAACAGGACAGGGAGATCCCGTAAATGTGACCGTACAGGACTGTTTTGTAAATCACAGTTTAAAGACAAGAACTCGGTTACCTGTATTACCTCATGTTCATTTTGCCGAAGGGTCGTCACAAAAGAAAGACGTAATTCCCGAACATCAAATGCTAATAAAATCTGTGAAAGGTGTTTCCTGTGTAAATCAGTTGTGTTCTGCACAAAGTGTCAAAAATGTCCCACCTGTTGCAGCAAATTCTCCTGACGGGTCAAGATTGCACGATTTTTGGGCCAAATGGGCAGCCCTAGGCGTTTGCCCCAAGGTTATATCAGTCCTCAGGGAAGGCTACATTCTCCCCTTCCGGTCCAGACCTCACCTGACCAGAAATCCCACAGTAACAAGCTGCTATGTAGATCCTCACAGGAACAGCTACCTGTTGGAGGCATTGCATCAGCTGTTAAACAAAAATGCTGTAGAGTTGGTTCAAAATCCATAGTCCCTGGGTTTTTACAACCAGTTATTCCTTGTCCCAAAACCCAACCACCGGTGGCGTCCCATCTTGGATCTGAGCAAACTAAACAAATTCTTAAAAACACAGTCTTTCAAAATGGAGACACCAGAGACAAGACGAACCTCCCTCCAGGCAGGGGAGTGGGTGACCTCCATCGACTTCAAAGACGCATACTTCCATATACCAATAAACAGCCAGTCCAGGAAGTATATGCGTTTTCAGATTCAGGACAAAGTTTACCAATTCAAAGCACTACCCTTTGGCCTCTCCACAGCCCCCCTGTGATAGCCAAAGAAGTAAAATGGCTAGCAGTGAAGCAGGGTATAAGGATCCACCAGTACTTAGACGACTGGTTAGTCAGGGCCACATCCCACCGGGCTTGTCTTCAACAGACACAAACCTTAGTGACCCTCTGTCGAGAATTGGGCTGGATAGTGAACGAGGAAAAATCAGAACTGGAACCCATGCAAGTTTTCAATTTCGTAGGTTACCAGTTCGACCTGAGAGAGGGCAGGGTCAGACCCACCACAGAGCATTGGGAGACCCTACAGTTGAAGATACGAGAGATTTTAACCAACCCATTGTGTCCGGTCCGAAAATTCATGTCCCTGATCGGACTACTGACTGCTACAGAAAAGCAGGTACACTTGGGCAGGTTACATATGAGACCCATACAGTGGCATCTCAAGAACAACTGGAGATTACCAGAAATGCTGGAGAAGATCATTCCCATTCCATAATCACTCCACCCACCTCTAGAGTGGTGGCTGGAGGAAAGCAATGTTATCACAGGTCAGCCCTTACACCCTCTAGCACACACACTGCAGATCTTTACAAACACATCAAAAGAAGGGTGCGGCGCTCACTTAAACGAGCACATAGCAAGGGGAAACTAGTCACTCCCGGAAAGCAAACTGCACGTAAACTATCTAGAGTTAAAAGCAGTTCTTCTGGCATTAAAGGAATTCCAAGCTCTCTGTACAAACAAGGTAGTTCTCATTGCCACCGACAACACTACTGTGGTAGCTTACATAAACAAGGAAGGGGGAATGAGATCAGGCCCTCTGTGTGCCCTTCTTTGGAGAATGATGACCTGGTGTACCAGAAATCAAGTTACACTGAAAGCCAGGCACATCCCAGACCATCTAAACGTGATAGCAGACAAACTATCCAGACTGGGCCAAACCATTCAAACAGAATGGTCCCTCAACTCAGAGATTTTCCAGGCCATATGCAACCGGTGGCACGGGCCTCAAGTGGACCTGTTTGCCACCAGGTTCAACAGAATGCTCCCACAATTTGT
This sequence comes from Sabellastarte sp. h YS-2021, assembly GCA_964017235.1. Lineage (NCBI taxonomy): Eukaryota > Metazoa > Annelida > Polychaeta > Sabellida > Sabellidae > Sabellastarte > Sabellastarte sp. h YS-2021. Next base: position 67,709,502 of record OZ024936.1, read on the forward strand.
CTCTCCAGTCCCAGACCCCCAGGCTTGGGCAGTGGATGCTCTCAGCATGTCGTGGGAGGGACTGGACCCTTATGCTTTCCCACCAGCAGTCATCTTGGGCAAAGTGGTGGAGAAGTTACAGGACTACCCTTGCAACAGAATCATTCTGATTGCTCCAGGGTGGCCCAACATGCCCTGGTTTTGGGATCTAGTGGCAATGTCCAGCCAGATTCCACTGTGCCTTCCCAACATTCCAAGCTTATTGTCTCAACCATTCAACCAGGTTCCACACAAGAACCTGTCAAATCTGAATCTACAAGGCTCCTCAGAGAGTATCAACCACTGATCTGTCTATGAGGCAAAGTGGACCATTTTTACAAAGTGGTGCCTCAGTAATCAGGTGGACTTCAGGGCACCACCTCTAAAGGCCATAGCTGACTTCCTCCTGTACTTGTTCCAGGTCAGGAAGTTACAACCAGGCACCATTGAGGGATACAGATCAGCCATTGCTGACAAGTTAGGCAATGTACCTCTCAATGTCAGCCGAGATGAGAATCTCACCGGTCTCCTGGATAGTTTCCATAGAGACAGACCTAAGGGCAGGAGGGGTATCCTCTCCTGGAACTTGTCCCTGGTTTTACACCGGCTGACCAAGGCACCCTTTGAACCCCTTAAGGAGGCTTCACTAAAACACTTGACTTTCAAGACTGTTTTTCTATTAGGCTTGGGTTCAGGTAAACGCAGAAGTGAGATTCATGCTTGTTACACAAAAACATCAGACACCAAGCAGATTGGTCCAAGGTGTCCTTATACCCCTCACCCAGCTTTTTTTCCAAGAATCAGCTGGCCAAGGAGGGTCCAGATAGTGTGGCCCTGGTGGTCATTCCAGCCCTGGCCCCCACTCTGGATAAATCACTCAAGGGTGACAGGTCACTGTGTCCAGTTAGAGCTTTACACTACTATTTGGACAGGACCTCTGACCTCAGGCAAAGCAAGGAGTTGGTTTTTGTCTCCTTCAAGAAGGGTTTTGACAAAGACATCTCCCCTGCCACGGTCTCCTCATGCATCAAACAGACTGTGATCCTATGTTATGAGCCCTCTGATCAACAGGCCCTGTCTCTACATCAGGTTAAAGCCCATGATGTAAGGGCCTTTGCAGCTTCTAAGGCTTTCCAATCTGGAATTTCCTTAGACCAAATTTTGTCAGCCTGCCACTGGAAATCTCAACACCTTCACACAATTCTATCTGAAGGATGTGGCCTGGGCTAACTCAGAGCTTTTCCATTTAGGCCCTGTGGTGGCTGCTCAGCAGATCCACCAACAGGCCCAATAATGAGGAGACATTTTCTGTAAATATGTACATAGTGTATATACTAATACTTAGATAAGTATAAATCAATCAAAAAAAAACAAAAAAAAAACTGTGACATGCTTCCTTTGGGAGGTTTATTTCTTGAGACTGAACTCATCCCTCATCCGGAATCTGGGTAACGACCTTAGGCCTTATTGGACTCCCTGGTTCAGGGCTACCTAGGCCTTAGAAGTTGTTAGTTTTGAGTTCTTTTAAGTCCCTAGTAACTTACCCGCCGGCCAAGCGGTAGTTATTCAGCAATTGTCCATTGGATAGGGTATTAACTTTTAAAAATTTAATTTACTTATTAAATTTGCAATTTTCGATGGGTAAGTTTCTCCGGATGATAACTTGAAAGGGATTTTATCAATTCACCTGAAACTTGGCAAATACATTCATTCTATTAACATCTGGAAATCATTATATTTTGGCATTGCTTGATTAAGAAATGGCTGAGTAATTAATGATTAATTAATCATTATGAAATTTCCAAATAAGGAAAACACCAAAATGCTTATATCTTGAAAACTGTGCTAGATAGAGCGCTTTTTGACGAAATTTTTGACCCGTGGGGTATCCCTGCAGAGTAACCATGCCAATTTTCAAAAAAAAATTTGTTTCGCCAAATATGGTGCCATTTTGAATTTTCAAATTTTTCGCAAAAATTACAAAACACAAAAATGCTTATATCTGGAAAACCGTGCTAGATAGAGGGATTTCGACAAAATTTTTGAACCACAGGGTATCTCTGCAGAGTAGCCATGCCAATTTTCAAAAAAAAAAAAAAATTGTTTCGCCAAAAGTGGTGGCCATTTTAAATTTTCGAATTTTTTGCAAAAATTGCAAAACACAGAAATGCTTATGTCTTGAAAACCAGCAGACTACGCTGACTTTGGTTGCCACAACAGTATAAGGCTAGAAGCAGAGCATTTTCTTAATACTTCAGCACTCACCTTTATATCCTTTTGCGGGACGCTTTGTTTTTGCTGTGCAAAAACATTATCTTTTTTTTGCGAGCGATCCTCTAATTTAATTTTGGGATGAATCATTGTTTGGGGAGTGTTGGTATGTTTAAAATCATGTTGTGACCTTTATGGGCTAAGGATTTTTCAAGATATTTGGGAGCAATGCTTACAGAGTCTGTTAGGATTGGTTGTGATTTCCCAGCTTGTTGTGGTGGGTTGACAAAATGTCAAACATGTTTAGTATTTCACAGACAGTGTTCGAAACTCGTGCAAAAACGTTAATGGCTGTCGGGCTTGTAACCTTGGAAAGTGGGAAGCCCTAGACAAAAGTTGCGAGTTTTATTAGAACTGGATATTTTCTAAGACAGAAAAAAGTGAAAAATATAAAAGTCGCAAGTTCTATTGATTTGTTTTGATGATTGGTTAAAGTTAAGGTGTACATCATTTTCAACAACTAAGGTCATAATAACTGAGACAGGCTCGCAGCATTGCCACTTGTGGGAATGGAACCCACACAGAGGTAACAGCCTATGGTAAATTAAAAGCCAGGCTTGTTAACCATGAGGTAAAACAAAAACCATAACTCTTGTTTTATTATGCTACAATAGCTTACCATGTGGGACTGAATGCTGTTCTCGGATGGCCGCCAGGCCCGGCCAACATCTAAGAAAAAAAGACATTTATAGTTGGCCGTAGCCTCAGGTTGTCATCACGTGAGCTACCCCATTTGTCTTCTCCTTTCTCATTGGCCGCCGCCATATTGGAATATTTTGTGAAGTTTTTCTGCCGTTTTCTACTTATATCTCAGTTCATTTATATTGTTGGATGTCTATTTTCAGCCATTTTGTTTATTAATTATCAAAGCACGTATTGCATAACTTTCCGTCCAGTCGGATAAGTATTTTTTCTTTTATTCTTGTTGTGAATTTTTGCCTTGGCTAGGCTCTTTATGTGATCGGGTCCTCCTCTTTTATTGCGTTTGAACATGTCTTCTCACCAATCCAGTAGAGGTAAACCCCGTGCATCTAAATGCCATCATTTCTGTCATGCTTTCGACACTCATAACTACTGTCCTACCTGCAGAGAGGCAGGCAAGGGAGATGATCCCTGTGTCACTTTCATCTCACCTTGTGATATCTGTGCTTTCTTCACGGAAGAACAGCTAACTAAGATTACTCATAGGAAGAGATATGTAAAGAAACCTGATAAGAAAGCTGACAAAAATGTTCAAGAATTGGATTTATTGGGCGATAATTCTGTTGAATCCTTTGCGGGCTCACAAGCAGACCTCGAGAGTGCTGCTGACCATCTTTTTACTTCCCCGCCTCGCCCTCAACCTCTTGCCTTCAAGGTTTTATCATTAAAAACTCCAGCTAAAACTGTCCCACCAACACCAGGTACTGCCTTACAGCGGAAATTAGAAACAAAGCTCGAGAAGTCCTTGGGATCTCGGCTAGACATTCAACTAGATCAAAAGAGGGGTGCTTCCCAGCCTTACCTCCTCTTCTTGACTCTCATAGTCGCGTCAATGACGCCTCAGGTCTCAATGTTATTTCTGTCGAGGAACCCTCGAGGTTGCCCTCGGCCCAACCAAAGAAATCTTCTCACTCTTTCAAACTATGTTGTGGCCCCGAGCTGAGCCTCGGACCACTACTCTGATCATTCTGATGAACCTCGGCCTGCACCTAGCAGAGCCAAGACACATACTGATAAATCTAAACACAAATCTAGGTCCAGATATGTACCTTCTTCCTCAGAGGAGGATCAGTCCTCTGAGGTCAGACATAGGTCTCCAAAACCTTCTAGGAAGACCTACACTGATCAAGACCATCCCCAACATGACCCAGATCCTCCTTACTACAGGGAAGTAGCTCTGTCTGACATCACCTCTCAGTATGCAGGCAGGAGCTCAGGCCAAGAGGCCCTTCATCTATGCTGCCTCTGAACTCCATTATCAACCAAGACTTTCAAGCAGCAAATTTACCTGAGGGTAAATATATCAAGGCTCCTCCTTCCACTGCCAAGTGGTACAAGGTGGGACAACCTTGTTACGAGGACAGGATGCAAGAACTAAATACAGACTTTGCGAAGATCTGTATTTCTCCTAAGCCCTCTGGGGCCACTATGGGCAAGGTTCCCCTACCAATTCTCAAAGAATTGGAACACCAGGCGAGACAGAATATCTCCATGCTTAACTTCACTACCACCTTTGCCAAGACTTCTTCTTCCTGCAATTCCACTCTGGAAAAGTGCCAACATAGTTTGAAGTCGACCTTTAAGAAGGTCAAATCTCAGATCAGGAAAGGTGCCGACCCTGAAAAGGTAGCAGAGCGTGGATACGAGGAAGCCTGTGAATACCTGGATCTCTGGAACAAGAAACTCCTTATCCAGCACAGGGATTTGCTGAGACAAGTCAAGGCTCATATACTCCAGAGGGAGTTATATTCCATGGGCAACACCGGCTTGCTTAGGCGCGAAGCCGAAATGACCCTGTTACAACCACATTTAGGGGAGACGAGACGTCAGGAACTCAGGAATGCGTCCTTTTTATTGCGTTAATACATCCTATCCAATGGACAATAGCTTATCCGGTCGGCGCGGACCGGCCCGCCAAACGTCAGAAAAAGACGTCCTGTGTCTCCACCGGCTAGGCCGGTCCAGTACTGTGCACTCGCCAGATGGCGTGTCGTACTTACTTCCTGTCTAGACAGAGTGACGTCATAGCATCTTTTTCGTTTGGCACGTGGCTGTGCACAAGGAGATATTTACTCTGCCAGATATTCTGTTTTTCACATCGGACATTTTATTCTAGTGGTATTTTTTCTAGGGCTGCAAGCGAGCCTGAAAATGCGCCTCGATTCCTCGTTTTGGAAGAATCGACTCGGACTCGGTAAATCGCTTGATTATCGCCCACGAAATAAACTCTTCATATTTTGACATATCCTGCCTTATAAAATGGTTACAAAGGACACAACAGGAAAGAATTTTGATAATTTATTGAATTTTGGGAAAAAGACGCGTTTATAATGCAAAATATAGGAAACTTTAACCATCTTTAATATTGCGTGATTTGAGGCGTCTTCGAAATACGTTATAATAAAATGCCATCTTATAAAACATTGTTACACAAAGAATTAAAGTTTGCAAATGCTTAAAATATAAAATACTAAAACGGAAACACATTTTACTAGTAAAATATATAAATATATTCATATATTTAAAGAAAAAAAATTGAATTTTGCAGTAGATTTTACGTCTATGTTTAGTGGTTTTCGAAGACCCGGTTCACTTTTCTTGCCTTGAGTATTGAACTGAATCGTTTCATTTCCGAGTAACCGAAGAATCGTTGCAGCCCTAATTTTTTCTACATATATATTCTGCATAAACAACATGGCTTCTCCTGGCCAGCGTAGAGGGAAGTGTGGGCACGCCATGGCCCTTTTTGACACTCACACACACTGTGCTCGTTGCAGAGAAAAGGGTAAGGGCCAAGATTTTTGTGTCGAGAATCCCAATTCTGCTGATAAGTGCCCTATTTGCATTACCTTCACCAGTGATCAACGTCTTCAGCTTGCAACACCTGCCTATAAAATCAAAAAAGAAAAGCGTGAAGTTAAGGCAGCTGATTCTACACCTTCTAAAGAGACTGAAGAATTTGTGGATCCGGCCAGTGTGGCCGTTATTGGGGCTATTGATAGTCAAGGCACTGTTAAGACTGCTGCTTCCGTCCCACCACCAGACTTAGAAGCCCTCATTTTGGCCAAGAGTTTTGAACCTACCTTCACTGCAGATGTTAAAGTGGCTCCGACCCACTCACCTCCACAGACTCGGAATGTATCTGAACCATTCATCAGACCTTCAACTTCTTCGCTTCCTGGTTCTGGCTCCTCTGCTGAAAAGCATCAGCCGGCCAGTAAAGCAATTACCAGCTCTCAGACATCTTCAATTCAGTTTACTGGTACGGGCTCCTCTGCTAATAAGCATCAGCTGGCCAGTCAAATTAAGAGCAGCCGACAGACTTCAGCGGTTAAGTTTCCTGGACAGGGCTCCTCTGCTCCCCAGCATCAGCCTGCCAGTAAAACTAAATCTCACCGACCTAGCACTATGGATTGTGGTACGACACTCAGGACACTCACCGACCACTTGCTACCGACCGGTCACTGTCCTCTGATCCTACTGACACCGGTTCACCGGCATTACATCAAACCAGAAGGGATAGCATATCTAGCCTGTCATCAGGGGCTGATAGTTTGTCGGACCAACCCCCTCTGGACATATACACAGAGGAAGAAGGTGAACTTTCTGAAGACCTGGATCAACCGGTTGCCGACCAGGATCAACCAGTGTCGGAGGAACAAAACTACAGAGACACTATGCAAGGCATACGTTCTTTTATGGGCTGGTCCAACATCCCTGAACTGGATAATACCACAAATACCTCCGACGATAACCCTTTTGCAGGGCCCAAGACTGCTCACCCAAGCAAGGTGTCGGTAAAAATGCCGACTGAAGATTGGTTGTGCCGCAAACTAGCCAAATTAAACCTTACTCTAGTGGAGGGCTACCCTACCCGCGGATCTGAACCAGGTGGTCTACCCCAAGATGTTTTCCTCAGACCGGCCAGATCTCAAGCTAAATGGTACGGGCTCCACACGGACACTACAGCTAACCCGTCTCAAGTCTCACACTGGTCTACCGACTCCTCAAAGTTGAACAGCAGTTATGGCCGCATAGCAAAGTACACGGGACTGTCTTCCACCCCACCAGCTTCCCGTAGGATTTCACAAGAGACCTTGGCGAGTTTTAACAGGTGCCTGTTCAAGGTACAACAACAGATGAAAGACCAACTTAAAATTGTAAAATCAGAAAATAAAGGCAAGGGCTCCACCAATTTGACTGCAGCAGCTGATGAACTGAATTACCTCATGGATTTCAATTCCAGTATATCCCAGGCAGCAGCAAAAGCCATGGAACATTTATCAGACTTCGTCTTCGTGTCCATGGGAAATCTCACTCTTGTACGCAGGGATGCCTACCTCAGCCATCTTAGGACCGGAATCAAACCGGACAACTTGACAGCCTTAAGGTCGGCACCTCTCCATATTGCCACCCTATTTCCTGAATCCGTGGTTAAGAGGGCTGAAGAAGACATAGCCCAGTTTGAGTCCAAGGGACACTCAACTTCTTCTCATAACAAGGGTCGGTACGTATGAACGGCAGGACAGGAAATCAAGCTATAAGGATTCAAGGTCGGATAAACCAGCATGGAAGACGATCGGCAAGAGAAACTTCAAGAGAGGCAGAGGTCGTGCTTCCACCTACTCATCCCGACCAGCCAAGGGCCAGCAGTCATATAAATGACAATCACTCTGTAACACAGGCCAATGTAAGACTGCTGGCCGGTAGCTCACAGACACTAAAAACTTTAAATGCAAAGCATCCTGTTGTTTTTCATGTTTCTTCTGCGCCCGGGCACTCACAAAAGAAAGAGCTAAGTCCCGGGCAAGCAGAATGTTATCCAAAGAGTTGCTCATTAAAATCTGTGAAAAGTGTTTCTTGTGTCACCCAATTGTCTTGTGTTCATCATGCCATAAATGTACAAAATGCTGCCTCAAATCTTCCTGTAGGGGCAAGGCATCAAAACTTTTGGACAGTTTGGTCACAAATGGGTGCCGGGCCCAAGGTACTTCAAATCCTAAAACAGGGCTACACCCTCCCCTTCTGGAACCGACCCAAGCTCTCAAGGTTTCCCACAGTCATAAGCCGCTATGCCAATCTTCACAGGAACAGCTACCTGTTAGAAGCATTGCAACAGCTTATAAACAAAAATGCTGTGGAACGGGTCCACAACCAAACATCTCTAGGGTTTTTCAACCGACTATTTTTAGTTCCCAAACCAAACAACAAATGGAGACCCATCTTAGACCTAAGCAATCTGAATCTCTTTCTCAAGACTGAGAATTTCAGGATGGAAACACCGGAAACCATCAGAACATCCCTCCGGCAAGGGGAGTGGGTAACCTCAGTAGATTTCAAGGATGCCTACTTCCAGATACCTATACAGGAACAGTCCAGGAAATATCTCAGATTCCATGTTCAAGGTCAGACATACCAATTCAAGGCTCTTCCCTTTGGTCTTTCCACAGCTCCCATGGAGTTCACAGTGGTAGCCAAGGAGGTGAAGTTGATGGCCGGTCACAAGGGTATAAGAATCCACCAGTACCTAGACGACTGGTTGGTAAGGGCCAAATCCCACTCAATTTGCTTACAAAACACACAAACCCTAGTCAGAATATGTCAGAAGCTAGGTTGGCTAGTGAATTCAGAAAAGTCGGAACTGGAGCCAAAACAAGTCTTCAACTTTGTAGGTTACCAGTTCGACCTCAGATCCGGCCGGGTCAGACCGACCCCGGACCGGTGGCAAAGCCTGCAGGACAAAATAAAATCGCTACTGCTTCTACCGGCATGTCTGGTCCGGCAGTTCATGTCCTTAATAGGCCTACTAACGGCCACAGAGAAACAAGTTCATCTAGGCCGACTACACATGAGACCCATACAGTGGCATCTCAAAAACAATTGGAGGGTACCGGAATCTCTAGAGAAGATCTCCCCAGATCCCTGCACCCACACTTACAATGGTGGCTAAACGAAAGCAATGTGCTTCAAGGTCAACCATTACACCCCATAAAGCATGCTCTGCAAATGTTTATAGACACATCAAAAGAAGGTTGGGGCGCTCATTTAAACGAGCTCACTGCAAGGGGGTCCTGGTCAGTGCCGGAAAGCAAGCTACACATAAATTACCTGGAACTGAAAGCAGTCTTTTTGGCTTTGAAAGAATTCCAAGACCTCTGCACCGACAAAATAGTCCTAGTGGCCACAGACAATACCACAGTGGTGGCTTACATAAACAAAGAAGGAGGTATGAAGTCGGGCCCACTGTGTGCCCTACTGTGGAGAATCTTGACATGGTGTTCCCAAAGACAAGTGACTCTAAAAGCCCGGCACATCCCAGGCCTTCTAAATGTGATAGCAGACATCCAAACAGAGTGGTCCCTCCTTCCGGAAGTTTTTCAGCACATATACAATCAATGGCACCGGCCTCAAATAGATCTATTTGCCACGAGGTTCAACCACAAGTTACCTCAGTTTGTCTCTCCAGTACCGGACTCCCTGGCTGTAGCAGTGGATGCACTTACTCTGCCATGGGACGATCTGGATGCATACGCCTTCCCACCGACTGCCATATTGGGCAAAGTGGTGGAGAAGCTACTGGACTCCCCGTGCAAGAGACTCATTCTGATTGCCCCGGGGTGGCCCAACATGCCTTGGTTTTGGGACCTAGTGACCATGTCCAGTCAGGTCCCTCTCAGCCTGCCCAGTCTGCTAACACAGCCCTTCAATCAGATCCCTCACAGAAATCTGACAAATCTAAATCTCCATGCCTGGCTCCTAGAGCCTCAAAAATTAAAGAACAGGGTTTCTCTGAGGCAGTGGCAGCAAGAATTGAGGCTCCTCAAAGAAAATCAACCAGATCAGTCTATGAGGCAAAGTGGACCATTTTTACAAAGTGGTGCGACGCTAATCAGGTGGACTTCAGGTCACCACCTGTAAAGTCGGTGGCTGACTTCCTAATGTACCTCTTTGAGGACAAGAAGTTACAGCCCAGCACCATTGATGGATACAGGTCTGCCATTGCTGATAAACTGGGCAACACAACAGTCAATATCAGCAAAGATGATAATCTCACTCGTCTCTTGGAAAGTTTCCACAGAGATAGACCCAAAGGGCGGAGGGGGATTCCCTCCTGGAACCTTTCCCTGGTGCTACACCAGCTGACAAAGGCTCCTTTTGAACCTCTCAGGGAAGCATCTCTGAAGCACCTGACCTTCAAAACTATCTTCCTTTTAGCCCTAGGCTCTGGCAAAAGAAGGAGTGAGATCCATGCATGGCAGCACAAGAACATCAGACATCAATCCGATTGGTCTAAGGTGTCCTTGTTTCCATCTCCCAGCTTTCTTTCCAAGAACCAGCTGGCCAAAGAGGGTCCGGAGAGTGTAGCCCCAGTGGTCATACCAGCCCTGGCTCCTACTCTAGATAAATCCCTCAAGTCTGACAGATCCCTTTGTCCAGTCAGAGCCTTGCGCTACTATTTGGACAGGACTTCAGACCTCAGGCAGCACAAGGAGCTAGTCTTTGTCTCCTTCAAGAAAGGCTTCGACAAAGACATCTCCCCTGCCACTATCTCCTCAGAGCTCTACCATCTTGGTCCTGTTGTGGCTGCTCAGCAGATCCACCAACAGACTGGTACCTAGAGGAGATCTGTACCTATGTATATAGTTGTACATATTTGTATATATTGCACATATAGTTAAGGAGCAAAAAAAAAAAAAAAAAAAAAAATCACGTACTTCCTCCGGGAGACTTAATTTTATGGGACTGAACTCATCCCACTCTTCCCCTACCTCAGAGCAGGTCTGTAAAGGGGGAGGGGGGGGGGGGGGGGGGCAAGGTCGACTGACGGTTCCAGTCCGGTTAACTGGATGATGATATTCGACCAGAGCCTTAGGTGTTTTTGACTTCAAGGTCTACCCAGGCTTCAAGACGGAGTTTTCATTATCTCTATCATGAGTTCACACAAGTCCCTAGTAACTTACCCACCGACCAAGCGGTAGTTATTCAGCTATTGTCCATTGGATAGGATGTATTAACGCAATAAAATTGCAAATTTAATAAGTAAATTAAATTTTTATAAGTTAATACCCTATCCAATGGACACACAAGACCCTCCCTCCGACCCCACTATCAGTCTACTAGGGGTCTAATTGGTTTAGACAATGAAAAAGATGCTATGACGTCACTCTGTCTAGACAGGAAGGAAGTACGACACGCCATCTGGGAAGTGCACAGTACTGGACCGGCCTAGCCGGTGGAGACACAGGACGTCTTTTTCTGATGTTTGGCGGTCCGGTCCGCGCCGACCGGATAAGCTATTGTCCATTGGATAGGGTATTAACTTATAAAAATTTAATTTACTTATTAAATTTGCAATTTAGCCGCCTTCCCTGTTCAAGTCTTAATTGGTCAAGGAAGGTGAAGACTTCCTTCTTTAAAAAGGCACCTCAAAAGACTCAGGGTTTCGGACCCTACCAGAATAAGCCAGAAAAGAGGCTCCTACAGGAAATGCCCCTATGGGGGCAATTCCTCTCAAAACAGTAACCAATCGTTTTCCTCTGGCAGGGGAAAACCAAACTTCAGAGGCTCCAGGGGTTGTTTTCGACCCCATAATAGGGGAAGAGGGCGTGGAAACCCCTCTTCCCAATGACTCCTCTAAAGCCTCACTCAGTCCACCAGTAGGAGGTCGCCTCCGTTCTTTCAGGAGAGACTGGCAAACAAACAAATGTTCATCAAACGTGTTAAACATTATCACCAATGGCTACGTACTGCCATTCCTCTCAAAGCCAAACTTGGTCAGATTTCCTCCGATTCTGTCAGAATACAAGAATACCCTTCAAAAAGACCAAGCTCTGGCTGATTGTATCCAGTCTCTCCTGTCAAAGAACACTATCGAAAGGGTGGAAAATGTAAAATCTCTCGGGTTTTACAGTTGCCTGTTTCTAGTCCCCAAGCCTCACCAAAGGTGGAGGCCAGTAATAGACTTAAGCAGGCTCAACACTTTTCTACATGTAGAAATGTTCAAAATGGAAACTCCAGAGTCCATCAGGACCTCCCTGGTTCCAGGGGAATGGGTATCGTCGATAGACCTATCGGAATCTTACCTTCACATCCCCATCCACCCAAACTCAAGGAAATACCTAAGGTTTTGCCACAGGTCTCAGGTGTTCCAGTTCACCTCCCTTCCTTTCGGACTAGCCACAGCCCCCCAGGTCTTTACAATGATTGTAAAGGAAGTGAAGCTCATGGCCCTCTCCAGAGGACTAAGACTACACCAATACTTGGACGACTGGCTGATCAGGTCCCAGTCTCGGGAAGAAGCCCAAGTGAACACTCAGGCGGTGGTAGACGTAACCCAGTCCTTGGGGTGGATAATAAACCAGGAAAAATCAGAACTGAAACCTACTCAGGTGTTTTCGTTCGTGGGCTACGAATACCATCCAGATTCAGCCCTTGTAAAACCCACTCAAGAGAGATGGCTCAAACTTCAGGATTTGATCCTACAACTCAAGTTAAAACGTGTTTTGACTGCAAGATGTTTGATGTCGCTAATTGGGTTGCTAGCCTCAACGGAGAAGATGGTCCCGGAGGGACGCCTTCACATGAGGCCCTTTCAGTTTCATCTCAAGGAGCATTGGAGATATCCTCAGTCGCTGGACAACCTCCTTCCTTGGACAGATGTCATTTCTGCACACCTAGATTGGTGGCAGAATCCTGCAAACGTGATGAAAGGTGCAGACCTTCATCCCAAAGACCACAGTATCCAACTCTTTACAGACGCCTGAAATGAAGGTTGGGGTGCTCACTTAGATCAAAGATCTACCAACGGTCTGTGGTCAGACCAGGAAAAAAGGCTACACATAAACGTCCTAGAGTTGAAGGCGGTCTCACTGGCCCTTCGAAATTTCAAGGACCAGTGCCAGGACCAAACAGTTCTAGTTGCAATGGACAACTCGACAGTGGTAGCCTACAGTAGAGATGTAAGCTTGTAGCTTATAAAAGCTACATTTAAGTAATTAAAATTTTCAAATTTATTTATTGTCAAAAGCTACAAAAGTTACTTAATACATTCTGATTTAACATTTAGATGTGAAATATTTTCAAATTAAGTTCTATGCCAAATTTTTCTACATGGATTCAAACCCAGGAATGTAGTTCTGGAAAGCAATTAAAAATTAAACACCACACACCCCCCTTCCGATCCCCATGCCTCCGTCACCCACCCAGGCCCCAAGCTTTGTCACAGTATGTGTAAATTAACAGGTGGGGAAACCCTCTTCTCATTTCCTTGACTTGCTTCAAGTACTGTTATTTTTGTAACCACCTAAGGGCCTCTGATCTTCCCCAGTGAAAATTGGCCCAAATTTTGCAGATTTTATGTTCCTTTTATAGGGTGACCGACACCCTCAGTAGTTGGAACAAACAAACCTCAGGCTTGGAGGTGGTATTGACTATCAAGGATTAAGATCAGATCAGATTTGAGAAAAAGTGTAAAGTGAGCCAGGGGATCGAATAGCTATTCAGAAAGCAGGGATCGCTTTGAAAGTTGAAAAGATCAAATAGAGGAAATTCATTTTGGGTGACAAACCCCAACAAATGCACTCACTTAAATATATCAAAGTACCTTAACGATTCCGCGCACATGTGTTGTAATTGTGTAAAAAATAGTTTTTGTCATCGCCGCTAGGTGGAATTTCTGCTTCACAAATTTTCGTCCAATCAGATTGCTCGACACAAAAGCAATATGGCTACCACCGAAAAGACGCTGTAAACAAGACAAAATGTGGAAATATTCCTCTAGCCCTTATTTTATATAAAAAAAAGTCATTTAAGATATGTTACAAGCATCCGGGCTTGCATTGACAAAAATATAAGAGCCCATCCTTAAACTTAACAGCAAATTGCTTGCGGGGAGGCGGCAGTTTCGAATGCTGTTCACGGACCCTCCAGGAATCTTGATCCCGACCTTGGCTCCGCCAGTTCCCGTCTTGACATATTATTTCACTTCTCGTCTTATCCTGTTATTAAACCGGCTTGTCCTTGTCACTAATATCTTATCCTGGCCATTTGCAGTCCATTTCCAGCATTATGTTCTTGCTATTGAATTGTCTTGTTTTAATACTTTATCTTTACAATCATACATTTTCTTTCTCTTAGACACTATTTTCTCTACTGAAACATTATTTGTACCTTTATATAGATAGATAGTTTATTTATTATAGTGACATGTACATACAAGTATAAATACAGAGTCCATAATTACAGATGGCGTTGTACCCAGCCCTACATGGGCTTATATGTCACCTATACCAGCTGTAGGTATGAAGACCTGTTCATTGTCATAATCCTAAAATAAAATGTCATATGCAAACTCATAACATTTCTCTCCTTTTATGTCAGCTGGTTATGTCGTCACTCTGCAGCGTCCGCGTGAACAACTTCTCCAAAATTATAAGGCCTAGAGACATGCAGTGTTTTACCCCACAGCCCTTAAGGGCTGTCCGGGTATTGTTTTCACCCATGGTGTCCGGATGGGCGGGCGGGCGGCGGGAAAAAGTTTGTCCGGGCTGTATCTCAGAAACCGTAAGGTGTAGGAAGTTGATACTTGGTAGGGACATTGGTTAGGAGGTGTAGGTGTGCAACGTCATGATCTGACCTTGATTTGACCTTTGACCTTGCTGTAGTGACCTTGAGTTTGAAAATCTTGTCCAGGTCATATCTCATGAACCGTAAGGTGTAGGAAGTTGATACTTGGTAGTGTTTCGGAAACCATAAGGTGCAGGAAGCAGGTAGGGACATTGGTCAAGGGTTATAGGTGTGCAACGTCATGGTGTGACCTGGATTTGACCTTTGATCTTGCATATCTAATGCTATTTTATCTCTCTACAGGGATATGTGATACTTTTTTATCTCTCTTATATCTCTCATATCTTTTTACTTTAATCTTGGTTGTTGCACCTTTGGGTGTCTTTTGGTGTAGATTAAGCACTGTTAAAGTCATATTAAAATTCATTAAGGGTTTTACTTTTGCACCTTCCCATTGTAACAGATGGTATTGCATCAAATGAGTCACAGGTTTTGCCCTAACTCCACATATAAGCATGTATTGCCACATCTGTATGTATGTGTAATACTCAAAACATTCAAACCATAATTCAACCATACATAATTGTGATATTGACATTGACAGCTATTGTCCAGTTACTAAATTTTACAGCTTCGTAACTTTTACTTTACTGAATTGTCTTGTTTTAATACTTAATCTTTACATGCTGTGCTCTGAAAGTATCCCAATCTGTGTACTGTTTCACTACTTTTATGTCTCATGGTGTTGAAAAATATTTCTCCAGGCTGTGGGGTACGGTCATCTCTGATGCTATTTTTATGTCAGCTGACTTGTCAGTCAGCTGACATTATGTCATCACTCTGCGGCGTGGGCGTACGCGTCCGCATACGCGTCCGCGTGAACAACTTCTTCTCCAAAACTACAAGGCCTAGAGACATGCTGTTTTTTTTTAAAAGATACCTTATCTATCGAGGATGAAAAATTGTTCAAGGCATGCAAATCTGTCTGTTCGTCTGTTTGCTAGATAAATTACAAGGGAGGTACCCCCACCAAAAGTGTGAAAATTTCAACTTTTTATCACAATTTTCTCAGTGACTAGGCCAGAGGTAGATTCTCTTGTGTGAGTATGAGACCTGGATCTGTCTTACTTTTTTTTTAATAAATTTTTTTAATAATTTTTAATGCATTAAAATTCATGAAATCATGCACTAAATCACTTATAACTTCAAAAGTGTTGCATTTACAGCATTTTGTGAAAATATGTTGTTCAGCTACTTTTTTCATAGCTACAATATGGTGAGTAAGTTGGGTGTCTGTCTCAATAGCTAAGTGAGTAATAGCTACTTTTGGGCTCTTCAGTAACTTCCATTATGAGTAAAATCACTTGTAACTTAAAAACTATTGCATTTAGAGAATTTCGTATAAATGTGTTATTCAGCTACTTTTGGGCCAGCTATAACATAGTGAATTTCAGACCTGTAGCTCATGGCATAGCTGAGTAATAGCTACTTTTAGGTTATCACTGTTGAGTAAATCGCTTATAACTTGAAAACTATTGCATTTAGAGAATTTCGTATAAATATGTTATTCAGCTACTTTTGGGTCAGCTATAACATAGTAAAATTTCAGACCTGTAGCTCATGGCATAGCTGAGTAATAGCTACTTTTAGGTTATCACTGTTGAGTAAATCACTTATAACTTCAAAAGTGTTGCATTTAGAGCATTTTGTTAAAATATGTTATTCAGCTACTTTTTTCATAGCTACAATATGGTGAGTAAGTTGGGTGTCTGTCTCAATAGCTAAGTGAGTAATAGCTACTTTTGGGCTTTTCAGTAACTTCCATCATGAGTAAAATCTCTTGTAACTTAAAAACTATTGCATTTAGAGAATTTTGTATAAATATGTTATTCAGCTACTTTTGGGCCAGCTATAACATAGTAAAATTTCAGACCTGTAGCTCATGGCATAGCTGAGTAATAGCTACTTTTAGGTTATCACTGTTGAGTAAATCACTTATAACTTGAAAACTATTGCATTTAGAGTATTTTGTTTCAATATGTTATTCACCTATTTTGGGGTCAGCTATAACATAGTGAAGTTTCAGACCTGTGGCTCATTTCATAGCTGAGTAATAGCTACTTTGAAGTTCTCACTGTTGAGTAAATCAGTTATAATTGGAAAACTATTGCATTTACAGAAATTTGTGCAAATATGTTATTCAGCTACTTTTGGGTCAGCTATAACATAGTGAAATTATAGACCTATAGCTCATGGCACAACTGAGCAATAGCTATTCTCAGGTACTGACTGTTGAGTAAATCAGCTATAACTTGAAAAATATTGTATTTGGAGTATTTTGTTAAAATATATTGTTCACCTACTTTTGGGTCAGCTATAACATAGTGAAATTACAGACCTATAGCTCATGGCATAGCGGAGCAATAGCTATTTTCAGGTTCTCACTATTGAGTAAATCAGTTGTAGCTTGAAAACTATTGCATTTACAGTAGTTTGCTTAAATATGTTGTTCACCTACTTTTGGGTTAGCTATAACATAGTAAAATTTCAGACATGTAGCTCATTGCATAGCTGAGTAATAGTTCCTTTGAGGTTCTCACTGTTGAGTAAATCAGTTGTAACTTGAAAACTATTACATTTAGAGTAATTTGTTAAATATGTTATTCACAGAATTTTTGGTCAGCTATAACATAGTGAAATTGCAGACCTCTATGTCATGGCATAGCTGAGCAATAGCTACTTTCAGGTTCTCACTGTTGAGTAAATCATTGTATCCACTGGATAGCCGCAGTGTGTAGAGAGAGATTTCACCATTACTGCTCTAATGAAAAAAAATATTATAGCTAGCTTTCTTAAGTTTGCAGTATATATTAATAACCATAAAATATTTTTTGGCCTCATTTTGAGAAACAAGATGGCCGCCACAGGTGTTTTTTGTCAGTCATGAAAAGTGCTTATATCTCCCTTATTATTGATCCTAGAGGTTTGGGATGATAAACCAACCTGTAGGAAATCATGGGGTGGGAATCTTTTGGTGTGGTCAGATTTGACCTTCAATGACCCCTCCTTCAAGGTCAAACAAGGATAGCCAAACTTAAAAGTGCTTATAACTCGCTTATTATTGGTCCCAGAGGTTTGGGATGGTAAAAAGACAGGAAATCATGGGCTGTGAATCTGTTGATATGGTCCGATTTGACCTTGGAACCCTCCTTCAAGGTCAAATGAGGATAGCGAAAATTGAAAGTGCCTACAACTTGCTTATTATTGGTGACAGAGATTTGGGATGGTAAACCATCCCATAGGAAATCATTGGCTCGGAATCTTTTGGTATGGTCAGATTTGACCTTTGGACCCCTCCTTCAAGGTCAAATGAGGACAGCCAAGCTTAAAAAGTGCTTATAACTCATTTATAATTGGTCCTACAGGTTTGGAATGGTAAACCATAGGAAATCATGGGCTGGGAATGTATTTGTGTGGTTAGATTTGACCTTGGACCCCTTCTTCAAGGTCGAACGAGGATATTGCATTTGTAGTATTTCTTTAAATATGTTTTAACCTATTTTTTACACTTAAACAATTACCTTGTTATTTTCCTTCATAATACCATTTACAGGGCACAACTTTTTTATCCTTTTCTTCTGTCAGCTTCGGTATTTCTTTCGAACTTGCTGTTCAGTTACCATTTACTGTATTTCTGTACAGCCCTTTGCCTGATAATTATTCTGTCCTCTAATCACCTTCACAAATCAAAAACACTCAGTCAGCTGACACAGTGCCCGTTCACGGGCACTCTCCTCTTGTTTATTTTTGAAAACAATCCCACCACTACCCATCTGAAGTCCAGCCTACTCTCTCTGGGATATTAGTGAGATTTACACCCATATTCTGACATTAATTTCTATTTTGGGATATATTTTTAGCTTTTTTTGGTCATATGTAGAAATATTTTATTTGTTTTCAGAGTCTAATTTGGAAGATGACACAGTAGAAACACTGAGGAAAGATTTGGAACAGCTCCCCTTGTCTGAAGCCTTTAAAACATTCTTTGCTGATGAACAGTAGATAGTTTAAATGCATTGTACAACAAGTGATGTCTGAGAATGCACAAACTCTTGCCAATGAGTATTGTGCTGAAAAGAGCACAAAATGAATTTTGCCACAGGTATATCGGTGGTGGAGCTTCTGATTGAAATTTTGTTTTAAAAAGTCTCACTGTGGCCATTATCTTGTTGTACATAAATTCTTGTATTTTGTATATAGTCTTCTGTGCTATCACCTTTTGTGTTCAGTAATAACAGTATATTTGTGAAAAATAAGGGGAAAACGTCAATCTGGATCCTGATCCTAATCATCTTTGAGGAGGGCTACGCTTCATTTAGACTCCTTCTTGTGTACAAGTATGACTCACATAGTGGATCAATTGTTTGGCTGTGTGGATATCGATATTGAATGTAAAAATATTTCAATATGGACCGATATGGGTGGGGGGTTTTGTGGTAATATTGTCTACCAATTCTGCGATACCAAAAACATTTTTGTTCTAGCATGTCCCCAACCGCCAACAATTAGTGAAACATATCAAACCAAAACACGACAGTTTTCATCAAAACACAGTGAAAGGTACAAAAACGTGAGATAAAAGTGCACAGCTTCATTTCAAGTATTTGCAGTGTAAGTTAACAGTTTTACGTAAAATGGCGATATTGATATATGTCTTTAGACATCTATATCACCAACTCTGTTTCAAAACAATAAATGTTGCCAGTCTAGATAAAGAATGTATCCAGTATCCACTAGACTCACATCCTATGTATATTTTCAAGTTATGTGCATGGACAGATAAACAAACAGACCTGATTGCAGTACCGTCGCCCCTGCAATGAAACCGCTGACAAAAAATTTGCAAGAGCAGAAACTATGAAGTTTGTGACTTGAATTGCACAACTTAAAAATGGTATTGCTTAATGTCAGTTGTTAGTGTAAAGCATATGATTTTAGACTAAAGTTATTGTTTATTTTTGATGTATTGTGTAGTTGCTAAAAAGGGCAAGAACTCAATGATCTGGGTTTGACATGTCACTTTTAACACATTTTATAATACATAACCAATTGGATAGTTGAGGGGATAAAAGAAAGTAGCATATACTAGTTTTAGTGTTTCATTTATTACCTCACAGCCCTTAAGGGCTGTCCGGGTATTGTTTTCACCCATGGTGTCCGGATGGGCAGACAGGTGGGTGGGCGGCGGGAAAAAGTTTTTCCGAGCTGTATCTCAGAAACCGTAAGGTGTAGGAAGTTGATACTTGGTAGGGACATTGGTTAGGAGGTGTAGGTGTGCAACGTCATGGTCTGACCTTGATTTGACCTTTGACCTTGCTGTAGTGACCTTGAGTTTGAAAATTGTCCGGGCTATATCTCAGAAACCATAAAGTGTAGGAAGTTGATACTTGGTAATGACCTTGGTTAGGGGGTGTAGGTGTGCAGTGTCATGGTGTGACCTTGATTTGACCTTACTGTAGTGACCTTGATCTCTAAAATCTTGTCTGGGCTATATCTCGGAAACTGTAAGGTGTAGGAAGTTCATACTTGGTAGGGATAAGTCTCAGTTAGTCAAGGAGGGAGAAGACTACCTCCTCAAAAAAGGCACCTCTAAAGATGCTCAGGGTTTCGCACCCTACCAAAATAAGCCCTTTCGTGGTCCCCACAATAAGAAAAGAGGCTCCTACAGGAAACGCCCATATGGGGGTAACTCCTGTCAAAGCAGTAACCAATCGTTTTCCTCAGGTAGGGGGAAACCGAATTTCAGATGCTCCAAGGGTCGTTTTCAGTCCCACTCTAGGGGGCGAAGGCGTGGAAACCCCTCCTCCCAATGACTCCTCAAAAGCCTCCCTCAGTCCACCAGTAGGAGGTCGCCTCCATTCTTTCAGAAGAGACTGGCAAACAAACAAATGTTCAAACAACATGTTAACATTATCACCAACGGTTACGTTTTTCCATTCGTTTCAAAACCAAAACTTGCCAGAGTCCCTCTGATTCAATCAGGATACAAGGCCCTTCAAAAAGAACAAGCTCTGGCCTCTTGTATCCAGTCTCTTCTGTCAAAGAACGCAATAGAAAGGGTGGAAAATGTAAAATCTCTTAGGTTTTACAGTCACCAGTTTCTTGTACCCAAGCCTCACCAAAGGTGGAGGCCAGTAATAGATAGCAATGTAGAAAAGTTCAAAATCTAAACTCCAGAGTCCATCAGAACCTCCCTGATTCCAGGGGAATGGGTGTCGTCGATAGACCTATCAGATGCCTACAACCCCTCAGGTCTTTACAATCATTGTAAAGGAAGTGAAGCTAATGGCCCTCACGACGGGACTCACACTTCACCAATACCTGGACGACTGGCTGATCAGATCCCAGTCTCAAGAAGAAGCCCAAGTGAACACTCAGGCCATGGTAGATCTAACCCAGTCCTTGGGGTGGATAATAAATCCGGAGAAATCCGAACTAAAACCAACTCAGGTGTTTTCCTTTGTTGGCTACAAATACCATCTAGATTCAGCCCTTGTAAAACCCACTCAAGACAGGTGGCTCAAACTTCAGGATTTGATCCTACGACTCAAGTCAAAACATGTATTGACGGCAAGATGTTTGATTTCGCTAATTGGGTTGCTTGCCTCAACAGAGAAAATGGTCCCAGCGGGACGCCTTCACATGAGGCCCTTTCAGTTTCACCTCAAGGAGCACTAGTGATATCCTCAGTCGCTTGACAGCCTGCTTCCTTAGACAGGAACCATTTCAGCACACCTAGAGTGGTGGCAGAATCCCACAAACGTGATGAAAGGTGCAGACCTTCATCCCAAAGACCACAGTATCCAACTCTTTACAGAAACCTCAAACGAAGGCTGGGGTGCTCACTTAGAGCAAGCCTCTACAAAGGGTCTGGGGTCAGACATGGAAAAAAGGCTACACATAAATGATCTAGAGTTGAAGGCGGTTTCTCTGCCCCTTCAAAGTTTCAAGGATCAGTGTCAAAACCAAAGAGTTTTGGTTGCAACAGACAACTCAACAGTAGTGGCCTACATAAACAAGGAGGAACTCACTCAGCAGAGATGTGTGCTCTTCTGTGAAAGATCATGACATGGTGCCATCATTACCAGATAACCTTAAAAGCCAGACACATTCCAGGGTGTCTGAATGTGATGGCCGACCTTCTGTCCAGGTCGAACCAAGTGCAGTCAACAGAATGGTCAGTGCATCCACAGGTGTTCAAACAGATCTGTCAAAATTGGTTCACCCCTCATGTGGATCTGTTTGTCACTCATCCGAACCACAAACTTCCACTGTAAGTGTCTCCAGTTCCAGACTACAGTGATTGGGACATAGATGCTCTAAACATAAACTGGTCGGGTCTCACTGCCTATGCTTACCCTCCGATGGCTCTACTTCACAGGGTGATCCAAAAAATCAGGCAATGCAATGTAATAGCCCCACGCTGACCAGGGATGCCCTGGTTTTGGGACCTAGTGCAGCTCTCAACAGAGATCCCACTCCAGCTACCACTGTCAACAACCCTTCTCAAACAGTCCCACAATTATGTGTTTTATTGCGTTAATACATCCTATCCAATGGACAATATGCTAAACCGGTTGGCGCAGACCGGCCCGCCAAACGTCAGAAAAAGACGTCCTGTGTTTCCACCGGCTGGGCGGTCCTCACACTGCACTCGCTAGATGGCGCTTCGTACTTCCTTCCTGTCTAGACAACCTGACGTCATAGCATCTTTTTCGTTTGGCGCATGCACTGCACTCGCTAGATGGCGCTTCGTACTTCCTTCCTGTCTAGACAACCTGACGTCATAGCATCTTTTTCGTTTGGCGCATGCACTGCTCGCACGGATTATTTTGGAATTCAGGAACTTTTCATTTTATTGCGTTAATACATCCTATCCAATGGACAAATGCTATTCCAGTCTGCGCGACCGGCTCGCCAAACATCAGAACAAGACGTCCTGTATTTCCACCGGCCAGCCGGTCCTAGTACTAGTGCACTCGCTGATGGCGTGTCGAACCCCCTTCCTGTATAGACAGCGTGACGCCATAGCATCTTTTTTGTTTGGCGCGAACTAGTGTACACAGATATTATTTTATCTGCAATATTTTAAGAATTTCAACAGTTACATTGTTTACGGATATGAAAATCGTCAGTATATCAACACAGTTGTGTAATTCCGAGTCCATAAAACCCCTGTATATTGGCTATATAATGACATATACTCCTTAAATAAATAAGAGGACAATATTTTCACACAGTAGTTGATAATTTTACGTTAATAAAATTCACTTACAAACCTGAAACAAAAATGAAGTCACAATTCCGAAACTATATTCGAGCAATAGTGTAATGCTTTTATGATAGGTCATGTGACTCAATTTTCATATAAACAACCGTGTTTTGAATGTACAGAATTATGTCCACCCCCCTGGGGGGTGGATATATTATTTTTGCTTTTTTCGCCGTCCGATGTCCGGCGTCCGATGTCCGGCGTCACGCATGGTTTCCGCTCATTTAAAGGAAAAGTATTAGAGCTATTGTCACCAAATTTGGTATGCAGGCTTATTGGGTCAGTAGCTTGCTTGGGATTGCTTTTGGCTGTTGTACCTCTTTTGCTTACTGAGTAATACTTAAGTACAGCTATTTTCAGTACCCATTGGTTTCCGTGCATTTAAGCCAAAATAATTAAAGATATTTTACTACAATTTTGAATACAAGATTGTTATGTCCATAGCTCGCTTGGTATTGCATTTGGGACTGATAGCTTTGTCAGTACATGAGTAATAGCCATTTAGGTACTTCATTGTGTATTTTCAGTACTACTTTTGAGTAATTTGCTAATATCTCAGAAACCGTAAGAGATAGAGCGATTTCGTCGAAATTTTCGACCCACAGGGTATCTAAGGAATGTAATATTTGCAATTTTCAAAAAATTTTCCCCTCCCCAAAAATGGCGGCCATTTTGAATTTTCGAATTTTTGCCAAAAATGGCAAAACACAAATTTGCTTCTATCTCCTTAACCGTGTGAGATAGAGCGATTTCGTCGAAATTTTCGACCCACAGGGTATTTAAGGAATGCAATCTACAATTTTCCAAAAATTTTCCCCTCCCCAAAAATGGCGGCCATTTTGAATTTTCGAATTTTTGCCCAAAATGGCAAAACACTAATTTGCTTCTATCTCCTTAACCGTGCGAGATAGTGATTTCGTCGAAATTTTCGACCCACAGGGTATCTAAGGAATGCAATCTTTGCAATTTTCCAAAAATTTTCCCCTCCCCAAAAATGGCGGCCATTTTGAATTTTCGCCAAAAATGGCAAAACACAAATTTGCTTCTATCTCCTTAACCGTGCCAGATAGAGCGATTTCGTCAAAATTTTCGACCCACAGGGTATCTGAGCATTGTGCTCTTGGTAATTTTAACAAAATTTTCCCCTCCCCAAAAATGGCGGCCATTTTGAATTTTCGAATTTTTGCCAAAAATGGCAAAACACCAATTTGCTTCTATCTCCTTAACCGTGCCAGATAGAGCGATTTCTTCAAAATTTTCGACCCACAGGGTATCTGAGCATTGTGCTCTTGGTAATTTTTCCAAAAATTTTCCCCTCCCCAAAAATGGCGGCCATTTTGAATTTTCGAATTTTTGCCAAAAATGGCAAAACACTAATTTGCTTCTATCTCCTTAACCGTGCGAGATAGAGCGATTTCGTCGAAATTTTCGACCCACAGGGTATCTAAGGAATGTAATCTTTGCAATTTTCCAAAAATTTTCCCCTCCCCAAAAATGGCGGCCATTTTGAATTTTCGAATTTTTGCCAAAAATGGCAAAACACAAATTTCCTTCTATCTCCTTAACCGTGCGAGATAGAGCGATTTCGTCGAAATTTTCGACCCACAGGGTATCTAAGGAATGCAATCTTTGCAATTTTCCAAAAATTTTCCCCTCCCCCAAAATGGCGGCCATTTTGAATTTTCGAATTTTTGCCAAAAATGGCAAAACACAAATTTCCTTCTATCTCCTTAACCGTGCCAGATAGAGTGATTTCGTCAAAATTTTCGACCCACAGGGTATCTGAGCATTGTGCTCTTGGTAATTTTTCCAAAAATTTTCCCCTCCCCAAAAATGGCGGCCATTTTGAATTTTCGAATTTTTGCCAAAAATGGCAAAACACTAATTTGCTTCTATCTCCTTAACCGTGCGAGATAGAGCGATTTCGTCGAAATTTTCGACCCACAGGGTATCTAAGGAATGTAATCTTTGCAATTTTCCAAAAATTTTCCCCTCCCCAAAAATGGCGGCCATTTTGAATTTTCGAATTTTTGCCAAAATGGCAAAACACAAATTTCCTTCTATCTCCTTAACCGTGCGAGATAGAGCGATTTCGTCGAAATTTTCGACCCACAGGGTATCTAAGGAATGCAATCTTTGCAATTTTCCAAAAATTTTCCCCTCCCCCAAAATGGCGGCCATTTTGAATTTTCGAATTTTTGCCAAAAATGGCAAAACACAAATTTCCTTCTATCTCCTTAACCGTGCCAGATAGAGTGATTTCGTCAAAATTTTCGACCCACAGGGTATCTGAGCATTGTACTCTTGGTAATTTTTAAAAAATTTTCCCCTCCCCAAAAATGGCGGCCATTTTGAATTTTCGAATTTTTGCCAAAAATGGCAAAACACTAATTTGCTTCTATCTCCTTAACCGTGCGAGATAGAGTGATTTCGTCGAAATTTTCGACCCACAGGGTATCTAAGGAATGCAATCTTTGCAATTTTCCAAAAATTTTCCCCTCCCCAAAAATGGCGGCCATTTTGAATTTTCGAATTTTTGCCAAAAATGGCAAAACACCAATTTGCTTCTATCTCCTTAACCGTGCCAGATAGAGCGATTTCGTCAAAATTTTCGACCCACAGGGTATCTGAGCATTGTGCTCTTGGTAATTTTAACAAAATTTTCCCCTCCCCAAAAATGGCGGCCATTTTGAATTTTCGAATTTTTGCCAAAAATGGCAAAACACCAATTTGCTTCTATCTCCTTAACCGTGCCAGATAGAGCGATTTCTTCAAAATTTTCGACCCACAGGGTATCTGAGCATTGTGCTCTTGGTAATTTTTCCAAAAATTTTCCCCTCCCCAAAAATGGCGGCCATTTTGAATTTTCGAATTTTTGCCAAAAATGGCAAAACACTAATTTGCTTCTATCTCCTTAACCGTGCGAGATAGAGCGATTTCGTCGAAATTTTTGACCCACAGGGTATCTAAGGAATGCAATCTTTGCAATTTTCCAAAAATTTTCCCCTCCCCAAAAATGGCGGCCATTTTGAATTTTCGAATTTTTGCCAAAAATGGCAAAACACAAATTTCCTTCTATCTCCTTAACCGTGCGAGATAGAGCGATTTCGTCGAAATTTTTGACCCACAGGGTATCTAAGGAATGCAATCTTTGCAATTTTCCAAAAATTTTCCCCTCCCCCAAAATGGCGGCCATTTTGAATTTTCGAATTTTTGCCAAAAATGGCAAAACACAAATTTCCTTCTATCTCCTTAACCGTGCCAGATAGAGTGATTTCGTCAAAATTTTCGACCCACAGGGTATCTGAGCATTGTACTCTTGGTAATTTTTAAAAAATTTTCCCCTCCCCAAAAATGGCGGCCATTTTGAATTTTCGAATTTTTGCCAAAAATGGCAAAACACTAATTTGCTTCTATCTCCTTAACCGTGCGAGATAGAGTGATTTCGTCGAAATTTTCGACCCACAGGGTATCTAAGGAATGCAATCTTTGCAATTTTCAAAAAATTTTCCCCTCCCCAAAAATGGCGGCCATTTTGAATTTTCGAATTTTTGCCAAAAATGGCAAAACACCAATTTGCTTCTATCTCCTTAACCGTGCCAGATAGAGCGATTTCGTCAAAATTTTCGACCCACAGGGTATCTGAGCATTGTGCTCTTGGTAATTTTAACAAAATTTTCCCCTCCCCAAAAATGGCGGCCATTTTGAATTTTCGAATTTTTGCCAAAAATGGCAAAACACAAATTTCCTTCTATCTCCTTAACCGTGCGAGATAGAGCGATTTCGTCGAAATTTTCGACCCACAGGGTATCTAAGGAATGCAATCTTTGCAATTTTCCAAAAATTTTCCCCTCCCCCAAAATGGCGGCCATTTTGAATTTTCGAATTTTTGCCAAAAATGGCAAAACACAAATTTCCTTCTATCTCCTTAACCGTGCCAGATAGAGTGATTTCGTCAAAATTTTCGACCCACAGGGTATCTGAGCATTGTGCTCTTGGTAATTTTTCCAAAAATTTTCCCCTCCCCAAAAATGGCGGCCATTTTGAATTTTCGAATTTTTGCCAAAAATGGCAAAACACTAATTTGCTTCTATCTCCTTAACCGTGCGAGATAGAGCGATTTCGTCGAAATTTTCGACCCACAGGGTATCTAAGGAATGTAATCTTTGCAATTTTCCAAAAATTTTCCCCTCCCCAAAAATGGCGGCCATTTTGAATTTTCGAATTTTTGCCAAAATGGCAAAACACAAATTTCCTTCTATCTCCTTAACCGTGCGAGATAGAGCGATTTCGTCGAAATTTTCGACCCACAGGGTATCTAAGGAATGCAATCTTTGCAATTTTCCAAAAATTTTCCCCTCCCCCAAAATGGCGGCCATTTTGAATTTTCGAATTTTTGCCAAAAATGGCAAAACACAAATTTCCTTCTATCTCCTTAACCGTGCCAGATAGAGTGATTTCGTCAAAATTTTCGACCCACAGGGTATCTGAGCATTGTACTCTTGGTAATTTTTAAAAAATTTTCCCCTCCCCAAAAATGGCGGCCATTTTGAATTTTCGAATTTTTGCCAAAAATGGCAAAACACTAATTTGCTTCTATCTCCTTAACCGTGCGAGATAGAGTGATTTCGTCGAAATTTTCGACCCACAGGGTATCTAAGGAATGCAATCTTTGCAATTTTCCAAAAATTTTCCCCTCCCCAAAAATGGCGGCCATTTTGAATTTTCGAATTTTTGCCAAAAATGGCAAAACACCAATTTGCTTCTATCTCCTTAACCGTGCCAGATAGAGCGATTTCGTCAAAATTTTCGACCCACAGGGTATCTGAGCATTGTGCTCTTGGTAATTTTAACAAAATTTTCCCCTCCCCAAAAATGGCGGCCATTTTGAATTTTCGAATTTTTGCCAAAAATGGCAAAACACCAATTTGCTTCTATCTCCTTAACCGTGCCAGATAGAGCGATTTCTTCAAAATTTTCGACCCACAGGGTATCTGAGCATTGTGCTCTTGGTAATTTTTCCAAAAATTTTCCCCTCCCCAAAAATGGCGGCCATTTTGAATTTTCGAATTTTTGCCAAAAATGGCAAAACACTAATTTGCTTCTATCTCCTTAACCGTGCGAGATAGAGCGATTTCGTCGAAATTTTTGACCCACAGGGTATCTAAGGAATGCAATCTTTGCAATTTTCCAAAAATTTTCCCCTCCCCAAAAATGGCGGCCATTTTGAATTTTCGAATTTTTGCCAAAAATGGCAAAACACAAATTTCCTTCTATCTCCTTAACCGTGCGAGATAGAGCGATTTCGTCGAAATTTTTGACCCACAGGGTATCTAAGGAATGCAATCTTTGCAATTTTCCAAAAATTTTCCCCTCCCCCAAAATGGCGGCCATTTTGAATTTTCGAATTTTTGCCAAAAATGGCAAAACACAAATTTCCTTCTATCTCCTTAACCGTGCCAGATAGAGTGATTTCGTCAAAATTTTCGACCCACAGGGTATCTGAGCATTGTACTCTTGGTAATTTTTAAAAAATTTTCCCCTCCCCAAAAATGGCGGCCATTTTGAATTTTCGAATTTTTGCCAAAAATGGCAAAACACTAATTTGCTTCTATCTCCTTAACCGTGCGAGATAGAGTGATTTCGTCGAAATTTTCGACCCACAGGGTATCTAAGGAATGCAATCTTTGCAATTTTCAAAAAATTTTCCCCTCCCCAAAAATGGCGGCCATTTTGAATTTTCGAATTTTTGCCAAAAATGGCAAAACACCAATTTGCTTCTATCTCCTTAACCGT
This sequence comes from Sabellastarte sp. h YS-2021, assembly GCA_964017235.1. Lineage (NCBI taxonomy): Eukaryota > Metazoa > Annelida > Polychaeta > Sabellida > Sabellidae > Sabellastarte > Sabellastarte sp. h YS-2021. Next base: position 67,738,186 of record OZ024936.1, read on the forward strand.
GCCAGATAGAGCGATTTCGTCAAAATTTTCGACCCACAGGGTATCTGAGCATTGTGCTCTTGGTAATTTTAACAAAATTTTCCCCTCCCCAAAAATGGCGGCCATTTTGAATTTTCGAATTTTTGCCAAAAATGGCAAAACACAAATTTCCTTCTATCTCCTTAACCGTGCGAGATAGAGCGATTTCGTCGAAATTTTCGACCCACAGGGTATCTAAGGAATGCAATCTTTGCAATTTTCCAAAAATTTTCCCCTCCCCCAAAATGGCGGCCATTTTGAATTTTCGAATTTTTGCCAAAAATGGCAAAACACAAATTTCCTTCTATCTCCTTAACCGTGCCAGATAGAGTGATTTCGTCAAAATTTTCGACCCACAGGGTATCTGAGCATTGTGCTCTTGGTAATTTTTCCAAAAATTTTCCCCTCCCCAAAAATGGCGGCCATTTTGAATTTTCGAATTTTTGCCAAAAATGGCAAAACACTAATTTGCTTCTATCTCCTTAACCGTGCGAGATAGAGCGATTTCGTCGAAATTTTCGACCCACAGGGTATCTAAGGAATGTAATCTTTGCAATTTTCCAAAAATTTTCCCCTCCCCAAAAATGGCGGCCATTTTGAATTTTCGAATTTTTGCCAAAATGGCAAAACACAAATTTCCTTCTATCTCCTTAACCGTGCGAGATAGAGCGATTTCGTCGAAATTTTCGACCCACAGGGTATCTAAGGAATGCAATCTTTGCAATTTTCCAAAAATTTTCCCCTCCCCCAAAATGGCGGCCATTTTGAATTTTCGAATTTTTGCCAAAAATGGCAAAACACAAATTTCCTTCTATCTCCTTAACCGTGCCAGATAGAGTGATTTCGTCAAAATTTTCGACCCACAGGGTATCTGAGCATTGTACTCTTGGTAATTTTTAAAAAATTTTCCCCTCCCCAAAAATGGCGGCCATTTTGAATTTTCGAATTTTTGCCAAAAATGGCAAAACACTAATTTGCTTCTATCTCCTTAACCGTGCGAGATAGAGTGATTTCGTCGAAATTTTCGACCCACAGGGTATCTAAGGAATGCAATCTTTGCAATTTTCCAAAAATTTTCCCCTCCCCAAAAATGGCGGCCATTTTGAATTTTCGAATTTTTGCCAAAAATGGCAAAACACCAATTTGCTTCTATCTCCTTAACCGTGCCAGATAGAGCGATTTCGTCAAAATTTTCGACCCACAGGGTATCTGAGCATTGTGCTCTTGGTAATTTTAACAAAATTTTCCCCTCCCCAAAAATGGCGGCCATTTTGAATTTTCGAATTTTTGCCAAAAATGGCAAAACACCAATTTGCTTCTATCTCCTTAACCGTGCCAGATAGAGCGATTTCTTCAAAATTTTCGACCCACAGGGTATCTGAGCATTGTGCTCTTGGTAATTTTTCCAAAAATTTTCCCCTCCCCAAAAATGGCGGCCATTTTGAATTTTCGAATTTTTGCCAAAAATGGCAAAACACTAATTTGCTTCTATCTCCTTAACCGTGCGAGATAGAGCGATTTCGTCGAAATTTTTGACCCACAGGGTATCTAAGGAATGCAATCTTTGCAATTTTCCAAAAATTTTCCCCTCCCCAAAAATGGCGGCCATTTTGAATTTTCGAATTTTTGCCAAAAATGGCAAAACACAAATTTCCTTCTATCTCCTTAACCGTGCGAGATAGAGCGATTTCGTCGAAATTTTTGACCCACAGGGTATCTAAGGAATGCAATCTTTGCAATTTTCCAAAAATTTTCCCCTCCCCCAAAATGGCGGCCATTTTGAATTTTCGAATTTTTGCCAAAAATGGCAAAACACAAATTTCCTTCTATCTCCTTAACCGTGCCAGATAGAGTGATTTCGTCAAAATTTTCGACCCACAGGGTATCTGAGCATTGTACTCTTGGTAATTTTTAAAAAATTTTCCCCTCCCCAAAAATGGCGGCCATTTTGAATTTTCGAATTTTTGCCAAAAATGGCAAAACACTAATTTGCTTCTATCTCCTTAACCGTGCGAGATAGAGTGATTTCGTCGAAATTTTCGACCCACAGGGTATCTAAGGAATGCAATCTTTGCAATTTTCAAAAAATTTTCCCCTCCCCAAAAATGGCGGCCATTTTGAATTTTCGAATTTTTGCCAAAAATGGCAAAACACCAATTTGCTTCTATCTCCTTAACCGTGCCAGATAGAGCGATTTCGTCAAAATTTTCGACCCACAGGGTATCTGAGCATTGTGCTCTTGGTAATTTTAACAAAATTTTCCCCTCCCCAAAAATGGCGGCCATTTTGAATTTTCGAATTTTTGCCAAAAATGGCAAAACACTAATTTGCTTCTATCTCCTTAACCGTGCGAGATAGAGCGATTTCGTCGAAATTTTCGACCCACAGGGTATCTAAGGAATGTAATATTTGCAATTTTCAAAAAATTTTCCCCTCCCCAAAAATGGCGGCCATTTTGAATTTTCGAATTTTTGCCAAAAATGGCAAAACACAAATTTGCTTCTATCTCCTTAACCGTGCGAGATAGAGCGATTTCGTCGAAATTTTCGACCCACAGGGTATCTAAGGAATGCAATCTTTGCAATTTTCAAAAAATTTTCCCCTCCCCAAAAATGGCGGCCATTTTGAATTTTCGAATTTTTGCCAAAAATGGCAAAACACCAATTTGCTTCTATCTCCTTAACCGTGCCAGATAGAGCGATTTCGTCAAAATTTTCGACCCACAGGGTATCTGAGCATTGTGCTCTTGGTAATTTTAACAAAATTTTCCCCTCCCCAAAAATGGCGGCCATTTTGAATTTTCGAATTTTTGCCAAAAATGGCAAAACACCAATTTGCTTCTATCTCCTTAACCGTGCCAGATAGAGCGATTTCTTCAAAATTTTCGACCCACAGGGTATCTGAGCATTGTGCTCTTGGTAATTTTTCCAAAAATTTTCCCCTCCCCAAAAATGGCGGCCATTTTGAATTTTCGAATTTTTGCCAAAAATGGCAAAACACTAATTTGCTTCTATCTCCTTAACCGTGCGAGATAGAGCGATTTCGTCGAAATTTTCGACCCACAGGGTATCTAAGGAATGTAATCTTTGCAATTTTCCAAAAATTTTCCCCTCCCCAAAAATGGCGGCCATTTTGAATTTTCGAATTTTTGCCAAAAATGGCAAAACACAAATTTCCTTCTATCTCCTTAACCGTGCGAGATAGAGCGATTTCGTCGAAATTTTCGACCCACAGGGTATCTAAGGAATGCAATCTTTGCAATTTTCCAAAAATTTTCCCCTCCCCCAAAATGGCGGCCATTTTGAATTTTCGAATTTTTGCCAAAAATGGCAAAACACCAATTTGCTTCTATCTCCTTAACCGTGCCAGATAGAGCGATTTCGTCAAAATTTTCGACCCACAGGGTATCTGAGCATTGTGCTCTTGGTAATTTTTCCAAAAATTTTCCCCTCCCCAAAAATGGCGGCCATTTTGAATTTTCGAATTTTTGCCAAAAATGGCAAAACACTAATTTGCTTCTATCTCCTTAACCGTGCGAGATAGAGCGATTTCGTCGAAATTTTCGACCCACAGTGTATCTAAGGAATGCAATCTTTGCAATTTTCAAAAAATTTTCCCCTCCCCAAAAATGGCGGCCATTTTGAATTTTCGAATTTTTGCCAAAAATGGGAAAACACAAATTTGCTTCTATCTCCTTAACCGTGCGAGATAGAGCGATTTCGTCGAAATTTTCGACCCACAGTGTATCTAAGGAATGCAATCTTTGCAATTTTCAAAAAATTTTCCCCTCCCCAAAAATGGCGGCCATTTTGAATTTTCGAATTTTTGCCAAAAATGGCAAAACACCAATTTGCTTCTATCTCCTTAACCGTGCCAGATAGAGCGATTTCGTCAAAATTTTCGACCCACAGGGTATCTGAGCATTGTGCTCTTGGTAATTTTTCCAAAAATTTTCCCCTCCCCAAAAATGGCGGCCATTTTGAATTTTCGAATTTTTGCCAAAAATGGCAAAACACTAATTTGCTTCTATCTCCTTAACCGTGCGAGATAGAGCGATTTCGTCGAAATTTTCGACCCACAGGGTATCTAAGGAATGTAATCTTTGCAATTTTCCAAAAATTTTCCCCTCCCCAAAAATGGCGGCCATTTTGAATTTTCGAATTTTTGCCAAAAATGGGAAAACACAAATTTGCTTCTATCTCCTTAACCGTGCGAGATAGAGCGATTTCGTCGAAATTTTCGACCCACAGTGTATCTAAGGAATGCAATCTTTGCAATTTTCCAAAAATTTTCCCCTCCCCCAAAATGGCGGCCATTTTGAATTTTCGAATTTTTGCCAAAAATGGCAAAACACAAATTTCCTTCTATCTCCTTAACCGTGCCAGATAGAGTGATTTCGTCAAAATTTTCGACCCACAGGGTATCTGAGCATTGTACTCTTGGTAATTTTTAAAAAATTTTCCCCTCCCCAAAAATGGCGGCCATTTTGAATTTTCGAATTTTTGCCAAAAATGGCAAAACACTAATTTGCTTCTATCTCCTTAACCGTGCGAGATAGAGTGATTTCGTCGAAATTTTCGACCCACAGGGTATATAAGGAATGCAATCTTTGCAATTTTCAAAAAATTTTCCCCTCCCCAAAAATGGCGGCCATTTTGAATTTTCGAATTTTTGCCAAAAATGGCAAAACACCAATTTGCTTCTATCTCCTTAACCGTGCCAGATAGAGCGATTTCGTCAAAATTTTCGACCCACAGGGTATCTGAGCATTGTGCTCTTGGTAATTTTAACAAAATTTTCCCCTCCCCAAAAATGGCGGCCATTTTGAATTTTCGAATTTTTGCCAAAAATGGCAAAACACCAATTTGCTTCTATCTCCTTAACCGTGCCAGATAGAGCGATTTCTTCAAAATTTTCGACCCACAGGGTATCTGAGCATTGTGCTCTTGGTAATTTTTCCAAAAATTTTCCCCTCCCCAAAAATGGCGGCCATTTTGAATTTTCGAATTTTTGCCAAAAATGGCAAAACACTAATTTGCTTCTATCTCCTTAACCGTGCGAGATAGAGCGATTTCGTCGAAATTTTCGACCCACAGGGTATCTAAGGAATGTAATCTTTGCAATTTTCCAAAAATTTTCCCCTCCCCAAAAATGGCGGCCATTTTGAATTTTCGAATTTTTGCCAAAAATGGCAAAACACAAATTTCCTTCTATCTCCTTAACCGTGCGAGATAGAGCGATTTCGTCGAAATTTTCGACCCACAGGGTATCTAAGGAATGCAATCTTTGCAATTTTCCAAAAATTTTCCCCTCCCCCAAAATGGCGGCCATTTTGAATTTTCGAATTTTTGCCAAAAATGGCAAAACACAAATTTCCTTCTATCTCCTTAACCGTGCCAGATAGAGTGATTTCGTCAAAATTTTCGACCCACAGGGTATCTGACCATTGTACTCTTGGTAATTTTTAAAAAATTTTCCCCTCCCCAAAAATGGCGGCCATTTTGAATTTTCGAATTTTTGCCAAAAATGGCAAAACACTAATTTGCTTCTATCTCCTTAACCGTGCGAGATAGAGTGATTTCGTCGAAATTTTCGACCCACAGGGTATCTAAGGAATGCAATCTTTGCAATTTTCAAAAAATTTTCCCCTCCCCAAAAATGGCGGCCATTTTGAATTTTCGAATTTTTGCCAAAAATGGCAAAACACCAATTTGCTTCTATCTCCTTAACCGTGCCAGATAGAGCGATTTCGTCAAAATTTTCGACCCACAGGGTATCTGAGCATTGTGCTCTTGGTAATTTTAACAAAATTTTCCCCTCCCCAAAAATGGCGGCCATTTTGAATTTTCGAATTTTTGCCAAAAATGGCAAAACACAAATTTGCTTCTATCTCCTTAACCGTGCGAGATAGAGCGATTTCGTCGAAATTTTCGACCCACAGTGTATCTAAGGAATGCAATCTTTGCAATTTTCAAAAAATTTTCCCCTCCCCAAAAATGGCGGCCATTTTGAATTTTCGAATTTTTGCCAAAAATGGCAAAACACCAATTTGCTTCTATCTCCTTAACCGTGCCAGATAGAGCGATTTCGTCAAAATTTTCGACCCACAGGGTATCTGAGCATTGTGCTCTTGGTAATTTTTCCAAAAATTTTCCCCTCCCCAAAAATGGCGGCCATTTTGAATTTTCGAATTTTTGCCAAAAATGGCAAAACACTAATTTGCTTCTATCTCCTTAACCGTGCGAGATAGAGCGATTTCGTCGAAATTTTCGACCCACAGGGTATCTAAGGAATGTAATCTTTGCAATTTTCCAAAAATTTTCCCCTCCCCAAAAATGGCGGCCATTTTGAATTTTCGAATTTTTGCCAAAAATGGCAAAACACAAATTTCCTTCTATCTCCTTAACCGTGCGAGATAGAGCGATTTCGTCGAAATTTTCGACCCACAGGGTATCTAAGGAATGCAATCTTTGCAATTTTCCAAAAATTTTCCCCTCCCCCAAAATGGCGGCCATTTTGAATTTTCGAATTTTTGCCAAAAATGGCAAAACACAAATTTCCTTCTATCTCCTTAACCGTGCCAGATAGAGTGATTTCGTCAAAATTTTCGACCCACAGGGTATCTGAGCATTGTACTCTTGGTAATTTTTAAAAAATTTTCCCCTCCCCAAAAATGGCGGCCATTTTGAATTTTCGAATTTTTGCCAAAAATGGCAAAACACTAATTTGCTTCTATCTCCTTAACCGTGCGAGATAGAGTGATTTCGTCGAAATTTTCGACCCACAGGGTATGTAAGGAATGCAATCTTTGCAATTTTCAAAAAATTTTACCCTCCCCAAAAATGGCGGCCATTTTGAATTTTCGAATTTTTGCCAAAAATGGCAAAACACCAATTTGCTTCTATCTCCTTAACCGTGCCAGATAGAGCGATTTCGTCAAAATTTTCGACCCACAGGGTATCTGAGCATTGTGCTCTTGGTAATTTTAACAAAATTTTCCCCTCCCCAAAAATGGCGGCCATTTTGAATTTTCGAATTTTTGCCAAAAATGGCAAAACACCAATTTGCTTCTATCTCCTTAACCGTGCCAGATAGAGCGATTTCTTCAAAATTTTCGACCCACAGGGTATCTGAGCATTGTGCTCTTGGTAATTTTTCCAAAAATTTTCCCCTCCCCAAAAATGGCGGCCATTTTGAATTTTCGAATTTTTGCCAAAAATGGCAAAACACTAATTTGCTTCTATCTCCTTAACCGTGCGAGATAGAGCGATTTCGTCGAAATTTTCGACCCACAGGGTATCTAAGGAATGTAATCTTTGCAATTTTCCAAAAATTTTCCCCTCCCCAAAAATGGCGGCCATTTTGAATTTTCGAATTTTTGCCAAAAATGGCAAAACACAAATTTCCTTCTATCTCCTTAACCGTGCGAGATAGAGCGATTTCGGCGAAATTTTCGACCCACAGGGTATCTAAGGAATGCAATCTTTGCAATTTTCCAAAAATTTTCCCCTCCCCCAAAATGGCGGCCATTTTGAATTTTCGAATTTTTGCCAAAAATGGCAAAACACAAATTTCCTTCTATCTCCTTAACCGTGCCAGATAGAGTGATTTCGTCAAAATTTTCGACCCACAGGGTATCTGAGCATTGTACTCTTGGTAATTTTTAAAAAATTTTCCCCTCCCCAAAAATGGCGGCCATTTTGAATTTTTGCCAAAAATGGCAAAACACTAATTTGCTTCTATCTCCTTAACCGTGCGAGATAGAGTGATTTCGTCGAAATTTTCGACCCACAGGGTATCTAAGGAATGCAATCTTTGCAATTTTCCAAAAATTTTCCCCTCCCCAAAAATGGCGGCCATTTTGAATTTTCGAATTTTTGCCAAAAATGGCAAAACACCAATTTGCTTCTATCTCCTTAACCGTGCCAGATAGAGCGATTTCGTCAAAATTTTCGACCCACAGGGTATCTGAGCATTGTGCTCTTGGTAATTTTAACAAAATTTTCCCCTCCCCAAAAATGGCGGCCATTTTGAATTTTCGAATTTTTGCCAAAAATGGCAAAACACTAATTTGCTTCTATCTCCTTAACCGTGCGAGATAGAGCGATTTCGTCGAAATTTTCGACCCACAGGGTATCTAAGGAATGTAATATTTGCAATTTTCAAAAAATTTTCCCCTCCCCAAAAATGGCGGCCATTTTGAATTTTCGAATTTTTGCCAAAAATGGCAAAACACAAATTTGCTTCTATCTCCTTAACCGTGCGAGATAGAGCGATTTCGTCGAAATTTTCGACCCACAGTGTATCTAAGGAATGCAATCTTTGCAATTTTCAAAAAATTTTCCCCTCCCCAAAAATGGCGGCCATTTTGAATTTTCGAATTTTTGCCAAAAATGGCAAAACACCAATTTGCTTCTATCTCCTTAACCGTGCCAGATAGAGCGATTTCGTCAAAATTTTCGACCCACTGGGTATCTGAGCATTGTACTCTTGGTAATTTTTAAAAAATTTTCCCCTCCCCAAAAATGGCGGCCATTTTGAATTTTCAAATTTTTGCCAAAAATGGCAAAACACTAATTTGCTTCTATCTCCTTAACCGTGCGAGATAGAGCGATTTCGTCGAAATTTTCGACCCACAGGGTATCTAAGGAATGCAATCTTTGCAATTTTCAAAAAATTTTCCCCTCCCCAAAAATGGCGGCCATTTTGAATTTTCGAATTTTTGCCAAAAATGGCAAAACACCAATTTGCTTCTATCTCCTTAACCGTGCCAGATAGAGCGATTTCGTCAAAATTTTCGACCCACAGGGTATCTGAGCATTGTGCTCTTGGTAATTTTTCCAAAAATTTTCCCCTCCCCAAAAATGGCGGCCATTTTGAATTTTCGAATTTTTGCCAAAAATGGCAAAACACTAATTTGCTTCTATCTCCTTAACCGTGCGAGATAGAGCGATTTCGTCGAAATTTTCGACCCACAGGGTATCTAAGGAATGCAATCTTTGCAATTTTCCAAAAATTTTCCCCTCCCCCAAAATGGCGGCCATTTTGAATTTTCGAATTTTTGCCAAAAATGGCAAAACACAAATTTCCTTCTATCTCCTTAACCGTGCCAGATAGAGTGATTTCGTCAAAATTTTCGACCCACAGGGTATCTGAGCATTGTACTCTTGGTAATTTTTAAAAAATTTTCCCCTCCCCAAAAATGGCGGCCATTTTGAATTTTCGAATTTTTGCCAAAAATGGCAAAACACTAATTTGCTTCTATCTCCTTAACCGTGCGAGATAGAGTGATTTCGTCGAAATTTTCGACCCACAGGGTATGTAAGGAATGCAATCTTTGCAATTTTCAAAAAATTTTACCCTCCCCAAAAATGGCGGCCATTTTGAATTTTCGAATTTTTGCCAAAAATGGCAAAACACCAATTTGCTTCTATCTCCTTAACCGTGCCAGATAGAGCGATTTCGTCAAAATTTTCGACCCACAGGGTATCTGAGCATTGTGCTCTTGGTAATTTTAACAAAATTTTCCCCTCCCCAAAAATGGCGGCCATTTTGAATTTTCGAATTTTTGCCAAAAATGGCAAAACACCAATTTGCTTCTATCTCCTTAACCGTGCCAGATAGAGCGATTTCTTCAAAATTTTCGACCCACAGGGTATCTGAGCATTGTGCTCTTGGTAATTTTTCCAAAAATTTTCCCCTCCCCAAAAATGGCGGCCATTTTGAATTTTCGAATTTTTGCCAAAAATGGCAAAACACTAATTTGCTTCTATCTCCTTAACCGTGCGAGATAGAGCGATTTCGTCGAAATTTTCGACCCACAGGGTATCTAAGGAATGTAATCTTTGCAATTTTCCAAAAATTTTCCCCTCCCCAAAAATGGCGGCCATTTTGAATTTTCGAATTTTTGCCAAAAATGGCAAAACACAAATTTCCTTCTATCTCCTTAACCGTGCGAGATAGAGCGATTTCGTCGAAATTTTCGACCCACAGGGTATCTAAGGAATGCAATCTTTGCAATTTTCCAAAAATTTTCCCCTCCCCCAAAATGGCGGCCATTTTGAATTTTCGAATTTTTGCCAAAAATGGCAAAACACAAATTTCCTTCTATCTCCTTAACCGTGCCAGATAGAGTGATTTCGTCAAAATTTTCGACCCACAGGGTATCTGAGCATTGTACTCTTGGTAATTTTTAAAAAATTTTCCCCTCCCCAAAAATGGCGGCCATTTTGAATTTTTGCCAAAAATGGCAAAACACTAATTTGCTTCTATCTCCTTAACCGTGCGAGATAGAGTGATTTCGTCGAAATTTTCGACCCACAGGGTATCTAAGGAATGCAATCTTTGCAATTTTCCAAAAATTTTCCCCTCCCCAAAAATGGCGGCCATTTTGAATTTTCGAATTTTTGCCAAAAATGGCAAAACACCAATTTGCTTCTATCTCCTTAACCGTGCCAGATAGAGCGATTTCGTCAAAATTTTCGACCCACAGGGTATCTGAGCATTGTGCTCTTGGTAATTTTAACAAAATTTTCCCCTCCCCAAAAATGGCGGCCATTTTGAATTTTCGAATTTTTGCCAAAAATGGCAAAACACTAATTTGCTTCTATCTCCTTAACCGTGCGAGATAGAGCGATTTCGTCGAAATTTTCGACCCACAGGGTATCTAAGGAATGTAATATTTGCAATTTTCAAAAAATTTTCCCCTCCCCAAAAATGGCGGCCATTTTGAATTTTCGAATTTTTGCCAAAAATGGCAAAACACAAATTTGCTTCTATCTCCTTAACCGTGCGAGATAGAGCGATTTCGTCGAAATTTTCGACCCACAGTGTATCTAAGGAATGCAATCTTTGCAATTTTCAAAAAATTTTCCCCTCCCCAAAAATGGCGGCCATTTTGAATTTTCGAATTTTTGCCAAAAATGGCAAAACACCAATTTGCTTCTATCTCCTTAACCGTGCCAGATAGAGCGATTTCGTCAAAATTTTCGACCCACTGGGTATCTGAGCATTGTACTCTTGGTAATTTTTAAAAAATTTTCCCCTCCCCAAAAATGGCGGCCATTTTGAATTTTCAAATTTTTGCCAAAAATGGCAAAACACTAATTTGCTTCTATCTCCTTAACCGTGCGAGATAGAGCGATTTCGTCGAAATTTTCGACCCACAGGGTATCTAAGGAATGCAATCTTTGCAATTTTCAAAAAATTTTCCCCTCCCCAAAAATGGCGGCCATTTTGAATTTTCGAATTTTTGCCAAAAATGGCAAAACACCAATTTGCTTCTATCTCCTTAACCGTGCCAGATAGAGCGATTTCGTCAAAATTTTCGACCCACAGGGTATCTGAGCATTGTGCTCTTGGTAATTTTTCCAAAAATTTTCCCCTCCCCAAAAATGGCGGCCATTTTGAATTTTCGAATTTTTGCCAAAAATGGCAAAACACTAATTTGCTTCTATCTCCTTAACCGTGCGAGATAGAGCGATTTCGTCGAAATTTTCGACCCACAGGGTATCTAAGGAATGCAATCTTTGCAATTTTCCAAAAATTTTCCCCTCCCCCAAAATGGCGGCCATTTTGAATTTTCGAATTTTTGCCAAAAATGGCAAAACACAAATTTCCTTCTATCTCCTTAACCGTGCCAGATAGAGTGATTTCGTCAAAATTTTCGACCCACAGGGTATCTGAGCATTGTACTCTTGGTAATTTTTAAAAAATTTTCCCCTCCCTAAAAATGGCGGCCATTTTGAATTTTCGAATTTTTGCCAAAAATGGCAAAACACTAATTTGCTTCTATCTCCTTAACCGTGCGAGATAGAGTGATTTCGTCGAAATTTTCGACCCACAGGGTATGTAAGGAATGCAATCTTTGCAATTTTCAAAAAATTTTACCCTCCCCAAAAATGGCGGCCATTTTGAATTTTCGAATTTTTGCCAAAAATGGCAAAACACCAATTTGCTTCTATCTCCTTAACCGTGCCAGATAGAGCGATTTCGTCAAAATTTTCGACCCACAGGGTATCTGAGCATTGTGCTCTTGGTAATTTTAACAAAATTTTCCCCTCCCCAAAAATGGCGGCCATTTTGAATTTTCGAATTTTTGCCAAAAATGGCAAAACACCAATTTGCTTCTATCTCCTTAACCGTGCCAGATAGAGCGATTTCTTCAAAATTTTCGACCCACAGGGTATCTGAGCATTGTGCTCTTGGTAATTTTTCCAAAAATTTTCCCCTCCCCAAAAATGGCGGCCATTTTGAATTTTCGAATTTTTGCCAAAAATGGCAAAACACTAATTTGCTTCTATCTCCTTAACCGTGCGAGATAGAGCGATTTCGTCGAAATTTTCGACCCACAGGGTATCTAAGGAATGTAATCTTTGCAATTTTCCAAAAATTTTCCCCTCCCCAAAAATGGCGGCCATTTTGAATTTTCGAATTTTTGCCAAAAATGGCAAAACACAAATTTCCTTCTATCTCCTTAACCGTGCGAGATAGAGCGATTTCGTCGAAATTTTCGACCCACAGGGTATCTAAGGAATGCAATCTTTGCAATTTTCCAAAAATTTTCCCCTCCCCCAAAATGGCGGCCATTTTGAATTTTCGAATTTTTGCCAAAAATGGCAAAACACAAATTTCCTTCTATCTCCTTAACCGTGCCAGATAGAGTGATTTCGTCAAAATTTTCGACCCACAGGGTATCTGAGCATTGTACTCTTGGTAATTTTTAAAAAATTTTCCCCTCCCCAAAAATGGCGGCCATTTTGAATTTTTGCCAAAAATGGCAAAACACTAATTTGCTTCTATCTCCTTAACCGTGCGAGATAGAGTGATTTCGTCGAAATTTTCGACCCACAGGGTATCTAAGGAATGCAATCTTTGCAATTTTCCAAAAATTTTCCCCTCCCCAAAAATGGCGGCCATTTTGAATTTTCGAATTTTTGCCAAAAATGGCAAAACACCAATTTGCTTCTATCTCCTTAACCGTGCCAGATAGAGCGATTTCGTCAAAATTTTCGACCCACAGGGTATCTGAGCATTGTGCTCTTGGTAATTTTAACAAAATTTTCCCCTCCCCAAAAATGGCGGCCATTTTGAATTTTCGAATTTTTGCCAAAAATGGCAAAACACTAATTTGCTTCTATCTCCTTAACCGTGCGAGATAGAGCGATTTCGTCGAAATTTTCGACCCACAGGGTATCTAAGGAATGTAATATTTGCAATTTTCAAAAAATTTTCCCCTCCCCAAAAATGGCGGCCATTTTGAATTTTCGAATTTTTGCCAAAAATGGCAAAACACAAATTTGCTTCTATCTCCTTAACCGTGCGAGATAGAGCGATTTCGTCGAAATTTTCGACCCACAGTGTATCTAAGGAATGCAATCTTTGCAATTTTCAAAAAATTTTCCCCTCCCCAAAAATGGCGGCCATTTTGAATTTTCGAATTTTTGCCAAAAATGGCAAAACACCAATTTGCTTCTATCTCCTTAACCGTGCCAGATAGAGCGATTTCGTCAAAATTTTCGACCCACTGGGTATCTGAGCATTGTACTCTTGGTAATTTTTAAAAAAATTTCCCCTCCCCAAAAATGGCGGCCATTTTGAATTTTCGAATTTTTGCCAAAAATGGCAAAACACTAATTTGCTTCTATCTCCTTAACCGTGCGAGATAGAGCGATTTCGTCGAAATTTTCGACCCACAGGGTATCTAAGGAATGCAATCTTTGCAATTTTCAAAAAATTTTCCCCTCCCCAAAAATGGCGGCCATTTTGAATTTTCGAATTTTTGCCAAAAATGGCAAAACACCAATTTGCTTCTATCTCCTTAACCGTGCCAGATAGAGCGATTTCGTCAAAATTTTCGACCCACAGGGTATCTGAGCATTGTGCTCTTGGTAATTTTTCCAAAAATTTTCCCCTCCCCAAAAATGGCGGCCATTTTGAATTTTCGAATTTTTGCCAAAAATGGCAAAACACTAATTTGCTTCTATCTCCTTAACCGTGCGAGATAGAGCGATTTCGTCGAAATTTTCGACCCACAGGGTATCTAAGGAATGTAATCTTTGCAATTTTCCAAAAATTTTCCCCTCCCCAAAAATGGCGGCCATTTTGAATTTTCGAATTTTTGCCAAAAATGGCAAAACACAAATTTCCTTCTATCTCCTTAACCGTGCGAGATAGAGCGATTTCGTCGAAATTTTCGACCCACAGGGTATCTAAGGAATGCAATCTTTGCAATTTTCCAAAAATTTTCCCCTCCCCCAAAATGGCGGCCATTTTGAATTTTCGAATTTTTGCCAAAAATGGCAAAACACAAATTTCCTTCTATCTCCTTAACCGTGCCAGATAGAGTGATTTCGTCAAAATTTTCGACCCACAGGGTATCTGAGCATTGTACTCTTGGTAATTTTTAAAAAATTTTCCCCTCCCCAAAAATGGCGGCCATTTTGAATTTTCGAATTTTTGCCAAAAATGGCAAAACACTAATTTGCTTCTATCTCCTTAACCGTGCGAGATAGAGTGATTTCGTCGAAATTTTCGACCCACAGGGTATCTAAGGAATGCAATCTTTGCAATTTTCCAAAAATTTTCCCCTCCCCAAAAATGGCGGCCATTTTGAATTTTCGAATTTTTGCCAAAAATGGCAAAACACTAATTTGCTTCTATCTCCTTAACCGTGCGAGATAGAGTGATTTCGTCGAAATTTTCGACCCACAGGGTATCTAAGGAATGCAATCTTTGCAATTTTCAAAAAATTTTCCCCTCCCCAAAAATGGCGGCCATTTTGAATTTTCGAATTTTTGCCAAAAATGGCAAAACACCAATTTGCTTCTATCTCCTTAACCGTGCCAGATAGAGCGATTTCGTCAAAATTTTCGACCCACAGGGTATCTGAGCATTGTGCTCTTGGTAATTTTAACAAAATTTTCCCCTCCCCAAAAATGGCGGCCATTTTGAATTTTCGAATTTTTGCCAAAAATGGCAAAACACTAATTTGCTTCTATCTCCTTAACCGTGCGAGATAGAGCGATTTCGTCGAAATTTTCGACCCACAGGGTATCTAAGGAATGTAATCTTTGCAATTTTCCAAAAATTTTCCCCTCCCCAAAAATGGCGGCCATTTTGAATTTTCGAATTTTTGCCAAAAATGGCAAAACACAAATTTCCTTCTATCTCCTTAACCGTGCGAGATAGAGCGATTTCGTCGAAATTTTCGACCCACAGGGTATCTAAGGAATGCAATCTTTGCAATTTTCCAAAAATTTTCCCCTCCCCCAAAATGGCGGCCATTTTGAATTTTCGAATTTTTGCCAAAAATGGCAAAACACAAATTTCCTTCTATCTCCTTAACCTTGCCAGATAGAGTGATTTCGTCAAAATTTTCGACCCACAGGGTATCTGAGCATTGTACTCTTGGTAATTTTTAAAAAATTTTCCCCTCCCCAAAAATGGCGGCCATTTTGAATTTTCGAATTTTTGCCAAAAATGGCAAAACACTAATTTGCTTCTATCTCCTTAACCGTGCGAGATAGAGTGATTTCGTCGAAATTTTCGACCCACAGGGTATCTAAGGAATGCAATCTTTGCAATTTTCAAAAAATTTTCCCCTCCCCAAAAATGGCGGCCATTTTGAATTTTCGAATTTTTGCCAAAAATGGCAAAACACCAATTTGCTTCTATCTCCTTAACCGTGCCAGATAGAGCGATTTCGTCAAAATTTTCGACCCACAGGGTATCTGAGCATTGTGCTCTTGGTAATTTTAACAAAATTTTCCCCTCCCCAAAAATGGCGGCCATTTTGAATTTTCGAATTTTTGCCAAAAATGGCAAAACACCAATTTGCTTCTATCTCCTTAACCGTGCCAGATAGAGCGATTTCTTCAAAATTTTCGACCCACAGGGTATCTGAGCATTGTGCTCTTGGTAATTTTTCCAAAAATTTTCCCCTCCCCAAAAATGGCGGCCATTTTGAATTTTCGAATTTTTGCCAAAAATGGCAAAACACTAATTTGCTTCTATCTCCTTAACCGTGCGAGATAGAGCGATTTCGTCGAAATTTTCGACCCACAGGGTATCTAAGGAATGCAATCTTTGCAATTTTCCAAAAATTTTCCCCTCCCCAAAAATGGCGGCCATTTTGAATTTTCGAATTTTTGCCAAAAATGGCAAAACACAAATTTCCTTCTATCTCCTTAACCGTGCGAGATAGAGCGATTTCGTCGAAATTTTCGACCCACAGGGTATCTAAGGAATGCAATCTTTGCAATTTTCCAAAAATTTTCCCCTCCCCCAAAATGGCGGCCATTTTGAATTTTCGAATTTTTGCCAAAAATGGCAAAACACAAATTTCCTTCTATCTCCTTAACCGTGCCAGATAGAGTGATTTCGTCAAAATTTTCGACCCACAGGGTATCTGAGCATTGTACTCTTGGTAATTTTTAAAAAATTTTCCCCTCCCCAAAAATGGCGGCCATTTTGAATTTTCGAATTTTTGCCAAAAATGGCAAAACACTAATTTGCTTCTATCTCCTTAACCGTGCGAGATAGAGTGATTTCGTCGAAATTTTCGACCCACAGGGTATCTAAGGAATGCAATCTTTGCAATTTTCAAAAAATTTTCCCCTCCCCAAAAATGGCGGCCATTTTGAATTTTCGAATTTTTGCCAAAAATGGCAAAACACCAATTTGCTTCTATCTCCTTAACCGTGCCAGATAGAGCGATTTCGTCAAAATTTTCGACCCACAGGGTATCTGAGCATTGTGCTCTTGGTAATTTTAACAAAATTTTCCCCTCCCCAAAAATGGCGGCCATTTTGAATTTTCGAATTTTTGCCAAAAATGGCAAAACACTAATTTGCTTCTATCTCCTTAACCGTGCGAGATAGAGCGATTTCGTCGAAATTTTCGACCCACAGGGTATCTAAGGAATGTAATATTTGCAATTTTCAAAAAATTTTCCCCTCCCCAAAAATGGCGGCCATTTTGAATTTTCGAATTTTTGCCAAAAATGGCAAAACACAAATTTGCTTCTATCTCCTTAACCGTGCGAGATAGAGCGATTTCGTCGAAATTTTCGACCCACAGGGTATCTAAGGAATGCAATCTTTGCAATTTTCAAAAAATTTTCCCCTCCCCAAAAATGGCGGCCATTTTGAATTTTCGAATTTTTGCCAAAAATGGCAAAACACCAATTTGCTTCTATCTCCTTAACCGTGCCAGATAGAGCGATTTCGTCAAAATTTTCGACCCACTGGGTATCTGAGCATTGTACTCTTGGTAATTTTTAAAAAATTTTCCCCTCCCCAAAAATGGCGGCCATTTTGAATTTTCGAATTTTTGCCAAAAATGGCAAAACACTAATTTGCTTCTATCTCCTTAACCGTGCGAGATAGAGCGATTTCGTCGAAATTTTCGACCCACAGGGTATCTAAGGAATGCAATCTTTGCAATTTTCAAAAAATTTTCCCCTCCCCAAAAATGGCGGCCATTTTGAATTTTCGAATTTTTGCCAAAAATGGCAAAACACCAATTTGCTTCTATCTCCTTAACCGTGCCAGATAGAGCGATTTCGTCAAAATTTTCGACCCACAGGGTATCTGAGCATTGTGCTCTTGGTAATTTTTCCAAAAATTTTCCCCTCCCCAAAAATGGCGGCCATTTTGAATTTTCGAATTTTTGCCAAAAATGGCAAAACACTAATTTGCTTCTATCTCCTTAACCGTGCGAGATAGAGCGATTTCGTCGAAATTTTCGACCCACAGGGTATCTAAGGAATGTAATCTTTGCAATTTTCCAAAAATTTTCCCCTCCCCAAAAATGGCGGCCATTTTGAATTTTCGAATTTTTGCCAAAAATGGCAAAACACAAATTTCCTTCTATCTCCTTAACCGTGCGAGATAGAGCGATTTCGTCGAAATTTTCGACCCACAGGGTATCTAAGGAATGCAATCTTTGCAATTTTCCAAAAATTTTCCCCTCCCCCAAAATGGCGGCCATTTTGAATTTTCGAATTTTTGCCAAAAATGGCAAAACACAAATTTCCTTCTATCTCCTTAACCGTGCCAGATAGAGTGATTTCGTCAAAATTTTCGACCCACAGGGTATCTGAGCATTGTACTCTTGGTAATTTTTAAAAAATTTTCCCCTCCCCAAAAATGGCGGCCATTTTGAATTTTCGAATTTTTGCCAAAAATGGCAAAACACTAATTTGCTTCTATCTCCTTAACCGTGCGAGATAGAGTGATTTCGTCGAAATTTTCGACCCACAGGGTATCTAAGGAATGCAATCTTTGCAATTTTCCAAAAATTTTCCCCTCCCCAAAAATGGCGGCCATTTTGAATTTTCGAATTTTTGCCAAAAATGGCAAAACACTAATTTGCTTCTATCTCCTTAACCGTGCGAGATAGAGTGATTTCGTCGAAATTTTCGACCCACAGGGTATCTAAGGAATGCAATCTTTGCAATTTTCAAAAAATTTTCCCCTCCCCAAAAATGGCGGCCATTTTGAATTTTCGAATTTTTGCCAAAAATGGCAAAACACCAATTTGCTTCTATCTCCTTAACCGTGCCAGATAGAGCGATTTCGTCAAAATTTTCGACCCACAGGGTATCTGAGCATTGTGCTCTTGGTAATTTTAACAAAATTTTCCCCTCCCCAAAAATGGCGGCCATTTTGAATTTTCGAATTTTTGCCAAAAATGGCAAAACACTAATTTGCTTCTATCTCCTTAACCGTGCGAGATAGAGCGATTTCGTCGAAATTTTCGACCCACAGGGTATCTAAGGAATGTAATCTTTGCAATTTTCCAAAAATTTTCCCCTCCCCAAAAATGGCGGCCATTTTGAATTTTCGAATTTTTGCCAAAAATGGCAAAACACAAATTTCCTTCTATCTCCTTAACCGTGCGAGATAGAGCGATTTCGTCGAAATTTTCGACCCACAGGGTATCTAAGGAATGCAATCTTTGCAATTTTCCAAAAATTTTCCCCTCCCCCAAAATGGCGGCCATTTTGAATTTTCGAATTTTTGCCAAAAATGGCAAAACACAAATTTCCTTCTATCTCCTTAACCGTGCCAGATAGAGTGATTTCGTCAAAATTTTCGACCCACAGGGTATCTGAGCATTGTACTCTTGGTAATTTTTAAAAAATTTTCCCCTCCCCAAAAATGGCGGCCATTTTGAATTTTCGAATTTTTGCCAAAAATGGCAAAACACTAATTTGCTTCTATCTCCTTAACCGTGCGAGATAGAGTGATTTCGTCGAAATTTTCGACCCACAGGGTATCTAAGGAATGCAATCTTTGCAATTTTCCAAAAATTTTCCCCTCCCCAAAAATGGCGGCCATTTTGAATTTTCGAATTTTTGCCAAAAATGGCAAAACACTAATTTGCTTCTATCTCCTTAACCGTGCGAGATAGAGTGATTTCGTCGAAATTTTCGACCCACAGGGTATCTAAGGAATGCAATCTTTGCAATTTTCAAAAAATTTTCCCCTCCCCAAAAATGGCGGCCATTTTGAATTTTCGAATTTTTGCCAAAAATGGCAAAACACCAATTTGCTTCTATCTCCTTAACCGTGCCAGATAGAGCGATTTCGTCAAAATTTTCGACCCACAGGGTATCTGAGCATTGTGCTCTTGGTAATTTTAACAAAATTTTCCCCTCCCCAAAAATGGCGGCCATTTTGAATTTTCGAATTTTTGCCAAAAATGGCAAAACACCAATTTGCTTCTATCTCCTTAACCGTGCCAGATAGAGCGATTTCTTCAAAATTTTCGACCCACAGGGTATCTGAGCATTGTGCTCTTGGTAATTTTTCCAAAAATTTTCCCCTCCCCAAAAATGGCGGCCATTTTGAATTTTCGAATTTTTGCCAAAAATGGCAAAACACTAATTTGCTTCTATCTCCTTAACCGTGCGAGATAGAGCGATTTCGTCGAAATTTTCGACCCACAGGGTATCTAAGGAATGCAATCTTTGCAATTTTCCAAAAATTTTCCCCTCCCCAAAAATGGCGGCCATTTTGAATTTTCGAATTTTTGCCAAAAATGGCAAAACACAAATTTCCTTCTATCTCCTTAACCGTGCGAGATAGAGCGATTTCGTCGAAATTTTCGACCCACAGGGTATCTAAGGAATGCAATCTTTGCAATTTTCCAAAAATTTTCCCCTCCCCCAAAATGGCGGCCATTTTGAATTTTCGAATTTTTGCCAAAAATGGCAAAACACAAATTTCCTTCTATCTCCTTAACCGTGCCAGATAGAGTGATTTCGTCAAAATTTTCGACCCACAGGGTATCTGAGCATTGTACTCTTGGTAATTTTTAAAAAATTTTCCCCTCCCCAAAAATGGCGGCCATTTTGAATTTTCGAATTTTTGCCAAAAATGGCAAAACACTAATTTGCTTCTATCTCCTTAACCGTGCGAGATAGAGTGATTTCGTCGAAATTTTCGACCCACAGGGTATCTAAGGAATGCAATCTTTGCAATTTTCAAAAAATTTTCCCCTCCCCAAAAATGGCGGCCATTTTGAATTTTCGAATTTTTGCCAAAAATGGCAAAACACCAATTTGCTTCTATCTCCTTAACCGTGCCAGATAGAGCGATTTCGTCAAAATTTTCGACCCACAGGGTATCTGAGCATTGTGCTCTTGGTAATTTTAACAAAATTTTCCCCTCCCCAAAAATGGCGGCCATTTTGAATTTTCGAATTTTTGCCAAAAATGGCAAAACACTAATTTGCTTCTATCTCCTTAACCGTGCGAGATAGAGCGATTTCGTCGAAATTTTCGACCCACAGGGTATCTAAGGAATGTAATATTTGCAATTTTCAAAAAATTTTCCCCTCCCCAAAAATGGCGGCCATTTTGAATTTTCGAATTTTTGCCAAAAATGGCAAAACACAAATTTGCTTCTATCTCCTTAACCGTGCGAGATAGAGCGATTTCGTCGAAATTTTCGACCCACAGGGTATCTAAGGAATGCAATCTTTGCAATTTTCAAAAAATTTTCCCCTCCCCAAAAATGGCGGCCATTTTGAATTTTCGAATTTTTGCCAAAAATGGCAAAACACCAATTTGCTTCTATCTCCTTAACCGTGCCAGATAGAGCGATTTCGTCAAAATTTTCGACCCACTGGGTATCTGAGCATTGTACTCTTGGTAATTTTTAAAAAATTTTCCCCTCCCCAAAAATGGCGGCCATTTTGAATTTTCGAATTTTTACCAAAAATGGCAAAACACTAATTTGCTTCTATCTCCTTAACCGTGCGAGATAGAGCGATTTCGTCGAAATTTTCGACCCACAGGGTATCTAAGGAATGCAATCTTTGCAATTTTCAAAAAATTTTCCCCTCCCCAAAAATGGCGGCCATTTTGAATTTTCGAATTTTTGCCAAAAATGGCAAAACACCAATTTGCTTCTATCTCCTTAACCGTGCCAGATAGAGCGATTTCGTCAAAATTTTCGACCCACAGGGTATCTGAGCATTGTGCTCTTGGTAATTTTTCCAAAAATTTTCCCCTCCCCAAAAATGGCGGCCATTTTGAATTTTCGAATTTTTGCCAAAAATGGCAAAACACTAATTTGCTTCTATCTCCTTAACCGTGCGAGATAGAGCGATTTCGTCGAAATTTTCGACCCACAGGGTATCTAAGGAATGTAATCTTTGCAATTTTCCAAAAATTTTCCCCTCCCCAAAAATGGCGGCCATTTTGAATTTTCGAATTTTTGCCAAAAATGGCAAAACACAAATTTCCTTCTATCTCCTTAACCGTGCGAGATAGAGCGATTTCGTCGAAATTTTCGACCCACAGGGTATCTAAGGAATGCAATCTTTGCAATTTTCCAAAAATTTTCCCCTCCCCCAAAATGGCGGCCATTTTGAATTTTCGAATTTTTGCCAAAAATGGCAAAACACAAATTTCCTTCTATCTCCTTAACCGTGCCAGATAGAGTGATTTCGTCAAAATTTTCGACCCACAGGGTATCTGAGCATTGTACTCTTGGTAATTTTTAAAAAATTTTCCCCTCCCCAAAAATGGCGGCCATTTTGAATTTTCGAATTTTTGCCAAAAATGGCAAAACACTAATTTGCTTCTATCTCCTTAACCGTGCGAGATAGAGTGATTTCGTCGAAATTTTCGACCCACAGGGTATCTAAGGAATGCAATCTTTGCAATTTTCAAAAAATTTTCCCCTCCCCAAAAATGGCGGCCATTTTGAATTTTCGAATTTTTGCCAAAAATGGCAAAACACCAATTTGCTTCTATCTCCTTAACCGTGCCAGATAGAGCGATTTCGTCAAAATTTTCGACCCACAGGGTATCTGAGCATTGTGCTCTTGGTAATTTTAACAAAATTTTCCCCTCCCCAAAAATGGCGGCCATTTTGAATTTTCGAATTTTTGCCAAAAATGGCAAAACACTAATTTGCTTCTATCTCCTTAACCGTGCGAGATAGAGCGATTTCGTCGAAATTTTCGACCCACAGGGTATCTAAGGAATGTAATATTTGCAATTTTCAAAAAATTTTCCCCTCCCCAAAAATGGCGGCCATTTTGAATTTTCGAATTTTTGCCAAAAATGGCAAAACACAAATTTGCTTCTATCTCCTTAACCGTGCGAGATAGAGCGATTTCGTCGAAATTTTCGACCCACAGGGTATCTAAGGAATGCAATCTTTGCAATTTTCAAAAAATTTTCCCCTCCCCAAAAATGGCGGCCATTTTGAATTTTCGAATTTTTGCCAAAAATGGCAAAACACCAATTTGCTTCTATCTCCTTAACCGTGCCAGATAGAGCGATTTCGTCAAAATTTTCGACCCACTGGGTATCTGAGCATTGTACTCTTGGTAATTTTTAAAAAATTTTCCCCTCCCCAAAAATGGCGGCCATTTTGAATTTTCGAATTTTTACCAAAAATGGCAAAACACTAATTTGCTTCTATCTCCTTAACCGTGCGAGATAGAGCGATTTCGTCGAAATTTTCGACCCACAGGGTATCTAAGGAATGCAATCTTTGCAATTTTCAAAAAATTTTCCCCTCCCCAAAAATGGCGGCCATTTTGAATTTTCGAATTTTTGCCAAAAATGGCAAAACACCAATTTGCTTCTATCTCCTTAACCGTGCCAGATAGAGCGATTTCGTCAAAATTTTCGACCCACAGGGTATCTGAGCATTGTGCTCTTGGTAATTTTTCCAAAAATTTTCCCCTCCCCAAAAATGGCGGCCATTTTGAATTTTCGAATTTTTGCCAAAAATGGCAAAACACTAATTTGCTTCTATCTCCTTAACCGTGCGAGATAGAGCGATTTCGTCGAAATTTTCGACCCACAGGGTATCTAAGGAATGTAATCTTTGCAATTTTCCAAAAATTTTCCCCTCCCCAAAAATGGCGGCCATTTTGAATTTTCGAATTTTTGCCAAAAATGGCAAAACACAAATTTCCTTCTATCTCCTTAACCGTGCGAGATAGAGCGATTTCGTCGAAATTTTCGACCCACAGGGTATCTAAGGAATGCAATCTTTGCAATTTTCCAAAAATTTTCCCCTCCCCCAAAATGGCGGCCATTTTGAATTTTCGAATTTTTGCCAAAAATGGCAAAACACAAATTTCCTTCTATCTCCTTAACCGTGCCAGATAGAGTGATTTCGTCAAAATTTTCGACCCACAGGGTATCTGAGCATTGTACTCTTGGTAATTTTTAAAAAATTTTCCCCTCCCCAAAAATGGCGGCCATTTTGAATTTTCGAATTTTTGCCAAAAATGGCAAAACACTAATTTGCTTCTATCTCCTTAACCGTGCGAGATAGAGTGATTTCGTCGAAATTTTCGACCCACAGGGTATCTAAGGAATGCAATCTTTGCAATTTTCCAAAAATTTTCCCCTCCCCAAAAATGGCGGCCATTTTGAATTTTCGAATTTTTCCCAAAAATGGCAAAACACAAATTTGCTTCTATCTCCTTAACCGTGCGAGATAGAGTGATTTCGTCGAAATTTTCGACCCACAGGGTATCTAAGGAATGCAATCTTTGCAATTTTCAAAAAATTTTCCCCTCCCCAAAAATGGCGGCCATTTTGAATTTTCGAATTTTTGCCAAAAATGGCAAAACACCAATTTGCTTCTATCTCCTTAACCGTGCCAGATAGAGCGATTTCGTCAAAATTTTCGACCCACAGGGTATCTGAGCATTGTGCTCTTGGTAATTTTAACAAAATTTTCCCCTCCCCAAAAATGGCGGCCATTTTGAATTTTCGAATTTTTGCCAAAAATGGCAAAACACCAATTTGCTTCTATCTCCTTAACCGTGCCAGATAGAGCGATTTCTTCAAAATTTTCGATCCACAGGGTATCTGAGCATTGTGCTCTTGGTAATTTTTCCAAAAATTTTCCCCTCCCCAAAAATGGCGGCCATTTTGAATTTTCGAATTTTTGCCAAAAATGGCAAAACACTAATTTGCTTCTATCTCCTTAACCGTGCGAGATAGAGCGATTTCGTCGAAATTTTCGACCCACAGGGTATCTAAGGAATGTAATCTTTGCAATTTTCCAAAAATTTTCCCCTCCCCAAAAATGGCGGCCATTTTGAATTTTCGAATTTTTGCCAAAAATGGCAAAACACAAATTTGCTTCTATCTCCTTAACCGTGCGAGATAGAGCGATTTCGTCGAAATTTTCGACCCACAGGGTATCTAAGGAATGCAATCTTTGCAATTTTCCAAAAATTTTCCCCTCCCCCAAAATGGCGGCCATTTTGAATTTTCGAATTTTTGCCAAAAATGGCAAAACACAAATTTCCTTCTATCTCCTTAACCGTGCCAGATAGAGTGATTTCGTCAAAATTTTCGACCCACAGGGTATCTGAGCATTGTACTCTTGGTAATTTTTAAAAAATTTTCCCCTCCCCAAAAATGGCGGCCATTTTGAATTTTCGAATTTTTGCCAAAAATGGCAAAACACTAATTTGCTTCTATCTCCTTAACCGTGCGAGATAGAGTGATTTCGTCGAAATTTTCGACCCACAGGGTATCTAAGGAATGCAATCTTTGCAATTTTCAAAAAATTTTCCCCTCCCCAAAAATGGCGGCCATTTTGAATTTTCGAATTTTTGCCAAAAATGGCAAAACACCAATTTGCTTCTATCTCCTTAACCGTGCCAGATAGAGCGATTTCGTCAAAATTTTCGACCCACAGGGTATCTGAGCATTGTGCTCTTGGTAATTTTAACAAAATTTTCCCCTCCCCAAAAATGGCGGCCATTTTGAATTTTCGAATTTTTGCCAAAAATGGCAAAACACCAATTTGCTTCTATCTCCTTAACCGTGCCAGATAGAGCGATTTCTTCAAAATTTTCGATCCACAGGGTATCTGAGCATTGTGCTCTTGGTAATTTTTCCAAAAATTTTCCCCTCCCCAAAAATGGCGGCCATTTTGATTTTCGAATTTTTGCCAAAAATGGCAAAACACTAATTTGCTTCTATCTCCTTAACCGTGCGAGATAGAGCGATTTCGTCGAAATTTTCGACCCACAGGGTATCTAAGGAATGTAATCTTTGCAATTTTCCAAAAATTTTCCCCTCCCCAAAAATGGCGGCCATTTTGAATTTTCGAATTTTTGCCAAAAATGGCAAAACACAAATTTGCTTCTATCTCCTTAACCGTGCGAGATAGAGCGATTTCGTCGAAATTTTCGACCCACAGGGTATCTAAGGAATGCAATCTTTGCAATTTTCCAAAAATTTTCCCCTCCCCCAAAATGGCGGCCATTTTGAATTTTCGAATTTTTGCCAAAAATGGCAAAACACAAATTTCCTTCTATCTCCTTAACCGTGCCAGATAGAGTGATTTCGTCAAAATTTTCGACCCACAGGGTATCTGAGCATTGTACTCTTGGTAATTTTTAAAAAATTTTCCCCTCCCCAAAAATGGCGGCCATTTTGAATTTTCGAATTTTTGCCAAAAATGGCAAAACACTAATTTGCTTCTATCTCCTTAACCGTGCGAGATAGAGTGATTTCGTCGAAATTTTCGACCCACAGGGTATCTAAGGAATGCAATCTTTGCAATTTTCAAAAAATTTTCCCCTCCCCAAAAATGGCGGCCATTTTGAATTTTCGAATTTTTGCCAAAAATGGCAAAACACCAATTTGCTTCTATCTCCTTAACCGTGCCAGATAGAGCGATTTCGTCAAAATTTTCGACCCACAGGGTATCTGAGCATTGTGCTCTTGGTAATTTTAACAAAATTTTCCCCTCCCCAAAAATGGCGGCCATTTTGAATTTTCGAATTTTTGCCAAAAATGGCAAAACACTAATTTGCTTCTATCTCCTTAACCGTGCGAGATAGAGCGATTTCGTCGAAATTTTCGACCCACAGGGTATCTAAGGAATGTAATATTTGCAATTTTCAAAAAATTTTCCCCTCCCCAAAAATGGCGGCCATTTTGAATTTTCGAATTTTTGCCAAAAATGGCAAAACACAAATTTGCTTCTATCTCCTTAACCGTGCGAGATAGAGCGATTTCGTCGAAATTTTCGACCCACAGGGTATCTAAGGAATGCAATCTTTGCAATTTTCAAAAAATTTTCCCCTCCCCAAAAATGGCGGCCATTTTGAATTTTCGAATTTTTGCCAAAAATGGCAAAACACCAATTTGCTTCTATCTCCTTAACCGTGCCAGATAGAGCGATTTCGTCAAAATTTTCGACCCACAGGGTATCTGAGCATTGTGCTCTTGGTAATTTTTCCAAAAATTTTCCCCTCCCCAAAAATGGCGGCCATTTTGAATTTTCGAATTTTTGCCAAAAATGGCAAAACACTAATTTGCTTCTATCTCCTTAACCGTGCGAGATAGAGCGATTTCGTCGAAATTTTCGACCCACAGGGTATCTAAGGAATGTAATCTTTGCAATTTTCCAAAAATTTTCCCCTCCCCAAAAATGGCGGCCATTTTGAATTTTCGAATTTTTGCCAAAAATGGCAAAACACAAATTTCCTTCTATCTCCTTAACCGTGCGAGATAGAGCGATTTCGTCGAAATTTTCGACCCACAGGGTATCTAAGGAATGCAATCTTTGCAATTTTCCAAAAATTTTCCCCTCCCCCAAAATGGCGGCCATTTTGAATTTTCGAATTTTTGCCAAAAATGGCAAAACACAAATTTCCTTCTATCTCCTTAACCGTGCCAGATAGAGTGATTTCGTCAAAATTTTCGACCCACAGGGTATCTGAGCATTGTACTCTTGGTAATTTTTAAAAAATTTTCCCCTCCCCAAAAATGGCGGCCATTTTGAATTTTCGAATTTTTGCCAAAAATGGCAAAACACTAATTTGCTTCTATCTCCTTAACCGTGCGAGATAGAGCGATTTCGTCGAAATTTTCGACCCACAGGGTATCTAAGGAATGCAATCTTTGCAATTTTCAAAAAATTTTCCCCTCCCCAAAAATGGCGGCCATTTTGAATTTTCGAATTTTTGCCAAAAATGGCAAAACACCAATTTGCTTCTATCTCCTTAACCGTGCCAGATAGAGCGATTTCGTCAAAATTTTCGACCCACAGGGTATCTGAGCATTGTGCTCTTGGTAATTTTTCCAAAAATTTTCCCCTCCCCAAAAATGGCGGCCATTTTGAATTTTCGAATTTTTGCCAAAAATGGCAAAACACTAATTTGCTTCTATCTCCTTAACCGTGCGAGATAGAGCGATTTCGTCGAAATTTTCGACCCACAGGGTATCTAAGGAATGTAATCTTTGCAATTTTCCAAAAATTTTCCCCTCCCCAAAAATGGCGGCCATTTTGAATTTTCGAATTTTTGCCAAAAATGGCAAAACACAAATTTCCTTCTATCTCCTTAACCGTGCGAGATAGAGCGATTTCGTCGAAATTTTCGACCCACAGGGTATCTAAGGAATGCAATCTTTGCAATTTTCCAAAAATTTTCCCCTCCCCCAAAATGGCGGCCATTTTGAATTTTCGAATTTTTGCCAAAAATGGCAAAACACAAATTTCCTTCTATCTCCTTAACCGTGCCAGATAGAGTGATTTCGTCAAAATTTTCGACCCACAGGGTATCTGAGCATTGTACTCTTGGTAATTTTTAAAAAATTTTCCCCTCCCCAAAAATGGCGGCCATTTTGAATTTTCGAATTTTTGCCAAAAATGGCAAAACACTAATTTGCTTCTATCTCCTTAACCGTGCGAGATAGAGTGATTTCGTCGAAATTTTCGACCCACAGGGTATCTAAGGAATGCAATCTTTGCAATTTTCCAAAAATTTTCCCCTCCCCAAAAATGGCGGCCATTTTGAATTTTCGAATTTTTCCCAAAAATGGCAAAACACAAATTTGCTTCTATCTCCTTAACCGTGCGAGATAGAGTGATTTCGTCGAAATTTTCGACCCACAGGGTATCTAAGGAATGCAATCTTTGCAATTTTCAAAAAATTTTCCCCTCCCCAAAAATGGCGGCCATTTTGAATTTTCGAATTTTTGCCAAAAATGGCAAAACACCAATTTGCTTCTATCTCCTTAACCGTGCCAGATAGAGCGATTTCGTCAAAATTTTCGACCCACTGGGTATCTGAGCATTGTACTCTTGGTAATTTTTAAAAAATTTTCCCCTCCCCAAAAATGGCGGCCATTTTGAATTTTCGAATTTTTACCAAAAATGGCAAAACACTAATTTGCTTCTATCTCCTTAACCGTGCGAGATAGAGCGATTTCGTCGAAATTTTCGACCCACAGGGTATCTAAGGAATGCAATCTTTGCAATTTTCAAAAAATTTTCCCCTCCCCAAAAATGGCGGCCATTTTGAATTTTCGAATTTTTGCCAAAAATGGCAAAACACCAATTTGCTTCTATCTCCTTAACCGTGCCAGATAGAGCGATTTCGTCAAAATTTTCGACCCACAGGGTATCTGAGCATTGTGCTCTTGGTAATTTTTCCAAAAATTTTCCCCTCCCCAAAAATGGCGGCCATTTTGAATTTTCGAATTTTTGCCAAAAATGGCAAAACACTAATTTGCTTCTATCTCCTTAACCGTGCGAGATAGAGCGATTTCGTCGAAATTTTCGACCCACAGGGTATCTAAGGAATGTAATCTTTGCAATTTTCCAAAAATTTTCCCCTCCCCAAAAATGGCGGCCATTTTGAATTTTCGAATTTTTGCCAAAAATGGCAAAACACAAATTTCCTTCTATCTCCTTAACCGTGCGAGATAGAGCGATTTCGTCGAAATTTTCGACCCACAGGGTATCTAAGGAATGCAATCTTTGCAATTTTCCAAAAATTTTCCCCTCCCCCAAAATGGCGGCCATTTTGAATTTTCGAATTTTTGCCAAAAATGGCAAAACACAAATTTCCTTCTATCTCCTTAACCGTGCCAGATAGAGTGATTTCGTCAAAATTTTCGACCCACAGGGTATCTGAGCATTGTACTCTTGGTAATTTTTAAAAAATTTTCCCCTCCCCAAAAATGGCGGCCATTTTGAATTTTCGAATTTTTGCCAAAAATGGCAAAACACTAATTTGCTTCTATCTCCTTAACCGTGCGAGATAGAGTGATTTCGTCGAAATTTTCGACCCACAGGGTATCTAAGGAATGCAATCTTTGCAATTTTCCAAAAATTTTCCCCTCCCCAAAAATGGCGGCCATTTTGAATTTTCGAATTTTTCCCAAAAATGGCAAAACACAAATTTGCTTCTATCTCCTTAACCGTGCGAGATAGAGTGATTTCGTCGAAATTTTCGACCCACAGGGTATCTAAGGAATGCAATCTTTGCAATTTTCAAAAAATTTTCCCCTCCCCAAAAATGGCGGCCATTTTGAATTTTCGAATTTTTGCCAAAAATGGCAAAACACCAATTTGCTTCTATCTCCTTAACCGTGCCAGATAGAGCGATTTCGTCAAAATTTTCGACCCACAGGGTATCTGAGCATTGTGCTCTTGGTAATTTTAACAAAATTTTCCCCTCCCCAAAAATGGCGGCCATTTTGAATTTTCGAATTTTTGCCAAAAATGGCAAAACACCAATTTGCTTCTATCTCCTTAACCGTGCCAGATAGAGCGATTTCTTCAAAATTTTCGATCCACAGGGTATCTGAGCATTGTGCTCTTGGTAATTTTTCCAAAAATTTTCCCCTCCCCAAAAATGGCGGCCATTTTGAATTTTCGAATTTTTGCCAAAAATGGCAAAACACTAATTTGCTTCTATCTCCTTAACCGTGCGAGATAGAGCGATTTCGTCGAAATTTTCGACCCACAGGGTATCTAAGGAATGTAATCTTTGCAATTTTCCAAAAATTTTCCCCTCCCCAAAAATGGCGGCCATTTTGAATTTTCGAATTTTTGCCAAAAATGGCAAAACACAAATTTGCTTCTATCTCCTTAACCGTGCGAGATAGAGCGATTTCGTCGAAATTTTCGACCCACAGGGTATCTAAGGAATGCAATCTTTGCAATTTTCCAAAAATTTTCCCCTCCCCCAAAATGGCGGCCATTTTGAATTTTCGAATTTTTGCCAAAAATGGCAAAACACAAATTTCCTTCTATCTCCTTAACCGTGCCAGATAGAGTGATTTCGTCAAAATTTTCGACCCACAGGGTATCTGAGCATTGTACTCTTGGTAATTTTTAAAAAATTTTCCCCTCCCCAAAAATGGCGGCCATTTTGAATTTTCGAATTTTTGCCAAAAATGGCAAAACACTAATTTGCTTCTATCTCCTTAACCGTGCGAGATAGAGTGATTTCGTCGAAATTTTCGACCCACAGGGTATCTAAGGAATGCAATCTTTGCAATTTTCAAAAAATTTTCCCCTCCCCAAAAATGGCGGCCATTTTGAATTTTCGAATTTTTGCCAAAAATGGCAAAACACCAATTTGCTTCTATCTCCTTAACCGTGCCAGATAGAGCGATTTCGTCAAAATTTTCGACCCACAGGGTATCTGAGCATTGTGCTCTTGGTAATTTTAACAAAATTTTCCCCTCCCCAAAAATGGCGGCCATTTTGAATTTTCGAATTTTTGCCAAAAATGGCAAAACACCAATTTGCTTCTATCTCCTTAACCGTGCCAGATAGAGCGATTTCTTCAAAATTTTCGATCCACAGGGTATCTGAGCATTGTGCTCTTGGTAATTTTTCCAAAAATTTTCCCCTCCCCAAAAATGGCGGCCATTTTGAATTTTCGAATTTTTGCCAAAAATGGCAAAACACTAATTTGCTTCTATCTCCTTAACCGTGCGAGATAGAGCGATTTCGTCGAAATTTTCGACCCACAGGGTATCTAAGGAATGTAATCTTTGCAATTTTCCAAAAATTTTCCCCTCCCCAAAAATGGCGGCCATTTTGAATTTTCGAATTTTTGCCAAAAATGGCAAAACACAAATTTGCTTCTATCTCCTTAACCGTGCGAGATAGAGCGATTTCGTCGAAATTTTCGACCCACAGGGTATCTAAGGAATGCAATCTTTGCAATTTTCCAAAAATTTTCCCCTCCCCCAAAATGGCGGCCATTTTGAATTTTCGAATTTTTGCCAAAAATGGCAAAACACAAATTTCCTTCTATCTCCTTAACCGTGCCAGATAGAGTGATTTCGTCAAAATTTTCGACCCACAGGGTATCTGAGCATTGTACTCTTGGTAATTTTTAAAAAATTTTCCCCTCCCCAAAAATGGCGGCCATTTTGAATTTTCGAATTTTTGCCAAAAATGGCAAAACACTAATTTGCTTCTATCTCCTTAACCGTGCGAGATAGAGTGATTTCGTCGAAATTTTCGACCCACAGGGTATCTAAGGAATGCAATCTTTGCAATTTTCAAAAAATTTTCCCCTCCCCAAAAATGGCGGCCATTTTGAATTTTCGAATTTTTGCCAAAAATGGCAAAACACCAATTTGCTTCTATCTCCTTAACCGTGCCAGATAGAGCGATTTCGTCAAAATTTTCGACCCACAGGGTATCTGAGCATTGTGCTCTTGGTAATTTTAACAAAATTTTCCCCTCCCCAAAAATGGCGGCCATTTTGAATTTTCGAATTTTTGCCAAAAATGGCAAAACACTAATTTGCTTCTATCTCCTTAACCGTGCGAGATAGAGCGATTTCGTCGAAATTTTCGACCCACAGGGTATCTAAGGAATGTAATCTTTGCAATTTTCCAAAAATTTTCCCCTCCCCAAAAATGGCGGCCATTTTGAATTTTCGAATTTTTGCCAAAAATGGCAAAACACAAATTTCCTTCTATCTCCTTAACCGTGCGAGATAGAGCGATTTCGTCGAAATTTTCGACCCACAGGGTATCTAAGGAATGCAATCTTTGCAATTTTCCAAAAATTTTCCCCTCCCCCAAAATGGCGGCCATTTTGAATTTTCGAATTTTTGCCAAAAATGGCAAAACACAAATTTCCTTCTATCTCCTTAACCGTGCCAGATAGAGTGATTTCGTCAAAATTTTCGACCCACAGGGTATCTGAGCATTGTACTCTTGGTAATTTTTAAAAAATTTTCCCCTCCCCAAAAATGGCGGCCATTTTGAATTTTCGAATTTTTGCCAAAAATGGCAAAACACTAATTTGCTTCTATCTCCTTAACCGTGCGAGATAGAGTGATTTCGTCGAAATTTTCGACCCACAGGGTATCTAAGGAATGCAATCTTTGCAATTTTCCAAAAATTTTCCCCTCCCCAAAAATGGCGGCCATTTTGAATTTTCGAATTTTTCCCAAAAATGGCAAAACACAAATTTGCTTCTATCTCCTTAACCGTGCGAGATAGAGTGATTTCGTCGAAATTTTCGACCCACAGGGTATCTAAGGAATGCAATCTTTGCAATTTTCAAAAAATTTTCCCCTCCCCAAAAATGGCGGCCATTTTGAATTTTCGAATTTTTGCCAAAAATGGCAAAACACCAATTTGCTTCTATCTCCTTAACCGTGCCAGATAGAGCGATTTCGTCAAAATTTTCGACCCACAGGGTATCTGAGCATTGTGCTCTTGGTAATTTTAACAAAATTTTCCCCTCCCCAAAAATGGCGGCCATTTTGAATTTTCGAATTTTTGCCAAAAATGGCAAAACACCAATTTGCTTCTATCTCCTTAACCGTGCCAGATAGAGCGATTTCTTCAAAATTTTCGATCCACAGGGTATCTGAGCATTGTGCTCTTGGTAATTTTTCCAAAAATTTTCCCCTCCCCAAAAATGGCGGCCATTTTGAATTTTCGAATTTTTGCCAAAAATGGCAAAACACTAATTTGCTTCTATCTCCTTAACCGTGCGAGATAGAGCGATTTCGTCGAAATTTTCGACCCACAGGGTATCTAAGGAATGTAATCTTTGCAATTTTCCAAAAATTTTCCCCTCCCCAAAAATGGCGGCCATTTTGAATTTTCGAATTTTTGCCAAAAATGGCAAAACACAAATTTGCTTCTATCTCCTTAACCGTGCGAGATAGAGCGATTTCGTCGAAATTTTCGACCCACAGGGTATCTAAGGAATGCAATCTTTGCAATTTTCCAAAAATTTTCCCCTCCCCCAAAATGGCGGCCATTTTGAATTTTCGAATTTTTGCCAAAAATGGCAAAACACAAATTTCCTTCTATCTCCTTAACCGTGCCAGATAGAGTGATTTCGTCAAAATTTTCGACCCACAGGGTATCTGAGCATTGTACTCTTGGTAATTTTTAAAAAATTTTCCCCTCCCCAAAAATGGCGGCCATTTTGAATTTTCGAATTTTTGCCAAAAATGGCAAAACACTAATTTGCTTCTATCTCCTTAACCGTGCGAGATAGAGCGATTTCGTCGAAATTTTCGACCCACAGGGTATCTAAGGAATGTAATCTTTGCAATTTTCCAAAAATTTTCCCCTCCCCAAAAATGGCGGCCATTTTGAATTTTCGAATTTTTGCCAAAAATGGCAAAACACAAATTTGCTTCTATCTCCTTAACCGTGCGAGATAGAGCGATTTCGTCGAAATTTTCGACCCACAGGGTATCTAAGGAATGCAATCTTTGCAATTTTCCAAAAATTTTCCCCTCCCCCAAAATGGCGGCCATTTTGAATTTTCGAATTTTTGCCAAAAATGGCAAAACACAAATTTCCTTCTATCTCCTTAACCGTGCCAGATAGAGTGATTTCGTCAAAATTTTCGACCCACAGGGTATCTGAGCATTGTACTCTTGGTAATTTTTAAAAAATTTTCCCCTCCCCAAAAATGGCGGCCATTTTGAATTTTCGAATTTTTGCCAAAAATGGCAAAACACTAATTTGCTTCTATCTCCTTAACCGTGCGAGATAGAGTGATTTCGTCGAAATTTTCGACCCACAGGGTATCTAAGGAATGCAATCTTTGCAATTTTCAAAAAATTTTCCCCTCCCCAAAAATGGCGGCCATTTTGAATTTTCGAATTTTTGCCAAAAATGGCAAAACACCAATTTGCTTCTATCTCCTTAACCGTGCCAGATAGAGCGATTTCGTCAAAATTTTCGACCCACAGGGTATCTGAGCATTGTGCTCTTGGTAATTTTAACAAAATTTTCCCCTCCCCAAAAATGGCGGCCATTTTGAATTTTCGAATTTTTGCCAAAAATGGCAAAACACTAATTTGCTTCTATCTCCTTAACCGTGCGAGATAGAGCGATTTCGTCGAAATTTTCGACCCACAGGGTATCTAAGGAATGTAATCTTTGCAATTTTCCAAAAATTTTCCCCTCCCCAAAAATGGCGGCCATTTTGAATTTTCGAATTTTTGCCAAAAATGGCAAAACACAAATTTCCTTCTATCTCCTTAACCGTGCGAGATAGAGCGATTTCGTCGAAATTTTCGACCCACAGGGTATCTAAGGAATGCAATCTTTGCAATTTTCCAAAAATTTTCCCCTCCCCCAAAATGGCGGCCATTTTGAATTTTCGAATTTTTGCCAAAAATGGCAAAACACAAATTTCCTTCTATCTCCTTAACCGTGCCAGATAGAGTGATTTCGTCAAAATTTTCGACCCACAGGGTATCTGAGCATTGTACTCTTGGTAATTTTTAAAAAATTTTCCCCTCCCCAAAAATGGCGGCCATTTTGAATTTTCGAATTTTTGCCAAAAATGGCAAAACACTAATTTGCTTCTATCTCCTTAACCGTGCGAGATAGAGTGATTTCGTCGAAATTTTCGACCCACAGGGTATCTAAGGAATGCAATCTTTGCAATTTTCCAAAAATTTTCCCCTCCCCAAAAATGGCGGCCATTTTGAATTTTCGAATTTTTCCCAAAAATGGCAAAACACAAATTTGCTTCTATCTCCTTAACCGTGCGAGATAGAGTGATTTCGTCGAAATTTTCGACCCACAGGGTATCTAAGGAATGCAATCTTTGCAATTTTCAAAAAATTTTCCCCTCCCCAAAAATGGCGGCCATTTTGAATTTTCGAATTTTTGCCAAAAATGGCAAAACACCAATTTGCTTCTATCTCCTTAACCGTGCCAGATAGAGCGATTTCGTCAAAATTTTCGACCCACAGGGTATCTGAGCATTGTGCTCTTGGTAATTTTAACAAAATTTTCCCCTCCCCAAAAATGGCGGCCATTTTGAATTTTCGAATTTTTGCCAAAAATGGCAAAACACCAATTTGCTTCTATCTCCTTAACCGTGCCAGATAGAGCGATTTCTTCAAAATTTTCGATCCACAGGGTATCTGAGCATTGTGCTCTTGGTAATTTTTCCAAAAATTTTCCCCTCCCCAAAAATGGCGGCCATTTTGAATTTTCGAATTTTTGCCAAAAATGGCAAAACACTAATTTGCTTCTATCTCCTTAACCGTGCGAGATAGAGCGATTTCGTCGAAATTTTCGACCCACAGGGTATCTAAGGAATGTAATCTTTGCAATTTTCCAAAAATTTTCCCCTCCCCAAAAATGGCGGCCATTTTGAATTTTCGAATTTTTGCCAAAAATGGCAAAACACAAATTTGCTTCTATCTCCTTAACCGTGCGAGATAGAGCGATTTCGTCGAAATTTTCGACCCACAGGGTATCTAAGGAATGCAATCTTTGCAATTTTCCAAAAATTTTCCCCTCCCCCAAAATGGCGGCCATTTTGAATTTTCGAATTTTTGCCAAAAATGGCAAAACACAAATTTCCTTCTATCTCCTTAACCGTGCCAGATAGAGTGATTTCGTCAAAATTTTCGACCCACAGGGTATCTGAGCATTGTACTCTTGGTAATTTTTAAAAAATTTTCCCCTCCCCAAAAATGGCGGCCATTTTGAATTTTCGAATTTTTGCCAAAAATGGCAAAACACTAATTTGCTTCTATCTCCTTAACCGTGCGAGATAGAGTGATTTCGTCGAAATTTTCGACCCACAGGGTATCTAAGGAATGCAATCTTTGCAATTTTCAAAAAATTTTCCCCTCCCCAAAAATGGCGGCCATTTTGAATTTTCGAATTTTTGCCAAAAATGGCAAAACACCAATTTGCTTCTATCTCCTTAACCGTGCCAGATAGAGCGATTTCGTCAAAATTTTCGACCCACAGGGTATCTGAGCATTGTGCTCTTGGTAATTTTAACAAAATTTTCCCCTCCCCAAAAATGGCGGCCATTTTGAATTTTCGAATTTTTGCCAAAAATGGCAAAACACTAATTTGCTTCTATCTCCTTAACCGTGCGAGATAGAGCGATTTCGTCGAAATTTTCGACCCACAGGGTATCTAAGGAATGTAATATTTGCAATTTTCAAAAAATTTTCCCCTCCCCAAAAATGGCGGCCATTTTGAATTTTCGAATTTTTGCCAAAAATGGCAAAACACAAATTTGCTTCTATCTCCTTAACCGTGCGAGATAGAGCGATTTCGTCGAAATTTTCGACCCACAGGGTATCTAAGGAATGCAATCTTTGCAATTTTCAAAAAATTTTCCCCTCCCCAAAAATGGCGGCCATTTTGAATTTTCGAATTTTTGCCAAAAATGGCAAAACACCAATTTGCTTCTATCTCCTTAACCGTGCCAGATAGAGCGATTTCGTCAAAATTTTCGACCCACAGGGTATCTGAGCATTGTGCTCTTGGTAATTTTTCCAAAAATTTTCCCCTCCCCAAAAATGGCGGCCATTTTGAATTTTCGAATTTTTGCCAAAAATGGCAAAACACTAATTTGCTTCTATCTCCTTAACCGTGCGAGATAGAGCGATTTCGTCGAAATTTTCGACCCACAGGGTATCTAAGGAATGTAATCTTTGCAATTTTCCAAAAATTTTCCCCTCCCCAAAAATGGCGGCCATTTTGAATTTTCGAATTTTTGCCAAAAATGGCAAAACACAAATTTCCTTCTATCTCCTTAACCGTGCGAGATAGAGCGATTTCGTCGAAATTTTCGACCCACAGGGTATCTAAGGAATGCAATCTTTGCAATTTTCCAAAAATTTTCCCCTCCCCCAAAATGGCGGCCATTTTGAATTTTCGAATTTTTGCCAAAAATGGCAAAACACAAATTTCCTTCTATCTCCTTAACCGTGCCAGATAGAGTGATTTCGTCAAAATTTTCGACCC
This sequence comes from Sabellastarte sp. h YS-2021, assembly GCA_964017235.1. NCBI lineage: Eukaryota > Metazoa > Annelida > Polychaeta > Sabellida > Sabellidae > Sabellastarte > Sabellastarte sp. h YS-2021. Next base: position 67,775,741 of record OZ024936.1, read on the forward strand.
ACAGGGTATCTGAGCATTGTACTCTTGGTAATTTTTAAAAAATTTTCCCCTCCCCAAAAATGGCGGCCATTTTGAATTTTCGAATTTTTGCCAAAAATGGCAAAACACTAATTTGCTTCTATCTCCTTAACCGTGCGAGATAGAGTGATTTCGTCGAAATTTTCGACCCACAGGGTATCTAAGGAATGCAATCTTTGCAATTTTCAAAAAATTTTCCCCTCCCCAAAAATGGCGGCCATTTTGAATTTTCGAATTTTTGCCAAAAATGGCAAAACACCAATTTGCTTCTATCTCCTTAACCGTGCCAGATAGAGCGATTTCGTCGAAATTTTCGACCCACAGGGTATCTGAGCATTGTGCTCTTGGTAATTTTAACAAAATTTTCCCCTCCCCAAAAATGGCGGCCATTTTGAATTTTCGAATTTTTGCCAAAAATGGCAAAACACTAATTTGCTTCTATCTCCTTAACCGTGCGAGATAGAGCGATTTCGTCGAAATTTTCGACCCACAGGGTATCTAAGGAATGCAATCTTTGCAATTTTCAAAAAATTTTCCCCTCCCCAAAAATGGCGGCCATTTTGAATTTTCGAATTTTTGCCAAAAATGGCAAAACACCAATTTGCTTCTATCTCCTTAACCGTGCCAGATAGAGCGATTTCGTCAAAATTTTCGACCCACTGGGTATCTGAGCATTGTACTCTTGGTAATTTTTAAAAAATTTTCCCCTCCCCAAAAATGGCGGCCATTTTGAATTTTCGAATTTTTGCCAAAAATGGCAAAACACTAATTTGCTTCTATCTCCTTAACCGTGCGAGATAGAGCGATTTCGTCGAAATTTTCGACCCACAGGGTATCTAAGGAATGCAATCTTTGCAATTTTCAAAAAATTTTCCCCTCCCCAAAAATGGCGGCCATTTTGAATTTTCGAATTTTTGCCAAAAATGGCAAAACACCAATTTGCTTCTATCTCCTTAACCGTGCCAGATAGAGCGATTTCGTCAAAATTTTCGACCCACAGGGTATCTGAGCATTGTGCTCTTGGTAATTTTTCCAAAAATTTTCCCCTCCCCAAAAATGGCGGCCATTTTGAATTTTCGAATTTTTGCCAAAAATGGCAAAACACTAATTTGCTTCTATCTCCTTAACCGTGCGAGATAGAGCGATTTCGTCGAAATTTTCGACCCACAGGGTATCTAAGGAATGTAATCTTTGCAATTTTCCAAAAATTTTCCCCTCCCCAAAAATGGCGGCCATTTTGAATTTTCGAATTTTTGCCAAAAATGGCAAAACACAAATTTCCTTCTATCTCCTTAACCGTGCGAGATAGAGCGATTTCGTCGAAATTTTCGACCCACAGGGTATCTAAGGAATGCAATCTTTGCAATTTTCCAAAAATTTTCCCCTCCCCCAAAATGGCGGCCATTTTGAATTTTCGAATTTTTGCCAAAAATGGCAAAACACAAATTTCCTTCTATCTCCTTAACCGTGCCAGATAGAGTGATTTCGTCAAAATTTTCGACCCACAGGGTATCTGAGCATTGTACTCTTGGTAATTTTTAAAAAATTTTCCCCTCCCCAAAAATGGCGGCCATTTTGAATTTTCGAATTTTTGCCAAAAATGGCAAAACACTAATTTGCTTCTATCTCCTTAACCGTGCGAGATAGAGTGATTTCGTCGAAATTTTCGACCCACAGGGTATCTAAGGAATGCAATCTTTGCAATTTTCCAAAAATTTTCCCCTCCCCAAAAATGGCGGCCATTTTGAATTTTCGAATTTTTCCCAAAAATGGCAAAACACAAATTTGCTTCTATCTCCTTAACCGTGCGAGATAGAGTGATTTCGTCGAAATTTTCGACCCACAGGGTATCTAAGGAATGCAATCTTTGCAATTTTCAAAAAATTTTCCCCTCCCCAAAAATGGCGGCCATTTTGAATTTTCGAATTTTTGCCAAAAATGGCAAAACACCAATTTGCTTCTATCTCCTTAACCGTGCCAGATAGAGCGATTTCGTCAAAATTTTCGACCCACAGGGTATCTGAGCATTGTGCTCTTGGTAATTTTAACAAAATTTTCCCCTCCCCAAAAATGGCGGCCATTTTGAATTTTCGAATTTTTGCCAAAAATGGCAAAACACCAATTTGCTTCTATCTCCTTAACCGTGCCAGATAGAGCGATTTCTTCAAAATTTTCGATCCACAGGGTATCTGAGCATTGTGCTCTTGGTAATTTTTCCAAAAATTTTCCCCTCCCCAAAAATGGCGGCCATTTTGAATTTTCGAATTTTTGCCAAAAATGGCAAAACACTAATTTGCTTCTATCTCCTTAACCGTGCGAGATAGAGCGATTTCGTCGAAATTTTCGACCCACAGGGTATCTAAGGAATGTAATCTTTGCAATTTTCCAAAAATTTTCCCCTCCCCAAAAATGGCGGCCATTTTGAATTTTCGAATTTTTGCCAAAAATGGCAAAACACAAATTTGCTTCTATCTCCTTAACCGTGCGAGATAGAGCGATTTCGTCGAAATTTTCGACCCACAGGGTATCTAAGGAATGCAATCTTTGCAATTTTCCAAAAATTTTCCCCTCCCCCAAAATGGCGGCCATTTTGAATTTTCGAATTTTTGCCAAAAATGGCAAAACACAAATTTCCTTCTATCTCCTTAACCGTGCCAGATAGAGTGATTTCGTCAAAATTTTCGACCCACAGGGTATCTGAGCATTGTACTCTTGGTAATTTTTAAAAAATTTTCCCCTCCCCAAAAATGGCGGCCATTTTGAATTTTCGAATTTTTGCCAAAAATGGCAAAACACTAATTTGCTTCTATCTCCTTAACCGTGCGAGATAGAGTGATTTCGTCGAAATTTTCGACCCACAGGGTATCTAAGGAATGCAATCTTTGCAATTTTCAAAAAATTTTCCCCTCCCCAAAAATGGCGGCCATTTTGAATTTTCGAATTTTTGCCAAAAATGGCAAAACACCAATTTGCTTCTATCTCCTTAACCGTGCCAGATAGAGCGATTTCGTCAAAATTTTCGACCCACAGGGTATCTGAGCATTGTGCTCTTGGTAATTTTAACAAAATTTTCCCCTCCCCAAAAATGGCGGCCATTTTGAATTTTCGAATTTTTGCCAAAAATGGCAAAACACTAATTTGCTTCTATCTCCTTAACCGTGCGAGATAGAGCGATTTCGTCGAAATTTTCGACCCACAGGGTATCTAAGGAATGCAATCTTTGCAATTTTCAAAAAATTTTCCCCTCCCCAAAAATGGCGGCCATTTTGAATTTTCGAATTTTTGCCAAAAATGGCAAAACACCAATTTGCTTCTATCTCCTTAACCGTGCCAGATAGAGCGATTTCGTCAAAATTTTCGACCCACTGGGTATCTGAGCATTGTACTCTTGGTAATTTTTAAAAAATTTTCCCCTCCCCAAAAATGGCGGCCATTTTGAATTTTCGAATTTTTGCCAAAAATGGCAAAACACTAATTTGCTTCTATCTCCTTAACCGTGCGAGATAGAGCGATTTCGTCGAAATTTTCGACCCACAGGGTATCTAAGGAATGCAATCTTTGCAATTTTCAAAAAATTTTCCCCTCCCCAAAAATGGCGGCCATTTTGAATTTTCGAATTTTTGCCAAAAATGGCAAAACACCAATTTGCTTCTATCTCCTTAACCGTGCCAGATAGAGCGATTTCGTCAAAATTTTCGACCCACAGGGTATCTGAGCATTGTGCTCTTGGTAATTTTTCCAAAAATTTTCCCCTCCCCAAAAATGGCGGCCATTTTGAATTTTCGAATTTTTGCCAAAAATGGCAAAACACTAATTTGCTTCTATCTCCTTAACCGTGCGAGATAGAGCGATTTCGTCGAAATTTTCGACCCACAGGGTATCTAAGGAATGTAATCTTTGCAATTTTCCAAAAATTTTCCCCTCCCCAAAAATGGCGGCCATTTTGAATTTTCGAATTTTTGCCAAAAATGGCAAAACACAAATTTCCTTCTATCTCCTTAACCGTGCGAGATAGAGCGATTTCGTCGAAATTTTCGACCCACAGGGTATCTAAGGAATGCAATCTTTGCAATTTTCCAAAAATTTTCCCCTCCCCCAAAATGGCGGCCATTTTGAATTTTCGAATTTTTGCCAAAAATGGCAAAACACAAATTTCCTTCTATCTCCTTAACCGTGCCAGATAGAGTGATTTCGTCAAAATTTTCGACCCACAGGGTATCTGAGCATTGTACTCTTGGTAATTTTTAAAAAATTTTCCCCTCCCCAAAAATGGCGGCCATTTTGAATTTTCGAATTTTTGCCAAAAATGGCAAAACACTAATTTGCTTCTATCTCCTTAACCGTGCGAGATAGAGTGATTTCGTCGAAATTTTCGACCCACAGGGTATCTAAGGAATGCAATCTTTGCAATTTTCCAAAAATTTTCCCCTCCCCAAAAATGGCGGCCATTTTGAATTTTCGAATTTTTCCCAAAAATGGCAAAACACAAATTTGCTTCTATCTCCTTAACCGTGCGAGATAGAGTGATTTCGTCGAAATTTTCGACCCACAGGGTATCTAAGGAATGCAATCTTTGCAATTTTCAAAAAATTTTCCCCTCCCCAAAAATGGCGGCCATTTTGAATTTTCGAATTTTTGCCAAAAATGGCAAAACACCAATTTGCTTCTATCTCCTTAACCGTGCCAGATAGAGCGATTTCGTCAAAATTTTCGACCCACAGGGTATCTGAGCATTGTGCTCTTGGTAATTTTAACAAAATTTTCCCCTCCCCAAAAATGGCGGCCATTTTGAATTTTCGAATTTTTGCCAAAAATGGCAAAACACCAATTTGCTTCTATCTCCTTAACCGTGCCAGATAGAGCGATTTCTTCAAAATTTTCGATCCACAGGGTATCTGAGCATTGTGCTCTTGGTAATTTTTCCAAAAATTTTCCCCTCCCCAAAAATGGCGGCCATTTTGAATTTTCGAATTTTTGCCAAAAATGGCAAAACACTAATTTGCTTCTATCTCCTTAACCGTGCGAGATAGAGCGATTTCGTCGAAATTTTCGACCCACAGGGTATGTAAGGAATGTAATCTTTGCAATTTTCCAAAAATTTTCCCCTCCCCAAAAATGGCGGCCATTTTGAATTTTCGAATTTTTGCCAAAAATGGCAAAACACAAATTTGCTTCTATCTCCTTAACCGTGCGAGATAGAGCGATTTCGTCGAAATTTTCGACCCACAGGGTATCTAAGGAATGCAATCTTTGCAATTTTCCAAAAATTTTCCCCTCCCCCAAAATGGCGGCCATTTTGAATTTTCGAATTTTTGCCAAAAATGGCAAAACACAAATTTCCTTCTATCTCCTTAACCGTGCCAGATAGAGTGATTTCGTCAAAATTTTCGACCCACAGGGTATCTGAGCATTGTACTCTTGGTAATTTTTAAAAAATTTTCCCCTCCCCAAAAATGGCGGCCATTTTGAATTTTCGAATTTTTGCCAAAAATGGCAAAACACTAATTTGCTTCTATCTCCTTAACCGTGCGAGATAGAGTGATTTCGTCGAAATTTTCGACCCACAGGGTATCTAAGGAATGCAATCTTTGCAATTTTCAAAAAATTTTCCCCTCCCCAAAAATGGCGGCCATTTTGAATTTTCGAATTTTTGCCAAAAATGGCAAAACACCAATTTGCTTCTATCTCCTTAACCGTGCCAGATAGAGCGATTTCGTCAAAATTTTCGACCCACAGGGTATCTGAGCATTGTGCTCTTGGTAATTTTAACAAAATTTTCCCCTCCCCAAAAATGGCGGCCATTTTGAATTTTCGAATTTTTGCCAAAAATGGCAAAACACTAATTTGCTTCTATCTCCTTAACCGTGCGAGATAGAGCGATTTCGTCGAAATTTTCGACCCACAGGGTATCTAAGGAATGTAATATTTGCAATTTTCAAAAAATTTTCCCCTCCCCAAAAATGGCGGCCATTTTGAATTTTCGAATTTTTGCCAAAAATGGCAAAACACAAATTTGCTTCTATCTCCTTAACCGTGCGAGATAGAGCGATTTCGTCGAAATTTTCGACCCACAGGGTATCTAAGGAATGCAATCTTTGCAATTTTCAAAAAATTTTCCCCTCCCCAAAAATGGCGGCCATTTTGAATTTTCGAATTTTTGCCAAAAATGGCAAAACACCAATTTGCTTCTATCTCCTTAACCGTGCCAGATAGAGCGATTTCGTCAAAATTTTCGACCCACTGGGTATCTGAGCATTGTACTCTTGGTAATTTTTAAAAAATTTTCCCCTCCCCAAAAATGGCGGCCATTTTGAATTTTCGAATTTTTGCCAAAAATGGCAAAACACTAATTTGCTTCTATCTCCTTAACCGTGCGAGATAGAGCGATTTCGTCGAAATTTTCGACCCACAGGGTATCTAAGGAATGCAATCTTTGCAATTTTCAAAAAATTTTCCCCTCCCCAAAAATGGCGGCCATTTTGAATTTTCGAATTTTTGCCAAAAATGGCAAAACACCAATTTGCTTCTATCTCCTTAACCGTGCCAGATAGAGCGATTTCGTCAAAATTTTCGACCCACAGGGTATCTGAGCATTGTGCTCTTGGTAATTTTTCCAAAAATTTTCCCCTCCCCAAAAATGGCGGCCATTTTGAATTTTCGAATTTTTGCCAAAAATGGCAAAACACTAATTTGCTTCTATCTCCTTAACCGTGCGAGATAGAGCGATTTCGTCGAAATTTTCGACCCACAGGGTATCTAAGGAATGTAATCTTTGCAATTTTCCAAAAATTTTCCCCTCCCCAAAAATGGCGGCCATTTTGAATTTTCGAATTTTTGCCAAAAATGGCAAAACACAAATTTGCTTCTATCTCCTTAACCGTGCGAGATAGAGCGATTTCGTCGAAATTTTCGACCCACAGGGTATCTAAGGAATGCAATCTTTGCAATTTTCCAAAAATTTTCCCCTCCCCCAAAATGGCGGCCATTTTGAATTTTCGAATTTTTGCCAAAAATGGCAAAACACAAATTTCCTTCTATCTCCTTAACCGTGCCAGATAGAGTGATTTCGTCAAAATTTTCGACCCACAGGGTATCTGAGCATTGTACTCTTGGTAATTTTTAAAAAATTTTCCCCTCCCCAAAAATGGCGGCCATTTTGAATTTTCGAATTTTTGCCAAAAATGGCAAAACACTAATTTGCTTCTATCTCCTTAACCGTGCGAGATAGAGTGATTTCGTCGAAATTTTCGACCCACAGGGTATCTAAGGAATGCAATCTTTGCAATTTTCCAAAAATTTTCCCCTCCCCAAAAATGGCGGCCATTTTGAATTTTCGAATTTTTCCCAAAAATGGCAAAACACAAATTTGCTTCTATCTCCTTAACCGTGCGAGATAGAGCGATTTCGTCGAAATTTTCGACCCACAGGGTATCTAAGGAATGCAATCTTTGCAATTTTCCAAAAAATTTTCCCCTCCCCAAAAATGGCGGCCATTTTGAATTTTCGAATTTTTGCCAAAAATGGCAAAACACAAATTTGCTTCTATCTCTTTAACCGTGCGAGATAGAGCGATTTCGTCAAAATTTTCGACCCACAGGTATTTCAGCATTGTATTCTTGGCAATTTAAAAAAAAATTTCCCGTCCCCTAAAATGGCGGCCATTTTGAATTTTCAAATTTTTGTCAAAAATGGCAAAACACAAATTTGCTTCTATCTCCTTAACCATGCGAGATAGAGCGATTTCGTCGAAATTTTCAACCCACGGGTATCTAAGGAATGTAATCTTTGCAATTTTCAAAAAATTTTCCCCTCCCCAAAAATGGCAGCCATTTTGAATTTTCGAATTTTTGCCCAAAATGGAAAAACACAAACTGGCCTTAACCGTGCCAAATAGAGTTATTTCGTTGAAATTTTCGACCCATAGGGTATCTAGAAAATGTACTCTTGGCAATTTTCAAAAAAATTTCCTTTTCCCAAAAATGGCGGCCATTTTGAATTTTCAAATTTTTGCCAAAAATAGAAAAACAGGAATTTGCTTCTATCTTCTTAACCATGCCAGATAGAGTGATTTCGTCAAAATTTTCAACCCAACCAATGCAAAAAGGCATGAAGCTGAAATAATTTACATCTACACTAACAAATATTTAAGCATCATTGATATATTTTACAAATGAAACAGGGTCTTGTAAGACTACTGTACAATTTGGGCAAAAGGTTCATGGGTGGACATTACACATGATAATGTGTGTTCTTCTATGCTATCCTGTTTCTATTCGCATCTACTATCAACAGGGCGGCCGATTTCTAGTTCTTTTTTATTTAACGTTTCTTCCATGTAATACTGTTTTGAATGCAAAACAGCGGCTGACAAGAAATAAAGCAAATGGTAGGATCCCATTATTTCTGTAGGTTTAAATCTGTAAATATGGAGATTTTTGTAGTTTCTGCTATTATCGCCCATCGGCGCGAGTACCCGGGTACCCGTCCCTTCAAATCACTACCTACCCGGTCCTACTAAAAAGAGTTTATTGAGAACACTAAAATTAACTGCCATTTTGTTACGGATACATCATGTCATCTCCTGGCCAACGTAGAGGGAAGTGTGGACACGTAATGGCGAATTTTGATACACATTCTCATTTTGCTCGATGCAGGGACAAGGGAAAGGGTAAGGAACCTTGTGTTTCAGATCCACAGACGTCTAACTGCCAGATATGTAATAGCCTCACATCTGATCAACGCCAGCAATTAGCTACACCTTCATATAAGCTTAAAAGGGAAAAGCGTGAAGCTAAGCTTACTGAGCCAACCCCTTCCCAGGATTCTGAACAACTTGTCGACCCGTCAAGCGTGTCTGTTATTGGGGTCATTGACGAGCAGGGAGCTGTAAAATCTCCTGCTGTAGTTCCCCCGCCTGATAAGAAACCTAAGAAAGACAATAAGATAAGTAAGAAAGAAAAATCTCCCTCTACAAAGGTTTCTAAACACAGTACTGATGAGAAATTTGCAGAACTGGATAGTAAATGGTCGGAGCGCTTCAGTCGTCTGGAAGCTTTGATATTGGCTAAAAGTTTTGAACCGACCTTCTCTTCAGAGGTGAAAGTTGCACCCACACATTCACCTCCTCATGATGTTGGAAATACGACGGAGCCCTTCATCCGCCCTTCTACTTCAAAGCTTACTGGAACTGGCTTCTCTGCTGCAAAGCATCAGCCGACCAGTCAAGCAGTGACCAGTCAACAGGCTTCTACAACTAAGTTTCCTGGTACGGGCTCCTCTGCTAACAAGCATCAGCCGGCCAGTCAAACTAATTCTCACCAACCGACTTCAACTGCAAGTTTTACTGGAAAGGGCTCCTCTGCTATTGTGCATCAGTCTATCAGTCAAGCCAAAGTCAACCGATCGACACCAGCCACCGACCCTTCAACTGACCTTCACTCTGCAAGAGAAGGTGATATTAACCGACCTTACTCTGACCGGCCTACTGCTACCGACCGACCACTGTCATCTGAACCGGCTGACACCGGCTCCCCTGCTCTGCATAGGGCTAGACGTGATAGCATCTCCAGTCTGTCATCTGAGGCCGGTAGCATGTCGGATAACCCACCACTGGATTTATACACTGAAGAAGGGGAGTTATCTGAGGACCCGGATCAGTCTGTACCGGACCCGGACCAACCAGTTTCAGAAGAGCAGAATTATAGGGATACTATGCAGGGTATCCGCTCCTTCATGGGCTGGTCACACATTCCAGAACTGGACAATACAGCTTCCACTTCAGATGATAACCCTTTTGGAGGGCCCAAGACTGTAACCCCTGGTGTCGGTTAAACTGCCTATTGAAGACTGGCTATGTAGGAAACTGGCCAAATTGAATCTCACTTTGGTTGAGGGTTATCCCTCCCGTGGATCAGAAGCCGGTGGCCTAGCTAAAGATGTTTTTCTGAGGCCGGCCAGAACACAGTCCAAATGGTATGGACTTCACTCTGACCCTAAAGCTGAATCCTCACAGATTTCATCTTGGAACATAGATGCTTCAAAACTCAACAGCAGCTATAGTCGAATATCCAAGTTTACTGGATTGTCGTCCACTCCACCAGCATCTCGCAGAATTTCACAGGAAACACTGCGAAGATGGGAGAGATCTGACAGAGAGACTTCAGTTATATGCAATCAAGCTGCAAGCTTTAACCGTTGTCTGTTCAAGGTTCAACAGAACATGAAAGACCAGCTGAAGATTTTGAAGGCAGGAAACAAAGGAAAGGGCTCGTCCAAAGCAGCTGCAGCAGCCGAAGAACTGACCTATTTGATGGACTTTAACTCAAGCATTACACAGGCGGCTGCAAAATCTATGGAACATTTGTCAGAATTTGTTTTTGTTACTATGGGTAACCTAACCCTAGTAAGCCGGGATGCATACTTGAGCCACCTTAGAACAGGTATCAAGCCAGATACTCTCACAGCATTGAGATCAGCCCCCCTTCATATCTCAACTTTGTTTCCAGACTCAGTTATTAAGCGGGCAGAGGAGGATATAGCCCAGCTAGAGTCCAAGGGACATGCTGGTGGGTCACATAACAAAGGTCGGTACCACCCTTATGAAAGGCAAGATAAGAGGTCGGTTAACCGGGACTCCAGATCTGAGAAACCCGCATGGAAAACCATTGGTAGGAAACCAATAGGAGAGGTAGAGGACGTACCACCACCTTCTCATCATGACCAGCCAAGGGCCAGCAGTAGTATAAATGACAATTATTGTGTAACCAAGTTACAGCCATGACTGCTGGCCAGGAGCATACCACAGACAATAAACACTGGTGTAAATCTAAATGTAAAGCCTCCTGTTGTCTCACATGTTCATTCTGCACCCGGGCATTCCCAAAAGAGAGAATTAAGTCCCGGGTCAGCAGGCTGTCATTACAAAAATTGCGAATTAAAGTCTGTGAAAAGTGTTTCTTGTGTCACTCAATTGTCTTGTGTCCAACCTGTAACAAATGTCAAAAATGCTACACCAAATCTGCCTGTAGGGGCAAGACTTCAGAACTTTTGGCAAACTTGGCTGGATCTGGGAGCAGGTCCAAAAGTAGTTCAGATCCTAAAAGAGGGTTACACCCTTCCCTTCCGGATCCCCCCAAAGCTCACAAGGTCACCCAAGGTTATCAGCTGCTATGTCAATCCCCACAGGAACAGCTACCTGTTGGAGGCATTACATCAGCTCATAGCCAAGAATGCTGTAGAACTAGTTAGAAACCAAACTTCTCTGGGGTTTTTCAACAGACTATTTCTAGTCCCAAAACCCAACAACAAGTGGCGACCTATCCTGGATCTGAGCAAACTGAATCTTTTCCTCAAGGCGGAGAAATTCAAGATGGAAACACCGGAAACCATCAGGACGTCCCTCCAACAAGGGGAGTGGGTCACCTCGATAGATTTCAGGGACACCTACTTCCATACCAGTTCAAGGCCCTGCCCTTTGGTCTGTCCACAGCACCCTTGGAGTTTACTGTGATAGCAAAGGAGGTGAAACTAATGGCCAGTCACAAGGGTATAAGGATCCACTAGTCTTCAACATGAATTTGGAAAAATCAGAACTGGTTCCAAAGCAGATCTTCGATTTTGTAGGTTACCAGTTCGACCTCAGGGCAGGTCAGGTCCGACCGACCCCAGACAGGTGGCAGAACCTTCAGGACAAAATATTAGAAATAATGTCACTACCACACTGTCCAGTTGGACAGTTCATGTCCCTGATAGGGTTGCTAACAGCCACAGAAAAACAAGTTCACCTCGGCCGGCTACATATGAGGCCCATACAGTGGCACCTCAAGCAGCACTGGAGAATACCAGAGTCACTAGAAAAAGTGATTCCAATTCCCAGATCCTTGTACCCTCATTTGCAATGGTGGCTACAGGAAGACAATGTTCTCACAGGTCAACCGTTACACGCAATAAAGCATGCTCTGCAAATCTTTACAGACGCATCAAAAGAAGGGTGGGGCGCTCACTTAAACGAATTCACTGCCAGAGGGACTTGGTCACTGCCAGAAAGCAAGTTGCATATAAATTATTTGGAACTCAAGGCAGTTTTTCTTGCCTTGGAAGAGTTTCAAAACCTCTGTGCAAACAAGATAGTACTTGTGGCAACCGACAGCACTACAGTAATATCGTATATAAACAAGGAAGGAGGCATGAGGTCGGGCACACTCTGTGCCCTACTATGGAGAATCTTGACCTGGTGTACCAGACATCAGGTAACTCTAAAAGCCCGACATATCCCTGGGCGGCTGAATGTGGTAGCAGACAAGCTATCCAGACTGGGCCAGACCATTCAAACAGAATGGTCCCTCATTCTGAGGTTTTCCAAGCTATATGCAGCAGGTGGCACCAACCTCAGATAGATCTATTTGCCACGAGGTTCAACAACAAGTTACCTCAGTTTGTGTCACCAGTGCCGGACTCCTTGGCAGTAGCAGTGGATGCACTCAGTCTGCCATGGGAGAATCTGGACGCATACGCCTTCCCACCAGCGGCCATCTTGGGCAAAGTGGTGGAGAGGTTGCAGGACTCCCCTTGCAAGAGAATCATTCTGATTGCTCCGGGGTGGCCCAACATGCCTTGGTTTTGGGATCTAGTGACCATGTCCAGTCAGATCCCACTGAGCCTGCCCAACCTGTTGACACAGCCTTTCAATCAGATCCCTCACAGAAATCTGACAACCTAAATCTCCATGCATGGCTCCTAGAGCCACAGCAATCAAGGAGCAGGGCTTCTCTGAAGCAGTGGCAACAAGGATTGAGGCTCCTCAAAGAGGATCAACCAGATCTGTCTATGAGGCAAAGTAGGCCATTTTTACAAAGTGGTGCATCACTAATCAGGTGGACTTCAGGGCACCCCCTGTAAAGTCGGTTGCTGATTTCCTTATGTACCTTTTTGAGGACAGGAAGTTGCAGCCCAGCACCATTGATGGATACAGGTCCGCCATTGCTGATAAACTGGGAAATCTAACCTTCAACATCAGCAAAGATGAAAATCTCACTCGCCTCTTGGATAGTTTCCATAGAGACAGACCTAAGGGTAGAAGGGGTATCCCTTCCTGGAACCTATCTTTGGTCTTACACCAACTGACCAAGGCTCCCTTTGAACCAATCAAGGAAGCTTCCTTGAAATGTTTGACCTTCAAGACTGTTTTCCTATTAGCCCTAGGTTCAGGCAAGCGCAGGAGATTCATGAAGTGAGATTCATGCCTGGCAACACAAAAATATCAGGCACCAGTCTGACTGGTCAAAGATGTCCCTGTATCCATCTCCCAGCTTTCTTTCCAAGAACCAGCTGGCCAAGGAGGGTCCAGAGTGTGTGGCCCCAGTGGTGATACCAGCTCTGGCCCCAACTCTGGATAGATCCCTCAAGTCTGATAGGTCACTCTGTCCAGTCAGAGCCTTGCGTTACTACTTGGACAGGACCTCAGATATGAGACAGCATAAGGAGTTGGTCTTTGTCTCCTTCAAGAAAGGTTTTGACAAGGATATCTCACCTGCCACTATCTCCTCATGGATCAAACAAACTGTGACCCTATGCTATGAGCTTTCAGACCAGGAGGCCCACACATTACATCAGGTCAAAGCCCATGATGTCAGGGCCTTTGCTGCTTCTAAGGCATTCTAAGCTGGAATTTCCTTGGAACAGATCTTGTCAGCATGTCATTGGAAGTCACATAATACCTTCACACAATTTTATCAGAAGGATGTGGCGTGGGCTGACTCTGAGCTCTATCACCTGGGACATGTAGTGGCTGCTCAGCAGATCCACAAATAACCCAGGGAGGGAGGAGATTTTGTAAATATGTAAATAGTGTACATATATATATATAAAAAAAAACAAAAAAAACTGTGCTTTGCTTCCTTCGGGAAGTTTATTTCTTCTTATTATGGGACTGAACTCAGCCCTCTCTTCCCCTACCTCAGAGCGGGTCTGTAAAAAAAAGGGGGGGGGGGGGGGGGTAAATTGGTTGACCAGTTTCCGGTAACCTACTGTAGCCTTAAGGGTCTGACCTCAAGGTCGACCCAGGCCTGAAAGGAAATTTTGTTAGTTCTGTTATGAGTTCATCTAAGTCCCTAGTAGCTTGCCCGCCGACCAGGCGGTAGTTATTCAGCATTTGTCCATTGGATAGGATGTATTAACGCAATAAAATTGCAAATTTAATAAGTAAATTAAATTTTTATAAGTTAATACCCTATGCAATGGACACACAAGACCCTCCCACCGACCCCGCTATCAGCTTACTAGTGGTCTAATAGGTTTAGACAACGAAAAAGATGCTATGACGTCACGCTGTCTATACAGGACGGGGGTTCGACACGCCATCTGACGAGTGCACTAGGACCGGCTGGCCAGTGGAAACACAGGAAGTCTTTTTCTGACGTTTGGCGGAATAGCATTTGTCCATTGGATAGGGTATTAACTTATAAAAATTTAATTTACTTATTAAATTTGCAATTTTTTGTGAGTTAATGAACGTGTACTGTTTTATAACTTTATTATTTACTTCCTCGCATATCATAGACCATTATGTCCTCTCCTAGCCAGCGTCGAGGGGGTTGTGGCCACATGGTGGCAGGTTTTGACTAGCACTCTGTATGTGCACGCTGTCGTGATAAGAAGAAGGGCTCAGACCCTTGTGTTGAAACACCACCTGCCGCTTGTATGCATTGTGACTCCTTATCTGCAGAGCAGAAAGAGCAACTTTCCACTCCCTCGTACAAGTTTAAGAAGGAGAAACGAGATGCAAAATCCTCTGCTCCGGCTAAGGACATAGACACTCTCAGTCCCACCCTTGTGGACCCGGCACTTGTGTCGGTAGTGGGGGTCGTGGATGGCCAGAGTTCCTCTGGTTTGAGTGGGCCGGTTGACAAGAAGAAGAAGCTTGACAAGAAGGCTGAGAAGAAATCCTCATCTGTTAAGTCGGTGAAGTCAGATAAGCCGGTTAAGTCAGACAAGTCTGGGAAATCTTCAACCAGCCGTCCTCTGGCTACTTCATCCACTGACCAGGGCTTATCGACCACCCCCTCTACCGACACAAGAATCTCTGATCTCGACAGGAAATGGTCTGATAGATTCAACCGACTGGAGGCCCTGCTCATGGCTAAGGCTCTGGACCGACCTCAGGACCCTGTCTTCAGCTCGGTGAAGGTCGCTCCCTCACGTACACCACCAGCCAATGTGGTCCGGTCAGAACTTTTTTTGAAACCTGCTACTCAGCCTTCACAGCCTGCTGACACTGATGTTGGCTCACCAGCCACCGACCTCAGCAGAGATCTACCACCAAGGCTTCATCTTCAACTCAGCCAGACCCTTCTACAGCACTGACCACTGCAAAGTCTGTTCAGAGACATTTGTCTAGCGCGTTTGATATGTCTAGAAAAGAAGATTCATCTTGAAGTGACTGAGTCGGAAGACTTTTCTTCTGACCGACCCCCTTTGGACATTTTCCCGGAAGAGGGCGAGCTGTCGGATGATCAAGAGGCCAATCTGTTCGACCATGACCAATCTCTCTCGGAAGAACAATCGTACCGAGAAACTATGAGAGGGATCAGGTCATACATGGACTGGAATTTTATTCCGGACATTGACTCAGGCACTACCACAGCTGAAGACAATCCCTTCGTGGGTCCCAAATTGCATGTGCCAGGGAAAGTGTCAGTGAACCTACCAACCGATGAATGGCTATGCAAAAAGATGTCCAAGTTGAATCTTACACTGGTCCAGGGATACCCTACTCGTACATCTGAGGCAGGAGGACTTTTGAAAGACCAGTTCATACGACCACCTAAATCACAGGGGAAGTGGTATGGCTTTCAAGCCAACCCTACGAAAGACTCTGAACAAACTGTCACGTCTTGGTGTACCGGATCTTCCCGACTCAACAGCACATACCTAAGAATAGCCAGACAGGCCGGTATTGCCAGTGCACCTCCCGTGTCACGACCCATTTCACAAGAGAATCTGCGCAAGTGGGAGAAGTCGGCATGCGAGTCCACAGTCATATGTAACCAGGCAGCCGGTTTTAATCGCTGCTTGTTGAAGATACAACAGAACATTGCTAGCCAGCTGAAAGCTGTATGCGTGGATTCAAAAGGGAAGGAACCGACCAAGGTGTCATCGGCAATAGACAAACTGCAGTTTTTACTTGACTTTAATTCGAGTGTTTGCCAGGCCATGGCTAAGTCCATGGAGCATCTTACAGAGTTCGTGTTTGTCAACATGGCCAATGCTACTTTACTGAGGCGTGACTCTTACCTTTCCTAACTCAAGGCTGGAGTGAAAGCCGACTCCCTGGACGCTCTCAGGACTGCTCCCCTTCACCAGGACACTTTGTTCCTGGACAGCATTGTTAAGAGGGCAGAGGAGGATATAGCCTCATTCGATAAGGGCCGTTCAAGCTCTGTCTACAAAGGTCGTAGGTACCACCCCTATGAAAGGCAAGGGCAAGCTTCAGACAAGAAACAGGACAGACCAGCTTGGAAAAATTTGTCCCGTAGCCAACGCCTAAGGAGTAAAGGGAAACAGCAATACTCCCGGGAGCTGACCGGGAGCCCCCACAGGAAAGACAATGAACACTTTTCCAAATGTAAAGCTCAATGTTGTACATTCTGTTCATACTGCGCCTGGGCATTCTCAAAATAACGAAGTAAGTCCTGGGGCAGCAGGTTGTTACTACAAGAAAAGTATATTAAAGTCTGTGAAAAGTGTTTCTTGTGTCATTCCATTGTCTTGTGTAAATCCTGTCATAAATGCACCAAATGTTGTCACATATCTACCTGAAGGGCCAGACTCCAAAACTTTTGGAAAACATGGTTAGATCTTGGTGCCGGACTGAGAGTGGTTCAAATCCTGAATGAGGGCTACACCCTCCCCATTCGGATCCGGCCGAACTTATCAAGATTTCCCACAGTCGTAAGCTGTTATGGCAATCTTCACCGAAATCTCAATCTGTTGGAGGCATTACATCAGCTTATGGACAAAAATGCCATAGAACTAGTTCACAAACAGGTCTCACTAGGGTTCTTCAACCGACTTTTTTTAGTCCCCAAACCCAACAACAAGTGGAGACCCATCTTAGGCCTAATGGCCATTCAGAACGGTATAAGGATCTGTCAATACCTAGACAACTGGTTGGTGAGAGCCACGTCCCACCGGGTCTGTCTCCAGCATACACAGGTCCTAGTAAGAATGTGCCGACATTAGGTTGGCTGGTGAATGTAGAAAAGTCGGAACTGGAACCCAAACAAGTTTTCAACTTTGTACGTTACCAATTCGACCTCGAGTCCGGTCGGCTCCGACCGACACCGGACCGGTGGCAAAGCCTACAGGAAAATATACTGGCAGAGTTGCTTCTAGGATGCGTTTTCCGCGGGATCCCGCATTAATTCGCCTACAAACGCGGATTTTCTTGGGGTCTGCGGTGACCAAATTATATGAGAACGCGTAGTACATAAGGTGATGCGGGAAATATATGAAGCGAAAAGACGAGAGATCTAGAAAATCGAAACACTGCACGGATCGAGAGTTTGTCAAGGTTTTGATTTTTCCGACGAAACGTTCTTCGAATAATGCCTGTTGACGATTGTGGTTTCGTGATCGTTTACAAACTCAAATATATTATGAGGTACAGAAAATATTTGGATATATTATAACCAAAAACATAAACTTAGGCTGAAGTGGATGATTATGTAAAAAATGGCTACAAGAAAAACGAAACTTACAATAGACTGGATTGTTACCACAACTGGCCATGCATGGCAGTGAAGCTGGTGCTGACCCTACTTTACTTGATCAAAATTCCCGAACAACTCATTAATATTAATGAGGTCACAGATTTTCATGGTGGTTTCTTAATATTTTCTGCTTTAAGATCAAATACTAGATGGACTACCGTACTGTACAGAGCTCATGATATGCGTAAAAAATATTTGACGATTCCATCGGATTTTTAACAATATTTTACTTGAAGAATTTGTGGACTACTCATTAATATTCATGAGGTCATGGTATTCTGTGGGGTTTTCCAACATATTTGTACAACTTGATGGTGTAATGGCTGAATTTGTGATGCTGTGACTTTAGATGAAAACTTAAAACCACGATGCCGTGACAGGAGCCACTTTGATGTAAATAACCATTTTCAGTATTTTTTTTAAATTTTATCTCTAGCCTTGGAAGTTTATTTTTATTGGGCAAGACAATAAAAATTGACCACTAATTAATAGAAGTCCACTCTTAAAAATGTCTAAATAAACTGAAAATGTATTTTTTATTGGTTTAAACGTTATCATAAAGTCGTCCCCCAGAATTTTTAGCCCCTCCCCCACATTTTGTGTAGTGGTGGGGGATCGCCCCCACTTTTTGAAATTCCTAGAATCAACACTGTACTGGAACTCATCTCCGGACCGGCTTGTTCGGTAAGGGAGCTGATGTCCTTGATAGGCCTTTTAACAGCCATATAAAAACATGTTCATCTGGGCAGACTACACGAGGCCCATCCAATGGCATCTCAAAAGAAATTGGAGAATACCGGAATCGTTAGAAAAACGGATTCCCCTACCCAGATCTCTACATCCTCATTTACAATGGTGGCTAGAAGAAGACAATGTCCTCACAGGCCAGCCATTACACCCTATGCAACATGCTCTGCAAATCTTTACAGATGCATCAAAAGAAGGGTGGGGCGCTCAAACGAGTTCATTGCCAGAGGAACCTGGTCCCTACCGGAAAGCAAATTACACATAAACTACCTGGAACTAAAAGCAGTCTTTCTGGCTCTAAAAGAGTTCCAAAAGCTATGCATAGGCAAAATGGTTCTGGTAGCAACCGACAACTCCACAGTAGTAGCCTACATCAACAAGGAGGGAGGCATGAGGTCGGGCCCACGTTGTGCCCTTCTTTGAAGAATCTGGACCTGGTGCACCGGGAAACAAGTGACTGAAGGCCCGACACATTCCCGGCCGCTTAAATGTAGTGGCGGACAAATTGTCCAGATTGGGACAGACCATCCAAACAGAATGGTCCCTCCTTACAGAGGTTTTTCAAGCCCTGTGCAACAGGTGGCATCAGCCTCAAATAGATCTCTTTGCTACGAGATTCAACAACAAGTTCCCCGTTTGTATCACCAGTTCCGGACCCCATGGCCACGGCAGTGGATGCACTCAGTTTGTCATGGAAAGATCTGGGTTGATCATCATTTCCCCGGGGTGGCCCAACATGACATGGTTTTGGGACCCAGTGGAAATGTCCAGCCAGATCCCATTGCTCTTGCCTCAACTGCCAAACCTTTTGACTCAACCCTTCAATCAGACCCCTCACAGGAGTCTGACAAACCTAAATCTCCATGCATGGCTCCAAGAGCCACAACTATCAAGGAACAGGGTTTCTCAAGAATTGAGGCTCCTCAAAGAAGATCAACCAGATCTGTCTATGAGGCAAAGTGGACCATTTTTACAAAGTGGTGCATCTCAAATCAGGTGGACTTCAGGGCACCACCTGTAAATTCAGTTGCTGATTTCCTTATGTACCTTTTTGAGGAAAGGAATTTACAGCCCAGCACAATTGATGGCTACAGGTCTGCCATTGCTGACAAACTGGGAAATTCAACCCTCAACATCAGCAAAGATGAAAATCTCACCTGTCTCTTGGATAGTTTCCATAGAGACAGACCCAAGGACAGAAGAGGTATTCCCTCCTGGAACCTATCTCTGTTTTTACACCAGTTAACAAAGGCTCCTTTTGAGCCAATTAAGGAGGCCTCCTTGAAGCACTTGACCTTCAAAACAGTTTTCCTCCTAGCCCTGGGTTCAAGTAAGCGCAGAGGTGAGATTCATGCTTGGCAAAGTAAGAACATCAGACAGCAGTCTGACTGGTCTAAGGTGTCCCTGTACCCATCTCCCAGCTTTCTTTCCAAGAACCAGCTGGCGAAAGAGGGTCCGGACAGTGTGGCCCCAGTGGTTATACCAGCCCTGGCCCCGACCATGGACAGGTCCCTCAAGTCTGACAGGTCCCTCTGTCCGGTCAGAGCTTTGCGCTACTACTTGGACAGGACCTCAGACCTCAGGTTTTGACAAGGACATCTCACCTGCCACTATCTCCTCATGGATCAAACAGACTGTGATCCTATATTATGAGCTCTCAGACCAGGAGGCCCACACTTTTCATCAGGTAAAAGCCCATGATGTCAGGGCCTTTGCTGCTTCCAAGGCCTTCAAATCGGGGGTTTCCTTGGAACAGATCTTGTCGCCCTGCCACTGGAAGTCACATAACACCTTCATGCAATTTTATCTGAAGGATGTGGCATGGGCTGATTCTGAGCTTTATCACCTGGGACCGGTAGTGGCTGCTCAGCAGATCCACCAGTAGCCCAGGTCAGAGAGGAGATCTGTACATATGTATATAGTGTATATATAGTTAAGAAGCATCAAAAAAAAATCAGACGTGCTTCCTTCGGGAGGTTTATTTCCTTGGAACTGAACTCATCCCTCTCTTCCCCTACCTCAGAGCAGGTCTGTAAAAAAAAAGGGGGGGGGCAGTCGGTTTTGGACCGGGTAACCGGTTTCTGTTGACCGACTATAGCCTTCAAGGGTGTTGACAATCCCAGTCGACCCAGGCTAAAGAGTTTGTTAGTTATTTTCTGAGTTCACATAAGTCCCTAGTAACTTAGCCGCCGACCAAGCGGTAGTTATTCAGCATATTGTATTAACGCAATAAAATTGCAAATTTAATAAGTTCAAACACAGGACGTCTTTTTCTGACGTTTGGCGGGCCGGTCTGCGCCGACCGGTTTAGCATATTGTCCATTGTATAGGGTATTAACTTATAACAATTTAATTTACGTATTAAATTTGCAATTTCACAGCAATCCACAACATCTCGCCCTCCACGCCTGGTGTCTAGGAGTGGACAGCTCCAAGAACAAGGCTTCTCTGTGGAAGTGGCGGAGAGAATTGCTGCCGCTCAAAGATCATCAAAAAGGACCATCTACAAGTCAAAGTGGGCCCTATTTGAAAAATGTTGCAGAGAAAATTCGGTGGATTTCTCCACTCCCTCTGTGAAACAAATCTCAGACTTTTTGATGTACCTGTACCAAGATCTAAACAGACGCCCCTCGAGCATTGATGGTTACAGGACGGCCATTGTTGACACCTTGGGCCCAGCTGGGCACCATATTTCCCAAAGCTGAGACCTTAACAGGTTGCTCTCCAGTTTTCACAGGGATCATCCCAAAAGTTCCAGAAATCTTCCAAAATGGAACTTTTATTGCGTTAATACATCCTATCCAATGGACAATTGCTAATCCGGTCGGTGCAGACCGGCCCGCCAAACGACAGAAAAAGTCATCTTATATGAGCGCACAATGCCCCCACAAGCTGGCCGGTCTACCCAGTACTGTGCACTCTCCAGATGGCACCTCATACTTCCTTCCTGTCTAGACAGTGTGACGTAATATCATCTTTTTCGTTTGGCGCGTGTACTGTGCAGACGTGTTTTTCAACATCTCCAGAGTTTAAAGGAAAAAAGTGTGCATTATGACGGATTTTCAACCTCATTTGGGAATATTTTAGAAATGTTATCTTCATATCACGGATATACCTAGAAATCTGCTGGAAACGCTCCCTAGCTGACTCAATTTAGTGTTGATGATAGGGCAGTAAACGACAAGAAATATGAAGGCAGCCATTTTACTAGTTTCCTCCCAAACCACTGTGTTGTTAGGGGCAGATCGACAATACTGAGGAATTATGGATATACTACTTACAGGTATTCTTATCCGTGTCTTTTATTTGAATTTTCCTTCTGTAACCTTTCAGCTACAGTCACCATAGAAACGTCTTTCCTAGTACTACAAATAGAAATCACGGGAAACTTCAGTCTACGTAGTTTTAATCGCTGTAAATAGAAGGAATTCCCCTTGTGGAAGGTGCATTCTTCATCAGAGCGCACTGGTACCGACTTCTCTGCTGTAAAGCATCAGTCACACCAGCCTAGCTCGCGTACTGTTCATCAGAAGCAAGAGATGAATTCTTCAGAGCGCACTGGTCCAGACATCTTTGCTGTAAAGCATTAGTCGACCGGCAAGCTGAAGTTCAGCCGACCTCCCCAAGTATTTTCAGAGAAGGAACTGCATCTTTAATCACTCTCAGTCCCACCCTTGTGGACCTGGCCCTTGTGTCGGTAGTAAGGGTTGTGGATGGCCAGGACACTGGTTTGAGTGCACAGCCGGCTGAGTAAGAAGAACCGACTTCAGATCCGGACAGGACTTCACCTTCACAGCGCACTGGTCCAGGCTTCTCTGCTTTAAAAGCATCAGCTGACCGGCCAGCTGAAAAGAACGCGACCTCTGACGTCATATCCAGTCAGCCAATCGCGTGTCTTTCCGACAACTCACGAAGCTGGTCACATTTTTCACCGACCAGAAAGGTCGGAAGTGCATTCTTCAGAATTCACGTCTAATGTGTTTACAGTTCCTGCTTTGCAGACCCAGCCTTGTTGTCGGTAGTGGGGTTCGTGGACTGTAAAGTTGGACTGTAAAGACACACCGAACAACAAGTGCTTCTAAATATAGCTCACAAGGGCTTTCCCAGCAACTGTCAAATCTACAAATAAGACGTGCAATTAAAATAAATACTTCTATTAATGGAGGAAACTTACAGGCAGCTGAATTCAACACAAAAGATAGTTGTAAAATTGCTTTAGCAATTGGTTACAGAGTGTACCGACCAGTACTGGCTACACAGCCTTGTACACTTGCCTCAACAACTGGTTACAGAGTGTACCGGCCGGTACCTACTACACAGCCTTGTACATTTGCTTCAACAACTGGTTGCAGAGTGTACCGACCAGTACCGGCTACACAGCCTTATACACTTGCTTCAACAACTGGTTGCAGAGTGTACCGACCTGTACCGGCTACACAGCCTTATACACTTGCTTCAACAACTGGTCGTAGAGTGTACCGACCAGTACCGGCTACACAGCCTTGTACACTTGCCTCAAGAAACTGGCTACAGAGTGTACCAACTGGTACCTGCTACACAGTCTTGTACTCTTACTTCAACAACTGGTTACAGAGTGTTACCGGACGGTACCGGCTATACAGCCTTGTACACTTTAGCAATTGGCTACATATGGCTTCAACCTACCAGTTACAAGTCTATCAACAGGGTACTGCCTACACAGTCCTTACTGTACAGTGCTTCATCCAACTGGTTACATAAGCTGGCTAAATATAGACCAGTGGCTGTCTAAATTCGTTGGTGACCCCAGCCTGCCAGTTTTTTGCCGGTTACAGAGAATTACTGTTTACAGTAAATTACAGGTTATGCAGACCTGGTACCGGGCAGATTTGCCCAAGGTAAATTTGGTTACAAAAAAAAAAAAAAAATAGTCGATAGTCAACAAGTTCTTTAGTACGTCCGGCCAGGGGTCAGCCATCTCACAAGTGACAGTTACTGTGTACCTTGCAGGATGCTGACCCATGGGCAAAGAGTCTGTTAAATGTGAAAAGTTGTCTCAGCCCCACCGGACCGGACCACAGCAAGAACAGCGAGACTGTTTACTTGGATCATTGTCACTGGACCGGACCAGTGTCCAGAGGGACAGAAAATGTTGGTCAGGCTCTCAAATGTCCCAATGTGGCACACATCTGTCTGTAGGGTCCAGACTAAATACATATTGGGAACTTGCGAAGCTTTAGGGCCTGGACCCTAGGTAGTACAAATGTTAAAGGAGGGCTACACTCCCTTTCCAGTCAAGACCAAGCTTGACAAGGCCACCAATATTATCAGCTGCTATGTGCATACTCACAGAAACCTTTCTTGGTTCCAAAAATAAGCAACTGTTGCAGACCTATACTAGGTCCGAGCAAACCAAACCTTTCAGAGACCATTAGGACCACCCTCCAACAATGGGAGTGGGTTACCTCAATAGGTTTCAAGGACTCCTACTTCTATATGCTAATACAGGAACTTTTCATGAAATATTGAGGTTTCATGTCCAGGGTCGGACATATCAGTTCAAAACACTGTCTTTCGGTGTGTCCACTGCACCCATGGAGCTCACTGTAGTAGCAAAGGAGTTGAAACTGATGGCCATGCATAAGGGTATAAGAACCCACCAGTACCTAGATGACTGGTTGGTGAAAGCCACATCCCACCAGGTTTGTCTCCGGCATGCACAAGATCTAGTGAAAATATGCCAAGAATAAGGTTTGCTGGTGAATTTAGAAAATCGGAACTGGAGCCAAGCAGGCCTTCGACCTGGTAGGTTACCAGTTTGACGTCATGGCCAGTCGAGTCCGACCTACGCCGGACCATTGGCAGAACCTTCAGGACAAATACTATATATACTGTCACTGCCAGCCTGTCCGGTCCAGCAGTTCATGGCTCTGATAGGTTTAGTAACAGCCATAGGAAGTTCACCTAGGCTGACTTCATAGGAGACCCATACAGTGGCATCTCAAAAAAAAAAACAGCTGGAGGGTACCAGAGTCACTAGAAAAGGTGATTCCAATATTGAGATTCTTACACCCACATTTACAATGGTGGCTGCACAAGAACAATGCCCTTACAGGCCAACCATTACACCCAATAAAGCATGCTCTGCAATCTTTACAGATGCATCAAAAGAAGGGTGGGGCGCTTGCATAAACTAACACACTGCAAGAGGCACCTGGTCCCTTCCTGGAAGCAAGTTGCATATCTATTACTTAGAACTCAAGGCAGTATTTCTAACCTTAAAAGAGTTCCAAGACCTCTGCATACACAAAATGGTAATTGTAGAGACAGACAACACCACAGTGGTGTCATACATAAACAAGGAAGGAGGCAGGAGGTCAGGCCCACTTGGGGCTCTACTATGGAGAATCTTGACCTGGTGCACCAGAAATCAAGTGACTCCCAAAGCCCGACACATTCTAGGCCTGGTGAGTGTGGTAGCAGACAAGGAAGCTATCTGGTCTAGGCCAGACCATCTAAATAGTGGTCTCTCCTTCAGGAGGTCTTCCAAGCAATATATGCAGCAGGTGGCATTGGCCTCAAATAGACCTATGGGCCACAGGCTCAACAACAAGTTGCCTTTGTATATCCGGCACCAGATTCCCTGACCACAGCAGTGGATGCACTAAATCTGCCATGGGAGGATCTGGATGCATATGCCTTCCCACCAGTGACCATCTTGGACAAAGTGGTGGAGAAGTTGTAGGACTCCCCATGCAAAAGAATCATTCTGATTGCTCCGGGTTGGCTCAACATGCCTTGGTTTTGGGACCCAGTGACCATGTCGAGTCAGATCCCACTGAGCCTGGCCTTCTTGCCCAACCTGTTAACACAGCTTTCAATCAGATCCCTCACAGAAATCTGACAAACCTAAATCTCCATGCATGGCTCCTGGAGCCACATCATTCAAGGAGCATGGTTTTTCTGAAGAAGTGGCACAAGAATTGAGGCAAAGTGAACCATTTTTATTTTACATATCGGTGCCTCATTAATCAGGTGGACTTCAGGGCACCCCCCTGTAAAGTCAGTTGCTGACTTCCTTATGTACCTATTTAGGACTGGAAGCTACAGCCAAGCATCATTGATGGTTACAGGTCAGCCATTGCTGATATACTGGGAAGTTCACCCTCAGCATCAGCAAGGACAAAATCTCACTCGTCTCCTGGATAGCCTCCACAGAGACAGACCAAAAGAGGGAATCCCCTCCTGGAACAACTCACTGGTCTTGGACCAGCTCACTAAGGCTCCATTTGAACCAATCAAGGGATCCTCCTTGAAGCATTTGACCTTCAAGACGGTTTTCCTCTTGCCTCTTGGGTCGGGCAAGTGCAGAAGTGAGATTCATGCTTGGCAAAGCAGGACTCTTAGACACCAATCTGATTGATCAAAGGTGTCCCTGTGTATCCATCACCCAGCCTTCTTTCCAAGAATCAGCTGGCCCAAGAGGGTCCAGACAGTGGCCCCAACTCTGGATAAGTCCCTCAAGTCTGACAGGTCCCTCTTTCAGGTTAGAGCACTGCGCTACTCTTTGGAGAGGGCCTCAGACCTCGGGCAGAATAAGGAGGTGGTTTTGTGTCCTTTAGGAAAGGTTTCGACAAAGACACCTCACCTGCCTCTATCTCCTCTTGGATCAAGCAGACTGTGATCCTATGTTATGAGCTCTCTGACCAGGAGGCCCACCCTTTACATCAGGTTAAAAGCCCATGATGTCAGGGCCTTTGCTGCTCCTAAGGTCTTCCAGTCCGGAGTTTCCTTAGATCCATTTTTGTCAGGCTGTCACTGAAATCACATAATACCTTCACACAGTGCTTTCTGAAGGGTGTGGCTTGGGCTGACTCAGAGCTTTACCAATTGGGCTCGGTGTTGGACTGCTCAGCAGAACCACAAGTGGCCCTTAGATTGAGGAGATTTGTATATAATTATGTACATAATGTACAGTTCTACAAGCACATAGTATAAAATGTAATGTGCTTCCTTCGGGAGGTTTATTGGCTTTCTGGGACTGAACTCATCCCTCTCTTCCCCTACCTCAGAGCAGGTCTGTTAAAAAAGGGGGGGGGGCGATGTCGGTATAGCCCCCGGGTAACCGGCTGTTGGCAACCGACCAAGGTCTTACAGGGTTTCCTGACCTTAGGGTCAACCCAGGCCTGGGCCTATAGGTCTCCTGACATAGTCAGCCTAGACCGTAGGTTAAAATTTGCTATTACTTGTGAGTTCACGTAAGTCCCTAGTAACTTACTCGCCGACCAAGCGGTAGTTATTCAGCAATTGTCCATTGGATAGGATGTATTAATGCAATAAAATTTCAAATTTAATAAGTAAATAAAATTTTTATAAGTTAATACCCTATCCAATGGACACACAAGACCCTCCCAGCGACCCTGCTATCAGCTTACTAGGGGTCTAGAGGTTTAGACAATGAAAAAGATGATATTACGTCACATTGACAGGAAGGAAGTACGAGGCGCCATCTGGAGAGTGCACAGTACTGGGTAGACCGGCCAGCTTGTGGGGGCATTATGCACTCATATAAGATGACTTTTTCTGTCATTTGGCGGGCCGGTCTGCGCCGACCGGATTAGCAATTGTCCATTGGATAGGGTATTAACTTATAAAAGTTTAATTTACTTATTAAATTTGCAAATTTCTGTTGTTCTTAATGAGCTCACAGAAGCACCCTTTGAGCCTATGAATGACACAGACCTCAAACATCTTACTCTCAAAACTGCTTTCTTGCTAGCTTTGGCCTCCGGCAAGCGCTGCAGCAAAATTCATGCCTGGGTTCCAAAATGTATCTAATCTAAGCCAATGGGAAAAGGTTGCCTTGTTCCCATTTTCTGATTTCATAGCCAAAAACCAACTAGCAAGAGAAGGTTCTCAAAGTGTTTCTCCGGCGACTATTCCTGCTCTAACTACCATTGTAGATAGACAATTCAAAGAAGACAGGACCTTGTGTCCAGTACGGGCCTGAGGTATTATTTGGATCGAACCAAAGACCTGAGAGGGTCTCGGTCTACTTTTCATTTCCTTCAAGAAAGGACACACCTCAGACTTCAGGCCTTCTACCCTCTCTTCTTGGTTGAAACAAACCATTCTACTTTGTTATAAACAAGCAGACCAACAAGCCTTGGACTTGGTCCAAGTTAAAGCGCATGACTTTAGGGCCTTTTATAGTGGGGTATCGGTGGACCAAATCATGCAAGCCTTACTGGAAAGCTCACAACACATTTACTAATTTTTACCTAAAAGACCTTACTTGGTCAGACAATGACCGCAATATGTATCTGGGTCCAGTAGTTGCGGCACAAGTCCTAGACCCTTCCCCTCAGACGAGGTATTCTCAGAAAGAAAAGAAGGGGGGTCCCAGGGTCTAGGTATAAGTTTACCTCATCAGGATGTTGGGTAAGGTCTTATTTTGTCAGTCTATATTGTATTAAGGTTGTCATTAATCTCATTTTAGGTTGGAAAAATTATGAGATTCCCAAGCTTAGGGCTTGTTTTCGTGGCTTAGCCCTAGGGGCTTTACTCTTCAAGTGAGCATAGGCTGCACTTCTCTCCTCCAATCAAACATCCAGACAGTTTTTTAGCACTGTCATTCATTCATTTCAGGTTTTTGGCTCTCTACAGACCCAGTCTTCGGGACTTGGCCACTGTAAATGGGACTCAGACTGGTATTTCTATACATTCATTCTATTCTAATACTTCAAAATCCAAGAAAAATTGACTACTTCTTCCAGTCTCAGGTGTCATCTGTCCACCGAGCGGTTGGATTCAGTATTCAGTTCCACATGGTGAGCTATTGCAGTGCAATAAAATTGAAAATTTTAATTACTTAAATGCAGCTTTTATAAGCTACAAGCTTGCCATGTGGAACTGAAGAGAGTCCCACCCTGCCTCCCCGCTGTATTACAGCTGAGGGGATATGGGCAAAATTATAACTCAAAAGAAGGGAGATCAAGCGATATTTGACTATGAGGCTCACCTTCCTGGGAGTACTAGAGGTGAGTACTAGACGTCTGTTTTTCTTGGACGTTGGCCGGGGCCTGCGGCCATCTGAGATCAGCATTCAGTTCCACATGATAAGCTTGTAGCTTATAAAAGCTACATTTAAGTAATTAAAATTTTCAAGTTAGGTGTCTTGTAAACTGGCAGTTTTTTTGGGGGGGCTATAAAAGTATCTTATATGATATTATGTTTTTGTAGAGTTTTACACGTTTTTATTCGTTTGGTGGAGAGGTATTTTAAACGCAATAAAAGACGTGCAATGTAAAGTGCCTGTACCAAGGAAAACTCAAAACACGCGAAAGCAAGAAAAATACTTATCCTGTAAAAATAAGAATTTTACAGAATGATCTATGATATATATTAAAAGAAATATCAAAAAAGAGCCTCCAACAATAAGTAAAGTCTGAGAAATAAATGAAAATGTCTGTATATTTACAAACTGCTACCAGTCAATCGTGGCCAATGAGAAAGTAGGACGATTGGTCAGAAGTTATCACGTGATGACAACTACCAGTATATCTGGTGGCTAACAAGAACTGTCTTTTTTTCTAAGACGTTGGCCCAGGGTGTGGCAACCCGAGAACAGCATTAAGTCCCACATGGTAAGCTTGTAGCTTATAAAAGCTACATTTAAGTAATTAAAATTTTCAAATTTAGTCAATAAACTGTATATATAGAGTGAGTTTGTTCTTCCTCCGTTGCGCAAAATTGCACAGGACAGCTTTTAAGTTTTCAAATTCATAAGTACATTGAATGTCTTATTCAGCATGTGAAAAAACATTTTGCCATCCCAGCCAATCCTTTGCATGTCATCCTTGGTTCTCTTTATAATGTTTCCATAAATATTCTGTTCATTTTAGCTGAACACTATTTTTAACTACTTAATCAAATAAAAAAGCCAAATTAACTACTTAATCAAATAAAAAAGCCAAATTTAAGGGAATTTAAATGTAACTTTAAAAGTGTGTTTTTGGATAAAGAATTACTTCATAAGGCAAATTGGATATTGTGAAAAAATTGAATGGAATCTTGGACTACGAGACACTTATACATACACATTACTTCAGCTCAACAAACTTGGACATTAAGTCATTACATCAAATTATGTTAGTTTTTGCCCCACAGCCGGTTATTGTCGGGTATGGTTTTCACCCATGGTGCCCAGATGGATGGGCGGGCAGCGGGAAAAAGTTTGTCCTGGCTATATTTCAGAAATCTTAAGGTGTAGGAAGTTGATACTTGGTAGGGACATTGGTTGGGGGTGTAGGTGTTAAACATCATGGTATGACCTTGATTTGACCTTTGACCTACAGTTTGAAAATCTTGTCTGGGCTATATCTTGGAAACTATGAGGTGTAGGAAGGTGATACTTGGTAGGCACATTGGTTAGGGGGTGTAGGTGTGCAACATGGTGTCGCCTTGATTTGACGTGGCTTTAGTGACCCTGACCTATAATATCTTGTACGAGTTATATCTTGCAAACTGTAAGATGTAGGAAGTTGATACTTCGTAGGGACATTGGTTGGGTGTTGTAGGTGTGCAACTTCAGCGTGTGACCTTTATCTGACCTTACTGTAGTGACCCTGACCTATAATATCTTGTATGCGCTCTATCTCAGAAACCATAATGTGTAGTTGGTTGGGGCTTGTAGGTGTGCAATGTCGTGGTGTGACCTTTGACCTTGTGGTAGTGACCTCAACCTTTAAAATCTTGTTGGGGCTATATCTCGGGAACTCACATAATGTACAGAAAGTTGATACTTAGTGGGAACATTGGTTGGATGGTGTATGTGTGCAACATCATAGTGTGATCTTGATTTGACCTTGCTGTAGGGGGCCACGGTGGCAGAGTGGTAACACTCTCGCCTCCCACCTCTGAGGCCGGGGTTCGATCCCTGTGACGGCCTTAAGTGGGAAAGCTGGTAGTTGCTTGCCGTTTGTTGGCAGTTTACAGTACACAACCCTAGCGAACTTTATGTACTGGTTTCCTCTGCCTTTCCAACTACCCGTCGTGATATGACCTGTACAGTGTTGAAAGCGACGTAAAACCCCAAATAAATAAATTGACCTTGCTGTAGTAACCTTGAACTTTAAAACTTGTCCGCGCTATATCGGAAACACTAAGGTGTAGCAAGTTGATACTAGGTAAGGACATTGGTTGGGGTTGTAGGTGTGCAGCGTCTGGGGGTGGCAGTGATTTGACCTTTGCAGTAGTGACCTTGGCCTATAGAATCTTGTCCAGACTATATCTCAGAAACTGTAAGGTGTAAGGAAATTGATACTAGGTAAGGACATTGGTTGGGGGTTGTAGGTGTGCAATGTCGTGATGTGACCTTGATTTGACCTTTGATCTTGTCATGGTGACCTTGACCTTTAAAATTTTGTTTTGGCAATATCTCTGAAACCATAATGTATAGAAAGTTGAAGCTTGATAGGGACATTGCTTAGGGATTTTAGGTGTGGAACATCATGGTGTGATCTTGATTTGACCTTGTTGTGACCATGAGTTATAAAATCTTGTACGATCTATTTCTTGGATTCCGTAAGGTGCAGAAGGTTGACACTTGGTTGGGACATTGGTTTGGGGGTGTATTTGTGCATCATTGTTTGACCTTTAACTTTGGTACTGCCAAAGTGTGTTCACTTGGCATATTTGAGACATGTTTCTCTTATGACAAAGATATATGGATTGCTTCAACTGATTATTATTGTACTTTTACATAATTGTGCCATTTCCATAGACTGCTATTCTCCAGTTAATAAATTTTACAGCTTCATAATTTTTAGTTTACTGATTAATGTTGTCATCTTGCTATGGAATTGTCTTGTTTTAATACTTAACGTTACGTATATTTTCTCTACTTAAACAGAATTTAGACTCTACTTTGAAGGTATTCCAATCTTTGGATTGTTTCACTACTCTTTTATCTCATGGTGTTGAAAAGTATTTCCCCAGGCTGTGGGGTACAGGCATCTCTGATGCTATTATTTTTTCTTAAAATGTAACAAATAATTTACTTGGGAAAAATAATCTGCGTATTTTATCACTTTTACAATCTGCTGTACTTTATGTGTACATAAGGTATCTAGTTTATTTTTCTTGTTGTTCAGACAGACCTATTTGCTATGAGGTTCAACAACAAACTGACCCAGTTTGTGTCACCAGTTCCAGACCCTGGTTTTTGGCAGTCAGTGCACTCAGCCTGCCTTGGGAGAACCTGGACCCTTATGCCTTCCCACCAGTAGCCATCTTGGGCAAAGTGGTGGAGAAGCTGCAGGACTGTCCACGCAGGAGAATCATTCTGATTGCTCCAGGGTGGCCCAACATGTTTGTTCTAGTTTGGGAATCTAGTGGCCATATCTAGCCAGATCTCATTGTGCCTACCCAACCTGCTCACACGATCATTTAATCAGACACCACACACAAATCTGTCACACCTAAATCTTCATGCTTGGCTCTTACGGCCTAAGGAATCACTTAGCAGGGCTTCTCTGAGGCAGTGGCAGCATGGATTGAGGCTCCTTAGAGAGGATCAACCAGATCAGTCCATGATACAAAATGGACCATTTTTACAAAGTGGTGCCTCAGCAATCAGGTGGACTTCAGGTGGCACCACCTATAAAAGTCCATAGCCAACTTTCTACTGTTACTTGTTCCAAGACAGGGGGTTGCAGCCAAATACCTTTGATGGCTATAGGTCAGCTATTGCTGAAAAACTTGGAAACTCCCCTATTAATGTCAGCAAAGATGAAAATCTCACTCGTCTCTTGGATAGTTTCCACAGAGACAGGCCCAAGGGCAGAGGGGAATTCCCTCCTGGAACCTCTCCCTGGTGCTGCACCAGTTCACAAAGGCTCTCTGAACCCATCAAGGAGGCATCATTGAAGCATATGACCTTCAAAACTGTCTTCGTATTAGCACTGGGCTCAGGCAAATGCAGGAGTGAGATCCATGTTTGGCAAAACAAGAACATCAGGCACCAGTCAGACTGGTCAAAGGTGTATCTTTACCCTTCACCCAGCTTTCTTTCCAAGAACCAGCTGGCCAAAGAAGGTCCAGACAGTGTGGCCCCAGTGGTTATTCCAGTCCTGGCCCCAACTCTGGCTTTGAGTTCCTACTTGGACTGGACCTCAAACCTTAGGCAGAACAATTCAAATTCTAATTGGACTTTTATAGCGCTTAATCTCTGTCATAAAGACAGACTCTAAGGCGCATCACACAAAAAACATTGTTTAATATTCATAAACCAGAGACATTGCAGGGGTCAGCACCGCAGAGAAAGCAGGAGGAGATTGGAAATTTAGGGTGGATATGCTTTTCCAAAGAGGTATGACTTCAGCTTTGACCTGAAGGAGGCAAGTGAGTTTGCAGAACGGACCTCGTCAGGAAGGTCATTCCAAATCATAGGTGCGTCATACGCAAAACTGAGTCCAAAATGCTTTCGAGACTTGAAAACTGAAGCAAATTGGGGAACCTCAAGAAACATGCCATCAGATTGACTTCAACGAGTGTTATATGCACTATGTCTGGGAATGAGAAAGGGTTCAAAGTATTTGGGGTTACCACTGTGTAGGAACTTATAAACAAGCACGGCAGTCTTAAAGATAGAACGGTACTTAATCGGCAGCCAATGTAGTGCTTTTCTAACTGGAGTGATGTGTGCATACTTGGTGGTGTTGGCAACAATTCTGGCAAGACTGTTCTGAACACATTGAAGTTTGCGCAGATCCAGAACTGAGAGACCTCTGAACAGAGAGTTACAGTAATCAAGACGACTTCCGACCAGAGCATTGGCAGCCATAAGGGCAGCTTCATGTGTCCTCGGAGTCACTTAAGATCACGGACACTAGCAAAACAAGCCTTGCAGACTTTCATAACATGGCAAGAGAATGAGAAATCTGAATCAAACCAGACACCAAGGTTCCTAACTGCATCTACTGGTGATATAAGATTGCCGAGTATATTGGCTGGGAAGGAGTGATTAAGTTTTTCCTGCTGAGACTTTGAGCCAAACACAATGATTTCGGTCTTATCAGGATTTAGCTTAAGCTTATTTGTAGAGAGCCATCGCTTGATGTCTTCTAGGCAGTGTGACAGTTTATCAAGGGCCGAGGCAGCATTTTTATGTGTGAGATGCACATACAATTGTGTGTCATCAGCATAGAACTGGAAACTAATACCAGGATGATTCTGTATGACTTTACTCAGCGGAGTGGTATAGAGTGAAAAAAGGATTGGCCCCAGAACAGAGCCTTGAGGCACACCATACAATATTTTTTTGGCATCAGATAAAATTGACCCTATCTTAATGCACTGTACACGATCTGAGAGATAAGACTTGAACCAATCGAGGACAACCCTGCTGACACCGAACCAGAAGCTGAGAGAATCAAGAAGCATATCATGATCAATAGTATCAAACGCTGCTGATTGATCCAAGAGAATGACAGCAGTAGCCTCACCTTTAGCAAAAGCCAGATGAACATCATTCTTAATTGAAAGCAATGCAGATTCAGTTGAGTGACCTAGTTTATAGGCAGACTGCCTCATATTCTCTAGTCTGTTCACACTGACATGGTCATTCAATTGAGAAGCAACAATGCGTTCAACAAGTTTCGATATGAAGCCCAGCCCTGAAACAGGCCTGTAGTTTTTTAAGTCATTTGGTGGTAGGGAAGACTTTTTAATCAATGGGGTTACAATAGCCTTCTTAAACTCATCAGGTACAACACCTTCTGACAATGAGCAGTTAACAAGCCTGGTAATAGAGGGCAGTAAAATATCTATACATTCCTCAACAAGAAATGTGGGCCATGGATCTAATAAACAAGATTTAGAGGGTGACTTCATGATAATTTTTCTAATTTCCTCCTGAGAAACTTGTTTAAAGCAGCTGAAATTAGGCACATTGGGAGGAGGAGGAAGGGAGAATGAGTCACTAGAGGAAAATGAATTTCTGATTTTAGCTATTTTGTCACTGAAGAAAGTGACAAACCTGTCAGCTTAGATTCATGAGAAGGGAGTACTGCTTCAGGACCAGAGTGTAGTGCAGAACGTAAGGCCTGCCATAGCTTCTTGGAGTCAGTAGTATTTTCTCTGCCCAGGTTTCTGAAGTAACTTGCCTTATCTTATGTTGACCAGTGAATTGCACCGAGCAATCTGTTTTTGAAGTCTAGATCGATTGTAGGCAGATTTATCTTTACGCCAGATTCGTTCCAATTGTCATCTGATGTTTTTTGCCAGTCGGTAGGAATCAGATAGCCAACCAGTAGCTTGTTTAGTAGAAGTTCAGGTAACCAATGGTGCATGCTTATCAAGTAATCTGCTCAAGTCACCTAAGTATTGTTCACACAGAACACTGACTGTATCACCAGCGCGTCTTACGAATGAGCAATTTCCCAAATCCTTACACAAACTGCCCAAGTCAATTTTATGATACCTCCTATAGGTGACCACTTTTTCCTTATTTGAAAGAGGATTAACTGAATCAAGCTGAGCAAGGACGAGAGCATGATCGGAGATAAATTCAGCAACTCGTACATTGGAAAAGCTACTGGCATCAGTAGGAGTGAGAACAGGGTCTAGAATATGACCATGAAGATGGGTAGCTGTTTGAACATTTTGTGTAATATTGCATGATTCTAAACAGTTCTGGAATTTAATACTATCATTTGAAGAAGTATCCACATGAATATTAAAATCACCACAAATTAGGAATGAGGGAGAAACTGAGGATAAGTATTCTAAAAGATTGAGAAATTGGTCCAGGAAACTGTCTGAGCATGAGCCAGGTGGACGATAAACACAAGTTAACACAAGCGGTTGAGTCGCGGACCCAATTGCAATGCTAATATTTTCAAAGGAACTGAATATAGGAGTATCCACTGATCTAAACTGTATCGCTTTGCTGATAAAAAATCCAACTCCACCACCCCGGCCATGAATACGGGGTTTGTGGCAGAATTTGAAACCTGCTGGGGTGATGGAATGTAGAAGACTGTCAGTATACTCCAGGCAAATGTGTTTCAGTGACAGCAAGAATGTCGACAGAATGTGCTGATACAGTATCATTAATGCATAGTCCCTTGTTTCTTACAGACCGACAATTTACTGCCCCAAAAGAGATTGGTCCAGGATTAAGCGAGATATCACCGAAAAGCAACAGTAGGGACACAAGACCATGACGCTTAGACACACAAGGGAAATGATGTGTATTCAGGACATAGTTATGGAGTCTGTAGGGGCATGGTAATGAAGTAAGACCATGAGCAGACAACAGAATAAACACTTTGGAATCACTGTATCCTGACTTTCTCAACAGTAAGAGAAACACCCAGCGGATGGTAGACTTTGCACTCCAGTTCCCTAAACTAAGAACCAGACCATGAGGAGTAACACCAGTATGCCTTAATACTAAGTTATTTTCTATGTGACACAGTTAATCCACTGTAATTCCATCCCGTGGGCGACTCACGGGCACCCTACACTCCTCACTGAGCCTCCAGAATAAAAATTTCCCTAAAGTGAATCAAAAAGAGGCTGGCCTTAAGCTAAAGGAAGTATTGGAGTGACTAGAAACTGCAATAGATAATGATATTCAGAAGATATTGACAGCCACAACAGTGAAAAACAACAATGGACTAAAATAATATAAAATAAAAATTATATCACAATAAATTTGGGCCGATAATTCCCGCCAAATGGGCGATAATATCTGTACTATCAATAAGCATGCAAATACAAGCTACAACATTGGTAAGTTTCCATACAAAAAATGTTGAAAACGGTTAATAATCAAGTAGAATTTTACTCCAAACAGGGTTTTAAGGTTTGTTTACAAAAAAGACGTCTACACGGTTGGTCTTTGTCTCCTTCAAGAAAGGCTTTAACAAAGACATCTCCCCTGCCACCATCTCCTCATGGATCAGACTGTGATCCTGTGTTATGAGCTCTCTGCTCAGGAGGCCCTCCCTCTACATAAGGTTAAATCCCATGATGTGAGGCCTTTGCTACTTCTAAGACCTTCCAGTTGGGGGTCTCCTAAGACCAAAACCTATCAGCCTGCCATTGGAAGTCGCATAACACCTTTACACAGTTTTATTTAAAGGATGTGGCTTGGGCTGATTCAGAGCTTCTTCATCTGGGCCCAGTAGTGGCTGCACAGCAGATCTACCAGTAGCCCTTATGACAGGAGATTTGTATACATGTACATAGTGTAACTATTAAATTTGTTTTTTTAAAGAAAATGTGACGTGCTTCCTTCGGGAGGTTTATTTTTTGTTATGGGACAGAACTCATGCCTCTCTTCCCCTATTTCAGAGGTCTGTAGCAATGGGGGGGATGTTGGTACACATCTGGCAGCCGGATCACCTGTAACTGACCTTTAGGACCCTCCGGAGTTCTGGCTTGGCTCAATTTGACCTTAAAATTTGGGTTCACTTTAAGTCCCTAGTAACTGACCCGCCCACAAAGTAAATTAAGCTTTTATAATACCCTACCCAATGGACAGACAAGACCCTCCCAACCGACCCCGCTATTAGCTTACTAGGAGTCTAAAAAGGTTTAGATAATGAAAAAGATGCAATGGCATCACACTGTCTAGACAGGAGTACAATGCACCATCTAGCGAATGCACAGTAGGTGACTGACCCAGCTAGTGGAAACACAGGACGACTTTTTCTGTCATTTTGGGGGAACGGTCTGCGCCGACCGGATAAGCAGTTGTCCATTTGGTAGGATATCAACTTAGAAAAATTAATCTACTTATTAAATTTGCAGTTCTACGCTTTTGAATGTTTGTTTATATTGGAGAAGTTCTACAAATGTCCTCCAATACATTAGCCAGTCAGGAGTTGTTATGGATTCATACATTTTGCATGCTCTTTGGTCATACAGCAATGAACAAACGATATATTGCCAATGTTTATTTCAGTAACAAAACATGCTAGTTTAACTGTGTATACACAGCATGAACATGACACTATTCTACATTTAAATGACAAATAAAGCAAAATATGACATCCTTGTTATAACCTTCTAGCCTATATCTAAATGCCTGGGGTTAAGTATGGAGAGGGAGAGACTTCGGTGGCTGACTAACTAATATGTTTGGTATTTAATGAGTTGAATCTGACATTGGTGATTGTGGGCTTGGATCCAGCTCATTGCAAGTGGAAGTCACTGAGGCTTTGTGCTGATATAACCTTTATTTTAAAGGATATAGGAACTCAATGTTGGCCACTTCTTTTATCTTTATGTGTAGCTTTGGTCAATACACATTCAATAGATTCCTGTATTTTTGTTATGTACTGCTTTTCCAGATATTCTTGCCATGATAAAAAGTATGAACTATTGTATCTCCTTGGTAATTCAATTTTGTAGAGATAAAAATTTAACTTTATTTGTAAAGATACATGTATTGTTCTTGGACAACTGCTTGAAACTGAAAAGAGAAGAAGCTCTTGAGAAAATATGGTTCTCGAAAAATGGAAAGTAGATTGATCCAGCTTGGGTTTTTATGTCACTTATAACAGCTCCGATCACATTTGGACAGGCCATCAGGATTTCAATCATGTTGCCATGAGCCGGATACAAATCCCAATCTGTATTGAGAGCAAATTGATTATTTAACAAACTCAGTAAATAGGCCTCTCGGATGACACACAAACTGATGACCTGTGTTAGTATGGTGACATATTTGTTCTAAATTTCACATAACGTATAAAATAATGATGACATTTGATACAAATGTTTGATGATAAACAATTTTATCTTTTTCAATAGAATTCCCATTATCTGAACTTCTATTATCTTAATTTTTTATCAGTATTTCTACACTTCCAAATTTAATTTTTATTTCATAAAAATGTAATATACCCTACCATATGAAAACACTTGGGTTACGGATGGCTTGGCGTCCGGTGACCGCCACGTACACCATACATAGAATTTAAAATATGAGGGGAGACCCTCTTTAAATCTATATACTTGCTACCCTTTGACCCCTCGTGACCTAATTCACTCTGCCACATGCATTAATACTGAAATAGTTCATTCTTTTTGTGGCGGTTGAAGTCTCAACAGGCGTCATTGCTACCTCTCAAAAGACCTGCATTTACACGTTTTTGATGCTCTGTGAGTAGTTTTTTGCTGTTTTGTTCACTATTCCTATATTTTATTTACAATTTCCTTCGATTTCTGGTGAATTTATTCTGTATTTTGTGCAATATTTTACATATTTTGCATCATTTTCGTATTATCCATATCCATATTTCGTATTTTTCCATATGGGTACTACTACTCCTAGACCTCATAGGATAGTGGTGATATGTTCAAACCACATACATAATTATACCATATGTAAATTGAACGCTATATAGGTAAATTCCCAATCATAGACCTAGCACATAGGATGTAATTCCAACATCAGCTAAATTGTCCAAACTATGATTATAATGAATTGAATTTACCCTTATATATGGCCACTGGACAAATCATTACACTATACCAACTTATCACCCACTGATCATGAGTCACCGCACTATGAGTCAGTGAGTCATCACTTAGCGACTATAATAATAAGTTGGTGTCCCATAATGCATTAGCATTAATTTAAATAATAAACACCAAACAATTATTTTTTAAAAATCAATAAAATTCCTGAATATTGACTTTGATCACATTAAAGATCATCATAAGCAATATCCCACTTCTGTGAGAACCGGTGCACCGGTGCAAAAACCGGTGCAATTGCACATTTAAAAAGTACTTCAGGGGGGACTTAGCCAATATCAAACCAGCCTCTGATGAGAAAGTTCAAATTATTATAATAACTTTCGAAACACAATACATATAGTGTAATATATATTGTGTAAGGCACATATACCACAATATCATCTGAACTAGTAAGAGTGTCATCAGCACATCAGAACATTATTATCCTTTATTTATTAATCAAATCATGAGTGTGACATCTGAAAGTGCTAACCACTCTACTCTGGTTTGTACCGAATCTAATAGGAACATACAAAGTGACTGGATTAGATATTAGATCTGTGATAACTTCCTACTCCTAATGAGGCAATATCTAAAAAGATAAAAAGTGTCCATTTTAGACCAACAAGACTAAATGGATACCAAACCCACTAGCCTTAGAGCAAAAATCTAACATAACAAACCCTCTATAAATAAACCATAGGATAGTAGATTTGCACCTGTTTTCCAAACAATCAAATGGAAAAAGCATTCTACTAAGGATATACAGTATACTAAACTGGAAGGGTGTGCTCTCAAGTACAATACACCACTCATTACTCACTAGATAAGGTGGAAACAATGATGGATGTACAATATTGGAGTAACCCATCCAATAGGTATAAATCAATTTATTTGATATCCTATGCATTTTCTGGTCTTCTACCCACACACATGGGACCAATCCCTATTCTAGCTCATTTTCGTATTATCGCTCATCTGGTCACGTCACGTGGTGTCTGAATGTTGGTTTGCCCTTGGAAATATTCATTTCCGTGGTGAATTAATTAATTTATTCACTTATACAGGCATTATAATTACCAATTTACTGATTTCCTTCATTCTGTACACCAAATTCTTCATTTCACCACATTATTTGACCGTATTTTTGAGCTTTATACGATCTTCTCACCAGGTCACATGACAATGACGTCACATCCAAAATGGAGGTCAACCGATCGGTTGGTAGAAAATAATCATTTTCTCAGTGATTACAGCCTTTCCAGGTCTGTTTTTTACATTCCTTTTTTCATATTTTGTTGAGCATTATTGTTTCAGAGCATACTGTGTAATAATTTTCATTTTTAATGCAAATTTTATAGCGTAACATTACGGTACTACATGTACCTACCATTCATGGTTCATTTCTTGTACAGGCCCTTTCATTTGACATTTCTGGGATAAGGATCCTGGTTTCTTTGTTTTGGGTTCAATTCTGAACCTAGGGTCTCCACTTTCAGCCTTTCCCCACCTTCCAAGTCTGGAGGATGGTGGTTAACGGTTCATGGGGTTGACTTGTTCTTCCCTCTTTGGAGATCCATTTCACTGTTACTGGTTTCCTACATTCCAGTTTTTATGTCATTTTGGTCATTTGGTTTCTCAGTCCATTATTAGTCTTTTGGCCTCTTTTGTGCCTAAGGCTCAGTCTAATCAGGCTGCTTTTTGGTGCTGGGATTACCTTCCCAAGTCCATTTTTGTTCAGGGCCCCTTCTTATTTAGAAGTTCTTATCAGTTGATTCCAACTGATGTTGCTTTTTAAAAACTCAGCCCCATTCATTTTCTAATTCTAGAAAACTTTGCTTGGGGCTTGGTGAAAATCTACTGTTACTCAACAGCTACCTATTGCATTTTCACCATTTTTTAGATCTGACTACCAATGGGCACATCTCCCTTTTGGTATGTTGGGTCCCTCTGTCTTCAGTTAACCTTTAGGCACACTTCAGGGACCCTATTCCAACATTTTTGGTGCCAGGCTGTTGGACTATATGGATGCTTAGGACTTCATCCTTCAATCTTCTCCTCAGAAGATTTTCAAGGCTTCCTGTCCTACAAAATTAGGGAATAAATTTGACTGCTCTTTCCTTTTGATCAGTCTTATTTTTCTCAAACTCAACCACATTTCCCAGGCTTAGAAGTTCCTTAGTGAGACCAGATTCTTTCTTTCTGTCACTCGTTCTTTTTGTTTGGGGTCTTCTCATTCTAAGTTTTACAGGTAGGGTAATTACCCAAGTTTACCTTCTAAAACTTACTTTTGCCAGGTAAAACCCTCCTCAGGGGGTTTGTGGGTTGACTTGCTCAGGTTTCCGGACTTGGGATCTAGCCTGGTGGCTTAAGACCTTCTCTTCCCTAGGCAGAGGTCCTCTGCTATTAGGAGAGATCTGACATGGACCTTAAGGTCCTTAGTATTCTGGGATTTATTCCTTGAGTCCTGTTTTGTTGATCACATATTCAATTTGATTGGCCAGACAGTAGTTCTCAGTGGTCTTTTTCATCCACCATGCTTGGACATCTTTTCAATGGATCATCCAGCTCCTTTTTAGCTGGTTTATCTATGGCCTTTTCAAGCCATCAGTTCTCTTTGCACTTTGTTTGGAGAGATTTCTTTTTCCTTTTCCCTCTCTTGTGCCTAGTCACTTTGTAGGGTAAATTGGGTCATTTTTGGTCTTATACTGTTTTTTGTGGTGTCTCTCTTGAGAGACTACTTTTCTCACATATAACAGTATAAGCAGAAACTTTTCATGTTGCCCTTACTAAAAGTGCCTCTTTTAAGCTTTCTGCTGTAGCCTCTTGAGGCACACCAATAAAGGGCTTTCTCCTCCCAACTAGGGAGTCTTCTCTTTAACTTTGTGCTTAAGGGATGTGGTTCCTTTCCAGGTTCCAACATTCTGATGGTGGAATGCCTTCCACAGGCAGAGGCTCAGCCTCAACCTCTATTATGGTGTCCTTCAGGAGATAAGAGTGTTTTGTTTTATTTAAACTTTCACTCGTACTTCCAGATCCCTCCACTTGCCAGTGGGAGGTCAACGGATTTCTTCCATTTCATTTGAAATGTATGGATGTCAGCCTTTCTATTTCCAGAAATCTGGAACTTGGTTTTCACCTTCCAGTGGTCTCTCAGATTCCACTTTCCTGATTTCATCTTCTTCAGCTTTTTTGCTTCTCTTCAGAAGTATGCTGTTCTTTGTCACTCAGCCTCACACTTGCTGTTCGTAGCAGTTCAAGTGCCTGGGTTCTCTTTTACCTGATTTTCTTAGGGCATTTTTTCCTTGACAAAGAGACAGAAGCCTGGAAACCAGCATTAGATTTAGATCTTTTCCTAGATTTGGATCTTTTCCTGGTTTTCCAAACTATCAGGATGGACCCTATCAGTTAATCATTTTTCTCCCTTCTTTTTGGCCAGTGGACCACTTCTCTTTCTCGATATGCCTCCTTTCTCTCCTTTGGCTCCTTTGGTTCAATCTTGCTCAGAGTTTTG
Organism: Sabellastarte sp. h YS-2021; assembly: GCA_964017235.1. NCBI lineage: Eukaryota > Metazoa > Annelida > Polychaeta > Sabellida > Sabellidae > Sabellastarte > Sabellastarte sp. h YS-2021. The sequence continues at coordinate 67,818,305 of OZ024936.1, forward strand.
CTCTTGGGCAGGGTGTACCAGTTTGTGGCAATGCATTTAGGCCTAGCCATTAGCCTTTCAGGATTTACTTCCTCGGTCAAGGAAGTAAGAGATGTTCGCTTTGAGGTTGGGCATCTCAGTGCACATGTGACTACAAATTGGCTCATTAGAGCCAATAGTTGTCAGAGGCTCATTTGGCAACTCACTTAGAGTTGACTATTAACTTGAAGTGGTTCTTAGCAGGAAGTATTTACATCTGTTCCTACAACAGGTCTCCTTCCTGGGTTAGGTTCTTAACCTGTCCAAAGGTGTTCCTCACAGGGACAAGGTTCTGTCTATTCAGCAGCTCATCCTTTCTCTGCCTTAGAACACCTTTAAATTTCCTCTCCATCTTGGCACCTTTTATTCTCCTGGCTTCCATTTGGAAGCCACTTCTTCAAGGTCGCCTGCACATGACACTTCTTTAGTATTATCTCAGGACACTTTGATTTTCCTTCTGTAAGGTGCTTTGCATTTTCCATTCTTTGATCCTTTTATGAAGGTTCATTTAAGATGATACTTTCCTGGGAACTATGTCATTGTATACCTCCCTTTAATTCCCTAGTTTTTACATCTACCTACATGGATGTTTCACTTCAGGGTTAGGAAGCCCTTTGTGCTCTTTTGATCAGCTAAGGTCCATCTTTGATGTAGCAGTCCGATCTGTTCATCAGTTCTACAGTTCAAAGTGCCTCTTTTGCTCAGAGATTTGGTTCTCTTCTATCCTTTCATCAAAGGATCATCATTTCAGCCTCAGACAACATAGATGTCTTGTTCTCCAGACATTTGTTCTTCACTTGTCCTTTCTTCAAGGGACACTTCAGATAGTATTAGGCAACACTGTTGTCTGTGCTTTATTTTTATATCACGAGAGCTTCCACTCTTGGGACATATGTCTCTTTTTTGGCTCCTGTTTGCCATTATTTTTACAAGAACAAGTCTGTTCTTCCACCTACTCATGTTCCAGAGGCATGAATCTTTGGCAGACCATCTCTTGAGATCTTTTCAGACCTTTCATATAGAGTGGTCTTTCAATTATTGGATCTTCAGTTGGCTGTCTTAGACTTCTCATCTGATTTAGATCTCTTTGCCATGTGATTCAATCACAAGCTTCTCTTGCATGTGCCTCCTGTGCTAGATCCTTAGGCTCTGGTAACAGATGCCCTGGAGTTCTTTTGGTTCGGAGTACTTGTATTACTCTTTCCCTCCTTCAGCTCTGTGTCCACTTAGGGCTAAGAAGCTGTTCAACTTTCTGAGCTGTAGCTTGCTTCTTGTAGCCTTCCTTGGCAATTGCCAAGGTTTGGCCTCAAGATCTCTGTTAAGAAAGCCAAGGGCTCTTCCTCTTATTCTTCTTAACAACCTCATATAGAGGTTTCTTGTTTTTTATCATGGAGTTCCTTTCTTCATACCTTGTGGCTGAAGTCTCCTTACAGAAGAATGTTCAGAGGAGGTGTCCAGGAGGAAATTTAACCCTCCATTACTGTCTGTGAAGCAAGGTGGAACTGCTTCAAAAACTTCTTATAAGGAGCTTAGACGTCTCATTTAGAGCTTCTTTAAGTCCAGAATAAGGGTAGTCGTCACCTACCTGCTTGGTACTTAAACCTTGTTCTGCAGGCTCTCACCAAGGCTCCTCTTAAACCCTTTTCACTTGCTGAGCCAAGTTTTTCACATAGAAGACAGTCTTTCTTACTCTCTTACTTTGGGAAGGAGAAGGAGTGATTTTGATTCCTTTATTTAAAGGTCTCTTCTCACTCTCTAGGGATGGCCTTAAGTCAGATCTTACTTCCCTGGCTTAAGCCAGTTACCTTCAGAAGGCTCTTCCTGCTTTGACTTTTGTCATGGTCAGGATGACTTAGAGGACTTTTCCTTCCTTACTTTCAGATTCCTTAGATACTATCTATCTAGCTATTCTGACTTTCTTATGAGTATTTCTTCTCTGTCTTTCTTCTGAAGCCCAAAGAGAGTGATATTGCTGCTCAGACAATATCTTTTTGGATAATATTTTATCCTTTATTCTAACTCTGTTCCACATGTGAAGGCCCATGATGTTTTTGCCCAGGCTTCATTCTGGTCTTTCAGATGGTTTTCCACTTCTTCACATCATGATAGATTCTTCTTGGAATTCTTGTACTTCACTTATTTTCCTTTAGAGATGTTGTACGTTAGAATCTTTATGATTTCTTTAGTGTAGTGGACTTTTGCTTCCACTCAGCCAATTGTCTCTCTTTTCTACTTAAATTCCTCAATTTAAGTCATTCGGAGACTTTTTTGTCTCAAAAAACGGGGGTGGCATTTCCCTTTTAGGGAATCTGTTCTTCATCTCCATCTTCAGAACCGTGCTTCTTAGTGCCTCTTGGCATGTTCCTATTCTGAGCACAGTGGCATATTTATGCCCTCTCCTTTGAGCTGACCTAATAGGGTGTAGACAGCAGTGCTGAAGTTCTTGCAGTGGTTAATTCTACTCACTTAACTCAGTAGAGTTATTTCTTCCAACACAGAGGTTTTGGGTTCAATTGCATCAGGAAGTATCCTCTTTATGCAATTTAACCTTAGGGTGGTTTTCCTCAATCTGTCTTTTTCCCACCATCCTTCCATGTGGGCATTCAACCCAAGAGTTTTCATATGGTAGGGTATGTTACATTTTTATGAAATAAAATGTCATATTTTTAAATGTAAAATACCTTTTTATAAATTGTATATACCTACCATATGAAAACAGCAAATCACCCTCCCGCCTGCCTCGCTTTTTAAGACCTTTTTCGAGCATTTATGTTTATTCACAAAAAGAATGAACTATTTCAGTATTAAATGCGCATGGCAGAGTGAATTAGGTCACCAGGGATCAAAGGGTAGCAAGTATATAGATTTAAAGAGGGTCTCCCCTCATATTTTAAATTCTATGTATGGTGTACGTGGCGGTCACCAGACGCCAAGCCATCTGTAACCCAAGTGTTTTCTTATGGTAGGTATATACATTTTTCTTCATAAAAATGTATTTTACATTTACAAATATGAAAATTTCCATTTTTGTAGACTAAATTACATGTACAAACTCCTATCATCACACATCTAGCATATTTGTATAACTACATAATAACCCTTTTTAAGTTATTGCTACCTATTTTACAAAAGCACAAATACACCAGCTTGTAAATTTGATGCTATTTAATATTTTAAGATTTAGCTGACACGTCAAAGTTGGCATTACACGTTTCTGTCAACAGATAAGGTTATATCAGGAGACTCTCCGAGTATATTCCACTTTTTTCGACCTTGATTCAACCTTTATTTAGATGCTGGACTTGAAATCCAGACCTGTGTGGTTGACAAATTATTCTACAGTAACAATCTGTTAGTCAATCAATAAGTAACCATCAAATAACTTATTAACTTCCAGAATCAAATAACCTATTCAATTCAATTATCAAAGTAATAGATTCACAAGAATATACTTTAATATGTTTCTATTATATTTTGGACTTTGAATCCTGCTTATGGCAAGATATGGTGAATACAATTTGCTGATCCTAATATGCCCAAGCTAGAAGGTAAAATTAATAAATCCAAAATTAACATTGCGTGAAGTATTTTAAATACTTTATTCTAATCTGTGGTCATGGTTCGACCTTTGCTCTGGTATTATCTAACAGTTTACTACTAACAAGTCAAAATTCAGTTTTTGTGTACCTTTCATCAGCTGAGTCTCATCAGGACAGACCCTCTCTGAATCCCACATCTTGCCATGAATAGTTCATTATTGACTTGGGTTTCAATAATCGTATAATAGCATTTTGGACAATACTTTTGATCATGCACTCATTAAAATGCAATATCAAACCTATTTATCTATATTAAAATAATTTCATGCGCTATTATTCCCACACAATAATACGCCTGATAAACTGAAAGATTTGTATTGGAGATATTGGAAATTATAACAAAGTTATAACTAGATTTGTTTGAGAGCAATGAATATCAATAACCAAAATATAAAAAGTTCTGAAGTAATACTGAAAAAATACTGAAATTGTTGTGTCCATCTGTTGATACTGAACTTTTACACCATACCCAATTTTATACCCTCTCACCGTATCAACTGTTTTAAAACGTTTTCGCATTTGAACTTCTGCCTAATTATTTCTAACCCAGTGATTTGATTTAGTTGGGTTTAACATTGAAATCAACACACTATAGGTAATAACACAATGGGTAGTTTTACGGACACAGGAAACCAGTACATACTAGTTGGTCAAGTTTCTGCATTGGACATTGGAAAGCAACTACGAACTTTTCAACATAGAATCTGGCCATAGATTCCAAAGACTTACAGGAGACATATTCTTGAAATTTTGTTAGATTGCAGTAAAGTTGAAACTACTGATGCTGCATTCACAGAAGTAGGAAAAAATTTTACACAAAATGGCTCAGCTTGTCTTTGGCTTAATTCAGAATTTAAGAAGTAAAGGTGATTTTTGGACCAAGAATAGAGGATCTGTCTATATTTCACTCCAAATTAAAACTGCTTAAAAGGGTGGATCTAAATTATTTAAGCAAAAGTTAATTTCGAAATCAACTGAATACCTGAATGGATACAACAGTTCCTCTTCCAAGTTTCAGCTCAGCTGATTTTGAGCTCAATTATTTTTATCTCTTTTGTCAATACAGCCGCTTCAGAACTTCACTGACAAAATGGTGGTAAGGACAGTGCAACATCAGTTGCCTCCTTCAGAAAGAAGCTTAAAACATACCTGTTTGCAAAAGCCTACCCACCATAGCCTCCCCCGTCACATCTGTGTCTCCTTGGTACGACCTGGCTATGTCCCTTGATTAACGCTAACTGCCTTGCTTTATGTTTAGATGCGCCTTAGAGTCCATCATTGATGGAGATTAAGAGCTATAAAAGTCCACATTAGAGATTAGATTAGATTAGACAAGCAAATTTTAGGAATTTATTTAATTTTGCACAATACCTAAAATGAATCTGCAACTGAAGCTGCCAAATACAAAAATGAAACCGATTTATTGCAAAAGTGGAAATAAAATTCACTTTTAAATTTTGAGAAATTCACTGGAATTAATTTCCGGTAATGGTCAGTTTTTACTGATTCAATACAGACCTAAATTTAACAAGAAATTTATTCAACTTATCCAAGATCATTGCCTAAAATAGCTAAAATTATTGCAAAGTGAAAATTTCTTATCCAAGATCATTGCCTAAAATAGCCAAAGTTATTGCCAAGTGAAAATTTCTACTAACTGCCCCACCAATTACGATCCGACCTGATGACATACCAAAGACGTTTGCCCATCCTCCAAAACACTTAAAATATTTGCGAACATTTCCCATGGAAAACAAAGCTCAGATTGCTTAAGGAACGTCTACATCTTTTACTTAATTTTTAACCTTTAACTGTTCTGAAAGTGCATAATTTTAGATACATTGTAAAATATGTATAACCATGTAACAGAAGTGGGATTTCTCCATACTTTCAGAAGGTTTAAGGGTTTGATCAGCTGAGAATGAATATGGCAGGTGCACATGATTAATTGTTATGTATATTTGATCAAGACAAATACTGAGATGCCCACACATGGATTGTTAAACTGACTACATTATTATGTAATATTGTGAGGCATGTTGTTTCATGTTTCATATGTGTCTCCTTGCCTATGTTCATGTTATTACCCATGCTCAAAACCTGCCATGTTCTTTATATCTTTTTTTAACCTATTCCCCAGAGAGTGCTATTACATATGATTTTGGTAGTTGTAACTGGTATGACATTCATTTTTGTGTATTTTTATTGTTCTCAAAATCAGAGCAAACAAATGCTATAACGATTTTGAAATCTACCAAAGAAGTGCAAGGGTTTCATTATTTAAAGTTTAGCTAAATAGCTGCAACACAAAACTTGTGAGACAAAAATATTTCTAATTAACCAACTAATTCCAATAACACTGCACATTTTAATGGATATAAGACCCTTTGACAACATGATAATTGTTCTTATTCAAGGGAATTATACCAGAGTTTTACATAAAAGTTAACATACATGTAAGGAACTTATTAAAGTTGCTACTCATTTTGAACCTTCTCTGGCATATCCAGGTTTTCTGATGAGTCTGTAACCTCCACTTGTTCAGAAAGAATGAATCTGAATGACAAAATGGACAAAAGAGCAACAATAACAATCATATAAAATGGATTAAGTCTAATAGCGGCGCAAAAACACCCACATAGCACAGTAAAAGCAAAGTAATAAATCCAGGGAAGTTCTAAATGCTCCCCAACCTTCCCTGTGATTCTCTGGAACAGCCATTCAAAGGTGATCTCAACAAGAGACTTCTGCTTCTTTACCTGAGACCGTCTCTCTCTGCTTTTTTGATGAGCAATGTGTCTTTTTGTAGAGGTTTTTATGTCTTTAATTATTTCTGTGGATTGTGTGGCTTCTAAATTGTGGTCTGTGAGTTTGATTTCAGTACTAGTTTCTTGAACTGTGTCGGGTGTAACTATGTCTGGTGTAACAACATCTTCCATGGAGTCCGTTAATTGCATGCTGTGGACTACCTGACCATTGTTTGAACTGGATACTGGTAGTATCACTGAAGGGATAATTCGCATATTGTTGTCATGATGATTCTCTGTTTTACTATCTTTAGGCTCCATTTTACACTCTGCTGACTTCATTATCTTTTCTAATGCTAGCTGTTCTTTGGAAACTTTTGGAGTTTCTTGCTCTGGACTTTCTTCAGTTGTTACTTCTTTGTCCTCTGTATCTGGTGTTTTGGAACCTGCTGTTACCAGTAAACAAAGCCTGTCCTTTTCATCTTGTCTGATTTTAGTAAGTCTAGAAATGCCAGATTCTGACCTCATTTGTACAGATATGGTACAGACAGGCTTTTCATTTGAGTCATTGTCATCTTCATCACTATCATGGTCACTCTCAATGCTCTCTGCCCTGGGAACTGGGTCATTGCTATGGTGTTGTATGGTTACCTTGGTGATGCTTTTTACTGCAGTAGAGCTACGAGGCTGCACACTGGTGGTGACTTTAGATGAAGTTTCCGGTTGGCTATCAACACTAGTGTCACTACTGCTGGACTGAGCATCTTCATTGTCTTCTGTAAATATTTCAAACATACACTAGAGACGAGATAATTTAATTGTGCTTTTAGTAAATGTGTGTTTTTGTTCCAAATAATGAAAACTTTGTAAACTGAAAGAAAAAAATAGAAAGTTTATAACAAATAAAAGCACATATACTAGTATGAATTAACAAAATTGGGAGTATGGACATGGGCCCTAAACCTATCTATTCAGTAGACCTACTGTATTATCTGAAAAACACCCCTCCCTATCAACCCCCCCCCCCCCCCCCCCCAATCATCTCCTCTCCACCTTACAGTTTCGGAACTCCGAAGAAACATGCATTCTAGTACATCCACAGTTGAATAACTGTTCACAAGAAACAAACTCAAAACAAATTATGGCAGTTTTGATCTAGTATGGCTTTAATTCTGCAAAAATACAAGATAAGAGTTTATAATTTTTTCAGATTTAAGATTTCTGTCTAATATTTTAAGTTCTCCGAAAATCACATGTATTGACAATTAAGATAAGGATTGTATGTTACTTAATTATTGCTCATGGCTCCCAAACACTTGAGCAGTTTCTTAATCTCAAATAGCCCTACCCTCCAGCCCCAATCGTGAATAGTTCATCGACCCTGGGCATTTACATGGACAAATCTATTTGGGGTTTTCATGTTAATCTCCTTGATCTCTGTGGCCAAAGACTGTTTGCCCAATAGCAAGTAATATGATTCTTGTAACAATGTCTGCTATGTATTCCCTTTAGAGTATGCCAGTACACAAAGTGTTAAAATAAGCAGGTTTGTTGCATACAAATAAATAGCTTACTGTGGGCAAAATGTATTGGTGTGAAAATGCAATAAAATGCAAGTTGAAGACGTATGGGCCAATCTTCCCTGTTTTATGTTCTGTCCTTCAATGTATAGAGACTCCTTTAAAACAAATGTTTTCCACAATTTTCTTGCAGAAAAGCTGATCACTAAAATATATATATTATATTGAAATTTATCCTGTTTGCTAGAAGTAGCCTGCTTAAAAATAGTATATTTTTAAAATGTCAATTTTGCCTGCGCCTTTACAGGATAATTCTAGTAAATATAAATAAAGAATAATTGTCATTCATTAAAGCCTCTGTCACACTACAGGTGGCCATTTCTGACACCTATAGATTAAATAACACAGGTGGACTGCTGTACCTCCTACGAACCCCACCACACTTCTCTCCCTACAGGTTTACTACAGAATAGAATCAGAACTGGGGAGAATAATGGCCATGGTTTGACATAGAATAGATACAGAAAAGGCATTCTAAGGATATAATAACATTACAGTAAACATTGGGCTTCACTGGAGACATAGAAAGAGACTGAATAGCACAGAACTAGCAGGACATACTGCAAAACAGCTACTGAAATGATACAACACCATACAGTTACAGGGATTTACAGGAAGTAACCTTAATACTGCCTGTGGTAGTTTGTCTGTGTGGCCACAGAAAGCTGAGAATGTCAAAAAATTCAAACTTTACTGATAGAAGTCTGTCAGTAAGTACTTAGAGGAATAAGGAGTTTTATATAATGCTATAAACATAGCCAATACTGCCTGTAGTCAGACCATAACTGAAACATACCTGATGTAATGCCATTTGGAACCTCTAGGTATTTCATGAAATCATCAGGGTTGTAGCCCATTTTAGCTAGAGGCCATGTTTTTGTCTTCTGAACAGTTTCAATGTAGTCCTAAAATAGACAGAAAGGAACCCTATATTGATAATCCCTTGTCATGGACATTACTTTGCATTAAGGTATACAAATAGTCAAATATGCATGAAATTATAGAAATATAACTGAAATTTACACAAATTGACTGTGTCCTAGCCATGCAGTAGTTATATTGAAAATCAACTCCAATTTTTTTCAATGCTTTCCCCTATCATTATTCAGACATGAAATATTATTTTATGTATTCAACTAGATGTTGTAACTGTTACTTTACTAAGCCTATGGATGTGTGGTGGGAGTTGGGAGGCTTTATGGTAATATGGTCCTCATACACCTCTTGGTTGTGACTCTGGGACATGGCTGTAAGTGTAGCTTTAATCATTAGGTAATATTCAATTAACAATTATTTTCTGTAACCAATCTCTCATGTTTTGAAAAACATCTGATGTTTTGTTATAGATCAATTTGGACAGCTGCTGGAATAGAGTTTTACTTTGACATATAAAAAAGTAGTCTTTACAATTAAAAGATATTAAATAAACTAACAAAATCAGAGAACATAATTGCATGGGAAGATACTGCTTGATAAATATTTGAGGCTTAAGTAACATTTTGCTTTTCCAACATACTATCATATATTGTGTGAGTAATTTGTCTAAGTCCAGTATTTGGGGCTATTTTGTGATTAAATTGCCAGTAAAGTCTGTACAATTGTAGATTATTTCTACATGAAAGTCAGAGAAGTGTAGTTGCTTAAGATTTCAACTTATACCCCAATTTTACCGTCATCATTTGCCCTTTTTGGTGTCAGTTTTCCTGCCCATTTTCAACAAGATTGGTCACAGCAGCCTCCTGGGGTGGTACTCACTAACATGGATCAGTGACAATCAGATCAAATTTGAACAAAATTGATCAACTTTTGATCAGATTTTTGATCAGCTCAGACTGGTATTAATGAAATGCCTTCTCGTTTTGCATTCAAATTTTGGATAAACTTTAATCCATGCACTTTAATGGGTTAACTTTTGGATCAAGACAGATCAAAAATAGCTGATAGAAGATTTCACAGGGAAGAAGATGAATATTTTTATTAGTCCTTAAAGAGGCAGTGGATACTTCAGAACCGAATAAATCCTTGAAATTTCCTGAATGATTAAGAACTCTTTCCATAAAAAAGATCAAATATTTAATCTTTTCAGCTCAAGTGATTCATGGTTTGCTGGTTTATTGAATAGCTATTTGGTTTACTGATTCACTTGAAACTGTTTTTCTAAATTTTGATCTGTTATTGATTTGATCTTAATCCATGTTAGTGAATATTGCCCCTGAGTCCCCGAATAGAACTGGATTATTATATGTTACCTGTAATGGAGATGGTGGCAGTCTTCTCTGTGCCTCTGCCTCTCTCTCTTCAAGACTCTGCTGTTCCAGTATGGTACAGAGGTGAGGAGCCAGGCTGATGTTTGGACTCGTGGGACTGTTGGTGTTCTGAGACTTGGCAGCTTTCTGCTGGGAATTTAATGTCTTATCACTGTCATCACCTATAATAAAAACAATATACAAGAATGTATTGAGTCAACTTCTGTGCTTCTGAAGAGATTACATCTTATTGCCTGTACAGAAATGTGAAATTCCCAGCAGTCCAGCTGTGCTTCCATATAACAAAGGCCTGTCCTCAGAGGAGATATTATACCATTCTAGTTTTTGATACCCTAGGTCCCATGCTCCAGGTTTTTCCTTTGTAATTCTGAGTATGTACTTGGGAGCAAACTTTTGGAAGCTGTTCAAATTATCTTTCCACTTGTAAAACTTGGGAACAAATAACAATCATGGTCATTTCATATTTTTAACAGGTTTAAGAACAGCATCAGAGATAACCATGTACCACAACCTTGGATAAAAGTATTGGACACCATGACATATATAGCAAAAATATCAAGAGATTTTCAGGCAGAAAGTTAATGTAATGTAAAGGTGCAGGAGAAATAAAACTTAAGAGAGAGAAAATGTATGTGAAGAAAAAGTATCAAAACAAGACAATTCAATAGCAAGATGACAACATTAATAACTTAATGTACACTAGGTTATGACGCTGTAAAATTTATTTATAGAAATATAGCTGACCTGTCCATGGAGATGGCACAATAAGATCAAAGTGCATTCAAAAATAACTTCTAGCAATCCATACATCTTTGTGATACAAGAAATATGTGTCAAACATGGCATTAGAAAACATTCTGATAGAGCTCAGGTCAAAGGTCAAACCAAGGTCACACTGTGATGATGCACAACTACCAATCCCCCCAAACCAATGACTCTACCAAGTATAAACCTCCTACAAATTATGGTTTCCAAGATACAGCCTGGACAAGATTTTAAAGGTCAAGATCACTACAGAAAAGTTAAAGGTCAAATCAAGGTCACAATGTGATGTTGCACACTTGTACCAGTAACAAAGAAGTGTCCAATGATTGGGGTAACACCTTACCAGTTCTCTGTTTTACAATTGTGTTGTGAGACAAATCAAAATTTTTTCTTCAGAAAAAGGTATCTTCTGCTCTAGACTTAACATTGCATTTATTTACCAGATTTTTATAATTTGTTCCAGATATTTTAGAAAGAAATTTCTGATTTTGGTTTACAAAATTGGCACTGTCATCTGTACAAAGTATGCTTTTGATACTGCAACTGTTTGGAAAGATCTTCCTGGTGAGATCTGTGCATTCTGCTCTATTGTCCTACATCTACACCAGTGCATACCCCACCTTTAAGTTAGTCATTATATTTTCTTGGATTCCCTATGGTGCTTGACCCTTTTCCATCCCTGGATACATAAATTAATTGATTGCTTCTGTGCTGTTGTACCTTAGAGTCTCCATAATAAAAAACAGGAGATTAAGTGCTATAAAAGTCCAATTAGAATTTGAATTCTCTCCATAATGTTTTATAAACTCAGTGTTTTAGCAACGTTTTCATATAACCACATGGGTACCTGGTAAAAATGCTTTCAGTATTTTTAAATAATAGACAAATAAGGGTCTATGGTTAAAGATGTTTTACCAGTGACTGAAAGGTAGCCAGTGGTTGAGGCTACACCTTCTTGATTTTCTGCTTTACATTTGTAGGCACCTTCATCTTGCTTGGTCAAATCTGTCAGTGTAAGTCGTACAAACCCATCATTGTCATCTGATTCTATCTGCAAAAGTCAATTGTATTTCCCTTGTTTTTGTACCTTATCATTTGTATAATTATAAATATAAAAACCATCACAGTATGTGCAATTCACTACTGGAAGACATCCTCTAAACGTCGAGACTAAATTATCAAAATTTGTGCTTAATAAAAGTAATAGCTAAATTTCTTTACACTGGGTCTTAGAGCTATTTCAGACCAACCTTATCTCTCACAAATTGCCACAACTGCAGACATATTTACCCCCGACTTGGAGTAATTGGCAGTTCAACACCTTCAGTCACCTGTTCTCAAATCATTCAAACATTCGGTTACAGTCTTAACTGATGCAGCTAAAATCTAGAATGACTGACTTGACAACATACCCCGGTACTCAATTCCACTTCTATTGTCCATCTCGTCTCCTTCAGAGACAAGTATTAAACTTTGTCAACTCCGCCTTAGCCATCTCACCTCTGGCATGGTTATGTTTTTTTCTCAAGTTATGTTCCATTTTTACATATATTCATGTGAGGTTCCTCAGTGGCTTTGTGGGTCAGCTGGTTTAGCATCTAATGACAGGTTGTCACCTCTGTGTGGATTTGACTCCCACATGTGGCAATGCTGAGGAACTGCAATATGACCCTTGCTGATGAACAGGCCGTAAAACCCAACCTTTGACATATTTCTGAGGTATCAGGTACCTTATTTATCATAGTGTAAAGAGAGTGAGTCTGAATCTTAGATGTCAAACATATTCTTTTATAGAGAGAATAAAGATTATGTGCAATACCTTAGGGTCAGTAGTCTTTCTTGAAAGAATGAACAATTCTGAAGGTCTAAAGAATTCTATAGAAAACTCTCAAAATAAAGAATATGTCTTCAGAACACAAAAAATTATTTTTACTCAGAAAAGATTTTTGTGAATGGGGTCAAGGTTATTCTTGTTAGTGTAACAAAGCATTCCCAGGGAAGAAGTAACATAACATACCCTATAGGGATGATGTAATACATAACATGACTTACAGTGAAGAAGTAACACATGACATACCATATAGGGAAGAATTAATATATGACTTACAGTGAAGTAGGGGTGGTCTGTAGTGATCTCCTCATCATCTTTGAACCACTTGATCTGAGGTCGGGGACACGCCTTCCACTGACACTGAAAAGTCACTGACCCACCTGCACACACCTCCTCAAAAGCCTCAAGACGCAGCACAAACTCTGGGGCTACAACAGAAGTTTTATACTGAAACTGATTCTCACAAAAAGCAGGAACAGTGTCCTTTATAATAATAATAATAGTAGGATTTATATAGTGCAAAATTGATACAAATCCTCTAATGCGCTTGAGACCAAGAAGGGAGAGTTCAGGGACAGGCATGGGTCGACATCTAAAAAGCGCCCGCCAGGGTATGACTAAGGTGGGGGGTATGCCAGCCTAAACAAGTAGGTCTTTAGCTGGCTTCTGAAACCATCTATTGTTTGCTGAGATCTGACAGTCTGTGGCAGCTTGTTCCATTGAGCTGGTGCAGCTACTGCAAAGCCACACCTGCCTTCTTAGGGTGGGTTGAGGAGATAGATAGCCTGTTGCCGCGAGTGAGACTGCTCGATCTTATTAAAGCTGAGAGATACGGGGGCTGTGAAAGATTAATAGCCTTGAATCCCAAAAGATTATACTTAAACAGGATGCGATATTGAATTGGGAGCCAGTGGAGTTTTTTCAAAAAGGGTGTAACATGACTCATTTTGTCAAGTCTGAAGATGATGCGGCAAAGAGCATTCTGGACTCTCTGTAGTTTGGCTATGTTGGACTTGCTTACCCCATAGAGTAGAGAGTTACAGTAGTCTAGATGACTACTGACCATAGCATTTGCCAGAAGTATTGCTGTCTCAACTCCCAGGAATTTGCGAATTCGTTGCAAATCACGAAGATGATAGCAACATGCTCTGCAAACCTTGGCAACATGATTGTCAAAGGAGTTGTCGGAGTCGAAAATAACACCCAGATTTTTTACTTCCACCGACGGAGAGATATTGTTTTGAAGGAGTGGAACAGGGAAATTTGGTGCAAGCGACTCTCTGATAGCTTTTTGACCTATTATGATAAATTCGTTTTTTTCTGGGTTTAGTTTTAGTTTGACACCGTCCATCCACTCCTGTACAGACTTGAGACACTCGGTCATCTCTTCCATGCTAGAGTTAAAATTCCTGGAATCAACTGCTAGGTAGATCTGGGTGTCATCGGCATACAGGTGATGAGTAACATTGAATTTTGAAATAACTTGACTGAGGGGACTAGTGTAGAGGGTGAAAAGGAGAGGACCCAGTACAGAGCCTTGGGGGACTCCGAAAGGGAAAATTATGGCCTCAGAGAAACTATCACCTATTTTAATTTTTTGTTTACGGTTTGAAAGATATGATTTGATCCATGACAAAACAGTACCATCTAGACCAAACCAGTCATGCAAGCAGTCATATAAAAGAGAATGATCAATCGTATCAAACGCCGCCGATAGGTCTAATAATGTTAGGGCCACTGCCTTTCCTGAGTCCACTGAGAGAGCTATATCATTTTGAATCTTCAACAATGCGGTTTCAGTGGAGTGGGAACTCTTATAAGCAGACTGGTTGACATTTAAGAGCCCCTCGTGCAAAATAAATTCATTTAGCTGCTTTGCCACCACCTTCTCAATAAGTTTAGATATAAAGCTGAGGTTTGACACCGGCCTGTAGTTTTTGAGGATATTTCTGTCAAGGCTCGGCTTCTTTTGAAGCGGAGTGACATATGCCATCTTAAAACAGTTGGAGAAACTACCTTCTGTGATTGAATAATTTACAATTTTGGTGATGGGGGTGATGGGAATATCAGCACACTCCTTGACCAGTGACGTCGGAATCGGGTCAAGGTCACATGATTTGGATGGTGAGGACTTTAGAATTTTGAGTAGTTCTTCCTCTGACACAGGTGTGAAAGAGGACAGAGTATTTTTAGTGGGGTTGGGTCTAGTAACTGAAGATAGTATTGATGACTGCAGTGTGGATCTTATCTTGAGGATTTTGTCATAGAAGAACTTACAGAAAGTGTTCGCAAGGTCGGTTTTATTTGTGTAGTCTGATAGAACAGCAACAGAGGACCTGTGTAAGATCTTTTTGAAACAGTTCCACAGAGCCTTGGGATTTCCTTGGTTTTCAGCCACAATGTTGGAATAATGATTGCATTTGGACTTCTCAAGCAGGAAATTATAGTGGTTGATTGCAGCCCGGTATCGGCTACGATTACTGGCTGAGTTTTCACAACGCCATGCCCGCTCATATTTCCTCTTGAGTCATTTTGCTTTGAGGATGTCACAATTCATGAAACCAGTCTCGGCATGTCTCGGTATATTTTTCTTCATGATTGGGGCGTGCTTGTGAAGAAGGCTTCTCAAAGTATTAAAGTATTGATGACTGAGAAGACTGGCAGTTTTGTACGGGCATCTAATGAGGTCAGAATTCAGGATAGCCATTGTAAAATCTGAAGTATTTATCTTGTGAATTTTACGGATGGGAACGCATTGAAACTTACAGGATTCTCTGACAGGGAAGATAAAGCTGACTATTATTGCCTGGTGGTCTGATAGTCCCCCAATAACTTTGGGACTAATGGCCCAGGAGAAGGAATCCCTCACACATAGAGCATCCAAAATATGACCATGAATATGAGTGGGTGTATTGACAAGTTGTGTAAAACTGAATTGCTCAAGGATATCATAAAATTTCAGTATCCAGGTGTCATGTGTATCAAGATGAAAACTAAGATCACCAAGGAGAATATTTTCATAGCTTGATAAAGCAGCACCTTTGAGGAACATGCCAAATTCGTCCAGGAATTGCGACTTTGAGAGATTTGGGGGCCTATAGACTACATGAAATATAACATCTTTAGCACCCTCAGTGCTAATCTGTATGGAGATACTTTCAAAAGCCTGATAACTGTTTTTTGAAACTCGCTCGAAACTCTGGTTATCCTTGATGAAAAAGCCAACTCCGCCCCCTTTCTTGACATTTCGAGGTACATGAGTGAACTTATAACCAGGAGGTGTGATACTAGAGATAAAACTTTCAGTATCCTAAGTATCAGATGAGTCACAGATCACAGACTCTGATTCCGCTCAGTATGAGGTAAATGGCAAAATGCAAGAAATGCATTTCGAAAAATACTGTTAGTAAGTATGTATATGACTAAAAAATGTAGAACTAAGAGCAAAGATATAAAATGATGACAAATCTACTTTGTGGGTTAGTTGAACGAAAAGTGCATTGCCAGACCAACAGAGGCCAAGAATTAAAAATTTAGAAGAGGTGCAACTTACCTTCCCTATGTACAAACCTTTATTGATTTGTTTGCATATTATATCATACGGACTACAACAGAAAATATTTATTGTCTCCCATTGCTGTATCTGTAAATTTGATAAGCTGGGAAACACACTGGATTTAACTATGAAGCACATCTTACCAATGACTGTTCAACTGACAGGATTATTCAATGGTAGCATATATAACAACTGCCTGTGGGCAAACAAGAAAAGTGTCTGACAAAAAATTGATGCACAATACCTTAAATACACTTGATTTGATTAATTTGAGTTAAACAAGTATAATGTCAGTTTCTACACATTGTACAGGCTAGTTACTGTGTGTAGTTGAGTGGATGAAGGAAAGCAGTGCATACTATAGTTGGTCAAGATTCTTCATTAAATGTCACTGGGCAGGGCAGTCAGCTACAAAGGGCAGTACAATGTCTAAGGCAAACATGCCAGGAGAATAACATATGGTTTATAAAGTATTTTTTGACAGAATATGTATTTTATGTCTGAAACAATATGGAATACATATTTTGTACAGTAGGTGTGACTTTTCACAATAAATATTTATGTCTGCATCACATCATGGTTCTATCCCGCAATGGACCACAGAGAGGAAAATGGCAACAAAAATCAAAATTTCCAAGTCATGTCTCATTGCTAGCCTAGATTCCTCCGCACACACACAGTAAAAGGAATGGAAGGGCCAGTTACAGGGGCAAAATTAAAGAAATTGGGTTAAAACAACGCAAAATATGATATCACATAGAGGAACTTTTGTGACATAGACAGACAGGAAGCAACATTTCTCTTACCCTTACTTCATTTAAAGCTGGACCCCGTCTTTCCTCCAACTCTTTATATCAGTAACCGCTAGGGTGTCATCAGGACAACAGACAGAAAAATTTAATTTCTTTTTGAACATCTCAATATTTGCAGTTTCAATGCAATTCAACAATTTCTCAAAAAATTTTAAATTTTGGGTTAATTTACCAACTGTATCCTCCCATCATTCCTCATGTCCCACCCATTTTTGCTCCATTTTGTGACAGTTGATGGATCTCTGATGTGATGCGGATATTAGATAATGGACAGGGAGATTATAGAGGTACTACTGTGCCAAACTTTTCTATTTCAGATTGAGTCTGTGATTCAAACCCGTGCCCTGAGAGTTGGGGGTCATGTAATTAATACCCACAACACCACTTTGCCCTCTACCTCAAATACAACTGAGAGAAGTAACATACAATAAGTCCACATATAATGTAGTTCTATTGATTTACAAATGTATGTATAATAGCCAAGCAAATATTCAGAAAGTTAACAAGTAAAAGCCTCATAAAGTTAACAATTTTGACGTAGAAGTTCTGCCAGACAAATATGATAGTTGTAGGAGTTCAATAGAGAAACTCTACAAATATGCTTTGGAATATTTTCGGAGGTCCTCGGTGGCCTAGTGGTTAGCAGGTTTGGCATCTAATCACAGGCTATCACCTCTGTGTGGGTTCGAGTCCCACAAATGACTGCTGAGGACCCGTCCCAATATGACCCTGGCTGTTGAACGGACCCCAACTTTGATCTCTGGGTTATTTTCCTATCTTCTAAAATGCTAAAAATTTTATGTAGTCTCAGTCAAGGCTAAATGATGACTTATGTTTAGTACATCAGCATATCAGACGAAAAGGTCAAAAAGCATGAAATATGTGCCTTTGGAAAGGTCATCAAACTTTGAAACTTTCCACTTGAGTTTGCAAGTGAATGAACCTCAATAGTGCAGTTACTTGAGAAGTTTTAGTAAGAAATAATTAGATATAAATATGAGTGATTTGCCACAAATACATTACATTATTTTTCAGTAGTTTCAGTAGTTTTCCATTTCCCTGTCTAAGTGGGCTTACGGTACTGCCTGAGAAAATAGCTGTATGCAACCCTGACAACAACCACTGGCATAGTAAATATGAACTATACTGGTTGTATTATGGTTTTTCAATGCTCATTTAACATTTTGGTTGTAGAGCACTAGGGATCAATTAGGTTTGCTTATTCTTTGGTACAATACTCGTATAGATTATTAAATTGAAAATTTAACTGGATTTTTGGTTCCAGAAGTGAAAACTCTCCCATTTAAAACAGTGTTAGATGGCAAGTTACCTGCACATTACAGTAATACACACAAAACAGTTGTAACAAATGAGAGTAAGTGAGTAGTTTATCAATAACAGTTAGTGCTCTTTAGATTTACTTTGATTGTAAGTTCACGAAAGCAGCGGAAGACAGTGGATTGTGTGCAATGGTGTATCTCAGGCAAGTTACTCCGGGCAAGGATACACAAGCAATAGAAATCTTTCTCTGGGCTACATGCTTGTAATGTGGAGAATGTAAATGGCTGCAAGATAGAGATCAGCCTACTGTTTTATTTTAAAAATAATATTTATAATATATACATATGTTATGTACTGTTTTACCATAAAGTATAAAGAACTCTTTTTCTATGATATAATTATAACCCCTGCTAATGTCATCTAGGTACAAACCAAATGATTTATACGACCAATTACTTTCTTGTGAGGAATTAGTTTTCTATTTGCCTTTTTGGGGCACTGAGATGAAACTGTGGTATCATTTTAAAACTGCTTTAGAGTGACACAACTTGTACACAAATATTATATCCTATGAAAAGAGGGTGAAATGAGTTATTATATCTTCTCAATCTTATTTATTGTGATAAAAGAGGACATTTTTTCTTCCAAAAGTCAATTTTAGTGCATTTAGAGATGTATTCCATAAAAAATCAAGAAACCTGGTTGACATATTGCAATATCATCCACATGACATTAAAATCCTTTATAACTCCTACTCAGATCACTATTCCTCTTTTTACATAGATTAATTATGTGTCACTTGTTATGTGCATATTAAAATGTTTTCATTGACACCACATTTAACAGAAGAAAGGAGTGATTCTAGGTGCCCTTTAACCCTTCCACTTTTGGCTTCAAATGACTATCGCTCACAAACACAAAAGGCATATTTCACAACCGTAATCCGTCGAATCTAGATTCAGATTTGGATTCATGGATTAGTTAGATTCGTGAAACGCAATTTTCTGTAGATCTGAATCCGAATTTAAAACATAACATAAACCAACAAATATATCATATATTATTACAAATTAAGATGCTATAATATAATATTATAATTTAACAATATAATAAAAATTCCCCAAATATTAAAATTTCCTGCCACATGTTGCAGCCATTATTTTACAAAGAATTATGGGTAATCCAAGGTCAATGAATCCCTTGATCTACCTCGAGAGGTGGATCAACGGATTCGTAATCCAGATTCCGATTCAAGTCACATCACAAGCGAATCCGTTGATCTGACGAATCTAGATTCGACGGATTATGGTTGTGAAATACGTCTAAAGTCATGACATCAGAGTTGGAAAGTCAGTGTGTTATCAGACTATGTAATCAGTGTTATGCCAATTGAAGTGCATATACTCTATGGCAAAGTATTAACACAAAAATTTATTTGATATGAATTAGCAGATTTTAGTGATCAGATTTAGGAACAGGTCAACCTTTTGTTTAAAAATTCTAGAACAGTTAGAGGTTCGGGGAATGACAGTCAATATGATTTATAACCTTTAAATGTAGACTCGTTCAAACTGTTCTGAAACATCTATGCCTCTCAATTGATTCATAGTGATTACATATTGACAAGTTTATTTGAGCTTGCGTCATTTTTTATCACAAATACACGTTTCTCATCATGACCATGTCACATGTCTCATACTCCGACATCAGTTTTTCTTTCATGTGAAAGTTGGGGTTTTTATGTCCCGTTCAACAGCCAGGGTCATATTGACAGGTACTCAGCATTGTCACTTGTAGGACTCGAACCCACAGAGGTTACAGCTTATGATTAAATGCCAACCTTGCAAACCACTAGGCCACCGGGGACCTCTTCTTTCATGTGTAGAGTCTTGTCAAATGACAATTTATGCACCGTGTGACCATTATTTTTAAAATCTATCTCGGAGGATCAACTTTATATGGCTCATACCACAGAGGCAGAAAAACTGCTTTACTTCAATATTATTATCACAAATAATGTCAATGTTTTACATCAAATGCATGGGAAATACTTCATAAGTCTCTCATCAATTTTTTGTGTTTTGCATTTAAACATTCAACTGAATTTACTTGTCTTTTTTTTTCATTTTATCAAATCAAAACAGAAGTGTGGCAATTCAGTCACACAGCAGCATGGCCTTGCTTAAAACTCAACTTGGTATCATATCTCTTTTTTCAAATATGTACACAAATATTTGGGATTCATAAAGTGCACATAGATAATAAGAGACATAAGCTCACTTGTATGCTGATGTAAAAGTCAGTTTATGTAAGAGTACATTATATGTACTGAATTTTTAGAATGTAAATTAAAACTTTTCCTGAAATACCAATTAAGCCTTAAGCAAGGCTACTGGCAACAAAATTTTATAATGGTGTTTTTGTCTTTGTGTAAAAATATCTTTGAATAAATGTACTTGAACTTTGAATCTGTGTTTTTAAAGATGCAAGGTGTTTAACAATTTCACTTTCCCATATTTCAATTTCTATTTTAAAATATGGTGCCTACGGGTGCTTATCAGTGACGTCACTCACATGAAGTCTTTGGCCTTCTTCTGCATTCAAACTCAGTCATATTACTTGCTGAAACTAGTAACATCATATAAATCCCCGGATAACAGTAACTGTTTACTTACCCTCATACAAAGGTCTCGATCTTCTGAATGATGAGTTTCTAGATCTTTCTAGAATAGCTTCAATATCCAAGTCATTGTAATCCTTTGACCTTGAGCTGAAATCAAGGTCATCATCTTCTGAAACATTCTTTGTAAAATGCTCCATGTGACCGGAAAGCCTGAATTTTGTTGTACAGTCAATGCACAAGAAATTGTTTCTTTTGCTAAAGCTACACTGACGATTATCTACAGGAAAATATACTGTTGAAGAATATTTATGACTTCCTGTTTCTATAATTGCAATATATTCTTCTTCTCGAAAGCAGTTTGCTACACAAAAACCGTGAACAACAATTAAATTTATAAGTTTACATCCGCTGAATTTTTTTTTGTAAAAATATTTGATATATTTCAATATGTTCCTGTCCCTTTTTTGTTTTCACAAAGCAAATAATACAACGATACGTTGAGGCATATTGAAGAAAAAAAATTGCATCCATTTTATCAAAGTGTCTATACAGTAGGGGATATTCATATATCAAAGCTTCAGTGCTGTTAAATGGCAAGGAGAAATCATATTGTTATCTAAATATCCTTAAGCAAAGATTGTGAAAAATATCCACCCATTTCTTTATGTGCTTTACTCTAAATTAGTATATTTTCAAAAGATCCTATTTTTTCACACATTTAGACAAAAAGTTGTAAAAATATCCGACGTTGTAGCTTCACTGTAAAATTTCCCAGGCAGTGGATGCCTGCGTTATCTTTCGACGAAAAAAAAGAGTTGTAGCAAGAAAAGAAAAAAAAGACAACAACAAAAACATTCAAAACAAAAACAACTAGACAACAATAAAGTCAGCTACACCGAAAAATAGGAACCCAAGCAAAAGGCTACATACATACACACACACCTTAGAAAATAATCACACCTAGTGTATTCCTCGCGGTGCATAATCTGTTGCCATAGAGACCAGTATCCTTGGCTTCCTGAAAATATGAACTTGAGCTTCATAGAAGAGCCAGACTCTTGTGTACAGTAACTGCTGCGGATTCCCCCCTCCCCATATTTTTTTGTTTCGTAAATATGTGGGTGTGTGTTACAGCAGTGGCACTGTTGATATGACAGCTGTTAATATATTGGCAGCAAGAATAAAAACGTGTTTTCCCAGTGTTCACTGAATGCAAAGTATTTACTTCCTTTTTTAAACAAATTAAGGCATGGCTGGTATTGCAAAGTGGTCAAAACATCAGTGGTCAAAACAGGTATACATATCTACTGTATACATATTTAATAAGAACTTCTAAACATGTTATCAAGATACACTATATCATTGATTTTGTACTTTGTGAAAGGTAGACTTTTTTTAAATGTCCCTACGAAAACTTTTTTGTTGCCCACTAATCCTGCTTAAGTCTCAAATTTGCAGGATATCTTTTCAAACATGCACACAGATATTTGGTATTCATAAACCACTCATGCATGTTAAGAGATAGAACTGTATCTTTCTCTTAGCTGAATGCTGCTGTAAAAGTCAGTACATATATGAGCATATTATGAATGAAATGAAAACTTTCCCTAACTGCAAAGAAACTTGAGTCTTTAGCAAGGCTAGTTGCCTACTTATAGTTAATATTGGAGCCTATCGGGGAAATACTAGACTTTCACCAAGTCCTATTATCTGGGTACTGTATGACTTTTGAAGAAACAGCCAGTCCTGACAAAAGTTTGTTTTTCCAGAGACTATCCCCTTACTTAACTCCAGAATGCTAGTGGTATAATCAATGATAATGAACTCCTGTAAGTTTCCTCCTGTAATTTAAATTTATCTACAGTTCAGAGAGATAACTTAATCGATTAATTGTCTTAAATAGCAGATATATTTTCAATTCTAAAAATATTGTGTAATCCTATCGTAATTGTGAGATAGTGATATTTCATATTTTCAGTTTTAGGTTTTTCTGATATTTTAAAAAAATAATGACGTTATATTTTCAACTATATCTTTTTATATTTTACCCTTGCATTTTTAAGAGACAGAGATTTTTTTTTGTTTTTGTATATTATCAGCTACCTGTTTAAGAAGATTAATAAATTTCCTTGAAGTTACTTCATTTCACCTTCTGGGTCTGGGTGGTCATCACAAACAAATGTCATCCACCTATAGTGTAACAGGAGCTTATGTCCTGCTTTCATTTTCATATGGAAGTTGCCCTGAACATAGCCTTGCTGAAGGCTCATTTTCTTTGCAGTAACGGAAAGTTTTCAGTTCAGATAATGGAGTTTCAGTTTCTATAATGTACTCATACATGTAATGACTTTTACAGCAGCATACAGCTAAGTCTGATGCAGTTCTATCGCTTAACAGGCACAAGTGCTTTATGAATACCAAACATCTGTGCGCATGTAAATTTGAGTCTTAAGCAAGACTACCCGGAATATACAGCTATTTTAACTGTTGGTAACTATCGGGAAACGAATCTGCATTGTTACTGTTTTCAGTCCTGCCGGGGTAAGATTTTATACCCCTGTTCCACTGTGCCGATCTACTCCTGATAGGTTTGTGATCTTATAATTAGCCATTCAGGGAGTCAATTTTTTGTTCAAGATTTTTGTAAAACACAATCTTAACGTCTGGGATGATAAAGTCGAGTAAAGTTTGGGAGCCTATCACATATCTGGCCCAAAATGTGAAAATAAATGTGTGACGTGTAGCTGACCATATCGAATGTTGTGTGTGGTTTATGAACATCCCAAAGAAAAAGGTTACTTCCCAGATTGTTAAGTTTCAGGATTACAACTGATCCGGGTGAATCACTATAGTAGAACAGGTCATAAAACTGCCTCCTTCATCCCTGGATCGGGAGTGACAAGCCCAGTTCACCTTGTGCATGGATGATATGTGTCATTGCAGTTCCAACTATATTGTCATATCGTATTATCTGGTATCATGTTGTGCTTCATGTATTTTAGGGATTAATTTACACAGTGCAGACCGACCACTAGTCAACAACAACAAAAGACCGACAAACGAATGCACACAGGAAGACAACTTCCTGTTGGAGGTATTCAATAGAGACACAATATCAAAAAGTGCATATGACATGCTAAACCAAAACATACAAAATACCTTTTTCGGTGTTGTTGCTAAGTCATACTACCATCGCTTATTATTTAAAATTGGGTGGCCCTGTTTTCTAGAGAGAAAAGTGGTATAGGATCCAGACTAACAACATTGGTGCATGCTGGTCAGGAACAACTACAGTGACACTCTGTTTCTGTTGTGCCAGCATTACCTCAATAGATATCGATAGACCGGAAAAATGTGAACCCCACATTAGAGGGAGTGATGTAAATTCGCCAGTTTTTTGCACTTTTGGTTCTGCTGCATCAAGTCACAATTTCTTTTTCCATTTTGGGGGGCTTTGATAAATATGGCCAAACTCTGCATTATCGAAAACTGGAAAAAATGAACTCACCTGGACATAAGTTCGCTGAGGGAGCTGTTATGATTTATACAAAAATATCTAATTTTTTTATGAAAGTGGATCTAAATTCGCCGGTTTTGAAAAAAAAAACTTTTTTTCAAGCATAATACCTATTATATGCCCTGACTTACTGAGAAAAAAATTAAGTTGGATTAATATTTCACATCTTTTCCCGCCGAAAATTGTTATTAACATGGATGTAACTTCTCAAAAGTTTGCCCCAAAGAAGTTTAAAATGTTTGTAGGTGTTTGTTAACAATTGCATAATTTATACTCTTTGAAGTCACTTGTAAGAGTGCATCATTCAGAAATATACTTGAAACAGTGAAAATATAAAAGCATGGGCGACAAAATCTTGCAGTGCAATAGATAAGTATTTTTTCTATTTATATTTAACAATATTATGATATGTTTTTCATATTTGTGCTGTAAAATTGACAAAAACCAAAAAGTGGTGAATTTACATCCATTGGCGAATTTACATCATTTGCTCTATATTGGCTTTACACCAAAATAAAACAATTAAAGGCCGCCTCAGATCAGATTATGAGCCAAGACAAAATTTAATGAATTAACCCTAACTGTCTTTTTTAATGTGATAAAATACAAATTTTTACCAGTTTGAATCGTGATTATGTGGTTAAAGTTATTTAATTTGCAAAACTGAATGGTTTTGTTCTTTTTCACGTAGCACATAAAATATTTGACAAAAGCAAAGTGTAAAATTAATTATATTAGTTAAGGCAAGTTTACGTAAAATGACAGAAATTTAAAAAGTTTCAGGTCTCACAAAGACTTGAATGTCTGTGCGATCTGCACAAAGAACAGTAAATGAGTACATAGAGTGTAAAATTGCACAGTTGTATAACAAGTGTGTCAATAGATTCATGATTCCCTGATTTGTCTCAGGCAGGGAGACATACAGACCGGCACATATTGATTTGTATATCCGAGGCCACTTACTATGGATAATTAGGGTTACAAATTCACTGACAAGTGATGATTCTGCCACAAAATTTTAGAAATTTTGCAGTCAACAAATGAGTTATGTCAATCATCAGAAAGTCGGTTTTACAGAGCTTGTACTAGTTTTTATTGAATTTTTATCATGCAGAAATGACGGAGAAAGACCAAGTTAAAAATTGACAAAATAATACTGGCTCTACGGGCTGAGAGTGTGTTGTCATCTTCATTGTGACGTATATATTATTTTGTATATGTCATCCGGGAAATTGTCCTCTGTACATTCAATATCTTTGAAAAGTCCGGGCTGTTAACTGCAGAAGATAGCATGCTACTAAATGTATGTAGATCTTTAGTAGGAGCTACCAATGTGTTAAGCTTATTATCTCTGAGCCTTGAAAGCTTACTAATTACCAGTAATGCGAAGGTGATCTGTTGTGAAAATGCAAAAATGGTTTAATTATTGGACTACTATCTAAATCAGTGAAACAGATAGTTGAGACTTAGTAGACTATTAGCACTTAGAAATCTTCTAAGTACAGAGTAGGCTTTTGTGAACCCAGGCCCTGGATTTTTTGTATCCAAAATATGCTCCGGATATTTCCCAAATTTTAAACACTGTTTAACAATTAATAAACTGAAATTTAAAAATTCTGGTCACACATGGTAAACCCCGGAATTTTTGTTGTTCTGTTTGAGGCTAAGCCATGTGAAATTGAATTCTGTGACCAATCTGAACATTATTCCACAAATCATTTGCTTTTAAACATTTTGACACAAAGATGCGAGATACTCCCGCTTTGGTCACCACATAGGGTTTGAATCAGAAATTTAATTCAGTTGGTACCCACAAATTGGTCTACCTCGATTTGTTATATCCTTATAAACAGACCGGAAAATTGTAAACTAGGCATAAGACACTTTTAACGGCATCTTTAAGGTTGTCTTTTTTAGTTCTTGTGTATATTTTCATCCCTATTTTCATACACACAGTGGATAAATAGGACCGAAAACATTTATATTGTTCAACAATTGGGGTTTGTGTGTAAACTTCTAATATGGAAAAATAACATTGACAGGTTAACTGCAACTTCTATGTTTTACCCTATAGCATCATCCAAGTGCTATATCTGACGAAATTTCGATTCGCAACTCACAGAACAGAGGATGGTTAAGTCTAGAATTAAGTTAGAAGTTCACTTTTTGTTGTAATGATCAAAAATACTCGAAACTTCGTTTTAGTTATAATTATGATGTTGCAGAAAATGAGTACCAAACTCTCTGCTTAAGTTAGCATCCTATAGAATTGGTTCTGTCGTTTATGCATCATGAGAGGATGTTTGTTACCTCCACCAGGATATTATGTTTTGGGGTGTGTTCATTTGTTTGTATGTTTTCATAATAACTCCAAAAAGGAATCCCTTTGAAAATAGAATTTTCAACACAAGACATTTTCAGAACAAAAACACTCGGAGAGAGCATATCTGCACCAAGAACACCTCCAGTCTTGCTTATACGTTCAATGATGGAAAAAAAGCCTTTAAATACTGCCTTACCAGATCACCCAGATCAGTATTGAAATCAAGTCATCTTTTTTTCTTCAAGATCCGTCCTTAACATTTCGAGTTATTGTCGATATATATACAGATTTTGTCGAAATTAAACCTAGCTTCAAAATTGCGGCCTAGAACGTGCTAACAAACATACATACATACATACATACAAACAAACATACAAACAGACTGACCAACATACTTCGACTTCGAAAGATTTCAAAGTAATAACCAAATGCATGCTGCCAAAGACAGAACCTCCTGGGGAGTTGGGAAAATCTTTTTGCGTGTGAGTGTGTGTGTGAGCTACCCCTGGCTTTAAAAGTTGAAAGGAAAAAGTTTTGACCAAATATCCTTGGATGACTAATTGTATCCAAACTTGATCAGTTTTTATTAATCAGGTTAAATGGGATACATTTAGATAAAACAATCTGACATATTGGCACTGTACAGGATATGTATCTGGACAGTGCATTCTGAAGAACTAGCTGGCCAATATAGAGAGTTCAAATAAAAACAGTAACTTCAAAAGGGCTATTTTAGATTCATAATTCAACACTTTAGTATAAACACTTCGATATTTGTATTTAAAAAATCGTAATCCTCATTGGAACAAAGAACAGCCACATTGGGAAGATCAGCAAACGATAAGATATTGTCTACGCGATGGTACACACTATTTTCTTACCTTACAAACACAGACACCATCCAACACACACACCCCCCCCCCCCCCCGCCAGCCCCCCCCCCCCACACACACACACACACACACACACACACACAAACAAACTTCAGCTTCTTTGCCTATTGTGTTTCTAAAAGAACTTGTCCAAATGACATTTTTTTCGATTTGATTTGAAGAATTGGTTCACCACCAAATGGATTTGAAACAATTCCCAAGAATAGTCCCACATCCATCAGCGAGAAGGAGGTCAGCACCTGAATCCATATTAACCAAGGAACTGACAGAGTGGTGGCAAGGTAATGGAAGGTATAATAGAAAGAAGCCATAGTTGTTTGTGACCAGACTGCAGGTAGTAATCTGTTACACTCGGATGGACACGAACACAAAATATTTAAGGAGATTAATGAACAATTACCCAGTTCAAACAAAATCAGCCAAAACACGAAATTACCATGAAATCTTACTCATTGTTTTTGCTATTATAAGATAACATATCATAATTGGTCTGTGCTTGCAAAATTAATCTTTGGTTAGGTAATCCCCCACAAAGGGACAAATCCTTTAAAGGATGACCCAATATTGTACTTAGTGGATTGTTGATGTACAAGCCTGTTCCTGTTTATTGTGACAAGTATAAATCCACAAAGAAAAGGTCCGCGACATTTGTTTATGCATTCCTGGTGAATTCCTATATATATTACACATCTTAGGACACTAGCAAAACATTTTTCTTTCAACATCTCGCAGGAAATATACCATTTTTATAATTTTCATAATAATTACGTTTTATTCGTAGAAAAACGAAGAAAAAAAACACAGAAAAAAATAATTAAATTTTGAAAATAGAAAGTACTTTGCAACAACTGAATCAGCATCAGTAATCCCTACAAGAAGATGGGCTTTGAATCATGTGCCAGAGTGTTGTTAGTAGTTGTAAACATTGTGTTTACAGTGATTGGGTTGGCTTTACTTGCTGCTGGGGTCATCCTCAAGTTCTTCCCTTCACTTTATGAACCATACTTGGACGAGATTGAGGCACTAATCCCTACCTTTTCTAGTGATGTTGGTATTGAAGGAGTCACAGAATCTGCCTCTGCCACCGAAAGTCTACTGGATCTAGGTTCTATATTCGGACCAGTCGGTATCGCCCTGCTGGTATTTGGAATCTTTGTGACCTTAGTTGGAGGTTTTGGCTTATTTGGTGCATGCTGCAAGGTCAAGGTCCTTCTTATTATTTACACAATTGTTGTATTTCTACTTCTACTGGCCAAGGTGGCAGTCATTGTCATTGTTGCCACCGGATACTATGATGACGAAATCAAAAGCGAGCTGACAAATACAATTGACAATGACTATGGAGGCATAGATGATTTCACCATCTCGAGTCTGTCATGGAACTATGTGATGCTGAAGTATGAATGCTGCGGTCTCAATGACTATGAGGACTTTAACACAGCCACACAATGGGTGAAAGAGAGGACATTTACATACAATGGTGAGATGTTTAACCAGACTATGGTTACCCCGGCAGCCTGTTGCACAACAGAGGGTACTTTTCCAGATCTTATGCCGGTAGATGCCAACTGTACCTTCAGTCCAACGGATAACAATAACAACTGGAAGACAGGATGCTGGGATGACCTCAGTGCTGAGTTTGACTCACAGAAAGTGACCATCTATGGGATTTGTGCAGCTGTCTTAGTGTTTGAGTTCTTGTGTGGAGTATTTGCCATCTGCATTTTGTGTAGAATGGGAAAAAATGATGTTGACCACTTTGCATAGGCCATTAACAGATGACACACACATTGGATGAACTGTCATGTGAATTAACAAAAACTATGGATTTAGTGATAGATTATTGTACACTGAGAGTTTAGGCAGATGGTAGGGAATATGAAAGTCTGTCTGTGTGAAATTATATGATTGTAGTAAAGTGATTACAAGAGTTCTCAGTGGTCTTAAGGTTATCAAATTATGGTTTTCCTGGCTCTCCCCTCAGCAGTCATAGGTTCATATTCAAATCGTGGCGACATATAGAAAATACTAAAGACATTCCTGTTACGTCAGTAACTTTGATTTTATTTGAAAAGAAGACTTGCAATGACTGGGCGTTAGTAGATTTACTTAAAGGAAGTGTGAAGATTTCAACCACTAACACAAACTGTACAAATCTTGTTGTTGAACATGGTAATATGCTAACAAACCTATGTGATGAGGTGTTATATCATTCTCATCTGTGATCATTGTTATTTAATTAATATTGTTATATTCACTGATACTGTTAAGCTTACTGTAGTATTCTTGCTATCTTCAAGGGAACGGGTGAAGGTATTGTAATTTTGTCCACTTGTCTGTCTGTTTATTTTGCCAGGCCAACAACTGGAAAGCTGTACATTGGGTTGAGGTCATATTTTCACACAAAGTTGGGTCTAGATTAGATACTTCTGTTTTTGTTGATCCATAATCAGAATGAGACTCCAGATTGTTTTGTAGGAGGATTGTTTCGACAATACCTGCTTCACACCTCAAAACGATTAATTGCATTGGGGTTTTATTTTCACACAAGGTGGTGTTTTACCCTTGGCTCAATCAAAGATGATCCAGATCTATATTGGGATTACAGATGATTTTAAAATTTGCCAATGTCTCATCCTGAGTTCCTTGGTGAGGGCTAACAAGATGGGTGTGCGCCAAAATACCAAGCCAAGTAATAAACCGGATTTGTTTTACAACCTTACGAATGTACAGATCATTGTATATCACTTTCAGCTTGTGTGTTACTGCCTAAGCAAAAGTCAGACCTGTGTCCTGTGCTAAACATGGATTATGCAGGTTTTATTGGAGATATACTAAAATACAAGAAATTAATAAAATTTGTTTTATTACATGTATTCTTTTTCTTCACTTAAAAATAACCAGAGCATTGAATTAACAGACCCTAAGATGCCAGAGCTCTCACTCGTACTTCCTTATGCCCTGGTCAACCACAGAGGGTATTGGTACCGTTAATTGCCCTGCTTGCTGTGGCAACATACATGGAAGCTTTAAACTCTTCCACTTTTCCCCCTGCTGGCATCAGGGTCATTTATAATAACCTTACCAAAATATAGAGTGTGCTGCTACCTTTCCTGTTAATTCTGCTTCATTCTGTATCTATGTGTGTCTAACACCAATCTATATATATTTAGTGAAACATTACACAAATTTTCAGTATCTTTCCTGTGTCCAACCTTGGTCATTTCCCCCGATTCTGGTTCTCTTCTGTAGCAGAACTGTAGGTAGAGATGTGTAGCTGGGCTTCACAGGGGGTGCATTATCCCGCCTGTCCTTCCCTGACGTCAATAGTAAGGCATAAATCAGTACAAAAATATGTTCAAATTATCTTACAAATTAGATTTGATTTACAAACATTAAACACGGTGTTCATGGCAATTACTTGTTCAATAATTTGCCTTTGAGATGTCCATGTTTATACTTGTTTTGTGTGAATGTGTGAGACTGTGCAATTTATTGCAATTTCCCAAATATGGGCTTCAGTGATCTGGTGGTTATCATGCTTGGCTCACATCTGTCTAGTCTTTGGTTTGAATCCAGATTGTAGAATTATGTGGTAGGACTGATTCTGATCTGGTCGAAGCTGTTCAAATGGGCCTCAAGAACCCAACGTTGACGTTATTTATAAGTTATAACCAAGGTTAGGGCTGCAATGATCCAGTGGATATACTGCATGATAGTCTGTTGGAATCTTATGTTAGCTGTTATCATAGGCATACAACCCACCAACTTTATCGTTTATTAACACATTGGTGTAGCACACGGAAAAAAACTTTGTTGTACTGAATGAAATTTGACGGGATGACTACCTCATTGCAGCCCCTAGCAAAGAACTTTATTGCTGTGTTACAAAACAGTTATGTAAGTTATAAGTGTGTCAAGGCATGGTCCTTGACCCACCACTATTTCCCCGCATTTTCTATGTACAGTAGCCATTTTCATTTTAAAGTTCAAGAGGGCATACGCCCTATCTTAAAAGTGAACAAGTTATAAATTTGAATATTTGAAGATTATTTTATTGTTTTTATCCTCAGTTTTATATGGGTTTAAACATTTTAATGGTGGGAGTATTCCAGTGATACTATAATATACAGAACATATCTGGACGTTGTATATTGTTGTGCAACATTGGACTTAAACTATTGTGTTTTGCTGCACCTAGTGAACTTTCAGCGTGCTAGAACTGTGGATGCAGGACATTTCTTTTCATCTACTGCCACTAGTGATCATAGACAACCTCCGGCTTGTTTGGCTTGAGAGAGCCGGGATAGAAAGGATGATCTAACCTAGTTCTTGCACTCTTCATCAATTTTTGATTCTGTGTGGTTACATGCATTTAGTCGTCTGTGATCTCCGATGCCATATATTTTGTAGAGTGTTGAATGTTCACTGAAAAAAATGCCAAAAATATTCAAATGTAGTGCCTGTAAAGGACAGCATAAACGGCCTACAATAGTGAACTGTCCATTTGTCAACAGCCATGAAACATCAGTGAACAATTTAAATGCAATGAACTCTGACGACAATGCCATTTTACATGCATTAGAAGCAGTTAGTTCAAGGTTATCAGCCATTGAACAAAGAATCGAGTGCACTGAGGAGAGGTTAGATGCTTCTGCTCAAGTTGGTCTCGTCCAGTCACCTGGTCAAGCATCAACATCCACCAAAACGAATTCTGGAGAGCCAACCATGAATCCAAGACACAGTGGTGCCCTCTGTTCAAGCCCTCAAAGGTTCACAGTTCATTCAACAGCAGGTGGACGAGGGACTTCAACCGCTTTCACAAATTAATGAAAGAGGTATGTTTAAGCTAGGGTCTCTGATGAAACGGTCATATTTAAATTTGGTGCTTATGAATTGTTCCCCAAGGACCTAAACTTTGCACCAAGTTGAAATATCATTTGCAGACCTTAAACCACTATAAACAATATAATCAGTGTGGCATACAGTTGTTTTCTACACGACTTCCTCAGTTGCCCAGTGGTTAGCAATTTTGGTATCTCTCTCCACAGGCTGTCACCTCTGTGAGGTTCGACTCCCATAAGTGACAATGCTGAGGAAACTAACTAATTGATTATATCTTTACGTTTTTAAGGGTACATAAAAACCCAACTTTGATTTTGTTCATATGAGATTATTAATACAGTACAGATCTTTGTGTCATCAGTGACACTAAAGGAAAGAGATAGATAAACAATTCTATGACACAACAAACAAATTTATTTGTACTGACATCATATAATAAAAGTCATAAAACAAAACAATTGTGTAATAGTTGTGTATACAATCACGAGAACCTTTTAAAATGATCCTTCAAATGTCAGCAAGAAGTAAACTACAAATGACTTCCCCACAAGAAAACCTGTTACACTTAAACAAACAAAATATATATGTATATATATATAACCAGTAGTATTACAGCCAAACATTTCAACTAAATAAGCATGTAACAACATATGTTACCCAACATTTGCACATAAAACCATATAAAATAGGCCACTAAATAATAAATCACACTATGATAATAAATTTAGTAGGAAGCAAACTAGAGAAGCACGCAAATTGTAGAAGGTGATATAGCTTGTCAGTATCTGGTGACAAGGAGTGTGATTGACAGAATAGTATGTTCAACATTTCTCCATCCCATTAAATTACCAAATGTGCTATGGCCTATAAATGTGTTCAAATCAAAAAATCACAATCTACTTCAGTTATATTGTAGTTTCTCTCTTTGGTATCTCTTTTAAAAGATATTATAATATAAATATGTATTATGATACATTTTAATTATAATGGTGAATGGTGATAAATAGAATTAAAATTAGGGGTAAATAGTAAACAACATATGCCATACATTAACACAAACTGAAATAGTCCTCTAAACTAGGTATGTGTTGATTTCACACTTATCAAATATATTTTGTAAAACCAACATCACACTTTTCACTTTGCAATCCCCTATTGAACTGAAGATTGTAAACATGTCTATAAAGTCTCATATTGTCTGATATCTTTTGCAGCAGAGTGTGATCTTCTGGTTTTCAAATCCATAAGAAAAGTTACCTTGGAATTTAAACACTTGAAAACTATTGTGGCACAAACATGCAATATGTATGCTTTACTGTTTTGTCCTATGAAGATCACATTTCTAGATTTCTCAGATACTTTAGAGACCTCTTATCCATAATGCCTGACCTATGTTAGAATATACACTTCGACATTTTAGAACTATGAGAATCTCAAATGCAGTGTGATAAAACTGTCAAAATATGGATATGTTCATCCACGATATATTAACTTTTTTTTGCGTTGTCCTGCAATCTTCTCTGCACAGATAAAGTATCTTAGAACTGCACATGACAAAATAGACCAAAATGCGGGAACCATGTATAACAAAGAGAAGATATATGTGTTACAGAAACATAATTACATTAAAATGCAATCACGAAAAAGTTCAATTTTTAAACTTTAATTCTAAGCGATTCCCCTTTTACACAAGCTACAGATGTTCCTGCGGATATCTCTCAATGTAAATATGTATATTAGAGGATCCAAAGAAGGATGTAAATACATCAACCCCACCAGGATATCCCACACTGTACCAGGGGTTATTTTGAACCAACCTAATTGTGCCATCCAGTAGTAAGTACGAGCAGGCATATTACAGCCTAAAAATGACAAATTGATAAACAGTGCTACAAGCAAAAGGTTCTTTTCTACCTTTGACATTCTATGGGAGGAATTGTTAATTCTAGTACCACTGGTTGAAGGTTGAGGAGTACCAGTGCTGCATCTGATAGAAGTTTCAATATTGTGTAGAGATGTCCCACTTGCATTTAAATATTGGTTATTACTTCCATGTAACTTATTCAGTTTGAGATCTTTCTGGTTGACCACATCAATGTCACAATCTGATTTAACATAAATTTGGTCTACACTTGTGGCCTGACCTTGACATGTAACATGTGTGTTTGATGCAGAGTTTCGCAGTTGTGTGATTCTTTGTGGCACTCTTTGTGCGCTTTGTGAAGGTGTAATCTTCTGCCTTTTCTTGACAGTAATGAGCATGTGCATATAGCAGTACACAAAGATGACAAATGGTATAATATTTGTCGCTACTGTAGTACAAGATCCAATTATATTTTCATGCAATCTAGATAGAGAATATGTTCCAAAACACATTTTGGAGGAAAATGGGAGTAATGAATTATTTATGAAACCAATCATGCAAGCCAAAACAATAATGCTAAGCAACATCAAAAATGCTTTTGATTTAGTCATATTGTTTCTGTGCCATACTGGAAATACAATTCTTAAATACCGCTCACTAGTCAATAAAGTGGTGTTGAATACAGTGATATATTTAAGAATTAGACCACAAAGTTTCACAAACTGCTGGATGCATGTTTTAAATTTGACTATGTTTCCAAACGCAAAAATAAACACATTGAGTGAACACAAAAAGTCAGCAACCAAATGTGTTAACAGAAACACATCATAGGAACTTTTAGGTTTCTTTTTAACTTTGAACCAGATTGCACAAGAAAACATATTGATTAAAATTCCAACAGTTCCTACTATAAAAAGTACAGGTTGTGCTTGCAGTTCAACGTCATTATCTTGTGTTGAATCGGTTGTACTTTCATTCCCAATCACTTGATCAGACACGTTTTCTGTGGTACCATCAAACATTGCGGTATTGCCAAAGGATGAATTCATTCTGGAATAAATATCTCAGGACTGTGTTTCCGCCATTTTAAGTGGTCATCCGAGCCACTATGTATTTGCCTGTACCTGGAATTGAGCCCATGTCCTCTGTGTTCCCAGGCAAATGTGTTACCCACTAGGCCACAGTGATTTCACATGTATGCTAATGCAGTTGATTCACAGTGTTACCTGCAAAATATTAGAATTATTTTTTGGCTAGATGAATATAACTTTAAGCCAGCATATCACAATTAAATGTTCAAAAAGCTCTCAGGGAAAGTGGTGTATCATAATTGACTCATCAGTTCTGTAAGCTCCACTGAATCACAGAATAGTTAATATGTTATACCCAGACGTACAACGTTACACGTAAGTCTGCATAATGTACTTGGAGTTATGTTAAACTCAGATAAAATTCAGATGCAACATATGCAATGAAGTGCATATTGTCTTAAAATAATAAAAAAATGATACCAATTGAATACATACTTTTAGCTTATACATGTCGTATAAGAAAGTCCAGTCCATCAGAATTTCAAAATCCTGACATCACAAACTCCTATTGGAAGTTCTGATATCAGAAAGTCCAATCCTGATATTTAATTAGAAAGTTGCTCTGAGGTAGGAATTTAAATTTCTGACATTAGAATTTCAAATTCTGATGGATTAGTCTTTTTGATTCTCCTGTATCAGAAAGTCTAATCGATCAGAAAGTCCAATTCTCTTTTTTTCTGAGGTACAAAATTTGAAGTTCTGATATCAAGATTTGAAATTCTGATGGATTGGGGTTTCTTATTTCCTTGAATCAGAAAGTCTAATCCATCAGAAAGTCCAATTCTGTTGTTGCTTATATTAAGGGATTTCAACTGTTTTGGATAAAGATAAAAAAGATTGTTTAAGTAAACCTTATTTAATACACAACTGTTAAAACAATACACAACTTTCTTTTTTACATTTATTTATCGCATGATCAAACACAAAAGCGCAAATAAAAGCACAAAACTTCATTATTAAGTACATTTCAAAAGTTATGATTTTAGATTTTATGCTGACAGGCAATGTTACTGACCTGACATTTTGTTGAACACTTCATGTCCTTCTTTTAACCGCAGCATAGACTTGAATACAAAAAATAGTGTTACCTGCAAAATATTAGAATTATTTTTTGGCTAGATGAATATAACTTTAAGCCAGCATATCACAATTAAATGTCCAAAAAGCTCTCAGGGAAAGTGGTGTATCATAATTGACTCATCAGTTCTGTAAGCTCCACTGAATCACAGAATAGTTAATATGTTATACCCAGACGTACAACGTTACACGTAAGTCTGCATAATGTACTTGGAGTTATGTTAAACTCAGATAAAATTCAGATGCAACATATGCAATGAAGTGCATATTGTCTTAAAATAATAAAAAAATGATACCAATTGAATACATACTTTTAGCTTATACATGTCGTATAAGAAAGTCCAGTCCATCAGAATTTCAAAATCCTGACATCACAAACTCCTATTGGAAGTTCTGATATCAGAAAGTCCAATCCTGATATTTAATTAGAAAGTTGCTCTGAGGTAGGAATTTAAATTTCTGACATTAGAATTTCAAATTCTGATGGATTAGTCTTTTTGATTCTCCTGTATCAGAAAGTCTAATCGATCAGAAAGTCCAATTCTCTTTTTTTCTGAGGTACAAAATTTGAAGTTCTGATATCAAGATTTGAAATTCTGATGGATTGGGGTTTCTTATTTCCTTGAATCAGAAAGTCTAATCCATCAGAAAGTCCAATTCTGTTGTTGCTTATATTAAGGGATTTCAACTGTTTTGGATAAAGATAAAAAAGATTGTTTAAGTAAACCTTATTTAATACACAACTGTTAAAACAATACACAACTTTCTTTTTTACATTTATTTATCGCATGATCAAACACAAAAGCGCAAATAAAAGCACAAAACTTCATTATTAAGTACATTTCAAAAGTTATGATTTTAGATTTTATGCTGACAGGCAATGTTACTGACCTGACATTTTGTTGAACACTTCATGTCCTTCTTTTAACCGCAGCATAGACTTGAATACAAAAAATAGTAGCAGGTACTTAGGCCTATCAAAAAGAGTTTCGATACCCAGCAAAACAAATGGGAAACACTTATCAAAGGGGCCTTGTTCATAGACCAAAACAAAAACATAAAAGGTAATAAAAGTAAATTAAAAATTAGTGTTCAATACTACGATTTGACGTTCTGAAGTCAGAAGGTCCAATTGGAGTTTCTGACTAATAATTTTGTCAGAATTTCAAATTGTGACAAAAATATTCCATCAGAAACTCCAATTGGACTTTCTGACATCAGAACGTCCAGTTGGAATTTTTGAGATCAGGATTTAAAATTCTGATCGATTGGACTTTCTGGTTGGAGATATATATGATACATAACACATGCATTAATAATGATTTGACAATAACATCTTTCCTTGTTTTGCAACTTACATTTACTGTTGGATTGGTTGCTTTTCAAATAAGTGAAGAAAATCACTTTAAATTTGCTAAATAAGTCAGATTATCAAAATTAAAAAAAAAAATTAAAGTTACCTCATTAAATAGCAGTTGGCTTGGTATATCATAACCATTCACAAACAAAATGAATTTCCTCTTCAGCAGTTGTAAATAGTCCTGTACATCCAATATAGTATGGTATCCAATATATTATGATACTGATTGTAGGTTTACCATCACCACAAAGTCACAATTTTTAGCCACCAATCTGTCTGTATCACCAGAAAGGTCTACATAAATAGCATCAATGTGTTCAATTCAGGGTATACCCTTTGGTGTCACAACTTATACCATGGAAACACATTATAGCCCATGATAGTTTGATCAGACGTCATTTATTTTCTGTACTATTTTGTCACCCACACAACCTAAATTTTTGCCTCTGTACCTATTCAGGTGGAACACGCGGACATTTATTAGTTTATTCTATATATAAACAATGTGATTTTGAAATAATATCCTTAGTGTTCTATCTTTTCCTCCTCAGAATTCAAAACCAATGTGGAGGCCGTATTAACTTTGGGGGAACCAGTTTACACAGGATCCTGAAAAGGAAATGATCCCTTGTTTGTGTTCCATGGGATGTCTTCAAGATGTCTCACGAATAGCATTAATGAAACAAGTAAATCTTTTTGATCTGTAGCAGAACAGTCTAATTATCGTGTATCATGTCTGATTTTCAACAAACAAGCATTCATAAAAAACACTGTTATTTCAAAGATTGTGTTGTGCAGTTAATTATCTTTGCTGTTGGCTGTATCTCTTGATATCATTTAATAAAACAAGGAAATCTTCTTGATCAAGAAGAACTGCACCAGTTATCTGGTGTCATTAGATTTCCAACAAACAAGTAAAAACTGCCATTACAAAGCCACTTTGATTTTATTCAGTTAACGGATGTCATTAGAAGGGGTATACAGCATGTGTAGTTGGTTACATATCTTACCATCATTTAAGATTATCACTTAATTAAATTTCAATTTTGATTAGTTTATTTAATATAGTTAGATCATAGATGCAGCATCTTATTTAGTCAGATTTTATCACTCATTGCATGAAAGTCAATTAATATGCCTCATAAACCTCCAAAACAGCAGGTCTTTGGTTTAACTTAGGTGTCATTCTTTGTAGTCAAATTGTATAACTAATAAATTTTAAGATTAGTTCTTTGTTTCTATGTGTGACTTGTTGGGGACATAAACAGCCTAAGTTTTAAAAGGTGTCTATTTAATTGGATAAAGCAATCATAAAGTATATAATTAATGCTGCTTGTCTTTTTCATCCTGAAAAAGGAAATGATCCCTTGTTTGTGTTCTATGGAATGTCTTCAAGATGTCTCATGAATAGCAATAATGAAACAACTAAATCTTTTTGATCTGTAGCAGAACAGTCTAATTATCGTGTATCATGTCTGATTTTCAACAAACAAGCATTCATAAAAAACACTGTTATTTCAAAGATTGTGTTGTGCAGTTAATTATCTTTGCTGTTGGCTGTATCTCTTGATATCATTTAATAAAACAAGGAAATCTTCTTGATAAAGAAGAACTGCACCAGTTATCTGGTGTCATTAGATTTCCAACAAACAAGTAAAAACTGCCATTACAAAGCCACTTTGATTTTATTCAGTTAACGGATGTCATTAGAAGGGGTATACAGCATGTGTAGTTGGTTACATATCTTACCATCATTTAAGATTATCACTTAAATAAATTTAAATTAGTTTATTTAATATAGTTAGATCATAAATGCAGCATCTTATTTAATCAGATTTTATCACTCATTGCATGAAAGTAAATTAATATGCCTCATAGACCTCCAAAACAGCAGGTCTTTGGTTTAACTTAGGTGTCATTCTTTGTAGTCAAGTTGTATAACTAATAAATTTTAAGATTAGTTCTTTGTTTCTATGTGTGACTTGTTGGGGACATAAAACAGCCTAAGCTTTAAAAGGTGTCTATTTAATTGGATAAAGCAACCATGAAGTATATAATTAATGTTGCTTGACATAGTTTAAAATACAAAACATTCTTGGTTACTGTTTTAAAATATAGAATTTGTGTAAATCTTTTTGTTATTATTAAATAACGCGAAAAACAAACCATCATAAAACCTGAGGAACTGTGGAATTAAACTCCTATTTAGAATTACTTTGAAGGTGTTGCATCCAAAATTTGGACAAGCTGCTGAAAATCATCCTGAATTGACTCAAGATGTTTGCGAAAATGTGGTTCATGTATGACTGCATGAATGCATTAATACCCTGATCAAATCGACCCCCCAATTTACTGTACTCTTAAAGAGAATATGTTACACAAATGACAAATATCACACAATTGTGTGCTGGTGAACAAAAGCCATGGGTTTAACCTAGCATATAGTCTAATAACAACTTTTACACTACTTAATCTCTATTAAATTAATTGCACTTTGCATTTGCAAGTGTAACACAAACAAGGGAGACTAAAACAGAGGATAAAAGGTTTTGATTACAGTATCCGAAAATTTTTGATATTTGTTAATTTCACTCTTGGTAAAAGTAGTCATCACCCTTGGCATAATGTGATTATCTAATTGCAACTTTAATTTTTCTAACAATACTAGTCAATCAATCAATCAATCAATCAATCAATCAGTTGTCCAGGTGCTTAATCTCCGTATCAACGGATTCTAAGGCACACCATCCAATCCGTAAGGCATAAATCATGAGACATTAGACATGTTCCGAGTCGTTGCCAGGGAGGCGGTCCGGTGTTCGGTAGTGAGAAGCTATGGTGGGAATGATTTCTAAAATAGGTAGGTTTTGAGTCGACTTTTGAAACTGGAGAGATTTGGAGCACTGCGTATATCATATGGAAGGTCATTCCATAA
This sequence comes from Sabellastarte sp. h YS-2021, assembly GCA_964017235.1. Lineage (NCBI taxonomy): Eukaryota > Metazoa > Annelida > Polychaeta > Sabellida > Sabellidae > Sabellastarte > Sabellastarte sp. h YS-2021. The sequence continues at coordinate 67,859,289 of OZ024936.1, forward strand.
CTTAGGGGCATCATATGAGAAGCTATTGTTAAAATGGACCTTTGATTTATGGATGGAAGGACAGTAAGAGGGAACCAGAAGGAACAAATTTTTGGGATTGGAACGTCTTGTATTCAAGGCAGATTTGTACAAGGGGAGATATGGTGCAAAATACTTAGGCTGGCCAGTGGTGAGGTACTTATAGACCAAAACTAGGGTTTTGAAGATAATACGTTGTCTAACGGGTAGCCAATGGAGTGTCCTAAGGGTGGATGTAATGTGAGTGTACTTTGAAGCACCAGTGACAAACCGTGCAAGTGCATTTTGAACATATTAGTGTCTAAAAGACATAGGTTAAAAGGACTTGATGGAACATCCAATATCTGTCCCTGTGGGGACAGGTCCCTGTGGGCAAAGGTCCTGTGGACATTGGTCTATGTGGGCAAAGGTCCTGTGGGCAAACATCCCGGATTTCTGTCAAATACAGATTAACCAAGGATGTAACTTTGCCATTTTAAGCCCTTCCTCTATTATTGCCGAGTTGATATCGTCGTTATTGCAAAAAATTCAAACAACTTGGTCAAAAGCAATATTAAACCAAAGCAAATTAAGGACCTACATTCTCTTAAAAACAGATCACTGTGCTGAAAACTATGTAAATGCTAACCTGACTAGGCCATAGAGATCTGTCATTGCACAACTGCGAGCTGGGATGCTACCTCTGAATATTCAGTTAATGAAATACAGAAAATTTCATAAACCTGAGGACAGACTGTGCTCTCTGTGTAAAGAAATTGTAGATGAAAAACACTTTGTTTTTGATTGTCAAAGATATGTAGATATAAGATTAATTTTTTTTCAAGAGTATAGATTGGAATGTAAATACATGTAATGATCTAAAAATTGCACACAAATGGAATGAACTAATGAATACCAAAAATGTGTATAAATTTAGTAAATACCTCTTACAGATTCTTCAAATAAGAAAGAACACATAAACCAAATACTGCTCTTTGAACACTACTAGACTATTATTGTAATATAAATATCAAATTTGTGTAACTTGTGTAAAGAAGGTTATCCTTAAATATTAATTTTCTCATAAGCCATACTTGGCTGACTGTGTATATATAATGTTATGTTCCTTTCTGTTATGTTTCTCTTATTTTATACATTAACTCTCGCATAAGCCACACTTGGCTGGCTGTAATATATGAAAGGTGAGAGTATAATAAAAAGTTTATCCATCCATCTAGCTATGGTATGTATTAATCACACTTTGGAAAATGTCACTAATGAAGTGGTCACCCTTGTGAAAGAAACATAACATGACAAAGAATTATCCCCGATTATTTGTCATTAATAACCTGAAATATGCTTAGTTGATGTACTCTGCGTAAATAAATGTCTATAAGTCTTAGAGTCTATCATGTGATGGAAATTAAGCTCTGTTATTGCCGATTATTTTTTTAGGGGGCGGGGGGGAGTTGCCCAGGGCCGATTGGCTGATTTGGCAAAGCACTGATTTGTCCGGTTGCTTAAGTAAGCTGATGCGCAAAATATACCATGGACTGTGGATATAGTAGCAGAAGAAAAAAAACATAAGGGCACTACAGGCATCAAGAGTGCAATAAGAGAGCACTATCTATCACATGTTTTGTCAATGGTCAACCAGTTCTGTTGGGAAGTCTAAAATATATACAAAAACACATGTACATGTTTATAAGAAAGACTTTTTTCTAAGACACTGTAAAACATATATTTCTACACCCATTTCATTATATTTGTATAATGAAGCAGTACAGATAAACAAGCTAACTTGTTTTTGTTTTATAATGAAAATCCTGATAATTTTCACTATTATGTGGCTTGTGATAATCTTATCTGAATGCTGATCATTTATGTATCAGTTATTGAAACAGCAATTATGTTTGTCATTAAATATATTTAAAGTTAACCTGAGTTTAGTTAACTCAGTCCACGACTCCAGTAATGAACATTTCATTTGTGAATAACTTGCAATAAAAAGGATTGTGTCCCCCAGAGTGCAGAGTTTTTAGAGTTTTAAAGGCCAGTGATGTAGCAGCTGTAACTTGGCAGTATAAGCAGATTATTCTCTAGTTTAGGGTGATGCCTGTAATCTAAACACAATCAAAATGCAATTGGACTAGGCAATATACACCACAGCATTGTCTAAAACTGCCTTATTTGTGCACTTAGTGAATGCCTATATTTCTGAACGATGTTTTGAACACTATGAGTTTTTCATGGAGACTTGTCACAGATGCAGGGTAACACTTTGGAGCATGGGGACACGTTTGAACCTCTATAGAGTAAATTTGGTAGAGTTACTTCCCTGACTTCTTATAATACCTTTTGTCCTTCTCTGCTACTGTCTTTTACTTTTTTTTTGGTCAAAATTGCCTTACCGTATTGTAATTATTATTATTTGTTTTCCCTCTTTAATTTCCCTATTCTAGTTTTTAAATGTACGTATGTACTGTGCCAGCTTAAAATGTATGGTTAAAACTATGCCATGACTATAATTACATGTCATGGTGATTCTGTTTGTGATGGACAGACTAAAAATTGGGTCCACCGAATGAGTATTGTAATAATAAAATTAAAAAAAAAATGCTTGTACAAAAATTATCCGTTGACTAGACACCTATCTCCTCTAGGCTGACAGGTAAAGCCTGATAACATTTGCTTAAATAGATCAAACATGATGGTAACATGAAGTCATTAGGAATAACTTCGAGCAATGTATAGGTTCGTCTTTATATATTTATGTCTCAAATGGCCCATTTTTCTCAAAGAGATAAGATTTTGAGTCAACATCACCAAGACTATAATATTTAATCTCAGAAGAAGTTTTGCTGTACAATAATTAAATATACCTTTCGGTTGGTGTGGCCTCAGTTGAAGGAACACAATAAATAAAATAAGCCAGTTCAAGGAACACTTTGCAGTTTTATTAAAACCGTTAATAAAATTAGCTTGTTAACACATTAACAACACTTTGTTAACCCTTATTAGTACTATACAAACTGCACATTTATTATTATTCTAACCTGCAATAATATGGTGTTTATGAATCACAGGCAATGAGCTACTAGCATTGATAATTACACCAAACTGAGAAAGTACCTTGCTGCTACCACTACAACTATCTGTAAGACCTTTTACGACATAAGTTTGATAACCCAAGAGTACTTTCAACTACTATATTACATTTTTACAACAGTGAAGGCTTGTAATAAAGCGTAAAAACACTGTTTAATTGTACTCACTATGTTTCTAAAATTGGGTAATATAATTATGTTGGCAATTACTAACAACCACAAATTGACAAAGCACATTAAAAGTAATAAGTATTTATGTTGATAGCTAAGAAGGACTATAGTATTCATTACCAATAGTGGTAACACTCTCGCCTCCCACCTCTGAGGCTGGGGTTCAGTTCACGGCTCTACCTCAAGTGGGAAAGCTGGTAGTTGCTTGCCATTGGCCGGCAGTTTACAGTACAGAACCTTGACCAGCTGTATATACTGGTTCCCTCTGCCATTCCAACTACCTGTCGTGATATGACCTGTACAGTATTCCTGGAGACATGCTTCTGTCTAAAATTATACCAATTCTAAAAAATATCAGTGTTTGAGTTCCTCTGACAATTATAGAGGGATAGCTCTGAGTAGCATTATTGAGAAAATGTTTGATGTAATAATACTTAAACAAAATGCACAGATATTTGCTACAGATTAACTTCAATTTGGGTTTAAACCCAACCATTCTATAACACAATGCACATTTGCTTTAAATGAAATAGTACAATATTATATAAATAACAAAACTTGGACGTCATATAGAGAATATGTACGTTGGTGCCCTAGGCTATGCAGATGATTTGACACTGTTAAGCCCAACCCTCTCTTGCTTAAAATCAATGCTACAGATTGCCGATAGTTTTGGTGAAGATTATTATATCATGTTTAATTTTTAAAAATATCAGTTTTTAGTTACACAAAGGATGATCCTGTACATGGTTTTTATCATAATGATATATACATAAAGTCTCAGTCAGTAGCTAATCATATTGGACATTGTATTGGTCCTAACCTGGACAACAAAGATGTTGCATTTAATTCATTGATGTCCATCTTTGGAAACTTAAAGTGTCAGTTAAATTACAGGTTATTTAAAACCTATTGTATGCCACTTTACGGTTCAGTACTGTGGGATCTATCCCCGCCAGGGTGTTGAATATTTTTGTACTCAATGGAGGAAAAGTATACTCAAACTTTTTAATTTGCCATACACTACACACTGTAATCTTTCAAGTTCTATTTGTCATGATATACCATTTGAGTTTCAGTTGATGTCAAGAGCAATGAAATTTCTGGTTTAAGCAGGAAATAGTTTAAAAACATGCTGTAGTTATGCTATAGTTTTGGCTTAAATTGATTAATGTCTAAAATCAGTAACTCTGTGAACCATGTGTCTTGTTTACTAAAAGAAAGTAAACATCTATTACTGCGACATTCTGTTCAACAAAAATGAATCAGATGTGGTAATCAAATTCCTGAAAATGTCATGGGTAACACTAGTAACATTTGTGATTTACTACTACTTAGAGAAAATAGTGTTATTTCATTATTCACATATGAAGAATTAACTTCAGTGATAGACTATTTATGTATAGATTGATCAGCATATTTCCTTGCATATATAACTGTATACATATTTTTGTGTTCCTTTGTGTTTCTTTTTTTAAAAGTATTGTTGTACTCAGTGTACGAAACTGAAATAAATAATAAATAAATGTTCTGAAAAAGAAACCATCACAGAAACGGTAAAAGATTGTCTAAGTAAACAGAGACCCATTTGGAATCACCTGAAAAGCGCCACCTCTACAAATTTGACAAGTCGCTAAAAATGACCCAAAATGGGCTCACAATGCTTGCTAATATGTTGTTGTTTATGCATTTATGCCTTAGAGTCCCCTTGATGCATAAACATACCATAGACTGTAGCTAGAATAGGTCCTGATTGTTTTCATCAAAAGTTTTCTTGGGATATACAATGATCATGGCGACTTTTTGTCACAGACACATTGTAACACTTTGGAACATGGGGTCAAGTTTGAACCTCAAAAGAGTAAATTTTGCAGATAAAATGTATTACTTACCCTATTTCTTTTAATGTGTTTCATTTTTCACTGTTATAGTCATTTCTGTTTCTTCAACAAGCTTGCATTATCCTATTGTTGAATTTTGCTGTCCACCCTGTCACACTACAAGAGGTTGAATTTAAATTTTACTGCAGTTTTAAAATTTCATGTGTTTTAAAAATGCTTCTAGTCGTATTTACAGGCATTGGAATATTGTCACTTAAAAGTATATGAAATGCATTTTTCCGTTATTGAGTCTCCTTCACTAATTCTGATTGGACTTTTATAGAGGCAATCTCCGTTTGACTAAAGGGGACTAAGGCACAACAGCACTGAGACAGTCAAACGATTTCAGTATCCAGGGACAGAAAAGAGGTTAAGCACCAAAGTGAAAACCAAGAGATGATTCAGACTAAGGTGTGTATGCCTTGGTGTACAGGTGAGGAATGTCATTACTGTAACTAACAAGGCCAAAAGGTGTTTTGGTCCCCTAGCGTGAGCGCAAAGCCATCAGAGACAGGAGTAGTGCACTAGAATTTACAAAATTCTAGTGACACAAAGAAATTCCAACTTAGATACTTTCCACAGCTGGTCCTGAACTGAGACAGTCATCCATCCAAGTACTAACATTGCCCATTCCCGCTTAACTTCAGTGAGCAGAGAAACAGTCATCACTCTGTGCCATAATTCATGAAAGTGCGATGCAAGGACATATGTATGAGAAAACTGCAAAAGGACATGTAAGAGAGGTAAATTCAGAATGCACAGGTGTTGTGAATATGATCAAGGTCTGGAGACAAAATGACATATGTATGGGCATAAGCTGAAAGGACATGTGTCCTTTTAGCTTTTGCAGTGTTGTCAATGTCATCAAAGTCTGGAGACAAAAAAACATATGTATGTGAAAAACTGAAAGGACATGTGTCCTTGTAACTATTGGAGAGCAAGAGTTGTAAATTTCGTCAAAGTCCAGAGACAAAAAGTAAAAAAAGAAAAGTGATCTGTAGAAGCGTGAGTCTTTCGAGGCTCGCACTTAAAAAGTGTGACAGACTTATGAGTAGAAGAGTAGAACTTTGGACAAGGAAATTACCACCACTCTTACTGTGCCTGGGTATGTAGGAACTGTTGTAAGAAGATAGATATGGAGCAAAATACTTGGAAAACCAGTTCGAAGAAACTTGTAAACAAGTGCGGCTGTTTTAAACAGTGAAAGTTGTTTAACAGGAAGCCAATGCAATTTCTTTAGAACATGAGTTAAACTGGCGTATCTACTGGTATTTGATACAATTCTAGCTGTACCATTTTGGGTATATGGTCATTTATGAAGACTGAATTTGGAGTGACTCCTGAAAAGTGAATTATAACAATCTAGCAAACTACTGACAAAAGCACTGGCCATAAGTATAGAAACATCACAAGTAAGAAACCGCCCGACATATCTGAAGTCACGGAGTAGCACAAAACAACTTGTAGATGCTCTGAACATGTTCATACCCCATTCACATTACAGGTGGTCTCACCCACTGTATCCCCCATTTGGTGAAATGTCCCTGTCCTTGGATCACCATCTGATTTCCATATGTGACCTTGCCAGTCAGTGGCGAACTGTTCATTACCTTGCATATCTGATTTCGGTACCGTGAGCATACGTAGATGATTTCGCACATGCATGTATAAATTTCTGACAAGGGTAACCAAAGGTGTGGTCCACGGTGTACATAAGGTTGTGATTCAGTCATCTTTCATTGTAATAGGGTGACATTAGTTCAGGTATTGGTCATTTCACCACATCTGACAGCTATCGAAGGTGAGTTAGGGTTAATGAAGGTTGGTTCTCGGTGACCACTGTAGTACTGTCATCCTACTGTTATTTATGGTTTACAAACCATGTCCAATAAGTGGTTGTCCAACTGTAGTGTGAACAACTTGGATGAAATTGGGCGACCTGGGGCGGTTCCGCCGCCTAGAAAAACTTCTAACTGCAGGATGTACTGCCTGTAGTGTGAATTGGGCATTAGACAAGGAGAAATCAGCATTGAACCATAGGCCCAAGTTCGTGACTGACTCAGTTGGGCAGACACGACATCCTAAGATCTCAATTGGGAAACATGCTTTCAATTTATATCTCTGTCTTTTTGCACCAAAGAGTACAAACGCAGTCTTGTCAGGATTCAATTTGAGTTTGTTAGTTGACATCCACTCTTTTGTGTCATCAAGACACCTGTTTAACTGTTGTAAGGCAGCTTATGTAGTCTTCTGGAATAAGTGCACATAAACCTGGGTGTCATCTGCATAAAAATGAAACTTTATACCTTTATGTTGACCAATTACTGACAGATTTTGTGTACAATGAAAACAACAGGCCCAAAACAGAACATTGGGATCATTGAGATCGGACAAAATAGAACCAATTTTTATAAACTAATAATGCTCAGTCAAGTAGGAATTGAACCATTTAAGAACAGATTGCCTGGCTGCAAACGAAATCAGATGACAACTAAGAAGACTGGAATGATCAATGGTGTAAAAAGCAGCAGAGAAGTCAAGCAATACCAAGGCCCTAGGTTCGCCCCTTGATAAGGATAATTGAACTCGGTATCTATAGAGAGAAGAGCTGTCTCGGGTGAATCACCTGTTTCATGTGAAGACTGGTATGGGTAGTCTAATTTATGTATAGTTGCTTAGTGACAACATATTCAACCAGTTTTGATATGAAACTAGCTGGAAGAGAAGCTTTTTTGATAACAGGAGTAACTACAGCAGTTTTGAAACCATCAGGGACACACCACTCAATGAGTATGCAGTTGATCAATTTTGTAATTGATAGAAGTATGTCACTGCTTTCTTTGACAAGAAATGTTGGTTATGGATCCAACAGGCAGGATTTTTTAGGGGAGTTTCTAATTATTTTCTCGCTCTGGACAGCCTGACTTCCCTGTGTTAAATTCGTCCTAAGGTAAAGTTGACATATGGTCCAGTGTATGGATGCTCCTAGCAAGGAATCAACATTACCTCAGTCTGGTTGTATGTTTACTCTGTGATACTGTTATTGTAGAATTTAACTGATTACCTTTATATACATTTACATGACATTGTATAGAATCATGCGTTTCAAAAATACAGCCTGTATGTATATGTAGACTTAGACGTTCCTCTTTGAACTTACCTATTCTTTTTTCAAATACCTTATATGTACATATTTATTGTATCTCTTTACCATGTATGTTTAGAAGTGTGTCACGATTATGATTATAACTATGCCATAGTGATTGTGCTTGTGATGGATAGAATAATTTGGTTCCATCAAATGAGTGTAGTAGTAATAACAGCATATCACACTATCAAGGAATATGTAATCATTTTAAAAGATTTTATGTCATCAATTATCTAGGAAATACTAATGTAAGAATTGTCTGTTAACTGGACACCTATCTTATCTGACCGACTTGGCAAACCTCAAGTATTCTAAATTAAATGCCAGACTGGCGGCTACCTTCAGAAGTAATTCATTCAAAGTGACAAACACATCAAAATGAGTTCTATTGTTATCATATTTGATTTTGTAAATATTTATGCTCAAAATAAGTTAAATAACCCATCTTTAACAAAGAGATAAATGATGAGTCAAAATTATCAAGAATATATTATTTGGTACGGTGACTTCATTCTGGCACTAGGGGTCCTCAGTGGCCTAGTGGGTTGAGACTTGGTATCTCATCACAGGCTGTCATCTTCGTGTTGGTTTGACTGCCGTAAGTGAAAATGCTGAGGACCTGTCCAATATGACCCTGGGTGTTGAACAAGATCTAGAATTCTCACTTTGACATTGACACAATCTGACGCTAAACACGAAACTTGACAGTTGTGGTTATGTAAAGATTATTAACCCTAGACAAAAATATTCTCCAGTGTGTGTATGGCAATGCAGTAGAGTTGAAACTAAGACTTAAAATATTTTTGGTCGGTGTGGCCCTTTATTTGTCAATGTCATCCAAAAACTGGGACTTATGTCACACTGTGATTATGTTTGGAAGGTGTACATGATTCCTGAGTAATTCAAAGAAGGTGCATATCTGGCAAAGGGGTTGTTGGAAAATGGGGTCTAAATATCTGTCATTGTGAAATTTGCAAGCCATAGATTCATATCTTCCCACTCCCCGTACTTTTTGTACTGACATTCTATTCTTCATTTTGAGGTACAAATAAATATGTCTGCATCACTGCCATGATCAATTGGCACCCTACTCTGTCAATTTTGTTGCGGGTTGGCATTGAGGTGCCAACCTTAATCATTCCTTCACCCCTAATTTTTGAAACACCCCTATATTATAAATGGGTTTACTGGCCACATGGTCGTTTCTGATTGGTCAAAGCTTTGACCCTTGCTGTGGTCAAGGGGAGAATGGCCAGATTTGAACTGGCAGTTGGCAAGACAAGACCTGTTTTATTTTATAAAGAATTTATTTGTTTTCTATTACTTAAATTATTTTATTGTATCTTGCTCATACATAGTTTTTAGGGTCTTGTCTATTGATTTTTATTCATCATGGCAGCGAAACAGAAACACAGAACTGCAGGTAACTCTTACAATTTGCGTCGGAAAGTTGAGATTCCCATAGAACTTCAATTAAATAATGACAATACTTTTCTGAATGAATTTGCCTCTCAACCGGAACCGGGTCAGAGTTCAAAATCTAGGTCTGATACTGATTCTAATACTAGTATTGATTTGGAAATTGGTACTCTGTTGTCACAGGAAAGTGAGGATTCTATTGACGAATCTCCTGTGCATGTACAGACCAAAAAATGCAAAAAATCAGACAGACCTTCACGTTTCAAAAATTTAAGAAGTAGGGAAGTTACGGCTGGAAGTCAACCGGATCAGACACTCATTAATGAGAGGATACTTTCTCAACTGGACGCAATTGGTAAGCGTTTGACTGCTATTGAACAGAGTTCGGCTTCTGCTGCTCGGCCTAAGGCCAAAAAAGTTACTGTTAGGGAGACTGCTAGTTCAAGTCTCAATGGAAGTTTTTCTGAGGGTGATTCGGCCAAAAAATTACCAGAATTGCATACCTTGAGACATGATAGATCCGTTCAGGATCAGGTTGAAGCCCGGATCAGGCAATTGTCAAACAGTGATGTTAAAGGTACGGATCCGAAATATAAATCACAGAGGGGTGGTGCTATGGATGTTTTTGTCAGGGAAAGAGTTAAATGGCCCCATGAATTTGTATTGGCGGGTAGTACCAAGGATAGAATTACATATAATCAATTAAATATCACACAGTGGATGTCTGGTTTCTGCAGAATTTTGAGAGATGAAAATTGTCAAAAAATTAGGGACCACATGTTAGACTATTTAATTGCCCTCCTTGATGATTCTAATGATTTTTCGTGGCAAGCAGCCAAGGCCAGCCATGCTGTGCTCTTATGTCGCATGGAGCAAGGGGAGGTGACCGGTTGGTCAGATACGGAAAAAAATGACCGGATCAGACGGGCAAATGCCCAAAGACATGTCGTCTCTACACAAGCTTCCAATAGCTCACAAAAATTTCGCAAAAATCAGTCGGGCCAGAAAGCAAGCAAGTCAATGCCCTGTGTGTATTACAATGATAATTCTTGTAATTTTCAAAAACATCACGAGACAAAAGGAGATTTCTACCGACATATATGTAGTACATGTTTTGCCCAGGATGGCAAGGTCAGTGCCCACACTACCCTGGATTGTAAGACAAAAAATTCAAAAAACGATTAACTCTGGGCATAGTCGATAAGGCTACATGGCAGCCTGATTGTGTCCAGAAAAATGTTGTTAATCTGTGTAAAAATCAAAAGTTTGTTAATAGGTATGTTTTTAATAGTTTTTATTGTAGGAAAACTGTAGTTACTGAATGTTAAGCTTCTAGAAATGACTGGATGGAGTGGTTTGACGCCAGCAACAGTTATAAGCCTGTTGTTGCTGGTAAGTCTTTTGCTGATGTGGTCAGGGCTAACTTGGGCCAGAAGGGCCTTGGGCAAGCTACACCTCTGGTGGGTACTCAAGTTGCAAGCAAACCAGGTGAGCCTCTTGAGTTGTTCACGGAAGGTGCTAAGCTGTCTCAAAATATGCCTCATCAGCCTTTTAAACAAAAAACTAAGTTTTGTAAAACCACAAAAAATTGTTCAAGTGAAAATATCATTGTGTGTAAGAATAGGTTCGAACCTTTGATGGAAGAAGGTTTGTTTTTAGATGATTTTGACACGCTTGAATGTGAAATCCAAGCAGTGGGCACTGCTCCTGGCGATACTGGGCTGAATGTAAGTTCATATCATACTGAAAACTTGGAAGATTGTGATAAATTCGATAAAGCATTGTTGAAGAAAAGAGTTACCCCTAGTGTCATCAGGCAGGCAAAAAAATTGTCCTGATTATGTGGCTTGCAAAAATCAAATGGGCGAATCTTTTGGGGTGATACCCCTAAGTACCTTGCAAAAGTATGAGGGCCCAGAGACAAAAAATCAACCCATTAGTGACCCCTTACAGTTACACAAGTCAGTGAAGCAGTTTGGCTGTCCAAACTTTCTGGGAGCTCGGATTCCAGTGGTTTCAAATTTGAACATAGATAAGTGGAAATTTCACTTAAAGGACTACTGGGATACCCAGTTGCTTGACTTATTGGAATTTGGGTTTCCTCTTGATTTTGACACCAATACTGAGCTTGTATCTACTGAGGAAAATCATGCTTCAGCAAAACAATATTCTTCTCATGTTCAAACTTATATTCGTGAAGAATTGAAACATGGGGCCATATTGGGGCCATTTGAACATAAGCCCATCTCATTGCACATCTCACCTTTTATGACAAGGGACAAACCTGACTCAGACACCAGGCGAACTATTGTCGACTTAAGCTGGCCAAAAGGCAAGTCTGTTAATGCTGGTGTGCAAAAAGATAACTATTTAGGCTCAGATTTTATTCTCAATTACCCATCTGTTGATGACATTGTTAAAAGACTTATTGAACTGGGACCTGGATCTTTGTTGTGTAAAGTCGACATCAGTCGGGCCTTTCGCCAACTTAAAGTTGACCCAGGCGATATTAATTTGCTAGGTTTAAAGTTAGATTCTTATTATATCGATCAATCGGTACCTTTTGGGTACAGGCATGGCTCAATTTTCTTTGAAAAAGTGACAGATAGTATTAGATTCATAATGAGGAAACATGGCTTTCATGATCTGTTCAATTATGTGGATGATATAATCCAATGTGGCATTCCCTCAAAAATTCAACCTGCTTTTCAATTTTTAGTCGATCTTTTACACCAATTGGGTCTGACACTGAACAGTAAGAAGTTGGTATCTCCTACTACTTCTATGGTGTGCTTAGGCATATTAATCGATACTGAGACTAGAACCATGTCTGTTCCCCCTGAAAAATTAGACAATATTGTAAAAATGTGTGATGAATGGCAAGACAAAAATTTTTGCTCAAAGAGAGAGCTACAATCTTTGTTAGGATCTCTCTTATATGTATCAAAATGCATCCGACCAGCCAGGGCATTTTTGAACCGTATGCTTCAGTTTCTTAGATCCATGAAGGGTAACTCATCTACTAGGCTGACTGTCGATTTCTTTAAGGATTTAAAATGGTTTGTTACCTTTCTTAAACAATTCAATGGTGTAGTTTATTATGATGTTAAACCAGTCCAAGCTGAGCTGCATTTAGATGCCTGTTTGACAGGCTTTGGAGGCATATTTCTTAATCAGTGTTATGCCCTTCCCATACCAAAAAATTTTAATAATTACTCAATTGTACACCTGGAGATGCTTAACATAGCTGTAGCTCTAAAAATCTGGGCCACTCAGTGGTCATGCAAAAAATTACGAATCAAATGCGACAATATGGCCGTGGTTGAAGTACTGACCTCTGGTAGGACCAAAGATTCTGTACTTGCATTGTGTGCCCGTAATATATGGCTTATATCAGCAATATTTAACATATCTATTCATATCGAGCATATTCCGGGTAAAAATAATGTAGTTGCTGACCTCTTATCTAGGTTTAAGTTTGATACTGCATCCTGGCATTTATTGCATCAATATGTTCCCAATTTGATGTGGATTCACACTCATATTGATTTGACCAAATTAAACCATGATTTATGATTGTAGATATGCCTTCTGCAGCAGTCCAGCTGACCACCAGGGCGTTTGCTCGGTTGCTTCAATCCTTCAGGCCAGCCACACGACGAGCTTACAGTAGAATGTTTTCAGACTTCATGGCATTTCTGGTGGTGGCTGGACTGCTGCCATCTCAGGTAAATGTCCATACAATATTGGCTTTTATGGAATACTTATGTCAGAATCACCTGACCCCCTCAAATATCTCCAATTATTTGGCTGGTATTCGAGCTTACTGTGTCATTTACAATATTCCTACCACATCATTTAGAGATGAAAAGATTCAAATGTTTATTAGATCTCTAAAAATCAATAGACCTTTGGTGATCAAAAATACTCCTATACTTACCCAGGACATGTTGATTAGTATTCTGGAGGTCACTGCAAAGCTGGAGGCCCCACAGGTCTTTACATCACTCTACCTACTGGCTTTCTTCTCATTTTTGAGACTTTCCAACATGGTCCCACACAGTTTAAAAAATTTTGATGGTTCTAGACACCTAGCGAGAGGTGACATTATTTTTTCTCATGACATGGCCATTATTCTTGTTAAATGGTCAAAAACCTTACAGGCTAGGGATAAGATTGCACGTATACATATCCCAGTATTGCCTCACTCCAGGCTATGCCCTGTCACAGCATTAAAACATATGTTGGCCTTGGTTCCTGGATCTCAGGATGATCCATTGTTTTCAATATGTAGGCAAGGTTCTTGGTTTCCCCTTACTGACAGTATTGTTAGGAAGCATTTGACACACATCACTCGTATGTTAGGTTGGCAAGATAAGCACATCACTTTCCATACCTTTAGAAGGTCTGGGGCCTCTTGGGCCTTCCAACATGGGGTCCCCATTGAGGCCATAAAAACCCAAGGCACATGGAAGTCAGATTGTGTCTGGCGATATATTCATACAACTACTCACACTCATTCTGATCCTCTTTTACAAGCTTTTCGACTACACCTACCCCATTGATGGGTGTTTGGGTGAATGTTGCTATGTTTCATTATCATGTCTCCTCCTTATAATTCAGTAAGTAAGAAAATTCAGGGGAAGTTCCCCTGGGGCATTTCAGGGGGGTTACCTTTTCTAATATTCATTATATTTCGAATCACCCAAAAATTAACTTCCTATTCCAGGTTAACCTCTTGGTTCTTAATAATTGTTAAATTGGGTCATTATATTCACAACTGTGGCTTCCAGCTTATTAGTTGCCACTTGTTATATGGCATTGTAGTTAATGTCCACAGAAATTTAAATTTCATATTATATTAGAGCTTCGTGTCAAAAATGTTAACTATAGGAGTACATTATTCATCATCTGCATCTTAGTCAAATGTAAATATTCATGTAAAATTTATAAAAATTTCCAGTTTGGTGCCGGGCTTGCCCGTAGCCACGTTTAAGGTTTATACCTTGGCGGCGCTGCGGGCTCGGGCACCGCGTCCGTCCGGGGTGCAGATGAAACATAAGTTACATTTTTAAAAATAGTGTTTGTAATTATATTGTGTGTCTTAAAAGTAAATTTTAGTGATAGAAATTTGTGTGTAATTGTATAATAAAAATTAAAAACCCAATCGGGTATTTCCTGTGTTGAAATGCATACGCATTATAGCATCAGAGTTAACCCTTGACTTTGTAATCACCTTTGACCTCTCATCTTGGTGAGGAGATTATAATTTGCTATCTGACCTTATTCTTGACTCAGAGGTCAATTTCATCTCTTATTACTGAACTTTCACTTCAGCATTATTAAAACCTTTCTAGTCCTTACCTTCCTTTGGTAACTTGGTTAGGTGTCTCTGTTTTGACCTTACTGGGATTGGACCTGAAGGTCACTCTGAGTCTGGGATGAATAGGAACCAGCCTATACACTTTAACTGTCATAGAAGTTATATGAATTGCTCTTGTCACATCATTCATGGTAGTGTTGACCTTGATGGTCCACTTTGACCTTTGACCATCACTTTTGGGGTGAGGGAATGTTGCGGGTTGGCATTGAGGTGCCAACCTTAATCATTCCTTCACCCCTAATTTTTGAAACACCCCTATATTATAAATGGGTTTACTGGCCACATGATCGTTTCTGATTGGTCAAAGCTTTGACCCTTGCTGTGGTCAAGGGGAGAATGGCCAGATTTGAACTGGCAGTTGGCAAGACAAGACCTGTTTTATTTTATAAAGAATTTATTTGTTTTCTCCCAACCCTATTATGTACCCCTCCCTTACTTGTACATGGTAGGCTATGTAGCTAATTGAAGTTTCTAGTTGTAGTTAGCCACTGGATGGTGGCAGTGTATCATTCTCTGCTGGAGGGAGACCTTGTCTGCAGTGCTGGAGCCTAGGACTGGTTGGACCTTCACAGGGTTGTCTTCTTCTCGATTTGACCGCGACTTCAGAAGTGTACAGAGACTCTGTTATCTTCTCTCCAGTGTTGTCGTGACTGTATATGAGGGCAGAGCCCCTATTGATTGTGTATGAGCATCATAACTGTATCTCTTGTGAATTGCTGCTATATGTACTGCCAGTCAATCTAATTTTTATTTTATGCAGCATTTTTACATTGATTTTTAACTGTAACTTATAACTATTACTGCTTCATGTTCTTGCTATTTGCCATTAGCAGGCAAATGATTTACGCTTATGTATGGCTATTTTACTCACCTAGTTTACCATTTACATTTGCTGATACTGACATTATGGTTGATACCAATGTCTATATACTAATTCTCCATTATCATAGATTCCACATCTGGTGAGCTTATGTTAACATGTAATACATTATTATCTACTTTATTTGTATAGCCATTATTTTGTTCATGTTATCTTATTCCCTTGTTGGGATTAACAATTTTAGTGGCCTGTGCCCTGTTTTCTAGTCAACCTCATTTTATCATGGGTGAATGTTGCTATGTTTCATTATCATGTCTCCTCCTTATAATTCAGTAAGTAAGAAAATTCAGGGGAAGTTCCCCTGGGGCATTTCAGGGGGTTACCTTTTCTAATATTCATTATATTTCGAATCACCCCAAAATTAACTTCCTATTCCAGGTTAACCTCTTGGTTCTTAATAATTGTTAAATTGGGTCATTATATTCACAACTGTGGCTTCCAGCTTATTAGTTGCCACTTGTTATATGGCATTGTAGTTAATGTCCACAGAAATTTAAATTTCATATTATATTAGAGCTTTGTGTCAAAAATGTTAACTATATAACTACATTATTCATCATCTGCATCTTAGTCAAATGTAAATATTCATGTAAAATTTATAAAAATTTCCAGTTTGGTGCTGGGCTTGCCCGTAGCCACATTTATGGTTTATACCTTGGCGGCGCTGTGGGCTCGGGCACCGCGTCTGTCCGGGGTGCAGATGAAACATAAGTTACATTTTTAAAAATAGTGTTTGTAATTATATTGTGTGTCTTAAAAGTAAATTTTAGTGATAGAAATTTGTGTGTAATTGTATAATAAAAATTAAAAACCCAATCGGGTATTTCCTGTGTTGAAATGCATACGCATTATAGCATCAGAGTTAACCCTTGACTTTGTAATCACCTTTGACCTCTCATCTTGGTGAGGAGATTATAATTTGCTATCTGACCTTATTCTTGACTCAGAGGTCAATTTCATCTCTTATTACTGAACTTTCACTTCAGCATTATTAAAACCTTTCTAGTCCTTACCTTCCTTTGGTAACTTGGTTAGGTGTCTCTGTTTTGACCTTACTGGGATTGGACCTGAAGGTCACTCTGAGTCTGGGATGAATAGGAACCAGCCTATATACTTTAACTGTCATAGAAGTTATATGAATTGCTCTTGTCACATCATTCATGGTAGTGTTGACCTTGATGGTCCACTTTGACCTTTGACCATCACTTTTGAGGTGAGGGAATGCTATCATAATGGAACTTTTTTTGCTCAATCTTCACTCTGCTGGATGACCAACCAAATCACTGATGAAGCCAATAAAGTTCATGCACAAAAGACATGTACACCATTTAATCAGAGTACTAACAAATTTTAGTAGGGGATTTTGCACACTTTGCAAACTGCTTTGCAGGTGTAAGATCTTCCCCACAAGGAGAAAATAAATGCGCTAAATTAACAAAAGAATTGACAAAAGGGACAGTCAAGGGGGAAGGGGGTTCCAGGTCAGTAACCCAGGGTTGTGGGAGTGAAATGAGAGCAAAGTGGGGAAGTTCAAAGAGGTGAATCTTAAAAGGTGTTCATAAAGGATGTAACTGAGGGACTAGTTCTTATGTGGAAAGGACACGAGTTCCAGAAATTGTTTTGGTTTCAATTTTACTTTGGTCATGTTTGCATGGCTGAGTTATGTTATAACTACAATGATATGGTCATATCTGGCATTGTTCTTAATTGAAGGCTGTCTTTAGATGTAATAGGAACAATTAAACTGGTCAATACATACAGATATTGCCACCTGATCCATAAACAGCTTTATCTAACAAAGCTGCAACCCCTTAAAATTAGCAAGATCTGGGCAACTTTCTGATTGCATCTTCTACTTAATATTTAATCTAAAACACGAAATAAGAGTCAGCCATAAATATTATTCCTAAGTTTTGTATATGTAAATTCTTAATAATAATTTGGAAATGGGTAAAGATATATGGAAATTTTTAATAGAAATCTTGTGAAAGGTTATGCCTTTATCCAAATCTTGTTAAAGAATCAGATTTTATAGGAAAAATTCCTATTCACCTGGAAATTCTGTTTGCAGACATATGACTTAACTTTCATGTAATCTGATTTGATTTGGATTATGTATATAGCACCAAATTATGTGACCTTCCTTAATGTTTAAGTTACCCAATAAAAGCATCCTCTAAAGTGCTGAAACTCCAATAATGTGACAAGTATCACCATCAAAAACAGCATCTACCAGTGGAGAAAACTATGGTGGTGGGAACAAAAGTCTGAAAATATCAGTCTTTAGTTTGTTTCTGATATAACAAACACATGGTTGTTTGTGACCTAATTACAATGGATAATTTACTTCACTGTGATCTATTGATGCCATATCAACTGGCAAAAGTAGCACTCCATAGCCTGGGGAAATAGTTTTCAATACCAGGATATATAGAAAACCTGAAACAGAACAAATATCAGGGGACTTTCAGAGCAAACAATCACGGTTATGTAAAGGTCCAAATAATGTTTAAGTACAGAAAATAGGATTTAAGAGAGAGAAAATGTATGTAAAGAAAAACTATTGAAACAAGACAACTCAATGGCAAGATGACACTATTAACCAGTAAAATAAAAATTATAAAGCTGTAAATTCATTAATTGAAGTACAGCTGTCAAAGGTAACAGCACAATTAAGTAAAAGTACAGATAATAATCAGCTGCAGGAATCCATATATCTTTGTGATAAGAGGAATACATCTCAAACATGAAAGGTTAACACACTTTGTAAGGGTCAAGGTTAAACTTCACATCATGATTTAGCATACCCACACAACTCAACCAATAACCAATGCAAGAATAAACTTTCTACACCTTACAGTTTCTGGGAAATTACCCAGGCAATATGTCCCTAAACTAATGTCCCTACCAAGTATCAACTACACCTTATGGTTTTGAAGAGATAGGCATGATTTTTAAGGTCAAGGTCATTATGGCAAGGCCAAAGGTCAAATTAAGGCCACATCATGAGGTTGCACACCTACACCTCCTAACTGATGTCCCCACCAAATATCAACTTCCTACACCTAGTGGCTTCCAAGATATAGCTTAAAAAAGTTTTAAAGATCAAGATCATTATGGAAGATCAAACCAAGGTCACACCATATTGATGCACACCTACAACCCCGACCAATGTTCCTACCAAGTATAACACACCTCACAGTTTTTTGAAATGCAAGCTTTATCCTGTCACCTGCCCACCCAACCATCTTGACGCCATGGGTGAAAACAATATGCATACAGCTCTTAAAGGCTGTGTGGTAAAAATGTTGCACAAATGCAACAAAAGTAAGATTATATTATCACACTTTCTATTAAGTCTCAGGAATAGATAATTGTACCATGGTGACAATAATTTAATTCAATAACAAATATTGTCTTAAATATGATACTGACATTGCTATGACTGAGTCATTAGTTTTACCATCAGCTAGGAAATAAAATAACTTATTTTTTCTTGCATTTTTATTTTTAAAAACTAGAAAAATTAGAAGTCTAAAATTACATAGTTTAAAAATAGTCTATTTAACAAAACATTCAATGATCAAAAGAAAAATGAACAAAAATTATAACAATTAAAAGCTATGAATCATAGAAATTAAAACATACACAGTTATACACAAATATTTTCATTTTTTTTCTACTGATGTCACATACCAAGAGAGTGAACTGCAAAAAGACAAATATCACAATATGCTTGCACAGAAACTTCTCACAAGAAAAGCTGTTGTTCACCAAAATGGCTATAAATTACAAATATAAAGTGCTTTAGATATCAGTATTGCTGGTCACCCGTTTTTTTAAAATTAAAACACAAGAAACTCACTTGCCAAAAATATTAAGAGAAATGGTGGCCCTAAAAGTCTGTGTGGATAGGAAGCTTGTGAATGAATCTCAGGTTAAAATTTTATCAAATAATATAGGAATAATACAAATATAATAAACTGATTTCCAGATTAACAAGTGTATTGTCTTAAATACACTAAGTCAAGAGGTCAAAGAGTTTGTGGAATCATTCCTTTCTCAGTCAAATGTGAGCGTAAATAAATATCCATAGAGTAAGAAATCTAAAATTTGCCACATATCTGAAATTCGCCACATGTGAAAATACTAATAAAATAAATGAATTGTGGGGAGATTTATTGAATGTATAGTAAATTAAGGCTTTTTGAACTGAAAAATACCAATTTTATACAAAACCATCATTTTCTTCATTAAATTAACTAAGGTTTTAGAGGTGGCGAATTTTAGATTACTGGCGAATTTTAGATTTCTTACTCTATACATGACAAGTGCCATATAATCAATACACATATCAAAGCTATAACACTTCCATGAATCCAAGGGCTTATTGATCTTTTCACTTTTACGCAGATGTTCTAGTAGATAACACCTTTAAATATGCTAAAACTACTAATTTCTGTTCTGGAATGAAAACTTTTTGCTTTAAACTTTTTGAAATAAAATGATATTAATCCAAAGCAGATGCTTCCACTGGACTGATTATTTGACGTATTTGCTGTGATTCAGTCTCTTGCTTTCTGCTGCAATTACCCTTGCCAACTGAATTCACTAACTAAAGCTTGTACTACTTTGACCTCAATTATACTTGTTTTACTCAAACAGATAAAAGTGTGTGGTCCCAAGTCCAAGTTGGGGTTATTACAAAAGCATCTAAGAATTTGTTAAGTAGCTATGGTCACATTAGAAAATTTATTTAAAATTTATTTGTTTTAGAAGAGCATCTGTGAACATTTTATGTAATTCTTGCTGAATATTATTGAGTTAGGACTAGGGCTAGTTGTAACACAACAAATGTACAGATATTACATATTTAAATTAAGCATTTTGTTTACAACTATGACTTAATCTCGCCAGAAAGAAAAAAAAATCAAAATGTACTCCTACAAAGTATTTTGGACCCATAAAAATGAAGCATATTTAATTTTAATCTTTAAATACTGATCATAGCATATCTGTTCACTTGTACAAATAGGGTCATGGTCTAAACCTACTCCATGTATTAGCTTATATCCTACATGATACAATGTAAGATGGTATATTTTTTCTGTTTTACAGTGAATGTAGTCCATGTGTAGGAAAATAGTATCAGAGATGCCCGTACCCCACAGCCTAGGGAAATATTTTCAACACCATGAGATACAGAAGTACTGTATCAGTATAAAGTTCAGGATACTCTCAGAGCACTGTCAGTTATATAAAGTTCCAAACAATGTTAAATGGAGAAAATAATGTTTAAAAGAAAGATAATGCATGTAAAGATGAAGTATTAAAACAAGATAATTCAATAACAAGATGACAGCATTAATCAGTAAACTAAAATTCAACACTCTTTATCTACATCTGCATGGCCGAATTATGGTTTAGATGTTTCGAATATTACCATGCATACAGAAGTGGTAATACATTTAACTAGAGATTGCGTCTCGACGCAGTGTATCCCTGGACGGGACATAGTTAAGGCGTGAATATGTCGGTCTTGAGCCTGTTTCCTGGAGCACCAGGTCAGGATTCTCCATAGTACCAGATTACTCCCAAAAGTTAATCACTAGTTCTTTCACTTATATCTGTCTTTAAAATTTACATTTCATGGATCCAGAAGATCCATATAGTGATCCGGATCACTTCCAAAATTCAATCTTTTCATCCTTTTACCTTTTCAGAGATATTCTAAAAATTTCATCAAAATCCGTCCATAACTTTTTGAGTTATCTTGTACACAAACAGATCTGGCAGCCTGGATCCACATGATCCAGACAGTGATCCAGATCACTCCCAAAAACTAATCACTTGTTCTTTGTCCCATTTAAGACATTTCCTGAAAATTTCATAAAAATCCACCCATGACTTTTTGAGCTATTTGTCTTTAAAATTATATTTCATGGATCCAGAAGATCCAGATAGTGGTCCAGATCACTTTCAAAATTGAATCATTTCTTCCTTTTACCAATTCTTCTTTTTACCATTTGTAACATATCCTAAAAATATCATCAAAATTCATCCTAAAATTCTGTTGCAGCCTGGATCCAGATGATCCAGATCACTCCAAAAATGTAATCACTTGTTCCTTGTACCATTTAGGTCATTTGATGAAAATGTCATCACAATCCATCCATAACTTTTTGAAGTATCTGTCTTTAAAAATTACATTTCATGGTTCCAGAAGATCAATATAGTGATCCGGATCACTTCCAAAATTCAATCATTTCATCCTGTTACTTTTTGAGACATATCCGATAAATTTCATCAAAATCCGTCCATAAGTTTTTCAGCTACATTGTACACAAACACATCTGGCAGCCTGGATCCAGATGATCCAGGCAGTGATCCGGATCACTCCCAAAATCTAATCACTTGTTCCTCGCACCATTTAGGTCATTTGCTGAAAATGTCATCACAATCCATCCATAACTTTTTGAGGTATCTGTCTTTAAAAAATTTCATTTCATGGATCCAGAAGATCCATATAGTGATCCGGATCACTTCCAAAATTCAATCATTTCATCCTTTTACATTTTCAGACATATCTTGAAAATGTCATCAAAATCTGTCCATAACTTTTTGATTTATCTTGTACACAAACACATCTGGCAGCCTGGATCCAGATGATCCAGATCACTCCCAAAATGTAATCAGTTGTTCCTTGTCCCATTTAGGACATGTCCTGAAAATTTCATCAAAATCCACCCATGACTTTTTGAGCTATTCGTCTTTAAAAATTATATTTCATGGATCCAGAAGATCCAGATAGTGGTCCAGATCACTCGCAAAATTGAACCATTTCTTCCTTTTACCACTTCGTCCTTTTACCATTTGTAACATATCCTAAAAATATCATCAAAATTCATCCCAAAATTCTGTTGCAGCCTGGATCCAGATGATCCAGACAGTGATCCAGATCACTCCAAAAATGTAATCACTTGTTCTTTGTACCATTTAGGTCATTTGCTGAAAATGTCATCACAATCCATCCATAACTTTTTGAGGTATCTGTCTTAAAAAATTAAATTTCATGGTTCCAGAAGATCAATATAGTGATTCGGATCACTTCCAAAATTCAATCATTTCATCCTGTTACCTTTTCAGACATATCCCGAAAATTTCATCAAAATCCGTCCATAAGTTTTTCAGCTACATTGTACACAAACACATCTGGCAGCCTGGATCCAGATGATCCAGACAGTGATCCAGATCACTCCCAAAATCTAATCACTTGTTCCTCGCACCATTTAGGTCATTTGCTGAAAATGTCATCACAATCCATCCATAACTTTTTGAGGTATCTGTTTTGAAAAATTACATTTCATGGATGCAGAAGTTCCATATAGTGATCCGGATCACTTCCAAAATTCAATCATTTCATCCTTTTACCTTTTCAGACATATCCTGTAAATTTCATCAAAATCCGTCCATAAGTTTTTGATTTATCTTGTACAGAAACCATCTGGCAGCCTGGATCCAGATGATCCAGATCACTCCCAAAATCTAATCACGTGTTCCTTGTCCCATTTAGGACATTTCCTGAAAATTTCATCAAACTCCACCCATGACTTTTGGGCTATATTGTACGCAAACACATCTGGCAGCCTGGATCCGGATGATCCAGTCAGTGATCCAGATAACTCCAAAAATGTAATCACTTGTTCCTTGTACCATTTAGGTCATTTGCTGAAAATGTCATCACAATCCATCCATAACTTTTGAGGTATCTATCTTTAAAAATTACATTTCATGGATCCAGAAGATCCATATAGTGATCCGGATCACTTCCAAAATTCAATCATTTCATCCTTTTACCTTTTCAGACATATCCTGAAAATTTCATCAAAATCCATCCATAACTTTTTGAGCTATACTGTACACAAACACATTTGGCAGCCTGGATCCGGATGATCCAGACAGTGATCCAGATCACTCCCAAAATCTAATCACTTGTTCCTCGTCTCATTAAGGACATTTCCTGAAAAATTCATTAAAATGCAGCCAGTTTTTGAGTTATCTGTCTTTAAAAATTAAATTTCATGGATCCAGAAGATCCAGACAGTGATCCGGATCACTCCCAAATTTAATCATATCTTCCTTTTACCATTTTGGACATATCCTGAAAATTTCATCAAAATCCATGTGTCAGTTTTTGAGTTATCTTGTTCACAAACAAACAAATAGAAGGCCAAAAACGACCCTCGGTCAGGTACTTTGGCGGTCAGTGGATGACCTTAAATGAAGATCTGTAACCGGTAAGCCTGCATGCGGGTACTCCATCATGTACTCAATCTCCAAAGCCATTTTCAATAGTTTCCAAGCAATGTAGTCAGCATTAAGTGTGAAAATATCTCCAAATATGCCAAAAATGACCCTCGGTCAGGTACTTTGGCGGTCAGTGGATGACCTTAAATGAAGAGCTTCAAGGTCAAATTTGTGCATGCTTACAGAGGACATATATATGTATTATATATACCAGCCATAGGATGATCTGACTTTCTGTATATGAGTTAAGTGTGAAAATATCTCCAAAAAGGCCAAAAATGACCCTCGGTCAGGTACTTTGGCAGTCAGTGGATGACCTTCAATGAAGAGCTTCAAGGTCAAATTTGTGCATGCTTACAGAGGACATATATATGTATTATATATACAGCCATAGGGTGATCTGACTTTCTGTATATGAGAACTGGGCCAAAAAGTGAAAAAATGGCAAAAATCTGACCTTTAAGTGGCCACCAGTGACCTTGAAATTGAAGGTCAAGGTCACAAAACAACAGCGTTTGTGGCATTGCCCATATCTACCCACATACCAAATTTGAAAGTTCTAACTAAATTATTTTTTAAGTTATCGCGTCCAAAAGGAAATCTCTGCGGCGGCGTGACCGTACTGAATCCTACGTATCCCCGACTTTCGTCCGGGGATACAATGAATGCTTATGTGCAGTGTTGGAGCAAAATCTGTGGCTCACTTGATGAAATTCTATCTCTTACAATGGGAAGTTATGAAAGTAAAATTCTTAATAAATTCTAATATGAATTAACAGTGCTTAATCTGCATCAAAAGACAGACCCAAAGGTGCAACAAGATTTTAAAGGTCAAGGTCACTACGACAAGGTCAAAGATCAAATTAAGGTCACACCATGATAATACACACCTATAGCCGATAACCAATGTCCCTACCAAGTATTAACTTCCTACACCTTACGGTTTCCGAGGTCAAGGTCACTACGGCAAGGTCAAAGGTCAAATCAAGGTGAGACCATGACGTTGCACACCTACACCCCCTAACCAATATCCCTACCAAGTATCAACTTCCTACACCTTACAGTTTCCGAGATATAGCCCAGACAAGATCTTATAGGTCAAGGTCACTACGGCAAGGTCAAAGGTCAAATCAAGGTCACACCATGACGCTGCACACCTACACCCCCTAACCAATGTCCCTACCAAGTATCAACTTCCTACACCTTACGGTTTCTGCCGATACAGCCCGAATAAACTTTCTCCCTCCGCCCGCCCGCCCATCCGGACACCATGGGTGAAAACAATACCCCGACAGCCCTTAAGGGCTGTGCGGTAAAAACAATGTACCTTGAAGTTCGTATTTTTAATTTTTTAATTTTAGATAATACTGTGAGCAGACACCATTTTATTAATGTTTCATATTGATTTTAATATGTACACATACATTGTGGGAATTCACATGTAAATGTGGCTAATGAGAGTCAAAAGAATAATACATCTGTATGGGGCTTTAGTGGAACAACTGGTAGAAAACCAGCACACTGATGAGAATAAAGGGAGAGTAGATGATATTGGCTCCCTTTGATGGCGGAAGGACACAGATGTCATCATCATCACTGACTTCACCTTTTCCTGGAACATCATCCAAGTCATCTACATGCAGCCAGTCAGCGCGGTCTGCTCCACCACAGGATGCCAGGTACATCATGAAATCTTGAGGTAAAACATTCCTGTAATCTGCCAAAGAACTCTTGTAGACAGTGATAGCATCTTCCCCATAGCAAGCATAACGATCAGCAAGCTGTGAAGAGGAAAGCAATATATATATATATATATATGGTTATGCTCATAATCTTTGGTCTTTGTGAAAGGTTTGTAACTAACACATTTAAAACAGTTAAAATGAAGTCAAAGATACTCTTTTGCCACAAAGGTGTTTTTTATGTAATTTGTGGTATGCATTTATTGGCACAATAACTCAAAAGGTTATGGACAAATGTCAATGAAAGGTTGGCAATGTCACAAGGAACAGATGATTAAATTTTGGTGGTCATCTGGATTATCATCTGGATGCAGGAATATTTTAAAGGAATTTTCTTTGCTATTTCACTCATAAACAACATTGGAGGTATAGGCTCTCCAAGTGCTTTTGTTTTCTGCTACTTATTGCTATGTGTAGGAAAACAATGTACAGGTCAAAAGGTCAAATCACTCTTCAGACATAGTGGCCCATATGGCAGACCCGTAATTCTTGTTTCTATAGTAATAATAATAGTAGGACTTATATAGCGCAAAATTGATACAAATCCTCTAATGCGCTTGAGTCCAAGAAGGGAGAGTCCAGGGACAGGCATGGGTCGATATCTAAAAAGCGCCCGCCAGGGTATAACTAAGGTGGGGGGGTATGCCAGCCTAAACAAGTAGGTCTTTAGCTGGCTTCTGAAACCATCTATTGTTTGCTGAGATCTGACAGTCTGTGGCAGCTTGTTCCATTCGGCTGGTGCAGCTACTGCAAAGCCACGCCTTCCTATGTGCTTATTAGGGCGGGTTGAGGAGATAGATAGCCTGTTGCCAAGAGTGAGACTGCTCGATCTTATTAAAGCTGAAAGATACGGGGGCTGTGAAAGATGAATAGCCTTGAATACCAAAAGGTTGTACTTAAACAGGATGCGATGTTGAATTGGGAGCCAGTGGAGTTTTTTTTGTCAAGTCTGAAGATGATGCGGCAAAGAGCATTCTGGACTCTCTGTAGTTTGGCTATGTTGGACTTGCTTACCCCATAGAGTAAAGAGTTACAGTAGTCTAGATGACTACTGACCATAGCGTTTGCCAGAAGTATTGCTGTCTCAACTCCAAGGAATTTGCGAATTCGTCGCAAATCACAAAGATGATAGTAACATGCTCTGCAAACCTTGGCAACTTGATCGTCAAAGGAGTTGTCTGAGTCGAAAATAACACCCAGGTTTTTTACTTCCACCGACGGAGAGATATTGTTTCGGAGGAGTGGAAGAGGAAAATTTGGTGCAAGTGACTCTCTGATGGCTTTTTGACCTATAATGATAAATTCGGTTTTTTCTGGGTTTAGTTTTAGTTTGACACCGTCCATCCATTCCTGTACAGACTTGAGACACTCGGTCAGCTCTTACATGCTACAGTCAAAATTCCTGGAGTCAACTGCTAGGTAGATCTGGGTGTCATCGGCATATAGGTGATGAGTAACATTGAATTTTGAAATAACTTGACTGAGGGGACTAGTGTAGAGGGTGAAAAGGAGAGGACCCAGTACAGATCCTTGGGGGACTCCGAAAGGGAGAATTACCGCCTCAGAGAAACTATCACCTATTTAAATTTTTTGTTTACGGTTTGAAAGATACGATTTGATCCATGACAAAACAGTACCATCTAGACCAAACCAGTCATGCAAGCAGTCATATAAAAGAGAGTGATCAATCGTATCAAACGCTGCTGATAGGTCTAATAATGTTAGGGCCACTGCCTTTCCTGAGTCCACTGAGAGAGCTATATCATTTTGAATCCTCAACCATGCGGTTTCAGTGGAGTGAGAACTCTTATAAGCAGACTGGTTGACATTTAAGAGCCCCTCATGCGAAATAAATTCATTTAGCTGCTTTGCCACCACCTTCTCAATAAGTTTAGATATAAAGCTGAGGTTTGACACCGGCCTGTAGTTTTTGAGGATATTTCTATCAAGGCTTGACTTCTTTTGAAGGGGGGTGACATATGCCATCTTAAAACAGTTGGGGAAACTACCTTCTGTGATTGAATAATTTACAATTTTAGTGATGGGGGTGATGAGAATATCAGCACACTCCTTGACCAGTGACGTCGGAATCGGGTCAAGGTCACATGATTTGGATGGTGAGGACTTTAGAACTTTGAGTAGTTCTTCCTCGGACACAGGTGTGAAAGAGAACAGAGTATTTTTAGTGGGGTCGGGTCTAGTAACTAAAGATGGTGTTGATGACTGCAGTGTGGATCTTATCTTGAGGATTTTGTCATAGAAGAACTTGCAGAAAGTGTTCGCAAGGTCAGTTTTATTGGCGTAGTCTGGGAGAATAGCAGCAGAGGACCTGTGTGAGATCTTTTTGAAACAGTTCCACAGAGCCTTGGGATTTCCTTGGTTTTCAGCCACAATGTTGGAATAATGATTGCATTTGGACTTCTCTAGCAGGAAATTATAGTGGTTGATTGCAGCCTGGTATCGGCTACGATTACTGGCTGAGTTTCACGACGCCATGCCCGCTCATATTTCCTCTTGAGTCGTTTTGCTTTGAGGATGTCACAGTTCATGAAACCAGTCTCGGCATGTCTCGGTATATTTTTCTTCATGATTGGGGCGTGCTTGTCAATAAGGCTTCTCAAAGTATTAAAGTATTGATGACTGAGAAGACTGGCAGTTTTGTACGGGCATCTAATGAGGTCGGATTTCAGGATATCCATTCTAAAATCTGAAATATTTATCTTGTGAATTTTACGGATGGGAACACATTGAAACTTACAGGATTCCCTGACAGGGAAGATAGAGCTGAATATGATTGCCTGGTGGTCTGATAGTCCCCCAATAACTTTGGGACTAATGGCCCAGGAGAAGGAATCCCTCACACATAGAGCATCCCAAATATGACCCTGAATATGTGTGGGTGTATTAACAAGTTGTGTAAAACTGAATTGCTCAAGGATATCATAAAATTTCAATGTCCAGGTGTCGTGTTTATCCAGATGAAAATTAAGATCACCAAGGAGAATATTTTCATAGCCTGATAAAGCAGCACCTTCGAGGAACATGCCAAATTCGTCTAGGAACTGCGACTTTGAGATATTTGGGGGCCTATAGACTACATGAAATATAACATCTTTAGCACCCTCAGTGCTAATCTGAATGGAGATAATTTCAAAAAGCCGGTAACTGTTTTTTGAAACTTGCTCAAAACTCAGGTCCTCCTTGATGAAAAAGCCAACTCCGCCCCCTTTCTTGACATTTCGAGGTACATGAGTGAACTTATAACCAGGAGGTGTGATACTAGAGATAAAACTTTCAGTATCCTCTGGCCTAAGCCATGTCTCAGTGACAGCTATAAGATCAGCAAGAAGCAAGTCAGAGTATTTCTACTCACCTGAATCAGGATGCCAGCCTGTAGCAGGTTTACCTGCTTGGATAGTGTTTATACCCATTGTACTGCTGGCTGAAGAGGGACACATAGGTGTAAAGTAACTCCTGCCGATAGCAGGGTCGGTTGGGAGGGCCTCACCTGTCGATGGAGTAGGGTATTAACTTGTAAAAATTAAATTTACTTAGTAAATTTACAATTTTATTGCGTTAATACATCCTACCCAATGGACAACTGCTGAATAACTACCGCTTGGTCAGTGGCTAAGTTACTAAGGACTTGAATGAACTCACAAAACAATTTTTCAGGCCCAGGTTGACTTAGAATCAAAAATCCTGTAGGCCCATCGGTATCAGTTGGTTACCAGTCGTCCAGTTGTCAGGGGTATACCAATGTTGCAGCCCCCTTCCCCCCTTTTTAACGGACCTGCTCTGAGGTAGGGAAACCGAGGGATGAGTTTAGTCTCAGAAACTAAACTTCCCGAAAGAAGCATGTCACAGTTTTTTTTTGCATTTTATGACATTTTTTGTTACTATGTACAAACTATTTACATATGTACAAATCTCCTCAATAACATGGGCTATTGCTGAGAAGCCACTACTGGGCCCAAATGGTTGAACTCTGAGTCAGACCAAGCCACATCCTTCAGGTAGAATTGTATGCAGGTGTTGTGTGACTTCCAATGGGAGGCCGACAGCATTTGTTCCAAGGAGACTTCTGACTGAAAGGCCTTGGAAGCAGCAAAAGCCCTCACATCGTGGGCTTTGACCGGATGTAAGGTGAGGGCTTCTTGGTTTTGAGAGCGCATAACATAGGATCACAGTCTGCCTGATCCATGAAGAGATAGTGGTAGGGGAGATATCTTTGTTGAAACCTTTTTTGAAGTGGACAAAGATCAGCTCCTTATTCTGCCTGACGTTCTGTCCAATTGGACAGTAGCGCAGGGCTCTGATTGGGCACAGGGACCAATCAGATCTAAGTGACTTATCCAGAGTTGGGGCCATGGCTGGTATAACTACTGGGGTCACACTGTCTGGATGCTCTTTGGCCAGCTGGTTCTTGAGACAGAAAGCTGGGGACGGGGTAAAGAGACACCTTTGACAAATCTGAAAGCCAGGGTCAGGCAGAAAACAGTCTTGAAGGTCAGGTGCTTCAAGAAGCTGGTGCAGCACCAGGGAGAGCATCCAGGAGGGGATGCCCTCTGACCTTTGGGTCTGTCTCTGTGGAAGCAATTCAAATGATGAGTGATATTTGTATCTTTGCTGACATTAATGGGTGAATTCCCCAATTTGTCTGGAATGTCTGATCTTTAGCCATCAATGGTACTTGGCTGTAACATCCTATTCTGGAACAGGTACAATAGGAAGTTGGGTACTGACTTTACAGGGGTGCCTGAAGTCCACCTGATTACTGAGACACCACTTTGTAAAATGGTCCACTTTGCCACATAGACTGATCTGGCTGAACCCCTTTGATGAGCCTCAATCCTTGCTGCCATTGCCTAAGATAAGCCTTGTTCCCTGATAGCTGAGGCTTTAGGAACCAAGAATTGAGATTTACGTTTGACAGATTCCTGTGAGAAGTCTGATTAAAAGGTTGTGTTAACAGGTTGGGCAGGCTGTGCAGGTACAGAGGGATCTAGCTTGACATTGCCACTAGATCCCAGAAGCAAGGCATATTGGGCCAACCTGGGGTAATCAGAATGATTTTCTTGCATGGGTAGTCTAGCAGCTTCACCACCACTTTGCCCACGATGGCTACCAGTGGGAAGGCATATGTGTCCAGATCTTCCCATGGCAGGCTTGTCTGCTACAACATTCAGCCAGCCTGGAATATGTCTGGGTTTGCGAGCAACCTGTTTCTTGAAGATTCTCCATAGAAGAGCACACAGTGAGCAGGACCTCATACCTCCTTCTTTATTTATATAATCCACCACTGTGGTGTTGCCTGTTACCACAAGAACTATCTTATCTGACCAGAAGTCTTGGACCTCTTTCAGGGCCAAGAACGCCATTTTTAGTTCCAAATAATTTATATGCAGCTTGCTTTTTGGAAGGGACCAGGTTCCCCTTGCAGTGTCACTGAGCGCCCCACCCTTCTTTTGATGCACCTGTAAAAATCTGCATGTTTTAGGGGGGTGTTATGGCTGACCTTGAAGCATGTCGTCTTCCTGTAGCCACCAATTTAGCTGTGGATGAAGCGACCTGGGAAGGGGATCACCTTCTCTTGCGATTTTGGTACCCTCCAAATGCCACTGTATGGGCCTCTTGCGGAGTCAGTTGAGACCGGAGACAAGTTTTGTGGTATCTGGCTCTGACAAACCAGTCATCAAGGTATTGGTGGATCCTTTTACCCCTATGACGAGCCATCAGTTTCACCTCCTTGGCTATAACAGTAAACTCTACAGACTGGTCAAATGGTAGTGCTTTGAATTGATAGGTCTGACCCTGGATATGAAATCTTAGGAAGTTCCTTGACTGGGGCTGTATTGGTATGTGGAGCATCCTTGAAGTCTATTGAGGTCACCCACTCCCCTTGTTGTCCAGATGCTTTTCCTGCCTTTAATAAGGGTGGTAGTGAGATGAGCTGGAATGAGAGTGTCCCTTGCTTTCATAGCTAGAAATGTCATCTTTGGCCCACTTTAGAACGCTGTCTGGGAATAACATGGCCATTTGGAGAGGTGCAGCCCTCAGGGTAGCAAGAGTGTAGGGTTTGATGCCAGTCTTTAGATGAGAAAGGTAGGAATGCCGCCTAGCCAAGGTAAGGTTAGCCATAGACACAAAAATAAAGTCACTGAGGTGCTCCATATTTTTGGCCATGGTCAGGCAAATACTCCTATTGAATTCCATCAGATACTGAAGTTCATCAGTTGACTTTTCCGGTAGGATGAATTGGTCCTTGAGTAGACCACCGGACTCAGAGCTGCGGGAAGGGTAACCCTCTACCAGAGTCAAATACAGCTTGCTGAGTTTCTTACAAAGTCACTCATCAGTGGGCATGCAAACTTTTGTAGCTGGTTGCAACTTTGGACCAGTAAAGGGGTTGTCATCTGAGTTTGAAGCAGCAGTGTCCATATCAGGGATGTGTGACCAACCCATGAATGACCAGATCCCCCTCATTGTCTCTTGAAAAGTCTGTTCTGAGAGGGTCTGGTCTGTGTCTGTAGCAGTGACATCCTCATCCTGGTCGGACAACCCACCTTCTCCTGCAAAGATGCTGAGTTCTGGTCAGTCCAAAGTATCACTATCAGAGTCAGTGTCCATATCTGTAACACTCTGTCTCCTAGCCAGTATAGTAGTCGATTTGCTGGGCACCTGTCGCTGTAGAGTACGAGGGTCGGGGCCAGACAAATCTGAAGCTGTTGATCGGTTCACACTCTGAGGTCGGTCCACAGCAGTAGGTCAGTCATTAGGTTGATTCACAGACTGAAGTTGGTCGACCAGCTTGATGAAAGGGTTGGATACCATGATAGAACCAACTGATGGGGTATGCATCAATGTGACCTTGGAGGACTTGGCAAGCTTGTCTGAAGATGACTCGGCTGGTGTACTAGCTGACACTTTGCGTTTTACATCAGAGGAAACAACCTTTTTCTTTTCTTGTGAAACATTTGAACCAGGAGACTTTGGCATCCCCTGGCCATACACAACCCCCACTACCGAAACCGGGGTGAGGTCCT
Source organism: Sabellastarte sp. h YS-2021 (assembly GCA_964017235.1). Classification (NCBI taxonomy): domain Eukaryota; kingdom Metazoa; phylum Annelida; class Polychaeta; order Sabellida; family Sabellidae; genus Sabellastarte; species Sabellastarte sp. h YS-2021. Next base: position 67,892,369 of record OZ024936.1, read on the forward strand.
TGAGGGAGGAACTAGTATCCATAGTAACAGTAGCTTCTGAAGTGTCAGATTTATCAATTCCTGTATTTCTTTCTTAAGTCTGTAATGCGGTGTTGAAAGCTGAGCATGTTGGTTGCTATTAAGTTATTACAGGGAGAAAAGTCATTGCTTGCAACACAGGGATCAGGGCCCTTACCTTTATCATGGCATTGTGCACAAAAACTGTGAGTGTCAAAGGCTGCCATAAGATGACCACAACCTCCTCGTTTTTGTCCTGGAGACGCCATGGTGTATCTAAATAATGACTTTAAATAATGTAAATATGAAATAGCGTTCAAATCTTGCAGAATATCTACAAAAAGCTGCAACTTCTGAGAGCTGACAAAAATCTGTCAGTACAGTACACACGCCAAACTAAAAAGATGCTATGATGTCACACTGTCACAGGAAGAAAGTATGATGTGCCACCTGGCGAATGCACACTACTTAAGTGGCTTGCCTGTGATTACACAGGACAACCTTTTCTGTCGTTTGGCAGGCTGATTTGTGCTGACCGGATTAGCAATTGTCCATTGGGTAGGATGTATTAACGCAATAAAAACGATGTTTGATAAAGTGTGTTTCATATAAGTCAAAGCATGATAACACAGGAAAAAGTCTTACCCTATTTTGTAATCAGTAGTTCAAAGTGGCTAAATATAACTATAAAACTATAAAAGGGATTTAATAGATTTCTAAACACTTCAAAGTGGCTATAAAAATAGTTTACCACTGGTTAATCTTTTGTCCATATGGAAGAAAGTGAATATTTTCCAGTTGTGAATATATCACAACACAAGACAGTGCTTTAACTCTAATGGCCAATGTCATACCAACATAAAAATATAGCCATATTGTGATGCCACTTTGTTTCTCACTGATGATGTCTCTATGTCTACTCACCTGTTCAAACAGTTCCTTGCAACCATCGTAACATACTGAGCCGGTGCTGTCACAATGCTGTGCCATTAATGGGTACCACACACGCCAGAATTCACTGGTTGCATTGAAATCATATGCTGCCGTGTAAAAACAAGGTCCAATTTTATCTACACCAGCAATCTTCTCACCACAAAATGCAACCTGTACAGATACAAATAGAAAAATTGTTTTACAAGTAACAGGTAACACATATATCTGACTTCTGAGCTGGCTCTATTTTGTTCTGTAGCCTGACTCTTTGTTTGATATCCCTGGTTGGTTTACAATTATTGATGGGGCTGTTGGGCTTAAAAGGTTGTGACATCTAATGATTAGATTCAAACAACACTGTATTGGACATATGTCAAAGTTGGGCTAAGATCATATTAGGATAGATTTCAGTGAGAGGAAACAATCATATCTCTGAGAACCAAGTGACTCAATACTAAACATATTACACCCGTGGAAACAAAGACAAACAATTTGATGAGATTTTCATCACAGATATAAAATATGTTGCAAATTAAATATAAAAAAGTAAAAAAAACCTAGAAAAAGGTTTTTGCTAACAAAAACAAGTGGACCGGATGGAGACTTGAGTTAATAAAGCTGTAGTAGTTGTAGCATGAGACTGTAAGGAGAACGTAAGACTTCACTGTGTTTGGTATCTAATGGAAAACTGGATTATCTAAAAACTGTATCAGTTGCAGTATTAGACTGTAAGAAGAATGTGAGCTTTATTGTGTTTCATAGTGTGGTGTATCTTTTTGCTGTAAATTTGGGATCGTAAATTTTTTCCAGGAGATATTTAATCCTAGATTTATAATAATAAAGATGCATTGTAGTAAACTATAATTGGCTATAGATAGGGACATTCATATGTTGTATATCTTTGAGGCATTTTCTGCCTCTGAAAATTCATTGCTATTTAATATTTTTATAAGATAAATATGCTTAAGATAATTGTATATATGAAATCCTTTATTGTTCCATTGTAAAAAAAATATGCAAAGCCATGCTGTCAGATGTTATTGTTAACACTTTTAATTCTATTCTATATCTGAATATCATGAAAGCCCAAGGTTTTTACATATTATTAAGGCTTTTTACATTCTCTCAAAACAGACAAGGCATTCTTTCCACTAGTGATGGGAATCGCTTCCAAGTTACATGGTCGATTAATCATCCATTTTTCCGAGCGATGATCGAACCACAATCTATTTCATTTTTGGTTATGTCAAAAAAACACATTCCGGAATTAAGTATATGTCAAGGCGGTAGGAATAATGGTGTTCCGACGTTTAGAATATACCAAAAAAACTCACTTCCTGTAAATATGGCGGTACATATAAACAAACCCAAAATTCGTTATATATCTGCTGATTTATTAAGGAAACTGCAGAGAATATTTATAAAATCATGTAGATGCATAAAGAAGGGTAACTAAATATTATGAAATTTTCATTGATAATGATGAATCGATGGACAGTACTTCCAGATCAATCATCGCTACTACAGTGAATTTCGACCAACCATTTGATGTCTGTAGACAATCGTTCTACCACTACTGTCCACAAGGGTAGTCTGCCATTAACATAAAGATAAATGTCCTGGTTTGAATTGTTTACCCCCAAAAAGATTTACTCTAGGCATATCCCTTAATGAAAAGAAATGAATACATATCGATATCCCTTTTTAACTTTCAGTGTGCAGACACGCACACACACACCCTGACCCCCAGATGTTAACAAATGTATAGACTTGACTTCTTTCAGAAGATAAGATGACTGAAAAAACACTTTCTGTGACTGGGGGCACAGTGGGTCCTCCAAATATATATCACACAAAAGCAAATACAGAGTTGGAGGAGACAAACAGAGAAGGTATTCATTTCATCTTCAGTTAGCTGAAGATACATAAATAGTGTACAAGAATAACTTTATGAGAAAGTGTTTTTTCAGTCATCTTATCTTCTGAAAGAAGTCAAGTCTATACATTTGACCAATTTACATAGTGTATGTGAATAAGTAGCTAGATGAACAACTCCTGCTGCTAAATAAATGCTGAATTAATTAAAGCTTTTTTCCAAAAAAGTAAACATCATATCCACACAGTTCCACAAGAATGGAATCAGAAGAATGTGGGATTTTTGTAATGTGCCTTAAATTTATATTATATGAACACTGATCAGCTACAATATATTAACAAGAGTGAAGTGGTTGGCCTTCACCCAACCACCAAGTCGAATCTTAGGACAGCACTGGGTGTTGAAATCTGTAAACTCTGTATTATCACCCGCATTTGGAAACCGCTATCAGGGAAGTTTTCAGATTTGTGTCACGAGATGGGTATTTGTAGTGACGTGATGTGAAAGGTTTACAAATATAAAGGGTCTGTAGATGCGCAGTTTTACAAGGCTGGTTTAAGATGAAAACCCCTAGCACGGACTTGCCTCATTAATATTAATAAGCAAACATGCGCAGTCACGGCAGTTCTTTGGGGGGGTTTCCCCGACAATATTCTACAAGGCTGGTTTAAGATGAAAACTACCAGCATATATCCTGTTCGCGGACTTGCCTCATTAATATTAATGAGCAAATATGCGCAGTCACGGCAGTTCTTTGTGGGGGTTTGGTGACAATATTTTACAAGGCTGGTTTAAGACGAAAACTACCAGCATATTTCCTGTTCACGGACTTGCAGTTTGAAATTTGATTTTTAAATGAGAAGACATATTTCAATTTTCAAGCGTGGATATAATAGTACTGTATATGGATATTTTACAGAAGCAAATTGTAAGTATTCGTGTGTTGTTTCCACAATATTACAATAGCCACAATGAGCGATAATAGGGAGACACCGATTATGCTATAGTTTACCGATGAAGTATTCTAGGACATGCAAAAGCGCCTTCAAGTGGTTGAATGTAAAACTACAGAGTTTGAATATTTTCATTGTCACTGCCAGAGGTGTCCTCGATTTTGATTGGCTAAACGAAAAATGTATAGTACTACCGTGACGTCACTTCATTCATTAATTTCTTTGCGGTTTATTTGTTTGACAAATAATAGAGTACACGTAGATGCGCAGACAGCAATTTTACATTAACAGTGACTGCGTGATAAACCAGCAGACAAATAAATTAATTGGGGTTTTACGGCTAGAAACCACCAGACGAAACGGTTAAAAAAGACTCGTTCGAGTAGGCCATAACAATGGGTAAAACAATAGTTTCTAGGACATCCGGGACTTTACAGAAAGCCAGACGTAGTGCTAGACATGCTTTTTACTTCATAAAATATAACTTAATAAAGGCATTAAAAATCTTCAAAATGGCAGAGTGTATAATATACACTTAAATGTACAGATATGTGAAGAAATATTATGCAGAATTTGATATTTAAGGGCTTAAACGGCCAATTTAAAATCGTGGCAGCAAATCAGTACATAACTCGAATCAAAGATTCGACTAATAACCACACCACTGCATGCTAAATGCCATAACTTCAAAAACACTAGGAGGTTAGCTTTGCCATATAACAGAAATTTTGTTTGAAGTATACATGTGGCAGGTGTGGTTTTAAAAAGTCTTAAAATAAATGAGGAGGGAGCAAAAACTATATATTTATTATCATGTTAAGTTGCCCAAAGTCTCTTAAATACAGGAATTGTAAATAAAAAGGTCATTAGAAGTCTTCCTTAAACTTAATCAATGTGTCAGGTTAAACTGATGTCATTGAACAGTAAGTCAGTTGGGAGCTGAAAACCCTCGTTTTTAATTCAAGATGGCCATGGCTGTACTTGTATTGGAACTCCAAGGTGGAAAGAAAATAAGAATGTTCCTATTTTCATATTTAATAAGTGTGCAAAATTTAACTGAGGTCAGCTGAACAATACAATAGCTGGAGATTAAAAACTCCATAATTTCACTGCAAGTTGGCCATAACTTCATTCATGTTTGGATGTTAAGGTGACCATAAAATAAGAATGTCCCTTTTGTCATCCTTTATAAGTGCATAAAGTTTAGCTGAGGTCACTTGAACAATAAGGTAGCTGGAGGCTGAAAACTTCCTTTTTGCACTGTAATGTGACCATAACTTCATTCATATTGTGACTTTAAGGTGACCATAAAATGATAATGTCCCTTCTGCTAACCTTTATAAGTTTTATTTTAAAAAAATAAATATTAACTGACCTTAAGGGTGAAAACTCTACATTTTAAGTTTAAGATGGCCATAACCTCATTAATATTTAAATCGTAAGGGTCTTCTTTCGATCTACTTCAATATCAATATACGTTAGATATGGAAAAAGAAAGAGGCCAGATGGCTTTATTCCAATTTTATGACTTTAGGGGGACCATAGCTCCAATTATATTTACAGTTTAAGGTCACCATAAAGTCAGGATAATCCTTTGGTAAATCTTAGTATATATGCCAAGTTTGGTTGAAAACAGTCAAAAACTAAGTGAACTGGAGGGCTAAAACCCCATTTTTGACATTAAGGTGAACTTAAGATTACAAATACAGGGCTAAAACTTTGGCATGTGAAAGATTTTCAAAAAGTAGCTGAATAATTTATTTCAACAAAATGCTGAAATCCAGACAGTCCTTGAGATACACACCAAGTAGCAATTTTTTAAAAATTTACGAAAATATAATGCCTTCCATTCAGGCATCTATGGTTTGATTGATCAGAAAATTCTTTCTGACCTGCAGATTTAGGTCTAGAATGTACCTGATAAATTTCATAGCACAGGTGTGTGTGGTTTTTTTTCTGAAACGCAATGACAGGGTGTTTTTGAAAAATGCTTAAGGTTACATTAAGTAAAGCTTAAGGTCTGCCCAAAGTGTCCCAAAAATTTTTCCCGCCCCTATAGTTTTAAAGAAAGATAAGAAGGAAAGAAAAAATTTTAAAGCCCAAGAAGTTATTCAAGGGAGACCATAATCCTGCGGCAACGGCGGTGATCAGTTGAACTTGCGTGAAAACAAATAAGCGGCCCGTGAGGGCGGCTTAATTAAATTGAAGACACCTTTATATACATTACTGTGTAATATCACCCAAATGATATGGGTACTTGAAAAGAAATCTGATAAACAGTGAAGTTGAAATTGTACTCAACACGAAGACAAATAGTCATAAAATTATTGCATATATAAAATTAAGTTTTTTGTCCAACTTCAGGTTGTAGAAATATTTAGTTTTAATTGAGATATGAGATTTAAGTGATGTTTACATATATCTCCTCCATGCTAAGCCTCTCTACAAAAGGGTCACGGTTGGTTACCTTTTGGATTTTTAGCTTGAGCATGTTTTCTTTTGTTGGTTAGTAAAATGATGGATATTCTGCATTATTTGTGTGTGTCATTGATAACTTAAAGCAAACTGTTTTATCTTTTGGATTCATTCATGGTTGACATTTTGACCTATATGTCCACAGGCATGCCAATGAATTTGAGAACATCCCATTGTTGATATTGGGATACTATAAAGATATAGATCAGAACCAAGCTTACCACTGAACCAACTTCTTTTATCTCATTCGTTTTGAATGATCTAACTCTGCATTCTGAGCTTTTTGTATACAGTACTCTAGGTAAAGGGGTTTTTCATTCTAACAAGTGTCATCCTTTGTGTTTTATGTAATAATTGACTGAAGTAACTATAGAAATGCTGAATACATACTCCTCCATCATCACCAAAACAGTCTGAATGGTTGGCTTGCAAGGGATAGTACTGGACTATAAGCAGACACATTTCATCAGATGTAGCCAAACCTGTAAATGAGAAAAAACTATAAATACTAGCGGCACATATTGCTCAGAGAATTTGGTGATTTTTTAGAAAATTAAGTTGGATAGTTTGGGTGGTAAATGAACAAAACTGCAGAGGACGAAACCCCGGAGGACAAAACCATGGAAAAATCTGGGCACTGGCACAAAACCCTGGAGTTCATTTTCAGGGGGGTGGACAGAACCCCAGACATTTTTTACGTTTACTTTTCGTGAAATTTATTCTATTTAAGATTGTTAAATCTGTGGGTATTACATCATTCTGTCTTATCATCTTTCATTATTATAAAAGACCTGAGCAGACTAAAAAAGTTTATTTTTTATGGAATTTATGTTTTTGATATTTGTCTTTTCCATTGAAGGCAGCTGCCTGAGTAGTCTAAAATAATAGAATAAGCTTTTCTATCTTATCATCTTTGATTATTATAAAAGACCTGAGCAGAGTAAAAATGTTTAAAAGGCAATAATCACATCTTTATTCTTCCTGCCTGAGCACACTTAATTTATTTATTTGGGATTTTACGTCGCTTTCAACACTGTACAGGTCATATCACGACGGGTAGTTGGAAGGGCAGAGGAAACCAGTACATAGAGTTCGTTAGGGTTCTGTACTGTAAACTGCCGACCAACGGTAAGCAACTACCAGCTTTCCCACTTGAGGCCGTTCCGGGAATCGAACCCCGGCCTCAGAGGTGGGAGGCGAGAGTGTTACCACTCTGCCACCGTGGCCCCTGAGCACACTTAAAAATTCCTTTAGACTTGCACTGAGTCACCATAAAAGGTTTGGAAAGATTTGCAATTATCTTTTGGAAGACTTAAAAAGCTTAACTCTTATTACTTTTCAGTTAATTTCAATCAAGAGGTCAGGTAATCTTTGTACAAATAGATGGTATGGGAAGTGTCTTAACATTATACATCACTTGTGTTGTATTGAAAAGTGATGGAGGTAATAAGAAATGATAAAGCAGGGATAAAATTTTGCAAATTTAATAAGTAAATTAAATTTTTATAAGTTAATACCCTATCCAATGGACAATATGCTAAACCGGTCGGCGCAGACCGGCCCGCCAAACGTCAGAAAAAGACATCCTGTGTTTCCACCGGCTAAAAATTTAATTTACTTATTAAATTTGCAATTTTATTGCGTTAATACATCCTATCCAATGGACAATATGCTGAATAACTACCGCTTGGTCGGCGGCTAAGTTACTAGGGACTGATGCGAACTCAGAGAATAACTAACAACTCTAAGCCTAGGTCAATTTAAGGTTATCAAGACCCTTAAGGCTATAGTCGGTCAACAGAAACCGGTTAACCGGTCCAAACCGACTCGCCTCCCCCCCCCCCTTTTTTAACAGACCTGCTCTGAGGTAGGGGAAGAGAGGGATGAGTTCAGTCCCAAGGAAATAAACCTCCCGAAGGAAGCACATCTGATTTTTTTTTTGATGCTTCTTAACTATATATACACTATATACATATGTACAGATCTCCTCCCCGGCCTGGGTTACTCGTGGATCTGCTGAGCAGCCACTACAGGACCCAGGTGATAAAGCTCAGAATCAGCCCATGCCACATCCTTCAGATAAAATTGTGTGAAGGTGTTATGTGACTTCCAGTGGCAGGCCGACAAGATCTGTTCCAAGGAGACCCCCGATTGGAAGGCCTTGGAAGCAGCAAAGGCTCTGACATCATGGGCTTTAACCTGATGTAAAGTGTGGGCCTCTTGGTCTGAGAGTTCATAACATAGGATCACAGTCTGTTTGATCCATGAGGAGATCGTGGCGGATGAGATATCTTTGTCGAACCCTTTCTTGAAGGAGACAAAAACTAATTCCTTATTCTGCCTGATGTCTGAAGTCCTGTCCAAGTAGTAGCGCAATGCTCTGACTGGACAGAGGGACCTGTCAGACTTGAGGGACCTGTCCAGTGTCGGGGCCAGGGCTGGTATAACCACTGGGGCCACGCTGTTCGGACCCTCTTTGGCCAGCTGATTCTTGGAAAGAAAGCTGGGAGATGGGTACAGAGACACCTTAGACCAGTCCAACTGGTGTCTGATGTTCTTACTTTGCCAAGCATGAATCTCACTTCTGCGTTTGCCTGAACCCAGGGCTAAGAGGAAAACTGTCTTGAAGGTCAAGTGCTTCGAGGAGGCCTCCTTAATTGGCTCAAAGGGAGCCTTTGGTAACTGGTGTAAAACCAGAGATAGGTTCCAGGAGGGGATACCTCTTCTGCCCTTGGGTCTGTCTCTATGGAAACTATCCAAGAGACGGGTGAGATTTTCATCTTTGCCGATGTTGAGAGTTGAATTTCCCAGTTTATCAGCAATGGCAGACCTGTAGCCATCAATGGTGCTGGGCTGTAATTTCCTTTCCTCAAAAAGGTACATAAGGAAATCAGCAACTGACTTTACAGGTGTCCTGAAGTCCACCTGATTTGTGATGCACCACTTTGTAAAAATGGCCCACTTTGCCTCATAGACGGATCTGGTTGATCCTCTTTGAGGAGCCTCAATTCTTGTTGCCACTGCCTCAGAGAAACCCTGCTCCTTGATAGCTGTGGCTCTAGGAGCCATGCATGGAGACTTAAGTTTGTCAGACTTCTGTGAGAGGTCTGATTGAAGGGTTGAGTCAGTAGGTTTGGCAGTTGAGGCAAGAGTAATGGGATCTGGCTGGACATTTCCACTAGGTCCCAAAACCATGTCATGTTGGGCCACCCCGGGGCAATAATGATCAGCCTCCGGTATGGGGAGTCCTGCAACTTCTCCACCACTTTGCCTAATATTGTTGTCAGTGGGAAGGCGTATGCGTCCAGATCTTCCCATGACAAACTGAGTGCATCCACTGCAGTGGCCATGGGATCCGGAACTGGTGACACGAACAGGGGCACCTTGTTGTTGAATCTCGTAGCAAAGAGATCTATCTGAGGCCGGTGCCACCTGCTGCACAGGGCTTGAAAAACCTCTGGAAGGAGGGACCATTCTGTTTGAATAGTCTGTCCCAATCTGGACAGTTTGTCTGCCACCACATTTAGGCGGCCGGGAATATGTCGGGCCTTCAGAGTCACTTGTCTCCCGGTACAGATTACAGGTCAAGATTCTCCAAAGTAGGGCACAAAGTGGGCCCGACCTCATGCCTCCCTCCTTGTTGATGTAGGCCACTACTGTGGTATTGTCAGTTGCTATAAGAACCATTTTGCCCGTGCATAGCTTTTGGAATTCTTTTAGAGCCAGAAAGACTGCTTTTAGTTCCAAGTAATTTATATGCAGTTTGCTTTCCGGTAGTGACCAGGTTCCTCTGGCAATGGACTCGTTTAAGTGAGTGCCCCACCCTTCTTTTGATGCGTCTGTAAAGATTTGCAGAGCATGTTGCATAGGGTGTAATGGCTGGCTGGTGAGGACGTTGTCTTCTTTCAGCCACCATTGCAAATGAGGATGTAGCGATCTGGGTAGAGGGATCCATTTTTCCAGGGATTCCGGTATTCTCCAATTGCTTTTGAGATGCCATTGAATGGGCCTCATGTGTAGTCTGCCCAGGTGAACCTGTTTTTCTGTGGCTGTCAGTAGCCCTATCAGGGACATAAATTCCCTTACCGAACAGGCCGGTAGGGAGATCAGAGCCAGTATTTTGTCCTGAAGGTTTTGCCACCGGTCCGGTGTCGGTCGAACCCGACCGTACTGGAGGTGGAATTGGTAACCTACGAAGTTGAAAATCTGCTTGGGTTTCAGCTCCGACTTTTCTACATTCACCAGCCAACCTAGACGTTGGCACATTTTTAGTAGGATCTGTGTATGCTGGAGACAGACCTCTCACCAACCAGTTGTCTAGGTACTGGTGGATCCTTATACCGTTGTGAATGGCCATCAGCTTCACCCCCTTTGTTATAATAGTGAACTCCATGGGAGCCGTGGACAGACCGAACGGCAGTGCTTTGAACTGGTAGGTCTGCCCCTGGATATGAAATCTGAGATACTTCCTGGACCGTTCCTGTATTGGAATGTGGAAGTAAGCGTCCTTGAAGTCTACGGAGGTCACCCATTCTCCCTTTTGGAGAGATGTTCTGATGGTTTCCGGTGTCTCCATCTCGAATTTTTCTGTTTGAGGAAAAAATTCAGATTGCTTAGGTCTAAGATCGGTCTCCACTTGTTTTCGGGCTTCGGGACTAAAAATAGTCGGTTGAAGAAACCTAGTGAGACCTTTTTGTGGACCAGTTCTATGGCATTGTTGTCCATAAGCTGATGTAATGCCTCTAACAGTTTGAGGTTTCTGTGAGGATTGCCATAGCAGCTTATGACTGTGGGAGTCCTTAACAAGTTCGGCCGGATCCGAAAGGGGAGGGTGTAGCCCTCTTTCAAGATTTGAACCACTTTCGGTCCGGCACCCAGATCTAACCAGTTTTTCCAAAACTTTTGAAGTCTGGCCCCTACAGGCAGATTTGTGACAACATTTGGAGCATTTAAGACAGGATTTACATAAGACAATGGAATGACACAAGAAACACTTTTCACAGGTTTTAATATATCTTTCTTGTAAAGACAACCTGCTGTCCCGGGACTTATTTCGTTCTTTTGAGAATGCCCGGGAGCAGTATGAGCAAAATGAACAACATCGAGCTTTGCATTTAAACAAGTGTCTATTGTCTCTCCTGTAGGGCTCCCGGTCAGCAGCAGAGGCTTCAACTGAGTTACACATTGATTGTCATTTACGCTGCTGCTGACCCTTGGCCGGTCGGGATGAGTACTGGTGTCTGCCCTTCTGTTTCCTACGCTGAGTATGGGACCGATTCTTCCAAGCCAGCCTCTCTTGGCGACTGTCCGTTTTGGAGTCCTGCCTCTCATAGGGGTGATACCTCCTTCCCTTGTAGACTGAACTGGACCGACCCTTATCAAAACCAGTAATGTCTTCCTCCGCCCTCTTAACAACACTGTCCGGGAACAAGGTGTCCAACTGGAGTGGGGCGGTACGTAAGGCATGTAGAGTGTCGGCTTTTACACCGGCCTTGAGATAGGCTAAGTAGGAATCGCGTCTAAGCAAGGTGGTGTTGGCCATATTAACAAAGACAAACTCCGTCAAGTGTTCCATGGATTTCGCCATGGCCTGGCACACACTAGAGTTAAAATCTTGAAGAAATTGGAGTTCGTCTACTGCTGATGACACTTTGGTTGCTGTCTTTCCCTTGGATTCTACTCTGATGGCTTTTAGCTGAGTGTTCATATTCTCCTGGATTTTCAACAGACACCGGTTAAAACTGGCTGCGTGATTGCAAATTACAGTGGATTCACGTGCAGACCTCTCCCACTTGCGCAGACTTTCCTGAGAGATGAGGCGTGACATGGGAGGAGAAGTAGCGATATCGGCCTGTAGAGCTATCCTGAGATAGGTGCTGTTCAGTCTTGAAGCCCCAGTATGCCAAGAGGAGACAGTTTGGTCCGAGTCCTTCTTAGGGTTGGGATGAAAACCGTACCACTTTTGCTGTGACTTAGAGGGGCGAACAAACTGATCCCGCAAAAGTCCTGCTGCCTCAGAAGTACGGGTAGGATACCCCTGGGCCAGTGTAATGTTCAGTTTGGCCATCTTCCGACACAGCCATTCGTCGGTCGGTAAGTTGACAGACGTCTTGCACGGTGTGTGCAACTTGGGTCCCGCGAACGGGTTATCCTCTGAGGTAGTAGCACTGGAATCCGTGTCTGGTATGTGATTCCATCCCATAAAAGATCTGATCCCCCACATGGTTTCTCGGTAGGATTGCTCTTCGGACAAAGATTGTTCCTGATCAGATAGGTTAGCTTCCTGATCGTCCGACAATTCACCTTCTTCCGGTAGGATGTCCAGGGGGTCGGTCTGATGACAGAGAGTCGGAGTCAGAATCACTAGAAGAGAGGGATTCCTTGCGGGAGACATCAAAGGCAGTAGATAACTGTCTGTGAACAGGGACCGACGTAGCAGGGTCCGGTTGAGCAGAACATGAGGCCTTGGCACCTGACTTGTGATGAGATGAGTCGGTGGCCGGTGATTCCACAGCAGGGTCGGTGGGTTGAGAGGCTGGTTTAATAAATGGGTCGGTCCGGACCATATTTGCTGGTGGAGCATGGGGTGGCGTAACTTTCACTGTACTGAATACAGGGTCCCGTGGGGGATCCAAAGTCTTAGCCAATAGCAAGGCTTCCAGCCGGTTAAATCTGTCCGACCACTTCTTATCAAGGTCGGCAAACCTTGTGTCGGTAGAGGAGGTGGTAGATTTGCCCTGGTCGGTTGAAGAGCTTGGTGGTCGGCTGGAGGTAGACTTGGCCGGCTTATCTGACTTGGTCGGCTTATCAGACTTGGTTTTAGTAGTATGCTTAGCCTCAGCCTTCTTTGCTTTCTTCTCCACCGGTCCACTCAAACCAGAAACACCAGAGGTGCTTTGGCCATCCACGACCCCCACTACCGACACAAGTGCCGGGTCCACGAGGGTGGGACTGAGAGTGTCTGATCCTTTAAGAGGCGTAGATGACTTGGCTTCTTTCTTCTCTTTTTTAAGCTTGTACGAGGGGGTGGCAAGCTGATCCTTCTGTTCTTGGGTTAAGTCGTCACAGTGCGCGCATGGAGCAGGTGGAGTTTTGATACAGGGGTCCGAGCCCTTCTTCTTGTCTCTACACCTCGCGCACACAGAGTGATGGTCAAACGCTGCCATCATATGTCCGCATCCCCCCCGACGTTGACTAGGAGAAGACATAATGGAGTAACAGAAAATGTGAGGAAGTGATTCAACGGTTGTATAAAACACAGCACTTCTATAAACTCACAACGTTCCAGAGAACTTGAGAACTCCAAAAAGGTCTATAACATGTGAGGAAGTGATTCGCAAAGTTATAAAATTCAGCACTTCTTCCAACTCACAAAACATCCAAATAATAGTACAATTTCCAAAAATCGTTCAAGCAGTGCATGCGCCAAACAAAAAAGATGCTATGACGTCAGCTTGTCTAGACAGGAAGGAAGTACGACACGCCACCTGGCGAGTGCAGTGTGAGGACCGGCCAGCCGGTGGAAACACAGGACGTCTTTTTTTGACGTTTGGCGGGCCGGTCTGCACCGACCGGTTTAGCATATTGTCCATAGGATAGGATGTATTAACGCAATAAAAATGTATTTTTCTGGGGTTTTGTCCTCCGAGGTCTTGCTCTCTGGGCTTTTGTTCACCATTCAGTTTGGGTTCCTCATACTTGTTTTCAAAGGCAAACATTTTTGTAAAAAACTATTTTTTGTAGCCCATAATATAAGCTATTACAAGATCAATTTTGTTCAGAACAATGTTTTTGTGTGATGCGCCTTAGAGTCTGTCTTTTGACAGAGATTAAGTGCTATAAAAGTGCTACTAGAATTAGAATAACTACATAGTTAGACTTGCTGTATGCTCAGAGTAATAAGAAAATTTCCTATCTCTGAGATAGTTCTATGAAATAGCACCAGAGATGCCTGTACCCCACAGCCTGGAGAAATAACACTAAAAACTGGTGTAGGGAAGAATGCCCATTAGGAAGAATGTCCATCAGGTACTATGCCCATCAGGAAGTTTGCCCATCACCGATTTTTCCAATGGAAAATCGCCCATCAATTTTTTTATCCATCAGTTTTTTGTTACTTAAAACCTTATTTATTTAAGGACAATTGCTACTAAATACTTTCAACGGTAAAAATTTTACCAAAATTTTAAAATAACTTCATCTTGGTGTTTTATACCCAGAAGACTGAAAAAAGAACCGAGGGTCACCGTTGAAACTTTTTTTTTTTTGAAGCAAGAAGCTGATTCTTAATTTTTCAGATTTTGCGTAATTTGTGTATAGCTGCAGTAAGAAAGGACTATACATAACATTTTGTAATATTTTCATTCTATGTTTCATTAACTTTTAATATGACGTAATACCATAGGTCACATCAAGCTTTACAAAAAATAAAAAAAAATAACTAGAGGATCGCTCGCAAAAAAAAAGATAATGTTTTTGCATAGCAAAAACAAAGCGTCCCGAAAAGGATATAAAGGTGAGTGCTAAAGTATTAAGAAAATGCTTCGTTTCTAGCCTTATACTGTTGTGGCAACCAAAGTCAGCGCAGTCTGCTCTATCTAGCACGGTTTTCAAGATATAAGCATTTTTGTGTTTTGCAAAAAATTAAAAAATGTCCGCTATATTTGGCGAGACAAAAATATTTTGAAAATTGGCATGGCTACTCTGCAGAGATACCCAGCACGTCAAAAATGTTGAGTTCGCTCCATATAGCACGGTTTTCGAAATATAAACATTTTTGTGTTTTGCAAAAACTTTGAAAATTTAAAATGGCCACCATTTTTGGGGAGACAAAAATTTTTGTCAAGACCACTGCCGCGGTGTGTATCTCCCGCCGAGCATTGAAGGAGAAGAAATAGCTTTTCCGAGATATTCACAATTTTTCATTTTCGTGTGTGAAAGCTCTTCCAAAAGTAGGTGAAGGAGTTATTTGAGAAAAATTGGCTATCTGCAATACTATTAAGAGATAATTCACATTTACTCATTTTGAGTAGGTGAATAATTAGCTATGGGTCTGAAACTTCACCATGTGAAAGCTCTCCCACAAGTAGATGAATGAGTATTTGATAAAAATTGGGTATCCGCAATACTTTTAGAGATAATTAGCATTTACTCATTTTGAGTAGGTGAATAAATACCTATGGGTCTGAAACTTCACAGAGTGAAAGCTCTCCCAAAAGTAGGTGAATGATTTATTTGAGTAAAATTGGCTCTCTGCAATACTTTTAGAGATAATTCACATTTACTCATTTTGAGTAGGTGAATAATTAGCTATGGGTCTGAAACTTCACCAAGTGAAAGCTCTGCCAAAAGTAGGTGAATGAGTTATTTGAGAAAAATTGGCTCTCTGCAATACTTTTAGAGATAATTCGCATTTACTCATTTTGAGTAGGTGAGTAATTAGCTATGGGTCTGAAACTTCACAGAGTGAAAGCTATCCCAAAAGTACATGAATGAGTTATTTGAGAAAAATTGGCTATCTGCAATACTTTTAGAGATAATTCGCATTTACTCATTTTGAGTAGGTGAGTAATTAGCTATGGGTCTGAAACTTCACCAAGTGAAAGCTCTCCCAAAAGTAGGTGAATGATTTATTTGAGAAAAATTGGCTATCTGCAATACTTTTAGAGATAATTCGCATTTACTCATTTTGAGTAGGTGAGTAATTAGCTATGGGTCTGAAACTTCATCAAGTGAAAGCTCTCCCAAAAGTAGGTGAATGAGTTATTTGAGAAAAATTGGCTATCTGCAATACTTTTAGAGATAATTTGCATTTACTCATTTTGAGTAGGTGAGTAATTAGCTATGGGTCTGAAACTTCACCAAGTGAAAGCTCTGCCAAAAGTAGGTGAATGATTTATTTGAAAAGAATTGGCTATCTGCAATACTTTTAGAGATAATTCACATTTACTCATTTTGAGTAGGTGAATAATTAGCTATGGGTCTGAAACTTCACCAAGTGAAAGCTCTGCCAAAAGTAGGTGAATGAGTTATTTGAGAAAAATTGGCTCTGTGCAATACTTTTAGAGATAATTCGCATTTACTCATTTTGAGTAGGTGAGTAATTAGCTATGGGTCTGAAACTTCACAGAGTGAAAGCTCTCCCAAAAGTAGGTGGATGAGTTATTTGAGAAAAATTGGCTATCTGCAATACTTTTAGAGATAATTCGGATTTACTCATTTTGAGTAGGTGAGTAATTAGCTATGGGTCTGAAACTTCATCAAGTGAAAGCTCTCCCAAAAGTAGGTGAATGAGTTATTTGAAAAAAATTGGCTATCTGCAATACTTTTAGAGATAATTCGCATTTACTCATTTTGAGTAGGTGAGTAATTAGCTATGGGTCTCAAACTTCACCAAGTGAAAGCTCTGCCAAAAGTAGGTGAATGATTTATTTGAAAAGAATTGGCTATCTGCAATACTTTTAGAGATAATTCGCATTTACTCATTTTGAGTAGGTGAGTAATTAGCTATGGGTCTGAAACTTCACCAAGTGAAAGCTCTGCCAAAAGTAGGTGAATGATTTATTTCAAAAGAATTGGCTATCTGCAATACTTTTAGAGATAATTCACATTTACTCATTTTGAGTAGGTGAATAATTAGCTATGGGTCTGAAACTTCACCAAGTGAAAGCTCTGCCAAAAGTAGGTGAATGAGTTATTTGAGAAAAATTGGCTCTCTGCAATACTTTTAGAGATAATTCGCATTTACTCATTTTGAGTAGGTGAGTAATTAGCTATGGGTCTGAAACTTCACAGAGTGAAAGCTCTCCCAAAAGTAGGTGAATGAGTTATTTGAGAAAAATTGGATATCTGCAATACTTTTAGAGATAATTCGCATTTACTCATTTTGAGTAGGTGAGTAATTAGCTATGGGTCTGAAACTTCACCAAGTGAAAGCTCTCCCAAAAGTAGGTGAATGATTTATTTGAAAAAAATTGGCTATCTGCAATACTTTTAGAGATAATTTGCATTTACTCATTTTGAGTAGGTGAGTAATTAGCTATGGGTCTGAAACTTCATCAAGTGAAAGCTCTCCCAAAAGTAGGTGAATGAGTTATTTGAGAAAAATTGGCTATCTGCAATACTTTTAGAGATAATTCGCATTTACTCATTTTGAGTAGGTGAGTAATTAGCTATGGGTCTGAAACTTCATCAAGTGAAAGCTCTCCCAAAAGTAGGTAAATGAGTTATTTGAGAAAAATTGGCTATCTGCAATACTTTTAGAGATAATTCGCATTTACTCATTTTGAGTAGGTGAGTAATTAGCTGTGGGTCTGAAACTTCACCAAGTGAAAGCTCTCCCAAAAGTAGGTGAATGATTTATTTGAAAAGAATTGGCTATCTGCAATACTTTTAGAGATAATTCACATTTACTCATTTTGAGTAGGTGAATAATTAGCTATGGGTCTGAAACTTCACCAAGTGAAAGCTCTGCCAAAAGTAGGTGAATGAGTTATTTGAGAAAAATTGGCTCTCTGCAATACTTTTAGAGATAATTCGCATTTACTCATTTTGAGTAGGTGAGTAATTAGCTATGGGTCTGAAACTTCACAGAGTGAAAGCTCTCCCAAAAGTAGGTGGATGAGTTATTTGAGAAAAATTGGCTATCTGCAATACTTTTAGAGATAATTCGCATTTACTCATTTTGAGTAGGTGAGTAATTAGCTATGGGTCTGAAACTTCATCAAGAGAAAGCTCTCCCAAAAGTAGGTGAATGAGTTATTTGAGAAAAATTGGCTATCTGCAATACTTTTAGAGATAATTCGCATTTACTCATTTTGAGTAGGTGAGTAATTAGCTATGGGTCTGAAACTTCACAGAGTGAAAGCTCTCCCAAAAGTAGGTGGATGAGTTATTTGAGAAAAATTGGCTATCTGCAATACTTTTAGAGATAATTCGCATTTACTCATTTTGAGTAGGTGAGTAATTAGCTATGGGTCTGAAACTTCACCAAGTGAAAGCTCTCCCAAAAGTAGGTGAATGATTTATTTGAAAAAAATTGGCTATCTGCAATACTTTTAGAGATAATTTGCATTTACTCATTTTGAGTAGGTGAGTAATTAGCTATGGGTCTGAAACTTCATCAAGTGAAAGCTCTCCCAAAAGTAGGTGAATGAGTTATTTGAGAAAAATTGGCTATCTGCAATACTTTTAGAGATAATTCGCATTTACTCATTTTGAGTAGGTGAGTAATTAGCTATGGGTCTGAAACTTCATCAAGTGAAAGCTCTCCCAAAAGTAGGTAAATGAGTTATTTGAGAAAAATTGGCTATCTGCAATACTTTTAGAGATAATTCACATTTACTCATTTTGAGTAGGTGAGTAATAAGCTATGGGTCTGACACTTCACCAAGTGAAAGCTCTCCCAAAAGTAGGTGAATGATTTATTTGAAAAGAATTGGCTATCTGCAATACTTTTAGAGATAATTCGCATTTACTCATTTTGAGTAGGTGAGTAATTAGCTATGGGTCTGAAACTTCACCAAGTGAAAGCTCTCCCAAAAGTAGGTGAATGATTTATTTGAAAAAAATTGGCTATCTGCAATACTTTTAGAGATAATTTGCATTTACTCATTTTGAGTAGGTGAGTAATTAGCTATGGGTCTGAAACTTCATCAAGTGAAAGCTCTCCCAAAAGTAGGTGAATGAGTTATTTGAGAAAAATTGGCTCTCTGCAATACTTTTAGAGATAATTCGCATTTACTCATTTTGAGTAGGTGAGTAATTAGCTATGGGTCTGAAACTTCATCAAGTGAAAGCTCTCCCAAAAGTAGGTAAATGAGTTATTTGAGAAAAATTGGCTATCTGCAATACTTTTAGAGATAATTCGCATTTACTCATTTTGAGTAGGTGAGTAATTAGCTGTGGGTCTGAAACTTCACCAAGTGAAAGCTCTCCCAAAAGTAGGTGAATGATTTATTTGAAAAGAATTGGCTATCTGCAATACTTTTAGAGATAATTCACATTTACTCATTTTGAGTAGGTGAATAATTAGCTATGGGTCTGAAACTTCACCAAGTGAAAGCTCTGCCAAAAGTAGGTGAATGAGTTATTTGAGAAAAATTGGCTCTCTGCAATACTTTTAGAGATAATTCGCATTTACTCATTTTGAGTAGGTGAGTAATTAGCTATGGGTCTGAAACTTCACAGAGTGAAAGCTCTCCCAAAAGTAGGTGGATGAGTTATTTGAGAAAAATTGGCTATCTGCAATACTTTTAGAGATAATTCGCATTTACTCATTTTGAGTAGGTGAGTAATTAGCTATGGGTCTGAAACTTCATCAAGAGAAAGCTCTCCCAAAAGTAGGTGAATGAGTTATTTGAGAAAAATTGGCTATCTGCAATACTTTTAGAGATAATTCGCATTTACTCATTTTGAGTAGGTGAGTAATTAGCTATGGGTCTGAAACTTCACAGAGTGAAAGCTCTCCCAAAAGTAGGTGGATGAGTTATTTGAGAAAAATTGGCTATCTGCAATACTTTTAGAGATAATTCGCATTTACTCATTTTGAGTAGGTGAGTAATTAGCTATGGGTCTGAAACTTCACCAAGTGAAAGCTCTCCCAAAAGTAGGTGAATGATTTATTTGAAAAAAATTGGCTATCTGCAATACTTTTAGAGATAATTTGCATTTACTCATTTTGAGAAGGTGAGTAATTAGCTATGGGTCTGAAACTTCATCAAGTGAAAGCTCTCCCAAAAGTAGGTGAATGAGTTATTTGAGAAAAATTGGCTATCTGCAATACTTTTAGAGATAATTCGCATTTACTCATTTTGAGTAGGTGAGTAATTAGCTATGGGTCTGAAACTTCATCAAGTGAAAGCTCTCCCAAAAGTAGGTAAATGAGTTATTTGAGAAAAATTGGCTATCTGCAATACTTTTAGAGATAATTCGCATTTACTCATTTTGAGTAGGTGAGTAATTAGCTATGGGTCTGACACTTCACCAAGTGAAAGCTCTCCCAAAAGTAGGTGAATGATTTATTTGAAAAGAATTGGCTATCTGCAATACTTTTAGAGATAATTCACATTTACTCATTTTGAGTAGGTGAATAATTAGCTATGGGTCTGAAACTTCACCAAGTGAAAGCTCTCCCAAAAGTAGGTGAATGAGTTATTTGAGAAAAATTGGCTCTCTGCAATACTTTTAGAGATAATTCGCATTTACTCATTTTGAGTAGGTGAGTAATTAGCTATGGGTCTGAAACTTCACAGAGTGAAAGCTCTCCCAAAAGTAGGTGGATGAGTTATTTGAGAAAAATTGGCTATCTGCAATACTTTTAGAGATAATTCGCATTTACTCATTTTGAGTAGGTGAGTAATTAGCTATGGGTCTGAAACTTCACCAAGTGAAATCTCTCCCAAAAGTAGGTGAATGATTTATTTGAAAAAAATTGGCTATCTGCAATACTTTTAGAGATAATTCACATTTACTCATTTTGAGTAGGTGAATAATTAGCTATGGGTCTGAAACTTCACCAAGTGAAAGCTCTGCCAAAAGTAGGTGAATGAGTTATTTGAGAAAAATTGGCTCTCTGCAATACTTTTAGAGATAATTCGCATTTACTCATTTTGAGTAGGTGAGTAATTAGCTATGGGTCTGAAACTTCACAGAGTGAAAGCTCTCCCAAAAGTAGGTGGATGAGTTATTTGAGAAAACTTGGCTATCTGCAATACTTTTAGAGATAATTCGGATTTACTCATTTTGAGTAGGTGAGTAATTAGCTATGGGTCTGAAACTTCACCAAGTGAAAGCTCTCCCAAAAGTAGGTGAATGATTTATTTGAAAAAAATTGGCTATCTGCAATACTTTTAGAGATAATTTGCATTTACTCATTTTGAGTAGGTGAGTAATTAGCTATGGGTCTGAAACTTCACCAAGTGAAAGCTCTGCCAAAAGTAGGTGAATGAGTTATTTGAGAAAAATTGGCTATCTGCAATACTTTTAGAGATAATTCGCATTTACTCATTTTGAGTAGGTGAGTAATTAGCTATGGGTCTGAAACTTCATCAAGTGAAAGCTCTCCCAAAAGTAGGTAAATGAGTTATTTGAAAAAAATTGGCTATCTGCAATA
This sequence comes from Sabellastarte sp. h YS-2021, assembly GCA_964017235.1. Taxonomy (NCBI): domain Eukaryota; kingdom Metazoa; phylum Annelida; class Polychaeta; order Sabellida; family Sabellidae; genus Sabellastarte; species Sabellastarte sp. h YS-2021. The sequence continues at coordinate 67,913,715 of OZ024936.1, forward strand.
CTTTTAGAGATAATTCGCATTTACTCATTTTGAGTAGGTGAGTAATTAGCTATGGGTCTGAAACTTCACCAAGTGAAAGCTCTCCCAAAAGTAGGTGAATGATTTATTTGAAAAGAATTGGCTATCTGCAATACTTTTAGAGATAATTCACATTTACTCATTTTGAGTAGGTGAATAATTAGCTATGGGTCTGAAACTTCACCAAGTGAAAGCTCTGCCAAAAGTAGGTGAATGAGTTATTTGAGAAAAATTGGCTCTCTGCAATACTTTTAGAGATAATTCGCATTTACTCATTTTGAGTAGGTGAGTAATTAGCTATGGGTCTGAAACTTCACCAAGTGAAAGCTCTCCCAAAAGTAGGTGAATGATTTATTTGAAAAGAATTAGCTATCTGCAATACTTTTAGAGATAATTCGCATTTACTCATTTTGAGTAGGTGAGTAATTAGCTATGGGTCTGAAACTTCACAGAGTGAAAGCTCTCCCAAAAGTAGGTGAATGAGTTATTTGAGAAAAATTGGCTCTCTGCAATACTTTTAGAGAAAATTAGCATTTACTCATTTTGAATAGGTGAGTAATTAGCTATGGGTCTGAAACTTCACCAAGTGAAAGCTCTCCCAAAAGTAGGTGAATGATTTATTTGAAAAGAATTGGCTATCTGCAATACTTTTAGAGATAATTCGCATTTACTCATTTTGAGTAGGTGAATAATTAGCTATGGGTCTGAAACTTCACCAAGTGAAAGCTCTGCCAAAAGTAGGTGAATGAGTTATTTGAGAAAAATTGGCTCTCTGCAATACTTTTAGAGATAATTCGCATTTACTCATTTTGAGTAGGTGAGTAATTAGCTATGGGTCTGAAACTTCACAGAGTGAAAGCTCTCCCAAAAGTAGGTGGATGAGTTATTTGAGAAAAATTGGCTATCTGCAATACTTTTAGAGATAATTCGCATTTACTCATTTTGAGTAGGTGAGTAATTAGCTATGGGTCTGAAACTTCATCAAGAGAAAGCTCTCCCAAAAGTAGGTGAATGAGTTATTTGAGAAAAATTGGCTATCTGCAATACTTTTAGAGATAATTCGCATTTACTCATTTTGAGTAGGTGAGTAATTAGCTATGGGTCTGAAACTTCACAGAGTGAAAGCTCTCCCAAAAGTAGGTGGATGAGTTATTTGAGAAAAATTGGCTATCTGCAATACTTTTAGAGATAATTCGCATTTACTCATTTTGAGTAGGTGAGTAATTAGCTATGGGTCTGAAACTTCACCAAGTGAAAGCTCTCCCAAAAGTAGGTGAATGATTTATTTGAAAAAAATTGGCTATCTGCAATACTTTTAGAGATAATTTGCATTTACTCATTTTGAGAAGGTGAGTAATTAGCTATGGGTCTGAAACTTCATCAAGTGAAAGCTCTCCCAAAAGTAGGTGAATGAGTTATTTGAGAAAAATTGGCTATCTGCAATACTTTTAGAGATAATTCGCATTTACTCATTTTGAGTAGGTGAGTAATTAGCTATGGGTCTGAAACTTCATCAAGTGAAAGCTCTCCCAAAAGTAGGTAAATGAGTTATTTGAGAAAAATTGGCTATCTGCAATACTTTTAGAGATAATTCGCATTTACTCATTTTGAGTAGGTGAGTAATTAGCTATGGGTCTGACACTTCACCAAGTGAAAGCTCTCCCAAAAGTAGGTGAATGATTTATTTGAAAAGAATTGGCTATCTGCAATACTTTTAGAGATAATTCACATTTACTCATTTTGAGTAGGTGAATAATTAGCTATGGGTCTGAAACTTCACCAAGTGAAAGCTCTGCCAAAAGTAGGTGAATGAGTTATTTGAGAAAAATTGGCTCTCTGCAATACTTTTAGAGATAATTCGCATTTACTCATTTTGAGTAGGTGAGTAATTAGCTATGGGTCTGAAACTTCACAGAGTGAAAGCTCTCCCAAAAGTAGGTGGATGAGTTATTTGAGAAAAATTGGCTATCTGCAATACTTTTAGAGATAATTCGCATTTACTCATTTTGAGTAGGTGAGTAATTAGCTATGGGTCTGAAACTTCACCAAGTGAAATCTCTCCCAAAAGTAGGTGAATGATTTATTTGAAAAAAATTGGGTATCTGCAATACTTTTAGAGATAATTCACATTTACTCATTTTGAGTAGGTGAATAATTAGCTATGGGTCTGAAACTTCACCAAGTGAAAGCTCTGCCAAAAGTAGGTGAATGAGTTATTTGAGAAAAATTGGCTCTCTGCAATACTTTTAGAGATAATTCGCATTTACTCATTTTGAGTAGGTGAGTAATTAGCTATGGGTCTGAAACTTCACAGAGTGAAAGCTCTCCCAAAAGTAGGTGGATGAGTTATTTGAGAAAACTTGGCTATCTGCAATACTTTTAGAGATAATTCGGATTTACTCATTTTGAGTAGGTGAGTAATTAGCTATGGGTCTGAAACTTCACCAAGTGAAAGCTCTCCCAAAAGTAGGTGAATGATTTATTTGAAAAAAATTGGCTATCTGCAATACTTTTAGAGATAATTTGCATTTACTCATTTTGAGTAGGTGAGTAATTAGCTATGGGTCTGAAACTTCACCAAGTGAAAGCTCTGCCAAAAGTAGGTGAATGAGTTATTTGAGAAAAATTGGCTATCTGCAATACTTTTAGAGATAATTCGCATTTACTCATTTTGAGTAGGTGAGTAATTAGCTATGGGTCTGAAACTTCATCAAGTGAAAGCTCTCCCAAAAGTAGGTAAATGAGTTATTTGAGAAAAATTGGCTATCTGCAATACTTTTAGAGATAATTCGCATTTACTCATTTTGAGTAGGTGAGTAATTAGCTATGGGTCTGAAACTTCACCAAGTGAAAGCTCTCCCAAAAGTAGGTGAATGATTTATTTGAAAAGAATTGGCTATCTGCAATACTTTTAGAGATAATTCACATTTACTCATTTTGAGTAGGTGAATAATTAGCTATGGGTCTGAAACTTCACCAAGTGAAAGCTCTGCCAAAAGTAGGTGAATGAGTTATTTGAGAAAAATTGGCTCTCTGCAATACTTTTAGAGATAATTCGCATTTACTCATTTTGAGTAGGTGAGTAATTAGCTATGGGTCTGAAACTTCACCAAGTGAAAGCTCTCCCAAAAGTAGGTGAATGATTTATTTGAAAAGAATTAGCTATCTGCAATACTTTTAGAGATAATTCGCATTTACTCATTTTGAGTAGGTGAGTAATTAGCTATGGGTCTGAAACTTCACAGAGTGAAAGCTCTCCCAAAAGTAGGTGAATGAGTTATTTGAGAAAAATTGGCTCTCTGCAATACTTTTAGAGAAAATTAGCATTTACTCATTTTGAATAGGTGAGTAATTAGCTATGGGTCTGAAACTTCACCAAGTGAAAGCTCTCCCAAAAGTAGGTGAATGATTTATTTGAAAAGAATTGGCTATCTGCAATACTTTTAGAGATAATTCGCATTTACTCATTTTGAGTAGGTGAATAATTAGCTATGGGTCTGAAACTTCACCAAGTGAAAGCTCTGCCAAAAGTAGGTGAATGAGTTATTTGAGAAAAATTGGCTCTCTGCAATACTTTTAGAGATAATTCGCATTTACTCATTTTGAGTAGGTGAGTAATTAGCTATGGGTCTGAAACTTCACCAAGTGAAAGCTCTGCCAAAAGTAGGTGAATGATTTATTTGACAAGAATTGGCTATCTACAATACTTTTAGAGATAATTTGCATTTACTCATTTTGAGTAGGTGAGTAATCAGCTATGGGTCTGAAACTTCACCAAGTGAAAGCTCTGCCAAAAGTAGGTGAATGAGTTATTTGAGAAAAATTGGCTATCTGCAATACTTTTAGAGATAATTCGCATTTACTCATTTTGAGTAGGTGAGTAATTAGCTATGGGTCTGAAACTTCACCATGTGAAAGCTCTCCCACAAGTAGATGAATGAGTTATTTGATAAAAATTGGGTATCCGCAAGACTTTTAGAGATAATTAGCATTTACTCATTTTGAGTAGGTGAGTAATTAGCTATGGGTCTGAAACTTCATCAAGTGAAAGCTCTCCCAAAAGTAGGTAAATGAGTTATTTGAGAAAAATTGGCTATCTGCAATACTTTTAGAGATAATTCGCATTTACTCATTTTGAGTAGGTGAGTAATTAGCTATGGGTCTGACACTTCACCAAGTGAAAGCTCTCCCAAAAGTAGGTGAATGATTTATTTGACAAGAATTGGCTATCTACAATACTTTTAGAGATAATTTGCATTTACTCATTTTGAGTAGGTGAGTAATCAGCTATGGGTCTGAAACTTCACCAAGTGAAAGCTCTGCCAAAAGTAGGTGAATGAGTTATTTGAGAAAAATTGGCTATCTGCAATACTTTTAGAGATAATTCGCATTTACTCATTTTGAGTAGGTGAGTAATTAGCTATGGGTCTGAAACTTCACCATGTGAAAGCTCTCCCACAAGTAGATGAATGAGTTATTTGATAAAAATTGGGTATCCGCAAGACTTTTAGAGATAATTAGCATTTACTCATTTTGAGTAGGTGAGTAATTAGCTATGGGTCTGAAACTTCATCAAGTGAAAGCTCTCCCAAAAGTAGGTAAATGAGTTATTTGAGAAAAATTGGCTATCTGCAATACTTTTAGAGATAATTCGCATTTACTCATTTTGAGTAGGTGAGTAATTAGCTATGGGTCTGACACTTCACCAAGTGAAAGCTCTCCCAAAAGTAGGTGAATGATTTATTTGAAAAGAATTGGCTATCTGCAATACTTTTAGAGATAATTCACATTTACTGATTTTGAGTAGGTGAATAATTAGCTATGGGTCTGAAACTTCACCAAGTGAAAGCTCTGCCAAAAGTAGGTGAATGAGTTATTTGAGAAAAATTGGCTCTCTGCAATACTTTTAGAGATAATTCGCATTTACTCATTTTGAGTAGGTGAGTAATTAGCTATGGGTCTGAAACTTCACAGAGTGAAAGCTCTCCCAAAAGTAGGTGAATGAGTTATTTGAGAAAAATTGGCTATCTGCAATACTTTTAGAGATAATTCGCATTTACTCATTTTGAGTAGGTGAGTAATTAGCTATGGGTCTGAAACTTCATCAAGTGAAAGCTCTCCCAAAAGTAGGTAAATGAGTTATTTGAGAAAAATTGGCTATCTGCAATACTTTTAGAGATAATTCGCATTTACTCATTTTGAGTAGGTGAGTAATTAGCTATGGGTCTGACACTTCACCAAGTGAAAGCTCTCCCAAAAGTAGGTGAATGATTTATTTGAAAAGAATTGGCTATCTGCAATACTTTTAGAGATAATTCACATTTACTCATTTTGAGTAGGTGAATAATTAGCTATGGGTCTGAAACTTCACCAAGTGAAAGCTCTGCCAAAAGTAGGTGAATGAGTTATTTGAGAAAAATTGGCTCTCTGCAATACTTTTAGAGATAATTCGCATTTACTCATTTTGAGTAGGTGAGTAATTAGCTATGGGTCTGAAACTTCACAGAGTGAAAGCTCTCCCAAAAGTAGGTGGATGAGTTATTTGAGAAAAATTGGCTATCTGCAATACTTTTAGAGATAATTCGCATTTACTCATTTTGAGTAGGTGAGTAATTAGCTATGGGTCTGAAACTTCACCAAGTGAAATCTCTCCCAAAAGTAGGTGAATGATTTATTTGAAAAAAATTGGCTATCTGCAATACTTTTAGAGATAATTCACATTTACTCATTTTGAGTAGGTGAATAATTAGCTATGGGTCTGAAACTTCACCAAGTGAAAGCTCTGCCAAAAGTAGGTGAATGAGTTATTTGAGAAAAATTGGCTCTCTCCAATACTTTTAGAGATAATTCGCATTTACTCATTTTGAGTAGGTGAGTAATTAGCTATGGGTCTGAAACTTCACAGAGTGAAAGCTCTCCCAAAAGTAGGTGGATGAGTTATTTGAGAAAACTTGGCTATCTGCAATACTTTTAGAGATAATTCGGATTTACTCATTTTGAGTAGGTGAGTAATTAGCTATGGGTCTGAAACTTCACCAAGTGAAAGCTCTCCCAAAAGTAGGTGAATGATTTATTTGAAAAGAATTAGCTATCTGCAATACTTTTAGAGATAATTCGCATTTACTCATTTTGAGTAGGTGAGTAATTAGCTATGGGTCTGAAACTTCACAGAGTGAAAGCTCTCCCAAAAGTAGGTGAATGAGTTATTTGAGAAAAATTGGCTCTCTGCAATACTTTTAGAGAAAATTAGCATTTACTCATTTTGAATAGGTGAGTAATTAGCTATGGGTCTGAAACTTCACCAAGTGAAAGCTCTCCCAAAAGTAGGTGAATGATTTATTTGAAAAGAATTGGCTATCTGCAATACTTTTAGAGATAATTCGCATTTACTCATTTTGAGTAGGTGAATAATTAGCTATGGGTCTGAAACTTCACCAAGTGAAAGCTCTGCCAAAAGTAGGTGAATGAGTTATTTGAGAAAAATTGGCTCTCTGCAATACTTTTAGAGATAATTCGCATTTACTCATTTTGAGTAGGTGAGTAATTAGCTATGGGTCTGAAACTTCACCAAGTGAAAGCTCTGCCAAAAGTAGGTGAATGATTTATTTGACAAGAATTGGCTATCTACAATACTTTTAGAGATAATTTGCATTTACTCATTTTGAGTAGGTGAGTAATCAGCTATGGGTCTGAAACTTCACCAAGTGAAAGCTCTGCCAAAAGTAGGTGAATGAGTTATTTGAGAAAAGTTGGCTATCTGCAATACTTTTAGAGATAATTCGCATTTACTCATTTTGAGTAGGTGAGTAATTAGCTATGGGTCTGAAACTTCACCATGTGAAAGCTCTCCCACAAGTAGATGAATGAGTTATTTGATAAAAATTGGGTATCCGCAAGACTTTTAGAGATAATTAGCATTTACTCATTTTGAGTAGGTGAGTAATTAGCTATGGGTCTGAAACTTCATCAAGTGAAAGCTCTCCCAAAAGTAGGTAAATGAGTTATTTGAGAAAAATTGGCTATCTGCAATACTTTTAGAGATAATTCGCATTTACTCATTTTGAGTAGGTGAGTAATTAGCTATGGGTCTGACACTTCACCAAGTGAAAGCTCTCCCAAAAGTAGGTGAATGATTTATTTGACAAGAATTGGCTATCTACAATACTTTTAGAGATAATTTGCATTTACTCATTTTGAGTAGGTGAGTAATCAGCTATGGGTCTGAAACTTCACCAAGTGAAAGCTCTGCCAAAAGTAGGTGAATGAGTTATTTGAGAAAAATTGGCTATCTGCAATACTTTTAGAGATAATTCGCATTTACTCATTTTGAGTAGGTGAGTAATTAGCTATGGGTCTGAAACTTCACCATGTGAAAGCTCTCCCACAAGTAGATGAATGAGTTATTTGATAAAAATTGGGTATCCGCAAGACTTTTAGAGATAATTAGCATTTACTCATTTTGAGTAGGTGAGTAATTAGCTATGGGTCTGAAACTTCATCAAGTGAAAGCTCTCCCAAAAGTAGGTAAATGAGTTATTTGAGAAAAATTGGCTATCTGCAATACTTTTAGAGATAATTCGCATTTACTCATTTTGAGTAGGTGAGTAATTAGCTATGGGTCTGACACTTCACCAAGTGAAAGCTCTCCCAAAAGTAGGTGAATGATTTATTTGAAAAGAATTGGCTATCTGCAATACTTTTAGAGATAATTCACATTTACTGATTTTGAGTAGGTGAATAATTAGCTATGGGTCTGAAACTTCACCAAGTGAAAGCTCTGCCAAAAGTAGGTGAATGAGTTATTTGAGAAAAATTGGCTCTCTGCAATACTTTTAGAGATAATTCGCATTTACTCATTTTGAGTAGGTGAGTAATTAGCTATGGGTCTGAAACTTCACAGAGTGAAAGCTCTCCCAAAAGTAGGTGAATGAGTTATTTGAGAAAAATTGGCTATCTGCAATACTTTTAGAGATAATTCGCATTTACTCATTTTGAGTAGGTGAGTAATTAGCTATGGGTCTGAAACTTCATCAAGTGAAAGCTCTCCCAAAAGTAGGTAAATGAGTTATTTGAGAAAAATTGGCTATCTGCAATACTTTTAGAGATAATTCGCATTTACTCATTTTGAGTAGGTGAGTAATTAGCTATGGGTCTGACACTTCACCAAGTGAAAGCTCTCCCAAAAGTAGGTGAATGATTTATTTGAAAAGAATTGGCTATCTGCAATACTTTTAGAGATAATTCACATTTACTCATTTTGAGTAGGTGAATAATTAGCTATGGGTCTGAAACTTCACCAAGTGAAAGCTCTGCCAAAAGTAGGTGAATGAGTTATTTGAGAAAAATTGGCTCTCTGCAATACTTTTAGAGATAATTCGCATTTACTCATTTTGAGTAGGTGAGTAATTAGCTATGGGTCTGAAACTTCACAGAGTGAAAGCTCTCCCAAAAGTAGGTGGATGAGTTATTTGAGAAAAATTGGCTATCTGCAATACTTTTAGAGATAATTCGCATTTACTCATTTTGAGTAGGTGAGTAATTAGCTATGGGTCTGAAACTTCACCAAGTGAAATCTCTCCCAAAAGTAGGTGAATGATTTATTTGAAAAAAATTGGCTATCTGCAATACTTTTAGAGATAATTCACATTTACTCATTTTGAGTAGGTGAATAATTAGCTATGGGTCTGAAACTTCACCAAGTGAAAGCTCTGCCAAAAGTAGGTGAATGAGTTATTTGAGAAAAATTGGCTCTCTCCAATACTTTTAGAGATAATTCGCATTTACTCATTTTGAGTAGGTGAGTAATTAGCTATGGGTCTGAAACTTCACAGAGTGAAAGCTCTCCCAAAAGTAGGTGGATGAGTTATTTGAGAAAACTTGGCTATCTGCAATACTTTTAGAGATAATTCGGATTTACTCATTTTGAGTAGGTGAGTAATTAGCTATGGGTCTGAAACTTCACCAAGTGAAAGCTCTCCCAAAAGTAGGTGAATGATTTATTTGAAAAAAATTGGCTATCTGCAATACTTTTAGAGATAATTTGCATTTACTCATTTTGAGTAGGTGAGTAATTAGCTATGGGTCTGAAACTTCACCAAGTGAAAGCTCTGCCAAAAGTAGGTGAATGAGTTATTTGAGAAAAATTGGCTATCTGCAATACTTTTAGAGATAATTCGCATTTACTCATTTTGAGTAGGTGAGTAATTAGCTATGGGTCTGAAACTTCATCAAGTGAAAGCTCTCCCAAAAGTAGGTAAATGAGTTATTTGAGAAAAATTGGCTATCTGCAATACTTTTAGAGATAATTCGCATTTACTCATTTTGAGTAGGTGAGTAATTAGCTATGGGTCTGAAACTTCACCAAGTGAAAGCTCTCCCAAAAGTAGGTGAATGATTTATTTGAAAAGAATTGGCTATCTGCAATACTTTTAGAGATAATTCACATTTACTCATTTTGAGTAGGTGAATAATTAGCTATGGGTCTGAAACTTCACCAAGTGAAAGCTCTGCCAAAAGTAGGTGAATGAGTTATTTGAGAAAAATTGGCTCTGTGCAATACTTTTAGAGATAATTCGCATTTACTCATTTTGAGTAGGTGAGTAATTAGCTATGGGTCTGAAACTTCACCAAGTGAAAGCTCTCCCAAAAGTAGGTGGATGAGTTATTTGAGAAAAATTGGCTATCTGCAATACTTTTAGAGATAATTCGCATTTACTCATTTTGAGTAGGTGAGTAATTAGCTATGGGTCTGAAACTTCACCAAGTGAAAGCTCTCCCAAAAGTAGGTGAATGATTTATTTGAAAAGAATTAGCTATCTGCAATACTTTTAGAGATAATTCGCATTTACTCATTTTGAGTAGGTGAGTAATTAGCTATGGGTCTGAAACTTCACAGAGTGAAAGCTCTCCCAAAAGTAGGTGAATGAGTTATTTGAGAAAAATTGGCTCTCTGCAATACTTTTAGAGAAAATTAGCATTTACTCATTTTGAATAGGTGAGTAATTAGCTATGGGTCTGAAACTTCACCAAGTGAAAGCTCTCCCAAAAGTAGGTGAATGATTTATTTGAAAAGAATTGGCTATCTGCAATACTTTTAGAGATAATTCGCATTTACTCATTTTGAGTAGGTGAATAATTAGCTATGGGTCTGAAACTTCACCAAGTGAAAGCTCTGCCAAAAGTAGGTGAATGAGTTATTTGAGAAAAATTGGCTCTCTGCAATACTTTTAGAGATAATTCGCATTTACTCATTTTGAGTAGGTGAGTAATTAGCTATGGGTCTGAAACTTCACCAAGTGAAAGCTCTGCCAAAAGTAGGTGAATGATTTATTTGACAAGAATTGGCTATCTACAATACTTTTAGAGATAATTTGCATTTACTCATTTTGAGTAGGTGAGTAATCAGCTATGGGTCTGAAACTTCACCAAGTGAAAGCTCTGCCAAAAGTAGGTGAATGAGTTATTTGAGAAAAATTGGCTATCTGCAATACTTTTAGAGATAATTCGCATTTACTCATTTTGAGTAGGTGAGTAATTAGCTATGGGTCTGAAACTTCACCATGTGAAAGCTCTCCCATAAGTAGGTGAATGAGTTATTTGAGAAAAATTGGCTATCTGCAATACTTTTAGAGATAATTCGCATTTACTCATGTTGAGTAGGTGAGTAATTAGCTATGGGTCTGAAACTTCACCATGTGAAAGCTCTTCCAAAAGTAGGTGAATGAGTTATTTGAGAAAAATTGGCTATCTGCAATACTTTTAAGAGATAATTTGCATTTACTCATTTTGAGTAGGTGAGTAATCATCTACGGGTCTGAAACTTCACAGAGTGAAAGCTCTCCCAAAAGTACATGAATGAGTTATTTGATAAAAATTGGGTATCCGCAATAGTTTTTGAGATAATTAGCATTTACTTATTTTGAGTAGGTGAGTAATTAGCTACGGGTCTGAAACTTCACCGAGTGAAAGCTCTTCCAAAAGTAGGTGAATGAGTTATTTGAGAAAAATTGGCTATCTGCAATACTTTTAGAGGTAATTCGCATTTACTCATTTTGAGTAGGTGAGCAATTAGCTATGGGTCTGAAACTTCACCAAGTGAAAGCTCTTTGGGATAGCTGCTCTGCAGAGATACCCTGAAGATCAAAAATTTCATCGAAATCGCTCTATGTAGCACAGTTTTCGAAATATTAGCATTTTTGTGTTTTGCAATTTTTGCGCAAAAATTTGAAAATTCAAAATGGCCGCCATTTTTGGCAAGATAAAATTTTTTTGAAAATTGGCATGGCTACTCTGCAGAGATACCTTGTGGGTCAAAAATTTCGTCGAAATCGCTCTATCTAGCACGGTTTTCAAGATATAAACATTTTTATGTTTTGCAATTTTGCGAAAAATGCGAAAATTCAAAATGGCCGCCATTTTTGGCGAGACAAAATTTTTTTGAAAATTGGGAAAATTACTCCACAGAGATATCCTGTGGGTCAAAAATTTTGTCGAAATTGCTCTATCTAGTATGGTTTTCGAGATATAAGCATTTTTGTGTTTTGCAATTTTTGCGAAAAATTCGAAAATTCAAAATGGCCGCCATTTTTGGCGAGACAAAGTTTTTTTCAAAATTGGGATAACTACTCTGCAGAGGTACCCTGTGGGTCAAAAATTTCGTCGAAATGGCTCTATCTAGCACGGTTTTCGAGATATAAGGATTTTTGTGTTTTGCAATTTTTGCGAAAATTTCGAAAATTCAAAATGGCCGCCATTTTGGGCGAGACAAAAATTTTTTGAAAACTACTCCGCAGAGATACCCTGTGGGTCAAAAATTTCGTCGAAATCGCTCTATCTAGCACGGTTTTCGAGATATAAGCATTTTTGTGTTTTCCTTATTTGGAAAATTCGTAATGATTAATTAATCATTAATTACTCGGCCATTTCTTGACCAATCAATGCCAAAATCTAATGATTTCCAGATTTTAATAGAATGAATGTATTTGCCAAGTTTCAGGTGAATTGATAAAATTCCTTTCAAGTTATCATCCGGACAAGCTTCCCCATCGAAAAAAAGACATTTTTGGTCATGTGACCTCTCTGATTGGTTGAAATGTCACTGCAGCATATTCAAAAAAATTCCCCAAGGCTACTGCCTAAACCTGCCAAATTTGAAAAGAATCCGCCTAACAGTTACAGAGTTATAAGGAAAACAAAATGCGGAGCCGGCAGAGCCGGCAGAGCCGGCGGAGCCTGAAGGTCTCCCATACACACTTGCGGGACGCTTAATTAAAGAACAGTACACATTTAGTGAATACAGTTTCTGCCCAAGGAAAGTTATGAAGAAGGTTTACTAATGGGACTGAATATCTGATTAAAAATAACTTACTTTGAGACAAAAATGTACTTTGTGAAAATTTTAATGATTAGAATTTGGTAATATTTCATTGAAACAAAATCTATACAATATCAATCAAAAGTAAATAATAAAAAGTGGGGGTCAGTGCAAAAAATAATGAGAAATCTACGAATCAAATGTTATGTGCTGTGAACATTTAATAAATGGTCACTCAGCAAATTCAGAATCTCTTATGCTCTTTAATCATATCAAACTCAATTGGATGGAGAATGTTTGATGGCCCTTTCGGCATTTTTGTGGCCTTCTTTTCATAAATTATCAATCATTTCAACCATGTTTACTGATAAGTTGATAACAACATACTAGTCTTCCTTTGGAATCAAAAATGTAATTCAGAAAATGATCACCTTTTTGTTTGGTTATATTGTCAAAATAACATTTTATAAACAAAGTCCAGAAATTGTAAGTTCATTTCTGGTTATATTAGTAAAAATGAAAAGGACATTCTTACACAATGAATCAGATAAATAGTGCTGTGATGTTATGCCTTTCAATATCAAATAGGGCTGCCATGTTTTTTCTCAGATATTTGCTGTTCAAGTAGTTGTGATATTGTAGATGTTATGACCTGTACAGTGTTGAAAGCTACCGAAAAACCGAAAATAAATAAATAAATAAAATTGATCTATATAAAACTGGATTTTGTGTTTAATTTCTTTTGACACAATAACCTTAAATGAATTTAGATATTTATTTTGGTTTTGACAATATACTGAAGTGTAACATTTTGAATTGACTCCCCAGTTCAATAATATTCGTATTTTACATAGTCACTAGCTGTGACTCTAGTTCTCCTCTTAAAATAACTGTTTTAGTTAATATGGAAAAATGTTTATTAGATAAAAAATATGTTTATTGTTGAAAAAAAATTAATTAAAAACAGGCATTCTTACGCATGCAATTATCTCTCGCCGTATAAATTAGATGTACTAAAGACAGTGTAATATAGCTTTTCTTGTGGCGGGAAAACAATTTTTGGCAAGTAGTTGCAGATGACTCTGTGTATACCTTGCAGGTAAAAAATTTTGCCAAAATGGCTGGATCTCGCACCATGTCCAAGATAAATGTGTTTTTGCATTTTTATGCAGAAATTCAATATGGCCATCAAAAATAGCGGGAAAACCAGTGGGCAGCCCCTTTTGATTATATTCAAGCATGTATAATTAAGTGCAGTTGGGAATCTATTTGTCAGTGGTCTATAAGCTGTTAATGAAATCCACTTATCATAAGGTACATATATCAATAAAATGAAGCCATTAATAATGCAGCCAAGGCCACCTAGTACATATTCTTGACCTAATTAAGGTTTAAATAAAAGAAAATTGATGGGTGAAAAAATGGGCAAAATTCCACCCCTGAAAAATTGGTCATAGGCAAAGTTTCTGATGGGCCATGTTCTAATGGGCATTCTTCCTGATGGGCATTCTTCTGAAAAACCATAAGATATATAAGAGGTGAAACAATATAAAGGTTCAGAGACTTTCAGAATAGACAGTGTATTACCTTGTAAAGGTGAAGGGGAAAATAAAATGTGACAGAACAAATATGTATGCAGATCCAAAGTATCAAAACAAGGCAATTCAAAAGCAATATGACAACATTAATAACTAATCTAAAAATTAAGAAGCTGTTAAATTTCTTTATTGAAGTATAGCAGCTGTAGGAGATCGTATAATTAGGTAGAAGTTGTGTCTTAATCAGTTATAGTTATATTGCTGTGGGAAATAGTACATCTAATCTAATGTGGACTTTTATAGCGCTTAATCTCCATCACTGATGGACACTAAGGCGCATCTAAACATAAAGCAAGGCAGTTAGCGTTAATCAAGGGACATAGCCAGGTCGTACCAAGGAGACACAGATGTGACGGGGGAGGCTATGGTGGGTAGGCTTTTGCAAACAGGTATGTTTTAAGCTTCTTTCTGAAGGAGGCAACTGATGTTGCACTGCGAACATCTTGAGGGAGGTCATTCCAGATCTTCGGAGCATCAAAGGCAAAACTATGGCCAAAATGTTTGGCTGACTTAAAGACTGATGAATGGAAAGGAAGAACTATAAGGTATTGACGTTCTGGGTGACTATGCCTAGTACTCTAGGGACAACTACTAAAAGACAAGAACGGTTCGAAATAAGAAGGAGAACCACTATGCAAAAATTTATACACAAGTGTTGCGGTTTTGAAAATACATCGGTACTTAACAGGCAACCAGTGGAGTTTCTGTAGAATGGGTGCAACATGAGCATACTTTCTATGATTTGTAACAATACGAGCAAGGGTGTTCTGAATACTTTGCAATTTGTGCTGATTGAAACCGGACAAATCTCTGAACAGAGAGTTACAATAGTCCAGACGACTACTAACCAAGGCATTTGCAGCAAGGACTGCCACTTCAGGAGTGAGATACTTTCTAATTCTACGGAGGTCACGCATCTGAAGGAAGCACGCTTTCCAAGTCCTCTTGGTATGCTCAGAGAATGAAAAATCTGCATCAAACCACACACCTAGATTTCTGACAAAATCAACCGGATGAAGAAGGCTACCAAGAATGCTAACAGGAAAGTGAGAGGAAATCTTCTGACGTTGAGCCTTGGAACCAAAGACAATAAACTCAGTTTTTTCAGGGTTGAGCTTTAATTTACTGAGAGACATCCACTCTTGGACATCATGAAGGCAGGCATTTAGCTTGGCGAGAGCCAAAGAAGCATTCTTATGGGAGAGATGGATGTATAACTGAGTATCATCCGCATAAAAATGGAATTTAATATGCAGGTGGAGGCGAATAATTTTACTAAGTGGTGTTGTATAGAGTGAAAACAGTAACGGACCCAGAACAGAACCTTGTGGAACACCATAGATGAGATTGCTTAATTCAGATAGTGTGGAGCCCGATTTCTTAAGTAGGAAGCAAACCACCTTAGAACTGTTCCACCAAGACCAAACCAGGATTTAAGGTAACCAAGGAGAATATTGTGGTCTATAGTGTCAAATGCGGCTGATAAGTCAAGAAGTACTAGAGCTGTGGGTTCACTGCGTGCCAGAGAGAGATGAACCTCATTTTTTATAGACAACAAAGCAGTTTCCGTGGTACAATAAGGTAAAAGCTGGATCATAAGAGATGAAACATCATAAAATGCTACCATTGCATCTTAGCTGAGATGCCTCTCCTGAACCCACACAGAGTGTTTGTGACATACCTAAGCCCCTCCTCACCCACACAGGCTTTTCAACGCAGAGCATTGTAGCAATTCCTCTCATCTTTTCCAGTTTAAAAATATATTGAGCAATGAAAAAGGAAACTGAAGGAAAATGGTGGGTGGAAGGAAAGTGTCACAAGTGAACTGCAGCTGGAGGAGCCACATAGTGTGTCAATTAGAGGGTTTAAATTAGCCTAAAGTCAATTTCTGACCTTCAGGTGACCATAACATCTTTAATATTGGGAGTTTAAGGTCATGTTAACATAGAGTTCCTCTCCTAACCCAAGTACATACATATATGTCTGCCACGTAAGAATGAAATCCGTGAAAGCATTTTTTGAGTTATCCTACACATAAGTCAAAACATATGGCTAGCTGATGCACTGGTACAGACATGAAACATGCCTCAAACTGGCTCATCTTATGTTGTTGCTTTTGGTGTGCTCAAACAAGGTATAACATAATAGAAGCACTTTTATATTTGGATAATATTAGATTGGTTCAGTGCATACAGGCCTTGTCAGTGGGTTAAAAAAGTTTTATACTTTCTCTCTCAGGCTCAAGACAGGGGTCAACTTCAAATACTGGACAATTCAGACTAATCATAAACTGGTATAAACAGTGGAAGCAATGGTCAGAGGCCAGTTTCACAAATCCTCCTTAAGATAAAGGTCACCTTAAATTTTAGGAGCATGTTTGTCAAGCAAGCCACTTAAATCTCTTGCAGGCTAGATCAAAATATGTGAGTCATGAACATAGGTAACTTAACTTAAAATACTCACCAAAGTATATCACGTTATCATTAGCAGATGTGTCAAATGTACAGGTCACATGGATTTCATCACCAGGCATAAGGTCCAGTGGGGGTCGGAAACTAGAAAAAAAATAGTACATTTCCAGGGTTCGCGAAGTACCTCTGAAAAATAGAGTCCAACGGACTACATGACCTCCTAAAAATGGAGTCCCGATCTTATTTTTCAGAGTCCAGCATTTGCGTTAGGGTTATGAAACATAGGGTACCTTGTACCTTTGGCACATCAAAAAGGGGGTACCATGGTGTGAAAATGGGGTAGAAGTAATAATCTTCACATATTCCTCAATCAATTCTTTTATAGATAGCTCCAGTTTTTAAATTTTATTTCATAATATGCATCTATGGATATTTATTAGTTTTTAAAATATTAGAAAATCAAAAAGATGAACCCCAGTCATCAAACTTCATTTTGTTGTAATTCTGGTGAAATTTGTTTATTTATTTTTTTATTATATTATTTAAGCTACAAATATGATATTTTTACTGTTTGAAAGACGAATATTTGCAGTTTGTGTGTGACAAAAATTCATCGAGTAGTTCTAGAGGTATAGTGTTTTTCCTGGGGACTTTCCGGGGTTAAAAATCTAAAGAATTTCGGAGATTTAGTATAATGCGTCTCCCCAAGAAGCACCGTTCTGGCTTGTCGTTTTGATTGTTTCCGTGCAGAGATTATGTTTTCTTCGATCAGATATACAATGTTTCGAGTGGATTTGCTAGTGTACAATACTAGCACTCACTGCCATTTCGGAAGAATCTCGCCTGGCTCTCGTCTCACATGAAATCTCGCATAACAATGGTGGATGTAAACAACTCGCTTGGAAATCGCTCGAAACCATTTAATTTTAAAATATAAGGCTTATCTTTAGTGTTATATATGTATATCCTGTGCATATCTACGCTTCCTAGTTGGACAGCCAACCGAAATTTGCTTCTGAAGGAGACATAAAAATTCCATCTGGATGGACGCACTGACAACCGAAATTCGGGTCCAAATCTGAAATACCGCGTATATAACATACTCGGACGGCGTAATCGCGAACCCTGATTTCAACAGTGTATCATTTTAAATATATTAACAAGTAAAATCTTAATAACCAATAACATGTAATATAACTTCAACACATATATTGAGTAACCTTTGAAAAACAAATTTTTTAGTTATTATTATTAGTTGTACTTTTATGGTCTAAATATTACTGGGCAATAATAAACAAATTCTTTGAGTTAATCAATCAATTATTCAGTAAACATCCTATTGAAATTAGATACTTCTGTGTTTAACAAATACTTTGCAAATGGAGAAATATACAAATAGTTTTTAAAATACTTACTCATATGAAACAGGCTCATCATAACTATAGTCTTCTTCATTAACAATGATCCTCACTCTCTCTCCATCTCTTCTTTGCTCAGCAAACATTTTGCGACCTGTAAACAGTGTTAGGATTATTAGTGCACACTGACTTTTTGATTTCTGACTGTTCCTCATGTGTTATGTTTTTTATATTTCATCTGATGGTATTAACCAACCAGTGAGAATGACTAGATTAAATTTCCAGAATTCAAAGTAAGCATGAAAAATCTGCGAATACGAAAGAAAAAGAAAGCACTGTAGAGGACAGGCCTCCATGAGGGGCTTTTCTGAAAAAAATCAGACTTTTATGATATCTAGAATATAATCCAAAGTCAAAAATGGAATTTTACATCTCATTCAACAGCCGGGGTCATACCAATGTAGAGTAAGAAATCTAAAATTCACCACTTATCTGAAATTCGCCACATGTTGAAATACTAAGAAAATAAATTAATTGAGGTGAGATTTGTTGAATATATAGTAAATTAAGGCTTCTTGAACTGAAAAATACCAATTTTAAGACAAAACATCATTTTCTTCATAAAATTAACTAAGGTTTTAGAGGTGGTGAATTTTAGATTCCTGGCGAATTTTAGATTTCTTACTATACAAATTTCAGAAAGATTTTTCAATTACTTTCAGAGTTGCTGCAAACACACACACAGTCAGACAGATGCACCCCAAAACATAACCTTCTGGTTGGGGGTATAATTCCTATGAAGGAATATATTCATGGTCTATCAAGCTGGTGGTGAGTTTGTGGTGACAAGTCAGTGGTAGTGGTGTTGACATGTTGGTAGTTATAGTGGGAGATGATCAGCAAAGAATTCACAAATAAACACATGAACACTTGAGTATCTTATCTTCAATGGGTGATGGATGGGAGTGTGGCCCTCAGTGATTGTAAACAAATAGATAGACAATAATAAATGGCAACAAATAGTGTAAAAATGTAAAATTCGCCACATATCTGAAAATTGCCAAATGTGGAAATACTAATAAAATGAATGAATTGAGGCAAGATTTGTTATATATAGTAAATTAAGGCTTCTTGAACTGAGTTTAAAACAAAACATCTTTTTTTTCATAGAATTAAGTAAGGTTTTTAGAAGTGGCGAATTTTAGATTTCTGGCAAATTTTAGACTCTTTAGATTAGCTCTCGATCCTCTTTCAGTTAACATATCCTAAAAATTCAGTGAAAAATCATGTATTGATTTAGGCTGTGGAACACCCACAAGCGTTATGCCTGCCACCGCAGCCCGGACAGGCAGGGGATGACTATAACCCCAGCCTTTATGGGCTGGGGTTAAAAGCCATATATA
Organism: Sabellastarte sp. h YS-2021; assembly: GCA_964017235.1. Classification (NCBI taxonomy): domain Eukaryota; kingdom Metazoa; phylum Annelida; class Polychaeta; order Sabellida; family Sabellidae; genus Sabellastarte; species Sabellastarte sp. h YS-2021. Next base: position 67,932,816 of record OZ024936.1, read on the forward strand.
ATCTCAATTATCATTGGCTAGCTCAGTCAATGGTAACTGCTACCCTTGGTGATAGTAATACACTTGTACAATACTAACCCAGGTAATGCATGTGAGGTGTCACAGTTGCAATTTTGACAGTTTCAGTGAACATGTGGGAGGTGCATTCTCCTGGACAGTATCCAGTGTTTGTCATCTCTTTGTATCCTGGTGGGAGTTCTAGGTACACTGGACCCACAAAGAAGGTAGAACCATCATAGTCTCTGTAACATATGGCAAAAAGGCTTTTCTTCTTTCAATATTTTCTTGCTGCTAGATAAGCATAAGAAACATGATATTAATCCAAGGTCATATGGGTATGAGCTAAGTGACTGATTACTGCAGCTCCATTTACTTACATGAAACTTCAGCATAGATAAAGACTCAAGTATCTTTGTAAATAGGGGAAAATATGTAGAACAAAATATTCAGTTTGCATAATATACTCCTAGCACATACACTTGTGCTGCATTTTACACAAGCATATGGCCTAGACTGAGCTTATCTCTCCTGACATGTACAGGTGCCTTATCAACATCAAATATCTATGCAGATGTCTGAAAACATATGGTACAAATGTGAGCCTTAAGCAAGACTATTGAAAGTTGCTCTCAATTCCCCATTCATATTAGACTTGTGCCAAGTCTTTGTATTTCTCATTCCAGCAAATCTGACATACATGAAATCATTATGAACCTACTTGATGAGTAAAAAAAGCTTCTGTCTAGAGAAATACTGTCAGCCCCACATTCTGGTAAAAAGTCATACAGTCCTCATATAATACCTTAGACAAAAGGACTTGATGAAAGTCTACATTCATATGAAAGGTGTATATGATATTGTTCACTGAGACCTGGCTTCATACTCACTAACATTTCTATGCTTAGAACATGCTTAGATTGAGAAAGATTCAGAAGATTGTTTGACTAAGTATATCACTTAGAATTATTATTTGTTAGAACAATCATGATGTTGAATTTTCATTTTATTTTTCAAACAACTGAAATACTTTTACCTGCTTTTCTACACTGCTACTGCATCCAATTTATTGTTATGATCTTGTGGCTTCTTAGGAATTTATAAATTCTTATTATTTGAAAATAAATTTTGGAATTTTTCTCCAAAAGAGGCCGTTTTCTTGGAAAGTTCTAAGGCTTAAGAATAATTCTAAGAATGAGAATATCAGTATATCTGGTTCCTGATTATCAACATGAAATTTACTTACAGTTGCCTATTAGTAGGTTGTTTATCTCCTTACAGTTTCTGATATTACAGGTATTATCTCTCCTCATGGTTACCTTTGACCTTGGCTGGATTCACGAAAGATCAAGTGTCAGGTTGAATCAGTGTATTTGTTTTTTGGCTTGACACTAGATATTGGTTTAAAACCTGAGCCTTAGTCGCACTTAGCATTCACTAAAGGTTTAACTTTAGGCCTCTGGGCTGGTATTAATAAAATGAATTTCAAACTCTATCTCAAATATAATCTCCACAATTTAGGGTATTAAATTGTTAAGTTTGAATTTAAACTTAACACTAAAATTTGGATTTTTATTTAAACTCAAGTACAATACCTATTCTCAAGTAAGTACACACTTGAATCCCGACTCAAAATCATTTATAATCTCTATATTTAGGTATTACATTCAAGGCTGCATGAAACACGTTTGTAGCTACTTTCGCTTTGTTTGACCACATTTTAAATTTTGATTGACTGTGTTTTAATCTAAGTTTGAGTACATACAGCTAGTTTATAATTTCATTTGAGAATATTAAATTTGAGGTTATACTTATGTAAGACTGACATTGAAACTTCGAGTGATTTTGAGCTCTTTTGTGAATACCAGCCAAGAAGTGAGAGGTTGCAGGTTCAAGACCACTGGAAACTTTGTCCTGTGATATGTCACCTAATATGGGCCTTGGTAGCATGGTTGCATTAAGCACACAGCAGGAAACCAGTGGTACTTGTCCTGTCTGAACCAGTAGTACATTGGGGCAGGTGTCATGTGTGTAAGAATTGAAAAAATCACAGCTAATAGCTAAGTTAGTATGAATTTCCCTAATATATAGCTCTCCTGGTATATAGAGTGTAGGTTCCTGAATTGAGAATGTGGGTTCAGGTTCACTGAAAAACTTGTCCTGTCACAATATATCTTGTAACTTTGGAACAGTCAATCAAAAATTTAGCTTCCCACTTAATTTTGTAATTGGTTCTCTCTGTCAGCTTAAATCATTCTCAAACTGCCATATAGCAGGGACACACTGGTTTGCTTTTAATATTATCTGGCTTATTGTTTACGTAAATGTACAAAAACTGAACTTAATAGCTTTTATAAATCTTTCCGGATTGCTTAAATGAAAATATATAAATAAATTTGGAAAGAGTTAAATTTTGAAGAACATATTTTGATAGCCTTTATAGCCATTTTAAAGTTCAATAATGACCTTTTTCAAAGTACTGTAGAAGCTTGATTATCTGCTCCTTATAATCTGAATCTCTGGACTAACTAATCTGAAACCTTGTCTACTTTCAGACATGCATGATGCATGGTCTAAAACAAGTGATAATACAGGATTTTACACATTCTCGGAAACCATTATTTCTGGTGCTTTTTAAAACATAATAACCGACCACAAAAATCCCCCAACTTCATTGATCCTTATCACAATTGTTACAATTGGGGAGGGATTAACTCGTTTACATGACCCCACTACACTACTTCTTGATAATGCACCAATCACTGAAAGCGTGTTTGATTGGGTTTTGCATTAATAATCTCTCGTAGTAGGTCTATAATCACAGCCTGACAAAAGAATAACATCACCAATGCATTAACAACCGAATATCCAATCACTGAAAAAAGTGTTCGATTGGGGTTTTTCAATCAATAATCGGGAGTTTTTCAAATAGTTTTAGAAAACGCATGATGATCTTTATCAAAATTTAAACCTCACAATGCATGTAGCAATTGAACACACCGAGCTCAAGTCTGCACAATATACGTTACATAAATTTACTATATAGTGTAGTTAATCCTTTAAAATGGCAAGAGAGTAATGAAAACACTGTAAAAACTGGTTAGTTATCAAAGTATATAATGATATCCCCATTTTAAGGCTGAAACTTATAATTCACCGATTATCGCCCACACTACCCCAGTTTTCGGTGACTCCATTTCAACTATCTGAACCCTCGATTATCAGACCTGATTGTATGTCTCCTATTAGGTTCGGCTTACTGTATTGCAAATTTCACATTGGCATTTTACTCAATTCAACATTAAAAACTATTCCAAGTAGTCAAAATTCTGACTTTACTAATGAAGATTAAGAGACAGGTTAATTCCAATCTATATAATTTTTGCTTTACTTTCTCTATTAATTTAAAGGGTATCGCAAGTTATCAAATATTTCAAAAGTGTTAAGTGCAGCCTAAGCTTACTGAACCATCTAGCATCAGTTTTGTGGCATCTGCAGACTGTTTAAGCTTACATATCAAAGACTTTAATTTAAAACCAACTACTTTTAGGCAGTGCTAAGAAGTTCTTAAACTATCTGGCCCAAAGAGAATTAAATATGAAGACATTGGATTTCCTTGATGAGTATCTCATCCAAATCTAAAACCTTCAGACAAATAACCACTCTGCAAGACATGCTTAATGACATCATAATATAATTAAAGAGCTTGATCCAGTCAACATATTGTTTAACAAAGCCAAAAAGCACTAAAACATTACACAAAAATTTCCAAGATACAGAATCGAAAACTTTTTGAAAGTGGTTTAATAAAAGGAAACCAGGTTTTCTTTTCTGCAACTTCCTCGATATCATACGCTAATTGTGTACAGTTATTTACTTCTCTACAACTGACAAAACCCTTAAAAAAAGTTTAATTTGTCAAGGACATTTTTAACCGAGATACTATCATGCATATTACATATTAATTTAATAGTGTTCAATCACTTTACCTCAGAGTAGGAGTATAATGCAATGTAAGTCCTGAGCTATCCATATAGTCATGTCTAATTTCTGGATTGTTCCAGTGCATCTGAAACACAGGTATTTCACAATTCAGCCTTAAAACAAAGAAGGAGCAATTTTCACAAAGACTTTTCAATAAGGTTAGGCATATATTTAAAAAATATTTAAAATTATTCTTTGTAAACACGACAAATTGTATAACTCTACAATTATTCATTGTTTCAGACAAGCAATAAGCATTTTCACCTCTGTTACAATTATGGATAAGTTACTTCATTCTGTTTTTATATTGAAACAAATCTTTGAATAAAAAGAATCTTTAATAATTGGGTTTCATTAAATGTGCAAATAAAGAAAAACTTTCTACTAATGACAATAGTGCTTTGAAAAGAAAAAAAAAAGAAAAATTCTGAAATAATAAAATTCTATTCTTCAGTTTTAACTGAACAATACACACACAAACAAAAATCTGTGTGACAATTTGTGTGTAAATTGCAAGCCTAAATTTCTTGCTATTTTGTATACACTTTATGTTTGCATTCTAAATAGTTTGTAAGTTTTAGTTTGTTGGGGGGGGGTTATGGATTCTCCGTGAACATGTTTGAAAGGGCTTTTTATACAAATTTGCTCTATCCCTTACAGTTTTCAAGAGAAAAATCATTTTCTATTAACAACAAATTTCTCAAGATGGTGGCCGATTTTAGAAAAACAAAAAATGGATGCAATGATCTTACCTCCATGAGGGCATATTTAAAACCAGTCTTTCCAAGTCTGACACCATATTCAGGAGCTAAACAAGTGCCAGCATTTCCAACAGTCCAAAAGGCAATCATTTGGGGACAGAGAAAGGTTTCCATACCACAGAGTGTGGGCTTTGAAAAGTTCTTACGTACATCTTCAGCTGAAAAAAATTAAAGGGAAAAAGAGTTCATTCCAATGAAGAGTCCAGAAAAGCACCTTTACAATAACTAAGGTTTTAACCAATATTTACATGCAGTCTTAAACATGTGTTAAAACTCACTAACAAACTCATTTTTATGAGTTCGTGCTTTAACTTGAGCTTTTTACAATGTAGAAATTTCTTAAAATGCATACATAAAATCATAAAAGTTGGCTGCATTCATCCCTTGTTTTCGTTCTCAGTGTGTAAGTATGTAATATTATTTACAAACAGTTGTTGGAACTGTTAAACAGCAATAGGCTTGGTTAATACTTGGATTAATGACCATCTGAGTTCTCGACCAAGAATGGATGATGTTTAATAAATAAATCAATTGAAGTACAGTGGTATTTGAATTTCAAGCGGCCTTTTTATTTTTATATAATACTGCTACAAAAGCCCACAGAATTCTGTAATTTCTCTTTAATATTAATGAGCTGGGTGTACAGATATCTGATCTTCAAGTAGCCTTAACATCTTAATAAAATATTCCTAGAAAATCCCACTGAATTCTGTGACTTAATATTTTATTGTTGGTACAAGCGGGAATGATATTAGAAGACCGTAAGAAAACATGTAAATTATTTTGTTTTAACAATTTATCCATTTCCTATAACTACTGGCAGTATTTAAAGTTTTGAAACAATATAAATGCCAGAAACATGCAGGGATGAATCAAGAAATCGAAAGAATTGCATACAAGTTACTCATTAGACGTATATCTACACTAAAACATACCCAGTGCTCCACTCGATGTTTCTCAAAGTTAAAAGAATATGGACTGTCATATTATGACCAAAACAAACCAGAGTACAGGAGCACCTCAAAGGAAAAAAATAGTGTAGGTTGTGTTGCTTTTTATTTGAGGAAGTTTTGTTGTAGGTTATATTGGCCAAGATAGTAAACAAAATGTTATGTACAGCAGAAGACATGCAATTTTGAAAAATATAATGTTTAAATCAAGTAATTTTTGTGAATAGTGGATGGATTTTAGTACAATAAGAATGGCCACAAAAGCCTTGTTCAAATACCTTTGTACTGATATTTATTGTCTATAAATGGGTTAAGTAGTTTTTGAAATATTTTCAAAAGATAAACGAGCTCTCAGCCACGGCTGAGTGGTAACTTCAAAATATGGCTGCAATCTACTGATAACTTGCTGCACTACAAGATTCCAACTAGTACACACCTTTTGCATTGGGCCCATATCTGGCCAACTCAAAGTAGCTATTGCTTAGCTATGGAATGAGCTATAGATATGCAATGTTATTATGTAACAGCTGACCTAAAAGTAGGTGAATGACATATTTCAGCAAAATACTCTAAATGCAATAGTTTTAAAGTTACAAGAGATTTACTCAACAGTGAGAACCTCAAAGTAGCTATTGCTCAGCTATGGAATGAGCTACAGGTCTGCAATTTTACTATGTTTTAGCTGATCCAAAAGTAGAAGAATAACATATTTCAACAAAAATACTCTAACTGCAATAGTTTTAAAGTTACAAGTGATTTACTCAACAGTGAGAACCTTAAAGTACCTGTTGTTTAGCTATGGAATGAGCTACACGTCTGCTACTTCATTATGTCATTATTTACCCCAACATAGTAAATTATGCATTCAAAGAAAGTCGCAATGTGTGATACTTGCTCTGATTTTAAATTTTGCTACAAATCAGAGAAATAGCTATTACTCTCTTAGTTAATGCAACAGAGTTCCAAAATATGTACCATCTTATAACTAAAGATAAAGTACCTGAACAATTTTTGTGGCTTTTTATTTAAAAATAGCATCAGAGATGCCCGTACCCCACAGCCTAGGGAAATATTTTCAACACCATGAGATATAGAAGTACTGTACCAGTACAAACTTCAGGATACTTTCAGAGCACTGTCAGTTATATAAAGGTCCAAACAATGTTTAAATGGAGAAATAATGTTTAAAAGAAAGATAATGCGTATAAAGATGAAGTATTAAAACAAGATAATTCAATAACAAGATGACAGCATTAATCAGTAAACTAAAATTCAACACTCTTTATCTACATCTGCATGGCCGAATTATGCTTTAGATGGTTTGAATATTACCATGCATACAGAAGTGGTAATACATTTAATGAATGCTTATTGTGGTGCTGGCACAAAATCTGTGGCTCACTTGATGAAATTCTATCTCTTACAATGGGAAGTTATGAAAGTAAAATTCTTAATAAATTCTAATATGACTTTTGCTTAATCTGCATCAAAAGACAGACCCAAAGGTCCATCATTTTGTTTATTTGGGGTTTTACGTCGCTTTCAACACTGTACAGGTGATATCACGACGGGTAGTTGGAAGGGCAGAGGAAACCAGTACATATAGTTCGCTAGGGTTCTGTACTGTAAACTGCCGACCAACAGCAAGCAACTACCAGCTTTCTCACTTACAGCCATGACGGGGATCGAACCCCAGCCGCAGAGGTGGGAGGCGAAAGTGTTACCACTCTGCCACCGTGGCCCCCCCAAAGGTCCATGAAGATTTTAAAGGTCAAGGTCACTACGACAAGGTAAAAGGTCAAATTAAGGTCACACCATGATAATACACACCTATAGCCCCTAACCAATGTCCCTACCAAATATCAACTTCCTACACCTTACGGTTTCCGAGATATAGCCCTGACAAGATTTTATAGGTCAAGGTCACTATGGCAAGGTCAAAGTTCAAATCAAGGTCACACCATGATGCTACACACCTACGCCCCCTAACCAATGTCTCTACCAAATATCAACTTCCTACACCTTACAGTTTCTGAGATATAGCCCAGACAATATTTTATAGGTCAAGGTCACTACGGCAAGGTCAAAGGTCAAATCCTGGTCAGACCATGACGTTGCACACCTACACAGCCTAACCAATGTCCCTACCAAATATCAACTTCCTACACCTTACGGCTTCCGAGATATAGCCAGGACAAGATTTTATAGGTCAAGGTCACTATGGCAAGGTCAAAGGTCAAATCAAGGTCAGACCATGACGTTGCACACCTACACCCCCTAACCAATATCCCTACCAAGTATCAACTTCCTACACCTTACGGTTTCCGAGATATAGCCCGGACCACATTTTTTAGGTCAAGGTCACTATAGCAAGGTCAAAGGTCAAATCAAGGTCAGACCATGACTTTGCACACCTACACCCCCTAACCAATATCCCTACCAAGTATCAACTTCCTACACCTTACGGTTTCCGAGATATAGCCCAGACAAGATTTTATAGGTCAAGGTCAATACGGCAAGGTCAAAGGTCAAATCAAGGTCAGACTATGACGTTGCACACCTACACCCCCTAACCAATGTCCCTACCAAGTATCAACTTCCTACACCTTACAGTTTCCGAGATATAGCCCGGACAAGATTATCAAACTCAAGGTCACTACGGCAAGGTCAAAGGTCAAATCATGGTCAGACCATGACGTTGCACACCTACAGCCCCTAACCAATGTCCCTACCAAGTATCAACTTCCTACACCTTACAGTTTCTGAGATACAGCCCGGACAAACTATTTCCCGCCACCCGCCCGCCTGCCCACCCGCCCATCCGGACACCATGGGTGAAAACAATACCCCAACAGTCCTTAAGGGCTGTGGGGTAAAAATACATTGAGTAGTTTCCAAGATACAGTAATTTTGTTACATCTCCTGTAAATGTTTTAGATTTGTACAGCTTGCAATTCCCAGGGGCCTGGGGTTAAAATTGTAGAATTTTTGAGATTTGGTATGTCTGCATTTGGAAACTTCATCTATATCACTTAGGAAATCCCTTATTATTGTTTGACCTATCAGAATAATATTTTCCTTTTATAGTCCTTTTAAAATATATTTTCCTGATTTTTACAATTTCTGTAATTTAGTAGATTTTTAGCAGGTGTTTGATCCAGATAGATAAGATGTACACAATTTTGTTCCTGTTCAAATAAGGTATCTGTGTCAATAAAAATAATCCATCCAAAAAATCTATTTGTATATAGACAGAAGAATGGTAAAGGCATTGAAAGATTTTATAGCTAGAGATAATTAAAACATTGTCCTAAATGGTCTAATAATGACCACTTAAAATTGCTAAACTTCTACCACAGAAGTTGCAAAAAGTGAGATCAATAAGGGTATCTAAGGTTGGCCATAAAGAAAGATTGTGTTGTTGACAAAGACTTGAGTTTAAGCACATACTCTGAGGTTGAATCTTTTAAACAGGGGCCCAAGACAGTACCTTTACTATAACCCAAGGTCTGTATTTAGACAGATTCTTGGATTCATAATCTCACAAATAATCTCAGTTACTGTCTGGGTCAAGTGTTTGTTTGTTGGCAGCAGAGTATGTACTCTCTATTTCGGTCAATAATAGTCGCCTATAACATCCATGAATCTCCGTGCTCCGTCCTCCATGCTCCGACCTAATTTCCTCCGACCTCATTTGCTCCGACCTCAACTTGACCACAATGTCCTCTTCCAATTTTTTACAACAAGAATAGTTTTTAAAAACTATATAAATTGTAGTTATCGTGACTTCTCATAAATATCAATATTATTCTAGATACAACTTTTACAGAGAAAATAAAGTCACAGGAGCATATCAATCTATCATGAAACCTTTAAATTAAAGAAATATTATTTGTTGAAGAAATAATTTTTTTATATTCAGAATACTGTTAATGTTGCTGTATAAAATTTAAAAGTCTCTTCTTGTTCACAATTATTTAAGAGGACATTGTAAATATTTTGACTGTGTTTTGTGGCGTAAGATTAGGCACACTACATATGTGCTATAGTAAGCCAAAAGTAAAGATATATTTTAAAATTCTTTTTTGGAATAGAGTACTAAACACTTATAGCATATGACAGACTAAAATGGCAGGAGGAGGATAGAGGAGGAGCAATATTAACATGGAGATTGTTTACAGTTGAATAAACGAGGCAGATTGAGGTTGGAGGAGGAGCAGTATTTACATGGAGCAGTTGTGCAATCCATGGGATGAGGTTGCTCCATGACACATTTGCTCCTCCTCTGGCTTCATTTCCTCTGACCTCATTGAAAACAGCAATATTTTCATATTTTGAATTAAAAATACTTATTTCTTAATAAATAAAGGTTATTGAACATATTTTAGTATGATGTTTAATAACTTCATGTCCTTTTATTATAAACTACTTTAAGTGTAGTCCATTTGAGATCAGAGGAAATGAAGTCAGAGGAGGAGCAAATGTGTCATGGAGCAACCTTATCCCATGGATTGCACAACTGCTCCATGTAAATACTGCTCCTCCTCCAACCTCAATCTTCCTCATTTATTCAACTGTAAACAATCATTGCTCCTCCACCTACCTTCCAGGTATAAATAACCAAATAAATAGCTAAATAAATAGTTTACTTTTAAAATATGAATATATAAGTACAAGTATACAATAAATACACATTAACATTTCCTATCCAAAAATACCATTGACTATTATCCAGAAACTTTGATATGCATAGAGTGTGTGATGTAAATTTGCCAGGTTTTTGGCACTTTTGATTCTGCTACATCAAGTCACAATTATTTTTTTTTTTCAATTTTTGTTTTGATAAATATGGCCAAACACTGCATTATCAAAAACTGGTTTTGAAAAAAACAAGAGGAGAGTGCCCGTGAACGGGCACTGTGTCAGCTGACTGAGTGTTTTTGATTTGTGAAGGTGATTAGAGGACAGAATAATTATCAGGAAAAGGGCTGTACAGAAATACAGTAAATGGTAACTGAACAGCAAGTTCGAAAGAAATTCCGAAGCTGACAGAAGAAAAGGATAAAAAAGTTGTGCCCTGTAAATGGTATTATGAAGGAAAATAACAAGGTAATTGTTTAAGTGTAAAAAATAGGTTAAAACATATTTAAAGAAATACTACAAATGCAATATCCTCGTTCGACCTTGAAGAAGGGGTCCAAGGTCAAATCTAACCACACAAATACATTCCCAGCCCATGATTTCCTATGGTTTACCATTCCAAACCTGTAGGACCAATTATAAATGAGTTATAAGCACTTTTAAGCTTGGCTGTCCTCATTTGACCTTGAAGGAGGGGTCCAAAAGTCAAATCTGACCATACCAAAAGATTCCGAGCCAATGATTTCCTATGGGACGGTTTACCATCCCAAATCTCTGTCACCAATAATAAGCGAGTTGTAGGCACTTTCAATTTTCGCTATCCTCATTTGACCTTGAAGGAGGGTTCCAAGGTCAAATCGGACCATATCAACAGATTCACAGCCCATGATTTCCTGTCTTTTTACCATCCCAAACCTCTGGGACCAATAATAAGCGAGTTATAAGCACTTTTAAAAGTTTGGCTATCCTTGTTTGGCCTTGAAGGAGGGGTCATTGAAGGTCAAATCTGACCACACCAAAAGATTCCCACCCCATGATTTCCTACAGGTTGGTTTATCATCCCAAAGGTCTAGGATCAATAATAAGGGAGATATAAGCACTTTTCATGACTGACAAAAAACACCTGTGGCGGCCATCTTGTTCCTCAAAATGAGGCCAAAAATATTCCCAGACAACATTTTATGGTTATTAATATATACTGCAAACTTAAGAAAGCTAGCTCTAATATTTTCTTTCATCAGAGCAGTAATGGTGAAATCTCTCTCTACACACTGCGGCTATCCAGTGGATACAATGATTTACTCAACAGTGAGAACCTGAAAGTAGCTATTGCTCAGCTATGCCATGACATAGAGGTCTGCAATTTCACTATGTTATAGCTGACCAAAAATTCTGTGCATAACATATTTAACAAATTACTCTAAATGTAATAGTTTTCAAGTTACAACTGATTTACTCAACAGTGAGAACCTCAAAGGAACTATTACTCAGCTATGCAATGAGCTACATGTCTGAAATTTTACTATGTTATAGCTAACCCAAAAGTAGGTGAACAACATATTTAAGCAAACTACTGTAAATGCAATAGTTTTCAAGCTAAAACTGATTTACTCAATAGTGAGAACCTGAAAATAGCTATTGCTCCGCTATGCCATGAGCTATAGGTCTGTAATTTCACTATGTTATAGCTGACCCAAAAGTAGGTGAACAATATATTTTAACAAAATACTCCAAATACAATATTTTTCAAGTTATAGCTGATTTACTCAACAGTCAGTACCTGAGAATAGCTATTGCTCAGTTGTGCCATGAGCTATAGGTCTATAATTTCACTATGTTATAGCTGACCCAAAAGTAGCTGAATAACATATTTGCACAAATTTCTGTAAATGCAATAGTTTTCCAATTATAACTGATTTACTCAACAGTGAGAACTTCAAAGTAGCTATTACTCAGCTATGAAATGAGCCACAGGTCTGAAACTTCACTATGTTATAGCTGACCCCCAAATAGGTGAATAACATATTGAAACAAAATACTCTAAATGCAATAGTTTTCAAGTTATAAGTGATTTACTCAACAGTGATAACCTAAAAGTAGCTATTACTCAGCTATGCCATGAGCTACAGGTCTGAAATTTCACTATGTTATAGCTGGCCCAAAAGTAGCTGAATAACATATTTATACGAAATTCTCTAAATGCAATAGTTTTTAAGTTACAAGTGATTTTACTCATAATGGAAGTTACTGAAAAGCCCAAAAGTAGCTATTACTCACTTAGCTATTGAGACAGACACCCAACTTACTCACCATATTGTAGCTATGAAAAAAGTAGCTGAACAACATATTTTCACAAAATGCTGTAAATGCAACACTTTTAAAGTTATAAGTGATTTAGTGCATGATTTCATGAATTTTAATGCATTAAAAATTATTAAAAAAATTTATTAAAAAAAAAGTAAGACAGATCCAGGTCTCATACTCACACAAGAGAATCTACCTCTGGCCTAGTACATATATGCAAGATATGAGAGAAATCCCTGCAATAGTCACTGAGAAAATTGTGATAAAAAGTTGAAATTTTCACACTTTTGGTGGGGGTACCCCCCTTGTAATGTCTCTAGCAAACAGACGAACAGACAGATTTGCATGCCTTGAACAATTTTTCATCCTCGATAGATAAGGTATCTTTTAAAAAAAACAGCATGTCTCTAGGCCTTGTAGTTTTGGAGAAGAAGTTGTTCACGCGTACGCGTACGCCCACGCTGCAGAGTGATGACATAATGTCAGCTGACTGACAAGTCAGCTGACAATAAAAACTGTTTTTCCAGCATTATACCTAACATACTTCAAGTTGAAGTTAAATTAATAAGTTAAATTAATATTTTACATCTTTTCTAGCCGAAAATTGTCATTAACATAGTCTAGATGTAAATTTTCAAAAGTTTATCCCCTATAAGTTAAAAATGTTTGTTGGTATCTGTTAACAAATGCATAATTTTTACTCTTTGAAGTCACTTGTAAGAGTGCATTATTCAGAAATATACTTAAAACAATGAAAATATAAAAACTTGGACAATAAAATCTTGCATTGCAATAGTTATGTATTTTTTTGTATTTGTGCTGTAAAATTGACAACAACAAAAAAACACACAAAAAGTGGCGAATTTATATCCATTGAGGATTAAATATCCATATACATATATATATCCATTTACATCACTTGTTCTACATGTTAAAGCCTCTTCTTGTTCGCCATTATTGAAGGGGACATTATGGTTGTTTTGAAGTCGGAGCAAATAATGAGGGCGGAGTCGGAGCATGGAGCACGGAGCATGGAGTTTCATGGATGTTATAGGCGACTGCTACTCATTTCGGTCACAGTCAAAGTTGTCTGTTTTCAGAGCCATTGTTTGTAAATAGACACCTATGTAGATTCAAAACAAAGAAATGAAGACTACCAACTGTTTTCTTTGAGTTTATGCATTTAAACTAAGAAAATGAATTTATGTATGAGTTTAAAGATGAGTTAAAGAATTTTCTATATATGAAAAGTTTAAGCATAAACTTATAAAATATGAGCTTCTGAGTGAGTTTTAACACAAGATTAAGAATCTTTATAAATATAGGCCTAGGGGAAAATCTGCTTTCTGAAGACCTTATAGCCACATATATTAACACAGGTGGGTAAATTTGACCTATTAGATCCCTGCATATGGTTTCCTAATACCTCCCAATACATTCAAACCTCTGAAAGGAATAATAAGAGAGATAAAAACCAAAAAGACAAAAACTATGATTTCATGACCCCATTTTGACCCATAAGGGAGTGCTAAGGTGTACATCTGACCGGTGTTCAAGACTCCCTGTAAATAGTTTCCTCTTACCACTCAAAAGATTCAAAAGCTGTAAAAGCAACAATAAAAGAGATAAAGCCAAAAAGCCAAACTCACAAAACCTGCAATTTTATGACCCCATTTTGACCCTAAGGGGGTGCCAGGGTGACTCAAGTAGTTTGTCAAACTCTCTGCAATTGGTTTGATCCTAATACATTTTAAGGCTCTGAATGCAATATGTAACAAGATAATAGATAATAATATAATTCTGATGAATTTAAGTTCTTGATTACTACTTGGTATAAAATGCTCATAAATCATGCAATTTTGGTCCAATTGCTCCCACAATCTCATCAGCTTGAGATTTGGATTACATTGACATGTATGTAAAACAACACTCTCCTACAGTAAATAATTTTGGCTTAGTGTTCGACAATGGCGGTTACCCGGCGGCCAGAGCCCGCGAATTTCATCTTTGGACCAAAAATGTTGTGTACTGCGTCAGTCCCGATGTCCAGAAACTTTTAACATAAGATATATGCATATATATTGTTACATTTTTCAACATTTTAGGGGGGTTTTAAAGCGGTAGCCATTATTGTAAACAAATATTGTCATCACATTTCTTATCTCTCTTCTGATTGACCAACGTCCTCTACCATCGACCAATCAGACGATAGCTTTCAAAATGTTGCAATGCTTTTCATTGGTTTTTGTAACTCGTCACCAGTATATGTTGTACAGGCGAAACAGTCAAAACAATTACTGACCAAAGAAATTTGTTTATTATCGGAAGCGACGACGTACATATTTCCTTATAGAAATGGGTGACAAAGACATGGAAGTGAGTTTATTTTATTTGATAAATCCAGCTAACAGTAATTCACACAAGAATTCGGGTATTCTCGCCAGATTTCAGTGCTTTTTGTCGAATTTTTAACTCGTCTTCTGCATAGAGTACCACAGGCGAAACAGTCAAAACAACTACTGACCAAAGAAATTTATCTATAATTGGAAGAGACAAAATATATATTTCTTACAAGAAAAGAGAAGAAATACAGTTTATTTTATTTGATGAATCCAGATAACAGTAACAAAAACAGTAGCACCCAGCCATTAAGGTTTAGAAGTGCTTTTGAAGTGAAATTTTAAAAACAATGACAACTAAAAACAGCTAAGCTAAAACTAAACAAAATAAAAATAATTTAATTATTTAAATAAAGAAGATTTTATGCAATCCAAAATTGAAACTAAATATTCTAAAATGTCTTGACGCAAAGCATGTCTCACATTTTTTCACAGTTGTCTCGCCTTTTCAAGTGAAGGGAGACGGTCTGTCTCGCACTGAATTTTGACGAGAGAGAACAATGATAGTCCATCCTGGAATTTGAAGTATTGGATCTTAAAGCAGAAACTATTGTCGGGAAATCCCATGGATTTCTGTGACCTCATGAATATTAATGAGTTGTCCATGAATTTTGATCTTCAAGTAAAATATTGTGAAGAAATGACATGGTATTGTCAAATATTACAGTTGTCATGGCTGGAAACACAGAACTTGTGCGATAAATACATCTAATTAACAATTGTTATAAGCACGGGACGTTTATGTATATTAAGAAGTGAAAAAAGTACCTTAAGGTTTTTTTCTTTTTAACACACAATTTGGGACAAGTTGTGATCAGAAGGGACACAGAAAATGGGGTGAGTTGACCCAAAATTTCTGGGGCGAGTTGGCACTTGGGGCGAGATATCCCTTAAGCACACTAGAGCCCCCTAGTGAGTAGATTTAGAACTATATTTGTAAACATGTGTTGCAGTGTGAATATGTAGTTTATTTAACGTGGGCATTAGCTTTGGGAACTTAGTAGGCTGAAATTTATAAATTACATCTGCAATCAGCATATATTTGGAGGTATTGGCTGGGCCTGCAACTTTTTGGCTGGGCCTGCAACTTTTTCTTGCCCAAGGCCCTGCAGTCCTACAACATATTTTGCTAAGCGGTTAACACTGTTTTGGTTGAGTGGTGATGATAAACCGGTGTAACCAAAAAACAATTTCTGATCATGTTACCTTGATAAAGGTCAAATATAAGCACAAAGAAAAATTTTCCCATGCCTAAGGTATACAAGTGCCAAAATATTTAGAATGCATCCACTAAAATGGAGATATTGAAGGAGATGATAATGTGGTGGCAGCAGTTGGGAAACTCAACCTAAAAGTACAAAAGCACAATTTTCAAGGGATGTCTAATGAGCTTTCAATGTGTAAATTTAGCTCAAATGTACCCAATAAGCCATGTAAAAGTCAATGTCACTACAGCAAGGTCATGGGTCAAATTGAGGTCACATCATGACATTGCACACCTACACCCCAAGCAATGTCCCCACTAAGTATCAACTGCCTAAACCTTATGGTTTGTGAGATTCAGTCCAGGACAAGATTTTAAACATCAAGGGTCACTACAGCAACGTTGAAGATCATACCAAGGTCGCACCATGACACTGCACACCTACCTCCCTCAGCCAAGTATCAACTACCTACACCTCACAGTTACTGAGATATAGCCCAAACAAGATTTTCAAACTCAAGGTCACAACCGAAAGGTCAAATCAAGGTCACAACATGATGTTGCAAACCAATACTCCAAACCAATGTCCATACCAAGAATTAACATCTTACACCTCACAATTTCTGAGATACAGTCCAGACAAGCTTTTTCCTGCTGCCCGCCTGGACACCATGGGTAAAAACAATGCCTGCACATCCCTAAAAAGTTTGCGGTAAAAGGCACACTGTTTTCTCATCAATTTGACATTTTACAATATTTACATACTAAATAAAGGGACATACGTTTTGATTAGATATTAAGTGAAACTCAGATCTTACCATATTCATCAAGACACCCATAAAGGATGAGGTGGTGCATCACATAGTCATTGTCAATGAATGGTTCAAAAGCAATCAAGTGGAAATCTTGTTCATGTGATACACCAAGCTCAAAGAACTGACATATATAGGTTGTCTCTTCAGCAGGCACGCGTGTGGGTGACATTCTCAGCGTCACATTTTCAGCATCTGAGAAAAAAAGAATTATAGTAAAAAGACTATAAAAAGCAGTGCTTGACTATAGGCAGACTATAACAAGCAGTGCTTGAGAAAACATTACCCACAGGTAGTACTGAAAAAATCTTGGCTTTAAATCAGCAATCCTGCCGCAAGGATAGACAATGCAGAGGACCAAGCTATGGTTCACTACACATTTTGTGAAAATATCCCCAATGAATAGCTTTCGAGTTAAGCATGTGGATAATGTAAAATAAATAAAAAATCACAATAACAACTGTGTATGAAAAGATGAACCTGTGCTGATGTATTGATATTTAAATTATGAACACAACATTCAAACATATCAATAGATGGATAAAATCTCAGCTATTATACATTCCATCTTCTGGGTTGCGGGTATAAATCCTGACCTTAAGTGGGAAAGATGTTTGCTGTTTGCGGATACCAGATGGTCTACAGTTCTGAGTCTTTGACCAACTAAAAGAATTTACTAAAAAGAATGAATAAGAAAGTTTTAGAATCTTAGAATAAGAATGTCAGTGTAAACCAATTAAGTACTCCTGCATCCTTTTCATTGACTGCCATTTTTTGACAGGAGAAGGAACCAATAGTAAAGAAATACAAATTCATATTAATGTGTCATAAACAAGCTATATGCATTTTAATTCTAATATGAATTTTACAGTACTTAGTCTCTGAGAAGACAGACTCTAAGGTGCAACAAACAAGAAACAAGACCAGAAAAAAATCATTAGTCTGGATACACAGAAGAATAAGACAAGGGAACACCCCACAGAGACAATCGGAAAAGTACGATAAAACTTAGGGTGGGTGGGCTTTTGTGAAGAGATAAGGTTGCAGCTTCTTCCTAAAAGATAGAAGAGATGTGCGGAGTGGATGTCATCTGGTAACTCATTCCATACCTTGTGATCATCATAGGCAAAATTAAAGGCAAATTGTTTAGATGACTTATGAACAGATGGAATAAACTGTGGCACCTCAAGAACTTCTCCATCCATCCGGCTACTCCTAGTATTGTAAAAGCTCTTCCTGGGATTCAAGAAAGCTCTGAAATAATTAAGATTACCATTCTGAATGAACTTACAGACTATTGTAGCTGATTTGAACACTGACTGTTGTTGAACAGGTAACCAATTCAAACTACTCCAGTACTGGAGTTATATGTGAATATCTGGATGTATTGATAAAAATCCTGGCTAAGCTGTTCTGTTACATTTTGGAGCTTCATAATATTAAATCCTGAAAGGCTCCCGAACAAGGAAATAGTCAAGTCGACTGGTCATAAGAAAAATTTACAGCCTTCACAGCCGCTTCCTGTGTAAGATGTTGTCTGAGTGTCCTGACATCCCTAAATTGTACAAAACAGGACTTACAGACACTCTGAACATGCCTAGAAAAAGAGAAATCCGAGTCAAACCATACTCCCAGATTTTTTACCACTTTTACAGGATGCAATGGATTACTGAGAATATTGACTGGCAGGAAGGACTTGAGTTTTTCATGAAGCAACTTTGATCCAAAAATGATAAACTCATTTTTATCAAGATTGAGTTTCACATTAAAGCTTACACAGAATTTCATCACCAAATAAACTCAACTTGTAGAGTGCTGTTGGATTCCACAATATTTATTATTGAAAACATATCTTATTTTCATCATATAAAAATATCTTAACTAATGTGAGACTATCATGTGTAGAATTTATTCACAAAATAAAGAGAGCATGGTATCATAGAATCATTAGAATGTAAGTTAACCAAATAAAATATTTGGAGGATGTCAGAAATGTGAAATTTACCACTGAAAAAACAAGTCCTGAGCCTGATATAATCTTAAAAATGAGGATATATCAATTTCTGTGTTTAAAACTGAGTTTTTCCCAATTAACTAGCCTTTTGAAGTAACATATAATTGCTAAGCTGGAAAATCTGTGAAAATCAAAACCTGTTCAATCGACCACCATTGTTCATTGCTTACCTTTGGTTTCATCCAGTTCAGGGCATTTAAACTGTTCCAGAGAGCAGTCAATGTTCCAGGTATTCCTTTCCATACATTCGGCAGAGTCAATGGGTTCACACACACCTATGTTTTAAAATAAAGAGACATTTATTTTCCAAATATATGGGGCTTAAATCACTTCCAACACATTATACTTCATACACATATATTCATACTTGTTTTAATTGAAAAAGTCCCACTGTTACACCCTTCAGGAAACATCTTAAGATTGACCTTTTCAACTCGTGCTTTCTCACTTGGCACTTTCCCTCCGGTCACACCTCACTATCCTGGATTACTGACCTAGACCATCCCCAATATGCTTTTGATCATTAATTTTGTTAACCTAGTGGACTGAGTTCCCCATTGCGGGGAAGATATTGCGCCTGCAAAGCAGTAGATTAGATTACAAATCAAAGCCAAGTATTTACCACACTCTGTATCTGACCTGAAAGTAGAAATTGAGCCACAATTGTTTTTATTCCCAGAGCCCATATTATGGATACACTTTACTGAATTGCATAAATAATTTGCCAATTTTTCATAAATATTTCTACAAACTATGTAATCTAAAGACAAAATGATTTTCATAGAAATCATTTGTGATGCAGTAACATTAATGCAGAAATGGCAGAGAAACCTAAAATGAAAAACTTAGCTTCAGATATTCATAGGTGCCATTCACTAAGGGTACCTTCATTACTGATTTTTTCATAAAGATTCAGTGAAAGTACTTTTTTCAGGTAAATATGTATTTTACTTATTATTGAAACAAAGTGGATGAAAATTAATGTTAAATAAACCCTGCGAAGTATATTTAGAAAACTTTATCAGTCATAAAAGACTGACTATGTTGTTATTTTTAATAAAAGATTACATTAATAAATTCCTAAATTAGATTTCAGCTCTGTGAGCCACATAGTTGAATAGCTGCAGGGCTTAAAAGTGGCAAAAAGTGCATGAATTGGGTCTCTATGGGCATTTTTGAGATATTAAGAGGACCTTAAAATTATAGAAACAGATGTCAAATTTTCCACAATGACCACATATAGAAGTTTTATGTAATAAGATTTGAGGCTGGTCAGACTTGCTATTTATAATCTACAGAGCAAAATATGTGAAAAATGTACAAAAAAGTTCCCAGCGGCCAAAGGTCCATTTCTGACTTAAGGTGGTCATGATTCCTTTATTATTAAGAGAGTTTAAGGCCACCTTAAAATAGATAACTTTCTTTGGCCATCCTTAACATGTGTACCAAGTTTGAAGAAAATGTTGATCTGTTTCTGAGTTTTTGCATGCACAAGGAAATTTCTATGGTGACTGCGTAATGGAGCTGAATCCAATATATCGCTGGACTTTCATCTGGGGAAATAATTATAATAAATTGTTGTTTCTCAATTAACTCGGAACTAAAACTCAAATTTGATAGAGGGGATCTATTTCAAAACCTGTATTAAAATAAAAACAAAGAAGGGAAATAGATATTAAAATAATGTATTACTCATATTCATTGATATTTCAATAAAACTGTACAGACACTTTCTAAAAGGAAATATGGTGGAATCCTTTGACCTGGAATGCTCTTACATAAATACAGAACTATATATTTGAGGATATGCTATAACTATCCAAACACAACACAAAAATTAACTTTACATGTTGCAAATAGACTATTTTGCCTTGTTTATTTTGTATATTTGCCAAACCCTCAATGCATGCTTTATACCTCCCAGTTCTTTCTACTTGGTTTCTTCTTCAAGCTTTTTCATAATTTTTCTACAAATCCACTTGAATGTCAGCAGAGAAGACCTGGTTATTTCTGCCGTGTGATTTGCTGTACTTATCAGATTCACCACTGGGGACAGGGGGTCATTCTTTAAAGGTGACACAAAATATTCATAATTTGTGTCAGCCCCCCCCCCCCCCCCCCCCCCACACACACACACACCAAAAAAAAACGAAAAACAACAACAAATGTGAAGAATCTGCCATCATTCAAGAAAATAGAAGTGGGAATTTTCCTCTCAGTCTGCAGTTACTCTACAGAACTTGATACCATTATATAAACATTCAACTTATATAATATGTAAATATATATTTTACATAAAATTTTAAAAAATGTCTATAAACATAGCCAACACCACCTGCATTATGCATGGGTCATAAAATGGAACTGTTTATTACAACATCTCATTTACTTGGTGTGCACATAAAGGTTTTTCACCTTGAAATCTCTTTTCTGACAATGTTCTAGTTTGTGCCCTCTCAATTCACATGCCTTTGAATCCATTCGCTTATCCCCCAACTGTTTGTCAAGTGGCATTCTATATGCATGTGTCATCCTGGGGCAATTTACACAGTGTTACATTATTGTGCTCTGCACACAGACTATAAGGTTGACTGAATCAAATATGTACAGAATCAAATATCTTCCTCTTTTACACAACAAGGTCTTTTTAGCAGATTACTTAATGGCCACATGAGAATCGAAAATAAAATAGGAAAACCCCAATAAACATAGCAAACGTTTATAAACGTTTAGTAAACCTATAAACGTTTTTTAAACCTAAATATTGACAATTATTCAATATTATGGGTTTATAAACATTTCAGCAACATTAGTTTGGTTTATAAACGTTTACAAACGTTTTTAAATGTTTACAAAGGGTTAAAAATATCTTAACCTCACTTTTATTTGGGATGATGACATCAGCACAGCCATTTTGAGAGAAACTGGAGAAATATTTCTGTAAGTATATCTTGCTGTATCACTGAACATTGTTTGAAGCCATCATTATATTCTAAGTAGAGATATAAACTATATAATATCATCAAATTATATACTTTTATATATCTACTTAGAATGTAATGATGGCTTCAAACAACAGTGATACAGCAAGATATACTTACTGAAATATTTCTCCAGATTTTAAACACGTGTACAAAAGTTTATAAACGTTTATGTACAAACGTTTATGCTTAAACGTTATAAACGTTTATAGGCAAATGTTTAGGGACCCATCATTTTAAACCTAATCTAAACCGTTTATAGTTAGGTTTATAAACGTTTATAAATGTTTGTAATGTTTACTGGGACCTCCCAACGAAATAAACACATTACAAGTGAAGACGACAATATTACATGTGCTTCATATAGTTCATCTTCATAAGTGATATATCGTTTTATCTATTGAGCAATGTTTTATTTTTATTATCCCCCATTTTGTATGTCCATCCATATCTGCAAAAAGCAGTGAAAAAAAACTGTTACATGTGACATATTGAAGCTTAAATTTTAAAATTGTAATTTTCCATCATTTCTGCATGGATAAAACAAAAATGAGCAGAAGCACTGCAGAAAGATCTTTCTTATGATGTATTGCATACTTCTAAGTTACATAGTTTCCGAGATATTAATGAAAAACCGTCACTTGTTGACAAATAAGACCACTGCCATGGCGTTTATCTCCTGCGGGGTATTAAGGAGAAATAGAGGCATAATAAATAATCAACATTTTGATTTCAAAAGTCAAGATTTCAGCCGGATTTCACAAATAATTGACATTCAGGTAATTGACATTTTCCATTTCTGCTAAAATTCAGGATGGCGGCCAGAATTCTGAAAATTAAAACTTTTTAAGAGACATTATATCCAGGGTCTATAGCACCTAAAGGGTCCAAAATTTGCTCCCAATAAGGGTATCTGTAACAGTCTTCGAGATAATTGACATTTTTTACTTATGCCAAAATTCAAGATGGCAGCCGAAATTTGGAAAATTAAAAATTTTTCAGAGGCTTTATAACTAGGTTCTGTAGTACCCAAAGGTTCCAAAATTTGCTTGAAATTACTCTATCTGTAATGGTTTTCAAGATAATCAACATTATCCATTTTCGCCAATGGTGGCCGGAATTCAAAAAATCAATAACTTTTCAGATATGTTATATCCAGGGTCTATAATGTCCAAAGGGGTCAAAATTGTTTGAAATTGCTCTATTTTGAATGGTTTTAAGATAAATGACATTTTCCATTTCTGCCAAAATTTAAGATGGCGGGCAGAATTTTCAGAGTTTTCAGAGGCATTATATCCAGGGTCTATTGTTCCCAAAAGGTGTAAAATTTGCTCGGAATCACTGTATCTGTAATGATTTTCAAGATAATTGACATTTTCAATTTAAATCAAAATTCAAGAAGACAGCTAGAATTTGGAAAATTAGAAATATTTCAGAAGCATTACACCAGGTCTATAGCACCCAAAGGGTTAAAAGTTTGCTCAAAATTGCTCTATCTCTAATGGGTTTCTAGATAACTGACATTTTCGATATCCAATAAAATTCAAGATGGCAGTCAAATTCAGAAAACTAACAGTATGTGAATGATATATTTTAACAAAATGCTCTAAATGCAATAGTTTTGAAGTTACAAGTGATCTACTCAACAGTGAGAATCTCAAAATCCCTATTGCTCAACTATGCAATGGGCTACAGGTCTGCAGTCTTACTAGGTTATTGCTGACCCAAAAGTAGGTGAATGACATATTTAAAAAAATACTCTAAATGCAATCATTTTTAAGTTACAAGTGATCTACTCAACAGTGCGAATCTCAAAATAGCTACTGCTCAGTTATGCAATGGGCAACAAGTCTGCAATCTTACTATGTCATAGCTGACCAAAAAGTAGGTGAATAACATATTTCAACGAATACTCTACATGCAATAGTTTCAAGTTACAGTTGATTTATTCAAGCGAGAATCTCAAAATAGCTATTGCTCAGCTATACAATGAGCTACAGGTCTACAATTTTACTGTGTTATAGCTGATCCAAAAGTAGGTGAATGCAATAGTTTTACAGTTAGAATCCATGTGCTCAAATTAACTAAAATTGCTCACTTAGCTTTAACCAAAGTCCAAAAACCTAAAAAAATTTGAAGGTCATAAAAATCCATTAGGGCAATTAATTTACAAAAAAAATGTGTACATGTAGCAGGTTTAGAGAAATGTGTGTGGCACTAACAGATGCGCCCCCACATGCACAGATGCACACAAACACAGAATGCATTTCATAATCTCCCTCTCAAAGTCCAGAGGGAGATAATTAGTAACACTGATTATAAATAGTAAGTAGCACTGGTTAATGCAAAAAAAAATATATCCTGCTCTGTGTATCCCCCTATTTGGGAGAAATATGGTTTGTAGTGAATACAAAATTCTAATTCTAATAGTACTTTTATAGTGCTTAATCACTATCTTAAAGAGAGACTCTAGGTGCATAATACAGAAACGCAAAGATCCATAATCATACAACTAGAGACATAGTAGGAGTCAAGGCCATGGAGAAAGGCTGGGAGAAAAAACAGACACTAGGGTGAGTAGGCTTTTGCAAAGAGATAGGTTTTCAACTTCTTTCTGAACAAGGAGAGAGAAATAGGCTAAATGTACATCATCAGGCAGATCATTCCAAATAATAAAAGCATTATGTATCAATTACAACATGATTGAATCCAATGATAAAGTTGGAACTGGTAAACCACAACTTGACTTTTCGCAACAAAAACCATATGGGCCGATATAACACTATTTTTGTTTTGAAGAATTCTCAAACTTTTATCACATTAAACGTCATTGCCGGCATATATCATACACAGAATTTTAGACAGATGCACAGATTTTGAAAATTTCAACAGTGTCTTCTACTTCAAAGAGGGTTTGTATCTGTAATTATCATAATTATCTGTAATAGCAATACTTCCAAAATGATATATACAAATTAAATATATTACCAAAGGAGATGTCAATTTTGTACGAGTGCTTAAAAATGACCAGAAACTCTTTAAAAATAACTTTCTAATGATGTATGCATCCTATTTGTAGCTTACATAGTTTTAGAAATATTAACTGGAGTATTGTCTTTTGAAAGAAAATAATTAATTTTTGATAGAATAATTTTTGAATCTCTTTTCCTCTTCATATATGAATGAGTGCTACAGCAATATCCTTTAAGAAGCATCTGAAGACCTACCTCTTCTCCTTTTAGAGCCTTCTCCTCACTCATACCCTACAACCCTGGATCCCATTTCATTGCTTTCCTGGTATTTTAGAGCTACAAAGTCAAAGTTCAAAGTTGGGGTTTTACGTCCCGTTCAACAGCCAGGGTCATATTGGGACAGGTCCTCAGAATTGCCACTTGTGGGACTCGAACCCACAGAGGTGACAGCCTATGATTAGATGCCAAACTTGCTAACCACTAGGCCACTGAGGACCTCACTTTTAGAGCTACAACAATTGTTTCTAATTCTAATGAATTACAACTAGTTGGAATGGTGTTCAGTTACGCATATGTTCAGCCGTTTTCCTGCCAGGTTTGGTGTAATCTGTTTAAGCAAAAATGTGTCTGTTAGTTTGGAAAAATATGAAAACCCCAACAACATTTTGTAGAAGTAGGTAAAATGGTGCTAGTTTGAAAATGCAAGAATTTAAAGCCTGATTTCCATACCAAATACAAATGTCTATATATCTAAATTTGGTACCTAAAAATGACACAGGGATGTCTGGATGATGTGGCCTTGCATTGGACTTCAGAGAGAAATGTGTGGGTTTAATCCTTGGATGGGTCAGAGATAGTACCCTTAGAAAAAATATTTTACACATATGTGTCCCTGTTCAACAAGGAGTACAAATTGGCAGCAAGTCTAGTTTGGAAGGTAAACCTACAGCAGGCTTGTAGCCTGCTGTTTGGGAGAGTAGAAATATTCAGTTGCTTCATGGTTCCTAATTCTTCCACTGTGGCCTAGTGGTTAAGACATCAGCCTATGAAGACAAGGGATCTGTGTTCTATCCCAGGTACAGGCAGATCCATATTGGCTCAGATGACCACGTGAAATGGCGTTCCTATGTCATTACCCCAGTAGCAGGTTAAAGAACTTGGTCATCCCTGAGACTCTGTCTTTCAGTACAGGGAATGTCAGACACTAGAAAGCTGGGGCTGTACTTGTGCAGTTGGGATGGTTCAAATGGTGCTTTGAGCCTGCAGTAAAGGGGACAAGACACTAAGTAAAACTGTACAATACAATACAATGCCACTGAAAAGAGAAGTAAGCACCAGCCATATGCAGGTAGGTCCGAATAATGGCTTTCTTTCTCATAGGGTTATATAGTTAGAACAGGTTTCAATTGTTACCTGGATGAGACAGGCCTTTTGTAGATGGTGTTTTTTCAGGCCAGTTACAGTCTGGATCCCCCAGTTCTTCTCCATTTGTTCTGCCATCTCCATCTGAGTCTGTTCTACACAGACACTCATCCCACACCTGCAAATTATTGTCATTTGTTGTGGATCAAAGGGTCAAAGTCAGAAATCGACATAATTAAAGGGCTTGGTCCAGCCTTTGATTTAATGTTAAGACTTTTGTCTTAAGCTTAGGCTAGGTCTGTGGTGCTGATTGAAGACAAAAAGCTGAATCAAAGCTTTGGCTTTAAAATCCACATGGAATTGAGCTTAACTTTTGTAAACAAAGACTTACTGCCATACATTTCTCTCCACTTAAATACTTTAGTTATTTGTATAAATGCCGCCGCCCTGCTAGCACCCCCTCTCCCCACCACTTTTCTCTACATTTTGTTATTCCAGGATTCCAGAAAAAGATGCCTTTTAGTACATCCCCGATCAAATAATCACTTATGAGGAAATTAAGAAAATCAAAACTAAACATGTCAGTTTTAAAAATTCGTTAAAATTTATTAAATTATGAGATAAAAAGTTGATAATTTCTCCAGATTTACAGTTTTAGTCTATTATTTTAAGTTTTCCTACAATTATATATGCAGACAATGGAGATGCTAGTTGTAAAGTAGTTTGTTATTATCACCCATTGCTCCCAGATATTCAAGTGGTTTCTTTTTCTCAAATAGTCACCCCCCACATCATTTTGGTCTTGGTATGAGATCTGTATGTGTTTAGGGTTGATGTAAAGTATTCAAATAAGGCAATAAATATAGCTGGAGTCCTGAATTCAAAAATTTATAAAACAGTGTAGTGTTTTTAAGGTAACACAGCATTTTATGACGAGCCAGTGAATTGTAGAAATTTTCTATGTACCTTTAATTTATAAACTACTGTACATTATATGAAACTTTGATAAATAAATAACATGAAATGCTCTCACCTTTCCATTTGCTAGCCAGTCTCTTCCAAATGGGTTTCTGTCTCCTCCTCCCATCTCATTCTCGTGACCAACTCCCTTCCAGACATAGTTAGGCTTACAAGGATGAGGCACTTTCTTACCATTAGGGATCTGATCCCTGAAGTAAGGATATCCTGACACTGCTGCCAAAAGGCACATCCATAGTACCAGGTTAATTTGATCCTATTAAAATAAGAAATCAGGTCAAAGTGGAACACTCACAAGAGGAATTGCCATCGACTACTGTCCTATGCCATAACTTGGCACAACTTGAAGACAAAATCCTTACTTATGTTTTCTTAAGCGTAATAATATGAAAACTAGCATTAGAGATGATCATACCCCACAGCCTGGGGAAATAGTTTTCAACACAATTAGATGTAGAAGTAATAAAAATGTACAAAGATCGGGATACTTTCAGAACAGTGTCAGTTATATAAAGGTCCAAATAATGTTTAAAAGTAGAGAAAAATGATGTCTAAGAGAAAGAAAATGTATGTAAAGATAAAGTATTAAAACAAGACAATTCAATAGCAAAATGACAGCATAAATCAGTGAACTAAAAATTATGACGCTGTAA
Source organism: Sabellastarte sp. h YS-2021 (assembly GCA_964017235.1). NCBI lineage: Eukaryota > Metazoa > Annelida > Polychaeta > Sabellida > Sabellidae > Sabellastarte > Sabellastarte sp. h YS-2021. Next base: position 67,960,828 of record OZ024936.1, read on the forward strand.
AATTTATTAACTGGAGAATAGATGTCAATAGAAACAGCACAATTATGTAAAAGTCTATATAATAATCAGTTGCAGCAATCCATGTTTTATCATAAGAGAAACATGTCACAAGTATGGCAGGTGAACACACCTTAGCAGAACCAAAACTAGAGGTCACACCATGATGCACACCTACACCCGCTAACCAATGTCCCTACCAAGTGTCATCCTTCTGCACCTTACAGAATTAAAGAGCCCTGACAACATTTTTAAACTCATGGTCAAAACAACAAGCTCAAAGGTCAAATCAATATCACACCATGATGTTGTACACCTACAAAACCCAACCAATGTCCCTACCAAGTATTAACTTGCTACACCTTATTGTTTCTGAGATATAGCCCAGACAAGATTTTATAGGTCAAGGTCACTACAGCAAGGTCAAAAATCAAATCAAGGTTACACCATGATGTTACACACAGACAACCCCTGACCAATGTCCCTACCTAGTATCAACTTCCTACACCTTACAGTTTCTGAGATATAGCTCGGATAAGACTTTATAGATCAAGGTCAATAATGCAAGGTCAAAGGTCAAATCAAGGTCACACTATGACGTTGCACACCTACAATTCCCAACAAATGTCCTTACCAAGTATCAACTTCCCACACCAACAGTTTATGGGATATAGCCAGGACAAGATTTTATAGGCCAAGGTCACTACGGCAAGTTCAAAGGTCAAATCAAGGTCACACTATGACACTGCACACCCACAATCACCAACCAATGTCCCTACTAAGTATCGACTTCCTACACTTTACGGTCTCTGAGGTATAGCGCAGACAAATTTTATAGGTCAAGGCCACTACAGCAAGGTCAGGGGTCAAATTAAGGTCACATTACGAAGTAAACCTACAACCCCAACCAATGTCCATACCAAGTATCAACTTCCTACACCTTACGGTTTCTGAGATGTAGCCCAGACAAGATTTTATAGGTCAAGGTAACTACGGCAAGGTCAAAGGTTAAATCAAGGTCACACCATAACACTGCACATCTACAACTCCTAACAAATGTCCTTACCAAGTATAAACTTCCTACACATTATGGTGCCTGAGGTATAGCCCAGACAAGATTTTATGGGTCAAGGTCACTACAGCAAGGTCAAGCATCAAATAAAGGTCACACTATGACAATGTAAACCTACATCCCCAACCAATGTCCTACAAAGTGTCAACTTCCTTCATCTTATGGTTTCTGAGATACAGCCCATACAAGATTTTATAGATCAAGGTCACAATGGAAAGGTCAAAATTCATATCAAGGTCAAATCATGACACTGCACACCTACAGCCCCAACCAATGTCCCTACCAAGTATCAACTTCCTGCACCTTACGGTTTCTGAGATGTAGCCGAGACAAGATTTTATAGGTCAAGGTCACTATGGCAAGGTCAAAGGTCAAATCAAGGTCACACCATGACATTGCACACCCACAACCCCTCTCCAATGTCCCTACCAAATATCAACTTCCTACACCATAAGGTTTCTGAGATATAGCCCGGACAAGATTTTTAAACTCAATGTCACTATGGCAAGGTCAAAGGTCAAATCAAGGTTGCACTATGACGTTGCACACCTACACCCCCCAACCAATGTTCCTACCAAATATGAAGGTCCTACACCTTACTGTTTCTGAGATACAGCCATTACAAACTTTTTCCCGCCGCCCACCCGCCAACCTACCCACCCGTCCAGACACCATGGGTGAAAACAATACCCCAGGCTGTCGGGTAACAAATAATTGAATAATATCAGCCAAAAAAACTTGTCTAAAGTGCTGTAAACATTACAGTGAAATGATGTGATATGTTTAAATACAAGTTCCCTTTAGACTGAAGCAAATTTAATTTTTCTTATCAAAATCCAGACAAGGTATGGAAGTTCTGTTCATTTTTCACAGGGCTCTGTGTTATATGCTGATGATATATATACTGGTTTCAGTAAGCTCTTTTGAATAAAAATGATTTTGTATTGGCTCATATTTATTGTGTCATAGTATGTGTAAATACACAAGGCAAATCACATGAGTTTAAAGCTCGTTACTGGATGACATTATCTCATCACTGGGGAGTATGAGCCTTAAGCAAGAAGTCTCAATTCGATATCTACAACTGGTCCAGGTACACAGAATACAAAGTTCTGTAGTACACAACTGCAGCAGATTTATGTTAATTTTCCTTATAGTGTGTTTGAACCATTAATTAGCTGATTATGTAAAGGCTCATTCAGACAGTTCCATCAGATGGTAACAATTTGTATTTATATTTTTCTTCATGACCTTGTCCTTATGACTCAGAAGAGACACAGTGCATGTTGATGGTGCTCATTTTGAATGAGCCGTCTTGTCTAGTGACATAGCTCTCCCTCCCTCAACCCATCCTGCATGTTGAGTAGGATGGGTTGACAGTAGACAGTAGGACATGGTGGGGGCTGGGTGGTATAGCGGTCAGATTGCTTGCCTTCAACCTTTGAGGTTGCCGGTTCGCATCTCGGCCCGGGTGCTTCATGTGGAAAGTTGGTAGTTACCTGCACGGTGGTTTACAGTGCAGAATCTTGACCAACTACTGGCAACTAGTATGCACTGGTTCCTCCACCCGTAAACTACTCATTGCAATATGATCCTGGCTGTTGGCGCAACGTAAAACAAAAAAATAAATCTACATAAAGTAGGAAGTGGCAGGTGTTTCAAACAATTTTAATAGTCTGATACATGCTGGAAAAACATTCCGTATTGTGGTAAATGTATCCTAAATATGGATCCCAACTTATGCACACGTACAAAACTTAACGTATACATTGTGTATCCACTAAATTTCAATATTTTTCAATGATTTCTCCATGACCAAAGCTTTAAAATCAAGGACCTTTTACATGCTTCGTGGCATAAAAGAGACATGTACCGAGGTCACGAGCTCCCGCCTACACTACAGTACAGGAAGATGTGGAAGACACCAATTTTTATCTGATTACATAAACGTATCCTCGTATTGAAATGCTGGGTGAAAGAAAGGAACAACGCCGTTTTGCGAGAGGCTGCCTTTTAAACTTCAATCACTTTTTATGAATTTTCCAAAACCTGGAGTCAATTTCCATGAGTTTTCCAGGCCTGGAAAAGAAAAATGGAATTCCATGACTTTTCCAGGTTTTTCATGACTGGATACACTCTGCATATACTACCAAAACATGAAATGCACCGAGCCACAAACAGGTCCAAAAAAGTTAAATATTTGTCGCTCATACGTAGGCCAGCATGAAACTGTGTGACCTAGGTGTTAAATATCTCTTTGAATTAAAATATAACCATAAACTAGATGATTTCCACGGGTTTAGGTTTAAACTAAATTTTTTCAAGGGAATTTGCCTAAGGCTGTGCTTTTCAAACTAACAAATGGTGAAAAGGAACATGACAACACTTGTGACAAATATCTTAAGACAAATGATACATTTCTGAAAACATAGACATTTGTAAATTTGAAACTTAACAAAGGGACCAGTTTTGGAAAAGGGCTTAGCCCAGACTTAGACTTAAAGCCAAGACTTTTATCTTAAACTCAGGCTATGCCTGTTTCTCTGAGATTTAGCGGGTTTCACCAAGCTGACAAATCGAAACTTTAATTGGCTAAGTCTATCTTGGAGTGGGCTTTTCTAAACAAAGACTTAAATATGGCTTAAATATGGCTGCACTAGCGGATCCAGGGGGAGGGTTCAGGGGGGGGGGGGGGGGGTGAAATTTTTTTCTTTAGAGTGGTGTTAAATTTACAGGAAATGGACTATATTTTTACCAAAAACTATTTTTTTTCCAGGGGGCATACCCCCCAACCCCACTAGTTATGGTATGTCTGATGTGAACCCCCACCTTACGTAATAGCTGGATCCACCCCTGGGCTGCACTAAATTTTCTCATTTTAAAAATTTAAAATGCCTAAAAATAAAGAATAAATATATAGAACTCCCTAAATTAATCTTTGAACATTTCCATATGGTTAAAAAGTTTTCCATTGAAAAACAACATTTAACCAAAGACCAAATGTGTTTCAAGAAAGGATATATGTCACCAACAAAATATTTTGACGAGAAATAAAAGGCCTACTGACTTGGAAATCCATTGTGATTATTTGATAGCTATTTGATAACGTGGTCTTTGCTAAATCACCCTTTCTGAAATTCATTTATGTCCCCAAGACTTAGCGAAGACAAAAGGCTGAGATTTAAGTTCCTGACTTAGCCTGAGTCCAGGTTAAGACCCTCTGTAAAATCGACCCCAGGAGTCAGAAAATAATAAACTTGCAAATACCAGTATTGTGCTAGATACTCTATGGTTTTAGAAAATAAAGTTTCCTTATACGTGCCCACAGTACAAAAATCTTACGTGTTATGAAAGTCTCACGATATCAAATTCAGAACTGTAATAACGCTTAGTTTTGAACTTAACATTACAGTACATATCTGATTGTGTCTTGAACTATAAAGCCAAAACACTGCACGCGTGTTGCATAAGATATACTTACCATAATTATTCCGATAGTCCTCGGTAATGTATTCTGTAGCAAACCCAAATATAAAATGAACAGCACTGTCCCCTACTATCTGTTCTCGTTGAAGCATATAATATTCATATGACCATATATAGTAATGAGGATTGCGAAAGAACAGCTGGAATTTTCAGAACCCTTTTATAGCTCTTGTATAGAAGTGCTCATATATACATTTGTTTTCATGCACTTAAACTTGATACAGTTTGGTAAGGCGAATGCATTTTACACGGAGAATATAGCTATTGACCGTAAAGACGACACTGTCTATTAATCTATCTGCGATATCTATTAAAGGTGAACTTAAATTAATGTTGATAATATTTCTGTCGAACATGGACTAAAATACTAAGGTTAAAAACTTGAGATCACCTTAATCTACTATGAAACAATTATTTTCTTAAGTTAAAGTTATGATTAACTTTTCATAATAATTTGTTTTTATTCCCAGAGCCTCTTATTACATTATTTTATATTATTATTTCTAAAAACGTTGTTACCGATTAATAAGTTATACACATCATTATAAAAGTATTTTACACAGGTTCTGTCATTTTTTTGTTGCATATATATTCATACCAAAATGGCGGAGAAATCCGAGTTCAGAACTGACATTTTTGACATTTCCAGGGCCCATATTCACGATAGGTCTTAGCCAGGGCTTAGGCTTAAAGTTGAGACTTTTGTCTTAGGCTTAGTGGTATTCACAAAGAATTTAAGACTGGTCTTAGGCTTAGCCAAGGGCTCAACTTTAGGACTGGATTTAAACCCAAGACCTGGCAAAGTATAAGACCTTTCGTGAATACGGGCCCAGGGCCCGTATTCACGAAAGGTCTTAGCCAGGGCTTAGGCTTAAAGTTGAGACTTTTGTCTCAAGTTTCTGCCCCAAAACTGCTAAAACCCTTGTCTTAGGCTTAGTGGTATTCACAAAGAATTTAAAACCGGTCTTAGGCTTAGCCAAGGGCTCAACTTTAAGACTGGTTGGTAGTGGGCTTAAATTTTGTAAAGAGGACTTAAATATGGCCGCCAAAATTTCAAAGGGCTGTAAATAAAGTATAATTATACAAAACACCTCACTAAAGCAGTCTTTGGAATTTTATATGTGGTAACAAGGGTTTCCATTTCAAAACAGTACTTTTCCTTAGATAAAATGCATTAAATGAAGGATATATGTCACCAATAGTATAGTTTGAATAGAAAAGAAAGGTCACATGGCACAGAAAACCACTGTGGTTATTTGATAATCTTGGACTTGGCTAAGTCACCCTTTGTGAATACCGTTTTAAGACAAAACTTAGCTGAGACAAAAGTCTCAACTTTAAGACCACATTTAAGCCTAAGACCTGGCTAAGTCTAAGACCTTTCGTGAATACGGGCCCTGGTGTCTCTGCCTGTGTATTGGTTTCACGGCTGGTTGCATTCTGCAGGTTAAATTGAACATATTGGACTTAGTTCTTGAGAACTTTTCAATTTATTGACTGCCGGTAGTTATTTCAATTCTATGCATATGGATAACTATCTCAATTTTATTGACTATTGATAAGGCATTCCAATTTGATTGATTATTGGAAACGATTTCAATTTATTGACCCTGGAAAACTTGCTTGAGTTCACTGACTCAGGATCTCAATTTACTGACTCAAATTGCTGAGTCTAAATAACCAGGTTAAATTGACTCGCGATAACTGTCTCAATTAACTGAATATGGCCAACTTTCTCAACCTATTGACTCGCGATAACCATCCCAGTTCATTGGCTTTTGATTACGATTCAAATTGATGGTATTAGTGAGTGGATAATTAGAACATAAACTCCTTCCCTGTCTCAACTTCGGCTAGTGTAAAGGAATTATTTTAATGCTACTTAAGTTTTACACTATATTCTTAGTTTTTTGAAAGTCCACTTTCTGAACTTGTCTACGTGACACTAAAAGAGAGTAGAAAGGGGGAATTGGTTTATTTATGGGAAAAATATGGTTCTATAAAGTTTGTTTTTAATATTTCGTAATATTACATAAAAATTTCATTATGTTTTCTCCGATGACTCATACACAGGGATGTCATTGGAAGAAAACTTTTTTCATTTATACATTTATATACCCTGTGAGTAAGGAAGCATTTTGCCTGTGTAAATTTGGGTCTTCTTATACATGCACTCTAAAAGGATAAATGCAATGAGAACCTGGTACGATATATTTAGTTATTACAACCATTTTATCACATGAAATTTTCATAACACCACTGTACCTCTGTCGTGAGTTCAGAGACACCCCCCCCCCCCCTCCTCATAACCCAATCATGCAGTATTGAGAGTAATCTTATTTGCGATAAAGATGTTTCTAAAAAAACTTGCAAAGTAAATTTTGATAAGTGAATACCCTACCAAATGGACAATTGCTAATCTAGTCGGCGCAGACGACAGAAAAGTCATCTTGTGTTTCCACCTGCTGGGCCGGTCACATTCTGTCCATTTGCCAGGTGGCGCATCATACTTACTTCTTGTCTATTCAGCATGACTTCATAGCATCCTTTTTGTTGTCTAAACCTATTTAGACTCCTAGTAAGCTGATAGCGGGATCGGTTGGGAGGACCTTGTCTGTCCATTGAGTAGGATATTAACTTATGAAAATTTAATTTACTCATTAGATTTGCAATTTTATTGCGTTAGTACATCCTACCCAATGGAAAATTGCTGAATAACTACTGTTTGGTAGTTGGGACAGTTACTAGCTATATAGAGACTTAAAGTGAACTCAAAATTAAGGTCAAATAGATCCACCAACCAAGACTCCAATGGGTCCTTATGGTCGGTAATCGGTAACCTGTTGTCCAGAGTTCCAACATGGCCCCCCCCTCCATTTGTAACAGACCTGCTCTGAAGTAGGGGAAGAGAGATATGAGTTGAGTCCCACAAAGGAAATAAACTTCCCGAAAGAAGCATGTCACCGTTTTTTTGTACTTTTTAAGATACAGGCATCCCAGGGGAACCTTTTACAAAGCTTTTAGCCTTTTTTTACTGAAAAATGACATGAAAACCTTTTTAAACCTTTTTTTCAAGCTAAAACCTTTTTTCCCCAGCAGTCAAATTTGTCAATTAAATTTTATTGTGCATACATTTAATGTGTATACAGCTATATTTATTTATTTATTTATTTCTCGTACTCATGGGTGAGTTTTTTAGACTGTTTGACTTCTGATCAGACCATAGAGTGAAAGTGACATACCAACAAAAATGTTTGGTCTGAGAGGAGTTAACAGTCTGGAACAGCAGTAATCCATCTCCAAGAAAGCCTAAAAAATAGAAAGGTATATATTTGTTATATTCCCATTTGTCATATTATGTAAAGCCAATAACTCTAAAACACTTTCATGAATTTCATTCAAACTTTGCACACACATGTATTTGGAGGTGAACCATATTTTAAGATGACCTTAATCTCCCAATAATACAGAGGTTATAGCCACCTTAAGGTCAGAAATGGACCTTCAGCCACTTACAGCCCCCAGATCACAAACTATGTTGCTAAAATTTATCTGAGTGCACATTAATATATTCTTACATATGTTGAAAAAAAATCAAGAATTTATGTTTTGGTAAAAATTGTGTTTAGGCCTATCAAAGACCTTACTTATATATTTTTCTACATTTTTGTGTCACAAGCATTTATGCTGGGTGGCATATAGGGATTGCTTTGTCCTCTCTCCTGTGGTGTCGGCATCATCATCACACTTTCATTTCCAGACTATATCTCAAAAATGGCTTTACAGATTAAATTTAGATTTGGCTTGTGCATGTAACTGGTCCTTAAGGTGTGCCCTATTGTAAAGTGACCTTAAACTCTCAGTATCTCAAAATTGGTTTGATGGATTCAATTCAGATTTGTCATGTGGTTGTAACTGGTTATCAAGGTGTGCCCGATTTTAACCATAACCACTTGGAGGAATTTTTCCTGCATTTGGCACATACTTTGCCTTGTAACTTGGAAATGGCAAGTCTGATCAAATTTTTTCATGTGGCAAAAATCAAAGGTTTAAGTTGATATTGTGTGATGCTCAAAAAGACCCTATTTGGGTGACATGACTTTTTACATTTATGTTATTCACCTACTTACGGGTCAGCTATAACATAGTGAAATTGCAGACTTGTAGCTCATTGCATAGCTGAATAATATATAGTTACTTTCGGATTCTCACTGTTGAGTAAATCAGTTGTAACTTAAAAACTATTGCATTTAGAGTATTTTGTTTACATATGTAATTCACCTATTTTGGGGGCAGCTATAACATAGTAAAATTGCAGATCTGTAGCCTATTACAAAGATGAGCAATGGTTACATTCAGGTTTTCACTGTTGAGTAAATCAGTTCTAACTTGAAAACTATAGCATTTACAGTATTTCATTTAATTATTTTCATCTACTTTTTACACCGTAACATTTAACTGTAAGTTACTGTAATAATAAGTTGTACTTTACTTCTGATTATCATTTGCAGGGCACAACTTTTGTGTCCTTTTCTGTTTTTACTTCTACTCTAAAACTCAAAACACAGAGTCAGCTGACACAGAGCCTGTTCACGGGTGCTCATTGCTTGTTTCTGTTTTTTTGTTTACAAATTCTGCTTTGTTATTTTGAAATGCAAAGTCTGACCAGCCTCAAACTGTAATAGATATAACTTGTCGTGTTACCTGTGTGGAAAATATTAGCCCTGAAGTTGAAATTTTAAGGTCACTAAAAGATTTCCACTGGGACCCATTTCATACAATTTTTGCCACTTTAAGGCAGCTTAGCCAGCTAAAATCCCACCTGGGGGCATTTGTTTCCATTCATATATGGCAAATTCAAAGTTAGTTGACATGTTGACAACTTTTAAAACTCAAAGATCTCACCTGGGAACTTATTATTTCTGCAGTTTTTCATACATTTTGATTGTTTGGAAAATTATTGATTGTCTGTTTACACAAATGTTTTCTTATTTTTATCTCATAGCTTCTAAACTTGCATAAACTGAGCTGAAAATGGATTTATAATACTTGTTAATTACACTAAGTGGGTGCTACAAAAATACCAAATGAATGTCTGGTGTGAGAGATGACCTGATATTTTTATGTGAATGTATCTATTTGACTTGTTATTTCAAAACAATGTGAGTGCAATAGTAATAGGGGAAAAACTTTTTTTTTAGCTTTAAACCTTTTTTTTTCTTCCGAAACAGCCTTTCAAAAACCCTATTTTCCCCTTAAAATTCACTGGGATGCCTGAAGATAACATTTACACTATGTACATATATACAAATCTCCTTAGTCATAAGGGCTATTGGTGGATCTGTTGCAGCCACTACTGGACCCAGATGAAAAAGCTCCGAATCAGTCCAAGCCACATCCTTCAAATAGAACTGTGTGAAGGTGTTGTGTGACTTCCAATAGCAGGCGATAAAATTTGGTCTAAGGAGACTCCCGACTGGAAAGCCTTAGAAGCAGCAAAGGCCCTCACATCATGGGCTTTGACCTGATGTAATGTGTGGGCCTCCTGATCAGAGAGCTCATAACATAGGATCACAGTCTGCTTGATCCATGAGGAGATGGTGGCAGGGGAGATGTCTTTGTCGAAAACTTTCTTGAATGACACAAAAATCAACTCCTTGTTCTGCCTGAGGTCTGAGGTCCTGTCGAAGTAGTAACACAATACTTTGATGGGACATAGGGACCTAATTCTAATTCTAATTGGACTTTTATAGCGCTTAATCGCCCCTAAAGACCTATCAGATTTGAAGGACTTATCCAGAGTTGGGGCCAGGGCTTGGATAACCACTGGGGGACACTGTATGGACCAGGCCAAGGGTTCTGGGACTGGTGACATGAAATAGGTCAGTTTGTTGTTGAACTTCATTCCAAAAAGGTCTATCTGAGGTCGATGCCACACGATGTTACATATTGACTAGAAGACCTTCGGGAGGATAAACCATTCTCTTTGATTGTTCTGGTATAGCCTGGATAGCTTGTTTGCCACCACATTCACCCGGCCTGGAATGTGTTGGGCTTTTAGAGTAACCTGTTTTCTGGTACAGCAGGTCCGGATTCTCCAATTGCACAAAAAAGGGCCCAACTATATTCCTCCCATCTTTGTTTATGTAGGCAACCACTGTGGTGTTGTCTGTAGCTATGAGAACTATGTTGTTCAAGCAGAGGTCTTGGAACACTTTTAGGGCCAGAAAGACTGCCTTTAGTTTCAGATTTATTCAGGTTTATGTGTAACTTGCTTTCTGGCAGGGACCAGATTCCCCTTGCGGTTTGCTCCTTTCACCCTTCTTTTGATGCATCTGTAAAGATCTGCAGAACATGTTTTAGTGGGTGTAATGGTTGACCTTGAAGCACATTGTTTTCCTCCAGCCACCACTGTAAATGGGGGTGAAGCATGAAGCCACCTGGGGATAGGGATCACCTTTTCTAGTGATTTTGGTACCCTCCAATTGTTTTTCAAGTCCCAATGTATGAGCCTCATATGGAGTCAACCAAGGTGGACTTATTTCTCTGTGGCCGTGAGCAGTCCTATGAGAGACATCAGTTGCCAGACGGGCAGGTCAGTCCAGTCAGTAATTTATGAATTTTTGCTGTAAGGGTCTTCTACTGCTCTAGGGTGGTTCCGACCTTGCCCTCCTTCAGGTTTAATTGGTAACCTGAGAAGTTGAATACCTCTTTGGAGTTCAGCTCTGATTTCTCCATGTTCACTAACCAACCCAAATCCTGACATATAGCTACTAGCGTTTGTGTATGCCTGCGACAGGTTTGGTGGGATCTGGCTCTGACCAACCAGTCGTATATGTACATGTTCTTATACCCTTTTGTAATGCAATTACTCTGACCTCCTTTGCCAGTACCATAAACTCCATGGGTGCTGTGGACAGACCAACGGTGTAGTCTTGCCCCTACAGTTAGATCTTGAACAACAGCTTGGATGTTTGGTACGTGTTTGACAAAACTCAAGTGATCGACACAAGAAACATTGTTCACATATTTAATCATTGATGTTGTCTTACAAAAGCCGGACTTATGCCTTTCTTTTGTGGCTGCCCTTTTACAATATGTGCATGAGTTACAACAACTGAGTTTGCAAAACTGTTTAATGTCTGACAAGTCTTTACAGTTTCTCTGGACTCTGATCCGGTCTGCCAGTGCTGAACAAAATTTACAGTCAGTGGTCTGGTGACACTGAGTTAGATTTACAGGCTGTTTGCTTCTGGCCAGTTTTACCAGACCTTTGCTGCTTTGATTTCTCAGGCCTTTGATAAGGATAGCACCGATCATTCTTATTGCTAGAGGAAGAGTGAGTTGAATAGCCCTTGTTAGCATACTAAGCGATGCCCTCCTTGGCTTTCTTAAGAATCTGTTCTGGGAACAAAGTTGGCAAATGCTGCAGAGCCTATCTAAGAGCAGATAAGATATCCTGCTTGATTCCTGCCTTGGCGTGTGCCAGATAAGCGTCGCATCTAGTCATGTTTACCACATTTGTGAAGACTAACTCGGAAAGGTGCTCCATTGTCTTTGTCATGCACTGTGATATACTGGAGCTAAGATTCAGGAGATACTGAATCTCATCCGTGGCAGTACTGGTCTTTTCTTAAGACTTTTCTTTGACTGTTCAGCCTGGATCACTCTTAGCTGGGCTTGCATGCTTTGTTGGACTTTACGGAGGCACCTGCTAAAACCAGCCGCCTGATTACAAATATATGTTGACTCATGAGCTGAATTCTTCCATCTTTTCAGTGTATTCTGACTGATTGAATGCAATTCAGGTGCAGGGTTAGACAGGCTGGATGACTGGACAATTCTGCTGTAGCTAGATTTCAACTTCACCGATTCACTGTGTCAAGAAGACACTGATCTGGCAGACTTTTCTTTGTTGGGATGTAGCCCACACCACTAAGTCTGCAACTTCCTGAGCTTCAGAAACTGATCTTTCTGCAGGCCACCAGCCTCTTATACTCTAGATCGATATCCCTCAACTAAGGTCACATTTAATTTATCCATTTTTTTGCAGAGCCACTCATTGCTTAACACTGATCATCTCCGCTGGCTGCTGTTTGGGTGCTGCGAACAGGTTGTCGTCTGCACTATATCATATCCGGTATGTGTGTCCAAAGGATCTTATCCCACATACAGTTTCATGACATGACTGCTCTTCGGAAAGAGCCTGATTGGTATCTGTAGCCGTGAGGTTATGATCGGACAGTTCCCCTTCCTCTTTATGGCTACTGGCGGGTCCGTGGACCAGTTCACCATCAGAGTCCATGTCCATTTCTGAATCACTGTCTTGTTTGGTCTGTAAACCAGATGTGCCTGGAACTTGACGTGTTATAGGAGGGTTTTGGTCTGTTGAAGACTGGTCGGTTGGTTGATGTTCAACAGCCTGAGGTCAGTCCTGTTGAAATTGGCTGACACAGGTCAGTCATCTGGCTTGGGGTCAATCAAAGGGTCAGTAACCTTAACAGCACTAGCTGGTGGTATCTTGACCGGCATCTTCACTGTTGAAACGTCTGTTCAAGGTTTGACTTGTCAAGACACTTTAATAGCAAGAATGCTTCAAGACAACTGAAACGTTCAGACCATTTCTGGTCCACAGTCTCTAACTTGGCATGAGTAGACGACTTCTTGACAGGAGTAGAGTGCTTTTTCTTGGATTTTGCTTTGCTACCAGCTCTTTCAGGTGATTTCCCAGCCATTTTATTAGCAGTAGCCACCCCTATGACTGAGACCAAACTAGGGTCTACTAGGGTGCTGTCGTCTTCTGTGGGTTTATCAGATCTCGTGGGCTTGTCAGACACAACACTCTTCTGCCCACGTTTATCAAATCCTGCCATTAAATGGCCACAAGCTCCCCCTTTCTGACCAGGTGAAGCCATGATGGTCTATACACTCTTAGAAGTAGTTGGGAATAAACTAAAGTTCAATTAACACAATATTAGGCCACAAATCTTCACTTTCTCAAAAAATTACGTCTGCACAGAATGAGCGCCAAACGAAAAACATGCTATGATGCCACGCTGTCTAGACAGGAAGGAAGTACAAAAAATGTGACCGCCCAGCCGATGTAAACACAGGACAACTTTTCTGTCTTTTGGTGGGTCGGTCTGCAAGAACCAGATTAGTACATGTCCATTGGGTAGGATGTAGCAACGCAATAAAAACGTGTTTTAAGCCTGTATCAGTTTTTCTGCAAGTCATTCATTTTTGGTGCGTGACGTCATTTTATAATAAATATTTACAAAATGTTAAAAAAACGCACTATAGAAATAAAACGGTCTGATGTGGATTGAGAGACAACCAATTAGCAATATTGTAGATTATTAAAGGTTTATCATAGGTTTAGCTTTATTAATATTTCAATAAATGTTGGAAAGTGAATGTAAAAGTAACCCCTGTGATGTAAATATTAAACTTCATTACTTGACAGAACATATGTATGGAAGCCAGGAAGGGACATAGAACTGTTTCATTATCATTTTTTTAAATCTTGTTACCACAAGTTAGCAAGTTGTTACAATGAGATACTAAGACGTTCCACAAAGTTAGCAAGTTGATACCACAAGATACTAAGGCATTCCCAAAAATTAGTAAGTTGTGGTAATGAGGTAATATAAGTCGTGGGAATGAGATACTTACTAGTGGGAACAAGACACTAACTTGTGGGAACAAGATACTGATTGGTTACCTCAAGATAGTAAATTCTTCTGTTTTCATTCATGCCCACCCATTACTGACTCATTGCCAAGATTTCCATAATTGTTCCCACTTCTTAAGTCATTTCCACTACTTACTAACTCATTCCCACCACTTGGTATGTTGTTCGCACCACTTCCTAACTCGTTCCAATAACTTATTAAGTCATTTCCACTACTTAGTATGTCGTTCCCATTGCTTAGTAACTCATTCCTGCCACCAAATAACTCATTTTGACCAATTTTTAAGTTGTTCCCACCACTTAGTAACTCGTTCCCACAACTTACTAAATCATTCCCACCACTTGATAACTCATTCCCACAACTTATGAACTTGCTCCTGCCACTTGCTAACTCATTCCCACCACTTATTAATTGGTTTCCACTTCTTATTAACTCGTTTTCAGCACTTACTAACTCATTCCCACCACGTAGTGATTCATTCCCACCACTTTCCAACTCGTTCCCACCATCTTGCTTACTTGTTCCCACCACTTGATAACTCATTCCCACCACTTGATAACTCGTTCCCACCACTTATTAACTCATTCCCACTACTTTTTAAAATCATTCCCACCATTTACTAACTCGTTCATGCCAATTGCTAACTCGTTCCCACCACTTATTAAGTCATTCCTACCAGTTAAAAAGTTGTTACCACAAGATGTTATGCTGTTCCCTCGAGATGCGTTTTGTATAATAGGTAAACTGCATGTGCACTGGCATCAAAACATGACTTTGTAACTCATGGCAATGACTTGCTATCTCATTGGGACGACTTAGTATCTTGTGGTAACGACTTGTTAACTTGTGGGAATGACTTACTCTCTTGTGGTAATGACTTACTAACTTGTGGGAACAACTTACTGACTTGTGGGAATGACTTGTTATCTTGTGGCAACAAAATTTAAAAATGGTAGGAAAACCGTTCTATGTCCCCTTCTGTACACAGGATATTTGTATATAGTTGTATTCTCTCCTGCCAAAAAATAAAAAAAAATGACGCTCGTGTAATTTTCCCAGTTATAATGGTTGTGGATAAAATAGGCTACTTTTTACATAATCACTATACCTAGTGCAACGTCATTCCTTAGTGCATTGTGATCCTCTCATAACATTTCTCTTGAGAACATTTCAAGTTAGATTGTACAATCCAGACTGTTATAAAAATGCACTCATTCATTGTCTCAAAAAATCCCAAAGTAAAGACTTGGAAGCGAGTCTACATTTTAGCCATTCAAATACTGAAATACAGAATATGTTACCGCGATGCGTTTGCTGATTAGACCGAAAACTGATTAAAACGGCAAAACTAGACTCTCCAAAATTATGTCTACTTTATATGAGTCATATTAACCTAGCTAAAGGCTCAGGGTTCTTTTTAAGTTGGGAAATTTTCAGTTTGCACAATAAACTTTCTGTCTATGCATTGCAATTTCACAGATACTCATTTTTACATAGGCATATTGCTGAAGTTTCCTAAAATTTGCAAGTGCGTTCTGAGCCTTCTGCCAGGCTAGGCAAGGCGTTTAATTAAATGTGCACATTTAAGTCTCAGTTGAGAGGAGAATTATTGATTATAATGTTTATTTATGACGTCATGAGACATGTTTTAAACTGTTCTGTACTACACATTCAAGACCCCTATTTTTGTTCATTGATATATAACCGCATGCATTGTTCGACATTATGAAAATTGATATGTACACTGACATCAAAGGCTGCATGAGAGCAAAAGAAAGAATAGTCTCAGGATTACAAGGTGTTGTGATGAATACTTTCTTGGTGTTCTTCATCATATGACAGAATCTAAAGTGATAAGTCCACAAAAAGAAGAATCTATGGTGTTAGATCCACAAAGAGAAGAAAATCAGAATCCAGATAAATAGCAGGCTGATTGCAACCATACATGTAAGACCAAATAAATGTAGTAGATGCGTTTCCAGCCCAATTTGTACTTGACCTTATGTTTGGCTATGACCTATACAGTGTTCAAAGTGACGTTAAAAGCCACATAAATAAATTAATCACTTGGCTTTCCACCTTCATGGTCCTGGGTTCTAATT
Organism: Sabellastarte sp. h YS-2021; assembly: GCA_964017235.1. Classification (NCBI taxonomy): domain Eukaryota; kingdom Metazoa; phylum Annelida; class Polychaeta; order Sabellida; family Sabellidae; genus Sabellastarte; species Sabellastarte sp. h YS-2021. The sequence goes on from OZ024936.1 coordinate 67,977,180, forward strand.
AAATTGTGAGATTTACTGATGGCCTTTCCAGATAGACCTACACAAATAGAACCACATAAATAGAATATGACTGGAAAAGCCTAAAAAGTGCCTCACAAGTCCCCTGGATCTCACATTATGACCCGAAGCTGGAAACAGACGTCCATGTGGTTGCAAGTCCAGCAGGAATATATGTAAAACACTTGTGCCAAATGAAACTTACTCCGATACAAGGTTCAATATTCCCCTTTCCAGTCATTCGTTGGTGCAGCAAAACAAAGACATGCATAAATGGAAACAAAGTAAGTCTTCGCACCGTCACATTTACTTATATGGAACTGTATACTGTATTTTATACATTCATCAATTACACTGTAGTGTCCAGTTAGTTTGTCAAATTGCAATCCCAACCAAGTGTCAGACTATAAGCATGGTTTGGGAGATTACAAATCTGCAAATTTGAATTGTGTTATAAACCAGCCTAAAGCATGTTAACCTGATGCAACATAAGGCTTACAAATACGTACATTTGGCAAACATAAGGTCACCACAAAATCAGCAGCATCAGTTAATGTGACCTTATGTGACATTTTCTAGAAACATAGAAAATTAAGGTCATTGCATTATCAACTGACCACCGTTCAGATCATAGGTTATAGAGGAAATACAAAATACATGAATGACCAGACATTTCTATGTAAAATAATCCATTTTAGATATCCTCAAATGCGTAATAATGTACAGTAAAATAAATAATCCGTATGATAGCTTATAAACTAAACTCAACTAGAATAAAAAAAATCAGGTTTGAGCCTCCTCTGGGCCTAATGAAGATTATGGTACCTGCTGTGTCTTTGCCAAGGAGGATATGTATTTGCCTGCTTGCGTTTGTCTATCTGCTTATTTGCAGAATAATTTGAAACGTTATGGATAGATGTTGATGATAGGTTCAGAAAATGTTGACAATGATGCAAGGGACAGATGGTTTGATGTTAGATGTTAGTGATGATCCTAATGACGGTATGGATCCAGAAACTTTTAAAGTATTTTTTGTTGTTGCATTCATGGGCAATTTCAGTGTTATAATAATATTAGTCACTGTTTACATAAAAGTACACTTTTACAGTTTAATGTTTAGTCTCGTTTGCAAAATCAACCTTTCCAATTTTGTTTCCTGACATATACAATTCTCAATAGTTTCTGTTCAGACTTCAAAAATGGCAAGATGTCGGGGTTTAAGTCAATGCAAGTACATGGAACAAACACTTAGTAACGCCAAGCATTGGGTTACTTTGTACAAAAAACACTGGCTACCTCATGGCCATCTACATCTGGTGGACATGACAAGGCACCACACACAACTTCTGCAGTATAACACAGTCCACCATGTACACTGGCTGATTCCCCAGATAATATGTCTGGCTCACTATCTAGGCACACAATGGTAGCTTTAGTCTGGACATAAACCAATAGGCTTTCATATTCTTTGGTCCAGCCATAAGGACAGGTTCTGTTTCCTGGTATCATCAGCTGTTCACCTCTTCCATCTACATGGCACACTGCAAATGGGGCATCATTGTTAATATTATTCTGAAGATTTTGCAGGGAGTGATGACGTAAAGGATTCCCTATTACCATCTTTGCCGATCAGAATGAATTCAGTTTTGTCAGGAATGAGCTTTGACGTAGTGATACCCATATACACCTGGACAATGTTCAAGCGGTCAGTCAATATGACAATAGAAGAAGCAAAGTTTCCTTAAATCAAGCTTCAAGTATATTCGCCTGTTGTTTGCATTTAAATGGCGAGTGACCTTGAATCAGGACACCAGTTTAGGATGAATGAGTAGGGTATGGAGTGAAAAGAAGTAGATCTGGGACTGAGTCCAGATGGGGAATTACAGAACAACCAAGCTGTTTCCTCCTTTGTCATTTAAAGGCCAAGTTTCTACTATTAAGGTGAAATGTTATTTGTATGAGTTTTAAAATTATATTTAACGTTGTAAAACAGCACCTCTTTGTCAAAAACGTTAAGGACTTGGTGATAGAAAATAGAAGGTATCCATAATTTGTAATTGCTGGGCAAGTGAAAACAAGTTTGACACCCAGTATATGACAACATGTTGGACACATCGAACGCCTGTCCTCATATGACCTTGATTCTTTGATACACCTAAAACCCCATCTTTGGCATTAACTTATAATTGCTAGGAAATTGATAGGAATTTATCCAACTTGTTTAACACAAGGCCATTAAGGTCCTTTACTTTTACTAACCCTAAGGAAAACACTAAACAAAATCATTTTAAATTTATTTCAGTGCAAACCTTCATATATCAGTGAAGCGGTTAAATGGGCTGGTAGTTCTTCCCCATTTAACATAATTAGTGCTGACTCTGATGTCACTGTCATTATTGTTACTGCTATGCTTTCCTTTGCGTTTTGCAAAGCTGTAATTTTTTCTTGCTGTTCTGAGCTGGCCAACATTCTGCACTGAAAAAGTAGTGGGTACTGGTAAGGAACTACCAAATTTCGATCTCATGTCATAGCCTGGAATCAAACCCAGAACTTGAGAAGTTAGAGTTGTAAACAAAGAGGTGTTTGAAATAGCTTTGTTGTACACTCTATTTATATCAGATTTCCACTTGTATAGTGATAACATTCTAAAGTGGTTAATGATAAAATTGGCCACTTGGTGAAATTTTGTGCCAGGTTTCATCATAACTTGTGATCTTAAGTGTTGTGATTCTTTTTATGATATCTAAAGAGGCTTTCACATATCTACAAATCAATGGAAACATTCTTGGGGTGTTTTCAATAGAATACACTGCACTAAGCACAGTGCAACAACATGCTTTAACAATTTAAATTACAACATTTCATCTCAAAATAGTTCAACCTAGCTCTGATTTTTTATTCGTGAAAATGTCAAATTCAATATGAAAGTCAATTATAATCCTTCTAGTTTGGGGTTTAAACCTTATTTTTAAATTTTTTCTTAAATTGGATCTTAAGCTTACACTTTGATATGATGTAAAGATTAAATGTTGCAAAAAACAATTGAGTTATCCTTTAAAAATCTCACATTCAGTCTTAAACTTAGACTCTCTCACAACATCAAACTGGGATAAACTTTAAGCACACCTCTAGCAGTATCATTTGCCCCAAATTAAAATTAAGCTTATATTCAAATATAAGGTTTCAACATCAAACTTTGAGGATTAGTTTGAGCTTGAGATTGAAATTGTGATAAATACAGACATGGTATGGTTTGTATTTGACGGAAGGCATCATTAAATACTCCAATAACCCTGTTTGACTGTCATAAATTTGTCTCTCAGCTGTCCTGAGTAATGTTATTGGTAAAACTTAGCCAGAAAAAAACATTTTAAAAATACCTTTGCAACTAGGCATTCCTATCTCAGGTATCATATGATCAATCTTACTGCATCATATCACTTGGAGGTACTTATACAACCAACCATGATGTTCTATTTATTGGTAAATGGGGAACGTCTTAGGGTGAAAAATGAATCAGTCTGACAGGAGTTTAACAAATTAATTGGAATTACCTAGATGGACTTATGGTCAGACGATAAGATGTCAAATACTTTAAAAGCTATCACATGATAAGAACTTATCTAAATACTGTGATATGATCAACAGCCATTCCTAAACAAGAAGATAGTCAGAAGATACATCAAAATTTAACACATGCATATTAATAATTCTCAGATAGATTCTGCAGATTTGTATGTTTTCAAATTCATAGGTTGACTAAAACAACAGAGATAGCTTTGAAATGGCCAACTGGTATATTTAGCCGTTTTGAAACAGCCTAGCCACTCCAGACCATGGCTTAGGCTTGGAAACGGCCAACCAATTTATTCGGCTGTTTTTAAAATTGCAAATCGTTTCAAAATAGCATGTAGCAATATCAAGACTCTTTTTAAATTGATAGATAAAGTAGGAAAGTGACTACTGAGTGCCAGGTAGTCGGATCATACCTACATGACTCAAACAAATTGGTTCAAATCTGTTCAACCTGTATAATACCGGTTCAGTACCGGTTCAGAGCCTGATCAGCACAGGTTCAACTAGGGATTCAACCCAGCAACCCCAAAAATACTTCAGGGGGTCCAGTTGATCATAAATCATAGCCTCTGATGAGAGTGTACTCTGTAATCAGCAGTCGAAACACAATTGACACAAAGTTAATTAATAATGCAAATTATATTTTATTTGCCTGTCTGAAGCATAAGCAGGAAGTCACTTACTTTTCTCTTAAATTGATTTGTTTGATCGTGTGTGTGACTTGATAACTGGTTTTGTCCGAAATTTGCCTTTTGTAAATCCCAATGTATATAGTTTGCTCAATGGCTGATTTTAAGGGCCAGGTACTGTCCTTTAAGGTTTGATAGGATTAAGATTCATAATATTTACATTTACTTGGTTGATTTGCTTCACGTGCTATTCCCTATTATGTACTTAACTCATCCAAGTAAAACAAATCAGTTTCAATAGAATGTTGAGACAATAGATATCAACAAAAAAGTAATCCAAGATGATTTGCAAATATATCAACATCAACGGAATATTGTTATGCCTGTCAGGGCTCAGGAGTTACAATTCTTGTCAGTTACTATAATGAAACACTGTTGAGGTTAGACATAATTCAACATTAACACCAAACCAAAATGAAACAACCAAGTAAAATTTCTGATATAATTAATGTCCCTTTCATTTGCACTTGCTTGGAAATAGTTATCTCTGCCAACAACGTTATGTTTCTGGTGGGGTATGTTATGGATATATTATTTTTGGATATATTGACAATGACACAACGGAAAGACGATTCGATTTTTGTGGCAATTTGGATCAGTGTCTGCATCCATGAATTTATCCTTGTGAAAATGGGCCATGTACAATATATGTGTACATAGAAGCGTAAATCAGTTTATGGGTCTAAGTTCGGTGACTTTTTGACTTTGAACCTCAACAGCACAAAGAGTATTTTGTATATTTTCAATGTTAATACCTCAAATAATAGGTGTGTTATCCCTTTATGACTGTGCCAAATATTAATACCCTAATATATATGCAAATATTAAAAAATGTTAGTTTTTCTGTCTCTAATTGATTAAAACCCCTGGATCAGTTCATGGGTTTATTTTAAAAAAAAATCACATTTGAATGATATCCCCAGATGTTTCAAGTTCACCATATATACACTGTAACCCAAGGACACTGACCAAATTGTGAGCCTATTTTGGCCAAGTATTTTATGTAGTGGTGTGTCTTCAAGTGTTTCAATTTTTAAAACTTTAGTGTGTTTGATGTATATTTATTTATTTAGGGTTTTACGTCGCTTTCAACACTGTACAGGTCATATCACGGGTAGTTGAAAGGCAGAGGAAACCAGTACATACAGTTCGTCAGGGTTCTGTACTGTAAACTGCCGAGCAATGGCAAGTAACTACCAGCTTTCCCACTTGAGGCCATGCTGGGAACCGAACCTCGGCCTCAGAGGTGGGAGGCGAGAGTGTTACCACCCTGCCACTGTGGCCCCGTTTGATGTATAATTACAAATGTAAACACATATTTATGCTTGGGTTGTTTAATACAACATTTTTATTTTTCTGTTCATAAAACTTAATTTCTGTCAATGGAAATAACATAATTAGGTATAATTACCTATAACCAGAGCACTTGGAAAGTGCAAACCTCTGGCAATGCATGTAATAATAAGTAAATAGGTAAATCCAGGTTACTTTTTGTAACCAGATGATGATCCAGATCAATCCAAAAATTTAACGGGATATAAGTTGGACACAGCATCTAATTTCTTTTTAGGAAGATCCAAGTAGTAGTATTTGTATAATCCTGCTAACAAACAAACAGACAAAGATACAAACCAACAGTTATAAAATAATAACACCTTGGCCACAGAGGTAATAATCAGTTGCAGCAATCCATATATCATTTTCATAAGGGAAATATGTTTCAAATATTTCTGTGGAAAACATGTTTACAGAGTCAAGGTCAAAGGTCAGACTAAGGTCACCGTGTGACATTGCACATCTATAACCCTTAACCAATATCCCTACCAAGTATCAACATCCTACATCTAACAGATTCTGAGATACAGGCCAGACAAGATATTTACCCCTGCCCACCTACCCATCCACTTGTCCACACAGCTAGATTAGAAAAAAATACCTGTATTTGGGCAATTTAAAATTATAATTTGGTCAGTCCTAATTGACGACAGGTAACAGTACATATTGTAAATCTCTGATTTGATAAGTCAAGTGTAATATTTTTTTCCAATGTATTTGGCAAGTTAATAACACACCTATTATTTCAGCTATTATACTCTTTGTGTTATTGAGGTTCAAAGTAAGAAAAAATCACCAAAATTAGACCCATAAACTGATTAGCACTTCTGCCGTAAGAAAGCTTGCCAAAAAAGGACATTCCCACAATAGTGTCTATAATATACCAAAGTTTGATCCAGATCCTAGCAAAAATCTTTACATTATGATCCAGAATAAGGGTGGAAATGAACTGCTTCCCTCAGAGTATATTTCTAGTCTGTATTAGTTTTAACTTTAAAATCATGAAATGTTGACCAACTTAGAATCTTAAGTTTTGCTGTAGCCTATCTTAAGATGTGTCGGATCATAAGTTGGGCTCAAAGAATGTACATAAAATGGCACTAGAGACAAGACACAACACAACTTAGAACACGTGCAAAGTTTTTGTGAGGTTAACAAGTCATGTTCAGGGTAAGCTTGTAAACTGATAATTTAACATATTAGAAGTATATACGATTATTTGCTTCATCAAGTGTTAAGTTATTGGAATTCAATAGGGAAACATTGAACTAACATAAACGGTAGATGGCCTTAATTATTATATTAAATCTTTAAAAACTGGAAAAAGTATACCAAAAAGTAAACCACAGCTAAGACCTGTGTGTTAGCAAATTACACAAATACTACTGATTGGACTTTATGGAAAAATCAGACAATTGGTATTGGTCGAACTATGATCCCATTAAATTTTGAGAGCGATCTAGATTACCATCTCGATACAAAAGTAATAATCTAGATTTTCCCATTTACTTATTATTATGTGGTTTGGCGGTGGTCTGCACTCTCCGAGTCCTGCTTTTGTACGTACATTCACAATTCACCATTTTAATTCCTGTTTCTTGGAATATGTTATTAATTATATTTCCACTGCACAAAGACTGTAGTAAATTGATTAAATATTTTATCACGAGTGTTAGCTCTGTAATACTTACATCTTGAAATGTTTCCAAACAAGAACATTACATTTAAAAATAGAAATTGCGTCAATTCGACGCAGCATATCCCTGAGCGGTTCATTTTGGAGTATAATGAAAATCTTGGAGCAATAAGACAGGAGAGAAAGTTTTGTAAAGGAAATTCCAAGTAGCACTATTTGTGAAATCCTGCTAAGAAACGGACAAAGCACACACTGACAGTTAAGTGATCATGACACAATACCTCCTCAGCAGAGGTACCAACACATACAGAGAATGTGACTTTTTAAAGCCTGGTTCCACATTCGAGGACCGTCAGAATGGAGTTTGCGATTCCAAAGTTTGGGTCGATTCAGATGACCATGGCCAAAACCCCCAAAAAGGCTCTAGGGAGCCAGATTTTGATTTCTTTGACACAAGCGTGCCATAGTGGGTACGTTGGGATTGGAACCAGGTACGGACATGGCAAGGGTAGGGGCCAGAGTCGGGAATATGGAACCTCCACTTAAGATTTATGTTAGACCTACCACAATGTTCTTCCTGAACTGATTCAATAAGACCATTACCCTCCACAAAGAAGTTTGACCGTCAGTTTGGCAGAGACTCAGTAAACTGAGGTTGAGGTTGAGACTACACAGGAGGATGCACAGCAGGCTACATAGGGGAATATACACAGGAGATGACTGGGGAAGATTGTGCTGAGAAAGAGGACAAAAGGGGCAACATATCAAGTGCTGGATTTTTCACCCAGGAACAAGAGATAAAAATCGGGATGTTTGAAGGACAATGAGATCATATAAAACAAATGATTGATGGACTTCAAGGACCCAAACAAGTGTGAGGCACTATGGAACAGGTTTTGTGCAGAGAATTGTATGGACAAGGCTGCGTGCAATTGTTGGTTTCAAAGGCAAAAGACTATTTACGGGACGATGACACACATGAAATTCAGGACAGGGTGCATCTCATCTGACTGGCAGACAGAAGTGGCTAAAACATCAACACCCACACTGTGGGGCAGTTCTCCTAAAAAGTGCTTGCATACCCCTACGCGAGGCCATATTTTTCAGACCATTTTATGCTGGCCCATCAAATGAGTCAGGACAGCCCACAGGGATGGATAGCGTTTCAGTAGAGTTGATACCACTTAGCAGCTGACATGAATCAACAGAGGAGGCAGTAAGATTGCCAGGCATCTCCCCCACCCCTTTGATAAAAATATCCCAAGCAGCCAACCATGTGCCATCCCAACTATAAGTAAGGCCAAGTTCCAGCCCAGGAACGGCAAAGAAGTTGGAACACTGGAATAGAAGGCAGAATGCATGATCTTCCAGCAGGCCCAGAATGAACCGACAGCTGCCTATTTTGAGTGCTGCGTTTTGAACTGAAGAATCTTTCTAATGAGACCTTTGAAAAATTTCAAATAGAGACAGGTAGACTTCACTCCACGAAGCCATGCACAGCATTTGAACCCACTGCCACATTCAAGCAGCCAATACTTTCACATCAGCTGATGCCAGACCAGCACCAACCACAGCAGACAATTCAGCACCAACCACAACAGACAATTCAGCACCAACCACAGCAGACAATTCAGCAGGAAACACTGCAGCACAGTCAATGCAACATGAACAGCCCACCCCAGACCAGATGCAATCGCCCATTAAACAGAAACTGCAACAGCCCATTAAACGACAAATGCAGTAGCCTGTTCAAAGCAAATGAAGCCATCGCAAGTTACACTACAGCAACAGACCCTACAACTGTAACTACCTTCGATAGCCTCATGCCTTTAATGCGTATGGATCCACCCTCAGTAGTCTCAGCAGACACTTCATTTAAGTCACTCTTCAGTGCTTTGCTCCACACCTCAATTGATGACACCTACAACAACCTCAACACCCCAGTCCCCCGCCCCCGCCAGTAGATATGACTATGGAGAAGAGGAGTAGTAGATGACATCAAGAAAGTGTTTGTTGAACAACCAACTTTCAGCTTTTAGATGAAAACTTTTCAGGCCCAGTGGCTGCCCAATTATTCAAAACAATTCCTACGCACAAATTTTCAATTCAATCCAGGGCTGCACAATTATTCAAAACAAATCCTACGCACATATTTCACTTCAACCCAATTAAAACAAAGGCAACACACCATCACAAAAAAGTTTAAAGGTAAAGTGCCCAAGGTTCAAACCATTCCTCATCTCTCATTCGAAATGTTAGCCAACAGGGCCAAACCTCCTGAACCCAAAAGATTAAAAGTTAAGTGCCTAGAGTTCAAACCTTTCCTCTTCTCTCTCATTCAAAATGCTAAGCCACAAGACATAAACTCCTGAAATAAAAAGATAAAAGTTAAAGTGTCCATGGTTCAAACATTTCCTCTTCTCTCTTATTCAAAATATTAGGCTACTCGGCCTAACATTCTGAACCCAAAAGATAAAAAGTTGCTGCGTCCAGGGTTTAAACCCTGTCACACCTTACTCATCCAAAGTCCAAACAAGTATCAAGTTAAAGTCAGGTGGGGGACGGTTCAAACCCTGCCACACCTATCTCTCATCCAAGCCAGCAGATCATTTGCAAGGAAATATATCCAGATAACACATTAATCAAATTTTATTTGAAAAAAAAACAAAAGGATTTTATTTTTGTAAATAACAATGTATATACAAAATTTAGTGATGAAAAATATAACCAATACACTACATTATTAACAAAAAACATCAACAAATGCATTTACACAAAAATATATACAATGAACATACTTAAGACTTGTATGCAACAGTATGGCAGATGGTTCCCCTGCAAAAACATTGTCCAGGTCCAAACCCATGTTCTCCGTTTGAAATTGATCCCTGCCTGATCTCTGCCACAGTAAATCATGTAGGACAACACAGGCTTTGACAATGTGCATTATCACTCCAGGCTCCTGATGCATGGTGGACTGCAGGGCCTGATCCTACTAGCCAAAATACCAAAAGCATTGTCCACAACCCTTCTCCCCACAGCTGATGCAGTAGTTTTATACCCGCTCAAGCATATCCAAAGTTCTTTGTGAGAAGGGCTTCATCAGCCAGGTTCTCAGGGGGAAGACATCATCGACCAAGATGAAACAGTCTACTTTGGGTCCGTTCGCCATCAGTGAATGGATCCAGCAGCAGCAATCATACCAGATGGATTTATAATCTGCCTCCACCAGGGCTAGGAGGACCATGGACACCAATGGAACCAATGGCATGGGGCAGGTTCCATCTCTCCCTGAGTCTATGCGCTATTTCCTTCATGACTTTGGGGCAAGTGGGACAAGCGACTACCTTGTGTTGGTAGTGCCTGATGATGGCATCACAGACCTCAGGGACAAGGTAGTTTATGTTTAACTGTCCCATCTTGAAGCTGTTGCATAGCTCTCTCTTGTTGCAAAATATTTTAAAGTAATAGCCAATTTCAGGCGTGGTCTGAGAGGTTCTCTAAAGAAGGTTTTCGGCCTCTGGGGTCTGACGTCAAGTTGCACTCAATCTCAGTAAACGTCTCAGGAGACATCTGCATGAAATTTCTGAAAGTAGGCTGATGTAATCAGGTTGTGGTATTGATCCCTGTCCCCTCTCTCCTGAGCAATTGCCTAACCGAAACCATTGGCGCCCTCCTTCTTCTTCTCTTTTTGACAATTCTTTGTCTGAACCCCATTATCAACTCTAAAATTACCCTGAATAGTTGAAGAAATAACATGTGTACATTCAGCATTTATTGTTCAATCCATCTTGTTCACTATTGGAATGGTCAATGAATTTGCGACTCTCCAGTGACCTCTATGTTTCATAGGCGTAGGAACTGGGGGGGCAGCGGGGGCGGTCGCCCCCGCAACCATAAAGTTGGGGGGGGGCGGGGATATCTTTCCCCCCCCCCCCAACTTTTTGCAACAAAATTAAACTCCAATTTTGAAGTTATGCAAATTTTTAAAGGTAACTCAGTAACATGTGGTCAAATTACGCTTTTACCCTATTCACTACTCACATGTACCATTGTGTAAGCTACCATTTGAACTATAAACATTTTCAGTTAATCTGTCATGGGATTTGCAAAATTCTGTAAAACGTTTCACTTATGCAGATCAAATCATGCATATAGTAATCTTCTACATTTAATTTACCGTATTGTTAATTATTTAGAACTTAGACATGTAGTTTCAAATTCACACAGAGCAACAGTTTAGCACAGTAATTTGTCAGCTGATGAGAGTTTTTTTCCAGAAAACTCTTCTTTCTTTATTGTGTGTTTATTGGACCAAGCCAGTCCAATGATCATACATCCCCCTCAGTCTGGGTATTAACCTTGCTCAAAATAGATCTTGTTTCAACTAGGCACTTGAAGGAAAGGTCACAAGTTCTGGAAATATGTAGTCAAGATATTAGAAATACCTTTCAAATGCAGAGATGACTATATGTATTTCTCTAGCCGGACAAGATCGGGGAAACTTAGGATTAATGTCAGTCACACTGTCATCACAAAGAATTCCTTTGGTAAAGGAACTTTACCGAATAACATCCTAACAAAAGATTTTAGTTAATTCTGATAATTTATAATTGTGAATCACACCAAAAATACCCAGTGAATGCTTATAGAATGAATGATGGCCTGTCTGTCGGTAAGGGTGTCGAGTCGATAAAATCTAGTTCCTCGCCCCCCCAACCAAAAATTGCTTCCTACGCCCCTGTGTTTAGGGATCTAGGTTGGGTAATGGGGATATCAGGAAGATCACCAGGTTGCATCAACCAGATGTCATTTAGTGGTTAATTCCACCGTTTGGGATTATATACCTGATCTTTTCCATCATATAACCAATCGGGGCAGTAGTAAACCTGATCGAGTTGGCCATATACCTATCACAGAGGTCATATGTTATACTTTTTGAATTGAATCATGATCCCATTGCAAACCTTATTGGAACCCATCAGTGATAGTTAACCCTAAAATCGAATTGGGAAGTAAATTGCAAAGCCATTATAAAACTTTTCTGGTACCACCTACTGTGCAGATAAAACAGCTGATCGAAATAAATTCTGAATCAGAAGAGTGGAACATCCCTACAAGACCACACTAAGTTTTATCGTATAACTACATATAATTCTGTGTCATTTGGCGTTAATGATTCCTCTATTTATACTATAAAACTATTTTAATAGGTATGCACATCATACATGGAAATAAACAAGGAAAATCACAGACTAATATACTAAAAGTATTGACATGAGACAGTCATGATGTGCCAATTTACTAACCCTAAGTGTCGTAATTGACCTAATACCTCTGTTCCACCAAAGGATTAAGCCCTGCGACCCTTACTCCTTGAGAGTCTGTGCAAATGAAACATGAATAATGAGTGGGGCAATGGAATCGTGATCCAGTTCTGCGATTGTTCTCAGGAAGCCTCAGACCTCCTCAGACAACTCACGATCGTTCAGCAACTAAGAGGCGATTAAACCACGATTTTGACAGGCTTCAACACCGATCCTGTCAGGGACATACCGAATTAAGTGCAGACCTGGGACTAAAACAAAGCTGACCTGGCATTAACAGTCGCAGGAAGTCTCAGACAACATAAGATTGTGTAAATTTGGGTCTGGGGAGGTCTCAGGATGTCTCCGACTGGAATATTTGTGGGTAGGGACAGAAGTGGATCAGTTACAGTCGTGAAAAATATTAACATATTTGGTTTTTAAACCGACCCCAATAGATCGAAACAGACTCCAACAGACTGACAGGGACTCAACACTTTTAGGAAACAGATTCCTAAATAGAAGCGTGAATCAGTTTATGGGTCTAATTTTGGTGAATTTTTGATTTTGAACCTGAATAACACAAAGAGTATTTCATATATTTTCAATGTTAATACCTCAAATAATAGGTGTGTTATCCCTTCATTACTGTGCCAAATATTAATGCCCTAATATTTATGCAAATATTAAAAATATTACTTTGTTTGTCTCTAATTGATGAAAACCCTTGAATCAGGTTTTGGGTCTATTTTGGAAAAATGGTAAACACTGAATGAATACTTCAACCATATGAAGTGTATCATATATGGCATATTACATGTGGTCAGTATTCAAATAATGAGCCTGTTTTACCAATTTCAAATGTGAAGTAGTGTCTCTGCATGTTTATATTTCTAGAATATGAAGTGTTTCTTGGTGGAAGTAATGATCAGTTAATGGGTCTAATTTTGGTATCTTTTTTAGTTCAAACCTTAATTTCACATCCAGTATTTCATTTGTTTTCATGGTGATAGCTGAGATGGTATCCCTTTATCATTGTACCAGATATAATTTTCTAAATATTTGTAGAAATATGAAACACATTGTCTTTTTGTCTCTTATTGCTGAAAATCCTGTGATCAGTGTATGGGTCTATTTTGGAAAAAAATTAACACTTGACTTATCACTTCAGAGATTTACAATATCTGTACTGTTACCTGTGGTCACTTAGGACTGACCAAATCATGATTTCAAATTGTCCAAATGCAGGTATTGTTTTCACCCATGGCATCTAGCTGCGCTGACAAGTGAACAGATGGGTGGGCTGGTGGGCAGGGGTAAATATCTTGTCTGGCCTGTATCTCAGAATCTGTTAGATGTGACCAAGGATGTTGATAAGGGGGGTATAGGTTAGGGGTTATAGATGTGCAATGTCAGATTGTGATCTTAGTCTGACCTTTGACCTAGACTCTGTCAAAATGTTTTCTACAGTAATATTTCAAACATATTTCTCATGACAATGATATATAGATTGCTGCAACTGATTATTACCTCTGCCAAGGAGGTATCATTTTTATAAAGGGGGCCACGGAGGCGCAGTGGTAACACACTCACCTCCCACCATCAGAGTTCGAATCCTGGCCTAACCTCAAAGTAGGAAAGTGATCTGGATTATCATCTGGATATTAAAAAATAACTTGGATTTATCTATTTACTTATTATTGCATGCATTGGCAGAGGTATGCACTCTCCAAGTGCTCTAGTTATAGGTAATTCTACCTAATTCTGTTATTTCCATTGACAGCAATACTTCAATTAATAAATTTTAAAGCTTTACAACTTTTAGTTTACCAATTAATGATTTGATATTGCCTTTTATTTGATACTTTGCATACATTTTATCCCTCATAGTTGTTATTTGTCTTGCACCTTAGTATAGCTTACAATGCAAGTTCTTTATGTAATGTTGTCCAATGCTATTTCAACAGACTGTTAAATTTTATTAAGAGTGATGAACAGAAAAATGAAAATGTTGTAATAAAACACCCCAACCATGAAATATGTTTACATTTGTAATTGTACATCAAACACACAAAAGTTTTTATTATAATTGAAGTACTTTAAGACACACCACTACCCAAAATACTTGGCCAAAATAGGCTCACAATTTGGTCAGTGTTCTTGCGTTACAGTCTATATATAGTGAACTTGAAACAGCTGGGGGTTCAGTCAAGTGTGACAATTTTTTTCAAAATAGACCCAAAAACTGATTCAAGGGTTTTGGTCAATTAGAGAGAGAAAAAGCAATATTTTTAATATTTGTATAAATATTAGGCAATTAATATTTGGCATAGTAATAAAGGGATAACACACCTATTATTTGAGATATCAACATTAAAAATATATGAAATACTCTTTGTGTTATTCAGGTTCAAAATCAAAAATTCATCAAAATTAGACCCATAAACTGATTCACGTTTCTACCTTAATTGGGAGCCTAATAGTCGTGTGGGCGAACAGGGGCATAAGCAGGACGTACTGAGAGCACACATATTTTATATTACCTGGCATCACTCAACATTACAATTAATCAATAAGAGTCACGTATATAATGATACTCTTTTTTGCATTCTTATTTCAGTGTAGAGTTATTTTACTTTTAATTCACAAAAATCGTTCTTTTGTTAGTTGTTGAAAGTTACATTCACTTAAATTTTGTGTAGGTCTTTTTTAACTCCCACCAAGGAGATTATGTTTTGGGGAGTTAGTCTGTCTGCTTGTTTCCTTCGCTTTTTGTCTGTTTGTGCTTACTATTGAAATAGAGAACAGGTTTTTATGAACTTTTTATGTATGTAGGGCGTGGAAAATTAAGAAGTGATTAAAGTTTAGGAATAATCCAGATCATATTCTGATACATAAAGTTTCCAAATTTTCATAAATGCCCCCATCCACTCTGCAGAGGTCTGTACTGTACAAGTGAAAAATTTTTAATTCTGACTTGATGGAATCTCCACTTGTTGTTAGCAAGCAAGTGAATCACTATTTTATGTTCCTTTGTATCAGGTGCAGGTTTTGGTCACACTTGTGTTGTCTTTATTTGCTGTGGTGGATGGATACTCCCACTTCAGGGACTTGATTCCCAATGGAAAGAATGTCCCTCATCCTTGCAGACCAAACTACATCTGGAAAGGGGTGGGTCATGAAAACCAAGCAGGTGGTGGGGACAGGAATCCTTTTGGAGAGGACTTCAATGCAAATGGGAAGGTGATAATGAAATATGTTATCTATTTCAATTTTTGAGGAGTATGACATCGTCAACTCTCAAACAACTGGTACATGACACAATGATGCAGTGGGAATCAGACTCAGGTCTCATATCTTGTATTGCTGTTTTTAATCAAAGCCTCAAGCTCAAGGGACACAATTTGGTTTTGCATGTCTCTGTCGTAAGGCTGACTCTAATACATATAATCAAAGGCATAAAACATAAATCAAATATCTAGGGCCATAAGCCTGATATTTGCCCCATAATCAAGACTTCGATTTTGGAGAGTAGTGTTCTAGAAGATGGCTTCATCAGTTTGGTGCTTTGCAAATGTTTCAGTTAATGTCATTATTATGAATAGATTTCAGCCATATGTTGAAAATGCAGATTAAGAACAATTCTAAACTAAGGTGGGTATGAGACGGAAAATAGTAGTGGCAGAGTGAAAATCATCAGTAAAATGATTCCAGTTCTTTGAAATAACAGTTGTGACAAGTCGGGTTGAAAATGATGTTAAACCTGGAGCAATGAACCAACAACTTTGATAACGTCCCTTGAGCTTCATAGCATATATTTCTGCATATTTGTATGTGATAAAGCATATTCCTATATAATTTACACTACATAACAGGTCCTCAATGTGGTTATTGTGTCTATTGTGTACACTGAATTCAATACCCCCAAACCACTGGGCACATGTTATAAGCACTAAATAAACAGCATTGAAGCAAAAACACCCAGTGATAATTTTGTGTTAAAAGACAATGATTTACAGGTGTGGGATGAGTGTCTGTGCCAAACAGACTCAGATGGAGATGGGAGAACAAATGGGGAAGAACTAGGTGATCCATATTGTGACTGGATGCCAGGTGACATTCCTTACACTCAGGATGGACTGTCTCATCCAGGTCAGAATTATGGGCCTTTACATATTTCCAGATGAAAGGACATACTCATTTGAAACAGCTTGAGTTAAATGGTACACACAAATATATACAGGAAAATGGATATGTTATTGACATACTATGAAGTAATATTGTAATGTAGTACAGTTTAATTAGTAGCAATATAAAATATGACAACATGGCTCAAACATAAAAAACCTAGTAGTTATTTAACCCTAAGTAATAGCCCAGTTTAAAAACCTTTAAGATTGTATCTGTCCTCGAGTAGTCGCAGGTGATATATTTCCACTGTAAGTCACTATGAGCTAATCTTTCTACTGCTACGACATATCTCTGTGGTATGACAACTTGCCTTCTATACTATTGTGTTGAAATGGAGCCATGTGGTCTTGTTGCAAAAGAAAGTTAGTCACAGCAATCCACGCCACAGTTATCAGGGCTTGGAATATGTTGGCTTGGAGACATTTTTTTGTTTGTTATGCTTATCTTTTCACTTGGGACAAATCAGGTGTTTTGGCAATTTTCCCAGTGGTTTAATCATATTAGTCTAAATAGTTATATGTCAGCTACCTCTTAGGCAAGTCATTGAAGGAGTACTGGGGTACAAGCCCACAATTCTCTCCAGTGAATAATCTGTTATACGCCAGATTAGAATTAGTCAGGGAGTGAAATAAATTATACCCCCAAACGAATTCTCATTTAACAACATAGAAATAGCTGCCAATTCAAACTCTTTGATTTAAATTCTATTAACAGAAGCAGGCTCATTGTCATTAACAGAAAAGAAAGAAAAGCCATTTTTTTGCTATTTGGGCATTCTGATAATACAGTGTTATCTAAAACAGATACTAATATGGCTCATTAATTTATTTTTATACAATGTATTTGTATATTTATGTTCCCATTTTGGCCAGGTGTATGCGAGCCAATGGTGAGTGATTTATGCCAGCATGAAAATGATTGGGAAGTAGACTGCAGTTCTCCCGAGTTTATATGTGATGAGCTAGAAGAGGCCGAAGGTTAGAGAAGTTATACTGTTTCATATGAAATATTTAAATATATTTATTATAAACCCTGTTATATTTTTGAGCTAAATGCTAGGAAACATAGATTTGGGAATAGATTTGGTTATTTCTTTGCCCCCTTACATTTTTTCTATTATTTTCCTATTCTATGTTTAGAGGTGGACTGGTACCGTAATGGAACTTTAATATGTGTTTAGATGAATGAAACTACTGTTTAAATACATCCCTGTTACAAATTACAATTGTAATGCATAAATGTAGTCCAATGCAGTTCAATTAAGGCATTAATTCTGAGAGGGCAATATAATGTGACCATTACAATGGAAAAGAACTTTGCTGGTATTTTGGTATTCTAAAGTAACTACTTACTATACTTCAAACTTTGTTCCTATTTGTCATGAATTGATGCTTGAACTACTTGGCTATAATGTATTAAATAATTGAGAAGCTAGTGTAAAGAAAGCTTACTTAATACATAATCTGTATCAAATAAAGATACATTGATCTGGATCAATGTGTTAATTTGGATTTGTTGTTTAAATTAGCATTATTAAGTTTTAATTCACCAATGGACCAATGGTTTGATAACTGCTTTTCATATTGACTTGGTTTTCCTATATGTGGTCGTGGATTATAATGCAGTTCATGCATGATGCTCTGAGCGCCTGTCCTGACATGACCTGCAAAGAGACATTAAACCCCCAGCCTCCGCTTTAAAATAAATAAATATATACTGTATGGACATCCATACAATCACTGATATTAAATATGTAATAAACACATATTTCAGATGTAACAAACATCACTGTACAGCTGAATCCCACTCCAGTTCCTGCTAAAGAGACTACCTACATATGTCAAGGCATGGAATTCCCTTCTGACAAGACCTATCACATGATTGCTTCAGAACCTATACTTGTGAATGAAAATATGTTACATCATATCATTGTTTTGCCTGCCCTGATAATGCAAGTAAGTTTTGCTGTAATTTGTCAATTTTTAAAGTTTAATATATATTTTTTTTCTGATTATGTCACAAACATTAACATACACCTAAATATATAGTAATTGTGAAATTCCCTGTCCAACATAGTGCTGATATGTACAAATATATTACATGGTTACAGTCAACGACAAACAGTTCCTATCTTATATGAATACAAAATAGCTGAGAGACTTTAGAAGGGTTTTACAGTTTCTTACTCATGAAGCTTCTTTGTTTGTTACTAAAGTTCTGGTTAGTAGTTGACTGAACTACGGCAATTCACTTTTAAGGACTCTTTTGAATTCCAGTCTATGTAACCTGTAATCCAATCAGTGTCATAATTGTGTCTAATGCAAGTAGATAAAGTGGAATTCACTCCTGAGGAAATTGCATTAGTTGTCTTTCGAATATTGCTCAGTCTTAAAACTAGTCTACAATTTTCTTTAACCAGTTACCACACTTTGACACCCGTTAAAGTTGTTTTGATTCTACATTTTTGTTCACCTATGCATACACCAGTTATTTAAGTTCACTTTTGATTTTAATCCACCTCCAGTGTTTAATCAAATGCCTAATAGGATCCGTGTGTTAGCAATTTAGCATATATTGCCGCTTTCACATATAAGCGCAAGTCTTATCTATTTCTCAAAGCATGTCCACCATATCTTATTAATAAATCCTACGTCTCTGTAGTACTTACCTTTTTTACAAGGGGATTCATTCCCAGACACTTCGTCTTTGCATACAGATGCATAAATAAACATATTTCTTGCTATTTTTCAGATTGGGCTAAACAGGAATCTCAGAATTCAAAATATGTTTAGAACTGATTAACTTTACCTCAATAAGCTGTACATTCAATACAATGTTATGTGTATGACATTATTAAGTAAGTAACAGCTTATAGATGAAAAAGCAAGTAAACAACAACAATAACAACAATAACTTATTTCAGTTGATGAGGCCAAGAACAAGTTCTCTGAACCAGTGGAGTGTGACATGGCCCCATTCCCTTGTGTACAGAACATGCAATTATGGACTCTTGGAATGAGTGGCTTTTGTCTGGCACCGGAATATAGCATTTCCATTGGACTCGCTGGTACAAAATATGTTGTGTTACAGGTATAGCAGTGGTTTCTATATTTTGAAAGACATGCCATACATGTATAAACTACACATATCCAGTTTTACCCTTCTGTGCCTGTATCTACTATTACCATTAATAATTTAGATATATCAGTAAAATGGTCTAGTTAGCCATGTTTGTGAAGAAATTGCTCCCTTATGCCTCGGTCACACCTCTCTGTGTGGTTATTTCTGTATATAAATGATTTCCACTTTGTGACCTCATCCTGGTGGCTGCAAAAGAGACCTTGTATCTGGCTGGTATGTGTTGAAGAACAAGCAGACCCATATATCAATCCGATCACTCCTTCACCTCTCCAATACAGCCCGTGCGAGGTTGCTGGAGGTTTTCCAAAGATATTAAAAATTAGTTGGAAAATCACTTTCTGAGCCTAGTTTAACTGCCCTAGGTGTGTCCAAATGCAGATTCCATCAAAACTGCCCAGAATGTGCCCTACCATTGAGGGTGAACCACGAGTGAAGGTAGATGAGTTTGGTTGTAGTATGTAACTCCAGATTGGCAAGGCCTACCTTTATGGTATTATGATTTTTACATTGGGTAGCATAAAGTGTGGCGATTTTTCAGTCTTTTATTTTAGTCCTGTGTAAAAAGCAAATAGATAGAAACAGTATATTTTGCAGATAGTAATGATAATTAAATAATTAATGATAACAATATTTTATAAAACTTGGTTCATTACATATCTTATTGTAATAAAAATGCACAAATATTTTGAAAAATAACTATCATAAGCACTCCTTAACTGGGTAAATTTATTTAGCAAAAATACTTCTCCCATATTTATATTTTGAACAAATCAATGCATTTCTTGGATTTATTATATTTAAAATTTCACAAAAAATGTTTACACAAGAAAGAAAATAGCATAAATTTATGATCAGGTGTGGTTTGTGAATGTATCAAGATGCAATTGCAATCAAGCTTTTTCCTCGCATAAAAGAGACAGAAAAATATTCAAATTAGTAAGATAAATTATTAACTTTAAGAGACACCAGAACACCCAAAACTAATCTTTTAAAATGTAGCTATGTACTGTAAAACTTTTAGAAAAATTTTATGATAAAGGAATACAGCATACTTTTATTTTAGTTAAAATTCTTGAAACATATAAAAGTTCTATTTAATACAGTTTGAGACTTTCATTAGTGGTGTCAGGGCACCACGCCTGTCAGGCCTCCACCCCAGGAGACAATAATTGAGGGCTACCTTAAGCCCTAGTGGATAGAAGGTTAGATGCTGAAATGGGTCATGTGGGTCAGGTCAGTGTAGTTTACCCTGGTTACCAGGGTCATCCAATAACAGAGGGCCTGGGGTTCCAATGAAATTCCTAGAAGGGCAAACTGTTCAGGTTGAATCTAGAATTTGAAAGACATGCAAGGAAACACAAATTTTATTTTTTGAAAGCTTGTTATATTTATTGGAAATTTACATGTTTTAGTGTTGTTTTTAACCAGACGGTCATTTAGTGTTGTGTAGAGTGAATGGTACTTCGTGAACCAAGAATTACATGGACTCTACTTTTACTTTGTCTAGACGTTGATGTGCTGCTGTTTGACTACTTGGAATCAATTTGACAACCTCATGCTTGATTTGGCCTTACAGGGCCGCTTTAAAGGGATGGTCTAACCTATTTACACTTATAATTTTCCCTTGTGTGGGCTTTTGATGCCAATTCAACTGTGGGATTGTCAAATTGATAGCTTCTGAGGAAGTGTGCATATTTTGTGTTCCAGAATCTAAAAAACAATGACTAAAAAGAAATCTAAAAATCCTTGTTCAAAATGTATGGTGCGACATAGCCCACCCACGGGCAACAAGTGTTCAGGACTCAAGGGTGCTGTTGATCCAGTCGCCATGGACCTTGATGGGCAAAAAGACAGTGCTGAACTTCTAAAAAACTGTAAGTCAACATCCAAGAAGATTCAGAAGCAGGGCAAACAACCTCCACAGAAATCTCAAAAGGCTGCTAAAGACTGTAAAACGTTACCTTCCAAGAAGAAGCAGCTTTCTGAAGTGCAACAGGCGTCAATACAAGATATGTTTTCCCATGTTGGGGCGTCATCTTCTGATGAATCGACTGGTGACTCTACGGATGCATCTGTGACCTGTATGAACTCTTTGTCACCATCTAAGAAGAAGGTCACGAAGAGGAAGCAACCACTACAGGACAACAGCTCAGCGTCATCGGAGGCGTCATCAGAGGAAGACATGGAACAGTCAGCTACAGTCCAGTCAAATGACACTCAGTCGCTGATCCTGGCAGAGCTGAAGAAATTGGGAAAGAGGCTGGATAGAGTCGAAAGCAAGGTGGAGGACTCGCACAAGGCAAACAGCCACCACCACAGAGACAATGCAAAGCTAAGTACTTCTTGTAGTTCTAAAAAATCTGTAAAACATTGTAAAAAAGTGTCATATGATGATTCATCCTCGGAAGAGGACAATGTATTAACAGTGTCAGAACTCAGGGCTTCAAAAAGAATTCAGAGAAAAGTAGATGAAAAATTAGCTGAGCTTGATGAAATACCAAAAGTCAAAGGTAATGAGACAGTTAAGTCAAAAAGGGGGGGCTGTCGAAGTTGTAGTAAAGAACAAAATTTCATGGCCGCATGAGATGATTTTGGGGGGCCCAAGCAGACAGAGGTTGACTTATGATCAGATGTCTCTAACACAGTTTGTCCAGGGTTTTTCCAGAAATATTTTAGAGGAAAAAAATGAGAAAATTAGGGAGTCTATGGTCAGATACCTCGGTGAACTCATGGAGGATGCCACTGACTTTTCCTGGTCCAACGCCAAGGCGGCTCATGCCGTCCTTCTGTGTGACATGGAAAGGGGCATACTCGACTGGGGTGACACAGAAAAAATAGACAGGATTAGGCGGGCACATGCCCCAAAACATCAAAATTTAAAACAACCTTGGGGCAAATCTAACTTTGACAGTAAAAAACCCTGGTTTTGCAAGCAATATCAAACAAACTCATGTACTTTCAACAAAGATCATGAAAGTTTTGGTAAGACCCAAAAGCATATTTGTGCATTTTGTCTCAGCATAGGGAAAACTTTGAATCATCCCGAATGTGAATGTAGATTGAAAAAAGCAAATGCAAAAAACTCACAAGCAGCTGCTCAGAATCAATAAAAAATAGGAGCCTGGGCAGCAATATTGAACATAAGGTCAGCAAAACCATCAATGTCAATGTTTTTACTGATGAAAATGTTTGTGTAGGTGTTGATCACATACATCACAGAAAATGTAATGGTGAACTCACCCCTGGGAATGACAAAAAGACAGGCAAACAAATTGTATACATTACAAAGTGTTTCTATAACTCAAATTATGACAAAAGTGTGCTAAAGTCGCTCATAGCAAAAGGCAGGCCCAAGGTAGCCCCTCAGAAGGTTCCAGTGAAATCCCGACAGTGGGGCCGTGTCAGGAAAGGTCCCAGGGGTGAGGAAAATAGTGCAAATGTAAACAGTATTGTCTGTAAACATGATTATCCAGTTGTTAGTGCACTTAATGTCAAACCTTGTAAAGTAACTGCAGACAAGTACCCAGTACATAAAAGTCAAACTGTCCCATGTGATGAAAACACTGCACAAGGTCTAGACAGACAACTAATTGGTCCTTCCACTGACCCCAGTCAAAATATTGTTGCCTCCCCTTCCCCCACAAAAGAAATGTCACGGTCTGGGGACATAATTAACACCTTAGAACCTGGTGGCGGGAGGGCTGACAATAGTGTCTGTCAAAATAGTCATTGTGTTCCACTTTATGACATCAACAGATCTAGTGACAAATATGTAAATACAGTACTGCAGAAAAGTTCTGCTCTAGGTCGAATTCAACCTATGCAGGCATGTCATTCTTTTAATCAGTGGAAAATCCAATCAAAGTACAACTTTGGCTTCATTCCCTTGTCCGATTTCATGTTGCCCAGCAGTACAGAAATAGGCCAAACCTTTGCATGTCCCATCAAACAGCACCTACATGTTAATACCTCGGGCTGTCCCAATTTCATGCATTGTAGAACTCCGGTAGCATCACAGTTGAATGTTGACGCATGGGAAGCGTCACTTTCTGACTATTGGGATAAACAGCTATTGTTTCTAATCCGGTATGGCTTCCCTCTTGACTTCAACAGGGATTCACCTTTACATTCGGATAACAGAAATCATAATTCGGCCATCGTATTTCCAAAGGATGTTATGGCGTACTTAGAGGAAGAAAAAAAGTACAGTGCTATATTAGGCCCCTTCAAGGAATGTCCTATCAAAAACTGTCACTTCTCTCCTTTCATGACCCGTCACAAACCGAACTCTGACAATAGAAGAGTCATTATCGACTTATCCTGGCCTCCGGAAAACTCGGTTAATGATGGCATAGACAAAAATTCCTATCTGGGTACTGATTTTTCATTGACCTTCCCCAGTGTAGATCACATTACTGATGAGGTGCGTCGGATTGGCAAGGGTACCCACTTATATAAAATAGACATATCCAGGGCATTTCGTCATGTCAAAATTGATCCCCTGGACTATGACTTGCTGGGATTACACTGGCAAGATGCTTATCTGGACACTTGTTTGCCTTTTGGGACAAAACATGGGAGCCAAATTTTTCAGAGGCTCAGCGATGCTGTGCGTCATATTTTGCGTCAACACGGATATGACGTCATCAATTATATTGATGATTTTATCGGGTTCGGCACGCCGGAAGTCGCAAAAAAGTCGTATCACTGTTTGTACAAAATCCTTCAGAATCTTGGCCTCACTATAAGCCAAAGAAATTGGTAACCCCTTCCACCAAAGTCGTCTGTTTGGGGGTACTGATAGATACTGAAAAATCCACTATTTCAATCCCAGCTGAAAAATTGTCAGAAATTCACATAGCAGTCCAGGAGTGGCTTACTAAAACAACATGTAGCAAAAGACAATTGCAATCCATACTGGGACAATTGCTATACATTCACAAGTGTGTTCGCCCTGCAAGACTGTTTCTAAACAGAATGTTGCAACTCCTCAGAGACAATTATGCAGAGAGAACTATTACTCTAACTGATGAATTCAAACGTGACTTGCTGTGGTTCTCAAAATTTTTAGACAATTACAATGGCATTTCCATCTTTGATCACAAAAATTTCAGTCAAAAAATGGAATTGGATGCTTGCCTCACTGGTATGGGAGGTGTGTGTGGAAATTATGTTTACCATCTCAAAATTGAAAGGGGTTACGGTAATTTGAACATAGTCCACTTAGAGATGTTAAACATTCTGGTGGCACTTCGTATTTTTGGTCCTCAATGGACAAAACAAAAGCTGTTGATGAAATGTGATAATGATGCTGTGGTTAAAGTACTGAACTCAGGTCGTACCCAGGATCAATTCCTTGGGGCTTGTGCAAGAAATATATGGTTTCACTCAGCGCTGTTGGATATTGATATTAAATATGTACATGTATTGGGCAGTCAAAATCAAACCGCTGATTTGTTGTCTAGATGGACAGATTCTCCTGAAGATAAAAATAAGTTGCATAATTTGGTAGAGAGTCCCACATGGTTGAAAGTGTCACCTCAGATGTTGTTTGTTGACTTTACAATCTAGCTGATAAACTGTTACTATACTTTCAGGTGCTACTGAATTGTAAGCTTTGTCTCAGTCGGTCATGGACCAGATCAAATTGGCTTACAGACCGAAAACACGAAAATCCTACAATGCTCAATTCAGAACTTTTGTTGCATTCTGTATCTGTATGCAGATTAGTATTGTTGATGTACACCTTCAACACCTGTTGTGTTTCATGCAGTTTTTTGCTGATAATAAGCTATCAGTAAATATGATTGCCAATTACTTGTCAGGCATAAAAGCCAACTTTCTCCTGTATGGCTTGAATGATGTAATCTTTCAGAATCAAAAAATCAGACTGTACATGAAGTCTCTCAAAATTAACAGGCCTTTAAAACCCATTCAGCGTAACATAATGTCAATTGAGGTCCTTCAGTCCGTAGCCACCCTGTGTAAACAAATATTCATGGGTTCAGTGTATAAAGCAGTGTTCCTAGTCGCTTATTTTGGGTTCCTCAGACTCTCCAACATAGCCCCACATTCAATACCTCTATTTGATGATTCTAGACACCTCACAGCTGGGGACGTCACCTTTACTCACCAATTTGTTAAGATCAACCTCAAATGGTCCAAAACTCTTCAAACCAGAGACAAAGTTCAGGTTCTAACCCTTCCAAAGCTTGCTTCTACCCTTATCTGTCCGTACAGGGCTTTGAAGAACATCTTCAAATTGTATCACCCCTCTGGTCAGCAGCCACTGTTCCAGGTACGATCCGGTGAGGGTTGGGTGGTCCTTACGGATTCAAAAATTAGGAAGTTCCTCACGAAAATCAATACAAAATTGGGCTTTCAACCCCACCACTTCACTTTCCATACTTTCCGGCGTTCAGGAGCCACACTGGCCTACAATGCTCACATACCAGTAAGGCAGATTAAGAGGCATGGCTCCTGGACGTCGGATTGTGTGTGGACCTACATCCAGCAAGATCAGGCCTATGGGGAAAGGATTGCTACTTCCTTTGCTGCTATGCTTGATAATGCTTGATGTCCTACCCTATTTTTGGGCTTGGGGTTCTTTATCTGATATATATATTGCATCTTTTATAATCCTGTAATTGTATAAACTGTTATAAACTAATCCTTATTTGTAAATATTAATTAATGTGCAGTAACTGCCTTAATCTCTCAGGTTTCATGGTGTATCAGTCATGATAGTAACAATGTAATCACACTTCCTTCATATATCAGTACCTTATGGCAGGTACTTTAAGAGTACTTTATTATTTCAATGTCCAAGCTAAATCTATAAGTTTCTATCAAAAAGTCACTCTTGGCCCCATAGGGGCCTTCTGGTGGTTAACACTATTTCATTGTATCCTTACCCAAAGGTCCTGAAACAACAACTAAGGTCATTCACCATCATAAATCAAGTAATTTATGGTGTTCAGGTAATCTTAGCCCTAGTAGAACCTCTCCTTTAGTATTAATTTGACTATGTAGCAGGTGATAGTAATCCCACTGGCACTAATTGTCGGTGGTTAATAAGTAATGGCCAATACAACTTGGTCAAGTGTGTTATACCATGTGTATGTGTTATATAGTAATATACATGTTTCTGGACTGTTACATATTTAGTAGTCTCATTTATTCTTGTGTATATGAATAAACTAATACCCGCATGCTGGTGTTTCTCTTGGGGTGGTGGGGGCCTGTCATTAGTGGTGTCAGGGCACCACGCCTGTCAGGCCTCCACCCCAGGAGACAATAATTGAGGGCTACCTTAAGCCCTAGTGGATAGAAGGTTAGATGCTGAAATGGGTCATGTGGGTCAGGTCAGTGTAGTTTACCCTGGTTACCAGGGTCATCCAATAACAGAGGGCCTGGGGTTCCAATGAAATTCCTAGAAGGGCAAACTGTTCAGTTTGAATCTAGAATTTGAAAGACATGCAAGGAAACACAAATTTTATTTCCCTCCCACCCTTCCCACTTTGCTGGATTTTATTATTTTATGGTTTTAGCAGTAACACATTTTACTTATTTTAACTATACCTTCATGTTAATTGTCTGTGTACACAGTTGTATATGTGGTGGTTTATCCTATACACATGGGGGGTGGGGTTCTTTATCTGATATATATATTGCATCTTTTATAATCCTGTAATTGTATAAACTGTTATAAACTAATCCTTATTTGTAAATATTAATTAATGTGCAGTAACTGCCTTAATCTCTCAGGTTTCATGGTGTATCAGTCATGATAGTAACAATGTAATCACACTTCCTTCATATATCAGTACCTTATGGCAGGTACTTTAAGAGTACTTTATTATTTCAATGTCCAAGTTAAATCTATAAGTTTCTATCAAAAAGTCACTCTTGGCCCCATAGGGGCCTTCTGGTGGTTAACACTATTTCATTGTATCCTTGCCCAAAGGTCCTGAAACAACAACTAAGGTCATTCACCATCATAAATCAAGTAATTTATGGTGTTCAGGTAATCTTAGCCCTAGTAGAACCTCTCCTTTAGTATTAATTTGACTATGTAGCAGGTGATAGTAATCCCACTGGCACTAATTGTCGGTGGTTAATAAGTAATGGCCAATACAACTTGGTCAAGTGTGTTATACCATGTGTATGTGTTATATAGTAATATACATGTTTCTGGACTGTTACATATTTAGTAGTCTCATTTATTCTTGTGTATATGAATAAACTAATACCCGCATGCTGGTGTTTCTCTTGGGGTGGTGGGGGCCTGATCAGACTTACCAGTCACAGTGCAAAATATGTGAAAAAATGTCGAAAAATGTCTAAGTATTGTCTTTACGGGTCTCAAACACAATTTTAACCTTAACATAAAGTCTTGATTTTTGGCAAATGTAGAAAGAATATATTAATGTGTTTCCAGGTAAAATTTGAGCTAGTTTTTGGCCTAGAGGGCATTAAGTGGCAATAAGTGGTCTTTATTATTAGGAGTTTAAAGTAATCTTAAAATAGGGTTCCTCTCCTTACCCAAATACAAGTGTGTGCCACGTTTGAATGAAATCCACGAAAGCATTTTTGAGTTTTCACACACAAGTCAAAACGTAGAAGATTAGTATATGCATGATTTTGGTTTGCAGATGTGAAATGTTTCACAGAATTTTATAAATCCCATAGGGGGTAAACTGAAAATGTTCCTTTTACAAATCATAAAAATAAGCACTTTATAGTGCAAGTGATTGTATACACAACAGTACATGTGAATAGTGAACAGGGTCAAAGTGTAATTTGGCCACATATTATTGAGTTACCTGTAAACATTTGCTTAAACTTTAAAATTGGAGTTTAGTCCCATTGCAAAAAGTTGGGGGCGAAAAGATATCCCGGCCACTCCCAACTGTATGGTTGGGGGCGCCCCCCCCGCCCCCAGTTCCTACGCCTATGACTTAGGCTATGTTTTTGTCTGTGTAAACAAAAATGACTGACAAATGTGACATCGCAAATCGAGAATTGACAAATCTGATGTGTGAAATTACATTTGCCAAGAGAAAATGGAGTTTTTATTTAAAAGGCCAGTCTTATAGTAATATATTCAATGATATTACTAAGACTTTTAATTTGTTTTACTATGTAAGATTTCTATGTGCATCAGGGTCCAATACTGCAAGTACTTTTTATAAATGTGTATCTACAATTAATTGTTTTACTCTGTAAGATTTCTATGTGCTTCAGGGTCCAATACTGCATGGACTTTTTGTAAATGTGTATCTACAATTAATTTATTTTACTCTGTAAGGTTTCTATGTGCTTCAGGGTCCAATACTGCATGGACTTTTTATAAATGTGTATCTACAATTAATTTATTTTACTCTGTAAGGTTTCTATGTGCTTCAGAATCCAATACTGCAAGGACTTTTTATAAGTATGTATCTAGAATTGCACCAAAGTCCATTTTTGACTGGCAGCTTATTATTATGTTTACTTTAAGCTTCATTGGAACAATTCCGAGCTGAAAGGTGATTATGAAGATTCCTCTGGCTTAATACTCCACTATACACCAAATCTTAGGCAAGTTTTAAGTTTTGGAATTGTCCAAAAATGACTAAACCTAATACATATTGAACATCATGATTGAAATATAGTAAAACAAATGGTCCAATTGTAAAGATAACCAAAAACCATCGAATAATTTGGGGATTTTCAGCATCTTTTTCAACAACTAGTGACGTATGTGTGGCTATTGGCCAAGCTTTATAACCACTGGGCCACTTACCTCTGTGATAAATATAAAACTATGGACCTTTGTTATTGGCTATGAAGTAATATAAACAATAATATTTATTAAATATTTAATATGACACTCCATTTACCACAATAACCTTGATTTTACAATCAAACCAGGGACCATATTCACCATTTTAAAAGAAACAAATAGTAATTTCCTAAGAAAGTAACAAATTTTAAAGAAACAAATAGTAATTTCCTATGAAAGTATTATTTGTCGAAAGATACTGTAATAAAATGTTTTTATAGAAAATTATTATATCCTGGAAATGTTTTTTACTCCATGAATTTTTCTATGAAGGAAACTCTTAAAATAACAGTTTTGCTAGAATGATAACGTTTGTGAATATGGTTCCCATATGTATGCTTAGGCCATATAACGGTGCCATGATGACAATTGGTCCTGCTCATCTGGAATTACCACCGGGATACACAGAGATTGTTGATGATGGCACATATCCAACACAGTGTATGGAACAAATGTTAAAAGAAATTATCTACATTGCAGAAATAATCCCTCATATGCATTACCTAGGTATGTGTGCTGGTAGTGTAGAAAGGAATTTAATTCAGAATGCAAACGTTTAACAAAATAAATTGTATATTAATTACATATAATAGTATATCAATTATTTATTTCAGATGGATTTCCGTGTTGTAAAGTCTTATGTGTTGCCCTTTTTGTCCCTACATAGATGATTATTTATTCATTGAAAAACAGCCCTATCCAACGAAAATATAGATTTTGCAAAGAAAACATAGACAGTTATTCTGCAATTGGCTCATTTTGGACTTTCTATATAATGGCAGAACATTTGTATTTTCAACTCAAAATTTTAACTTGGCTAACTTTCCTAATGTACTTGTAATATACCTGACCAGAGTGTTTAGTCTATAAAGGCCTGGTTCCATATTACACATGATATCTCCAGTCATTCCACATAATTCCTGGTTACACAGATTGTCTTTTACATATTTATTAAGTATATTAACTTCGGGATCTCATTCTTGAATCTCAGAATCAAGATCAAAAACATCAAAATGACAGCAAACTCACTCTGTTGGGGAAGGGTGAGAGAGGCATCCAGCCTGCAGCAACAGATGCCGTATTTCTACTGACCACTGAAATGAACAGGGACAAATGTTTTTATTACAAAAACCCAGAATGACTTTTGGGACTAAATTATGCTTAAAATTATGCTTAAAATGATTTAAGTTTGGGAAGCATACCAATCTAATTATCTTTCTCTGCTAAATGTCCATATCAGTTATATAGTGATGGTATTACTGGCAGACTGAAAAAAATTAGATTGCTTTATTTGACATATGTATTTTGGCTTATCTTGGCTTGCAGATTGGTCTAAGTGGTTTCTATCTTACTTATAGGTTTAGCTGTTTTTTTGCTCTTTCACTTTGACTTCTGTCTGTTTATTGAATTTCATGTTTCGACCTTGTATCTTCAATGTTGTGATTTAGCATGCAACAAGAGTCAATTCTTAAACAGAACCACAAGCCCTGAGGAATGCCACATTTATAAATTCAAAAGTCTGTATTTTCTTCTGAAATACTAGCCAATCAAATACTAATATTTAGATGTGGACTCTCCTGAGGCCAAGATAGCATAAGATAATTTTAAAGAATAACTTTGAGAATGACAAAATGGGTTAAAAGCAAAATCCTTCCAAAGATTAACCTGGTCCACTCTAATCTGTTTTTGAGAATATACTCTGTCTAATAGGACTAATTTACTGCTGTAACATATATTGCAACAGAGTGCAGATTTAAGCTGCTAAGAGACAAATTTCAAGTCAAGTGTCCCTGTCTTGTCACCTAACCTTATTTTTACAGGGCGTAAAATGGCAGTGGAACAATGGAGGAATGGAGAATTGATTACTACACTAGTTGATGACCAGGATTACAGTTATGATAGTCCAGCTATATATAAGTATGTATTTATTGTATTTTTGCCATTTTCATTGTTTTCATTAATTACCTCTCAATCATTTATAATGGATTAACTGATAATAACTATCACACACCTAATTGTTTAGCATTTAGTCACAAACTGTCTCATCTGGGTGGGTTCGACTGCAGCAAGTGGCGATATCAAAGATATATTCCAAATATAACAAGACATTGCGTCTCGACACAGTGTATCCCTGGATGGGACATGATTGAAGAGTGAATGTGTCGGGCTTGAGCCTTTTTCCTGGAGCACCAGGTCAGGATTATAATTAGTAGGGCACAAAGAGGGCCCGATCCCCCCTCCTTAAATAGGCAACCACCATGGTGTTGTCTATAAGTATGGTAGCAATAAGGTTCCAGCAGAGGTCTTAGAACTCCTTTAGGGCCAAAAGACCGCCGTAGTTCCAGATGCTTTATGCGTAACTTGCTTCTGGAAGGGACCAGGTTCCCCTTACAGTGTGTTCCCCTATGGGAGCACTCACCCTTCTTGATGCATCTGTAAGGATTTGCAGAGCATATTTAAGTAGGTGTAATGGTTGACCTTGAAGCACATTGTCATCCACTGGTATAATAATTTCTTTGTAACCAATTTTCCTCGGGCAGTAACTGGCTGGTCTAACACTTTCGACCAGCTAGGAGGTCCTGACAGTAGGCTGGATGACTGGTGTGGTAGGTGCAGACAAGTCATCTCACCAAGACCAATGATTGGTATAAGAATTTCTCTGTAACCAATATCCTCGGGCAGTAACTGGTTGATCTAAGACGGCCACTTGGACCCTTAAAAGGCTACTGCTGGTCTGCTAGCTAGTCCTGTGGACCTGCCCAGTACCAGGGCCCAACCAGCTATAGGTGAAGCAATGTTCTGTAACCAGTTCCTGTTGGCTCCACAGTTCTGCGAAAACTCATAGGAGCTGGCAGAACTGGACGAATTAGACTACATCTCAGCAGGGGTAGGCTTATATGAAACAACTGCCTTCTTCCTTTCCATAACTCTGGAATCAGCAGATTTTCTCTTAACCAACAATCCTCTGTAAAGGAAATCTCTGTGGCGGCAATGGCGGCGGCATCACCATACTGAATCCTAAGTATCCGTGAGTTTCATCTGGGGATACAAAAATGGCTATTAAATGGTACTTGAAGAAAAACCCCACTTAGAGTTTGAGAATAACTACACCTGTCATCTATCCAACCACACGAACAAAGACAGTAGCCATGGTGATGTACAACGTGAATGCAATAAATTGTCAGATGAACTCAGATGCCAAAGAAGCATTTTCAAGTCAAAGTCAAAGTTGAGAATGTATAACCTTTTAGAACAGCTAAGGTTACACCAGGGTGGAACTTCTGTGAACCTCACATGTAGTTATGAATAAGATTTGAACCAGTGACCACACAGGTGAGAGTCAAGTGATTTAATACCATTTCTGAAGATGAGCACCAAATCACTATCGGGAACATCTCGAGATTGTCCTTGCACAAACTCTAAATCTTGAGTCGAGGTAAAGATCTGGAGATGGGAGCCCCATCTCGAGATTGGGCTGCACAAACTTACTGACTGGACAATATTTTGTGTGGTAGTCCTTGCCATTTATAACTTGCAATTGGTAATCTAGTCAATGGAAACATCTGACAACACAAAAACAATTATAGAAGTACATTTAAGAATCTGAGAAAAAGTTCAGGCAAGACTTTACATCAACAAATTCCTTTGATAAGATTATCAAAGAGTTTTATATTCAATACAGTTATAATCCTTTGTCAGATTATATTTGAAAGCTAAATTGTGGGCTTCTTCTAAATACAGCAATGTTTAGGGCTAATTATAATTCAAGATGCATCATCTTAAGTTTATGCAGCCCTAACTCGAGATGTTCTGCACAATCTCGAGATGTTTGCCACAACTCAATATCTTGAGGTTGTGCAAGAACAATCTCGAGATGTTCCTGATTGTGGCCTGACATTCTCTCTCGTATAATCTGTTTCGAGCTCCAATGCCTTCAAAAATGTGTATCTATGTAGTGATATCTGAACCCTATATTAACCTTCTTTTCTTTAGAACTATGCTTACTCTTCATCCCTTGTTCAACATTGATCATCATATTCAACCAACAATCCCTTTATTCCACTCAAAAGTAGTCTCTGTAAATCTCTGTAACAGTAACTGTAACAGTTCTTTTAAAAATTTGAG
Organism: Sabellastarte sp. h YS-2021; assembly: GCA_964017235.1. Classification (NCBI taxonomy): domain Eukaryota; kingdom Metazoa; phylum Annelida; class Polychaeta; order Sabellida; family Sabellidae; genus Sabellastarte; species Sabellastarte sp. h YS-2021. The sequence goes on from OZ024936.1 coordinate 68,011,002, forward strand.
TTTTTTCTCAGAAAATATCAACTTTCCTAGATTTACCAAAGATATGATGAACTGGTAAATAATCTAAATTGTCTCATATTTCAGATTTAGTCCGGCTCTGGAGATCAGTCGCTCTGATGAGATATACATAGCTTGTACTTATGACACAAAGGATAAAGGATCATTCACTCTCTTTGGTAATCTACTGACACTGATATTCTTGAAATTCGTTGTGTCTCGTGTATGTTGCATCAGTATTTTTGAATACATTTTCGCATGAATTAATACTGTGTATTCAGTATAGATATCTAGATCACCTAGATATCTAGATCAGTTTAATTGGGGACAGCAGACTGGGTTATATTATATTTTATTATCCACCACGTGCCCTATTTGACCCATATAGGGGGAAATATGGAGCGGGATATATTTTTTGTATACAACGGAGCCTCCGTACCATGGATAATAAGTGTCAATAACTTCCGGTTTTTCACTAGTATCTGGGAAATTATGTAATCTACAATTATGTATTATACAACAGTAGAAACGTTTCTGCTCGTTTTTATTGCATAAAAATCCATGCAGAAATGATTGAGATATTGTAAGTTAAAGATTGGAATTTTCATTTTCACTGTAGCCCATGCTTTTTGACAGCCTTTTCCACAGTCTACACATCAACCAAAAAGATTTTTTTGCTATCTAATGTATGATTTGGATGGATCTGTCGCAGGAGGTAATCACTTCTCCCTTTGGCCAGGTTCTCCCGACACAAAATAATAAAGATATCCACTCATTTCTTCTGGAGTAGTGTCAATCAGAAAGGTCACTGGAGATACACTGAAAATGGGACACTTGAAAATTCAGGATATTTTGTTTTGTACTCTAAATATGATACAAACATTCTTCATAAAAATCAGACATTTTCTTTCATTCTTTGTCAAGTTATCTACATAGACAAACAGACATATAAACAAACTCACCCGAAACATAACTTTCCAGTACAGGTAGTAAACATTACATAGTGATGTCGCATGAAAGTTCCAGTATGAAGCTTTGTGAATCTGACCCAGTTTTTAAATCAGTGATAAATATAATGAAAATGTTTTAGGTGATGCTACTGCTGATGAAATGTGTTCAGCTATGGTTACATACTATCCTAGCCAGCCAAATGGCACTGTTTGTAGTACATATGACACGGTGAGTACACTGGTCAGAATGCACCAGCCAAATCAGGGTTTTCTATCTGATTTGGTGTTAGTTGTCCTTGCTAAGGAAACACAGAGGTCAGTATCCCTGACCCAGAAGGACTATTTCTTACATGGAAAGGGAAAGAGTTACAAAGGACATGGGCATAGTGACTGAAGGAAATAGAAAAGTGTTTAATTGATTTGTAAACTTTACGATCAAAAGTGGGGGCTTGCACAAACTTGAGTTTGGGGGTACTTCGCCTTGTGTTCCTAGAAGAGGTGTAGGGGTGGATTAATCCTCTTAGGTAAACTGGTTGACCTGGTTGAGAATCTTATATGTAATAAGACCAATTTTAAATTGTACCCTGTATTTGACTGGTAGCCAATGAAGTGTTTTTAGTTGAGGGGTAATGTGTGAGAATTTAGAGGAACGGGTGACAACCCTGCAGAGTGAGTTCTGGACTAGATGCAATCTCCTTAACTCAAAATCAGTGAGCGATAAGAAGAGTGAATTGCAGTAGTCCAGCCTGCTGCTCACCAAAGCATTTGCTAACAGCACTATTGTATTCAGGTCTAGAAGGGAACGAATTCTGTAGAGGTCTCTCGCTTGTACTCTAGTGGACTTAATGACCTTTGACACGTGGTTTGAGAAATTGAAATTAGAGTTGAACACCACTCTGAGGTTCCTGACACTTTGTACTGGTGAGACCAGATTTCCCAGAATATTGATAGGGAAGTGAGGGAGTTGGTTACGATTTTTTGGGGAGCCTGTGAGTATGAACTCAGTTTTGTCTGGGTTAAGTTTTAATTTATTTGTGAACAAGAAATTTTGAATGTCGTTTAGGCAGTTCTTTAGTTTTTGGATAGAGTGAGAGAAATTTTCTGGTGAAAGTGTTATGTATAACTGGGTATCATCGGCGTAAAAGTGGTAGATGATGCTACTGTGGGAATGAATGATTGAGTTGATTGGGTTAGTGTAGAGAGAGAACAGGATTGGTCCAAGGACAGAGCCCTGGGGTACTTCATAATGGAGTGCAGCAGGTTGCGAGAATGTACTACCTACCTTGACCAAGTGTGTCCTTCCCAACAGGTATGATTTGAATCAGCCAAGTGCTAGCTTCCTGATTCCATAATAAACATTGAGTCTGTCCAGGAGAATGGTGTGGTTAATGGTATTGAAAGCGGTGGATAGATCCAGAAGGGTAAGTGCAGTGACAGAACCCTTGGCCATGGTAAGAAGAATATCATTTTGAATATTAAGGAGGGTGCTTTCAGTAGAGTGGTGCTTTCTATAAGCTGACTGTAAGCATAAGACCGGCTTCATCAAGATGAGTTTGTAGCTGGATGGCTTCTACCCTTTCAAGTATCTTTGAGATAAAGTTTAAATTTGAGACAGACCTGTAGTTTTTAAAAACTTCTTTGTCTAAGGATGGTTTTTTTGAGGATAGGGGTAACATGGGCCTGCTTGAAAAAGTTTGGACACTTACCTTGCTCAAGAGAACCGTTGATTATTGAGGTGATGGGTGTAATGAGAATACCCAGATAATCCAGAACATAGAGCCAAGGGTCTATGGAACATATCCAGATTTTACTAGGAGAATTGGTAATAATTTTAGTAACTTGATCCTCAGTTACAGTCGAAAAAGTGGAGAACAAAGGGGAAGTTGAGAAACAAATGTTCGATATATCATAATGACATTCTGGATATAAGATTGGGCTGTTTATCTGAAAATACCTACAACCTTGCTTGAAGTTCAGGCAAATATATCTCAATGTGTTATTTGTGTGTTTACTACTTAATATTGTATTTTACAGTTCTTACAATGCATGACTTTTGCTTTTGCATCCCTATTAGATGCCGAGATCTTCAGTGAATCACCCATGTTACCATGAACTAGATTATCCTCCATAACACAGTAGTTTGAAAGCCAGGTTATTAATTATAACACACCCATCAACTACTGGACCTTGGAAGATGCTTTAACTTATATAAGCTAAGATAATCTTTCAGAAGAATGGTATGTATTTACATGCTACAATATTGTTTTTTTTTATAGATCACTTACTGTGGAATCTTCTACTCTTCAACGGAGATTGGAAAACAATGCCTCAGAGAAATTTTATTCTTCTTTGCTTTACATTTTGATGTTGTCCTGTTACAACTGTATACAATGTGTGACCCAACTGGCTTGACCTGTATGGCTGGATGTGATCAGTTGATAGAAGGGGTAGGTTCTCTCAATGTGGCAGGAATGACTTTGATAGCACTTAATCTATGTACTAGCAGGTATTAAGAAGTGTAGAACAATCCTTCAAAAATAATCTAAAACAGGACAAGAATTTGTTGAATGGATGTAGGCAATAAGTCAGTGGTTTACACCAATATATCTAGGGTATTGGTAGCGCAGACATTTGCTGATGCATGCAAAGGAAACATAAAGGTACTGATGTATTTTGCCATTGAGATGGTGTATTCGTAACCATAGAGATGGTGGAGAAGTTGGTTTGAATTAAAAGGATATTTCTTCTTATATGCCATTTGGGAAGTTTTCCTATTTTAGACAGTGGTACGTCTATTAAATAGCTATTAAAATTGGGTTGGGTTGCCTATGATGAAGAAAGGTCATATGAGTTTATATTGATATGGCTATCCTGTAATGATTGGCCAGAAAAACCTGAATCTCTAGCCCTTACAGTAACTGATGTCCCACCTGGTCTGTGTCCTGATCAACTGAGCTCTTCACCTGCTTTACGAGTGTCAGCAGTTGCCATTGCAACGTCAGTGCTTTCTCTGTTCTGGTTTTGGGGAATCATGAGACCTTTGATTGACTAAAAATTTGAAAAAAAACATTAATAAGTTTACTTGTGATTTTAAGTGTAGTTAATCTTGTTATTATAAAAAAAACTTCATTTGATAATTATTTATTAGCACCTATTTGGTGATTATTGCCCAGAAAGGATACACTCCACTGGTGGAATTACACTGAATCAAGTTGAAAGTGAATACAATGATAATGCAATTCGTGTGTGAGAAAACATAAAGTGCTAAACAATGTTGAAGGTTCCCAGAGGCCTTTGTTGATAAGTAACTGTTATTATATATATGTTGCAGACAAAGCTTTCTTAAGATTGGCGCCATCCCAAGTTAGAATCGTCCTGCCCATCTTAAGATACCAGCACCTTTAATAAAATTTTGTAGTCTTCACTGAGTTTTACAGAAAACACTATATGGGAAAAGTTTATAGGTACATCTTTTGATAATTGTATACTTGTATACGATATCAATATACAACACATAGTGAATTCAAGCAATGTGACTAATGTATTAACTCCCTATTAACTCCCTATTTATCTGCTGTAAAAGAGGTTGTTCTGGGGGTAAACTATCTTTAAGTTTTCAATATATGTGACAGGTGTCTCTGACTTTTTTTTTTCTTTTGGGTTAACATGTAAAATTTCATTGAATTAATAACCGATAGCAATTCTGTATGAAGTCAATGTTAAATGAAAAAAAGTGTCTTGAAAAAATGCGGAAAGGTATGTAAGACATCGACCTTTTCACCCTGAGTATTATATGTAGAAGAGGTTTTGAAATTTCGAAACAGATACTGGAGATGAAGTTATGTGATTTATATGGAAAGTATGTATATTATATATATAAAGTTTGTGATTCATGTGAAAGTTATATGTAATATGGTTTATGTGGAGGTTATATGTAATATTATTTAAAGTTAACATTAAAGATTTCCTTTTCTGACTGCCCTCATAGGTGTACAATCCTCCAGTTTTTTTGTTTTTTTTACATTGAAGGCATTACTATATCTGTAACAACAATGGGATCTTCTTCAGGTATGCTAGGAGTTTACAAGTTCCACTTTGTGATTTTTTGCCATTATAAAAATTGTCTTAAGACTTGCTGAAAGGTATCCATATAGTAATCTCATTCTTAAAGCTTAATAATTGAAAAGATTATCCATTCTCTCTTTGCAAGAGACCTCATACAACATATGATGTTTTACCATATATATGTGTACTGTAAATACTTTTTGTTTGTTCTTTTTTCTTCTTGTGTTGATCAAAAAGCTTTGAATTCCAGCAGTTATAAATTTAGATTCAAATATATAACAATACTGAGTAAAGAAATACAAAGGACCAGTATATGTCTACATGTGTTGAACAACATTGCTTATTTTGTGCTGTTGAGACACTATGACTTGTGACACAACTTAAAACTATTCTGCTTTAATGCAAGAGGTTTGAGTAACAAGCAGAAAAGACGGGCAGTTTTCTCTTGGCTTAATAGTAAAGGCACCGGAATTTTTCTTCTTCAAGAAACTCATTCTTCAGATATCTCAGAGTTGGAGTGGCAAAGTGATTGGCACGGTAAAATAAAATTTTCTCATGGCACATCTAATAGTAAAGGTGTAGCGATTTTGATTTCATCTGGACTTGATATTGATATATCAGAGACTAAAAAAGATGCTGATGGTAGATTTTTGATGTTAGATTGCTTCATTGCCAAATCCAGATACATTATAGCTAATCTTTATGCCCCTACCATTGACAAAAGAAAAGAACAGGTTACATTTAACAAGTATGTTTTAAATCAGCTGGAAAATTATGTTGGGGAAAACTTTATAATTGGAGGTGACTTTAATATCGACATAGATATAAATAAAAGTAGCAGTGAGCTAAGTAAAAACCAGGGATATAGTAAAAGCATTTCATCGATAATGGAAACACTGGATGTGGTTGATATATGGAGAATTAAACACCCTAATACAATTAGATATACTAGACGTGAAAATACACATTTTGGTTTTAAACAGTCTCGAATTGATTTTTTCATTATATCATGCAGTCTAGAATATTCAGTAGATAAAGTTGATATCCTACCTGGTGTAAAATCAGATCATAGCCTACTTACATTGTCTGTGACGTTAGAAAAGGAACAAAAATGGGGCGGGGATTATGGAAGCTCAAAGTTAGCTTGCTTACAGATGCAAGTTACATCAATTTTATTAAGTCTGTAATACAGTAGACAATTAACGACTGTAAAAATCTGTCAGATAATTACATGATATGGGATTTTATTAAATGTAGAATTAGAACAGAAACAATAACTTACTCCATTAATAAACGAAAAAGAGATAAAAAAGACATTGAAACCTTAAATATCAAGCTTTTAGAATTAGAAGAAAAAATATGTAGTTCACCCACACCGGATTACCTTGAAGAATATGATCTTATTCAAAATCGGTTGGAAAATATGTATGACAAAATAGCAAATGGTGCTTTAATTAGGTCCAGGTGTAAACACCTAGGAGAATTTGAAAGACCAACAAAATATTTCTTAAATATGGAAAAGGCCAATTGTAAGAAAAAACATATTCAAACATTGACACACAATGGGCAAAGAATTAAGGACCCACAGAAAATATTGGAGATGCAAATGAAATATTTCTCTGACATGTACTCTGAGGCCAATATACTTTTTAATAATGATGAAGTTGACACTGAAACCTATCTAAAACTAGTAAATTTACCAAAAATTTCGGATCAGAGCAGAGCTCTATGTGAAAATGCAATAAATATTGAAGAAGTTAAAAAGGCAGTTTCATCAATGAGTAACAACAAAAGTCCTGGACCTGATGGCATCCCTTGTGAATTTTATAGACATTTTTGGAATGAGATAGGTGATCATGTATATAATAGTTACACTTGTGCGTTCAATAGAGGAGAACTCTCACCTAGTCAAAGGCAGGGTGTTATAAATCTTGTACCAAAAAAAGACAAAGAGTTAACAGACCTCAAGTCATGGCGCCCATTATCAATACTTAATACAGACTATAAAATCTTAGCTAAAGCTTTAAGCAATAGGCTAAAGATTACTTTAACAGAAATAATAAATCCTGACCAGGTAGGATATATGAAAGATAGATATTTTGGTGAAAATGTTAGACTTATTGCAGACATACTAGAGTATTGTAAATATAGTAAAACTTCATGTATCATTCTTCTCGCTGATTTTGAAAAGGCTTTCGATACCATTAAATGGTCTTTCATGGGGAATATTTTGCGACAATATGGATTTGGGGTTAATTTCAGAAAATGGATATCTGTTTTATATACAAATGCAGAAAGTTGTGTCTCAAACAATGGGTACTTATCACCATACTTCAAATTATCAAGAGGTATTAGACAAGGATGTCCGATAAGTGCCCTACTATTTTTGTTAATTGCAGAAGTAATTGCCATTTTATTGAGAAATTCTGATGAAATCAAAGGTCTATCATTCCAACAAGTTAATATAAAGCTTTGCCAATTAGCTGATGATATGACACTCTTTCTCTCAAGTACAAAGTCAGTTTTACATGCGATAAATCTTTTTGAAGAATTCTAGAGATATGCAGGTTTGAAATTAAATAGGACTAAAACTGAGGCTTTTTTGATTGACTTCCAGAATCCCTTAGTATATCAAGATAACAGCATTGGCATTAAATGGACAGTAAAACCTTTCAGAACACTGGGTACATGGTTCTCTTTGGACAGTGAGGAAACAAAATTTTTGAATATCAATGAAAAAAATGAATATAATAACTAGCATCTTAAAATCATGGGAGCATAGGCATCTTACATTAAAAGGTAAAATAACCATTTTAAAATCTCTTGTTGTCCCACACATTTTACAACTGGCTTCAGTGCTTCCCTTAAGTAAAAAAATACTGTGTGAGCTTGAAAGAATGCTTTATGACTTTGCCTGGGAAAATAAAAGGCACTTAATTTCAAAAGATACATTGATCTTAACATATGAACTGGGTGACTTTAAAATGGTGTCTGTAAAGTGCTTAGTAGATACAGTCAAAATTATGTTTGTCAAAAGACTCTGCAATGGTGTTGATGCAAAATGGAAAGTGGTGGCTCAGGAGTTGATGGGCATACATTTAAACAACATATGTGAAAGAAGACTCATTCAATCAATGAAACAAAACATTAAGACAGAGTTTTACTTAGATCTTTTGACAACCTGGTTCCATTTTTTGACACCAACTATTTTGACATTAGACAAACTTCTCATAGAAAATATTTTTAATAACCCCATGTTTCTCATCGCAGGTGAAGTGATCACTCAAAAAAGATATCAATGGGAAGTTTCAGGTATTGTAAAAGTATCTGACCTTTTTGACAGCAACAGTAAAACCTTTAAAACAAAGGTTCAGCTTGAAGAATATTTTGGTACAGCTATACCTGATATGACCCATAATCAAATAATTAGTTCCGTGGCATCTTGCTTAAAAAAACTTCCAGAAATAAAACCAGGTAATGTCCCCTCAAATATAATGAATGCTTCAAAACAATGTCTGAAAGATATCAGTAAAATACAAAGCTCACAAGTATACTCTTATTGCATTGCTAGGTCAATTTCAACCCCAGTTAGCCAAAATAAATGGATAGAAAATTATCCGTTTTTAGAAACTATTAACTGGAAAGATGTTTACCAACTACGTTTTAAAATACTGCTTGACACTTATATTATAACACTCCAACATAAAATTTTACACAGAGTCTTTGCATGCAATTATAAGCTCTATATTTGGAAGATAAAGGAATCCCCAGAATGTTGCTTTTGTAGTAATTTCAGTGATAATCTTAAACATTTCTTTTACTACTGTCCTATTACAAAACAATTTTGGGATAGCCTAAAGACTTGGCTAACTGTTCTTGTCCCATTTAAAATTGAGCTTACAGTTTTAGAAGTATTACTAGGTGTGGTTAATATAGACAGAAAATATTATTCTGTTGTTAACTATGTTATTTTAATTGGGAAATACTTCATTTGTAAATCGAAAAAAAATAACAAATATCTATTCTTTCAAAATTTTCTGAAAAGTCTCAAATATAAAATAAATCTGGAATTAGGTGCATACATAAGCCAAGATAGAACTGCTACCTTTAAGGACAGATATGGTGTATTACATGAATTTCTGGAAGAACAAATTATTTAAAAACATGAGATTTGTGTGTTTTCAAATGTAGACTTCAAAGTTCCTAACAAACTGGAAAATAATTTGCTGGAAATATACATATTATGTGCAAATGTATTTTGTTAAAATGTATGCAGAAAAAAAAACAAAAAAAAAAAAAACTCCCTATTTACATCATTTTGCATACTATGGGGAATTGGAAATATATTATAGAATGTATTTTAAGCATAGGTTAATGACCAAGTAAATGTCCAATAATAGAAAATAATAGATTGTTTAGCAGATCCAGAAGGGATTAAGTAAACAATCCACTTTTTTTCTAATATTGGACACTTGTTAGGCTATTAACCTATTTTAATTACTCCCTTAATTTGTAATGTTTAATATTTTGTGTTTTACCATTTCTTGTCATTTTTATATTTCTGGTATTTATTTTTGGTTCCTATAATCATTTTAGTTGAAATATAATCAAAGGGGTTCCTTTGGAAATGTGTGAAAAGGGCTCCCATGTGTGGTCGTAATCATTGAGTGGAACAACTGGCCATTAATGGAAGATTTTGGACACTTTCAACTAAAAAACGAGTTTTTCTTTCGAAAAATACATATGAGAAATATAAAAATGAAAACCAATGGTGATGAAACCTCTTAAAAATTACAAATGGAGGAAGAGAAGTAATTTAAATAGGTTAATAGCCTCGCAAGTGTCTGATATTAGAAAATAATGGATTGACTACTTGGTCATATTAAATGTTGCTGCAGTTTTAACAGGTGATAAGTTGATTGTTTTTAATCCTTTTTCACCCGATCAGTCAGTTTGTGGCTGAACAATAGCTTATACTATGAGAACATACATATATTTAGTTTACTCTTAATTTTGTACATATTATCTCCAAAAGGTAAAAAATGTAAAATATTGTAAATCGGAATTCAAAGTCTGTTGCAGATGCTAAGCCACCTTAAGATATATTGGCCAATCTTAAGTTTGGTAGCAAATCTTAGTTTGGGGTAGTGCAAGATCACAATTTGGCTCCAGCATATATATGTCATGATAGAAAGTCCAATCTGGTAGAATTTCAAATGCTACCGGCAGAAAGTTCAATTGGAGTTTCTACCAACATAAACTTGGTAGAAAGTTCAATTGGATTTTCTGCCAGTAGAAAGTCCAGTCTAGGAGATTTAGGTATGCCCTGGGGTCCGAAATCTAATAAACTTGGTAGATAGTCTAATCTAGATATTCAATTTTTGGATGGGGAGTCAGTACCACAAGCTTTACATGCTGCGACCAACTGAGCAGTTGTGACAAACAAATGCTACTGTAGAAGCATAGTTCTTAATAGGTCAACTAAATTCCATGTAGAAAGTGACAGCTGTCAAAATGTACTTGGCTAAAACTGTACGTCCCTTGAAAAATGGTGATGGGATTTGATGCCGATTGTACAATTGTTGAAATAAACTGCAAAATTTCAGTTTCTGTCATGTCTAATTATGCTAAATCTGAAAATCATGTTAAATAAAGACACTATGTTGTGATTTGAAGGGTATAATCTGGGGTCCCTTGTTTTTTGCTTGACAGTTATCATCTCCATCTCTATGTCCAGCAATATCACATACAGAGCAGTGAGGTTTGAATTGACCATCGTGATACACCTTGCATCGAATATCTGCTGTGTGTGCAACTCTTGGTAGCAGAGGCCAGACAGGGGACCTTCACAAACACATAATGGTACCCATTTTTAAAATTGGTTAAGTTTCTATTTGAGTCACAGATTTTACCATATTGTAACATTGTTCAGACTTAAAAAGTTTTCAATCTCTGCATTTGCCACTGACCGGGGTAATTCTTTGATGGTGACTTTTTCACAGTTCATATTGAATTGATTCATCAAGACTGGGTTCTTATCAAATAATGGGACAATCTTGCCATTTATTAGTATTTATTTTCTGAACAGTAGTCTTGCACAGCTGTCTCTATTTTTAAGGTTGATTCGCCATATACCAGTGATGTTTTGAGCACCATCCAAATTACTGTTACCAACTATATGTCCTACTGCTACACAGACATCATATGGTGCAAAACTCCACACTGTGTAAGAAATTTTGTTTTTAAAACTGTGGAACTCTTTGTTTATTCATTATTTTTATTTTACGTTATATGGAAGCTCTGGACTGCCAATTTTTATTATTTTAATAACTTGAATATACCAGTTAGTTAGCTTGAATATTCGAGTTAATAACTGGAATATTTGAGTTAGTAACTTGAATATACCAGTTACCTAACTTGAGTATACCAGTTCACTAACTTGAATATATGAATTAGCTAACTTGGATATACAAGTTAGCTAACTGGAATATATGAGATACTAACTGGAATATTTGAGTTAGTTACTGGAATATACAAGTTACTAAATTGAATTTATGAGTTAGGAACTGGAATACACAAGTTACTAATTTGAATATACCAGTTAACTAACTTGAATATGCAAATTAGTTAACTTGAATATATGAGTTACTAACTTCAAAATACGAGTTAGCTTACTTGAATATTCAAGTTAGGTAACTGGTATTTTCCAGTTAGCTTACTTGCATATTCAAGATATAAACTTGAATATTCCAGTTTCTAACTTGTATATTCCAGTTACTAATCTGTATATTCACGTTAGCTAACTTGTATATTCAAGTTACTAACTCATATATTCCAGATAGGTAACTTGTATATTCATGTTAGCTAACTTGTATATTCAAGTTAGCTAACTCTTATATTCAAGTTACTAACTCGTATATTCCAGTTAGGTAACTTGTATATTCAAGATAGCTAACGTGTATATTCCAGTTAGGCAACTTGTATATTCCAGTTAGGTAACTCTTATGTTCAAGTTAGCCAACTCGTATGTTCAGGTTAGCTAACTTGTATATTCCAGTTAGCTATCTGGTATATTCCAGATAGAAAGTCATATATTCCAGTTATTAGTTTGCATATTCCAGTAAGCTAACTCAGCTAACTATATTCCAGTTGGTTAAGTCGTATATTCAAGTTAGCTAACTTGTATATTCAAGTTAGTTAACTTGTATATTCTTGTTAGTTTACTGGAATATTCAAGTTAGTAAGTCGTATATTCCAGTTAGTAACTTGAACATTCAGTTATATTCCAGTTACTAACTGTTGTATTTAAGTTACCTAACTGACATATTCCAGTTACCAAACTTGATTTTTCAAGTTAGCTAACTTGTATATATCCCAGTTTGTTAACTTGTATATTCAAGTTAGTGACTGGTTTATTCCAGTTATTGTAGTAATAAATATTGAGTGTGAGGGCATTTGTTACAGGATATACGTCTGGCAAAAATTCCAAATAATGCCAGAGCACCGTTAGGCGCGAGGGCATTATTAAGGAATTTTTGCCGGGCGTATATCCTGTAACAAACGCCCGAGCATGAGGTATTTATTACTATTATAAAGACTGGCCTACCTGGTTGAAATGCTCAGCATTATTCAATAGAATATAGAAAAGGTGGCAAATGTGTTTATCCATTGGTAGCATTAAGTTCTACATTCAAGTTACTAACTCGAATATTCCAGTTATTAACTCGTTACAGAAAGCACTTTTTAATTCATGCTTGTCTGAATTGGCTAGCACAATTATAATACGTCAAATGAAGATTCTGTCATTTTACATACAAAATACTCAAATGACTAGTTTGATATCATCAAAGGTCTCAGTCTTCTTCCACTCACAGATTGAGCCACTGGCTGAAATCTAAGGTTTTAGTATCAATAAAATTTTGACTCAAATGTTTTTCACTCAACTGTGGCTGCTCTTAGCCAAAAGTCTCAACTCTGTATTTTCATTAGTTTAGTTTGTTTTTAACCCGTATACTGACTACTTTTTCAAGTTTCTTTGTAATTGCAATGGACTCGATGCTTACAAATAAATGGTAAATTAAACGCACAAGTTTTGAAAATAATACAAAGTATTTTTCAATATGTGTTTAATCAAATGCTATAAGCAAGGATCTATATTCTGGACTCAAAGTTTGGGATACCTCTTTGATAGTTTCTGGGAGTTTCTGGGATCAGCCAAATATTTGGTAAAATGTTTGAGCTGAAAGTTTTAGATGTAAGTCTGAGACCAGGCTTAAAAAGGTAGGTTTGGTTTCCAGAACCATAATGTAATAAAATTCACCTTTGGTGAATTTAGAGGCTGAATGATAATTTATTTATTTGGGGTTTTACGTTGCTTTCAACACTGTACAGGTCACATCACGACGGGTAATTGGAAGGGCAGAGGAAACCAGTACATACAGTTCGTTAGGGTTCTGTACTGTAAACTGCCGACCAACGGCAAGCAACTACAAGCTTTCCCACTTCAGGCCGTGACGGGGATCGAACCCCGGCCTCAGAGGTGGGAGGCGAGAGTGTCACCACTCTGCCACCATGGCCCCCTGAATGATAAAAAAGACTCGATAAGCCCTCTTGGTTTCTGAGGAACTATATATAATCTGTGTAGAATAGTAGAATTCTCTGTGTAGATATTGGAATCCGTTACAAACGATTATATTCAGACAAGTGTTATTGTTTTGGTATGCACACGTGGTATTTGTCATGCATATGTCGGTATGCTTATTTAAGTATCGTGTTTGATGAAAGAATCTTTGATGTACATCACTTTTAACTCTTCAACTTTGGGCTTTAAAAATCGTTGAAGTAATTACTGTCAGTAACAACCGTCAGGTTTTAAAGACTAAGTTTGGATGCATGGTTATCATATAAAACACCTGACAGGCTGAATTCAATCTAATTGTATCTATTGTATCTATCAATGTCAAATGATACCCCAGCTTTAACTAACATCTCTATATAGTTAGCATGTTCTGCACTCAACTCTACTAATTGGACCAAGTAAGGCCAAGCTTTCATAATGTATAACTTTAGGCCAAATGGAATGACTTTTGAACTAGATTGTCCCTTCTTGTGAGTGATTGATTGATTGATTGGGGTTAAATACCACTTTCAACAGATTGCATACGTCATAGGTTAGTAGTGCATACTAGTAGTGCATACTAGTTGGATGACATTCTGTACTGAAAATACATTGGGTCTCGCAAGCAACTACCTCATGTCAGGACCTGGAACTAAACAAACCCAGGTATTAGTTCCAGATGTTATGAATCTGAGAGGTATGAGTTTTAATCAAAGATATGTTTTAAGTGGCTGATGATAAAATTGGCCACTTGATGAAATTTTGTGCTAGTTTTTATTATAGCTTGTGACCTTATGCCTAGTGATTTAGGGGCTTTCTCAAATCTCCAGATCAGTGGAAAATTTAGTTTGTGAATAGCTTCAATTGAACACACTGCACTAAACATAGTGAAACAATATTTGTTTTATAAATTTTAGTAACATTGCATCTTAAAATGGTTCTTCACAGATCTGGGCTTTCACTGGCATAATATCTCAAACTGTATATGGAAATCAAATGTAATCCTTTTAGTTAGGGTTTAACCTTACATTCTACTTTGGAATGATGCACAAGTTAAATTTGACACAGATACACAAAATATCTCAATATCAATAAAACTTCTCTAACGCATTCTTAAACTCACACTCAATCACAATCTCCAACTGGAATAAAGTTTAAATAAGCCTCTACCAAAATCACATCCCCCAAATTAACTTTAAGCTTGAATTCAATTGTAAGGCTTAAACTTTAAGGATTATTTTTGAGGCTGAGGTAATTTATAAAATGTTTGGATTTTACAGTGTGACTGAATAGTTCCAGATATTATGGCAGTGACGTTGCTTAATTTTCTACCTCTCAACTGTCCTGGGCATAATCTATGTTTTTGTTCCACTGGAGCTGAATCTACAACAAACTCTACTACTCTAGAGTCAGTTAGCTGAGTCAGGGATATGGTACAAAATGCAAAAAAAAAACACGCAAAACATTTGGTCAATTTAACCTCACAGACAGGACGTAATCCATACCGGCTTGTCTGGATCAACCACCCAACCTGACTTGTGATTGGAGTGGTTTTCTCCATGACTAGACGGGGAAACTACCAGGACAAGCCATAAATCCCTAACCGACAAGCCTTATCAGGTCATGACAAGCCGTTGTAACAAACTGACAAGACTGGAGCAGAATCCTGACCCACCCCGACTGGACTGATTAATTTTTTGAGTCGGGATCAAGCCAACACTATATTAACCCCTTCTGGCTACTAAAACGCATAATTTATTATTGCAGAAATGCCAGCTTAATACAGACTGAAACCCCAGATTACCAGAATTTTGGCAGGATGCCCCGTACAGTTTTTGACTTTATTGAAGAATGCATACACCACCAAATCAAGAAGGAAGTAATCAATTTTAGGAGGCCTTACAAGTTGGATTCAAACTGGCAATAACACTCAGACAGCTTGCAACAGGAAAAACGTACAAGTCCTTACAGTATAACTGGCTACTTGGTAGATGGTTTATTTTATTTGGGGTTTTACATCGCTTTCAACACTGTACAGGTCATATCACGACGGGTAGTTGGAAGGGCAGAGGAAACCAGTACATATAGTTTGCTAGGGTTCTATACTGTAAACTGCCGACCAACGGCAAGCAACTACCAGCTTTCCCACTTGAGGCCATGACGGGGATTGAACCCCGGCCTCAGAGGTGGGAGGCGAGAGTGTTACCACTC
This sequence comes from Sabellastarte sp. h YS-2021, assembly GCA_964017235.1. Taxonomy (NCBI): domain Eukaryota; kingdom Metazoa; phylum Annelida; class Polychaeta; order Sabellida; family Sabellidae; genus Sabellastarte; species Sabellastarte sp. h YS-2021. Next base: position 68,026,842 of record OZ024936.1, read on the forward strand.
TGCCACCGTGGCCCCTGGCTAGTTGGTCGAACCACCATATATAAATTAGTCCCTGTTGTCGGCCGGGCCATCCTTCTGAATTCCAAAATGAGTATTTGACCTGCCCTACCACTTCTAATGACTGGAAACTGATTTAAAAGAAGTTCAGGACCAGATGGAATGTCACCCATGCTCTCAGGGCACTAGAAATGTCGCCATGAGGTAGCCAAAGAGATCTGGGAGTGAATATAAGTGCAAGGGCTTCTTTTCGCCTGTGCTGCTATTCCTGGTCAGCTCAGACTACAGATTCTTGTGGGTTGATGTTTGATCAAGTGGACCTTCAACAGATACACAAATATCTAACTGCAGCAAGCTAGATAGGGCATAGCACCTTGGGGATTCCGGTACCTGAACCACTGGGGGAAAGAGGGCCAGATTTGCAGTACTTTTTGTTAGGTGACGAGGCATTTGCCTTGATGCCAAGGCCAGTGAAGCTCTATAGCAGAAGACAACTGACCAGGAAAGAGAGAATACCAAACTACAGGATATCAAGAGGCAGAAGGCCAGTTGAGAATGTGTTTGGAGTCCGGGCAAGCAGACTCAGGGTCCTACTGGGCACAATGGAGAAAAGACCAAAGTTTGTCATAGACATTGTTTAAACATGTGTTATGTAGCGTAACATGCTGAGGACACACCAAGGTTGAGGAGTCAGGGTACCCACCCCAGCAGATGACATAGCAGCCATAGCAAATGAACTGGCAGTTTATGTGCCTGTTGAAAACCACAGGAATCCTCCGAGTGAGGGAGAGCATCAGCAAGACATACTGAAGGATTGCTTTGAATACATTGTTGCATTGGCTGGGTGGAAGGACAGGGTCTGGGATGGGACCAGAAACTACCCTGGTGACAGAAAAGGAGGGTATCTATCATGACTACTGAATTAGTTCAAGAACTTTTATTTAAGCTAGTGTTGCACCAGTGTCCCACGAATTTTCCAACGAACTTCACTAAAAATTCCAACAGATTTTCAGAAAGTTTACAAGCATTTTCCAAAAAAGCCCCATAATAATGGTCACTTACCCAACAATATTTCTTTTTAAATTTAAACTTAATTTTTTTCAATTTTTTTCTTTGAAATTTTCCAAATATTTCTAACTTTAAAACTTCCTGAAGTTCAAAATCTTTTTATAGCTTTAAAAGTTTCTCAAAGATCAAAAGGTTAGATACAAAGATGAAAAACTCAAAGTTCAAACCCACTTAAAATTAGTCAAATTTGTTGGAAGGTGAAAGTGTTTGTGAAATTCTAGAAATGTCGTAAAGGTCAAAAATACATTTTTGAAAAATTTCAAGGTTAAGACTAAAATATTTTAGAAAGTTTCAAAGTTTTTTCAAGCCGTGAGTCAGTAAAATGAAGCAGGTCTTTCCTACACACTTTCAGGGTTGTTGCTTGTTGCAATGGCCTTGTTTAGGTTTACTTTTATGGTTTGTCCTGGTGTGTTCCCAGATTGTCCTGCTAGCATGCTACCGACTCTGCAATCAAAGACTTGAAGATCTACCATTTATATGGGAAGCGACCAAGTCAGGTCATGATTTGGGTGAAAAATGGATTAGTCTGACTGGTGTTTAACAAATTAATTACCATTATATATGACCAGTCATGGTCAGATGACAAGATATCCATACCAAGATTAATAATTATCACATGATAAAAAGTTATCTAAATGTTGTGCAATGATCAACAACTATTACCCAAAGAAGTAATCATTGCACAAGTAATCCTGAAACTATTTATTGTCATTCAATAATACATAATACATGATACAAATAATAAACCCTCTTGAAAGTATACAAATAATAAACCCTCTTGAAAGTACCATATTTCTTATAACTTAAGTCGTAGTTAATACTCACTTTAAACTGTGGTTTAGACTAGCTATAACTCACGATGACATATGGGAAATGTAAATAACCTCCCACCTTAGTTGTTTAAAACAAATATAAACACTAATTTTAACATTACATTGATATGATACAGTTATATTACGTCGACTTCATCTAAAAATGAATTCAGTAAATATGACTGTGGTAAAACACAGAAGATGCAGAAAAAAAAACTAACAAAGAAATTGGTATTGAGTATGTGCAGTATAATTAAAGTTTGGCTACTCGCAATATGTTCACAGTAGTTTGTAATATGACAGGTTTTAAACTAATAACAGAATGCCAACAATGAATAAATGATATAAATTTGACTTACGTAAGAGTATTAGTGCCAGATAATTTTTCTTGAATTGTCAACTTTTAGTTGCTCAACATGTCTAGTTAAATATCTCAAAATGTTATTGAGTTATTAACTCAACATGTTCACTAGGTTAGCAGCATGTTGAGTTAATACCTCAACCTTTGCCTTCTTGAGAGTGGTGCTCTGGAGTTGTATGAATGTTGGCTTCAAGAAGGGAACGCAATGTTCTAACAATTATATAGATATAATCATTTATTCAGCAAATTACCTGATTCTCCTTGGTAAATCTTATTTCAATGGACAGAAATCATGTAGAATGCAGATTATTTTTCCAGAAATTGTTAAACTTGTAAATGATAAGGTACCACGTTTATGGATGTCATATATGCTGAACAATGGTATGGCATGGTATGGCCTTCTGCATACACAGTGATCCATTGAACAATGTAAAGTAGATTTTCTTTTGTTATTTCTACAAAGTCTAGCAAAACTCATGTGACTCAACTCTGTTGAAAGTATGTCAATATCGAAGAAATGTTGTAACTCTACTATTATTACGCATTTTAACATCTTAACATTTGATAAAACAATGTCTATTTTGTGATTTTGTCACAACAATAATTAAGCTATTGACATTTCAACAGATATATGCATATGTACAACTCGTTACCTGGTATAAGAGCAGCCTAGTGTATGACATATTGGTTTTGTTTACTTTTTTGTCAAAATAGGCACAAATACACTATGAAAATAATATACAAACTCAACATACTGAGATGCTACTAAGTAGACATAGTGAGATAATAAGTGGACTTGTTGAGATACTAACTCAACATGTTGAGATATTAACTCACCATGTTCAGACATGTTCAGCTACTATCTCAACAATTACAAAATATTTATTTCTCTGGCAATATTATTCTTCTGTAGAGCAAATGATATAAATTCGCCACTGGATGTAAATTTTTGCATGTTTGTCAAGTTTACAGCAGAAATATGGAAAACATGTCACGATTTTGTTAAATATAAATAGAAAAGAAAGGAATATCTATTACACTACAAGATTTTATCATCCAAGTTTTAATATATTCATTGTTTTAAGAATATTTTTGAACAATGCACTCTTACAAATGACTTCAAATAGTGTAAGTTATGCAATTATTAACAAGTACCAGGCAATATTTATGCAATGGCCAATGACAATATTAAAGTTCATACAGATTTTACATATATTACATTAGTAAGTTGTGAATATTATTTACTATATGTAAGTTTTACAAAACATTGTAGTATTACTGTACAATAATAAAAGATTATTAATTCCTTTCATTCAAGTACCAACAATCATTTTAAACTTCTCTGGAACAAACTTTTAAAAAGTTACATCTATGTTAAATAACAATTTTCTGCTAGAAAAGATGCCAAATAATAATGTAACTTAAATGTTCACGGTATGTTTGGTATTATGCTTGAAAAAAAAAACCAGTTTTTTTTTCAAAAAACGGCGAATTTACATTAATTGTTATAAATAATAGATTTTTTGTATAACATTAAAACAGCTCCTTGAGTGAACCTAAGTCCAGGCGAGTTGATTTTTTCCCAGCTTTGGATAATGCAGGGTTGGGCCATATTTATTGAAACAAACAAAAAATGAAAAAAAAATTGTGACTTTGATGTAGTCACTATAACCAACAATATGGGGTAGTCGAAGTTAGGAAAAGTAAATGATAATGTTAATGAGGAGCCATGCTGGCACATTGGTAACACACTGACCTCCCACCTATGAGGTCTGTGGTTCAAACCCTGGACCTTATGCGGGAAAGTTGGTAGTTGCCTACCGATGGTAGGCAGTTTACACCAACTGTATGCACTGGTTTCCTCTACCCACAAAACTACCGGTTATATGACCTGTACAGTGTTCAAAATGATGCAAAACCCCAAATAAATAAATATAATGTTAATGAATATGTCAGTAGATTTAAATAAATCAAATGCTTCCACAGGATCTGAATATCAAACATATGTCACATATTGCTTGATTAAATTAAAAATATTAGTTACTTGTTAAAGGAGGGAAATTATCTAAAATATATTATAAAGTTAATTTGCTTTCTGAATAATTTTTTGATTTCAATTTTGGAACATATTGAAAATCCCAACATCAAAAATCACTGGATATTTGCAAAGAAATTTCAAGATGTGGAATTGAAAATCCCCAAGATAAAATATCCCTAAAAATAAGATAATAAAATAGTAATAATATATAATACACTTTATTTGAGAGGTTTCAGAGCATGCATAAACTAAAGTGTTGAGTCAATCATTTGACTTTCTAAGCATTTATCAAAGAAACAAATCAGTAGGCTTGACCTAATAGAAGTAATAGGCCACGTATACTTTCATTATACATTTTGTTAAACTTCTACATAGACAACAAGACAACCGAAAACTATGATCCCTGATTATAATTAACAACTACATTTCTGTTTAGAAGAATAGGAAATGGAAGTCAAATTAAAGGTCTACATCTGTATACAGAAATGAATAAATAACAAGACCAAATAATAATGCATTTTAAATACTAGAGTATTAGGACCTTTTATATTGGTGCTTTTTAATGCCACATCTTGATTTTGTATTCGTTTGAAAATATTGAGCAATTTTTAATCTGGGGATTTTCAATCTATAGATTTTCATATGCAATCTTTACTTATAGTCAAGCAATTTTAAATATAAATTGGTCAATGTAAGACAGTTTTTATCAAGTTCATCAACAAACAGCAGATCATCATATAGTGAAGTCAGTACTGTACACTGAATGAACACACAACAGATGACATATACACAAGAGATAAAATGTCTACTGTTTGTGTTGAAGCAGAAAACTGACAAGCAGCAAAAAAGTGCAATGTTTATCTAAGTACACAACTCTCAGCTGTGTGGTTATAATTACCGGGGTGTGGGTCTAACTGCATGTTAGTTAAATATATGAGACAAAGTTGTATGTTAGGTGCTACAAGGCCTTTAAGATGTACTGACTCTGAAGACTGGCTCAAATATACATAATATCACTACATTCAAGTTGTAAAGTTTATGTGGTGTGAACAAGACATGTTCAAGGTAGGTTTGTAAAATTATGATATTAGAAATATACATGATAAAATGTTAGCTCTTGAATTTCAATAAAATAAACAAATTATCACGGTACCTTGACTGAGTTATTATGCCAACCTGGAAAAATATACAAAAAAATGAAAACCACCGTAGAAGAATACTGATTTAAGCCAAAGAGGATTTTCAATGAAATTACAGATGACTAACCAAATTTAATTGGAACTTCTTTGCTTCTGACTTTCGATGTACTTATAAGCTTAATGGTACAGATTAGGTTATGAAAAGCATTGGTTCTGATTAAAACTGATGATCGGTAAGTACCTTGGACTGGTTTCACAAAGAATCTTAGGGTTATACAACAATAGACTGACATTTTGTCTTTGCTATCATGGGTGTCAGCTTTGTTATACTTGCATTCTGAAGTATTTTGTATAATGTATATATTAGAGCATTACAGTTACACTCAAAACAACATGAATCATACATTGTACAGCATATGTAATCAAATAAACATACATAGAGGATATTGCGTTTTGGGTGTATCACTGTATATTGTCTTGTGGATGGTTTAGATATTATATCTATGTAAAGCATGTCTTTATATCTAGACAGCTTGTTTATAAAACTCGGTAACATGACATAATGACAACTTTGTAATATTATATTAACAGTGAGTGTTGTATAAACTGAAATGACATACTTAGCAGTCTCTCAATTCAATAGATATGTAACAACTTATTTTGTATTACTTGACTAATTTCGTATAAATTTTTTACTTATTTTTTATTACCGACTTATTTTGTAGTAAAATTGCCTTATTTTGTATTACTTGGTCGACTTATTTCGTACCAACAGTTGACTTAATATGTTGTAGTGTGCAGAATTTTGGCAAGATTTCAGGGTGATACAAAATAAGTCGATAATACAAAATAAGCTGCTCCATAGCCAACTTGTTTTGTATCACTGACTTATTTTGTAGTAATCTATGCCAAAGTTTTAATGTAACATTAAAATAATGAATAAACAAAGAGTTCCACAGTTTTAAAACAAAATTCCTTATAACCTGATAATACAAAATAAGTCAGTGATACAAAATAAGTTGTCTATATTGCAGCTTATTTTGTATTATCGACTTCTTTTGTATCGATGTCAGTGTTGAAAATAAGAATTACTATCAGGCGAATGGTAAATGGACTACAAGATTGAATACAGTAAGGATTAAATTCCTTTGAGTCCATACTTTGATCAAGACATGCCACTATAAAAGGTGAATTGAATTGTATCACCCTGAAATCTTGCCAAAGTTCTGGACACAGTTTTGTAACATATTAAGTCAGCTGTTGGTACAAAATAAGTCAGCCAAGTAATACAAAATAAGGCAATATTACTACAAAATAAGTCGGTAATGCGAAATAAGTAAAAAATTGATATGAAATAAGTCAGGTAATACAAAATAAGTCGTTGATACAAAATAAGTTGTTACATAGATAAGAACTGGACAAGTTTTGCAATGGATAATCCTCTCACCACTAAAAACTCCTGTGCTAGGGAAGTGTTGCATATGTGTAAACTCAATGTTAATCACTTTAAATTTGATATGGAGAAAATATGTGATGCAGCCTTAATTTAAGCTTTGTCTACAAAAGTTTTACCTACTTCTGGTTAATGGTTTTACAAAGGGCCAGATATATTGCCATTATTAGGCGAAATCAGGGACTTAAATCTGAAATGGAGGCTAAAGAGGGTGTTCCACTGCCTCTGTATTTTGGATAGTCTGGAACAATGTTTACAAGGTTGGTTAGGGTCAGTTGTAGTTTCAAGGCCTGTCATGGAGAGTCCGTGAAATATCAAACATGTTTGATATTTCTACGAACGTTGCCGACCCTTGTAACAGACCCTAATTTCACCCACTTAGCAACAGGCCTGTCGGTTAACTTAGCATCCTGTCGGTTATGCTTCCCGTCTTGTCAGTTAATGAAACAGGCCTGTCCATATTAAATGTCCGGCTTGTCCTAAATATGGTGATCCAGACTGTACATGAAGACAAACAGACTGTGCGGGAAATGTAACAGTACAGTCGGCAACTTTAGCTGGCCTGTCTGTAAGTGTTCCCGATATGCCTGTAAACATTCAAGACCAGTCGGTAACTTTTCATGACACAGTCCTAGCATCAGGAATTTTTATAACTGACAGGCCCTAAAGTGAAACAGACAAACTGTAAACAAAAGCCAAGAGGCCTGTAACACTAACTGACAAGCTGGGAACCATAACCGACAGACCGACAGTATTTTTGCCACTTATGGCCTGTCGGTTTCCAATTCTGTGGCTATAAAAAGGCCAGTTAACACACACACTTCATTCATTTGGGCTTTGACTATCGAGAGACAACTGTTGTGCAGCTTTTGAGTTTTAAGTTTTCATTTTTTTTTGCAAATTAGCTTAAGTTTGAGCTAGACTGGACTGGCTAGGAGTGAAATCTGTTCTATGAGGTTTCATTTTTAAGTTTAGGTGTTTGTTTTTTAAAGAAGCTGTACATATAATTGATCAGCATGCCAAGGGGCAGAAGGAGAAAGATTGAAGTATCTAGAGATACCCAACTGCAGTTTGATTTAGGAGATACTGTTGCGGATATAGAGAGAAGAAGAAAGGAGACAGAGGAGTGGGAGAGGGACAAAGAGAGGATAGAAAGAGAGTGGATTGAAGAGAGCCAAAAAGGACGGAAAAGTGACCATGAACAGACTCAGATACTGATGTAGAATCGACTCAATCCAGACATAAGAAGTGCCACATTAAGTGCATTTTTTCAGATGAAGAGGCCATTGTCGAGTTCGTTAAATAGCACGAGGAACTTTATGACAAGACACATGACAAGTTTAAAGACAATCAGAGGAAGGAAAGACACTGTCAATACTGTCAATACGTGGCTTGAGACTAAATGTACCAAATATTGCATGCTCACTCAGACAAAGTCAGGACAAGCTGCAGCAAAGAACACCGAAGAGCAGACCTGGTTGAAGGACAGTTTTAGTTTCTATGAGGTCACATCAGAAGGAAGGGAGTGTCTAAGTCTTTCATGTTCAATTCACCACTGAGACCTTCTGCAGCTGCAGCCACAGCTTCAGTTCCGGATACTTCATGAGAGATTGAATCTGAGATGGAAATCAGCATGACATCAGATGATAATGCTGTCGACCACAAGCCCTGCATGACAACCAGCTGCTGGTCACCATCACCACTGCTGAAGATCCAGTTTTAGATCAAATCAGCAGATGAGGTCAATGATTTCCAGTTTTTGGGGTGGACGTCAGGACCCCATTCCAAGTCTAAGACAGTCGTTCTGCAACCATCTCCACTCCTAAATTAACACCTGGAGGAGCGAGACTTTTTGACCTTCAGGAATGAGACAGTGAAACTTCTCAGTGAAATACAGTACAAGGCAAAAGAACGCAAGAGACAGGTCACCACAAATCAACAGGTCACCACATTTCAACTTCCAGAAGCAACACATTCCACAGCAGGATATGAATACATACTCACCATACCGGATACTCAACCAGTCTCTGTACCAGTTGGGCAGCATACACAGATGGCCACAATACAGCCTGCTACATTGATTGCCAAAGTACAGCAACCACAGGGGTCAGCATCAGCGTTAGCACAGCCAACATCTTATGTAGTTGTGCTTGACCAGCAGCCTGGGACTTCCAGTCAACTGATGTTCACTTTGAACCCAGCAAAGACAGTTAACCCACATTCTGTTGCATCAGGACAACAGTCAACACAACACTTCTGGATTGTCATGTCTCTTTGGAATCATTCTAAGCATACTACAGTACCACATGCCACAACCATTTTCACTCTCTCAACATGAACCAGCACTGTTACTAGTGAAATCTTCCACTCATCAAGACCTCACAGCCAGTCCAGCTAGCAGAGTCAGCCCAAATAAGCAGATCAGCCTGCATTAAGTCACACCAACTGGCCCTTATAAAGGCCACTGAATCTTCCAAAAACAATTATTCAGTTGCTTGTTGTTCCCCCAAAGCAAAAAGGCACAACGTCCAACACTGACACTTCCCCCAAATACACTTAAAAATTGTGTGAATGAATGAGGGAATGTTGAACACATAGTAAAAAAGTTCCAACACACACAAGAAAAATTTAAAGAAATTTTTAAAAACTTCCAAAAACCCCCACCCACAAAAAAGTCACACACACAACCCCTCCCAAAAACACAAAAAATAAAATAACACCCAACATACAAAAATGTGAATTGGTATGAAAGTGTGGATGGACTGACAAACAGTGTCACAAAAGAACACCTCACGTGCCAGACACATTCAGAGACATGACTGAAAATTGGGTGACTGACAGACTGACTTAAATGCTATCCTAGGCCCATCTCCTTATTCAGTATAATTTTGAAATTTTATTTTAAAAATTTTTTATTTTCTTGATTTTGGGGTCAAAGTTTCTCATAAATTTTGGGTAAAGGTTTTTCTTTTCTTGGAAGATAATTTTTTTTACAACAATCACAATTCAAGTTAGTGTTGGCTGTGAACTTGACAATTGGGGACTTTGGTTATTTGTGACGGGGGGATTATTTTTTGTAAAACTGAATTTCAATCAAATTGGTTGAAACTTGGGGTTAATGTTTTGGTAACACTTTTCTCAATAAAAGTTCTTGGATTATTTGGGTAGTACTGAAAAGGACTGATAGTTGACAGCATATTCTCCCCTCATTCTTCTTAAATTCAGCCTCCTGCCCAGCCAGTGACTGAAGTAGTCTTTCAGTAGGTCTTGTTGATGTTTTGCCTCCCTTGATGGAATTCTAATGTTTTCATTCTGTCCCTGCTCCCCTGGTCATTCTGTGGTGGTTGTATGTTGTCTGCTGGAGTGGGTGGTCGGTGTGCTCCCTCCTCCCCCTAATGTTATGCAGTACCAAACATGTTAACACAATGTCTCTCACAACTTTAGGCCTCTGCTCAATGGTGGTCAGCAAACCCTGAACCATCCCACTAGTATTCCAAAGGCATTCTCGACCACCATTCTGCCCCTGGATATCCTGTAGTTGGCTATTCTCTCTTCTCTGGTCAGTTGTCTTCTGCTGTAGGGCTTGACCAACCAAAAGATAAGGGTAAAGGCATCATCACCCAAAAGGAAGTAGTGCAGATCTGCCCCCCCCCCCCCCCCAGGTCCAAATGGTTCTGTTGGTGGGATTCCCAAGGTTCCGTTCTCAATGCTTCTTTTCAGTTGGCTGCAGTTGAATATCTGAGCATCAGAAGATGACCCACTGGTCCTCATGTTGACCCACAGGAAGTTGTACTCTGCATCAACTAAGGCCAAAAATACCAGGAGTAGCGCTTGTAGTTGAAATATTCACTGCCTGACTTCTTGGGCTTCTTTATAGCAATGTGTTTTCCATCTAGTGCACTGACTGCATGGGGGACATTCCATCTGTTTCTAAATCTCTCTATTTACTTCCAGTCTTCAGGATCTGTGGGACAAATCAAATATTCCTGCTGAAGTTTTTTTGAGATGGTTTTACAGACCTGGGGGACAAATTTACAGATGGTCGTTCCAACCCTCCAGTGGTATTACAGTGAAGTGTACCTTTCTCCTGTGGATAAGTGTCTCAGTGTAACCGCCAATTTCAAACTGACTTCCAGTGGCTTCCTGAAATTGGTGGTTGACTTCCTCAGACGAGAGTTAATTCTTTCTTTAATTAAAACAAAGGAAGCTGATTTCATCCTGGTGAAGTTTCTGCAGCCTGATATGTCAGTTGCGATTAGCTCATCCAAGAGTGTTCTGTAGCTTCCTCTCTCCTGTCTCTGCATTATCCAAGGCATAACCCATGGATTCTGTAGCTTCCTCCTTCTACATGGTGTGGACTGTGGCTGTGGTGGTGGTGTTGGCTGGGCAGGTGCTGGGTTCTTTTGTCTTCTGTGTCTTGAAATCATGAAGAAAAGTAACATATTTAACTCAATAAAAACCATAGCACCCCGAACTTGTCAAACAGTTCCTCTTGATGTGTTGCTGTCATCTTTGCAGTGTGAAATGAGTGTCAAATCCCTAGAGACAGTGGTTGATATAGTGTAATAGTGATCCCGATTCTGGATCCCGAATATAGATACTGACCCAATCAATCAGTCCTGTCGGCATGGGTTGGGAACATGCTCCCGGCTTGTCTGTTTATGATGCGGTTTTTGTCTGTTAGGGGTTTGAAGCTTGCGGTAGTATTTCTACGACTGACCATTCAATAAATGTCCCCGACCCTACGTCTTGTTGGGGTAGTCATTACGTCCTGTCTGCAAGTGTAACGTCATGTCAAGGACTTCTTAAAAGACTCACCATGTTCGCACCCTTTTTTCTAAGATCCCACGACTTTTACAACCGACCCTAGAGTTGGAGGGTTGGTTACAGGCTCGGCTCCAGTGCAACACTCACATAAGCTTAGACCAAGCTGAAACTGATTTCTTATTTATACCACAGTGTTTTCAAGAGTGAGCCTCACTAGAGCTCATGCTTCTGCAGATCACTTTTTTTTGTCTCCGGACTTTTATGAAATTTACCTGTGCATTCTGAATTTTCCTCTCTTGCCCTCCATTATCCAAAAGGACACATGTCCTTTTGCCCATACATATGTCGTTTTGTCTCTGGACTTTGATGACATTGACAACACTCCAATAGCGAAAAGGACACATGTCCTTTTGGCTTTTGCCCATACATATGTCCTTTTGTCTCCAGACTTTGATGACATTGAGAACACCTGTGCATTCAAAACTTCCCCCTGTTTCTCTCCAACAGCTAAAACGACACCTGTCCTTTTGGTTTTTTTCCATACACATGTCCTTGCATCGGACTTTCAGGAATTGTGGCACAGAGTGATGACTATTTGTCTGCTCACTGAAGTTAACCGGCAATGGGCTATGTTAGTACTTGGATGGGTGACTGTCTCAGTTCGGGACCAGCTGTGGGATGTATCTAAGTTGGAATTTCTTTGTGTCATGAGACTTTTGTAAATTCTAGTGCACTCCTCGTGTCTTTGATGGCTTTGTTTTTGTTTTGTTTGGGATGTTTATGATCCCTCTATTTATATACTTGAACTCTTTTTGTGGCTTATAAAAGTTGTTTGGAATATACATTTTTTCAGAAAATAAACATTGTAACAGTTACATGCATATTATACGGAAATAAACAGGTCAATTCACATACAATTAAAGTTATTAATATACTGAAAATATATTGATTCTAGACAGTTATAATACGTACACTTGAGTTCACCAGGTGCTGTGTATAACCATAACAGCAGGGCATACAGACAATGACTTTTTGTATTACCCGACAATTACTATGGATAAAAGTGTTACAAATTGGTCAACTAGAGTCACTTATTGTTTACTATTTCTTTTATTACACATATGTTATATACACTATTAGTAAGATATTTAAACATATTTTTTTGCATTGAAATCCATGTAGTAATGGAAGGTAAATCTCAAGCTGAAAACTGTAGTTTTTCACTCACTGTTGTCATAATATAATAATAGTGTTTTGTTGCATTCTTGCTTTAAATGTGGTCGTATTTGCTTATAACTCATACAGAACGATGGGTAATAAAATAGCCCTTATTGCACTTATGTAAAATGTATCACATATGAAGATTAACAATACTCTACACACCCGTAAATCATTCTCATCTTCATTTGTGATATATTGTTTTTAACGCTCGACGATAGGAGAGGGTTATTGTGATCAGTTTGTTTCTGTCTGTCCGTCTGTCTGTCTGTCTGTCTGTGCACTGTTTCGCCCTTATAACTCAAAAACTATAACACCAATCAAGCTCAAATTTGATGGGCAGATATTCCATGGGGTACAGACGGATTCTTGAAAATTTGGTGTAATTTGTGTGAAAATTAAAGCCAGGAGAGAGTTTTTCTTATTTGTAATTGGGCTTTTACAGTGAAATCTGCTTCCCTGTCTGTGCACTGTTTTTCCCTTATAACTCAAAAACTACAACATCAATCAATCTCAAATTTGGTGGGAAGGTATTTCATGGGGCACAGACAGATTCTGCCAAATTTGGTGTAATTTGTTTGAAAATTAAAGCCAGGAGAGAGTTTTTCTTATTTTTAATAGGGAATTCACAGTGAAACTGCTTCTCTTCATCACATACGTCAAAAATCAATATTTTACTTTCTGATGATGTCATTACTCAGTGATGTCACAATGCAACTGTCATTGTGAGGTCACAAACCTAGCTTGTGATACTTGCTGACTTTAAGTAAAAATATTTCTTCTCATTTTATGGCTTGAAATTGACATAAACATAATAAAGAGGGAGGTGATATATTCCATATTTTTATTAATTATTATTTCTGTTTTATTTTCTCTTTTTTCTTTCAATACCTTGACAGTCCATCACAAAAAATTACCATGTGTGATTTTCACCAAGAAGTGATCTTTAAGCAATATTTTTACCTCCACCAGCAGTTTATATTTTTGTGTGCTAATTGTTTAATTGTCTCTTTGTTTTTTGTTTTTTTGTGTGTGTGTGTTTACATTACTCTAGAACTAATGAACAGATCTTTATTTAAAAATTTGTGGGTAGGACCTGACTGAAGGAAGAAGTTACTAAAAGAAAGATCTGAATCTTATTTTGGATACAAAAAAATCATGATTTTTCAGAGGTCCCATTTCAATGTATTTTTAATGACTTTAGCTTTCTACTTGATATTTCTATGAAGATTAATTTACATGTTTGGTTTTATTTTATTGTCTTCCGTACAATACTTTATATCACTTGAGAGACTGGTCACTAAGAGTCGAGCGTTTTGCTCTCTCTGAGTGCATCTTGTTGTATATGTGATTCGGGAATTTCTTCTGTTATATTTATTCCCAAATTTTGAACCTATACACATTTCGTCACATATCCAAGATTTATAAATAAAATATTAAAATTAAGATCTACACTTATTTATTTGGCAATAAAATATAAAAACAATGTGGATATAGTTAAACTGGATGTACGACATATTTTCTTGCCAAAAAATCTAACCAAAGCAATGATACAATTACTGTTGTATAAAATTGTACAACACTGATTTAATTTTTAGGGTATTTGGAGAATATAATTTTGGTCTTTCTTTTGAATTCATCATAAAAAAATAAAATATTTCATTTACAACATTTATTATTGGGTACAAACATATTACACTAGAAAAATGGGTGTCAGACTGTTGCGTGGCAAAATAATTTGTGAGCATTGATTTTTAATAGCAAAGTTTTGTTTAAATTACATTTTCCCTTAAAATTTGTGTAGGTCTCTTTTACTCCCGCCAAGCAGTTATGTTTTTGGAAAGTTGTGAAAAGATCTTGATGATGTTTTTATGTATGTTCTGTTCATAAATTTTAGAAAAAAATCCAGATGATATGCTGCTACAATAAAAATCCCGAATTTTTAGAAATGTTCCCAGAGTGCTGTACATGTATAAAGAGTTCAACTTTGGATTCGATATAAAAATTTGTCTACTTACTCTTGGCAACCAATTAACCAACTATTTTATGTTCAGTTTTATCAGGTGCAGGTTTTTGTTACACTTGTGTTGTCTTCCCTTGTTGTGGTGGAGGGATACTCCCACTTTAGGGACTTGATTCCAAATGGGAAGAATGTCCCTCATCCTTGCAGACCAAACTACACATGGAAAGGGGTAGGCCATGAAAACCAAGCAGGTGGTGGGGACAGGAATCCTTTTGGAGAGGACTTTGATGCAAATGGAAAGGTGATATTTAAATGTACTGTTTATATTGATTTTTGAGCAGCGTGATATCCTCAACAATATTAGCTCTCAACCATTTTGATATAGCACATTCGGAATCACACTCAACTGTCATATCTCCTGTTATGGGTTTGAATTCACTGGAAACAACAACCGCAGATAGCCTAGTTAATTGTTGCATATCAATGCCCAATGGGTTTTCTAAATGTAGAGCATTTACCAACTAGTATATACCACTCTCTTCAATCTAGTTCTTCATTTTATAGAGCTTTTATATTGCTTAATCTATGTAATAAGACAAACTCTAAGACACATAATCAAAAGCATAACATATAAATCAAATACTAGTATCTAGGGACAAAAGTAGGGGTTAGCCATATGTTGAAAATGCAGGATAAGAAAAATCAAATAAGAACAGATAAGATTTAACCAGAACAAGCAACCATCTATTTTGACTGATATAGCCTGTTAACATGGTTTCAAATTTATCATTGTGAGCAGGGTTATTCTTGAAACTGCATAGCATATGTTTATATGCTATTATGTGATAAAACCTATTTCTATATTATCTAAACTACATCACAGAATCATAGTGGTTATTGTTTATATCAAATTCCATAATTCAAATTACTGGGGTGGATGCATATGGCACAAGGTATAAGCACAAAAATAAACAGCATTGAAATAAAAGTACCCAGTTACATTCAAATGTGTTAAACCACACTTTTGGTAGTGTGAATTCTTTTTCATGAATCCACACTTTTCAGCTTCAGAATCCACACTTTTCAGCTTCAGAATCCACACTTTTCAGCTTCAGAATCCACACTTTTCAGCCTCAGAATCCACACTTTTCAGCCTCAGAATCCACACTTGTAAGCTTCAGAAATCACAGTTTTTGGGTAAAGAATCCATACTTTTTAGATTACAAATTCACACTATTTAAGTTGTTTAGTTTATTGGTCCTGATGAGAATATAATCAGGTAAACATAGTCTGGCAATTTGAATGTTGATTTTTTAAGAATTTTGTTTTATGAGCCATCATTTTAACAATTTACACTCTAAAACCACAGTCGCAAAAAATACATACAAGTGAAGCACTTCACTTTGTATCAAAATAACAAGCAATTCACAAAAGAAAGTGTTTGAAACTTGACACTTACTTTGAAACAAGCAATCTTAATATACGGAACAAAAATCGCTTTCAACATTTATGAGCAATTTTACAATCACTGGTGTATTTGGTGATGTGCTGCAAGTGGCAGTTGCAAAAAAAAAATATCCAAATGTAAGATGGAGGATTATAAGCTTTGGTGAATAAGCTTCTTAGGGTATCATATATGACTGAAACACAATTTTTCTTTATCCAACAAAGCAAAACATTTTGTAAATAAACACCATGTGTGACCCACATCCACTTAAAATCATTTCCATATTCTATATTTCCATCTATTCCATATGTAGGTGTGTCTGAATTGAGATGATATCGTGCAAATCCTCAGCAGCAAAATCCTCCATCCAAAGTGAAGTGGTGAATAAAATCCAGCAAGCCTGAAAACAAGTTTAGATAAAAATATAAGGAAATGTGATTTGATGCTAAATCAATTTTGGGAAAAGTATTTGATGATGGTGTTTGTCTGAGAAACTAGTACAGAAATATTGTTTTGTCATTTGATAGGGCAGTCATTAGTTTCAATATCAACATTTATATTGACATTTTTGACATTTAATTTATGATTTAATAAAATGCATAAGGAACACAATGAAATGCAATGAAATCTAGCAAAAGGCGAAATACCTTATCTTTTGCCATCACTGTGCAAGGTCTATTTCCTTAACGTATTTTTTCCCAAATCCTTTCAACCAAAAATCACTGATATTTTTATATACATATTGTATAATAAATAGGCCTTGTCATGTACTTTCAGTGGACAAGGTTGCAAAGATGCAAATTTGACACCATAAATGTTAAAAACAAATATACCAGCAGAATACAAAAGATTTAATTAAATCAATTGAACATTTTCAGAATCAACACTTTTATTAAAATGCTCAGGTCACCACATTCAATGTAATTAGACAGTTAGGCCAAAAATATGCAAACTTTGATTTTACATGGCCTTTTAGTGGTTTAAGCCAGAGAAACCTCTCAAAAGTGTGAATTCATGAATCAGAATATTACTCGGCCTCATATTTTCTGATTCACAAATCCACACTTTCTCATAATTTCTCCTACACATAATTTTGTTAAAAGACAATGATTTTCAGGTGTGGGATGAGTGTCTTTGTCAAACAGACTCAGATGGAGATGGCAGAACAAATGGGGAAGAACTAGGAGATCCATATTGTGACTGGAGCCCAGGTGATATTCCTTACACTCAGGATGGATTGTCACATCCAGGTGAAAATTATAGGACTTTCATACATTCTTGATGAAGAAACATATTCATTTTATAGCATCTGCAGCTGAAAAAGGCATGTGAAAATGTATATAAAAATGTATATATTAATATGTTATTATGTAGTAGCAATGCAATTAATATAGTTCTGACACAGTTATATAAAGTATTACAACATAGCTCAAATATAAAAGATCTAGTAGTTATTTAACCCTAAGTAATACGCCAGTATAAAAACATAGTATATTTCTCCTTACTCACATGTAATATTTTTCAGTTGTAATTAGCTTATAAAAGAAAATCGGGGTTTTGGAGTATTATTTAGGCATTCTGGCATATGGTGATATTTAAAAAAGGTACCAATATATTTCCATACTTTACATAATTTTGTATACTTGAAATGTGTGTTGATAATCCTGCTTTGGTCAGGTATATGCGAGCCAATGCTAAGTGATTTATGCCAGCACCAAAATGATTGGGAAGTGGACTGCAGTTCTCCAGAGTTTATATGTGATGAGCTAGAAGAGGCTGAAGGTTGGTGAAGTTATGTTGACTTGCATGAAAGATGCTGATATAATTATTATGTACCATTTATCTTTTGAATGAAAAGCAGTTCAATAGTTCACACTTCCAATGCTATGACCTTGTAAACACATTCATTTTTCAGATGTTGCAAACATCACTGTACAGTTAAGTTCCACCCTGGTTCCTGCCAAAGAGACCACCTACATATGTCAGGGCATGGAACTCCCTTCTGATGAGACCTATCACATGATTGCTTCAGAACCTGTCCTTGTGAATGAAAATGTTATACATCACATCATTATTTTTTCCTGTCCTGATAATGCAAGTAAGTTTTGTTGTAAGTTGTCAAGTGTTAAATTGTTTAATATATTTTTTTCTGATTAATTTACAAACATAAAAATATGCCAACTGCCATCAAGTATCCTAATAGGAAATTTAATGAGGTCTAACCTGGGATTTGTATATGAACAGGAATATTACAGGCAATTTTAAGGCAAGCTGCCGTCAGGTATTATGTGCACATATAGTAACTGGGAGATTTTATAGCCCCAACTATATCACTGGATGTGTCTCTAGTTAAGACAATGTTTAAACTTGTTTCAGTTGATGAGGCAAGGGACAAATTCTCTGAACCAGTAGAATGTGACATGGCTCCATTCCCTTGTGCACAAACCATGCAATTATGGACTCTTGGAGTGAGTGGCTCTTGTCTGGCTCCAGAGTATGGGATGCCCATTGGACTGGCTGGCACAAAATATATTGTATTACAGGTGTAGTAGATGTTTCTATATACTGGAAAGACATGCCATACATTTAAAAATTATACTTACCTTGTTTTCTGGTTCTGAGTCTTTGTGTATCTGTTTTTTCCCACACCACCAGTACCTTAGACATTTTAGTAAAGCGGTACAGTTAGCCATTCCTAAAAAGGGAAAAGGTGTAGGATGAAAAGGGCAGGTGTAGTATAAAAAGGGCAGGTGTAGTTTACAGTGGAAGCTATATTTTTGTCTATTTGGCTCTTTAAATGCTATAATTCTTACATAAAAAAATTCTAACTCTGTATATCTGTTTTGATGAACAGTCATAAAGGTCAGCTATAACAGGTTCTATTATCACTACAATAGGAACTACATGATTGATTCAAATCTGTTCCAGAATATTAATTCATAGTAAATTAGCAAATTACAACCAACTATTGACACCCTCAGTCAACAGCTTTAATTCTTTCACAGGTAA
Organism: Sabellastarte sp. h YS-2021; assembly: GCA_964017235.1. Classification (NCBI taxonomy): domain Eukaryota; kingdom Metazoa; phylum Annelida; class Polychaeta; order Sabellida; family Sabellidae; genus Sabellastarte; species Sabellastarte sp. h YS-2021. Next base: position 68,046,114 of record OZ024936.1, read on the forward strand.
AGTAAGATCTGTTGTGCCTTTGTAGATGATCTGTCAAATAAGAGCACTTGGAAGAAAGCCGAGTGCAGACTTTGCAAGATTTTTGTGCATGATTGGAGCAGGGCATTGTTCCATTGAATAATACAAAAATAAAATCATCTGACCTGACCACAGTCCAGCAATCTGTCCTGTGATCTGAAACTGAAACACAATGTCTGTATCCTGTGATCCGTTCAGAAACCACTAACACAAAGTGTCTGCATCCAGATATTCTGAGAGTCTGTAAAACCAAGCTGCCCACTCCAGGATGCAAAAAAATATCCAATTTATAGCGAATCCACTGTCAGGTAGATCCACCAATTATATCCAGATATAAAAAATATCCAAAGCACAGCATATCCACTCTCTGTTAGATCCAATTATTATATGCAGTTCACTTCAACGAGTTCATCACAAAATGAACATCCACTTGACACAGAAATGAAGTAGTCAACAGAATATCAGTCCATATAGCACAAAACACTCTGCTGTGGCCAGGTTTTCAAACTCTATTTTCTGGAGATTATAGAAGGTTCTAGAAAAATGTAATAAAGTGAGCGAGAAGGTTCTGGAAAGAATACACAATACATTTCCAGGGGCCGTATTCACGAAAGGTTTTAGCCAAGTCTTTGGCTTAACTTTTGTATAAAAATACAGCCAACTTAAGCCTAAGACTTGGCTAAGATCTTTCGTGAATACGGTCTCAGGAAAGGGAGCATTTCCTATCACATATAAACAGATCACTCTAGTATAGCATGAGAGGCCAGCACTTTCTGGACCAAATCTGTACACTACAGAAAAAATCAATAATGCAATGCCCTTCTATGGCAAGCCAAGAAGAAATGCAAGTTGGGAACAAAAATTATTTATTAGTACACATAAAATTATGTACAATCACACTAAAATGTACAATCACACTACAACTAACATTGTTAAGCATGACTAGCTACTTATACATGTTATACCATCTATACTAAAACTACTAAACTACTAAAGATAACTGTTAATGCGATTTAGTACACATTACTGCAGAGTTATAATACTGACACTTTACGCTACACACAATAAATAACTTTTTGTGACCCTATGATATTGCAATTGCATTGGTTCTGCCATGGGGAATGGCTGTGTTTCTTTATGGTGTACAATGACCAAAGCCCTGGTTTAGGGGCTAAACCACGACATTACTCTGTTCAAAGGTTACCTAATGACACTGTATACGTGGTATAAGCGGAAGGTGGTAAGACTACTGCATTTAAGAAAGGGCAATAAAGGATGTTAACCCATTTATGTTGGGGAAGGGTGGGTGGGGAACTAAAACACGTCTATATTCCATGAAATAAACCTGTAAACAATTTACCCGCCAATTCTGATCACTTGTTAAGACTCCAACTTGCAATTAGGTCATTAAAGGAGGTTGACTTTAAGGTGGGAAGCAAATAACTTCCTGGTTTGAGCTGCATAGCCCATTTAAGGCCATGCTAACATAAGAAGAAATCAAAAGCCTCTCAGTGCATGCTCTATTTGTCTGCGAAAGGCAGGGACTGCGGAAAACATCCTGCCACACAATACATTAGGTTGCTTGATCAATATGTAACATCGAGGGCATTAAATAAATGATCCCATTGATTTTTAATGTAACGTAACTGAAAAACTGCACCAGAATCAAGGATATTGCCCAAATTTGAATCAGTTCTTCTTGTAACAATTCTGATGTTCCCTGGAAATTTCATAACCATCCGTGCTCTAAACAAACTTACCAACTAGCAAATAAAAAGAGTATTATAATTTGGAAAACTTGTGCAAAGTAATAAATGTAACCCACTGATTGTATAGCATTTTTATTGTTAATATAAATTTCTATGTTTGAAAAGAGTAATAAATATAAAAAATACTTTTCTGTTTGCTGTCAGAGATCCATGAATGACAAACATAATTTCTCAAATTGCATTTGTTAATTGCTATGTTTCTGTTTCTTTGTTTGCATTTCATAAAGAAGTAATAAACGAGTATTGTGTAATTTTGGGTAGGGTCTGGCTGAAGGAAGAAATGATTAAATTCTAGGAAACATATTTTGGACACAAAAAATCCCAGATTTTTAAAAAAAAGCCTATTGGTAGAGGTTTGTACTCTGTGGCACTTTTCTTTTTTGTTTCCTGTAAGTTTTCTGTGAGTTAAGAAGCCAATGCTGCAATGACGTTTATGTATAAGTTTATTCATTCATTATGTTACACATATACATGCAAATACATAATATTATAACTGAACGTTGAATGACAAACAATATTTTTCCTCAACAAATGAGGAAGTAGAAACAAACCAAACAAATAGTAACAGGTAATGTAACTGGAAAAAAACAACAACAACAAAATAATAGAAAAGGAAGGATTAAAAATATTAAGATGTGCACAAAAATTCTATTATTTCAGATACATTTGATTTGTCTTTTTTATTTAATAGAATGTTTTCATGCATATGCATAAAGTCTTTGATGATACCGGCTCACTGTATTTTACCTTCTTGCTTTACTTTGAAGCACTTATTGTTCATGTTAAGGCTATACTAGTTAAGGTTATAAAGATAGCAGATATGGTTGATACTACAGGAAACATCAGACTTACTGCCATTAATGGCTAACTGACCACAGAGTCTAATGATGGTGTTTTCACTGCTAAGACAGTTTTTAATGAATTTTAACTGTCTACAATGCAACTAAACGTCAACATCTTCATCATCACACAGCAAGTGAACAAGGTCGGAGTGGGTTTTATAAGGAACATCCAATAAATGTTGACAGCACTTACGCCATGCAACCTAGAACTTGTTGACACAGACGGATTCAAAATCCAAAGTTGACATCCATATAAGGACATACAGTATGATTTGAAAAGAAAGTACTTCAAGTCAGATACCGCCGAGCAGAATTCATGCATCATTGAGTTACTTTAAAGTATAAGTTTAAGAACTGCAAAAATTTATGTCAGTTCTACAATTGCATCAAAATCCACTTTTCATCTGGAAACTTATCATTTTCATGTTATTCAGCTTCATTGGAATAATCCTGAGCTGAGAGATGATTATGAGGATTCCTCTGGTCTGATACTGCACTATACTCCGAATCTAAGGCAAGTTTTAGTCATGAAACTAAAAAAAATGAAACAATGGTGAAAACAAATATACCTAAAATTTTTGATTGAAATAATTGAAATAGAAGTTTGTCTTCAAATGGAAAAAGTTATTGTGAAACCTTCAAAACATTTTATCCAGAACAGTACAAAAGAGTATTAGAATTATTACTAAATAAAGAGGAAAATGACAATTTCTTAATTCCTCATAATTATAAGATATTCTTACTAATATCTTACTAATATTACTTACTATTAGCTACTAATAGTTCAACATGAAGATATTTTGTTCAAACACTTATGGAAATCCTTCTTATTCCCAAGATTTTTCTATGAAGTAAATATTTAGTGTAAGTGTTTTCTAAGAATGAAAATGCTGGTACATATGGGTCAATGTGTGTGTTTAGATCATATAATGGTGCCATTATGACAGTTGGTCCTGCTCATCTGGAATTACCACCTGGTTATACAGAGATTGTTGATGATGGCACATGTCCAAAAGAATGTATGGAGTATATGTTTAAAGAAAACGTCTACATTGCAGAAATAATCCCTCACATGCATTATCTCGGTATGTATACCTATAATATAGAAAGAACTTAATTCGGATTTCCTAGCATGCTTTTAAGGTAGTAAAGCCTACTGTTATATTCATTTTGGGAGATGGATGAATCTGCCCTTTGTCAAATCGGCCCTGGGCTAATTGGCCCCCTAAAAACTCAGCTCTGGGCAAATCGGCCCCCTAGAATTGGCTCTGAACTAATCTGCCCCCAGTTGATTTATTTTATTTATTTTGGGTTTTGCGTCGCTTTCAACACTGTACAAGTAATATCATGATGGGTAGTTGGAAGGGCAGAGGAAACCAGTACATACAGTTCGTCAGGGTTCTGCACTATAAACTGTCGACCAAACGGAAGCAACTACCAGCTTTCCCACTTGAGGCCCTGCCAGGAATCGAACCCCAGTCTCAGAGCTGGGAGACAAGAGTGTTACCATTCTGCCACCGTGGCCCCTCTGCCCCCTGTTGAATACCTTTGTAACTAGAAATTATTTGTAGACCTGCAGAAAGCATGTGACTGGTTAATAAAGACAATCCTTCAGGATTATTAAGAGAGTAAAATAAGGGGTCATTTTCAACCGAAACTGCATGTTTTAATTGAAATGATGTTGAATTATAATCTAGTCCATGTTATTTCTGTCTAAAGGGGTGAAATTCTGTATAATCAGAGAGGTTGCGAACAATGATTTATTGAAAATGTAGCACAAAACTGCAACATAAACGTGGCCTTGATCTTTTTAACATGAAATACGTAACGGCTGGTACTTTTGGCGTTGTGAACTGATGTTCAACACAAAAATCACTGACCTGTAATGTAGCTGAAAACAGATACAGGCTTCAAAAACTTTGTTTGCAACCTCTCTATTTGGTATAATGGTGAGAACTTTGGCTATGCGTGATTAACACACATCAAAAATAATTGGACGCTGTCATCAATACTTTTTAACCTATATCTTTTACATACTTGTTTATGTAAGGATTATTAAAATGCAATTATACTAAATGCATAGCCCCTGCAGATGAGCCTAACTATTGTGTCCTTTTAAAGAAAAATTAGCTTCAATTATTGCTACTGTTTTATTTGTATCTTTCTTAATAATCCCCCTGTTTAGATATTAAACTGCTTTGTAAGTTTTGCGATCATTTGAGAATAATTGACTTAATTCATTAATATTTTGTTATGTTTATATAAGTTGGATTGATTAATATCTGTGTAATATTTGTACAAGTTAGGTGACTAAGCTGAATATTCTTAATGTTTTATTTTTTGCTATATTTTATTCATTGTGAAATTTTATCTTATGACTAATTTCATTTATGAATTAAAACTTGAAAGAATAACGTTTTGCTAGTTTTAACATTAAGCTTGTGGTAATGTAAACAAAGTTATAGACTGATAGAGAATAAATTTAGGAATGACATTGTTATCCTGAATATATATACATACATCTAATATTTATAGGCATTTAATATCTACGGGCCGATTTGATCAGGCTTTTATTTCCAAGGTGGTCAGTTTGACTAGGATACTTTTTTCTGGGGGCCGATTTGGTAAAGAGCCAAATTATCTACGATTCATAATTATTTATGCTGAAAGATTTACAATGTGTCTGGTCAAACATACACTGTCCACTCATTGAATTACAGCCATATCTCAATAAATAATGGATGTAAAATATGGGCTTTGACAGGGAAACATGAACAATTATGATTTTCTATAAAATGGTGGAATTTTTTTTATAAAAGTCTGTATTTCTGCTGAAATCCCTAGTCTATCAAATCCCTAAAATCCCTAGTCTATCAAAACATTTCGATGGGCCCTGTAACAACTTATTTTGTATCAACGACTTATTTTGTATTGCCTGACTTATTTTGTATCAATTTTTGACTTATTTCATATCACCGACTTATTTTGTAGTAAAATTGCGTTATTTTGTATTACTTGGCTGACTTATTTCGTACCAACAGTTGACTTAATATGTTACAAAATGGTACGCAGAATTTTCACAAGATTTCAGGGTGATACAAAATAAGTCGATAATACAAAATAAGCTGCTCTATAGACAACTTGTTTTGCATTACTGACTTATTTTGTAGTAATTTCAATTCACCTTTTATAGTGGCTTGTCTCCATCAAAGGATGGACTCAAAGGAATTTAATCCTTACTGGACTCAATCTTGTAGTCGATTTACCATTTGCCTGATACTAATTCTTATGTAAGGAATTTTGTTTTTAAAACTGTGGAATGGTTTGTTTATTCATTATTTTAATGTTACATTAACACTTTGGCATAGATTACACTAAACATAGATCATAAGTTAGAAAATACATCCAAATTGTTATAATTATCAAAAGTTTGCCTGTTATTAGCTATTCCATGAAACACCATGCAATTTTCCTTGGATGTGTAACCATTCCTATTGCAAATTGAAGATCCTTGGACATCTCAAAAACAACAATAGGTGCAATATGTTAAAAAAGATATATCAGTCTTTTGGAATGATGATCAATGTGCCAAACTTAACAAAAATTGTATTTATCCCTGAAATTATAGTATTGTAAAGATTTTGGTTATTAAAATGATACACATTCATTATTGTTTTCTTTCTGACATATAAAAAATGCTTAATGCTACCAATGGATCAACACATGTGCCACCTTCTCTATGTTCTACTGAATAATGCTGAGCTGACATGTGATTATCATTTGCCTGCTGTCTATAGAATTGGACATTTTGCAAAACAGTGTTTGGGACATATGTAGCACAGGTATTGTTGTCACCCCGGTATTGGTGTCAGGCTGGGCAGTTGGGCAGTCTCTCAGCCAAGTGGATGGGCTGGCTTCATTAATAATTCATCCCTGCTGTATTTCATAAACCATAAGGGGTAGGATGTTGAACCATGATAGAGACATTGAGAGACATTTGTTAAGGGGTGTAGGTGTGCAGCACCATAGTATGACCTTGATTTGACCTTTGACCTTACCGTAGTGACTTTGATCTTTAAAATCTTATCCAAGCCGTATCTTTCAAACTGTAAGGTGTAGGATGTTGATACTTGGTAGGGATATTGGTTAGTAAGTATAGGTTAGCAGTATGCAGAGTAACGTGTTGACCTTTGAGCTTGTTATAACAATGCTGACTTTATAGTCTTTAAAAGGTTGATACTTCACATGAACATTGGCCGGGGGACAGGTGTATTGTTCAACTTCATAGTCTTACATCAATGCTCCCTATAACTTTTACTCTGTAATGTTGAACATGAATATAATATTTAGGCAGATGTTCTTGAGTGTACGAAGTGTACATTTTAACATCTAATTTCATTGAGTTCATTGTTTTTCCCAAGGTTGTGGGATCTGGCCATCTCAGATGCTAGTTTTTATCGGGAAACAACATGCTTGTTGCAACCAGTTGCAGCATTTTAACCTTTTTATTCTTGTGTTACTACCGATAAACCAAATTTGAGCTCTCTATATATAGACTTTATCTGACTCAACAAGGGCATTTATACTTCCACAAATATATTCCAGTCCAAGATTTAACACCAAACACAAGTTCATTTACAGATGCAGATATAATAAATAACTGACTAGACTAATAATTATAACTCAGAGGAATGTCAGTGCTGAAAATAAGAATTACTATCAGGCAAATGGTAAATGGACTACAAGATTGAATCCAGTAAGGATTAAATTCCTTTGAGTCCATCCTTTGATGGAGACAAGCTTAAGCCACTACAAAAAGTGAATTGAAATTACTACAAAATAAGTCAGTGATACAAAACAACTTGTCTATAGAGCAGCTTATTTTGTATTATCGACTTCTTTTGTATCACCCTGAAATCTTGTGAAAATTCTGCGTACCATTTTGTAACATATTAAGTCAACTGTTGGTATGAAATAAGTCAGCCAAGTAATACAAAATAATGCAATTTTACTACAAAATAAGTTGGTAATACGAAATAAGTCAAATATTGATACAAAATAAGTCGGGTAATACAAAATAAGTCGTTGATACAAAATAAGTTGTTATAGGCCCTCTTGAGGCTTTTAAATTCTCATAAGATAAAGGCTTGTTACAGGGAACAACTTTTACAAAACTAAATTCCATCCCAAGAAAAAATTTCTTCAAAGGACAAGCCAAGCTCTAATGTAATTTATCTTTGAAAATATATACCCTGTTTATGTACATAGCGATGCACGTAGCGATGATTAATCCACTGTTCTAGCATATATTAGACAAAGTGCAGTTCAGTTAAGTTTGTAAGTCTCTTTTTGTAACCTCATATTTTACAGGTCGCAAAATGGCAGTGGAACAATGGAGGAACGGAGAATTGATTGCTACACTAGTTGATGACCAGGATTACAGTTATGATAGTCCTGCTATTTACAAGTATGCGTCTTTTCATGACTTACCACCATTCATTCAGAACAGAGATACTAAGAAGTATCAATATCCTTGGTTACATAAGTTGTTACTAAGTTTGGCATCTTATCACAGAGTTTGATCTCTTTGTAGGCTTGACAGTAACAAGTGAGAATGCTTACGATATGACCCACTATAACCCTGACTGACGAACAAGACACGTAGAACCCTCAATTAGTCTTTGATTTTGTTTATTTGGGGTTTTACGTCGCTTTCAACACTGTACAGGTGATATCACGACGGGTAGTTGGAAGGGCAGAGGAAGCCAGTACATATAGTTCGCTAGGGTTCTGTACTGTAAACTGCCAACCAATGGCAAGCAACTACCAGCTTTCCCACTTATGGCCATGACGGGGATCAAACCCCGGCCGCAGAGGTGGGAGGCGAGAGTGTTACCACTCTGCCACCATGGCCCCAAAAATTAGTCTTTGAGAACAAATATCTGTTTCAGAATAACAGTCACAAATTTATAAACTTATGGCAGGATCTATATATATCCCTGAACTGGGCTGCTCAGGCTACACTACCATCGCATCAGTCCGAAAAATCATTGGCTAATTTGTTTGCATCTTCTTTCTCCAACAAAATTATGGAAGCTTGGGATAGTTTGTTCCTCCTGACTCAAAAAATTGTTATACATCCTTGTGCTGACCTTCCAACAATTATTGCTTTTACTCATGTTTCAGAACAATCTACAACTCACCAGACAAAATAATGTCTTTTGGACCCATGGTCAACATTTCTTACCAGGAATCAATCGACATTCTACTGCTTTCAATCACAAAGACGATTAATTGTTCACTAATCAAGAGATAGGGTTTCAAAACTGCTGCGATTGCCTGTTTTATTAAAAAGACTTCCCTTTAAGATCTAAGGAACTATCAACCCTTTTCTGGGCTTAGCTTCATATGAAACTGGTTGAATGTGTGTTGCTAAACACTATTAGAACATGTCCATGACTTAGACATTTCATGCCAGTCTATTTTTATGAAACAGGTAACTTGACTGAGAAAGCTCTACAGTCCATAAAAAGTAAACTTCACATATCATTGTCAAGAGTTGAAACTACTGCTTTGGTATTACTTGACCTCTTGGCTACCTTTAATACTATTCCACTCTTCTTAGGGGTCTTCAGACGTGGTTTTCAGTTTGACATGTGTTCTCAAATGAATGGTAAAAATAAAAATACTAAGTTTCATTTTTTTGCTGTTAACGCCCATTTTTATATGCCTTTTGAAGAATGCCTCTTCTGGCTTTGAAAAGCTGAATCGTTGCCTACAGCTTGTTAATGGCAACCGGTAAACAGAAATTGAATTCCGAAAAGACTGCATTTATACTCTTTGGTTCTAAAGGGCAGAGTGATTTGTTAAAAACATGTTTCTCTATTGATGTCTTGGTTGATCCTCTCCACCTGGCTGATTCAGTCAAGAAACTGGCCGTGTGGTTTGATTCTGATGTATCCTTGTCTTAACATGTTCAGAGTATCTGCCAAAGTTGTTTTATGCAACTCAGGGACTCCAGACGTTTCAGGTGGTTTCAAACTCATGAGGCATCTGTATGGTCAGTGCTCTTGTCAGTAGTCAGTTGGATTACTTTAATTCACTTTTCATGAGTCTCTGTAAGTTTAATACACAGAATACAATGAATCCAAAATAGTGGTTGGAATATTGTCAAGTACTAGTAGATACCTCAGTGTTATTCCTGATTCTTTGTATTAAAGTTTTTTTCCATCATCTCAAAGCTCTGTGAAACAGTTTGGTTATGGCTTTGCTTTTTGATGCTCCCACTGTGTAGAATGCTCTTCCTGATAAAATTCATGCACCTCCCTCTGCAGCCTTACTTTAGAAAAAAAACAATCCACCTTATGGCCACCTTAGTATTAATATTTGCCTGGCATTCTCCATGGTGCTTGACCCTTTTTCTATTCTTTGACACTAAAATAGGTTGCCCATTTTGATGCTGTTGTGACTTAGTGTCCCCTAATAAAGGTTAAATTAAGTGCAATGAAAGTCCAATTAGAGTTAAATCTATCCAAACACTTGAATAAAATTAGTTTCCATGGTGCTCCTCCACATGAGTTTAATAAGTTGCCAGCTGGGATCACATGCCAAATAAGGAATCTCCTAGTTAAAGATGGAGTTAGTGGGTGCTTTCCACAGCTAAAATCATACCAAGACAGGACTTCTGTTAACTCTGATGTTTTCATGAGATAGATTGGAACTCACGATCACAGAGGTGAGAGTCAAGCAAATAAATGCTTTTTAGTCACTTGGTCGTTTAGGCCTCAGGAAATATTCTCTGATAACTATGATATCCTTCTGATAATGACCCATTGTTGACTCTTAGTTAATCCAATTTAGATATCCGATATCCGGTGCCTTCAGGGATGTATATCAATGTAGTGATATCTGAATAATCTATAACGACAGCTATAATAACATTATTTTTCTTAGTATTCTTTTATTCTCAATTACATGTTCACCATTGATCATCATGTTCAACTAACAGAACCAGTTAACCAAAAATTAAAATTATACAATCCGTTTTGTACACATCTATTTAATCAGGTTTAAGATTGCAGGTTTTATAATTCTTAAAAAAAGTTTTTTTTGGAGTAAATTTGAATTTCTTATTTATAGAAATTTTCCTCATCAAATAACCTAAGCTGTGTCGAATTTCAGATTTAGTCCAGCTCTGGAGATCAGACGTTCCGATGAGATTTACATATCTTGTACTTATGAAACAAGGGACAAAGGATCATTCACACTATTTGGTAATTATGTGACACTCATATTCTTGAAATACATGGTGTCTTTTTAGGTTGTATCAGCTAACATCTATTATTACATGAATACAGTTTTATGCGCCTTAGAATCTATCAATAGAAGGAGATTAAGTGCAAAAACATACTATTAGAATTAGAATACTTGTATCCACCACACAATGTATTTGACCTTAAGAGTGAGACATACAGACCAGTTGATAATCTTTGATTCCCTGAGCCATATACCAAAACCATTTTTCACAAATATTTCATAAATAATGTAAGCTACAATATATGTTATGTACATCATTCGAAGGGTAGTTTTACAGGGCACTAAATCTATGTAGAAATGGCGGAGAAATCTCAAGTTTAAAACTGAAGTTTTTATATTCACAGATGCCCATAAACTAAAGTATCTAATCTAATCTAATGTGGACTTTTATATATAAGTATATATATGCTTTACAACTAAATATTTGCATTCTTACATAAAACACTGGTGCCTGGCAGTGGTCTTTCATTATATGAATTTTTGCAAACAGGGCAATGACTGTACCCTTGATTATTAATTATTTCCTAAACTAGAAAGTACTTGTAGAGCACAGACCTCCACCAGGTAGCATTTCAGAAAATACGGGGTTTTCATTGTATCCAATGATTGAGATCTTGTATGCCCCGGTCACGCCCTGCCCACATAAAAATGTTATGAAGATCCACTCATTACTTTTGGCCTAGAGTCAATCAGAAAACCAAAGGCATTGAAAATACATTGAAATTGGACCTTTGAAAATTTAGGATTTCTTTGTACCCAGCATATGATCCGGATCTTTCCCAAATTTAATCACACCTTGTGTTGGTCAGATCCTACCCACATGGAGAATGAGAGAATATGAGAGATACCTATTTCCTTAGTTTTGGAGTTATTGTGAAAACAGACAAACAAACACCCAAACATGTAACCTCCAGGTGGGGGTGATAAACATCACACCCTGACTTTACATATTAGTAACAGTATGAATCAATTGTAAACACCAACTACTATATTATATTATTATGTTTAAGGTGACGCTACTGCTGATGAAATGTGTTCAGCTATTGTTACATACTACCCTAACCAGCCTAATGCTACTTTCTGTAGTACATATGACAAAGTAAGTCGACTGCATCTCCTAAGTAAATGAGTGTTTTCAATTTAATATTTTTCATTTCTCTGGTTTTTAAGGTCGCATCGCTTTCAACACTGTATAGGTTGTTGTATCACAATGAACAGTTTTATGGAAAGAGGAAACCAGTACATACAGTTGGTCAAGGTTGTGTACTGTAAACTGCTGATCATCAGTAAGCAACTACTGACTTTCACACATAGGGTCGGGGTTTGAACAGCAAACCTCAGAGGTGGGAGGCGAGTGTGTCACCACTTTGCCACCGTGGCTCCTAATTTAACATCTAGGTCTCACCCTTCAGTGCAAGGGTCACAAGCCACAAAGCTAAAGGAATGAGCTCATGACCTTTAGGTTGTCAATGATTGCTGTATGGCTGCTTCTTGTTGGTTGGATGCATTCAGTGTGTTTTTAGTTGAACTCGCATTTGGGACACAATTTGCACTTGAGACCACTTTTATAAAATGTTTTGAAAAGCTTCTAGTGAGCTCACAGGAGCTTTACTAAAATGAACATGCAGGATGGATGAGGCGACTTGGGGCGGATGGCTAAATGGGGAGATAAATGGGACAGCTCATGTACCATGTCTCTTTTCAGAGCCATAAGGGCAAGGATTATCAGCCAAAATATCTAGTATGTACAGATACAACCACAAGGAAAGGTATGGCCTAAACATAGCTGATCTGATATTGGCGATCCATAATAAGGGAATTCAATATCCTCGTTACTTACTCTGTGGACATAGTATTAGCAAGAATTCAACAATACTAGATTACAATTTCAGTGGTGTTTGTAAAAGAAACGTTGAAGAAATGTCACAACTACACTGGAGTTGTAAAAAAATATTTAATACATGTCACATAACCAACCAAGAATATAATTTTCTATCGTTAGATTCTTTTTACTGTATCTTGGTAGAGAGATAAATTGCCAAGGAATCACTGCATTATTTTATCGAATACCAAAGGCATTTTATGAATACTAAATAGAAACAGTGCAAATGAAAAAAAAAACAAGAAAGAAAACAAAAACACAATTACTGCCTAGTTTGATTGTGTGGTGATACAACATAGCCATATTTGTATTCTACTGAAGAAAATCTTTTCTTCATTCTTTGTTTAACATCCTTGTAATTAAGTTAACAAAATAAAAGAGAATCTTTCAATGGAATGACAAGATAAAATCCACCCAACAATTAATATTAATCCCTGAAATCAAGTTATTCAAGTTGAACGTAGGTAACTGGGTTAATGTGACCTCTGGATAAATCATAAAACTAAATGTATGGAAAGCAAAAATCAACTGAAACAAGATGCACTCAGAGAGAGCAAAACACTCGACTCCATGTGACCAGTTCATCAAGTGATATAAAGTATTGTAAGGAAGACAATAAAATAAAACCAAACATGTAAATTAATCTTCATAGAAATATCAAGTAGAAAGCTAGTCATTTAAAATACATTGAAATGGGACCTCTGAAAAATCATGAATTTTTTGTATCCAAATTAAGATCCTGATCTTTCTTTTAGTAACTACACCCCCCCCCCCCCCCCCCTCCACACACACAAAATAATAAATAAAATTGAATTAAAAAAATAAACAATAAGCACACAAAAACATTAAACTGCTGGTGGAGGTAAAAATATTGCTTAAAGGTCACTTGGTGAAAATCACACATGGTAATTTTTTGTGATGGACTGTCAAGGAATTGAAATAAAAAAAGAGAAAATAAAACAGAAATAATAATTAATAAAAATGATGAATATACCACCTCCCTCTTTATTATGTTTATTAAAATGAGAAGAAATATTTTTACTTAAAGACAGCAAGTATCACAAGCTAGGTTTGTGACCTCACAATGACAGTTGCATTGTGACATCACGGAGTAATGACATCATCAAAAAGCAAAATATTGATTTTTTTACCTATGTGATGAAGAGAAGCAGTTTCACTGTGTATTCCCAATTAAAAATAAGAAAATCTCTCTCCTGGTTTTAATTTTCAAACAAATTACACCAAATTTGGAAGAATCCATCTGTTCCCTATAAAATACCTGCCCACTAAATTTGAGATTGATTGATGTTATAGTTTTTGAGTTATAAGGGCAAAACGGTGCACAGACAGAGAAGCAGAATTTTCATTGTAAAAGCCCAATTAAAAATTAAAAAAACTCTCTCCTGGCTTTAATTTTCACACAAATTACACCAAATTTGGAAGAATCCGTCTGTACCCCATAAAATACCTGCCCACCAAATTTGAGCTTGATTGGTGTTATAGTTTTTGAGTTATAAGAGCGAAACGGTGCACAGACAGACAGACAGATGGACAGACAAAAACAAACTGATTACAATAACCCTCTCCTATCGTCGAGCGTTAATTATTTTAGTTTTGTTAACTTAAGTTGAAAAGTTACTTGAATCAATTAAAATGTACTAACCTCTCTCTTCACAAATGTATTTTTATTATGTTGCTTTATTATCTTTGTCATGTGTGATATTTGTAGATTGCCAAGGCCTTCAGTGAATGACATATGTTCATTGAACAAAAAGTGTCTGATATTTGCATCCTTCATGGATGTAGAGGCCTTCGCTGAATAACTCATGTTACTAAATGCTGGATTAGTTTCAGTAAGAAAATAGTTAAAATCAAAGATATTTTATAAAACATGTGTTAACCTTTATGTCAACGAGGCTAATTTTTAAGTTACCTAATTTAAAAAAACCCCAATCCTTTAGAATAACGATACATATTTGACTTGCTTTAATATTGTTTTTGACAGATCACTTACTGTGGTGTCACCTTAGCCTCAACAGAGATTGGAGAACAATGCCTCAGAGAAATCTTCATCTTTCTCGCTATAAAATTTGACAATGTCCTTTCACAATTGTATTCAACGTGTGACCCAACTGGCTTGACTTGTATGGCAGGATGTGATCAAATGATAGGAGAGGTGGGTTTTTGATATGGCAGTAATCTAATTGAACTTTGATAGTACTTAATCTCTATACTAGTAAATACTAAGGAGTGTAACACAAATTTTCAAACTTATTTAGCAACCCGGCAAACATGGACGATTAACCCTGAATATGGTAAAAAGCACTGTTAAATAAACAGGATTCATCATTTTGTGTCTCGAATAGGTTGGAGACATTAAACTGTAAAGGAAACTCTTATTGAAAGATTCACTGTTTCTTTTGTAAACTGTGCCACTTAGGTTGATTTCAAATAAATTGATTCAATAGTTGACCATATGAAATTTTACATGAGAAAAAAAATCAATCTGCAGGTCTCTAAACTACCAGAAAATCTAAATTTATAAACCCAACTGGAACTAAAACAGCAAAATGAGCTACATTTTAGACTTTTTTGTTGTAGCAGTTTAAAACATTTGGTTGGGCATATAAAGCTGATTATGTTCTACACTTTGGGAAGTGATAGAACACAGTCTTTTCTTCCAAAGAGGGGACGCCAAAACATTACAAGTAATTTGTGGTATAATTACAATTAAAATATTTTATTTTTTTTTCATTGTGTATGGAACTTCATTAAGAACGTCAAGAAACAAGCAATGTCTGAGAAGACACAATGCCTTTCTACAGGTTGTCCTGAAGAAAAAACGAAATTCTTTATTTTATCTCCTATTCTGTTGGGGATCATTGATGATCTTTGAGGAGGACCAAGTCACTGGTAGACCCCACGTGGGTTATAAAAATATGACCCAGATCCAATGTATCATTTTTGACTGAGTTATGTTCACAGACAGACAAACAAACAGAACAGATTACAAAATCTTTAAATATGTTTAGTGCTGGTACGAGTATGCCATCAGTTTATACTAATAAAAGAGCAACTGTTTCTAAACCCTTTTTAAATTTGTGAATAAATGCCATCCTGATGGCTTTACAACCTGTTCAATACCTCTTATACATAAAGTGAAAAAATGAGCAGTTTATTGAGTAAAATGTGTGCTAAATTGCAAACTGCCTGATGAATATCTTTACTTATTAAAATAATATTTGACAACTATGTAATTATGATCATGAGACAAATTATAGACCCTCCTGTTGTATGTCCCCAAACTCTTACATCTGAAAAGGAAGCCACTATAGACCACAGCACATAGATTTAGATAGCAATTAAAATCTAAATTTCAACCATAGCAATGGAAAAAAAGATGTAATGCACTGACCACAATTACTTAGTATACAGTATTGTTGGTATTTTGTATATAATTTACAGTTGAGACACAACCACACATGCCTTCATGAAGATGCTGATGAGCTGACAATGGGTTTAGTCGCCTATTATGAAGGGCGGTCCAATGACTTTATCCTGATGTGGCTATCCTGTAATGATTGGCCTGAAAAGCAAGAATCTGTAGCCACTACAACTGATGCTCCACCGGGTCTTTGTCCTGATCAACTTAGCTCTTCACCTGCTTTTAGAGTTTCAGGAGTTACCATAGCAATCTTGGTGCTTTCTAAGTTCTGTCTCTGGTGAATCATGAGACCCTTAATTGATTCACTTGGACTTTATATTTCCTAAAGACTAGAATGGTTATAAGTACAGTAAAGTTTGTAATTTAAAATACTTCGTTAGACATATATTTATTAACATTTGTTTGGTAATTATTTCACAGGAAAAAGACAAGTGGTGGAATTAAAGTAAATCAAACTGAAAGTCAGTATAGTGTAAATTAGGTTCTACTGTGAAAAAAACCACATAATGCTTCACATATGTCTAGGTTCCCATAAACTTTTGTGCATTAATAACTGTTATTGTATACTTAGTCTTTTCATAATATATAATTCTAACATGACACTGATGTGTCCGTCATTTTGATTGGTCGAGAGTAATTTCTAAGCCGTCTAAAATTCTGCATCAACATTACGGCTGTTATCAACGTCCCTATGCATAATTATTGAGTGAAAAACAATAGTCTATAAGTTTGTTTTCTTAATTATATTTAATAAACCATGTAATGATGAATAAAGTTATGCATTTTGGAATTGTTTGCATGTATCTTAATTCAGGAAAAATCAACAGTATATATTTGGAGAAAAAAATAATCATCCCTGTTCATTCGATGGAACAGCCAACATGGCGGCGCCCTATTGCATTTACTTGGATATCTTACAAGTATTTTTGGTGTTTTATTTTAACAGTCATGTTAGAATAGGAATATGGCTTTCAAAAGCCCCGTAAGCGCAGAATTTTAGACGGGTTGGCATGATCTAAGCACTCAGGCTTCGCCTTCGTGCTTATAACATGCCAACCCGTCTAAAATTCTGCGTTTAGACGGCTTTTTCATGCCATATTCCTATAATAATGGTGTCGATTTGTAACTGTAGTATCACGAACAATGCAAAAAAATTTTAAAAATGAATAAAATATTTCCCTGAATACCTTTTTGACACATTGAAGGAGCATTGGATTGGGGTGTACGTCAAGGTGTGACATTGGTTTCATTTAACATTTGACTGGGCTTTAATTTTAAAGTTTTCAGCCATAATTGACCTTTATTTGACCTTAGACCTTGCCATATTGACCTTGATCTTTAATATGGTCCTGCTATATCTCTGAAACCATAAAGTGAAGGACACTTAGGGACATTGGTTGGGGTGTAGATTTACAGTGTCATGGTGTGACCTTGATTTGACCTTTGACCTTGCAATAGTGACTTGATCTTTAATATCTTTTCTGGGCTATTTTCCGAAACTGTAAGGTGTAGGATGTTGATACTTGGCATTGACTGTGGGTTGTCGGTGTTTAGATTGTGTTCTAAAGCCATATTTGAGACATGTATCTCCTATCATAAACACATATTGTTTGCTGGAACTGATTGTTATTAGAATTTTACCAAATAGTGCAATCTTCATTGGCAGTTAAACTTTTAGTTGACTAATTAACACCTTCATCTTGTTATTGAATTGTTTGGTGTTAATATTTTCTCTATCTTGTGCATTATTTCTCCTGCACCTTTACATAACTTGTACTGTTCTGAAAGTCTGCTGATCTTTGTACTATTTCACCTCTTCAATCTATATCTCATGGTGCCCCAACACGAGTTTTAGAAGCTAAAATTTCCATTACATTTAAAGTGCTTATCCTCAGAAGTTTTCTAATTCTGCATTTCCTCAGCAAAAGTAGGTATTCACTTAGAAAAGCCTAAAATAAACTTTTAAAAAGAAAAAAGAATAGCGTCATAGATTATGAGGTTTTGAAGTCCTGAAGTAAGTGCTGGTCTCCAACAAAGAATATTCATCAAAACAAAATATGAAGAATTGAAATAAATTTTAATCAATGGTGGTCTTTACTTGCTTCCCACTAAGTAGTTTAAGTATTGTGGATCATACATTTGTCTCAAGACAGTAATTGATAATGTGGCTTGAACGATGAGACATGAATTTAAAGATTTTCCTAGATCAAGGATACCACTTGTGAAAACTTCGATCAGCATTTCTCCTTGGGGATATTGTAATTGTTGCCTTTATTTGATTGATTGGAGTCTTCACTAGTGGAAACTTGATTAGGATCTCACCTAGTGCAATCACCCTGCATCAGTGTCAGTGTGACATCTACATGCAAAAGTAATCATCATCATCATCATAGGCGGAATGTATGAGAAAATAACACCATTTTTAAAGCCATTTTAAGGAAGCAAGGATGTTAAATGATCGTTGAATTCTCTGTTACTTTGTAGAATTTGTGCAAAGTATATTACTCAGTCTATTTGCTTTTTTGTTTGTTTAAAGCATAACTCCAGAACTACTGCACTGATGGTAATGACGTTTTTGGAGAGCATACTTATGTTACCATAGAAATCAATGAGATCATTCATTAAATGCCCTGCACAAAATAATTGCAAATTCTGCACTTGGCTTTCCCCTCCGAGTGTTCTTGTTTGTATGTTTGTGACAATGCCACTGAACAGCATTACGTCATATTTTTGTAGTAGTGGGTTTGGTTTAACTATGGGAACAATGTATAACCAATTCTGGATCAAGCATTTTTTAAACAGATTTTTTTCAAAGGCTGGGCCTTGCCAGAGGTATGCACACTCCAAATGGCTCTGTTAAATTTGTAACTATGTTTGGCACGGTTATGTATTTAATTAATTTATTTATTTGGGGTTTTACATCACTTTCAACACTGTACAGGTCATATCACGACGGGTAGTTGGAAGGGCAGAGGAAACCAGTACATACAGTTCATGTGGGTTCTGTACTGTAAACTGCCGACCAACGGCAAGCAACTACCAGCTTTCCCACTTGAGGCCGTGCTGGGAATCGAACTCCGGCCTCAGAGGTGGGAGGCGGCCACAGTTATGTAGGAGCCTGCTATGGCAATTCCACCACTGCGTTAAAGTTATGGGTATACTGTGCATCATCACAAGGTGAACTTAAAGTATTCATTAGTTACACCAATCAATGATTGGTCTCGCTTCATTAGCCCCATGTTTTGGGGTTCTACAAGTCATTTACAAAGTGCCAGACAAAGGAAATACATGTGAAATGTTTGAAACCAAAGTATGGGATTCTATGAAGTTATTTAGCAAAGTATTTGTTTTAATCAAAGTGGTTCAGTGGATAGCAAGTTCCATTATGTGTTCAATATCAAGATGCCGTCGAATCCAAGGAGCACTCCATCTGGTCAGAGAAAGACAGCAACAGCTTCTGCCCGTGCTAGGGTTTCAACTAAAAAAATCAGAATCAAGAAGGTTCTTTTCTTCAGGCAGGTATGATGGGTACTGCTTCACCTTCATCTACAGCAGTGCAATATAGCAACAATATCATGTGTGCTATATTGTCAGATATTAAGGCATCCAACCAGGCTTCGTTAGGCAGAATGACGATACTTGAATGACAAACATTAGTTCCGTCTTTACCAGTGAATCCTTAATCATTACAGCCACAAATACAGGTTATGGGATCATATCAAAGATCTCAGCACACCACGGTATTATCTCACGTTTATCACAACAGTCACGGTCTCAGAGGAGTGCAAAACCTCCACCCAAATGCTGGAGTAGATGCTTTGTCTCAGAACGATGACTCTGCTCGACTGGGTTATTGTCAATAATCCAACATCAGGAATGGTTTAACTGACTCACCTCATGATGCGGTATTACCCAACCTGGAAGCCATCAGGTGGCTTCCAAATCTCTAAGAGGCTGTATCTAACATCATATGACAATCAAACCAAGCAAGAATCTTTACCAGGTAAGCCACATCGCAGGTCAAGCTGTTATAACAATTATGACACCGTCTCAGCTCCCCCTGAAGCTAGATGGCCCAGTGAGGGCTTCCATGGGTAAAATGGCAAAAGTGCAGACAATACAAATACAATACAAGTCTTCTCGCAACATCATAACACCTCCAAACAGGCTTTGGTTCCGGTCATTGCAGCTATGAAAGATGCGACTTCAATTCCATTCACTGCAGTTAAAAATGTTTGGGCATGCTCTTTGTACAAGTTAGAAGAAGGGAATCTCACATGGGGCGCCCCTAAACAGATTAAGCGTGTCACCAGTCTCGATGATTAGTTCTGATTCTGTCTCAGTCCCAGAAGAGAGTCTGCAAATAGTTCATTGAAGGATCATGCATACACGATGGCCATCACGGTTTGTATAAGCGCAACTGAATGTTCAGTGACAGGGTGGCACAGCAAACCATCCTGAAAACAAATGTAATTTCAAAATAAGACACAAGACAAATTTAGTGATGATGTAAATAATAATTTTTGTATTTTGGTTATCATAATGACAATGATAATGTGGCATACTATGATAAGACTTGTTTTTAGAATTTCAGCAGGTATGTAGTCAGAATACCAATCCAGCTGGCGGTAGTTCTTTCATTCAGGGTAAATCAGTTTGTACCCAAGATGCCAGCCAGCATAACAGAGGTGGTGGGTCTGTATCTAACAACAGTAACATATAACAAGGTCAAAAGGTCTTGTTACAGTGACTGTCTCACCACGTCTGTAGTTGACCACTATTCACATACCAAGGGTATCCCTGGTTGGTACAATGCTACTGTGGAATACACTATTTGGCATTACTTTTGTCCAAAATCTGCTCACCATGGTTACATTGTTTTTTAACTGTGAACGGTGCTTTCCAAGGGAGGTTTTATTACTTAGTAAATGCTTTTGGTCCTGGTCAACTTTCTCATTTGTAGTAGGTTGGTTCCCTTTCTGTATAAATTGTAAATAACTGGACACAAGAAGTCCTCTTTCATACTTCGATTGGAAGGAGCCTCCTGATTGCCTTCTTCCCAGGAGGTGCCTCCTTGTAAAGGATTCTGCTTAGTCTGGCTTCAAAAACTTCACCCCTATATTGTCAGAGGGCAGGATTCTATGTTGCACCATAACTGGGTTTGGGGTAAGCTGGCCACTTGTTTGAGCTAGTCTTTTACAATTGTTAACAATTTAGCACTTTAGAGTGTTCATATTGTTTTACTTTCCCACTCCTTTACAGTGTGAACTGGGTCTCCACATGAATGAAGACAAAATATTTCCACCAACTTGCACTTTCACCTGGGTATATGTATAGACATCGACAACAAAATTCTCAGCAATAATGGTGGGAAAGTAGAAGCCATATACAACCAATGTACCAGAGTATTTTCCAAACACACCATTTCATAGAAACATATGCAATCCCTTTTTAGGAAAACTACTTTATTTACATAAATGTGGAAAACCAGCACGCATGTTTCTTAATAGGATTTTAGCCACTTTAAGACAAAATCCCCACAGAAAAAATCCCAGTCTCTAAATAAATGAAATAAGCTATTCAGTGGCTCCTCCAAGTTCCTCCAGTAATTCAATGGTGTCTCTCTTTTGAAGAACATTCTAATTAAGGAACCTTACATATTGACGTCTCACTCACGGGCCTGGGGGGGGGGGTCTACTCTACCCCTATCTACACCATTAGCATGGGTATTATACACTGGGAAATGTTTAACATATTACTGGCGTTAAGAGTGTGGGGCAACCAGTGGGAACATTCCATTGGCAAGTTTTACTGTGATAACCTCGCTGTGGTTCAAGTGGTAAAGACCAGCAAGACCAAGGATCCCTTTTTGGCAGCATGCATCCACAATATTTGGCTTATTACAGCTACTTTAGATATTGAGATACAGATAGAGCATGTCAAATGCACTAATAATAAAATTGCTGATCTGCTTTCTAGGTTATTTTCAGATGAATCATTGATGGCCACATTCTCCAGGATCTCAAACATACTACCAACGGCTTAAGATTCTAATATCATACCTACATATGATTTCGGCCATCACTGTAATTTCGGGGAACACTGCTTCTTCAGCTCCTCTCCTGAATTCAGCTCGGCAGATCATCCAGAAAACTTATAGACCATCCACAACATCTGCTCACAGAAAACAAATGTTAAGTATTATCTAAATTTTACCATATTAATGAAATTACCAATTCACATAATGTTTTGGCATTCTTGGATTATCGGCATCAAATCTCACTATCTGCGAAAGTGATTAGCATTTATCTGTCACCCCTTTTCACAATGGCCTCCCTTTACACACTTTACCATTCAGTTGTATTTAACCCCTTGACCCTCAGATATATCAGGGGTTTGTTCCAAAATTCACCTTTTCGACCAACTCCCAGGGGTGTTTTTGATGTACCCATCATGCACTTAATATAGAACAATGTGACAACTTGTCAGATTCTGTTCTTTTCATAGCCATTTTTCTTACCTCCTTTTATGCTTTCTCGCAGATGTCAAACATAGTACCTCATAGCTCCAAACAATTTGACCCAAAAAACATTTCTTAAGACAAGATGTAGTTTTTGCTCCCCTATGGTTCATTTGGTCTTAAAATGGTGTAAAACTATGCAAGACAACAAAACACACCATGTCATTCAAATTCCGGAAATTGAAAATTTTTTGGCTCTGTCCTGTCAAAGCCCTCAAAGCATTGCTATCGTCTATGCCCCTTTATCCCTTAGCTACAGTTTTTTGCAAATAGTAACACCCTTTAACCAAGTATTTATTTATTTGGAGTTTCAACACTGTACAGGTCGCTTTCAACACTGTACAGGTCATATCACGATGGGTAGTTGGGAGGGCATAGGAAACCAGTACGTACAGTTCATCAGGGTTCTGTACTGTAAGCTGCCGACCAATGGCAAGCAACTACCAGCTTTCCCACTTGAGGCTGTACTAGGAACCAAACCCCGGCCTCAGAGGTGGGAGGCGAGAGTGTTACCATTCTGCCGTGGCCCCCCTTTAACCAAGTAATTGTCACTCATGTCAGGGTTGCTCTCAAACAAGTACTTGCCAACATAAACATACCCCCTACTGGTCATGGCTTTCATACATTTCGGATCTGGATTACTTTTTCGACCTTGAACTATACCTTCCAAGTCCTGATCCACCTTGGCAGTTAGGTATCTCACCATGTAGGATTAGACAGGACCAGACTGACACTGGCACCCCCTCTTAAGTATGACAAACATGACTATTGTGTGTGTAAAGATCACTGAGTTATTACTGCTACCAACACTTGTTTTGTAATGATATAAGCCCTCTGGGTAGTACTCTTTGATCATGTGGTATGTGACGTAATTATATTTTATAGTGACCTTTTGGTATTCTGACCATGCTAACCTTAATGGTTTGTGATTGTGTATGGTGCTTTTTAAAATTTGTGCCAAATTTTTAAACAATCCTCCTTTTGTGGGCTGTAGTCGTTTTAACATGTAAATACAATACCTCAAACTGTGTTTTACTGACTTTGTGTACTGTATACCCATCCCGGGGTCAAAATCCATCATTTGGTTAAGGTCAGATGTCCCCCCTTGACCTCTCTTGAATCTTGACGGTCTTATGAAATAGGGTCACAACTTGACACTCCACCCTGGCCAAACTTTATAATGCCAAATAAATTTCTAGTAACAGAAAAAGTGTTTTTATTATGTATGAATACGTCATGCAAAGACAATGAACCATGTTGATTGGGAAATATCTGCGTGAACCTGTGTGCGACTTTTTTCAAGATATTCTCCATTTACAAATTATTAACAGTTTTCACTACTGTACAGTGTACACACATACAAATAGTTAAGTGACATTGACCACTCCAAGGGATATTGCTACATTGTTACTGCCAAGATGTACTCATTATAGATTATTATTTCTCCATAAAATAGGGTTCTATCACATTCATTAATCTGGAAAAGTAATTTCGCAGTTTCTGGAGCTGATATGAACTGAAAAAATATAACATATTTATTGCACTCAAATAAGTTACTGTTAAAAGTAAATTTATTTACACTATTTTGTCCAATATTGCTTAACTGCAAAAAATGGAATGATACAGTATATGTACAATATAAAAGGCTACTTTGCGTAAAGGTGATTAAATAATTTCTTTGAGAAAGGAGAATAAATACCAAGTGTTTGCCTAGCCTTGTATAATTGAGTTTGTACACCCAAACTCGGTATCCATAAAACACTCTCGTAGGTGATAACACATGACCATCCAATTTCTGACTTGACAGTGTCTTGGTGTTATAGAAGAAGCATTTACAAGAGTGCATTATGAGTATTGATAATGTGACAGAAGTTAAGAAGTGATGTAAATATGCTTTTTGTAAAAAAAAAAAAAAAAAAAAAAAAAAAAAAAAAAAAAACAACAACAACAAAGAGGTAAACAAGGGAGCATTGTATATGTTGTACAAAAGAGATAAATAAACTGTAAATCTGTAATCTCTGCTACTGGCTCGGCAAGTAGGAAGTTCATTTATAATTGGTTAAGTGTGGGCCTCTGGAGTGAGACTTCATGGGTTCGAGTTGCCCTATGACAATGGTAATTACTAAGGAAGCCTTAAGGAAGGCTAATGTTCTCTCAAGTTTTAACACCCATTTGAAGTATTTACCACTCGTTATGGAACATGGCAAGGGCCTGTATCACTTATATAAGATATACAATATTAGAGCATTGTTTCGGGCTGAATTTCCAACATATACTGTACTTGTACCACAACAAGACCATAAAAGGTGCTGTAAACAAACTTTTATGTGTACACAGAAGTAAGTAGTTTGCATTTTATACAGAATAATAGAAACATTGTGCATCAGTTTTGCATAGTCAGAAAGATGGTAAGATGTTTTTCTATAAGAATTTTGTAAGCATGTAATCATACTTATGTAGAAAAACTAAATACACTCTGCCAACCAATAAGGGATATTATATCAATTGTGGTCACTCCATACATTTTTGTGTTTAATTTTATTTACAATAGACTAAATTTGAGTTGTCCGGTAGTGGTTTTATTCAAGTGGTTCTCTTTATCGAATTTGCAATGGTTTTCCTAAGCTCAAAGAATCTGTGATGTAAAAATAATTGGTCTGCAATTGAAGCTCTGGTGGTAATTTGCAAGGAAGAAAGTCTTAGTTCAGACTTTGAAACTGGCAAAAAGTGTTGCATCATGAAAAGTTTAACATGATAAATATTGCACCTACATAATACTTTATAATTTCTGTGTACTCCTTGCATTTTCAGTATCTGTGTATAGTACTTCTCGGGATTGCTGTTTCTTTTGTCACTGGATACCCTTATTTCCGGGATTCACTACCCAATGGGAAGAATGTCCCACATCCTTGCAGACCAAACTACATCTGGAAAGGAGTTGGTCACAAAAACATACTAGGAGGAGGCGTTAGGAATCCATTTGGGAAGGATTTTGATGCTAATGGAAGGGTAAGATTGCTGAAGTCTCAAACTTTTAGAATTGTAAGGCAGCTGTTCCACTATGGCGATCCTGAAAACTTGCCATTTGGGAACATTAAAGGGGAAGATTTTTCATTCAGGATGTTTGAAAACTGCAGTCTTGTCATCGGGGAAGAGCTCTGGTGGTTAAACTTCTGAAGTTTTCAGTCCTGAGTGAATCATGCTAGTTCCTGATAAATTGCCACTGTAATTTTTGTAAAGATTTCGCGATATTCTACAACCCTTATTGGGTTAAGCAGTTGGGAACTCTATCCTAAAGCTATCTTTATGTTCTTAAACAATCTTTTGGATCTTAAGTCAGTTGTGGCAATCATATAGAACTTCTTAAGGTTTGTATCATGCTCAAAACCTTTTTGGGAACAATAAGGGGAATCAGAAAACAATCGGATGATTTCGAGAATCATTCACAATATTGCACAGAAACCTATTGTTTTTGTCTATAAAATCTACCCCTTCTTATTTGGTGGATATAGCCGATCCCAATTGTTCCAATCAGGGCCAAGGCATATGATTGCCAATATAGAACAGCTAACTAACACTCTCTGTGTTCAGTCAATGACCGTGTAAAAAAATTGGGGAAATTCCCCACTGATATGTGAAGTTTACCACAAAAATGTGAATTCTAACATGACACAGATGTGTCCCCGATTCTGATTGGTCAATCTCCGTTGTAACACCGAGCATAACCTCAGGGCCAGTTTTACATAGATGGGCGATAATCCCACTTCACTTTTCAAAAGTCAAATTACGACGAATATGCACTACAAATCTTCATCCAAACAAGGAAATGGAAATATAAATTGTCATGTTAGAATCGCAATAACATACTCCTAGTGTGGGGTTATGCATAGATTTACAACTCATAACTCAGGCTTCGCCTTTGTGTTACTAATATCGCTATTCATTGTAAATTCCTGCATAACCCCACACTAGTCGAGTTTTATTCCTGAAATCTACAACTGAAATGTGAAGTTCACCACTGAAATGTAAAATTTACCACTAAAATGTAAACGATTATCACTGAATTGTGAAGCTCGCAACTAAAATTTAAAGTTCACCACTGAGGTCATTAAAAGGAAGACAAAATAATTCAAATATTTGCCATAATTATGCATCTGCTAATATCAGAGTAATTATGTTATCCTAGAAACCAGAAAAGAAATAAATATCACAATTACTCAATGGCATACCCAGATAGTCTTCCTTAATTCAGTTTCACTTTCGCTGTATTTAGATTGAAAGTTGGGGTTTTATGTTCCATTCACCAGCCAGTATAATGTAGAAACAGGTTCTCATTAATGTATTAGTTGGAAAACTTATATATAACAGAGTAATGATTGGTTCACAGTGAAATTTATCTCTTAAACTTCATGGTTAAAGTGATAATTGATTGCTTATCACCTTGTAATATTGCAGCTAAATAAGTTTATAAGGTTCTTTTTTCTCAATATCTGCTATGAACCAAAATACGTTGAAATAAACACGTTTATTTTAGTATATCAACAAAACCAATAATGTATTGTTACTGAATCAAAATCAGTTGGATATATTCAGGATGTAAGTGTCAGCAGCCTCAAACTTTTGAAAATCCTCTGACAAAATTGGATTGGCAGTGCGTATCCAACAATAATTCTGTTTTAGTGCGCACCGCGGAGGCGTCTTTTTTGTAAATAATAAAAGAAACCCTGTTTGGTACATAAGTCTAGGCGAATATAAGGAGCTTTCAATATATATTGCAAGGAAACTAAATAATATCCACAACATGTGTAATCTGTGTTCCTATTACCAATGCTGTAGCTTGTATTTGCATGTTTATTGATAGTACGGGTATTATCGCCCATTTAGCGGGAATTATCGGCCCAGATTTATTGTGAGTTATTCCTATTTTACTGATATTTTAGTCCATTGTTGTTTTTCACTGTAGTGGCTGTCAATATCACCTGAATATCATAGTCATTCGCCAGTTTCTGGTCATTCCAATTGTTGTTTTTTCACTGTTGTGAAATATCTACTGAATACCATTGACTATTTTGTTAGTCACTCCAATACTTTCCTTAAGCTTAAGGCCATCCCCTCTTTTGATTCACTTTAGGGAAATTGTTTATTCTAGAGGCTCAGTGAGGAGTGTAGGGTGCCCGTGAGTCGCCCACGGGACGGAATTTAGAGTGGACAGACTGTGTTACATAGTAACTAACTTAGAATTAGGGCATACTGGTGTTACTCCTCACGGTCCTGTTCTTAGTTTAGGGAACCGGAGTGCAATGAGTACCATCCGCTGGTTGTTCCTCTTACTGTTGTTTTGGAGAAAGTCAGTAAGCAGTGATCCTAATGTGTTTATTCCGTTGTCTGCTCATGGTCTTACTTCATTACCACGCCCCTACAGACTCCACAGCTATGTCCTGAATACACATCTTTTCCCTTGTGTTGCTAAGCGTCATGGCCTTGCGACCTTATTGTTACTTTGTGGTGACATCTCCCTTAATCCTGGACCAATCTCGTTTGGGGTGGTAAATTGCCGATCTGTAAGAAACAAGGGAACCTGCATCGATGATGCTGTAACAGTACATTCTGTCGACATTCTTGCTGTCACTGAAACACATATTCGCCAGGAGGAAACGGACAGCCTTCTACATTCCATCACCCCAACAGGCTTCAAATTCTGCCACAAACCCCGTATTCATGGCCGTGGTGGTGGTGTCGGATTTTTTATCAACAAAGCTATACAGTTTAGATCTGTGGATACACCTACTTTCAGTTCCTTTGAAAATGTTAGCATTGCAATTGGGTCGGCGGCTCAACAGCTTGTGTTGACTTGTGTTTATCGTCCACCTGGCTCATGCTCTGAAAGTTTCCTGGACCAATTTCTCAATCTTTTGGAATATTTATCCTCTGTTTCTCCCTCTTTCCTAATTTGTGGGGATTTCAATATTCATGTGGATACTTCTTCAAATGATAGTATCAAATTCCAGAACTGTTTAGAATCATGCAATATAACACAAAATGTTCAAACGGCTACCCATCTACATGGTCATATCCTAGACCTTGTTCTCACTCCTACTGATGCCAGTGCCATCTCTAATGTACGAGTTGCTGAATTTATTTCAGATCATGCTCTTGTCCTTGCTCAGCTTGACTCAGTTAATCCTCCTTCACATAAGGCAAAAGTTGTCACCTTCAGGAGGTATCATAAAATTGACATGGACAGTTTCCGTAAGGATTTGGGAAATAGCGCATTCGTAAAATGCCCTGGTGATACAGTCAGTGGTTTGTATGAACAATACTTAGATGATTTGAGCAAATTGCTCGACAAGCATGCACCATTGGTTACTCGCACTTTTACTAAGCAAGCTACTGGTTGGCTATCTGACACCTACAGGCTGGCAAAAACCATCAGGCGACAGCTGGAACGAATCTGGCGTAAAGATAAATCTGCCTATAATCGAGCTAGACTTCGAAGACAGATTGGTCGCTGCAATTCACTGGTCAACAAAGATAAGGCAAATTACTTCAGAAACCTGGTCAGAGAAAATACCAATGACTCCAAGAAGCTATGGCAGGTCTTGCGTTCCGCACTGCACTCTAGTTCTGAAGCAGTACTCCCTTCTCATGAATCTAAGAAAGGTCTTGCTGACCGGTTTGTCACTTTCTTCAGTGACAAAATAGATAAAATCAGAAACTCATTTTCCTCTAGTGACTCATTCACTCTGCCTCCTCCACCTGATGTACCCAATTTCAGCTGCTTTAAACAAGTCTCAAGAGGAAATTAGAAAAATTATCATGAAGTCACCCACTAAATCTTGTTTGTTAGACCCATGGCCTACATTTCTTGTTAAGGAATGTATTGATATTTTACTGCCCTCTATCACCAGGCTTGTTAACTGCTCGTTGTCAGAAGGTGTTGTACCTGATGAGTTCAAGAAGGCTATTGTAACCCCATTGATTAAAAAGTCATCACTACCACCCAATGACTTAAAAAACTACAGACCTGTTTCTGGGTTGGGCTTCATATCCAAACTGGTTGAACGTGTTGTTGCTTCTCAGTTGAATGACCATGTTAGTTTGAACGGACTTGAGAATGTCAGGCAATCTGCCTACAAACTAGGTCACTCAACTGAATCTGCATTGCTTTCAATTAAGAATGATGTTCATTTGGCTTTTGCTAAAGGTGAGGCTACTGCTGTCGTTCTCTTGGATCAATCAGCAGCGTTTGATACTATTGATCATGATACGCTACTTAATTCTCTTAGCTCCTGGTTTGGTGTGAGCGGGGTTGTCCTCGATTGGTTTAAGTCTTATCTCTCAGACCGTGTTCAGTGCATTAAGATTGGGTCAATTTTATCTGATGCCAAAAAGTTATTGTATGGTGTGCCTCAAGGCTCTGTCCTGGGGCCAATCCTTTTTTCACTCTATACTACACCACTGAGTAAAGTCATACAGAATCATCCTGGTATTAGTTTCCAGTTCTACGCTGATGACACACAATTGTATGTACACCTCACACATAAAAATGTTGCCTCTGCCCTTGATAAGCTGTCACACTGCCTTGAAGACGTAAAGAGATGGCTCTCTACAAATAAGCTCAAGCTAAATCCAGATAAGACTGAATTCATTGTGTTTGGCTCAAAGTCTCAGCGCGAAAAACTTAATCAGTCCTTCCCGGTCAATATACTTGGTAATCTCATATCACCAACAGATGCAGTTAGGAACCTTGGTGTCTGGTTTGATTCTGATTTCTCATTCTCTTGCCATGTTAGGAAGGTCTGCAAGGCTTGTTTTGCTCATGTCCGGGATCTTAAGCGACTCCGAGGACATCTGACACATGAAGCTACTCTTATGGCTGCCAATGCTCTGGTCGGAAGTCGACTAGATTACTGTAACTCTCTGTTCAGAGGTCTCTCAGCTCTAGATCTGCGCAAACTTCAATGTGTTCAGAATAGCCTTGCCAGAATTGTTGCCAACACCACCAAGTACTCACACATCACTCCAGTTAGAAAAGCACTACATTGGTTGCCAATTAAGTACCGTACTATCTTTAAGACTGCCATGCTGGTATATAAGTTCCTACACAGTGGTAACCCCAAATACTTTGAACCCTTCCTCATTCCCAGACATAGTGCATATAACACTCGTCGAAGTCAATCTGATGGCATATTTCTTGAGGTTCCCCACTTTGGTTCAATTTTCAAGTCTCGAAAACATTTTGGACTCAGTTTTGCGTATGACGCACCTATGATTTGGAATGACCTTCCTGATGAGGTCCGCTCTGCAAACTCACTTGCCTCTTTCAGGTCAAAGTTGAAGTCATACCTCTTTGGAAAAGCATACCCACCCTAAATTTCCAATCTCCTTTCTGCTTTCTCCGCGGTGCTGACCCCTGCAATGTCTCTGTTTTTTGAATATTGAACAATGTTTTTGTGTGATGCGCCTTAGAGTCTGTCTTTTGACGGAGATTAAGCGCTATAAAAGTGCTATTAGAATTAGAATTAGAATCCACAAAGCCATATAATTCATTTTCATATCAAAACATTAGCATTGCACCTGTGAAACTACTCATGATACTTACTTTTAGTATAAGATGAGTTGGAATTTCCGTTAACTAAGAAGGCCTTAATGAAATTACTGAATTTTGCAGGTGTGGGATGAATGTCTTTGTAAAACAGATTCAGATGGAGATGGCAGAACAAATGGAGAAGAACTAGGAGATCCAGACTGTGTGTGGAAGACTGGGGATGTGCCATTTACTAAGCAAGGATTATCCCACCCAGGTAACGAGAGCCAATGCAACCACAGCAAATATTTTATGATATTTATGGCTTGATAATCAGTCACTCAGCAAGTTACACTCCCCAAGACAGAGAAATAACAAGGCCAAAAGGTGTTTTGCTCCCCTAGCATAAGCGCAAAGCCATCGAAGACACCAATAGTGCACTAGAATTTACAAAAGTCTGGTGACACAAAGAAATTCCAACTCAGACACATCCCACAGCTGGTCTAGAACTCAGACGGTCACCCATTCAAGTACTAACGTAGCCCATTGCATCTTAACTTCAGTGAGCAGACAAATACTCATCACGCTGTGCCACAATTCATGAAAGTCCGGGGACAAAAAAAAATGAAAAGTGATTCCTAGAAGCACGACCTGTATTGAGGCTCACGCTTAAAAAATGATAATACAATCCAGGTAACAATAGAAAAGGCCACCATAGCAAACGTTTTAAAAATTCTAATGTTATGACATTCAGTAAACTTAGATAGTAACATTCCCAAGAGAGAGGATCAAAATCTTACTTTAAGAAATTTTTAATAATTCTAAAATCCTTTGCATGGTTGCAGGGAAATAGGACCCACAAATAACACCTAATTCTAATAATAACTAATAATAGGTTGAGGTGAATAACTACTAGTAGTAACAAAGTACTGGGTGTAGATTTATTCTAAGAGCAAAGTGAGTTCTTCAAGGTTTGACCATGCAATACAGCAGCAATTTTGCTTGCAAGTAATTTAAGGTAGGAGTGCTCTCACCTTTCTCTGATCATAGATTTTAATCCAGCTCAATGGAACATGTGGGATTCTCTGAAGACCTATCCTGATATGACTTCGGCTGTTAAAACTTAAATCTCAAACTTTGATAATATATGGAGTGCCAAAAATGGATGAGTCTTAATTAAAATTCCTAAGATGGCTTGGAAATTTGGACATTATTATCTGAAATTCAATATCTGGTTCACTGTTTATCTTTTAACAGAGCTGACTGTCATCACCTAGTATGTCTTTGGTCACTACCTGGTATGTTTGTGTCATCACCTGGTGAATATGATTCATCACCTGATATATATGTGTCATCATCTCTCATTCTTGTGTCATCACCTTGTATATATATGCCGTCACCTTATACAGATGTGCCTATATTATCCCTATTATCCCGAACTCACCAAACGGCTGATCTATCTGGTATAAATTTGTCATCACCTAGTATATATGTGTTAGGTATATGTGAACCAATGGACAGTGATGAATGCCAACACAAGAATGACTGGGAAGTGGACTGTAGTGTTCCCGAGTTTATATGTGATGAACTGAACAAAACTGAAGGTGAGCTTTTGTGAAGCACAACACTAATGGTTTTTGTCACTTAAACCACACTTTTGGTCTCGCACATAGTCTGACAATTTTAAAGTTGATTTTTTAAAGAAGTATGTTTTGTAAGACTTCATTTTAACGATTTAATACATAAAGCACATTAGTACAAAAATATATGAAAATTATATTCATTTCACAAAACAAATGTTTGAAACTTGATATTGACTTTGAAACATCTTAATATTTGGAAAAAAGTTGCTTTTATCATTAATGAGTAATTTTACAATCACCGATTGTATTAAGCAATGTGCTGCAAGTGATTAAGTTGTACAAGTATCCTGAGAGGAAAATGTCCAAATTTAAGACGGAGCATCACAACGCTTCATTGGTGAACAAGCTTCTTGGGGTGTCCTGTATAACTGAAGCACAATTTTTCTTTATCCAACAATCCAAAACATTTTGTAAATAAACAGCATGTGACCCACATTCATTTTAAATCATTTCCATATTGCTGTATCTGAACTGAGATATCATGCAAATCCTCTATCCAAAGTGAATCAGTGAATGAAATCTGTTTTCCTTAAAGCAATAACCTCAGACTTGCTACATAGACTTAAAATTGAGATCCTGACCTTTCATTACTCTCTGGTTTGTTGTGCCCCTGAGTTCTCAGATAGCTTTGCTACCTAGTCCAGTAAGACTGAAAATAATTTTAGACAATACAATAAAACATTATTTCATGCTAAATCAATTTTGGGAACAATATTTAAGGATGTTGTATTTTCTGAGAAATTAGTACAGAATTATGTTTTGTCATTTGATAGTGCAATAATTTCTATGTCAAGATTTATAATAACATTTTGACATATAATTTAAAAGTTAAGAAAATGTACAAAGAACACAATAAAATGCAATGAAAAATAGCAAAAAGTGAAATACCTTAACTTTTCACATCAATGTGCACAGTTTGTTTTTCCAAATCCTTTCAACCTATAATCACTGCAAAGCTGTAAGTTTGACACCATAAATGCTAAGGACGAATGCACCAGCAGAATACAAAAGATTTAATTAAATCAATGGAACATTTTCAGAATCAACACTTTTTTCAATGTTCAGTTCACCACATTGAGTATAATTAGAGATTTAGGCCACGTATATGTAAACATTGGTTTTTACATGGCCTCGTTTGTGGTTTAAGCCAGAGAAATCAAGAAAAAGTGTGGGTTAGTAAATCAGAAAATTATACATAATAACGTGAAAAGTTTGATTCTTTTTACTCTAGGCATTTAGACTACACTTACGTGGTAGACACGTCCTGATATGTTTTAATTATTTTAAGTCAAAAGTTAATCTTATTGTTGCTTTGTAAAAACTTCACAGGTTATACCAAGTAGGGTGATTGAATTCAGTGCCTGGTGTAAAAAAACCTCTATCCAAGTAAAGCAACATCAAACTGTTCCATGCAAAGTTGGGGTCTCCATTTAAACCACAGAACAATAGATAGGTTAACAGGGTAAATGTTTGCTCTTAAATTATACTGGAATGACTTGACTGGAATGACATTAAAGAACCATACTCATAAACAAGTACATACTCGTATATAAGTAAGTGTTTATAAGTACTCTGCTTCTATTTCTCCTGGTTGCTGATGAGGTGGCATGTTTTTGCAAGTACTAGCATGGCCGTTCTTCTGTTTGTGTTTCTGGGCTCTTGCAGGAGGACACTTGGGGTGTGGTTAACTTGGTATGGTGAGATGTGCATGGGCGGGATTTCCGGGAGACTGGGGTGTTCTTTCATGGCTTTGACCCAATGTTGTAGGATGGGATGCCTTCAAACATGAAATAGGCATGGAGGTTAAGGGTGTCAGAAGCAGTTTTGAAGGCATACTGTGGGAGTGTATCATTTGTGGTAAATACATTACTTTCATTCATGTGCTTCTTGTTGCATTTTTCAGCACTGGGCTTTGGTCCTGTTTTTCTTTGCATAGCATACAAGCATACAATAACAATACTACTGCTAAATGTATCCACAAGTCATTTTTATATCTTTAGATGTTCAGACCATCAGGTTACAGCTAAGTCCCACGCCAGTTCCACCAAAAGAGACCACCTACATCTGTCAGGGTATGGAGCTCCCTTCTAATGACACCTATCACATGATTGCTTCAGAACCACTCATTGCCAACGAGAATGTGATGCACCATATCGTTGTTTTTAAATGTCCAAACGACAAGAGTAAGTCCTACAATATATAATTATAGTGAA
The DNA here is from genome assembly GCA_964017235.1 of Sabellastarte sp. h YS-2021. Taxonomy (NCBI): domain Eukaryota; kingdom Metazoa; phylum Annelida; class Polychaeta; order Sabellida; family Sabellidae; genus Sabellastarte; species Sabellastarte sp. h YS-2021. Next base: position 68,081,289 of record OZ024936.1, read on the forward strand.
TCTTTCAAAAACTTTCATATTCCAACTTATGCATGTAGGTTGTATCTTACTATCAGGTGAAATATATATGCCTATGTCTTGTAATGAATTCTATTTTTAAATTATTTTATGGCATGGAAAGCCTTTTTGCTAATTACTGTGTTTGCAACACAATTTTTAAATAAATGAATAACAACTTTTAATTTTTTTATTTAAGATAAATTTGAATTTGTACATTTTGAAACCATAATTGTAAAATTGTAATGCACAAATTTCACTGAAGTCACAATATTGTTTATTTGTGTATATGTAGATTCTATTGTCCTTTCATGGTTAGGAAGTAAGTTCTTTTCTGGGTTTATGAAATGGAAGAGCCATCCTGGTATAAAACAGAAAGAAAATAATATTTGGGAGTGTACACTTAATTTCATCAGTTCGACTATTAGGACAATAATTGTATCCACCAGATAGCATCCGGTGGATACTATGAATTACGCATGAGTACGCTGCCGCCGCCACCGCCGCAGTGTGTAGAGTTTTCTCGTTACCCCTCTAGAGGCCACGGTATAACAGGTAGACTTCTCAAATTTGCAGGATATATTGATAACCATAAAATCTTGCCTGGGAATATTTTGGCCTCATTTTGAAAAATAAGTTGGCCGCCACAGGCGTTTTTTGACTTTCAGCAAGGAGTTTTGTTGGCCCTCTAGAACAAAGGGTATTATAGGTAGAGATCTCAAATTTGCAGGATAGGTTCATCATTATAAAATATTGACTGAAAATATTTTTGGTCTCATTTTGAAAAACAAGATGGCCACCACGGGCGTTTCTTTTTAGCAATGGAAAGTGCTTATATCTCCCTTGTTATTGGTCCTAGAGGTTTGCAGTGTGAAACCAACCTATGGGAAATCTTGGGCTGGGAATCTTTTGGTGTATTCAGATTTGACCTTGGTTCCCTCCTTCAAGGTCAAACGAGGATATCCAAACTTAAAGTGCTTATAACTCGCTTATTATTGGTCCTAGAAGTTTGCGATGGTATACCAACCTACAGGAAATCATTGGCTCGGAATCTTCTGATGCGGTCAGATTTGACCTTGGATCCCTCCTTCAAGGTCAAACGAGGATAACCAAACTTAAAAGTGCTTATAACTAAATTATTATTGGTCCTAGAGGTTTGGGATGGTAAAGCAACCTATAGGAAATCATAGGCTGGGAATCTTTTGGTGTGGTCGGATTTGACCTTGGGCCCCTCCTTCAATGTCAAACGAGGATAGCCAAACTTAAAAGTGCTTATAACTCGCTTATTATTGGTCCTAGACATTTGGGATGGTAAACCAACCTATAGGAAATCATGGGCTGGGAATCTCGTTGTGTGGTCGGATTTGACCTTAGACCCTCCTTCAATGTGAAACGAGGATAGCCAAACTTAAAGTGCTTATAACTCGCTTATTATTGGTCCTAGAGGTTTGCAATGTGAAACCAACCTATCGGAAGTCATGGGCTGCGAATTGTCAGATTTGACCTTGGGCCCCTACTTTAAGGTCAATTGAGGGTACCCAAATTTAAAAGTGTTTTCACCTAGCTTATTATTGAAAAATGCTGTTTATCTTCTAAACTATGTTAGTTGGCCTTTTCCGGTGGATACATCTTGCATCTGGCCACAGACGCGTCCTCGGTCTAGTTGATTTTATAATACAAATTATACTGTTTTAATGTTCTTACTTATACTCTATATGAGTGGCAATCACTTAGGTTTGTTGAACGCCCATTCATTATTTGTATTACTAGTTGATGAGGCTAAAGCCATATACTCTGATGCAGCAGAATGTGACATGGCTCCATTCCCCTGTGTTCAGATTATAGCCACGTGGGCTGTGGGAGTGAGTGGCAGTTGTCTTCTGCCAGACTATGGAGTACCAATTGGGCAGGGAGGGGCTCAGTACGTCATTTTACAGGTAGAATGTACTCCTGGTTAACTTAGTGTATCTAGTTTATTGATATCCAAGTTCCTCTTTGTGCCACTTTCATAAGTTTTGTCTCCCAGCTGCCCTAATAATGTAGTCCATAGTGTAACTGCACTTTTTCTACCACTTACTTTTCAGTTTTCAATATCGCGGGCATGATCACAGCAATTGTAGATGTTTGTTCCATTTTTAAACTAACCTTTGTTAGTAAGCTTTTCTGTCTTGAGTTGTTGTGACCCATCGTTTTAGTTATAAGTCACTTACACGAATCTTCAGGTTGCTACAACTTGTCCTTATGGTGCTACGACTAATATTTTGGCTACTACAACTTGTACACTTTGAAGATGGCACTGAGTATTGTTGTTACATGAGAAGAATAGTTGTGGAAGTGTTGTTGATTAATTATCTATGCTTCCAAGAGTGATTGGGTCTTGGTGAATTTACCTTGATGAATCTTAACAATCTGGATGTTTATTTTTGGTTATACATCTTTTCACTTTTGGCAAATATAACAAGATCAGTTGTAGCACCCCTCTGAGTTATAAATCAGGAAGGTGGTCCCAGTAGAAATTTTTGGGTTTTGCAAATGTTTGATAGGAAATGTTTGGCAAAGTTTTAAAAATGATGGGTACGAAAATCATTACTATAGAATGTTTTAAAAATGTTTTATGTATATCATTTATTAAATGTTTAATGACAAATGTTAGAAAACGTTACAAATAAACATAATAATATTTGAATAATAATGGGGTCAGAGGTCAAATTCAATATCTTAATAAGGCTGCTTACCAATGAAAATATTATTTTTATGTCTAAAATTGCAAGATAGTGGCTAAAAAATTGTGCCCCCATTCAATTCTTAATTTTAGGGATTGCATGTGGGGCAATTTTTCACTAAATAATCTAAAATCCACTATTATTACTCACCGCCATCTTTGTTTGGACATGTTTGCAGGTGAAGGTTTAATAAGCATTATGAAGATATGGGTTTAAAAATTTTTTTGATAAAATATTTTTAAAACATTTGATCAACAATGTTGTTTAGACACTTTATGTGTACTGTTTATCAACCATTTCATAATGAATGTTTGAAAAAAAATTCCAGCATAACCTTATTTTCTTCAGATATTTTATGAATGTTTAAAAAACGTTTCCAGTCAAACCTAGCTTCTTCAGTTATTTTATAAACGTTTATTAAACGTTTTTAGTAAAAAACATTTGTATATAGAATGTTTATAAAACGTTTTTTTAAACATTAGAGTGTAAATATTTACTTAGAAACTTTTAGAAAACCACAAGATATGGTTTAAATAGGTTTTAAACACGTTTTGTAAACGTTTAAACCATTTTAAAACGTTTCTAATGTTTACTGGGGTATGATATGTCTTCAAAGTGAAACGAATGTATAAAGATTATTAAACAGCCTCTTTGTGTTCATCTCATCTTGTTGAGGTCCTAAGTGGCCCAGTGTTAGCAAGTTTGGCATCTAATCACAGGCCGTCACCTCAATGTGGGTTTGACTTCCACGAGTGGCACTGAGGTGGACCTGTCCCTATATGGCCCTGGCTATTGAACAGGACGTAAAACCCCAACTTTGAACTTTGATCACCTCAACTTTTAATCCAGATCATGACAACACATGGTAAATAGAGATGACCTGTTCCAATATGGCCATGAGTACTAAAAGGGTTGTAAAGATCGGACCTTTGCTCTGTCATATAATCTTGTTCTCTCTGATACTGCAGAAATACAACATATACATGTGTATCTGTTGTGGCACATGGCCTAGTATAATCGAATGTGCAGCCACCCCGGCTCAATGATACAAACATATATTTACAAGCAATTCAGGGTGCTAATTCGTAGTAAAAATCCTAGTATTATCCCTTAAAAAGTTCTTAAAATGGGTCATTAACACAATATTTTTTTCTGTATAGTTCATTCATATATTTGGCTTGTGTCGCAAAAAAAACTTTGAATTTGTGCCAGGATCTTAATACAAGTCATAATGTTCTAACATCAAATGTTTTGATTTTGGATGTTTTATTGCAGGTTCACTGGAACAACCCAGAGCTGAAGGATGACTACTTAGATTCTTCTGGTGTGATTTTTCATTATACATCACACTTAAGGTGAGCGTAAAATTGATGTATGATTACTTAAAGATGTAGAGAATTACCAAACAGATTAGATCACAATAAGATTGGTGCATATATAGAAACATTTATACAGCAAAAAATGATAAAAATTCATTAATTTGCTGCAATCCAAAAAGGAACATAACCCAGGGAGTGTCCACTTGAGAGAGATGACTATGGTGGTGAGTATGCCAGTCTGAACAGGTATGTCTTCAGTTGGCTTTGTAACTGGCAGTTGGAGGATACCTAAGGTACTAAATGTATACTTGGTTGTGAGGTGATAAGTGGAGGAAGGTAAGATCTGAGCCTGTAAACCAAAGGTCAGAGTTAAAGGTCAAATGAAGGTCAAGCTGGGATTGTAAGATTGAACACAAGAAAACACACATTGGGAAATTTTATTTACATGTTAGTATAGTCAAGTAGATAAAATATTTAAAATTTACGAAAATTTTAAAACACCATACCCCACAACGGGGATACCATAGCGGTCGGTATTATAACACACCTATATATAAAGAGACTACCCAAGAGTAAATTTTACAGTAGCAAATGAAACATTAAGATACACTTGTACATTGTGTTAGTAAGCAAGTTAGCAATGTCTGAGTCCTTGAAAAAATAAGAAGGGGGGGGGGGGGGGGTAAGCCCCAGCTGTAAGATCTGATAAACCCAGAGGGGGGAAACCAAACTTTGTGAATTAACCCAATACTCCTAATTCCACAGACAAAGGCACGCCCTACCCTGGGTCAAGTGGTAGGGGTAGAAAAAGGAGATTGAAACAAAAGGTCAAAATAGAGAGGGGGAACCTGGGTCAGCCGGGCCCTTCCTAAAGTCTAAAACTGACAGTATCCATATCAATCCGAGGAGAACTCCCAGGGAGTGAACGGCTACCCTCGGGTCCAGATACTGAACAAAGTAAAGGAACCCGAAAGCTGTGAATTCAGATCATTTAACAGTTGAGGTCATAAGCCTGAAGGTCAGGTCTGTGTGTACCAGAGGAGGGTGGAGGGCTAAAATGGCTGCCAGTTTAAAAGTGACCCTTCCACAGGGATGGAAGGGTGAGAATAAGTAGCCTTGGTTGTGATTGGATGTGCCTAATGACCCGTGAAACTTAGGCCAAGCAAAGTTATAAGATTAAGGTAGCCACCAACTGCCGAAGCAGGCCCCTAACAGGTCTTGCTATTAAATATGGTCTCTTGGGATCTTACAGTTATTGAAAGCCTGTTTCATTCAGCTGGTGTGGCTGTAACAAAACCATGCCTATTTCCTTTTTTGGATGGAATATTGAGCAGCAGTGGTGAGACTGTAGATGCTTCCTAAAGGATACTACCGAGGGACTGGCTTTTATGTGGAAAATAAGAGTGTTCCAGAAGGTTGGTGCATAATGAGTGAAGGAGTTGGAAAAATGGGGACCTGAAGGAGCTTAAAATATTGAATACATTGATCGGGTATTTCTAAATGAAGTGTATGGATAGAGTTTTTCACCAAAGTATAATGGTTGGCAATGTTTTATTATTTTAAAGTTGATCATATTCAATGGTAGCAAATGACTGAATGTTTACTACTTTTAATGGGGAGCTAATGGATATCTTTTTTGGGGTGGTGGAGGGGAATCATAGACAATTCGACCCTTTACCAAATCAGCCCCTGTCAAATCGCCCCCCCCCCTCCCCAGAAAAAAGTATCCTAGTCAAATCAGCCCCCTTGGAAATAACACCCTGGTCAAATCGGTCCCTGGAAATATTAATCTGGTCAAATTGAACCCTAGATGTTAAATGCCTATAAATATTAGATGCCTACTACAGGAATAACAATGCCATTCCAAAATTTATTCTCTATCACCCTATAATTTTGTTTACATTAACACAAGCTAAGTGCCGATTTGTCCAGCTCCCGTGGAGGGATACAATATAATACAATGATCTTAGCTAATAAACATCCGCTGATTATCCCTACAAACTAACACTAAATATGTCTATACTATTGTAGAGACAATGATGGTGGCACTATAACTGTTGGTCCAACATATCTGGAGCTTCATCCGGGGTATTCAGAGCTCAAGCAGGAAGGCATATGCCCTGCAACATGCACTGAACACCTCTTCAAAGAAAATATATACGTGGCTGAAATTCAACCACACATGCACTACCGAGGTTCGTGGTGAGATTGGAAAAGCTTGATATTTCTGTAAGAACTGAAAGTGAACTGTCAAGTAAATTTATCAGTTAAAGGTGTATATTTTACCAAGTGTTATCTGTGATCTGATGTTACAAAGATAAAATGATTCACTATTTGTAAAAAAAAGTATTCTATTATCAGTCATCTTGATAAAATGAAAATAAAATATTTCAGATTAAAGGCTATATATATCAAACTAATCCAATATTTCAGATACATATGCTCATAAAATTGATTAAAAGTTTAAAGATCCGACAAGACATAGGATGTTCTAGCCATTTTAATCGAAGACTTCTGCCACAAAAATCTACCAGTTCAATATAAGTTGGAGGTTTCTTAGGAATAAAATATTGTATTGTGTCACATTGCTTTAACATTAGGTTAATAATTCAATTTTAGGTCGCAAAATGGTCGTTGAACTTTGGAGAGATAGAGAATTAAATACTACATTGCTTGATGAGACAGATTACAATTATGATAATCCACATACTTATAGGTAAGGAATTTTAAAATATATTTTAAGTTACTACAGATGGCCATATGCAGTAAATAAAAACTCCATATATACAGATATACAGGTTTTGTTCCTACTTCATTCATTTCCTAATTCATTTCAGCTCAAATATCAGCTGAATTTCAGTCTTTACACAAAATGGCTGAAAAATATTTGTCATTACATGTTATTAGTCACATTATTCATTGCACATAATGATTAAGAAATTAAGTCATTAAAATTGAGATAATTACAAAATCTACATGAACATATTATATCAAAATATATTTGTGTATTTGTAGCTTTCATCCTCCCATTGAGATATATCCCGGGGATGAAATAACTGTGTCGTGTACTTTTGAAACTAAATCCTTGGATTCTTATCTGTTCTTTGGTAAGTTGTTCCTATATATACTTTATGTTTTCATATGAGGGACCTGAGAATTAATTCTTGTGCAAGCAAAACTTGTCAAAATAACCCTTACTTTCTCATTGTCATTAGATTGGATTATTGTAGGTAACAAAAAAAGCTAAAACCTCTTCACTACGACAGTGTAAGTTTCTTCTGGTAGCCATAGGTTTATGACATGACTTTCTTTCTGTACACTGAAAATTACTCCCAAAACCCAAATCAATTAATAAACTTGTGCCACAGGTTTAGTGTTTGGTATTAGTGTTGCTATCAACACATTCTATCGGTCATATCACAACAGGTAGTTAAGGGGGTGGAGGGAAGCAAGATTCCACAGTGAAAACCACCAGACAACAGGAAACAACTTTCAACTTTGCCAGGCTGAACATGGTAATGGAACCCATATTCTTAGATCTTGGAAGCAAGTCAGTTACCAGCTATGATCTTTATACCCCTATGTGCTGCAGACAACATTAGCTAAAGTTCATAGTCTTGTAAATACATGTAGTAGATTTTACAATAGTAAAAATGTCAGAAGCTAATCTGCACTTAAGGTATACACACCGAACTAATTTGATACAAAACTTTCAGGTATGTGCTTTTCAAGCTGATGAAATAGTTGGTCCAGATATAAAATGTTTTTGTTAATTTAACTGGAGGTGGATGATATCTAATGACAATATCTCTCTGTTCTTACAAAATCTGCAAGAAACTTATTCAAAGTAATCATGTTGCATATCTAGTCAAATTGTATTGTCGTTTATTTATTTATTGGGGGTTTTACGTCACTTTTAACACTGTACAGGTCATATCACCACGAGTAGTTTTGTGGGCAGAGGAAACCAGTACATACAGTTGGTCAAGGTTCTTTACTGTAAACTGGCGGCCATCAGTAAACCACTACTGACTTTCCCACATAAGGTTCGGGGTTTGAACTGCCTACTCCAGAGGTGGGAAGTGAGTGTATTACCACTGCCCCACTGTGGCTCTTTTGTATTGTTGTTTGAATGTAAAGGCAAGATGTTTCATTACTATTCCAACTTTATTGTCTTGTGGTATCTTATCATCGAATGATCACCATTGCTGAATAAGTCCCTTAAGGCATGCAAAGGGTTAAGTATTATAGGATCATTTTTCTTTCAAATGGCGATGACTTATTCAGTGTGAATTTCCTACTTGTAACATAGTATGTTATAGAAAAAAAATGACTAAATAAAATTGAACAACAAACTTTCTGTTTTATTTAGCATGTATTATTTGGAAGAGAAAATGTTATATTTTATGAGAAACTTCTTGTCTTATAAAAGTTTCAAAGTTGGGGATTAAAGTCCCATTCAACAACCAGTGTCATATTGTGACAGGTCCACAGCATTGCCATTTGTGGCAGTTGAACCCACACCGAGGTGACTACATGTGATCAGACTAAGTCCAAGTTGGGTGTTTTACATCCCGTTCAACAGTCCATATTGGGACAGGTCCTCAGAATTGACACTTGTGGGACTCGAACCCACACCGAGGTGACACCCTGTGATTAGATGCAAAAATTGCTAATCAATAGGCCACTGAGGACCTCTCTTGTCTTATGAAGGGCATCCGACCGAATCAGGTTATATGAAAAAAAAATTGTAATTATATAGAATCAAGATTTACTGTTATAATTTATGCTGCTTTTTGTATTTGCATGATAAACAGTTTTGTAATGTATTGTAATAGTATATATTAAAAAGAAAATAATAAAAAAGATTGGAGGTTATGTATATTTTTCAGGGGATGCTACTTCTGATGAAATGTGTTCTGCTATTGTAACCTACTACCCAGAACAGAATGGAGCTAACTACTGCAGTATGATTGAAAATGTAAGTGACAATAAAGTAATAATTAGAGTCATATGATATATGCTGGTGATTGATAATACAACAATAATAAACAAAGTAATGAAACAAATCTGACCTGCCCACAGTATAATCCATTTAACAGTCAAAGCAAATTTTGTCCACTCTTTTCAGTGATATATTCCCTGCTCACCAACACAAAAAATGTCTGTGTCCAAATGTTCACACTGCATTTGCAAAAATCTGCTGTTTGCTACCAGGTGTGATCAATATTTAAAAAGAAATACATGGAAGCTTCTAGGGACTCAAGAATAAATTCCCCAATCAATAAATATTGCATTCTAAATACTGATATACTGCAATGGTTTTAGAATCTATAAATAGACCATCAGTGCAGTCACAGAAAAAAACAAGGCCAAAAGGTGTTTTGGTCCCCTAGTGCGAGTGCAAAGCCATCAGAGACACGAGAAGTGCACTAGAATTTACAAAAGTTTCATGACAGAAAGAAATTCCAACGTAGATACATCCCACAGCTGGTCCCGAACTGAGACGGTCACTGATGCAAGTACTAACATAGCCCATTGCCACTTAACTTCAGTGAGCAGACAAATAGTCATCACTCTGTGCCACAATTCATAAAAGTCTGATGCAAGAGGGACATATGTATGGGAAAAAGCCAATAGGATGTGTGTCCTTTTAGCTATTGGAGAGGAAGAGAGGGAAATTTAGAATCCACAGGTGTTGTCAATTTCATCAAAGTGCGGAGACAAAAAATAGTCACTGCTTCCAAAAAAGTCACTGCTTGCAAAGTACCCTTCTATGTGACAGACTTGCCAAGGAAAAATTGCAATATTGTTTTTTCAAGAAAACATCCAAACAGATATGAAGATGGAAGATTATTTCTGATTTTCTGAATGCAGTTTATATGCTGACATTGCCATGGATATTATAATCCGTAGAGAGACAATGTTGTATTACTTTGTTTCTCTTGACACAGAGAATTGTCACTTTTTAAACTCACTGAAGTGACATTTGAACAATATAAATCAACTTTTGATGAATCCATTTTAAGTTAAATTATTGAATTTATAAGTCAATTTATCCATTTGAAATATTAATTAATTAATATTTTTTATTTATTACTTGTGCATACATTTATTTATTTGGGGATTTACGTCGCTTTCAACACTGTACAGGTCATATCACGACGGGTAGTTGGAAGGGCAGAGGAAACCAGTACATATAGTTCGCTAGGGTTGTGTACTGTAAACTGCCGACCAACCGCAAGCAACTACCAGCTTTCCCACTTAAGGCCATGACGGGGATTGAACCCCAGCCGCAGAGGTGGGAGGCGAGAGTGTTACCACTCTGCCACCATGGCCCCTACTCGTGCATAGAAATGGGTTAATAACAAAAAGAACAAACAAACAAAAACACATAGTAATACAGATGAATAAAGGAACAAATTATAGATAAAAATGCACAAGAATGTTGGAGTATAAACTAGATGATCCATCACTTCCTCAGACATTTACACCTCAAAGTTTAAAAAGATGTTACTTTTTTACTACTGAGATCCCAGAAAAGACTGCCATATAGGGTCACACAAAACGTCTTAAATAAGTGATATTTCACATTCACAGAGGCTTTTCTGAACATTACATTTAACCCATTGAAACTGGTGATAAATTTATTTATGACCAAATCATACAATTTATTAGGATTAGGTCCTCTTACATTACCCAAATGAAAAACAAAATCTGATTAGTATAGAGTATAGGACCTAGGACAGAGCCCTGCTCCTATGTGGAGTACCGCAGGGCTCTGTCCTAGGTCCTATACTCTTTTCCTTATATACTACTCCCCTCAGCAAAGTCATTCGAAATCATCCCGGCATAGGTTTTCACTTTTATGCAGATGATACACAGGTATATGTTCATCTCACACATAAGAATGTGTCTCATGCCTTTGACAGGTTGGAAAGGTGCCTGGAGGATGTCAAAAAGTGGTTATCTGCAAATAAGTTGAAGCTCAACCCTGATAAAACCGAATTCATTGTTTTTGGTTCAAAAATTCACTGTGAAAAACTCAACAAATCCTTTCCAGTCAACATTCTTGGTAATTTCCTCTCGCCTGTCGGAGTAGTCAGGAACCTTGGTGTATGGTTTGATAGTGATTTTTCCTTCTCGAGGCATGTCCAAAATATCTGCAAGTCTTGTTTTGCTCAAATCAGGGATCTTAGGCATCTCAGAGGTTACCTCACACATCATGCTGCCCTTATGGCTGCGAATGCTCTGGTTGGAAGTCGACTTGACTACTGTAATTCCTTGTTTAGAAGTCTCTCAGCTCTTGATCTTCGTAAGCTGCAGTGTGTTCAAAATAGTCTGGCTAGAATTGTCACCAACACCACCAAGTACTCACACATCACTCCTGTTAGGAAGATTCTACATTGGTTGCCTATTGAACAACACTCCATATTTAAGACTGCCTTACTGGTGTACAAGTTCCTAAATTGTGGTCAACCAAGATATTTTGCACCTTTTCTTAAACCCAGACAAAGTGTCTACAACACACACAAAAGCCAAGCTGATGGTGTGTTTCTTGAGATCCCCCACTTCGCCACCTCACTATATAAGTCTTCTAAGCATTTCGGCCTCAGCTTTGCTTATGACGCTCCAAAGATTTGGAATGATTTGCCTGATGATGTTCGGCCACTTCTCTCCACTCATTCAAGAAGGAAGCTCAAAGCCTATCTCTTCGCACAAGCATATCCGGCCTGACTTTTGCTTTCCCTCATTTCTCTCCGTGGCGCTGACCCTTGCTATGTCTCAGGTTTATGATTACAATTTTTTACTTCTGTTTGGTGCGCCTAGAGTCTGTCTGTCCAATCTATATTGGTATGTTATTTTCATAGTAAATTGGGGAGTTCTCATGGCTTTATGTGTTGGAGATATCAGTTTTTTAAAATTAGAATTTTGGGTCACGTGACCCAAGTTAGAAAATATTTTATTTTTCAAGTTGTTTTTTTACTCACTGTTGGCCTGGCAGAGCCATAGTGGGTTAAAAATCACTCAAAGTCACTCTATCTTACACCATTTCGAGATATCGGCCATTTTCTAAAAAATCGCTTTTTGGGCGGGTGTGACCCAAGGATGCCGTATATGAAAAAAGTGATTTTTCACAATCTAATCTAATCTAATCTAATCTACTGCTTTGCAGGTGCAATATCTTCCCCACAAAGGGGAACTCAGTGCGCTGACTTAACAAAATCATTATCATAAAGAAAGTAAGGGGTGTTCAAGGTCAGTAATCCGGGGTTGTGGGTGTCCAAGAGGGAAGGAAACTAAGTTGGGAAACTGGAATTAAAGAGGTGGGTTTTGAGGTGTTTCCTGAAAGATGCGACAGAGGGGCTATTTCTTATTTGCAAGGGGAAGGAGTTCCAAAGAACCGGGGCATAGTGACTGAAAGAATGGGAGAAAAGTTTGACTGATTTATGAGCCTTACGGTCAAAAGTGGGGGTGTGAAGGAACTTGAGTTTTGGGGTACTTCGCCTTGTATTCCTGGAAGAGGTGTAGGGATGAATTAATTCTCTTAGGTAAACTGGTTGACCCTGGTTGAGAATTTTGTATGTAATGAGACCAATTTTGAATTGTATCCTATATTTGATAGGGAGCCAATGGAGTTTTTTTCAGTTGAGGGGTAATGTGAGAGTAATTTGAGGACCGGGTGACAACCCTACAGAGTGAGTTTTGGACTAACTGCAATCATCTTAACTCAAAATCTGTAAGCGATAAGAATAAGGAATTGCAGTAGTCCAGCCTGCTGCTCACCAGAGCATTTGCTAAAAGAACTTATGTGTTAAAGTCTAGAAGGGGACGAATTCTATAGAGGTCTCTCGCATGAACTCTGGTGGACTTTATGACCTGTGACACATGGTCTGAGAATGAGAAATTGGAGTCAAACACCACTCCGAGGTTCCTAACACTTTGTGCTGGTGAGACCTGATTGCTGAGAATATTGATAGAAAAGTAAGGAAGGAGTTGTTTACGGTTATTTTTGGAGCCTATCAGAATAAACTCAGTTTTCTCAGGATTGAGTTTTAATTTGTTTGCAGACATGAAATTTTGAATGTCGCTTAGGCAGTTTTTTAGTTTTTGTATGGAGCGAGAGAAATTTGTTGGTGTTAGTGTTATGTATAGCTGAGTGTCGTCGGCATAGAAATGGTGGTTTATACTACTGTGAGACTGAATAATTGAGCTAATTGGGTTAGTGTAGAGGGAAAAAAATAATTGGACCAAGGATGGAGCCCTGGGGGATCCCGTACTGGAGCGCAGCAGGATGAGACAGTGTGTTACCTACCTTGACCGAGTGTGTCCTTCCTGACAGGTATGATTTGAACCAGCCAAGTGCTAGTTCATTGATTCCATAGTAAACTTTAGGTCTGTCCAGGAGAATGGTGTGATCAATGGTATCAAATGCGGCTGATAGATCCAAAAGGGTAAGGGCTGTAACAGACCCTTTGGCCATATTGAGGAGAATGTCATTGTGAATATTAAGGAGAGCAATTTCAGTTGAATGGTGTTTTCTATATGCCAATTGGAAGGCAGTCATAAGGCCAGCTTCGTCGAGGTGAGTTTGTAGCTAGACTGCCACTACCTTTTCAAGTATCTTTGAAATGAAGTTCAGATTGGAGACAGGCCTATAGTTTTTACAGATTTCTTTGCCTAAGGATGATTTTTTGAGGATGGGGGTAACATGGGCCTACTTGAAGAAATTAGGACACTTCCCTTGTTCAAGGGAAGCATTAATTATTGAAGTAATGGGAGTGATGAGAATATCCAGATAATCAAGAACAAGAAAAGTGGGACAAGGGTCAAGGGAACATGATTTACTTGGAGATTTCATAATGATTTTGGTTACTTGATCCTTGGTTACAATAGAGAAGGTGGAAAACACTGGGGGAGGAGAGTCTGGGGTGATATGTTGTGACTTCAGGGAAGTAGGAAAAGTTTAACGTATTTTTTCAATTTTTTCTGTGAAGAACTCCACAAATTTGTCAGCCAGGAGCTGAGGGGGATTTATCGATGGAAGCATCTTGGCTGGGAGTCTGTGTAACACATCACCAAGGACTCGCCATAATTTTGGGGGATCATGATGGTTATCCTGAATTTTTGTTTTAAGAAATTCGGATTTGTCCTGCATGCAGATTCTGTTGTATTAGTGGACTTTTTGCATGTATTGAGATCTACTGAAGTGAGATTTATTTCTATGCCAAATCCTTTCGAACAGACGCTTGGTCTCTTTTGCCGCAATTACAGCTTCATTAACCCATCCTGGGATGTACTTCACCTTGGTATGTTTGGTATGAAGTGGTGCATGTTTGTCAATAAGGGTGGTCAAGGTGGAGTGATATTGTTCGTAGAGAGTATCAGCATCTTTGGATGGGTTGTTGATTAGATCAGAAGCTATGAGATCTGTTTTCATTTTCTCCTTATTGATTTGATGATATTTATGAAAGGAAACAGTAGCATTGTTTTGGGATCTAGGAGTTGGGAAATGTAGTGTACAAGTAATTGAAAAATGATCAGAAAAAGCATCAGTAGTATGGACATTTGAAATGTGGTCGTTGTTGGATTTGGTTAAGAGGAGGTCAAGAGTGTGTCTGTAGATATGAGTGGGGAAGTTTAATATGAGTGGGGAAGTTTAATATGATGCAAAGAAAATATTCCAAAGCCCAAGAGGGATAAAAATGCACTCAAAATTTTAGCATTTTTTCCTGGTGTCTACGTCTTAACCCTTTGCTGCTACTTTTAGATGTGAAGCCAAGGTTAGTTTGTGTGTGTATTTGTGTATTTATTTTTATACTCAGCGCAATATCTCCATTTATTACAGGACTCAAAGTGCTATTTAACCAATCCAACTGCACAGGTACAGTCCCAACTCACAAGTAACTGACATTCCCCTAGCTGAAAGATAGAGGCTCAAGAATGACCATTTATCAATGCCCTTGAGGTTCTTTAACCTGCCACTGGGGATAAGACCCAATGACAGAGGACTGCCATTGTAAGTGGTCATCCGAGTTTAATAACACTAAGCCATTTTAAGTGGTCATCTTAGTTTAATAACATTAAGTCTACCTTAGGAGATAATCAAACCTACAACTGGAGATAACTGAACATCTTGAGACAGAACATCTTTGAAGATGCATTAGAGAGAGCAACTATTCACTAAATGCGAAATACCAAAGTTAATCAGGGATTTCGCAAAATGTCTGGAATTTTTAGGTATCTTGCGAAACGCTTTATTACACAGTTTGCCTGTAACAAAGACAAACAACAGTAGATGGCATACCATGGGACACAACCCCCTTTTACACAGAAGATTAAGTAATTTCTTATAATGGACTTTGTTAAAGCTTTACTAGCATCTAATAACATAACATACACATCACTGTTTTTATTTCTGTAATACTGAATGACTTCATTAACAACAAAAGTACATTACATGGTTAAATGGTCTTTTTAAAATCCAAACTGTATGAATCACAGGTCTTGAAAATATTCTTACTACAATTCAGAATAATTATATCAATAAGCTTACCAGTAATGTTCCCTAGAGCAATCCCACGATAGTTGTCAGAGTTATTAAGACTTTTCTTATATTCTTAATATAACACCCAGGACTAACTTTATAATAGAAATAGTAGTATGCATTAACTTAGTATAAAACACCATTTTATTTAGGAACAATATATTTAGTGTTGAAGTGCATAAAAGTACATGAGGTAATGTACAAACAAAACAATGAGAATTTGTGATCATCTAACCTGAAAAAACATGTATTGTGTCCGCTAGCTGGGTAGGTATACCTGTGACAGGCTGGAATCCTGTTCAGGGGAGTAAAATTACTTTGAGTCACTTCATGCCAAAGAAAGCCAAAATAAGCTCTGCACATATGGATCGCTTTGCCCGTAGAATGACTTTACCTTTTTACCTTATTAAGGATAATGGATATGCTTTGTATTTAGTGTTATCTAATTGTATCTACCGGATAGCATCCGGTGGATACTATGGATATCGCTTTGTCACCGCCGCAATGTGTAGAGATTTCACCGATACCGTGCTAACAAAAAAAAAATTATAGCTAGCCTTCTCAAATTTGCAGGATATATTCATAACCATAAAATCTTGAGAATATTGGCCTCATTTTGAAAACAAGATAGCCGCCACAGGCGTTTTTTCGACTTTCAGCAAGGACTTTTGGTGGCCGTCTAGAGCAAAGGGTATCATAGGTAGAAATCTCAAATTCGCAGGGTATGTTCCTCATTACAAAATCGTGACTGGGAATATTTTTGGCCTCATTTTGAAAAACAAGATGGCTGCCACGGGCGTTTCTTTGTCCGTCATAAAAAGTGCTTATATCTCCCTTATTATTGGTCCTAGAGTTTTGGAATGGCAAACCAACCTATAGGAAATCATGGGCTGGGAATCTTTTGGTGTGGTCAGATTTGACCTTGGACCCCTCCTTCAAGGTCAAATGAGGATATCTAAACTTAAAATTGCTTATAACTCACTTATTATTGGTCGTGCAAGTTTGGGATGGTAAACCAACATATAGGAAATCATGGGCTGGGAATCTTTTGATGTGGTCAGATTTGACCTTGGACCAATCCTTCAAGGTCAAATGAGGATAGCCAAACTTAAAAGTGCTTATAACTCACTTATTATTGGTCCTAGAGGTTTGGGATGGTAAACCAACTTATAGGAAATCATGGGCTGGGATTCTTTTGGTGTGGTCATATTTGACTTTGGATCCCTCCTTCAAAGTCAAACAAGGATAGCCAAACTTAAAAGTGCTTATTCCTCACTCATTATTGGTTGTACAGGTTTGGGATGATAAACCCACTTATAGGAAATCATGGGCTGGGAATCTTTTGGTGTGGTCAGATTTGACCTTGGACCCCTCCTTCAAGGTCAATCAAGGATAAGCCAAACTTAAAAGTGCTTATAACTCGCTTATTATTGGTCCTAGAGATTTGGGATGATAAACCAACCTATAGGAAATCATGGGCTGGGAATCTTTTGGTGTGATCAGATTTGACCTTGGACCTCTCCTTGAGGGTCAAACGAGGATAGCTAAACTTAAAAGTGCTTATAACTCCTTATTTTTGGTCGTACAGGTTTGGGATGGTAAACCAACTTATAGGAAAACATAGGCTGGGAATCTTTTGGTGTGGACAGATTTGACCTTGGATCCCTTCTTCAAGGTCAAGCCAGGATAGCCAAACTAAAAAGTGCTTATAACTCGCTTATTTTTGGTCCTAGAGGTTTGAGATGGTAAACCAACCTATAGGAAATCATGGGCTAGGAATCTTTTGATGTGCTCAGATTCGACTTTGGGCCCCTCCTTCAAGGTCAAACGACAATAGCCAAACTTAAAAGTGATGATAACTGGCTTATTATTGGTCCTAGAGGTTTGCAATATGAAACCAACGTATAGGAGGTCATGGGCTGTGGTGAGTTGTCTTTTCGGTGGATACAAATTTGAATCGGTTCTCTGATGCGTAGGTCTAGTTATGTTCTTAACTTTACCAGATTACCTACTGTGGTGCCCTTGCTGTAGCAATTGACAAAGCAAAACAGTGTATTGGTGAACGATCAGAGTTTCTGTCATCACATTTTCAAGCTATTCTATCAGCACTACAGTCCAAGTGTGACCCTAAAGGAGCAGACTGCTGGTCAGGATGTGAGGATGTCATTCAAGAGGTGATTGTAAATATGTTTTTTGGCAGGATATGATCACACAATGATGAGGTTCATACTTCCCCTTCTATTGCCTCACTCATAATGAATAAACTAAAGTCTTACCTCTTTCTCTAGCATGTACACCATTGCCTGTTCATTAATCCTGCATCTCTGCTGTGTTGACCTATTTTTCTTTTTCCCCAGATTTCTTATGTTGGAATTTTTTCTTGTCTGGTGAAACTTAGTGTTTTTAATTTTAGTGTAAATTAAGTGATATAAAAGTTTTGTAGCGTGGGAATGTATTGATCAGCATGGGATACATAATGATCAAATCATATTTGACTATTAAGTTGTTCTCTGTTGAAAGATAACAGTTAACTGTCGGTGGTCAGTGGTGTATGTGGAAGAATGTAAACAGAGTGGCATGCCTTATTTTGGCCATATCTACATGCACATCATGACACAGATATATATTCAAAGCTATGTGAAAACCATTCAAAGTTCTTACCTATGGAATGTGGATGGAGCAAGTGTAAAATAGCAATTCAAATTGTAAAAGTAAGTTGTTCCATGAAAAAGTTAATATATTACAACCTGTCTTTGACTGCAAGGATTTAATAAAATAACTATTACATCTCAAGGAAGGACTTGGATTCTAACTGAGGACTCAAATAGTTTACACCAAACAAGTTTTAAACGGTACATATATCTTGAAGAAAGTAGACATGAAGTGATCAAGAATTCTATTAATATGCTTCAAATCATTTGGTGACGGATATTTATTGTAAATCTCTTTCTCAAGTTGTGTTAATATAAATTATATCCTGCAGATTAGAGACCAGCATCCATGTCTTGAAGAAGATACAGATGAAGTGATCAAGAGTGCAGTCATTTATTCAGACCAACTGCCTGATGAGTTTGTGGCCATGTTGGTATCCTGTGATGAAATGCCTGATGATAATGACTCTACCAACGATGCTAAGACTGACAATGATAACATTGTATCAAGTCTTTGCACCATAAACTCCAGTTCTACTATGACAGGAAAAGCAGCAGCTGTTTTTATGACCTTTTTGGTAGCCCAGTTACTTTGGATATAGATGTTGCCGCTGTAACTGTTTGCCTGTATTGACATTATCATAAATTAATTAACACTTTGATGAAGTTAGTTGAAACTGTCGATCCCAGTGTTTCTCGTCACAAATCCATTTTCCCCATTTCAACTTCTTATAATATACAATATTGTATCTGTAACCAATGGAAACACAACCCACCATTAATCTTTTAAACAATTAAAAAGCAATGCAACACAAACCCTGGATAATGATGCGTTGTAATGGCTGTTCTTTGTCAAGCAAAGGGTCATATTTCTTGAATTTCCTCACACTAAACAGATCAGTTACCAATATGGTGTAAATGTTTGGCCTATGTGAGTGATATATTCTGTCCTATTCGACATATGATATCTTCTCTTTCTGGACAAAATCCACAAAATATGTATTTACATTTAATTAAATGGGAATTTTTGCCGACAACTTGATCCTTACCTTGTCAGTCTGGGAAACCACAAGACAATTACTTCAGGCATTTTAGGACAACCAAACACAAACCTATCACAAGTGACTGGGTTATAATAAGTTCCAATGGAATTGTGACTTGCCGTCAATTTGACACTAGAAACACTTATGATTTGGAGTGACATTTAAAGTTATTTACATTCAGTTAAACAGCTGACGTCATATCAGGACAGATAGTCATTGAGTTACACATGCTTCCATGAGCTGGCTTTGACCCAACGCCACAGAGGTAAGAGCCAAGTAATCATTGTAATTATAATTTTTAACTCAAATTAATGTTGTTTTAAAGTTGTAGAGATCAAGAAATATTTGAAGAATATAAAAAAACAACAAATGGATCATATGTAAAATTCTTTATACAAAATCATTATAAAGAGGAAAAGTTAAAAGCATGTTAAACAAGAAAAGAACTCGACTCCCCAAAGCCTTATACATATGTATTGATAACAAATCCATTACAAAATTCCTGGATCCAGGTGTTATCCAGATCACCAATAAATCATCTGTTTGTTGTGCTATTGTTACTAAAATTTTTCCACAATTTTTCCAGTTTTTTACAAACAGACAAGCACACATATGGTTGCACACATTACATATACTTCCATAGGAAAGGCTAATGAAACACACAAATGTATGACCGTCAATGCTTTCATGTTTTGTTGTAATTCTGGCATTACTTCCCTCCTTGTTAAATGATAAAACATGGCACTTGGTACTTTTGAGAAAACAATACAAATTATACTAATGAAGTACTTCTCGTGAATACGTTGACTTGCGTATGTAGCATATGTACTGGTGTTTTTGTCACATAAAAAGATATAATAGCCCATGTATGACTTTTCTTATTTTGTAAACCATGTTCCTGTTAGTAATATCAAATACACATGTTTGAATAATTGCTCAGAAAAGAAAAACAGATTTGCCCTTTTAATAAAAAGTTTGTAAAATTTAGGGTTTAACTCTCGTGCCCATGTGCAATTGACACTGTTTTATAAGCGACTGGCTGCATGACCTGCTGTCTCCAGCCAATTGCCAAGAAATTCATGTCTAGCACAATCTTTTTCAGATAAAGTTTGATGAGAAATTCAATGGTTCACGACTGATCTTAAGGAACATTTTAAAAGAAGATCATACTTGCGACCTATATTTTGTGCATTTCCTGTTCAGAGTTACATGGCCTTGGATGGTGATCAACCTTACATACAGGATGACTACATACATAGGACAAGTCATAGGCTGAATAGCTCCGGTGACAATCTGTAAAACCTATGTGATTGGATCATTGAAACGTATGACTGGCGTATAACAGAAGTCATTGAAAGGCCAATGTCAATATTCCTGGGGCTGCAGCTGCACACGTTGATATTTGACTGGAATTTCAACACCTGCCCCACAAGAGGCAGGGGCGTAGGAAGCAATTTTTGGTTGGGGGAGCGAGGAACTAAAATGGACTGACTCGACGCCAACATATCCCCACGCTGGCCATCTCTCACACCACAGGTATTCCCTGGGTATTTCTGTAGCACCCATTTTGTGTGATTCACAATTATTATAATTTTTTTTATTTATTTGTTTTTTTTTTGTCAAATCAATTTTTTATTTTAGGTAAAATTTAAAAATAGTCCTCTGGGTAGATTTTCACGGGCCTCATATTTAGGTTAAATGTCTACTTAAAGCCTTGGTTTTTGGCACATGTAAAACGAACATCTTAATAAATTCCCATATGAGATTTCAGCTCTATCAGTAACATAGTTTTACAGCTATAGAGCTTAAAAATTATATAAAACTCCATAAATTGGGTTTCTGTTTGCATTATAGAGATCTTAAGATGACGTTAAAATTAAAGCTACAAACTTTAAATGTTGCACAGATAGATATAACATATTGAAGTTATATCTAGTACAGTTTGAGACTTGTCAGACTTACCCTTTTCAAGTCACAGGACACAGTATATTAGTCTGTTTCCAGGTGAAATTTAAGCCAGCTGAGCCACATAGTTTTGGACCTTAAAAAGGATTAAGTGGCCAAAATTTAAATTTTTGACCATAAGGTGGTTATAGAGTCTTTATTATTAGGAGTTTAAGGTCATCATGAAATAGGGTTCCTCTTCTGACCCATATACATATCTGTGCCAATTTTGAATTAAATCCATGAAAGCATTTTTGAGTTATCATGCACACAAAGCGTTTGGCAGTCGCATGATGGGGGGTGGGGGTGGGTGAAACCAATATATCCCAGACTTTTGACTGGGGATATAATGAAATAAATACAACAGAGCTTCTGGGGATCTTTAATGCTCTCAGATATATTATAAACCTCTTTTACAATGCTTTGTCCTTCAATGAAAATGAAAAAAAAATGATAAAACGCCAAAGTTTTGCATGGTTCAAAATTTATTATTCTTGTTTAATGTCTTTATCTTGGATTTCTAGGGTCCAAACAAAAGCAATCATTAAATAATTAGCCAATGGTTAAGCTAAAGGAGTATAATTGGTCAATGAACTTTTGAAATTTTCTTACAATATATAATTATATCTTGGAATGTCATAAGGTTGGCACTCAGCAATATATTTTTTAATAACAAAACTATTGTTAAACTAACACTTAACTAAAGTCTTTTATTAGGATGTTTTGTTATGATGTCAAGTTTTGTTATGATGTCAAATTCAAAAGGTCTAATTAAAATATTTTTAAGCTATCACATACCAAAGGAAACCTCTGTGGCAGTGGTGTAACTGACATTAAACCTAAGTATCCCCAACCTTGTCCGGATATAGAAATACATATACATGTAGTAACCTGTTTGAAATGTATTTCTAATATCTTGACCATGTGACATTCTTTTCCCAAAGGACGACATGATAATGAAAATCACATAATTTTACTAATTGTTTCCAGAACTTGTTACCTTTCCTCCAAATTGAGTTGGATGTATAATCGTTGGATTGGCTAGGTCAACTAAACACACAGTAAAGAAAGAAGAGTATTTGGGGAAGTATCTCATCAGCTGACAAATCACTGTGCTAAACTGTTTCTTTGTGTGAATTTGAAACTACATGTCTTAGTTCTAAATAATTAGCAACAAGGTAAATAAAATGAAGATTACTATATGTATGATTTTGGTATGCACAAGTGAAACGTTTCACAGAATTTTACAAATCTCATGGCAGGCTAACTGAAAATGTTCCTTTGACAAATCATAAAATAAATATTTTATAGTTCAAATAGTAGCATATACAATGGTACACGTGAAGAGTGAACAGGGTCAATATGTAATTTGATCACATATTATTGAGTTACCCTTAAAAAATTGCATAAACTTCAAAATTGGAGTTTAGTTCTATTGTAAAAAGTTGGGGGGATATCTCCGCCCCCCAACTTTATGGTTGGGGGTGGCCACCCCCGCTGCCCCCCAGTTTCTATGCCTATGGGGGGACAATATCAAAAGTACAAGATGTACACTCGATGTGAGTTCAATGTAACATTCCATCATCCATTTAATTTTCATTATTGTTGTCGTCCTCTAATACATTAATAATTAGCATTGATAATATCCTGTCCATTGTTCACAAACATGGACACAAACACTTCTCGTATCACTGGAACACAAAAAAATAAGCACTGAGAAATTTTGATAAAATCAACTATTTTATCGACCACTGGAACGGACCTAATGTAGAATCTATCTGGGGGTTCACACTAAGAAATGTAAAATATTGCTACTGATTTCAAATTACACCTAGACAAATAAGAATAAACTAATTGAGCTACAATTGTGTGGTCCTCTGATACTTTAAACTGTGTGTCAAAATTTTATTTTTAGCAAGTATAATATTAATTAAATATTCAATAACAAAATATTGTTTCAAAATTCCTGCTTTCATGTTCCTTTTCAACTCACTTAATTGTGTTTATATTATATTTTTTACTGCACACAAAGAGTCACTTTCAACTGAATAAAATTGCACTTCCCAATCCAGATTACACTCTGTAGTGTGGACACTCAATTGGGGTTGAGATGAATCTGCTTCAATCTGCTACAACCCCCAATCCTTGTCAACCCGGATTGTAGTGTGAACCCCACCTATGTGTCACATCCACAGGCCCTATTCATCTGTGTGTCCATGTGCAGCCGTATTCATGGACGGTTATGGGCACACACCCACCTCTATTGCCTGTAATCGTTGATTTCATTTTAGATGAAGCAGTCTGCCATGTGTTTTCCTAATCAAAACACTATTTGTTGTCTCCAGTCTCCCAGCAGATATCTCAGGCTTTACATCTAGGTAAATGACAGCACGTGTTGGTAAAAAAAGAAGGCTGGTATGCAACCTGGTCGATGACTTCCTCACCCTTAAAATGGATAATGATTGGCCTCACAGGGTGGTATGGTGTGGCCAGTTACCATAAAAATATCAACAGAACATTAACAGAAGTCTGTACAGGTCAGAGCTTGGCAATCAAACATGACATATATGAACCTCTCAGCCACTGGGGTCTCAAAGCGTATTCTTTATAATACATAATTAGACATTGTTTGAATCTGATCAAACTATGAAACTACTTATCATGTAAAATGTCTCTTACGGTTTTTGAGGTAAACTACATTTCCTATTTCAGCCAAGAATTAATATGTCAGCCAAAATTTTGGAAAAGTCTAAATTTTTCAGAGGTCCTGGAGGAGTAGTTCTTGGTACACTGGGGGTACAAAATTTGCCCAGAATCACTCATTGGCAAATGTTAAAGTAGCTATTACAATTTGTCACAGGTTGTCAGTTTTCTTAATTTAAATATTATATATAATTAAATATATAATCTAAACCAGTACAAAAGTGGAAATAAAAAGCATAAGTTTAAGTTAATAAAAATTGTGCTCTGAAAGCAAAAAACAGACCAAAAATAGTATTGATAATGGTACTCTGGTTTAGCAACAACAAATGATCCTAAGGTTTATAAAGTCAAAATGGGGGTCTGACATCACATTCAGGGTCATATTGGGACAGGTCCTCAGCCTTGTAACTTGTGAGAAATGAACTCAAACGGAGTGGAGAGCCTGTAACTAGATGCCAAACCTGCTAACCCACTATGCCACTGAAGGGCTACTATGCTTTACAGTTGGTAATATAACTGATATATCAAATAGCCTATTACCGAAAAGCAAAGGCTAATATTTGCAACACAGATAAGCCAAAAATCAAAGAAGAATAACTTCAAGTATGCAACTTTTTATGCTAAGCTAATAATTATTTTTTGTTTCATCAATATAACTGTTTATACTTGGTGTTGAGATATAAGCTAAGTGGCTGTAACTTTGTTGGAGACTTGAGAAAAGCTCTGAAACACTTCTGTAGTATAATTATTTTCAAGATGTTTCCTATGTTTTCTCTCATGAAGAACAATTTCTTTTTTATCTTGTATATAATTTGTGATGAAAGGTGTTGCACTTGTAAATCCTCTGTTATATTTGAACCGTCCAATGAGATTCCTGTTGTAGCTTTTGTCGACGTTCCTAGCCCCTGAAAAAATAGTAAAGAAATGTGTGACATATTGTCAACTTTTAATAATATATTACTGATTATTTTCTAAAAAGTTCCTTTAGTGTACCATTTGATTTCAATTTAAAATCTGCAACTTGTGCGGTTTGTAAACAATTGGCTTTTCCTTAACCAGAAAGGATATATCCGTGGTTTTAAGAATATATTTATTTGTTGTTTGTAGTGGATGCAGTATTTTGTGATCAGCAAAGAAATTTCTGTGAATAAAAATATGAATTCTGAAGCAATAACACCAAGTCAGGTATTGGATGTTTAAGACAGACCGGTTTCTTTTTGAGTACAGTGGGTTTGTGTCTACTGCCTGATGTGAAGTGGTGTCCAGGTACTGAACCATGACAGGCTGTCAATTGCTTCTAGACAAGACAGTAACAATATAGGACATGACAGGATGTGACTATGACAAGGCATAGAGAGACACGACAGGACAGCTCCAGATGCATGGAGACAAAATCGGGATCAAGAGTGGGGGAGGGTTGCTAAATATCAAATATGTTTGATATTTTGCTAGTCCACTGCGACAAGCTGGGAAACTACAACCAATCCTAACTGACTCTGTAAAAATTGATCCAGGCCCTCAAAAATCCATAGTTACTGACAAGACATCCTCAGTTGAACACCCCCATTAAGAAGCCCTTAGTAAAGTGACATTGCCCTTGGGTCTATCGGTTTGGGCAATCTGATTTGCCCTCGGGCTTCATAAATCAAGATATTGCCCAGAGAGAAATGTTTTTTTTTCTACAAAAATGCATTACAGAAACCAAACTACCCCAGCCCACTCACATAAATAAATATTTACCAAATATGGATAATAACAAGATGCAATTTGTGTTTTCAATTGATACTGGAGGGACAAAAATCACTAATTCTATTGGTAAATCAAATTCGCACACATAGAAACACTTTTTCCTACTTTAGGACAAAAAATTGGAAAGTTGCAACTTGTACAAATACCTGTATAACTATGTCTAAAATACCTTTGTATGTTATACAATTTGAGAAATATTTTTAGCAAATTGGCATTTGTAGAAATGCTAAAAGGTATGCACAGTAACAGACGTCAGGGAATATACCCAGCCTTTATTACCCAGTATATAGACACATAAAACCTAGGTGGAAAATAAAATGAATAAAACCTTGGTGAAAAATAAAATGAATAATAAAATGAATTATTGATGCACTTTTATGCTCTGTAATAGTATTTACAATGCATGTCCATTTTGAAATTCCGTTTCACTTTACTTAAGCTGTACTTATTATATACTTAAAATAGATATTCGTTAGGTTCCATGCACTTCTATGCCGTTAAATAATGCCTTAGTATTTACAATACATGCCCATTCTGCAATTCCGTTCCACCTTATAATAATCTCTACTAAAGCTACTTAAACTCTGTTATCTAAAAATTTAATTTAAAGACATTAAGTGCTTTTGTACATCTGGGCCTGTATTCATTAACATTGTTATACTTAGAATAAGAATTTTAAGAATATTGGTATTCACTAAATTCTTATTCTTAGAATTTTTTCTAAGAATGATGTTCAAATCTAAGAAGGATCAAGACCTTACTTAAGTTGAGAAAATGTGGAGGTGTGCAACCAATAAGTTGGCCACATCTCATTGCCCCAGTTGTTTGTAAAGTTAATTCTTGTTGTAAATTTTCCCTTCAAGCTATTGGGTGACCTTTGACCTTGGGTCAAGCTTTCCCACCACATAGCTTTAAAGCTTCACTTCGGAAAGGAAAGTCGAGCTGATAGTACGTCATTTTACAAATTGTAGTTTTTATTGGTTTAGTGTTTGGTAATTCATTTTATTTTTATTTTGGCGTCAGTTTTGTAATGTTATTAGTTGGTTTTAGAGGGTTTATGTAGTATTGTAGTTTATATTATCGACACCCGAGGGTATTGCAACCACACTTTGGGTTTGTATTTATCTGTTTTATGCAGGATGTAACATTGTCGTGTTAAAGTATTTAGTGATTTCATTGAGGCGTTTGACAGTATAAACTTTATTGCTTCCTGTGTAAAGCTAATTCACATGTAATATTATATAGCATTTAGTGATTTTGGGTCAGTTAGCTTCAGTATAAAAGCCAGCCTTTGTGTGGATATGGTGGCACACTCGTTGAAATTTCATGGAAGCCATATGTTTTGAACTGAGCATCGTTATTTTAACTTGTACATTCTAGTTTTTTTATCTATTTTACATCATATTTAGTTATTAGTTGCTCAGTTCAGTTCAAAATGCCTAAATTGTTTTTTTTTCTCAAAATATCAGGAGGAACATGCCCGTCCGGTGGGGAAGAAGTGCTTGAAGTAAGCAGGTGAGTACTTTCCTAGTGACGCTTAAGTATCTTCACCCTCTCTCCATCTAACAAAATTACTACCTCTGATCAAATTTTGATACAATTGCATCAGATTGGGGGAAAATGGAGGGCATGGACAGGCAGGAACAGTGTATGGAAGCTGTACTGGAACAGGGCAGCTAACGTGTAAGTCTGCTTCCTAACACTTCCCAGGGCCAGTCTCAGTATGATACGGTATCGCACGGTACTGATGCAGAATTGGCTTCCTCACAGAGTGTGGTCCCCTCAATGACGTATTTGAGGAATAATGAGTCAGTACAGAGTGCGGATGAGAAATGTTTGGCAGAGTCAAGAAATCTTAACGAAACGGCTACCAAAGGTAGGGTCAAGTCTCAGAGAGGAGGTCCCGGTGAAGTTTTTGTTAAAAAATCAGTGGAGTGGCCACAGCATTTCATCTTAACAGGCACACACAAAACTCGCCTCAGCTATGACGATTTGATCATCACCCAGTGGGTGTCCAGATTCATACGGTGCATGCTAGAGGAAAAATCTAGTATAACATGCATGCTTGATTATCTAGGCAATATTATAGAAGATTCCTCAGATTTTTCATGGGATTAAACCAAGGCACGTCATGCTGTGGTCCTAATATGGAGGCTGATAGGCTTAACAGGACTGACACTGATTAGATTGACAGCATCCGTCATGCACATGCGTAAAGGCATACTTCGGGAGCACAATCCTCTGCCTCACATTTGTTTGTTAAAAAGAACAAAAACCCCCAATCAAAAATGGTGCTATTTACAGATACTTTCAGGAAGGTACCTGTAAATACCCAACACACCAAAGAACACCTGGACAGTTTTATAGGCATGCCTCTGAAACATGCGATGGTTCACATACAACAAAAAATTGTAATCAGAAGAGTGGATCAAAATGCAGTGGGTGACTGAAACAATACTGTATATAAAAGTAGATATGTGTACAATGCAGATTTTCATGATAAACAGTTATTTGATGCCCAGCATGTAAATAAGTTAATGTCAATGTGTAAGTTTACTAACCCTAATACTATATTTTCTGATGTTGTAAAGCATGGCGTTGTTACTGCTGAAAAATCATGTAAAAAAACAGCCCTGACTAATATTGGAGCGAAAATTCCCAGTAGCAGAAATTCTCATGTTTCTACATTGCACACCAATGTAAGGACAAGTTGGTGAAATATGTGAATGCACGTTGTATTGAAAAACCACACAAGTGTGAACTTGTGAATCAATTCAAAAACCGTGTAACATGTAGTAAACCAATTCAAGATGTAAACAGTGTGATTCATGTAAACAGATTTGAAGTTTTGACAAATGAAATAGATGGTTTTGATAATGATGTTACTTCTAATGCTAATGTTGTTGTAGAGGTGAGTGATGAATGTGAGTGTCTGTACTGTTCTTGACAATTTTCACAAAGGTAAGAATATATCTTATTTGTCGGATAAGAAGGACAAATAATCATCACTCTCCCATATGCAAACTGCATGAAGAAAACCAAAAATGTGACAAAGTGGATGCAATTCCTCGAATGGAATTCTCTAGTGTAGCAACACAAAGTAGGTGTCCCCGTCAGGATCCAATAGGCGATATCCAAAACATTTCAGACTGTAACAATGTCAAGTATTCACTAGACATGAGTATTATGTTGCAAAGTTATCGCATATGGATGGCTAAGGGGGCCATTGGGAATAAAAAAATTAGTGGCACAGAATGAACCGTTGTTTGGCTTTATCCCCATTTATGGGTTAAAAAGCCGTATTTATGACACAAGTAAAAATGATGTTTGCAGTATTATACTGCAGTTACATAATGATTTGCGAAAGGATTGTAGATATCACTACAAATACCCATTCCTTCAAAATTAAATTTTCAAAAATGGGGTGATTATTTAAAAAGAGTATTGGGACTGGGAACTTTCATTGCTTATTAAATACGGGTTCGACAGAAAAACTGTCATTGTATCAAAAGAAATCAATCATAAAAGTGCCATTAAATACCCCAGCCATGTAGATACCTATTTAGCTGACGAAATTGAACATGGGGTGATGAGGGGTCCTTATGTGGAACCACCTATTAAAAACTTACATACTAGCCCCTTCATGACCCGAGACAAGTCGAGCTCAGATAAACGTCGAGTTATCATAGAATTGTGTTGGCCCAAGGGCCAGTCAGTCACTTCTGGCGCTAACTTAGACAAATATTTAGACACAGACTTTGTATTGACATATCCATCGATAGATAACATTACTAATCAGGTTTTACAACTAGGCAGAGGTTGCATAATTTTTAAAGTTGATATCAGTTGATATCATTTCGACATGTACCTATTGACATTACCCAAGATCTGTTGTTAACTGATAATGAGATTTAAGGTGATCATCCTTGTTATTTATCATGTGTTTGTGTGCTGTAATTTTAGGGCTTCAAGTTGTTGCAAGACACCTTACTATGTTGGCCACCTACAGACTGTCTGAAGCCTTCTGTGGTTCTACTCAGCTTTCTTTCATACATTTCTGGCTTTTGTTGTTTTTATGAGCTGGGAATTGCATCAGGTGAATGTGTTTTAAAGCTTAATCTTTTTCTTAGAGTATTTATATTTTAATGGTGTAAAAGTTTCTCAAATGGCAAATTATTTGTCAGCCATTAAGTCCACATTCACCATTTATGGTCTGGACGTGTCCTGTTTTACTGACCCAAGCTTAAAACTGTACCAAAGGGCTGTTCAGTTACACACCCCACTTTCTGTTAAACAAAGTTATTAATATAGCCTAATTGAAACAAATAGTAGAGCAATGTGACTTAACTTATATGAGTCAAATTGTTAAAGCTGTATACCTACTCAGTTTGTGTTCTTTTTTAGACTCTCCAATTTGGTCCCTCACTGTGATGGGGGTTTTTCACCACTCAAACATTTAGCTAGAGGAGATGTGATATTTAAACGTAGTAAAGTTGTAGTGTTGATAAAATGGTCAAAGACCATGCAAAAAAATAACCAAGTGAAATTAATCTGTGTACCTAGGTTGCAAAAGTCACCAGTATGTGCATTATATGTGCCACTACATCATTGTCAAATGTTCTTGCTCTAACTCCAAAAGGTTCAAACTTGCCTTTGTTTGAGGTCAAGTCAGATTCTAACTGGGTACCACTTACTGACACCAAGGTCAGGAGACACTTTAATCTGATTTGTCTAACCTCAAATTAGCAGGTGCTGGTTTTACCTTCCACACTTTCTGCCGTTCAGGTGCCACATTTGCCTTCAATAAATAATTTTCAGTTGCAAAATATCCAAAAACAGGGCACCTGGACGTCGGACTGTGTGTGGAGGTATATTACAGATAGTACTGATGCTGGTGACCAGGTTGCTGAGATGTTTCGTGAGAAGTTGTCTGTTCCCTAGGACCTTTCTACTTGGCGTTGGCTGGTTTATTGCCTTCTTGTAAATTCTAGAAATACCATGTCATCAAAATGTTATACATTAGTTTGAATTGTGACTGGCATAGGGTCACCTTTCTTTAGGTACCCCTATATCCTCTGCCCTTCCAACTACCCGTCGTGATATGACCTGTACAGTGTTGAAAGCGACGTAAAACCTCAAATAAATAAACAATCCAGGGTTTCACCCACTTTCTTTAAGATTACCTTAAATTTGCCTTTATTTAAGGAGACCGTATGGCAGTCTTAATTTAGCTAGAGAACTTTAAATAAAAGTAGTATGTATTATTAGTGAATAAATATCATATCATGTCATTTGGCCTTTGACCCTTGAGGTTACTTGAGTAGTCAAACTTCTGGGGCTCGAGAAACTGTCAAATGTTTACACGTTTCACAGCATAGATTTCATTGATTCCCTTGTAAATGTAATTCATATGTAACATTACTTTGCATTTATTGATTTTGGGGAATCACTTGATAATATAGGTAGTATATCGCCTGGTGTTGCATTATGCCTAAAGTATTTAAATGTTCTGCTTGTGGAGGGCAACACAAGAGACCAGTTGGTGTAAAATGTCAAATGCAGAATACTGCAAGTGCTGATAGTGTTGTTGACGCTGGTTTGAGTATCCCTGGTGATACAAATACTCAAATACTAAGTGCTCTCACTGCTGTGAGTTCCAGGTTGATGGCTATTGAGCAGCAAATTGAGAGTACAGAGGAGCAGCTCCAGAATGGTTCCAAGTTGGGAAGTCAAGAGGTCAACTTGGCCACAGGGGGTGCATCCACAACTTGAGACAAATGAGGTCAGTGACGCAGAGGATGATGTAGTAATTCCAACTGTCATGTTCTTAAAGAGCTCAAAACAGATCCAAAGTGCTGTGGATCAGAGACTGCAAGAGCTGTCGCGTATAAATGATTAAGGTATGTTCAAATCCCAGCATGGTGGCAAAGAACAAATAATGGTTAAAAATCAAGTACCCTGGCCCCAATATTATGTCCTGGCAGGCACATCCAAGTCCAGAGTCATATATGATAATTTGTCCACTTTTCAGTGGATGTCAGGATTCTGTTCCATAATCAAAGAGGAATGTGACGTAAAAGTAAAAAATGCCATGTTAGATTATATCACAGATATAATGGAAGATACACAAGACTTTGGTTGGCGATCTGCCAAAGGAGCTCATGCACTCATTTTATGTCGCATGGAAGAGGGTAAAGTCAACTGGTTAATATCCGAGAAATTAGACAGGTTAAGAAGGGCTCACGCTCAAAAAATTATGACCAATCCCTCAAATCCACAGGCTAGTTGAGGCAAAATGGACAATCAAGGCATGATATGTAAGTACTTCCACACTGGTAGATGCCCACACAAAACTGATCTCACAAATAGTGGCCAGCTTTACAACCATATTTGTTCCCATTGTGTCACTTTAGGTAAACGCTTTCCTCAAACACTTAAGGATTGTTGTAACAGGAAAGAAAATCAGTCAAAAAGTAGCTTAAATGCACAACTTGAAAATGGTCATACTAGTGTATGTTATAGAAAAACACAGGTAGGTCCCGCTTACAGACCTAGAACCATTTATAAATCCAGCTTCAAGACAAGACAAGTTCAAGAAATTGTCTTGTGCAGAAGCCCTAAATTTGGCACTCAAAAATAACAGAACTGCACAAATTACCCATGGTCCCTCTCCTAAAGGTACCAGTAGTACACCAGCTAATGAAGTTTTTGGTAAAAAGGGTAATTATGTACCATGTCCAAGATATATCAGCCATGTTAAACATAGAAAGTATAAAAAAACTTTCATAACCAGAAAGGTAAGTGTGCAAAACAGTGACATAAAAACATGTAACAGGTTTCACTTCCTGCAATGCATCGACAATGTCGTTGAACCATCACATATTGCATCTGATCTCCCTGTTTCTGTCAGCAGTGATAAAAGTTTCATAGTTTCATAGGTCCAAGTGTCAGGGTAATATAAATAAATCAGAAGTTATTGCATCAACAAATGATGCTATGTCCAAAGAGGCGAATAATAACAATGACCACTCTCTGTTAGTTGAGGAAACTACCAAATATGACCTACCATTGCATATCAGGGAGAAAACAGCCAGTTACAAGCAACTTATCCCAACTTGCTCTACACTTAAACTGGGGGATTCTCAAAGTAAATTTAAGTTCGGCTTTATACCTTTAGGTGATTTGTCTCTACCTGCTGAGGTTAACCCTACAGACTCAATCGAGGACCCAATTGCCTTGCATACCATCAAAACTGCCTCTGGAAGGCTCAACTTCATGAGTAAGCAAATAAACTTAACATCCCAACTCAAGTCTGATATATGGGAACAGGAGTTGATAGATTATTGGGATAACCAACTTACTTCGCTGATAAGGTTCGGCTTCCCCTTAGATTTTTTGGGCTGGCATTTGGGTGCCAGTTAGATCATTGCTTGGGGATGACCTTAATTTCTAAAATGAATCTTTAGTATATATCCTGGCCACTTGTGTGGCGACTTTTGATTGGCCCTTCTATTAATGACAAAAATTTACACTCTTCACTCTGCCATTTGCCCTGCAGACACAGAAGGGGTCACATCTATGAATTTTTCATGCACAGTTGCACAGTCTACAGGCAGCCACGTGTTCTATACAGAGTTTTAGGTTTTAGTTTTTCATTCTGATTTTAAATATTATATGAGTGTATTGTTACTGCCACTACTGTTACATGGCTCAGAAGTATAACTTGCGATCTGGGAAAAGGGAAACAGTGCTGCCAGTGCAGTTGCAGTTATGTGACGACCAGGACTTCATGTCTCAGATGCTGGGGGCTAGTCAACCTACCCCAGCTCAACGGCAAGTGCATTCAGATTTATCATCCGGTAGTGATTTCGAATTTTCGGACCTAGTTCAATCATCCGACAGTGAAGCAGAGGCTTCAGGTTCTGAAAGTAGGTCCTATAAAAAATTCGCTCGTGAAAGTCAAATTCCGGATGAGAAAAATATTGGCAGTACTCAGGAAATTGTGAATCAAACCATACTTTCTTAGTTAGAAAAAATTAGTTCTAGGCTTGATACATTGGAAAGGAAAAGTTGTAAAAAGTCGGTTGATGAATCAAAAATCAAAAACAAAAAGTTGAAACAGTGTAACGAAAAGGTACAGTTGGCCAGTAGTTCTGGTTCTATGACTTCCTTTCCTTTCAGTAACACAACACCTGAGACCAGTGGTCGGGTACATAAACCTAAAGCTAAGGTCACACATGTCCAGACGCAGCCGGATGTCCAGGTCGGATCTGATAAGTCCATACCCACTCTGCAGTCCATCAAATATGACCAGCAGATACAACAAGTAGATCACCCCCTTAGGGAGCTAGCAGATATTGCACAAACAGGTACTTGTACTAAGGTTAAGTCTCAAAGAGGAGGTCAAGTTGATGTGTTTGTTCGAACGCGGGTTAAGTGGCCCCATGAGTTTATTCTGTCAGGTTCTTCCAAAGAACGTATTTCATATGACCAGCTTTCAATGCCACAATGGATGGCTGGCTTTTGCCGCACCATGAGGGAGGAAACTAATTTAAATTTGAGAGATCATATGTTGAATTATCTGATCGATTTGATGGATGATGCGACTGACTTCTCCTGGAGTGCGGCCAAAGCCAGCCATGCGGTCTTATTGTGTTGTATGGAACAGGGGGAAGTCACTGGTTATGACCAAGTTGATCGTATTGACCGTATGAACAAGCCTTTAGGCTTTACTTCAAAAACTGGAAAAATTACTACCTACATATCAGCGGGTGCCTACACACATTGATCTTGTCCAGCTTAATCATGATATTTAGCACTGGTTATTGTTGTATTTTCAGATGAAGATTCCTTTGCAGCTCGGCTTGCCACCAGGGCTTCCAGTCGATTGTTGAGTGCGTTCAGACCAGCAACACAGAAAGCGTATGCACGTATGTTTAGGGACTTCCTGGCATTCCTGGTGGCGGCCGGGCTGCTTCTTAATCAGATCACCACTGTTACTTTGCTTATTTTTATGGAGTTTTTAGTAGACCAGGGTCTTTCCCCCTCAAATATAGTGAATCATATGGCAGCCATTCGTTCACAGTTTATTTTATACGGTTTGGATACATCTCCTTTCAGAGATGACAGAATTCACCTTTTCCAAAAGTCCCTTACTTACACAAGACCTTTTTGCCCAAGAGTCACTCAGATTATAACTACTGATATGTTATCCTCTATGCTTCTTGTGTCAGATTCCCTCCAATATCCTTTTGTCTTTAAAGCTTTATATTCTTTCTGTTTTTTCTCCTTTTTAAGGATATCCAATATACTCCCTCATACAATGGCCACCTTTGATATTACAAGACAATTGTGTAGAAGTGATCTTATTTTTTCTCAAGATACCATTACTGTCCTCATAAAATGGTCTAAGACCCTTCAGAATAGAACTGATACAGCTACCATCTGTATTCCTGCATTAGGTACATCTCCTCTGTGTCCCTACAGGGCCATGGCTCTAATGTTAAAACAATTACCTGGGGATTCAAATGACCCCCTTTTAGAATACCTAAGGCCAATGGCTTGGTCCCTTTAACAGATTCTGTGGCCAGAAAACATTTAAAGTTAGTTTCCCAACTACTTCAGTTACCTGCTCCTCTGACCTTCCATTTATTTCGTAAATCTGGTATTACCTGGGCCTTCCAGCATGGTATACCCTTACAGCATATCATGTTGCATGGTACCTGGACTTCCGACTGCGTCTGGTGTTATGTATCTACACTTCCCCAACATATTTCACCTGTTGCTGCTACTTTTAGGCAACACCTACATGTATAGTTTCTTTGGCTGTTTGGGGCTTTTCTTCTGAGAATTTCATATCTTTTGGCCGCACAGCTTATCATTTACCCCCTTTGGCTGGGGATATATTTCTTTCCTTAGTAGTTTTCAAAATTCTAAATTGGCTAAATGTACTAGCTATTTCACTGGTGTACATACTCCTCAAACTTGAATAATACTCACCCATGGGCTTCTTTATCCCTTGGATTTTTCTTGTGGCTTCCGGGTCTTCGACCCCTTATCAATTTCAAAATTTGACCCCTGTTTGACCCATGGGTACTTTGTCCAGGGTTGTCCCTGGTTATTATGCAGCAAATTATATTACTACATTATGTTATAAATCATTATCCTAATGTTATCTTACATGTTATCACTTATCAACTAGTCACTAAAAGGATTTTAGATGTTATATGTATGATTGTTGTATAATAATAATAAAAATATATAATCCCATTCTGGGTATTTCCTTATGGCTTCCCCAGGGCAATGTTCGGGCTGGCATTTGGGTGCCAGTTAGATCATTGCTTGGGGATGACCTTAATTTCTAAAATGAATCTTTAGTATATATCCTGGCCACTTGTGTGGCGACTTTTGATTGGCCCTTCTATTAATGACAAAAATTTACACTCTTCACTCTGCCATTTGCCCTGCAGACACAGAAGGGGTCACATCTATGAATTTTTCACCCAACCCTGTATCCCACCCTTTGGGGTTTTTCTGTCCAGTTGTTGCTTTGTTTTTTGTCTATTGCAGGTTATATGCACCATGTGGTGGAATGTGTGATGGAATGGTTGCTACATGTGGTGTGTTGCAATTATATTTGCTTGGTGATATTGGCGATGTTTTGGTGTTATGTCGACCAGGAGGACTGTTGCAAGGACTGTTGCCTAAGCCAGTGAAGGAGTTACTCTCATGTTGTGCCCTCCTTGTATTCCTCTGAGGAGACGTTTTTATTAGTGGATTTACAGTCCTCCCCAGTTGCCTTGATGTTGTGCTTTCATTTATATGTATGGAACTGTTATAGAACTGTACTGTGAACTGTACCATCATCACTAACGTAAAGGCATTCCGTAGGGTTTTTAGTTATTTTTTGAATAGGGTGGGCTAAATTTCATCTCTTTCTGACCTTACTTATATAAATTAATCCCATGGTTGGGTTGGGGCTTTTCTTCTGAGAATTTCATATCTTTTGGCCGCACAGCTTATCATTTACCCCCTTTGGCTGGGGATATATTTCTTTCCTTAGTAGTTTTCAAAATTCTAAATTGGCTAAAAGTACTAGCTATTTCACTGGTGTAGATACTCAAACTTGAATAATACTCACCCATGGGCTTTTTTATCCCTTGGATTTTTCTTGTGGCTTCCGGGTCTTCGACCCCTTATCAATTTCAAAATTTGACCCCTGTTTGACCCATGGGTACTTTGTCCAGGGTTGTCCCTGGTTATTATGCAGCAAATTATATTACTTCATTATGTTATCTTACATGTTATCACTTATCAACTAGTCACTAAAAGAATTTTAGATGTTATATGTATGATTGTTGTATAATAATAATAAAAATATATAATCCCATTTTGGGTATTTCCTTATGGCTTCCCCAGGGCAATGTGAAAGGTACTGTATTCTAAGAAGCCATAAGGAAAATCACACATCTGCAAAATCATATCCAAAGGATGTAGATGCTTATCTGGATACTCCAATAACTGAAAGCCAATAAAAGGTAGGGAATGCATGTTATATAAGGTTGACATTAGCCGCGCCTTTTGGCATGTCAAAATTGACCTATAGATTATGACCTTTTAGGGTTGTGTCACGAGTGTCATTACGTTGTCTTGGGTTTAATTATGCTCGTAGACTTTGAAAAAGCATTTGATTCAGTGTCATGGGATTTTCTAATTGAAGCTTTAAACAAATTAGGTTTTGGACATAATTTTATTAATTAGTTTGAATACAAACATTTTGCAACTGTTCTTTAATGTGATTTCTTATCTAATCAGATTTGCATTAAAAGGAGACAAGGAGACACAATTGCACCATATATTTTCATAATATGCTCACTTTTTTAACAATCTTAGTAGAAACGTATGGCTCAATTAAACCTAAATAATTAAACCTAAATAAAAAATATCTAAAAATTATCCAGTTTGCAGATGACACAAAATATTCTTAGATGGTTCTGAAAGCTCTCTTCAATCAGCACTCAATGTCCTTGAGATATTTGGCACATACCCCGGTTTAAAGGTGAATAAAGAAAAAACACAAATAGTATGGATTGGTTCAAGAGAGGGAAACACACAAAACATGTGCCCGCAGGCCAACTTGAAATGGGAAATTAATACTTTCAGAGTCCTTGGTGTAACCTTTTCAGTAAATCTTAATGATATGCCCTGTCTAAACTATGGTACTATAATAACAGAGTTAGAAAGAACCCTTGTGCCTTGGAGGCAAGGAAAGCTTACTCCAATTGGTAAAATATACATATTAAAAACATTCATAATACCAAGGTTAACCACATTATTTATGACAATCTCTAGGCCTAGCCCTCAGACTATCAAATCGTTGAATAAGCTGGTTTATTTGTTTATATGAGATTATAAACCAGACAAAATAAGTAGAGCAAAACTAACACAAAGCTATCCAAGAGGAGGCCTAAAAATGACCGATATAGATGTTTTCATAACCAGTCTCCAAATATCTTGGATCAAAAGATTGCTGAGTGATGAAGCACCAGTGTGGAAAACGTTAGGAACACATTGCATTAAAATCTGATCAGACTAAAATATTTTGGCTTGATTTGGCCTAAAAATCTTGTACAAAATGTAACAAATATTGTTTGGAGAGAAGCTTTACAATCCTGGGCAAGTCTATTAAATGTAAACATACTATAAGAAAATAGGAAACTTTCAAGCCCAGTATGGTATAATCCAAAGATTTCAAAAATAGAACTTTTTTTGCCAAAATGGTTCAGTAAGGGCATTATTTTTGTAACCCATCTAATTGATTCCCAAGGAAAATTTTTAACGTACCATGAACTTATGGCAAAATACTCTGTACACTATAATTTCTTGGAATATCATAGGGTCAAACAATGTGTGAATAGCTTCATAGGCAAATTGGATACTTCGATAAATGCAAGGCCCATTCACCCCATAACTTCATACATTCTCTCCAAAGGCACAAAAGGTTTACGTAAATTTTATTAAATTTTGAATTCACAAAAATTTTTTAACGATGACAAGCTTAGACATAAATGGGAAAGATCTTTGAATATCGAACTTTCCAAAAAAAATAAATGTGCAAAAAAGTGACCTCACTTGCTTTAAAACTATAGAAGACAACTACCTGAATTGGTTTCAATATAAAAGCTTAAACCAAATATTGGGAATTGAAAGTTTAAAATTTAAAATGGGCATATCACAAAATAATGTGTGTAAAGTAGGCAATGAAAATAAAGAAACTCTAATACATTTTTTTTACTTTGTGTAAGCCTGTTAAAAATAATTTGGGACGATTTGACTAGGAGAGTCAAAACCAACATAAATAGAGATTTAATTTTTTCAAACAAAGACATAATTTTGGGTTTCCAAGAAAAACAAATGTGGCTTGTTAACATTTTATTGATAATAATAAAAAAATATGTTTTTATAGCATCTGAAAAGAAAAAACTCCACAGCTAGTTGAAGCTCTTGAGATGCTAAGAAAGATTTACTTTGAACAGGAGTATGTGTCAAGAATACAGAGCCAAGAAAGTGAATTTTAAAAAGAGTGGGTTTTTATTCCACGACTATTACAGTAACATACCTTTGTAATATCTACATTTCATAATACTATGACTGTTAAAAGCTTGGAATTGTTAGGAAAACAAAATACATGTAAATGTGAACTCCTACTGAAAAAGAAATAAAAATATTGTAGGTACTCAGGTACCCCTTTCTTACTTAAACTCCCTACTATTGACACGGTCACAGACCCAATAAAAGCCTTAGGTAGGGGATGCATGTTATATAAGGTTGACATTAGCCGTGCCTTTAGGTATGTCTAACTTGACCCCATGGATTATGACCTTTTAGGGTTGCGTCACGAGTGTCATTACATTGACACCTGCCTGACATTCACCTATTGTAATGGCAGTGCAATTTTCAACATATAAACGATGCAGTGTGTCATATGATGCGTCAACATCACTTTGATGTCATAAATTATATAGATGATATCCTTTGGATCGACGTTCCCAGCAAAATTGATGCATCATTTGATGCCCTGCATTATCTGTTACACGTTCTAGGCTTTGACAATTCTCTTAAAAAGTTAGAAAGCCCCTGCACTTGCCTTAACTGTCTAGGCATCTTGGTAGATACAGAGAAGTTTACTCCTAGAAAGCTTATTATACACAAGTAAATGTGTTCGGACCTCAATATTTTTTCTTAACAGACTCCTAGAGGTGTTACATTCTTTGGAGGATAGGCGTCAAATGCAACTTTCAGTGGAAGCTCTTAGGGACATAAACTGGTTTCTACAGTTTCTACTTAAATTTAATGGTGTCACATTCTTT
This sequence comes from Sabellastarte sp. h YS-2021, assembly GCA_964017235.1. NCBI lineage: Eukaryota > Metazoa > Annelida > Polychaeta > Sabellida > Sabellidae > Sabellastarte > Sabellastarte sp. h YS-2021. The sequence goes on from OZ024936.1 coordinate 68,121,335, forward strand.
GACCAAAGACCAATAAATATTGAAATCGAGTTGGATGCTTGTCTCCAAGGCTTTGGGGCTAGATGGGGATACATATATACCCTTAGGATACATGAAGTTTCAGATAGTCCACCTGGAAATGCTTAACATCTTGGCAGCACTTAGATTATGGCAAACACATTGGTCAGATAAGCAAATGGAGATAGCATGTGATAACCAAGCGGTTGTACAAGTGCTTACTTCAGATAGGACTAAAGACCTAACATTGGCTGCCATTGCTAGGAACATTCAATTTCAGGCAGCTTTAAGCAATATTTCATTGAAATTCACCCATATACCTGTAAAGTCAATGCGGTTGCTGATTTGTTGTCCAGATGGCATTTCACTCCAGAAGCAGAAATAATATTAAATCAATTTGTTCCCCAGCATACCTGGGTTCCAGTATCAAAGGACCACCTATACATAGATTGGGCAATTTAAAAACATTTTATTCTTGTATTCTTATGCCTCCACCCTTCCATGAAAACATTATTACACCTAGGCCTTCAGAAGATACACGCATGTTTTTCAGACTTGCCACAAAACCAGTACAATAGTATGTTCAGGCTCTTTTATTATCTTTATGAACAGGGACCTCTCAGACTTAATCCCTTTCACCATCATAACTTATCTCCAGTTCCTGGATTCTAATCATATCTCAGCCAATGCTATGGCTAACCACCTCTCAGCCATTGAAGCCAAACTAGCCATGTTTGGCCTCTCTACTGCTTGTTTCCAGGATCAAAGAAGCAAATAATATCAAAAGTCAGTCAACTTGCATAGACTTTTCAAAGTTTTATCAAAAAGGGTTATAGATATTGATACACTTCATCTAATAGTTCGAGCCTGTGACTATACATATATGGGACAGATATTCAAGGCTTTGTACATACTAGCCTTCTTCTCCTTTTTGATAATTTCGAATCTTGTTCCTCACACAGTGGCTACCTTCTCTCCTTCACAACAACTTGCCAGAGGTGATATTATTTTTGCCCCTCCTGGCTTGCTATTGATAATAAAATGGCCACAAACCATACAAGCTAGAAATGCAGTTAAGATCTTAAAATTTCCCTCCCTAGGCAGTAATCTAATCTGCCCTGTTAATGCGGTTAAAACCCTGCTATCTATCATCCCAAGTTCCATGAATTCCCCACTATTTCAATACAAAAACTAATAAAAAAATAAAATAAAAAAGGGAAATGGCAACCCCTTACAGACAATCACGTTAGATGCCATTTTGTTATTATTATTCTCAAAAACTAAATCTACAAAATTCCTATATCACTTTTCACGGCTTCCGACATTCAGTTGCCACCTACGCCTTCAAGTCAAATGTTTAGTTACAAGACATCCAGAGTCATGGCACCTGGATGTTGGAATGTGTATCGAAATACATTACCACTGATCAAGATGCCTCTGATCAGGTGGCTACTGCATTTCAATGTCAACTACACCTACCTACCTCCTAGTTGGGGTTTGGGGATCATTTGTTAAAATTTAATTAATTTTAATATTTATCTTCCTATATTATGTTAACAAATTGCTTATCATTATTGTGACAATCATATTTTAAATATATCCATTTACCTCAATTTAAGGCCACCTTTACTTTAAACTTACACTAACTTAAATTAAATTTATTAACCTTAGTTGTGCTTAACTCTAAAATTTTAGATGACCTTCAGTCACCTCTTCAAAATTCTCTACTAAAACGTACTTTAAGGTGGCCTTAAGTTAGGAGATAAATTGTTAACTAGTCAATATTCTTGTTTTGTAATTGTACATAAAACTTATATTTGTATATATAAAATTAAATATATATATTCCCAAAAGGGATCTTTCTATTCTACTAACACAGCTAGTTTCACAGCTGAGGCAATGTGACATATTTCATGTTTTTATACCGATTGCATGCAAATAGACATTTTTTTTCTCTGGCCAGAAATCAAGTGTTTGTTTTTTTATTGTCAGCATGATTTTTACAAGAGATTTATATTTACAGATAACGGATGGAGTGAGTGATTTATGCTATCTTGTTGACCGGTTTAAAATATGGCTGCCATGTATATTTTCCTTACTTCAAAATGTCAAATGGCTTTGATAGTTTAACTAAAATTAAGTAGAAAGTACTAGTACACCTCTCTAAATTAGTTTTTGTATGCTTTTAAGTGGTTAGAAGGTTCTCAACCGCAAAAAGTATCCCTTCCTGATTCAAGAGTCAACAGTTAGTTGAGAGAAGGTGTTTGTACTGTGCGTCTCCTTATGTTTGTTGTATAAAAATCCATGCAGAAATGACTGAGATATTGCAAGTTAAAGATTGAAGTTTTTATATTTACTGTGGCCGATACTTCGTGACAGCCTTTTTCACATTCTCTCGTTAAATATTCATATTATTAAATGCATAAATCATAAAAAATGGTGGATACTAAAAGTAAGACTTCCCTCATTACACATATACAGAAACAAATATATCACTCCTGAAAATTAATAATATGGTGCTCATATTGTGTGTTCGTATGTTTAGTCCAGTCAAATTAGTCCAAAAGATGGCCTAACCTCTGATAAATTGCAACAAAAATAAAACTACTTTAATAGGTATCAGAGATCACTCTACTGTTGTGTATGAAAAGTTTACAACATTCCAGTTGGTGGAACATGCCTAAGTTGATCAAAATTCAAGATGGCCGCCACAGGAGCTAAAGCTTGTAATTTCAGTGAATGTATGTATAATGTTTCAGCTTCAAAATCTTGCTAAAATAACCAAAAATTTATACTACATTTATAGCTTACAAATACTGTAGAACTTCAATTATCCAAACTATATGGGGATATGCAAACAGTTTGGATAATCGAGGGATTTGGATAGATGTAGGAACTCTAAATTCACTGTCTATGGGTTACCAGGTAGGCGATGATTAAAGGAAGATCGTTTTTTGGCTTTAAATATACATGTGGCTGGTCAATGATGAAGCAGTTTAACATATTTTTGAAATATAATATAACTGACCTTCTAAAAGATGGTTCATTTTTGATAAAAGTCATCATGCATTTTTTTACATTAAAAAACTCTGGGAGATTATTATCTGCAACCCACAAATAGAACATGCCTTCAGTGGGTATGTTTGGTTGGCAATGCATTTTTGAGGTCTTTCTTCTGATATATGTCAGTCTGTGAATCGACCTACTCCGGGAGATTATATATTACAAAACCCAATCGAACACACATTCGGCTATAGGCCTATTATAAAAGAAGTTGTCCAGTGGGGTTATATAAAAGAATTAAATCCCTCCCCAATTGAAACAATGGCCATAGAAATGAAAAAAAAACAAGATGTTGTTTAAAGTACTAGAATTTTTGGTTTCCAAGAATGTGTAAAATCCTGCATCATACATCTATGTAGGGAGACAAGGTTTTGGATCAGTTTAAATGAGGGCTGGATCATTGAGGTTCTACTGTATATAGTTAAAAACTTAAAAAAGTTAGCTATCTAAAACATTTTCTAATACAGCTTAAAATGTTTTGATTAAATTAGTTGTGTTTCAAATAATTGTTTTAATATTAAACAATCACTAGGTTTCTATATTTTTAACCAGTCATCACTCACATTTAATACTTTTTTAGAATATCAGAATAAGCAAACTGAGTAAACGTGACAGAATGCCAATGGCAACTGTTACATTTCTAATGTTTAAGTACTCTTTTAAAGCAATCTCCTCATGCATCATGCCTTGCCTTTATGTCATCCTAGATATTGATTTGACTAACTGATCGAAGAAACTATTTCAATTAATGTCACAATTATGCCCAATCTAAATGCTATGATAAATGTTTTCCTGATAGTGTCAGTTGCTCGGTATTTACCCAACAGATCTGCCCTCAACCAACACACACAAACATTTTAAACACAAGTCTGAAGTCTGATCTGCCGCCCCAGAAGAAATTATTGGCCCTTTTTCTCTTAAACTGTAAATGGCAGTAGTTTGTTACAGTAGAAATCCTAATCGATAATCATATTGTGAATGCTATAAATACTATAAACTTTATATTTTCTAAAATATAGTGCATAATACTTACTTAGTTTACTCTTTAATCATGATTCTGTAAAAATATATAAAATGTGTAAATCAAAGTATTATATGGGCAAATCATACCAGATTTGCAGGCAAACCAATTTGGCACAGACCAGTTGAGGGCAAATCAATGTACATTACTGGTTTCAAGGTGGTGGTATGATTAATATTGGCCAATTTTTTTCAATGGTTGTCCTACTGACATCAGTTCAACAGTTTACCAGAAGTATAAGAATTTTTCGTCCGACATACATTTTTACTTGAAATATACAAAGTGGCTGGGCTACTGTCATTGACAGATTAACAACAATACATTTTAAATACTGCCGAACCAATAGTAACAAGTACTTATAATTTTCATGGTATCAGTTAATTTCAATGCAATTTGTTTAAAAAAACAACCACATTTTGCAGCAAAAATGCACAAAAAATTACAAAATTTCAAAGAAACCTTTTTTGTAAAAATAAGGTGCATAAATATCATAATGTATTTTAAAACCTTCTGATCCATAGCTTATATAAAACAAAAACAAAACTTGGCCAAGGAGGAAATGTAACTGTAAAAGATCTATTGCTGGATGAAAACATGTATGAGATTTTTAAATTATTGCTATTATCAGTGAATTTAACTACAACAAAGATGTGTAAAGGTTTGAAATCAATATATTTCATATGAATATAAGATAATTTTATTTTGCTTTAAAGTTTTTATAAACATTGAATATGGCTATGAGAAATACTCTTTTTTTCATGACTTTTTATCCAATCAAATTGCTCCACAGAAATCTCAAGAGAGGCTACACACAGCCTAGTGGTTGTCAAGTGACTTCTTATATTTGTGTGTTTCACTTGATGATGTACTTGATAAATGACGATGAATTTCAAAGAAAGCCATTTGCTATAAAATAAGGTACACATATACACCCGGGGTCAATGGGTTCATCTACTTTTATGTATTTGTACACCACTTCAGTACTAAAGACAAAAAGTTACTTATCCAGCATGTTGCAAAAAGGAGACGAATATTCTATTTACTTATTTTTGATGGTTCCAATTTAATTTGCTCTACATTTTTACTATGATACTATTTAACACAGATACCTCAAATAATATGATATATTTAAAACAAGAATACATTATTTACAAAAATCACAAATGTTGTAAGAAAAGCCTTCTTTTACTTGTAATTTGTTGAATTACACATTAAAATATCCACACAATACACTGAGTTATAGTCTAAATAGTTTAATATTTATTATATAAACTAGTTCGTTTGACATCACATTGCTGGTCGCTGGAAGTCAATGACATCCATTGACATCTATGGCAGATGTAACCGATTGGTCACAGTGATTGCTTGTTCAAAATTGTGTCACATGTAACCTATCTATTATTTATTACAATTCTGTTGCGGTCATGGTATACTGCAATTGCAATTGATTAAGACCCTCTTTCATTTTTATTCCTGAGCACAAATTAAGTGATCTACTTACAGAGTGGTCATATTTGTGATTTGAGCAAGTACCTAAATGGTGGGTTGTGTGTGTGGAACCGCCATGCCACTGATCCCCTTTGATACGAAAACAACACTGTTTTGTATATTTATTGTTAATTTTTACCCCTTTATTAGTTTTATTCCACTATTCAGCGTTTTGTTCATTTATCTGTCATTAATCTGTATGGCGGCCATATTGGATTTGTGCAAATTAGACCAAGTTCCACCAAAGAAATCTTTGTAAATTGTTGCCTTTGAAAGGGAAACTATTTGGGAAGCAATGGTGTAAAATTGTTTCTGTTGCAATTTGTTTGAGGTCAAACACTATTTTGACTGGACTAGTTGTGTTATCTTCATTTGTGATATATTTTTTCTAAATATGTCTTTTGGGAGATTTTCTTATTGTATTTGAGATTGTGTTAAGCCGAAGAAAAGCCTAAGGACTTTTTGTGGATCCAGCACCTAATCCTGACTATATTGCAAATAATAAAGGTGTAAATAAATCACATGATTTCTGTTACATGTTACATGTACATGTTTCAGGGCCCGTATTCACTAACATTCTTATACTTAGAATAAGAATTTTCTTAGAATTTTTCTTAGAAAATTCTAAGAATAAGTATTTTTGGTATTCACTAAATTCTTATTCTTAGAATTTTTTCTTATTCTTAGAATTTTTTCTAAGAATGATGTTCAAATCTAAGAATGATCAAGACCTTACTTAAGTTAAGAAAAAGGTGACACAATTCATATTTTTTAATCAATTCTTTGCAAATAGACATTTTTTCTATGACCAGACAAATCCAGTGTTTGTTTTTTTTTCTGATCAGCATGATTTTTTTATAAGAGCTTTATATTTACAGATAAAGACTGAAGTGAATGATTTATGCTATCTTGTTGACTGGTTTTAAATATGGCCGCCATGTATATTTTCCCCACTTCAAAATTTCAAATGGCTAGAATTAAGTTAAAAATACTTACACACCCCTCTATATTAGTTTTTTGTGTGTTTCTAAGAGGTTAGAAGGTTCTCAACTGCAAAACTTATCCCTTTCTGATCCAAGTGTCAACAGTAAGTGGACAAGTTTTACAGTGTACATCAACATAATCTGAGAAATATATATCCACAAGATTAGAGTACACATCAACAGCATTTAGCAGCACATATCCAATTGTATATATATATTTACATTGACTTTATATACATATCCCACTGTGAAAGTTTTAGTTTCACTTTTCAAATTATTTTATCCATTTGGTGCAACTATTTTATTACATAATAACCAAAAATAAATATAAATAAGATTTACAATTATATATCCCACAAAAAATAGCAAGTGCACTACGTACTACACCAAACTGATGTAAAATAATTATATTAAATACTTGAAGTTGTTTTTTCCCCAGAAATATGATTTGTTTACTGACCTTGACATAACTATAAGCATCACAATTGACATGATTTGCTCAGTGCATGGGCACTTCCCATTTATTGATTTTTTCAAAGTGGCACATATGTAGGATTTAAACAATGTGGATATAAGCAATTTGTTTATACATACAAAACAGGCTTCATACAGTTTTTAAACAATGTGCAGAATTGTTTCTAATTACAGCAAAAAAGACTTATAATCTGGCTCCATAAATCCTGTGGCGAATGTGGATACCTTCTTTTTTATTGGATATTTATTGGATATCATAAAAAATATGATACATGAAATTGGGAAACCCTATTTCAGTGCTTATAGTTACTGCAGCACTGTAATTTTGTTTTCCTTTTGAAGTGTAAATCTGATTTGAAATGTCTTATTCTGAAATTTTATGAGTTTAAGAAGTATTTATATAAGAGTGATGGAAATGGATAGGTTAATGCATTCATTTTATAGCTGGCAGGAGATGAGTTAATCAGTTAATATTGATAATTTTACCTGTGTGGGATATACTTATTTTATAGTTAATATGTACACTGCTTTGTGATTTATGTTTGATAAATTTGGTTATATGAAAAAAATCAGTCTTGGTCTTAAGTTGATGACTTTTGTTCAAGCTGAAACCTACTTTATGAATTTATGAAAATTCCTAGCTGAAAAAAAATCTTGTATTTAAGACTGGGCTACACCTAAGAAAAGGCTAAGATTAAGACCTTTTGTGAATCCGGCACCTAATTCTGACTCCATTTCAACCAATAAAGGTGTAAATATATCACATGACTGATCATGTGACATCAAAAACTATATGCATGCACATGTTTTTCTTTACTATTCTTAACTAAGAAAATTCTTATTCTTAGAAATAATTCTTAACTAAGAATTGCTTTGTGAATACAATTTTTTTCTAAGAATAAGAAAATTCTTAGATAAGAAAATTTTCTAATTCTAAGAAAAATTCTTTTTCTAAGAATAAGAATGTTAGTGAATACGGGCCCTGTTCACTATTCTTAACTGAGAAAATTCTTATTCTTAGAAGTAATTCTTAACTAAGAATTTGTTGGTGAATACATTTTTTTTCTAAGAATAAGAAACTTCTTAGATAAAAATTTTTTCTAATTCTAAGGAAAATTCTTTTTCTAAGATTAAGAAATATGGGCCCTGATTAGGTTACGTCATGTATAGAAACAATTTATACAAAAACAAGACATATAGAGATCATTCAGACTGAAAATATATGGTAACACCCCTACCTCTTAGGCAATAATGATGGCCTGATCTAAAAAGGCTATAATGTACTTATTTGCCAATGATTGATACTTTTCAGGGCACTAAATCTTGACCAACCAACTTGTGTGCAGTTCCTTTCTGTCTTACTCTCAATAACCAATAACTTTGTGCTCCTTTAAACTTAAAAACTGTGCTCCTTTAAAATTTAAAAATTGGGACTTTTAAACTTAAATCTGCCACAGATATAGTTTATCTTTGTAGTATTTGTAAAAAAAATTGAAAGATAATAATACCAAGATTTACCTTGAAAAACTGATCCATTTGGGCTGAGGTGAAGGGCTGTTATGGTATTTGTGGCATCAATAGTGTTCACATTCAAGCTATTAGCCATTGCTACTAGGTAGTTATCATAACCTGGACGACCAATCACAATATCTGTTAGATATTTCCAGGGAAAATCTCTTGTGACAATGAAATAATCCTCTGCATCTATTCGAAATTTTTCCGACAATTTCTTAAGATGTCCAACCTTTTCTGGCTTCCATATATCCCATTGTTGAGTACGGTTGTACTTGTCAAAGAAGTAATTCCACCGCCGTCCAGTAGCGAGTACGTTCTTTAGCTTGTGCAAGCTGCTCTTTATTTTAAACAATGTTTTTAGAAATTCATCATTATATAAGATATCCCCGTTTGAGAATATATAAAATGTGGCATTGAAGCACCTAAGGACATAGTCAAACATAGGAATCAGATGGGGTGTTCCATATATATTTGTTCTTTGCATGGGAAGTACTTTCCAGCCATGTTTTACTGCCAGATTTGTGAGATTATCCACCTGGTTAGCAAACAGAACTGGCTGAACAGATGGCATCAATTCCCTCCAGTTTAAAATGACCTTGGATTGTATCCAAAATCTTTCCTTTGTACTCTTGAAAGTTGTGAAGAGAATGGCATGAGGTTCACTTTTTGTTGGAGCAGCACTTTTGGTGAAAACTCTCAAGGCGGTTGTAAAAATGCTGTGTGTCTTTTGTGCACTGTAAGACTTGTTGGCATGGATATAGCTAGGTTCTATATCATTATACTGTAAAGCTAAGATAATGACGATGTAAACTAGAAACGTAAGTGAGAAGACTCCTGCTGCTTTTTTGATGATTTTATTGTCACAATGGCACATCATTTGATCTTTGATTATTACAATATTTCACAAGTAATATAATATCCTTTTATCCTAAGTTGGTTAAAATTTGTACCAAGTATTTTCTTATTGCAAATGTTAGAATGAACTTTTAAATAAGTCCAAATGTAATCACTCTTCTCAACAACGAATAAAGTGTACAGTCTTCCTCAACAATTCAGCATACTTCTTAAATTGGCACTGATTTCACTAATACGAAAATGCACATTTTTGACCTGTGAGTTGATATGGTAATTCTTTGTCAAAAAAGAATTACTGCCATATAAATATCTATCTAAAATAGTTTATTACTTAGCTTTTTTCTGTAAATATTGTCCTTATAAAATTGTAATTAGGTCATTTGCCTCTTCTGTTGTGTTAGAATGAATTAGACGGACCATAAAGGGTTGACATCATAAACCTGTTTTGTTCCTCGGACTTATCAAACCTGAACTCTGGACCAAACCTCACTGATAAGTAACAAGCTAGAAAGAATAAATATTTTATGTACTTCATACACAATAATTCTATTGTTCTCGAAACAACAGGAAAATTTCTTCAATTAGAAAAGCACAAAAACAGATATCAAAAATGAAGATGACAATATTATAACCAATGTGTAGCAAGAATATAATGTTGTTCATCTTCATGGGTGATATATACTTTTCTTATCTGTACAATGAGTTTTACTTTCATTGACGACCATTTTGCATGAATAATAAGTGAAACAAGTGAATATTTAAAGAAAGAATCAAATGGTCGTCATATACACATAATTGTAGCTTACATTTTAAATGAAATACCAAAGAAAAAACAGCATATGTTTACAAATTTGTATTGCTAGTTAGCCAATTACAAGGGGCGCCAGACTATATGAAAAACATTTGTGGGGTCAATTTCATCAACAATCATTTTCATCATATTTTGCGTGTTGAGAACGAACAGCACATATTTAGTAAATAGTTTTAATCAGTAAATGTTATGTAATAGAATAATGACATTGTCCCGTCTTAGCGTCAAAACTGAGGCTTTTGTTTCAAATTTTTGTAGCATATTAATTGATTTCTTTTAAATTATTATTTTTTTTGGTTTTACATCACATTCAACAGCCAGGGTCATATTGCGATGGGTAGTTTATGGGTGGAGGAACCAGTGCATACCAGTTGGTCAAGATTCTGCACCATAAACCACCAGGCATCGGCAATTAACTACCAACTTTCCAACATGAAGATTCGAACCGGCGACCTAAGAGCTTGAAGGCAAGAACTCTAACCACTACACCACCAAGCCCCCTCAACATATTAATTGAACTCCTGGGCTCAGACTTCTTGAATTTCAGAAATGGTCTTAGTTTCAGTTTCGTTTTAGCCACTGGCTCAAATAATGAGATATGTAGGTACATGTAGTTACCTTAAGGTTTTGGACACAAAGGCTAAAATATGACTGCCATATTTTTTTTCCACTTTAATATCTGAAATAGATGAAAAGAATCAGAGATGAATCGGCCACCCAGATAAAATCTAATAGGTCTAATTGCTAGGTCTAGGGTATTCGTATTCATATTTATGTTAACAAGTATTACAATTCACCTTTCTGTGTATTTGTATTCAAATACTTTAGTGAAAATGCAAAATATTCACATTTGTATTCGAATACATTTCAAATTATTCGTATTCATGAATACTTTTATGGATACATTTAATACTTTCATTGTTGATTTTTTTTCTTTATCACCCTGTACTGACAAGTTTTAGATTTAAACATGATGCTTTACTGCATTTGCGTGTTGAGAACGAACAGCACATATTTAGTAAATAGTTTTAATCAGTAAATGTTATGTAATAGAATAATGACATTGTTCTATTAGGACATCAGTTATAGGACTACAACTTCTTGTCTTAGATCTCTGTTATAATGAATGCATTTCTTTGTGTCTTTAAAACATAATATATCAGTTTGATAAGTTATATCATGTATCTTTCCATTCAAATTTGTTTTTAAAATTTAAGTACATGTATTATTTAACAACAAAACAACAAATTATTATGAAATTATTGAAATTATAAACACCAAGCTATCCACTTTAAAAATAAGAGGTGTGTTGGCTTTTTTGTAATAGGGGATTAACTGGGGGTGTATGACCTTAAGTTATACACTTCTCATTGCTTCAGTCTTTTTTAAACAAGATTTGCTTGTTATTTGGTAATCAAAGGTGATTGGATGACCTTTGACCTACCCCTTTATTTTCCCGCAGATTTAATATTGGCTTCACTTTTAAAGTCAAAATCAGAGAGGGCAGTCGCCATTTTATGAAGCTAAAAAATTTTAACTTCTGTTATAATACATGCTATGCTGTCAGGACTAAATGTCGCACTGTGCTGGATCGGGTAACTATTGGCATTTACACTTGTACAGGCACTGATACATCTTATTCAGGTGAGTTGGCGGGTTTATATACTTATTATTATTTTATAATAGTAACTTTAAGCATTTTATGTTTTAAATGTTTTATCCCGCTGACTCTACCTTTATGTAATATTAACGTTCTATTCAGTGCATTACTTGTCAAGTGATTAGGGTCACAATGCCAAAGAGTTTTAATTGTTCAGGCTGTGGTGGTCAGCATAAACGGCCAGTAGGTGCGAAATGTCAGTTCAAAGACAATGAGGATCTTGACAACAGTATGTCAAGTTCAAGTAATAGTGTCAATAATCCGGATACCATGAACCATGAAATATTAAACGCTCTTACTAGTGTCAGTTCCAGATTGACGGCAATTGAACAAAGAATTCAGAAAACGGAAGATCAATTGTAAAAAGGGACTGGGTCGACTTCTGACGGCGTCAACTCCCCCACTGCTAGCATGCGTTCCCACAGATCCACTCAGATGGACAGTGACGGGGAAGATGACGGCGTCATACCCACAACAGCCTTCCTCAAAACTTCCAAGGGGATTCAGAGTGCTGTTGATAGGCGACTACAACAATTAGCCTCTCTCAATGAACAAGGTATGTTCAGGTCTCAAAGAGGTGGTCAAGATCAAATAGCAGTTAAGCACAAAATTCCCTGGCCACAGAACCATATTTTAGCAGGAACTTCAAAAAATAGGGTCACATACGATAGTTTAAGTACATTTCAGTGGGTTTCTGGGTTTTGTACCATCATTAAAGACGAGAGTAATGTTGCCACTAAAAAGGCAATGCTCGAGTACATGTCAGAACTAATGGAGGACGCCCAGGATTTTGGGTGGGCCTCGGCCAAAGGTGCCCATGCAGTCCTCCTCTGCAGAATGGAGGAGGGCAAGGTCAATTGGAAGATGACAGAACGAATCGATCCTATTAGGCGTGCCCATGCACAAAAAATTGTGAATAACCCAGCCAAAAAATCAAATTCGGACACCCCAGGGGTCCCCTGTAAATTCTACCAGAATCAAAAATGCCCACACAAAATGGATCATCAAACTGCAGGCCAATTTTACAAGCACATATGTAGCTTCTGTAGCACACTGGGAAAACGTCTCCCTCACCCACTCAAAGATTGCAGAAATTCGAAAAAAGTGGCAAATGATTCAAAAAACGAATGAGGCACTGCAGTAATGCAGTGCACAATACTGATCGAAATGCCAAAAACAAAAGTCATATCACAAATGGCATTGTGAATAGAACAAGGGTTGTCAGTAGTAATACATGTGTCAATGGCGAGAGTGACAATTGGAAATATGATTTGCATAGATTCAAAAGAATCACATGTGCTCAGGTAATTCAAAACAAATCAAAACACCTACCAGTACAAAACTGTCAGGTTAAACCAAAACTTGACTCCAGTTGTCATTCCCGTAATACTAACGAGCTGTACAGTGATACTAACACAAAAAATGCATGCAAAAAGTCAACAACTGAAATGAAAAGTTGGGTTCAGATGAACAGAGGCAAAAAGGTAGGTGTCAAGCCAAAAACGTTTCAAATAGCGTGTTCAAACAAGTTTGATGTGTTATATCCTGGCGACGGCGTCACCCTGCCTCAATCTAGTCCCAACACGTCAAATGCAGATAATGACCAATATTTGGTCGATCAGCCAAAAACCAAAGATGACAACAATTCACCCAAGGTCTCTGACTTGAATAAGGCGTCATTTAACGACGCCTGTGAAAGCTTTCAAAAAAGTAATCCCTCACAGGCAAAACAAAGCAAACCAATGCAGAGCAGCGTCGATGCAGACCTTGAGATACAAAACTCAACCAAATATGACCTGTCCTTGCGATTCAAAGACAAAAAACTTGACTATGAAAAAATTATGGCTTCCAGTCCCACCTTCAAACTTTGGGATAAACAGAATGAAAGCAAATTTGGTTTCATACCAATGGGGGAATTAGACCTCCCTGAGAACCTAAATCCCTCTGATATCAGGGCAGATCCTTTTACCCTTCACCACATAATCAAAGCTTCTGGGGACCATAATTATAAGCACTGTCAAATACCCATCAAATCACAGCTGAATCCAGAAACATGGGAAGAGCTCCTCCAAGGTTACTGGGACATCCAACTCCCTTTACTCATTAGGTATGGCTTCCCCCTGGACTTTGATAGGGACACACTGTTAGAAAGCCATTTTGAGAACCATACATCCGCAAAAAATTATCCAGAAGATGTCAGAACATATTTACAAGAAGAAATAAGTTATAAAGCCATATTGGGCCCATTTGAAGAACCCCCTCTTGAACATATACATATTTACCCATTCATGACCAGGGACAAGCCTAACTCTAAGAACAGAAGAGTCATAATTGACCTCAGCTTTCCCCAAGGAAAATCAGTCAATGCTGGTAGTGTCAAGGACAGTTACCTTAATACCCCATTTGTCCTAAAATTGCCTACAATTGACCATATTACCAACCGCGTCAAGTTACTAGGTAGGGGTTGCATGATCTATAAGATAGACATAAAAAGGGCCTTTAGGCATGTAAAGCTTGACCCCAAAGATGATGACTTACTTGGTTTGCGTCAAGATCACTGGTTTCTGGACACCTGCCTGCCCTTCGGGTTTAGGCACGGAAGTGCCCTGTTTCAGCGTCTAAGTGACGCTGTGCGTCACATGATGCGTCAACGTGGCTATGACGTCACAAACTATATAGATGATATACTTGGAATTGAGCTCCCAAGCCGCGTTGACGCCTCATTTGACGCCTTAGGCCACCTCCTCTCCCACCTAGGGTTTGAAATTTCCCAGAACAAGTTGGTCAAACCCTCTACATGTGTCAACTGTTTGGGTATCCTAGTGGACACCAAAAATTCTACACTGTCTATTCCACCTCAAAAAATGCAAGAAATACTTGATATGTGTCAAACATGGCGTCAAAAAACTCATTGCACTAAACGCCAACATCAATCTCTATTGGGTAGTCTCTTGTTTGTGAGCAAATGTGTCCACACCTCAAGATTTTTCTTAAACCGCTTACTGGAAGTATTAAGACAAATGCATGACAAAAACCAAGTCCCTTTGACCACTGAGGCTCAGAGGGACATCAATTGGTTCGTAAAATTTGTCCCCACTTTCAATGGGGTCACAATTTTTGACCACAGGCCCATCTCCTTTGACATTGAATTGGATGCTTGCCTTCAGGGCATTGGGGCCAGATGTGGCATCCAGGTCTATACACTACCCCTCCCCTTGGGCTATCTAAACTTTAACATTGCACATTTAGAAATGTTGAACATTTTGGTGGCCCTTAGGGTCTGGAATCACTGCTGGAAAACGAAAAAAATTCGAATTGCATGTGATAATGAAGCAGTAGTGTATGTCCTTAAATCAGGCAGGACCAGAGACCTTACCCTGGCTGCTATAGCCAGAAACATTCAGTTCCAGGTAGCTACCTGGGATGTAAACCTACAGGTAACACATATACCCGGTAAAGACAACAAAATCACTGACCTCTTATCTAGATGGATCATTACTGACCAACCTCACATTCAGTTACAACACTGGCTCCCCCACCATGAATGGGTGGGGGTGCATGCTGACCAATTAACAATTGATTGGTGTATTTGATAGGCCTTCCAGCAAGATTGGCTCCATTGGCAAAAATAGCAGCCAAGAAGACCCAAATGGCCTTCAGACCGGGCACCCAAAGAAGCTATTAGAGCATGTTTCGGCTGTTCCTAGCCTTCACAGTGTTTATGCAGGTGTCTGTCTTCAAACTCACTGCAATTATGGTTGTATCATACCTTCAGTTTTTAACCACAAACAATGCTTCTCCTCCAACCCTAGCAAATCATTTGTCAGCCATTAAGGCCAATCTAGCGATATATGGCCTTTCAACCCAATTGTTTCAAGACCCTAGAATTCGATATTTTCAAAGAGCAATAGCCCTTCACCAACCTTTCAAACCCTGTCTAAAATCCATAATAGACATTGACACCCTACAGCTAATTGTGAGAGTTTGTGACTCAACTTACATGGGCCAGGTTTTCAAGGCCATTTATACTCTGGCCTTCTTTTCCTTCCTAAGAATTTCTAATTTGGTCCCCCATTCCAGTAAAAAATTTTCCCCATTATATCACTTGGCGAGAGGTGATGTCATCTTTGCTCCCCCCAGGCATCCAATTGATAATAAAATGGTCAAAAACACTCCAAGATAGGAAATCTGTCAAAATCCTCAAAATTCCATCCCTAGGGTCAAACCCAATTTGTCCTGTTACAGCAATAAAAAACTTGCTCCAAATCACCCCAGGCACAACCAACTCTCCATTATTTCAATTTAAATCCCAGGCCAAATGGCTTCCATTGACAGATACTCAGGTCAGGCGTCATTTTAGATCTATATTAGCCAGATTGCATCTTCAAAATTCTAACTTAACTCTACACGCATTCCGTCGTTCAGGTGCCACCTTTGCCTTTAATTCGAATGTACAACTTCAAGACATCCAGAGTCATGGCACCTGGACGTCGGAATGCATCTGGAAATACATCACCCTGGACCACAATGCCTCAGGGGCAGTGGCAAAAAATTTTCAAAATCATCTCTACCTACCACCTACTCACTAGTTGGGGTTTGGGGCTCTCATTTAAAAATCTCATTTCTAATCTTAAACCTATGACCTTAAGTTATACCTTAATCTCATAAAACAAAAACTGATAAATTAATCATCTGATTAATCTACAGATGAATCTTTGAATTATAAACAGTAACTTGAACTAAAATATATTTCAAACCATAACTCTAAGGCCACCTTAAACCTTCTTATTTTCAAAAATTGCACATGTACATCAAAAATTTAGGTTGGCCTTAGCCCCAAAGAAACTGCAGCTAGGGCCACCCTAATCTTGTATCTCATTTTGGACTTTAAGTAGACATTCTTTTAAGGTGGCCTTAAACTTATGCATAGCTATGCTAGAACATGAATATTCATAATTGTCATAATACTCCATTAACATATGCATGTAAATAATGAGTTAATGGAGAGAACCAATTTCTAATAAATGTTATAAATGTTGTGTAATATGTCAAATAGTAAACGTATAAATGTAAATAAAAAATAGAATGATAGTATTGTATATAATAAAAAAGTATAGATTCCCCAATAGGGGTGTTTTTCTTTAGTTGAATCCAGACGTGAGGCAATGTGGGGGTGTATGACCTTAAGTTATACACTTCTCATTGCTTCAGTCTTTTTTAAACAAGATTTGCTTGTTATTTGGTAATCAAAGGTGATTGGATGACCTTTGACCTACCCTTTTATTTTCCCGCAGATTTCATATTGGCTTCACTTTTAAAGTCAAAATCAGAGAGGGCAGTCGCCATTTTATGAAGCTAAAAAATTTTAACTTATTTTAACTTCTGTTATAATACATGCTATGCTGTCAGGACTAAATGTCGCACTGTGCTGGATCGGGTAACTATTGGCATTTACACTTGTACAGGCACTGATACATCTTATTCAGGTGAGTTGGCGGGTTTATATACTTGTTATTATTTTATAATAGTAACTTTAAGCATTTTATGTTTTAAATGTTTTATCCCACTGACTCTACCTTTATGTAATATTAACGTTCTATTCAGTGCATTACTTGTCAAGTGATTAGGGTCACAATGCCAAAGAGTTTTAATTGTTCAGGCTGTGGTGGTCAGCATAAACGGCCAGTAGGTGCGAAATGTCAGTTCAAAGACAATGAGGATCTTGACAACAGTATGTCAAGTTCAAGTAATAGTGTCAATAATCCGGATACCATGAACCATGAAATATTAAACGCTCTTACTAGTGTCAGTTCCAGATTGACGGCAATTGAACAAAGAATTCAGAAAACGGAAGATCAATTGTAAAAAGGGACTGGGTCGACTTCTGACGGCGTCAACTCCCCCACTGCTAGCATGGGTTCCCACAGATCCACTCAGATGGACAGTGACTGGGAAGATGACGGCGTCATACCCACAACAGCCTTCCTAAAAACTTCCAAGGGGATTCAGAGTGCTGTTGATAGGCGACTACAACAATTAGCCTCTCTCAATGAACAAGGTATGTTCAGGTCTCAAAGAGGTGGTCAAGATCAAATAGCAGTTAAGCACAAAATTCCCTGGCCACAGAACCATATTTTAGCAGGAACTTAAAAAAATAGGGTCACATACGATAGTTTAAGTACATTTCAGTGGGTTTCTGGGTTTTGTACCATCATTAAAGACGAGAGTAATGTTGCCACTAAAAAGGCAATGCTCGAGTACATGTCAGAACTAATGGAGGACGCCCAGGATTTTGGGTGGGCCTCGGCCAAAGGTGCCCATGCAGTCCTCCTCTGCAGAATGGAGGAGGGCAAGGTCAATTGGAAGATGACAGAACGAATCGATCGTATTAGGCGTGCCCATGCACAAAAAATTGTGAATAACCCAGCCAAAAAATCAAATTCGGACACCCCAGTAAATTCTACCAGAATCAAAAATGCCCACACAAAATGGATCATCAAACTGCAGGCCAATTTTACAAGCACATATGTAGCTTCTGTAGCACACTGGGAAAACGTCTCCCTCACCCACTCAAAGATTGCAGAAATTCGAAAAAAGTGGCAAATGATTCAAAAAACGAATGAGGCACTGCAGTAATGCAGTGCACAATACTGATCGAAATGCCAAAAACAAAAGTCATATCACAAATGGCATTGTGTATAGAACAAGGGTTGTCAGTAGTAATACATGTGTCAATGGCGAGAGTGACAATTGGAAATATGATTTGCATAGATTCAAAAGAATCACATGTGCTCAGGTAATTCAAAACAAATCAAAACACCTACCAGTACAAAACTGTCAGGTTAAACCAAAAATTGACTCCAGTTGTCATTCCCGTAATACTAACGAGCTGTACAGTGATACTAACACAAAAAATGCATGCAAAAAGTCAACAACTGAAATGAAAAGTTGGGTTCAGATGAACAGAGGCAAAAAGGTAGGTGTCAAGCCAAAAACGTTTCAAATAGCGTGTTCAAACAAGTTTGATGTGTTATATCCTGGCGACGGCGTCACCCTGCCTCAATCTAGTCCCAACACGTCAAATGCAGATAATGACCAATATTTGGTCGATCAGCCAAAAACCAAAGATGACAACAATTCACCCAAGGTCTCTGACTTGAATAAGGCGTCATTTAACGACGCCTGTGAAAGCTTTCAAAAAAGTAATCCCTCACAGGCAAAACAAAGCAAACCAATGCAGAGCAGCGTCGATGCAGACCTTGAGGTACAAAACTCAACCAAATATGACCTGTCCTTGCGATTCAAAGACAAAAAACTTGACTATGAAAAAATTATGGCTTCCAGTCCCACCTTCAAACTTTGGGATAAACAGAATGAAAGCAAATTTGGTTTCATACCAATGGGGGAATTAGACCTCCCTGAGAACCTAAATCCCTCTGATATCAGGGCAGATCCTTTGACCCTTCACCACATAATCAAAGCTTCTGGGGACCATAATTATAAGCACTGTCAAATACCCATCAAATCACAGCTGAATCCAGAAGCATGGGAAGAGCTCCTCCAAGGTTACTGGGACATCCAACTCCCTTTACTCATTAGGTATGGCTTCCCCCTGGACTTTGATAGGGACACACTGTTAGAAAGCCATTTTGAGAACCATACATCCGCAAAAAATTATCCAGAAGATGTCAGAACATATTTACAAGAAGAAATAAGTTATAAAGCCATATTGGGCCCATTTGAAGAACCCCCTCTTGAACATATACATATTTACCCATTCATGACCAGGGACAAGCCTAACTCTAAGAACAGAAGAGTCATAATTGACCTCAGCTTTCCCCAAGGAAAATCAGTCAATGCTGGTAGTGTCAAGGACAGTTACCTTAATACCCCATTTGTCCTAAAATTGCCTACAATTGACCATATTACCAACCGCGTCAAGTTACTAGGTAGGGGTTGCATGATCTATAAGATAGACATAAAAAGGGCCTTTAGGCATGTAAAGCTTGACCCCAAAGAAAATGACTTACTTGGTTTGCGTCAAGATCACTGGTTTCTGGACACCTGCCAGCCCTTCGGGTTTAGGCACGGAAGTGCCCTGTTTCAGTGTCTAAGTGACGCTGTGCGTCACATGATGCGTCAACGCGGCTATGACATCACAAACTATATAGATGATATACTTGGAATTGAGCTCCCAAGCCGCGTTGACGCCTCATTTGACGCCTTAGGCCACCTCCTCTCCCACCTAGGGTTTGAAATTTCCCAGAACAAGTTGGTCAAACCCTCTACATGTGTCAACTGTTTGGGTATCCTAGTGGACACCAAAAATTTTACACTGTCTATTCCACCTCAAAAAATGCAAGAAATACTTGATATGTGTCAAACATGGCGTCAAAAAACTCATTGCACTAAACGCCAACATCAATCTCTATTGGGTAGTCTCTTGTTTGTGAGCAAATGTGTCCACACCTCAAGATTTTTCTTAAACCGCTTACTGGAAGTATTAAGACAAATGCATGACAAAAACCAAGTCCCTTTGACCACTGAGGCTCAGAGGGACATCAATTGGTTCGTAAAATTTGTCCCCACTTTCAATGGGGTCACAATTTTTGACCACAGGCCCATCTCCTTTGACATTGAATTGGATGCTTGCCTTCAGGGCATTGGGGCCAGATGTGGCATCCAGGTCTATACACTACCCCTCCCCTTGGGCTATCTAAACTTTAACATTGCACATTTAGAAATGTTGAACATTTTGGTGGCCCTTAGGGTCTGGAATCACTGCTGGAAAACGAAAAAAATTCGAATTGCATGTGATAATGAAGCAGTAGTGTATGTCCTTAAATCAGGCAGGACCAGAGACCTTACCCTGGCTGCTATAGCCAGAAACATTCAGTTCCAGGTAGCTACCTGGGATGTAAACCTACAGGTAACACATATACCAGGTAAAGACAACAAAACTGCTGACCTCTTATCTAGATGGATCATTACTGACCAACCTCACATTCAGTTACAACACTGGCTCCCCCACCATGAATGGGTGGGGGTGCATGCTGACCAATTAACAATTGATTGGTGTATTTGATAGGCCTTCCAGCAAGATTGGCTCCATTGGCAAAAATAGCAGCCAAGAAGACCCAAATGGCCTTCAGACCGGGCACCCAAAGAAGCTATCAGAGCATGTTTCGGCTGTTCCTAGCCTTCACAGTGTTTATGCAGGTGTCTGTCTTCAAACTCACTGCAATTATGGTTGTATCATACCTTCAGTTTTTAACCACAAACAATGCTTCTCCTCCAACCCTAGCAAATCATTTGTCAGCCATTAAGGCCAATTTAGCGCTATATGGCCTTTCAACCCAATTGTTTCAAGACCCTAGAATTCGATATTTTCAAAGAGCAATAGCCCTTCACCAACCTTTCAAACCCTGTCTAAAATCCATAATAGACATTGACACCCTACAGCTAATTGTGAGAGTTTGTGACTCAACTTACATGGGCCAGGTTTTCAAGGCCATTTATACTCTGGCCTTCTTTTCCTTCCTAAGAATTTCTAATTTGGTCCCCCATTCCAGTAAAAAATTTTCCCCATTATATCACTTGGCGAGAGGTGATGTCATCTTTGCTCCCCCCAGGCATCCAATTGATAATAAAATGGTCAAAAACACTCCAAGATAGGAAATCTGTCAAAATCCTCAAAATTCCATCCCTAGGGTCAAACCCAATTTGTCCTGTTACAGCAATAAAAAACTTGCTCCAAATCACCCCAGGCACAACCAACTCTCCATTATTTCAATTTAAATCCCAGGCCAAATGGCTTCCATTGACAGATACTCAGGTCAGGCGTCATTTTAGATCTATATTAGCCAGATTGCATCTTCAAAATTCTAACTTAACTCTACACGCATTCCGTCGTTCAGGTGCCACCTTTGCCTTTAATTCGAATGTACAACTTCAAGACATCCAGAGTCATGGCACCTGGACGTCGGAATGCATCTGGAAATACATCACCCTGGACCACAATGCCTCAGGGGCAGTGGCAAAAAATTTTCAAAATCATCTCTACCTACCACCTACTCACTAGTTGGGGTTTGGGGCTCTCATTTAAAAATCTCATTTCTAATCTTAAACCTATGACCTTAAGTTATACCTTAATCTCATAAAACAAAAACTGATAAATTAATCATCTGATTAATCTACAGATGAATCTTTGAATTATAAACAGTAACTTGAACTAAAATATATTTCAAACCATAACTCTAAGGCCACCTTAAACCTTCTTATTTTCAAAAATTGCACATGTACATAAAAAATTTAGGTTGGCCTTAGCCCCAAAGAAACTGCAGCTAGGGCCACCCTAATCTTGTATCTCATTTTGGACTTTAAGTAGACATTCTTTTAAGGTGGCCTTAAACTTATGCATAGCTATGCTAGAACATGAATATTCATAATTGTCATAATACTCCATTAACATATGCATGTAAATAATGAGTTAATGGAGAGAACCAATTTCTAATAAATGTTATAAATGTTGTGTAATATGTCAAATAGTAAACGTATAAATGTAAATAAAAAATAAAATGATAGTATTGTATATAATAAAAAAGTATAGATTCCCCAATAGGGGTGTTTTTCTTTAGTTGAATCCAGACGTGAGGCAATGTGGGGGTGTATGACCTTAAGTTATACACTTCTCATTGCTTCAGTCTTTTTTAAACAAGATTTGCTTGTTATTTGGTAATCAAAGGTGATTGGATGACCTTTGATCTACCCCTTTTTTTCCCGCAGATTTCATATTGGCTTCACTTTTAAAGTCAAAATCAGAGAGGGCAGTCGCCATTTTATGAAGCTAAAAAATTTTAACCCACTCACCCTCCCCTAAACCTTGTTAACAAATCTCTTTAGTGTACTTTCAGAAATGAAGCATATGATTTACAGAACATCATTGCAATGTTCGAACCCCAAGTCACCACCTAAAGCATCAAGTAAAGTGGAATACCAAATGTATGTTGTCAGAAGTGATGTGTGAGATCAGTGTGTTAATATCCCATAATATGTGTAAATCAATCGATATACACCAGTAAATCAAGGACAGCGCCTGGAATCAAGAGTGGCTCAGTTTCCATCCTTCTTCACTTCCCCCAGGGGCAGGGACTGGTGCAGGATGTTTTGTGGGGGCCTAGGCCCGCCTGCTGTGCTAGTTGCCGCTATATGGACACAATAGTTTATCAAATCAAGTAAATGCTAGTTTAACTTCATCCGATGGAACTGTAGCCCCTGTTCTCCAGTTTGGCCTGGTAACTTTCTGAAGTGAAGCAAACCCCAGATGAGCTATGCTCAGCGGCTAAGAAGGACAATGTCATTTAACCAGGGATCCTATCACAGTCGATTAATATAGCTGTATGCCCTGGTAGCTAGTTACTGGCAAGCTAGGTTGTCTGACGCCCAAGAACACTTAACCCTTGTGCATGAAATGTCGCCATATAGCTTCAGCTTCCGACGCGATCGTCTCTTCCCCATCACAGGATGTCACAGTGTTTACAGAAACTGTTATCATCCACATGCAAGTACAGAACTGTGGTTCAGTGTCAGGTCTCAAGTGAAAGCCCCCCCATACGGCCCCTCGATCCAGCAGGACATTGGACGCCAATGGCAAGATAGCACGATGTGACAGAAACTCTTTACAAATGATATATGTATGCCATGAATTGTGTAATATTCGCAGATGTGTTCAGTGGCTAAAATTTTATCTGTAGCAGGCTTGTGAAAGCCAATAGTGACAATTAAAGATTTAAAAAAAATATATATATATATATATATATTTTAAAGCTGGGCTATGTAATATCAGCTTTGGAAGTTGCTGAAGAGTCAATATATTCATATGTTAACATGTAGACAAACTCAAA
The DNA here is from genome assembly GCA_964017235.1 of Sabellastarte sp. h YS-2021. Classification (NCBI taxonomy): domain Eukaryota; kingdom Metazoa; phylum Annelida; class Polychaeta; order Sabellida; family Sabellidae; genus Sabellastarte; species Sabellastarte sp. h YS-2021. The sequence goes on from OZ024936.1 coordinate 68,145,105, forward strand.
GTTGGGCCCAGTGTGCCTTTTTCACCAAGTATATGATGAGTAAATGTTAAATTAATGAATACTTTCACTACTTATGATAAATACCTCAGTTACTGGTGCAACCAGCTTACTTGTATACGTGTATGAATGTCAAAGTTTTAATTTTAGTGATATATATTTCGAATTTAGTCATTGTGTTTTAACTCTACTTATAATATCTAGTCAGCATACATTTACAAAGTCTGGTACATAGGATGTATTATTATTGTGTGTCTTTTACTGTCTTACTGATCTTACACTCACTTCTTAGTATTTTATCTGGAACTTTCATAGTGCATATCCATTGGGTTCGAATCTCACACCTCACCTCCTCCTCTTTTGGGTGGGCTCTCATTGGGGCCTCTCATTTAAAAATCTCATTTCTAATCTTAAACCTATGACCTTAAGTTATACCTTAATCTCATAAAACAAAAACTGGTAAATTAATCATCTGATTAATCTACAGATGAATCTTTGAATTATGAACAGTAACTTGAACTAAAATATATTTCAAACCATAACTCTAAGGCCACCTTAAACCTTCTTATTTTCAAAAATTGCACATGTACATCAAAAATTTAGGTTGGCCTTAGCCCCAAAGAAACTGCAGCTAGGGCCACCCTAATCTTGTATCTCATTTTGGACTTTAAGTAGACATTCTTTTAAGGTGGCCTTAAACTTATGCATAGCTATGCTAGAACATGAATATTCATAATTGTCATAATACTCCATTAACATATGCATGTAAATAATGAGTTAATGGAGAGAACCAATTTCTAATAAATGTTATAAATGTTGTGTAATATGTCAAATAGTAAACGTATAAATGTAAATAAAAAATAGAATGATAGTATTGTACATAATAAAAAAGTATAGATTCCCCAATAGGGGTGTTTTTCTTTAGTTGAATCCAGACGTGAGGCAATGTAAGATGTGTTTAAATACCAGTGTCACTTGTCATGTATCAGTAAAGGTAATGAGACTTGGCTAAAGACCTTTTGGGATATCGGCCCCCGGTCTGTAAGTCCAGCTATATAGGCTAAGTATGGCTCTTAGTAAATAAAAGAGGAGATTTTTATAAAGATTTTAACCTATGATTCAGATCCATCTTGGTGGCTCATTTCTGGGCTCCCATTTAAACTTTTGCATTATTTAAGTATTCGCCATCTTTTTCAAAGAAATTCCAAACCTTTGAAATCTAGCTTACAGTCTATGTGAGGAATTGCTCACATGGGTAAATGAGCATCTTTAATGAACCTTGCTGTCACTCTCAATTTTAATGGCTAACAAGTAAAGTAAGAATTTTGACCCCATGACAAAATTTTGGAAATCCTCAACTCGTAATTTAGATGGTGTTCATTACCTAATAAAGTAATTGATAGTTTCAGATGCCTGAGTATGGTGGTGAATTGAGCTTCCCAAGTTGATGGGCTTGTGTATCTTGGCTAGCCTACCATTGAAATATCCACACAATACACTGAGTTATAGTCTAAATAGTTTAATATTTATTATATAAACTAGTTCGTTTGACATCACATTACTGGTCGCTGGAAGTCAATGACATCCATTGACATCTATGGCAGATGTAACCGATTGGTCACAGTGATTGCTTGTTCAAAATTGTGTCACATGTAACTTATCTATTATTTATTACAATTCTGTTGCGGTCATGGTATACTGCAATTGCAATTGATTAAGACCCTCTTTCATTTTTATTCCTGAGCACAAATTAAGTGATCTACTTACAGAGTGGTCATATTTGTGATTTGAGCAAGTACCTAAATGGTGGGTTGTGTGTGTGGAACCGCCATGCCACTGATCCCCTTTGATACGAAAACAACACTGTTTTGTATATTTATTGTTAATTTTTACCCCTTTATTAGTTTTATTCCACTATTCAGCGTTTTGTTCATTTATCTGTCATTAATCTGTATGGCGGCCATATTGGATTTGTGCAAATTAGACCAAGTTCCACCAAAGAAATCTTTGTAAATTGTTGCCTTTGAAAGGGAAACTATTTGGGAAGCAATGGTGTAAAATTGTTTCTGTTGCAATTTGTTTGAGGTCAAACACTATTTTGACTGGACTAGTTGTGTTATCTTCATTTGTGATATATTTTTTCTAAATATGTCTTTTGGGAGATTTTCTTATTGTATTTGAGATTGTGTTAAGCCGAAGAAAAGCCTAAGGACTTTTTGTGGATCCAGCACCTAATCCTGACTATATTGCAAATAATAAAGGTGTAAATAAATCACATGATTTCTGTTACATCAAAAACTATATGCATGTACATGTTTCAGGGCCCGTATTCACTAACATTCTTATACTTAGAATAAGTATTTTTGGTATTCACTAAATTCTTATTCTTAGAATTTTTTCTTATTCTTAGAATTTTTTCTAAGAATGATGTTCAAATCTAAGAATGATCAAGACCTTACTTAAGTTAAGAAAAAGGTGACACAATTCATATTTTTTAATCAATTCTTTGCAAATAGACATTTTTTCTATGACCAGACAAATCCAGTGTTTGTTTTTTTTTCTGATCAGCATGATTTTTTTATAAGAGCTTTATATTTACAGATAAAGACTGAAGTGAATGATTTATGCTATCTTGTTGACTGGTTTTAAATATGGCCGCCATGTATATTTTCCCCACTTCAAAATTTCAAATGGCTAGAATTAAGTTAAAAATACTTACACACCCCTCTATATTAGTTTTTTGTGTGTTTCTAAGAGGTTAGAAGGTTCTCAACTGCAAAACTTATCCCTTTCTGATCCAAGTGTCAACAGTAAGTGGACAAGTTTTACAGTGTACATCAACATAATCTGAGAAATATATATCCACAAGATTAGAGTACACATCAACAGCATTTAGCAGCACATATCCAATTGTATATATATATTTACATTGACTTTATGTACATATCCCACTGTGAAAGTTTTAGTTTCACTTTTCAAATTATTTTATCCATTTGGTGCAACTATTTTATTACATAATAACCAAAAATAAATATAAATAAGATTTACAATTATATATCCCACAAAAAATAGCAAGTGCACTACGTACTACACCAAACTGATGTAAAATAATTATATTAAATACTTGAAGTTGTTTTTTCCCCAGAAATATGATTTGTTTACTGACCTTGACATAACTATAAGCATCACAATTGACATGATTTGCTCAGTGCATGGGCACTTCCCATTTATTGATTTTTTCAAAGTGGCACATATGTAGGATTTAAACAATGTGGATATAAGCAATTTGTTTATACATACAAAACAGGCTTCATACAGTTTTTAAACAATGTGCAGAATTGTTTCTAATTACAGCAAAAATGACTTATAATCTGGCTCCATAAATCCTGTGGTGAATGTGGATACCTTCTTTTTTATTGGATATTTATTGGATATCATAAAAAATATGATACATGAAATTGGGAAACCCTATTTCAGTGCTTATAGTTACTGCAGCACTGTAATTTTGTTTTCCTTTTGAAGTGTAAATCTGATTTGAAATGTCTTATTCTGAAATTTTATGAGTTTAAGAAGTATTTATATAAGAGTGATGGAAATGGATAGGTTAATGCATTCATTTTATAGCTGGCAGGAGATGAGTTAATGAGTTAATATTGATAATTTTACCTGTGTGGGATATACTTATTTTATAGTTAATATGTACACTGCTTTGTGATTTATGTTTGATAAATTTGGTTATATGAAAAAAATCAGTCTTGGTCTTAAGTTGATGACTTTTGTTCAAGCTGAAACCTACTTTATGAATTTATGAAAATTCCTAGCTGAAAAAAAATCTTGTATTTAAGACTGGGCTACACCTAAGAAAAGGCTAAGATTAAGACCTTTTGTGAATCCGGCACCTAATTCTGACTCCATTTCAACCAATAAAGGTGTAAATATATCACATGACTGATCATGTGACATCAAAAACTATATGCATGCACATGTTTTTCTTTACTATTCTTAACTAAGAAAATTCTTATTCTTAGAAATAATTCTTAACTAAGAATTGCTTTGTGAATACAATTTTTTTCTAAGAATAAGAAAATTCTTAGATAAGAAAATTTTCTAATTCTAAGAAAAATTCTTTTTCTAAGAATAAGAATGTTAGTGAATACGGGCCCTGTTCACTATTCTTAACTGAGAAAATTCTTATTCTTAGAAGTAATTCTTAACTAAGAATTTGTTGGTGAATACACTTTTTTTCTAAGAATAAGAAACTTCTTAGATAAAAATTTTTTCTAATTCTAAGGAAAATTCTTTTTCTAAGATTAAGAAATATGGGCCCTGATTAGGTTACGTCATGTATAGAAACAATTTATACAAAAACAAGACATATAGAGATCATTCAGACTGAAAATATATGGTAACACCCCTACCTCTTAGGCAATAATGATGGCCGGATCTAAAAAGGCTATAATTTACTTATTTGCCAATGATTGATACTTTTCAGGGCACTAAATCTTGACCAACCAACTTGTGTGCAGTTCCTTTCTGTCTTACTCTCAATAACCAATAACTTTGTGCTCCTTTAAACTTAAAAACTGTGCTCCTTTAAAATTTAAAAATTGGGACTTTTAAACTTAAATCTGCCACAGATATAGTTTATCTTTGTAGTATTTGTAAAAAAAATTGAAAGATAATAATACCAAGATTTACCTTGAAAAACTGATCCATTTGGGCTGAGGTGAAGGGCTGTTATGGTATTTGTGGCATCAATAGTGTTCACATTCAAGCTATTAGCCATTGCTACTAGGTAGTTATCATAACCTGGACGACCAATCACAATATCTGTTAGATATTTCCAGGGAAAATCTCTTGTGACAATGAAATAATCCTCTGCATCTATTCGAAATTTTTCCGACAATTTCTTAAGATGTCCAACCTTTTCTGGCTTCCATATATCCCATTGTTGAGTATGGTTGTACTTGTCAAAGAAGTAATTCCACCGCCGTCCAGTAGCGAGTACGTTCTTTAGCTTGTGCAAGCTGCTCTTTATTTTAAACAATGTTTTTAGAAATTCATCATTATATAAGATATCCCCGTTTGAGAATATATAAAATGTGGCATTGAAGCACCTAAGGACATAGTCAAACATAGGAATCAGATGGGGTGTTCCATATATATTTGTTCTTTGCATGGGAAGTACTTTCCAGCCATGTTTTACTGCCAGATTTGTGAGATTATCCACCTGGTTAGCAAACAGAACTGGCTGAACAGATGGCATCAATTCCCTCCAGTTTAAAATGACCTTGGATTGTATCCAAAATCTTTCCTTTGTACTCTTGAAAGTTGTGAAGAGAATGGCATGAGGTTCACTTTTTGTTGGAGCAGCACTTTTGGTGAAAACTCTCAAGGCGGTTGTAAAAATGCTGTGTGTCTTTTGTGCACTGTAAGACTTGTTGGCATGGATATAGCTAGGTTCTATATCATTATACTGTAAAGCTAAGATAATGACGATGTAAACTAGAAACGTAAGTGAGAAGACTCCTGCTGCTTTTTTGATGATTTTATTGTCACAATGGCACATCATTTGATCTTTGATTATTACAATATTTCACAAGTAATATAATATCCTTTTATCCTAAGTTGGTTAAAGTTTGTACCAAGTATTTTCTTATTGCAAATGTTAGAATGAACTTTTAAATAAGTCCAAATGTAATCACTCTTCTCAACAACGAATAAAGTGTACAGTCTTCCTCAACAATTCAGCATACTTCTTAAATTGGCACTGATTTCACTAATACGAAAATGCACATTTTTGACCTGTGAGTTGATATGGTAATTCTTTGTCAAAAAAGAATTACTGCCATATAAATATCTATCTAAAATAGTTTATTACTTAGCTTTTTTCTGTAAATATTGTCCTTATAAAATTGTAATTCGGTCATTTGCCTCTTCTGTTGTGTTAGAATGAATTAGACGGACCATAAAGGGTTGACATCATAAACCCGTTTTGTTCCTCGGACTTATCAAACCTGAACTCTGGACCAAACCTCACTGATAAGTAACAAGCTAGAAAGAATAAATATTTTATGTACTTCATACACAATCATTCTATTGTTCTCGAAACAACAGGAAAATTTCTTCAATTAGAAAAGCACAAAAACAGATATCAAAAATGAAGATGACAATATTATAACCAATGTGTAGCAAGAATATAATGTTGTTCATCTTCATGGGTGATATATACTTTTCTTATCTGTACAATGAGTTTTACTTTCATTGACCACCATTTTGCATGAATAATAAGTGAAACAAGTTAATATTTAAAGAAAGAATCAAATGGTCGTCATATACACATAATTGTAGCTTACATTTTAAATGAAATACCAAAGAAAAAACAGCATATGTTTACAAATTTGTATTGCTAGTTAGCCAATTACAAGGGGCGCCAGACTATATGAAAAACATTTGTGGGGTCAATTTCATCAACAATCATTTTCATCATATTTTGCGTGTTGAGAACGAACAGCACATATTTAGTAAATAGTTTTAATCAGTAAATGTTATGTAATAGAATAATGACATTGTCCCGTCTTAGCGTCAAAACTGAGGCTTTTGTTTCAAATTTTTGTAGCATATTAATTGATTTCTTTTAAATTATTATTTTTTTTGGTTTTACATCACGTTCAACAGCCAGGGTCATATTGCGATGGGTAGTTTATGGGTGGAGGAACCAGTGCATACCAGTTGGTCAAGATTCTGCACTATAAACCACCAGGCATCGGCAATTAACTACCAACTTTCCAACATGAAGATTCGAACCGGCGACCTAAGAGCTTGAAGGCAAGAACTCTAACCACTACACCACCAAGCCCCCTCAACATATTAATTGAACTCCTGGGCTCAGACTTCTTGAATTTCAGAAATGGTTTTAGTTTCAGTTTCGTTTTAGCCACTGGCTCAAATAATGAGATATGTAGGTACATGTAGTTACCTTAAGGTTTTGGACACAAAGGCTAAAATATGACTGCCATATTTTTTTTCCACTTTAATATCTGAAATAGATGAAAAGAATCAGAGATGAATCGGCCACCCAGATAAAATCTAATAGGTCTAATTGCTAGGTCTAGGGTATTCGTATTCATATTTATGTTAACAAGTATTACAATTCACCTTTCTGTGTATTTGTATTCAAATACTTTAGTGAAAATGCAAAATATTCACATTTGTATTCGAATACATTTCAAATTATTCGTATTCATGAATACTTTTATGGATACATTTAATACTTTCATTGTTGATTTTTTTTCTTTATCACCCTGTACTGACAAGTTTTAGATTTAAACATGATGCTTTACTGCATTTGCGTGTTGAGAACGAACAGCACATATTTAGTAAATAGTTTTAATCAGTAAATGTTATGTAATAGAATAATGACATTGTTCTATTAGGACATCAGTTATAGGACTACAACTTCTTGTCTTAGATCTCTGTTATAATGAATGCATTTCTTTGTGTCTTTAAAACATAATATATCAGTTTGATAAGTTATATCATGTATCTTTCCATTCAAATTTGTTTTTAAAATTTAAGTACATGTATTATTTAACAACAAAACAACAAATTATTATGAAATTAATGAAATTATAAACACCAAGCTATCCACTTTAAAAATAAGAGGTGTGTTGGCTTTTTTGTAATAGGGGATTAACTGGGGGTGTATGACCTTAAGTTATACACTTCTCATTGCTTCAGTCTTTTTTAAACAAGATTTGCTTGTTATTTGGTAATCAAAGGTGATTGGATGACCTTTGACCTACCCCTTTATTTTCCCGCAGATTTCATATTGGCTTCACTTTTAAAGTCAAAATCAGAGAGGGCAGTCGCCATTTTATGAAGCTAAAAAATTTTAACTTATTTTAACTTCTGTTATAATACATGCTATGCTGTCAGGACTAAATGTCGCACTGTGCTGGATCGGGTAACTATTGGCATTTACACTTGTACAGGCACTGATACATCTTATTCAGGTGAGTTGGCGGGTTTATATACTTATTATTATTTTATAATAGTAACTTTAAGCATTTTATGTTTTAAATGTTTTATCCCGCTGACTCTACCTTTATGTAATATTAACGTTCTATTCAGTGCATTACTTGTCAAGTGATTAGGGTCACAATGCCAAAGAGTTTTAATTGTTCAGGCTGTGGTGGTCAGCATAAACGGCCAGTAGGTGCGAAATGTCAGTTCAAAGACAATGGGGATCTTGACAACAGTATGTCAAGTTCAAGTAATAGTGTCAATAATCCGGATACCATGAACCATGAAATATTAAACGCTCTTACTAGTGTCAGTTCCAGATTGACGGCAATTGAACAAAGAATTCAGAAAACGGAAGATCAATTGTAAAAAGGGACTGGGTCGACTTCTGACGGCGTCAACTCCCCCACTGCTAGCATGGGTTCCCACAGATCCACTCAGATGGACAGTGACGGGGAAGATGACAGCGTCATACCCACAACAGCCTTCCTCAAAACTTCCAAGGGGATTCAGAGTGCTGTTGATAGGCGACTACAACAATTAGCCTCTCTCAATGAACAAGGTATGTTCAGGTCTCAAAGAGGTGGTCAAGATCAAATAGCAGTTAAGCACAAAATTCCCTGGCCACAGAACCATATTTTAGCAGGAACTTCAAAAAATAGGGTCACATACGATAGTTTAAGTACATTTCAGTGGGTTTCTGGGTTTTGTACCATCATTAAAGACGAGAGTAATGTTGCCACTAAAAATGCACTGCTCGAGTACATGTCAGAACTAATGGAGGACGCCCAGGATTTTGGGTGGGCCTCGGCCAAAGGTGCCCATGCAGTCCTCCTCTGCAGAATGGAGGAGGGCAAGGTCAATTGGAAGATGACAGAACGAATCGATCCTATTAGGCGTGCCCATGCACAAAAAATTGTGAATAACCCAGCCAAAAAATCAAATTCGGACACCCCAGGGGTCCCCTGTAAATTCTACCAGAATCAAAAATGCCCACACAAAATGGATCATCAAACTGCAGGCCAATTTTACAAGCACATGTGTAGCTTCTGTAGCACACTGGGAAAACGTCTCCCTCACCCACTCAAAGATTGCAGAAATTCGAAAAAAGTGGCAAATGATTCAAAAAACGAATGAGGCACTGCAGTAATGCAGTGCACAATACTGATCGAAATGCCAAAAACAAAAGTCATATCACAAATGGCATTGTGTATAGAACAAGGGTTGTCAGTAGTAATACATGTGTCAATGGCGAGAGTGACAATTGGAAATATGATTTGCATAGATTCAAAAGAATCACATGTGCTCAGGTAATTCAAAACAAATCAAAACACCTACCAGTACAAAACTGTCAGGTTAAACCAAAAATTGACTCCAGTTGTCATTCCCGTAATACTAACGAGCTGTACAGTGATACTAACACAAAAAATGCATGCAAAAAGTCAACAACTGAAATGAAAAGTTGGGTTCAGATGAACAGAGGCAAAAAGGTAGGTGTCAAGCCAAAAACGTTTCAAATAGCGTGTTCAAACAAGTTTGATGTGTTATATCCTGGCGACGGCGTCACCCTGCCTCAATCTAGTCCCAACACGTCAAATGCAGATAATGACCAATATTTGGTCGATCAGCCAAAAACCAAAGATGACAACAATTCACCCAAGGTCTCTGACTTGAATAAGGCGTCATTTAACGACGCCTGTGAAAGCTTTCAAAAAAGTAATCCCTCACAGGCAAAACAAAGCAAACCAATGCAGAGCAGCGTCGATGCAGACCTTGAGGTACAAAACTCAACCAAATATGACCTGTCCTTGCGATTCAAAGACAAAAAACTTGACTATGAAAAAATTATGGCTTCCAGTCCCACCTTCAAACTTTGGGATAAACAGAATGAAAGCAAATTTGGTTTCATACCAATGAGAACCTAAATCCCTCTGATATCAGGGCAGATCCTTTGACCCTTCACCACATAATCAAAGCTTCAGGGGACCATAATTATAAGCACTGTCAAATACCCATCAAATCACAGCTGAATCCAGAAGCATGGGAAGAGCTCCTCCAAGGTTACTGGGACATCCAACTCCCTTTACTCATTAGGTATGGCTTCCCCCTGGACTTTGATAGGGACACACTGTTAGAAAGCCATTTTGAGAACCATACATCCGCAAAAAATTATCCAGAAGATGTCAGAACATATTTACAAGAAGAAATAAGTTATAAAGCCATATTGGGCCCATTTGAAGAACCCCCTCTTGAACATATACATATTTACCCATTCATGACCAGGGACAAGCCTAACTCTAAGAACAGAAGAGTCATAATTGACCTCAGCTTTCCCCAAGGAAAATCAGTCAATGCTGGTAGTGTCAAGGACAGTTACCTTAATACCCCATTTGTCCTAAAATTGCCTACAATTGACCATATTACCAACCGCATCAAGTTACTAGGTAGGGGTTGCATGATCTATAAGATAGACATAAAAAGGGCCTTTAGGCATGTAAAGCTTGACCCCAAAGAAAATGACTTACTTGGTTTGCGTCAAGATCACTGGTTTCTGGACACCTGCCTGCCCTTCGGGTTTAGGCACGGAAGTGCCCTGTTTCAGCGTCTAAGTGACGCTGTGCGTCACATGATGCATCAACGTGGCTATGACGTCACAAACTATATAGATGATATACTTGGAATTGAGCTCCCAAGCCGCGTTGACGCCTCATTTGACGCCTTAGGCCACCTCCTCTCCCACCTAGGGTTTGAAATTTCCCAGAACAAGTTGGTCAAACCCTCTACATGTGTCAACTGTTTGGGTATCCTAGTGGACACCAAAAATTTTACACTGTCTATTCCACCTCAAAAAATGCAAGAAATACTTGATATGTGTCAAACATGGCGTCAAAAAACTCATTGCACTAAACGCCAACATCAATCTCTATTGGGTAGTCTCTTGTTTGTGAGCAAATGTGTCCACACCTCAAGATTTTTCTTAAACCGCTTACTGGAAGTATTAAGACAAATGCATGACAAAAACTAAGTCCCTTTGACCACTGAGGCTCAGAGGGACATCAATTGGTTCGTAAAATTTGTCCCCACTTTCAATGGGGTCACAATTTTTGACCACAGGCCCATCTCCTTTGACATTGAATTGGATGCTTGCCTTCAGGGCATTGGGGCCAGATGTGGCATCCAGGTCTATACACTACCCCTCCCCTTGGGCTATCTAAACTTTAACATTGCACATTTAGAAATGTTGAACATTTTGGTGGCCCTTAGGGTCTGGAATCACTGCTGGAAAACGAAAAAAATTCAAATTGCATGTGATAATGAAGCAGTAGTGTATGTCCTTAAATCAGGCAGGACCAGAGACCTTACCCTGGCTGCTATAGCCAGAAACATTCAGTTCCAGGTAGCTACCTGGGATGTAAACCTACAGGTAACACATATACCAGGTAAAGACAACAAAATCGCTGACCTCTTATCTAGATGGATCATTACTGACCAACCTCACATTCAGTTACAACACTGGCTCCCCCACCATGAATGGGTGGGGGTGCATGCTGACCAATTAACAATTGATTGGTGTATTTGATAGGCCTTCCAGCAAGATTGGCTCCATTGGCAAAAATAGCAGCCAAGAAGACCCAAATGGCCTTCAGACCGGGCACCCAAAGAAGCTATTAGAGCATGTTTCGGCTGTTCCTAGCCTTCACAGTGTTTATGCAGGTGTCTGTCTTCAAACTCACTGCAATTATGGTTGTATCATACCTTCAGTTTTTAACCACAAACAATGCTTCTCCTCCAACCCTAGCAAATCATTTGTCAGCCATTAAGGCCAATCTAGCGATATATGGCCTTTCAACCCAATTGTTTCAAGACCCCAGAATTCGATATTTTCAAAGAGCAATAGCCCTTCACCAACCTTTCAAACCCTGTCTAAAATCCATAATAGACATTGACACCCTACAGCTAATTGTGAGAGTTTGTGACTCAACTTACATGGGCCAGGTTTTCAAGGCCATTTATACTCTGGCCTTCTTTTCCTTCCTAAGAATTTCTAATTTGGTCCCCCATTCCAGTAAAAAATTTTCCCCATTATATCACTTGGCGAGAGGTGATGTCATCTTTGCTCCCCCCAGGCATCCAATTGATAATAAAATGGTCAAAAACACTCCAAGATAGGAAATCTGTCAAAATCCTCAAAATTCCATCCCTAGGGTCAAACCCAATTTGTCCTGTTACAGCAATAAAAAACTTGCTCCAAATCACCCCAGGCACAACCAACTCTCCATTATTTCAATTTAAATCCCAGGCCAAATGGCTTCCATTGACAGATACTCAGGTCAGGCGTCATTTTAGATCTATATTAGCCAGATTGCATCTTCAAAATTCTAACTTAACTCTACACGCATTCCGTCGTTCAGGTGCCACCTTTGCCTTTAATTCGAATGTACAACTTCAAGACATCCAGAGTCATGGCACCTGGACGTCGGAATGCATCTGGAAATACATCACCCTGGACCACAATGCCTCAGGGGCAGTGGCAAAAAATTTTCAAAATCATCTCTACCTACCACCTACTCACTAGTTGGGGTTTGGGGCTCTCATTTAAAAATCTCATTTCTAATCTTAAACCTATGACCTTAAGTTATACCTTAATCTCATAAAACAAAAACTGATAAATTAATCATCTGATTAATCTACAGATGAATCTTTGAATTATAAACAGTAACTTGAACTAAAATATATTTCAAACCATAACTCTAAGGCCACCTTAAACCTTCTTATTTTCAAAAATTGCACATGTACATCAAAAATTTAGGTTGGCCTTAGCCCCAAAGAAACTGCAGCTAGGGCCACCCTACTCTTGTATCTCATTTTGGACTTTAAGTAGACATTCTTTTAAGGTGGCCTTAAACTTATGCATAGCTATGCTAGAACATGAATATTCATAATTGTCATAATACTCCATTAACATATGCATGTAAATAATGAGTTAATGGAGAGAACCAATTTCTAATAAATGTTATAAATGTTGTGTAATATGTCAAATAGTAAACGTATAAATGTAAATAAAAAATAGAATGATAGTATTGTATATAATAAAAAAGTATAGATTCCCCAATAGGGGTGTTTTTCTTTAGTTGAATCCAGACGTGAGGCAATGTGGGGGTGTATGACCTTAAGTTATACACTTCTCATTGCTTCAGTCTTTTTTAAACAAGATTTGCTTGTTATTTGGTAATCAAAGGTGATTGGATGACCTTTGATCTACCCCTTTTTTTCCCCGCAGATTTCATATTGGCTTCACTTTTAAAGTCAAAATCAGAGAGGGCAGTCGCCATTTTATGAAGCTAAAAAATTTTAACCCACTCACCCTCCCCTAAACCTTGTTAACAAATCTCTTTAGTGTACTTTCAGAAATGAAGCATATGATTTACAGAACATCATTGCAATGTTCGAACCCCAAGTCACCACCTAAAGCATCAAGTAAAGTGGAATACCAAATGTATGTTGTCAGAAGTGATGTGTGAGATCAGTGTGTTAATATCCCATAATATGTGTAAATCAATCGATATACACCAGTAAATCAAGGACAGCGCCTGGAATCAAGAGTGGCTCAGTTTCCATCCTTCTTCACTTCCCCCAGGGGCAGGGACTGGTGCCGGATGTTTTGTGGGGGCCTAGGCCCGCCTGCTGCGCTAGTTGCTGCTATATGGACACAATAGTTTATCAAATCAAGTAAATGCTAGTTTAACTTCATCCGATGGAACTGTAGCCCCTGTTCTCCAGTTTGGCCTGGTAACTTTCTGAAGTGAAGCAAACCCCAGATGAGCTATGCTCAGCGGCTAAGAAGGACAATGTCATTTAACCAGGGATCCTATCACAGTCGATTAATATAGCTGTATGCCCTGGTAGCTAGTTACTGGCAAGCTAGGTTGTCTGACGCCCAAGAACACTTAACCCTTGTGCATGAAATGTCGCCATATAGCTTCAGCTTCCGACGCGATCGTCTCTTCCCCATCACAGGATGTCACAGTGTTTACAGAAACTGTTATCATCCACATGCAAGTACAGAACTGTGGTTCAGTGTCAGGTCTCAAGTGAAAGCCCCCCCATACGGCCCCTCGATCCAGCAGGACATTGGACGCCAATGGCAAGATAGCACAATGTGACAGAAACTCTTTACAAATGATATATGTATGCCATGAATTGTGTAATATTCGCAGATGTGTTCAGTGGCTAAAATTTTATCTGTAGCAGGCTTGTGAAAGCCAATAGTGACAATTAAAGATTTAAAAAAAAATATATATATATATATATATATTTTAAAGCTGGGCTATGTAATATCAGCTTTGGAAGTTGCTGAAGAGTCAATATATTCATATGTTAACATGTAGACAAACTCAAAGTTGGGCCCAGTGTGCCTTTTTCACCAAGTATATGATGAGTAAATGTTAAATTAATGAATACTTTCACTACTTATGATAAATACCTCAGTTACTGGTGCAACCAGCTTACTTGTATACGTGTATGAATGTCAAAGTTTTAATTTTAGTGATATATATTTCGAATTTAGTCATTGTGTTTTAACTCTACTTATAATATCTAGTCAGCATACATTTACAAAGTCTGGTACATAGGATGTATTATTATTGTGTGTCTTTTACTGTCTTACTGATCTTACACTCACTTCTTAGTATTGTAACGTTCCCGGTTGGTGTTAACAACTAGAACGTTAGTTGTGTGTTAATGTTAACTGGTTTGTATGGTAGTGTGTTAGTTGTGTTAACCACAACGTTTTGCCTTAAACTCTTCAATCTTGTCCAAGAATCAAATCATCAGGTAAGTTCAAGTCAATCACCCAATCTACACAGTACAGTCAAGATTCTCTGCTTATTGTAATCTTAACCAGCTCACCACAGGTAAGATAATTAGTTAACGTACCTGCTCACCACAGGTAAGGTTGCTCGTTTAAGTACCTGCTCACCACAGGTAAGATATCAGTCAATCAAATAAGTTGCAGAGAAACCCTATGCATGTACCTCAATTCGATCATAAGTCAGTCTCACTCATGCATTCCAACAAAATAACTTAAAAAGAATTGCAAAACAAATAACAACTTTATTTGGCTCATGCCAAACTAGCATATTCAATAAATAACAATACAAGTAATTCCTAAAATCAACTACGGTGCACTAATAAAATCAAATGCAACATGCACCTTAAAGCTAAACTTCAATACTGTAAATACAGTCAATACAGTAAATAGTGTCAATACACTCAACACAGTAAATACAGTTAATTCAGTCACTAATGTCAATACAGTCAAACATGTCAATACAGTTAACACTGTCAATACCGTAAATACAGTCAGCACAGTCGATACTCAAAGAGTTTCAAGACTAATATTCACATTTAATAAGAATGTGTGCAATTCATTAGTATTCCACATACTAATAGTCAAAATATACACACCAAATATCATAAGAGCAAAAAGTCACACACTAGTATTCAAAATCATATAACATCCAGTCAGACTGTGTGCAATTCATAAGCATTTGATATGCCAACAGTCAAAAATATGCACATCAAATGTCCCAAGTACATCAGTAATACACAGTATTCAAATATCAATGTGTGACATTCAATTTCAAAAGCACATGTAACACACACCAAATTATAAGCAATTGTATCAGTGTGTAAGTACCAATATGTTTAAACAAAGTGTATTAAGTATAGTGTCACACACAGGTATTAACAGTCAAAAAAAAGTCAGTGTGTAACCAATAAAATGCTCAGTGCAATGAAAAATGTCACTGAGAAATAGCCAATAAATGTACACCCCTTATCTGTCTACATAAATGGTATAATCACAATATTTAAATCAATTATCAATGTGTATGAATGTGTATTCACAGCATGTACATGGGTTTTCAGTGATTTTATAATGTGTTCATTTCAAAAGAAAGATTAAATTTTTAAGTTGACAATAAATACAGCTCAGTCCAGTGTAAATATGTTACACTGGAGTCAATGGATTAACTCTATCTCTTCATATATACTACTTCACTACTCTATTTCCAAATATGGAAATGCCAGTGAATGAGTGAGTACAACTTCACTACTGTTTTTCCAAATATAGAACTGTCACTGCTGATCAATGGGTTGTAGGAAGGGTTTTCATTGGCACAGAGCCAGACATGATTATTGATTAGTAGACAGTGTTAGTAAGTAAGAGGTCATAGGTCAGATGGAATGCTTGTGTGAAGGATTTTTATTGGCTCAGAGCCAGACAGGATTATTGATTAACAGGCAGTGTTAGAAAAGTATGACGTCATAGGTATTTCCCTCAACACACATGGTGGCAGTTAGTTGGAGGATTTCTGTGCAATTATCAGATTTTTTGTGCTAAAGTATTAATTGTTATCAACTATAAAGTGTGGGATAATGAATTTAAATATGTATGGAAGCTGTATTCACTGTCAACTTGTGTCTAAATGGGATATATCAGCATTCAATGTGCACACATTGTTTGTGGTAACTGACCTTTTTCAGTCAATGATTGGCGCACATGTGAGATTTGTACATGCGCACAGCAAGATCAATAATGCGCTACTTGACAGTACTCTTTGCGCACAATGTTGCGCAGATCGATGTGTACCCTTGAGTCTCTCAAAAGAAAACTGACTCTACAGCGTTACGTTCGCCCTTATATAGGTTTCCAGAGACCCCTTGGTGTAGGGAGACAATAACAATAACTGACAAAATATTTGCAATAAATGCTGAAATAGTCTGGATATTATTGTCAAATAGTCTTGACACATTAATTGTTAAAGAATTTAACTGTAATATGGATGAAATGTGTTGACATTACCGGCACTATATTTTGTCAAACCCTGGCTCATTACACATAGAATGTAAACAAATGGCGCACGTACGTGAATTTTGACAGTTTAATCTTAAACATTCTGGATATTATGAATAATGAGTGAGGATAATAAAAAAAACAATATTATAGGTTGAATCTATGGATGAATTGTAGGATTTACCCAGATTTACAGGTAAGATTGGTATTTTAATATTTTATATATTTACTGTGCAACTGTGCGCTCTCAGTACAAATTTGACAGGTAAGAACCAAGTTTTGACAGGATAATTAAGATTTATCAACTCCTGTTAATGGTAAGTACCATGAATAAATTCCGAATAAAATCTGTGATACATGAATAATTCATACATACCTTGAAAATCTGAAGTGTTTTTATTTAAATTGTCAAAGAGCTGATCTTTATAAATACCATCTATCAGTACTACTACTTTCTAACAAGAGAGGGGCAAAAGAGAAAGACCAACCCATCATTGACCAATAAGAATTATATAGTGAATAAATTGGTAAAAATGAGTATGCCAAAATATTTTACCCAATTGAAGTACTGTTATAAGTTAAAATAGGTATTATTAAAATATTATGAAATTTAAATTGAATAAAATTTACATTATATTTAATTTGGTTGAATACCCCAATTACTACATTGCCCCCTCCTTAAGAATGCAGCTCCTGCAAATTCTAAATCCTCTACAAACCCATCTATTACTACTAATGAAAGGAAATACAACAACTTGGAATGTAAGTATTATTAAATGAGAACACATAAGAGTTATTTACTAGATACTTACCAAGTTAATAATAGCAATACAAATTACGTGTTACTGAGATTATCTACATTTAAATTACAAGCTATCTGATTTCGCTAAATGTCACTTTTTATATTGGTGCACTCCAAATTCTCGTAGTATTTCATATGGGGTACACATAGGGCAGTTTATCCTGACATCCTTGACAATTTCTTTAAGTCCACTGGGGTGGTGCTTCTCCCTGTTAATTAACTCCAGAACCGGCAGTGGTATGTGATGAGGGCATTTCTCACTGGGGTCCTTCTTCTTGGATTGGGGCTTTGGCCCTCGTGGTATCATTCCCCCATTACAACATGTTTTGGCATTCGTTGCACGGTCGCAATGCTTCACAGATCCTGAGAGAGTTGGGTAGTACACTGTTGGGGGAACCCTGTGAGGTGGTTTCTCTGAAATATTCTCAGCAACCACACCAGATGTCATTTCTGTTGCCTGACAATTGGATGAAGTACTTGGTGCCTGACAGACAGGTATTGTCACAGAGGCCTGACAATCAGCCTTACCAGCTTGAGCCAGGTGTCCCACAGAATCATCAGTGTCTGTTGTTATCTGACAGTCAGCCTCACCAGCTGATGTCATGGGTTCTTGGCACTCAGCCATGGTTGAAGCTTGGGTCTCAGCGATGGTTGTTGGTGTCTGGGACTGCCTTTCATTCCTGGATGGCTGACTAATGGCCTCATTTTTAGAGTCAGATGAGACTTGCTGATCCAGGGCCTCCCTTTCTGACATGCTACCCAAGTTCATCTGGCCCATAATGGAATGATCGAGTTCTTGGATATAGTCCTCATCATCTGCCAAGCTGTAACAGTCATCTTGTTTAGGCGGTTCTTCCATATGTTTTGGGACCGATACAATAAGGCTCGAGTTGTTCACGATCTCAAACATTCTCTCACCATGGAACTTGGTAATGTGCCTATTAATCAGGTCTCTCTTTCTGGCATTCTTCACAGAACAGAATGGACACTGGAACAACTGTTTTGCATCTGTCACCCCACAGATAGCAATGTGTTGTTTGAATTCGGGCTGAACATGGAAAGTGCTTTTACATTTATAACAGGTCCAGAATTTCCGCTTTCCTTGTCGTGGAATCCTTATTACCCTTTTTTCATTGCTTTGGTCAAACTTGGTCATCTAAGATAAAAAAAAAATGAAAAAGAAATGGTTAAAACTCTCAAAAAAAAAAAAAATTTTGATTTGAAATTATCCAAACCAACACTTGAGTAGGTTAATTAACTTAACTACCTCAAGCATTCGCGTCAGTCATACAGCTGCATTTGCAGGCAAGTAAAAGATCTAGAATTGAGATTACTACTTATTTAATTCCTCCTGAAACAAATGTGTCTCAATGTCCCTCTTTCAAGTTGTTGTTCTGGAATTTTCACCTGACCACACCATTTGGACAGGAATTTTTCACCAATTTCATCATAGAAACTGGAATTTTCACCAGAACCCCCAATCTTTGCCCTAGGGTTATAACTAGGAGCATTACCAACTTCAGGGCAATTGGAATTTTCACCTTACTATTCTCAATAGAAGGAATTTTCACCAGTTTCACCTCAGAAACTGGAATTTTCACCAATAGCCCTTGTCTTCTCGCCCAGAGACAGAGCACACATTCAATTCACAATATAAATTATAACATTTCTAATGGTCATTAAGGGTATTTGGTTGAGTTTGTTCCTTCCCTGCCAACCAATCAGCTACTTTTGGTCCTAAATACTTTTTAATCCTATCAAAATGCACAACCTTGGGAATGGACTTCTCACTTTGCTGTATTCTGTATACAGCATCACTCAATCTTTCTAACACTAAATACGGTCCATCCCAAAATTTTTGCAGCTTTGGAGATACTCCAACCTTTTTGACTGGTGTATAAAGCCATACAAAATCTCCAGTTCGGTAAGGTTCACCTGACATTTTTATGTCATAATATTTCTTTTGCCTGTTGGCACTACTCTGCAAATGTCTACGAGCATAGTCGTGAGCGATTTCAAGACGCTCCCTTAAGTCACTGACATAGTCATGTTCAGACAATGTTTCAGATCCATTGGGACAACCAACCATCAAATCAACTGGTAAGTTAATTTTGCGTCCAATCATCAACATGTTAGGGCTTACTTGTGTTGACTCTTGAGGGGTAGATCTGTAAGCCATTGTGACTAATGGAACAAATTTGTCCCAATCTCTCTGGTTTGTTTTCACATAAAGGCTCAACATAGATTCTAAAGTCCTATTGAATCTCTCAACCAGGCCATCAGACATTGGGTGAAAGGGTGTGGTTCTGGTTTTGTGAATGCCTAGAATCTTGCAAATTTCATTCATAACCCTGGACTGAAATTGTGTTCCCTGATCAGTGTGGAGTTCTTGAGGTACCCCAAACCTACTGACAAACTCATACACAAAAGTTTCAGCAACTGTTTGTGCTTCTATATTGCGCAAAGGGTAAGCCTCCATCCACTTGGTGAAATAGTCACCTAGGACTAACACATATTTGTTTCCTGAGTCACTTCTAGGAAAGGGGCCAACAATGTCAAGAGCGACCCTTTCTAAAGGAGCACCTATAAGGTACTGACCTAAGGGTGCCTTGTTTTTCTTCGCTGGGGGTTTCTTCTGAGCACAATCTGTGCATTGTTGGCAAAATAATTTGACATCATTTTTCATGTCATGCCAAAAATATCTTTGCCGTACTTTTGCCAGTATCTTGTGTTCACCAAGGTGACCACCTGTTGGACTAGCATGTAACTCTTGCAAGATTTGTTTTCGCATCACAAACGGAAGCACCAATTGCCAAACCACTTGCTTTGTTGATTCGGTCTCCCACCTCCTATACAATATTTGATTTCTGACATGTAACTGATCCCAAAGGAACCAGTAGGCTTTCAACTTTGGAGAGTATTTGGATACCTCATTCCAGTTTGGTTTTGCTTGAGCACTATTTTTAAGCTTCAGCATTTGGCCGATGATAGCATCATCTTCTTGATTTTTCAAGATAGTCTCCGTATTCCAAATTTGTAACCAAGGTTCAACAGATGTTTGTTCATTTTGATTTTCAGTTTCGTTTTCGTCCGTTTCGTCCAAATTCTCATCAATTTTCTCATGTTTGGCCTGTGACCTTGTCACTGCTTGTACTTCAACTTGATCTATTCTGCCACATTGTCTACAGGGCAGCCTAGATAATGCGTCGGCATTGCTATGGAGCTTTCCAGCCCTGTGCTGGATATCAAACTCATAACTTCCTAGCATTTCTAGCCAACGGGCTATTTGACCTTCAGGCTCTTTAAAGCGAAAAAGCCATTTAAGTGATGCATGATCCGTTCTGAGTCGGAAACGTTTGCCATACAAGTAATGTTTGAAATGTTTCGCAAAGAAAACTACAGCAAGTAATTCCCTACGGGTTACACAGTAATTTCTCTCTGGCTTTGTAAGGGATTTACTGGCATATGCAATAACTTTCTCTTGACCATCTTGAATTTGTGACAAAACAGCCCCAATAGAGAAGTCTGAAGCATCAGTATCAAGAATAAATTCATCTTGAGCGTTCGGATAAGCCAGTATAGGAGCACTTATTAAATGTTCCTACAACTTCTGAAATGCTAGAGTGCATTCTTCTGTCCAGTTAAAAACTTTTTGTTTCTTTTCAGTAAGTTTGTGAAGGGGGTTTGCTATTTTAGCAAAATCTTGGATAAATTTCCTATAATAGGAACAAAATCCAACAAAACTGCGTACCTCCCCAACAGTTTTAGGTTGAGGCCAGTCTTTAACTGCAGATAATTTTGAGGGATCTGTTTCTATTCCCTTGTCTGAAACTTTGTGCCCAAGGTAAGTCACCTCTCTTTGAAAGAAAAGGCACTTTTTAGCCTTAAGCTTGAGATTTGATGATCTGAATCGCTGAAAAACAGTTTCTAACCTGGTCAAACCCTCTTCTACACTTTTACTGTATATTATCACATCATCAATATATATCAACAAAGTTTTGAACTGCAGTCCATTTAAGACCTGCTCCATGAGTCTTTCAAAAGTTGACGGTGCTCCCGTCAAACCAAAAGGCATGACGTTAAACTGATATAACCCATGAGTAGGTGTGGTGAATGCAGTTTTCGGTTTGTCATTTTCAGCCATTTCCACCTGGTGAAAACCACTGGCCAAATCACAGGTACTGAACCATTTTGACCCGGACAAATGTTCCAAGGTTGAATCAATTCTTGGTAATGGGTAAGCACAAGTATTTATGGTCAAGTCATTGACACGTCTGTAATCAATGCAAAATCTGAGTGAACCATCCTTCTTTTTGACTAGTACCACTGGAGATGCCCAGGGGCTAGTAGAGGGTTCAATCAAATTTTTGTCAATCATGTCTTGCATGACATTTTCAACTTCATGTTTCAGGTGGATTGGTATCCGCCGGGGATTTTGTTTCACCGGTTTTGCGTCGCCAGTGTCAATTGTATGTTTTACCATGCCTGTCCTCCCTAACTTGCCATCAGTGTCAACAAAAACATCCCTGTACTGATAAAGTAGGTTCATGAACTTTTGCTTTTCACTACTGTTCAAATGTTCAGAACTGTTTTCAGTGAGCTTCTGGAGAGGTTCAGGTAAATCTGAGATCTTAACATCGGGCCGTTTTTCCCCATGGTCAAGACTATTTACCAAAACTGTGTTCAGTTTCTGAACACTTGAACTGTCAATAGGATAACAAGTACCTATAGTTGTACCTTGTTTCAGGTCAATGTCATCATCAGTAGGATTTAAAACCCTGACAACTGCATTTTGACTTGTGATGTCTGTTAATGTTCTGGCCACAAGGACTCCATATTTGGACTGAAATAATGGTGAGCCCTCAATAACATTAAATCTGTTTTCACCGCCTCTTTTCATAAATTTTGCTTGTATCAGCTGCTCATGATTACCTGGTACAGTAACATGATCTGCAACTGTAAGTCTACAACAGTTTGGTTTTGCAGAAAATTCATTCCACATGGGTATTTGAGTATTTTCAATCCTTATACAGGATTTGTTCAAGTCCAAAGTGCACTTTTGGGCAGTCAAAAAGTCCATGCCCAAAATTGCTTGTGATTTGATTTCTGCCACAATAACATTGTGCCAGGTTTTCACAGGGCCTAGGTCAATTTCAAGTTTGGTTTGGCCCTTCACAGATAAACTGGTACCATCAGCAAGTAAGACATCATAAGGTACAGGTTCCAATATTGTATTCTTTTGAAAACTGTCAAAAATATCTGATGCTATTAGTGTAATAGCAGACCCTGTGTCAACCAAAAAGTTTACTTCTTTTGAGCAAACCTCTCCAGCAACAGTAAGACCACAAGTTTTTGAGAATGCAGATACAATAACATTAGGCCTTCTTGTTTCACTTAAGACTGTTTCTTGGCCTCCAGGAACAGTCTTATTTAGTTTGACTGTGAGGTATTCTGAGCTGTTGGTTTCTGATGAGAACGGTCTTTGTTCTCAGCAGGTTTTGGGCATTTATATTGGGTGTGACCCAGTTCTCCACAATTCCAGCACTTAAGCTTGGAACGGTCAAAAGGTGTCTTTTCATTGTGGTTGAAAGTTGGTTTCGAAATCTGGGATTTCATTTCAGTTATGACCTTTGTGAGGTTTTCAATTTGTTTCAAAAGTTCACCATTTGGTGAAGTCTTTCGTGGCTCTGTAGCCTTTGTATTGGCACCAGAAATCTGAGCCACATCAACACTTGACTCACCTGAAGAGATTTCTCTGACAAACCTACGAGAATGCCTTTGTCGCTCAGCCTGTTGGAAGGCCTCCATTTCAATAGCTGCTGCCACTGTCTCATCAAAGGTTTCTGTATGTGCTTGGAAAATCTTAAATCTCAGGTCGCTGTCACCCAAGGCATCAAGGAAGTGGTCTCTGCACAAGACCTCAAATAACTCACCATGGGCCTGTGGAAAAGCCTGCAGAACTAGATGTCTAATAGATTGGGCTAACTGTGGAATGCCCTCTTTGTCTCTTCTTGTCCTGTTTCGTAATTGAATTCGGAACAATTCAGTACGGTTACCTGGGTTAAATCGCCTATTGAGAGCAGCCACTAAACCCTGGTAGTTTTGTTTGACCTCTGGGGTCAAAAATCTCATAGCCTGACAAGCCTCACCTCTAAGGCTTACAGCTAAGTATTGAACTTTCTCCCTGGGATGCCACTGATTAAGGTCAGCAACTGTCTCAAAGTGGGCCAAATACTCAGTCCAAGACCCTCGGCCATCAAATGTGTCGGGCATAACCCTTGGCCTTTGGTTGTGTATTGGTTGTCTTTGTTGTTCTACA
This sequence comes from Sabellastarte sp. h YS-2021, assembly GCA_964017235.1. Taxonomy (NCBI): domain Eukaryota; kingdom Metazoa; phylum Annelida; class Polychaeta; order Sabellida; family Sabellidae; genus Sabellastarte; species Sabellastarte sp. h YS-2021. The sequence goes on from OZ024936.1 coordinate 68,169,105, forward strand.
GTTGTTCTCATATCCCTAAGTATGTCTTGGATATTGTCTAAGCAATCATCCCTATCAGGTCTGTTTCTGTTTGGTTGGTACCGGCCACCCACTATGTCTCCATTCTGAAATCTTGAATCAGAATTCTGGTCATTTCTGTTATATCTGTAACTGGGCATATTCTGTCCCAGTAACACCTCAGGTGCAAAGTCAATAGGTCTGTGACCCATGCTTGGCCTGTGTAGGTCGGCGTTCATGTCCGATCTACCTAAGTCACCAGCTCCAGCACAGGCTGGGGAGCTGTTCACAGGACAGCCAGAGGTATCACCATTAGTAATATCCTCCGGTTGTTCATGAGTAGTCATTTTTTTTTTTTTTTTTTTTTAAGTCTCAATAGTCTGCAAAGGTTCGTTTCACTGGATTCCACCTGAATTATGGAATCCCACCGCTGCCACCAAAAAATGTAACGTTCCCGGTTGGTGTTAACAACTAGAACGTTAGTTGTGTGTTAATGTTAACTGGTTTGTATGGTAGTGTGTTAGTTGTGTTAACCACAACGTTTTGCCTTAAACTCTTCAATCTTGTCCAAGAATCAAATCATCAGGTAAGTTCAAGTCAATCACCCAATCTACACAGTACAGTCAAGATTCTCTGCTTATTGTAATCTTAACCAGCTCACCACAGGTAAGATAATTAGTTAACGTACCTGCTCACCACAGGTAAGGTTGCTCGTTTAAGTACCTGCTCACCACAGGTAAGATATCAGTCAATCAAATAAGTTGCAGAGAAACCCTATGCATGTACCTCAATTCGATCATAAGTCAGTCTCACTCATGCATTCCAACAAAATAACTTAAAAAGAATTGCAAAACAAATAACAACTTTATTTGGCTCATGCCAAACTAGCATATTCAATAAATAACAATACAAGTAATTCCTAAAATCAACTACGGTGCACTAATAAAATCAAATGCAACATGCACCTTAAAGCTAAACTTCAATACTGTAAATACAGTCAATACAGTAAATAGTGTCAATACACTCAACACAGTAAATACAGTTAATTCAGTCACTAATGTCAATACAGTCAAACATGTCAATACAGTTAACACTGTCAATACCGTAAATACAGTCAGCACAGTCGATACTCAAAGAGTTTCAAGACTAATATTCACATTTAATAAGAATGTGTGCAATTCATTAGTATTCCACATACTAATAGTCAAAATATACACACCAAATATCATAAGAGCAAAAAGTCACACACTAGTATTCAAAATCATATAACATCCAGTCAGACTGTGTGCAATTCATAAGCATTTGATATGCCAACAGTCAAAAATATGCACATCAAATGTCCCAAGTACATCAGTAATACACAGTATTCAAATATCAATGTGTGACATTCAATTTCAAAAGCACATGTAACACACACCAAATTATAAGCAATTGTATCAGTGTGTAAGTACCAATATGTTTAAACAAAGTGTATTAAGTATAGTGTCACACACAGGTATTAACAGTCAAAAAAAAAGTCAGTGTGTAACCAATAAAATGCTCAGTGCAATGAAAAATGTCACTGAGAAATAGCCAATAAATGTACACCCCTTATCTGTCTACATAAATGGTATAATCACAATATTTAAATCAATTATCAATGTGTATGAATGTGTATTCACAGCATGTACATGGGTTTTCAGTGATTTTATAATGTGTTCATTTCAAAAGAAAGATTAAATTTTTAAGTTGACAATAAATACAGCTCAGTCCAGTGTAAATATGTTACACTGGAGTCAATGGATTAACTCATCTCTTCATATATACTACTTCACTACTCTATTTCCAAATATGGAAATGCCAGTGAATGAGTGAGTACAACTTCACTACTGTTTTTCCAAATATAGAACTGTCACTGCTGATCAATGGGTTGTAGGAAGGGTTTTCATTGGCACAGAGCCAGACATGATTATTGATTAGTAGACAGTGTTAGTAAGTAAGAGGTCATAGGTCAGATGGAATGCTTGTGTGAAGGATTTTTATTGGCTCAGAGCCAGACAGGATTATTGATTAACAGGCAGTGTTAGAAAAGTATGACGTCATAGGTATTTCCCTCAACACACATGGTGGCAGTTAGTTGGAGGATTTCTGTGCAATTATCAGATTTTTTGTGCTAAAGTATTAATTGTTATCAACTATAAAGTGTGGGATAATGAATTTAAATATGTATGGAAGCTGTATTCACTGTCAACTTGTGTCTAAATGGGATATATCAGCATTCAATGTGCACACATTGTTTGTGGTAACTGACCTTTTTCAGTCAATGATTGGCGCACATGTGAGATTTGTACATGCGCACAGCAAGATCAATAATGCGCTACTTGACAGTACTCTTTGCGCACAATGTTGCGCAGATCGATGTGTACCCTTGAGTCTCTCAAAAGAAAACTGACTCTACAGCGTTACGTTCGCCCTTATATAGGTTTCCAGAGACCCCTTGGTGTAGGGAGACAATAACAATAACTGACAAAATATTTGCAATAAATGCTGAAATAGTCTGGATATTATTGTCAAATAGTCTTGACACATTAATTGTTAAAGAATTTAACTGTAATATGGATGAAATGTGTTGACATTACCGGCACTATATTTTGTCAAACCCTGGCTCATTACACATAGAATGTAAACAAATGGCGCACGTACGTGAATTTTGACAGTTTAATCTTAAACATTCTGGATATTATGAATAATGAGTGAGGATAATAAAAAAAACAATATTATAGGTTGAATCTATGGATGAATTGTAGGATTTACCCAGATTTACAGGTAAGATTGGTATTTTAATATTTTATATATTTACTGTGCAACTGTGCGCTCTCAGTACAAATTTGACAGGTAAGAACCAAGTTTTGACAGGATAATTAAGATTTATCAACTCCTGTTAATGGTAAGTACCATGAATAAATTCCGAATAAAATCTGTGATACATGAATAATTCATACATACCTTGAAAATCTGAAGTGTTTTTATTTAAATTGTCAAAGAGCTGATCTTTATAAATACCATCTATCAGTACTACTACTTTCTAACAAGAGAGGGGCAAAAGAGAAAGACCAACCCATCATTGACCAATAAGAATTATATAGTGAATAAATTGGTAAAAATGAGTATGCCAAAATATTTTACCCAATTGAAGTACTGTTATAAGTTAAAATAGGTATTATTAAAATATTATGAAATTTAAATTGAATAAAATTTACATTATATTTAATTTGGTTGAATACCCCAATTACTACAGTATTTTATCTGGAACTTTCATAGTGCATATCCATTGGGTTCGAATCTCACACCTCACCTCCTCCTCTTTTGGGTGGGCTCTCATTGGGGCCTCTCATTTAAAAATCTCATTTCTAATCTTAAACCTATGACCTTAAGTTATACCTTAATCTCATAAAACAAAAACTGGTAAATTAATCATCTGATTAATCTACAGATGAATCTTTGAATTATGAACAGTAACTTGAACTAAAATATATTTCAAACCATAACTCTAAGGCCACCTTAAACCTTCTTATTTTCAAAAATTGCACATGTACATCAAAAATTTAGGTTGGCCTTAGCCCCAAAGAAACTGCAGCTAGGGCCACCCTAATCTTGTATCTCATTTTGGACTTTAAGTAGACATTCTTTTAAGGTGGCCTTAAACTTATGCATAGCTATGCTAGAACATGAATATTCATAATTGTCATAATACTCCATTAACATATGCATGTAAATAATGAGTTAATGGAGAGAACCAATTTCTAATAAATGTTATAAATGTTGTGTAATATGTCAAATAGTAAACGTATAAATGTAAATAAAAAATAGAATGATAGTATTGTACATACTAAAAAAGTATAGATTCCCCAATAGGGGTGTTTTTCTTTAGTTGAATCCAGACGTGAGGCAATGTAAGATGTGTTTAAATACCAGTGTCACTTGTCATGTATCAGTAAAGGTAATGAGACTTGGCTAAAGACCTTTTGGGATATCGGCCCCCGGTCTGTAAGTCCAGCTATATAGGCTAAGTATGGCTCTTAGTAAATAAAAGAGGAGATTTTTATAAAGATTTTAACCTATGATTCAGATCCATCTTGGTGGCTCATTTCTGGGCTCCCATTTAAACTTCTGCATTATTTAAGTATTCGCCATCTTTTTCAAAGAAATTCCAAACCTTTGAAATCTAGCTTACAGTCTATGTGAGGAATTGCTCACATGGGTAAATGAGCATCTTTAATGAACCTTGCTGTCACTCTCAATTTTAATGGCTAACAAGTAAAGTAAGAATTTTGACCCCATGACAAAATTTTGGAAATCCTCAACTCGTAATTTAGATGGTGTTCATTACCTAATAAAGTAATTGATAGTTTCAGATGCCTGAGTATGGTGGTGAATTGAGCTTCCCAAGTTGATGGGCTTGTGTATCTTGGCTAGCCCACCATTGACATGCTGCCTTGGATATTCAGCTGGTAGGTGATGCGCTGATCATATAACCTTATAAAAGGTTAACATTGGGGTTTTACTTCCCGTTCAACGGCCAGGGTCATATTGAGACAGGTTTTTAGCATTCCCACATTGTGGAATTTGAACCACACAGAGGTTACAGCCTGTGATTAGATGCCAAACTTGCTAACCACTAGGCCACCACTGAGGCCTCTATAACCTCATTAAAGAACAGTAGCGTAATAATTGGCTGCTGTAAAAGTAACCTATATATGGTCTGCACATGTCTGCACATCAAAATTCAAGCACTCAGCCATCTGCACATCAGGCATATTGTCACTGGCACAAAGTTGCTGTATGAATTATGACTTATTGACATGGTTGCTAAGGATTGAAAATTAATGACAAAACGTGGGTGCTAAGGTACTTATAACTGTACATATTACATCATAATTTCAGCTTACTGGGGAGATTTCTTTTTTTTCTGGAGAATGGCCTGTAGCTTGCTCTAAGTAGTATTCCCTGTATGTTAATTTCATGTTATTTCATTATTATGTTATACATATGTGAATGCCTGTTTTTGCCTTGTTGGCATGCAGGACTCATGTTTGCTGTACAATGGCCTGTTACTTGCAGTTGACACAAATCATGCACTTCGCCTGTAGTCTATCTCCTATAGCCTTAGAAATCATTTTAGAAAGCACATGTTAAAGTGCTTTGCCTTTCACATTTATATTTGTATGTACTCATAGTATGGTGTGTACAAAGACAACTTGAATGGACTCATCTCATAAGTATAACGACTATACTTTATCACTTAGCTCTATCTTATCAAAACTGTGTTAATGAACTTATGTACGAGATGGCATCTAGTGTCTCATTTAATTGTGCTATATCTTTATGTGCATACAATCAGTTAAAGTGACTTGTTAATGTTTTGGCTAACATATTAAGACATTATAATAAGGCTCTTGTGGCCCAGATTTTTCATTGACTCGTATGAATTTCTTCTTAATCTGCTTTTCAGCTTCTTGATTGGCTGTTCTAAGACTGTGGAAACAACATTATTGTTTTGGCATTGGAATTATATACCTACATCAGGGTATCATAATTAGCTGTGACCTATGTAGCGCTAACTTTCAGATGTTAAATTATAAACTAGGTGTGTTTTTAGATTGTCGTTTATTGTACCCTAATCACTCAACATTTTACCATTGATTACACATCATTCCTTGTCTTGACAAATATCTCAATTTAAAAGAACCACAGCTTTCTTGTTGCCCTTCCCCTCCAAAGGGCAAGGTCATCAAAGGTATTATAGTCAGGTATATTTGTTAACCTGCGTATCCATGCACAACAATCAAAACTATATAAATCAAACTTGGGTCATATTTTTACACAAGTTGGGGTCTAATCATGGCTCAGTATTTGTCAAGAGTTATTTAGATCACGAATTCAGAATTGTTTTTACGAGATTTTTACGAAGATTTGAAGCAGCTTATTTATAAGCTAAATCTCCCAAATTATTTCCACATACGCATATATCTATATATGATATATGCCTTCCACCCACACAATATTTACTATGCCATTGAGAATGAACCACTTATGTCTGTGTCCTAGATGAGGTACATTATAGGATGGATTTACTTTTAGCCTCAAAGAGGCTGCTTCGATAGAAATAGCCATCAGTCATGGTCATTGCCGTGTACATATAAAGTGATAATGATTCAGTCACACATCTAGCTGTACTTCCTTAAATTCCTTGCTAAAAGCTATATATTATCATGCTATTATATCCTTTTAACCTTTTCCTTAAACCTTATGTACTAGTAGTTCATAAACTGCTTTACAGTTATATATACCGAAGCCATCACAATTTAAAAAAATAGTTTATGGGTTGTAAAAGTTAAGCTATATTGGCAGTTATGTGACGCTTTGAATGAATATGTTTTAACAGTATTTGAAAGAATTGCTGGTTCTCAAATTAAGTGAAAAACTATTCTATAACTGTGGCGCTGCTATGCTTATGGCTTAATCTATGGCTGGATTGTATGCGACTAATGGAACAGAACAATTTTTTGTTTAGTCAGATCATAAGGAGTGGATTGCAGAACTTGATGATATAGGCAGGTTGATTCATAGCTGACAAACACATGATAAGAATCTGATGTTTGGCTTAACTACAGCATACAGGAGAGGTTTCAGGACTAACGTAACATGATCATATTTCTTATTTGACAAACAAATATATGATCATTTTATGTGGATAGGGCCAAAGCTAATCAGAAGATCGTAATAAATATTAATGTGCTTTTAGTAAAAAAATATTGATCTGTATAAGCAGATTTCTTGATCTGGTGAATCTGATATGTCATTGGCAGGTTTTCAGCAATCGGGATGTTTACATTTTATGATACATTTAACAAGCATGGCTGAATCAGACACAATCTTAGACGTTTGAACTTCTGATCAGAACTTCTGCTTTTCATGATTGAAATTCAATTTCTTTTTAAACAACTAGTCAGACAGTAGACCAAGGCAGCTACAAAGCAGGTGAAACATCGCATTTGCCGCAGCAGTGGTTAAAGATTTGTTTGGCTGTCGTCAGTAAAACTTTAAAGTAGAATAGCACATCTAGAAATTATGTCAGCATGGTCACATTAGATCTCAGTAGGGCCCAGAAATCAACACCCAGCACAAGCCCACAACGTTACACCAGGCACAAATACTCTTGGTTGTAATCCTTCCTATAAAATGATGTAAACACCTGTATATTCTGAGATACCAAACACATAAATGTGTGTTTCTGATTGTTTAATATGATTAACATTATCAAATGCTTCAATGGGAACTGTCAGTGACAATAGCAGATGTTTTTTTCTAATTTGCAATGAATGCTTATTTAATGACTTGGTGTGTAAAACACATTTGCATCGAATAGATTGTGTCTGACAAGGTTATTATCTGACACTGGAAGAAAGCTTCAAATTGATACTGATCGAAAGTTCTTGTAGATCAGTTCAGAGTTAGATTCATTCTAACTATTTTTGAATTATTTTGAAATTAAATGACATTCTTCCCAAAGTGACAGAATGTGAACAATCCTAATGACAAAAGGAGTAACTTCAGATAAGTACTGATTCACAAATGTGTAGGTAGAGGATCCGGCTTACTTGACTACATGGGGCTAAGCTTAGTAACTTGGAGCCGAAATATTCAGAGAGGTAGCGGTGGCTGATTGTAGATAATCATCTGAAATGGCAAATCTTCTGGATTTTACCAATAATCAAATAAATTAAATTATTTGAAAGACTATAAACTAAAATGTGGAATGAAAAAAGAGATCTCAGGTACTTAAATGTGCCAGTGACTGTGTACCTTTTTAAAGTGCTTACACTTCTAAGGATCACTTTTTTCATTTTCTCAAACGTGAGCCTCACTAGAACTAGAGATCACTTTTTTGTCTGCAGGCTTTTATGAGCAGCTTAATTTCATTGGTGAGTACCCGTCTCATCACTGAAGTTAAGCAGCAATGGGTGATGTACTTGGATGGCTGAACATCTGAGATTTAGAATATGTATGAGATGTATGTGAATTTGTTTTATTGCCAGACTTTCCTAAATTCTAGTGCACTTCTCAGGTCTCTGGTGACTTTGAAGATCGCACCTGTAGACCAAAAGTCTTTTTGGCCCCGTTTTGTTTGTCGCCAGACTTTCAAGGAATTTACACTTTCAGTGAGGAATCTGCCCTTCCAGCGTGCACTACTTAGGTTTTTGAAGCTCTGATGTCAGTGCCCTACTGTAGCTGAAGCCTGTAGATCAAATTACTTTTCAGCGTTGTTTTCTAATTACAACAGGCCTAATCACACGATATGCAAAAACTTTAATGGTCCTTTCAGTAATTTGCAATCTCTACATAATTAAGTCTGGCACATAAATGGTGATCTATGTCCTAATTCTAGTTTTGCATAACAAATGTATCAGTAAAAGCAATAAATATCTTGATAATCAAGTACCATTTAGAATAATTTTATTTCTCACTTAATATAAAAAAAATTTTGGGGGTCAGATTTCAGTTACTGTTGAAACAAATTTCATACATTTACAGTGAAACTGCTTTAAAGTAAGTTGGTATTGTTGGTGTAGTTTGAAATTACTTTGTCAATAAAGATTTGGCTGGATTACACTTCAGAGGTAAGTTTGTGCAAGACCCCATATCTTTGTATAGGTTAATGGACAAGAAAGGGGGCCACGGTGGCAGAGTGGTAACACTCTCACTTCCCACCTCTGAGGCCAGGGTTCGGTTCCCGGCATGGCCTCAAGTCAGAAACTGGTAGTTGCTTGCCGTTGGTGTTTACAGTACAGAACCTTGACCAACTGTATGTATTGGTTTCCTCTGCCCTTCCAACTATGCAATGGTGGAAGCAACGTAAAACCCCAAATAAATAAATAAATAAAGTTAATGGCCAAGAAAGTGTCCAATATTGGAAAACAATGGATTGTTTACAAGGTCCTGAAGGGACCAATCACAATCTATTATTTTCTAATATTGTATACTTACGAGGCTATTAATCTATTTAAATTACACCTATTACTTAATTTGTAATTTTAAATATGTTTATTCCTATATCTCTGGTGTGTATTTTGGGTTTTGTGATCATTTTAGTTGAAAGAAATGTATGAAGTGTTTCTTTGGAAATGTACAAAATGGCTTCCATATATGGCCAAAATCCCAGAGCGGAACAACTGCCCAATAGTGAAAGATATTAAACACTTTAAACAAAAGAATATCTCTCGGGTGTAATTTAAAGCACTGTAAAACAGTGTAGACTAATTGCATCAGTAAATAGTATGCAAAAATATTTGTAAAAGCATTGTATCCATTTGTAAATAAAAGAAAGTTAAGATGTTTAAGATTTTATATTTACAATATCTATACAATTGCCAACAACACAAATAATACGTTGTAAACTTAAGTCTTAAAAAGTCCAGTATGCCACAATCATTTCAGTGTTGTCTGATATTCTCCATAGAATCAAGGCTTTTCTCATTACTACTTGTGGGCGAGGGTTCGTGACTTCTCTTTCACTGCATATTACATTCCTGTTTTGAGAAGGATGTTCAAAAATGTAATATCCAATAGTAAGGGTTTAAATGTCATATATAAGCTTTAACACTTTACTCATATTTGTTTTTCACTATATGATTGTACATAATTTCATTTCATTATGCAAAAGTGGAGCGTCATTCAAGACTTGTGTTGGTACTATAACTGAGTTGAATTTTTAATCAATAACAGTCATGTACAATTATAAACTCCTAGACCTTGGGTCAAGTACATGGAGCCCAGTACAAGTACAATTACTTTGCCAAGCTGCAAGTACAAGTACTGGTCTACTGGTTTAAAACTACATTTATCTATATTGTCTCTGTTTTCCCACTTTCAGGGAAATGCTGTCTTCTCTAATTGTTATCCTGTTTCTGCAAGGATGTTCTGGATACAGATCATACAGGGACAGCATCCCTAATGGTAGGGCTGTTCCCCACCCCTGCGTACAGGGTGCAATATGGGAAGGGGTGGGGCATCAGAATCAGGCAGGTGCGGCAGAGAGGAACCCTTTTGGAAGAGACTTTGGCTTGAATGGAAAGGTGAGGCTTTTACTGAAAAAAAGTACTGATGAATTAGTACTGCGCCTACCATTCTTTTCCATTGATGCCCGGTGTCATACATGGTGGGAAAACCAGAGGTAGAATCTGTTTGCTCTGTGAAACCCAGCCTTAACGCAAGAACAGTAGCTTTCCTAACAGAAGGGAATGTGGATCTATGAGGACAGTAGCCACAGTTTGACACAGAGAAAGATTCCCACTTCTTGAACTATTAAAAGATTAATTTACTCTTAGTATTGATACAATATTTGAATCTAAATAAACATATACACACATATATAGGTATATCAAGAGGAACTGAAGAAAGAGGAATAGCTTTGAAATAACTAAGGGCTTAATGTAAATTACATTTTAACAACGGGATAGAATAGAAATCAGATAGAGACGTCAATTATAATATTTGTAACTCTCAATATGTATTTTGAAATAGCTATTTCAGCAATTTCTTAAATTTTGTTAAAGGGTTACATAGGCTAATATTTTTATCAAGACTATTCCATAATCTGACACCTAAAATTGAGGGACAAGTCATCTGTATGTTTTCAAGTATTAAAAAACCATTGCGGTGGAAACCCAAGACTTTTGGTTCCAGCTAGGTGTTTTAGAATGTCTTAGTAATGCAGGGATGATACTGTTATATCAAGTAGGACAGAAATAGTTACTGTACACATCCTTTATACCAGAAAAGAACCCAAAACGATTATAAAAGAAAGTGCCCATCATTCTAAAGTGATGTCATCAGAGGTATCTCTGGTCAAGTTTTTTCATCAGTAAGCTTCTAACTCTGTTGCTATGGTTTCAAATCTCATTCACGACAGCAAGTGGAATTATCCTGACATAAGCTTGACTTTGGAAAAGGACAGGGGACAAGCTAACTGTGACATTAGACAATGATTACATTCAGCTTTATATGGATAAGTTAGGACTTACATTCAGCTATTTTAGTAACAGACAAATGAGGGGAAGTTTAAAAATACAGGCTTTGCAATTAGGCTGTGTCCGATTCACCAACAAAGTATCTTCTGTTGGACTTTATATGTGAAACAATGTTTTGTCCTATAATGCATAGAAATGGGATGACTGTCTGTGTAGAACAGACTCAGATGGAGATGGCAGAACAAATGGAGAAGAACTGGGAGATCCAGACTGTGTGTGGAAAGTGGGTGATGATCCAATTTCAACAGAAGGGCTATCTCATCCAGGTTACCAAGATTATCACAAATATGTATTTTTTCCTTTTCGCCCTTTACATTGTTTTTAAAGGTCAAACTTGAGGTTTTATGTCCCGTTCAACAGCCAGGAAATTGTTTTCAAACAAGTTAGAATTTATTGTATTGTTGTCCAAAAGATACCTTCAATACCTGTTCTGAGGTGTTGTTTTGAAAATGTAATAACGATATTTTAATGAGTCATGACATTCCAAAACTTTTTCATTGTCATTTGTGAAACTTGTTAAGTCGCATATACAAGATGCTATACCATATATATAACGTAAAATGATGTGAAATTTTTAATACCTTGTTTATACAACTTAGTGTCTCATATACACAACTTCATAAGTGGTATATTCGAGTTTGTGTAAAAAGATATTTGCCTGAGGCTTTAGGCAGAGTGGGCTTTATATATTATTTACACAACGTAGTTACTTGTGTGTACACCTTACTAAGTCTGACATACAACTTAGTGATATATACAAATTAGACTTCTGTATGTAGGACTTGATATTTCGTGCACATGACTTAATTTGTCTCATATTTGACTAACTAAATCATATATTAATTAAAAAGAAGTTATTAAATCTGATAAATAGTCTTATAGACTTTTTTCTGTGACTACCAGGGGTATGCGAACCCATTGACAGTGTTGAATGTACGGGGAAGAATGCTTGGGAAATTGAATGTGTAGAGCCAGGTTTTCACTGTGAGCCTTTGACAGCAACTGAAGGTAACTAAAATGACAGAATGGTAATCGGAATGTGTATACTTTAAAACAACTGATTAGTATATTTAAGGGTCACTTCCATTATCAACAATAGATTGCAAAACTTTTCTAAATGCCTCTTCTGGGCCATTCTGAAGCAAAGTCATGGGTCTTGCACAAATAAAATCCAAATCACTTTCTGCAGACTGCTCTAAACACCTTGCGGAACACCACAGAACACAAAGGAATGTTTCCATTAGAGTATATCATAAACAAGACCGCTAGAGTGGCAGCATTCTAAAACAGTGGCCAATAATTATTATAATTGGGCTGTGACATATTCACAAACCTTATAGAGCCAAACAAATGTATAGGACAGGTTCAAAACTCTTCACTCATGTCAAGGATATCCTCTTATATTCTTAAGTCATTAGTGAATGTTTTTTAGAACAGTGGCGCAGGGGGATTATCATATTAAGGGCTAACAACCAGGTAACTGCCATGTAGTGGGAATTAAATATCAAATCTAAAGAAAGGTCTCTGGGAAGTATTATGCAATTCATGACATATATGATCCAAGATAAGGAATTGACCTGCATTGTTTTTGTGTCTGTTTCTACTGTGCTTATCTCATAACTAGTGTTCATGTAAAATAGAGTTTGCGTAAATATTTCTACTTCGTTTTCTTCTCAGAACTTTTATAGTGCTTAATTTATGCATTCAAGACAAACTTAAAAGGCACAGCAGCTATGCACTATATCCAAATCTACTAAGTCCATAGGCAAAAATATGGTTGTTGTTTATACTTGGTAAGTCAGAAACTATGCTTGATAGGCCTTGTCAAACAAATATGATTTCTGTTTCTTCTTGAGGGAGGTGACAGGAGAAGCAAAACATACATCACCAGGCACTTCATTCTAGCAGAATGAAAGGTTAAGATATGATGGGAAAGCTTCATAGATGTGTGCTAGAAAGTAAGGAAATATAAAATAAACTATACAATATTCTGAATATAATGATGCAATACCGGTTTCACACTTCTTGGTCTTCTTTGATGAAATTCTGACATGGTTTACAGAACAGATAAGGTCATATGAGAAAATGTGGACAAGGCCTTTATTTTGCCTTATTTTGGTCGTGTTTGCCCAGCTATGTTAAACATAAGAAATAACGGATCCTTTTATAAATCACCATAACAAAACAATGTCACAGTGATGCACCGACATACTTTGAGACATCTTTGTAAATATGAACACATTTCTGAGGTTCTTAAAACGCAAAAGTCTGACAGGAGTGTAAAGAAGCAAGAACAGCCAGGATTGAGAACCCTACTGATTTGCACAGAAACGCATAGATCAGGTTTCAAACTGATCCATACACAATATAAGCCTTGCTTAGACAGAAAAAAACGGTGAAAAGTCTTTCAATACGACTAAAAATAAGTAAGTGGAACTCTGTGGTGTATGTGGGATAATATTTGCAAATGTCATAAAAGCTGGATAAATTCTACAAACCAGAAAATCTTTTGAAAAAGGATCACACTGTATTATTTGTAGTGTGTTTAGATAACATATGTCATACCTATTCCGGTCTATATCCACCATCTCAGCTCACATGTGATCATCATTGGTACAAACTTCCATTACTAAACTATGAAATACCTTAGGATATGAACATATGTCCTACTAAATGGTATGCTTTCAGATCGGGAAAACAAAACGCTGAGCATATCTGAGATTAATATTCCAGCAGCTCTTACAACATACATGTGTCAATTTGTGGAATTTCAACTGGATAGAGACTACCATATCATTGGTTCTGAACCAGATCTTGTCAATGAAGAACTCACCCATCACATTGTGATGTATGGATGCCCTGATGACAATGCAGGTAAGGCATAGTGCAATATTGAGGCACAATCGAATTTACTTTCATCAAATTATCCCCCCCCCCTCCAAAAAAAAAATAAATAAATAGATTAATAAACTGCTTAACACATAAACTATGAATCAAACCAGTAATATGTTTTGGACGACGGTTTATCTACTCACGGTTTGGCCTTCCAACAAAATTATCAAAATTTACCCTCAATTTGTTTGCTTCGATAGATATTGGAGTCCTAATGTAATAGTCACGGTCACACAAATAATTTCACCAAACTTCTGCTAATAGAAGGTGGTTTCCAGCTCTCATTCTTTGGCAAATTTCACACTTTTCACTCCATATGTGGGCCTTAGTGGCAATTGAATTTGCATGGCCAGAAATGACCGCAAAGTAAACTTACATAGACTGAGGGCCATATATGCTGGTGATTGCTATACAATTTTATTATTTAGCTGAAGATGCAAAAAAGAAGTATACCAATCCAGGTCAATGCACTATGTACGATCATGGCTGTCAAAAGATGATGATTCTGTGGACAGTTGGATACTATGGTACATGCTTTGGTGCAGAATATGGACTCAAAATTGGTCCAAATGGCTTCAAGTGTGCCGTCATCGAAGTAAGGGATGATTTTGGTATTTTGCATTTATATTGTTTCATACAATCAAATTCCTCTTTTTGTGATAATACTCTGAACAAAAGATGCACCGAGCCAAATGAGAAAATATAGTTGCTATTCGCATTAAGCATGCCATAATGTAAAAATTGGGGTGTTATATAATAATAATAATAATAATAATAATAATAGAAGGATTTATAGAGCACAAAATTGATACAGATCCTCTAATGTGCTGAAGTCCAAGTAGGGATAGTCCAGGGACAGACCTCCCAAAGTGAAAGTCAAGAGAGTTAAGAGTGTCATATTTGGACAGCCCACAAGTTTTGTCACTTGTTGGAGTAAATCCCTTCCATATCAAGGCAGGCCATACGTACACAATGTGTGTTGTTATGAGCTATGTTTTTGGTCATGGACTAGCACATTACCCGACCCCACACAAAAACCAGCAATGGGATTTTATATTTACTGCACACACGCATATATATACATGTAAATGTGACTACTAACAGTATTGTATTGCTATAGTATAATGTACTCATATGTACAACAACACTATATTGTATATATTATATTTCTAACCATTAACAAATGAATAAATGATATACAGTTATGATTTAAAAAGGTCAAAGTCTTGGTTCACCAGGTCAAGCAAAATCTGAAATGCAACCCCTCACGGCTTAAGGCCAAGCCAAGCTATAGTCGAGTGAACCAAGATAATTCAAGATACAAGGTCAAATGATAGATCCCAGTGTCATATAATTCAAAGCAAGAAGAAGTAATAAAGAAAATCAAGCACAAACTTGTGGCAAAACAGCCACCAAATAACAGATGACCAAGCAATGAAATATATCTATATCAATTTTACCAAGGACAGGGCCAATGTCATAATATATATAACCAGACATGAAACCACAGTAAAGCATCGTACAAATTGCAGACATGGAAAATACGAGGTATCCAAGCATTGCGTAGACAAATAGTCATGTAGAAAGGTGGGTATGGAATAAAGAAGCAACAGGGGAGGTCACAGAGGAGGGTAATTGGATGTATCTCAACACACATGAAAGCGATCAGGTTCTCTAAGCTTGAATATCTTGCAGAGGGACCCCAGGTTGCCCCACCCCGCCTAAAGTCAGGAAATGTAAAGGTTTTCTGAAAACCTAGAAACGTCCTTAACATACTTCCTGGCTACAGAATCTGTCAAGGGAATGGCACCAGCAGGCATGGGAACCTGAAACAAAGGAAAGTCCTTGTCCTAAGTTCTATAGACCAACATAGCCTTCAAGGCTCTCAAAAGAAACAATTGTGACTGGTTTAAGGCTGAAGTAGAAATGTAGTTGTAACTTTGGCCCTGTCTTGCATAGTTTTAGACCATTTGACGACCACCACAACAGCTTCCTGTGAAAAAATTAAATCCCTGATACAAAGATACCTGGAAGCATCAAAGGTGTTTATGATATGTTGCAGAATGTTTGTTAATCTAAGGAAAGAAAAATAAGAAAAAAATATAGGGCCTTAAGTATGACAGTGTGTTGAAACTGTTCACAAGCCAACACAATTGACAACCAAATGTTTTCCTCTATAACTGTTTTAAAACAGGGTTGAGTGGTCTATTATCTTGACAGACCTAATAAATAAGGGAATCCTGTTATCCTTGAAAGCAGAGGAATTACAATTATAAATTACCAACAACGATCTAAGAGTTATGGGATGATTTATAATATTAGCAGCTGACATACTGGATTGTAACATATATTCTATGAATGCCAATGCATCCAATGTCGAAACCTGTGGCAACAACCGGCACAGGGCCACCAAGAAAGCCAACAAGAGTGCAACATCCGCATATATGCGAACAGTGTAGCTGGTCGAAAACCTTGCCAAAGTCTATCAAATGCTCTATTGGCCAAGCAACAGATCCACCTTGATTTTATAAATACCTGCTTTCGTCATGTCCTCAAGATGCAGTAGTCTAGCCTGAACTTCATTTTGTGTATATGGTTCCTGTCTGAATTTATCAGGGGGTGTGATATCATTGCTTGTCAGACATGTATTAGCGTCCATTTGCTGATGATTTGTACTTAAATGTGGGATAGCTGCTTTAGAACTCTTGAGCCTTTGTACAATTTTGAGATTTTATGCATCACTAGTTTTCTTGAAAGGTTTTGGTCTTACTACTTTCAATAGCAACTGCTTTCCAGCCCAGTATTATTATTATTATAACTAAATGGTCTCCTAACCTATTAAGCTGTGTAAAATTTTGCCTGTTAATGTCATTCTGTGAAACAGAACCATTGCCACGCCTACCATGATCTACAGGGCCCTGTCCCTGGCCAGAGGATTTCATACCTTTCACAAAAAATCTGGCTGAATATTTTGAGATATTGAAAACTACTGGGTTGCAAACCAAAAAGATTTTTTCTGTTTTTGATCATGCAAACATGTTTCTAGATTGGCTGCTGGCTCTTTAACTGGACGTAAACCCCAACTTTGACTTTGACCTTTGTAGTCTTTCCTGATACTTTAGGGACACAGCATCACTTCCGTGTCTGACCTACATAGTTAATACATTTTACTGTTAATACTATAAATGTGTGTGTTTCTATAATATACATGCATATTCTTGAAAGTGAGATTTTCAATCATAATGGCATATGCCGCAGTGGACATTTCATACTTGCATAAAAAACCACAGACCAGGAGACTGTGACTTCTGTAATAAATAGAATATTTGTTGTACCAAGATAATGCAGTTCCGATTTTAGATTTAGATTTATTTTTTGTTTTACGTTATGTTCAACAGCCAGGGGCATATTGCGATGGGTAGTTTACAGGTGGAGGAAACCAGTGCATACTGCACTGTAAACCACCGGGCATCAGCAAGTAACTTTCAACTTTCCAACATGAAGTGCCCGGCCCGAGATTAGAACCGGTGGCCTCAGAGGTTGTAAGCAAGAATTCTAATCGCTACACCACAGAGCCCCCTGCAGTTCCAAGGATAACATTGTTTGTTGCATGACATTTTTCCACCACTGACAGTTGGCAGCATAACAGCAATGATCGCAGATATTCCTTATAAAACAAAAACCCACTAAAGTTGTCCCATTAGAAGACTGTGGAAGTCTGCTGATTCATTCCAATGTCCCCCCCCCCCCCCCCCCCCAAGACAAGAAATATCAGTCGGGATAAACTTATTTATTTTTATGTATATCACAACAATTTTTTATAAAAGGAATTGTAAAAGGTTTATATGGTACCTTGATAATACTTATTCTTGCAGTACATTGTTATATTATAGTTACCCTGACAGTAGGACTTAGATTTAGATTTATTTATTGTTTTACATCATGTTCAACAGCCAGGGTCATATTGCGAAGGGTAGTTTATAGGTGGAGGAAACCAGTGCATATAGCACTGTAAACCACCAGGCATCGGCAAGTAACTACCAACTTTCCAACATGAAGCACCTGGCCGGAGATTCAAACCGGTGGCCTCAGAGGTTGGACACGAGAACTCCAACCGCTACACCACTGAGCCCCCTCCCTGACAATAGGACCAACAAATACATGACCAAACACCACATGAAAATCATTACCAAAGACCACCATTACTAAGACCCCAAAACAATCCAGAGGCCAATATATATACACATATTTTTCATCTAGAAGAAGGAATTTTTGCACTAAGGTTTCATTTAAATTTCCTAACGGCCAGAATAATAAATATTATATAAGGTAAGCAAAAATGTAAAAACTCCACCTCAAGTTTATTATAAGTTTTAAACCCTGCCACTATGATAAAACAAGTGTAATAACAGTAAAAGTTGACAAAATTATAATTAACCCAAGCCAAATAGTAAACCCAAGGATTCAAGATGACCAACCGAAGTTGCCATCCTGAAACCAAAAATTTTGAATACAGTTTGGAATAAAAGTCAACCAATAGCTTTACAGTGCAGGGGGAATTCATTGCAAATGAGAATTGATTTCATTGTTATAAGTACTATTAGCTCACAAGCAATGTTAATATGTTATGGTTTCGTGTTGTATTACATCTTTGCATCAGTGTCCATGTAAAATAACAATAACATTGAGTATAACTGTATCAATAGTATAATACCAAAATCTGAGTGATAAGAGTACATAATGACTGTACACAAGGTAAAACAATAGAGTTATGCAAAAGTCAGTGAAAACAGTGAAATAACAAAGTACATAAAGTACTAACAGTGAGTCCAGGTCCATACAGACCTCACAAAGGCTTACAGAAACCTACTCATAACAGAATGCACTGTTACAGTCTATCTAGCTAAAGTTTTCTTTAAAAATAACGCCTTACGGGACTGAGCAATACAGCCCACCTATAAAAATAAGAGACTGGCGTGACTTAAGTGCAATTTGAAATGAATTTTTAAAGTGCATTATACCTTTAAATGACATTGCTATTGATATATAAGTTGGATCACACATGGCTGTGCAAAACGTTCTGTACACAGGAAGGGCGACAAGCATGGATAAACTGAATCCTTCCTTGACCAGGCAGCAAGCTGTACACCCGATTCAGTAACTTTTAATTGAACCATGTTCTCCAATGGACTTCAATACTGATGATATATATGATGGCCAACTAAGTGGCTCTTTTATATACAGATGACTGCCCAGTGAAAGTAATATGGACAGCAGCCATTTCCAACCACCTGAAAAAGAAAGAAAAGGCAGTATTCTGTTCACAAAACCTCATATGGGAGGAATAACTCATGAGACAAGAGGGGTGGGTGGGAAAAACAAATTTTTCTGATTTCCAATGTGCCTTTGTCAGTTTTCAAAGTTAAATGGCAGAATGAAGGGGCTATTTCAGGGAGGTCCAAGACCTGTCCAATCATGTTACATTTTTGTGCAAATTTTTGTGTTATACTAAACGTAAGGGGAAGGAACCAAGAAATAAACTTGATGGCACCTTCTTAAAGCACGCTGCAAGACCTATCCTTTTGGATGCGAAACCAGTACTTTTCAGTTGGGATGAATCATATGCTTTTGAAGTTTCAAAATATTCCCCTTTTCAGTTGGTGCAGGTCTCACTATCCATTACCAGAGGTCCTCAGGGGCCTGGTGGGTTAGCAGATTTGGAGTCTAATCACAGGCTGTCACATCAATCTTAAGTGCTAACCTTAATCCACATATGTCAATTCTGAGGACCTGTAACAATATGCCTTGACTGTTAAGCAGGATCTAAAGCACTGACTTTGACTTTATAAAACATTATAAAGGGGGGATTGGTACATAGTTTGTTTCTTACAATAAGAATGTGTACCAAATCATTTATATGAAGGCTAGCAAAGGTAATTCAACTGACTAATGAAATTTAGACCACATGTCAATGGCATGCTTACTGACAGAGGCATATACATGGTGTAATAAGGGCATATAGAATTTAAAGACTATTTACTTTACCTCCAGTGTAAACTTGCCAATTTGTTGGCCGGAAAACATGGACTCAAAAGTTTATCTGTAGAATGACACATATAAATGTTCACACAGGTACACTATACTAATCCGGAACAGAAGGTTGGTTTGAAGGATGCCTCAGGACTGTTACTTCATTACACCCCAAGTTTAAGGTAATTTGTGTACAACTGGCATGCAAATTGGCTGGTATGGTAACCAGTCTGGTTTCGGCAAATTATGTGTTACATACATGCAAGCTGTTATAATACTATTCAAACTGGCTTCATCTCCAATTTAGTTTAGGAAGGTGGTTCATGAATATGCTTCCGTCTTATGGAAAAAAAATAAATATATATAATTGTAATTTAAAGTATGTAACTACACAAGGTTTTCTCTGGGTGAACCTAATACCTTTACTAAATGTTTGTGTTTCATAATTAATTATTTAAGCTAAATCTGTGTATATATGTGCAAGCTACATTGTTTTCTTTTTCATGTGTTGTTTTTGTACCATGGTTGCAAATCTTAAAGAAATCAAATACATTATCTGAGATAACCCAATGAATGGCAGGTGAAAACTTCCACCTGTACAGAATATACCATAAAGTAAGATGAAAACTGGTTTTACTTCAACAGAGACAATGATGCAGGACGTTTCTTTGCTGCACCCAACTACTTAGAACTGGCTCCTTACCAGTCAGAGCAGATAGCTGATGGGGGTTGTCCTGCAGAATGCACCAACCACATGTTTGATGAACCAATCTATATCACAGAAATTGTTCCCCACATGCATTATCTAGGTGAGCTATGTTTGACACACTTTAGTTAATAGCCAAATTAAGTTAGGTGATCTCTGTCACAATATAGTCAGTCGATTTTATTTATGTTTTAAATATATTTTAAATGTTATATAGAACATAATCTGTTGTAATATGCCCATCACATTTGAAAACTTATCAACATATTAAAACATCAATGAGGTAATGACTGTATCAATTGTGCTATGTATTACTGAGGTTAGTCAGTTTACAGTCAACAGAACATTTTCAGTGGCCTATTCATATGACCTTGGGAAGAAATACACAATCTTGGGGAAAATTAGTTTATCCTATGTTATTTGTTCTACAAGTTATTTACAGACTGATACTCCACTTTGAGGCCACCTTAACTCACGAATTACAGTCTCACCAGTGTGAGGTGGCCTTAAACCACAATTTAAGATTGTTAATATACTACAAGTTAATACTGAAAATCCAATTATATACATATTCACAGTTATATACTGAATACTAAAGTTGATTACATTATACTGTCATAAGGTCACATTTTTGGCTTCTCTTATCTGCTGTGTATGCCTGGGTTTGAACCTAATTTCTAGGTCATATTTTTTGTCACTTTCAAGTAATGCAACTGTGCTATTTGCAGTACGTTTGACATTCTACCCGTACAAATTTTGTGTACATTTTGGCTTACCTTTATCATTGTTGTCATCCATAACAAAACTTTGCATCCTTACACCAAACTTATTTGTGCCCGTATTATTTGTATTTCTGTTTCTGTTAACCACATTGACAGAATGTTCACTATGATCTTTTTCATTCTCGTCACATGTAGCAATATTAGAATTGAATCTTTTCTTCAAATGAATGGCACCATGGTTACTTGGTGTGAACGCTTTGTAGATTTTTGTATTAGAAACCTTATTTCTTCTAATGTGACAGGGCACGTCTGACTTTTCGTCAAAAATGCATTCTGGTTGACAACTACTCTGTTTTGACCATGTTTAGGAGAGGTTCGAACCGTTACAGAACATTTGTTTGGTTTGCTGTCTGGAAGTACTTTTATACTTGAGCTAATTGATCTCTGTTGGATTTGAACCTTAACTACACTCGCACATGAAACCCCAGAGAACATTTTCCAATCAGATACATGTGGCCATTTGTTTCGTGATCTGACTTATGGGAGCATCCAGACTTTTGAAAAAATTTGCAAGGTGTTGGTTGGTCTTTAGCTGAGGTACATTTTGTATTCTGAGTTCTAGAGCTTGGGTTTTGAACTTTGTGGGCATGCGCCCTTCTAATTCTGTCAATCTTGTTGGTTTCTGCCCAATTTATCCTACCTTCTTCCATTTTACATAACAGTACCGCATGGGCACCTTTAGCCGCCCCCCATCCAAAATCACGGCTATCTTCCATAATTTCAGAACGGTGTTCTAACATGTCTTGCTTAACGTCAATGTCAGGTTCATGCTTAATGATCATTGCAAATCCAGACACCCACTGGGAAATTGACAAACTATCATAGCTCACTCTGGACTTACTTGTACCCCTTAAAGTATAATTTTGGAGCCAGGGTACCTCTCTTTTAACAAATACAGTTTCAGTCCCTCCCCTTTGTGACTTCAACTTGCCTTTGTCCTGTGATGTCTGTAACTCCTTGATCCTGGCATCTACTTGGTCCTGGATCTCTCTGAATGACCTCAGCCTGTCCAATGATGGTAGTACCAATTCCGTTTCTGTTTCGTTGCAGGGTTGTCTACTCGTGGAACTGGTTGATGGTAATTTCATCACATCCAGGGACTGTACCTTCGATTCCAATTCCGTCATTCTGGAGCTCAGTGTCTATAATTCTTTCAGGATCATGACATTAGTGTCCATAGTTTGTTCTGGTTCCTCAGTTTGCATTTGTTTACAGTTTCTATTTATTGGTCTAGGGTGATGTCCACCACACTTCACACAATCATATGATTTCATCATTATGATATCTCATCAATTATAATCAAATTAGTCAATGTTATTACTGAAAATATAAAGAAACCACTATGCTGAGACTCCCAAAAAGGCAGCCTGATACTTGTATGTCACAAAACTCGACCATGAACTGGCTATTAGCACACAGAACATAGGGTAGACCGTCCCTTCAGAGTGTGGCTAACAAGCATAAGGTTGTCTAGAAGTCTCAAAGCAGTACAATCGTAGTTAGAATCTTCAGAAAGTCCAGCAAGGTAGCACACAGATCATAGTTTTAAACAATCCTTGTTGGGCAAGCGCAATCCATGAACACCAAGGTAAACTACACAAAATGTAGCGTCAAAAACAAGTAACAAAAAATAAAGTATTCTTTTATGCTTAAAATGGCCTATTGCCCCTTCAATTTACAAGTTTAAAGTGAGGTTTAGGAACAAAACGCAGGAATCTTAATTAGAACTAGGGCAAAGGTAACCAATGAGATTATTAACTAGCATTACACTGACAATTCGCCACTGAATAAGGTGGAAACCAATATGTCACCTTTCCAATTTCCCCTAAATTTCAGCCAACCTCCTTATTTGTCTATATTGATAAATTCAGCCATAGAAACAACATATCACCTATTTCTTGTGTCTCTATTCCACTAATAAGAGGGTAGGTAGAGTACTACAGTTGTGCTACACAAGAGGAATAGTAAAATTATTTTAAAGACTGGTCACAAACATGACTTCTTTTAGAAACAAACTAGAATTCATCAAAACTTGCCCGCCCATGACAATAACTGCATCTCCCACGATGGACACTGATTTTTGATATTGACCTATTACTTGACTGTCCCTTCTTGGCTATCCCTTCAATTTGGTTAAGCGAATCACTAAGCTTAAATCATAAAAAAACCTCGCACAGTTAATTTATGGAAAAATTATCATAAATCTTGATACCTCGATCCTCCAGGTTATCGAATGATTGTGGAACATAGAAGAAATCACACTCTAGTTGAAGTACTGGTTGAAGAAGATAATTATGACTATGACAGTCCTAAAGCATATGCGTAAGTATTACACAGTAAAACGTCTGTGTGTTATTCTTCTTTAATAGATTCTTCTTTGCCTTATTTGGCTTATTGAAGCCTGACCGTATACACTCATCTTAAGAAATGGTAACATGTCAAATTAGTCTGGCTGACTGGGGCCTGGTGAATTTGCTTGGGTCAGTCAACTCTTAAAGGCATTATATAACCTTACCAATAAAGCAAGGACATACATGAATGAAGCAAAAGGTGAAAAGTCTGAATCGCTGTCATAATGCATTTATCAGAAAAAAATATGAGATATATTCAAGTCTGTTGTGTTTGTACAAGACGAGCAGAGAAACCCCTACATAAAGTTGGTCAAGGTTCTGTAATGTATGCTGCTGACCAACAACAAGCAACTACCAGCTTTTCCTACTAGGTCAGGTCAGGATTAGAACTCCAATCTCAGATGTGGGAGGCCAGTGTCTTACCACCTCATCACCATGCTCCCCGTAACCACCATGTTGTGGTATTAATAGAGGAACATGTGTTGTAATGTATATTATTGTGTCAACATAGGCAGATTAGTAACCAAACTTAATAACATAGAATAATATCTCAGTCTTTAATTTTGGTATCCTACTTTTTTTTAAAGTTTCACTCCTCCTTATAAAATTGAACCAGGGGATGAAATTTACACCAGATGCCATTTTAATACCAGTGACAGGGCGACATTTACATACTATGGTGAGTACATTACTACATATACAGACTAGTTAATTTTTCTCCAATGCAAAGTTTGACATACTTGACCAGTTAAAGAAGTAAAGCTAGTAAAACTCCAACGTCAACATGGGCGGGAGGGGGGGGGGGTCAGTGGTGTAGCGGTTAGAGTTCTCACCTCCAACACCTGAGGCCACCGGTTCAGATCTCGGGCCGGGCGCTTCATGTTGGAAAGTTGGTAGTTACTTGCCGATGCCCGTTGGTTTACAGTGCAGTATGCACTGGTTTCCTCCACCTGTAAACTACCCATCGCAATATCACCCTGGCTGTTGAACGTGACATGAAACAACAAATAAATAAATCTAAATCCAACGTCGATGGTCTCGATACTACCGAATGTATTAGCCCCAACTGAATGAACACTGCATTCAAATAAAAAAATCAAAGATGTCGGTCTTGCTCTACAGCCAGAATCATACTGGGGCAGGTCCTCAGTGTTGTCACTTGGGGGAGTCACAGAGGTCACAGTCTATGATGAGATGCCAAACCTGCTAACCGACTAGAGACCTCTATATCCAAATGTTTGATAAATGTAAAACATGACATTACTGACAAAGTGGCAGTACATTGCATTGCATGTATGTTCAATTTTACCCACTGTTTAAAACGTCTGCAGAATTAATATAATTGTATTTTTTGCTATTACCAGGATTTTCTACATACGATGAAATGTGCTTCCCACTTACACTGTATTATCCAGCGCAGGTGAAAATAAGAGATTGTTTTACCACAAATGAAGTGAGTACATGTACAATAAGTGTAATGTAATGAACTGAGCAAGGGAGACTGTTCTATTTTCTGTTCTAAAAAACAAAACATTAAGTCAAGTGTTTGAAGCAACAGTGAAAGAGTAGTTTACATAGCCATCATATATTCCAATTTAAATTTCCCCTCTGTTATCGTCAGTTGGAATCTACTCGTGCCAGCATGTGTGGATGAGTAAGGGCTTCAGATCTTAGCCAATAAAATAGATGGAAAAACCCAAATTGACCTTTGACATCAACTGTAATATTCTGGATATTACTCCTGCATTTACAAGGTATTTCGGATAATAACACTATATTGAAATGATGACACTTTCGATTTAGAAACAAAGTGAAAGATGGGGTTTTACATCCAGTTCAACAGCCAGGGTCATACTGGGACAGATCGTCAGTATTGTCACTTGTGGGAGTCAAACTCACACAGTGGTGGCAGTCTGTGACTAGATGTCAAACCTGCCTACCCAATAGGCTTCTGGGGACATCTTTCATTTCAGAAACAAACTAAAGACTGTGTTTTTTTTCAATTGCCTTCCAACAACCATTATCTGTCTTTCCCCTGGTAGATATTGTATTTGGTATTGACTTTCTTTCTTCTGAATACTAGACTATCCATTGAAAGCAGTGCTTAAGATAATGTTCCCGCCACTTTGGCATATTATAAACTAGGAAGCACTGGTAGAGCACAGACCTCCACCAGGGGAGTGATTTTTTGTGGAAAATTTTGGATTGTTTTAGTTTCCAGAATATGACTAGTATCACTCACAAAATTTACTTCTGGAGTAATATCAGATATAAGCCAGTCATTAAAATACATTGAGTGTGTGACCTTTAAAAGATTATTTGGTATCCAGGAGATTTTGATACAAGATGTAATCACTCCTTCCATTTGCTAGGTCCTACCCACATAAAACATTGAAAGGCCCGTTTATTACTTTTGCAATTTGTTGTCTGTCTCTAAAAACAGATTGGTGGTTGTGGAATATTTGCTGGACGAGACAAGGCACCAGAGTGTCTCAGTGACGTAAATGCTTTCTTCAGTGAAGCCTATGACACAATCTATGCTGATTTGGAACTTAACTGTGATCCCAGTGGCATTGACTGTTTGCCTGGATGTCGGGAAGCCATCGATAAAGTAAATTTAAATTCATTTTTACAAAATCATTTTTATTAGAATATTTGTATACAGTCAATCTGTGAAACCAGTCATTACACGTAATGACTGAAAGTTTCAGTCATTTCACCTAATGACTGAAAGTTTCAGTCATTTCACCTAATGACTGAAATATATGGTTCATTTTTACACAGATTGACTGAATAGATTTCAGTCAATATGTGTAATTGAATTAGAGTTCTTTTCCATCACACCCTTTGTATTATTTAAAACCTTTCTACATTGTTCCCCTGCATTATGAAAATTCTTGTATTAGTTATTAAAGCCTGAGTGAGATAATTTTGAGCTCTAACGCACACCTGAGTACCATTATAACTATAAATAACCCTCAAGATACTTGATTTACCCTATGTTCTTCAGTTGGACATATATGTTACACAGAAGTTTAAATTTTAGCAAGAGTCTATATATTGGGTCCCCGTTTGTTAGAAACGCTATATACGAAGGTCATTTTTATGACATAAATTAAAAGAAGTGGTGCCAAGTTAAAATAACTGCAGAAGAGTTTGATAATTTGATCATTTACCCATTTTGAAATGATTGAAAATTTTAGTCAATGAGTGTAATGACTTGTCATTTCAGTCATTACGCGAAATGACTGAAACTTTCAGTGATAATGCATAATGACTGGTTTCATAGATTGACTGTAACATGTATATGTATATTCGGCAAAGTAAATATGTTTTTATACATAATTAAGTTACAGAAATTACTTTGTTTTGTTACACTTCTACAAACAAATGTATAAGTTGAAATGTTCACTAGACAATAATTTTACCTATTTTATGTAATGAGTTGGGATAATAAAATTAATTCCAAGTGAATCTTATTAATATCTCAAGAAGAAACTAGTCATTCGTGAAAATTTAATTCTAGTGAAATTCATAAGAATGAAGAATTGGGTCAATTTTTAAGTTTTACAGTATTGCTTGTGAGGATCCTGATTTACATCTCCTCTATATGCTGATGGGAAATATTCCTTTTTGCCATGATTTCACAATGTAGGAGTAATGATTCCAAAGTAACAATAAAAACTCCAAGCCTGACTGTTTATAAATCTGGTCACATGGCTTACGATATGTTTGTCATGTTTTACTTTTTAGGCTAGAGAACATCCTTGCTTAAAGGAAGGAGTCGATTTTATTGTCTTAGATCTGATTCACAACAGGGCGGAATATACGGATGATTTCATTCAGATGATGGCTTCCTGCGATTACGTTGCTGATACAAGAATGATTGCTAAGAGATTGGACAATACTGTGAAGGAACTGTCCTGTGAAGGACTTGGATCGAATGGCTGGCAAATGAAGCCCTTCATGCTTCTCTGTTTTCTTGCAATATCTTGTGCTATAATGTTAGCAGCTGATATATAGGCTGGCCTGGACAGTTAAGATATATGATCTAATTTAAGAATTTTGCTATCAATTCCAACTGGCTTATATTTTCAATTGAATGCCCCACTATACCATAGATTTGTGTATAATGTGTTTCAGCTAGGTATATATGTTTGTGCTTACTGATTACGCCTCAGGAATATGAATATTGTGCTACTTTTGCTGTGAATAATGAGAAGAAAATGGAATATCTGATTTTGTAAATAGTCTCTTTTACATGCTTTGTAATCTATTATTTTATATCAATAATGTTATATGCCTTGTGCAACTCAACAAATTAACATTATAAAGTCAATGCGTGGATATACCAACTAATATAATTAATAAAAACTATACTGATTTGCATAATAGAGTTATTGTAGCATTAAAACAATAGTTAATGACACAGTGTTGCGTTAAATGTACGAAAATAATTTTAATGCCACTTTGGTGAAAACTGGGGATGGTGGCGTATTAGGAATACATTTACCTTTCCGATTTGATGTCTAGCCCAGCTCTAAGTTGGCTAGTTGGTAATGACTTTCTCTCACTAAGGTCAACCAGCTACTAGTTAATTCTTTCTAAATCCCCTCAACTGCCCGTCTAAAATCTGTAAATGATTGTATGACATGCGTACCCATTTCTTTACATTTTATGAATAACAGTACCTAGACTTGTTTTAAGTCTTTGTATCTGCATTTATAATTTCTTGACATCAACTAACATTTTGTTTATATTCCACCTAAAATGTGAAATTGACGGGAGTTCATTAGGACACAAGAATTCAAGCTGGACATGACATGGATACGCCAGCTTTTGTAAGAACTGGCAAAATGTCAAGAAGTAATTCTGTACTCATAATTTATACACAAAAAGATAGAAGTCAAACTAACATCTAAAACTTGACCTACACTTATGTATTTGTTGAATGCCCTAACAATTTGTACACAGGTTTAGGAGACTAACATTATATCCATGTTTGTAATTTAATTAATATTCATCTATTTTCAACCACATCTGGGCTATCCATTGTTACACAAGACAGAGGCAAGCACAGTGTCAGTTACCGCTCAGCCAATGAATTTCGTTACCCAGTGAATTTCGTTCCCTGCATTTCATTTCCATCGCTAAATTACATATTATTATTGCAAGTTGCAGTTACATGTACTTAAACACAAGTATTGCTGGTTTTTGAGGGTTTAAATGGCAGGTGACGAAATTCACTGGGTGACGAAATTCACTGGCTGAACAGTACCTGTTACTTAAACAAAAAATACACTTAACTCAGATACTCTAATGGTTGATAAGACAGTATGAAAACTATTATACAACCAAGCTGTTCAGACCACAGTTCTATTCACTTAACTGACAGTAAAAACTAGTCTGTCCACTCTGTCCAGTAATCGATCCAAAGATTTGTCAAGTATTCAGAAGTTACCAATATTTGAAGTGGAATAATTCTGATACTTGCTTTAGAGATATGAACAATATCCACTGATCAGCAATCACTGTATCCAGCTCACTCCAGTACGAATTCACCACAGAAATCTAGATCACAAGTATTTCATATCCACTTGACACAATTAATTATAGGAACTTCAAGAAGTAATTCTGTACTCATAATTTATACACAAAAAGATAGAAGTCAAACTAACATCTAAAACTTGACCTACACTTATGTATTTGTTGAATGCCCTAACAATTTGTACACA
This sequence comes from Sabellastarte sp. h YS-2021, assembly GCA_964017235.1. Lineage (NCBI taxonomy): Eukaryota > Metazoa > Annelida > Polychaeta > Sabellida > Sabellidae > Sabellastarte > Sabellastarte sp. h YS-2021. The sequence goes on from OZ024936.1 coordinate 68,198,667, forward strand.
GGTTTAGGAGACTAACATTATATCCATGTTTGTAATTTAATTAATATTCATCTATTTTCAACCACATCTGGGCTATCCATTGTTACACAAGACAGAGGCAAGCACAGTGTCAGTTACCGCTCAGCCAATGAATTTCGTTCCCCAGTGAATTTCGTTCCCTGCATTTCATTTCCATCGCTAAATTACATATTATTATTGCAAGTTGCAGTTACATGTACTTAAACACAAGTATTGCTGGTTTTTGAGGGTTTAAATGGCAGGTGATGAAATTCACTGGGTGACGAAATTCACTGGCTGAACAGTACCTGTTACTTAAACAAAAAATACACTTAACTCAGATACTCTAATGGTTGATAAGACAGTATGAAAACTATTATACAACCAAGCTGTTCAGACCACAGTTCTATTCACTTAACTGACAGTAAAAACTAGTCTGTCCACTCTGTCCAGTAATCGATCCAAAGATTTGTCAAGTATTCAGAAGTTACCAATATTTGAAGTGGAATAATTCTGATACTTGCTTTAGAGATATGAACAATATCCACTGATCAGCAATCACTGTATCCAGCTCACTCCAGTACGAATTCACCACAGAAATCTAGATCACAAGTATTTCATATCCACTTGACACAATTAATTATAGGAACTTCAAGAAGTATTGTTCATATAGCACTCCAGTTCAGCACTAACTTTGTGGGCAGGATTTCTAACCCGAAAGAAATGGATACAAATTCACATTTATGCAGTTACTGGAAATGCTGAAAAGGTTCCGAATAAATAAATAGACTACCAGGGAACAGTACACAAAAAGTGCCATACTTTAGAGTCATAAAATGGTAACACAACTCAGCACAGTACTTTTACGTATATTGCCGGTTAGACACGAGAGGTTTCGAAAACAGAGAAATTCTTCAAACATGTAGATTTTATGCAGTATGAGGTATTAAAGTTTAAAGACAAAATAGATTTAATAGTTTTAATTTAAAGGTCAAAGGTAGGTTTTACATCTTATTCAACAACAACTAGATAGTTGCTTGTGGGAGTCGATCGACACGGATGTGGCACCTTGTAATAAGATGCCTAACTTCTAATACCTACCCCACTGATAACCTGATAATTCAACATTTGGTCGAGGTTTGTATATTAAAAAATGAATTGACTAGCTATTTGACATGTGATGGGGGTTCTTATGCCACAAACAAGTAAATGCACAAGTTTATAGTTTAGAGTTTATTTGATTATGTCATTAGTGTATTTACAGTTTTAGGTGACGTTTATAATGTCCCCAATGAGTATAAAAACAAGTCATCAAATACTAAATGAGATTTTAAAGTGATATAAACAAGTTAATAAAAAGTCTTTAAATTTTTGGTGAGGTTTTTGATGAGGTAGCACCATGATCAAATATATTAAGCCTCACTTTTATTTTGGTCGTCAGGGACTGGACATCGTAAACAAATCTTGTTTTTCGGCTGGCATCAAGATGCCAGCGAGTTCAGCCATGGGGGAGTCCTATTTTCGGTCAGTTGGTGTATTAGTAGTGATCATTAATTAATTTGTTATCTCGTATTTCATTGGTGGTCAAGTGGTCACTTTGCAGTAGACCTTCATGCTCTGCCATTTGAATTTTGGAGGTGAACGGGGTCACACTGCAGTTTTCAAGGAGAACATTTTACAAGTCTTTTATAATTTAATTTTAAGGTTTTAGTTTTTTTATTGTTTAGTGAATTCACGACATGGCAGAAACAGCCACTCGTCCATATAACCTTGGTAATTTTAACACAACAGCTGGGGCTTGTGACAAGGTAATCACAGATAATTCGAATCTTGTACTTGACCAAAACTATGACCACAATATACTATCTACTATTGAGTGTGACCTCATAGCCACCCATGACCAAAATAATTTAATTAATGCTGTTAACAGTGAGCCTCATAAGTTTGGGTTTTGTCCTCTTACCCCATTAAAAATTTATAAAGGTGAACCAGTTCATTGGGAAGTGTGTCCTACTGATTTGGAAGCCCATTCTTTAATCAAAGCCACTGGTAAGCCGAATTACTTGGCTGCAAAGATACCAGTAGTATCCCAACTTAACATTGACAAGTGGAGTTCACACATATCAGAATATTGGGATGTTCAATTACTAGATTTACTAGAGTACGCATTTCCTTTGGATGTTGACAGAAGTACGTTACTTTCATCCACAGAAACAAATCATACCTCGGCCTTACAAAATTCTCATCATGTAAAATCTTATATTCAAGAAGAATTATCTTTTCAGGCCATGTTAGGCCCCTTTCAGGCCAAGCCGATTTCTGTGCATGTATCTCCTTTAATGGTCAGAGATAAACAAGTTTCATTGAAAAAAGGACCATCATGGATCTTAGTTGGCCCAAGGGTGCCTCAGTGAATACTTCTGTTCAAAAAGATGTGTATTTAGACACACAATACATATTAAATTATCCTTCTATAGATTCTATAACTAGTTCTCTGGTCAAACTAGGGCCTGCTGCTCTCATTTTTAAGTTGATATAAGTCGTGCTTTCAGGCAAATCAAAATTGATCCCAGAGACATTGACCTTTATTAACTACTTTATTGATAGATCGGTACCGTTCGGATATCGGAATGGAAGCCAGATCTTCCAGAGGTGCACGGACACCATACGGTTTACTATGCAACAACATGGCTTTCCTCATCTATTTAATTATATAGATGATCTAATCTATACTGGTTTGCCCTCTAATATACACAATTCATTCCAGTTTCTTTTAAAATTATTACAGGAACTAGGTTTGGACATTTCCCACAAGAAATTAGTATCACCCTCCACTCAGTGGTGTGCTTAGGTATCTGTATTGATACGGTCAACAGAACCTTGTCCATTCCGGATACAAAATTAGAGGAAATTGTCAATATTTGCAAATCTTGGGTATCAAAAACTTACTGCAGTAAAAGGCAGCTTCAGTCACTTTTAGGCACCTTATTGTATATTAGTAAATATGTTAAACCAGCCCATTTCTTCATCAATAGAATGCTGGCCTTACTTAGACATAATCATTGTGTGGAAAAGATATTATTAAATCAACCTTTTTTCCAAGATCTTTCGTGGTTTAACACTTTTCTATGCAATTTCAATGGTACTACTTATTATGACAAAAAATTCCCTAATGCACAAGTTCATCTTGAGCTGCTTGCCTCTCAGGTCTGGGGGGTCATTATGATTCAATGGTATACTCACTGCAAATACCTTTGGGTTATGGCCATTATGATATTTGCCAACTAGAAATGTTGAATATAGTAGTGGCGTCCAAGCTTTGGGCGGCTCATTGAAAAGACAGAAAAATTAAAATATTTTGTGACAACATGGCTGTTGTACAAGTAATGAATACAGGTAGGGCACGAGATCAAATTCTGGCAACCTGTGCCAGAAATATCTGGCTTATTGCAGCTACATATAATATTGAATTCATTTTTTCACACATCTCTGGCCAGTCTAATAAGATAGCAGACTTATTGTCTCGGTGGCATATAACAATGGATCCAATTACAAAGCTTAATGATTTACTTCAGAATTGGGTGTGGGTGGATGCTCATATAGATTTAACTTTGTTAAACCATAATATTTAGCCATATCCTACCCCTGTTTTTGTATATTGATATTTCAGACCTACCTGGAGTGGCAGCCCAGTTGGCCACCTTGGCTTCCAAGAGGCTTATGTCTGGCTTCTGACCTTCCACCTGGCAGCGATATGAGCGTATGTGGAAGGATTTCATAGCTTTCCTGGTGGTGGCTGGGCTGCCACAATACCAGGTGAACACTGAATTTTTGCTTTAATTTATGGAATTTCTTCATGTCAATGGTTTGTCTCCAAACCATATTGCTAACTACATGGCGGCTTTAAGAGCTCTTCACATTCGGTCTGCTTTACAAACTGACTCCTTTAAGGATCAAAGAATTCCTTTGTTTCTTAAAGCTTTAAAAATTCATGCCCCTTTGAACGCCCCAATAAGATCTCATATTGATACCGAAACATTGTACGTCCTGGCATCTGGGTGCCGGGTAGTTCAGCCCTAGGGGCCCCTAAGTTCGGTTTCTACAAGTGTTAGCATACAGCTTGCCCTAATTTTTGATTGGTCAGTGGCTGGTCACCTTGGGGCTTGACCAGTCATTTGGCCATTTCAAACTTGGAGGTGACAGGGGTGACATTGCAATTACCAGTAGCCATATATAATTAGATTTACAATTTATTTTAGGGTTTTTAGTTTTTATTGTTTTAAGTATTTTTCTGACAACATGGCTGCATCCACTCGTCAGTATAACTTACGATCGGCTGGTCAGGGCACTGTAGAACTACCTGTGGAACTTCATATGTCAGAGGACAGCACGTTCATGAAGAAACTTCTGGCTTCCCAGCAGGATTCAACAACCGGGCAAGTGTCAGACAATGATTCTTCCATAAATGATTCCGATTGTGAAGCGTTAATTGCTAGTTCTGAGAGTGACGATAATGATTCCCGGGAACATGTTGTAAAATCACACAAAAGTTCTAGAAAGTCGGATCCGACAATGTCGGACTCTCAAAGTACCTCTCAGCAAGCCATTAACATACAAATCCTCGCACAGTTACAGTCACTTGGTAAACGATTGGATGTTATGGAAAAAAATTTTTGTAAAAAGACTACTGACACCACAAAAATCAAAAATAAAACCTACAAGTCAAAGGTCAAAGCCCAACCAGCGGTCACACCTCCTCCTGCCCTCCAAGAAACCAACGTGCATGATTTACATTCTTTGAGGCAAGATGCTAACCTTCAAATCCAAGTTGAAAGGCGGTTACAGGAATTGGCTTCCCTTAACAAAACAGGTACTAAAGTCAAGTCTTTAAGGGGGGGTCTAGTTGAAGTTTTAGTACCCAATCGAGTAAAATGGCCACATGAGTACGTCCTATCTGGGAATTCAAAAGAAAGAATCTCCTATGATCAGTTGTCCATTACACAGTGGGTGGCTGGTTTTGGTCGCATCATGAAGGAGGAGAAAAATTCTGAAATTAAAGATTCCATGCTAGATTATTTGGTCTCACTCTTTGATGATGCCAATGATTTCTCCTGGGATGCGGCCAAGGCCAGCCATGCCGTTCTACTATGTAGAATGGAACAAGGGGAAATAAGAAATTATACTGAGCTCGAAAAGATTGACAGAATTAGAAGGGCACATGCCCAAAGACATAGCCAACCCCCCCAAAGTTATCAGAATGCAAATAAAACAGGTCACAGAAACAACAAATCCATGCCCTGTGTTTTCTACAACAAAGGGACATGTAATCAGCCCAAAACACATGAAACACGTGGAATTCTGTACAGACATATATGCTCTGCCTGTTTCACCAATGGTAAGGCTTTCAGTCACAGTGAAATTGAATGCAAAAACAAGTTGAAAAAATTGTCAAAAAACGAATAACTTTGGGTACTCACATTTTGAGTACCCACACTTATTCTCATAGATTTGTTTTTAATTCTAGAAATCTTACTGCTAAGTTGGAAAGTCAAGTCCACAAAGATATAGCCTTACAATGGTATCGAAAATGGGCTAGTTTCAAAAATACATCACCTAATATGACATATGCCCAAGCAGTCAAAAACAATAGGGCTAAAAATCATCATATTAACAGGGATAGGAATGCCATGCTTGCATCTCCCCACAAAAAACACAATTCGCGTAACCCTCCAAAAACACCCTGTCCATGTGAACACTGCTACGGACAAATCTGCGTGTTGTGTAAATAAAACAAAAGCCTTTCAAGTAAGTCGCGATTCAAGCGTGTATAGTACTGAATTCAAGGATGGGGACGCAAGCAAGCGTTCTTTTCAGCACTCATGGGAGTGCAAACATCCCTCCAGTCTTGGTACTATCCAGCCCTTGTTGGCTGTGCAGGAAAATTCACATTGTCAGGGCAATAAAAACAAAACTGGGTCTTTCGTTGGGGATAACATGCATACCAAGACTAAGTCTGACAATTTGACAGTACCAAATTTGTCAGATTTACATGTAACTTCTTGTGAAACATCACAAGTTCTTACGGATTCTCCACACATATCACAAGACCTTGGCATTATTTACCAGCCCCAGTTGGCTGAAACTGAACATTCTTTCTTGGGCAATAAAAACAAAACTGGGTATTTTGATGGGGACATTAAAAATGCCAATGACTTACAAGATCTGAATGTTATGTATGAGAACCATGGTGATGTTATAGATGTGATGGACACTACAATTTTACATCAAGTGTCAGACCAAAACTGTAGCCGCAATAGTACTAATGACTCAAGTCATGTTGAATACCTACCCTATGATACTGTTGATACAAGTGAATCACAAACCTTTGGCTTTATACCAAAAGGTACATTAAAGTTATACGATGGTGACCCAGGAGTTTGTAACAGCATACCAGATATCATAAGTGCACATTTACTAGTCAAAGAGAGTGGTTGTCCAAATTTTTTGGGCTGTAGGATCCCGGTTGTGTCAAATCTTAAATGTGAAAACTGGTCTTTCTATTTAAAACAATATTGGGACAAACAGTTACCTGACTTGCTAAAATTTGGATTTCCTCTGGATTTCGACCGTAATTGTTTTTTACATGCAACAGAGGTAAATCATAAGTCTGCACTACTAAATGCTCATCATGTAGACAATTATATTGCAGAAGAGTTAAGGCATCAGGCCATTTTGGGCCCCTTTGATACAAAGCCAATTAACCTACATACCTCTCCCCTCATGGTCAGGGATAAGCAGGATAGTGACAGTAAGAGGACCATTATGGATCTCAGTTGGCCTGAGGGCCATTTAGTTAATTTTGGCGTGTCTAAAGACCTGTACCTGGGCACTGAGTTCATATTAAAGTATCCTTCTATTGATACCATTACTTCTTCCTTGAAAAAATTGGGTCCTGCTGCTATGATCTACAAAATAGACATCAGCAGAGCTTTTCGTCAGATCAAAGTAGATCCCGGGGACATTGACCTCTTAGGTTTTAAAGTTAATAATCAGTATTTTCTCGATCTTTCGGTCGCTTTTGGCTATAGAAATGGGAGCCAGATCTTCCAGAGATGTACAGATGCAATAAGATACATTATGTCCCAACATGGTTTTCACAATCTCTACAATTATATTGATGATTTAATATATACTGGTCTCCCCTCAGAAATTCATGCTTCATATGTCTTTTTGAAACATCTTTTTGCCCAGTTAGGCCTAGATATCTCCATGAAGAAATTAGTACCCCCTAGTACAGTTGTAACATGCTTAGGCATTCAAATAGATACTGTCAAAAGAACACTCTCAATTCCAGAAGGTAAATTACAAGAAATTACTAACTTGTGTAAAAATTGGGTTTCAAAAACTTACTGTAGCAAGAAAGATTTACAATCTTTACTAGGGAGTCTACTATATATCACCAAGTGTGTAGCTCCAGCCAGAGCATTTTTGAACCGAATGTTACTACTGTTACGTCAGAATACCCACGTATCAAAAATATTATTAACACATGATTTCTTTCACGACCTGGCCTGGTTCAACAATTTTCTTCAGTTGTACAATGGGGTCACCTTTTATGATCAAGTTCCTTCCAACATTGAGGTGCATTTAGATGCATGCTTAACAGGATCGGGTGGCCACTTTGGCAACATGATCTATACTTTACCCATACCCCTGGGGTTCGAACAATATGATATCACACAATTAGAGATGATCAATATTGTAGTTGCAGCAAAGATATGGGCTTCTCATTGGTCCCACAAGAAAATTCGAATATATTCTGATAACATGGCTGTCGTTCAAGTTCTTACTACAGGCAAAGCCAGAGATCAAATGCTGGCAACATGCGCTCGTAACATATGGCTAATAGCAGCCATTAATAATATTCAATTCCAGTTTTCACATATCCCTGGTAAAAGTAACAACCTTGCAGACTTGTTATCCAGATGGCACATGGTTCAAAATAGAATTGATAAGTTGCATTCACTTATTTCCAATTATGTCTGGATTCCCACCCACCTTACCCTAACACATCTTAATACTTCAATATAGCACTGCTTTTCTTTCTGTATTTTAGATATACAAGGTCCGGCAGCCCAGCTGGCCACCTTGGCGTCTTCTCGTCTGCTCCAGGGCTTCAGGCCTGCCACTATTAGGCAGTATCAGAGAATGTGGAACGACTTCATACTGTATCAGGTGGCAGCTGGGCTGCCGTCCTCTCAGGTAGATACTCAAATCTTATTGTCTTTCATGGAATTTTTATGTCAAAATGGCCACTCCAAACCCAACATTGTAAACTATATGGCTGCAGTCCTAACCCTGCTCATTATACATGGCTTTTCCACAGAATCATTTAGAGATCAAAGAATTCAGTTATATTTAAAAGCACTGAAAATTAATGCCCCTTTTCAACCTACCATTCGCCCTACTCTGGATATCCAAAAACTACAGTCTTTGCTTAAATACTGTGATTCAGTTCCATATTCCATGATTTTCAAACCATTGTACCTTACATGTTTCTTTTCCTTCCTCAGACTTTCCAACATTCTCCCTCATTCTGTGGCCACTTTCGATTGCACCAGAAATCTTGCAAGGGGTGACTTCATCAAGTCTGGGGAGGGAGCAGTTTTATTGTTAAAATGGTCGAAAACCATTCAGGACAGGAAGTCAACTGTCACCATACCCCTCCCATCCTTGGGCTCGTCCCCCTTATGTCCAATCAAAGCCCTTGACCTCATGATTCAAAATATTCCAGCTGATCCGAATCACCCATTGTTCATCATAAAAAACCCCAGAGGTTTGGTCCCACTTACAGACTCCATTGCCCGCAAGCATCTTAAAAAAGCATGTGCTGCATTACAAATATATCCATCACTGACATTCCATGCCTTTAGAAGGGCTGGGGCTTCTTGGGCTTTTAGCCAAGGGGTCCCACTAGAACACATCATGAAACATGGGACCTGGAAATCGGATGCCATTTGGACATACTTGTCCTCCTCCACTTTGGGTAGCACGGCCTGCTAGGGGCCTGCTACATCAGTTTACTTCATACCTTAAAAATTTCGGTTTATATTTGGTTAGAATGACATTACATAACAACCAATCAGATTCTAATTGGGGTTCAAGCTCTTAAACCCATGTCATTGTGGAGCCATATTGATTCTGAGATTTGAAGGTGACACAAGTATTCAAGGAATTTTACTGTCTTCTTTTAGGGTTTTACTTTATTTTAATTATGCCGGGTAACCGTAAAAAATCTCCTGCAACAGAAGGAAAGAGGAAGACAAGGGCTTCTGACAAAGCAAGGTCGACGCCTAGGAAAAGCAAGAAACAGAAGTCTGCGTCATTTAACGACGGTTCATATATACAGTCTGTGCAACAGCCACCAGTAAGTACTGCTGTTTCTTCAACACAACCCCTGCTATCAGCCACTACTGGTCAGGCCATACTTGATATGCTTAGCAAGCTAGATGCATCGAACCAGGAACTCTCCAGGAGAATGGACAGATTTGAACGGAATGGTAGCATTAGTTCAACACCTTTGACCTCACCCACTATTCAACCAGTTAATCGGGGACCTAGGGCTACCTCTTCACATCAGGCGGCTTTCATACATCCACCTCATCAGAACATCCCTGTTCAGCTGGCGACGGCAGGCACGGATAGCCACGGCACCACCACGGAAGGTAGACGACCCCCACTTTCTTCCAGTGACGCTAGGGATGCGGTGGCACCTAAGGTGGACGCTCTGAGATCTATTCCAAGCATATCTACAGCAGTGTCTCAGTTATTGGCCAGCTATGAGCAACAATCTGACAGGGAGGTACTGCAAGGTAAGGCCACGGTTCTGCAGAAGAAGTCAGGCCGCTATAATACCACCGACACAACATCTATGAGTCCCCAGTTTCGCTGGCCTAACGAGGGGTTGGTTACGGCTTCACATTTAAAGAAGCCAGCTTATGACGAATTGAGTTTGGCCCAATGGGTTTCTGGACAGCTGGCAAACATTCTGCAGATTGATGATCATGTTTTGGCGAGAAACGTTTTAATCCAGATGGCTGCTTCTATGAAAGACGCCGTATCGCTTCCGTGGGCTGCCGTCAGGTCAGCTTGGGCGGTGTCCATGACTGACATTGAGGAGGGACGCCTTGGATGGGCTGATTCCACGCAATGGTCCATAAATAGGATCAGCAATTCTCAGTTAGCCATGCACAATGTTCAAACCGTAGCATCATCGGGCAATAAGGTCAGGATCTGTCGTTTCTTCAATGAAGGTACTTGTAATAGTGAGGGGCATCACGGGACTTACAAGCATTTCTGTGCATATGGTTTTAAGCTTGGACGTTCGTTGGGTCACCCAGAAACTAGATGTTTTAGTCGCAATACCAATGGTAGCCAGGATCAAAGATCATCTGTAACAAAATAGGAACTTGGTCGACCTCTGGGCCACTCTGCAGCTATGTGGCCGGATCCGAAGTTATTTCCTGCAAAGACAGATAATAATCAAGTAAATTTTGACAATGACATTTGTAACATCACTAGAAATTTTGAATCTTTTAATATAGAAGTTAAAGATACACTTAATATATCTGATCCTTTGAACAATGACTATTTGAACGATTTTATACATTATGAACATTGTTGTGCTGGTGGTGATGTAGCCATGGCTACTGATCTTATGTGTCACCACGGTCCTGGGTGCGAATATTATCCCCAGGGCCAGGTTTATCATTATAGTAACAACTTGAGTGGCTATTGTGGTTTTATAGCTGAATGTGGCCATGGGTATGAACATTATCCCCAGGGCAATGACTATACCTGTGACTTGTCTGGATACTGTGGTTTAGCACACAACCGTGGTTATGGGTATGAATATTATCCCCACTATGATTATCATTGTAACAGGGAAGGAAAGTATGGCCATATGCTTACTAACCAGGTTGCGCAAATTCATAATGTTGGAGTTCATACCAACTCTGATATACCTGTGATCCGGATTTATGATAACACGGGCACATACTGTTATGTTGCTATGAGTCACATAGACCATCAGAGACATTTGACTAATATGACCAACCCTGGATATGACCAAATCACCATGAGTGTTACTAATCATGCTAGATGGTTCAAGGGTAAATGGGCTACTGTAGTCTATCTCCATGGGGGTTCAGATCAGGACTGGGGTTATCACTTATACATACATCCCCAGGGGGGGCAACTTGGTACCCTCATACCTTATGCTAGCCCTGTAGAAGAATTTTTACAGATTATACATAGAGTTGAGCTGAAAATACTCTCATACAACTCATATGTAACAAGCCACGAGGAACATAGTAACCCTAAATTGGCATATAGTAATTATTGTGAGGATATTAGGACTCATGAATATTACGGCTGTACGTATGAAAAGTATATGCTGAATATTATTGACTCGATGTTGACAAATATTAATCCTGATTATGACACTTCTCCAGTTAGTAGACCTGACTGGGATTGCTTGGATGTTCATACGACTACCACTCACGACAAGCCGCATTCGTTTGACAATATACCTGTCAATGATCTTGTAGATCCCTGCACTACTCCATGTTTTGACAAGCGAACGGCAGTCGATTTTAACTATCCAAATAAGACAGTTGGCTATTTGAACCAAGCCGCTACTGATTTTACTTTCATTGGTCCAGATAGGGCCCCTGTTGAGATTTCTTCTGTTGATAAGCTGTTGCAAATCGCTGATGTTATCTTGAATACAGGCGTTCCTAACTATCGTATGGCCAGGATACCCATCAAGTCTGGTCTCAATGTGGAAGCATGGGAACATCATCTTCGTGATTACGCGGACAAACGCGTCATCCAGTATATTAGGTTTGGCTATCCATTGTTTTTGCATAACCCACAAGAATTATGTAACAAAGAAATCACTAATCACTTTTCTGCCTGTCAATATCCCAGTCAAGTCCAAAGTTACCTTGATAAAGAAAGTAAATTGGGTGCTCTATTAGGTCCTGTTGACAATATTAATCATGACCATTATCATTGCTCTCCACTCCTTACCAGGCCTAAAGATACAGACAAGAGGCGGGTAATATTGAACCTTTCCCACCCTCATGGCCATTCAGTTAATGATCACGTAAACAAGCACAACTACGACTCCACCCCTTTCATATTGAAGTTCCCCACGATTGATGATATTGTGCGGGACATTTCAAACGCGGTAGACGACACGGTTCTGTTCAAGGTGGATGTCACTCGAGCGTTTCGGAACCTTAGGGTTGATCCCGCTGATGCTCTGAAACTGGGTATTCGTTGGAAGGATGCGTTCTATGTGGATCTGTCGATCGCGTTCGGCTGGACCCACGGATCCGGATCGTTTCAGATTTTATCCGATGCTATTGCTCACATCATGGCCAGACACGGTGTAAAGTTGCATTGCTATATAGATGATTACATTGTGGTCGCCCCTAAATCTAAGGCTGCTGCCCAGTTTGCAACTCTATGTGATCTATTGAAAGACTTGGGTTTACCTTTAAATCAGGACAAGGTCACCCCCCAACAAAGAAACTCGGGTGTCTGGGCATAGATATTGATATAAACACCAATACTATGAGTATTGCTCAAGATAAATTGCGGGAAATCTATGAGGCCTGTGTACAAGCCAGTCAAAAGACACACCTTTCTAGGCAAGCTTTTCAATCTTTACTGGGTAAATTGATCTATATACACAAGTGTGTTAAACCTTCCAGGATTTTCATTAATAGAATTCTCGAATTATTCAGGAAGAATCACCATTGCAGGAAAATATATCTGAATGTGGAGTTTCATAGAGACTTGCAATGGTTTCTGACCTTTTTGCCCACTTACAATGGCATATCTTATATAATTAAATCTGATGTTGATGAGGTCCAGTCCCTTCACCTAGACGCTTGCCTCACGGGTATGGGAGCAGTTTGGCAGGATAGGGTATATGCCACCCCTATACATAACTGTGGTGACCTTGAACTTGCCATAGTTCATTTAGAGATGCTGAATATTGTGATTGCCCTTCGGATTTGGGGCCAATTTTGGCAACATGGCTCTATTTCAGTCAATTGTGACAACCTCGGAGTGGTCCAGGTGGTCAAGACCAGCAAAACCAGAGACCCCTTCCTTGCCCTTTGTATAAGGAACATATGGCTCATCACTTCCGCTTATGACATTGACCTTAATATCAAGCATATTCCTGGGGTCAAGAATGTGATAGCTGACACCCTTTCTAGGATTTATTCTGATAAACCTGTTAACCATAACATTTTGCTTGAGTTAAAACAGAATTATAAATGGGATAGGGTTCTTCCAAGCCATTTTGACCTTCATACTCATTTGTGATTTCAGATTCGAACCTTCCTTCATCTTCATTGGTGAGATCTGCTCTGGACAGAACCAAGAACGCATTCAGACCGTCCCCTTTGAATGCTCACAGAACACATTTGAGAACTTATTTATCTTTTACTACATTCATGTCTCTTTCCCCTATCCCTTCAGTTCATTCCCTTCTGGCTTTCATGGAGTATCTATATGCTAACTCCTTGTCCCATAGAGTAATTCACAACTATATTTCATCTATTAAGTCAGCTGCAAAACGCTTTCATTGGCCTATTCCCCCTTTTTCACATCATTTGGTCACTTCTTACCTCAGAAGTATTTCAATCAACTCCACACTTCCTCCTACCCCTAGGGGCGTTTTTGACCTTTCGACCTTGGCTGCCATTTCCAGAGCTTGTAGTATTCTGGATGACCCTGAGCTGTTTAGAGCTGCCTTCTTAGTAGCTTTCTTTGCCTTTCTCAGGATGTCGAATGTGGCTCCTCACTCCAAGTTCAAATTTGATCCTCTAAGGCACATCCTTAGACAGGATGTCATTTTCCAGGACCCCGGGGCCCACATTTTGATTAAGTGGACCAAGACCTTGCAGGATAGGTCTGCACATCATTTTGTCCAGATACCAGCTCTTAGCGATAAGACCTTGTGTCCAGTGTCAGCTATTCAGAAAGTTTTAACTTCTAGACAATTGCCTGGGACTTCCCCTTTATTTTCACATAAAAACATTCCTTACCATCCAGTTATTGACACTACCATTAGGGACAGTTTGAGGAAAGTTCTTTCACATCTTGGTATCCCCTTGCTGGGGCATGGCTTCCATACTTTCAGGCGTTCTGGGGCCACTTTAGCCTACGATAATAACATCCAACTCCAGCACATCATGGCCCATGGTTTATGGCGGAGTGCCGCGGTTTGGACCTACCTCCAGAATGCCTCTTTGGCTCCCTCAATTATTCCCTCCACTTTTGCGGCAATAATTCCCCCTTCTATCTAGTTGGGCTTGGTGTTTTTAAAACCTTTCAAATTCTTGAAACCTTTTAAAACTTATTTGCAAATTTCTTAACATGTAAATAAATCCCTCAAATGGAGTTTCACCCTTTTTTCCTTTGGACATCACAAATGTGACCTTTACCTGACCTTGTTGTATGACCTTGACTTAGGAAACTGTGGGTAGCACGGCCTGCTAGGGGCCTGCTACATCAGTTTACTTCATACCTTAAAAATTTCGGTTTATATTTGGTTAGAATGACATTACATAACAACCAATCAGATTCTAATTGGGGTTCAAGCTCTTAAACCCATGTCATTGTGGAGCCATATTGATTCTGAGATTTGAAGGTGACACAAGTATTCAAGGAATTTTACCCACCCCACTCCCTGGTACACTATTCTAAGTTGTGACACATGGTCGGGTTTGACCTTACGTGGCTCCAGGCTGACCCTGGATGACCCCCTCTCGATTTTGACAATTAAACAATGCACATTTATTGTAGTCCAAGGTAGGGCCAGGCAGTTCCCTGGTAGCCCCCTCTCTTAGCTCCTCACTAACATATTATAGTACAAGTATTATTATTTTGTATGACATGAGTTGTCTATTTATGTTTATTATGTCTGTTACACGAGTTGTCTGTGACTTTGTATTTTACACGAGTTGTCTGTGACTTTGTATTTTATGTATGGTGTTTTTAAAACCTTTCAAATTCTTGAAACCTTTTAAAACTTATTTGCAAATTTCTTAACATGTAAATAAATCCCTCAAATGGAGTTTCACCCTTTTTCCCTTTGGACATCACAAATGTGACCTTTACCTGACCTTGTTGTATGACCGTGACTTAGGAAACTGCCACTGTTTCCCCCGTTTCTGCAGCTTTTCAAGCAGCCCTACATCACTAGTTCTACTTGGCCTTTGGGTGTCTCTCTCTCTACTTAAATTATCTAAAAATTCTCTAATAATGTTAAAAAACCTTCTTTCCTTAATATCTCACCATTAAATGCTGGTTTACAGTTGTGTAGCATCACATTTCTCCACCTATCTACTTTCCGGAACTTCACTACTTTCATATCTGAAGTCAATGATTCTGGTGTCACTTGGGGTTTGAACCACCTCTCTTTACCTATATCATCACAGGCGTATGCCATTTAGTGTCAGTTTGACCTTTAACCTTGAGCAAGGTCAGCCTAAATTGCTTGACCTCAGTCTCGTCACTCTGACTTAACCTTTTGACCTTTGGTCGGAGGTGGTTCAATCCCCTCGTATTCAGCAAATATATGTGGTCAGTTAACAATTTTCATAGACATGGATAAAATATAAAGATGTGCATTTAAAGAATATTTACTGTCTTGGGGCTCTGGGGGGCTGTCCTCCATAACAGCTTTCTGTGATGCATTCCCTCATCCCCATATCTTCAAACCTTTATACCTCCTTTGCTTTTTCTCCTTTCTTCGCCTTTCCAATCTTTTGCCACACACCATTTCCTCATTTGACCCAACTAGGCAACTGGCCTGAGCTGACTTCATTTCCACTCAGGCAGGTGCAGTACTCCTTATTAAATGGAGCAAGACTATGCAAGACAGGAAGCAAGCTGTGACAGTTCCCTTGCCAAATTTAGGAGCTTCTCCTTTGTGTCCCATAGCAGCTCTCCAGCATATGATTAAATCACTTCCTGCTGATCCTAATGATCCATTGTTTCTTTTTCCTAGAAGATCCCGTTTAGTCTTACTGATTCAGTTGCTAGAAAACACTTAAAGAAAATTTCCAAGTTATTAAACCTCACTACTCCTCTGACATTCAATGATTTTTGAAGAGCCAAATGGGCTTTCCAAGAAGGTGTTCCACTGGAACACATTATGAAACATGGCACCTGGAAATCTGACGCCGTTTGGTCATACCTCTCTTTATCCACTTCCATTTCCTCCCCCATTTCTCGTGCTTTTCAATCAGTCCTACATTCCTAGTCCTACTTGGGTCTGGGTGAGCTTCTCATTTCAAAAATTATGTAATTCTACACTTATTAATTCAGTTTATACCATCAACTGCCATGTAGATATCAATTTCACTAGTAGTTTGATCACTGGTTTACATGTGTGTATCACACCTTTCCTCCACCATGACCTGAGAACAACAGTAAATTCTGGCATTGCAACGAACTTGTACATGTAGTCATTATTGCCTCAATTACTCCATCAGTTTGGTATTGTTTTCACCTTCACTGACGTTCTGGTCAAGGTCGATCTATTCTGACCTTTGACCTTTTTGTGTTTGATCATGCTTTCTGTGACCTCCAAGGTCATGTGAACAGGTCATCCTTAGACCGTGACCTTAGTGTGGAGGTCGACTTCATGATTAGTTCTTTCCAGTGCCAGATACATGTCAGTACTATAATATTTTTAAATAAATGTGCATTTGTCAAAAGAAGTAGAAATAGAAATATAAAACCCATTATTTGTTTTATTATCCAACTATGGCAGAAGGACAGATAAAAAATAAAGGTCAAAAGCTGGCTGTTGGTTGTCGATACACAGCTTTTGAGTGGGATCATCATCATTTCTGTGTCTCTTGTAGAGAGAAGAATAAGGGTAATGACGTTTGTGTTACATCCAAAGAGGAGGACTGCTTTGTTTGCCTCCAATTCACGGCTGAACAAAGGAAGAAGTTGAAAGCTAAGAAGGCGTACGAGAAAAAGAAGAATACTAAAGAATCCATCTCTAAACAGGTTGAGGCTTCGCTTCTAGTGTCTGATGATATTCAACCCTCTCAAACTTCTGCTGTTAAAGAAAAGTCTTTCAGTTTGTCTTGAACTTCAAGTTCTTCAGCAGTTACAGCTTATACTAGCACGTCTAGAAGCTATGCAGGGTCGTCTTCAAGTTTTACAAACAAAATCTGCAGAGGCAGCTTCTCAGGAAGCTTATGGAGAATCTGCAAGCCGTGATGAACCTGTGTCAAGATCTGTGTTTGCCACAACAGAAGAAGACGATCATGGAGCGGGAAATGATGAGTCTGAGCAAAGAACGCACCACAAACAAGCGCGTTCTCAGTCTCCTCACTCTGATCACAGATTTTTTACGAAAGATGAAGAAGTAGACGAAGATCCATCTTACAGGCAGTTCTTGGCTTCTATTAGGGGTTTCTTGGATCTTTCAACTCCAGAGGAATATAAAAAGGTCCCATCTAAGATTTTTGGGTCTAAGGACAGGAAAAAGAAGCAGGCAGTGTTGCCCATGTGTTTGCCTCCAGTGGAGGAAATAAACGCTATATGGACTGAGTTAGAAAAGAAAGTTGCAGAAAATCCATCTGAAAATGGGGAGAGACTTCACTTCACACTTCACACTTCACTTCACCTTTCAACACTGATACTTTTCTGCCTTATACTAGACCTAATATGAAATTTTACAGGTCTACAACATCAGAATTCTCCATCTCAGCACCTAACTGCCAGGATTCTTTTAAATCCATCTGCTCCAAATCTACCTCAGCACCATCGTACATCTCTGTACCTACCCGTCAATTCACGACCATGGAATCAGTGAAACGAGAGTATGTACAAGTTCTAGGTTTTGTAAGTCACTTCATCAGAGCACTGGAGAAATCTGCCTCTAATATGTGTGACAAACTTGTGTGGGCAATATGGGTGAGAGTCTCAGTAAAGACATTGCGGAACTTCTGTCCTATATTCAACTGCAATATTCTACAATTGCTTCCATCGAAAGGGCTCTGGAGACAGTTATAGAGACTTCAATGACAATGTCTTGCAATATGCAACTGGCTAGGAGGGATATCATTTTTGAAGTACTCAGCCCCTCACTTACACGAGCATGATAGAAATAGACTGAGGAGATCTGGTTTCACTTCTACAGACTTGTTTTCACCATCAGTGTTAAACAATGTTGAGAACAAATATGAACGTAGCCGCTCACACAAGAGACAGAAAATGGATTCCAAACCCATTTTCAACTCAAGGAAAGGAAGATCATATTACAATATGTCTTCATTTCCAAATGCATCTTCAAAGAGTTCTTGAAAACTCATTGGAAGTACCTCCAATCGTTGGACAAGAGGATACCATGTTCAGAAATATTTTAAAAAAACATCTGATATGGTGGAAAAATAAAAAAATGTCCTGATAGGCTGTCCCCTTCATGCAGAGGAATACAATCTTCTGTTGTTCACAGATGCATCGGTCAAGGGTTGGGGTGCTCATTTGGGGGACCTGACAGTCAGTGGACTGTGATCGGACACAGAGGCAGATTTGCACATAAACATTCTGGAATTAAAAGCAGTGTTTTGGGCAATAAGGTCTTTTTAAGTCCATCTATTGAAGAAGAGGGTCTTGGTGGCCTCAGACAATGCAACAGTGGTGGCCTACCTCAACAAGCAAGGGGGGACTCACTCACTGGAAATGTGTCTTATGGTATGGCGACTGATGTCTTACTGCAACCCCAGAGCAATTTTGGTAAGGGCTCGACACATCCAGGGCTGTCTGAATGTGATAGCAGACAGCCTTTCACGCAAGGACAAGGTCATACAGACAGAGTGGTCTCTTCATCCCAAATTTTTCAAAGGATCTGCCAAATTTGGCACAGACCAATGATAGATTTGTTTTCCACCAAAATGAACAACAACTACCTCTTTATGTATCTCCAGTCCCATATCCAAATGCAATGGCGGTAGATGCATTGAACATCTCATGGGAGGCAATGGATGGCTATGCTTATTGTCCAATAGCTGTCATCCCGAAGGTGGTTAAAAATGAGAACTTGTGCATGTCAAATGATTGTGGTAGCCCCAGGGTGGCCAGGGATCAGCTGGTTTTGGGATCTCATAGAACTTTCCACAAAACCTCCACTGTTTCTTCCACATTGGGAATTTCTTCTGAAACAGCCCTTCAGTCAAAAATTCCATCAAAATCTTCCATATCTCAACCTTCATGTTTGGCATCTGGATTCGAGACCAAACCACCTCAAAAATTCTCAAGCTCTGTGGCAGAGAGAATTAAGGCACCACAGAGACTTTCATCCAGAAGAGTCTATGAATCAAGGTGGACCATTTTTGAATCAAACAACCATCTTTTCCCTCAACAGGAGATTTTCTGACATATCTGTTCAATGACAAAAATTTGAAACCCACTACGATTGCAGGTTATAGAACAGCAATAGCAGATCATTTGGGACTGATATCAGTCACAGTTTTGAACTTAACAGACTGATTTCAAGTTTTCATAGAGACAGACCAGTGAAAGATAGGGGTATACCTTCTTAGGATTTATCTTTAGTCCTATTGGCGTTGACAAAGCCTCCTTTTGAACCTCTGAAGGAGGCTCCTTAGAAACTGCTAACCTTCAAAACGGTATTTCTCATGACCTTAGCTTTAGGTAGAAGGAGGGGTGAGGTACATGCCTGGACCTTCAAGTCTCTAAAACATAAGACTGGCTGGAAGGAGGTCACAGTGGCTCCTTCATCAGTTTTTCTATCCAAGAACCAGTTGGCTTCTGATGGTCCTAATGTTGTGCAACCAGTGGTCATTCGGCACTCAAACGATAAGACTAAGGATCTTAGGGAAGAAAAACATCTTTTGTTTATCAGAAAAATGGGTTTTCAGGGGACATCCAAAAATCTACCATATCATCTTGGATAAAACAGACGGTCATTTTAGCGTATCAGGAATCTGACATTGAAACTCAAAAATTATCTAGGGTCAAAGCACATGATGTACGTTCTATGGCTGCTTCATTAGCTTTCAAGGGTGGAGTCTCTCTTGATCAGATTTTGGGTGCGTGATTTTGGAAGTCACATACAACATTCACGATTTTTTATCTCACGGATGTGGCCTGGAGGTCAAAAGAAGGATCAGAATACTCATTGGGTTCTGTTATAGTACGCATTTCTTGAATGTAACTATAAAAAATCAGTTATTTTCAATTACTTTCATCTTGCCTTGTTTTACATACAGATGTGACTTAAATGCAATATGCATCTTTTTCATATATTTCCAGGCTTTCCAGGGAGATGTTTGTAAATAATTTGTGTTTGGTTTGTTGTAACCACTATTTTCAATCAAGATGAACGACAGCCATTTGATGTACTCAAAAACTCAAACTGCAGATAGGGCCAAGGATTCAGGAAGATATAGGTTCGTTTTACAAATATAACATAATTACAGATGTTATTTTGTCAAGTTACCTATTTTTGCATAAAATGGTCTAGTACTTTATCCTCACATGATTGCTTGATATTTGTACTTTGGCTTACTATTTTGATTATACGTATTTTTTGGTGTCAAAAATATTGAAAATCCCACCACCAGTATGGTTGTAATCAAGCACTAGTGAGGATAAGGTAAGGGTATTTTACGCAATAAAATGTAAAAGTTTTATTGCAATTTAACTTTTTATAAGTTAAATACTTACCTTATCCTCACTAGATTCGGATACCCACCCATCCAACCCCACATTTTCAAAATTTATGGATTTACAATACAACGTATTGACTCCCAAAATTAAAGTGAGGCTTAAGTGGATTCTTCCGGTGCACGCGCATGTGCAGTCATGCATATACATGCTGGTACTGACAAGAATATTTTATTTTAAAACAAATATTCTCGTTTGGTTGTCCATGTTCACTCCCGCTAACACGTAAGCACTATTCTATTCTATTCTATTCTGTACTTTTATAGCGCTTAATCTCTGCTAGGCAGACTCTAAGGCGCAACACCAAAAATCAAGTTTAAGAAATCATCTGTCCATAGCCGTTGCCAAGTCCAGTACCACGGAGACGCCGGATAGAGTGTAAGCTAAGGTGGGAATGCCTTGTGGAAGAGATATGATTTTAACCTTTTCCTGAAACAGGTGAGAGTTGGGGCAGAACGTACCTCATTAGGCAAATGATTCCAGACTGTGGGGGCATCAAAAGCAAAGCTGTGGCCAAAGTGATTTTTGGATTTATGTACAGATGGACAGAATTGAGGAACCTCCAGGAACCTTTTATCTGGATGGTTGTATCTTGTACTATATCTTCCGCAACGAGTGGGCAGAAGAGGACCAAAGTAACTGGGATGACCACTGTGAAGAAACTTATAAACTAGAGTGGCAGTTTTGAAGATACAGCGAGATTCAACTGGGAGCCAATGGAGTCGTTTGAGAATAGGAGATGCCCGTCAATTGTTTCAGTCAAGCACTAGTGAGGTTAAGATAAGTATTTAACTTATAAAAAGTTAAATTACAATAAAATTTTTACAATTTGTTTCTACCAACACAGGATATAATTAGACTCAGGGAATTCTCTCAGTCAGGAAAATTTCTTTCTCCCAAGAATATTGAGTGATGAAGTGTGCAGAGCTTGTGATACCTTCTGTGTAATTAAAGTATCCAATGATGTCTCTGTTGTAACCTGCATCAGTATTCTGAAAGCCTGTTTAAGAGGAGAAATTTTAAGTTAATTTATTAAATTTCAAAAACACTAGTAGGCACTATTAACAGAGCCATCATACATATACTCTTATTGATAGCTGAGGTTTTGTGCAGCTTCTAAGATCATGAGGTTAACCACATAGTTTTCTTCAGCTTTTAATTTTTAAGCATATGTTTTTGATATAACTTTCTTAATTTTGTTGATTTTTATTTACCCAGTAAATGTATGATATTATTACATAGTGATAATTATCAATAAACAAACACACATTTACTCCGTACAACAAACTATCAAATTTTATACAAATAATGACATTTCTTGTATTTATTATTGTACCACTGTATACGCCTTTAGAATGACATAAAAGGGGGATGCTATAATTATCTTATGATAAGCTGAACCAATAATTAACAACTTAAGCACGTATTTTGTATATTACCATGTCTTTTAAAACAAGAAAAATAAAGGTTTACCTTGAAACACCGATCCCTTTGGGCTGAGGTGAATGGCTGTGATAGTATTTGTGGCATCAATAGTATTCACACCCAACATATTGGCCATTGCCAATAAATAGTTATCATAGGCTGGACGACCAATCACAATGTCTTTTAGAAATCTCCATGGAAATTCCCTTGTGACAATGAAGTAGTCTTCTGCGTCCTTTCTAAACAATTTAGAATACTCAGTGAAATGCCTGACTGTTTCTGGCTTCCACATATCTTTTAATGTGTGGATACTGTTGTTATAAATGAAATAGTTCCATCTTTGACCAGTGATAAATATATTTTTCAGTAAATGCAACTTACTCTTTAGCTTAGTCAGAGTATTTACGAAACCTGTATCATATAAGATGTCACCATTAGAAAACATATAAAATGTGGTGCTAAAATATCTTTGTACATACTGAAACATAGGTTTTAAATGGGGTGTGCCATATTCATTTGTTCTTTGTATTGGATATATAATCCAACCATGCTTTCTGGCAAGGTTTGTTAAATAATCAGAGCCATCAGTAAATAATACAGGTTGAACATTTGGTCGCAATTTACTCCAGTTCAGAACTACCTTTGATTGAATCCATAGTCTATCTGTTGTATTTTTGAATGTTGTGAAGAGAATTGTATGAAAACTTAGTTGCTCTTGTTCCATACGCAAACTCCCATATTTAACAGCTTTTGTCCTACTGATAAACCAGCTAAAAGGTGCTTTAAGATTATTGTCTTTAATGTATGCAACTTTGTCTAATACTGTCTCACCTTGTAATAATGATATTAGGACATAAGCTGTTATAAATAGAGGCACACAAATCCCAAGTGTTCTACATATCTTTCCATTGCCAGTTACAAACATATTCGCCATGTAGGCTTCCACTAACCACTATCATGTTGGTAAAAATTACTCCAGCATGTTTCACCTAACTCTCGTTATGTATAAAGGCAATATATGGAAACAGTAAACAGCTGCAAAAAGCATTAAAATATATTTTTATGTGAATGTAAAAAGTAAGTATCTATTACAATGTAAATGTAGTTGACTTTGTATAAGGTTATGATTTAATCAACACTGTCCCCTCTCAAACTGATTCTTTCTTGGACTTTATTCCCACTCAAGAGATAACGTGATTAACCTGGACAATATTAGTGGGATCACTAGTAACACTGCATTGGAATTTACTAGTTTATACAGCTTACCTGTTCTTTAACGTCAATTTTTTGACGTAATTACTTCAAACAACAAATCATGATTGATATATCAAATATAATTCAATATCTAATTGTAATGACAATAAAAACCATTGTGGCAGAATTAGTCATACAATAATAAGACTGCAGTGCACCAGAAAAGTGTCACTGTGTAGTTGAAAATCATGGCTAATATTCACACTAACATATAGTAAATTCATATCGAAATCAGGTCGAATTTAAGAAAAAAGTGAGGGGGCAGATCAAATTCACAAAGCAAAGCTCATATGAACTAAAAATATGGAATGATTGATATTTTTTCTATATATCACATATTTGTATAGAATTCTTCCTCAGTTATGAAATGGTTCATTCCTTTGCAAAATACACCCTAATTAACTAATTAATTAATTAATTAATTAGTGGATACTATATAAATGGTGATATAATGAGTTGATAATTCTGGAAGGGGACTTATTCATCCTAGCCTAAAAAGTATAAATAGGATCAGGTGGACGAAAGTTTTTCTTTGAACATGTTAGCCATCTGTTCCCACAATACTTCCAGACACAATCCGACATCCAGATGCAATGCCTCTGTATTCTAAAAACATAAGTTGAACACATCGATCTGGTGTATGTCCCAGCACATAAATGCTATAAAGGCAAGGAAGGTTCTGTAAGCCTCTTTGTTGATTCGGAGAAGGTCTTTGACAATCTGAAAGATGGGTTAGATGCACATCTAGTGGCTGATCACATGGTAACATACAGTACACATATAACATCTAATTTAATTGATTTATCAACAAGTAGATTCATACAATAAATCATGTATTAACCTGGCTACTGGATGAATCATCTGACATAATCTCTGAAAATTACTTTTAGTAGCATTCCATCTTGACAGGTCAGCCATTTGTATGAGTTTACCTGGAAAAAACTCACCTACATGGTACAGGCACCACATGTCCTACCAGTATTCAGTATTGAAACCACAGTCTTCCTTACAGTTATACTTAATTAGAATATTAGATCTAGGTCACTGGGCATTCCAAACTTTGAGGGCCACCAAGAAAAGCCATATCTTGGCTCTGATGATTTGATGGTAAGGTAAGATAAAGCAGCTGATTATTAGATGTTTCACCTTGGCCTGTATGACAGGCGTCTAAATGTACTAATTTACTTGGAACATACTTGCAAATACTTCTCTTGTCAGACTTCAGACACAGAAGAGAGGATTCCATGCAGAAAAACCTGGTATATTTGATACATTTGGTTACATACAAAAGCGAGACTAACAGTGATTACAACTCCCTCTTTGGACAAATTTGTTATCTAAACATTGTTTACATGTTTCGTTTACACGTTTCTTCTAATTTATCTAGTGGAACTGACAGTGAGAAATCATTAATGTTAAATTAATATGCCTAAGCACACAACCTAAGTACTGGGTGGTATGAACTTTTTAATATTAATGGTTAGACCCAATTCTCCCAATAATTCTTGGAGCTTGATATTTTTAGAGCAAAGAAATACACAAAAATCACCAATATAATTCCCAGGTATTATGGCTCCCCTGCTTCAAAACAAATGGTATGGTGTCTGACAATCGGTGAAATATGGATGACCCATGCTTGAACCCTAAAATGCTATGTACAATTAATGAAATGATCATACCAGTGTAGTCCTTGGAGATATAAATCTGGCGGGTAATTAAGTACATGCTGACATGTCCTAGTGGTGTGTACTTTAAAAGTCTTACATCCTTTGCCTTGACAACTTCATCCGTTATATTGGCAATAGAAGAATAGGTCAGGATGAAATCTGTGCCCGGATATTTATCACAAGAGACCAGAGAGTTCATGCAATATCGCAAGGGCCAACTAAGATCTATAATGATCCTTCTTTAAACTGAACTAGATTTCTTCCTGGTCATAAATAAATTGATACATAAATTTTAAATAGGTGTTGGTTTAAGACACCCTTTTAAGCATTATTCTGAATTTCTTCTTTCGAAGAGTAAGTGGCATATTGTGGATATTCATCAGCATATTTGTCCACATCCATGTAACTCTGGCAATATCCGGCAGGGTCAGTGTAAGTATGGCCAAGATAAATAGGGTCCAAACATTTATGGACAATTTTGTCACTTTACAGTAATATTTGTCAACAATATTTGATTCAAAAGGAGGACTGTGGCCCTTCACCCTCTCACCATCGACGTTTTCATAATTTGCAGTGTTTTTTTTTTCACCTTTATTGTAACGTTTTCAGTACTACCAACAGCCTGGGTGTGTGGCTACGGGTATTGTCAGGTCCACAAGCGATAAAGTTGAGGATCTGTCTATATATGACTGTGGCTGTTAAATGGGAAATAAAACATCAATATCGTCAGCTGGTTTAACAATGACATTCTTAAGCTAACAACCATCAATACCGATACAAGTTTCATACTCCACAGAACGAGGAGCAAACCGGTGCTTTGTATTAATCAGTACTCCAAAAGTTGACCCTATTCATCCCTTCATACACTTATGTCACATATTGTGATTCAGCACCACAAAATGTCAACTTTTTGAACACTTTCAACCAAACTAGTCTGCCTAAGTGGTAATGAAAGCCTACTGCTATATTCAACACGTTGATTCACATTCATTTTAGTTTCAGAAAAGGCATTGGTCACCACCTGTTACACGACCTCAAGACAAAATATTAACTTGTGTGACTGTGCATACTGACCAAAATCTCTAAATATGATAAGCACTTCTAATCACAAACTCAGAATTATTATCCTTAGAAATGCACCCTTCCCATTAAAGGCATCCTCTCCAATGGGTTTCGTGAGATTTTATTGACATCTAGACCACCTCTGCAATTCCAGTAGTCCGAAAAAATGTGCTTTAGTACATCCTCAATGACATAACCACAAACAGGAAATGAATATCATGAAAACAAATCATGTAAGTTTTGATAAAAAATGCTTCCAAATCTACAAAATATATGAAAGAATCCTGTGTAGTTCAGATTAAAGGTTTGTTCGCAATATTTTAAGTTATCCCACAATTATATGTGTTGGCAAGATGCAGGCTGTAAGGTGTCTATTTATTGCCCATTGCCACTGGACTTCAGATTTGTTTTTATATGTAATAGACACCCACGCCTTTTCAAAAATGCATTGCCCTGTGTTGTTTATACAGATAAAGATGGTATAAAAAAACTCCAATTACCTACAATTAAAACCATTTTGACTCCTTACATATTACTTTCTTATCAAAGGGAGCGTTTCAGAGTTTTGAGAACAGACAGTATGTCTTTGTGCATGATTTTCCCCTTTACACCCAGTTTATCCTCCCTGTCTCGATATTTGTAGAAAAAAATTAAATAAGCAGCTTTTACTGACTGTAATGAGAAAATGGACAAACGATAAGAAGCTCTGTGTTATGTGCTGACAATACCTGCCAATGTAATATACACAGTAAAATTCTTCAATATAAAAATCATTTTGTATCGTAGGGTTTTCTCTGTGAATAGCAAGGGGATATTATAACAGTTCCAACTTTGTTTTCATAATGGATCATAATATCTCATATCTTACGTCCCCAACTCATATCTTACTGCTCATAACAAACTAAAATCATTGGCTGAGACAATGAAATAAAAATTTGTTATCATACTGAATTATAATGTCTCATATCTTATCGTGCCAGTAAGGCTAACAAACTACAATCATCAACTGAGACAATGAAACCTAAATTTTATAAATAATAGATATTTAATGAAATGGTGGAGATAAAATTGCTGATTATCTATTGTATGATTCTTCATGCATCTGTTCATATATCTACAGACAAATCAGGGGTGGTCTATGCAAGTTTTGTTTGAACGAAACAGTAACTAGGAGAAAAACATATGACCAAAAATAGCCAGTATCGGCAGCCAGGAATCCTAGCCTGCAGGTACAACTAAATTGGCAACAATATTGTGATTTGAAGAAATCTAAGGAACAACTTAAAATGTAAAAAGTATGCAGAAACCACAAGATGATGTCAAATATAAGAACTTTTGTATAGTTGAAGAAACGGAAAGGGATTAGAAATATCTTGAAATTTTTTGTGAAAATCCATCCATGGTTTCAGACTGTGGAACATCAAAAATTTTTATGTCTGTCGCCACAACTAAGATAGTGCAGGAAACAACTATAAACCCAGACTTTATGTGTGCATTGTATAGCAAAGTAAATTGAGTAATGTATCTAAATTCAATATACTTACTATTTTAGGATGAACGTGCATGTAAACAATATTTCTTTTCCAAATTGGATGTTATAGAAAAAATGTCACATTGGTTAAAGTCTTGTCAGATCAAACAATTTCAGGTGTCAAATGAAATGGATAATAAATTGGCAATTATCATGCCGGTCTTTTATAAAATTTAGCAATTGTTGATATTGGATTAGGTTCTGGTTATTAAAGATGGTAATGATGCAAAAACAACATTATGCCTAATGATCACAATTTACTTAAAGTCTCGGGTTGATCTTGATGTTTATTATGTTACCCAAATCCACTGAAAGCTTGACAAAAGAACTAGTTTTACATCATTAAATTTAAGCGCCTGCCTCACAGTTATGTGTAGGTTGCCACAATAGTCACCAGATTTAAAAACTTGACAAGCATAATGTACGTATTCGGAATAAATGCTAAGAATATGGTATATCTGAATTTGTTTTGGAGGACATTTTGATTGCTTCAAATTGAGGCAAGCCAAATTTACCTCATGTTTCCAAACCTACCATAAGCTTGTAACACACGTCTTCTATTTCATTAAAGGGTTTAATTTCAGATTTTGCCATATCTTTAGTGATCTTAATGCAATAGAAACAAGCAGAAGCTTTGTAATAATATATGCAATGCATTTGTAGGTGCCATTTATAATTAAGAAGTTTTAGTTTAAAAAGTTTTATAGAAATTCAGCATTTGTTTGCATGAAATTGGCGAAACCTATCCAGAATAAAGAGAATGGGCGAGAGATGATAATTACAAAAATTATTACCAGATCTGCATGTCCCAGGATTAAGGTCAAGTACCTTGCATAGTAGACAATAAATGCACAATGACCGGAAGTTATAAAGGTTTTCATTTTCATTTTGGTATCTTATGCCTAGATCACGCTGTTCTGTTCTGGCCTCTTGGGCTACACACGAGCACAAAATATTCAGCTGATCAGGGCTTGTCAGTTTCTAGAGGTCGTAGATTAAAGCCACAAGGTCAGAATAATGTAAGCTGCTGAGTGTTTGGGCATATTTTATTTTACATGTTAGTATATGTTTAAAATATAAAGTTTGCAGATTTTATGGATGAAATCTGAAAAACCACCAATCACAATATGCTCTCTGATAAAATGAATACAACTCGTGTAAAAGAACCTGATATCACATAAAATAATAAAAAAACTGTTACAACTAGTGAACATAAAAGAATTAATTTTATTTATTTGGCAACTAGTACCCAAACCCATGCACCCCATCATAATACAATCGTTTAGCCTGCTGGACGTGGGGGTGGGACTGGAGGGCTCTTTTTAACTTCTATCTGTAACCTTGTATGTCCTTCGATTGCAGAATCCAATATGATGGACCCTATCGTTTCATACGCTTCATGAAGCGTGAAGTGACCTGCTATTGGTGGAGAACTACGAACCAGAACAGCAATAGTAAATTCTATTAAGGTCGACCATAAACTGACTGGACAGGCCCCTATACAGGCCGTGTCGTACACAGTTTCTAGAGGTCGTAGATTAAAGCCACAAGGTCAGAATAATGTAAGCTGCTGAGTGTTTGGGCATATTTTATTTTACATGTTAGTATATGTTTAAAATATAAAGTTTGCAGATTTTATGGATGAAATCTGAAAAACCACCAAGCGCCAATCCGAGCTAAGATGAAATGACCTTGGCAAAGGTGAGAGGGATAATGGAGGGAGCCACAGATGCGTTTTGCAAATACTGCCATACCGCCGAGCTCCGCCACAACCCGTGGGCCATAATGTGTTGGAGCTGAACATTATTATCAAATGCCATGGTAGCTCCAGATCTTCTGAAGGAATGAAACCCATGCCCTCTAATAGGAATGTGTAAATGGGTAAGGACGGTTTTCAATGCCGCTCTGATGGTGGTGTCTATAACCACGGTATAAGGAGAATTTTTGTGAACGAATAAGGGAGCTTGAGGATGGAGGGGTCTGGACTCAATCAATTCCTTGATAGCCCTGACAGGGCATAGTCGGGGATTTTTAAGGTTTGGAATCTGAACAAAGTGATGGGCTGATCGATCTTGCAAGGTTTTTGTCCATTTCAACAGAATATGGGCCCCTGGATGAAGGAACAATACGTCCTGACGGAGAATGTGGCGGTATGGATCAAAAGCCGCCTTGGAATGGGGGGCAATGTTTGACATGCGCAGAAATGCAAAGAAAGCTATTAAAAAGGCAGCTCTGAAGAGGGGGGGGTCTGAGAGAATGTCGCAAGCCGCCGAAATAGAATGCATCATATTAATATCAAACACACCTCTGACTGTTGGGGAATAGGTGAAGTTAATTTTTATACTCCTAAGATACGCCCCCACCAGGGGGCTCTCTAAAGGGGCTATGTCCCAGTGATAATTTTTGCCATGAATCTTAAAGATGACATGTAATTTAACATGACCTTATGAGAAATCTGATTGATGAACAGATATTCAAGAAAAGTAATGATGGAGTGAATTGTGAATTCCAAGGGTAAATCCATAAATAACACAAATGCCAGGTAAGTGGAGAAGTGGACTCTATGAGAAGCCCTGGTGGATGGTCTGTATGCTATCCTGATTCTGTGAATTGCTGCTTCTGCCAAGGCATTGGAAGGAGCTCCCAGATTTCGATCTACAATTATATATGCAAGGTCAAGTCAAAATAAGAGTGGAAAATCGGTTCCCAATGATAATTTTTGACTAAATGCTTCAATATATTTTCATCCACCAATTTATTAGAATGTATGCGAGATAAAGTATCAGCAATCCTATTTTCTTTACCAGCAATGTGTTCAATGATTAAATGAACATCATATATTGCTGTGTAAAGCCAAATATTCCTTATGCACAGTGCCAGAAAAGGGTCCCTAGTCTTGCCATTTTTGACCACCTGGACAACGCTGTGATTGTCACAAAAAATTTTGACGCTTGAATGACGCCAATGTTGACCCCAAACCCTCAAGGCCAACAAGACATTGAACATCTCCAGATGTACGATTGTTAGAACAAAGCCTGGTATCTCCCTCACTGGAGTCGCATATACACGATCTCTCCAGACTGCACCCAACCCAGTAAGGGATGCATCCAGGAATAGTGACTGGGTGTCATCGACCGCGTTCTTTTCAATGAAGGTGATCCCATTGAATGAAGGGAGAAACTTAATAAACCAGTCTATATCTGCGTGAAAGGCCTTGTTTAAATAAATTTTTTGTTTATGACTACCTTCCCTAAATGTGGCCAAAATCCTATTAATAAACACTCGAGCCGGTTTCACTATCTTCTGTATGTATAAAAGTTTCCCCATCAACGCCTGAAACTTGTTTTTAGACAGGTATTTTTGACCCCTGACCTTAACACACTCTGCATAAATATCCTGTAATTTTTCTTCGTTTATGGCCATTGTGTTACTATCAAGATCAATGTCAATGCCCAAATATGTGAGGCGTTTGGTGGGGGGGGTGAGCTTCGCAATATTCAAGGGGAGGCCCAGCTCTTGCAACAGTGAACATAATTTATCAAAAGCTTCGTCTGCTTTAATTTTAGGTAAAACCGCTACATAATCGTCTATGTAGCAGTGAAGATTACAATAATCTCTCATGAAGTAAGCTATGGAGTCTGATAATAATTGGAACGAAGCTGTCCCGAAGATCCAGCCGAACGCGACCGACTTATCCAGATAAAAACTGCCCTCCCACTTAATCCCCAACTTAAGGGCATCGACTGGGTCTACAGGTAGATTCCTGAAGGCTCGGGCCACATCTATTTTAAACATAACTGGGTCTTCCTTGATACTAACAATGTCTTGAACAAAGTCATCAATAGAAGGTAGTTTCAGTACTAAAGGAGTACCATCAAATTTTTCTTTAGTTACCTGATCATTTAATGCATTACCCTGGGGGAATGAGAGGTCCATGATGACCCTTCTACTATCCCCATCCTTAGGTCGTGACATTAAAGGTGAACAGTGGAAGTCTTTAGAATCCACGCTATCAACAGGACCCAGCATGGCCCCCAAACTAATTTCTTTGTTCAAGTACTTCTGTATATCTTGTGGATACTGTCGAGCCGAAAAATGATTGGATACCTCTTGGTTATGCAACCTGTCTGGAGATATCAGGGACAGAGGGAAGCCAAATTTTATGTATTGAATTAATCTGTCATCTGGATAACCCTGCAATTGTCGCTCCCAAGCTGGGATATTCAGGCCTGATATCAAAGGAATTCTTGCCATGCGATAGTTAGGTAAGTTTGTATTCCTTATGATTGTTCCTATTCTTAAGCACTTATCTATCGAATCTATGGCTACAGGCAAACGATCCGGACCAATGAATCGAAAATCTGTACTGTCCAATGCCAGATGACCCACCTTCTTGGTTCGTATATTATAATCCGACAGATCGTGGTTGTTACGCGGATTAACCCGAACGCGCTCCCTAATACAAGTCCCCATCTTGTCCTCAACAATACCATCAGTCAATGGTTGTGATTCGACCTTTATACTTTCATCATCACTTTGTACATTAATATTTTCCATCTGATGTATAAGACCATCAATTACATACTGCATATATTTCACATACGAGCAACCATGGCGCTCCCAAGCTATTTTTTCTCTCATATATTCCCAATAGGCTTGCTTTGCCTCCTGCTTCAAATCCTTTGTGATAAACTGGAATTTTGAATCAGTTCGTATTAAAAAATGACCCCTTCCTACGACTTCCATGTACTGTTCAATATCCCTGTGCAAAATTTGTAATCTTATATCTCCCTTCTCCTGAAACCACCAGAAGAAACCCTGGAGGTCAGATCCCTCTTCTCCATCTATATGCAATAGCTGCCGGTGGCGTTCGCCATGGTTACTCACAATGCGAAGCACAGTGTATGGTATACTATCAAAGTTTACCATCTGACTCCCCCACACTTTTGTTAGTTCTTCCCATGGCCCGTCCATGGAGATGGCAGCAAAAGACAATTTCAACTCACCCCAGGCATCAAAAACCCGAAATTTTTTGAACTCTGGTGCCCGACCATCACCGCTGCCACCCCCCTGGACAGCCCCAGACAATATATCATGCTGTAAATATTTAGCATTGTTCATATTACCGTAATACATATTTTCACAACCATTATCATAAGCATTAGTATCATTTTTACACTCTTGCTTATTAACTAAATGCATTCTGTTCATATAAACACCACTTAATTGTTCGTTATTGTTATCTTCATTTAATTTAACTTTATTGTCTGTAACTTTATACACATAGCTCTGTTTTGTCCTTGATTGTTCATTATTGTTATCTTCATTTAATTTAACTTTATTGTCTGTTACTTTATACACATAGCTCTGTTTTGTCCTTGCAGGTTGTCCAGGTGATCCTGCTGGCTCCTACCTTGCTGACACTGCCTTGACCTCTTGTGATCTGACGTTCACACGAAAACTACATTTAAATTCTGGATGTGATGAAGTACGACCTTGTTTGGAACACAAGGAACAAATATGTCTGTAGATACCGTGGTTACCTTCATTGCTGCACGATCCCTCATTGTAAAATTTGCAAATACGACTCTTCTGTCCGAAGGAAGACACATTCTGACCATTCATGACTGCAATTTGAGAGGAACTGACACGATTCAGGGCCCATTGTGTGGTATCATGCCATTGAAGCCTACCTTCCTCAACCTCTGTCATTGAGACAGCCCAGGCGGCCCTCACGGCTGGCCACGGCAAGGCTACGGAATCGTTCAGTGCCAACATCATCTGCTTGAGCACATGTCGCAGCAAGGTGTTATCGTCGATTTGCAAAGCATTATTGAGCTGACCTACCGCCCACTGTTGCAGGTTCATCTCATCAAATGCCGGTTTCTTGCTGTTTGAAGAGGACACAAAGCCCTCATTGGGCCACCTCACCTCAGGTCTACCCACTGGCATATCTGTTATATTATATCTACCAGATTTTTTTCTATGTAGAAAGCCCTTACCTTGCAGAACATCATGGTGTGCTTGTGTTTCAAACTGGGCCAGAAGGTCAGAAACCGTGGACGCCACGTGAGGCATTGCCCTCAACCGCTCCAAACTGGGGACAATCGCGTCCTTGTCGTAGCCTCGCCTCTGCTCCTGCTCTGCTGGTGGTTTATAATTCCCAGGATATCTACTGTCCCGTGACTGAGGATGCAGTGAAGTTGGTTCTGGCATTCCTTCCCTGGCTGGCCACTTATAAGCATTAAGTAGGCTCGCATGAGGAGTGAGATCTCCCAACTTCTGAGCGCCAGGCGATGTGACCTTGGTCTGTGGTAGTTTGAAGGTCACATTGTCCCCAGGTCCCGACTGAGGAGATGATGCTGGGGTTGAGGTGATAGTATTGTTCCGCTCCAGTCTTTCCAACCGCTTCATAACTTCCGAGTTTGACTGCTCCAGCCGGGCCAACACACTCAGTACTGTGTGATCTACAGAAGTTGACGACGCTGCTACAGTATGGGGCGGACTTGCTACAGAAGCTAACATGGATTGACTATCGTCATTAAGGTACGAACCGTCTTTGCTATTCACCAAGTCCTTACTCTTGCCCTTTTTCACAGCCCCATTCTTCTTATTCTTGCCTGGTACAGGAGTTGCCTTCTTTTTCTTAGTCGTAGTTAATGGTGACTTCTTACTAGAAGCAGGCATTCTTTTGATTTAAAAACAGCTAAAACAACTAAAACCATAAAATAATTTGATTTTTCATTCACTCTTTTTAACTTCTATCTGTAACCTTGTATGTCCTTCGATTGCAGAATCCAATATGATGGACCCTATCGTTTCATACGCTTCATGAAGCGTGAAGTGACCTGCTATTGGTGGAGAACTACGAACCAGAACAGCAATAGTAAATTCTATTAAGGTCGACCATAAACTGACTGGACAGGCCCCTATACAGGCCGTGTCGTACATTGTGGTTAGATGGTTTTCATGCTTTAGCAGTAGCTGCTCAATGTAATAAGTGTAAATAAGTCGGGACGATGTTTAGGTAGGACGATATGCAACAACATGAAGATGTTTTTCAGCAAGTGGCAGATTTTTTGAAATGTTCGGAGGTGAAAGGGGTGCACAATTTTACAGGTTAGCCTATATATCAATGTGCACTGCCCAATTATCAGGTCCATTTATAGAATTGTAAGGAAAAGGTATTGAACCAAAATTCAGATATGTGTTAATACAACCCCACAGAACAGTGTGAATGAGCCATTTGTCCCATGGCAGATTTTTTTGTGAAAAAGTGCATTTGGAGTACATTTTTAGGTAAATATGGACTTATTGTATTTGTATTTATGGTGTATTATAAATGACTTGGATTTTTCCAATCTCGTGATAAAAGTTCAAAATAATACTCACTTGGGCAATTTTCATGTGATCTGTCAATGTCAATCTGCGTCAACAATCATTACAGGTGGTCATTAGAATCTTCAGGCATTTTGTGTAATGGCGAAAACCTTTCATGAGTTAAGAAGGTAGGTAGTGAGGACAAGGGACAGAAAGGCAGACTCTAAAAGGCTTTCAAGTATTTTTGCAAACTGACATGATTACCTGCTTAAAAGATCACAAAATCAGTGTCTTCTGGAGGCAAACTTGTAACAGTGGAACAGTGGTATTTATAAGCTTGAAGTGATGCTTCAGTCAATACCAGTTGCAGATGTCTTACAGTTGTTTTGGTACTGTGTTGCATTATTCAGTTGTAACAAGACATTATATCAATACCTGCATTATCCTATTTAGTAGTTAGTGAATAGATTCACTGTTTGGGGAAACAGCTTTGTCAGTAAGTTCAGACCTTGGGAAGAAACAATGTTAGTTTAAGGTTATTTCCTTATTCATTTGCCAGAATAGATATCTCTAATGTGCATGGTGAGTAGAAATGAATTAAAACTGAAATTGTATCTTTCATAAACATGATAACAAATAAATAAATAATGAAATAAAATATTTTTACTTTGTATACAAGGCTTTCCTATTGATAAATTTTGTTCAGATAATTACTTTCAGAGACATCAATACAGGCTAAAAGAACTGATAATAAGTTTTTATGAATTTCAAATAACTATTGATGAAATGAAATTTCCAAGTAACTGAAATCATTAAAGGTTTTCATTTTTTCAAGAATTCATTTTACACAATCATGCCATGCCAACCATGACAACTTAAATGTTTGGTTTTCAAATTGCAAGTTGCTGAAGAAAACAAGGAAATACTCTTTAATTAAACAAAACGCTACCAGGAAGAAACATGAAAATTACAGTAACATGGATACTTGTGATAAGCTCACATGTTCTTGTGGGTAAGTCACTTCGTTTTGTCCCACATGATAACTTATCAAAAAAATACATGTATTTGAAGTGTGAAAAGGGTGAAATCATTGGGGTATGACGCGGTTAATGCCAAATTATTTGCATGCCCTCTCATGGTAGATGCCTCTGCATCTGAGTGGTCAACAAGTATTTAGCACTTTGTCTTCACCTTGATAGACTTGCGTTTAACAGTAACACTACTTGCAGCCAAAATATATTAGTAAGCCTTTGTGGGAAGCTTACTACTGACGAGAGCCATACCTGAAAGTACACTCTGTTCATATGATCATATGATGTTCTAGATGATATATCAACAAATATTATTATTAATATATATTTTTGATTTAATATGTATCAAAGAGTGCACTGCAACTTAATTCACACATAATGAAAACTTAAATTAAATTTCTTGATTTAGACTTTATAAAAATCTTTTTGGCTCTATTCATACGGGGTTTGTTTAATAAATTAAAATATGAACCCCCCCGCATTAAGTGTGACACTGTACATGTATCAGTTTTTTTTTATTTCAGTTCTTATTCAAGCCTGTAATGAACCATGTAGTGTCTATGGAAAATGTGTAAATAATGCTTGTCAGTGTCAAAGACGATATGCAGGACCAACCTGTGATTATGGTAAATAATATGTCCTCAGACATTCATCCACTACACATTTTGGCTATGGCGTAAGGTTATTTTCAAGTATAAAAGTCTGAAACATTATTTTGCTTTTGGACTGAGAGGGAAACGTTACAGAACAATTATTATAGTTTAAGGTTTCACTATTTTAGTACATTCCCTTTATTCTCTAGTGAGTACTATATTTGCCCTCATGTGAAACTTTATTTAGTGAACTACTACTGTAAGTCAATAACTTATTATTATTGACCTACACCTCTGACCCAAAACATGTAAATTTTATTAAGATGTATCTATCTTAAAGCTTTCTGAGACACTACAGCTTAACTGCTTAAGATAATTATTATTTTTTTTGTATTTCACAAAAACTGGCCCACCCATTGCAAATATCTGCAAAGTCATCTTTACTGAAGTCATAACAAAACTCAGTTAACTCATCAGTAACAAGTGTAGTGTGAGCCTTTAAGCAGTTATGCTGTAACAGTTGGACATTTTTCAACTGCAAGAGAAATAATGCAGTGCTATAAGGCTTATAAATTCAACACACCTGTCTGACCTTAAAAAGGGTCAAACATATGATTTGTTCAAACATTTTCTGCCATGATTAGAATTTGAATGCTGAAAAGTTTTAATGAATAAAAATGTAGATTTAAACATGATTCAAAATATAGATCCCTGAAAAGTTTTCATGAAATTGTGATGTGGGCCTATTGGTTGTGAACTCAATTTGTATCTTACATCCCTGTAAATTGAACTTAACTGGATATGTTTTTCAAAGGAGAGAGGTGTACCAGTTCATAAGCTCCAAATAATGCAAGTTATGTTCTGATTCATGGAATATTATTAATCATTACATGTCATATGTTCTGATTTGCATTTTGCTATCCACTATGCAACGGATTTGACCTCAATACTGAGGAATAACTACCAGGTTATGCGTTTTGTATGCCTCAGCACCCCTTAGTATGGGTAATGGGTGTCGCAAAGGAAAAAACAAGTGCCATTTTTTTGTAAACATGTCAATAACTATGTAACCTAAAATATTATTATGTACATCATTCATAGTTGATCCAAAATGTATCGAGAACTAAGAAATTTGAACAATTATTCTCATGCTATGATTTCAGCATTGGAATACGTTGGTTGTTATAAGGACAGTGGTAAGGACCGTGCAATTAACAATTCCAGAAATACCTTCTACGACTTAACACCAGAGATCTGTGCCAAGAGATGCATTTCTCAAGGATGTAAATATATAGGTTTACAGGTAAGATAAACCATAAAAATAATTAAAAGGCAAAGATTTTGTAAACACTTCAGCATTCCTTTGAGAAACCACCAGGTTCCAATATCAGATTTTTAAATTGTTAAGGTTTGTGCGTATTATACACTATACTATTTTTTTATAAAAAATAAGCACATTTTTCAAGAACTTAAAACTTTAGGGGCATTTTGGAGTCTAGTTAAAACTTTGAAGAATGTTTAACACGTTGGAATTATAATCAAGGACTACATATCAAATTACATGAATTAAAGGTGGAAACTCAAAACCAACCTGTACAAGGGCAGAGCTACAGGTGAAAAAAAATGTCAATTTTAGATTTCATGTGATGCCAAGATACAAGAAACAACACTTTGAAGCAATTTATTTACATTCAAAGCCAAATCCGTATGTTGGGCGTTTTTCTAATTGATAGAATGTGACTGAGTGGATCTCTAATGTGCTTGTTAATTACCTGCCAGAATGGAAAAAAAATATTACTAAAAAGAGGGTCTGGGAAAAGGGTCTGGACTGTAAGAGGAGACTGAATTAGTTACATTGAAGCTGGTAGTTTGAACGGTAGAGGAAACCAGTACATACATTTGGTCAAGGTGCAGTACTGTAAACCACTGACCAATGGCAAGCAACTACAAGCTTTCCCACTTGAAAATCAGCCAGGATTCAAATTTTGATCTCAGAAGTGGGAGGAGAGTATGTTTTCACTGTGTCACCATGGCACCAAGAAAACAAAGAAGACTTAGGGATTTTTGTCTCCTCTGCATTTATAAAGGTTGTTTTAAGTGATCTCATCTGCCCTAAATTTTTTAGCATAGATTGTTTAGGGTCCTGTTGTGACAATTGTTTTTTTGTACTTTACTTCTAAGGTTCGATTCTATGACTCTAAGGTCGGTTAGAAAAGTCATGAGTTAGGGACGAAAAGCCAGAAGATGTGTGCCAAAAATATGGCTCCGTTTCATCTTCCCAACAAGACGTAGTGCATCCCAGTTTGTTTGGTCTACCTTCTGACCTGACTTAGAGTTAGGGTGCTTTTCTCTACGACTACATGGGAAACTACCAGGACAAGCCACAAACCAGTAACAGACAAGCCGTATCACAGCCCAACAGCTGTAGTGGCCAAATGACAGGAATGGAACAGTTTCCCGACTTGACTGATTCATTTCTGGTGTCTGGATCAAAACTTGGAAAAGTCAAAAGGTCGCATCCAAAGGTATAATAATCGTTCACCAAATGTCATAGATTAATAAAATCCTCTTTTCAACTTGCTTTTTTTCAAATATTTTGGCTTTGGCCACAAAGAAATATTGAAATTGTGAAATATTGAAGTTTTATTTTTGTGGCAATTTTTTATTTATTTTTTTGTTTCTTTTCTTTCAATTTTTTTTATTCCAAAATTTTATAATTTCATTTCAAGATTCAAAATATTTTAAGTCCATGTTTAAATTATTTGAAGTTTTTTGCACTTCTAGTTTTCAATCAATCACTCAATCCCTCATTTTTTTGTGTTTGGGGGTTATGAGCTTGCTGTGGGGCAGTGCAATTCTTGCTTTTGGATTTTTTTAGACATGCAGCTTATTAATTGTTTTATAAACATTTGGGTTTTCCTGAGAAGGACCTATGAATCAGCAATTGTCATGAAAAGACATTTTACAGCAGTAGTCCTGAACAGGACTAATTGTAAGCAAGTACATTAGGTCTAGTACTGCTGCTGCTTTCGCTTGAATGACTGCTGGAGGGCTGAGGCTGGGCTGGCTGCTGAGTAGGCTCTTGTTACATAGTGGTTGGAGGAGAGGCAGTGTGTTGATGTGGGCAACTTGGTTAAAGCGGTTGAGGTGTATCCATCTGTGGTTAGCTCAGGACTTAATGTAGATTTCCCCAAAATGCTGACGAGTCCAGAGACATTGTGTGCACTTTCTTTGCCTGTGAAAGAGACTACTGACAGTGGATTGAAGTGCTTGGTCGGGTTGATGGTGAAATGTAGCTGTCTTCAGGTGCCGGATTATTCATCAACAACTATGTAGGAAGTCTACTGCCCTCTAGGCTGCTGCTGTCCTCTGGGTATCACTTGCCTCTGCTGAGCTGGTTGTATGGCCTGGCTTCCTGGCTTTTCTTTGTTACTAGGATAGGCAAGATGTCTTTGCTGGCAGCTGGTGCTGGTCTCTGTGGCTGCTGAAAAGTCTGTGGCACATATGTGGAATTGGCACTGGAGCTCCTAGAAAGTGTAGGTTGTTGGGGCTGACATGTCCTTTCCTCTGCTCTGCTCTGAATCCCACCAGAAAGTTTCACAGCTTCTCTTCTGAATGTTTGAAAGTCCTTTTCTTCTAAAGTCTTAACAGCAGATGTCCAGTAGTTGCAGAAGGCTTTTCTAGTGGTCTCTCTTGGCCCGAGAAAAGAAGACAGCATGGGGCTTCATCTGTGCAAACTGGTACATGACCTGCTGGTCGACTGGTGGACTGAATGTTGAGAAACTACACTGGGCTTGCCATCTATGGCTGTTGTGTGGTGTCTCTTTGCAAGCTCATCTCCATACTATCCATGTCAGTGGGACCTCTGGTGATATCATGTTCTGAGGCTGTGGTTGCACTGGATCCTCTTGTCGGGGACTTGAAAGCTGAAGATTTGATGAGTCCCTTACTTCTGATGTGTGTCTTTAAGAAGTTAAATTTGTCTTGAATCCAGTTCTGCCTCTGTCATTTTTTTGTCAGCCAGACTTGGACTGGGTGGGTTTTCTGTTGTGAGTCAAATGGAATTTGAACAATGCTTTCACAGACAGGTTGAGGCTTCTGGCGAGCCTCTCCTACAGGCATATCTTCCTGGCCTTATCCTTAAAGTGCTAGTTGGTCTTGTTGTAGAGCTCCTCATGATTCTTGACAAAGTCCAGAATGTCCTCCTTGTCTGCTAAATAAATGCACGTCATATGTCCTTTCTGGATTGCGTTTGAGATTTGCCAGCCTCTCTTCTACCCTCTGTCCATTTTACTGTCACTCTTTTCAGTTCTTGGTCTCTTTTTGGCCACTCTAGAAATATCAACATCATCAGAGGGGAAAATCTTGTCACCTCAGCTGACAGCAGCTCCACAGATGTAAAGGTGCTCATCTGGGCTGAACTAAGAAGAGTCAACAAAAGAATGCATCAGGTGGAGACAAATGTGGTGGAGGCAAGGGCTGCAACATCTCAAGATGGTAAGGACATTTAAAAGATGAGTAGAGTCTCTGGTTCTAAAAACATGTCAAAAATGCAAAAATGTTGCTTATCCTGTAACATCCTCTGAGGAGGAAAGTATGTATTCCTTGTCTGATCTGAATCAGTCTAAGAAAATTCAAAATAAGGTAGATAAAAAATAGCTGATCTGTAAAAAAGTACCACAACAAAAGGTAATAAAGTATTAAGTCAAAAAGGGGCGGGATGGTTGATGTCATAGTAAAAAGAAACTAGCTTGGCCCCATGAGTGGTTATTAGAAGGCCCTAGTAGTCAAACAATTACATATGACCAAATCTCCTTCACTCAGTTTGTTTGGGGGTTCAGCAGAAATATTTTAGAAGAGAAAGATGGAGAAATCAAGGATGTATGGTCAGATATCTCAGTGAACTCATGGAAGATGCCACTGACTTTTCCCAGTCCAATGCCAAGGTGGCCCATGCCATGCTTTGTAACACATGTAAAGAGGCATATTCTAGTGGGTGACACTGAAAAGATTGATTGAATCAGGCGGGCACATACCCAAAAACATTGAAA
This sequence comes from Sabellastarte sp. h YS-2021, assembly GCA_964017235.1. NCBI lineage: Eukaryota > Metazoa > Annelida > Polychaeta > Sabellida > Sabellidae > Sabellastarte > Sabellastarte sp. h YS-2021. The sequence continues at coordinate 68,240,397 of OZ024936.1, forward strand.
ATTGGACTAAAACATCTTTTCAAGACAAAAAGCCATGGCTTTGTAAACAATACCAAACTAATTCTTACAATTTCACTTGGGGTCATGAAAGTTTTGGCAGGATGCAGAGGCATATATGAGCCAACTGTCTGACTTTCGGCAAACTATTAAACCACCCTAAATCTGAGTGCAGATCTGTAAAAAAATCACAAACAAAAACGGGTAGGCAGCTTCTCGGAATTAAAATATTATGAGGGTCTGACCAGCATGCACTCCAAAAATAAAGGTAAAAGTTCTGTTGAAGCAAGTGATACAGTCAATGGTTCTGTGATATCAGTGGAAAATGTAGTGGTCGTGCTGTTTTTAATTTGCACACATCCATGCGGGTGGCCACCCCTGACCTCAAGATCAAAGGTCAAGGTCGAATTTATAATTCTGGCTGCAATATTGCTGATGTTAAATCTTTGTTAGTTCATCAGACAAAAAACAAACTAAGTCAGCCTAAGTCTATAAGCAGATCTAGGCAGTGAGGTTTCACAGGAAAATACTTCAGGGGTGGTCAGTCTCCAGCAAATGCATCAAATAACAGTAATGTAGTTGTTGATTGTTATAAACCTTTGACAAATGTAATGAAGAATGTAAACAAATGACACAACTCAAGTTTAAGTACAAAGTGTACTGAATAAAGTGAACCTGTTGAACTAAATGAAGGTTTCATTGAACATGTTGAAGCAAATTACCCCAATATGTCTAACAAGGTAATTTCTGAAACAATATGGGAATTGAATCAGACAAAAGATGTGTTATTGTCAGTCTACTAAAGGACTTTGATCTTTCGCTGTTTTTACACAAAAAAGTACTGCTAATTCCTGGAAAAGTAATTGTGTTCTTTTTTATGATAGTAATGGTTCCAATGATAAATATATAAATATAGTATTGCTGACAAGTTGTGCTTGAATGCAAATTCAACTTAGTGATGTGAAATGTGATGTTTTTAAACACACAAATGCTGGTGATTCCTAGGAAATTAATTGTGTTTCTATTTATGACAGTACTGGTTCAAATGACAAATGCATTAATACAGTATTGTAGAGAAATTGTGCTTGCAGGCAAATTCAAGTCAGTAATGTTCAATGTGATGTTTTTAAATTATGGAGGTCTCAGTCAAAGTAAAATTTTGGGTTGTTCCACTTTCTGATTTGGTCATGCCATATTCGATCCAAGGGCCAGAAAAGAGATTTGTCCGATCCAACAACACTTTCATATCAAATAAAAAATTTGCCAAATTTTTAGGTCGACGCACTCCAATTGTATCACTGTTAAATGATGAGGAGTGGAAGGTGTCACTTTCTGACTACTGGGATCAGCAGTTGCTTTTTCTCATATGATATGGCTTCCCCCTTGATTTAAGAGATTGTTCTTTGTATTCTGATATGCAAAATTATTTGTCAGCTATTGACTTGCCCAATGAATGGTCACTTATTTAGCTGAGGAAATACAACATGGGGGTATCATAGGATCTTTTGACACATGTCCCATACCTGAGTGTCAGTTTTCTCCCTTCATGACGTACCATAAACCAAATTATTGTGGATCTGCCTTGGCCTCATGATAATTCAGTCAATGGTGGGGTAGACAACAATTCTTATCTGGGCACTGAATTTTTGATCACATTTCCCTCTGTAGATATCATTACTGATGAAGCATGTCATTTGGGCAAGGGTACCCACTTACATAAGATAGATATCTCAAGAGCCTTCCGTCACGTAAAAATAGACCCACATGACTACAATTTACTTGGTTTACAGTGGCAAAAAGCTTTCATTGATACCTGCCTGCCTTTTGGGAGAGGACATAGCAGTCGCATTTTTCAGAGGCTAAGTGACGCAAAGTGTTATATTATGCATCAACACGGATATGACATCATCAGCCATATTGATGATTTTATAGGTTTTGGTGCACCAGAAGTCGCTTGAAAATCTTATGACTGTATGTACAACATTATTCAAAAATTAGGTTTGACTATAAGTCAAAATAAACTAGTCCCTCCTGACACACAGGTCACATGTCTTGAGGTCATGATTGACACTGAAAAGGCAACAATTTAAATACCGCCTGAGAAATTAAATGAAATACGTGGCCTAATCAAGGAGTGGTCTGGTACGAAATTTTGTTCTAAAAGACAGTTGCAATCATTATTTGGTCAACTTTTGTATGTCCATAAATGTGTCCGCCCTGCCAGGTTATTTTCAAACCATATATTACAACTTTTGAGGTACAATTATGCCGATAAAAGTATCAGCCTTACTGCTGAGTCAGGCATGACTTGGTCTGGTTTGAGAAATTTTTGACCCTCTACAATGACACTTCAATATAAAACCATGCAGTAGTCAGAGACATGGTTGAGTTATATACATATTTGATGGGTCTGGGAGCTGTTTGTGGCAATTATGTTTACCACCTCAAAATTGATCGGGGTTATGGTAATTTGAACATAGTACACCTGGAAATGCTAAACATTTTTTTAGCATTTCGGGCCTTTGGCCCTCAGTGGGCGAAAAAGAAACTTCTGATAAACAATGATGCGTGGTCAGGGTGTTGAATTCTGGTCACACTTATGACCCTTTTTGGGGTACCTGTGCAAGAAATATTTGGTTTTAAGCTGCACTTGGGTAGGTGGATGTAAAATATGTTTATGTGCTGGGGAGGAACAATCAAACAGGTGATTTGCTTTCTTAATGGGATTTTTCAGCAGATTGTTACAACAAATTGAAAAATTAGTTGAAAACCAACTATGGTTGAATGTGTCATACTAGATACTGTGCATTGGTATAGAAATTTGGTCTGATAAAACTTAAATGTACTTTCAGGTGCTAATGAACTCCAGGGCCTTTCTGAGTCAGCCCTAAGCTCTATTAGAGGGACCTACAGAGGAAAGCCCCAGATGTCTTATGAGGCTCAGTTCAGTACTTTTATGGCATTTTGTGTGTGCAGGAAAATAAATGTTCTGGAGCTACAGGTGGCTCATATTTTGTGCTTTATGGAGTTTTCGGTAAATAGCAATGTATCTGTCAGTATGATTCAGAATCATCTGTCTGCCCTTAAGGTGAAGTTCTTATTCTATCAATTGGATCATAATGTGTTAGCAGATCAGAAAATCAAATTTAATGTAAAATCCTTGAAGATTAACCGGTCTTTGAACCCAGTGACCGTAATATTATGACTATAGAGGTGTTGAAGCATCTGACATATCTATGTGATACCATTTTATGGGTTTAGTGTATAAAGAAATATTCCTATTGACTTTCTTTGGATTTTTACGTCTCTATAACATGGCCACCCACTCTCTTGACATGTATGACCCTTCAAGGCAACTTTTTGCCTCTGATGCCACCTTCACCTCTAAATTTCTTGAAATGGTCAGAGACTCTTCAAACCAGAGATAAAGTGCAAGTTCTAACCTTGCCTAAGGTGGCTTCCTCCCAACTCAGCCTCTATAGGGCTTTGCAGAAAATAATCAAAACGTCCAATCACATTGGAGACCATCCCCCTTTTCAGGTATACACATCCCAGGGATAATTTGTCCTCACTGATTCAAAAATTAGGAAATCTTTATCTAAATTAAATGTTAAATTGGGATTCTCACCTCACCACTTCCCGTTTCACACATTCAGATGCTGAGGAGCCACCCTTGCTTACAATGAATACGTTCCAATACAGCACATCAAGAGGCGTGGCTCCTGATCACCTGACTGTGTGTGTACTTACATCCAGCAGGATCAGACATATGGTGAAGGGATTGCTAACTCCTTTGCTACTGAGTTTGGGATTTCATAATGTCCTCATGAAGTATTTTTGTTTATTCAAATTGTGTTATTACATAAAATGTAAATCAAATCACCTTTCCTCCATCTATATGGTTCTTTAGCATTTTATTATAGGTATTACAACAGTTCTTTTAATTATCAGTTGCATAACAAATCCTCTTCATAATCCTGAATTGGGTGGTTATGTTGTGGTAGGGGGTGGGATGAGTTAACTAGCATGAATTGTCATTTTTGGGTTCAAAACCTCATCCAATTGCCCTTCTAGGTCCTGGGTTGACATGGGTTGGGCTTTTATCCAATTTGGGTTATTCAGTAATCTGGGTTAAATTGGGTTGATTTCAAGCTGGGCTATCATATTAATACTTTGACTTATGTAATAATGTACAGCTTGATATGTAATTTTGATTGGATGTGGTGGGTTGTGACCCAATCTGGTCCAACCTAAGGATAATAACCTATAATGTAAATTTATTGTCTGTTGTGATGTAATTTATCTAGAAGGACTGTAAATACTTAGTAGTCTCATATATCATGTGTATTCAATAAAATAGATATCCGCAGCTCTTGTGTCTCTGTGGTGGTAGGGGCCTGAAGGGATTGTACTATTATTTTCATTATAAATGGAAACACTTTGGTCGTTGGACTCCTGTAACGGAATGAGATGTTTATTTGCAAGTTTTATGGTATTAGTTAATGTATTTATCTAAAAATGTGGTGGAATTGGGGGACACTCAGTGTTAAATACAGAAAGCAGTTACAACGGATCCAGTTTCTGCTCATATTTTATATAAATTATAACTTAGTTCCTAACAGTATTATGTCTTTTACTCTGAATACATAATATAATTGATGGATCAACTAATTAAGCAGGACGATCTCAACGCAGGTAGCCACCAGGGCCAGTCACCTGCTGGCGTCAGTGGAAATTCTAGTGAGTGGGTGAATTTAGATGGTAATATTTGGGAATATCAGATAATTAATTACTGGAGGTTGGTTACATCAACTCAAACATAGGGAAATAATTAAAAATAGATCAACATATCAAGTAATACAAATGATAAACTGCGGAAGATATACTTATAAACTTCCTGTACGCATAACTTCAGCAGAATAGCTTCTTCACTTTGACACAACGATTAGTGAAACTGGTCTTCCCAATTATATGGACTCTCATATTCCTCTTGTGTTTGGTTTAGATGTTGACACTTGGGATAGATATCTCAGTGATTATATGAATCATCATCTTATCTAGTATTTGTGTTTTGGGTTTCCTTTGTCTTTGATAAACTGATGTCGTTTTCACTTTTCTGCTAGGGTACATAGCAAGGCAATACAGAAGTACATTGACAAGATAATTTCCTTGGGAGCCGATTCAGGGCCAGTTGATAATATTTATCAATTACAATTATAATTATTATGTTTCCCAATGCTTACTAGATAAAAGATGACAACAAAAGGAGAATAGTCATTGTTTTGTCCTATCACCGACACAATTAGGTAAATAATCATTTTGAAAAGAGTACATTTGGTAATTGGGGGTTTATACTAAAAGTTCCCACTACTGATGACATAACAAATGAAATAGTCAAAGTCCAGGACCCTGTGTTTTTAAAACTCAGTTGTACAAGTTAAGCTTTTTAGAAGCACAAAATCTGTACAGAGTACAACTTTTTTGCACAACTTATAACTTGTATAACTCAGGCATACAAGTTATAACTTGTGCAAGATTTTGTATAAGTAATAATTTGTACAAAATCCCAACTTGTACACGGCATATATAAATGGATATATATATACCAAAATATACCAAAATATACCTCAGGTATTGTAAGGCCTATGTATAGTCAGTTTCTTAGACAATTTTACCCCTTTGCGTGCAAGAGTTGTTCCCATAAAAATACACGTCTCTTCAAAACTATTTTCTTTTGAATATACTGTTGATATAAACTTTCTTTGCAGTTGCTCAGGCAGTGTAATTGTGAGGAAAAGTATGAACTTAAAGGTCAATTGAGGTTATGAAGGTCAATGTCAGTTACAGAGATTCAAGGTTTGGCCAGTTTTATTTACATGTTAGTATAAAAGCATTTGAAGTGTGTAAAATGTTACAAAGTAATATTTTAAGAACCCCATATGGGGAAACTAAATATATATCACAGTAAAAAAGAATACCATGTGGTTACAATATAATACCATGTGGTTACATGTGGTTACAATAAAATGCCATGTGGTTACACAGAGATACCATGTGGTTACAATAATACCATTAGGTTTAAATTATCACAGTTTAAGTTATGTTAGTGAGATAGGACCGTAGTCTGAATGTATCGGTAGAGCCATCAGGCTGTAATATCAGTAGTTCTGGGTTCGAAGCTTGCTTCAACAACCAGAGTAGATGTGAATGTCAATTCTGGAGGGGGAACACCGGGTCAGCCGGGTCCAGCCTTAAGCTGTTATACAGCAGGTTTCAGGTTTTAACCCTTGGATCAGTAGAGCCACATCAATCCGTAGAGACCTCCTTTCAGGTGGGTAAGTCCTGAGGGGGTCCAGCTCGACTTCGAAATCGAAAATAGAAGAAAAGTGTTCTTCAGCCAAACTTGGTAGGGGGGGCCCGGGTCAGCCACGTCCTGTCTGAGCAAAGTAAACCCTAGAATCAGTAGAGCCACATCAATCCGCAGAGACCTCCCTGAAGGTGGGTGAGTCCTGTAGGGGTCAAGCTCAACTTCGAAATCGAAATGAAGAACTATATGCTGATCTTCAGTCACAGTTGGTAGGGGGGTGCCCGGGTCAGCCGGGTCCTGCCTAAGTGAAGGAGGGATAAACCCTACAACGTGGATAAGTGATTAGGATTACTTATAACCCATTCATTGTTGAACTCGAAGCTAGGTAGAGCCTAAGTGAAAGTTGTAGGAAGGGAGGTGGGTGGGTTAAAATTTTTTAGATGTGTACTCAATGGCGTCCAATTTGAAAGTGAACAGAAGGCAAGCTGGCGCCAAAAGGGGAATTTGCCCTGGTTTGTGATTGGGTGACCTGAGGTCAAGTCTAGGATTGAGGCTATGAACTATAGAAGTAGTGTTATGGTTAAGGTTGAGAGCAACTGCTATGGCAGGCCCCTTACTTGGCCATGCCGGCCCAGTTGCTCAGGAAGTGTAATTGTGAGGACAGGTATAAACTTAAAGGTCAATTGAGGTTATGAAGGTCAATGTCAGTTACAGAGATTCAAGGTTTGGCCAATTTTATTTACATGTTAGTATAAAAGCATTTGAAGTGTGTAAAATGTTACAAAGTAATATTTTAAGAACCCCAAGCCGAAATTAGAAGGAGGAATGGATGACCTTTGAAAAGGTGGTGGGTATGATAGATGGAGCCTGTGAGGCATTCTCGAGATAGGTCCAGATGGCAGAGCTCTTCCATAGGCCATGGGCCATAATGTCCTGGAGTTTAATGTTATTGTCAAAGGCCAGGGTAGCTCCCGACCGTCTGAAAGTATGGAATCTATGGCCTGAGGGTGAAATATTTCAATGAATGAGCACCCTTTTCAAAGCATCCCGGATGTGGGTGTCGATAACTTGAGCATAGGGTGAAAGTTATTGGTGAATAGAGGTGCAGTAGGAGAAAGAGGTCTAGATGTGAGCAAAGCCTGAAGTGCTCTGACAGCGCATAAAAAATGATTTTTGATGGTCGGAAGTTGGATCCAATGATAAGATCTATGATGCTGGAGGGTCTTAGTTCATTTGATTAAGAGGTGGGCGCCAGGTGGAGCAAAGGTGAGATCTTGTCTGAGAAAATGGAAGTCAGGGTTGAATTTGGAGGAGGAATGAGGAGCAATGTTGGACATCCTTAAGAAGACATAGAAGGCAATGAGGAATACTGCCCGGAATAAGACTGGGTCTGATAGAATGTCACATGAAATTGAGAGGTTATATAGGGTGTGGATGTCAAAAATACCCCGGGGTGTGGGGTTGAATATAGAGTTTATGGATATGCTTCTAATATATCTATGGATGGCTGGGTGTGATGTTGATGGGGTAGGCCAGCCATACCACTGGGCTTTGGAGTGGATGGAAGAAATGTATGTTGATATGACCTTTGGTGAGAGTGAATTTTGATATAAAAATTCCATGAATGTAAGAATATTGTGAACGCTACATTCTACTGGTAGGTCCATAAAGATGACAAAAGCCAGAAATGTCTTGAAGTGTAAGGTGTGTGCTGAGGCTCTGGATGATCTGAATGCATTTCGGATCCTACCATAGGCTGCGCAGATCAGTGGAGCTGAGTGGTGGGTAGAACCTGAAATTATATAATAAAGTTCAAGTTAAAGAACTTCATAGGTATCTTATGTCAAATATGGGTTTTGGAGAGTGCCTGTAATAATTCTGTGTCAACTGGCTTTGGGGAGTATAGGCGAGAGAGCAAATCAGCTATTTTATTAGCTCGACCTTGGATATGCTCAATGTGAAAGTCAATATCTTGGGTAGCTGTTATCAGCCAAATGTTCCTGAGGCACAGGGATAACATGTTATCCCTGGTTTTGCCGGTTTGAACCACTTGAACCACAGCCAAATTGTCGCAAAAGAATCTTACTACAGAGTGGGACCATTCATGGGCCCAAAGTTTTAGGGCTATTAGGAGGTTGAGCATTTCAAGATGGACAATTTTTAGCTGGATGCCATAGATGTCAAAAGTGGGAGTAGCATAAACTTGGTTATTCCAAACCCCTCCCAAGCCAGTGAGGGAGGCGTCGACATGAAGGGTGTGATTGTAGGGCAAATGACGTTTGTTTATGTATGTAATTGAATTGAATTGGGGGAGGAAGGCTAGAAACCAGGCCAGGTAAGGTATATGCGTCGTTTATCTGACTTGCTTCTAAACAAAGCAAGCATCCTGTTTATGAAGATATGGGCTGGGATGACACACTTGTGTAAGTATAATAGTTTGCCCTGTAAGGATTGGAAAGCTTTCTTAGTTAGATAGCGCTTATTGGCAACAGTTTGGCACTCAGAATAGATGGATGCTAATTTGCTAGGGTCAATGCTAAGGGTGTTATCATCTAAGTCAATCTTGATGCCCAAGCATGTTAAAGCCCTACAGGGTGGGGTTTGCTTCTCTTGGTTGCTAGGCAATCCTAGTTGTGATAAAATAGATGCCAGAGTGTCAAAATGGTGTTGGGCAGAGGCTTTAGGGGAAATAATGATGTAATCATCAATGTAGGCCACCATCTTAATACCAGCCTTTGCTGCTATGAATGTGACGGCGTCGCTGACGCGTTGCACCGCCGCACTCCCATGGACCCAGCCGAACACAATGACAGCGTCAATATAGACGTCATCCTGCCATTTTATGCCTAATTTCATGGCATCGGCTGGGTCCACGCGGAGGTTATGGAAAGCCCTAGCAACATCAATTTTTGACAAAGTGACGTCGTCAGCATGTTTGTTAATTTTCTTTACAACATCATCTACAGAGGGAAGCCTCAATGTGAAGGCTGAGGCGTCAAATAAGTTTCTGTCTACTTGGTCATTAAGTGAGGCACCTTTTGGATAGGACAAGTCAAGTATGACACGACTCTTATCAATGTCCTTGGGCCTTGTGAGCAAAGGTGAACAGTGTATAGCGTAATCCTGGGGTTTGTTTATGGGGCCCATAATAGTCCCAAAGTGAGCTTCTTTGACCAAATACGATGACACTGCCTCATAGTGTTGTTTAGCCAAGAAGTGATTGGTGATATTAATGTCTGCAAGGGATGTTGAATCCTTAATTGAAAGGGGAAAGCCATATTCCAAATATTGGACAAGGACCTGGTCCTTGTAGTCAGTAAGATGATGCTTCCAAGCTGCAATATTGAGGTCAGACTTAATAGGGACTCTGACTTGCCTGTAATTTGGGACACCAGATTATCTAATGATTTCTGCTAGCTTTAAATATTGCTCACTATCTTTAGTGTCAATAGCTGGCCTGTCGGGGCCAATGAATTGGAAGTTGGTAGGTTGTTTGGCTACGTAACCCTTGACTTTAGTGGGGTAGTTTATGTCCCTGTGATGGTATATTTAAGACTTGTCATCTGACGCAACCTTAACATCACTATGATGGACAGTGGCTATTTTAGTGCCATTACTTTCACTCCTGTAAAGTGAGGGCAATGTATCAGTGGTATTACTTATGCTACTAACAGACCCACATTGTGCATCAATTAATGAGGAAATAACATTGTTCATATAGGTCTCATATGAAATACCATATCTTTGCTTACTTAAGCAGTCTTGCTTATAATTATCATAAGCCAACTTTGCCTCACGCTTAGTATGCAAGATATGTGAGTAAACACCAGGGTATATACAAAGATAGATACTATCACAAACTTGTAACATATCCACAGGGTGGCTCAAGCATTCAAGTATGGTAATCTGACCAGTTTGATACGAAAAGTTCAAGAAATAAAAGCCCCCAGGCTTGTTTTGAGGGTAATTGTGTATATAAACAAGTTGATTATAGGAATTATCAGACAGGCTTGCAAATGTGTAATTAAACCTGTCAATTCTGTGAACTGAAGCGTGTTGAGTATCGAAATAGTGATTTCTGGGAATGATGTGGGGGTTAGTTTCCATATGGTCGGTTACTGAACCTCGAGGAGAGCCACGCTGTGGAGCAATAGTGTTACTACTACCGATGGCCTTCAAGGCATCAAATAACATAGCATTTTCATCATTGGCAGTCAAGTCCATGTTAGAAACATGGGTTTAGTAGTACGACAAGTAGTTTGTAAGTTAAAGTCTAAAGGTTTACCACCACCACAAGAGTTCAAACGTATATCATGATCAACAACTACTGGCATCATATTTACAGTTTTTATATTATAGGAGTTATTTTCATTCTTTACACCAACTGTCCTTGCAAAATTCCAGCCTATTATGGAAACCCATAGAATCGTCACAGCTGTGGTCAAGTGGTTCAAGTAGTTCCTAACTACTGTTCTGCTGTTGGTGACCAGCCTGTCTTTGTTTTGTGTTACATCTAGTTTCTGGGTGATTAGCACTTCTGCCCTGTTTCATACAGTAGGAGCAAAAATGGGAGTAACTGCCATGATGGCCTTCATGAGTGCAAGACCCTTCGTTGAAGTATCTGCATGGTCTTCTGGGTGGTGTTGCTTGTGTTGTGGTTTGGGTGTGAGCTAGGGCGACCTGAGAAGCGTTCAACCTGTTTATAGCCCACTGTGTCGAGTCAGCCCAAGAAAGGTGGCTTCCTCCACCTGGTGCATTGAAGATGCCCAAGCAGCCCTCACCGCAGGCCATGGCAGCGAAACAGCATCTCTCATGGCATAGATCACTTGGAGTAGAGCTTGTTTTGACAGTGTTGGGTCAGAGATAGCGTAGATATTTGACAATTGACCTGATACCCATTGTGGCAATGACAGCTCATCATAGGTGACATGCTTTTTCCATTAGATGAATGGAAACCATCATTGGGCCAACGGAGATGTGGGGCCATGGCTATAGTGTCATGAGAATTATATCTGCTCGATTTTTTACTCTGAAGCTTACCTTGTGACAAGTCTGAGTAGGCTCGGCCTTCGTATGAGGACAGTAAGTTGTTGACAGCTTCAGAAATGCCCTGGTTGCTCCTCAGTGTGTGGAGGTTAGGGACGATGGCTTCACGACAATCCAAGGTATGGCCTGCCTGTTACTGGGTTCGCAATGGGACTTCTGCATCTGTATTGTGGTGTTGAAACCCTCTTGTGACCTGAGGTTGAGCAGGGTCATGAATAGGAAGAGGGTGTGAGTGTAGATGAGATTGCCCTAGTCTTGGCAAGATGAGGGGGTCGGCTAGATGGTTGGGCATGTCCGACCGTTGGGGTAGATCTGAGTGACCCACCTGTGGTGACGCTGGGTGAGCAGGACTGTGGGAGCATGGGTTGATGGGTGTTGAGTTACACCTTTCTACCTTGTCAAGACGTCTGGCCAAATCAGCATTATAAATTATCATCAAACAAGACAGCAAGGTTCTTAACAACAACTGATGGATGCATGGAATTCTCAAATATCCTAACAGGGAGGTAGGGGTCTAATTTCTGGATTTGTCAGGGTTTAACTAGAGCATAAATCCATTAAGTATAAAAGTACTATTAGAACAAGAATGCTTGATATTCTCCGGACCTCTGCTCACATTCAGAATTTTGCTTCCCGACATATCCGATCAAATAAATTTTGGTCCCAGTTTTAAAATTGGCAAGAGTTGAGTGCAAAGTTGTGAATATTGAACCACTACTTTTGTGAGGCTGTGTCACCATGGACAGTGTGACAGCTCAGATTCTTCATGTATCGGCCAGGAAAGGAAAATTCTTCTTAATTAAATAGTGTATTTCAACTTCAACAACCTACTTTTAAAGCACAATTAGCTTTACAACTCTGCAGCTGACAATTACTGATTTCTTCTGAATAACAAGTGCAACTGTTCTGATTGCTTGTGTATCAGAACTTGAGCTCCTCTGATTACATCTATATCAAAACTGATTTAAATGCATTTCGGAAACCCTAAAACCTACAAATGATACTGCCCTAAACATCCCAGAGACAAATAAACAAGTACATTAATGCATATAAATTATACTGTCCTAGTCATTCTAGAAACAATGAAATTATCCTGGTTTTGAACAATATTATTACAGTATTTCACCAGACATGGGAAAGTCCCAGTGCTGAACACATTCCATGTACAGAGTGCATACCTCAATGATGAAATAAAGCTCCACACCAGATGACCAATACCGATACACACATATGTGTGCAAGATAATTTGTGACAGGCTGTCTTTTTTCCTGATTTCGGTTAAAGATAATTGATTTTTTTTGTAAATATTTCTTAGAATATGAAACCTACAAATATGTTATAATTCTATTAGAAAGGGCTTTTCACAGATATTCTTATCGATGTTGGTGCAATGTAATCCATAGAGAGAAATCTACAGTTCAAAATTGAAGGTTTATGCATCCTCTAGTCTTTATTACTAGGACTCTATTTCACGGCTGTTTTCTGGCTTTTAGATAAACATGGACCGATTACTCTTTATTGTTGAAATTACCATTTTGATATATATTTGTACAAATCATTGTTGTTTTCTGTAAACCAGTGCAACTGTAATATCAGGAAAAGGCCTTATTGTACCTCACATATTCTCTTGGACTAAATTGCAAACCCAAACCACAGTTTGTGGGTGATAAATATACACGTTGAAACTCAGAAAGAGGCCCCCTCTAATTATTTTTATGAAAAATGCCCAATCAAAATATTTTGCAGCACAGTATAAATGTACATATCTTGGTAAATTTAGTGTAATAAATGGTTTGCAGGCTAGCATACGATGTTATTGTGGAAATGGATATGACAAGTACGGAGCAGCAGGTGAAGCTGATTGTGATAAGACCTGTTCGGGAAATGTGAATGAAATCTGTGGAGGATTCTGGCGAAATTCTGTGTATAAATGTAAGGTTTGTTTGCATACTATTAAAATATATGCTGAATCCATACCAAGTCTTATGTTCATGTTATAACAAAATACCCTCTACCGATTTGAAAAATGCAATTTCGTAGTTTTACAAAGATACTGCGCAACTTACTTTTGCCAAATTGTCCTACGTACAGACAATTAATGTAGTTTGTATTCATTCAGAGACAAAAAGGTCTCTGTGACCCTGTAGTTAATATATTTTGAGTTTAATCTCTTTACTAATATATTTGTGGTGGTGGATTCATAACAACATCATTTGGAATACACTGTGGGACAGTCCTGATATGACATGAGGTGCTATAACATTTGGGTGGTTGTAAAGAATGACTTGTGTGACTGTTATGCCATTTTATCCATTGTAAGTCCTTAGTTTGGGTGTATTTGCATTACTTCATAGGGCAATGAACTCAATACACCATGCAGTTCGTGGAAAAAATGGGTTTACTGAAATGAATATTTTTTGACTTTGGAGGGAGCTGATAACTCCACTCTGGATAAAGGTGTCACAAACTTCTCACTTTTTGCATACAACGCAACCTGTTCATACTCTTGTGGTTTGTATCCGTTGTGAGGAAATATATGTTTATGTCTCATGTATGTTTATGACCAAATCTAATCAAATAAACTCATTTTCTTTTTTTTTGTATCAGGAGATACTTTGAGTCTGAAATTTTCTTGGTAAACAACTCTTTAAAAATATTCATTATTGAAACAAGGAATGGCTAGCTGTAAAATATAGGGTTTTTGTAAGATTTGAATAAGAACAATCATCTCGAAATGCACACTCAGCAAACAATAATATCCCATACTCTGCCATAAAATAACCTAGCCCTGGGCATCAGCTTGAGAACTACCAATTACACACTGGTAGTTACAGGATATAATTGTCACAACAAAAGTTCTAGAGTCTGATTATATTTGGTCTAAATCCATATGACCAAAATGTCGCATTTTGTAATTTGTTTTCTTTCTATGCAACAAACATGTTCATTGGCACTTCAACTCTGTTTTTCCAGTGAAATCTGCACGAGGGAGATACATGACTTTCAGAAGGAACCTGGGTGGTGTTACAGAAAGCCAATCAGCAGATCAAGTCATCAGCATGGTCAATAAAAATTCCAGCTGTCTGATGAATATTCTTGGTTTTAACACTGCAAAATCATTTAGCCAGGATTCAAATAAATGTCTTATATATAGTAAAAGTAATGGCAAATTTGTAATAGAAGACTCTGGGCTGATTTTCTGAAAAAGGATGAGTAAATCTTACTGGACCGAGATGAAATATGTGGCTGGGAGGCTTTATTTAGGCAGTTAAATGGATAATAGAGTGATACAAAATGTATACATGTATGTATATATTCATCATTAAGTAGATGTTGAGTATAAATCCAACCTAAGTAGGCACTAGATGTTTGTAATGATGATAACTTGAAATTATTAAACTTTTAAAATGATTTATTAAATATATGACATTGATATTTTTCATTGAATTCTTCTTTTATTTGACACTTAAACATTCATACTTGTTAAAATTAATTTAACGTATATATTTGTTAGAAAAAAAACAGTTTTCTCTTATTGGTTATGTGATATAATGAAAACTGACTCCCATTAAAGTTATAACTATGCACAAAATTTTCAATAACGTTGGCGTTAATTTCTAACATATACACAATGTAAACTTCAGTTTGGGGAAAGGCATGAGTAACACCCAAGTATTTTGGTAACAAGTTTGGATTTTATTCTCTAATAGTTAAAAGTATTAGTTACAGTTAAAACATCAATGTTAACATTACTTTACAATCACAGTAACCAGAAAATCATCAGTACAGTAGTTTAACCAAACAACGAGCCACCAATTGGCACCATTTGTCTAAGTATAAAATCAGTTTAAGTTACATTACAGCTAGCTTTTAAAGTAAACTGACATAATGTTTACAATCCATATTTTTAAAAGTAAATCTGTCTGCAAACCAGATACTTCTCTAGATTACAAGAAGCCTTTCAATTACATTACAGCTAACTTAAAGTAGAATCATATAACATTCATAAGTGATAACTTTATCCTATCTGTCTATAACCAATTACTTTTCTGACTTACTGTTACTTACTACTAACTACTACCAAGTCAGTTAGACACATGAAGGTTAAACAACTACCAAACCAGATATCAGGTATTTTTAAAGATTTTTCACAACATTTACTGAAATGTCATCATTTACTGTATGATATCCAGTTGCTACCAGTTAGTTAACATATATACACATAAGCTTTGCTTCTGAGCTTGAATTATTATAATCATGAAACTTTTGCAAGAAGCATACTGCAGCTTATCAGTTTTAGAAAAGAAATATGATTATAAAAACTGTATTATGGGTTTAATTCGTATAAGTAGAATGTTACCATAAAATATATTTTCTGTAGATTATACTTGATCTATAGAAAATAAAGTTTAAAAATTATTTAGAATATACCCCAACACTAAGATAATATATGATTCTATTGGCATGTACCCAGAAGAGGGAGGGAGGGTGGGAATCAAATTACCTGTACTGGCCACATGCCAATCTCACAACAATTTTCTTGAAAGATTGTGACAGTTTATATAGTTGAATATTTTGGCGGGAATTCTGAATTTTCAGACAAGATCACCCCACCTAATTTGCATATTTGCAAGAGAAATTCATTTTTAGACTACTTTAATATTAACCTTTCAAGGTGTACTCTGAGTAGGCCACTTGTAAGGAATTCTTTGACTTTCTTCCCCAAACTGATATAGTGTGCTATTTCACCCAGTTACATACGCATCACCCCAAAAGTTGGGTTTTTGCACCTGTGATATACATACAATGTCATATTAAGTTGAGATTTTAACTCCTGAATGTCCAGTTAAGTAGTTACCACCTAAGATACACACTAAATGCCCACTTGAGTTTGAATTTTACATCCTGGAATATATACAAAATTAACTCAGTCTTTATTTTTTTTGTATTAAGGAACATGCAACTGCTTTCAGAACACAAGGCGATTCCCCATTGCTGGAATGAAGAATTCAGTGTTTCATGCAGAAGCCTTTTTACATCAGACCTCAATAAATTATTCAAATTTGCTCTAAAGAGATCTCAGATGAATAATTTCTGCCATTTTTAAAGTCATAAAGTTCATCTACAATTAAAGGGAGATAAAGATTTGACATAATATATTGATCTGGAACTGGTATTTTTCCATTTGTTAAATTTCTCTTCAATTTGCCTGCTAGGTTTTGTCTCATGTAACGACATCTGAAGGCATATAAATTCCTGGCGATGTAATAATTTTAATTTTTTAAAATTGATATGTCTATAACTTTGTGTATCCCACCTGTATATACGAGAAATTATTGACGCAAATAAAATAAATTTAAAGATATTCAAAACATTTTGAACAGACTTGTTTGTTCATTAAAAACTTTCTTTGGGTCTTTTACTTTATCCACTATGATTTATGGTTGATTTTATACATTTTCGGTTATAATTATGCCTCTCTAAATTGAAGAAGTATTTGTTATTTTTAAGCACCAGCTCTATTGAGGCTTGCACTTCTAGAGATCATTTTTTTCCTTTTTTTCACTTTTTTGTACTTTCATGATTTGTGGTGTATCGTGATGAGTACCTGTTTCATCACTGAAGTTGGGCGAAAATGGGCTACATTAGTGCTTGGTTGGGTGACCGCCTCAGTGCACTGCTCATGTCTCTGCTGGCTTTGTGGCTCATGCTACCAGACCTGTACCCTTTGTGGCCTTGTTTCTTCTGCTTCTACTAATAATTCTTTAGATTTTATTATAGCACCTTTAGTTTTCTTCAACTAAAGGGTTTCCCATCCCTTCTTTAATCAACTGTGTACTAAGATTTGTTGATAATTATTTGTATTTTATGATGTTTCACAAGTTTGTATTTTTCCACTGAATGCTTTTATTCAAACTTACACTTTATTTTTGTAAACAAAAATTACTATTTCGGATCTAATTTGACACATCAAAGTTTCTAATAGGAGTTTCTTATCTTAAAACATAATTTCTTTCATAAATTTAATTTTTTTCTTAACAAAATTGCTGCATTTTAGTAGATTATTTTAGTAGATTATTGTAAAATTACCACCCCTTTGCCTCTGCCTTGGGTTTCAAGCAAATTTAAGGACAGTTTGAAAGCACTGTGATCACACAAGAGTGATGCAGCATTTAGTTACATCATAAAAGGTTCTTGGAATTCCCTAAATTCCATATAACTTTACATTAATCCAAAAATCACTTTGGTCACACGTTTACTTTTGATACTCCCACAGTTTGGAATGAATTACCTGATGATGTTCATCCTGATATTAAAATATCATCTCTTCATGAAGGCTTTACCACCTTAGTGTATAAACTACCAGGCATCTCCTTGGTATTGACTTGGCTATGTCTATGGCATAATGATTATTGAAATGTAAAACTTAAATTAATTGTCATAATCTCAATTGAAGGCCACCCTAACATTAAAGTTATACTTCAGCTAATCTTTAAGGTGATCTTATGTTTACCCTTTGCAGTAAACTTTACTTATTCTTCTTTCACTCTAACTTATATTTTTTATTTAAGGTGGTCGAATGTAAATACCATTACATTGTTGTTATGAATATAAATAAAATATATTTTATTCCATACTCATGGCTCTCAATTCCTATTCTCCAAAAGCCTGAACCTGAGGCAATATCTGAAAATTAGACCAATAATCTTCTACAAGCTTCTATCTCGCTTTTCTTTATGATACTCTCTTAAATCCTTTGTTGTTGCATTGACTTTCTCGCTTGGGTAGCACGGCCTGTCAGGGGCCTGCTAGTTCAGTTTACTTCACACCTTAATTTCATAGGTCTTCTATTCCTCTATTCCTCCCTTAATTACATAGCAACCAATCATATTCGACAGGGGTTCAACTTTGCTACCCCAATACTGTGGGGCCATTTTGAATTCAGATTTTGAAGGGTAAACAAGTATTCAGAATTTTATTCTTTTTATGTGTAACTATTTTAACATTGGATATGCCTTCCTATCGCAAGAAATCTCCTGCGACTGAGGGCAAGAGGAAGACTAGGGCGTCAGACAAAGCCAGGACTTCCCCAAGAAAGAATAAGAAATCCAAATCAGCGTCATTAAACAACGGTTCATATCTCCAGCTACCTGAACCTCAGCAGGTACCAGTAAGTACTGTTGCTTCTAATGCTCAACCCCAGATATCAGCATCAACTGGCCAAGCCATCCTGGATATGTTGAGTAAGCTGGATGCGTCAAACCAAGAGTTGACTAGAAGAATGGACAGGTTCGAATGCAACGGCAGCGTTAGCTCCACACCATTGACCTCGCCCACTGGCCCTCCAGTTAATCACGCTCATGCAAGAGGTGGTCAGCAGTTCATGGTTCCTCCTCACTTACTTCAACAACCTGTATCTGGCACAGCTACGAATCGCAACACGGACAGCTACGTTCCAGGTACGACTCAACCACGACTTTCAGTAGCAGCTAATGACACCAGGGATGCGGTCGCACCCAAGGTTGATGTTCTGAGGTCTATACCGAGCATCTCTACTGCAGTTTCACAGTTGTTAGCCAGTTATGACCAGCAAGTCGACAGAGAAGTGATGCAAGTTAAGAGTACTGTCATTAGGAAGAAATCGGGCAGATACAACACCACTGACACAACTTCTCTTGGCCCTCAGTTTAGGTGGCCCAATGAGGGCCTGATATCTGCTTCACATCTTAAAAGACCTGCCTACGATGATCTGAATCTGGCACAGTGGGTGTCTGGGCAACTTGCTAACATTTTGTTAATTGAAGATCAGGTTTTGTCGAGAAATATGTTGACCCAGTTTGCAGCTTCAATGAGGGATGCCGTATCGCTTCCGTGGCCCGTCGTCAGGTCAGCGTGGGCGGTATCTATGACTGACGTGGAGGAAGGTAGGCTCAGTTGGGGGGATTCAATGCAATGGTCACTCAACAGGATTAGCAATTCGCAGCTCGCAATGCACAACACACAGTCTGTGGCAGGATCTGGCTCTAAGGTCAGGATTTGTAGATACTTCAATGAAGGTACTTGTACTAGTGAGACCCATCATGGAACTTACAAACACTTCTGTAGTCATTGTCATAAACAAGGACGTTCTTTGGTACATCCAGAGATGAAATGCTTCCACCGTAGTGCTACCAGTAGCCAGGAACAGAAGTCAACTTCAGGGAAATAGGGCATAGGTCGCCCCCTGAACCTCTCCAGGGCCATGTTGCAGGGTTCGGTCCCGGGGACTCCTACAAAGACAGACAATAAAGTAAATTTCATGAATGAGGACAATAATGAACACAAATGTAATTCAGAATTTCTTGACTTTGATAACATTGAAAAGCAAAATGACTTGAACTTTATTATGAATCAGTATAATTGTTGTGGTGGTGGTGTTGTACATGATAAAATACTTCAGTCTCACTATCAGGTTGATGCTGGGTATGAACATTATCCCCACGACCACATTCAATTAATTTATGATAATTATGTCAGTGGTGGAACTTGCTTTAATAGTACTGTCATTCAGGTGTACAATAGCTTTGGCAAGCATTCACACACCGCTGTAATATCTGATAATTATGTTGATTATGATGGGGCATTGGGGTACTATCACACATGTTATGACAACTCTTATGATATTGCACAATGCCCCATGAGTTTTACAAATTATGGTTACCAACTAAATGGCCAAATGGCTTATGTGGTTTACATTCATGGTGACCTTCAAGACAAGGTCACTGGCTATTACCTATATGCCCACTCTATTGACGGTAGTCCTCATACCCTCACCCCTTTCAGATTCCCCATCCAAGGGGTCCTGCAGATTGTCAGAACCGTAACTCTTCGTATGGTGGTCATATCTAAGTATAATTTGAATAATCAGACCACTGAAAGTAATAATCCCGAACTAGCATTTGAGAACTATGTAAAAGATTTGTCGAATCCCGAACTCGACATTGATACAAATGTACACAGCCCCAGTAGGGGCTCTCACTGTCCAGGTAACACGAACCAATGCGCGGATAACAGAACGTGCTCGGACTTTAATTACCCGGACAAAAAATTTGGCTTTCTAAACCTGGAAGTGACTGACTTTTCTTTCATTGGTCCGGATAGAGAAGTTGTTAAACTAGATTACATTGATAAGCTAATCAAAACTGCAGACATGATTTTAAGTACTGGTGTCCCGAACTACCAGGCAGCTAGGATACCAATCGAATCCGGCTTGAATGTGCAAGCATGGGAACACTACCTTTGCGACTATGCAGACAAACGCCTTCTCCAGTACATACTTTTCGGGTTCCCATTGTCTTTGATTAATTCTTATGAATTGTGTAACAAAGAAGCAATCAATCACTTCTCAGCCATTCAATATCCTGACCATGTGTTAGAATACCTCAACAAAGAGAAAGCATTAGGGGCTTTATTAGGCCCAGTTAATCACCCTATCCACGACCAATACCATTGCTCTCCTTTGTTGACCAGACCCAAGGACATAAACAAAAGGCATGTTATATTGAATCTTTCACACCCTCATGGCCACTCAGTGAATGACCACGTAGACAAAGATAAATTCGATTCGGTCACCTTTGCTCTGAAATTCCCCAGTATTGATAATATAACTCAAGACATTGTAAACCACGAAGGGCGATGTGGTTCTGTTCAAGGTGGACGTGGCTCGTGCATTTCGTAATCTTAGGGTAGATCCCGCTGATGCTCTTAAGTTGGGGATTAGATGGGCGGATGCGTTCTTTGTGGATCTTTCGGTCGCGTTCGGCTGGAAGCACGGGTCTGGATCGTTCCAGATTTTGTCCGATGCCATTGCTCACATTATGGCCAAGAAAGGAGTTAAGATGCACTGTTATATTGACGACTACATTGTGGTCACCTCAAAGTCCGAAGAGTCTGACCAGTTTGCTATGCTTTGTGACCTTCTTCAGGAACTGGGTTTGCCAATGAATGGGGACAAATTGACACCTCTCTCCAAACGTATTACTTGCCTTGGTATTGACATTGATATTAACAACAATACCATGAGCATTGCTCAGGACAAGGTCAATGCCATTTATACTGAATGTCTGGCAGTTAGCAACAAGACGGTACTGTCAAAACAAGCTTTTCAGTCTTTATTAGGCAAATTAATTTACATTCAAAAGTGTGTCAAACCTTCCAGGATATTTATCAACAGAATTCTCCATCTATTTCGTTCAAATTCCCACCTAAGAAAAATTCATCTTACTCCTGACTTTCGCAAAGATATTCAATGGTTCCTGGAGTTCCTTTCTTCCTTCAATGGCATCTCATACATACACAAACATAGGGTTGATGACAGCCAGTCACTCTTTTTGGATGCCTGTTTAACAGGCATGGGTGCAGTATGGCGGGATAGGGTATATGCCACCCCTATACACAGCTGTCCTGACCTTAATAGGGGTCTCGGTGGTGTAGCGGTTAGAGTTCTCGCCTCCAACCTCTGAGGCTGCCGGTTCGAATCTCGGGCCGGGCGCTTCATTTTGGAAAGTTGGTAGTTACTTGCCGATGCCCGGTGGTTTACAGTGCAGTATGCACTGGTTTCCTCCACCTGTAAAACTACCGTCGCAATATGACCCTGGCTGTTGAACGCGACGTAAAACAACAAATAAATCTAAATCCTGACCTTAATCTCACAATTGTGCATCTTGAGATGCTCAACATCGTTATAGCTTTCCGAACATGGGGTCACCTTTGGCAACATGGCTCAATCTCAATCAGATGTGATAACCTTGGGGTGGTTCAGGTGGTTCAGACCGGCAAAACCAGAGATAAATTTTTGGCATTATGTGTCAGGAATATATGGCTCCTCACAGCTTCCCATGATATAGACCTTGTCATAAGTCATATCCCAGGTTCTAAGAACACCATAGCTGACAATTTATCTAGGTTTTATTCTGATAAACCAGTTAATAGTAACATTTGGACTGATCTTATACACATGGGGCAGGGGGCCAGCCAGTTATTTTGACCTGGATACACATTTGTAATTTCAGATCCTGACTTACCTTCGGCTCCACTCATCAGATCAGCTCTGAATAAGATCAAGACTGCTTACAGACCTTCAACTAGAGCGAGGGGCCACTGTGGCAGAGTGGTAACACTCTCGCCTCCCACCTCTGAGGCCGGGGTTCGATCCCCGTCACGGCCTCAAGTGGGAAAGCTGGTAGTTGCTTGACGTTGGTTGGCAGTTTACAGTACAGAACCCTAACGAACTGTATGTACTGGTTTCCTCTGCCCTCCCAACTACCCGTCGTGGTATGACCTGTACAGTGTTGAAAGCGACGTAAAAACCCCAAATAAATAAATTCAACTAGAGCGGCTCATAACACTCACCTCAGGACTTACCTTGCCTTCACAATCTTCATGTCCCTCCCCCACCATCCCTCCCCTCATACCCTCCTAGCTTTCATGGAGTTCCTCCATGCTAACTCCTTGTCTCACAAAGTCATCCTTAACTATCTATCTTCTATTAAGAAAACAGCTAGTCGATACCATTGGTCATTATCTCCTTTCTCACATCAAGCAGTCCTTGCTTACCTTAGAAGTATCTCTATAAACTCATCCTTTGCCCCCACCCCCAGGGGCATCTTTGACCTTACCACCTTGGCCCTCATCTCACGGGCTTGCAACATTCTGGAAGATCCTATCTTATTCAGAGCTGCATTTTTGACAGCCTTCTTTGCATTCTTCAGAATGTCTAATGTAGCTCCACATTCAAGATTCAAATTTGATCCTAATCACCACGTCCTTAGACAGGATGTCATCTTCCATCCCCCGGGTGCCCACATTCTGGTGAAAGGGACTAAGACCCTTCAGGATAGGAATTCTCATCATTTCGTTCAAATCCCAGCCCTCCAGAATAAAAACCTGTGCCCAGTCATGGCTATCAAACAACTTTTGGCATCTCGTCAACTCCCTTTCTCTGCTCCTCTATTCGTCCATAAAACTCTTCCTCATCATCCTGTAATTGATACAACAATTCGAGATGCTCTTAGGAAAATCCTTAATCACTTAGGCATCCCCCTCTTAGGACATGGCTTCCATACCTTCTGATGTTCTGGAGCTACTTTAGCTTATGATAACAACATTTAACTGCAGCACATCATGTCCCATGGCCTATGGAGAAGTGCTGCAGTTTGGACCTACCTCTAGAACGCCTCCTTGGCTCCTTCAATTATACCCACAACTTTTGCGGCTATAATCCCTCATCACATCTAGTTGGGCTTGGTGTTTTTAAAATCTTTCAATTTTATTGAAAACTTTTAAAACTTTTAGCTTCTACATACTAACGTGTAAATAAATTCCTCAAACTAGAATTTGATCTTCTTTCACCCCTACATTCATTTTCCCTGACCTTCATTTGACCTCACTCTCACTTCAGGAAACTGTGGGTAGCACGGCCTGTCAGGGGCCTGCTAGTTCAGTTTACTTCACACCTTAATTTCATAGGTCTTCTATTCCTCTATTCCTCCCTTAATTACATAGCAACCAATCATATTCGACTGGGGTTCAACTTTGCTACCCCAATACTGTGGGGCCATTTTGAATTCAGATTTTGAAGGGTAAACAAGTATTCAGAATTTTATTCCCCTTCCCCCCTCCCTGGTACACTAAGACTACGAATCACATCATGCAGGTCGGATATGACCTTCAGGGGGCTCCAAGCTGACCTTACGAGTTTATGCACTGTGACTATATGTTATGATCATCTGTGATACTTAGCTTCTACATACTAACATGTAAATAAATTCCTCAAACTAGAATTTGATCTTCTTTCACCCCTACATTCATTTTCCCTGACCTTCATTTGACCTCACTCTCACCTCAGGAAACTGGCTTTATATATTGATCTGAAATATACATTTTATAAATTACCTTAGAGTTAAGGTTACCTTATCTTCATCATTTATCACCATTGATTCTAAGCATTATTAATGGCAGAAGCTAAAACAATAGCAATGGACTTTCCAGAGGAATAGGCAGACTCTATATATTGCAAAACACAAGCTGACGGCCAAGTCTCATGTCGTTTGATATCCTGAATGGGTATGTGAGAATTGAAGGCAAAGGTTGCCCCTGATCTTCTGAAGTCACAAAATGTGAAGTATGCTGAATGCAAACCGAGATTTTGGTTTACTAGTTTTATCCCAATAGCCATTCAAAGCTTCTTCCCAAGATTTCACATTTAACTGGGACTGAATGGGAAGTAAAGGCTGGAAAAACTAGGGTTTTCCTGTACTTTTGACAATGTCATTTAGTTGTAGCAGTGACCCAGAGAAGCCACTAGTTTGAAGGCTCGCATCAGGCATGACTGTTTCTGTGTAGGAGGAATCATGAGAAAGTGTTTGTTCATGAATCAGAAAATGTGAGGCCAAAGGACGAGTAATTTTTTCTGATTTACGAACCCAAACTTTCGAGTGGTTTCTCTGGCTTAAACCACAAAAGAGGCCATGTAAAAACCTATGTTTACCTATACTTGGCATAAATCTCTATATTGAATATGGTGACTTGAACACTAAAAAAAGTGTTGATTCTGAAAATGTTCAATTGATTTGATTAAATATTTTATATTATGCTGGTGCATTTGTCCTTAGCATTTATTGTGTCAAACTTGCAGCTTTCAACCATGTTCAGTGAGAGTACATGACAAAGCCTATTTATTATTCAAAATAAACATAAAAATATCAATGATTATAGGTTGAAAGGATTTGGAAAACATACATAACAGAAATGGACTGTGCACAGTGATATAGAAAGGTACAGTAGTTCACTTTTGCTATTTTTCATTGCATTTTATTGTCCTCTTTGTGGATTTTATTAAATTTTAAATTATATATGAAAATGTTGATATAAATGTTCCTTACCTTAATTCTCTCTGTGGCAGGAGGCACGCAAGGCTCGAACATCCGTCTTCGTTGTGGCTGATCTGCAGCTGCACAGTGTGCCAGGTTCCATGTGCCCCAGCCAGCAGCGTTTCTCTCGACCTCCACTATTCTTCGGCAAGTTGTTTTTGGGCGGCCTCTTTTTCTTTTCCCTTCTGGTGTCCATCCAAGGGCCACAGCACAATCATCTCACTGATCCTTCCTATCCAGCTCCATCTCTTCCTTCTCACCTCCTCGCTAACCCTATGCATCTCTGCTGCCTCTAAGACCATTGCATTTGATATATATTGCTGCCACCTGACCTTCAGTATCTTTCTCAGACATTTGTTCTGAAAAGTGTCAAGCTTTTCCTCTTCTCCCTTTGTCAGCTTCCAGGTCTCACATTCATAAAGCAGGACTGACTGTACCAGGCTCTTAAAGAGGGAGATTTTGGTTTTCTTGCTGATGTCGCTGGCTTGCCAAATGTTGGATATTCGTTTCATCTGTGCACTGGCTAGGGCTATTTTCCTCATGACGTCCACTGCACCTCCTCCATCTTTTGTCACGTCGGCCCTTTGTTCATTGCATGGGAAATGTTTCCTTTTCCCAGATAAGGTCAGATATCCTTTTCAAGTCAATGCTTGTTAGCTCTGGATCTGCTCTCAGCATCTCCACAGTAATTTGGTCTGCTCCAGGGACCTTTCCATTATTCAGAGTTTTCAGTGCAGTTTTTATTTCTTACAACATTGGTGGCTCAGTTAAAATATCGAGCTCTTCTCCTTCTTCTTCATATTATGGTTCTTCTGGTGCTTCTCTGTTTAGCACTTCCTGGAAATGCTCCTTCCATCTTTTCTTCCTGACTTCCATGTTCTTCAGCAGCTGTCCATCCTTGCTCTTCACTGCAGTAACTTGTCTGTCGTTGTGCCCTGTCAGTTGTTTCACTATGCTGTATAGTTCCTTCTGTCGGTCATTCTCCTCTTCTGCCTGAGCTCTCTGTGCCTTCTCTGCCATCCATCTCCTCTTGTCTTCCCTGACATTTCTCTTCACCTCCCTGTCTTTCTCTTTGTATTCCTCCTTCATCCTGTTCTTGATTCTCTCTGAGCGTGTGCTGTCTATCCTGATCTTTGTTTCTTTTCTGTCATCTATCAGTTTCCAGGTGCTGTTACTTATCCATGGTTTGCTTTTCCCTTTCCTGAGTCCAAGTACTTCCTCTGCTGCACTGACATAGACACTCCTTTGTTGTTCCCACACCTCTTCTATGTCCTCAGTCTTTCTCCTGTTCTCCTCCATCTTGCACCTCACTGACTCGCAGAACGTCTTCTTAGTTTCTTCATCCTTCAGCAGATCAACAACGATCCTAGGCTTGACCTTGTTCTTGCTTCTGTGTGTCTGAAGGCGTATCTTGAAAGTAGTTCTCACTAGGTAGTGGTCGCTGTTGTTGTCCGCGCCTCTCTGTACCCGAGTGTCCTGTACAGATGATCTCCATTGCCCACTGATCAGGAGGTGGTCAATCTGATTCTTCACTCTCCCATCTGCTGAGACCCATGTTGCCTTTTGAATGTCTTTGTGGGGAAACAGCATTCCTGTTATTACAAGCCCATTCAGTTGACAGAACTCGCATAGCCTCTCTCCATTGTCATTCTGCATTCCAAGTCCATGTTTACCCATCATTCTCTCGTAGCCAGTGTTATCACTTCCTACCTTGGCATTTAGGTCACCCATGAGGATAGTGATGTCGTTTTTGTTACATCCGTCCACTGTTTCCTGGAGTTTTTGATAGAATTGCTCCTTCTCAACCTCTTCCTTTTCATTGTGAGGGGCATAGACTTGTATGCTGGTGATTCTTTAAAACATCGAGTAGAATCTGGCTGTGATAATTCTCTTGTTGATAGGGGTCCACTCCATAAGCGATCATTCTGCTTGTTGGCTTATCATAATGGCAACCCATCCCTCATGTACTTGCTCATCTCCACTGTAGATCAGTGTTTCTCCTGTCGCTAGCTTCATTCTTCCTGCTCCTGTCCATCTATACTCACTAATTCCTAGAATGTTGAAGTGGTACCCCTCCATCTCTTTCGCTATCTGTGCTGTAGTTCCTGACTTTTGAAAATTTAAACTGGAATACCAAAATGTTTCAATTTGAAAACACACTCAATGTTTGGAAAAGGAAAAATCTGAATATATTCGGCAGAGTTACAGTACTTAACTCTATTTGTTTTCCTAAATTAATCTATCTGTGTACAGCAACAGCAGTTCCAGAACATATTATTCACCAAATTGAACAACAAATAAATAAATTTATGTGGAACAACAGAGACCGCATAAACAGAAAATGTACAATAAACACAGTAGAAAACGGTGGTGTGAATGTCATTGATGTAAGGTCCAAGATACAGTCTTTAAAGACTCCATGGTTGATTAGATGGTTAAAAAGCCCCTTATGGGAACCTGTCGCTGAAGCTTTCTTGAAAAAAATCGGCTGTAGCCTACAAATGCTTCTTCACATGAATATCAAAAGTTTAGTAGACTTTCCAATTCTGTCAAACTTACCAAGTTTCTATCAAGAACTGTGGTTAGCCTTTTATGCATATGAAAGTGCAAAACCGGTAAGGTTAATGAGTGACTATGATTTTTTATCACAAGTTGTTTGGGGAAATCCAATTTTTAAATTTCAAAATAAATGTATCCACTTTGAAAACTGGATAAAAGGAGGAATCATTTATGTCAAGGACCTGTTTGATATACAGGGAAATTTCCACAACGAAGGTTTTATTTTAAGTAAGATACCCAGCAAAAGAGAGTGGATTAGAGAATATACAACTGTAAAAAAGGGTATTAAAACCTTATTTATCACTATTCAATACGTCCCTCGCAAATTTTGTGAACATTAAAAAAACAAATGATATCCTGTTTTATAATAAGAACAAAAATGTTACAGTACCTCTTTTGACATTGAAAAGTAACGATATATATCACACCCTCATGCTCAAAATTGCTACAAGGCATTATATGGAAAAAAATTGGTGTTCTAAGTTTGACAAGAAATTTAACCATGATGACTGGAGGTTAATATATAGACGCAAAGTGGGAGGAATTTTATGCAAAAAATTGTCAGAATTTAATTATAAAATCATTCATAATTTTGTTTACACTGGATATATATTGAGTAAATGGAAATTTGGTATTTCAAGTAAATGTGTAGTGTGTGGTAAAAATGAAACGGTAGAGCACATGCTATTTGAATGCGACAGAGTAAAAAATGTCTGGAAAAGAGTAGGAGAAATTCTAAAACTCGATATAAGTTGGCATCATATTGTTCTTGGTTTAGATGAAATCAATGCAAAACAAATAAATGTAACCAGGAATAATATAATCACTATTATAACCTATTCCATTTATGCATTATGGGTGAAATGTGGTGAGACCAAAGAAAGTTTTAAATATCTTAATATTACAAAAAAATGTGCACAACTATCTGCATCACTATGTGAAAATTTTTCAAAATTTTAGTAAAAAAAGAAGAATGGTTTACTTTGTTTTACAAATGGGTACAAGACATACTTCCTATAGTTAATTTATTAGTTTGATTGCAATTAATAATGCATCACATATATAAAAAATTCAAATTTGTATTACTGAAAATTTATTAGAGTAAATTTCTATCTGTTAATAATTGTGTTACTTTTCGATTCATATGATTCATATAACTATTTTATTGAACTGATACACTTTTCTGATGAATGAATATTTTAAATCTATTGGTATCCAAGAACAAAATAATGTCATACTGTGTATGACTTTGCATTGTATATAGGCTTTGATGGAGGGTTTGCTACCCTTGCCCTCCCAAAGTCCTTTTGCACTTATATAAAAAAGGGTAAATAAATTTAATGGTTTTAAAAAAAAAATCTTACATTTGGAAACTTTTCTCACAGGATAGTTGTACAACTTAATCACTTGCAGCACATCGCTGTTACCAAAAGTGTGGTTTAATGTAGAGGGACAAATTCAAATTTAAAATCCGCTTGATCACGCCAGAGGTGAAATATGGGGGTGTTAACCTGTTTCCAATCTATTTTTGCCCTTTTTTGATTTGCAAGTTTTATAGATATGGCAAACATGTCACCAAAGCCACAATAACTGACATCATAAATTGGTTTTTCGATGTTTTTTGCTACAAGCTTCAATAGTATCTGAGTTCACACTGACTGGAAAATTATCACACGTACTCGAATCTGAATTTTTCTTTCATCACTGCCACTCAATGCAGTGGACAAAGTATCTTTTGTTGACTGATGGACCTCATCTTTGGCATGAATGTTTTTAGCAAGATGATGCATGAAAGAATGGTCGACGGCATATGAAGCACCAGTATTGTACCTGGTCACAGATAAACCATGGCCAAATGGACCACCATAGTCAACTACATTGTGTTTTCATTAAGTACTTCAGTAACAGGGCATATACCATGTGAAATGCCATCACTTTTGTTATTATAAACTGTTTTGCCACCAGCAGGGCTACCTGCCTAAAAGATGTAACCTGAAATGTGTGTTTTATGTCTTACATAACTTTTCTGAGCAAGGTCCTGCTTCCACAAGTGCTGGGTTTACTCTGGAGTTATAAAAGAACCTTGTACAGAAAGATGGCCTAGATACTCCAGTGGGAGCCAGATTAGTGGCAAGTACATTCTCATTACTCTTGGAGTTTCAACGTCTTTACTGCAATCAACAAAATTATAAAATACATGATCATTACTGGTACTCACCCAGCTACTCCATCCTGATGATGAGCATCTGGCATCTAGTTTTTTTTACTAATTCATTTCATGATCCCTAGAAAAGGAACACAAATTTGTCCGAAAACTCTTACAGAACCATGGTTTGCAACTGTTTGCCCTTCCCCATGTCTGCTTGCCCACAGATTCATGTTTTTTGTGCATGTGGCCTATAAATTCTGTTGATTTGATCTTTATTTTCCCAGGTTTGAGACCCACGCTCCATTTTTTAGATCAAGATGATGGGCTGCCTGGGCTCCCTGCCACAAAAAAATCTGTGGCATCCTCTATGAGGTTGCTAAGATAGGCTATCATTGTATCTCGACGGGAGCTAGATTTTTGTTCCAAATTATTTTTACAAAAGCCTTGGATTCATTGGGTCAATGATAGCTGGTCGTAGGTAATACGTTGTCGTGTTACCCCACCCAAATGGCCTCCTAGGGTCAATGAAATTTGTGCTTGACAGTAATATCAATGCTACCACCCCTCTGTGACTTTAATTTCTGAGACGCTTTACCTGTGAAGTGAGACCACTGGTCTAACTTTCTGATGCTCATGACTGAAGGGATGTCGTGTTGATGTTGCCATCTTATCCTCCACATGGACCTATCTCTATGTGACGTGCTTAAGCTGCTCCAGGATCTGCATCTGAAACTGCTATTCTTCAGTGGACCCTCCAGGTGTCATCTGTTACCCCATCACATTACTGGAGACAGCAGCATCTCGTAAAGGTTCATTATTGGTTTCTTTGTCTTTCACAAGTTGACATTTTTCCCAGTTGGAAGTAGATGTCTCTGTTTACAGGATTTGCATTTTTGCTTGTTATCAGGCATTTTTATGAATTATTTTTAGTCAATGTTCCTTATCTAAAATTAAATCACAGAGCCCACAGAGGGCTTGAAATTCAGCACTTGACCCGTCAAGATCAGGCTTCCAATTTGACCAAATCTGACCGAATGGCTTGCACCTAAAAATAAGTGTAGACCGTCCCTTTGTGGCCAAAAATCAAAAGCCTGGGGTTGACAAGTTGAATACAGAATCTCAATTTAAGGGTCAGGTACAGTCACTGCCATTCATCAAGTGCGACAACTAATCACGCCACTATCAGATACATTAAAACAATTGCCGACTAAATGACCATCCAGTTATTTGCACCATCATACAGATTGAACCTTAAAACATAAACTAAAATCCATATTTTGAAAGTTTTTCATGTTTCATGTCTTGGACAAGCACAGAGGGGGCTGAGGTGGACCAATAAGATTCATTTATTTGAATGGTCACTGGGCGAACGGAGAAGGGGATCTAAAATACCAAGGTCAGTTATATAATGATAATGTAAAACTTATGTAACATTAGACTGGTAGCCTAACCACTGGCAATGAGACTGACAGCCTCACCTTTAATAAGGTACCCAAGCAACAACCTGACCTGAGAGGAGGACTGAGACCTGGGTCGCCTCAACAACCCAAGTGATATTCTCTTTTTACATATTTTGCAGTTTACTAATATGTATCACTGATCTCATATGCTCTATCTGAATATTTAACATTTGCAATATCAACATTGATTATACCAAGAAATACAAGAAATAAAACAAAACTGATCTGCATTCTACCCGTTTTGTAGTTATAAAACAATAGCAAAACAAAAATCATATTCTATAGGAGGGATTAAGAGGGATTAAAATATGGATTCTAAAGTAAGTTTATTTATTTTATTATTTATTTATTTGTTTTATGTACTCACAGTACAAATGATAAGACGAACATATGGATACAATTACAGTTACATATACAGATACAATATATAAAGTATTATGAAAGACAGACATATTCTAACATTAGTTCTATTTCATATGATGAAAATTATGTTGCACCAGACTCTCTCAGCCATATTAATTCTTTAATATTGCTAGCAATTCTTAATAACTTTTCTGGATTTTCATATGATACCAGTAATTTACTGTACCTTTCTGG
This sequence comes from Sabellastarte sp. h YS-2021, assembly GCA_964017235.1. Taxonomy (NCBI): domain Eukaryota; kingdom Metazoa; phylum Annelida; class Polychaeta; order Sabellida; family Sabellidae; genus Sabellastarte; species Sabellastarte sp. h YS-2021. The sequence continues at coordinate 68,272,422 of OZ024936.1, forward strand.
ATTCTTTAATAATTCATGTTTATTAACATTACATTTGTGTGCTTGTGAAATACTTCCACCAAGTGCAAGCCTGCCACAAAGATTTACCAGTTTGTTTATACTACAAAGTATGTTGCTGTAGAACTTGAGTCCCCTTTTACACAAGTGATTCTCTACTAACAAATCTGTACATATCAGGTGCAATAAATTGTCAAGGTGTTATGAGATTAATATACGTTGAATTTCCTTCAACTGGACATTGTCCTTTGATTGAGTCCCAACCCAAGCTGAAGTGGGATTGTGGCACCACTTCCCTGCATTCCTTATATCAGGCTTGATATACCACTGAAAGGCCACTGAGGAACTTAAATGTAGTACTCCTAAATGTAATATAATGTTACCCTTTGGAAATACAGCATGTGAATCTGTGGCATCAAATAATTGGAAATTGGCACAAATTGGAGAAAACTCAAAATGACTTCAAACATAAAGCAAACTTAAATTAACATTTTATAAATGCTTTAGGACATAAAACTCCAAAAAGGTCATTTAGTGTATATCTTGGGATGTTAAAAACAGCTTAAGTGAACATTTAGTGTATATCCGAGGCTGTCAAATCCATAAAGATGTGGACATTTAGTATATATATTAGGATGGAAGCACCCAACTAAAAAGGACAATTTGTGTACACCATACATGCATTATATACATCACTGTTAAAAGAAACACAAAAAATAGCTAACAAGTAGTAACTTCCATGGGAGTTTTATTCAATTGATTATGTAAAAAGAAAAAAAAATCAATAAATATCCAAATCAAGCTAATCTGACCAAGTATGAATGCATGTCTTTAAGTCTGAAAGCAAGAAAGGTTGATGACCAACCTTAATAATTGGCACGTGTGGTGCATTGAATTTGTGTGCCAAAATAAAGCTAAAATTACTCGTTTGGCCATTTATTTTTGAGTGACCTTTGTCTTACTATTTATTTGACATTCCTTTCGCTTATGGTTCAAATTTGAAGGTGGTTCAATCTCTTAACCCAGTATGGTCACTTTAAATGTATAAACTTTTACACTATAAATTGTCCATACGTTAAAATATTTAGAAACAAAATAGTAATAGTTTTTATTTATATTAATACTCATGGTAAATTTAAATACTGAGGCTGCAGTTACTAGTTCTGTTGAAAATTGGTCAGAAAGTGTGCAATGTATGTGCTTTGCCCTGAATGAAAAAAGGATACGTACAACCGAAATGATTAGCGATATGACCTGCTCCAAGCTGCTATGACACATAAAGACAACACACAGCAATAAGCCCGATCAATCCTGTGCAGTAATTCGGTGATTTCAGTCTTTGGGAATGATATGACTCAGCTACATTGTTACAGACAAGCCAGCTATACAGTTCAAACATTAAAAATTAAGCTATAAGAACATAAAGGCAAGTCATAGAATATAACCAATTATTCAAAACTGATCTATGGAAAAAATACAGATAATGAGTACCAGTACTACTCATAATGGGGGTGTTCCACTGGAGCAGTCTTGTTGGTTTCCAAGTATTTTTGCAGGGTTGGTCGCATTGTTTACATAGTTGGCTAGGGTCGGTTATGGTTTGCCACGTTTACTTGTTGGGTCAGAAAAATATCAAACATGTTTGATATTTAATCAACTCTCCACGACTCTTGATTACGACTGTGCCATCCTGTCATATTTAAGCACCCAACATCACTTGACAAGCTGACATTACTTTTGAGGAAACCTGGCCGTTGTAATTGAGCTAGACGTAACCATCAAGGCGGGAAGTCTCCAAGTCTTTGGCCACTAAGTCAGTTTCATCATAGCAGGACAAGCTGAAAACACAGCAGAACAAAACATAAGCTGAAGCAGACAGGGCAGGTTACAGCAATAGACAAGCTGGGAAGTGTATAGGACAGGCCTGTTTCACTTTTTCATCAACTCACGGCTAGTTAGTTATGGGATCTGTGTCTGTTAAAGGGCCAGTCGGTGCATGGAATGCATCATTTGCATTGCCTTTATTTATTTTGGGTTCTACGTCTCTTTCAACACTGTACAGGTCATATCAAGACGGGTAGTTCTGTGGGCACCAGCAGGTAGCATGGTGATAGGCTTTCTTTTTTTTCAGAAAAAAGTTAGGATTTAGTGCACAGATATAGCTTGTGCTGGCTAGCTGATGGGCTCTTTAAAGAAATGCTGCCTTGATTTTATGTATAAGATTTGCCCTAAAAAGTCAAGAAAGAGTGAGGAAGATGGAAGTCCCCACAGACACACCTACATAGTATGAGTTGGGAGATGCAGCTGCTGACATCCAATGGAGGATAGAGGTAAGGAAACAGAGGATAAGGCAGGGAAACCGCAAGATTGGAGAGTGAAAAGGAGGAATCCAGGAGGTGGGAGGATACTCAACAGGACGATATTTCAAAGGCTGAGGAGACAGTGCCTGGAAAAGATAAAACAACTGACAGGACTGCAAGTGAAATGGACACAGAGGGTGGAGGAGAGGCCAGGCAAAAAACTACTGAGGGCCAATTCATGCGCAAGAAAGACAGTTCATGTGAATTTCAAGGACAAGGCCAGGAATGACTGTCTGTGAGAAAGATTGAAAGTGTGAAAGACATTTTTGAATCCCAATTGAATCCCAAATTAACCCAGTCCAAGTCTGGCCAGGCTCCTGAAGAAATGACTGATAGGCAGAACTGGAATAAGTTACACTTTTTAAGAGCCACATAAGAAGGAAGGGCCTCAGCAAGTCGTCCTTATTTAAGTCACCACATAGAATAGCCAGTGTTAGTTCATCATGAACCCAGGACATTTCACGAGATTTGATGAATACATACAGTATAGAGACCAGCATCCCCTCAGGTCGTGTATCAATTTGCAAGGATGAAGACTATGCTATCATCCTTTCTGGGCCCAGACAGGAGAGCGCAAGAACAGAATTCTGCAATTACCTGTTATCTGAAGTAGAAAACTTAGAGGAAAGAAACTTTCAGACTTTTGGAAATGAGACAGTTAAACTTTTAATTGTAATACAGGACAGGGCAGAGGAAAGGAACCTTCAGCCACAGAAACCGACATTTTCTAGGAGAACCAGTTCAACATCCACATATGTGACACAGACTTACCGGCAGCAGTCACAGCAGCCTCTGCCTTGGCTATTCCAGAAAAAAACAGATGCCAGTAAGTCAGGTCATACAACCATACAACAAGTGATCAGTATCAACACACTACCTCTCCTTCAATCTCCTCTCTTTTTTCGTACAAAAAACTTTGCTGGAACTAGGAAACATTTTGACTTTTTCAAAAGACATGGAAACTTTTAAAAAGATTTTCACCGTTAAGAAACTTTAAAAATATGCGGATCTTTGAGAAATTTCTTACATTTGAAAAAGACTTTGACCTTGAAGAAACTATGAAAAATTTTAAACTGATCTTAACCTTTGAGAAATTTCTCAAATTTGAAAAAGACTTGAACCTTTAAGAACTTTTGAAAATTTTGAAATGATTTTGACCTTTGGATTTTGACTTGTGACATTTGAGAAACTTTGAGAGTGATAAAAAGATTTTGACACATCAGAAACTTTCAAAGTTTGACATATAGAGAAAAAAATTAAAATATAAAAACTAAAAAACATTTGTATAATTTTTAACTTGAAACCACCTTAAAACATGAGAACAATCTAAAAATTTTAATACTAACTGTGGGACATTTACAAAAAAGCTTGTTTTCAAGTCAATAGTCATAATCATTAGATTTCTTTCGAAATTGGCTGCAAATTTGTAAGAAATTTTATCGGAAATTTTTGAGAAATGTGATGTAAATTTGTGTTCAACATTAGTGGAACACCAACGTAAGTAACAGTTCTTGGAATAATTGGGTAGTCCTGAACATGACTGATGGTGCCAGATTCTTCAGTCTCAAGGGTAGGTCATTGTCATATCTCAGATCCTCTCCTCCTGTCCAGCCAATACACCAATGTGATTAAAGTAATCATTGGGTAGGCCTTGCGTTGCTTTGCCTCCATCGAGGGATTCCTGTTGTTTTCATCAGCCATATATACCAATGGTTTATTTAGTATGGCTGCTAATTCTTCTAGTGGGTTGGCTGCCATGGCTATTCCGCCTTTTTTGTGTTCTCAGCTTGTTGTGCAACACAGCATATGTCCAAACAATCTCTCTGACAACATTTGGCCTTGCTCCATTATGCCTAGTAGGACCCTAAATCAGCTCACTAATATACCAAGGCATTTTCCACAACCCTCCTGCCTCTGGAGACCGACAGTTTCCCATTATCTTTTCCCTAGTGAACTGTCTTCTACTTTTTGGTTTCACAAGCCATGGCATTTAGGTGAAGGCGTTATTACCCAGTTAAAATAGTGCAAATCAGGCCCTCCCACTCCCAACGGTTCAGGTGGCAGAAGCCCCAAGGTGCCATTTTCTATTTTATCTTCAACTTGCAGTGGTTAAATATTTGTGCATCTGATGAAGATCCACTTGACCCAAAAGCTTCCCAAAAGAATCTGTATTCAGCATCAACCAGGGCTAGCAGCACCAGGAAAAAGAAGCCATTATAATTGTAAAATTCACTCTCAGATTTCTTTCACTTCTTCATGGCAATATGTTTCCAATGTAGTTCCCCAAGAGTGTTGAGGACATTCCATCTGGTTCTGAACTTCTCCTCAATCTGTTTTAAATCTTTTGGTGTAGTAGTGCAAGTCAAATACCCTTCCAGAAATTCAGCCAGGATGGCCCTGCAGACAATAGGCACAAATTTACACATTGTTGTTCTTCCAACAAGTAATACTATAATGACTTCTACATTTCTCCTGTTGTCAGTTATGTAAATCTTATTGCAAGTTTAAGCCAACTTTTAAGGGCTTCCAAAAATTTGTGACTTCTGTCTTGATGTGGTAGTGTATGCGTTCTTCAGTGAGGTCAAAAACTGCAGCTGGCACCCTTGCAAATTCTTGTAACCTGGGATATCAACCTATTAAGTCAGCCAGAAGGTTGTTATAGCACCCTTATTTTTACTCTTTGAAGGATCCATGACTTGACCTATGATGTATCCCTTTTTGTCTGCCAATCAGAATAAAAATTAAAATATTTAACTCAATAAAACAACAAGGCTCTAGGATAGAATAGAATGGAAACATTTACATGGTGCAAAATTTATAAAACATCCTCTAATGCGCTTGAGATCAGAATAGGATAGTCCAGGGATATAACAGGTTGACATCCAAATTAGCACCCACCAGGGAGATATACTATAGTGAAGGATATGCTAGTGTAAACAAATAGGTTTTTGACTGGCTTCGGAAACCTGTCATTGTGTGCTGTGATCTGACTGATTGTGGGAGTCATTGCTAAACCATACCTACCAATGGCCTTTGTAGGACAAACTGAGGAAAGAGAGAGCCGAATTCCACAATCTAGGCTACTGGTTTTGATCAAAGATGATAGGTATTGAGAGAATTTGATGGTCTTGAAAGTAATTAGATTATATTTAAACAAGATGTGGTATGTAATAGGGAGCCAGTGTTATTTTTGACGAAAGGGAGTGACATGGCTTGTTCTATCAAGTCTAAAAGCAATTCTACAAAGTGCATTTTGAATCTTTTGGAGTTTAGTCACATTATATTTACTTACGCCATAGAGAAGGGAGTTACAGTAATCAAGTTTACTGTCTGATCATTGAGTTTGCAAGCAAGGTTGCAAACTCCACACTGAGGAATTTGCGGATGCGTCCATGGTCCTTGAGGTGAATGTAGCAGGCACGACAAACCTTGGTTTCGACTCTAAGTATCTGTAGAAAGTCTCTCTGATGTATATTTGGCATATGTGCAGTGATAAATGTCCCAACTCCAGAAATTAATCAGTCTGGTTGGGGTCGATCAAGACACAATTCCAATTTTGTGACTATGGCTTCTCATGACCAATATGTCTTGTCCCTTTAGTCTCTACAGATTTGTTATAATACTTTCATTTTCAATCATGCAGAAAAACATCCTGACCCTAAGTCAGGTTGGGATCTTGATCCAGACAAGTCGGGATGTACTGTATCCTGTTTGGGAGGTGAAACCTATCCATATTTTAATCACACTTTTTTCTTAAGTTTTGTCCCCAATCCCTGACTCATCTGACTTTTATTTGAAAACTTTTAGTCATTTGGCATACTAAGATGAGCATCTACAGGGTGGTCTGGAGGCACACTTGTGACAGTGGAACAGTGGTAATTATAAGCTTGAAATGATGCTTAAAATCAATACAAGTTGCCAATGTTTTTGGGATCACTTAGTATTGCGTTGCATTTTTCAAACGGAACAATGCCCTTGACAAGACCTAGATTATAACATTTAGTTGGTGAATAGGTGCATTGTTAGGGGCTACATTTTTGTCAGTAGGTTCTGACATTAATTAGAAGAAATTTCAGTTTAGATTTATATCTATTTACCTTATTCATTGTCCACAATATACATCTTTAATAAAAAAGCGTGTGATAAAAAGAAATAAATTTAATCTGTAACTGTTTCCCTTAGTCTAAACATATTAATAAATAGATAAATAATGAAAAATAATGAATTTGAAGCTTTCTTTCTGCAAAATTTTGTTCAGATAATTATTTTCAAACACCAAGGATGAATTTCTAATGTCAAATACTTATTGATGAAATAATATTTTCAAGAAATATTGATGAAATAATATTTTTAAGAAACTGAAATCATTAGAGGTTTTACTTTTACAAGAACTCATCTTTATTTTGTTGCCTTGCCATGCATCACTACTCAAATACCTGTTGTTCAAACGAAATAAGTATTCTGCAAGTTGAAGCATGAAAATTACAATAACATGGATACTTGTTGTGGTGTGCACACATGAGCCTGCGGGTAAGTTACTTTGTTTTTGTCCCATGTGATAACTTCTCAGAAAAATTGTTAATATGATACATAATTGTGAAAAAAGTGTGATATCATTGAGGTATGATAGCATTAACTCTCAAGTCAGTGCCCCAGTATCTGTGTCGTCAAAAAGTATGGTGTTTAATTCCTTGGCTTCATTTTGATAGACTTGGGTCTGACTCCTGCAGGTAGTACAGAATAGATTTTTAATTTTTATTTAGGTTCATAGTCACTTTTAACAAGTGTTAGTGTATCAGTCACATCATGATATGTAGTTTAAGGGCAGAAGGGACCACTGCATTCTAATTGGTCTAGATTTTGCAGTTTAATATGCTGGGCATTGGTAAGCAATTACCAACTTTCCCATAGAGGGTCGGATTCGGGTGGTAACAATTAAGAATTCACCCCTGCTCTGATATAGTGTTTCTTGTTGAAAACTAGTGTGTAACCAAGGCCTTGCAGTTTTATCTCTGATTTTGTAATCTTAACATAAGTAACAATCATGGTTTCAATGCTTGGTTTTTCTTCCTACATGACACCATTTAACAAAAACTATATCCTGTTTGATGACACTAAATACATATCAATTATCATGTGCTGATCACTTGAACGCCAGAAAAAAGTACGGAACTCAAGCATTCTTCTCTCTTTTCACACTGCGGTGAAATATCTGATAAGATACTTTACTTAGAATTTTTCTCCAATTATCCTAACAGTATGCAGCTAATCATCTGCAATTTACAGAACAAAGCAGCTTTTTGGACAAATTGTATTGCCTGAAAAAACACCAGGTAAATTTAATTGTAAAAAAGCAGGTAATTGCCTGCATAAGAATCAATTTGTGGGTTAAGGTAATTTTAACTAAGAATTTGATGTGAAGTTCTGTAAATAAAATCATTGTGATGATAACTTTGTTTACAATATCATATATTTTAAACGTTCACATTTGTATTATTTCAGGTTTACAAGAGATTCTCCACAATGTCTATGTAGCATAGCACAATAGGTTTTAAACTCAAGTACTTGCTATAATGATAGTTTTCCACCATGAAGAATAATTATATATATATATGTCCAATCAGGTAGAATTTCAAATTCTACTGGTAGAAAATCCAATTGAAGTTTCTACCGGTAGGAAGTCCAATCTAGGAGATTTGGGTATTGCCCTGGGGTCCGAAATCTAATAAACATGGTTGATTTTCCAATCTCAGAGATTTAGGTATTGCTCTGAAGGCCAGAATGTAATCTTTGTAGAAATTCAATATAACATTGAAAGAAAGTCCAACTGAAACACAAAAAATGGGCCTTCTATGCACATAATGTGTGCAGGTAAACATATCAATTTGTCATTTCAGTTATTACTGAAGCCTGTAGTGTACCATGTAGCATCTATGGAAACTGTGTAAATAATGCTTGTGTGTGTCAAAGTCAGTATGCAGGACCAGCCTGTGATTATGGTAAATGTTATGTCTGCAATTTTTTATGCATTTAAATTTACAATATATATAGATTACAAGCATATAAAACTTGAAACATAATTTTGTTTTTGGACTAAGAGGTTAATACTACAGAACAGGTTAAAGGTGTGTTTCTTTCTTTTCCCTGTAACTCACAGTATGATGGATTTTAATGATATTTGGTTATTTGATAAGGTTATTACCTGCCTAAAATTTTGCAACTTTTCTTATTCACGTTTAACAAAACAGCACTTGAGCACTGCCGTGGCTATATTTGCCACCATTTGACATTTAAGTGATTGATCTACCACTACCGGAAGTCAATAAATTGATGAAGGATCTATGCCTCAGACCCAGTCCATGTAGATTGTGTCAAGATGTCTCTCTATAAATCTGTCTGAGGTTAGCTGCTTCAGAGAATTATCTTTTATATTTTTACATAACTGGCCCAAGTCAAAACAAAACTCATAGATATATTGAAAAGTAAGTAGCAAACTAACAATAGAAGATAGTTTGTACTAAACAGTTAACCCTTTTCAAAGGCTTCATTATCAATTACAAATCTTGTAGAACTTAATGTAGTTATTACTGGTGCGAAGGGTTTATTGAATTCATTTTAGTATGTGAATAGTTAAAAAGCAATGAATTTGCAGAAAGTAACACTTATCGGAGGAAGTATTGAAGCTATTAATCAGCTTACATTTTGATTCTTCTAATACTTTAAAGAAAAATCGTTGATGGTTCGAACACCAAATCAGACTCAAATAATCCCAAGAACCCACTGATCTCTCACTAGCTGGTGAGGCATGAGATCCTGATTGAAATTTGTGATTTAACTGCTGACTTCAATTTCTTTTAAAAACTAAAGCAAATAAAACTAGGGAAGCCGGGGAAACCCCAAAGCAGCATGTAAAGGTAAAAAAAATATTTTGATACAGACAATTTATTAAACATTAGGGATATATGCAGCAACAACAAAAAAACACCAGGAAAGTGTTGATGCTTAGTGGTTTAGCAGGTTTTGAAATCTTACCATAGGCTATAACATCCATGTGTGTTCAACTCCCACAATGGCAATGCTGTGGGTCTGTCCCAGTATGACTCTGACTGTTGAACGGGATGTAAAACTCTAACTTTGATCTTTGTAAGTGCTTATATATTTTTGACTTACCGAGTAGAGGTGTAAAAAGCGAGATTGGCCAGTTTATGTATAGCAGATGACAAGAGTGCTACCCACTGTGTAAGTCAATGAGGGGCAGAGGCCCACTGAATTCCATAATGTGGATCTATGGTCTCAGTGTGTAGGTAACAGTGTATAAACAGATTCTACAGAATAGACAGTGAGAGTTATCTCTACCGTTTCAATGTAAAATATAATTCATGAGAAACTACATGCTCATAAAAACTGCACAATTGGAGAGAGACTGGCTGTGTCCTCTTCATTACACTGTTGAAAACCGTTCTCATGGAACTAGACATGCTTGGGGAAACACTAAGGCACAATCTAAATAAAATAGTTTTTGATGCCCATCAGTGCAGAAATGGCGTTGAATATACCAAATAACAAGATACAGCATGGCAGGTAGGTGTTAACATAATTATCTGTGGCTCTGAATGACTTTTGTTAAAATCTGACATTTTCATTCAGTGTAACAGTGCCGTTTGGAGGACTGTTACTGGGTGTACTGTTTTTTATCACTTTCTTTCCCAACAATGCTATTTTTATTTAACAGTAAATAAAACTGTTATGTCCCCACTACAACTATTTTGTTCAAGAAGAATACTAAATTTTTTGCCAACACTCCTGCTTTTTACACCAACACTACTGGTTTTTGCCACAACTATTGTTCTTTTTTACAAACAGTAATAAAAAGTAACACTACTAAAGTGACACTAATGCTTTATTTGTACACCTATACTATCATTTGTTATCCTAACGCTACTATCTTGTCAACAGGCCAGTTTTTCCCCAAAACAATGTTGTCTCACTAAAACTACCATTATCTCACCAACAACATGAAACGTACAAGTTCATAAGCTCTAAACAGTGCAATTTATCTTTTGTTTCATGCAACATTCCTCAACACCCCTTAGGATGGCAAATGAACTTTACAAATGACTTAGCACTTTGTGTAAACATATCAATAACTATTTAAGTTAAAATATGTTATATACATGGTTCGTAGTTTATAAATAATCTACCAAGAACTGAATAATTTAAACCATTTTAAAATAATTTAAACAATACATCTCATTTCAGCATTGGAATATGTTGGCTGTTACTTGGACAAAGGTAATGACCGTGCAGTTAACAAGTCCAAACATTACTTCAGCTCCTTAACACCAAAGATGTGCGCAGATAGATGTATTAATGAAGGTTGTAAATATATAGGTTTACAGGTAAGATGAAACATTCAAGTAATTAAAGAAGACTAAAAATGATTTGGTCAAATAATTTAATTGAATGAGTGTGTTTAGATATTGTTCTGCAAATATAAATATAGATTGTTTATTTATTTGGGGTTTTACATCGCTTTCAACACTGTACAGGTCATATCACGATGGGTAGTTGGAAGAGCAGAGGAAACCAGTACATACAGTTCGTCAGGGTTCTGTACTGTAAACTGCCGACCAATGGCAAGCAACTACCAGCTTTGCAACTTGAGGCCGTGCCGGGAACAGAATCCCGGCCTCAGAGGTGGAAGGCGAGAATGTTACCACTCTGCCACCGTGGCTCCCTATAGATTGTTTAAGACCTACTGCATGTTATTATATGTCTGGGTCCTTTGGGACTCTCCATCTGATGGAATAAATAGATTGTATGTTTGTTGGAGAAAATGTATGAGGCAGTTACTTTGAGTAAGTCAAAGTGCACATAGTGTAACTTACACAAAGTTATTGATGATATTTCAATTAAAAACTAGCAAATTTGTTAAGTTAACGATTTGTTAAGTTTTATAACAAGGTAGTATTTCATTTTATTCTCAGTCAATATACCTATCAAGGCACCCTGCAAATTCAGGCATTACTGATTTCAGAGAGGACATCCTGATTTCTGATCAAATCAAATATCCTCACAAAACAACCAGTTTACTTAATCACCAGTATTTTAATACCCTGTACAACATTCTTGATAAACACGCTCCAGTCAAAAGGAAAGAGACACAATTGCACCCTGGCAAAGGTTTTATGAATACAGATATACTGTCAGCAAAACGTCTTAAGTGAAAGTATGAGGAAGTATGATGCAGGGACAATTCCGGAATCAACAGGAGTACAATATAGTTACTGTTAATCGCTACAATTTTCTACTCGAACAGTCAAGATGCAGACATTGTTCTACAGTCATTGCTGAACACAATGGTAATCCCAAGGCTCTGAACACTTTCAAAAGAATCCTACATAAAATCCTAAATGGGGGAGTTCCACTGGAGCCGACTTGTCAGTAACTAGGTATTTTTCGAGGGTCGAGAGCAATGTTTACAGAGTCAGTTAGGATTGGTTGTGGTTTCCCGGCAAAATATCAAATTCTTTTTGGTATTTCACCAACCCTCCATGACTCTGTTTCGGGACTGTGTCTCTGCCCACCTGGAAACCATCCTGTCATGGATCTTTACAGCTTGTCTGTTACACTTCCCGTCTTGTCCTATACTGTTACTGTCTTGTCTTGAAAAACTTGCCATCCTGCCATGGTTAATTACAAGGCCTCCACCTCCAGACAGGCTGGCTACACTAACCAACCGTACTTGAAAGCAAACAGGCCTGTCAAAAACATAACTGACTGCACTTGGACACTTCCTGTCAAGACGGGACTATAAAAGGCATGTCGGTTTGCACAATGCATCATTTGGAATCTGGCTTCTGCTGGAATACATCTGGCAGCGTTTCAAGAATAAGAGTTTGGTTCTTTTCACAATTATGTAGGGCAGTTATGAGTTGAAGTTGGCTGATTTTATATTTTAGAGTTTTGTTTTTACAAAAACACTGCTTATTTAACAAAAGAGTGTGGAAGATAGAAGTTCCCACTGACAGTATTCTTGAATTTGATCTGGGGGACACAGTGGTAGATATCCAGTGGATGAGGGAGGCAAGAGAAAGAGAAGAGGCACATAAACAGAGACAGGGAAGGCAAGAGCATAGGAGATACACTCGCAAGAGGAGTGAGTTACAGAAAAAATGCCAAGAACCAAGAAAAGTGACACAGAAACAGAGGTATGAAGAGAGGCAGGACCATCACAGTCATGATACAAGATGGGGCACATGGCCAAGTGTATTAACATTTGTAGGACAAAGCAAGAAAGAAATGTCTCTAAGAGAGGTTCGCCAACAGTTGCAAGTTGTCTGTCAAGGTGTGCAAGACCTGGTTTGAGTCGCAAAGGACACATTACGGCAAGCTGACCCAGTTGAAGTCTGGACAGGCCCTGGATGAGATGACGGAATATCAGAACTGGATACAGGATAAATTTGGATTCCTGAGGTCACACATTAGATGCAAGGGGCTCCCTAAATTGGCGACTGACTTCTTGATACGGTGGTGTATGCATCCTTGGATGAGGTAAAAAAGGCAGGTTGCATTCTGGCAAAATTCCAATATCCTGTGATGTCAGTGTGTATTAAGTCGGCCAGGAGGTTGCTGTAGCTTCCCTTTTCTTGTCATTGAAGGATCCAGGGCATGACCCCGGGGTTTGGGACAGGTGGTGGTCCTGGGTTCAGATTATTCCTTTTTTAGATGTGCCTTTCTTTGTCTGCCAATCAGGATGCCAATCAAAATATTCAACCTAATAAAACCTAAAGTACCCAAAACTTATGCAAAAGTCTCTGTGATGTGTAGCTGGTACATTTGTTCTGACAAATGATGTTTTTTGTCAACCAGGGAGGTTTATATAGTGCTGGATTGATCCCGACTCCAGGATTTAATCAGTCCAGCAAGGGTGAGTGTGGAAAATACTCCAATCCTGTATGTTTGTCAGTACAGCTTCTGGGGGTTGCTACAGGTTTTCTGTTAGGGGCTTTACAGCTTGTCTTGGTATGTGTTACATCCTGAAGGGGAGATGTAACCGACCCAGCCTTTTCATGCCTTTTTTGTGGAATTCGTCCCCGATTCTACAAATTTTGCAACTGACCCTAGAGCTGTAGAATCAGTTATAGGATCAGTTCCAGTGAAGCACCCCCTATTACCATTGGCCATCTCCTTGAGTCTGTTTATACATTTTCTTGCCTGCATATAGATCTGGATTGTGAATCAAGAATACTTTTTTAATTTAAACAAGCATAACACCCTTAGTATTTGTGGCATCATCTAGAGGAAGTGTTGAGTTTTTAAAAAATATTTTGTTCAAAACACATTCACATGTATATGAGAGATCTTGTGGCTATAGATTGGAGCTTTACTTTAAAATCAGATGATTGAGTAACAGCTAAAAGAAAAATCATGGGAGTAGTGGGAATTGTAGTTGTGACAGAGTTGCTTCAGATATTCAGAAGCAAGTAGATCCGGGGAGGGTCTGATTGACATGATAGTAGAAAACCATCAACCCACACTTTTCCATAAAGCTATGGGGGCCTACTTGAAGAAGGAAAGCCAGCTCGAAGCAATGTTGCATTTGTTGTCTATATTAATAATATTAATCGTTAGTTCTTATTTAACACAATTCTAGTCACTGATTGGCTAATCATCTGACTACTCCAATAAAGAAACACTTTTAAATCAAAAGATTTTAAGTCTTTTATTGAAGTCATTTAAATTCAGTTCGATGTTGAGGACACCATCAGGTAGGCTATTCCAATAGCAAGATGCTGTAACATGGAATGATTAGTATCCCTTCCTTTTGAGTTTCCATCGATGCTCTATTAGTGTACACTTTTTTACAAGAAGGTAGTGGTCTTGGTAGTTGGTTTATGAAAGCATGGATTGAATGTAGTTGGGGGCATCACCCTTAAATGCTTTGAACGCAATGTCATGTATCACCTGTAGTGTTGATTATAGTTGGTTTATCTTCTAGAGATGGGGATTCAGTTAACATATTAAAAGCTAAGGTACTTTGCCAAATTTGGGTTACTAGATTTCTGATATTGTCAGTTGTAAGTGTTTTCTTAAGATAATGAAAATAGACATTACTTGTGGAATGTAAGAATTGGCAGCAAACGATTTGAAGTTTGGTATATACCACAATGGAAACTATGACACTGACAAATCATGGACCTTTGGAGCAATACATGACATGGCTATATTTCAAACATGTTTAGATGCAATTTAGAAGATAATGAATGCAGAAGGCATAACAGCCTGGAATTACATTAATGATATAGTTGCTTCTTCTGATGGTCATCAGGCCCCAAAAGTCTTTGCATGTTTACAGCAACTAATCCAAGAATTAGGTTGAAAAAAGGCTGTAACATTAATGAAAAAGGCAGATTTTTTACCTGTAAGGGTGTCAAAGTTAATGCGTATCTTAAAAAAAGTCTTTTCTTTGTAAAGCTGGTCATAGACTAACTACCCATCATGGTATGACCTGTGCAGTGTTTAACGCTAAAACCCAAATAAGTAAATAAATGATTTAAAAAGCTGGTGGGAATTGAGAAGCATTGTGATGCTATTGTGGGTAAGAAACTGATTGTGAAGCAACAACTGCGATTGTTGTTAGGGAAGTTACTCATACCAGGATGAGCTTTTTTAACAAGATGCTCTGGTATGTTAGAGGGCAGACTGACCCTTTTATTACTTTAAATGCTAAGTTTGACAGATTGGTTTAGACATGGCCAACCCAAGTTTCAAGATGATCAATGATGAAATGAGTCATCACGTGTATGCAGACACTTGTCTTAGGTGCAGTACAGGGAATTGTTGGCACGCCAAGTGTATCCCAGCTCACATTCAGGCAGGACAATCCATTGTGCAATTTGAAATGTATAACATTTGTGTATCAATGGATCATTGGGCTTTGGAATTCTTATATTCTTTTATATATTTATTTATTTGGGGTTTTACATCGCTTTCAACACTGTACAGGTCATATCACGATTGGTAGTTGGAAGGGCAGAGGAAACTAATACATACAGTTTGTCAGGGTTCTGTACTGTAAACTGCTGACCAACGGCAAGCAACTACCAGCTTTCCCACTTGAGGCCATGCCGGGAACCGAACCCTGGCCTTAGAGGTGGGAGGCGAGAGTGTTACCACTCTGCCACTGTTGTCCAGATTATTACTGCAATGTGTATGAATAATGAGTTTACGAGCATGTACATTCCTAACTTATTGATGAATGTAATACTTATTTATACATATTTATTTATATTACATATTTATACTACACACCCTTGAATGGGTAAGGGGGCAGCTAAAGGTGGGGAGACTTTGGCATGGTGGGAGAAGGCATATATGTAGGCACAGGCATATATGTAGGCACAGGCAAAGATACCAGGTTGGCATACAAGGCATACACAGTGGCGCTTTACTCTTCAGCCTCGACTAGAAGAACTGACAATAGACTATTTAAAGACTTTCTTTTTTTAATAATGATATGCAGGATCCCGTCGCCTTGGGTGTGGTGTTCGCATATCTTCAGAACTTGAAAGATATGTGTTGAATTACATTTCTGCTCTTGAATTCAAGTTGAAAACTATGAGTTTCAATGTACAGGTATTTCAACATCACTTGGTTAGAAAGTTTGTAAATCCCTTAGCATTGCACCCATTGTGGTTATTCCGAAAGATATGCTAACAGTTCAGTAAGCCGATACTTTGTTTAGGGTAAATCTATGATTTTCGGATTTTCAACCAAATGCAGTCACTTTCCCTTGTAGGTTCTTTGCATTTTTTGCGCGTTTTAAATGTGGTCCTCCCAACTGACGGGTCTTTGGTGGACACATACATCTGACTAGAGGGGATATAGAATTTGATATGATGGTCACTTGCAACATTCAGGCTAAACTCATGAAGTGAGGATCCCTAAGACTAATTCCAAGCTTATCTCAAATGGTAATGGTACTGAACAAGGAGCTCAAGGTCCCCAACTTGGCTCTTCTTACTTATAGAATGCACATTTTGACAGAGCAAAATATTAGGGGAAGATTTAGTAAAATTATTAGGTTGATGACGTTGGGAACTAAGGGTCTGACATTTTGCTAAAGTGATCAGGGGCAACGCTGATCCAACGTGGCCTTTCAGTACGTAAAATCTAAGGATACTTTACATGCCTCTTGTCATAAGTTTGGGGTTTGAGCGCATATAAGCGCATCAGTAAAGTATATTGGTGAGTTATTGTGAGAGTATTTACCATTAACCAAATAAAAGAAATTCCCAACTTTAGTGTTCATTTATCCCTTGCCTAATACACACACACCAATGAACGTTCTGCAATATCTACATGCACAACCAAAGACTAATATTCATGCAGTGAATCATGAGAACTAAATTCATCATGTAATATAAACAGAAATAACTATGTGTTTTTAATTGAAACTTTATAGGTTTTTGAATGATATGAATGAGATGAAATAATGTCTATTTTTTCTTGTAAAATGTACACGATGTGCTCAACACCTTCGTCATTACTGTGAGGTAAGGTATGTCCAAGTATTCTTTCTTTGTTCACATCCACAGCCCTATATTACTGACCTAGATCATCCCTTGACTATCTCTGACTGTTAATTTATCGCACTGGGTTAGCCAATGCAGGGAAGATATTGCACCTGAAAACCAGTAGATTAGATTACTATACCCAATTATATATGAATTGAATACCTCATAGATCCTTGGAGGCCTAGTGGTTGGCGAGGTTGGCATCTAATCACAGGCAGTCACCTCTCTGTGAGTGCGACTCCCATAAGTGACAATGCTGATTACCTGTCCAAATATGACACTGGCCGTTGAACGAGATGTAAAACCCCAGCTTTGACTTTAAATACCTAATAAGTGAAAAAGCTAAATTTATATCTATATGTCTGAAGGAATGTAATGCAAAACTATCCTACATATTTATTACTTACTCTTTACTGGTCACAAGATAATCCACAGTGATAATTGGCCCAGTTAAAATATTGTTGTCTAAATTAAAAGCATTTCTACTTACAAATTTGTGGAAACGGAATTGGCTGCAGTAAACAATGTGAGCTTTGCTTCAAAATAAAGTCTCTAGTCACCAGAGTATAGTAAAATTATTTCTTCCTGTGAATCCACTGTTGGTAAATTGTATCTTACTTGTTTTGACCAGTATTAGGGAAGGCCTCACGTATATCTAGATGCCTAATCACGTATATTAGGATGTTTAAGCAGGTAACATGAGTATTAGAAGAAGTGTGTGTGTTTTCGTTCATGGGGAGACCAAGGATGTCTAACGACTGCTTCACCAGTTTCCAAACTTGGTTTCATCTGTAGGGCACACCCTAAAAATCCTGAATTCCTGCATGTGCTGTCTATGGCAATTTTGAATAATATTTTACCATCCTTTGCATTCACTCAGTGACCATTGATGTGTGACAGATTCATAATGACATTCTTCATTTGAGTCATTTGGATGGGTAAGAAGTGGAGACCAGTGACAATTAGGTGAATTCATCACATCAGCATGGCCAAAAAGAACCCGAATGTGTTTTTTTTCTTTAAAGCTAAATGATCACCAGAAGTGGTAATGCTTGTGAGGGTGTCTCCATGAATGAACAATTACAGGAAGCCTAAGTTTACGGTTTTGTGGTACAGATTTGTCTGTACAAATGCTTCTCTCTCTAGCAGGACTATTCAAACCAGAATTTGGAGTCCTTGTTGAGAAAAGTTTCGAACACCACTTAATATCAGCCAGGGCCAAGCACTGATCTATGGTATAAATCTCTCGAATAATTCTTTTGTCAGGACCCAGAGAACGTGTTGACATCTTGTATTGTGCCAATGTCATTATGGTTCCACAGATATGGTTTGGTACCTTTGTAGTGGGATGGTAACACACAGTAAAGTTCCAGACTCAGTGATCTTCTTTTATTCTCTCACAGTAAGAAAACCCTTAACAAAAGATACAACACTGTCATGAGTGTAGTGTATTAGTATAGTATTACTATTACTGATATTGTATCGCATAAAATATTATGACAATAATAAAAACAATCCATATTTACATTATATAACTGCATACTCCATATGATTATTTACATGCTCATATCATACTTTCTTATTAATGATATAATCTAACCATTCAATAATCCATTTAATTACATACATTCTAAATTTACTAACCAATAATATCTGACTCAAACATTTGAAGTTATAATATTATAGACAATCAGTATTCAAATTACCCCATTCAAAACACCGACCAGGAATCCTTCAAATACATGTGTAGTGTATGTGTATCAATGGATGGCAAACTGCACTGAACCAAACAATCATCTGTAATTACCACAGAACAACCAATTAAGAATTGCTCAATGAATTACTTGCACACCTGGAAACAACTTACTGCAATTAAGCACATAAGATATACCAGATCTAAATACATTTGATACTGAAGATAGTATTAAAACTTAACTCCAGACAAATACCTTGTATTACAAAGTAGAGCAAATATGTACCTTCCAAATAACACCTACATGTACACAGTGTCTATTAATATTCATAAAATACTTGCCTTTATCATAAGAATTAACTTTACTCTGCTTAAAGCATCAACAATTATAAAAATAGAATACATATATTTACATTAAAATTCAGTTGAATATAACATACACAATAGTTGAAATTCACTCACCAAACACAGTCTCCAAATCCAAGTAAACAGCTTAATTCCACATCCAAATACTTCTAACACTAAACACCCACTGACCAAATTCAAACTTCAAAATTCCCTCCAAATCCACAAAAATAACCAAAGTTTTCAATGCAAAATATTCCAGTACTAAACAAACATCACCTAAATTGACACATTTGACCATTACCTATTTAGTACAAAATTAGCCTTTCTATTGACTCTTTACAAATATACACAACATTTAATATAACCTAGCCTTCCAAACTGCACACAACTTCATCACTAAAAATCAACAAAATACAATGTTACACTTGGTGGCAGTGGTGGCGTACAATGTCCACATTGTCTGAGAATCCATGCCTTAAAACCAAATCGGCAAATCAATACCAAAATCCTGTATATTTTTACTGACTAAAATAAAAATTACTTAGCTATAGGACCCTTCTGCAATAATTTTCCCAAACTATCAACCATGGTTGCCCCAAGGTTATTAACTGCCTTTGAGAATTCTGCATAATCTATACCAGATTCCATCCTGATAGACTCCTTCACCGCTGATCTGGGTAAATTGTATGGGTTTGAATGCTTTCCCGCCGTTTTCCTTTGTGAACGGCGCAACTTAGGATGTGCTCCTTGTGGCTCTGTAGCCTCATCCTCTGACATAGAAGGTATACACAACTCATCTGGACTGGAGTCTGTGTCAGTATCTGTCTGTGACTCACTAGACTGACATACCTTGCAAACCCTCAGATCAATAAAATTTACAGTCTTGGTCTTACCACAGCCATCTGCAGCTTTCACTATGTAAGCATTTGAGTCAGGATCACACTTCCTCACCACAACATACGGAATGTCACTCCAGACATCCTGAATTTTGTTCCTGCCCACAACACGGTTACGAAGTATTACAAACGTTCCTGGTGCAAGATCCCCATGTTTAACTTTCTTGTTATGCCTAAGTCGCCTTTCTTCAGCCTTTACCTCCAATCTTTTGCTAGCTAATTTATGAGCATCAACCATCCTCTGATGATGACCTCTCACCCAGTCATCCATGTTCTCATAATCTTCAAGTGTAGCTAAATTCAGCAAGTTATCAATTGGTAATCTTGGCTTCATTCCAAAGTACAAAAAGAAAGGTGAGAATCCTGTTGAAGCATGAGGAGTACTATTGTAGACAAAACACATTTCTCTTATGTGTTCAGGCCATCTCCGCTTCTCTGAATCTTCAAGGCACCTGAGAAGGTTATGCATAGTCCTGTTAAATCTCTCACACTGTCCATTTCCTTGTGGGTGATATGGAGTTGTCTTGGACTTTCTAACACTATACATAGTACACAGCTCATCAACTATCTTGTTTTCAAAACTGCGACCCTGATCTGAATGTATTCGTTGCGGTATTCCAAGTTTCAGGAACCATTCATTTACAAGTACTCTTGCAACCGTTTTGGCCTTTTGATCCTTCGTAGGAATTGCCAATGTGTACTTCGAAAAGACATCTGTTATGACCAACACATTCTCAAGTCCCGATGACGACCTTTCCAACAGTGTAAAGTCAGTTGCTAATATATCCCTGGGCTGATTAGCCAATAGGTTGCACATTCTTGCCCTTATCTTTGGAATAGCATCCTTGGCTGTAAAACACCTGGCACAATTCTCACACCACTTAGCAATATCATTGTACATAGATGGCCAGTAGAACCGACTACGAACCAAAGCCGTGGTTCGCTCTCTACCTTGATGTCCCGTGGCATCATGCAATTGTTTCAAAACAAAAGACTTCAGACTCTCCGGAATAACTAATTGTGAAATGTCTTCACCATTGTCACTATACTTCCTGTACAAAATGCCATCAATAAGATGTAACTGCGAGAACTTTGACACAAGTTTCTTAACAGCTGTAGAGTCACGTCTGATCTCTCCATATATTGGCTTCCTGCCATCCTTAAGAAATTGTAACAGTCTGCTTATGTGTACATCACTTTCCTGCAGTTGTCGGATGTCTTGAGGAAGGTAAGAAGGTAAGTATGTTGCCATTTCATTTGTAAAAATGGTCTTCTCTCCAGTCGAAACCTCATTTGCTAGAGCACAAGCACCAATTGTAACCCATTCATCTGGAATAGATGTGCAACCTCTACTTGAATCAATAATAGCTGCAACTTCTTCCACCGGTAGCTCAGAACAATCATCAATAGGACTGCGACTCAATACATCTGCATTGACATTGGTCCTTCCAGAGCGGTACTTGATTTCAAAATTAAAATCAGCCAAATCTGCCAACCACCCCATTTCTGCAACAGTCTTCTTTGCTGTCATCACATGTGCAAGTGGGTTGTTATCAGTCAACACTGTAAACTTGGTACCATATAAATAGTCTTTAAACTTCTTGGTAATCGCCCAAGTCATCGCCAGCAACTCTAGTTTCATAGAACTGAAGTTTCTAATAGACCTTTCATGCTTCTTCAATCTCCTACTGGCATACGAAATAACCACCATCTTGCCATTCTGCCTTTGTGATAAGATAGCACCCAGACCTTCGATGCTAGCATCAACCTCCACCACAAAAGGTAGCAGAAAATCTGGATAAGCCAAAATAGGTGCAGATACTAGCTTTGACTTCAAATCTTGAAATGCATGTTCACAAGAGGGTGTCCACTTGTCCACAACAGAACTCTTTGACTTACTGTTCCCTACAACTAAATCATGAAGTGGTGCTGCAATGGTAGCAAAGTCCTTGATATATCTCCTATAGTATGAAGCTAGGCCTAAAAATGAACGCACATCTCCTGTAGTCTGTGGTTTAGGATACTGAGTTATTGCTTCCACCTTGTCTGGATCGGTCTGTACCCCTCTTTCAGACACCTCATGCCCAAGATATTTTATAAGCTTCTTGAAAAGGTGACACTTTGAAGGCTTGAGCTTCATATTGTGTTCACGGAGTCTTTCAAATACCTTTGACAGGTTCTCTACCATGGACTCAAAAGTCTTTGCATAAACCAGAATGTCATCTAAAAACAGTATCAAAATGTCATGCAGGTAATCTGACATCATGTTATTCATCACTCTTGAAAATGTAGATCCAGCATTCCACAGACCGAATGGCATCCTGCAAAACTCATACAATGCTCCCAATGCCCTAAATGCAGTCTTGTGTTGATCTTTGGGGTCCATTGGTATCTGTAGATAGCCTTGTGTTAAGTCTAAAGATGAAAAGTAGCTGGAACCCCTCAGAGTATCTAGAGCTGCATCAATTGAAGGTAGTGGAAAAGCATCTTTGATTGTTTTCTTATTTAAAATCCTGAAGTCCAAACATGCTCTCAGTTTGCCACACTTCTTCCTCACGAGAACCAGTTGCGATGCATAAGGACTATTGCTCTGCTTAATAATACCATCATGTAGCCAAGTCTTCAAAATCTTCTGCACTTCAGGAACTAACAACGGTGATATCCGTCTGTCAGGTAGTTTCACTGGAATATCATCCTCTGTACTGATAGTGTGTATCCCTATTGTGCAACAACCAAGATCACCATCACACTTACTGAAAACATCACTATATTGTTGGAGTAGTGCAATAACATCAGACCTTTGTTTTGGAGACAATGAGCTGTCAATGTCCAATTCTTTAATCCAAGAATCATCAACATCTTGAACCACTGTCTGATTGATCTGGCATTCTAGCTGGACTCCATCACTGTCAGCCTTAGATGTGACTGCTACTTCAATGTCTGGTAAAACCACATCACCCAAATGAAGTTCAGCAATCTTATGAGATTGATGGAAAGTGTGACATTTAGAAGAAAGATTGAGAACTTGAAACTTCACTGTATTGTTGTACACCTTGGTCAAAGTTGGACAAACCATAAGCCCTTCTGGTACAGATGCAATATCAGCAGTCTCTATGAGCACCTCAGATCCATCAGGTAAATGTGGAGTAGTGCCCATCACCAATGATAATGTGCGTGCTGGAATGCTGACTGGATTACCCTTGCACAAAACCTTGACAGCCCCAATCTTACCAGATCCAGTTGTGGAAATCTTTGCCTTGATCCTCTCACTCCAAACCTGTTTAGACTTAAATGCCATAAGTTCATCTGTCAAACCTGGACGCCTTTGGGAAGAATTCCTGAGAAAGTCCATTCCTTTCCCATCTTTGAACATTTTCTGTAACACATTACACCCAATGACACCAGACACCTTCAACTTCCTGTCCTTTGTAGATTTGTCCAGAGGATCCTTTACCACAAAAACACAAACTTGATCATAATGTGTATTGTCAAGGGCAAGATTAATTTCCAAAAGTCCTACACATGGAATCTCTATTCCATTTGCTGCTTTTAAACTAACCCATCCATGGAGGTCACTAAGTGGTTTCTGAAGGTATTTTCTGTAAAAGGATTCTGTTACGGTAGTTACTTCTGAGCCTGAGTCCACTAAGCACATCACATCAACACCGCCCATCTGCGCTACTACAACTGGACAAGTGCCAACCATATCACTCCTTGATCTCTTAAGTTCTTGTGCAAAATCCTCTTCACAAGTCCCATGTGAGCTATCTTGATCCCCCAATGGGTTGCTCACTTGCCCACTGGGTTGCTTGAGTTTAAATGCTCCTTCCTGGACTTCAGTTTGAAGCAGTTGGCTTTGATATGACCCGGCTTCTTGCAGTAATGACAAATTATGTTCTTCTTTTTAGTGCTACTCACAACACCAGCTTGACCAACTCCACTACTGCTGCCAGAGTTATCCTTAAGGTCCTTCATCATAGCAGTGAGATCCTCAATTTGCTTTTGCTGTTTCTCTAATAATAGACACATGTCACTGTACTTCAGGCTCTCTGAGGAAGCTTGCACCTCACTGGATACCTCTGCCTGATGAGATGAAACAACACTATCTACCCATGTTATAGCATGTTGTCGTACTTCCCAAAACTGTAAAGTTGGACGTTCCTCATTCAGTCTCCTTAGCTCCCTTCTCAAACCCAGGTCTAACACTCCTTCAGCAAATTTATGTTTGATCATATCGTCCCTTGACTTGTACATACCCGGCTGTGCTTCTACAATGGCATTTAACTTAGTCATAAGATCCAGAGCATAATCCTGTACGGTCTCCCCTGCGACCTGGTTCCTGCTGTAAAATTGTTGTTGTAGTTGTACCGCTGAATCTTTGGAACCATACAAGTCACGAAGTACTTGAAGAACTTTATCTAATGTTGCCTTGTCCAAACATATCCGGAATCTAACCTCAGTTTTTGCCTCTTTCTCCAAATGGTCCATCACAAACATTACCCTTTCTTTTTCATCTCCAAATCTGTTCCTTACAAAATCACCTATGCTCTGTAACCATTCAGTAACATCAACTTCCCTGGTTAGTTTAGGAAATTTCCTGTCCTTGGAGTACACCATCTTACGAGCACTGAGCTCCTTAAGTTGTAACTGCAGTTGGTCAACTTGTTCTTTCAATTCAGCGGCAGTCGCCATATTTAACAAAACAAAGTGCTATATACCACAATAGTGTTTGGGGGTTTCAATACAACAAAGTACAATCACATTAATACATCAATGACACACCAACTACTACCATCATCTGACAATACTTGAACCAATCAAAATTTTCCACATGAAAAAAAAAATGTTAAGTATACCAGAGACAAACAACTGTAAAACACAATTACATATGATAACCAAAACCTAACCAAAATTTTCCACATGAAAAAAAAATGTTAAGTATACCAGAGACAAACAACTGTAAAACCAAAACCTAATCAAAATTTTCCACATGAAAAAAAAAATGTTAAGTATACCAGAGACAAACAACTGTAAAACACAATTACATATGATAACCAAAACCTAACCAGTCTTCAAACAAAAATCACTACAATAACTGAAGTTACACACAGCTGGTTACGCAAGACCAATTTCACATGTACAACTATTGCCTTTAAAAGTTCAGCAAGTACAAATGTTTTTACTGTGATCTGCTGCTGTGATGCTGTCTCCACAATCACCAGATGTAAGGTCTCCAGAATAACAGCAACCACGAGGCAAGAGAGAGAAACAAAAAATGAAATTGTCTTACAAATACCAGTAACTGCACCAAATTGTCCTGGACTGAAGTCTTTAATATCTCTCTTGGCTATCAGATGCTCCAACAGCTGCTGTAGTTGACTGCCATCGTGAAACCACTTGAACTTGAACTGTTACTGCGACTGCTAACTGCGCCATTTGTAGTGGGATGGTAACACACAGTAAAGTTCCAGACTCAGTGATCTTCTTTTATTCTCTCACAGTAAGAAAACCCTTAACAAAAGATACAACACTGTCATGAGTGTAGTGTATTAGTATAGTATTACTATTACTGATATTGTATCGCATAAAATATTATGACAATAATAAAAACAATCCATATTTACATTATATAACTGCATACTCCATATGATTATTTACATGCTCATATCATACTTTCTTATTAATGATATAATCTAACCATTCAATAATCCATTTAATTACATACATTCTAAATTTACTAACCAATAATATCTGACTCAAACATTTGAAGTTATAATATTATAGACAATCAGTATTCAAATTACCCCATTCAAAACACCGACCAGGAATCCTTCAAATACATGTGTAGTGTATGTGTATCAATGGATGGCAAACTGCACTGAACCAAACAATCATCTGTAATTACCACAGAACAACCAATTAAGAATTGCTCAATGAATTACTTGCACACCTGGAAACAACTTACTGCAATTAAGCACATAAGATATACCAGATCTAAATACATTTGATACTGAAGATAGTATTAAAACTTAACTCCAGACAAATACCTTGTATTACAAAGTAGAGCAAATATGTACCTTCCAAATAACACCTACATGTACACAGTGTCTATTAATATTCATAAAATACTTGCCTTTATCATAAGAATTAACTTTACTCTGCTTAAAGCATCAACAATTATAAAAATAGAATACATATATTTACATTAAAATTCAGTTGAATATAACACACACAATAGTTGAAATTCACTCACCAAACACAGTCTCCAAATCCAAGTAAACAGCTTAATTCCACATCCAAATACTTCTAACACTAAACACCCACTGACCAAATTCAAACTTCAAAATTCCCTCCAAATCCACAAAAATAACCAAAGTTTTCAATGCAAAATATTCCAGTACTAAACAAACATCACCTAAATTGACACATTTGACCATTACCTATTTAGTACAAAATTAGCCTTTCTATTGACTCTTTACAAATATACACAACATTTAATATAACCTAGCCTTCCAAACTGCACACAACTTCATCACTAAAAATCAACAAAATACAATGTTACACCTTGCTTTGACTGGTTCATGTGATTAATTTGCACTGTTAGTACTTCTCTGTTCACTGCTCACGTGCAGTGTCCACATTACTACATGCCTGGTCAACATTAACCTTTTTACTCAATAAGAACACCAGTCACTCTAATTCTACATTTTTATGATGAACCATAATGTGTCCATGTATTGCAATACAGTATAACGTTCTGATGTACAAATTTTGGTGAGAATTTCCAGGCTATTGACATTCACATTTGGTATTATATACAACTAGTGATATTGATAAATCACCTTTAAGAAATGAAAACAATGAAGTACAGTATCACTGAGATTCCAAGTAATGAAAAACTTACATATGACCTGCTACTGCATGCTGATGCATGTAATGTACCAAATTTGTTAGCAATAAAAACGAAAGTCAAGACCACCCCTTAGTATATATAACCCAATCTTTTCTTGGCAACACACTAACTAAAAAGCAGGCCAACATAGGAAGGATAGGACCAAGGATCCAATCACCTGTTATATCCTACAACTGTCGAAACTAGTACTACACAACATAAACTTTACCTTTAATGACCAGTACTATCCCCAAACAGAAGTGCAGCAATGGGAACAGCGGTGGCACCTAGCTTTGAAAACCTATTCATCGACAGTGTTGAGACTACAACTAGGGACACAACACTTATTTAGCTCATATTCATTCACAACATTTTCATAATATGGACACACAAGGAAGCAGAACTAAAAAAGTCCACATTACTACATGTCTGGTCAACACTAACTTCTTATAACTCAATATGAATATCGCCACTCTATAAGAAAAGCCTACAGACACCCAATGCATATATCTGCATTTTACACAAGCCCATTATAAACTCTTCCACATCAAATGGTCTTTGGTCAGTTTCTTAGAATTACAATAATATGTTCGAAAACATGACGTCATTCACCATGGAATTAAGTGGATTAAATATGATCTAAAAGGGACTATCCATTCAAAAACTTTACGAATCACATGCTAAAGGCTGCTAAATTCACACAGGATGAATCATTAGTGGTTGAAACCCAAGACCACATTGACACATCAGTAATTGTGACCACTTTCAACCCAATGAATCCAGATATAAAACAGCTGATTCATGATAACTGGAATATTATGCAACGCAGTAATGACTGCGTTCATACTTTGAACAGCAAACCTTTGGTTGGTTTCAAAAAGGCAATCAAACCTAAGAAACCTTCTGAACAAAGCTATTTCTTACCCACCAACAAACGCATGAATAAACAAAATCAAACCTACTCTCTGTAGTAGACTCAGAAAATGTAACTACTGCCCACTGATTAACAAAATCATGGGAAAACCACACAATAAAGAGCCTCCCCACATAAATCACTTGTGAAATCAATGATATAATATACCTCATCACATGTAAGAAATGTGGCAAATTATGAGGGTGCGACAAAGTGTCTGTTCAGAAAGAGGATCTATGAATACAGAATATCTGTATCCAAAGCAAAAGTATGCAGAATTACAACAGTCTCTAAACATTACTAAGACAAATCTTTCTTTCAGGGAATTGCAATTCTTCATCTTGGAATGGCGTTCCCTTAAATATGACACCTCCAAAGCTGATCATATAAAAATGAGAGAGAGATGGTGGATGTGGAATATTATGACAATTCATCCAAAAGACATTAATCAATTCATTTAATATGGATTCATTTTAGCGTTTTTACACTCTATTTTCCTTCACCAGATAGATAATTGTTTTTAACATATTTGGGTGTGAAAAGGACCTGGGCACTGGTTAACTGTCCTAACTTTTCAGTTGTCCAACAATGTAGGACTTAGACCAACGATTCACAAGCCATGCCTTTCTGGCTGTCATCTCAGCTTTACATTGCAGGTCCTTGACGAGTCTCAGAGAGTCCTCTGAGGTTACCAATGTTGGCTAGTTCATGTCATAGTCTTTCTTCTATCGTTCTTCTTCTGTCCTCTCTCCACTTTTCTTCTATCGCCTCACTCTCTTCTCTCCCTGGTACTTTCCCCTCTTCTCCCGTTGTCTTCTGTCTCAACCTACTCTCTAGTCAGTCTGATTTCACACTCTGGTGCCAGTTTTCGGAGGCGTGGTCTCAGATGAGACCAAGCTTATCAAATTATCAGTTCCGGTAATATGCTTTTTTCGCAATTAGAAACTTTGTAAACACATACTAGTATATACATCCAAAGACTACTTTAGGGAATTGTTTTATATACTTGTTCCTTATTTTAGCCATTGTAAAGTTTAAAGCAGTCAAAGAATTATGGTGGCCATGTTTGAGCCTCTTTTAACAAAATGTAAGCCCGCTACCCGCCTGTCTCAACATCTGAGCCAGTGGCTCAACCGAAGCAGAGACTCAGACAATTTGTGAAACCCATATAGTCTATGAAGTCTGTCCAAATACTTCCCTTCTCAGCCTTTTAGTTGACTTCCGTCTTAGCATATTGCATGTGTCAACTATAAAAAGATAAAAAAGAAATAAATGGGAGAGAACTTGCCCTAATTTATAGTTTGAAAAAATAAAAAAACAAGCTAATTAGTAAATATTGTGCTTCTTTTTTCCTCTGATGCATTCTTTGACAATTTTTTTTTCAATCAATTTGAATATTTGTCTTCAGTGAGTCAAAATTTCTTGAAAAGTTTCTGAATTGTCTTGAGTCATTAATCAACATGTTCATAAACCATCCCACCTACGTGGACACATTCTTGATCTTATCCTCATTCCTGATGATTCCATTATTGTTTCAAATGATCATTTCAATGAATTCATCTCAGACCATGCCCTGGTGCTGGGTTAGCATGATTTTATCAGTCATTCTATACCCAGGTCTAAAAATGTTAGCTTTCAGAGGTATTACAAGATAAAAATGGACAGTTTGAGGAGTGATATGGATAACTGTACATTTTTAAATGCCCTGATAATACTGCTTATTCTCTACAAGCAGTACAAAAGTGACCTAAATGCTTTGCTTGATAAACACGCTCCTAAGGTGTCTCTCAAAGGTCTCAGATTCTTCTGCTGGCAAAGGCTGTCAGAGATTAGTTTGCATGCATATGCCGCAAAGATAAATCACCACAAAATTAGCCAGCGGCATAAGCAGATTGCCTGTTGTAATTCATTAGTAAACAAGGATAAATCCAATTATTAGAGAACTTTTGTCAGTGAAAATGCTCAGGATTCAAATAAATTGTGGCAAGTCTTCTGTTCTGCATTGCATTCCGATCCTGAAAGTGTACTCCCTTCTCATGAATCCCAGGAATATCTTACTAACCTCTTTGTGACTTTTTATCCGACAAAATTATCAAGATTAGGGACTCATTTTCCAGCACTGACTCTTTCACACTACCTTTTCCTTCAGACCTAACTTAATTTGACTTCTTTAAAACAGTTTCTGATGATAAAATTCATAAGGCAATTGAAATCACCAACAAGTCACCAAACTTGTTAATTGTTCCCTGCCCGACGGTGTTGCTCCCACTGGTTTAAAAAAGCTGTTGTTACATCACCTGACTTCAACCTGATGATTTAAAGAACTACCCACCTGCGTCAGGCTTGTGCTTTAACTCCAATCTTGTCGAGTAAGTGGTTTGCCTACCAATTAAACGATTATATCAGTTCTAATTGACTTGAGCATGTCAAATAGTTGGCTTATAAGTTAGATCACTTGACTGAAACTGCACCGTTGTCGATTAGGAATGATATTCATCTTGCTCTGGCTAGAGGTGAGCCACTGCTGTTGTTCTGCTTGACCAATCTGTAGCATTTGATATGATTGACCATTGCACACTCTTAGATTGTCTAAATTCTCGGTTTGCATTGGTGGTGTAGTTTTGGAGTGGTTCAAGTACTACCTTTCTGATCATTTGCAGTGTTCTAAGATTTTGGCTCCATCCTGTCTGATGCAAAGAAGCTTTTTGCCAGGCCTCAGGGCTGCCCTTGATCCAATATTATTTTCCTTTTTTGCTACTCCTCTCAGCAAAGTCATTGGAAATCATCCACTTACTATACACAGTTATAGGTTCATCTCATTCACAAGAATGTGGCTAAACCCAGATAAAACTGGATTCATTACTTTTGGTTCAAAATACAAAGTAAAACTCAACAAACCTTTTCCAGTTAATATTCTTTGTAACTTCCTGTCTCCTGCAGGGGTGGTCAGGAATCTTAGTATATGGTTTGATAGTAATTTTTCCTTTTTGAGGCATAACTAGAATATCTGTAAGTCCTGTTTTGCTCAAATTTGGGATCTTAAGCGTCTCAGATGCTATTTGACACATCATACTGCTCTTATGGCTGCGAATGCTTTGGTTGGAATCGACTTGACTACTGTAATTCCTTGCTTCTCAGCTCTTAATATTTGTAAGCCGCAATGTTTTCAAAATAGTCTGGTAAGAATTGTTACCAGTACCAAGTATTCACACATCACTCTTGTTAGGAAGACTTTTCATTGGTCGCCTCATTTTAAAAGTGATGTAAAACCTCAAATAAATATATTTGAGACTGCCTTAGTGGTGTACAAGTTCCTACATAGTGGTTATCCAAAATATCTGTACATTTCCTTAAAACTAGACACAGTGTTTATAACATACATAAAAGCCAAACTGATGGTGTGTTCCTTGAGGTCCCACACTTTTCACTTCAGTGTATAAGTCTACTAAGCATTTTGGCCTGAGCTTTGCTTATGATGCTCAAAAGATTTGAATGATCTCCCTGATGATGTACATCTATTTGCACAAGCATATCCACCCTTATTTCTGCATTTCCTCATTTTTCCTCCCTTTTCTCTCCATGGATTTGACCCCTGCTATGTCTCAGGTTATTGATTATAGTTTTCTGCTTTTTTCTGTTTTTGGCGACTAGAGTATGTCTTTAGATGGAGATTAAGGACTATTAAATACTATTCGAATTAGAATTCTTTACCCGTCTTCTCTATGAAAAAGTGATCTGTGTAGAACAAATGCGAGGTTAATAATCCTTACTCCTTGCTGAGTCATACACAATGATCAGTTTTTATCAAGACAAAGAGAGACCAGAAGTGTATCCTTTAAAAGTTATTAGTCTACAGGCACATGGGATTCATGCCATCATTATCACTCCAGTCTATCTGGGTGTCACTCCAAATCGTAGCGAGTTGGCAACAAAAGTCCCGTAGAAAACTGGTTAGAAAGGTATTTTCATAGAACATCTTCCCGATTTTGGTGCAATCAAATTCATATATACATGGCAGAACAATCTAAAATTTGAAACTAAAGGTTTGCAGATCTTCTATTGCCCGTGACACACCTGATTTTTATTTTTATTTTTTTGCTTTCTTTAGGTAGAAAGATATGGACTTATCACTATATATTATTCAAATGTTTGATATAACCACTGTGAAGTATATTTGTACAGGTATATGGTACACATACCATGTTTAACACATTTTTCCTTTTTGTTAACCAATGCAACTGCCAGAGTTTCTGCTTTGTGCCATGTTCAACGGCTAGGGCCATATCTGGAGAGATCCTTTAGTTTTCTCACATGTTCTCATGAGCTGGATTGGTAAATGCATGTTTAAAATGGTTTGCAGGCCAGGAAACAATGCTTTTGTGGAAATGGATACGACAAGCATGGCAAAGTGCCAGAAGATACATGTGACAAGCCCTGTGCAGGAAGTCTGACTGACATCTGTGGTGGAACCTGGAGAAATTCTGTGTATAGATGTAAGTGTTTACCATATGTATTTTAAAATATATACTGAATTCAAATTATTCGTATGCCCATGTTACAATAAATTACATTTACAGATTTGACAAATATAATAATGTAATTTTCATTTTACAAAGTTGTTGCGCCATTTAATTTTACCTAATTATTCTACACACAGACAATAAGTTCCTTCACAGATTCTAAATATTTTTGTGATCCAGTAGTTGTAATATTTAGCATTTAATCTCTTGACTCACATATTTGTGGTTGTGGGGACATAATATTTGGAATGCACTGAAGGCCGGTCTTGATATGGCCTGAGCTTCATGAGAGTGACTTATGAGGCTGGGGTACAGTTTTATGTCATTGCAAGACCTCTGCTTGTGTGCATTTCATCATTTTATAGTGTAATAAACGAAATACACCAGCTTTTTCTGCCAGAAAATAAGTTATTGACATGAATAAGTTCTCAGTTTTGACTTTGGAGTGAGCTGATCACATCACTCAAGGGGTCACTTTGCTACTCCACACCTTTTACATACAATGCAACTTGTCCATACTCTTGTGGTATGTATCCTTTGTGAGAGAGATTCTCACCTAGTAGTTAGCAAGTTTGGCATCTAATCACCGGCAGTCACCTCTGTGTGGGTTCGACTCCCACAAGTGGCAATACTGTGGACCTTTCCCAATATGACCCTAGCTGACACTACCATCATCTACCCCAGCCTAAATGATGTTGTGCCAATTTTGGCATCCTCTTGAGAAATGCAAAATACTCATTCATAGTTACAGGATATAGTTATCACAATAAAAGTTCTAGAATCGTTTTATGTTGAATTTAAATTTATATAATCTATATCTCCCATTGTGTAATTTGTTCACTTTTTATGCTGCAAAATCATGCATTGTCACTTCAACTGTCTTTTGGCTCTGCGTTTTCAGTGAAATCTACAAGAGGGAGATACATGATTTTCAGAAGGAACCTGGGTGATGTCACAAAAAGTCAATCAGCAGATGAAGTCATCACCATGGGCACCAACAATTCCAGCTGCCTGATGAACATGTTTGGATTTGACACTGCAAAATCTTTTAGCCAGGATTTAAATAAATGTCTTATATACAATAATAGTGATGGCACCTTTATAACAAAAGAATCTGGGCTGATTTTTTGAGAAGGACAAATAAATTGTACTTGTCCAAGATTAAAAATGTAGTCTTAGACAGGCCTTATTTTGGTGAATAATTTCGATAATAAAGTGTTGTATAAAACAAGAAATGTTAAATTCGCCACGATATTTGAAATGCAATGCTTCAGACATTCTTTAAAACTGAGGCAAAATAATCAAAATTTGTTCCAATTTTGGCACCAGGGGAGATCAAGGTCTAATGTTGTCACAAAAATATCAAATGTATAGACAATCTTCCACAAGTTAAGAAATAAGAAGGGAATTACTTTTATGGTGCATTTGCATGCTTTTTGCATACTGTGAATTTCATATATTTTACTCTTCTGTCCAGAGGAAGATTTTATAAATCAAATTCAAAATTCTAATTCTAATTGGATTTTATAGCGCTTAATCTTCCATATACAAAGAGGACTCTAAGGTGCAATTTACCAAAAACAGTCAACCAAATTTAGTATCCAGGGACAGAAAAGAGGTCAAGCACCACAGAGAACACCAGGGGATGATCAAGACTAATGTGGGTATGCATAGGGGTACAGGTAGGTTTTATGCTCCTTTCTGAAAGATGCAAAGGAAGGAAATGCACAAATCTCATCTGGAAGAGCATTCCAAACAGTAGGAGCCTCAAAAA
Organism: Sabellastarte sp. h YS-2021; assembly: GCA_964017235.1. NCBI lineage: Eukaryota > Metazoa > Annelida > Polychaeta > Sabellida > Sabellidae > Sabellastarte > Sabellastarte sp. h YS-2021. The sequence goes on from OZ024936.1 coordinate 68,306,394, forward strand.
CAAAACTATAACAAAACTGGTTGACAGTTTTATGAATAGAAGGATGGAACTTTGGAATGACAAGGCAATTCCACTCTGACTGTGCCTGGTATTATAAGAACTGCTGCAGGAAGAAAGATATGGAGCAAAATACAATGGAAAACCAGTGTGAAGAAACTTATAAACAAGTGTGACTGTTTTAAAAAAAAACAGGAAGCAATGCAATTTCTTAAATGTTTATAAAATATAATAAGAATTGGCGAGCGTTTTCTTTTAAGTTTGAACTAAAGCAGCATTCAGCATCATTTAAACAGGCTGATAAATCATTTTTGGGAGTGTAAGAAAAAAAGAAAAACATAACCAGAGTGGTGCATGTTTTAGATTTCAACACAGGTAAAGACAAAAAGACAAAAAAATGTTTGTACTTTTGAGTGATAATATTTAAAACTATACTTCATAGGCATGATTTACTTTTATCATTCACCACTTTGTTGAAATGATAAGTAAAACAAAACCATTTTACCTGAAATGTACTTCCAATGCACTTCTTTAAAAAGTCAGGTACAAACGTAGAAAAGGGCACATGTGAATATCAAAACTTCACTTTTTAACATTATATTTTCTCTGCCATTTCATACCTGTTCTCTTTTCTCCAGTTTATTGGTCAAAAGATGTGTGCTGGACAGTAAATTATAATACTGCATTCGATTATGGCATATAATTGTAAAAAAAAGAGAATTAATTTGCATTTATAAACGTCACATAAACTGACATCGCATGGATTTATGTCAGCCATGGTAATACATGATACATCATAGTAAAAATACTATGTTTTGTATTTATTACTGTATATAATAAAACATTTACATCTCACCAAGGTGTTGTGTTTCCTAAAACAATGCATTCAACTTTTAAGGGAAATAAAAAATCAAAGAAAAGTAGTTGGTAAAAGCTGTGCATGTAGTCTTTTTAGGCTTTTGCCCATGATGTACTGAGATGGTTCTTGCGGGTTGGCATTTAGGTGCCAACCTTAATCATTCCTTCACCCCCAATTTTTGGTCACCCCTGTTTTATAATAGACTGGACACTGTCCACATGGTCGATTTTGATTGGTCAAGGCTTTGACCGCCATGTGTTTGAAGGTAATAATGTCAGATTTGAACTGGCAGTCGATGAAGAAGCATTTAATTTAGGAAAATAGTTTTTGATTTTATAAAATTTTTTTTTGTGAATTTATTTATTTATTTAATTCAACTTCTTGGTTCTCATCTACACAATTTTTATGGCATCGAAACAGAAGCACAGATTGGCAGGTAACCCTTACAACTTGCATAAAAAGGTTGAGATTCCCGTTGAAATTCAGTTGGAGAATGACAGTGCATTTTTACACGAATTTGCCTCTCAGCCAATACCGGGTCAGGTTTTGGGGTCACAAACCGGGTCTGATACTGACAGTACCAATACTGACGAAAGTATTGGTTTGAATATTAGTGGTGTGGTGTATTCGGAGTCGGATTTGGAAAAATCTCCTGTTGTCAAACATAGAAAACATTTTAAAAATTCTATACTACACCCAGTGGCCAGCACCTCAAAAATGTCGGATCAGAGAGAGGAAAAATTACCGGATCAAGCACTGATTAACCAAAGAATCTTGTCTCAACTGGACACGATTGGTAAGAGGTTGACTGTTATTGAACATAAATCGGCTTCTCCTGCCAAGCCTAAGGCTAAAAAATTGACAAAAAAGAAGGGTACTGCTAGTTCAAGTCTCAAACGTTCCTCTGTAGAGGAAGTTGGTAGTGATATGCCTAGTTTGTACACTCTTCGAAATGATAGATCGATTCAAGATCAGATCCAAGATAGGCTCAGGGAGTTATCTGGCGTTGATAAACGAGGTATGGATCAAAAAATTAAAAGCCAAAGGGGTGGGGCTGTAGATATTTTTGTCAAGGAAAAGGTAAAATGGCCTCACGAATATGTCCTAGCTGGTAACACAAAAGACAGAATCACCTATAACCAACTAAATATAACTCAGTGGATGGCAGGTTTTTGTCGAATTATGAAAGAAGAGAGTTGCCAAATTACAAAAAATCACATGCTTGAGTATTTGATTGCCTTATTAGATGATTCTAACGATTTTTCGTGGCAGGCAGCAAAGGCTAGCCATGCTGTGTTATTATGTCGCATGGAGCAAGGTGAAGTTAGCAGTTGGGCAGAAACTGACAAAATTGATCGTATTAGGAGAGCTAATGCCCAACGACATGTCCTTCCCACCCAAAATAATGTTGGGTCTCAAAAATTTCGCAAGACTCAAAATCCTCAAAAATCCATCAAGTCAATGCCCTGTGTCTATTACAATGACAACTCGTGCAATTTTAACAAAAATCACGAAACAAAGGGCGTATTCTACCGCCATATTTGCAGTACATGTTTTGCACAGGATGGTAAGGTCAACACCCACAGTGCCCTGGACTGCAAACAAAAAAGGACAAAAAACGAGTAACCCTGGGCATGGTCAATACAGCTCAGTCACAGCTTGATTATGTCCAGGATCAAGTCCCTGATCAAAAAATTGCTAGTCATTTTTCTTGTAGATATGTATATAATTCTTCTGTACAACATACTACTTTTGTTAATGAATTTTCTGTGCAGAAAAACACATGGAAAAAATGGTATCATGATAGTAAATGTTTTAAACCTGTTGTTCCTAGTGTGACCTTTGCAGATGTTGTCAAAAATAAGGTGTTGGTGTCACAGCAACACAAACATAGACCTCTGGTGGCTGTTCAGGGGAGGAGCCAACAACGCAAGCCTCCTGAACTGGTCAAGGAGGTTTCAGGTACACCACAGATGACACATCTAAAAATGGCAGGACAAAACAGGTTGGTTAAGAAAGTCATGAGTGATGATGCCTCTTATGATTCAGTTCCATGTTTTAATAGATTTGCACCACTATCTCAGGTGAAAGATGAAGATTATGATACTTTAGATAATACTTTACTGTATGAATCCTCCCTTGATACCTCCACTTTTGCAGCCCTGGGCACTGGGGGGGGAACACCACAGAGGTCCATCTACTGCAATTGACAAAAATGACAAATTTGACACTTTGTTGGTCAAAAAGAAAATAGATCCCTGTCTCATTAGTCAGGCCATCACATGTAGTGATTATAAAGCTTGTAAAAGCCAAATGGGGGAACCTTTTGGTGTCATTCCCTTGTCCCCCCTGCTAGTGTATACGGGCCCAGAGACTAACAACAAACCAATGCCTGACCCCTTATCACTTCACAGGCACGTCAGGCAGTCAGGCTGTCCAAATTTTCTGGGTAGCCGTATTCCAGTGGATTCTAAATTAAACATAAAAAATTGGAGGTTTCATTTACAAAATTTTTGGGATAAACAGCTGGTTGATCTACTGGAATATGGCTTCCCACTTGATTTCAACAGAAATGCACGTCTTGTCTCTACTGAGGAAAATCACTCCTCAGCTACAAAATTTGCTTCTGATGTTAGAACTTACATATCGGAAGAACTTCAACATGAAGCAATGCTAGGCCCCTTTATTAGTAAACCAATAAATCTTCATGTCTCTCCATTCATGACTAGAGAGAAACCAGACTCCAATGTTAGGCGTACCATTGTTGATCTTAGTTGGCCAGATTCTTGTTCGGTTAATGATGGAGTACTCAGAGATGAATACTTGGGTTCAAAATTTTTGTTGCATTATCCATCAGTTGATGATATAGTCAATAAATTAAATAAACTGGGACCTGGCTCACTTATGTTTAAAATCGACATTAGTCGAGCTTTTCGCCAGTTAAAGGTTGATCCTGGAGACATAGACTTATTAGGTTTAAAACAGGAGGGCTATTTTATTGACCAATCAGTACCTTTTGGTTACAGACATGGTTCAATTTTTTTTGAAAAAGTGACCGATAGCATCCGTTATGTCATGAGAAAGCATGGTTTTAATAACCTCTTTAATTATGTGGATGATTTAATATACTGTGATTTACCATCAAAAATTCACCAGGCCTATGAGTTCCTATTAAAACTTCTGCCAAAATTAGGTCTAGATATCAATAACAAGAAGTTAGTCCCCCCCACAACCTCCATGATATGTTTGGGTATCTTGGTCGATTCTCAAGCTCGTACCATGTCTGTACCCCCTGAAAAGCTTGCAAGCATTGTTACTATGTGTCAACAATGGAAAAATAAAAAATCCTGTACAAAAAGACAGTTACAATCCTTGCTGGGTTCATTGCTTTTTATATCAAAATGTGTTAGACCAGCTAGAATTTTCTTGAATCGTATGCTGGCATTTCTGAGATGCATGGGTGTTCAGAAAATAGCTACCCTCACATCTGAATTTTTCAGAGATCTGAACTGGTTCTGCACATTTTTGAAGCAGTTTAATGGTGTTGTATATTATGACCCTAGACCCATTCAGGCTGAGCTTCACTTGGATGCCTGTCTTACTGGCATGGGTGGCGTTTTTGAAAACCAGTGCTATGCCTTGCCCATCCCCAGGGATTTTCGTCAGTATTCCATTGTCCACTTGGAAATGCTCAATATTGTAGTTGCTCTTAAAGTTTGGGCCACTCAGTGGAGTAATAAAAAATTGCGCATAAAATGTGATAACATGGCAGTAGTAGAAGTATTAACTTCTGGTAAGACAAAAGATAACATTCTAGCCACTTGTGCTAGAAATGTATGGCTATTATCTGCAATATTTAACATATCCATTCATATTGAGCATATTCCAGGCAAACAAAATGTTATTGCTGATCTGTTATCTAGGTACCAATTTGACACTAAATCCTGGGACTTGTTAAACACCTATGTCCCAAATGTACTCTGGATACCCACTCATATAGATTTAACATGTTTAAATTTTTCTATTTAGTTTTAGAGCTATCTCCGGGGACAGCCCAGTTGGCCACCAGTGCGTGCAACCGGTTGCTCCAATCATTTCGGCCTGCAACTCAAAGAACATATAGCAGGATGTTTCAAGATTTCATGGGCTTCTTGGTGGCCTCTGGGCTATCCCTGGGCCAGGTAAACATTTACATTTTGCTTGCATTTCTAGAGTATTTACACTCAACTGCCTTAACTGCTACTAACATTTGTAACCATCTTGCTGGTATCAGGGCCTTTTTCATATTATATGGTCTTCCAACTGACATGTTTCAAGATCAAAGAATACAAATGTTTATGAAGTCCTTAAAAATTAATAGGCCTCTCATGATAAAATCAACCCCTGTCTTTTCAACCGACATGCTTCTACATATAGTTCTGCAGTCTCAAAAATTTGAATTTCCTCATATCTTTGCTGCCCTGTACCTTCTGGCTTTTTACTCATTCCTGCGTCTTTCCAACATTGTCCCTCATTCTTTTATGACTTTCGACATATCTAGACACCTGGCTAGAGGTGACATTATTTTTGGAGAGACGTCTGCTGTGGTAATCCTAAAGTGGTCCAAAACTAATCAGCTTAGAAATAAGGTACAATATGTTACCATACCAGTTATTCCTCACTCACTCCTATGTCCGGTAGTGGCACTTCAAATTATGATGCAAAAAATTCCTGGTTCCAAAAATGACCCATTGTTTGCTGTACCCAGGCATGGCAAGTACTTGCCACTAACAGATAGCATGGTTAGAAAACATTTAAACAGAGTTGTCAAAGCCTTGGGGTGGGAAAATCAAAAGTACACCTTCCATACTTTTAGGAGATCTGGGGCCTCTTGGGCGCATAATCATGGGGTCCCCATTCAGGCCATAAAAGACCAAGGAACTTGGTCGTCTGACTGTGTGTACAGATATATTTCTTCTGATACCCATTTCTCCTCTTCCCCACTCCTTACTGCCTTCAAACAGCACCTACAAGCTTGATGGGTGTTTGGGTGAGCCTTTCTTCTAAAAATTATTAAAACTTTGTTTATTTACCTTTTGGCAAGTTAAGTAAGAAAATTGGGGTGTCACCCCTCACTGCCTTGCAGTGTAGTCAGGTTTCATTTTAACCTGCTTTTCAACAGGCATATTGCTGTGTAGTATTACATTAGTGGGCTTGGCCCTAACCTTGTAAAAAATTATCATAAAAATCTGTACTTTGTATTATATATCAAGTTGTTATGGTTAAAATACCAGTAAATAACGCTATTTTCTTACTGATGGGTTCTCCCACAGATTATATGCTAAACATTCTAAGAGTGCATTATAGCCTGGCCCTCATGGGCCCTTTATTGTTGAAATGTATATGTGCTTGCTTTACAAAATATTTTAGTATTATAGTATTGTATCATAACGTAAAATATTTAATAAATATTAAAAACCCAATTCTGGGTGATTCATTGTGTTTAGGAGATTATCTTAATGTGCTTGACCTTTGACTGAAAACTTTGACCTTTGGTCTGTCTGACCCCTTCCCGGCAATGTTTGCCTTAAGCTTGACCTTCTGCTTCCCTCTGTTGGACTGGGGGGTTTGCTTTAGTGTATATGCTCTGGGAGATCATAATTTGCTGGGTTATGTGGCCAGTACTGCACTCTTGGTTTTGACCTTGGTTGAAGGTCGACTTGTTTTCACACCGAGCTTACATTATATTGGGTTTGAATCGTGCTGGATGGTTCGCCTTCTGGCTGTTATGGGAGATTATAATAATGCTCACATTGACATCGGGTTCCACCTGGTGATTTGACCTTTGACCTTTGATTGACTGTTAGATGAAATAGGGTTTTATCAAACCCAAGCTATGACACTTCCTTGTGGTTCGGGAGATTATAATTAATGCCTCACAGGTTTGACCCGTTGGTCGCCACTGTGACCTTTTGCTTGACCTTGAAAAGTAAATTCACTTTTTAGTATCTCCCTTTGATATAACCTATTAACTTATTAATTTTATTAGTAGTGGGGGTGGGGGAATGTACATGTTTCCCTGCTTACAAGAGTACACACAGAAATTATGATTTTTGAATGTCATGATCGGCACACGTGAGATACTTTAATAACACTTCTCAGTAAACGTACAACGTGTGAATGTAACTGGGGCATTTATTTAAGCAATATGTTTTCAGTAAGTTAGTAATGGTTTGATGATTCCTTTTCATGAAGACTATTTCCTAATACACATAATAAGATGTGGACATCCAGTTAGCAATCACTATCATATCAAAAAGAAAGCTATCATTTTAATTTTTTCACTTTATTCTGGTGTTAGTTCAGAAGCTATAATTGCTCAGCAATAATAGAGGCCAAGTAACATGTCTTTATTATGGCAAGCTCATATGCAAATGACCTTGACATGTGATCTTTTACCAAGTTACCAAGTTCCAAGGCCTTTTAAGAGTTTACATAGACTTATAGAAAGGGAGTCATTGGAAAGAGTAATTGTCTTCATTTTGAATCAGGTTAAAAACCCCTCAGTTTCTACAATTAAAAGAAAAACATGCACAACAACTATTATTTTTTACTTAAATTTTTGCTTTGGGCAAATTATGTTCATACTTTGAAAACTGGCCACAGGTAAAACATTCATATATCAGCAAAGTGATAAATGATGAAGTCCAAATGCTTGAGGTAGTCAGAGTCATTTTACAAACACAGACACTAATTTTCCAATGCCTGGTAACAGAGATACAGAAACTCACTTTTTGAGGGACACATTTACAATATTTTCTAACTGTAAGTACAGCACTTAAGACCTAGATCAGGCCAACTTTATACAAAGGCCAAAACAAGAAGTTTAGTATACAAGAGAAACATTTAGGTAGAACTATGGTTACTCCAAGTAGTATGTCAAACTAGAAGATAAGGTGACTATAACATGGGACCTACATTGCAAACCACCTATACATTCATACAAGGGACCATTTTAAATTTACAAATGGAAATGTTAGTTTTAAGTTACCATAATTTTTAGCATTTTTTAACAGTACAATAATTTAAGTATTAGACCATGGTTTTTGTAATAAGATACAGTAAAAAGTAATATTCTTAATATTTTTCTGAGCAGTATATAATATTATATGGTACAATGATAGAGGAGAAATACCTATTATTTGAGCTATTAACATAGAAAATATATGAAAAATTTGATGTGTTATTGAAGTCGAAAGTAAAACCTTTATTAGGGCCAATAATCTGATATATTCTATCTTGCTTGTCCTCTAAGATACTCTTTTAAATCATTTTAGGATACATTGATTTTCTTGACTTGTGTTATATACATTTTATGAATTAATTCACAGTTAAAATGACCACTTAGATAACTATCTTTGTCATGAATTACAAGAAAGATATTTATAATCTTACTATCTTTATCATAAATTACCAGAAAGATATTTTGCTTTAACAAAGATATACTTTGTTTCTTGCAACTTCGTGATATTTTTGTGGCTTGCAATTTGCTACATTATCTTGGCTCTATTGATAATCCCATAGTTTAACAAAAGTAAACGTCCCTTTCTGCATGTAACAAATTAATTGGGAATACCTGGTTCTTCTTCTTTATAATTTCATTGACCAGATACCAAAGAACTGTCCCTAGGCTTAGACTTAATTTGTGTAATACCCCGATCATCCCAGGGTAAGACAAGCAAGAGGCTGCGTAGTATAGTTTATTTATGCACAACAATTATGATATTAACAACAAATTGACAAAAATAATTATACTGTATGCTCAGCTATATATATGTACAGTCCTGATGTATGTCAATGCAAATATTTATAACAACAAATTGACAAAAATAAATATACTGTATGCTAAGCTATATATATGTACATTCCTGATTTATGGCAATGCAAATATATACCTACACAAGCAGGGATAGGATATAAGGACTAACATTCACTTATTTACAACACTAGGGCCACTTGATACCTAAGGTGATGTTAACATTAATATTTTAAATTTCAACCGCTGAAAGTAGGAAAGAGAGTATTCCATCTCTGCAAGTGGCTATTTTACTCACCACATTCAAGGATTACCACAAATCTGTACTTAAGTTATTACAAAAACTTTTATGAATAGTTGTACTTTTATACTAGTCCCTTTACAGTAGTGATATTTATTTTATGCAAATCGAAAAAGAAATAGAGGTAAACCCATAATAGGATTCATTTTAAATACAAAAAATACATATATCTGTTACTAATTTTTTATTATACTGCCATTGACTTGTTATGTATTGATTTAGGATGGTGTTAAATGTCATGAAAATCAATTTACTTGTTACATCTCACTTTGCTCTGAGGCAAATATTTACTTAACAATCAACTATTATGCAGGTTTCCTAATTCATCTCAAAAATTAAATATCAATGAGCCAATCAAGACACTGTCTTAATGCTGATTACTTGGCACAGTTGTAGGAGGAAGAGCGAGAACAAGAACAACATGTATTATAACTATTGTCATTTGGAGTTCATTATAAACTTTATTTGTTAATACATTAGTTCAACATGATTAGCTTTGTTATCATGTAATAATAATTATTATTATTATGTATTTATATTCAGCGCAATATCTCCATATACTACAGGACTCAAAGCGCTATTTAACCAATCCGACTGTACAGGTACAGCCCCAATTCACAAGTAACTGACATTCCCCTAACTGGAAGATAGAGGCTCAAGGATGACCATTTATCAACGTCCTTGAGGTTCTTTAACCTGCCACTGGGGATAGGACCCAATGACAGAGGACCGCCATTTTAAGTGGTCATCCGAGCCACTATGTATCTGCCTGTACCTGGGATTGAACCCACGTCCTCTGAGTTCCTAGACAAGTGTGTTACCCTCTAGGCCACAGTGGCAGATAATGCGACCTTTCTTCCAGATAACGCCACTATTTGTGAGCTATACATGGCAAAGTAATGTTGAAGTACAGATACATGATTTCTGACAAACAGCATTTTAAACTTCGTTGTACCAAGTACTCTAGTATAAAATAACTCCTACTTCACTGTATAGAATGTTCAGTCCTGTTACTATCAGAAAGGCACTATCCTAGGAAAATAAAAAGAACACAGCAGCAGATAGGGTAGTAACACCCATATGGGTGAGCATACAAGTCACAGTCAAATACTGCTGTCAGGATTCTAAACACTAAAATTTGGCCATAGCATATCGCTGTTCACCTCTGCCCAATCCAATTTCTCTAAATTTTTTACCTCCTGTAAATTACTATACTTATAGATATGCCATCTAGACAGAATATCAGCTTTGACATTATCTACCCCGTAAATATGCTGTACATTGAATTTGATATATTTAGCAAATATATACCATAAAGTACGACAGTACGCCATTAACCAGTTATCTTTTATTCTTTGGGATTGACATGCGTGCACAACTGCCAAATTGTCATACCATACAGTAATTTCACAATTAGCCCAATTTTTGGCCCAGAGCTTAGCTGCCAGCATAATATTTGCTGCCTCCAGTTGAACAATGGAAGCCAAATCTTTAATTCTTTGTGGAATATCACAGGAATAGACCTTTTTATTCCAAATTCCACCTTCTTGCTGTAGGGAGGCATCAACAAACACATTATGACCCGTGACCAAACTTGTTAGTATCTTTATAATACCATTAAAATCTCCCAAGAATAAATTAAACCAGTTAATGTCCTTAAAGAATGCATCACTGAGTTTGAAACTACCTGTACATGGAGCATTACGTAACACTGCAAGAATACAATTCACAAACAGCCGCACTGGTTTAATACACTTAATACACTCAGTTCCCAAGAAGTAAAGAGGCAACATGGGATATATAACATTTATTTTTCTACTTTACTACCCATTTTTTATCAGGCACAATGTAACATTTAAAATAAATTCAAGACAATTAGAATTAAATAATGTATTTGCCCCTAGCTGGCCAAATAAGCCTGCCTTGCAATTGACCTAAGTAAAGGGAAGTTGAACCGTAGTGAACTCCAAGGTTATGCAACTGACCTTCAAATATGGAAGGTCAAAACCCAACATGACGAACGGTGAAAGAAAAGCAAGCAGGCTGGGCAGCAAATGTGAAATTATCTGTCTAGAGTCCATGGGTTTATATAAAATTCTGCCCAACCCACCGGCCAGTCCAGCAACAATGAGGTCATGAAAACAGGTCCTGGAGCAATGACCTCCAAGGTCAAATCCGAGGTCAAGGTCAAACTGACAAACGAAGCAAGGCAAGCTAAAGTGGCCAGAAATGCTAGTCAGTGTGTTTCCAGCTGATAACCCATGAAAGAGGGTGAAGTTAAAATGTTAAAGTATTAGTATTTGCATTTGTATCACAGTAAAGGTACTGTGTATTCACAGTGTACAGGGTGAAAATAAGAAGCACCCAATCTAACTGACAGTACAAATGTCTGCATGCCAGTGTAAGGTTTTAAAATGAGGTCAAAGGTTACTAGAAGTGCAATTCTATGCATTCAAGTGTAAAAAAGGTAAAACCAGATCCAATAAAAGACAATAAAAGAAAACACACTGCCAACTAAAATGTTGGAAAAGGTGATCGTTGTGATCCCCTCACTAATAAAATAAACAACCCTAGTGACTGCACCATGCAGCCTCTGCTTAACAGCGATCCAACTCATGATCACAACAAGACTAGATGATCACATTGTCCAACTAATGTAATGTAATTGTAATATATATGTATGCAGAAATGGCAATAATACATAAAATACGTATAAAACATTTAGCATTGGCAGGCAATTGAGTTCTGGTACATCTTTTCCTCAGGACATCACATGAAAATTCAACACAGGTTCCACATCAAAACACAACCAAGTGTGAAGCAATACACCAATATTATGTCCATAGGAAAGCACTACTAGCAAAGTCAAAGACTAGCTAGTCAAGACTTGAATGAATATGCCAATGATGCACCAGTCCCCACCATCATCAGTTATAGTGATCTGAAAAATATCTACAGGCAGTAATGTTGTCACAACAAATGATACACACATAATATTGTTACTAAATACAAAAACATGGGATGGGTTAAAGGGAGGGAAAATTTTTCTTGGTGTGTGCCCATGTGCCTCCAACTTCAAAATGGAAGAATGGCAGGGGTTTACAGACGAGGACCTAAGGCTGTCCAATCAGAAGCAGCCACATAAGTATTGATACAAAGTAAAATAATTTAAAGTAGTAATCAAACAACATGATTTAAAGTAGTAACCAATTTCTTCAGAACTGACCTTGCCCACACCCTCATGTGGTCCCGAACAGTTCCCAGTAGAAGTAAAGAGGCAACATGGGATATATAACATTTATTTTTCTACTTTACTACCCAATTTTTATCAGGCACAATATAACATTTAAAATAAATTCAAGACAATTAGAATTAAATAATGTATTTGCCCCTAGCTGGCCAAATAAGCCTGCCTTGCAATTGACCTAAGTAAAGGGACGTTGAACCGTAGTGAACTCCAAGGTCATGCAGCTGACCTTCAAATATGGAAGGTTAATACACTTAATACACTTAGGCATATATGGCAAATTTCCAAGTAATTTCTGGAATTGCTTTTTGCTAGCAAACTTTTTACCACGCCAATATCTGCATATTTGCTTAATTTCTTTTAGCTTTTTGTCGGGTATTGATATTTTCTCTTCCTTCGCATCAATTTGAATACCAAGGCACGCTATAATAGATTTTGGAGCTTTGATTTTACTTGCATTTACTGATAGGTCTACTTGCTGAAGATTATTCAATAAAGTCTGAAATTGAGAGTCAGTATTAAACTCATTTGCGACCCCAATGTAATCCTCTAAGTAGTTCATAAACCAAGCTCCCTGCTGATGTAATTTGTACACATTTGACAAGCTGCTACCCCAATTTTTAGTCCAAAAGCTATGCTATCGTCCACGTATGTGACGTCATTCCAATTTAGACATAGTAAAGAGTAAGCTGAAGGGTCAACTAGATTTCTGAAGGCACGTTCCAGATCAATGACCATATCTATAGTAGGGTATTGCAGTATAAATTTCATTTCATCAAACTGATTATCTGGTATATAACTATTTATACTCTTATATAAAGGCCAGGATAGGTGAACAATTACACGGACGTCTCCATCTGTCTTGTCCCTGGCAATTAATGGCGAATAATGCAATTTTTCGAAGGGAATATCTTTGACAGGGCCTAACATATACCCTTTATTGACCTCAGTTGTAAAATATCTATTTACCCCTTGTTCTCTTTGCAAAGCATATTTATGATTAACTACACCTGTATTGGATTGAAATATTTTGAAATCGAAATTTATAGGAAAGCCAAACTGCAAGTAATCTCCTACTATAGGCAGATCATAATCTTTTAAAATATACATCTCCACATAGGAATATGTAAAGTAGATGACACAGGAATCCTAGCACCTTTGTAATTCTGAAGTTCATATTTTACCACATTTATGTGCATTTGCTCGAGCCACTGCTGGTCATTTTTTAATTCTAATTCTGGTGCAATTGGAAGTAGCTCGCATCTTAGAACGCGGTCAGGTATAAACCCATATTCCCTATGCGGCCATTCATCTTGACATTTACCCAGACTTTGCATACTACTTTTGCTTTGTAATTTACTTTGACCCCTATTTGTATAACATTGTTGATGTGTATGTGTGTTCATGTCATTGTATAAGCCACTATCATGACTGGACTCTTGACTAAAAGAAAAACAAAAACAGTTAATGCTACCTGGAACATAGTTAAAACTAGAACTTATTGTAAAACCATGACTAGAAAAGTTGTGAGGCTGAATACCAAGGTCACAATTCTTGTGGAGCAATTGATTAATATCTTGAATGTGAGAATACCTCCCAATGCCACACGAATTAATTCATCCCATCTATCATGAGCCTACAACATGCACTTCATAATGAACTACGGGATAAACTCTCTTGTACACCTGGCTGGATATCTATCATATTACTTTGCCCTTTTGTATCAATATCGATATTCATATATACCTCTCCTGTACTAATTGATAGTTCATCCATATAATGTTTTACCAAGCTTTGTTGTTTGTCTTTAATTTATGATATACAACGGCCTTTCCTGCTGAAGAACCCACTATCAGATGTCATATTAGTAACCAATGCTGCATGATCTGAGTCACTGAATTTTCTGCTGTTTCTATTACTTACCTGCGCAAAGTGTACAGTAGTACAATGGACATTATAACTAGTACACCCAAGTGTGAGCCCTTCGGTATTATAGTTTTCGCTATTATATTTTTTAATAATTTTCTCAAAACTATCAATTAAGCTAAATTCTTGCTCTGTATTGATAGTGTGCGGCCACACATAGCCCACTGTTATGACACATTGCTACCTCACAGTTGTTATACGCACTTCTATAAGCAGCATTGTCTAAACTATTGTTATTTTGACCTTTTGTATACTCCAAGGTGCTTTCATATAATTTACCAGATTATAAGTCTAACAATGTTGTAACTTCTCGCATATCATAACAATTAGTGTGACTACCAACAGATGTAATTGACAAACCATTAGTAGGATAAGGAAAGCCGACATTAGCTGTAACACAAGGAACAATAGTTTTGGTACAATATTCCATTTGCTACGTGTTCATTGTCATATTTACACTGTCTCTTATTGAAATGAATACAACACTGAGTTTGGACCACATGGCTGGAGGCAGTTTTTTTACCATGAAAAATTCTTTGTGTATTCCTCATTTCTCTACCAAATCTGGTTCTGACCATGACCATTTTCCTCTTTCCATTTCCTGCAATACTGCAGTATGCGCTCTATGAGCTGTGTTGGCTGAAAGTGAAAGTTCTATGACATCTTGCATTAATAATGCAAAATAAATCAACACATTATCCCTATTTTTACCATCTGTTGGTTCTAAAATACAAAGCAACATGCCTTGCACCCACTGCTCCAAACTCATTTCATCGTAGGTTGTTTGTTTATTTCCTACATTCAGTGCACAAAAATCTTGAGGCTAACTAATTGCGTTCTTCTCTTATGCAATACCAGCTCTGAAATGACCTGACTTAATAGAGGTATTTGACTTACCCGTTAAGTCTGTCCTGGAGGCATTATGATGGTCTTGCAGGCTTTTGTCGACCTCAGCTTGTATCTTCGAGTCCCCTTTCAACTCATGGAATGATGGCAGCTTCTCAGGGTCAAGGTCTTTCACTGCTGATACGTTTTACAGACTAACTCTTTCTTCTTGTTTCTGAAGTTGTAATCTTGCTCTTGTATCTTGGAATCAAGTCCCTTCACGACCTCGAGTAACAAATCTAGCTTCTTGTCAACTGTCATATCTTTAACTTGACTTTGCTCAGAAATATTTATACTTGCCATTATCTGCACTTTTATTTGCATTCTTTTTTGCCCCATTTTTCTTAGATTTCTCTTTAGATGCCATAGTCACAAAATGGCTGGTAATTGACCCTGCCATGTGTAAACTTGTACGTTAAGTGTATGTATATATATGTGGCAGTTCAATTTTCAGCAATTGTGCGACTCCCCTGGCATTCAAACCCCACAACTGATTTGACATTATAAAGCCATCTACCAGAGTTGTCTGGTTTGAACCCAGATTTTGGCAGGAAACTGTCTTGTTATAGACCAACTCAAAGGTCACCGCACTCTTTACTATGACTATGTTATATTATATCACTATCAGGAATACAAAAGTGAAGACCTATGGACATGGTGATCTCGCAGACCAGATCAGAAAAGCTAAAGATGGCAAAGAGGCACTGAAACTTGCAAGAGAGGTCCATGAAGATGAAGCTTGGAATCTTTTTCAGGTAAATGTGATGACCTCACTGATAAATGAGAAAGTGAAGTCATGCCAGAAATTTAGAAATGCCCTGATTGAATTAAAAGGCTATACTCTAGCAGAAGCCACTTCCCATCCTTTCTGGGCCAGTGAATTAGGCCCTGAAATGACGCTATGCCCACCTCCTGAAAGATATCCTGGTCTGAATATGCTTGGAAAAATTTAATGCATGAAAGGGAAATCCATTTGTCATTAGTTGCTTTTCAGCAAAGTGAGGAAGAGCCAAAGACAGAAGAAGAACCTGTAGAAATAACCATAACTAAACATGAGAATGACAAAAATCTTTGTGAAAGTGAAAACCCCCTTCTGAAATAAGAAGGAAATCATGTCCTATTTCACGCATCCATTCAGGACAGAGAAGATCAGCGAGTGTCGGAGCTACAAAACCTTCTGAAAACTTCATCAGCAAAGAAGACATTAAACACTTTTTCTCGCAACCAATCAAAAGACTGTCAACAATTTCCCCCGTCAAACAGCAATCAAAAGAAAACCAAAAAAGGTAGAATAACAAAATGTGATGAAGGGCATGTACTGAAACATTGAAACTGATTTCAAATGTCTACATCCACACATAGGATGAAATTTATAACATTAAACGCTAGAGGACTCAGATATAAACAGAAAAGAAGAAGCCTATTTGAATGGATTAGAAATAAAAAAGTTGAAATAATTGCTTTACAAGAGACATACTGTGCTGAAGATTTTATAGATGCATTTAATAGTGATTGGGATGGTCGAGTATGGCATTCACCTGCCACATCTTCTCATTTAAGTGAGACATTCATACTTATACCAAAGGAGTTTAATATTGAAATAATTAACGCATATAATGATAAAGCAGTTCGAATAATAATATTAAATGTTAAGTATTTGGAAGAAAAATTAACAATAGCAAACATTTATGCACCAAGCGATAAAAGTCAGAGAATCCAGTTCCTAAAGGAATTACCATCTTGTATTGTTAAAAGCTGTCTAAGTCTTGATAACGTGTTTCTCCTTGGGGATTTTAATTCTGTCACAGATAAATCAGATAGATTGACAGGTAACATAGGTAACAGTACAAAAGAATTAACAAAATTCACTAAAACATTAAAAGTTAAAGGTACCTGGGCAATAAAACATAAAAACATTACATGATACACATGGCAACACCCAGGTAACTTAGATATACGAAGTAGAATAGATTATATATTTATATCTGATGCATTAATGCCACAAATACATTCTTGTAATATTATTTCAGCTCCAGTTTCTGACCATAGAGCGGTTGTGTTAGAAATGGGTACAGAAACAAACCAAAGAGGTCCAGGTTATTGGAAATTGAATGTATCTTATTTAGAAGACTCTGAATACATAACAAAAAATACTGAAATTATAAAAAGCACCTTATTGGAACATGATACAGTTGAAGATAAGAGAATAATATGGGATTTAATGAAAGTACTCATTAAAAATATTCTATAAAACATAGCCAAATTAAAGCATCAGAAAGGAAACAAAAAACTTTAGAAATAGAAAAACAAATTGAAATATTGGACAAATCTCTGCTTAAAAATAATTCCAGTACCTTTGTTATAAAGAAAGAAGAGCTAAAAAGAAATTATCAAATATATTGTTGGAAAAAGCAGTTGGGGCACAAATTCGATCAAGGGCTAAATATATAAAAGAAGGAGAAAAAAGAAGACAAACAAATAATACAATTACGAAATTAATAAATAGTGAAATTGTATGTAGTACAAACAAAAAAATACTGAAATATTCAACATCATTTTATAAAGAGCTATATAAAACAAATATTCCTAATCAAAAAGACATAGTTAAGTACCTGGGTACAATTAAATATGACAATATTCTCACACAACAGGAAAAAGACATGTGTGACAAAGACATCACAAAAGAGGAACTAAAATATATCATATTTTAAAAAATGAAAAAAAATAAGTATCCCAGTCTTAATGGTATTCCTGCAGAGTTCTACCAAACCTTTTGGGATGAGCTTAATGATTTCCTACTCCTAGTGTTTAAGAATGTATTTGAGAAAGGAGGCTTAACAAATACACAAGAGAATTTCGATTATGAGTCTCTTACACAAAAAGGGGGATACTACATATTTAAACAACTATAGACCACTGAGTCTCACAGGAGTAGACTATAAAATTTTTACTTACATTCTTAAACAAATAACAAATACTGACCAAAAAGGCTTTATCAAAGGTTTATTGCATACAATATAAGGTTAGTGCAAGACACAATAGAGTATGCCAAAATGCAAAATACCAGTGGGGTTATTTTATTCTTAGATTTTAAGAAAGCTTTTGATAGCCTAGAATGGGAATTTATGTATAAAGCATTGGCAAAATACATTTTTGGAGAGAAATTCATGCGCTGGATAAAAATTTTTTATACCAAACCAGGGGCTTGCATTAAAAATAATGGCTGGATATCTGAAATCTTTGATCTAGAAAGAGGAGTAGGACAAGGTTGCCCTTTATCAGCTTTGCTATTTATTCTATCTGTGCAAGCTCTTGCGTGTAGGATAAGACAAAATAATGAAATTAAAGGCCTTAAATATGGACAAAGTTAAAAGTCAAAGTTTGGGTTTTACGTCCCGTTCAACAGCCAGGGTCATATTGGGACAGGTCCTCAGAATTGCCACTTGTGGGACTCGAACCCACAGAGGTGACAGCCTAGGATTAGATGCCAAACTTGCTAACCACTAGGCCACTGAGGACCTCACCTTAAATATGGAACACTAGCAGTTCAAGCTATCAAAATATGTCAGTATGCTGACGATGCTATCCTTTTTTTAAAAAACAAGGCCCAAATACCAATTGTTTTAAAAGAACTGGACAATTTTGAAAACTAGCAGGCTTAGTACTAAACAAAAAGAAAACAAATACCATGTTTCTTGGATTTAGATTTATATTTATTTGTTGTTTTATGTGGCGTTCAACAGACAGAGTCATATTGCAACAGGTAGTTTACAGGTGGAGGAAACCGGTGGATACTGCACTGTAAACCACCGGGCATCAGCAAGTAACTACCAACTTTCCAACATGAAGTGCCCAGCCCGAGATTTGAACCGTCAGCCTCAGAGGTTGGAGGCAAGAACTCTAACCACTACACCACCAAGCCCCCTGCCATGTTTCTTGGAAGAAATAATATAACAAACTGTGACCTTGGAGAAATAAATATAACAAATCAATGCATAAATTGCCTAGGTATTTAGGTCGGTAATGATGCAGAAATTTGTGAACAACACAATTGGACTAATGCTTTGCTAAAGTTTTGAAACACTCTTTTACAATGGAGTAAACGAAAAATGACATACTTTGGGAAAATTGTCATTCTTAATTTGTCATTTCTTGGCAATTCCTAAGCTTACTTTCTTAGCCACAAATACGATGGTTCCTCAATGGGTCAAAAAAGAGATAAATAACAACTAATTCAATTTTATATGGGATTCCAAAGAAAAAAATAAACGGACAACTGTGATCACAGAAATTAAACGTAGTGGTTTAAGTGCACCCGACATTGAGTTAATATTCAGGACTCTAATATCAAAGTGGATAGAAAGAATATGTGCAGCGGAAGATAATGCACATTGGCCTTTTTACATAAAACCAATATTTACAAAATGGGGAATAGACAAAACAATTAAATGTCTTAATTCTAATTTGAAAGAAATGCCTTTTCTAAATAATATACTAATTTTTTATAAAGAAGTCCTAAATGTGCACCGTAAATTAAATGTAAATTCTTCATTAGATTCCAGACAAACCATTTTGAACCAAAGTATTTGGGGCAATAAAAATTTCAAAAATAGCCAAAATAAATGCCTTTACTTTGCTCACATGATAAAGTCTGGAATAATATATGTATCAGATCTAAAAATAGTCACTGGGAAAATTAGTGAAACTTATTGGTATCAAAAATTGAAACAAAAAAATAATTACCTTTGTGAGACAGCACAACTTAAGCAGGCAGATATTGCAATATTATTGCTGAAAACAGCCTGAAAATAAAATACAAACCATGCCCAACATAGCTTGGTCAAGTAAAACAGCATATCAAACATTAGCAAATATGAAATCTACTGAGCCTATTTGTAAAGATTACTGGAAAAGAAAAAATCAAAATAAAGAAATTGACTTTATCAGCTTGTTTTACAAAAATGTAAGCAGATAAAAGATGGAAAATTATGTGAATTTAACTATAAAGTAATACATAATATACTTATCTGCAGGGATAAACTTAAAAAAATGGGTTTAAGTGAAACAGACCTATGTTCAAATTGTGGTGAGGTAGAAAATTCAGAACACCTACTTATTCATTGTAAGGTCATTAAGGAAATCTGGGAAAAAATTGCAAAAAATCCCCAGCATAAATAGCTATGAACTTATTTTGGCTAATCATATTCTACCTAGAAAATGGGTAATATCACTTCTTCAAAACATTTTCTTCAAAAGATGGGTGTTGACTCAAAATAATATAAGCTTTATTGCTATGAAGGACTTTGTATGTCAAGAAATAACTTTTAAGCTTCAATTGTACAGACTCAACAAATATTTGGAATTGTGCACATTGCTAGAAAAGATTGTAGCAGTGCTAAAATTTAACATTCATTTTATATGTGTCTGAAGTGCAATTCTGTCAATTTATATGTAACTTATATGAAATGAAAAGTGAAGTAGAATTACCTATGATGAAATTTGTAGATATATAAATGGTTGGATACAGAGGGTTTTGGCTATAACTATTTTGGTTAGAAAAAAGGGAGAATTTTTTTAAAAGTATATATAAATTTCCCTAAAAAGAGAGGCATCTTTGCCTATGTTCTTTACTATATGCTGTGAATAAGCACACACACACATATCATTTTTGTAACCTTTCTGGCATTAGTTATTATGTTATGTATATTGATGTATTATGTTATTAATATGGTGGTAACTAATGTGAGGTTTAAAACCTATTCTAATATGTATATTCATATTTAATAGTGTTGAAGTTTTTGATTACAGCATATGGTGAACCTTATGAGCATTATTTCAACAAGTTTTATCGAGAAGAATAAACACGATTTTGGAAAGTATCCTCAGTATCATTGTATCCCATTTCTGAGGAAAAAAAATATAATAAATTTCACTATCAGGATGCTTTTGTTCATCCAATAGTACTATATAGCTGTTCTCCCAAAAGCTAAAGCTAACTTTGCATTTGGAAATTCATGATGACCAAGGTCTCCGAATCAATGCTGACAAATTAGGAGATTAACGTATCTGGAAATTGGCATTCACATAGATAGAAACACACTGGGGGATGTGACAAACAAGCAGAAATCCTTTTTTCTGAGTTTAGTATTTTGATTTTTATTCTGATTTGCAGACACAAAAAGAAAGAATCTGAACCAAGGACCAGCACCTTCACCACAGCCCCAGCACCACCCATGGAGAAGCAGAAAGCAACAAAACCTCTGGGTCATGCCCTGGATCCTTCAAAGAGAAGAAGAGGATGCTATAGAACCTTCCAGGCTATCCCATTATAATGTTTATTAACTTCAACACCACCTTTTGTCGAATGTCCCACATTAAAAGTCAAATTTTGTAAAAACTTTCAGATTTAGTGCATATTTTAAAATGGATTTAAGTAAGAAAGTTACAGAACCCAGGAAGGGACATAGGACTGTTTTCCTATCATTTTTTATCTTTTTACCACAAGACAGTAAGTCATTACCACAAGTTAATAAGTGGTTAGTACAAGATAGTATTTCGTTCCCACAAGTTAGCAAGTTGTTCCCACAAGATAGCAAGTCGTTTCCACAAGTTAGCAAGTTGTTCCCACAAGTTAGCAAGTCATTAGCACAAGATACTAACTCATTCCCACAAGTTAGCAAGTCGTTACCACAAGATAGCAATTCATTACCACAAGATATGAGTTTATTTCCACAAGGTTTACTAAGTCATGCCATGATGCCAATGTACAGGCAATTCTTTGTCTATGATACCTAGCTTATGTAGAGGTCACCCATCTACTAAGCATACAATTTAAGTACATATACGCCTGTAGGCTTTCAGTGACCTTACTACTTTATATGTCCAACTTTTATACCATTATGGTTATGGTTATGGTTTTGGCAATTTTAATTTTCTTCTTAGTTACCTACCTACTAACCTTCAGACTGTCTTTTAGAGGTGCCTGTTTTATGGCAGTGGACAGCTTTCTAATATTTTCCATATGAGGGACCAAACCACAGCCAGACATGCCCTCTTCCAGGTCATCCTCGCCATGAAGGATGCTACATCCTTATCCTGGACTGCTGTGAGGATTGCCTTGGCCGCCTCGATGCATAACCTGGAAGAGGGCAACTTGGGATGGCAGGATGCTACTCAATGGTCTTTAACCCGGCAGAGTGCATCTTAGATCTCCATGTCAAGTGTTCAGGCAAGCCACCCAGTTCATGTTAAGAAAATATGCCGATTGTATAACGAAGGAGTATTTTCACATGACTCCAGCCATGAAAATTACCATTACAGGGCTCAACCCTGTGTGCCACTTTATATTTTGCTCATTTCACTCTCATTATAACTCCGAGATTGGAATTGGTTCTTTTTATATTCTAATATAACATAGTGTAGAAATAATACATCACTTACATTGTTTAAATCATTCTTTTAATTGATTAGACAGCCAGTTCTTATCTGAATGGGCGATAATGTAATCATAAACATCATGCTGAGTTTACTGCCGAATATTTCCCCGAATAGCCAACCAGATTCATCTGTCACAGCTGGGTCATGAGAGATTTTGTTTTCCATTGTGGAACAGTGTGGAAGGGGTTTAAAGCTCATCAGAAAAACAAAATGGCAAAAAACGTTTTAGGCGTCAAATTCAATGGACTTAAATGAGCATTTATTATTTGAACCTTTCATTTTTTTTTCAATTTCATTATTTGTTGATATTGGATAAGTCTACAGTTATTAAAGATGGTACGGTTACAAAAACATTATTCCCATTGATTCCTGTTTACTTAAAGTCCAATAAAGAGATATTTACCATGTTGCCCAGGCCAACCAAAAGCTCATTAAAACAAGAAGTCTTTGATTATTAAATACAAGAGGATGTCTCACTGTAACCTTCAGTTGGTCCAATAGCCTCTATTTCAAAGCTTAGCTTAGCATAAAATGTATGAATCCATCTCTGAGTATAGCTTAAATTCTGAAAATATGCTGTGTGTGTATGTAAGAAGATCATTTAGTTTAAATAGACCAAGTTATGGTGCATATCTTCCAGTTTTAGTGTATGAAACACTTGTTGAAGCAGATTTTCATAAATTTAGCAATATTATATATTATCTATAGAAATCAGATAATAATTTGACAAAATTATTTTTAAAACTTTTACTTAATGTTAGTAGATCAAAGCAGAAATTTTAACTTTATGAAGAAGAAATACAAGTCCTCTTTTATCTGTTTCAACATTTTTAAAACAAGTAAATGGCACTGTAAGAAAGGAGCTGGATGAAGACAATTGGTTTGACATTGCAAATTACAAATGTGTCATTGAAAAGAGACACATAACAGTTTTTAATCCCAATCGGGACATGTTTTAGTAAAAGCAGTCTCAATCACTTTTGGACTGTTTTTCTGTGAAATTGTTTAATGATTTATTGCAGTTTGACTCTGTGATTTAGGAGTGTCATATGTGTACCTATGGATGTTATTAACATTTTTATGTAAACTATTATACCTTTCTTCTGTTTTTCTTCTACACTTACATATGGTAAAAGGAAATGTGTTTAGAGGCCATGAAATTGCGTCAAATTGATGTTATCCAGAATGTGATCCTGATCTTTCCCAAAATGACATATTTCTTGGGCCAAGCCCTGTGCACATTAAAAACTGATTACTCCCTGATTTCATTATGGAGTAATATCAACCAAAAAAGTAGTCTTATTGGATCAGTTAAAACTTTACAATTTTATCCTGCTTTATCTAACATCTTGTGTAAATAATATGTATGATAAAATTTCACATCTGACAATTGACCTTGTGGTTCAATCCTCACTTCACTTTTTTGTGAATTTCTAACTTTGACTTAAGCATTCTGGAAACTATTGGCTGGTAGTTATAATTTAATGACATAATTTATCATTTAATGGCTAACTCATACTGGGAACCTTACTTGACCTGTACACTTGACCTTCTTAGCGAAGGGGTCATGATTCAGTTCTGCAAGGCAAACTCACAGATATGGTCTATTGGGTCAAAGGCCGTTGGTTAATCTAGCAACTGCTCCCTTTGACCCTACCCACATAAAATCATAAGATCTGTTCATTTGTATTGGAATAATTGCCACCACCGACAAAAAAAAACAGACAAACAAAGGAATGCACTCAAAACACAGCCTCATTGATTGAGGTAATAAAAAGCTGCACAATGGTTTTGTGTTGCATTATTGAATTGAAACAATACCCCGTATAAAGGTCCAAGTTAACACAGTTTAATTGATGTTATGCTTCATATACGACTGTTAGGTAGATAAATTGATTCATTCTTTGTGGCTACATCTATGTCATGATTGCACTTTGAGAACAAATAATTGCAGTTTAAAAATAAGGTGAATAAAAATAATGTTATACTGAAATTGTTTTTGTTGTGTAACTCTAAACATTATGATAAATTGATAAATAACGAAGAAAAATATCTTCAATCTATGTAATAGGCTTCCATTCTGATTCCATTCTAAGTATTGTCCAGATAATAAACTGCAAAAATAACAACACAAACTGATAGAACTTGCAATAGGCATTTTAAAATGCTATGTAATTATTGATGAAACTGGGACTTCTTCTTTTTCAAAATTGCAATTTGCTAGGAGGTACTCTCCAGTGGAACTAACCTCTTTAGGTCAAAGTATGAATACTACAGTAAAATGGATGCTTATTGTCATGTGCACACATGCACCTAATGGTGAGTCAACTGGTTTTATTGTTTCCATGAGATAACCTATTAGAGTCTTTGTTAATGTGTTAAATACATCTATCAAAAGTATGATACTCCTGCTATCATAAATATCTAACTATTTGCATGTACACTGAAGTAAGAGACCATAGTGTAAAGTTTTGACATTTGCTCAATCAGCCTCCACCTTTATTGGCATGGGCTTGGTATCTAGCTTATTGCTATAGGTACAATTCACCCTCTCCTTATGAACGGTGTGAAAAATGGTAGCTCACTATTAACAAGGAAAAAAGTCAAATAGTTCATTTTAGAAAAAAAGAGAAAATCTAGAACAACTTTTCCCTTATATGGCATTGTATGGTGGAATGTTATTAGATTTAACAAATAAAGACATTGATAGACTCTATGTTACTTGGAGAAAATGTATACGTAAACTGATTGGGATCCACTATAGAACTCATTCACAGTACCTACCAGTAATATGTAACGATATACCTATTGAGAATCAGATTCATAAACGGTACATAAAATTGGTTAGGGGAATAGTCAGAAGTGAGAATGAAGTAGTCAGCCTTTGTGGTAAATTAAGTATGAAAGGAAGTCAGTCTGCAGTATCTAAAAGTATAATTTTCCTCATGTCAAAATATGGTATTTCTGAGAATGAAATATGTGGCGAAGACTTTATTTATAAGAGATTAACCAATCTTCCTGAATTATGTGATAATGACATCATAAACATAGAAAATATAAGGTCACTATTAGCTTTGAGGGATGACATAGAAAATTTAGAAAAAACAACCATGTTCACAAAACAAGATATCGATATTATGTTAGAATACTTCTGTATCACGTAGCAGTTGTCTGCTTATTTGCTGTGTTGAAATGTATATAATTATCTAAATAGTTCCTTGTTTGTTTGTTTGTTTGTTTGTATGTTTGTAAACTGTGTATATCAATATATACGAGCAATAAATAAATATATAAATATATATATATTAGGGTCAATGAATATTAAAACAGTTGAAAGGTACAAATATTTAGGTGCAACCTTGAATAAAAGTTTAGACTTTCGTGAATCTGCACAAGAGCTAGCGGAGGCAGGAGGTCGGGCACTAGGGGGTCTCATTTCAAAATTTAAAATACACAAAACTATTGGATACATTTACATAACTGTTGGATCATAGTGTTAAGCCAATAACAGATTACTGTTATAGCATCTGGGGTTTTGCAAATCATACATTTCATGAAAAAGTGCCACTCAGAGCCACAAGATACTTTATGGGTGTAAACCCAAAACTCTCATTCATATGCTGACAGGAGACATGGGGTGACTAACTACAAAAGTAAGAATATTCTTAGAGATTATTAAATATTAGAACCGGCTTATTAAAATGGACCTTAGCAGAATAACATATAATGTATTTGAAAATGACTTACAACATATTTGGTCTCCAGATTTGGAAACTATTTTGAATCAGATTGGTATGACAAAAAATCTCTTCACAGGCACTGAAATTGACTTGGATTCAGCAAAAGATAAATTCTCTGTTGTAAGTGACCTTGATTGGCAAGAGTCCATAGCATATAAACCTAAATTATGAATATATACTAAATATAAAGATCACATTGGCATAGAAGAATATTTAGTAATAAATCTTACAAGCCTACAGGGATCTCTTTTGGCCAAATTATGATCTAGTACACTATAATTGGCAGTAGAAAAATGGAGATGTAATAAAGAAGAATTGTCAGAATTGTCTGTGTTTTTGCAATGAAATGGAAATTGAAGATGAAATCTATTTTGTTGTGCAGTGTCCAAAATATCAGACTTATAGGGATAACTGTTTCACATACATTTGTAAAAATGTTTCAAAAAATTTTGTGAATAATGATGTCAATTTGGAAATTTATAAAGTCTATTTTATATACCAGTGATTAAAGTAATTGATATTATATACATTAATTATCGCATTGGGAGGCAATTGTGATATGATAGTTAATGCCATGAGAACTCCCCAGCGCCAAGGAAGAAAGGGTGTGTTGAAGATTGAGGTTCAAACAGTTGATGAGAAGATAAATTAATTGCGCAAAAAGTCTTCTTTACAAAACTCTTCTCAATATAAAAACATTTTTGTGAGGTCATCAAAAAGTCATTCTGAAAGACTACAGGAGATCAACTTCAGAACAGTTCTAAGCCAACTTCCGGATGAGTCACAGTAGAGAATAGCAGGCAATGTACGAATAGTGAAAAAAGATGAACAGCAAGAATTGAGCCCTCAAAGGATTGCCAGTGTTCATGTCCCTGGTCCATCAAATGTTCCCTTTATTGGTGACCAATATGTGAGGGTAAAGTCTCAAGTCTACAATCAGAATAATCAACCAAGGAAGCAAGAGGTACACCAGTACAAATACAGAGAATTTCCTCACCTCACTTATCACAACCTAGAGAAATGAAGCAAACTCATGAGATGCAAACGGGTCACACCCGAACGGGTCAGAGTGGAATGTCTGGTTATCCCGGGCCAAGTAGTATTAACCCCTTACACCAACAACAACCAGTGTTCAGCACTCCAGTTGCGAGTAGGGGGGGGTTCGGTGGTGTAGTGGTTAGAGTTCTCCCCTCAAACCTCTGAGGTCGCTGGTTCGAATCTCGGGGTGGGCGCTTCATGTTGGAAAGTTGGTAGTTACTTGCCAATGCCCAGTGGTTTACAGTGCAGTATGCAGTGGTTTCCTCCACCTGTAAAACTACCCGTCGCAATATTACCCTGGCTGTTGAATGCGACATAAAACAACAAATAAATCTAAATCCAGTTGCGAGTAATCAAGTTTTTGTTCAAAGCCAAGACAACCAGTTTGTTCAAGCTAGCTATATTCCAGGATCAACTGTGAACCGAACATTTATGAATAGCCAGTTCGCGGGGTACGATGGCTCTTACATCGGGCATAACTTTGTTGGTACAAAGTGAACCAATACCCAGCCAATACTGCGTTTTTGTAGTTGGAATGTCAATGAATGGACTGCAAACAATGAGGATCTTCGGAAAGCTATTCTGTCACATTTAATAGACTCAGTATACCAATAAATGCAATTAAGGGTTCAGGAGGGGTGGGAGTCTTTGTAAGTTGCAACTTGTTTTCCAGTTACACTGCTCAAGTTGTAGATAAGTCTGTTGAGGGTATTTTAACACTTTTATTTGTTGACAAAGTAAGTGAGTTTAGTTTTCTTTTGATAAATTGCTATTTATCACCTGATGGTTCTCCATACGCAAACACCTCAGCTTTCTTTAATCAGTTGCTTTCCCTCTTATACTTACACTCAAACTGTGACAGTGTTATTATATGTGGTGATATAAATGCGAGGATTGGTTCCCATGTGGACTATATTGAGGGTATAGATAATGTTAAAACCCATAATGTTATTGATTGCATGAAGAATAACTATTCTAAAAACTTGATTGAGTTTTTAAAAGACTCTAAAACATGTATTGTTAATGGCAGAATAACCCCAGACCAGAATAATTTTACATGTGTTAATACAAATGGTAAATCTGTTGTAGATTATTTTATCTGTCAACATGAAAACCTTAAATTAATACCTAAATGTGAAGTCTTGTTGATACCTGATTTATTACACAATTTTAACTTGTTCAATATGTTATCGCCATTCTGTAAAGCTCCTGATCATTCCTTGCTAAGCATTGAATTCACACCATTTAACATGGACCAGCATCTGAACATCAACGCCAAAATGTCTGGGTATGAAATCAAAAGTTCCAACTATCAATCCCCAAAAAATGTATGATTTTAAAAGTCCAAATCAATCAATCAATCAATCAGGTGTCCAAGTGCTTAATCTCCGTATCTACAGATTCTAAGGCACACCTTCCAGTTTATAAGGCATAAATCATCAAGACATCAGACATGTTCCAAGTCGTACTCAGGGAGGCGATCTGGTGTTCGGTAGTTAGAAGCTATGGTGGAAATGATTTCTGAAATAGGTAGGTTTTTAGTTGACTTTTGAAACACGAGAGATTTGGAGCACTGCAGATATCATGTGGAAGATCATTCCATAACTTCCAAATCCAAATTTCATGAATAATGAAGCATAGAGAAATGCAATGCTTAGCATTATTGAAAGCTTACAAAGTAGAATTGCTAGTCAAGATGAACTAGACATACTGTGTAACAATATATGTGAAACTCTAACTAACGAAATGGATAGGTATTTAGATAGTAAATGTATAAGTAAGAAAACAAAGAGGTATTACAAAAACAGCAAACCATATTGGAAAAATGAATTATCAAATTTATGGAAATCCATGACTCAAGCTGAAAAAGATTTTATCTAATGTAAGGGAGATAAAAGCTTAAATGGTTCTTTAAAATCTGTATTCTTGAAGAATCATAAACTGTTTGACAAACCTTTGAAGCATAAAGAGAGGTGCTTTCACACGAAATTCACTGAATCTCTCAAAACCCTTAATACAGGCTATCCACGGGAATTTTGGAACAAAATTTCTTCAATGGGAGTAAAAAAAGCTAAAATCCCAACTATAGTGAAAAAGGGTGAACAAATAATAAATAATTTGGACGATGTCTTGTCTGAATAAAAAAATACATTTAGCAATATATATAACCCAAATTAGTCCCACAGTGAAAAATTTGACAATGCTTTCTATCAGAATATGCTCTCACAGCTCCAAAGCGAAGAATGTAACCAATCCCCTTCTGACTTTAAGATAACACTAAATTCTGAAATTGAGCTGGCTGAAGTTATACAGCGGATAAACTGAGCCAAAACAAAAAATCACCGGGGTTGGACAAAATTTCCAACGATGTTCTGAAAAATAGTGATGTTGCTTATGCCATATTTATGCTTTTGAAACATTGCTTTAGTAATGGCCAGATGCCAGGTATATGGCTTAGAGCTATAATTTGTCCAATACCAAAGGGGGCTGAAAAAGACCCTTGTTGCCCAAAATCATACTGAGGAATAAGCTTGCTTTCAAGTATATGTAAAATTTATACAGGTATTCTCAATAACAGAATTGGAAAATACCTTGCAGCAATATGGATTTCAAAGAGGTAAGTCATGTGTAGAACATGTGTATAACATAAGTACAATATTAAGAAAAAGAATAAAGAACAAAGAAAACACTTTTGCAGCTTTACTGGATCTAGAAAAGGCATTTGATCGTATTGACAGAAATCTATTGTTCTTTAATCTGTTAAAAAATAATATTCATGGTAAAATGTATCACACAATAAAATTATTATACAGTAAAACTTTTAATATTATTCGAATCAACAACAATTATACAGACTGGTCTGTCAAACTCCGGTGTAAGACAATGTGATACTTTATCACCAACATTGTTCAACATCTTCATAAATAGTCTTGCTATAGAGCTGAATGATTTGAAATTAGGGTTAAACTGTGGTAACACACACATATGTATATTACTTTATGCAGATGACATGGTTCTTTTAGCCGACTCAGAATCAAAACTACAAAGCATGCTTAATCATGTAGCCCAATGGTGTAATAAATGGAGGATCATTGTAAATGATTTAAAAAGTCGTATTGTACATTTTAGGAATACGAGTAGCAAGAAATCAGAAGTAGTTTTCACTCTTGGAGGGAGCATAATTGAAACTGTCCCCTGGTATAAATACCCAGGGGTGATATTGGATGAACATTTGACCTTCAAGAAATGTGCAACGACATTAGCTGAGGCGGGGGTAGAGCTTTGAGCAAAATTATTGGCAAATTTAAGAATTTCAAAGACTTCACTTACAGAACGTACACAAAGTTGTACAATGCACATGTTTGGCCTATCATGGATTACTGTTCTAGTATCTGGGGATTTCAAAATTTTAACTTTGCAGAAAAGGTCCAAAACAGAGCTATACAGTATTTCCTTGTCCTGCATAGAAGTGCCCCTGCACTTGCATTCCAGGGTGATATGGGTTTGGATGATTCCAAAATATAAATACTATATTTCAGCCATCTGTCTTTGGAACAAAATTTGTAAATTGGATGTCGAGCATTTAACAAGAAAGATCTTTGAATGGAGAGTTACCGGGACCTTGATGTGAACAAGCTAGAGAACTTTGAAATGGCTGCAGAGCTGGACATTAATGACTTTGAAATCAAACTTGTGGATATAATGCTCAATGAATGGTCCAACAAACTGCCATCAAAACCAAAGCTAAGAACGTATTCACTTTTCAAAAACGAAATAAAGACTGAAGAGTATATTCTTTCAAACATCCCCAAATATAAGCGATCACTTCTATGCCAACTTCGGATCGGTATACTGCCCCTAGAAATTGAGACAGGAAGATACACTAGGAAAAAAACTTGACAGAATTTGTAAGCTTTGTAAATTAGACATTAAAGATGAAATGCATTTTGTGTGTGTTTGTCCTAAACTTCAAACTATTCGCTATAAATATTATAACAAAATTTGTTCTTGTCAAAATGATAGTATGTTAACTCAGTTTTACAAAATAATAACTTGTAAAAGGGTAAAACTATTACTGAACTTTCTAGCTGACCTATGGAATCTCAGGAACAATATTTTATGTAACTAATTTCTGCCTATCTGTTGTTAAAATAGTATGTAGAGACTAATAGGCCCATTAGGGCTGGGTATTCTTTTGTTCTTCATTATTATGTTGTCAAACTGTATTATACTATGTCTCTATAATAAATGAATAAATAAATAAATACGTTTCTGCTTCTGTTTTCCTGTTCTCATGTACAGACTTGATAATAATTGTTTGACTGAAACTGGGTGTTCGGAAAAGTATATCATGTAAATTGTATTTTGATATTGTATAACACAACGTCGGTATAATAAAAATTTATCTATCTATCAATCTCATGTGACCTTTGCTCCCTTAAAGGACGTCACCTTTGACTGTACTTCATGAGATAAAGGGCAATTATGATTTTAAATACTGGTATTTTGTTCTTGAGTTTAGCATAAAAATTTACTGCTCTCATTACTTTGAATAAATATGTGCAATAAGTGGAGCTTTATGAGACTGTGGGTAGGAATTGACCAAAAGAAGAATTAGTTTAATTTTAGAAAATATCTGGATCATATTATTGATAAAAACAACCCCCCCCCCTCCAAAAAAAATTGAATTTGTAAAGCTCCTATCATCAACCTATTTTCAATTACCTTGGATATCTGACTGGTAGTACTCGAAAATTAATCAGCGGATCTTCATTAGAATTGGATAGGGACTGACAAAGAAAAGAAGCTGATTATATATTGGTAAGGATCCAAATAATATTTCTGGGTATAGAAAGCTCTCATATTTCTGAAAATGCCCTCTGATGGAGGTTTGCACTCTGAAAGTATTTTCTAGCATT
This sequence comes from Sabellastarte sp. h YS-2021, assembly GCA_964017235.1. Taxonomy (NCBI): domain Eukaryota; kingdom Metazoa; phylum Annelida; class Polychaeta; order Sabellida; family Sabellidae; genus Sabellastarte; species Sabellastarte sp. h YS-2021. The sequence continues at coordinate 68,338,538 of OZ024936.1, forward strand.
TGTGGCTGTTTATTAATTTCTCATTTCAGTTATTATTTCAGCCTGTAATGTGCAGTGTAGCATCTATGGAAACTGTGTAAATAACGCTTGTGTATGTGAACGTCGGTTTGCAGGGCCAGCCTGTGACTACGGTAAGTATTTGTTTACAAACGTATGTGTAATGAGAAGTTAGACTCAGCCATAAGGTTATTGAGAAATATGTGAAAAAAATTTATTTAGTAATAATTAATCACTGTGTGGACTTTATGCAGACTTATAGTCCGATTCGCAACCTTAGAACGACAAAGGTGAAGCATATTGTCCAACCAGTGAAAGATTATTGCTGTTCTAATACACTAAGGGTTAAATTATGTTTTAATCTTTTTTTTATATGACACTTTTTATATGGGCGATAATTGGACACACGATAATTGTTTCTCTCAATCATTCAGATTCACTCAAGACGTATTAGAATGACAAATATGTAAACCTTATGCCCCATTCACACTACAGGCAGTATGTCCCATGGTTAGAAGTTTTACTTGGCGACAGAACTGCGACCAAGAAAGACACATCCCTTCCAAGATTTGGTGTGTCATTCACATTACAGTCGGTATAACCCGTAGTTATAGGCATTGGGCAAAATGCCCTTATCCTTCAATGACTGTGCTAGGTTTGTGTGCGTCCTTGTGACAAGGTGGTAAAATGTCCATTTATCTATACTTGCCTTATGTCACCGTGTTACACCGAAAGACCACCGAGTCACAACCTTATACAGACCATTGACTACACCTTAAGTTACCATAGCAAGAAATTAATCTGTGCATGCCCATGGTATGAAATCTAGAGGAGGAAATTTTAAACATTTTAAAACTTCTGCAGGATGCACAAGGTAATGGATGTTTTGCAACTGTATCACAAGGTTACATATGAATCTCGGATGGTAGTTGAGGGACAGGGCCATTTCGCCCAACACCTATAACCAAGGGACATACCACCTGTAGTGTAAATGGGGTATAAAGAAATAATTTTCTGTGTTTGTCATTGTTACTAGTTACTCCAAAATACAGCTATATGGTATTTTATGTGGTAAGGCCGGGCCAATAGAAGACATGATGAAATTTCAGTGGAGATTTTGACACAAAAATTTTAGACCCCATTTTTAATGTATTTTCAATGGCTTGAGCCTTCTGATTGACATTTCTTCAAAAGTAATAGGCAGATGTTTACAAAAATTTTATGTAGAAAAGGGAAAAATAGTGATTCTATTTTGGTAAAGTTCTGGGTCATATTCTAGAAACAGAAAAAATTCTTGTTCCTGGTTGTGTTCCGCATTCTGCAATTACTTATAAGTGCTATCTTATAGATATATCTGATACATTTTGGCACCCGCAAGAATTATTTATTGGAATACTAGTATTATATTACTAGTAGTCCATACTCGGTAGATTCACCACCAACAGGAACCTTAAAAATTTTATGCTGTAATTTTTACACATTTCCAATTTCTATGACCAATAATGCTGTGATATAAGGTTTATTAATTTAAGACACCTGCTTGACCTTTCAAAATAGTGAACAAATAAGTATGATGTGCTTAAAGATATTCTGCTACCATTTCCTATAAATGGTTTTCAAGTGTCAATTCTTGCGTCAGATACAAAATAACACTATCTTTTACTCCTGTTTGGTAAAAGAAAGGTTCAGACATTATACTGAGGTTGGAGTGGGTTGAAAAGTTTTAATGGATAAAAACATTGAACAGGTCCATAAACTGTGATCCATAAACTCAAGCTTAAAACATACCTGTTTGCAAAAGCCTACCCACCATAGCCTCCCCCGTTACACCTGTGTCTCCTTGGTACGACCTGGCAATATCCCTTGATTAACGCTAACTATCTGCTTTATGTTTAGATGAGCCTTAGAGTCCATCAGTGATGGAGATTAAGCGCTATAAAAGTCCACATTAGATTAGATAAGATTAGATTAGATCTTTAAATGCTGAATGTATAAAGCTATATATACATTAAATTTTAATGTGTCTGATAAAAATATTTGAAGAAATTATATTCTTTGTTAAGTTGTTTTCATCAGGATTATACATCTTATTCCAAAACCTTATCACTGAAAAACAGTACATATGTTAATAGTTAATAACCCATGTCTGCTGAGTATAAATACCTGCAGCATTTCGTATTCACCAAAGGGATTAGCAAAAAAATAAATCAAAGACCAGGAATAATATTCCACAAGAGATAAGTAAAATGATCATCAAAAGTTTTACCTATGCAGGTGTTCATATTGAACTTTTATGCTCATCTGTTGCCAATCCCTCTTGTGAAGATGACCCCTGTGTTTGATAATATTTTGATAAACACTAATTTGCATGCTATGATTTTAGCATTGGAATATCTTGGCTGTTATATAGATGATTTTTATGACCGTGCAATTGATAAGTCCCTACATTTCTTCAATCCCGCGAGTCCAGAGTTCTGTGCTGAGAAATGCCTTTCTGAAGGTTGGAAATATATTGGTTTACAGGTGAGTTTAAACTATGTTATAATTAAAAGCTAAATGATCTGTATGTGTATAACAGATTTCATTGCCAAGTACGTCTAAAATATCACTAGGTTCTGCTATCCGTCTAAAATACCACTAGGTTCTGCTATCTGTCAGTTGAAAGTTAACTTAAATGCCTAAGAAATCTGGCCTTGACATCGAGAAGGTCAGAAGTTAATGCTGGTATGTTCATCATACTTGCAGGTATAAAATTGTAACTTTTAATGAACTTCTTGGAATCGCCAATCATCTTGTAATAAAAAAACCTTTTTTCCTTCAGGGTAAAAAAGTCATCAGTGGTAAGCTCAAGGTCAGCATAATGATACAATTAAAGATCCATTTGCAAGTAGTTATCGCAATGTACCTGTTACTAGTTTTAAAAATGAAAGATATTCAAAGTTTAGAGAATTATGTGGAGTGTGGTGACAGTTTTAGTGGTGTGACCAATACATTTGAATTGAAATCATGGTGTTTGAAGAGTTAAAACAACCCTTTTTATAATTCTACATCGAGAATATCTATTGCTATAAAACCGTGACCGCCCTCGACTATCACATTGATCAATATTTTGCTTCCCCACTGTGGGGAAGATATTGCGCCTGCAAAGCAGTAGATTAGATTAGATTTAACCAATTTAAACATTTTGACGTGCATTAAGTTCCTTCAAAAATAAGTAATAACCTCTTTCCTCAAAGAACAACATCAATTAAGAGAAATATTACAACAATAACTTCCCATATACAACAAAGGCTACATGATTTTAGATGATTAGATGATTAAGGCTAGAACTCCTATTTTACTATCCAACAAGAACAGTATTCTGTCTTTGAATATGGGCTGATTTGACTTATTGTTCAGACAATACAGTGGATCATGAAAGTAGAACATCCGTTATTAATTCGAAAAAAATATAATCACTCATGAAAAGGAACAATATAATACTCTTGCTAAGCACTTGTCCAAAAAAGTCATCTTCATTTGTGATATCTATAATTTGTTTTCCATTCTTGTTAATTGGACAATTTTGCTATCTAATATCTTGTCTATTATCATCAATGATAATACGATTACCTTGAGTGGTATATATCACCTTGCATATAATACAGAATCTCACACAAGTTCGTTATTTCTAGACTATTTTTATTTTCGCTGTTGGAAACATTCTGACCAAAGAAAGAAGTTATTACTTTTTGGAAAGAACTTTCCTTTACTGCGACTAATCTACATATGTTTTTTAAACAATCTCTTGAAATAACTACGTTTTGTAACCTCGGGCCGGTTTTATGAAGCCTCCTTAAGATAAAGGTCACCTTAAATTCAAGGATTTCCTTGAATTTCTCGCTCCTATAAACATCTCAGTTTCACAAAGCCTCCTTCCTTAAAGGAGACCTTGAAAACTCACTCATTTCAAGGAAGCTAAGGACCTACCGTAAACTTAAGGAAGTGTCCCTCAAGGAATGTGTAATATTTGCTCCCTCCTTAAGTTTCAAAGAAGACCTTTGGTAGAATAAAAAGAAGCTTTGTGAAACTGAATTTTAAGGTGGCCTTGCCAAAGGAAAAAATTCCTTTATTAAAGGAGGTCCTTTCCAAAGGATGCTTTGTGAAACCGGCCCCTGGTATCAAAGTACATAATTCAGTGAATGTATTGTAATAAATATTTTGCAGTCCAAGAGAGAATGTTTTTGTGGCAATGGATATGACAAGCATGGCCCAGCACCGGAGGATGCATGTAATATCCCTTGCAAGGGAAATCCATCTGAAATATGTGGTGGACCATTGCGAAATTCTGTTTATAGGTGTAGGTATTTTGGTCATACTTCTACAATATATTCCAGAAGATTTTAATGTTCATTCTACAATGTAGTACCATTACTGGGGCTACAAATGCTATGGCAGAAATTTATTTTCTTCCCCAAAACAGAGTCCAATGCATCTCCACTGGTTTCCAACAGAACAAAGAATCAGTTTCTCACTTAACATTTTCAAAGCTCTTCGTGGACGTTCCTGTAATTACCTCAGACAACTCATAACACCTTGCACCACTTTTAGAACACTGCATTTACAGGATAAAAATTTTCTCTCCCAACCAAAGTATCAGTTAAAATCTTTTGATGTTGCTGGTCGGCCAAAATAGATGACATTGAGCATTTCAAAACAACCAAAGCACATCATTATATTCTGGCATATATGTAATGTCATCATGTGACCTAATTATCTGCTCCTTAACAAGTCACTTTATTCAATGTAAAGTTGATGTAAAGTGCTGTAGGTGTGCCACTAGACATGAAACTGGGCTATATAAATTCTGTTGTTACAGTTATCAGCATCAAACTGATTTAGTCTATTGTTGATGTCATTTTCCTGGAGAATTTTGTGTAGAGTCATTTCTTTATTATTTTTGTACCATTAATGTCTTTTAACTTCCCAAATATGACTTTTTGATGATCAAAATCATTTGTTTTTAATGAAGTTATGCATGTAAAAACACAATGGTGTGATATAAAGTTACCTTGGATACACTCTGTAATATAAACTTTACAAAATATTCTGCAGAATCGATGTGTACTGTGTTTCCCTGATTGTGAGTTTGGAAATGAACAGGTTGGTCTAATTCAAATGAATGCAAAGAGTCTGTAAAGGCATTAACATCACAATCTTCTAAGTCATTAACCCCCTTGTTATAAGGTTTGGACAGTTTATTATATTTTCAGAAAGAAATACTGAAATCTCATCTGGGAGTTTGTAGGGGTTTTTTGTTGACGATGGAGGATGATATATGCCCACAGCATAACAAATTCTGAATAATTTACCAGTATATTCCATACTGCATACTCAAATGATCTTTTTGTTTTTTGTTCTGCAGTTGAGTTGCTTAACATGTATATGGTGTGGCAAACACAAGCCAGGCCCCCACCAGGACCATTCATCATATGTGATGGAACCATAGAATATCCATCTCTATTCAGATCACAAGCATTTATCCAACAGTCATCATAATCGTGAAGCTATGTTTCACTTATTACACAGATATCGATGTTGTAAAATAGTCTCTTTAATTATTAATACATCTTTGTTTCATGCTGATCTAGCAATGAGTATACCTAGCTTGAGTTGGCTTCTATGCTCCTTTGATTCCTGTGTTAGTGATATTTGGATGAGATTGTGCTAGTTGAATTTATTGTTGGTGTTGGATGTTGCTTAGTATATGGACATTTTCTGTTTTATATCTCTTGTAGGCTTATTATGACACCAAAAACATTGCTGGCACCTATAAGTTCAAAATAGGCCTTCAAAATTACCTCCAAAAGTTCAATGGCATCCCTTCTTATTATCGCCGGACCGTGTGGAACTGGATACTTGCTTGAGAAGAATGTAAAGCAGAAATAACAATTTTGTTTTTCATCTCCCTGTGGTCAATCATTTCGATAACTTGTCAGTTGTCCACTGGAAAATGATTAACATTCTAGTGGCTAACAAAATTTGTGTATCGTTGTGGCAGAGGAGGGCATTTTTTGTATTCTCGCAAGAACTGGAACAATATCTTGTGGTATGTGCAAGAAATTATACTGAGCTAGCAAATAACTACATCATGGTCAAAGGAATATAATTGCTAGCTTACCTTTAAGGCTATACCACATGGAATATTAAAAAATGGAATTGAGTCAATAAACCTGTGCTTAGTGTGTAACAGATTTCTCCTGACTCACTCGAGTTGACCAATGCAGCACTGTGGTAATCACTACGTATTACAGTTTAGTTTAAGTAAGAAGCTCTTCTGCGACTTTTCCAAGGCCACACGTTACAGGATATGAACAGTATATTTAAGCCAAAAAATATTGTAGAGAAACAGTACAGACTACAGTATATGAGCAGCATTTAAGCCAAAAAATAAATCCAAACACTACACATTACAGGATATGAACAGCATTTAAGCCAAAAAACAAAGCCAAAAAGTACACATTTCTGTAGTGTAGGTCATTCTGATTTGAACTTCAAGTGAGGTCAACTTACATTGTCACATTTGTTGACGGATTTTCATACATATACAAGGTAACATTTTAACTATAAATAGACTTTAGTAGTTGCATTTAATCACAGAAAGGTATACATTATGTTACGTATATCGACAAGAAAATTTAAATTCCCCACAACTAAGTCTCTTCTTGCCTGGGATGGTGAGAACTGTGCCACCCTTTAAGTAGACGTTAAAACACTTCAGAGACACTGAATTCCACCACACCAAAAGTTCATGCATATGTCATTACATAAGAATGTGTTGTTTTTTTCAAACGTTACCATGACCCCCTACAGTAGTGATATGCCCTTTCATTTTAGTCCAGGTACCCAAATACTTATGAAGTTCCAAAGTATAATTTTAGATTTTATAATTTAATATTCTTATTTTCTGAGTGTGTATAACTAAGAGATTATTGCTTCATTCAAGTTTAAATCTTTACAAGTCACCATACTTTACAGCTAGCTGGTCTATTGTCACTTGGAAATTGTGTAATTTTTGCAGCAATCTAATTGTTTAAACAACCTGAGAAATAAGGAACGTTGTTATTCCAGAACTACATTAGAGTATTATTTTAACTTCCACTTTCCGGGTTGTGTGACTCTATTTGTATTGAAAGTTGACAAACACGAAATATTGTATTATTGCATGTATTTAACTATGCTTTGATTGGAAGTTCTCCTGTATGTGAGTCCAGACTCGGGAGGCAAGATATCTGGATACCAGTTGAGATCACTAATTAAAATCCAGTGGGAAGTCATATTCAAGAAGATGCACCAGCTGCATCTCCCAATAGTTGTGTAAGATAATTTTCTACTGTGCAATGTTTAATTGGGACTGAAACAGAATCCTGCAATATAACAGTTGAGCTGGCCACTCTTTTAAACAGATATATGTATTTCAATAGAACATCTACCTGGCTTTAAATTTTGTACATAGGGCTCCGGAGTAATAAACTTGGTCAGTTGAAAAAATGCTGAAGCTGAAGTTAGTCTTTCTGGGTCTTTCATTAATAGATATTTAATTTGTTTAGTTTGTCTTGTGATTTGTGTTTTATTAACCCCCAACTAAAGATAGTGAAGTAAAGATAGAACTAATCAGCATGTTCTCCCTTAGTCGTACTAGATATTCCAAATCATACGTCATTTGACTCTAAAACTTGAGCTTCTCCCCTTCATGAGCTTTCCTAACATTGACACTTGCAAACTATAGTTTGTTGCCTGTTTTTCTTCCAATTTGAACTATTAAGTTCTATGGCCATGGCTATCTTTACTTTACCATTTTTCTATCTTTGATAGTGGCCAGCCATCTCTTGCCCCTAGGTCTTTTTAAGTGGCTAATTAATCCCTCTGGTTTTTGCACTGTCCTGTTCTACACTTTTTCATTTACCAAAGTTGTCAGAAAGTCTTGACTGTGCATCACCTTCTTAAGATTGTTAAATGGATAATTGGCATGTTTTGCCAGGTAGTTGGTAATGTCTGTTTAAGCAAACGCTGCACCAACGTTTATGCTTCCCAATCATATTTTGATATAGAGTAAATGTCATCAAATATAAAAGCTAGGGGCACTCAGAATGCTATCTTGACATCAGAGTCTAATTTGGCTTTTAGAATTTGAAACCAGAAGTAAAAGTAGGGACTGCCAGTCTTAAATGACTTTAAAAAGCAAAATCAGGCATTAAGTTGTTAAAACAGCATTGCCAGTAGCAGATGAACTTGCTCAGTCCTTAAGTAGAGTTCACAAGTGGCTTTACCAAATTCAAGCCACAGTAGATTCAGTCATTGGTGAACCAACATTCACATAAAAGAAGTACATTTATAAAACAGTTTGTAAAAGTATACATCTAAAATGTGTATCTAAGAGCCAAAAGCAATGACGTTTTTTAAAAAGCACATGGATCTAATTGTAGTTTACATAAACTTTAGTTCAAATATTTCAAAAATAAATTTCTATGTCCTAACAGTTAAGGCGTTTATAACCATTTAGTGGGTAATGTACCTGTCAAATGTGTAGGTTTTAAAACTGATGAAATGATTGAAGTACTCTCTAAATTCATGAATATTCATGAGGAACTGGTGGGTTTCAACATGTGACTGTCTAGAAATTTGGTTTAAATTCTGGTAAATAATGAATTTTTGATGTATTTGAACTGGGTTAGGGTGTTGACAGTGTACGTTAATGTGGGAAGCAGATATAAAAACTTAATTTCCATCCCTCCCCAGTGGTCAGTGTAATTTAAAGTTTATTTTGGTAGTACTTTTATTTAATAGTACTTTTCATTTAGTATAGCTTACTGTTTTACTTTGCCAACAGTTCTTTACAAGTTACATTGACCTCTGTAAAGGTCATGCTTGGACATGCCTGTGATACAATTAAGTACAGTGACCTTTACTGCTCAGCCAGTGAAGTTGGTCACCCCAGTGAAGTTCGTCACCTGCATTTTATGACAATATTAAAGAGTTTTTACTGTCCAGTTACGGCATATATGTATACCTTACCATTGAAAGAAGCTATTCCATTTATTTAAATGTGAATATTGCCCGTCCTTGAGTGTTTTTACGGCAGGTGACGAACTTCACTAGGTTGATGAAATTCACTGGCCAACCAGTATAAGGTCAAATTCTTCTCCCCTGCTGTAGATAATGCATTGGCGTTTGTAATATAAAATATATGCTAGGCATTTGCTTCCTGATTGAGCTAAGTTGCGAATCTTAGATTTAAAGGGTCATGCAGCAGTTTGTGAAGCAATGAGACTTTACAAATGTAATGGTATGTCAACTATTAAACAGTAATGGCTATTAACTGCAATGCTACAGTATTTGATATTGTGAAGTCATGATTGTCTTAAAGCATTGTAATTCCCATCACAATTTGTTGAGAGGTGCAAAAAGTAATGTTAAAATACAAGTACTTGCTTTTATTTATTTATTTGGGGTTTTACGTCGCTTTCAACACTGTACAGGTCATATCACGACGGGTAGTTGGAAAGGCAGAGGAAACCAGTACATACAGTTTGTTAGCATTCTGTACTGTAAACTGCCGACCAACGGCAAGCAACTACGAGCTTTTCCACTTCAGGCCATGACGGGGATCGAACGCCGGCCTCAGAGGTGGGAGGCGAGAGTGTTACCACTCTGCCACCGTGGCCCCTAGTACTTGCTTGTAAAGCAATAACTTAGGCGGAATATGTATAAAAGAACTAACAGTCTAATACTGTAGTGTAAAAACTTGTTTTAATAATTGTTTTATTAACAGATATATGTAAATGAAATAAGCCAAACATGTTCTCAAATGCTTGGACTCTTGAGTATCGTCCAATTGGACTGTGATCATAATGCAGGGCAAATCATGGATCAGTATTAAGATATGTTAACTAGGGTACAGGAAAGCTCCTAGAATACCAATATCACCTGGCTGATATCTTGCCTAAATACCACTTATGAGTCTAAAAAATTTATATCATCTTTGATATAATTCATGTTGTTATGTTTCAGTGAAATCATCTAGAGGGAGATACATGACTTTCAGAAAAAACCTTAGTGGTATTGAACACACTCAATCAGCAGATAAAATCATCAGCTCAGCCACCAACAGTTCCAGTTGCCTAATGGAAGTGCTTAGTTTTGACACTGCAAAATCATTCAGTCAGGATTTAAATAAATGTATTATATATAGTAATAATAATGGTACCTTTGTTGTAGAAGAACATGGTCTGATATTTTGAAAATGTACAATATATGTTTTAAGGAAATGATGATTTAATAAGAGCCCTTGATGTACTTTTTTGGTATAAACAATTGGATGTAACATGACAGTCAAAATAACTAAAACTTTAGGCAAATTTAGGTCATCTTAAATTGAGCATGGGTAAATACACTGTTGTGATAAATAAAATTGAAAAAAAGATATGATCATTGTTTCAACATTTTTAACTAGCAAGTAAAGGTGTTGGGAGCAATTTTAAGTTTGGCTTTAAATGTGTAACATCTGAAATTAAAATTAACAAAGAACACAACTTCCTTGGCCTACTTACAATACTCTGACATAAGGAAATAATTTTCCACAATTCATTTAACATACTGCAGTGAGTTTTACATTTCTTATTTTACAGTGTTTTGAAGATTTATCATTTCTTATTTATTATTTATTGATGCTAAATGTAACAGGGAAACTTTCTGAATGATATATGCAAAAGTGTATCAGGAAAGACGATGGCAATGTAACAATGAATGAGTGCCTATCATCAGTTTTTATGGTTCGTCTTTATGAGTAAATTATTTTACATTATGTGTCTTATGAGGGCTGTTTTACTTTTACTTATATATCATATGAGTAATAAGTAACACTGGAAAGTACTTGTATACTGCAGATATCCACCGGGATGTATTTATGGAAAATCGGTGGTCTCTTTGTATCCAAAATATGATCTGGATCTTTTCCACAAGTTAATCAGTTCTTCTTTTAGTTAAGCAAAAAAGCACCCCAGTGGACGTCATTTCTTAATATATTGTTGTTCTATGCCATTTGTCCACAAAAATTAAGAAATATTTGTGAAAAAATCGGCACTGGTTTAGGAAAAATTGGTTAAACATATCCAAAGTAAGGGGCACCTTACTATTCACCTTACCACCAAATTCTAACATGACGAGATTAGTTCTATGTGCTAACATTTATCTGAGACAACAGTGGCACTGCTGTTCCATCCTGCATACTTATTTATGTCGCAATAATATACTTTATTATAGATATGGTTTCTTTGAATGATAAATCCCAATCAATTTATCAACCGTTTGCTTTTTTTAAAATTTATTTTTATTACTTGTCAAATGTACAGTAAAAATGCACACATATATATCCTGCGTGCAATGGACGGAACAGCTGGTTGCTAAGGTAACCATAATGTAAACAAACATACGTGACACAATTTATTCCTTGTCAAAATTAAAAAAAAATATGAAAAGTCCCTTAAATAAGCTTAGATGTCATGTTAGAATAGACATAATCCACGTGTGCTGATTGTTTGTATATGGCATTTAATCATGGCACTTCTGGATACTTTTACTCAGCATTCGACTTTGTAAAATTGTTACCGGAAGTGCCCTGGTTAAATGCTGTGTACAAACCATCATCACTCATGGATTATTTCTACACTGATTATGAAGGAAGTGGCTTAATGTTACACTTTCTTTCTTAGTCATTTTTCTTTTGGTATTATATGTTGGTTGAATGACTTTTTACCAGAATTTGGGGGTGACAAAAGGACTTTTCTCATGGGTAACAGGAAGTGGCTGTCCGCCTAGTGAGAAAACTATACACTGCAAATCACAGGAAAAATCCTGTGGGACTTTTAGCCAATAAAAACCTCTGCCATTTTATCCAAACCACAGCAAATAAATACTTACCCTCCTGTCCACGTGGTTTATCCCCCCTCTCGCTGATCAGCACACTGGTATTCCTTTATAATCTATTTATTTGGGGTTTTACATCCCTTTCAATACTGTGCAGGTCATATCACGACGGGTAGTTTGTGAGCACAGGAATCCAGTACATACAGGTGGTCAAGGTTTTGTACTGTAAGCTGCTGACCATTGGTAAGCAACTACCAATTTTTCCACATAAGGACCGGGTTTGGAACGGCTAAACTCAGAGGTGGAAGGAAAGTGTGTTACCACTGCATCACTGAGGCCCATATTCCTTAATATAATGCCTATAGCTCAGTGTCCTGCACAGCTGTTCTAAATGTATATTTTTGTGCATCCAGACTCTTGATTCCCCATATATTATGAAGCTAAATATTTTAGCATCACATTTGTGCTGCATTACCAGTTCACGGACATGTACATGTTTAAGCAATAAGAAGGTCTTATGTACAGCTGAATTTTAAAGACCCTAAATCAGCAAATAATATATTGGATAATAAGATGTGAAATAAAATATTATTTGTGTTGAAATAATTCATTACACCAGGTTATGTTTTTGGGTGTGTTTGTCTGTGTTCTTGATTACATTTTAGTAATAAATGGATGTTTCTGAATTTTCAAATACATGTGAGGAAGTAGCAAACCTCATACAGGGAGTCTAAAGATGGTCTGATATATCCCCTCCCACCCACTCACCTCCATGATTCTCATGGAGTTCTAAAATCACACGTTTTGTGTTTTTTGCTTATTTATTCATTTTGCTATCCCTTTAGAGGATGTTTGATTAGGTAATAGGAAACCATATATAGGATATCTAGGGTGTCGACGTTGGTGTCTGATCAGATTGTTTCCTAATGGGTCAAACTGAGGTTATAAAATCGTAGAATACTTCAACGAATTGGACTATAAAGTATATAACAATTATGAAAGGGTAGGAACCCTGTAAACATCTAACATTTTAAAGCTAAAGTCAAAAGGTAAAGTGCTTGAACCCAAGACTTTCAAGAATTCAAAATTAATATGGATGAGTTGGAATGCTACTCAAAATTTAATGGGCTTGAACCCTAAGCCCCGATAAATTTGAAAACTAATCTGACAGATCATTGACTTTCCTGTTCCAGTTGGAGCAGAACATTGCACAACATCAGCTTATCATGAATGCGAATCAATCACTTTCTAATATTCTTGTGATACAAAATCGCCATTTAGTGAATATTCCTTTCAGTAGAGTGATTAGCACTATTCACAAAATGAAACCCAAAAAGAGAGTAAAAGTCTTGGGAGATGTTGAAATTAACAAATGACATTTTATCTATATTCAGAGTCCCCACCTTATCATATGCCTAAACTTAGAAAGAAATACAATAAATCACCTGAGCACGAAAATTTACAATTGACACTGCAGGAGAATTTTGTTATATCAGTCCAAGAAGTAACCCAAACAGATAAAAGGTGCTAATACCCAGATAAGGGCAAGTTTGTTGGTAAAACTAAAAGTCCGCAATTACGGAAATAAAAAAATTATTTTATTAAAACTACTTGGTTAGTATGTTAATAACAATAATCTACATTACACTACCACACATAAGTCCATTATTGCTGGCTGACTTTTTGCACAGTTTTCATTACATTACTATGTGCCAGCTTATGAATTCTGTTATCTGAACATAAGAACCATATTAAGAGATTGTTTATACACCTTCTATTATCCGAACACTGGTGTGAATTCATGATTCACTATAGGACTAAACTACACATTCCATTATCCGAACATTTAATACATATTTATAAATGATGATGAGATATATATGTAAATCTTGAATAAATATAACACTACACAAAGTTACCACTAAAAGAAGTTAAAAATACTTGAGTGTACCCTACATACATTTGCACATAGTGAACACAAAAATTAAACTAGGCTAAAAGGCGCCCATACAAGACACATGCAGCGTAAACTGACAGCTGCCAACACTCTTAGGTCAAAGGTCATGTACTTGACCTTGAAATTTGTGTTCTATGCAATTACTAACTACATAATAAAGCATGATGAGAACCGAGTTAAGAGACCACCAAAGGGCCCAACGTAATGTAGTTAAGTAGAAAGTAGTGACCTGAAAGTACTTGCCACCACAGAAGCATTATCGGGATCTGAAACTATATAGGCATTTACTGCACTGCTAGTCCAGGTACCCTGTCTTTGTATAAGACTAAGATTCACATTATTGTCGAAGGCCAGAGCTGTTCCCGACCTCCTAAACGTGTGAAAAGAGTACAGACTCGTGTCCAAATTCAGACTTCTTAACACTTCGTGACTACGGACCTGGGTTTGAGTCACTACACCCAAATTTGAAACAAACAATGGTAGGTTGCTTGAACCCTGAAACTCTGTCCACATTTTTTGTAAGGCCTTTACTGGCCATATCAGTAAATTTTCAATTTTTGGTATCATAATGTAGGTACCTTTATTGGCAGTCTGAAAGTTTTGGACCACTTTATGATGACAATAGCAAATGTGGAATCGTGCAAAATGTCACCTCTACACAAGTGTTGTGTAAGATCAAAGGAAAGTTTGGAAGGTGGTACTAAATTGGAGTTGCGAAAGAAACCAAAGAAAGCTAGAAGATAAATGGCCCGGAAAACAGAAGCATCAGGAAGTGTGAAGGTGAGTTGAATTATGGAGTGAAGTGTTGCAATTTCAAAAATTTCCTTTAAATTTTGGAGGTTGTGAGGCAGAGTTTTGAATAGCCCTCAAGAAAAGCTCAAGGGAGATCAAAGCTAATCACTGGAAAATTCAACCATTTTGAATGAGATCTGAGGGCGGAAACATTATTACAAATGGAAGAATATTTGAGATCATTGAAGGCCAAAAATTCAATGAACGCTTTTAAAGTGGTGTGTGCCGGTTATATACAAGAGCAGGCCATAAACTCACAGAAAGCCAAAAAAAAATGATGGAAATATTTTTATGCAACACCTAGGTCTTTGGATTATATGCTTTATTTAATCTTTGAATACTCTTTCTGTGAGTAGTAGCATGGCTGGTACTTGATCTACAACACATTGAATTTCAAGTTATTAACATATGTGAATTCTAGATATCCTAGTCTATGTAGAAGTCATTGTCTGACACTGAACACCATTTAGGACTAACAACCCATTCATTTAACTGAACTTGTTGTTCAACAGTACCGGTCCACCTGGACAACAGGTCTGCTTCACCATTTTTTCGACCTGCTATGTGACATACTACTAATTCTAATTTGGCTGTTAACAACCAGATGCTCCTGTTAAAGGCAGCTAGGTGTTTGTCTTTTGTGAAACGATTGTTACATATGTTTACTACTGCCATGTTATCTGTGTTTAAAACCACTCTTTTACCAAACCATTCTGTGTCCCAAATTCTCAGCACCAAAACTATATTAATCATTTCATAATGAGATATGTTATGTATGTCACTATTTAGATGTTGAGATAATTTAGCGAAATAGACTTTTGATCCCCAAACACCTCCCACTGCATTCAAACAGGCATCGATGTGCAAAGTTTCATGATTTTCTATAGTTGCATGGTTGTAAGTGGTGGTGCCATTGAAAATTGGGATGAATTGTACTAGCCAGGCTAAGTCTCTATGGATATCTTCAGTAACTTTGATTTTTTTTTTCTTTTTTAATCGATCTCAAAGCATCTAAGAGTCTGTTGATGAAAAATCTAGTTGGTCGAACACATTTGTGTAAAAACATTAGAGGACCTATGAGGGATTGTAGTTCTTTGGGTGTAACTTGGGTAACATTGTTAACTTTTTTACATTTTTTAAAGATTTCTTTCAATTTTTCTAGGGTTACAGACACAGTTTTGTTGGTGGTGTTTACAATGACACCTAAGCAGTTGCAGATATCAGTAGGGGGGGCAAGCTTTGATTTACTGATAGGGAAGCCTAATCTGTGTAGGAGATCTACCAGATAGTCAATGCTTCATGAACGTAATGTAAATTTCCAACCCCTATCAGATAGTCTACGTAGGTTAGATGACATCATTGCATTGACGCATGACATAGCAAAAGAAATCTGAGAGTCTACTACAAGCCAGGCTGCCACTTTTGTGGCCAAATGGGCAGAAAGTGTCAGAGATGTAATCATTTCCCCATTTTAAACATAAAAGATTGAAGTATTTAGGATCAATATGTAATTGGCAAAACGCCCTTGGCAAATTGACTTTACAAAGATGAGCATTTGATCCTATGGAACGTAGGTTATCAGTAATATTTTTGGCTGTTGGGTACTGTAGTTTGTATACCCCATTTAAGTAGATGTTATCTCCAGTGAAGAAGTTTACTGAGGCACCCAGAGGCCAGCTTAAATCTATAATGACTCTTCAGTTATCGCTATCTGTTTTCTCGTGAGTCATGAAAGGAGAGACACGTGTACTGTCTCCAAAAGGTGGATCTTTGTAAATTCTGTATATGGCTTTATAAGCTATTTCTGTCTCTAGATATTGGGATATATGATCTGGAGAATTAACAGCTGAAGCATGGCTTTTTTTGTGGACTGTATATTACCCTCTAATTCTCTAGGGGAAGTCTAAAGGAAAGCCATATTTCAGGAAAAATGGCAACTGGTAATCCCAGTAATTCTGAGCTAGTTCCTCTATGAGATCAAAATTGATATTAGAGGGCAGTTGTATCTTGGCTTCCTCAAAGTTTGGCTTACCTGTGGCTCTGACCTCTCTATGTGCTTTAACAGGGTCAAATGTCTGATTGGTGAGTATTTGGTTAAGTTTGAGTGAGTGATTGATTTCCAATCATTTAAGATTGCTGATGGTAAGAAATCCAAACACTGTGGATTGTTAACTGAGACATCTTTTCAGATCAATACATTTGTCTTCTAAGTTGCCAACTACAACTTTTCTCAAACATTTCTTACCTTGTAAAACCCCAGCAACGACTTGGTTCGAATTTTTTACATCCATACTTGTTCAAGGCTAATACCCAAACCGTGGTTGACTTTTTTACACTGAGTGTCTATGTCATTTGTGACAACACTGTTCATCAATGCAGGGGGTGTTGTGATCCCACATGTTGTAATTAACCACCTTGAGAGTTCTGTTATTGTTTTAATCTATGGTGTCCCTGTTATTATAACAGAGACTGTTTTCATGCAAATCTGCTAGAACTGTGAACCTGTTGAATGTAGGAATAGTAATCTCTTCTGCATTGGTCTCACGTGTGTTACTACCTGTATCTTGACAAGTTCCTGCTGTGACTACCATTCTAGCATTATCATTAACTTTAGCATTGCTTTTGTTTTTGAAAACTCGTGTTCGAACCCTGGAAAAACTGTTGACAAGATCCTTGGAACTATAAGGATATTAAAAATTAAGTTCTACGTTATATAAGAAAACTAGGGGACACTAGCCTTACCTCCAGAAATGTAATTCAGTAAAAGTACATAAAAATGAAGGGATCACTCCCAGGACTGAATCACACAGCCCGCATGTGGCCATGAATCTACTATTAACAAACACACCCAGCCAGATCATCCCAGGTGTAAATGCAAGTAGGGGAAACCATAATGATTATCATAATGATTCCATATATGTCAGGTTTGGTGGAATAAGAAGTATAAAGACTAGCAAGTCTAGCTTACGGTAGTTAGTTACAGTGGATGTGGCAGCTTTGTCCACAATGTACTTACATGCGTTTGTATATTTTGATTACTTGCATGAGTGCAAATTAGGTACTTTATGCCATACATGTGATGTCATTTAATGGTACCAGAAGATATGCGATCAACTAAAGCTGTAATTGGAGTGTTTTATTAATATTTTCCCAATAGTTTGGCAATGTTTTTATGTTTCCCTTTCTCAACTAAAATTAATAATATCCGTAAGTATTTATTACATATAAAACTATATTTAGGTTTAATGGTACAAAATTTGTCTTTGGGTCAAAATGTTAAATATATCAATTAATACCCATGCTACGTGACAGTATGGATACTTTAATCGTTTGTTTTGTGACACAAATTTTGTAAATGCATACAAGCAAAAGGTTAAACATTGAGCATAAGTATAACATATATAGAACCAGCATTTATGTGTCCAGTAATGAAATTAACCAAGTGTGGCATGTTGTTTTATAAACTTAAAGGTAATTCTATGTTCAAAAGTCCAAGAAGTTTACACTCTTGTGAAAGCATGAAAAGTAAGATAGTTGCAAGAATTTTGATAATTTGCTCTCTATTCTGAAAGGTATTCTACATTTATGTGGTGTCTTTTTGTATTTTTTGTGATTTCTATTTATACAATATCTTTATGTACTACAGGACTCAAAGCACTATATGACCGATCTGACTGCACAAGTACAGTCCAACTCTCAAATTACTGACATTCCCCAAACTGAAAGACAGAGGCTCAAGGATGACCATTTATCAATGCCCTTGATGTTCTTTAACCCGCCACTAGGGATAGGACCCAATGACAGAGAAGCCATTATAAGTGGTCATCCGAACCACTATGTATCTGCCTGTACCTGGAATTGAACCGATATCCTCTGTGTTCCTAGACTAGTGTGTTACCCACTAGGCCTCAGTGTCAAAACTTATCTCCCCTGTATAATTGTCCTGTATGATGAAATTCACTTACACCGCAAGGTAGAAGCATGAATTAGTTTACAGGTCTAATTTTGGTGAGTTTTTGACTTTGAACCTCAATAACACAAGGGGTATTTCATATATTTTTAATACTAATAGCTGAAATAATAGGTGTGTTATCCCTTTATCACCTTGTCAAATATTTGCCCACTAATATTTATGCAAATATTAAAAATATTACTTTGTTTGTCTCTAATTGATGAAAACCCTTGATTCAGTTTATAGAACTAATTTGAAAAAAGCTGAACACTGAAAGAATACTTCAAATATATGAAGTGTACCATATAAATCGTTATTATATGTGGTCAGTAATCAAATAATGAGCCTGTTTTACCAATTTCAAACGTGAAGTTGTTTCTCTGCATGTATTTCTAGAAAATGAAATGTTGTTTGGTGGAAGTAATGATCAGTTCATGGGTCTAATTTTGGTGTTTTTTTACTTTGAACCCTAATAATACATCCAGTATTTCATGTTGATAGCTCAGATATTATCCCTTTACCATTATACCAGATATCATTTTCTAAATATTTGCAGAAATATTCAAGACAATGTTTTCTTTGTCTCTTATTGCTGAAAACCCTCTGATCAGTTTGTGGGTCTATTTTGGAAAAAAAATGTAACACTTGACTTATCACTTCAGATATTTACAATATATGTATTGTTACTTGTTGTCACTTAGGACTGACCGAGTTATGATTTAAAATTGTCCAAATGCAGTTATTGCTTTTACCCATGGCATCTAGCTGTGTGGAGATGGGTGGGTGAGCAGGGATAAATATCTTGTCTGACCTGTATCTCAGAATCCATTAGATTTAGGATGTTGATACTTGGTACGGATATTGGTTAGAGGTTATACTGTGACCTTATACTGTGACCTTAGCCTTGCCTTTGACCTTGACTCTGTCAAAATGTTGTTTATAATAATATTTAAAATATATTTCCCTTATGACAATGATATATGGATTGCTGCAACTGATTATTACCTCCACCAAGGAAGTATTATTTTCATGACTGTCTGCTTGTGTGTTAGCAGCATTTTGCAAATACTACTAGTTAGAAAAGCCTTCCTGAAAAGAAATCAGAAGATGTGTGCAACTTAAATGCTATTAAATTTTTAGAGTGATCATCTGGAAACAACAAATAACTTGGATTTACCTATTTACTTATTATTACATGCACTGGCAGAGGTATGCGCTCTCCAAGTGTTCTGGTTATAGGTAATTCTGCTTAATTCTGTTATTTCCATTGACAGCAAAACTTCAAATAATAAATGTTAAAGCTTCACAACTTTTAGTTTTCCAATTAATAATTATATCTCCCTTAGATGTTATTTGTCTTGCACCTTAGTATAACATACAGTGTAAGTTCTATATGTAATGGTGCCCAATGCTATTTCCCCATGCTGTTAAATTTTATCAAGAGTGAATAAAAAAATAAAGATGTTGTAATAAAACACCCAAAATAAATAATGTGTTTACATTTGTAATTACACATCAAACACACCAAAGTTTTTATAGTTGAAATACTTGAAGACTACAACTACACAAAATACTTGGCCAAAATAGGCTCAAAATTTGGTCAGTGTCATTTGGTTACAGTCTATATATGGTGAACTTGAAACAGCTGGGGGTTCAGTCAAGTGTGACATTTTTTTCAACATAGACCCATAAACTGATCCAAGGGTTTTGATCAGTTAGAGACAGAAAAAGTTAATAATTCTTATATTTGCATAAATATTAGGGAATTAATATTTGGCACAGTAATAAAGGGATAACACACCTACACACCTATTATATGAGGTGTTAACATTGAAAATATATGAAATACGCTTTGTGTTATTGAAGTTCAAAGTCAAAAATGCACCAAAATTAGACCCCCAAACTGATTCACATTTCTAGTCTATTTGAAAAACGCAACATAGAATAGAAAACAAATAAATACAATGCCCTGCATATATCTTGCAATTAAGATTGTGAACATGATTCAATTAATCGTTAAAGGATTTGAAATTAAATAGTTTTAAGCTTGGCACAAGTTGAGCATTGATTCTTAGTGATTTAAGAAAAAGTGTCAACTCATCTTTAAATTCAATATTGCTTGGCCGTAATCCCCACAAAATTGTTGGTTATGTTGGATTTTGACATGTTGTTCTGGAATAAACATTCAACTGGAGTCAACCCTTCATGACCCTAACCGACTCTAGGGTCGGTTAGATGACTTTGAGATTGGGGCCATTTTGGGGCTGGTAAATGAAGAGTCGGTTAAACCTCCACAACAAAATGTAATAATTCCCAGCTTGCGTGGATCAACCTCCGGACCTGAATTGGGGATCGGACTGCTTTTGTTTTAAATTTCCTTTTTTAAGTAACATATGTACAAACAAAACGGCATACATAAATTGCATATCTGGCACATATATTGGTCACACATAAATAATAAAAATCAATAAGCACACAGACACAAATATTCACAATAGAAATATTATGTAAATGCAGGAATACAAAGCAATGGATACTGAATAATACTCAATTATTCTTCGCACGGTAAAAACAGACCAACCTGCCTGGAATTTTTCAGTGTTACAGTCAATTTTAGCACTATATTCCTGGTCACTAAATATATTTTTAAAGTGAAAGCTTTTCTGTACAGTCAAATGTGAAACTATAAGGACAAGTCATAGAGGCCAAACAAGCAAGTCGTAGCTGTTCATAATAAGCCATACTGACAAGCCGTTAAGACTGGAGAAGTGTCCCCACACATACACCAGGGCCTGTATTCACAAAAGGTCTTAGCCAGGGCTTAGGCTTAAAGTTGAGACTTTTGTCTCAAATTTCTGCCCAAAACCTACTGAGACTTTTGTCTTAGTCTTAGTGGTATTCAGAAAGAATTTAAGACTGGTCTTAGGCTTAGCCAAGGGCTCAACTTTAAGACTGGTTGGTAGTGGGCTTAAATTTTGTAAAGAGGACTTAAATATGGCCGCCATAAACTTTTCTCCACTTCAAAATTTGAAATGGCTGTAAATAAAGTATAATTATACAGAACATCTTACTAAAGCAGTCTTAGGAAGTTTATATGTGGTACCAAGATTTTCCATTTCAAAACAACACTTTTCCTTAGATAAAATGCATCAAATGAAGGTTACATGTCACCAATAGTATAGTTTGAATAGTAAAGAAAGGTCACATAACACAGAAAACCACTGTGGTTATTTGATAATCTTGGACTTAGCTTTGTGAATACGGTTTTAAGACAAAACTTAGCTGAGACAAAAAATCTTAACTTTAAGACTGGATTTAAGCCTAAGACCTGGCTAAGTCTAAGACCTTTCATGAATACGGGCCAAGACTTATAGATGATTGCAGTTGGGATTCCCAGTCCAGTTTCCATGCAAAGGAAGATGTGTTGGAAAAGGCTGAGAATTTGATAGTTGTATAACAAAATGACTACATTTTAGGTTTCTTAATATTTACAGAATGTCTCTCGACCTTGTCTACCTGTTAACTTCAGGTATCACTGAAGTTAACAGGTAGGCAAGACATTTTATGTTAACATTATTTAAAAAAATATATAATAATATTTCAATTTTCCACATTTCTGTCAACCCAGAATCACCATACTTAGAAAATTTTTTACAATGTTTACATTCACTACACATGTGTATTGACAACTTTAAGATGAAACTAGCATCAGGGTGATATTTTTTATCAAAAACGAGCAATATCACAATATACTGCCCATAGATACAGCAATCTGATGGGCTGAAACTCACTTAAGGTATAATAATTGTCTTTTGTTATCCACCGCGTGCCGTATTTCACCCGTATACAGGGGGATATATTTTATTTGTATACAACGGTGCCCCATACCATTGTTAAGTTTTGTCAATAGCTTCCGGGTTTTCAAAAATATCTCAGAAACTATATACCCTACAAATAGGTATTTTATATCGTTAGAAAAGCGGTGTTAGCACTTCTGCTGGTGTTTGTTGTATACAAAACCATGCAGAAATGGCTGAGAAATCGCAAGTTAAAGATCGAGGTTTTATTGTTAACTGATGCCCCTGTGCATATGAAATCCCGTTTCACATTCTACTTTTTTGGCAACCCAGAATCACTTCTTTACAATATAAACATTACTAGAAATGTTACTCTTTAGTATGGGCTGTGAAAAAGTTCTCATCATATTGACATGGAAAAGAATTTCAATTAGAAACTAACCATCACCAAGCAATTTATTTCACCACTACTAATCTCAAAAACAGTAGACTTATGCATTGTTGAATTATGTGTACAGTCATACAGTTTCAAAATCAGGGCAATAAAGGCTCTGGGAATGTAGCAGCAGATTAATTAAGCAAAATTTAACTAAAGGCTTTCATTAAGGTTATTTAATCAATGTTATGCTAGTCATAAGTAGTGAATGCTCAGTTAGTTGACTGTCTTCCCTCGGGCTCTGTGAGATTTCTGTTAGATTTAGATGGGAAATCTACCACTAGGAGACATGGGTTCGAAATGGAAGGCACCCTAACCACCAAAGATTAATCTATGGGAAGAAAGACACTTGCTAGCATGAGACTACTAATTTTGACTTTGTGGAAAATATTTTTTTAAAGAGCAAACATTTAGGTTTTGTCTGTGTCAGGTATACTTTCTCCCTTTCTTACAGGGATTTAGTTATTTACTTTTCCCACCACTCTGAAAACTGCTGCATTCTTATATTTCAAAGACGCAGGTTTTAACCCGAACGAGTCTTAATCTCTCCTTGGACAAGATCTTGGCTACTAGCAGATATTGGAAAGGTTCTATAGGTATTCAGAGCAACTGTAAACTAAACATGTTTAGAAACCCAGGATCTATCAAGCACAGACTCTGACATGGGAAATGTACACATGTCAATATATCTATCAATATGTAACATAAACCCAGAACAAATGAATGGAATCTTATGTAAGTCTTTCTGGCTGAAAATAAATGAAATAATCCAGTCCCAACTCGTTTATTTATATAACCTTAAGACCCTAGATCTTTACATTCACAGAAATCTGTCTGAACCACGTTCACTCTAGGGTATTGAATGTTGCACCAATCTATTTGAATGTACAATGGAATTAACCTTGAACCAGTCTTTGAAGTCCTCTAACACAAACTTTACCACTCTCACCTTGCAGACATATCTGAGCATGTTAAAACATGGACAAATATCTCACCTGGAGTACCATACCACTGAAATAATAAAAGTTAGCCGCGATTATATCAACGATACTCTGAAAATCTCTAAATTTGAAGCTTTAGTTTTGTTTTACATCCCAACTCATTTTTTGAGAAAAAAACAGGATCCAACGTCGACGAATCATCAAATCCCTAACTAGGTCATCACGTGACTGATCAACCTCAGCAGACTATATAAGCAATTTCAAGCAAATGCGGGTTCCAATGTCGACGAATTATCAAATCTGAAACTAGGTCACTAAACAATCTCAGTAACTGAAATGGTATATAAGAAAATTTCAGCAAAACTGGGATCAAGTGTCCGCCTATCATCAAATTGGTAGAAGCTCATCACGTGGCATATCTGCAAATTACAATATATATGAAATATGATGAATTTGCTTTTATTAATGATGTATCAGCTAAAATCCTTGCAAGAAGCCATACTATATAAATCCAGTCACACACTTGTTACCACCACTCACAAAGTTTTAGGAAACTGATAAGTGAGAATATTTTCTAACACCGAATTTAATTCTGAACAGTCAGATTTGACTGATTCCTCAATCAAAGAATCTGATATTGTCAAACCAGCTGCTAAACCATCCTCAAACTCGGACATGGGGGAAATTTTCATTGTCGAACAATCATCAAATCAGATATGCCTTTAAAAATCCACCCATATACACCTTTGGTCATAATGCCATGAATCAACCAAGTCTTTTGAAAAATTCTGTTTTAATCACTATATACTTTGATGTGACCCACTGGTTTATCAGAAATATGTCACCAGATTTGAAACATACAGGACATGGCCCAAATCTCATCCAGTGAGACCAGAACAACTATGCAGAGCAGGATTTGTCTACACAGGGGAAGGGGGTAAAGTTATCTGTCCATGGTGTAAGATAAAGCTGATAGAGTGGGAGCCATATGACCTACCATTCGAAGAACACAGAAGACATTCAACCTCCTGCGACTTTTTGAAGATGCTGATGCAATAAAGACAGATAATGTGTTATATATTATATAGCATTGTTTATAATAAATGTAATAGTATTATTTAGAAACCTGTAGTACATGTAGAAATTTTGTTACCTAACCTTTAAATACAATAAAATAAATGACACATGCACTATAAATCAGTACAATACCTCAATCCTACCCCACATAAGGTACATTACTTTCCATTATCTACTTCATCCTTGACTTGCATTGACTTGTTATAATACAAACACCTGTAACAATCAAACCTCTAACCAGGCACCCACAACTCACATACCCAGAATGGAGTAATGTGCCCCAACCCACCCACCTCCCATCAGTATGTTTAATCAATATGTATACAAAACCGACATTTGAGTAACAATAATATTTGATTTCACTAGCACACATTTATTGGTATGTATAGAACCCTATATGTTGGAGTATCTTACAAAATTCACATCAAAACACGTTCAAGAAATCTGAAGCAATTGTAATTCTAATATAACCACCAAGCCTTTTCAAACTCTCCATAATACCCCGAACCCAAAGCTATGTACTATTGTCAACTTAAACTGACAGTCAGGTCGAAATTCATTTAAACAGAATCCTCCCCAGAAATTAAGTCTGGTCATGATCTTTCGATCAGATGAACCATTTATTAATCTATACAAAACATCGAATTTATAACAAGTTTGAACCAAAATTTTCATTAAAGAAATCATGCTGATTATGCCCCCTTTCTGAACAATAGTCTCCCCCCTTATCTACTGTTATAAAAACAGCACAGATCTGACAATCCCACATCCAATCCTCTCTAGAGGTAGAATGACGAATAAACTGCAGTCCACACTCTTTGGAAGCAAGTAGAAAATCCAAAAGCTCTACCAGAACACTCAGCTAGTAGGTCCAACAGTCAGAAGTTATAATGGCGGCAGCAACCTTAAACACACCAATGAAAATCTCCAACAGTAAGAAGAGGAAGAACGAGCAATCGCAATTCTCTAAAGCAAAAAAGGCCATGCTGATGACACCACAGAATTTAGAAGGGGCAGGAGAAGTCGGCCATCCATGTACTGATATTTCCACATCATGCAGTGCTATAGGAAACAAACCTTTCAGAAAAAATTATCATCTAGGAGGAAAAAAATATGCAACATTTCATGGGGAAAGGGATGTTATAGATCACATCCAAATTAAAGAGTGGGACGGCAAGGTGGTGATAAAGGAGGGGGTTAAACTAAATAGATCCAGATTTTTAATGATTCTTCACAATGTCAAAATTATTAACCACACCCTTGAAAAAATTTTGAAAGGGGAAGATGGATTGAACTCTAGAATTCATATAGGAGCCTCTTATTACCTGTCTGTCAATAGCCCGTACAAAACTGTAGCAATACAAATGTGGAGAAAGGGTGGAAATGGGGAATATTTTCCCACAAAGTGCGGCATAATAATGGGTTGTGGGGAATTGAACGAATTCACTAAAATACCGAATAAAATCTATTCAGATAGAATGGAAATTTTTTACACATGTTCCATGTTTAATGCAGCCTGAGCAAGCAGGACATAACAAAGCATTTTGTGCTGAATGCTGTGAATCAGATAAAACACCTATGGGAGAGGTAGATTTCGATATACCTCTGTAGGAATTTCTTCGTATCAAATTAAAAATCTTTTTTAAATTTTTTTTTGATTTTTTTTTTAAATCCCAAAGGTCAATGTTACTGTAAGCTAAATATAACGACTAACTTTTTTTTTTCTAAAAAAAATTTGTTAAAATGTACAAATGTATATAACCCTAACATAGGAATAAGCTAGAATATATAGGTAGAACTAGTTAATAAATTGATTCCAACCAACGCGTTTGAACTTGTAGCGAAATCTCAGTCTGATCTAGGGTCCTGGAAATCCACAAGTTGAGACCTATCTTTGTTTATGTCTTTGAAACATGGGGTTATAAAAAACCCCAGTCTTTACTGATCTCTCATTAATATCCCAACAAATTTGGTTTGAGACCTTTGCAAGCAGCAACTCTTTTATTAGGCTAAACCTAACATTGAGTGATTAATAGCTGGTGGATATTACCTCATTTTTGTTTTTAGAATAAGGCTACGGTTAATATTCAAAATAAGGATGGAACTAGCATAGATGGAGATGAACCTATACATGGGTAACAGGTACGATGTGTACTATCTACTGCACATACCGTCCTCCATGGTGACCTTCATGCATTTGATCCAACTAATAGAGGTCAAGAATTACAAGCAAGCCTTCAACTGCATAACACTGCTGAACGAGGTGCTGCCTGAGTTCATTATGTAAGTAGAAACGTTCTCATATAAGGGATCTATGTGACAGGTAATTTTCTTTTCTCTATCGCAGCTACATGTAAGGTAAACTACAGAACACTGTATTTTAACATAATTACACCAATGTATGTTTTAGAATATTTGAAATTTTCTCTAATTAATATCACAATCTGTGTTGGCCAATCATCAAGTCGCAAACCAGTTCCTCACGTGACATAAGAAGTGTTTTTGGTATATAAGCTGTTTGGGGAAAAAGAGGGATCAAGTGTTGACCTATCGTCAAATAATGAACTAGGTCATCACGTGACATAACAATCACTTGTAGTATATAAGGCGTTTCGGGGAAAAGAGGGATCAAGTGTCGACTAATTATCAAATCGCAAAGTAAGGAGTCACGTGACAACTTAACTTTACGATATATATAAGGACCCACTCTACAGAAAGGGGGATAATAAATCTTATTAGGTAGCCATATGTCAAATGCTATAGCCAAAGTATAGCTCCTGTCATCCTATCACTCAACTATTAGGTAACATTTTAGCAATCTGTCCAAACCTCCAACCCACCCTTCAAACATCAATAACTGAAGATATGTACAAGTTTGCCTATTGCTCGTGTAATTTCAGGAACAAATATCCAGACTTCGCCAGATACTTTGTAGAGGAATTCGAAAAAGCAGTATGCTGTATTTGTAAAGACAACCTACAGAGGGAACAACTCATTCTATCCAACCCATGTGCTCATTATTTTTGCGCCTCATGTGCCTGCCAGTTGGTCAAGAATTGGAATGAAGAGGGTAGGCAAAGACCCAAATGTCCCCTTTGCAGATCAGTTTTGAGGGACCACCAGTTCGCAAAACCAGGATTCTTCAGCGCCACCAGACTGCACCAATGCTCGCTGTTTGTGTGGGTCCCCACCTCCACATATATCCACGCCAATTACAACCAGTCAATGATTGATGCTCTGACATCAATAAATTTCATCAAAGCGCTCTATTATTCATTCCTAATGAGTACTACACCCTCAGATGGTGAGAAGATGCTAGCACCAACATGGCCGCAGTTCTATGAGGACAGGAAAAACAACCTGACCTGCACCACCTGTGCTCTTCCGATCAGTTTTGCTCAAACATTTGCCACAAAATGTAGTCATTTTTATTGTACTATATGCTCCGCCTACTCCATCTCCAAACTGAGGAGGAAATCGAGGACGAGTCAACAGAAATCATTTTCCTGAGACCGATCAAACTTCCCCCAGGTGATTGGACAGAGGTTCCTCAACCTCTGAACTGAATAAAACCTTGGGACTCAAATGTTGATCTGTAAGTTATAATTTTATATTAATTGATTTTATTTTGAATAAGTTTTAAGTTAATCATCTTTGCAGTTTGTACATATACATATATGTGTAACCAAGATGTTAAATAATTAAGTAACAGAATGGTTCTGCTCAGTCTTTGGTGAAAGGTGACTATCTCTAGACATCTTCATAAACATCTTCATAGTATTACTGTTATTACTTGTCTAAGTAACCAATATAGGATAATCTTGAGGTTACAATCTACATGTACATTAACCATAACTTAGACTCCAACGTGTCTACCTTTATGTCCGAAATTTTAACAAATGTCATTTAATTAAAAATTTTAATGTACAAACCCATTATATGGGTTCTATGATTATCTCTCTGGAGTTGGAAGTATCTAGATGTGTATGTCTGAACATTATGTTAATGTTAGTTACTGACTAGGTACTCATTAAGCAGTATACGTAAATAATTTTTTTTGCTTCAATAGAGAAGGAAAAATGTATTCTGCTGAATTTTACAAAATTTTTATAATCTGCAACACATATGCCCATCACATAGAAAAAGATATATTTAAATGCTAATTGTAGAACATTCTGCTATACAAACAGCAACTATCTGATGAACCAAGTGCTAAATAAAGATATCATGTACAAACATTCTCTACCAAAGTCTATGTACTACCAATACCTCCGAGTCTATATCCTTGAGGAAGAAATCTAAAAAATTTACCAGACATCTGAAATTTGCCAAATCTAAACACCTTAAGTAATATCCTTTAAAGAAAATCAAGCTTTGACTTATCAATGGTAAATCACAAGCTGGAAAACTTAATTTACTCTACATCCGTCCATATCAATACATTTTATCAATACTACCATATATGGCAAATTTTTTGACATGTGGCAAATTTAACATATTTTACTCTTGTATATTCAAAACACAGCTTTGAAAAAAAATGATCAATGTATATAACAATGTTCATGGGTAATAGCAACAACTCGTCTAAATATCTCATTCTATGGAATCTGGTGTTTACCAATGTTATGTATGAATGTGTAATCATGGGAACTTGTAAATGTAGCAGTACAATGTACTATGAACTGTGTAAAAATTATAAGCTTATATGTAACTCTGTACTTATGGAAATGAATGTCAAAATCCCTATATGTTTTTGTAATAAATTTTTCCTGATCTTGTAGTAAAGAAAGGTCTTTCTATTTGTTCATTGGTACTGTTTGAGGGTGTAGATATATCCGACTGTATGTCTTCTTCTGAGGTAGCTTGATCCATATCAACTTGAATGGAATGATCCACTTTACAAACAATTGAGTTGGTTTCCTTGGTCTGATCAGTCTCAATAGAATGCAAATCACCTTCAGAGCTGTTATGGTCTACATTAATTGGACTAGACTGATCTCTGCTAGAATGCAAATTCTCCACAGAGCTGTTATGGTCTACATTAATTGGACTAGACTGATCTCTGCTAGAATGCAAATTCTCCTCAGAGCTGTTATGGACAACACTAATATAGCTAGACTGATCTGACAACACTGAGAGTGAACGATTGGGTTTACTGTCTGTACTGTATTGTTCACTGTCATCTACAAAACTTAATGGAGTGAAATCATCATCATCATCATAGGTATGTGTAGGTACTGGTAGGTAACTAGAAATAGAAGAAGGTATCTCACTTTCAGTAGAAATTGATCCTGATCGGTCTCTCATGAATCTTATGAATCTTGCAATGATTTCTGCCTCATCTTGGAATATACTATCCCAGGAACTGTCTCTTTGATCATGATCAGAACTTGAGCTAACATCCTTAACTCTTGTGGAATCATCAGTCATAGAGCCGGTTTGATCACTCATGTTTCTATAAGAACTAACTGCATCAGTGGAATATATGTAAGAATCATCAGAATTGTCTTCAATTCATACAATATCTCATTATAATCTTTACCAATGTCACCCACACATACCAAAACATATCATATCTGTAGATGAAGAGTACAAGCATCACACATAGAATTAGAAACACCACCACAGGAAAAAATAGTAGGATATATACAGTCTTGTCTTGAGAGCTCTCTGTATAGTCAGAGTCTGATGGTTCCAAAAAGCTACTGGTCACACACTGCAACTTCTGATCTACAAAGAGGAAAACTCATACAAAATATTTAGAGCATTTGAAGGTTTTTTTTAAAAGATTAAAAAAAAAAATTTACATACTCGTGGGGTTACAGTCCACTCGACATTCATCACAACCATCTTTGACCTATTGTCCTCAATTGTAAAATCCTCATAAATATGGTCAGCAGAACTATTGGTATCTGAAGATTAAATGACATAAACTTTATTGTTATGGCTTACCTCGTTCACATCCACGTATAGTGGGCTGTTTACCCTCACTGCAGTCTGTGGGTGCATAAGTACACAATCCCGCACAGTCCCAGATTATTATCCTCACAGGGGGGTAGTTTTTTACTATACTGTCAACTGGCAAAACTACCTGACCCACATAACAGTCTGAATAATGAATAACCAATTTTTCTTTATCATTACACCTATTTAGAAAGTCAATAAATTCCTGATTATCTCTTATTCCCGAAATGACTCCTATATCACTGTCTTTTGAAAAGTTACATTCAATATGATAGCAGCAAACACACATATACTCCACTACTATCAGGATACATAACAACACAAGATAAATCCTCATCATTATATTCAGTGTAAAAAAACATAAAATTCTGAACAAGCTGAGCATTGATATAACACATCAACCCAAATCTAAAAGAAAACGCATTGAAAGCTCCACGTGAATACATGATGACGTATAAGTAATACGTGACGCAGAGGAATGTGAACTGTGACGTCACATCTCAATTTTTGAACCGTACTCTTGTGAACAGTGATAAGCATGTTTACCTATCTCCCAAGTGAACTCTGATAAAGTTTCCTCATCATTTTCCACCTGTTTTAACCCCGCTGTAGTCTGGTTGTGCTCACATTGCTGCATGCAAACAGTAAGAGCCAGATAATAGCTATAATTTTTGCAAACAAACATACACATACATACAGTTGATCTTAAGTTAACTTAAAATTCATTCTGATTCCGTGGAATTATCACAGATGAAATCATACAGAACAGTTAAAATGAAAAGTGGTCGAACCTTACCTCTCCTGCATTTCAATACCCTCAACATTGCCCTCATTGACCACACAGGACATCTGAAGACTACCTAGATCTCTTACAATGGGTCTTCTAGATGTTCGCATCCGAGTACCACTTCTCCTCCTTGTCTTATGAACTTTTTTGATAGAACCTTGATAACCATCACTGCAAATGTACTGATAAGCACAAATCCTGGTATTGTAGCCAAAAAAAATTATGTATTAAGGAGTGGTGCAATGACATTGGGGGCTTGCATTTACCATGGAATAGGTATTAACAGCAGAAATCGTGAAGTAGTCGTAAATCTGGGAATTTGACTGCTGATCAATGTCAGGAGTCATTGAGTCATTTGTGATGATCAAACCCGAGGCTGTAGAATCAGCATCAACAGCAGCATTTGTTGAGGTTGAAAACATGCTAGCACTATCATACTCTTTTGATGATGAGGTCTTTTTTGTGTAATCTGTTATCACTGAATGTGATCTGGTCATGGGAGTTGAGGTTGCAAAGCTTTCACTTGTAATGGTCTCTTCCGGTCTAAATCCATCACTGGTTGGTAAGTGTTTAGAAGTGGAGAGCTCGGGTGATTCCACGGGGTGATCTGTACAACAAAGAAAAACATTAAATCAGAATGAAGGTGTTTTTTTTTCAAATGGTGACTTTTAAAGTGACAATGTATCGTCTTTGTTTTAAAGTTCCAGACTGTTTCCTGCTTATTTGAGGTGTTTCTATTTGATGATAGGTCGTCACTTGATCCTGTTTTTTCCCGAAACTGTTTATATACTACACTGTGACTGTAGATCACGTGATGACCTACTTTATGATTTGACGTTTGGTCGTCACTTGATCCCTCTTTTTCCCAAGAATAATTTGTTGTAAGAAATGTTAGTTTTGCAATCCCTTTTTTATGATTTTACTGATCTGTATTAATTATTATAAGACTGATCAGTAACTTCCACCTACCTGAGATTGTAAGAGGTGTTCCAGTAAGGACCATACACATATTTGTTGTTATTATAACATCTGGTGGAATATCCCACATTCAAGAAAAATTGAAATATTCCATGTCAACTAGAGAGAGGTACATGAGGTTGGGTAAGGCACTGATTATAGAACCCATTTCCAGTAGCTGTACTCTTTCTAGATACAGTCTAGTAACACCCGGTCTATACTCGAAAGAAGGCACAGCCATATTTATGCAAAATGTAATGTCATCTCTGCAATTACATATCTTTTAGGGACAACTTGTAGCTCCACATAAGTAAAAGTCGCGAATGAAAATACATATAAACATAGTTACAGATGACTTTTCAATTCCATCTTTATTCAACACCCGAAACAATACAAGTGACAATGTACCTTATCTGCCAACCAATCTCTGGGTGCAAATACAGAGAAAGGACTATAAATAAGACTGGTTTATAGCCAGTCTAATCTGTTTTTTGGACTGAGTGTGGGTAATAACCACCCAATTTACAAAACAGAGAGGTAATAAAATGCAGACAAGCACAATGAATTCCTTGCCGTTTACAACACCATGTACAGCAATTATATCAGGACCTACTGCATCTGGAAAATCTACCTTTATATTTAGGTTGCTACATAATTTAAAGCATATGTTAAACACACCAGTTAAGAAGATATATTACTTCTATGGGGTCTGGCAGAAATTATTTGAAGTAAACTCTGACTTAAATGTGGAATGCATCAAGGGTATACCCAATGAGCACTTTATGGAAGAACCGGAAAGTGACAATCATAATTTGATTATCATTGATGATCTGAAAGAGTCCGGCTTAAATAATGGATTTATTGCAAACTTATTCAGTAGGGAGGCACATCACAAAAATCTCAGTGTGTTTTAATACTACAAAATTTATTTCATCAGGGAAAGTATTCTAGAGACATATCATTAAACACTCACTACTTTATTTTATTCAAAAATCAAAGAGATATAAATCAAATTAAAGTTCTAGGAAATCAACTAGGTATTGGAAAGAAATTACACCAGGCTTATTCAGATGCAACTAGTGAACCATTCTCTTATAGTTTGATAGATTTATTACCCCAATTGAATAGGTCTTATATGTTGAGAAGCAATATATTTCTTGATGAATATGCAACAGTATATAAGTAGAGTGCTGAGGTCGCTTTTTATCTATTAGCAGAAATTAACTCAAGTGGGACTCATCTGAAGGTAATTCTGTTTATATATATATATAAAGACGATGTCGATTTATTGAGGTCTAGACATTTCTTACATGCTTCCAGGAGACATCTTCAGTCTTTGACAGAGATATTTTATAACATGAAAATATAGATATCTTGAGGAAGTTAATTCAACATCCTAAAAAAAGACCGAACATTGTTAAGAGGAAGTATAGTTTATTAAACGAGCTACTGTTACTTCTTTAAAAGTATCTAAAGGTGATTCTACAATGAATTAGTTTGTATTTATACCCAAGGACCAGTATGAAAAATTTAAGGAGTTTCAAGAGAGTAAAGACAAGAGACCATCTAACAAAGACCAAATCCCTGAAAATAAATCCGGGGATAGTCTATCAGATGAACACTTTAATGATAATACTACGAGTCAGTTGAAGCTGGCACATAAGCCAACAGAAAGTTCAATTAAAGAGATACCACCACCACCAGGTCTTCCAGACCAATATATAAACTCGTCTGATGCGAAATCACAATCCCAACTTCCTAATGTAGCAACCTCTGGAGCTGCAAATGACAGAGACATTAAACAGGTAGGATATGGAGCAACAGGAAAGGGATCCAGTCATAGACCAGAATGGCTCAAATTCTGGAACAAAAATATCAGATGAGGAAGATCGAATTCTGACTGATGCGTATTACAACCCCAATATTCTGAAAAATGGTCAGGTGAAATTTTTACCGTGGTGGAAAGAAAGAGGAATCAAAATATACCTATGTATAAACTTAAAGACTACAACAATGAGGTGATTGAATCCTATTTCTATGAACCAGAGTTACAATTGGCATACCTGGACTCAAATGTTGTTTACAAAATAGAGGAGATATTGAAGAAGCGTAAGAGACATGGAATTCCTGAGGTTTTGGTAAAATGGAAGGGATGGCCAGCCAAATTCAACTCCTGGATTCCAGAATCAGACCTACATAAACTGAGGAAGTAACTTTGTACATATACACAATCAGCTGTTTTGAGAAAAAAATTAGACCACGTGACTACAAATGGTATGGTGGGTTTACCCTTACATTCAAAATTTAGGTGCTTTCCCAGAAGCTCGGAATTTTGCTCTGATCTTTCCTTGACGTTCGAAATTGGAGTATAAAAACCAGCGGAGACGGGTTAAAACAGATCACATGGTTATTTGCCTCAGCAAGACTCAGAACTAAAACAGTTCATAGTTGTCACGTGACACAAGAGATCCACCTTGAATCTCCCGCATTTGCTGTAAACCAATGGCAGAATCAGATCTTTTTTTCTTCTTAAACTCTAGAGATTCCTTGTTCTATCACAAAGAAAACAAACCCCATGACTTTATAGTTGAATTAAATGAGAGATATAATCTAAAAGGGTTATGGGAAATTGCTTTATGCGACATCAATCTCAATACCGCTTTAACAAATTCTGTATATGTACTTAGTGACACATGTGACCAGTCCTATGTTCTTAATTCGTCTGAGCCAGTTATTCGACTGATCTATCCTTCAGCCTCTTCTACATCATATTCCTTTACAAACAGGTATTATTTACCAATAAAACAGAAAGCATTTACTCGGATACGCATATATATAAGGGACAGTGACATGACCTATGCCAGTAGATTAACACATGACATACAGTTGACACTTCATGCTAGGTTAAAGAAATGGATACTTATTTAGATTTTTGTAAAAGATGTAGTCAGGGGATGGTGGGATACAGGAAAGATTTCTACATACTCAGTGACAAATACGGTGATAAAAAGACACAAATCAGAACAGAGATATTTCGATTGTCAATCCAACACAGGCTGCTGTTGACCAAGCCAAAAGTGAGGTTAAAAACCAAAAAACTAAAATAGGACTAAAAAATTAAATTACAATCAGACTGAAGGTAAGAGTGGGAAGAAAAAGATGACCAGGAGTAAAAAAGGTGGTTGTAAAAAAGGATAAAAAACCAAGGTCTACCCAGAAGAAAAAAAAAACCAGTAAAAATAATAAAAAAGGAAAGCTTAGAAGAAGTGCATCAAAAAGTTACGGTTCATTATGAATGTAGTACAAACATCTCTGTCGCTATTCATACCACCTCCCATTGACAATTCCATCCAGAGAGAGTATTGGGTCGAATTCAACCCAATAGCGGCAATATCAGGTGGTGGGGTGATAGAATTCAACATTCCTGGAACATCTGTAGATTATGTGAATTTGGCTAAAACTAAGTTACAGGTTAGTTATGCAATAACCCATGCAGATGGAACACCAATTGTGGACGACAGAGTATCTGGAGTACCCACCACTGACAGTGATCAAGTTGGACCAGTTAACCTGACCCTACATTCAATATTTCGCCAGATTGACCTATCTTTAAACCAGAAGATAGTTTCACCAGATGTTGGAGTTAATTATCCATATAAAGCCATGATAGATCTACTTTTAAATTCTAGTTCTGACATGATAGAATCACAAGCAGAGGCTGCATTATTTCACAAAGATCAGGCAGAGAGATTTGAAGAGGTTACTTACCTAGATAACAACCCTGCATTTGCAAAGAGGGCTAGACCTACAAAAGACGGAGGAACTGCAACACTGGAGGGATGTTTATACTTGGACTTTGCTACTAGACAAAACAGAGCTGTTTTAAATGGTGTGTCCATTAACCTCAAACTTTTTCAAGCATCTAATGAATTCAGACTGATGAGACATGGTTCTAAAATTTATAAATTGCAAATAAGATCTGCTATCCTGAAAGTGTGTCATGTAAGTTTAAATCCAAGCCTTATAATAGCACATAATGAATCTTTAAAATTAACACTTGCATTTTACCCATTTTGGAGAAGCGACATAAAAAGTTTCAGTGTGGCTCAGGGGTCTCTAACTTTTATGACAGATAACATATTTCATGGGAAGGTACCTAGTAAAATGATTATAGGTATGGTATCTAATAGTGCCTACTCTGGAGACTTCAATAAGAACCCGTTTAACTTTAAACATATGGATGCTAGAAACTAGAGCAGTGAAGGTTGATTATATACCAGAATTTCGAACGTCAAGGAAAGACCCTTTCAAAATTCCGAGCCTCTGAGAAAGCACTCAAAATTCGAACGTAAAGGAAAACATTTGTGTTCAAAATCTGATCAGCATCAGCCAGAATTTCGAACGTCAAGGAAAAACTATTTCAAAATTCCGAGCTTCTGGGAAAGCACCTAAAATTCGAACGTAAAGGAAGGCAATTGTGCTCAACAGCTGATTATAGTCACATGACCTTGATTTTAATTTTTTATTTTTAAATGGATAGCCAGAATTTGTCTACCTACATGGTTCAGGACAAATGGATAAGACAGAGGTTTCGAGGGGTTTATCTCATAGATTTAATTCCAAAGAATCTTCCGATTAGATCTGTAATCATTGTTTATCAAGATGCCTCCAACCAGAAAGGAAGCCATTGGGTTGTTATACATTATACAAGTGATGCTATTGTAAAATATTTTGATTCAGTGGGAAAACAACCAAAGGTTGAGGTACATAATTTATTAGTATCACAGGATATGACGTATATGTACAATAATAAGAGGTTACAGTCCTATAATACTTACACTTGTGGGTTGTTTTGTCTTTGTTACAGTTATTACAGTTGTAGAGGCATCAATTTCAGTAATATACTTAACAATTTTAGTGATAATCTTGTAGATAATGAAATATTAGTAAGTAGATTTTTTGTAGATAGGTTTCAAAAGACATAATTTTTTTTTTTGGTGTATGTGTTATGCTGTACTGAAGCTTGTACTATACATATTGATATTCAGAAATAAATTATTTTTCCTGTAATACTTGTGTGTTACTATCATCAGGATCTTTCATTGATATCATGCAGTCCATGAGTATAACTCCCATTAAGTTATTACCAGAAATATTTTTTATGTCTAATACAGTTACCAGTTTCCTTGGTACGGTCACACCCCAGAATGTTTCCTGAAGCTTATCAAAATTTATTTGTTTGCATGCTATGTGCTTTCCACAATGACTGATGAGTTCCTCTTTAAATTCTTCGACCTGTTGAAATTTCATGGTTATAACTAACCTCATGATACTTTCCATCATGTTGTGGGATGGATTAAATTCTTGGAATGAATTCACAAGGGATTGCTCTCAAGGGGATCAGTATTGTTCATAATTTTATCACAGAAATTGTCCTGATTGTATGCTGCTGCAATTAGATAATGGAACATCTGTTCTGATGAGTGGAAGGATTTCTCTTCCATTTGAATCTGACATGTAAAAAGATTTGACATTGGGTTTTGTGGTTTGTTGACTAAAAAAACCTCTTTCTCCCAAGGTGTTAATACAAGATCAAGGGGTTCTGTGGAAACTCCATCCATCAATACCTTTCTCTTGCAATAGAAATAGTTAAAACCAATTTTATTCTGCGAATATGTAAAAATATCTGATTCCCTAACTCTGAACCCCACATTAGTTGAAAAATTCACTTTCTTAGATTTCAGACATTCCTCAAATTTCTTCATCGGATCTACAAGGTTTCTTTTAGAGATTCCCTTACATGAGATTTTTTGTTTACCATTAGCATCCTCTATTATGTAAGACTTAGAACATAAAGACAACATCTTATCTCCCCCCATTCAAATCTAAATGTGCCTAAATGGCGCCCGTCTAGACCCAGGTGGTGCTGACAACACCTCCTTGGAAACCATATGGGTGACTTGGTATCACTACAAGATTCGAATATTTCCAATTTATATCTATCCTTATATTCCTCCCTTATACATTGGTCTATAGTAGGAGCATTTATTGCCATATAGATGCTGTCTGTGTCGGTTTCTGTTATCTCAAAGCTGTTATCTATGAAATAAGTCTTCAGACAGTCATAATAAAATTCTAGCATCCTTAATTTGGCGTATTGTAGAATAAAAAACCCAATCTGAATGGGGTTGTCTAATGCTATTGAATTTTTATATGTTTCCACCTCGAACAGATCCTGACCTAGGTTATCTAGAGATTTAAAGGTTGGTGAGTTAATGATCTTGGTTATTTTAATTTTATTCTACATATATCTTGTGTTAGTATGCTTGGTATGATCCATGAGAACAGATCCATAACTGGAGTTGCTTAACAGTTTATAGGTGTCACCAATGATGGCCATATCAAGGTTTTGATCTCCACGAATTCTGTGCATGGTTACTGTGTCTATGAAAGACTTGAAGGATGTAGCTGGTTGAAATTCTACGACCTGGTAGATTCTAGTGACCTCACAGTGATTAGCAAGATACCATCTTAGTAGAGGGGTGGCTAATAAATGTTTTTTTTTGCTTTAAGTCCACTAATCAAAACCCTTTTATGATCAAAACTTATATCATTGTCTTTACAATACTGAAGCATATGCACACCTATTTCCTCCAGTTCAACATTACATGTGCAAAAGAATCATGGAAACTCCTTATAGTGAGCTTGATGTGACTGCCTCACCTCAATATCTACCTCTACAGCACCAAATAATTGGTTAGATTGCACATCTCTCAATATCTTACTAGCAGACAACTTGCCTTTGTTCTTTCTGTAGTAAGCTGATAGATACTTATCATAATATTTGTTGCAATGGGGTTTAATTTTGGATAGAAATTTGCATTCCTGTATACTTACATACATATAACCCTGAGATATGAGAAATTGCTTTTTCCTTTCGTCTTTCTGTTGAACCTGCTTTAATTTCTTTAACCAGCTGGTTGATGTTATTTTCTTTACAATATGACAATTAAATTTACAGTGATGATAATAACAACCATTGAATTCATAGACTGTCTTAGTTTTAGCACAAAAACCATCTACGAGATAATTATCAATTCTTATTTCCTTCTGATTATTTAGTTTATGGAGTATCTTGATCTTATTACTCTTCATCAAGAAGTCTAACCAGACATATGAGTCTATGTACCTTTCTGATACCTCTGGTCTGAAATTATTATGCTGATATCTCCTGATAAATACCCCAGTTGGCATTTTTTGTTTCAAGGCATAAGAGTACAAACCATTACAATCATCCCCGACTACAGCTTGACAGGTGTTACCTGGAATATTTCTTATATTTGTGGTACCTTTTTCATGATACGTATTAAAAATAATGCTAGGACCCCCAATAATGTTCTTCTTAATTACATAATACAGGTCTCTGTTGTTGTGGTTAATTAGAGAAAAATTACTTCTAGAAGATTCGTAAAGCATTCGTCTAGCAACTCCTGGTAGTGTTATATAGTCCTTAAATATATCAATTCCCTCATTCTTATATATATCTATAAAAGTTTGCAGAGCTATGGCAAATGGGGCCGTATCAAGGTTATTATATTAAATAAGATAGTCTTTGAATGTTTCCATATGTTCGTCTCTCCATATAGTGACCAGAGTCTGGTAGTCAGACTCAGTCTTAATTGGGTTATCGTTGGTAAGTCTTGAATAGAATTCTTCGGGTTTAGGCAGATGATTTTGCATTAATTTCTCCTCAGAATCAAACCATTTGTATGGAAAGATTCTTTTGGGTGTTTCACATCCATATGCTTTCAAAAATTTGCTATAAGAACATCCAGCTGCAAGATAATTCAAGATATCTAAAAATTTCATGTCAGTAACTGCGATTGTGAGGTACGAGTTATTCTTCTTGATGGTAAATATTTCATTTTCTTGATAGTGACTGGTGATATATAGCATTATTTGTCTTTTAACCAAATTCAGATCATACTTGCCAGAGTTAAAACCGATAACAGGCACTTGAGATAGGTATTTGTCAAATTCTTTAATCATGGTGGATACAACATCAGCAAAATAGGACCTCATTTTCGGATCAGAGTCAGATTCTTCAAATTTGTATTCTGATTCGCTGGATTCATTAGAATATTGTTCCTTCAAGACTTCCAACTCATGATAGACATAATCGTATCTTTCCTTCATTATTTGATAACAATATCTGCTAATTTCTTGAATTTTATTCATCATTTTAGATACCAATAGGTTTGGTGAGACTTCAACAATGCATACTGGCTCTTCATGTTGAGGTATATTAGATGCAATACTTTACACTAACCGGGATATGGTTAGATATCCATTGTAGTTGTTTTGTATTTGTCTGGTTATCATCTAGAGTTTTCCTCAACATAGCTTCCATATCCCAAACCAAAAAATAGGGATAATACTTCAGGTTATTAGGTACATATATGCCTATAGACTCTAATCTTTCGAATATTGTTGCTTTAGATTTATAAAATCCTCCTGGAAATATGTATTTGGTTCTGTCATAACATGTCTTGTAATGTGTCTTCATATTCCACAGTCTTTTAAATATTTTTCCACATTTATCACATTGAACCTGTTTAGCAAATTGATCAAAATTTGTAATATAACTAAAATGATTTTGGAATACATTCAAATACATTTTTGACTGATATTCAGACATGGTCTCGTAAATATTACTGACTGTGCCCTTAGCATTCAGGGAATAGAGAATAATCTTAACTTCAAAACATTTCTCTAGATCGATAACATCTTCAATTAGTACACCTGGAAACTCAGTTGGAATTTGGACATTAGTGAAATTTAACCATATTTTTAAATAGTCTTTAATGTTCTTGTTCTGGTTATTAAGATGAACTTTTAAACATCTGAAGAAACATAGGTTATCTTGGTATGGTTCTTTCCTGTTCTTATCATAGATAAAGTTTCTTAAAAATTTATGGTTTTTGATATATGTGGATAGTTCTATGGCTTGTCCTAAGGGAAAATTTGTCAGAAATATATTGTACTGTATATTGGTTATGAATGCTAATGTCCAGGCTGTTGATGGTCTGATAGCTCTGGCTTGTTCTATGATATCAATCCTGGTTATTTTGTTCATTAATAATCTGATACTATTTCTGTTAAATATTGTATAGGGATAGGTCAATATCCTCCTATTATAATAAGGAATATAATACCTATACTCCCCTGTTTGATTATTGAATAAAATCATACCAAAGGCAAAGTTTATTCGAAATACTGTTGTCTGATCATCATATATTAGGTTAATTTGTCTTCTGATTTCTCTATAGCCGTCGTTTAGATTATTAACTGGAAAATTATATGTTGCCCTTATATCTCCACCTTCGTGCTCAGCCAGTATATGGTTTCTGTTGGTTATGTACACTTCTCTAATATTTTCATTCTGCTCTTCAAAAATATATTGGGATATGTCATCTAAATCATCATTGTCATTGCAT
Organism: Sabellastarte sp. h YS-2021; assembly: GCA_964017235.1. NCBI lineage: Eukaryota > Metazoa > Annelida > Polychaeta > Sabellida > Sabellidae > Sabellastarte > Sabellastarte sp. h YS-2021. Next base: position 68,380,596 of record OZ024936.1, read on the forward strand.
CCATGCTGATTCATTCTATGACTATATAACTCAGATCTGTCTTTACAAATATGACTGCATATTGAACATTTCTATAACTTAATTAGGGTAGATTGCCCTTCTTTCCTGTGAACTACTTCAATGTGAGCATTCAGACTTCCTGAGGTTAAAAAGGGTAGATTGCATTGAAAACAGATGAATTTCCCACATTTCTTAAGGTGAAACTGCAATTCTTGTAAGGAGTTAAATTTTTGAGAGCAAACTTTACATTGCTCCAACATCCTTCTGTGTGACTGTATGCAGATTGCTTCATGGTGTATTTGGTTGGATTTATTCAGCATGTCCCATCCACAATATGAACATTTAAATACCATATCTACAGTTGTGGTTTTAACTTCTTACTTAGATCCTTGTATAACTTCTTCAAGAAAATTCCAAATATCTTAGTTGATGAGAAAGGGTATTGCAATGCATAACACCCTGTATATATAACACATACATATACAAAACCAAAAATTTTAATGTCAATTCTGGAAATGATCTGAGTATAGCATATGTCAGGATTGTGAGTTTGATTCTTGGGAACCAGCTTATTTATATCATAGCAGTGATGATATAAACCACAGCATTTCTGACTGATCAGCGTTACCAATTGTATAACAATCATTGTGATCTGGGATTATATCTTCATGTGTTATCTGTTGTGGCTTGTCAGAGATCGAGATTGCACTTATTTCTTAATGTATGGTGTCCCTTATATACCACATTTGATGTATGCATCACGTGACAGTTTGATAGGAATTGATGCTTTGTCAGCTTTGGATCCACTTTTTCCTCTAATTTTCTTATATATGCGAGTACTTTTGGTCTGACCTACTTTGGGATTTGATAATTCGCGGATACTTGATCCCTCTTTTTCCCAAAATGGTTTATATATCAGGACCCGCTGTAAAGTCACGTGTTGACCTAGTTTGCGATTTGATGATTCGTCGACGCTTGATCCTGTTTTTTCCCAAAATATTAGGCGAAAAGTTATATCATTTTGCTTTGTTCATATACATTTAGATTGACTTTAAATAATATTTATACGGTCTGGATTGTGTCAGATCACCGCATACAGCTTCCCTAGCCATGTAGTGTGCTTATAAAAAGTCATGAGGTTCTGCATATGCCTTAGAATACAGAGTGTGAGATTGTTGCATTGGACTGTTGGTAATATAACCATGATTTGTTCAATTGTAACAGCACAAAGACCGACCGAGGATTTGATAATCCTGATAATCCTCTCAAATAATATCCATTTACCTATGATTATATTACTGTACACCCTTTGGTGGTTAGGGTGCCTTCCATTTTGAACCCATGTCTCCTAGTGGTAGATTTCCCATCTAAATCTAACAGAAATCTCACATAGCCCGAGGGAAAGACCGTCAACTAACTGAGCATTCACTACTGTCATACTATTTCGTATTTTTTGGTCTACAATATGAAATGGTTTTACAGAGTAGAGGTGTGTTAGGTATTTCATGTACATGAGGCGATCATTTATTTTACATCGTGACTTTACTTTACAAAATCTCCATATGACAGATGACACTGTAAATTTAGATGCCTTTTTTATTCTACTTTTATTTGTAGAGAACACTGTACAAGTGTCCATATACAGTAATCTTTCTTTTTTGGTACACTCATTTAACTCAAAGCTTCTGTGTATGTACAGAATGTTTGGTATTCTGTATATGGTGATATTAGTTTTATATTAAGGTATATTTATTTGATATAACTGGATAATTTGGAAGTTATTGTTGGTGATAATAGAGCATTGTTTACTGTGAAAGTTGAAAACCTGTTGTGTAATGAATACCAGGCTGCAAATGAAAAGTGTGTTGTTACAAAATGTACCATGCAACATAAGTGAGAATAAAACCTGTGTTGTAAGAGGCAGAGTTGTGTACAATAAGTCAATGTTCCTAACTGTGAAAAATGAAAAAGGGGGCATTGCAGGAACCCCATTATGAAATTGAGACAAAACAAACAATGAATGTCCCGGGGGTACTTGACAATTCATTCATTAATATTGCTGGCAGCAATACAAATGACCCTAGTGAACATGGTTCCTATCAAGACACAAACTGTCTACCTGACAATCATCAAGTATGTGACACACTTATTAACTCAGGCAATGAAGGATATTGTTTTCTCACGACGGGTTGTACAATAAACACCTTGAGGACAATAGTGGTGTTAATATGCCAGTTTCAGGCAAGGACGTTTCACAGGTCCCACTATTTGACATTAATAAACCCTTTGTTTAGGATAAGTTTGAATTGAGCTTATTGTCCAAAGATGATTGGAGAACGCATGTTGCATGGCTGAAACAACATTGTATTGATTTCAGACAATGGGCAACACAGTCTGATTTCAGTTTGGCTCTGTCCCTCTTGCCAATACATTACTGAGTGACACATCAGGTTTGGTGGGCCCTGAAATTGACTCCCCTATTGATCAACACTACAAAGTCAAAGCCACAGGTCGACCCAATTATCTTGAAGCACGCTTGCGTGCTAAATGACAATTGCATGTGGGTGAGTGGGAATCAATATTGAAGCGTTACTGGGACAAACAACTACTTGAATTTGTCAAATTCGGTTTTCCCCTTGACTTTAATAGAAATTCCACTTTAGTTTGTGATAAGAAAAAATCACTCTTCAGGCACTTCATTTCCAGAACATGTGGAAGTGTATCTGAAAGAAGAACAACAGTACAAGGCCATTATTGGTAATTTCACAAACAACCCATTGATCAATTACACTATTCTCCATTCATGACAAGAGAAATCCAAATTCTGAAAATAGATGTGTTATATAATGGGTCTTTCTTGGCCTCACGGACAGGAGCGCATATTTATAAAATTGACAGAAGCCGCGCATTCAGACATCTCAAGATAAATCCACCAGATTACAACTTAGTTGGCTTATACTGGGATGCAACGTGCATTGATACGTGCCTCTGATTTGGGACCAGGCACGGAAGCCTACTGTTTCAACGTGTCAGTGAAGTGGTGCATTTTGCATTACATTGCAAAGGGTATACATGCATCAACTACATTGATGATTTTATAGGGTTTGGCACACCGGACTTAGCCATGAAATCTTTGACGCATTACATGCACAGCTGGAACACATAGGTCTCACCATCAGTGAAAAGAAATTGGTAGCTTCGAGTACGAGTGCAATATGTTTTGGCGTCCTACTGCACACATAAAATGGCACCATTTTCATCCCGCCAGAAAATTTACATCAGATTGTTCAAAATGTTGCAAGTTGGCAGGGAGGCAAGTGTTGTTCCAATAAGCATTTACAGGCTTTATTGGTTCAGTTGTTGTACGTACACAATTTCATCAAACCCGCCTGCATTTTCCTAAACCGGATCTTGGAGCTGCTATATGCTAATCACCATAATACAACTATTTCTCTCCCTCCAGAGTTTATGCTTGACCTGAGGTTTTTGAAGTTACAATGGTACATCCATTTACAATTACCGACCTATTGACACGTTTGTAGAGCTGGATGCCTGTCTTACAGGCTTTATGTGTATGGATTGCCCATTCCAAAAGGTTATTTAAATATAATCATTGTATTAACCATTGTTTAATGTCTTGCTAGCTTTGAGAGTGTTTGCCCCACAATGGTACAGGCGGAAAGTACTAGTGAAAACAGTGCAGTAGTACATATTTTAAAGCAAAGCAAAACAAAAGAGCAGCATGTGCACATAACATGTGGTATACGACTGCTTTGTTTAATATTGACTTGACATACTTGCACATTCCTGGAAAAAACAATGTGGTCATGGACGTTCTGTCTAGATAGGCAGGAACGCCTGAAAACGCCAAAGTATTGCAAGAAAGCATTCAAGACCCATTGTGGGCACCAGTTGCATCTGATATACTTATACTTGATTATGAAATTTGATATAATAGGTCATGATGTTAGAAATTTGTATTAAGGTAAATGTATATGTATGAGCTGTGTTTTTGTCTTCTGCTATGACTGATTGGTACTACACTTTTTTGCAGGCAAAACTCCCCTTAATCATCTTTCTGAGGGTGCCAGAAAGTGACTCAAGAGTGTTTTTAGACCAAAGACTCAACAATGTTATGATCTCCTTTACAGGACTTTTACTGGCTTTTGTATGTTCACTGGGTTGAAATGTAGTAAAATTGGTATTACAAATGCTTTGTCTTTCCTTGAATACTTGGCTAGAAACAAGGCTTCTGCTGACATGCTTGCTAACTACATTTCTGCAATCAGAGCAAAGTTTGTGATTCTAGGCTTGGATTACACAGTATGGCAGCATCCAACTGTCAAGTATTTAATAAAGTCCTTGTACATTAACCATGCTCTTACTATTACCAAGAGAAACGTCATTGATACCCATACATTGGTGCGAATGACCAGGTGTTGTGACCAGATCTACATGGGACCAGTTTTTAAAATAAGTTTTCTGTTTGGCTTACTGGTTTTTCTTTGCCTTTCCAACTTGGCTGCCAATTCAGTAGCCATGTTTGTCCCCTCCAGGAACTTGCTAGCTGCTGATGTTATATGTACCAAAGAGTTTGTTAAAAAATAATTAAGTGGTCAAAAGCAATACAGAACAGAGGTACCATTGACTTCATTACACTCCCTAGACTTTGGGTTCTATAGGGCTATTAAAGCTGTGAAAAAGTTGTTTAACCCTTCACCGAATGAATCACTGTTTTAATATCTCAAGGAAGGCTCTTGGCTTCCTATGACTGATAACAGAGTCCACAAATGTTTAAGCAAAATTAACACTACTTTGGGGTATTTGCCCCACCACTTCATGTTTCATTTTTCTGTCGCTCAGGAGCCACTTTTGCCTACAATTCAAATATACCTATTTAGGATATTATGGAGCATGGCTCCTGGGTGTCGCACTGTGTCTGGACATACATTAAACAAGGCAACAGAAAGGGAGCATTCATTGCTAGAGCTTCAGCCAGTGTGATCCAGTGAGATGCCCTACTTCTACTTTTGGGCTTGGGGCTTTGTCATCTTTTAAATTGTTAATATGTAAAGCTAGTATGGTCTCTCAGCTGCATTTAGGGTCCCCTATGTTGTCCATCTTTTTGGCTTATTTATCATTGATTCATTGTTAAGCTGCAAATTTGTCCTCTGAGTCATGTAAGTCCTGATGACCTCTGAAGCAGTCTGACATTCCTGTTAGCACTGTATATTACTGTGTGATTGTCACGTAACATAATTATTGTAATTTAAATCAACCACGGTAAAAGCAGGTGATCTTTACTATGAACTGAACTGTAATATATTTCTGGTCACCTTTTATGTAACATTAGTCATATATAAGTAATTTTTCTTATGTCATATTAAAAATTGCTTACATATATACATTTGTTCTTAACATTACAATGAAGTAGGCACATTTATACACTGTATACTTTGTTAAGTGTCTTGTATTTAATCAATAAAATAATGCTCTATAAATGTGTAATTAATGAGTTCCCGGGGTGGTAGGGAATGTCAAAAATCGGGATCCAGAATAGGATCCATATCACACTATATAAACCCCATCACCAGGGATGTGCCACTCTTTTTACACTGCAGAGATGGTAGCTACACATCAAGATGAACTGTTTGATAAGATGAGGGTCCTTTTGTTTTTTATTGAGTTGACTATGTTATTTTTCATCATAATATCAAGACACAGAAGACAGCAGAACCCAGCACCTGCCCAGCCAGCACCACCACCAAAGTCACAGCCATCAAAACGTAGAAGGAGAAAGCCACAGAATCCATGTGTTATGCCCTGGATATTGCAGAGAGAGAAGAGAGGATGCTACACTCTTGGACAAGTTAATGAAAAAGTGATATCCCAAGCTACAGAAATTTCACCAGGGTGCAACCAGCTTTTTTGATTTAATTGAAGAAGGAATTTACCCCCATCTGTGTGTAAGTCAACCACCAATTTCAGGAAGCCACTGGGAATCAGTTTGAAACAGGCAGTTACATTGAAACACTTTTCCAGAGGGGAAATCTACACTTAACTACAGTACCACTGGATGATTGGAAGAACTACCATTTGTAAATTTGTCCCCCAGGTCTACAAAACCATCTTACAAGAATTTCAACAGGAATATTTGATTTGTCCAACAGATCCTGAAGACTGGAGACAGATTGAGGAGAAATTTTAGAAACACCCATGCCGTAGGTGCACTAGATGGCAAACACATTGCTATGAAGAAGCCCAAGAAGTCATTCAGTGAATATTTCAACTACAAGGGTTATTTCTCCCTGATACTGTTAGCCTTAGAAGATGATGATTACAAGTTTCTGTGGGTCAATGTGGGGGCCAGTGGGTCATCATCTGATGTTCAGATATTCAACTGCAGCAAAGTGAAAGGAAGAAATGGGAACAGAACCTTGGTACTACTACCAACAGAACCACTTGCACCTGGGGAGCCAGATCCACACTACTTCCTTTTGGGGGACAATGACTTTGCCCTTATGCCTTGGCTGGTCAAGCCCTACAGCAGAAGACAACTGACCAGGAAAGGTAGAAAAGCCAACTACCAGATATACAGGGGTGGACGCGAATGCCTTTGGAATATTAGTGGGAAGATTCAGGGTGCTGCTGACCACCATGGAGCAGAGGCCAAAAGTTGTGAGAGACATTATGTTAACATGTGCGGTACTACATAATATGCTGAGAAGACATCAGGGGGGAGTAGAGAGACCACCCACACCACCAGATGACATTCAACCACCACAGAGTGACCAAGGGGAGCAGGGACAGAATGCGAAGTTTAAAAATGCTTCGAGGGAGGCCAAACATCAACGAGACCTACTGAAAGACTACTTCAATAACCTTGGCGCACTGGCTGGGAAGAAGGACAGGATTTATGAAGTCTGAGGGGTGAGGATGCTGTCATCTATCAGTCCTTTTTAAGACTACCCAAATAATTCAAGGACATTTATTGCAAAAGTGTGACACAATTTTTCAACCACTGTGACTCAAATCAAAATTTAAAAATAATCCCCCATCACAAACAAATACCGTAGAAAGTTAAAACTGTCCTTCAATCAGGTCTGTCTTTCTGTGCTCTTCAATGCAGCTTGCCCTGCCTTCGTCTGAGTGAGCTTGCCATATCTGGTATGTTCGTCAGAATCACCCAGGAAAATAAACATCATTTGCCCCTTCTTCTGTCTGGTTTGATTGGATTCTACATCAGTGTCTGTGTCTATTTCAAAATTGCTTTTCTATTCTTTCCTCAGTCTCTTCCATCTGCTCGGTCCCTTCCATCCTCTCTCTTTCCAACCTCTCTCTCTCCTTCTCCTCCTGTTCTTGCCTCTCCCTCTCCTATCTCTCCTCTCTCTCTCTTTTTATTCTCTCTATATTCTCAGCAGTATCTCCTAACTCAAACTGTGGTTGAGAATCTGGTATTTCAATCTTTTTCCTTCTGCCCCTTGGCATAATGTCACATTACATGTACAGCTTCTTCATAAACAAAAAACTTAAACTTAAAAGTGAAACCTCAGAGAACAGATTTCACTACCAGCTAGTCCTGCCTATCTCAAAACTTAAGCTAATTTGCAAAAAAAAATGAAAACTTAAAACTCAAAAGCTGCACAATAATTGTCTCTAGACAGTCAAAGATTTTGAAACTGATAGGCAGTAACATGAAAAAATATTGCTGGCCTGTCAGTTACACCTCAGCGCTTGTCTGTTACTGTAACAGGAACACCGACTGTTGTTTGCAGCTTGTTTGTCTTGCTTTAAGGCTTGTTGGTTTTAAAAAATCCCGACTGTAGGAAGTGAAAAGTTCCCGACTGACCTGGAAAACTTACAGGCTTGTTGGGAAAATTTACAGACAGGCCAGCTAATCGGCTATTTCTCATGCACAGTCTGTTTGTCATCACATACAGTCTGGAACTCCATATTTGGGACAAGCCGGATACATGATACAGACAGGCCTGTTTCATTAACCGTCAAGACCAGAAGTGTAACCGACAGGCCGCTAAGTTAACCGACAGGACTGTTACTAGGTGGATTAAATTAGGGTCTGTTACAAGGATCGGCAAAAGTCATAGAAATATCAAACATATTTCAATGACTCTCCCTGACAGGCATGGAAACTACAAGCGACCCTAACGGACCATGTAAACATTGTTCCAACTCTCAAAAAAGACATAGTTACTGACCATTTGGCTATAGTAGAACACCTGCATTAGAGTGACATAATTACCAAAAATAATACTGGGAGTTGGATTTTATTGCTGATAAGATAAATTCTGCAAATCAAAAATAGTTTATAAGCATGAGAAAAACTGTTTTTGAAGTTAACATAACAATGTCTGTATGGTGTGGCCTCAGAGGTTAACAAACAGCTTCCTTATGCTCTTTTTGCAATGGAGTTTCAGAAATATATTCTACTTGAAGAAAAACCTCCTTTGTCCCTTGCAATTTTACGAGATTTTTGTTGCTAATTACTTGTATTGTGATCCACTGTCTAAGCTCTATTGATAAATCTATATTTTAACATGTCTTTTGTGAATGCCATTTGGTACAGGTAAGAAATTAATTGGAAATACCTAGTTCTTCTTACAATTTTATTGAGCTGATGCCAAAAAACAGTCCTAAGTCTATTTGGGTAGATAATGTATCGATCAAAGTAGGACAGAAAATTCCATCTCAGCAAATATGTAAGAAATCTATTTTACAGACAGTTGTTTTTGTATGAATGGTTCAGGCACATTGAGTTAACACTCCTGTGTTCTAACGGCGAGATAATATAATGGTGAAAAGTTGGAAGCTGTGTGTGTGACATAACTCGTCTTGACGCTCCAGAAATGACAAAATAGAAGTTAATATGAAAGGATTTTTATTTTGAAATATTCTCCAGGTTTTATTGGATCAGTAGCTATTGTCTGAGAATAGAAAATACCTTTGGTTACAATGAAGAAAACTTCTTTATCAACTGTCTGATTTTAACAATTTTTTACAAAGTCTGTCGGAAGGGGTTCCTATTGGGGCTCATCATATCTAATCGGTTTTGTACATGTGACCACGGCAATCGCGGCCGATTTAAGCGGCTCGGTTATTATATTTGCTTTTTATCGGCTAGAGTATTTAAACTTCTAGTGGGAGTGACGGTTTTTTCCGTGAAAACCGCGGGAATTTCAGTGGTCATTTGGTCAGTTATGGTGAACAACTGTTAGGAAAGGTTGCGAGTATTGCATACTTGGGTTGTTAGAGTGTTTCAACAGTGTAGCAGCGTTGCAGGTTGGTTGGTTACATTTTTACAATGTACTTACGGACAGATTCTGATTTGACTAAATTGGTACTCAGGGATTGGGTTTTGGATGTGTATATCTGTAGTGATGGATGTATTTATGCGTCCTTGAATTTTAATAGTCCGTGATTCTGGTTCAGTAATTATTTTACAGAATCCATTGTATTTACACTGTAGTACTAAAAACTAGTCTGACACTTTTCTAGTCATTGCAGAGCGAATGGTGCTTGTAGTTGTCGTAGTAGTTGTTTTATTTGTACATAGTAAATTAATTTATTTAATTTATTTGTATGCATGTGTTATCTGTGGACATCTAATTATTATTAGTCTGTGATGTAGTTACCAGGGTATGGCAGTGGTTAATGTTACTATATAGCATTACGCTTGAGAACATTTACTTTAGTCCAGATTTGCCATTCCAATAGTGTGTATAATGTCGTTGTAGGTGTTTCTTGGTCCGCAGTAGTGCACCCACTCAGTCCACGTGTGGCTGCTGATTACTGAACGACTGGTGTCCATAGATGTGAGTGTGAATGATTAAAATCTTAGATAAGCCTGCTGTCTTTTCCTCCTTCCTTTCCCCATCCCCTGGTTTCACCGGAGCTTAGTTAAGAAGGTTACAGGCACGACTTTCTCTTCGGTCACATTTGGAGCCCCTAATGAGATCAAGGAAAGGTTTGCAGGAGGAATCATCTGATGAGTTTATGTCAACAGGGAGATTCACTTCACACTGGGTTACACCTGCAAGTATTTAAGTGCAGTTTGGTACGACGGATTTGTTCTTCTCACAGCTGGAGTGCCGTTATCACCCACAAACTGGACCGCTGCATGTGATCATTAGTTAAGGGGTGTTAGTGTAATTTGGGTACATGGTGAACATTAATTGAAAGAGATTTTTTTCCATACTTGTGAATGTTACTGATAGATCTAGTATGATATTTCGAATGTTGGGAGGACATAGAACTTTGTAGTCAAACAAAGGAACAGTGAAAGACTTGGGTGTGTGGATATAAATTCTGGACAGCGTTTTCTACCGGTTTTTTCGCTATTTTGGTTATTCATTCAGAACAGTGGTAGTGAGACGGAGTAATATATTTAGCTCTTGATCATAGCAGTTGTAAGAGTTGGTGTAAAGACATTTCAGTGCTCAAAACCTATTATCGGGTTGACTCGGGTGGGATGTTAGCCAGTTACGGTAACAACGAGTATATTATTTGTGTACATGGTGGTGTATTTTATATGAATTTTATTGGATTATGAAGTAGTCTGTGCGGATTAAATCTGCGATCTTGATAAATGTAAATTATGATTATTTCTGTCATTTGTAATGAATATTAGATGGTACATATTACATGAGTAGCTTTACCTTGTCAATTTCATCAGAGTTACTTCATCACTGGTATTGAACTGAGATATTTCAAGCACATACTACTTTATATATGCTGTAATTTTTGGTTTGCTTTGCTTAGTTTGTTTGCTTAGTCAAGATGTGGATTAGTTATGGTATATGCATGGTTATTGTCACTGTGTGAGTTCTTTATTTATTCCATTCTAATTTCCTTGGTATTTTACATTTTTGGTGTTGTGGGAAGTGTGTTGAAAATATGAGTGAATTGTCTGAGTTATGACGATTGAACAATATCAGTGGTAGATTGAAGCTAGAAGCAAGAAGAATACTGACTCAGTGCCCTTTCGCTGAGCCAGGGGAAATTTTATTGCATACAGTACATTCCTATTCAGCAGTTTATTGCGTTCAATATATTCATCATTAAACTTTTTTATTGCGTTCAATGCATTAACTATTTAAGTTTTATTGCGTTCAATGTACCTCACCTGTTGATAGTGAAACTGGTACTGTGGTAGCTGACTGTGGTCAGTAAGACGGGAATTTGATTTGTGTACAAATACTGTTCACCAGGTATCTCTCTTAGTACTTTCGGGTGTGGTAATTTTAAAGTTGGCATTTTATTCGTTTCATATACAGACTGGTCACCACCCCAGTTGATGTTGCATAGAATCTGTGTTAATAATATAACTAGGAGTCAATATTTCGGTAAGGTGAGCATAGGAATTCATTTCGTTCGTCTTGTGTGGGCTAGATACGGAAAGGTGTAGCTGTCGATAGAGATTTGGGCTGTGTTGAACTTTGAACTTCTTGTGAAGGTCAAAGGTCAATAATGTCAATTTCAAGCACGATTTATGTCAGTGGGCTAAAAGCCGGGGCCAAACCTTTAGAGGTTTGCCAGACACTGTGTCTGCCTGCGAATCCGGCAGATGTTATTCTGGATGTTGTTCTGCAGGGTGATGGTGCATTTTTTGTGGTTTTTAAGGATAGTCACATGGCTGCGGGCACAATACAGCGTTTCCATAAAAAGCCAGTGTTTGATGGGTGTGGAAAGGTTGATGGCCTTAGTAGTGAGACACAGAAGGTTTTGGCTCAGTTGAAACCACAGTTGTTTGGTGCGGTTAGCAAACCTACAGCAGCCTTGGGAAATGAGACCCCAGCAGGTGGTGCAAAGACTTCATTAAAACTCAGCGATGTATTGGAAGCCATAGCTGGCTGGTCTTTCGAGCAGAAACAGCAGTTGGGGGCTGCTTTGGGGTTCCCACCTTCGGGTGTGGCAACTGAGGTGATCACGCCCGGGCCAGGGCATCCAGTTGCTACTCAGCCACCTGCAGCGAAGATGGGAGGTTTATATAGTCCGGTGTCTCAGCCATCTATACCAGTTCATGCACCTCAGTATCCTGTATTGCCACAGCCTGTGTTCTCAACACCCCAGCCTGAACAGTCGTTTCAATTTGGAACCTCGAATACTGTAAACAACATCCGGGTGAGCAGTTTCTCAGGGTCACCTAAGGATTGCTCATTTGAACAGTTCCGATACGATGTTCAGTGCCTTTTAAAACAGGGTTGTCCTGAAGGCATGGTGTTGACTGCCATAAAGAGGTCAATCAAGGGTCAAGCCCAGGAGATTGTGTTGCATATGGGGGAGGATGCCACTGTGGCTGACATCATTAATCGCTATGATATGATGTTTGGAGACGTGAACCCACCTCATGTGCTCCTCGCTCAATTTTACTCGGCATTTCAGACCCCAGGGGAGAGTATCACCGACTGGTATGCGCGACTGGAGGACATTGCGAGTAAGATCACACGGAAGGATGGGAATGTCATTAGTCCAAATAACTATGACATCCTGGTAAATACCCAGTTTTGGACAAAGATGAATGACGAGAAGATGAAGAATGCCCTTAGGCATAAGTTTGATGAACTGGCGGGCAGTCCACAGTTTGTTGTGGAGGCCAGGAAAATTGAAAGTGAGTTCGCTGGTCAGGCGGTGAAATTGGGCCAAGTTCATTCGGAGACGTTGCCTGCAATGGAAAGGGGTTTTGAGGAGATCCTGGCAAGATTGAGTACCTTGGAAAAGGAAATTCAGAGTAACCGGCAGACACAAAAACATACAGAGTATGGGGATCATCATCAAACAGGTCAAGCACCACACGAGTCCAAGAAAAACATGAGGAAACCAGTACGCTGTTTCAAATGTCACAAACTTGGTCACATCGCAAGGAACTGTCCTTTAAACTCACGGGGGTCGGAAAAGGGGAGTGGTCCAACAACCCAGTAAGAAGCTCCCATAAACTGGTGCCTACTGTCATCGGGAAAGCCAATGAGGTGTCACTGTTTGTCAATGATAAGCAGGTGGTAGCACTTCTGGATACAGGTTCGATGGTGAGTACCATGTCTATCTCTCTGTGCTCTCTGTTAAAACTATCCATTCAGCCTTTAGACAAGGTGTTTAGCATCAAAGGAGCAGGAGGCCATGAAATTCCTTACTTAGGGATAGTGGAAGCTGTAATCCGTAGTGCAAAGGAGGATGTGACAAGTGTACCTGTCATTTTATTGGTAGTTCCTGACACTGAATACCATAGTCGGGTACCTGTTGTTCTTGGGACAAATGTTCTGAGCTTACTGAGGGGGAAAGTTCCTGCTGGTGAATTTGTTTGGCGGAATACACTGGCCATGCTCGCTAAGCACCAGGCCTTAGTGGACAATACAGAAAGCATAGGTGTCATGACTTTGACAAAACCCTTGACTATACCAGCCAATGGGCGCATGATTTTTTATGGTCAGACCAGAGTTAAGGCTATTTGCCAAAGGCTGACGGTGTGTCTAGATGGTGCCAATGGGTTACCAAAGGGGGTCATTGTTACACCCAGTGTGAACTGTATTTCCCCGGGTCGGGCAAAGACAAAGCTGCCAGTTGAGTTGGTTAACCATCTTTCTCAAGATGTGGTTATTCCTGCAAAAGCTCGGATTTGTGACCTGTATAGTACCGAGGATGTTGATCCGATTGAGACAAATAAAAGGGGTGAAGCATCATGTCATGTGACTAGTGACGCGGATGCTGACTTCCTTACAAATTTCCTACACTTGAATGAACAGTTGACTGCTGATAGAGTGGAGGAAATGCAGCAGCTTTTACTGAAATCGAAATCTGTGTTCTCTTTGCATGACTTAGATTTGGGATTGACCAATAAAGCTGAACATCGTATACATTTGAAGGATGAAATTCCTTTCAAGGAGAGACCACGACCCATTCCTCCGTCAATGTTTGAGGAGGTCCGGAAACATCTGAAGGAGATGGAGACCCTGGGTGTTATTCGGAGAAGTCAAAGTCCGTATGCATCTAATGTTGTGATTGTTCGAAAGAAGTCAGGGGCACTCAGATTCTGTCTGGATATGAGAATTTTGAATTCTAAGACCATTCCGGACTCGTATAGCTTGCCACGCATTGATTCCACCTTGGATGTGCTGTCAGGTGCAAAATGGTTCTCTGTGTTGGATTTAAAGTCAGGGTATTGGCAAATTCCCTTGGCAGAGGAAGATAAGTGCAAGACTGCATTTACTGTCGGGCCTCTGGGATTCTGGGAGTGTGAACGGATGCCGTTTGGACTGACTAATGCTCCTGCCACATTCCAGAGGTTGATGGAGAACTGCATGGGTGATTTGCATCTGACTTATTGTTTGCTATATCTTGATGATATTATCATTTTTAGCAAGACATATGAGGAACATGTAGTTTTCAAAAAACTGAAAGATGCAGGTTTGAAGCTTAGTCCTTCAAAGTGTCGATTCATGTGTAAGGAAATAAAGTACCTGGGGCATATGGTCAGTGAAAAGGGTATCAGTGTAGACCCAGAGAAGGTGGCTTGTGTACAGTCGTGGCCTGTGCCGAAGACTGTGAAACAAGTGCAAGGTTTTCTTGGCTTCACTAGCTTCTATCGGAAGTTTATCAGAAATTTTTCTAAGATAGCTAGACCCTTGCATGAAGTCACACAGGGTGCTGAGCATTTCCAGCTGAAAACAAAAACCAAGGTGAAATACCCACCTTTGAAATGGGGATTAGCCCAGCAAAAGGCATTTGAGAATCTCAAGGAAGTTTGTTGCCAAACTCCTATTTTGGGATTTGCCGACTATAGCAAACCATTTATACTCCATACAGATGCCAGTGGAGATGGTTTGGGGGCTGTTCTCTCCCAGGAGCAGAACGGTGAAAGGAGGGTGATCGCTTTTGCAAGTCGCGGCATTTCAAAAACTGAGAGGAATTATCCTGCACACAAGTTGGAGTTTTTGGCTCTGAAATGGTCTGTGACGGAGAAATTCCATGATTATCTCTATGGAAACTGTTTCTCAGTTATTACCAATAACAACCCTCTGACGTATGTTCTGAGGAATGCTAAGCTGGATGCCACTGGTCACCGTTGGGTTGCACAGTTGGCCAATTACAATTTTACTGTGTCATATGGTCCAGGTTCGAGTAATCATGTTGCGGATGCCTTGTCAAGGATTAAATGGCCTGAAATCACATCTCATGTTGTCAGTCAACTGCTACAGGTTCATGTAGATGAAGCATCTCCTGTGGAGTCATTCTGCTACAGTCAGCAGGGACTACCTGATGATTTGGATCAGGAGAGTGGGTTAATTGCTGGCATCAACTGGGCCATTGAACAGGATAATGATCCTGATATCAGTATGGTTAAACAAATACTTGCTGATAAGTTGACTGTCCGTGATTTATCGCCAGTAGCAAAGAGATTGCTTCGAGAAAGTAAGAATCTGGTTATAATCGACGACAAGTTGATTAGGAAAAGGATTTGCTCTGGTGAGTTGCAGTATCAGCTGGTTGCGCCCAGGAAGTATCGCGAAGTCGCTCTGAGTTATGTGCATGACCGTATGGGTCATCTTGGTAGAGATCGGACCCTGGAGCTTCTTCGTGAGCGGTATTACTGGCCAAGCATGCAGCAGTCAGTTGTGGATTACATCACCAGGTGTGGGCGGTGTATCAGGCGTAAAGACTTAAATCCTCAACGGGCACCGTTAGTCAGTACGGAAACCACTCAGCCAATGGAGCTGGTGTGCATTGATTTTTTAAAACTTGAAAGGTCTAAAGGTGGGATTGAAAATGTGTTGGTTGTGACCGACCATTTTACAAAGTATGCTCAGGCATATCCCACTCATAATCAGACGGCTAGGACGACTGCTAAGGCATTGTTTGAGAAGTTTTTCGTACACTATGGTTTTCCTAGGCGTATCCACAGTGATCAGGGACGCAACTTTGAAAGTAAGCTCATTGAAGCCTTGTGTACATTGTCAGGCATTGAAAAGAGTCGGACTACTCCATATCACCCGATGGGAAATGGGATAGCTGAAAGATTCAATTCAACCCTCATTAACATGCTTGGAACTTTAGAATCAAAGCAGAAGGTTGACTGGAAAAGTCATATAGGTTCCATGGTTCATGCGTACAATTGTACGAAGCATGACACAACGGGCTTCTCCCCATATTTTCTGATGTTTGGGCGTCATCCAAGGATTGCGGTGGATCTAGCCTTGGGAAGACATGACTTAGACAATTCTACCGATTATGTTGGAAAGTTGAGAGAAAGGTTAGGAGCTGCTTATAAACTGGCTGAATCCAACACTCGGTCTAGTCAGGGTAGCCAGAAAAAGTATTATGACCAGCATGTGAGAAGTGCTGTGTTGGCCTCTGGTGATCGAGTCCTGGTAAGAAAGGTTGGACTGAAAGGGATGCAGAAATTGGCGGATAGGTGGAGTGAGGAGATCTATGTTGTGGTTGACCAACCTAGTGCTGAAATACCGGTTTACCGGGTCAAGCCAGAGTCAGGTAGAGGTCCTATGAAAACACTCCATAGGAACCTTCTGCTTCCTATTTCTGTGCTGCCCTTGAGGAAAAAACCGATACCTATTCCCCGTAAGACTAAATCACCAGTTCTACTTGATATGGACACTCAGTTAAGTGATACTCGTTCTAACTCAGTTACAGATGAGCTCTCTGACAGTGATTCTGTCATTGAGGTGAGATATAAGGGAAAACCTAGACTGGTTTCTGTTGCACCTAGACAGAATGGGGCAAGTTTAGTGAGTAGTACAAGTGGGAATGCAGATAATGAATTAGTCGGGGATAATGATTTGTTGGTAGAGCCTCAGCAGGAGTCAGACGCCTCCAGGGATGATGTGTTAGATCTGGTAGAATCTGTTGATGATTTGGAAGATCTAAGTAGTGAACAGAGTGTTGCGGATTCAGTTAGTATCATAGATCATGATGCTGATGATAATAAATCGGTGGTTGTAACACCTGTCCCTGCTCCCAGGAGGTCAGCTAGGACTCGAAATCAAGGTCACTTACATCCTGATTTTGTGTACAATTTTTTGCATGACTCAGGGTCGTGTGGGTCTGAGAAGAAAGTCTCAGATCTTGAACTGCATAAAATCGTATTGCTACAGAACATGATAAAAATTTTAAAGTGACAGTTGTTCGAATGTGTTTGACAGGAGTAATGGTGTAAATAGTAACAACGAAATTGAGTTTTAGTGTGTAGCTCTTTTGAGTTTTTGAGTAACTGCTTGTTTCTTGAATGTGTGAGACAACTGGATGAAGGCATTATTGTTTGTATGTGGAGGGGGTGAAATATTCCCATGGTGGATTGTGGTTCAGGTGTGGAATTCTTAAATTGAATAAGTTTGGAGTGTTTAAATGTCAGGATGTCATTTCCCTGAAGGGGAGAGTATGTGACCACGGCAATCGCGGCCGATTTAAGCGGCTCGGTTATTATATTTGCTTTTTATCGGCTAGAGTATTTAAACTTCTAGTGGGAGTGACGGTTTTTTCCGTGAAAACCGCGGGAATTTCAGTGGTCATTTGGTCAGTTATGGTGAACAACTGTTAGGAAAGGTTGCGAGTATTGCATACTTGGGTTGTTAGAGTGTTTCAACAGTGTAGCAGCGTTGCAGGTTGGTTGGTTACATTTTTACAATGTACTTACGGACAGATTCTGATTTGACTAAATTGGTACTCAGGGATTGGGTTTTGGATGTGTATATCTGTAGTGATGGATGTATTTATGCGTCCTTGAATTTTAATAGTCCGTGATTCTGGTTCAGTAATTATTTTACAGAATCCATTGTATTTACACTGTAGTACTAAAAACTAGTCTGACACTTTTCTAGTCATTGCAGAGCGAATGGTGCTTGTAGTTGTCGTAGTAGTTGTTTTATTTGTACATAGTAAATTAATTTATTTAATTTATTTGTATGCATGTGTTATCTGTGGACATCTAATTATTATTAGTCTGTGATGTAGTTACCAGGGTATGGCAGTGGTTAATGTTACTATATAGCATTACGCTTGAGAACATTTACTTTAGTCCAGATTTGCCATTCCAATAGTGTGTATAATGTCGTTGTAGGTGTTTCTTGGTCCGCAGTAGTGCACCCACTCAGTCCACGTGTGGCTGCTGATTACTGAACGACTGGTGTCCATAGATGTGAGTGTGAATGATTAAAATCTTAGATAAGCCTGCTGTCTTTTCCTCCTTCCTTTCCCCATCCCCTGGTTTCACCGGAGCTTAGTTAAGAAGGTTACAGGCACGACTTTCTCTTCGGTCACATACATACAGGATTTTATCAGGTGTTTCAAAAAAGTATGAAGCTGTGTCAAATTATAAGCTGATATGTTTATTATACAAAATTGTGACTAATAAAATATAACTTTTCCTGTGAATAATGGTGATTCTAAAGTAGCCCCTTAATTTAGTATGAAAATACATTAATGGAGATTGTGGAGGAAGACGGAAGTCTTTAATTCTCATCCTTCAGACGTTACTTACTGAATGAACATTTATTTTATACAAATTGAAAAAAGGGAAGAGAAAATAACCCATAAATTAATTTAATACAAAATAAGCAATGGAATGAAGTTTCCGATATTTCATAAAATTTGGAATTTATTTGCCACTGGCTTTTCACTAGAGTCTAACTGATATTTTTATGTTGTTGGTTAAGATTGTGTCAGAGCTCACGAAGAATGTGAGACTTGGTGCTATGAAACAGATATTTGCATAGTAATAAAGTTTTAGGCAATACTCTTAATTTTACTCAAAATTTAAATATCAACTTGCAAATCAATACTTTGCTTCCAGATATTGACTAGTCACACTAAAACAAAACTGATCATCCTCTATGAAATAGATTTTAATATTTTCTTGATGTTCTAAGGTGATTTTCCTCTTGTATTATGTAGCAACTCAGGAACATTTGTGCCATCAGTTTGTTTCTGGGATCATGTCGTGTAAATATGAAAATATATTGTTCTTGCTGTGGATGGTTTTACATATGACTTACACCAATGCAGAATTACCTGGTAAGTAGACAGACTAAAATGTATTTTACTGCAAGAATAAATACTTTTTGTATGCCATCATAATTTGATGATTTTATGACTATCTGTTTAATATTAGTAAATGGTAATTGTGCCTTCTCATGAAATATTAATTTATCATGGACCAAAAACACAAGATACTCGGACAGGTAAATATACAAGAATTCAATACATTTCAATAATAAAGTTGGAACTACCATGACAATTCATGTTCACTTGCCACTTGGTCTTGGTGTGAAAACAGAGCAAATGCTTCTTTGGAATCTAGTAATGGATGGATAAGAAGGGACAGAAGCTTGAAAGTTATATAACTAAGCATCAGACGAAAGGATTTCATATACTTTTAATAACTTTACCAGAAAGAATATTCTGGTACAGGTATAATAAAAATGTCAGCAGTTTTCGGAATGTGATGGACACAGGCATATTAAACAAAAACGGGAGAGATGAATAAGTTTTAAAGCTTTTATCATAGTCAATGGCCTGTGTATAATCTTAAGTCTAGTCAAACTGAAATGAGGAGTGGTAGTTAGGGTTGAGTCCCATCTGACATTAGATGTGGTGATTAAGGTTGAAGTATTGGCTAGGAATAAGTCCCAAGTGCATACCGATTACATTGGTTGGAATAGCTTATGGTTGATAACTTTTACCGAATACATTCTTCACAAAGAATCTGTCATATGGTTTCTATTTCCTTTTATAATCCTGATTTCAAAAGTCACCAATTGCCCTTAGCAGCAATATATTTCTAATACATGCACCACAGAATTTGTCTTTGAGTTGACCAGCTGGACAACCGCGAGGTACTATGGTTAAATGTCCATAATTGTTGAGTCCATAATTACGTTGCTGCAACAGGATTGATCTTTTCCAGATGGGTATTGCTGGAAGTCAAATTTTAAAAAGAAAGTAATGGTAGCGAACAGGCAGTGAGTCTCAGTGAGGAATGGTTGGCTTATGTATAAGATTAATGCCTCTGAAAATAGGTAGAAAGGTTATGAATCAAGGAATTGTATGAAGAACTCAGAGTGCAACTTAATACTTTTTGCATGGTGATTGGTGCTAAAAGAGCTAAGATTCTATTTACAAATATCCTGGTGTGTTTAATGCATTTATTAAAATAGAGGAGTTTACTTACCAGTGTCCACTGGTCAGGGGAATATCAGTCACTAGAGCTTGGATTGTACTTGTCTAGTTAGAACCGGTTGATTAGTGCTATGAGTCCTATGGTAAAGGAAATAATGGAGCATTTCCACCAATGACCTTTTTGAGGCAAGCTGACACCAAATAATTTTCTTTATGGAGGCTTCTCAAATGTTTACTGGATTACAAACAGATACTGTAGTTTCCCAAAGTTTTATTGGATCACTAACAGAAACAGTGGACCTTTTATAATAACAAGACCTTTGTTACATCTAATTCGATGCATTAAGCTGTTTTATCACATTTTTGCCAAAGACCCGGCATTGTGATCTTTACATTAAGTACCTGTGTGATGATCAGTTGTGCTGAATTAATGATAAGAAAAGGATGGTCTCAAATATATTTCTTTATTTCTGAGTTTCTGATTTATATATTATACATTATAACATAATTCATGTTATTCTAAATGTAGGGACATGTGAGGATATATACCACACAGTGTCCACCAGCACTGGTGTTTACAGTCTCACTTCTGGTTCACACACCTTCAAAGCCTTCTGTCAGTTCAACGATGACTCCACTGGCTACTTTTTCCCATCACTGGAAGCTGTCCAGTTTAATGACACATTTGAGTTGAACATCCAGGAACAGTTGTCTGACAAAAGTGAAATAATGATAAGAATATTGCAAGACGATGGATCTCAGTTAGATGCTAAACAGGAACAAATTAACATGTACAGTGAAAGGTATTGATACTAATTTGTCAAAGGTTCTCTTCCATTTAACATATGACTCGAGTACAAGACAAAATAATAGTCTGAAGTTTCAATAGTGTTTGCTATCAGTGTTTCATATTATTTGCATTTGAAATTATTTTCAGGACTATTGGACTCATTATGTTATCCTGTTTAACCTAGTACACATAAGAAAGATTTCATAAGGTTTAAACGTTTACATAACATTTTCAAACCCTATCTTTGACTATACTAAATACTTCCAAGGGCGTTGTTTACATTATGGTGGTTAAAAGCATTTGATTAACATTCACTACAGGGCCGGGATTCACAAAAGGTCTTAAGCAAAAAATTGTCATAACTTTAGGAGAAAAGTCTTAACTCTGCAAGCATTTTGTCGTAAACTTAAGACTTTTTTTTGCTTAGACAAAATGGGATTCACAAAAGGTCTTAGACAAAAATTTGTCTTAGATTTTGTCATAACTTTAAGACCACTGCAGGGCAGACTTTTTTGACAATACAATTTTGAAATATTCCATTGCATGTATTTACATTTTACCCTTTGTTATGCCAACAAAATATATACTATGGGAATCTATACTTCCTATAAAAGTAATTGCTTTTGATTGTAACAGAAATTTACACCATTTAATTACCTATAAATTTCAACATTTTACCTTCTTGTGGTGAAAATAATGTCATAAAAATGGCTGACTCACAATAAAACACAAATACTACTATTTTTACATAATTTTACAATGAAAAAGTAACAAATCCGTTTTATAATTTTAAAGAGCATGTTTGATGTATTTATTAATGAGAAATATTTTTGTTTTACTAAGATTAGTTAATTTGAATTCAAAATAGTTAAGACTTTTTGCACAAATTTTGTCTCAGCTAATATTTTGCTAAGCACTTTTTGTGAATCCCAATTTAAGAGAAATCTTAGCTGAGACAAAAGTCACAACTTTAAGATTTATCTAAGCAAAAAAAAATGCCTAAACTTAAGACCTTTTGTGAATCCCAGCCCAGATGTTGTCGTTGAAAACATTTACTAAACATTTATAATATAACTCAAGAAATTGAGGTTTGACTGGAGATGTTTTTTAAATAGCTGAAGAAATGAATCTTATGCTGGAAGTGTTCTCCAAACATTCATCATTAAATGTGTGATAGCCAGTATAATAAAATGCTTAAATAACAATAGTGGACAATATTTTGTAAAGGTTTGCTCTGAAAATGCTTTACCAATATTCCATAGCAACTGGTGTTCATATCCGTTATTTAAAAACATTTTTGAATGTTTCTATCAAATGTTTTGACAGCATGCAGTGGTAACACACTTGCCTCCCACCTCTGAGGTCTGCGGTTCAAACCCCAGACCCTATGTGGGAAAGATGGTAGTTAACACTTCCGAAATTAATCAACTGTATCCACTGGTTTGCTCTGCCCATAAAACTACCCATTGTGATATGACCAATACAGTATTGAAAGCAACAGTAAAACCCAAATAAATAAATGCTTACCTTCAAACATTTGCAAAGATGGCGATGAGGGGTTTTATAGAACTTTGTCAGAAATTTTCTCAGGTATAATACCTAACAGTAATAAGGTTCGATCCCCGTCATGGCCTTAAGTGGGAAAGCTGGTAGTTGCTTGCCGTTGGTCGGCAGTTTACAGTACAGAACCCTAGCGAACTGTGTGTACTGGTTTCCTCTGCCCTTCCAACTACCCATCGTGATATGACCTGTACAGTGTTGAAAGCGACGTAAAACCCCAAATAAATAAATAACTAACAGTAATAAAATAAAGGATACATTTTAAAGCCACTGTCTTACAATTTTACACATTAAACTAATATTTCCATTGGTGATCAACTTTGAAGCAGGTTTAATTTGACCTCTGACCCGAATTAAGGTTAATATCGGTAATTAATTGCTGAAGTAATATTTCTGAGATATTTATTGTTCATTGGTAACGTTTTGATAACCACCTTTTTTCTTGTAAATGACTTGTGGTAGTTGGATAAAGTGAAACCAAATAGTTCTCACTCATTGGGCTAACCTTCATATTTGGAGACAGAAACTTTGCTTAGATCAAGGTGTCTAAATGACCTCCAAATTAAATTGTAATCCATAAAGTTACTACTCTTTGGTCTGTTGAGTTACATTTTCCTCTCATTTTTTTTCCTGTCAGTACTTCACCATGCGAACTTTAAGTTAAGCACCAAATGAATTTGAGTTACACTGCATTAAATGTTATGGGAATGACAAACATTTTTAAGGCCATGGTTACCCTCTTGTTTCAGGAATTTAACAGTAACGCTGAACTTTGGCGAGTTCCATCGATGCACTTTATGCAGCACCTACCCTCATTTATTAGTGAATTTTGTACACACCTCAATAATCTCAGCAGGTGTCACAAACGGCTGGAAAAGTAATGGACAAGAAATGTCCTTTGTTAACTGTGACAACAATCCAAACAGTTATATAGCCTTTGGTTCAATCTCGGGTGACACTTCAGGATTGGGACACACCTCGGATAATGGTATAATGAACATATGGCGGCAAACTCCAGTGACCACTAACAATGTGAGTGTTTTTGTTGCTGTTAAATTTGATTCTTCACTACAGATACAAAGCATTAGTGAAATGTAGAAGTGATGATCAGTTTATGGGTCTCATTTTTTGTGAATTTTTGACACTGAATGTTATCCAGTATTTAATGTATTTCAAAATTTGATATCTCATAGAATCTATGTCACCCTTTTATCATTGTGCCAGATATCATTTCGCAAATATATTTCTTTGTCACTCATTGCTGAAAACCATGTGATCAGTTTATGGGTGTGTTTAAAATGTCACACATGACTGATTATCTCAAAGATTTACGATCTATGTACTGTTGTTAGTTGTGGTCATTGAAGAGTGACCGTATTACAATTCTATGTTATCCAACTATTCCCATGCATAGTGTATGGCTGAGCAGGCAACAAGAAATATTTGTCAGGGCTGTAACTCAAAAACCATAAATTGTAGGAGGTTGATGCTACGAAGGGTTATTGGACGGGAGTTGTAGTATCATAGTGAACTTAGTCAGACCTTTGATCTTGATTCTGCCAGAAGGTTTTCTATGGTCATCTCAAAGATATATGGATTGTAGTAGCTAATTATAATACTACTTTTACCTAATTGTGCTATTTCCATGGACAACTAAAATCTTACAGCTTTATAATTTTTTAGTTTACTGATTAATGCTGTCATCTTGCTATTGAGTTGTCCTGTGTTAATACTTCATCTTTACATACATTTTGTCTCTCTTAAAAATATTTTTTTCTACTCAAATATTATTTAACCTGTATGTATTATGACTTGGTTTGCTCTGAAAGTCTCCTGGTCTGTTTCTCTTCCTCTTAGTCTACATTTCATGGTGTCAAAAATTGTTTCTCCGGGCTGTGGGGTATGATGCCATTTTCATAATTGAAACATTTGAAGACACACCATTTTAACACTGAGTTGGCCAAAAAAGCTCACAATTTGAACGATCGAGGTTTAAAGTAAAACAATTCCCCAAAATTAAACCACAAAATGATCATCTATTCTACTTATACACAGAAATACTGATCCTTCTGGGGGCGAGGGTAACAAATAATTTCAGTATTATAATAGTAATCCTTGGCTTAACCCAACACAAAGATAGTACAGGCTACTTTTCATAAAATGACCTTTTCTTCCATACGAAGTAACCCATGTCAGAAGTTTATAATGTTATTATATATTTGGTTGGACATCTAAAAAGAATTATTGGTCCCTGCATAGTGTAGGTAGTACACGGACAAATTGGCCCTTTGCCAAACTGGTCCCGTAAAACAGTCCCAAAGGTAAAATACTCTAGTCAAATTAGCACCAAGGAAAAAATACCCTAGTCAAATTGGCCATAGAACATTACTGTAGACTGAAAGAGAATGTATGTTAAACATAGGACAAAGACCACCAAAGTCATGTGCTAGTGAACAGAGGCAATGGGTCTAGCCTCATATATAATCTAAAATATAGCACTTACTCTTCACCAAACTGATTGCACTTTTAAGAAATAATTCTAGCATAGACCATGGGTTAAAGGTCATAGGCAACATTTTTCACAAAAACTGTGAAAACAACTTCCTTGCAAGCAAAAACATCTTTCTAAATACAAAATGTGGTTTGTTTTATAAAATACATGGTATGAGAGCCACAGATTACATTTCAAAAAAATATCACGAAGTAAAGCCAAAAAGCCGACATTGTTGTTTTTCTCGCAATGGATGAGTGATGACGTAATAGGTTCATAGTGAACTTTGTTGTAAGAGTTAAATGGAGACAGATAGAAGTGATTGGTGAAAGACTGAACATTTAACTTTTCATAGAAAAACTACAGGTCTGTGATCTTATTCTTGTATGAAAAAAAGTAAAACATTCTACAGTTTTTTCTAGTTTCACCTAATTGTACTGGTAATTTAACCAGTGAAGTTGTTACAGACATCGATGAAAGACATGCAGAGATAAAACAGTGCAGATGGTTTGCCGTCCCAGTATACAGTAATATAAAAAAACATTCTTCTACCTAAACCCATCCTGTCAAATCACATTTTTACAAACTGAAGGACGATAACATTTTTCTTTGCCAAAAAAATTTTTTCCAAATGCTGTTTTTTTCTCAAGTTTTACCTAATTTTTAACCGCTAACAGTTCTAACAAACACAGATATACTATATAAGTAGGCTTGTCTTGGAATGCAGAAAGCGTAACCAACATTTTAATGACATATGTTACTGCATATGTATGAGATATTGCCTCCTTCCATTTTTTTCAAGGTTTTTAAACTGTGATGGGAAAGTAGCCTTTCACAAGTTAGATAAATTTACACAAAACTAAGAACCTGTTGACAAATTCAAAAGTTGTCATTAAAATGTACTGGATACTGTTTTTTGCCTTTAATCACCGGTACTTCTATCAAGATAAGGCATGATGTAAAGTGAAATCAAAATAAACATTTGTTTTCATTTGCATAAATCATTTATAAAAGCATGCTGCAGTTATCCTAATGTGAGATTGAAGGTCATAGAAGGTCAATGCTGAGGTGAGTGAAGGTGAAAGTAAAGTTCAAAGGTCAGAAGGTGAAATGAAGTTATAAAGGTTGAGGAATTTTATTTACATGTTAGCAACAAGAAGAGATTTTTAAAAAGGGGGTTACATTAACATGGAGATTTTTAAAAATATTTCGCACCAACCAGTGCTGTAAAACATACTCAGTAAAACCGTGTAAACATTGTATATGCTAAAACAAAATAAAATGGTTGCATAGAGTTGGAAAACATAATCAAGCCTCCGAATGTTATGAAATCAACAGACAATGACAAATTAGGTCTTAACAGTGACAAACAGAGAGGGGGATACCAGGGTCAGCCTGGTCCTGCCTTGAACCATGTTGACCATATGTCAACAGGGGTGCCTGAGAACAGGATTACATCATTGAAAACCTTAAGTTACCAAATTAAGGGAACATCTAAAACTCAGGGATCAAGATACTCTCTAGTAGTGATCAAGATACTAGAGGAAGAGAGGCATCAGCCTACGAAACGAAAGGACAAAGTCAGTAGGGGTGATCAGGGTCAGCCTGTCACAACCTATCCCAAGACTCAAAGGCCTACGTCTATCCCAGTGGAGACCTCCCTTGGGCTGGGACGAGGCCACAAGGGGTCACAGCCTAAGAGGGTAACTGAAGCCCGGATTACATCAATGAAGACCTTAACTTACCAGGTTAAGGAGCACGGACAACAGGATCCATTACACAACTCTAACTTGGATCAGGAGTTAGAGTATCCCAAACTCTGAGTCCTACATCAATCCAATGGAGAACTCCCAAGTGCTGGGACCGGGCACAAGGGGTCAGGGACACAGAGGAATTTTAAAGAAACATTAGTGAAACAAGCCATTAAGGTCTTGGGTGGGATGGTGGGTTAAAAAGCAGTGTTACCCTTGACTAGCAAATTCAAAGTGAAGATGGAGGAAATTCAAATTACTAGGGAAGGAATCTGATTCGTTCCTAGAAATTGGGTCAGAGAAATAAAACAAGACTAAGTTAAGGTTGTAGTGATATTTATGTGGAGATGACAACTGCCGTACCAGGGCCCTAACAGCCCTGCTTCCCACAGTTATCCTAATGTGAGATTGAAGGTCATAGAAGGTCAATGCTGAGGTGAGAGAAGGTGAAAGTAAAGTTCAAAGGTCAGAAGGTGAAATGAAGTTATAAAGGTTGAGGAATTTTATTTACATGTTAGCAACAAGAAGAGATTTTTAAAAAGGGGGTTACATTAACATGGAGATTTTTAAAAATATTTCGCACCAAACCCAAACTAAAAGGTGGGAGGAATCTTGGAAGCAAAGGTCAAGGGAACAGTGGAGGCAGCCTGAGTGGAGTGTTGTAAATATGTCCAAATGGCTGAACTTCGCCACAATCCATGGGCCATAATATTCTGGAGGGAAACATTGTTGTTAAAACAGAATGTAGCTCCAGATCTCCTAAAGGTATGGAAACCATGACCAGATAATGGGATGGAAAGGTGGGTTAGAATTTGCTTGAGGGCATCTCTGATGTGGGTGTCAATTATTTGATGGTGTGGGTGATAGGCCACAGCAAATAAGGGGGCCGAGGGTGGGAGGGGTCTGGAAGCCATCAGTGCCCTGAGTGCCCTAACTGGGCAAAGATACATATTGTTTATGGCAGGGAGTTGGACCATGTGATGGGCTTTGCGATCCTGGAGTGTCTTAGTCCATTTCACAAGAATATGAATACCAGGGGGGGCAAAGATGAGGTCTTGCCTAAGTATATGTATGGTGGGGTCAAAGGCTTTCTTGCTATGAGGGGCAATGTTTGACATTCGGAAGAATGCACAAAATGCAGTAAGGAAAATTGCTCTGAACAAAAGTGGATCCGGTAACCAGTCACATGTAATAGAAATAAGGTAAAGTGTATGAATATTAAAAATTCCTCTATGAGTGGGTGAAAAGGAGGAATTAATTGAAATACTTCTCAAAAATCTTTTTACTGGCTCACTTTGAATTACCTGATGGGGAATTCTGTAGAAGGAAGCCATGGAAGCTATAGAGGAAAGGTAGTTCTTGACTACCTTGGGTGAAATGGATGATTTGACCAAATATTCCAGGAAAACAAGTACATTATGTGTAGAAATGACAATAGGAAGATTTAGAAACAGTAAAAATGCAATGAATGTCCTGAAGTGGGTACAGTGAGCTGAAGCAGTAGAAGGTCTAAATGCCTGGTCAATTCTCGTCCAAGCCCCAGTGAGCAGGTGAAGAGATGACTGTGAAGCATCTGAAATTATATAGAAAGATCCAATTGTAAGTGTTTGGCTTGAACTCTCTCCCATATACAGTTGGCTTGGAGATTAGTAAGCAGATCTTGGTCAACATGTTTACCAGAATTTAACCTTGACAAAAGGTCAGCTTCAACATTCAGGGTGCCCCTAATGTGATTAACCTTAAGGTCTATGTTCCACATAGCACATATGAACCAGATGTTGCGCACACATGCTGCTAGAATGTTATCTTTAGTTCTCAAGTTCTGTACTACCTGCACAACAGCCAAGTTGTCGCATCTGATGCATACAGATGCATTTGCCCAAGACTTTCCCCAGAGTCTTAAAGCCAAGACTATGTTGAACATTTCAAGGTGGTTGATATGTAATTTGGTGCCTGGAATAGTAAGAGCTGGGCATGAATACACCCTATTGGACCAGATACCCCCCATGCCTGACAGGCAGGCATCTAAGTGAATGGTTTCCTGAGAGGGTACAGCTAATCTTTTGAACATGGTAACGCCATTGAAATGTGGGAGGAATCTTAGGAACCAATCTAAATCTGAGAAAAATTCAGTTGTAAGTGTGATTCTTCTGGTATCCTTAGCACTCCTCAGGAGACCTAACATACAGTTTATGAAAGCTCTGGCAGGAGACACACACTTGTGAATATAAATGAGCTTACCAATGAGGGATTGCAATCCTTTCTTTGTGATAAATTTTTTGTAACTGGTCTTAATACACTCCTGATGGATGCTATGTAATTTGTCAGGATCAATACTAACAGTGGCATTGGGTATATCAATCTGAATTCCCAAGCAGGTAAGGATGTCTGAGGGGGGGGGGGGGTTTCTTATCTTCATTTATGGGCAGGCCCAATTCTTGGAGTAAGTTAACCAAATTGTTGAAATGCTCAAAAGCCAGGCCCCTGGGGGCCACAATGACGTAATCATCGATATAGGCGTGAACCTTACAACCCATACCCTTCATGATAAAGATAATGGCGTCAGAGGCCATCTGAAACGACGCACTGCTGTGCGTCCAGCCGAACGCGACGCTAAGATCGACATATGACCGGCCCTCCCATGATATGCCAAATTTGACGGCGTCAACTGGGTCGACGCGCAAGTTGCGAAACGCCCTAGCCACATCAACCTTAAATATGACAGGGTCATCAGTATCAAGTATATCCTGAATTATGTCATCAATCATGGGAAATTTCAGTGTAAAACGCCTACCGTCAAAATGTGACTTACTGACGCAGTCATTGACTGAAGCCCCATAGGGGTAAGAAAGATTTAGTATGACACGACGCTTATCTGTGTCCTTTGGGCGGGTAAGAAGGGGGGAGCAGTGATAATGGTCATTCTTGTGGTCAGAAGGGCCCAGCATGGCTCCAAGGGCCACTTCCTTAGATATATATTCATCAACCGCCTCAGGGTAAGCCAGGGCTGAGGGGTGGTTGGATATACCTACATTGTGAAGACTAGTAGGGTTAGTCAGAGAGAGGGGAAATCCAAACTTAAGATACTGAATCAAAAATTTGTCAGGATAATCCCTTCTGCAATTTGAAAACATTGTGAAATTGTGGAAATGGTAACAATGTCCCTGTCGGGGCCAATGAATGAGAATTCTCCTGAACTGTGGTTAAGAAAACCTCGAACTTTATCGGCAATGTCGAAATCGTGCGAAACAGAGAGGTCAGAATCAAGGTCATTATTGGTTAAATGGCCCCCAATACCATTGGGGACAGGACAAGTGTCCTGGCACTTGATGCTGGCGTCTCCATCATGAAATAAGAAACTGACAGAATCATTTGCCCTATCAGTTTGGTCAGCATGATTACTTTTTTCAATCATGTTATCAATAATGTTACATATATATTCATTATAAAGTATACCATGACGGTCAAAGGTAAGACAATCTTGCAAGTAATTATCATGAGTTACTCTGGGGTTGCCTGATGAATCAGCTACTTCCTTGTATATCTCTACCATGTGGATAGGGACTAATCCCGACCCCACCACGTTTAACTGACCACTAGGGACCTGACAGCACTTGACAATATGTGTAACTGTCAAGTCAACACACTGAAAGTGACAGAAGCCAACACATGCATTACCTGACGTAGGATGTACATATACTGTTGTAAACTGTCATTAACTTCGTTATATATGTTAACAAAATCCACTACTTGGTAAACCACAGTACCAGCATTTACACTATCACTATCAAATACACAAATACTGTCAAGTATAGCATCAAAACACACGTTACCTTCCTGCACTGAGTCACCATTATAATAATATGGCCCCCCATTGTATTCTTGCCATGAATAATTATTGAACCCACACTGAGACTTCTGTACATTACTCTGTGCATACGGGTTAAATGCATAATTCGTTAATTTATCAGTTAATTGATTGTTATCATTCAATAAATATTGGCACTGAGTGTCAGAACATGTAATATCGATGCCAGAGGTCCTATGTGCAAGACTAAGAGCCTGTTCCCCTATAGCCAAATTGTGGGACAAATCATCCCCAGGGTACCCAAGAGACAGTGGGACATAGGGATACCCACCCCCCTCACAGGAACTCTGGCACAACGTAGAATAAGTATGAAACAAATTATACAACAAATGTTCATCATTACAAGCTTTGTCCCTGGTAACTAAATCTTCACAATGAAAGGTATTATGCAATTTACTGTCACTAATGTCCTTTGGCTGCTGTGCAGATAGCTGTTTGGCCTATTTACTTGTCTGTCCTTCTTGTTTAAGTTTTATGTTACATTTCACCTCTGGGTGAGTCAATATTCTGCCTGACCTTGCACAGAATGAGCAGTGGTGCCTAAAGTTACCATGACTTGACTCATGAGAGCAGGAGCCTTGGTTGTAAAACTTACAAATCTTGTCCTTCCTCTGTAGTGACGGTTGGTTGACGGTACGAGCATTAGCTAATGCGATCTGGGATGCAGAAAGCCTATTGAGTGACCACTGGACGTTGTCCTCCCATGAAAGTGTTCCTTGTTCGATCTCATGCATGGAATTTCCCCAGGCTGATCTGACAGCTTCCCAAGGTAGGGAGGTGGCGTCCTTAAGGGCTAGGATCACTTGAAGTAGGGCCTGCCTGGCTAGATTAGTGTCCTGTATGTGGAAGACATTCGACAGTTGTCCTACGGCCCATTCAGTTACTGACAGATCATCATATGGGATCCTTTTCTTGGCACTAACCCCAAGATACCCCTCATTTGGCCACCTAAGCTCAGGAATAGACGTTACTGTGTCTGTGGTGTTAAACCTGCCCGACTTCTTGGTAGCAATCTTACCTTGGAAGGAATCCTGCCGTGCCTGAACGTCGTATGCCGCGAGGATCTGTGACACTGACTGAGAAATGTGAGGATTCTGACGCAGTACACTAATATCTGGCATCACCCCATCGCGCGAGAAATGTTGAGCTGCCTCCTGCACTCCCTGACGTCCTATCTCATGGGCAGGAACCATAACTGACTGAGTCCCTTGAAGTTGACGCGCCGTTGACGCAATAGCTGACGCCTGGGCTCCCAAAAGAGGTTGCGAGCTCACTGGTATGGCTGAGCTGCCCAGTATGGTTTGGTGTTGACTTCCTAACCTGTTCGCCTCTAAATCTTGGACACGTTTCGTTAAAGCCTCATTGGATGCGTCAATCTTCTTAAGATAAGCTAATATGGTGGCGGAATCAGACGGATTGTGTGATGACTGTGAAGGAATTCCTTCAGAAGTTGACGGAGGACTGGTACTTACAGGTTGAAAGTCCTGTGGAGTTTGAGGCAGTGAACCAGCAATGTCGAAATCTGCACTAAGATCCCTTCTGCTGTCGTCCATAGACGTAGATGCCTTTGTCTTCTTTCTGGGAGTGTCCTTAGTATTCTTCTTATTCCGTTTCACCATGTTGTATAATGTGAACTTGTATAAAACTAAAATATTCAGTAAAATCTTCTTTACTTAAAAAGCAGTGTTACCCTTGACTAGCAAATTCAAAGTGAAGATGGAGGAAATTCAAATTACTAGGGAAGGAATCTGATTCGTTCCTAGAAATTGGGTCAGAGAAATAAAACAAGACTAAGTTAAGGTTGTAGTGATATTTATGTGGAGATGACAACTGCCGTACCAGGGCCCTAACAGCCCTGCTTCCCATTGTAGTCAAATTTATTGAATTTATTCTGAAAGAATCATCCTTGAAGTTCTAACTTTTACATTATCAGTTCATGAAATAATTCAGTGTATAATGGGTTTTCCTTAAGATAGTAGTCAATACCTCTTGGCCTTAAGTTTGGATAATTTTAAGTTTTGGAAATTAGTTGGTGACATTATATTCTGAATTTAAGCCTTTGTTGAGACCAAAAAAAGGAAATGTGTTTAGGGAAACTGTAATCAACACTGTAGATAGCTAGAGGCATTATGTATACTATGAAAGCAGCATTGTTTACAGTTTTGG
Source organism: Sabellastarte sp. h YS-2021 (assembly GCA_964017235.1). Classification (NCBI taxonomy): domain Eukaryota; kingdom Metazoa; phylum Annelida; class Polychaeta; order Sabellida; family Sabellidae; genus Sabellastarte; species Sabellastarte sp. h YS-2021. Next base: position 68,413,358 of record OZ024936.1, read on the forward strand.
TGGGAAAGTTCTGAACTAATTTGGGGAACATATATGATTATCCTTGCTTGAGGCCCAGTTCTTAAGACATTTATGTTGTATTTATTTCATCTCCTAGCAATAGTTAGTTTTCAAAATTGAAAAAATAACTATCAAAATTCATCTCAGAGTTGAACCTGGTTGACTGCATTGTTTGGTGATTTTTTTGCAACTTGCTTAATACCTCTCTAAATACTTTTTTATCTGAGACAAATATAAAAGATGTTCTGAAGGCTATTTCAGAAATTTACTATGGCAGACTGATGTCTTGTAAACAAATAAACTTCATAAAAACAGATTATGCAATCTTTTTAATATATATGTATGTATTAAAAGGCTTACGAAAATGATAGTTTGTTTACATTGTCATGAACCTGTGACGTAAAGGCTAGTACTTTTTACGAGAGTTGTCGAGTGAAAAATAATGGCGACAGTTGTTAAATTCTTGAAAAAACAGCCAGAAAGTGACTGAATATATGAACTTACATATGTATATGTAATCATTAATGAATGATCTGAAAATGCTTCCTATGACCTTTAAGAACAGAGGATGAAAGTTATTGATTACAGCATCCAAAAACATTGGATATATCTTAAATGTACTTTGTTAAATATCACTTTAAAAGTTATTGACCTTACAATAAGATAATAAAGATCTTGCAAAAATTATTTGATATATATGTTAATTGTCTATTTGCTAAGAATAATCATAATAATTACCCCTCTCAATATTTGCCATTGTTAGGAACAAGCTTGCAATTAAAGGATGCTAACCTGACACAGGCTTGCCTGATCTGCTATTTATAAACAAATGTTTGTCAACTGTAGACTTAGGAAATTAAATACTCTTAGTGCATTGCATTTGTTTGTTTTTAACTGGGGCTGAGTTTGCAAGGGCCCACCTGCGGGGGGGCAAGTTTTGAGGGGACTATTTTGCTGAGGGTCGATTATATAAGGGGCTGTTGTATCTATTACTGTGGTGATATATAAAAATTAAACATTATATTTTTTTTGATTTAGGAAAATATGATACCTTCAAGTGAAACCAACAATTTTGGGTTCATTTTGGAATTCCAGTTTGGTGGATGCGGAGCCTTTCAGACTTCCATTAATTGGCCAACATACAATGCAAATCCAATCAGTGCCACATCAGCAGCAGTGGGATTTAAGTTCAGTGGGTATTACTCAGTTAATATCACCCACATGGCTTGTGATGCCAAACTTGCTTACCAATTGGCCACTCAAAATATCAGAAGCTTAAATTTAACTTTATGGAATTTATGCTATATGGTAGTATAGTAACAAGTAAATAACTGTAAAGCAATAACACATTTTAATTCCTTCTGTAAAACTTGCCTAAGATAATATTGTAATACCCTGTTGTAGAGACTTGTAAATATTGCTTGTAGCCTTAAAATCATTGTGCTTTCATATGTACTTTTATACTTTGGAAAGCAAATTAAAATTTTTTAACCTTTTACAGTGTTTTTAACAGGCAAAATGATTTTTTTAGTAATTCCAGCTGATTTATGTTTATATCATTATGTAATAATTTAGTTTACGTACCATCAGTGAAAACAATTGTCCATAATTTTCAAAACATGTTTTATGAAGGCAGACTATGATGTTTTTATTGATACACGATCAAACAAAATGTTAGTAACAAATTATTGTCTCTTAAGTTGTTAATTATTAGATCCATTTATGTGCACTTATTAATACACACAAACTTAAAGTACAGTATATATCTTTATAGTTTTTTTCTGATACTTGGTATATTATTTTTAAACTCCTGTAGACAATTATAAATTGTTACTTACATATTTATTTTGATTTTAAAATATTGTCCATTTAAATTTTGATGGAAAGTACTTTTAGTTAAGTGTTGCTTTATGAAAGATGCCAGGCAGCATGACTTTGTTTTATTTTTTAAATTTTTATACTTTTCAATATGTGCTTGTTACTATAATAAATTAAATATTCTCAATTCTCATTCTGTTTATAATGCAATTTTGATTGTTATTTATACAAAGTGGCTAGTTTTCTGTTTTAACCATTAGGAATCCACAATAGCTGTGACAGTGTCAGCCCCTGTGGTAATCATGGAGACTGTGTGGACACAGTACATTCTTATTACTGTGTTTGCCATGATGGATATTTCGGACTGGCATGCGACTATGGTATGCTTGTTAATTACATAAAATGTGTCATAATCATTCTCTAGAAGAAACTTTACTCTGATGCTCCCATGTATTGTGATAACTTAAATAGAATAAATTAAGCACCGATTGCCTCTACCGTTTATAATCTATTTAAATGTTTACTTCATCGAGGTAAAGGCAACCACTCTGACTGCAAGGAAAAGTGAATGGATTGTGCAAATGAAGCCATACTTATCCAGGTGAATGGTATTTTCGGATTAATGCATATTTGTGGTTATCAAATAATACCGAAGACTAAAACAACTGATAACAGTAATTGGCCCAAAAGTATATGTTTAGTATGACGGGTTAAATGTTACAAAAAAAGAAGTAAAACTTGCTGTCAGGTAATGGTTGCATCACAAAAGATATGTATTTTCTGACTTTCTTCACTTTAATGCCATATTTTTCCCAGTGATGCAAATCAGTGGTGAAACAATTAGATATGCTACCATTTTAAAGAAACAAGCACTGAAAGAGAAAAATTCTTTGAAGGCTAAAATAGATAATACGGAAAAAATGTTCACAACTTCTTGATTTTTCAGAATTAATTTTAAAGAAAAATAGGCTTGAAAGTATTCCAAACAACAAGTTAAATGGCCTTATGTTAAGGGCACATGCTTAACGGTTAAGAGAAGGAGAAAAGACCTTTCAAATACTTTTGTTCTTTAGAAAAACATTACTACACAGAAAAAACTATAAGGAAATTATTTAAACAAAATGGACAGTGAATCACAGATTAAAAAGAAATTTTGGAAGAAACATGAAATTTTTATGCAAATTCATTTAAGAATAGAGATTCAGATCTGAATGAATATAACATTGAGCTACTTAACTCCCTCCCTGAACTATCTAAACTAAGTGAAAATGAATTGGAAAGAACATTAACCATTGATGAAATCAGTCAGGCATTAAAAAAGATGAAAAACTTTAAAGGTCCTGGCAATGATGGATTTCCATCAGAATTTTTAAAAGTCTCTTTGGGTAAAATTAAAATTCTTTTTACTAAGGTTACTAAATGAAGGACTTTTGGCAGAAAAAGTTTCCATTTCCTTAAGACAATGCATATTCTTTTGTCTGCCAAAAGGTGACAAGCCAAGGCATTTCTTGCAAAACTGGCGACCTGTTCCATTATTGTCAGTTGTGTACAAAATTGCTTCATCTGCTCTTGCAACAAGGCTTCAAAAAGTCTTATATAAACTTATTTCAAGCACTCAGTCAGGCTTCATGAGTAACCAATTCATTGTTGAAGGGACAAGACTGATTTATGACATTATGCATCATACACAGTACAATGAAATTCCAGGCCTGCTAATGTTAATTGACTTTCAGAAAGCCTTTGATTCTATGTCTTGGAAATGTCTTTATACTATCTTGATTTTTGTAAATGTATCAAGATACTAAATATGTAAAAAGTAGCTGTTTTACAATCTGGTATTTTGTCTAATCTAATCTAATCTAATCTACTGCTTTGCAAGCGCAATATCTTCCCCACAAAGGGAAACTCTGTGTGCTAATTAAACAAAATCATCATCATAGTGAGAGTCAAGGGGTGTTCAAGGTCAGTAATCCAGGTTTGTTTGTGTGACTAAGAGGAAAGAAAACTAAGTTGGGAAACTAGAGCTGAAGAGGTGGGTTTTGAGGTGCTTCCTAAAAGATGCAACAGAGGAACTGTTTCTTTCATGAAAGGGGAAAGAGTTCTAAAGGACTGGGGTATAGTGACTGAAGGAATTAGAAAAGTGTTTGATTGATTTATGAACTCTACAATCGAAAGTGGGGGGTTTGAAGGAACTTGAGTTTGGGGTACTTTGCCTTGTATTTCTGGAAGAGGTATAGGGGTGGATTAAACTGGTTGACCTTAGTTGAGAATTTTGTATGTAATAAGGCCAATTTTAAATTGTACCCTGTATCTGACTGGTAGCCAATGGAGGTTTTTTTCAAAATCCCAACTGCTGCTCACCAAAGCATTCGCTAAGAGCACTGATGTATTAAGGTCTAGAAGGGGACGAATTCTGTAGAGGTCTCTCGCATGTACTCTAGTGGACTTTATGACCTGTGACACGTGGTTTGAGAAATTGAAATTGGAGTCAAACACCCACTCTGAGGTTCCTGACACTTTGTGCTGGGGAGACCTGATTTCCCAGAATAATGATAGATAGGTGAGGGAGGAGTTGTTTTTGTCTGATTTCTTTGACATACAACGAGGCTGTAGACAGGGCGATCCAATATCAGCTTCCTTATTTTTACTTTGTGCTCAAGTGATATTTTACTAATTATGAATGAGCCAACTTTAAAGGGTATAAGAATCAATGGAACTGAATTCAAGATCACACAGTTTGTCAATGATACGACTTTAATATTAGATGGAAGTAAACTATCTTTATTTGCTGCATTAAATGTTTTAGAGATTTTTGGATCTGTATCTGGCTTGAAGATAAATACAGACAAAACTAACTTAGCCTAGATAGGAAAGAAAATATTCTCCAAATGTGAATTGGATGTTGGGAGGAAATTAAAATGGGGAGCAACTATTTTTACTCTTTTAGGAATCACCTTCTCCGTAGAACTTGATACTATGATAGAATTGAACTGCAATCCTGTGATGGAACAATTGGAGAAATTCAGAGATATTTGACACCTGTAAGGAAAGCTTGCTGTGATCAAAACTCTTGCCTTATCAAAATTGAATCATCTTTTTCTTGCTCTACCAAACTCCAAGAAAGAACTTTTGATAAAAATTGAAAACATGTTTCACAAATGTATTTGGAATGGAACACCTGACAAAATAAGAAGACAGTTTTTGCAAAATTTGTATTTAGAGGGTGGACTGAACATGATTGATATAACATATTTTATTTCGGCATTGAAAATAACATGGGTACGAAGGTTGTATGTAAACCTGGAGACACCATGGGCCTCACTGGCAAAACACTACCTTGGAGTAACTATGCTGAAAGTCTTGCTAAGCAATCAAATAATAGATTTTGGGCCGATGAGGGCATAGTTGGAGTAATCTTTCAAAGATTATTCAAATCAAAAATAGCATGGATACAATGTCTGAACCAATATGGCATAATCCACAAATATCTAAAGCAGCACTTTACTTTCCAACATGGTTCAGGAGTGGAAAAATTTCAATTGTGGATATGTTCACTGCAAACAGGGAGCTTTTATCGCAAAAACAATTGGAACAGTCTTATTCTATTAAAACAAATTATCTTGAGTACCATAGAGTAAAGTCTTGCATGAAAGTTTACCTATCCAAACTAAAACTGGATTTAACAGCCCAGCAGAAACAAGTTTACCCTAACCAGATAAAAGTACTGTGCAATTCAAATAAGGTGTAGTCAGGACTTTTATCAGCTTTTAAATTATCAATGCCTTGATAAGAATGCACATTTTCTGTCCTGGAAAAACTCCCTGGGCCCTCTGGCAACAAACAACTTGATTATCCCACTTAATTTATTTAACAGCAAAAATGTATATTTTTAAAACTTCACATAAAAATGGAAATTTATTATTAGATGTTTTTTCTAACTACTTTAAATTAGTATACCAAGAGCAGGAATATGTTGCCAAACTTGATTTCAGGAAGGATAAGTTTAATAAAGCATGAGGGAATTTTTATAATTTATTTTTTTGGCTGAACACAATAGTTTCACTATAATATAACAAAAACATACATGTAAAACCTTGTGCTTAGTGTGCTGTGTGCTTTCTTTTGTTCATTGTGTTTGTTATAAATGTAATTGTACAAAAATAAATAAAAAATCTTTTTCCCAGTGATATATTGGTATAAATTATACGTCGTCCACTATTAAATTGGTATGTAAAACGAATGCAAGTAACTACATTTTCAAGGCAGTGTCTCATACATATCCTCTGAAACCTTGCATGTGTTTCAATGCATCTAACTTTGGCATAGTATCACCAATGTAGATAAGTTGTGGCAATAAAGATGAAAGCAGTCCCAACATCAGAAATTTAAATGTTTTTTGTAGAGATATGTGTGAGTGAGCTAAAGCTAGAATCAAATCCGGTAGGTGTTGTAGGTTTACATATTGCACTTTACTGATTATATATAGTCACAACAGATGGACATCTCAAATTTTTATTCATGTAATTGCTACTTTGTAGATGTCACATACATTGGATGTTACATTGATAATCAACCAAGATCAATAAATGGCTATTCCACCCAGGATGGATTTACATCCATAACATCTTGTGCAGAAGATTGTATTGTCAGAGGATATGACTATTTTGGCGTACAGGTAATAGTATTATCTGTATCTTTATTAGTTTTTGTAAATTTACATACTCAATTAAAAAGGAAGTATGTTTTTTCAGTTTCTTCTGAAAGAAGCCATGGTTTTAGTACATGTAGTTTTCCATTTCACCCAGATAACTCTTCAAAACTCTGCCCACCACTTTGTATTGACTTAGTTGGCTGGATATTACTAATTCAAGAAGATAAGGGGATTGACTAAAGTTTAGAAATTTAATTTTTTAATAGAAACTCACCTCATTTGATTTCATGTAATGTCATATATGTCAATTGTTTTCATCATGGTGTACTCATGTTCAATCCTTATTCATTTTAAGAGATCATGGCACTGTAAAACACTGATGCCATTTGACCACTTCAAAGGCTTTTGCAGATTTGACTTGGCTAAACAAATATGTTTGTGTCTTAGCATGTATATGGCTCAGTCAACTCCTTTATAACATTTGCTGGTTTACTTAAAACACTTTTCTGTTAATATTCCACTAGAATACAAGGGAGTGCTATTGCGGAGAAGAATATAACCAGTATGGACGAGCAGCTAGTGATGATGATTGCAATCAAAAATGTGTTGGGAATACCCAGCAGATCTGTGGGGCAAGCCTGAAAAATAGTGTATATAAAGGTAGGGTGTCAAATAGGCAATCTTTGCGTTGAACTTCATTTCAACAGCTAATGCCCAACAAGAACAGGCCAACTTCATTTCACGATCAGAGATGTGAAAATCAAGTGATTTATTCCCTAATTTTGTTAGCCACTAGGCCAAAAGTGTCCCAATTAAAAATGTGTGGCGAAAAACAAACATTAAGAAAAACAGCCATCCAGTTACTATGACTTCTCAACATATGTCCAAATGAACCTGTACTTTGAATTTAGTGATGGCGTTTTTTTCTGTTTATTTAGGTATGGTAATCTGTAAATTTAAACAAAGTTGCCAAAATAAAATCAGCTATTTGTTTTCCACACTGGGGCTTTATCATTGCTTATACTTCCCCCATGCCTAACTAAACTATTTTCTACTCGGGAATTGACCTTAAAACTGTTGTGTTATTTTTATACTGAATGTACTTTGTGGATATGTAGTGAGAAAACTGGCACCTTGTGATGTCCCCAACTGTGTTAGCTGTGATGAAAGCAACCTTCACTATTGTCTTGTTTGTGAGGCTGATATGTTGGCTGTTAATGGGATTTGTCAAGGTAGCAAAATGAATAATATTACAATAAATTGCCCACGAGCAGTACATTAATTTGCAAATTTTAACATGAGTAAAAATTAAAAAAAAACACATATAGGTCCGTAGAATAAAAATATTACTTTTTCAAGTGATAACTTTTAAAATTATACGCCACAAATTTTATTTTGTGGTCAATATATACTGTTTTATTTTAATAATAAGTATGAGAAATCCGTGTTTACAAAATGAATATAAAACATCAACAGTAAGGTTGAAGAATTCACACCCTGGTCAGTGTTATCTTATCACGTAGGTCATAGTGAAAAGCATTCTAATATTTTGGCATTAAAATAAACTGTAAATTTTAATTTAAAATATTTCATTATTCAATCAAATCTACCTTAAATACCTGCTTGAAATTGTAACAGGGGACAAACAAACACTTCGGCAAATCTGAATATTATTTTTTCAAGTTCAACTCTTTCGACATGAACATTCATCTATTATGGAAGAAAACATTTTAAAAAAGGTATTTAAAAGGTCAAAGTTGGGCTTTATGTCTCTTTCAACAGTTATGTCAATATCATGACAAGATATAATCTCACAAGCAGTCGCAGATTCACTAGAATTTTAATTTTTTTCCCAGATATTTTGTATGTGGGTTGTTTTGTTGATGAACCTACTCGTGCCATGCAGGGATTTCATACATTAGGAATGGCATTTCCCTCACCTCAGTACTGTATTGACATCTGTGCCAGACAACTTTACAACTATGCAGGCACGGAGGTGAGCATTCAACGGTGCTTCTGAATACATATTTACTACTTGATTCTGATAAAACGTAAAGAAAACCCATGAAACAGCAGAATAAATCACATTCTGGGCTGACTTTTTACTGAAGACACTGTTCTTACCTTTAAGCTCTGAAATCTTTGTCAGCCATGAAGAGGTAACTAAACAAGTATGTTCTGTTTTAAGCTTAGTTAAGGTTACTGGTTTTAGTAGTTTTAATTTTTGGTTGGGCGAAATAATATTTTAGATGGCATTTTAATACCTTGAGTTGGTATTAAGGATGTATCAGGTGCCGATTTATTTGGCTGGTGAGGGATATTCTCAGGGGGTTAGGTTTTGGAAATGTTGAATCAATTGGGGTTACATCATATCTTGTTTCGATTAATCTGTTAATTCATGTTTTGGTTTGTTTAAACTGTTTGGCATAGTAAAGGAAATTTGTTCAGAGCTGGTTTTAATTTATCTGTGCTATTGTGCCATCGATGATAGTATTTAGCTCTGGTAGCTACAAATTTGGTGGCAGTGGTGGGATCAATAGAAATTATTTAGGATGATAAAGCAGAAATCAGACAGGGGGAAATAAAATAAAAAAGTAGACAAGTGCAATTTTATAGAACTATGGGTGATAGTCAATAATATTAGATTGGGGAATATAATGGAAAGTTAAAGAGACAAATTGAAACATTGAATTTTGTGTGGGACTGTGTATTTTGTGTGGTATAGTGAACATAATTTGGGCTATATTCAATAATAAATTATTTCATACAAATAATAATCCAAAGAGACTTCCATCATTTGTAGATTGGAACACAATGTTTTTGTGACAATGAATATAGAAAATATGGCAGAGCAGAGAATGAGGGATCATGTCACTATACTTACCCCAACAGTCCAAGTCTTAGTGGAGGAGGGGGTTGGCATCTGGCTGTGTATTCATGTAAGTTAAACATTTTCACAATATCACATGATCATCAAGTGTAAAATGGTGATGTAGTGATTCATTCACCTCATCGGTTTCAGAATTGATTCCCAGACCAACCTGAGGTGGAAAAGATGGTAGTTTCTTTTTAATGTCTAATTAGTGTAAACTGGCTACACCCATCCGACACTGCCCAACGGATGAGTAGCAAGCGACATTACACCAAAATCAGTCATCAAAATCACATAACTCGAGTCAGATTTTGTGGTTGAAACCAATTTTGGGATGCAACCACCTTTTCAAAGTTAGGTTATCTCATGCTTTCAATGCTTCCTTGTGAAAGACTGAACTCATTAAAATTTTATATGTTTGTCAATGAGTCTCTAGTCGAAGACGTATTATCAAATCAACGTTTTATCCTTATATATGTCAAATATGGGAAATCACTTAATAAATTTACTGTCATTTGATATGGTGCTATGGATATTATGTCAAAAATTAAAGCACTTGATGAACATTTGGGAAACATGCTCAGTATGACTCTTTCCATTGGAGAACACTCTTTAAAAAGTGAAATGAGTAATTAAAATTTGTGCCAGTTTTTTTATCAAGGGAGATTTCAGGCCTGGTTACAGAAACCCTAATTGTGTAAGTAATTTTCCACAAGTCCCAAAACTGAAGGGTATTTTCTCACTGATAGATTTGACATAGTGTAGTGAGTTTTCACTTTTCCACTATGCTAACAGGTCAGTCTTTTCATTTGGGAGGTGTGTGAGCCACAGTCTTAACGTTGAGACTGACAGCTAAAATTTAGGAATGTTCTGGAGCAAATTATATGTGCCCTGATAAATTCAAACTTCTTGAAAGAGTAGTAGCCATCCAGCTACAAACTCATCTTGATGAAGCCGGTCTTATGACTGCCTTCCAATCGGCTTATAAAAAATACCACTCTATTGAAAGCGCCCTCCTTAATATACAATACTATATTCTTCTTAACATGGCCAAGGGTTCTGTCACTGCCCTTACCCTTCTGGATCTATCCGCTGCTTTTGATACCATTGACCACACCATTCTCCTGGACAGATTCAATGTTTATTATGGACTCAGTGAGCCAGCACTTGGCTGGTTCAAATCATACCTGTCGGGAAGGACACACTCGGTCAAGGTAGGTAGTACTCTCTCACATCCTGCTGCGCTCCACTATGGAGTACCCCAGGGCTCTGTCCTTGGACCAATCCTGTTCTCTCTCTACAATAACCCAATCGGCTCAATCATTCATTCCCACAGTAGCATCAACTACCACTTTTATGCCAATGATACCGAGTTATCAACTTTTCACCAGAAAATTTCTCTTACTCTATCCAAAAACTAAAGAATTGCCTAAACGACATTCAAAATTTCATGTTCGCAAATAAATTAAAACCTAACTCAGACAAAACCGAGTTCATTCTCATAGGCTCCCATAAAAATTGTAACCAACTCCTCCCTCACTTCCCTATCAATATTCTGGGAAATCAGGTCTCGCCAGCACAAAGTGTCAGGAACCTCGGAGTGGTGTTCGACTCTAATTTCACTTTCTCAAACCACGTGTCACAGGTCATTAAGTCCACTAGGTACAAGCGAGAGACCTCTACAGAATTCATCCCCTTCTAGACCTGAATACATCAGTACTGTTAGCGAATGCGTTGGTGAGCAGCAGGCTGGACTACTGCAATTCACTTTTCTTATCGGTCACTGATTTTGAGTTAAGGAGATTGCAGCTAGTCCAAAACTCACTCTGCAGGGTTGTCACCCATTCCTCTAAATTCTCTCACATTACCCCTGAACTAAAAAAACTCCACTGGCTACCAGTTAGATACAGGGTGCAATTTAAAATTGGTCTTATTACATACAAAATTCTCACCCAGGGTCAACCAGTTTACCTAAGAGGTACCTCTTTTAGAAACACAAGGCGAAGTACCCCCAAACTCAAGTTCCTTCAAACCCCGGCTTTTGTTCGTAGAGTTTGCGAATCAATTAAACACTTTTCTAATTCCTTCAGTCACTATGCCCCTGCCCTTTGGAACTCTTTCCCTCTCCATGTAAGAAATAGTCCCTCTGAATTGACTCTGATGTGAGTCTAGAGGCAGACTATGAAGAAAAAGTAGCTGGTAATATAAGGGATCTACTGTCACTCAGATATTCAACAAACTCTAGCTTTACTTTCTCTGAATTAAATGATATGATTACTTTTCTGTGCTCATCATGAAGCATATGTACAATTACATTTACTACTTGTGTTTAACTGTTTGTAAATAGCTTCCATTATGTGTTCATATCTGTACTTTTTACTTTGTACGAAATAAACTAATTTAATTTAATTTAGGAAGCACCTCAAAACTCACCTCTTCAGCTCTAGCTTCCCAACTTAGTCTTCCTTCCCTCCCAGTCACACCCACAATCCTGGATTACCGACCTTGAACACCCCTCAACTTCCATATGATAACGATTTTCTGTAATTAGCGCACTGAGTTCCTCATTGTGGGGAAGATATTGCGCTTGCAAAGCAGTAGATTAGATTAGATTAGATAAATTTATTGTTAACTTTCTGAAATCCCTATTCTAATTCTAATTGGACTTTTATAGCGCTTAATCTCCCCAAACAAGAGGACTCTAAGGCACAACAAAACAAAAAGCAGTCAACAAAATTCTGTGTCCAGGGACATAACAGGGGTCGAACACCACGGAGAAACGCCAGGAGGATGATTCAGGCTAGGGTGGCTATGCTTTGGTGTACAGGTAGGTTTTAAGCTGTTTTCTGAAGGAGGCCAGGGATGGAGAGGCACGAATCACATCAGGGAGAGTATTCCACACAGTAGGAGCATCAAACGCAAAACTATTACCAAACTGTTTGACAGATTTATGAACAGAGGGGCAGAACTTTGGAATAACTAGGAAATTACCACCACTTTGACTTCGCCTGGTACTATAAGAACTGCTGTAGGAAGAAAGATGTGGTGAAAAATACCTGGGAAAACCTGTGTGAAGATACTTATAAACAAGTGTGACTGTTTTGAACACAATGCGCTGTTCAACAGGAAGCCAATGCAGTTTCTTTAGCACAGGAGTTATGCTGGTGTATCGACTGGTGTTTGATACAATTCTAGCTGCACTATTTTGGATGCACTGTAATTTGCGTAGATTGAACTTGGACAGGCTCCTGAAAAGTGAGTTGCAGTAATCCAACCGACTACTAACAAGAGCGTTGGCTACAAGCACAGAAACATCATGAGTAAGAAACCGCCTGACATGTCTGAAGTCACGGAGTTTAACAAAACAACTTTTGCAGACATTCTGAACATGCTTGGACAAAGAGAAATCTGAATCAAGCCACACACCCAGATTTTTTACTGAATCTGCAGGGCAGAGTGAGTTGCCCAGGATATCAATTGGAAAACATGCTTTCAACTTATCCCTTTGTCTCTTCGAACCAAAGATGATAAACTCAGTCTTATCAGGATTCAGTTTGAGCTTACTAGTTGTCATCCACTCTTTAACATCATTTAGGCACTTATTTAGCTTTTCAAAGGCAGCAGATGCATTCTTCTGGGATAAATGTATATAAAGTTGGCTATCATCTGCATAGAAATGAAACTTTATTCCATTATGTTTACTGATAATGGAACTGAGGGGGGTAGTGTACAATGAGAACAACAAAGGACCCAGGACAGAACCTTGGGGAACACCAAATAGGAGTTTACAAACATCTGACAAAGTAGAACCAATTTTTACTGATTGGTAACGGTCCATTAGGTAGGATGTGAACCATTTCAGAACGGAGCCACTGACCCCAAACCAGTTTTGGAGGCAACCCAGAAGAGTAGAGTGATCAATGGTGTCGAAGGCAGCAGACAAGTCAAGCAATACCAAGGCAGTGGATTCACCTCTTGACAATGATAAGTGAACCTCATTTTTTATGTAGAGAAGAGCAGTCTCAGTTGAATGGCCCGCCTTATATGCCGACTGGTATGGGTTGTCTAAGTTATTGGCATTAATATGTTCTAACAGCTGCTTAGCAACCACACGTTCTACCAATTTAGATATAAAACTGAGACCTGATACAGGGCGATAATTCTTAAGGTCATTTGAGGGAAGATTTGACTTTTTAATAAGCGGAGTGACCACAGCAGATTTGAAGGCATCAGGAACTATCAGATCTAGAATTCGCAAACTCATTTTAGAATGATCATAAAGGCATTTTTTAAATTCTAACTAAGTTGAAGTGATTATACGGACCTTTGTAAGTTTGTAAGTCAATTTTAAATGATAGAGCAATTGATTCTCAAATTGCAAACTCTCTCAGAAAGAAATATCCTTTTTGGGCTATAAAATCCACCCCCGTCTTCACCCATGTATTAACCCAATTCTACCCATTGGCTTTTCAAATTTGCTGCTGAGGTTTACAATTAGATTGACATACTGGAACAGTCACCTAACATTTTACAAAATATTTTATTTTCCACATATATATTCCACATGTATTTTCTTGAGTCATGATCATAGTTTCAAAAGTATTTTCAAGTGCCATTTTTGACAGATTCCTAAGTATTTCCATGTGAATTTTTACAGTTTAATAAGTATCTTAATGAACATAAGAGGTTTGAAAATACTGAGTCATTTTCTTAAATTCAGAAGATTACAGTCAATAGTTAATTTGCCATGCAGATTGAAAAGGTTGGTCAAAGTCATTGTGTACCATTTCGGTCAAAGTATTAGAGAAGTGGTAATCTCATATTTTTGTTAATAGTTTTTAACCTGCCCCAACATGAGCTGAAATGAAAATTCTAATTCTTGTAAAAATGGAAAGTTGTGAAGTTATTGTGAAATTGAATTGTATCCTCTTTTCATTAGCATTTTGCAAATATATGTTTCTACAATAATATTCACTTGTGAACTATTTTCAGTATATCCAAAAGCAAACACCAAAAGATACCTAAAGAATGAAGATGTCACCTGGATCACCCCACAAGCTTTGATGTCATTTCCATCAACTGTAGGCGTTATAGACTGCATTGCCAGAGCCTTTTCCATTGACGAGGCCAAATCAGTCAGCTATGATGCAGAGATAAATATTTGCCATGTTTACAATAGCACTGATGGGATGTTCTTGAATAATGTAAAAAGAGTGTTTTGATATAAACCTGCAGTATTCAAACTTTACATTGAACTTCACACTGAACAAACTGGTGCAAATGTTGCCTAAAGTGGACAAGAAATAATAAAAATTAGATGGGTTCGGTTAATCAGTAACTGAAATGAATGGAATGGATAAGTAACGCTCGATGATGGGAGAGGGTTATTGTAATCAGTTTGTATCCGTCTGTCTGTCTGTGCACCGTTTTGCCCTTATAGCTCAAAAACTATGACATCAATCTCTCTCAAATTTGGTGGGCAGGTATTTGACAGGGCACAGACGGATTCTTCCAAATTTGGTGTAATTTGTTTAAAAATTAAAGTCAGGAGAGAGTTTTTCTTATTTTTAATTGGGAATACACAGTGAAACTGCTTCTCTTCATCACATACATAAAAAATCAATATTTTGCTTTCTGATGTCATTATACTTACCTCACCTCTCATTGTGAGGTCACAAACCTAGCGTGTGATACTTGCTGTCTTTAAGTACAAATATTTCTTCTCATTTTATGTCTTGAAATTGACACAAAGATAATAAAGGGGAGGGTGGTGTACTCATTGTTTTTATTAATTATTAGTTCTGTTTTTATTTTCTCTTTTTTTCTTTCAATTCCTTGACAGTCCATCAAAAAAATTTACCATGAGTGATTTTCACCAAGAAGTGACTTTTAAGCTATATTTTACCTCCACCACCAGTTTATGTTTTTGGGTGCAAATTGTTTGTCTATTTGTCTGTCTGTTTTTGGTGTTTAGATTATTCAAGAATTAATGAACAGATCTTTAATAAATTGTTGTGGGTAGTACCTGGCCAAAGGAAGAAGTTACTAAAAGAAAGATTTGGATCTTATTTTGGATACAAAAATTCAAGAATTTTCAGAGGTCCCATTTCAATGTATTTTTAATGAATTTGGCTTTCTACTTGATATATTTCTTCGAAAATTAATTTACATGTTTGGTTTTATTTTATTGTCTTCCTTACAATACTTTATATTACTTTAGAGGCTGGTCACATGGAGTCGAGCGTTTTACTGTCTCTGAGTGCATCTTGTTGTTTTTTGTCATGGTCGTGTAATCAGATCATAAAAGGCATCAGGTTTCCATGTGCTTAATCCCCTAAATTTGCAGATTCTAAGGCACACCATCCAAATCATAATGCATAAATCATAAGTCATAAACCATAACAGGATCGTCACCAGGGGATCATTGGTGTTCGGTAGCAAGAAAAACTAAGGAGGAAAAAACTTCTGAAACAGATAGGTTTTAAGTCGCGTTTTAAAACATGATAGTGGCAAATCATTCCAGATTTTTGGAGCATCATATGAGAAGGACTTGTTGAAATGAACTTTAGATTTATGAACTGGGGAATTATAGAAGGGGACTTTTTTAAGGAACATCTTTTCTGGATTACTACATCTTATCTTAACAGCAGATGTATATAAAGACAAATATGGGGCAAAGTATTTTGATTTTCCAGTGGTAACGAACTTGTATATGAGTAACAGAGTTTTGAAAAAGATTCGTTGTTAAACAGGAAGCCAGTGAAGAGACTTTAAAATTGGAGAGACATGAGAAAATGTAGACACACCAAAGACAAAGTGTACCAAACAATCTTGGATATTTTGAGGTGGTATTCTTTGAGGACGAACTGTGAAACAGTGATTTGCAATAATCCAGACGACTACTAACCAATACTTTTGCTACCATAATTGACACGTCATATGAGGGAAAGTGTCAGATACTATGCAAATCTCAAAGGTTGGCAAAGCAGGATTTAATAACAGAATTTACATGATTGGTGAAACTGAATTTAGAATCAAACAGTACACCCAGATTTCGAACAACGTCCTTTGGGGAGAGGCTGTTTCCCAAAATGTTCACAGGGAAGGAATCTTTGAGCCATTTATATTTGTCCATAGAACCAAAGACTAATAACTCAGTTTTTCCAGGATTTAATTTAAGCTTATTTTCAAACATGCAGATATGGATATCATCCTAGCAGGCCTTTAGCTGTGAAATGAGCTGGCACAATTTCCAGGAGATAGGTGGACGAACAACTGGGAATCGTCCACATAAAAATGGTATTTGACATCCTTAAATTTTTCAATTACCTGACTAAGGGGGTAAGTGTATAGAGAGAACAGTAAAGGAAGAAGAACCAAGCCCTGAGGCACCCCAAAATTGAATTTGAAACATTCTGAAATCACTGAACCAATTTGAACAAATTGTAAACAATCCAGGAGATATGTTGTAAACCACCCAAGGACAGTTCCAGTGTAGCCAAACCTTGTTGACAGACAGGTGAAGAGTGTGTCATGGTTGATCGTAAGGCGGCTGACAGGTTGAGGAGGACCTGGGTCGTAGGCATACCCTTGGACAACGATAAGTGTATCTCATTCTGAATGCACAACAGGGTAGTTTCCGTCGAGTGTCCAGCTTTGTAGGCAGACTGAAATGTGTTATCAAAATCATTTGAGTCAATGTGAGACCTTATTTCAGCAGCAACTACACTACAGGTTCTGGAAAGACACCATCTTGAACAGATAAATTAACCAGTTTAGTTATTGAAGGGAGGAGAATGTGCATACAATTTTTCACCAGGAAAGTGGGCCAAGGGTCTAAAGAGCATGTTTTTGAGTGGGATTTCTTAATGAACGTAAGGACTTCAGTTTAGAAGACCAACTGAAAAGAACTGAAAGAGGGAATCTTCTTTTCTAAAGGAACACATTTTGATGTGCAGTTTCTAAAAGTGTTTCTAATTTGTTAATTTTGTCTATAAAAATGAACCAAACTGATTTGCCAGTGATTTTTCATCGGTACTGGATGGAAGGGTAGAAACCTTGGACCTGCCCTGTACCTTGCACAATGCTGGTCACAACTTCCTACCATCCCCACTATTTCTTTGAGTAATTCCTGATAGTATTGTCCCTTATTCTTATTCAGTAGGTAGTTACATCGATTTATTTGCTGTCTAAGATGGGCAAGGTTCACTGGGGATGTTCCTCCTCCAAGTTCATTCATATTGCCTTCGCAAACACTTTGCAGTTCTGAACTCATTAGTTATCCAGCCAGGTGCAGGTTTGGCAAGGTGCCTCGTTTTTAAGGGTGCATGAATGTCTAGGAGATCGGACAAACTAGATACATATTTTTCATTGAGTGTGTTAATATCATCTGATGGATTGACAACAAATGCTGAGGCTGCTAGATCTTCCTTAAGTCTATCAACATTAATTTTATGATATAGACAAAATGTTACTTCTTTGTCATGATGGTTTGCTGCAGACAGAAAACAACTAAGCAAGATATAATTTTGTGATCGCTGATGAAGTATGAACCATGCACCTCAGATATTGCTGAGAATTCAGGAGCAAGAAGTAAGTCAAGAGTATGATCATGAAGATGGGTAGGAAACTCTATATATTGGGTCAAACAGCAGGCATCAATCACAGACTTGAATTTTTTCAGACACCAAGGGGGATGCAGAATCTACATGAATATTAAAATAGCCACAAACAACAAAAGATGAGTATAAGGACGACAGAAAACCAATATAAGACAAGAAATCTTCTAAAAAGACTTGAACTGAGGAAGCTGGAGGTCTATACAATGCAGCAAGAATCAAACTGCATCCATGGAATGATAGAGAAATGGTATGATGCCCCAAAGATGAAAAATTTGGAGCACAATCAATGTTTTGGATTCAAATGCTTTTTAATGAAAAACCCAACACTGCCACCACTTTTATTTGCTTTTGAAGTATGAACTAAGGAAAAATCATCAGGGGTCAACTCTTGCAGAAAAAAATGGTGTGTGGCATGCCTTGATATGGGTCTCAGTCAGACCAAAGACATCGTATCCACTACTTTTGACTTAATCTGCTAATAACGGGCTCTTATTTCTGATGGAACAGCAATTGACAAAATCAAATCTTAACAGTCCTGGCTTAACTGCCACATCCCCTGACAACCAGATCAGATCAAATTGGCTAAGGATAACCATATTACGGTAGGAAACCCTGTGGTTGCACACAAAACATATATAGGGAATCTTGGATAAATGTGGCGGCACAAATGGGGCAGCATATGTCTATACACATCATAATGGACCTAAGCAAGATTTGGTGTTCTGTTTATACACTATCAGCCCCAACGAGACAAACAAAAACCTTGGAAACCACATTTTTCAAGAAACTATTGCATGATATGAGTGATGCAACCAAGCAGAATTGAAAAGTAACTGCCGCAAATGTGCGAGTAACTCCCCTGAAATGTGCAATAATACCCAATTTTGGGTAACTGATAAGAGGACAGCTACATTATAATAAAAAACAAGGGTAAAACAATAAATGTTGTATACTTATTGACTGGAAACTAAAACTGCATAAAAATATGTTAATATGTTAAAAACAATGAGGTATTGGATTTTAAAATTTACGGGTCCGTTAGGGGACTACCGAACACCGAAAAAAGGTTAAACTGAAAAAAGCAGTACTTGGTCCCATCACATCGGGCCCCAAGATAAACTAACCTAGTCAAATTGGCCAAGAGAAAATTACTGTACTCTCAAAAAGGAATGTTGAACAAAGGATAAAAATCACAAAATTATTTGCTATGGTCAGAAGCTATGGGCTTAACGTGACATATAATCCAATAAAACGGTTCATAGCACTTACTCTGCATTACATCAATTACAATTGTATTGATTCTAATAAGTGAGTAATGGACAAAGAATAACGTAATTGATTACAGAGTCCAAAAATCTTTGATGTATGTTAATTACACTTTTTGCTTAATATCACTAAAGAAGTTATTGGTCTAGTTATAATGCAATTATGTAATTGGACTTTTAATTATTCTGACACAAACAAGTGTATCAAGGACATATGTTAAAAGGACTTGATGGAATATACAATCATGTATGATGTGTGTTAATCACTGCTTGCCAAGGATCACTCTAGAGTTGTCACTGTTGTCATATCCTACAATAAATGTTCCTATGCACTTACCATTGAAAAATGGGTAAACTTGAACCCTTCTTGCAAAGTCAACCCATCAGTATTCTTTACATCAATATGGAAATGATTAAATACTAAATCCATAAGTTTTACTTGCAGCATATTGTGCACATTGTATCCTGACTACTATTTGAAAGGATTGGCACTGTCAATAACTTTCAATTTTTGCAACTTTAGATCAAGGTCATTTGACGCTAAGGCTGAGAGGAGAGAGGACAGTCTGATTCTCACAATCACACCATGCCTCAAAAGTATGAATGATAGCATTAAATCAAATCAGATTATCTGACAAACACAGATAAGATATAGCCAACGTGGTTGTGATATTGCATTAAGTAGTATTTAATTGTCTATTATTACCACAGCCAGTTTGGGATTTTTAAGTGCTAGTGTCACTAGAGATCGTTTTCTTTGTTTTTCCCCCGGACATTCATGAAAATTGGCGTAGCGGGATGAGTGCCCATCTCTTCACTGAAGTTAAGCAGCATTGAGCTAGGTTAGTATTTAGTATCAGTGTACTTCTTGTGTGCTTGGTGGCTTTGTGGTTCGTGCCAGTAGACTGAAACCACTTTCAGCCTTGCTTTTCCATTTATTTACATGTGTACAAATTGTCTAATGCACCCAAAAGCTAAAAATAAAGATTGATTGTTGTTTTGAGGAAAACTTTGTCTACATTACTGTTTCAGCAAAAGTTTTATATTACATGGTTCATCATAAAAAGAGCAACCTCTTTAACAAAGCTGCATTGTTATTTCTGTTGTAACATATAGATTAGACTTCTAAATCCTTATGGGGAATTATTCATTAAACATTAAACTCGAATCCGTAATATTTCTCACAGGATAAATGATGTTTCCTTATATTTACTTCTTGCAAAAAATATTCTTTAAAAAGTGACAATTTTGGGGGAACACAAATATAACCAAAATATTCACAGAGTGTATGCCTCTGCCAAGGTACAAGACCTCCACTATTGCTTATGAGTTCATTGATTATAAATCCTGGATCCAGATTTGGTTGAGGATTATTTCTAAATTTAATCAATTCTATGTTGCACCAAGACCCGCCTACTACAAACATCTGATATAGTATGTGTAGTATTTTTTCCAAATCTTGCTGACATTTAAACAAACAAATAGAATCCAACAATCACAAAACCTTATTGTATTTGCTGCACTGTCTATATATTCTTAAGCGCAGTCCAGTCGTTAAGCTTTATTGATTTTTCTTAAGTTTTTGGTTCTACTTCACAGTATGACAGAGTTTATATATTTCCATTCTAAACATGGACTTATTTATATAATTGATCACATTGTCAGTAGGATTGGCAGAAAAACTGCCTCTTTTGTTACAATGAGTACCATTGGGAAATATGTATCTACAAAATATGCTGTGAAGGGCGTCATGTTTACAGGTTATTTCCAGTTGTAATTTGACTCCATTTGCTTTGTTACAGGGAACTGCTTTGACCTAGTGGTTATCAAAAGCGTGTGAATGATGACTTTGGTGCAATTCGCTTTAGTCATGTTTTAAATACGGTTTATAACAATACAATGTATGTCAAATAAACAAAATACCTGCCTGTATAATCATAACTGTTACGATGAAACATAACAACCTAACTTCGTTTTTCGTAGGGGTTAATAACATCTGACATACCTTCCAAGTTAACTTAAATGCAAATAATTATGACAGAGACACAACTAGGAACACGTGCAAATTACAATTTAAATTTGCAAATTAAATTATTATTCTATGGACTTATGTTAGTTATTAAATAACTTTAAACCAACTCTGTATTAGTTAATTGTAGTGATGTAGATTGTTAAAATTGTTTCTGAGGTTAATCTAAAATGTAGGTACATTGAGATGCAAAATATTATTATTTTATAGGATTTGGCAAATCTGGATAATATTTTGTCAAATTGAAATAATTTTATTTGACGCAGCTATGAAACTGTCGGGAGTATTGTCGGTCAAAGTAGGATTTTTTTTCTAAGTAAATAAAATGAATGAGAATTGACCATGTATTTGATTTCAGCTCTTTTATGAAGAAACCCTTAACACAAAAAAATTTAAAAAAATCAATTCTATAGAACTCATATCTGAGCCATATTTAATTTGTAAAAAGTTCACAGAAAGCAAAAAAAAGACAAAATTTGTGACCAAATAAATTGTGTACTTTCATATATTACGCTGAATTCCTATTGACTACTGGTGGAGGTGTTTCGATTATTTGTCTTCAGGCTGTGATGTTTCTACTGCCACTGTTGTGAAAGGCTGAGACGTGTGTAGCCAATGTCATGAGCAGCTTAGCTAAGACCCACCTGATGAGTGAGGATACTGAGGAAGTGTTCAGTCAATCTAGGCCAAGAGCCCACACTGTCTGGTCCTTAACAGAGTCTTAATTAAGGCAAGGTTGGGACCCTAAATGACCATAGATAAGGTTTAAAATGGTATATAGGTATACTGCAGTCTCTGAAAAGGAGGCATAACATTGACACTTAATTGTGCCTGTTGTTGTGGAACCTTTTTCATGTTTTCTTGGGTTGGTCAGGCCACTCTATTGCTGTAAATACACAGGTGAATACATGCCTGTCATTTAAACCAGTATTAGTAACTCGTTGTTGCCATCTGCATAAAGTGTTAAGCTGTAGCTGGTGTGAATTGCTTAGTTGAGGTTGGTATACTAACTGCTGCGACGATGTAACTTAAGTGCTTGCCCACCGTCTAAAGCTTTTTCTTTGATTAAAGGAAACCTCCTCTGTCTCATCCATTTTTAACCTTATCCTTGATGAACATCTTAAAGAAACCATCTATGGTGTATTCCCTGTGGCTAAAACAGTCCCCATCTCTTGCCTGAGCCTTATGCTTCACACATCTGACTGACCTCAATCACTCCTGACAGCAGACAAAATAAAGCAGGAGAGTCATAATTGCATTACAATTTAATTGTAAAAAGATCAAATGCCCCCCTTTTGGTATTTGTTTATTCATATTTTTTTAGAGATGGGACACAATAGACTCATAATAAGTTAACACGGATTCAGAAAAAAAGTACAGTAAAATTCCATCTTTGTGTTACTTATAGGTTAACGTAAATATTTACAAATCACTGTCTGATTCTTGAGCTTTGATGGTAGCGAATAGAATGGAAAGTGTGACAATGAAACAAATGAAAAAAATATTACCCGGCAATTGTGCACTGCTGTCAATCAATATTAAACTTTAAGAACATATGATCTAAATGAGTGCATAAAATACTACTACTACTACTAATAATAATAAAGTGGCTTGTTTTATTTTGCTGGACGAACCAAGTATGTATTTCTCACATGTGTGACCTCTGTGACTAGATAATGTATTTGCATGTCACTGTTATAAAATTACAAATCAATACAGAAACAAAACAGTTTTCATTTGTTTTGCTTAATGACCAAAAACACCAAAAACGCCAGTGTAACAATGGCACAGTTTGTACAATTTACACAGGATGGCCCCTTATTAGCTATAGTCTGAAAGCAAAAGTTCGTCAGAAATAAAAAAAAACATTAACAATCCCAATATTTTGATGGTATAAATTGTTCCATGGCAAACATACACTCCTATTGCTAATACATAGTACAATGCCACATTATTATTTGCAAAATGAATCCACTGCTGATGCCATAAAAATTCTATGCAAGATCAATATACCTATGCATCCCTATGATATTTTACAGATTTCTACTTTCTCAAGATTTTTATTTCTTTGTTGTCAATGGAATGGATTGCATCAAGAGAGCATCAGCTCAAAGGAAACAAGGAAACTTCTTCTCGATGATGGTATTTTGGTAAACTGAAGAAAAATTATTTGATATGTTTGACATGACTCCTTGAAAAGTTTGTTGGTAACATTGTTCATGGCTGGTTCAAAGTACTTTGTCTTCTTTCTTGCATACTTTACCACAATTTGGAAGAAGAGCTGTGGATATGGCACAATTCTACCAGGTTTGTCAATTTCTAATTTGCAATACACGGCTCATTAAATTGTAGGAAATAGGTGAAATATTTATTTATCTATATGCATATACTGAATATTAAAGTTTTAAAAATAAATTATCTTACTTAGAAATGACATAAATGATTTATGCCTGCATGTATTAATACATCCACACCTTGTAAATAACACAGAAAAGCGCTAATTAATTAACCTTTTACAGAGCTGTTAAAAAGGCAATAATATAGTTTTTGATTGGTATATGACCAATCAAAATGCAGATCAAATCTCAATCATAGCTTTATAATACTGTCAGTTATTGATTTTGGTTAAATTTAATTGTTTACATCATGTAAAATTCAAACATTGGCTTTTTACCTTTATAAAATGTCATCCTAAATGACATAAAATTATCTCATTTTGGCAAACTCTGAGATTGTTGACAGCATAGTCTAGATATGTTTTAATATCCAGTCGTAAGGTCGTCTGTTTTCTGAGCCATTGTGAATATACATACATGGAGAACCAACACAAAGGAAAGAAAGCTGCCAACTGTTCTTTTTGAGTTTAATTACATACTCAGAGTATGAATTTACATATAAGTTTGCAGATGAATTTAAGTCAAAGAATTTTTTATATTGTGAAATGTTTGAGTATAAGCATGTACTCATCAAATTAAGTAAATCTGTGAGGTTTAAATGAGTTAATTTTAAAAATATTTGCTGAATATGTGCCCAGTATTTCAGTTTACTTGAATGATTGAAATCGATTTAATATGAATAACACTAGACATGTTTTATAGCTACCTGTGAAGATATATACCATACAGTGTCCACCAGTAGTGGTGTGTACAGTCTCACTTCTGGTTCACACACCTTCAAAGCCTTCTGTCAGTTCAACGAAGACTCCACTGGCTACTTTTTCCCATCACTGGAAGCTGTGCAATTCAATGACACATTTGAGTTGAACATCCAGGAACAGTTTTCTGAGAGGAATGAGATTTTGGTCCGAGTTATTCAGGATGATGGCAATCAGTTAGATGCCAAACAGGAAGAACTTCAGCAGTTTAGTGGCAGGTAAGAACACCACTCGCAATACCACTGCTCGTCCACATACTTAGGAAGAAGTCATTTTAGGAATAAATACTCAGTGGCTTAATTTATTTATGCTATAAATACACTGGAAATCGTTATGGTTATGGGGCAAGCAGTAGTTATGTTTGTCCACTGTATCCAGCAACTATCCTGTGATCTGTTCAGCGCACACTAATGCAAAATGTTCATATCCAGATATTCAGGGAGTCTGTACAACTTAGCTCTCCACTTCAGGATGCAAACAACATCCAACATACAGCAGATTTACTCTCTGGTAGATTCACAAATTATATCCAGATATAAACAAAATCTAAAGTACAGCAGCTCCACTCTCTGGTAGATCCACACACTGTATCAAGTTCGCTTAAACAAGTGATTGCTACAAAATGAATAATACCACAGTATATCACTTTATATAGCAAACCAACTCAAGAAAACTGCACTGGCCAGGTTTTCAACACTTTATATACAGGAGATTAGCCTTGCTTAAGTCTCAAATTTGCATGATATCTTTTCAAACATTCACACAGATATTTTCTTATTCATAAAGCACTCATACATGTTAAGAGATAGAACTGTGTCAGAAAAATTATGTTAATTATTAGCAGCATCAGCAACAATCGGAGGATTGTAATATCTAAGGATCTATTTTTTAATTATCTGTTTATATTTGCTATAGTGACATGGTGTTCACAAAAACCTTAATCTATAAATAAATTAAAGCTAATTGCTCAGCCCAAATTAACTTATAAGTCACTTCAAAAGTACAGTATTGACTAAAATAATAAAGATAGAATAATTATTCAATTCAACAGAAAAGTAAAAATATAATATCGTATGAGTTTATTTGTTGATTATACTTTGTGAAATATTCAAGGATGTATTAAAATAATCAAGAAACAGATTATCAAAATCTCTTAACATAATATTCTTGAACAGTCAAACTAACAAAATTTTCAACTTTATTACATATTTTATTTAATATTATCTTTCAATTTTACATTGCACAAATTCTGTATAACATATCAGTCTATCATGCAGTGTCTTTGAACAAAAGCAGGAATTGGTCTCACTCATGATAGAGTTCCACATTGGTTCAAAGCAATCCTTCATGAACATCAATAAATACACTGCTCATGTTATGCAGAATTTAGAAAAATATCTTGTAGACTTGTATTTCATCAACATAAATTTTCTTGTACAACTTCATATTTCAAACTTAAAGCTTTAGTCAACGAGGCTGTATATATAAGGAGAAACAAATGGGACCCATTAAGAAACCTTGTGGAACACCAAAAGCACCAATTTACAAAAGACTATTTGAAGACACCTTCCTCAGTTCGAACAGGAAAATATATATCATGCTATCATGGCGTTTGTTAAGTTTCCATGTATTCAAACAAATTTAATTCAATGACTGTCAATACATTGGAATATATTATGATTTCAAGTAAAGATTTACTAATTTAAACATGTAAGGCAATTGTAACAAACAGCAAGACACATATATACAGATTGTTTTCAGACCAACTTTAAGGAAAAAAATATTACCATATAATAAAGTAATGCAATTTTAATTCACTGGCTTTAAGTTAAAATGGATATTCTCTGTGAAGGATTTATCATTAGTTTGTACTGTTTTTTTAACTATAACTATCATAACAGATATATTACAAGGAATATCACCTTGATAATCAGCCCTTGGTGTAGGTATAAGTTAAAAAACCACAGAAACTGAGAATCGTTGTAGAACCATTTCTTTTATTTATTATGAAATATAAGAAATTTAAAGTTAAAAATCATTAGAAGTAACTTATGTAAACATTTATTATTTTATTTATCAAGGTATTTTAGTTGTACTTATAATGAAGTTTAACAGCTTTAAGTCTAGAAGTGTGTTGCTGTACCACAGGCCATTGACACTACAGTGTAGGTTGTTTTCTTGTGAAATTGACATATTCCATTGATTTGTGCAATCTAAACACTCCCTGATAGCAGACAATAATCGAAATATTAAATGCTTGAGATCTCTGTTGATTGATTCTGGTCTGATTTTTTTCCAACACATGACATGGGTCATACAATAACGGGCAGCTGAGATGATGGATGAAAAAAACATCAGTGCATACTGGTTTGTCAAGAATTTGCACCAAAATTCATTAGAACATGGCAAGCTTCTACCAACTTTCCCAGTTTAACTCAGTGGAATGATAATGCTAATAGCATGTGCGTTATCCCTTTATAATTCGTACCAGAACACATTCTGCTTATGTTAAATTTTCTGTTTCTCATTGGGACAAACCTAGTTATCAGTTTATTACTTTGCAAAATTTTGCAAAGTCTATTACTCAGTCTGTTTGCTTGTTTGTAAGTTTGTTTCTCTACAGCATAACCCCAGCAGTACTACATGGATGGTAATGGGAGTATCAAAACTTGACTCTGGAGTAATTTTCCAGTTACGTTATGTTACTTGTAATAGCATTCTGCCAGCTTGTCTTTGAAGAAGACAATGTTGTTTGTGGCTGCTGGCAGAACAGTCAAGCTAGGTCAAAGGTTAAGCTGCACTGAGTAACAATATATAAATGGGGAAAGAGCCTTTTATTTCACAGACAACACTTTTAACTCCTACATATACATACATTAGTGATATTAGGGTAAAAATGTTTAAACTAACCAGGACAAAAAGGCCCCACATTGATAAGTGTAACGTAAAGCTAGTGACACTTGTACATAAACAAATTACTGATGTAGATAACAGTTAAAAATAGTATGTAAATACGTTAAAACAACCTAAAATAGTTACTGACTTCCAATGTACACTATAGTTTAAAGCTTGCTAGTAGTATACTAAGTTCTATGGTTGTATTTGTATTTATCACAAAATATATTTTATGATACTACTATCATTTTACAGTTTGAGGAACCACTTTTCATTCTGATAACTTTTGTAAAACTACACTGCATATTTGTCCTCAAGAAACTTTATTTTGCTGTTTATATGAGCCAATCGCTGTCCCCCCTTGTAGTGCAATGGATACCTGACCTGTGGGGAGGTGTGGTGTGAACAGTGGCAAAGAAGGGGAGGTGGGAGGGTACTTTTAACCCTGCGAAATACAAATTCAAAGTGACACACTTCTATGGCATTAAAGCTTGGGTAGCCTAGAATGGTGGGAAGTATTTGACACTCTGACACAGTTCATTATAGTCCCCAGCAATTATGCCACGGACAACAATTCTCCACATAATGACAAAAATTGACACCTAATAAGCTATACACAGACCAGGCTTCGACTGAAGAGTTGTGCAACATCATAAACAACCATTCTTTTATTCTTTTACCATAACAACATTGAATTATTGACTTCTTTCTGTAGTTTACAGAATTGGTCTTGCTAGGACTGACCTCTCTTGTGCTATACTGGAGTCATCTAGTTATAGATGGTGGGGAATAAGATCATTGTTGGTATATTAAAAAGAAACAGCCTGTGACTGAATACGTCTAGCATTTGAACCAATGTAATGTGAAGATACTTGTGGCCAATGATACCCAAGTCAAAGAGTAATAATGCCTTTGTATTTCTAGAAAATTAAGTGATGTCCAATCCTTTGTTAAAAATTGACTGAAATGTGTAAATATTCTGGATTCAGGTTCATTTCGACAAAAAACGATATTGTTAAAATGGAAAATACTAAAATATTGCATTTTTAGTGTAACAAGAGAGATGTTTCTTCACTGTTCATTTAAATTATCATTACATTAGCAGATTTTAACTGTGGTTTGATACTTTTGATCATATCAAATAGAGCAACATTTTTGTCTACCCTTTACACCAATATATATCTGCTACAATGAATAAGTGCGTCTGTGGCCTAAATGTTGATTAATTACAGTAATTATACGCCCTGATTTTATGGGGTTATAAGCATGAGTCAATAGTATTCCTGATATGATTGTAAACAGACATCAATGTTTCTTTCTTGAAGCACAAGAAAAGAAGAACAAAGTTGACCTACTTGTAAAAATAAAATTACTGTTCAATGCCAGATATTTCTATTTTAGGGTCACTTACTTAGGAATGTTTGTTTTCTAAAACAATAAGTTTGTACTTATTGGTAAATCATTAATGTTAACCTATAACTTCAACAGCTTGAAAGGGGGCTCGGTGTTGTAGCGGTTAGAGTTCTCGCCTCCAACCTCTGAGGCCGCTGGTTTGAATCTCGGGCCGGGTACTTCAAGATGGAAAGTTGGCAGTTACTTGCCGATGCCCGGTGGTTTACAGTGCAGTATGCACTGCTTTACTGCACCTGTAAACTACCTGTCGCAATATGACCCTGCCTGTTGAACGTGACGTAAAACAACAAATAAACAAACAAATAAATAAACAAATCAACAGCTTGAAACTGTCAATATTTTTTCCTGCACTATGCATTGTTCTTCTGAAAAAATCAATTCCAGAAGACTTTTTCAGCAATCTTGGCTTTGACCAGTATACAGTCTAATTATTAAGGATGTTTGTCTGATTTATATACTTTTAGAACAAGAAATCTGTTGTAACCACTGAAGAATCTATTAGTAGTTTGGCTCTGGATATATAACTTTTGAAATCAGGCCCCTGACATGGAAGATTCGATTCAAATGGAGGTGTTGATTTGCCCTAGATTTTGCAAAGCGAATTATGTTTAACATTTCAAATAACTTCACATAGGTCCATGCTAGTCTCACAGACTACATACAAGCACAAAATATAAAATTGTGAGGCTCAATTGTGACTTCATGTATTTCATTTCTTGGTAGTATCGGCTGGGTTTTATAAGTGTCCAAAAGTTTGGATTCACATTTAGCTAGGATGGTTTTGCAAGAACATGGAATGCAGTTTCAATATGTAGCAGATGTTTTGAAATGTTTGAGATTATAAGGTCCTCTCACAAGTTGTAGCATAATGTATAGGTAGAAGATATTGCTGTATGGTGCAGCTCATTTTTATACGTGTATTACAAACATGTGGGATCTCTTTTCAGAGTCAAAAGGACATGATAGTGAATCAAAATTCAAATACAAATCATTATGACCCAAAGGAACTATGTGAAAAGATCTTAAAGGACTAGACTTCGTCACTGAGAGTATTTTTTTCAGTAGTGTCAATGGCAGTGTTGATATTATTCTCTTGCATTTTCTTGTTTCAGGAATTTGACAGTGATGCTAAACTACTGTGAACTTGCAGGGTGCTTGTTCTATGCCAATGTCCCTTACCTGTTTGTCAACTTCTTGCATCCGTCAACAATATCAAGAGGTTCGACAAATGGCTTGAGAAGTAATGGGCAGGATATTGCCTTTTCTAACAGTGACAGTAACCCTAATAGCCAGATCATATTTGCTGCAAGTGACATTGCATCACCGAAAGGCAGTGGCAATTTCAACCTCATGACACAGTGGCGAGGAACATTTATCCCAACTTCACCGGTATCTTATGTAATCTAATCATTACTAGTGCATTTTAATTAGACTTTAACCTTATTATTGACAAGACTCCAACTTTCTAACTTTGTTTTACGTCACTTGTTCTTCCTATCACTTTCTATGACTACAATGTCATGTCTATTTGACTTGCTTGGTTTTGTGATAGTTTTCTCATTTTATCCCTTTGCCCTTCCACAAATGCATTTATTTTTGACATTTCAGGAAGACATGATACCTGTTGGAGAAGCCAACAACTTTAAGTTCACTGTAGAGCATCATTTCGGAGGTGGTGGTGCATATCAGTTGTCTAGAGATTGGTCAACATACACAGTGAATCCACTAGCTTCAACAGGAGCAGCCATTGGCCTTAAATTCAGTAATGATACATGACATACCTGTCCACTAATATAATATTGAAATATCTACAATAAAAGTGTACATTAAAACCAGACCTTGTACAAAGTCTGCTTATTCTCACAAACATGCCTTAAAGTCATTGTGGTTTTGAGAGAGAAGCCTCTGTAGTTAACAGCTGTGACATTTTAATCATTTGTCTCTCGGAGCTTTATTAGTGGGTTATATTCCAGCTCCTGGTTTAATGAGGGTCCCTGGGGACCAGTACTGGTGTGAACCAAGTTGTTGACAGGTACATACCTGTGGAAGCACAGTTACCTGATCAATTGGACATGTTTTTGTTTCAGAAAAACATGCATCTCTAGCTTTATGTTATTTGAGGCATCATTCATTATTACTTTTTTATAATATGAAGAATACTAACTAATAAGAATGTCAAAATGTTTTTTCTGTACTTTATTACTCGTCTCCAAAAGCAATATTAAAGTATGATAGCAAAACAAAAAGTTTGGTATTGAATCAAAACTAACTTCACATTAGTTATCACATTAATTATTTATTTTAAATTTCAGAAATTAACAACAGCTGTCAGGGAAATCATATCTGTGGTGTTCATAGTGACTGCGTAGATACAATAACATCCTACTATTGCAGATGCCATAAAGGATTTGGAGAACCCCATTGTAACTTTGGTAAAGTACAATTCTGAGACATATATTACATTATGTTTCCACAAATCGTGATTAAATTTAAAACCTTAAATATTCATTAAAATTGAACATTCTACCGAAAGATGATGTAACTGACTTTTTCTTGCTTATCAGTAAAAATTACCTTGGGCAAGGGTAAATATTATGGTTTACCTATAAGTCCAAACAAAACATATCCTCAGTGCGTAACATATATATTAGTTGAGATGAAATTAAACTAAGCACTTCAAAGATGAGAGGCTGATGATTTGATTCTAAACTTTTTATGAAGTATTGAAACTTGCTTCATAAAAATGTGCTGCCTGCTGCTGGTCGGCCGGAGTGCATGGTTGGGGAGTGTCAATCCATTGGTAACTCATTACTGACGGAATGTTTCCAAAAAGGTTTGACCGAGATGATATATTGTGCTGCATCATCTTCCATGGCCGAGGTGACAGACAACTGGCTAAATTTCGTTGTTGGGCTTTTCGCAAAATGCACCTTTCTTTGCTGCCCTGGGCCCTCTCCTCTGAGTTGCTCTGCTCTGGATACCACTGATTAGATTTATACTCTCATTTCTTAAAGTCTTTAAGTCCCTTTTCTTCTGAATTATCAACGTCTGTGGCCAAGTAATTACAAAATGCTCTTCTGGAGCTCTCATAGCTTGTACCAAAAAGAAGTCAACATGGTTTTATCTGGGCGAATTGTTCAAGCATCAGTTTATCCACTGATGCTGGCTGGGACCATAGACTAGCACTGGCACTGCTATCAACAGATGTCTGCTGAATCTCAGAGTAAAGGTTGCTCTCCATACTGTCTGTTTTGGCAGAGGCTCCAGAGATGTCATGCACAGAGCCTGAACAGGCACCGGGTTCACCCTGTGCTGACTGGAATCCTGAAGATTTGCTTATGCCCATTCTTCTTATGTAAAATTTTCAAAAAGTTGAATCTACTGTGTATCCAGTTTTGTCTCTCTGTGAGTTTCTTTAGGCCCTGGCCAGACTTTGACTGTATCATCTTCCCATATCTAGTCCTTTGGAACTCAGACAAGTCTTGCAGACCTGTACACAAAGTTTATGTCTGTTGGTTGAGGTTTCTGACAGGAAATCCTTCCTTGCTTTGTTTTGGAATATCTTGTGTGTCTTATCACAGAGTTCATTGTAATCCTTGATGAATTCCACTATTGCTTCTTGTTCTGTACACTTCGAAGCTTATCTTGTGATCTAACTGCTTTGTCAGGGAAAGTCCCTGTATTGATGGGAAGACATCAAGTCTGGTCTTGATTCTGGTCGAAATGATTCGAAACAATGGATAGCATATCCAATACGGAAGCTGGACGAATTGGCCCTTTGCCAAATCCGTCCTTGGCAAATCGGCCCCCTAAAAAAGTCTGCCCTGGGCAAATCTGCCCCCTAAAAATTCGACCCTGGGCAAATTGCCCCCCCCCCCCCCCCCCAGATAAAAAAAACTTTTGTAATAAGAACTTATTTACAGACCTGCAGAAAGCATTCGACTGGGTTTATTTATTTGAGCTTCCATTAACATGTACAAAAAATGGTATACAGTTGGTGTTAGACCAAACTATAGATAGCACTTTTTAGTATGAAATGAAAAACCAGCACATATCATTATTAGATTAACATAAATGAATGAGTAGCTTTGCATAGAACATATTTTATACACAATGAGTAAAGAGTTTACCTTTTAAAACTACATTAAAAGGCATTTACAGATAATTCATCACCACCTTAAAAGTGTTTCAGCTGTGTTTGTGCTTGCAGTTGTTGAATACATGGGCTGTTTTAAAGACATGGAGGAGAGAGCCATGACTGGTACTAACATAGTGAGTGACTCTCAAGATATCACAGCTTGTGCACGGGAGTGTATACAACAAGGTCACAATTATCTTGGTTTACAGGTAAATTTAAAATGTAAACATCATATTTATTTTGACCAGGGAGTTTATATTTTCGGCACATTCCTTTGTCTGTAAGGTTGCCTATCTCTCTGTGTTTGCAGTTACTCCAAAAAATAATGAAGGCATCTATGTGAAGATTTTATGTGGGTCGATCCTGACGTGAAGTAATTAAACTTGGGAAAGATTGAAATCATACTATGGGATACTAAAAGGCCACATTTTTACAGTCCCATTTCCAATAAAAATTGATATTTGGGAAAAGTTATAATATGGGATAGTCGGGTGGAGGTTTGCACTGTAGGGGTATTTTCTAGGTTATATTGTAATAAGTATGTTTTTAGGAATAGACTAGTCTGTAAAAAGTTCTGGATATTTTTTTTCTCAAAGTCTTCTTGGCTTTCAGTGTTATTTCATAGTTGTTTGACTAAAATGGTCATTCTTTTCCCCTGCATGCCTGCAGAATTAATTTTGATGTAAATACATGATATTAGGCCTTCTAAATATTTACACGTTTAGGCCTATCATTTCCAAAAGGTTAATGTTCTGACTCTCATTTCTGCAGTGTGGGTTTCAATCCAGCTCATATTAACTGTCAGGTGCACTGCAGGCCTGTTCTGGTATGTTCTGAGTTGTTGAATGGATGCAAATCATATCACTTGACTTCACAGTGTCACAAAATCTCCATGCTGTCAAGCTGTATAGTTAATTTTGGTCAAGTGCTAGGATGTTTTGATTTGGTAGGCCATGATTTTTCCAGAAAGCTCTGTTTATATGCAATATTTGTTAAGGGATGAAGTAATTAAGTCTCATAAATGATTTTACAAAGGTAAGCCTGAGCGTACTGGCTTATACATAAACTATGCCCCTGCATATGAACCATGTTGATATCTTATATGATAAATTTCCCTTAAATTGAAATTCCCCTGTCATTATGTCTGCATTTATTCTTAATTTCGTATTAAATGTTGAAAGATAAATATGTTCTGAAATGGCAATACTCTGCCATTATATATCTTTGTTCTAGATTTTACAAAGATTGTTCCTTATAATTAGTAATGTTAAACATAATGATGCTAACACAGCTAAAAATAATGTTTACTATTTACAGACTTATTATGCCCACCCCCCTGGGGGGTGGATATATTATTTTTGCTTTTTCTGCCGTCCGGCGTCCGATGCCCGGCGTCCGATGTCCGGCGTCACGCATGGTTTCTGCTCATTTAAAGGAAAAGTATTAGAGCTATTGTCACCAAATTTGGTATGCAGGTTTCTTGGGTCAGTAGCTTGCTTGTGATTGCTTTTGGCTGTTGTACCTCTTTTGCTTACTGAGTAATACTTAAGTACAGCTATTTTCAGTACCCATTGGTTTCCGTGCATTTAAGCCAAAATAATTAAAGACATTTTACTACA
The DNA here is from genome assembly GCA_964017235.1 of Sabellastarte sp. h YS-2021. NCBI lineage: Eukaryota > Metazoa > Annelida > Polychaeta > Sabellida > Sabellidae > Sabellastarte > Sabellastarte sp. h YS-2021. The sequence goes on from OZ024936.1 coordinate 68,447,833, forward strand.
ATTTTGAATACAAGATTGTTATGTCCATAGCTCGCTTGGTATTGCATTTGGGACTGATAGCTTTGTCAGTACATGAGTAATAGCCATTTAGGTACTTCATTGTGTATTTTCAGTACTACTTTTGAGTAATTTGCTAATATCTCAGAAACCGTAAGAGATAGAGCGATTTCGACAGAATTTTTGACCCATAGGGTAGTAGGAAAGTATTCTATACAAAATTTAAAAAAATTTCAATTTTCGCCACTTTTGGCGGCCATCTTAATTTTTTGTGAAAAATGAAAGAATCTTAATATCTCGGAAACCGTAAGAGATAGAGCAATTTCGACACAATTTTTGACTCACAGGGTAGTAGAAGAGTATTCTGTACAAATTTTCAATTTTCGCCACTTTTGGCGGCCATCTTGAATTTTTGCGAAAAACAAAAAATGTTAATATCTTGGAAACCGTAAGAGATAGAGCGATTTCGACAGAATTTTTGACCCATAGGGTTGTAGCAGAGTATTCTATACAAAATTAAAAAATTTCAATTTTCGCCATTTGGCGGCCATCTTGAATTTTTGCAAAAAACAAAAAATATTAATATCTCAGAAACCGTAAGAGATAGAGCAATTTCGACAGAATTTTTGACCCATAGGGTAGTAGCAAAGTATTCTATACAAAATTGAAAAATTTCAATTTTCGCCACTTTTGGTGGCCATCTTGAATTTTTGCGAAAAACGAAAAAATCTTAATATCTCAGAAACCGTAAGACATAGAGCGATTTCGACAGAATTTTTGACCCGTAGAGTAGTAGGAAAGTATTCTATACAAAATTGAAAAATTTCAATTTTTGCCACTTTTGCCGGCCATCTTGAATTTTTGCGAAAAGCGAAAAAATCTTAATATCTCAGAAACCGTAAGAGATAGAGCGATTTTGACAGAATTTTTGACCTATAGGGTAGTAGGAAAGTATTCTATACAAAATTGAAAAATTTCAATTTTTGCCACTTTTGCCGGCCATCTTGAATTTTTGCGAAAAGCGAAAAAATCTTAATATCTCAGAAACCGTAAGAGATAGAGCGATTTTGACAGAATTTTTGACCTATAGGGTAGTAGGAAAGTATTCTATACAAAATTGAAAAATTTCAATTTTTGTCACTTTTGGCGGTCATCTTGAATTTTTGCGGAAAAACAAAAAAATGTTAATATCTCGGAAACCGTAAGAGATAGAGCCATTTTGACAGAAATTTTGACTTCCATGGTAGTGGTAGAGTATTCTATGTGCAATTGAAAAATTTCAATTTTCGCCACTTTTGGTGGCCATCTTGAATTTTTGCGGCAAAACAAAAAATGTTAATATCTCAGAAACCGTAAGAGATAGAGCGATTTGGACAGAATTTTTGACCCGTAGGGTAGTAGAAAAGTATTCTATACAAAATTGAAAAGTTTCAATTTTCGCCACTTTTGGCGGCCATCTTGAATTTTTGCGGAAAAACAAAAAATGTTAATATCTCGGAAACCGTAAGAGACAGAGCGATTTCGACAGAATTTTTAACCCGTAGGGTTGTAGCAGAGTATTCTATGTGAAATTGAAAAAATTCAATTTTCGCCACTTTTGGCGGCCATCTTGAATTTTTGCGAAAAACAAAAAAATCTTAATATCTCAGAAACCGTAAGAGATAGAGCATTTGGACAGAATTTTTGACCCATAGGGTAGTAGGAAAGCATTCTATACAAAATTGAAAAATTTCAATTTTCGCCACTTTTGGCGGCCATGTTGAATTTTTGCAGAAAAACAAAAAATGTTAATATCTCGGAAACCGTAAGAGATAGAGCCATTTCCACAGAAATTTTGACTCGCATGGTAGTGTATTCTATGTGCAATTGAAAAATTTCAATTTTCGTCACTTTTGCGGCCATCTTGAATTTTTGCAGAAAAACAAAAAATGTTAATATCTCGGAAACCGTAAGAGATAGAGCCATTTCCACAGAAATTTTGACTCGCATGGTAGTGTATTCTATGTGCAATTGAAAAATTTCAATTTTCGTCACTTTTGCGGCCATCTTGAATTTTTGCAGAAAACTGAAAATGTTAATATCTCGGAAACTGCAAGAGATACAGTGATTTTAACAGACTTTTTGACCCGTAGGGTGATAGCAAAGTATCCTATACAAAATTGAAAAATTTCAATTTTTTCGCCACTTTTGGCGGCCATCTTGGATTTTTGCGGAAAACCCAAAAATGTTAATATCTCGGAAACCGTAAGAGATAGAGTGATTTCGACTGAATTTTTAACCCATATGGTAGTAGAGGAGTATTCTATGTGAATTTGAAATTTTCGCCACTTTTGGCAGTCATCTTGTTTCGTAGAAATTTTCAACCCACAGGGTATCTAATCAATGTACTATTGGCAATTTTTAAAATATTTTACTCTCCCCAAAAATGGCGGCCATTTTGAATTTTTCAGTTTTTGCCTAAAATGAAAAAAACGCAAGTTTGCTTCTGTCTCCTTAACCGTGCGAGATAGAGCGATTTCAATGAACCCACAGGGTATCTGACCAGTGTACCCTTGGCAGTTTTCAAAAAATATTCCTCTTCCCACATATGGCAGCCATTTTGAATTTTTGGCCAAAAATTGAAAAACGGAAATTCGCTTCTATCTCCTTAACCATGCAAGATAGAGCGATTTCGTCAAAATTTTCTACCCAACCAATGCAAAAAGGCATGAAGCTGAAATAATTTACATGTATACTAATAAATATTTAAGCATCATTGATATATTTTACAGATGAAACAGGGCCTTGTAAGATTATTGTACAATTTTTGCAAAAGGTTGATAGGGTGGACATTACACATGATAATGTGTATTCTTCTATGCTATCCTGTTTCTATTCATATGTCAAAGCTACAAGCAACAGGGCGTCCTATTTCTAGTATTGTATCTTGTGTATGTCACTACAATTTCGAAACTAGTGTGGAAATTTGTAATAACAACTAGACCATAGAACAAGTATCATTAGGTTTAAACATAGAAAGTCCATGCCGGTGATTCAATATAATTACCCCCATTAAAATATTGTAATAAATATTATGACTACAATTATCTTAAGAATTGGGCTTCTAAAATTTACTATTAACATCAAAATAAGACAAAAATGTCAGTCAGTGATATTAAAGTCATTTTCAAAAGGACGTTTGACGTTTACCTTTCTAAGGATTGCTAATTTGTACTTATCATAATTATTCAAAATAAAACAGTCATTTACGCTTTTGGAATTCAAGTCTAGAGCCCTACCAGGAAAGAACTTTGTATGGTCAGCATAAAAAATGGATTGATTTGTTTCTACACAGATTACTCCTTTAGCTAAGTACTGTTGTATTTATCACATTTATCTAGGAAATTTCTATGGGGTTCCCATTTCATATAGTATACTACTTATTTATAATCCCCTTACTTTTAAGGCCATAAATTCTCCCCAGCCTTTGTTTTTATCATCTTTAATCAAATCTAGCAATCTCATTCATTAAAAGTAGTCTCAGTTTCATCCCCAAAAGGCTATAGACAAGAGTGGTTTTGCCACAGCCAAACCAGTTAAATGAAACAGGCTTCTACAAATGGTCAAATCTCAACAGATAATCACCAGTTTTAGGGGCCAACCCAAGACATACCTTTCAGGTTGGCACACCCACCACCATTCTCATCCCTTCCTGGCTGGCACTTACTAGGTTATCATATCCACCAGGTTTTGGACTGTTCCTTGTTGGATTCCAGTACATAAAGCTTCTCTTACATCCCATCATACGTGTATATACACGTAAGTGTGCTGCAAATATTGTTGAAAAATATGAACATAGCCTGGTAGTGGGGTAGCAGAGATTTGCAGATTTCCCAACAAGAGTGTCACTACTTGAACAACAAAGAATAGACTGCGACTAGCTACAGGCCCCACAGCAGGGTAATATTGATGCAAGGTACATGTAAGTGTATTATAAGGGACTTGCAAACCTTGCAAGTGAATGGGGAGATCTTGCAACAATTGCAAGGTAAATGCATGTGTGCAAGTCTCTTGTAAGTTACCCTTGAGAAATGGATGCATTTATGGCCATTCTGCTTGCACGCAGAGAAAATGTGCATGTCAATTTTCATTGCACGGCCTGTGCGACCTTTAAATTATATTATAAAATTTCACGTGTACGTTAAGTGTGCCTTGCAAATCCGCCGATTATTTTCTGTAACCAGGACGTAGGTGCACAAACTTTGGGATGTAAGAGAGCCTTTAGGTTATCTTTATCAATTTTGCACTAATTCTAATAATAATTTTATTATCCACCACACAGCGTACATAACCAGTATAGGGGTTATACAGAGCAGGGTATTTTTTGTATTCGCCTCCATACCAAGGGAAATAGCTGTCAATAACTTCCATTTTTTTACTAATATCTATGTAACCTACAAATATACAGTATCTAGTATAAATATATAGTATATATCATTAGAAGGGTCTTTTTACAGCGCTTGTGTTCGTCCATACAGAAATAACTGAGATAGAAAAGTTAAAGACTGAAGTTTTTTTTTCACTGGCACCCATGTTCTGTCATTTAATATTGATTTCTTAACCAATACACAATGCTGGATAATAAAAGTAAAAGATCCCTCATTGGACACATACAGAAAAATATACCAATGATAAAGATTAATAATATAATACTTGTGCTACGCACTTAAATAAAATTGTTATCTTCCTTTGTGACATATTTTTTCTGTATATATCATTTGGGAAGTTTTCCCATTTTATACCACACTAAATCTCCTTCTAAAGACAAATTCAAGGTGCACATTAATGTTTTTATTATTATTATTTTTGTTTAATGTGTATTTCAACAGAATGGTAAAACTTGTTACTGTGGTGAAGAATATGATCGCTATGGAAGAGCAGACACAGACGATGAGTGTAACATGCCATGCACAGGCAGCAATGATCAAATTTGTGGAGGTGGCTACAGGAATAGTATATATAAAGGTTAGCATGTGCCACTGTAATACAGTTCAGCTTGTACACAACTTTATTATTTGTACGTATTGTGTACAAGATTGTGTCCATTATCTTCTAGACTTACCGCAACAGCAAAACAGGGGCCACGGTGGTAGAGTGGTAACACTCTCGCCTCCCACCTCTGAGGCCGGGGTTCGATCCCCGTGATGGCCTTAAGTGGGAAAGCTGGTAGTTACTTGCCGTTGGTCGGCAGTTTACAGTACACAACCCTAGCGAACTATATGTACTGGTTTCCTCTGCCCTTCCAACTACCCGGTCGTGATATGACCTGTACAGTGTTGAAAGCGATGTAAACCCCCAAATAAATAAATAAGCAACAGCAAAACATCTGTGCAATCTTTTGAATTGAAAATTGTCAGTCTACTAGTCTAACTAGAATTTGAGGAATATTCATTGTAATATTAAAGCTGGCTCTGGTACATTTAAAGCAAACAAAACCAAAGAATAGATGTTGATGCCGAACGAAGTTCAAATTATATAACAATATTGCCTTTCAGCCTCACAAAATAGCTTTAGCTAATTACAGTTTGCTGTTTGCTATTTACAGTGATAGAATTGGTGAGTTGCAGTGTTCCAAGTTGCATATCCTGTGATTCAAACAATCCGCATCATTGTTTGGTCTGTGAAGGTGAGCTTCTGGCTATAAATGGGACCTGCAGAGGTACTTATGATCTATATTGAAGCCATTATGTATTTAAGTTGTATCAAATAATTTCATATGCTTTAAGCTAACGTAAACTCTTTTAATATTTGTTTCACTGGCAACCTCTTCACCACTTTATTGAGGGGGCTCAGTGGTGTAGCAGTTAGAGTTCTCACCTCCAACCTCTGAGGCCGCCGGTTCGAATCTTGGGCCAGGCGCTTCATGTTGGAAAGTTGGTAGTTACTTGCCAATGCCCGGTGGTTTACAGTGCAGTATGCACTGGTTTCCTCCACCTGTAAACTACACGTCGTAATATGACCCTGGCTGTTGAACGTGACGTAAAACAACAAATAAATAAATAATTCACCACTTTATTTGTGACTAATAACTACCAAAACCGTGTTTATCACAACAGACAAATACTATTGGTGATATAACTGAAAGTGTAAAAATCCAGAGATTGAAAATTATTCAGCAATGCCTTTAAGGTATATGACTCCTCATTTTTGGTATTCCATTTCACTTACAAGATATGTTCATTAGATAGAATTTAAAATAAAGTTTTGTGTGTTGGTGCACCAGCAACTCTCCATCTATTTAACTGTATTTTTCAGTAAACATTAAAAATGTTTTAAAAGGTTTAAACGTTTATAAAACGTTTTAAATCTCTATGTTTGCCGTTATTGAACGTTTCCAATGGTTTAAGTTAACATTGTAACATTTGAAAAATGTTTTAACGTTCCTTCTACAACAGTTTTTGCATTTGAAAACATGTATCAATGTTTACAAAATAACCCAAGAAAGTTCGGTATGAGTGGAAATGTTGTTTAAAAGGCTTTGTAGTGAATGTTTTTAAACAGCTGTAAAATTGATCCAGACATGAAGGCTATACTGGCAATCTTATTCAAATATTCATCATTAAACAGGTAATACACAGTACATACAAAACGTCAAAACAACATTTACTGACACTACAAATGTTTGCTTGTAAAATTTTAGTAACATTCCATTGCAACTGGCTTTTATACCCATCATTTTGAAATGTCTTAAATATGTTTCATATCGAATGTTTTGGCAATATTTTATCACAATGGTTTTGATACCCATATTTTCAGAAAGCTTATTAAACGTTTACCTTCAAACTTTTGCAAAAAAAATATGGGAAAAGGCAGTAATAGGGGATTTTAGAGAACTTTGTCAGATATTACCCAACATGCAAGTCTGAACAAAAAGAACTGAATGAGGGCATAATTTTTAAGCCACTATCTTACAACTTCAGACATAAAAATGATAATCACATTGGTGAGTAACCTAAAAATAAGTGTTAACTGAACTCTGGCCTCAGTTAAGGGTAACATATTTATAAGCAATGTGGAAATATTTTAAAAATGTCATTCAAAATTGCATGAAAACCACATATGATACTATATATATAACTATACTCTGTTATATGTATCTGTTTGAGTGTATGTACATATGTACACTGCTTACGATAACAGCCGGCCGATTTGCGACAGTGATTTTTTTCCTTCTTCTCATTTATGTTTGCTTCTTTACATGTAATAAATTCCGATTTGCAACACCCAATGTCCGATTTGGGATGGCGACCTTTTTGCTCTGGCAGGGAAAAAAATCGGATAACAAGTAAATTTAGATGTATGTTGACAAAATATTGGGAACACTGGAAAAAATCAGTCACAAATCAACCTCAGATGCTGTAAGCCACATACACGTGTACATACACTAAGCCTTGCTTAAAGCTGAGGTAAAAAGAACTGCCTGTTACATGTTGATGGGGTGGGTTTGTATGCATCTTCTCAATAAAAATGACATGTCTAGGTTACATGTCATGACACCCATAAACTGTCTGTCTTGTTATGTCGATAAAAATGTTCTGAAAAGCAGCTCAAACACAGCCAAATCTACAATTATATAAAGCATCAAGCATGGAAATGTTTTTTTTTTGTTGCTGACAGAGGCAGATTCTGTGTATGTGGGATGTTTCAGTGACAAGTCAGATCATCTCTCAGACCGCTTCTACATCACCTCAGTTTCACATTCTTCAGCTCAATACTGCATAGACATTTGTTTTAGATTTTTGTACAGATATGCCTGGCTAGAGGTAAGAAATTGCACGAATGATATAATTACCACATCAACCAATATATAAGAAATTGTAATGCGACTCTACCAGTCCCACATATGAACTTTTTTGGTCATGCAAGAGTTAAATCAAGTTATTCTTCCATGTCCGAGGTCTGCTCTTTCTGCAAGCAACAAACTGACATCCTGCTGGACGTTTTAGGGAATGGTCTCCAATGACAATTCCTGAGTGATATGCAATGATGATAAATAGAATAGAAACTGCTCTAGAATAGTCGTAGGGAATGGTTCCTAACAATTTAGAGTAGCTTTGCATTTATTTCAGCAATCAGCAAAATTCATCATTTTGGTCTAAATTGCAATAATATTTTGAAAATAAGTCTTATAAGAGGCAAAATTCATTGAGCTTAGCTTTTTCCTATGAAATTGAGTTAATTCGTTGTACAAACCATTGTTTCTGTAGCCTTTTGTTGAAGTTGTTTGACTTCTTTGACGTGGAAGGTCTGTTGTTCAATCCTTGGCCCGGCTCATGGACACATAAAGATTTAAACCATGAAAAAAACACTAGCTGCAACGGACAAGCATCCTTGTTCAGGGGAGCCAAAATAGTAGCCAAATAGGCATAAAGAATTGCCTTACCTTTACCTTATTGGGAGAAAAGGAAGAAAATTGATGTCAATATCAAAATAGGCTTATATTTAAGACAACACTTAAGCCAAAACTCAGTATGTGACAGCTGCTGAATACCAACTGAGAAAAAGTCTTAGCCAAGCCTTACATTTGGGAGAAGCAACTAGCATTGGGCACGAAACCTATTGTGAACACAACTGGGAAAGTGAAAGTGAATTTTCATTCAGGATGGTTTTTACAAATGTCTGTTGCATCCTCTCACAAGCTGTTTTCAAAATACACACTTGAGGGGGTGAAGGCCGGTTCGGGATGGATATTTAGGCCAATTCATTCGTCAACAGGCAACACCATGATATGTGGGGTCTCTTATCAGAGCCATAAGGTCATTAAATGAAAGGAAATACGTCCATATACTACTATAAGGAACGGTGTGACTGAGCCATTAGTAAGACAACCTCCATCTCACACATTCCAAAAATCCTTAGCTGGATCTCAAGTGACAATGTGTTGGTAGTTAAGATGTTGGATGATGCTGAGGGGTTTGCAATGTAGGTTTTCCTCCACCCAATCAATTACCCATCATTACATGGACTATACAATGCATTAAGAGACATATGTATCTGCGAAATAATTCTGTGTAATGCTTTTCCATTAATATTGTTAGCATGTAACTTACCCATGCACGTTTCTCTTGGGCTACCAGATAATTGTCAATAATGATTATTATATAATTTTCATTAAAATTGTCAATAATGATATTTTGTGATATCATAAATAGTTTTAACTGTACCATTTTCTTTTTCCTCAGAATGGGACGGGGTGCATATGTAGTAACAAAAATGTAAATTATGGCAGAACACACGACAGTATATGCAACACAACATACAACAGCAACCAAGATGACAGATCCAATTGGCATATTGCAGTCTATTCATGTGAGAAAAGAGATGTCTATTTTATTAACTGGAGATGAAATATTGTTATTACTATTTGTAACGATGCTTTCGATGCTGTTTTAAAAACATTTATGTCATAATTGGTAAAGATACTTATACACTAAGCAATTTCAGGTATTTCCAAATACTTACCATTGTGATAAAGCTGTTAACTCCCCAACTCTTCATTTTCCAAAATGTTTGTTTTTACTTTAGTTTTACTCTTACACTCTGACTCTACAATTGACTTTTTGGTACTGCATGCCAACCTTTTCTTGACCGGAAAAGCTCAAATATTTATTCCCTAAACTTGAGGTTACCTTTACTTATTCAATCCCTGTGTTATAAATGTATATTTAACCAAGCCTTAAATCCTTGTCTCTGTGTGACTTACTTCTCCAGTTTACCTTTTCATCAATTTACGTTCAGACAGACCGGAGATGTACAGTACAATTTTAACTAATTTCTTCATTCATTTTTGTACACATTTTGGTATTTAGTACTAAAGCTCAAATTACTCTTGCGCTGATTTCCTGAATTCAAATGTATAATAAATTTAGTGTAAACATCTAGATATATAATTATCTCTAGTAGTAAATGTAGTTGAGCTAATTTTTCATCTATGCCTTTAAACTGTGATGAACAAAGTATCCTCGCTTGAGAATGATTCTGCCTTGATAAACTATGGTTAGGCGGCGTTCAAAATAACTCGATGAATACAAAGCTCAAAACAAGACAGCAATCACAGAGCACAGGCCACCGCTTGGGGCACTTCCCAATATTTGAGTTTTGTGGTATCCACAATTTTATCCAGACCTTGTCAAAGTGTAATCTCTTCTTCCTTTAGACAGGCTCTACCCACATAAAAAATATCATAATCCAGCATAAAGCTGAAATCATTAAAAGTGACAACTTTACAAATACAGGATTTTTTTGGTATCCAGTATATTTGGATCTTTGCAAAATTTAATTACTTCTATCTTTGATCAGACCCGATCCAAATAAAAAAATCAGAAAGATCTGTTCATGACAGACAAACGAACGCTCCCCAAAACATAACCTCAAGTCTTTAGTTCATTTTTAGAGATAAATGATACCTGTAAGTCTTGTCATTATATTATTTATTATTTCAGTGTATGCAAAGGGACAGACTAAACGCTACAGCAGGAATGAAGGAATTACATCTGTTGGAGACACACCTGTCATATCTGTTCAGTCCAATATAGGTGTTATAGATTGTTTAAGAATAGCTTTTTCAAAAGATTATGCAGAGTCATTCACGTATGAGCTTGAGACTAAAATGTGCCACATTTACAGCAATGGTGATGGGATGTTCCAGAAAAATGCTAATTATGTCCTTTAAAAGTAGCTTATACATACATGTTTGTACAAAATTGATAAACTTATTGCTCAGTTGTTTTGATAAGTATATTTATTAGTCTTGGGAGGTTTTGGAAACAATGTACCAATGCATTTGTGTCTGTCTGGCTATTGGCAATGCAAATAAAATATTTTTTTGCACATTAAAATGAACCATTTTTACAAGATCTGCACAAATAATGATAAAAATTCAGAAGTATATTCCTATCGCGTGTTATGTCATCTGACATCTTCTAACAAAAGAAGGCATAGAAATCCAATGGTAAAGATTTAATCTATAGTTAATCTTTGCAAAGACAGCTCTAGACCTAAATACACTGTCTGGCTTCATTTCACTTGTGCCACACATCTCTTTAGATGTTAATGTCCTAAACAAAGTTCATGTAATTTTTTGGGGAGGCGGGATATTTTTGCTTGTTTTTAAAGTGTAGAATAAAATTGACAACCAAAAGTTGCCTCAGAAACAGATACTCCTTTTTAAATAAATTTCACTATTCCCCCTTTATAAATTGCACTATTCTCCTTACCCAAATCAGTTATTTGTAGCTCAATCTATAAACTCTATATAAATATGTATCAGAACAGTTGGCAGATCATCACTGTGCTGACCTATGAATCAATAGCTTTTAAGTTTGACAAATTAACTTAAATTAAATCTTGATAAAAAGTTTACAATTTTCCAGTTCAAAAGACACGGGGACAGATGAACCCATGTCATTCCTTCAAGAAGATTAAAACTTGAGGAATCAAACTATAACTTCAAAAGTGAATATCAGGTCATATAAAGCTGAAGGTCAAACCAAGCGTAATGTATTTCCTACAACAAAGTAAAGATGTAAGACCAAAATAAACTACCTCCATGATAAACCATTGCATATTAAGGACGACTTTAGTAAGGTCACTGCAAGGCCTTGCTCAGGTTATAAGCCAAGATAAAGCAAGAAGGTTTATAGGTCAGGTACAGCTAAGTACAGCTAAGTACAACAGCCAAGGTAAGAGCAAGAGGAAATCAAATGAGGTTTATTTATTTATTGAAAGTTACCTTATTAAATTTTTTTTCAAAGCACATTTTAAATATATCATATTTTAATTTACTAATAAATTCTTTACAAATTAAAGTATGAAGACAATCATGGAGAGAATAGCTTATTGTCAGAAAAGGGAAACATATTAAGCCATAATTTACTTGCAAATAACTAGTTTTGTACTGAAATAAGAACCCCGATTCCCCATGTTATCTTAAAAGTAGGATCCCCGATTCCCCATGTTATGTCAAAAGTAGACAAACACAGAAGAAAAAAAGGCAAAAGAAGAAATGTTGTAATATGAGTCTTAAGGTAATTTAATGAATTAGAGAGTATAAGAAGAGGAATAGAGGAAGAAAAAGGTGCCACTGCTGTTAAATTAAAATGATTATTTTTTTTTTAAATTTTATGTGATAGCCTGTGACCAAGCCAAGTTGCCTGTGTCACCAAGACAAGGAGAAAATCCTATAATATCAATATAACATTGTAACAGTAACATGAGCAAACGGGACAATGAACTGCTAGTTGATAATGTAGTTAAAAGTGACTAATACAGGAAGCTGATAAATAGCAAAATATAAAACTCCGACATACAATACAAAGCTACCAACCTTTCCATTAAAATAGAAAACAGCTACACAGGTAGCCCACAAATTATTAAGTAAGCAATAACCTTAGAGTCCGTCATAAGATAAAGTGATCATCTTGATAAAATATTAGCTAGAACACACTAAATCAATCCATGATACATAAGATCATCATTACCATAGCAAGAGGGCAAATACATACTAAACAGTGATTGTATAACAAGCCATACTGTAACCATAATTATATGAACAATTGGCACACTGTGAACATACTATGAATATTATCACTACAGGCGGTACATACTGTGGTACTTGGCCTTTGAGAGAAACGCCCCTGTCCTTCAAGTACCTTCTGACGTTCATATGCAAAGTTGTGATACAGTGGCACGCTATCCCATTACTTGTGTGTCTTAGCGAAGTTTTAAGTTTTTGCCTCTGAATTTGGAACTATGAGCATGCACAGCTGAATTTTCGGTATGGTAACTGAAGACGTAGTCATGCGGTTTATGTAAGGTTGTAACTCTGTCGTGTTTCAGTGTTACACAGCAACAAAAGGTGAGTGGAGGTAAATGGAGGTTATCTCTTGGTGACATATATTTATACTACTCTCATCTAACTGCCATACTACTGTTATTTATCGATACACACCATGTCCAATGAACGAACAGTGTCATTCTTTGTGGATATTATCAGTGTAATTCTTTGTGGATACTCCAATTCTCAGAATATATGAAATGTTCTGGGAGGCAGTTAATTTTGATGCCGAGTAAAACATTTATCTGCGGGGTATACCACCTGTAGTGTGAATGGGGCGTTAAAGGTCACAATATGGGGCATTACAGGTCATAGTCTGAAACTGCAGTTCAAGTAAGTAGACAAGCATGAGTCAGGCCGGTATATAACACAATTGCTTAGATTTCCATGTGTGTCATCCTTGACTTCTGCTTCAAGTCTGAGTTAAAATCTGAAGGTTAACAGCCCAGGTAAAGAACAAGTAGAAAACAAGGACACAGCAAGATCAGGGTACCATTGGATGAAGAAAACTTCCGATAAACTTCAGGTTTGCTTTCTGATCCATCAATATTTTAAACAAACCCTTAAAACGGCTGTTCCATTTCTGTGGTATATCATAAGAATAGCTTCCAATTCAAAAATTTAGTTAATCAGAGGTGAATTTTTCATCTTTTTCCTCCTAAAATTCTTTGGGACCATCCTGAGCATCATAAACCTATCGTAGAGAAAATCCACAAGGTTTATGATAATTTCAAACAGTTTGAAATCCTTGTAAACCTTTCCCGGTTCTTATCTGATCTTACACTCATATACTTTGTTGTAAACCTATAATATACCTATTGTGACCATCGTGTGATCATCTTTATTGTCATATCGAAATCTTTTCACTCATAAATCGGTAACCATGGAATTATGTTGAAATCATAAACCTTTAATCTCCCTCAGCAACATTTGAAAATATTCGAATTTAGCCAATAGGATTGCATCGACGAGGGCCATAAAAGAGTACAACATCAAAGCACTCCATCCTGATGGGATTTACAATGGTTTCCCAATGGTGCTGGCATTAACAAGATGGCATCAAAGGTTTATGATTCTTTATCTAGACACCCGCAATTCAGGCATCGGCATTGATTTTATGGCTTGTAATCCAGGGCCTGTATTCACAAAGATTCGTATTCTTAGAATTAGTCTTATTCTTAGAATATTTCTTAGAATTGTCGTTTTTCTTAGAAAAATTCTAAGAATAAGAATTTTTCTATTCACAAAGATTCTTATTCTTAGAATTACGCTTATTCTTAGAATTTTTCTAAGAATGGCTTTTATTCTTAGAATTTTTCTAAGAAGAAGAAATTGCTATATGCACAAAACTCTTATTCTTGACACCAAAAGTGCATCCAAATACAGAAAGTCACTTCTGGGCCTGTATTCACAATGATTCTTAGAAATTTTCTTTGAACTACACTTAGGCTAACTTGTGCACACATTTCCTTTTACTTCTATTCTTAGAATTATTCTTAGGTAAGAATTGTTTTGTGAATAGGATTTTATTCTAAGAATAAGAAAATTCTTAGCAAAGAATTTTTCTTACATTTAAGTGTAATTCTAAGAAAAATTCTAAGAATCTTTGGGAATATAGGCCCAGGAGTACACATACTTGTGAGATATAATTGGACATATTTTTTCATACAGTCTACAATAGTGTTTTGAGATAATAATTATAGGATGTTAAAAATTAAGTAATTGTCATTATACCACAAAAAAGAAGCAGAAGAGAATGCCTGCTGCAACAGACAGACAGACAGGTCAAGAAGACCAGAGAGTTAGAGTGGGAGTGTGGATGAGACCCAGGAGGCTACTGGGAGTGAGGCTACACAGCAGGCTGCTATGGAGGCTACAAATCAGGCTTCTATGGAGGCAACACAGGAGGGCTCAGAGGGGAGTAACAGGACAGCTGGTGGAATTTTTAAGGACAACAGGAGACTCATGGACTATAAAGACCCAAACAAGAGGGAGGACGTATGGGATAAATTTTGTGTTGATAAGGATAAGACTGCTCTCCCCTATCACAAAACCCTTCCATCACTTAAAATTGTGCAACCCCAACTAAGAGCGAATCAGAGTTCCATATGGAGGGTCAGGAAAGGAGGAAGAAATTAGAGGCACTTGAAGACAAGTTGGAATGCATGATCTACCAGAAGTCCCATGATGACCCCACAGTTGCATATTGTGAGTGGTTGTGTTCAAAACTGATGAATCTCTCCATTGAGTCATTTGAAGGTGCCAGGTTGAGACTTTTACACTTGTAAGGAACCTGAATTCCAAAGACAGACAGTAACAGGAACAACAAAAACAACAAAGTTTACTTCACCAAACGATCTGCACCTGGTTTTGACCCACAGCCATTTTTACACAGCCAATACTGACCCAGCAGCTGATATAGGTACAGCACCAGTGTTGACCAGCGAAAATTATCAACCCCACCCCATGCAGCATGCAGCGACACTGTGACGTTTCAATGCAGAGTCACACAAGAAGCCACATATCACCACTAGACCTGACAACTATAACCACCTTTCACAGCCTCATGTCAGCAATGGCAATGGACCCACCCTCAGTAGAAGTAGCCTCCACAGACACATCCTTTGGATCACTCATCAACACCATGCCACACACAGACGAGAGCTACAGCCAGCTCAAGACCCTTAGCCACTCCTGCTAGAGACCCCATGAGTTTACTGCGGACAAGATGACCATTAGCCAACAACCAGTATTCAGCTTTTAGCTAAAAATTGTTTAGGCCCTTTTCAAGGTAGCCAACGCTTCCAAATTAATCAGTGACATGATTAAATAAAAATAAAATAAAAACCACTTCCAAAATACACGGAAAAATTCCAAAACACCAATAAAAATAAAAACACACCCATTTATTTCCCTCTCCAACAAATGAATTTTCAAATTCTCACCCCAAAATACTTAGTCAAATGTTGAACCGCAGGGCCTCACACTTTACACCCCCGATAAATGAAAGTTCGAACCCTCCCCCAAAATTAGCCACTGGGCCCAAAAATTAAAAAAATATCATTGACACCCTCTCAGCTCTCTTTTGCAAAAAGTCCAAGCAAGGCTCACACTTCCCTGTCTTCACAAATAAAAACAGGATTAAAATACAATGGGGGATTAAGATTTAACACACTTTTCTGTCGTCATAAAAACAAATAAGTTTGCATTTCAATTGGGGGTTTAAACGTCACACCTCTGTGTCTTCCTTATTACAAGGGATAGTGTATTTCAACCGGGAGATTAAGATCTTTCACACATTTATGTGTCATCCAAAATTGAAAAAGAATTATTATTTATATGTGGGGTTAAATTCCTTAGAATTTTCTGTTCATAAAAGTTTCAAATTCAATGGGAGATGGCTTAAACTATCACACCTGTGTCAGTCCAAATTCCAAACAAGTTTAAAACCACACACCTCAAATGGCCAATGTCCAAACAAGTTTACAATCTAATGTGAGAGGGTTTAAACCATCACAACTCTCTGTCAGTCCAAAGTTCAATCAGGTTTAAAGTCCAATGGGGAGGCTTCATAGCCTGCCACATCTGTGGCAACAAATGTCCAAAGACGTTTTAACTTCAATGGGGAAGGGTTCAAACCCTTACACGTCTCTGTATGTCCAAATTCTAAGTTCAGTGCACATATTTATTGATACAGTAACACAGATAGTTTATTGTAATATTCATGGTACATATTTAACAAAAAGCTGAAATATACTGAAACAGTCCATCCAGTAGTCCATCAATGATTCTGCCTCGGGGAAACCATGGTGTAAACATAAAGCCACTGTAGAGGAAAATCTGGCTGTCAGAATTTGACCCAGGGGCGGCAATGTCAAACCAGATAAAGTTATAGTCTGGAAGCCCTTGTAGTTGCAGTTATTGCTCTGATTCTGTCTAGGACACTTGATGGGGATGTGTTTCCCATCTATGGCACCAATAGCATGGGGTAGGTTCCACCACTTCCTGAAGCCCTTCTTTATGTCCAACCAGTCCTTAGAGTAGGTAGGGCAAGTAGCAACCTCTTCACAGTAGTATCTGATTATGGTATCACACACCTCAGGGTTTAAGCGGTTACTTGTTGAACTCCCCACCCTGAAGGCAAATTGAAGAGACACATAGCTTTCCCCGGTGGCTAGATGTCTGAGTGTAATAGCTAACTTTAGGCTTGGGCTGAACGGCCCTCCCAGGAAGTTGGTCTGCTTCAGGATATCTGGTGTTAAGAGGCGCTCATTTCAGTGATTGTCTCAGGAGACATCTACTTGAATTTGGCAGGCTTATTTTTTCCTAGTGCTCTGCGACTAGGTTATGGTATTGACCTCTGACACATCTCCTAAGCCACTGTCTTAACCAAGTGATTGGGGCCCTACTCTTTCTCCACTGTGGAAGAACTATTCTTTTGTAGCAGATTATCATGTCCCTCCAAAATGTCCCAGAAGAAATGCAGATATATAACAATGTTATGAAGTATTTTAGTTATAACTCGATCCATACTCCTCAAAGTCCAAATGTTCAATGCAATTGACCTGTCCACTGACCCCTATATATAGGGGATCCAGGGTGGATGTGATAAATTGGGTAAATCACCGGGAGGATCAGCAAAATGTATTTTCAATCTTTTGCTTTGCATACCCAATCTTTTATATCATAACCCCATCTTGTCTGATGTATTGCCATCGTAGAGATTGCATAGCTATCATACAGATTTTCTTTCAGATCAGGAATAATTCACAAAACTCATCAGGGAGAAATCCTGGAGATTTTAAACCCTGAAATTGCATTGGCGAGTGCATCCCAAAACCACTGTTCACCTTTTCACAACACCACCCGCTGTGCACAAATAGTAGGAAATTTTCCCAATTCCGACATTTTTTTTTTTGAATTGGGAGCAAGGTTTTCAATATGTCGCAGAAATGGAACAGCCCTATAAATATTAACTTAAGATGGAAAAGATAGGTTGATCCTGCCAAACTGTAAACTCTGAAAGTACTCCCCCTTCATTTTATAATAGGATAGATTCTAGGGACATGCAGGATCTACCCTTGGGTAGATTCTGGTGGCCTTCCAGAATATTTTTCGTTCACTTGTTGATGTGCATACCTTAATATAGTTCATGTTCATGTCTATCTGCACGCCTTATTTTATTATCCACAACACACTATATAGATCTATTCAACAATGACATCACGTGGTGTGCTATGTATTTAAGTGCTTTTCGAAACATGTAATATGCACATATTATCTTTAAAGGTTTCAATTATGTATTTCTTATATGCAATGATATAGTTACACACCTGATAAAAGAACTTGTTTCTATTTTACTATTTACTGATGTTGTTTTAATAGATTATTGATTAAAGAAAAAGAATAAACAAACAACATTTGGCCCAACCTGCTGGACGTTTTGTCACTTGTGTAAAGTATCTGAACACAGTGGTTTCAAGTAGAAGGTGAAGAGTCAATATATTAGAATAATGATAAAAGTATCCAAACAAGGCACAATTAATAATAAATATTTTTTGTTCTCCTAAGAAGATGGGTTGTTTATTTTCCAATCTCTTTTTACATTATATGAAAATCTCGATAAAAGAAGCTATAAAAGCTGTAACAAAACCAGTATAACGTTTGCACATGTTATTTGTTCCCAAATATGAGACAGTGAGAGACTTCTGCTCTTAATTCTGTTGCTTATATATTTTGGTTAGCAGATTATTTATGACTCTCCTCAATATTTCTGTTTCAAATCAGACCATTAAGGATAAAGGATTGGTAACATATTCAGAGAATTCAAACTCCCACTAGAAAGCTCATTAAAAGCCAGTTAAATCTGACACTTTGAAAAACAAACAGACCCCTCTCTAAAACTGTGCTATGTCACACAAGGTGATTTGGCACTCTGACCTCAATACATACAATACAAACTAGTGCAAAAGAAGTGAAATTGGTGTTTTATAAACTGTCATGGAAAAGGTCAGCTTCAGTCAAAAAAAATTTTCCTAAGCTTAGTGCAAAGATTATTCTTGTCAAACTTGAAATATATTGTGGTCACACACAAATAATGGTCTTACAATTATTAATTTACACTACAATGTGACTGTAACTTGTGTTCAAAATAGTGAACAAGTCTGTAGTTTTATATGTAACTATACATTTTTAAAAATCTACTGTTAAGCATGTTCTTCACCCAGTTCTTGTCCACATTTTCTCAAAGTTTGATAACATTTTACTGCATTTTTGATTATCCAAACTGCTTATTATCAGAACAGAAAAAGTTAGCCCAAGGTTCAACAGTAAATAGTACATTGCATTAGTTTTTATGAATAGATCAATATTCATTACTGGGTCTAGTTGAACATTAAAAACTGACAGTGATAATTTATAAAACCAGCTGGTCAAAATACACTATAAATGACTCTGTGCATAAGTGTATTTTATATTGGGCTACACTGCTGCCAGTATTGAAAGTAAGCAGTCTGTAATGGGTCAGCACCAGGACGTAGAATTTAATACACTGGAGATCTGAACCACTGACATTTTATTGACAACAGTGTGCCTTTTATGACATCTAGTTTAATAACTGTAGGCATCATATTACAATGTTCCAATGTTCATGTAAATTTGCACCTGAAAGTTTGTATTTTTAAAAGTATGAAATTCTTGTAGTCATAGAGAAGAATAGTATACTTTGTTGATTAATAAACATTTTAATGTACTTTGGTGTCATTATATGCAATAAATAACCAAGTTAAAGACTATACTTGAAGGTTTCATTGAAAGTTTTGCAACCAAAGCCAAAAGAAAAAAAAACTAGCAATTTACTAACAATGATTGATACACATTAATAAATGTATGACTGTAACCCAAAAAGCTCTCAGAATCACATTACTTGTGGTTAATATTTGAAATGTTATTTCTGCAGAATCCTCACTCTCACTCTCTCTCTATCATTGACAGTTTTAGATGGCGATTGAAAGCTTTCATCTTGAAGAATAAATGCTAATTATCATATTAAATTATAAAAATATTTCAATCAAAGTTATACTCATTCAGTTAAAGTTAAACTTAAAAAAATCACTTCAAAATACACTTAAATCAGTTACATATTCAGTTACATCCAATTCTTCCCAATACATTTATGACAAAAACCATGGCAAATGTACAGATGTGTGCCTCCTCTACACATGTTTTCAGGGATGTTATTCTGTATGCCACTTTGAGAGGCTGTATATCAGTGGCAGATGCTCTGATTGATGTCTGGATTTTATTACTAAGATTGTCTTACTCTCTGACAAACACACACGAAGTTTTATAGAAACTTTTTATGCAATGTGGATTTTAAGTGTGTTTTTTTTGTTTGTACAAATGTTATCAAAACTTTTTAAATTATAGATTAACTTTCGTTTTATCTGTCTTTTCCAATAACATCACCTTAAGTTCTAAAAAGTTATTCTTACATTATTACAGGGTAGACAATCCTCTCATTTGAGTTATCGGATGACTAAATTTTATGCAGGATCCACTGCGACTCTAGGGTTGATTACGAAAGTTGTAGGGTCATGGGAAAAAGGTAATGAGTCGGTAATGAAATCCTTGACAGGATGGTATAGTTACAGACAGGCCGTAATGACCTTCCCAACAAGACATAGGGTCGGGGGCATTTTTTGCACGGCCAGACATAGAACTACTATGACAAGCCCTAAACCCGTAACAGACAAGCTCGATCACAAACAGACAAGCCGGGAGCATGTTCCAAACCCTTCCCGACAGGACTGATTGTTTTTGTTGGTCGATATCTATAGTCGGAATCCATAATCGGGATCCATATTACACTATATAAAGCCCCCCTCCCTGTGATGTGCCATTCATTTCACACTTCAAAGATGACAGGAACACATCAAGAGCAACTGATAGATCACTTGAAGGTCCTTTTGTTTTTTATTGAGTTGAATTTGTTTTTATATGTTGTGATATCAACACACAGAAGACAGAAGAACCCGGCACCTGCCCAGCCAGCATCACCATCACCCCCACCATCCAGAAGAAGAATGAAGCCACAGAATCCATGGGTCCTGCCCTGGATACTGCAGAGAGAGGAGAAAGGTTGCTACAGAACACTCTTGCAACATTTTTTTATTTGATTGAAGAAAGAATCACCCCCCACCTCAGGAAGTCAATTACCAACTTCAGGCAGCCACTGGAAGTCGGGTTGAAACTGGAAGTTACTTTGAGACACTTATCCACAGGGGAAAGCTACACCTCACTGCAATACCACTGGAGGGTTGTAAGAACGACCATCTGCAAATTTGTCCCCCAGGTCTGCAAAGCCATTTTGAAAGAATTTCAATAAGAGTATCTGGTGTGCCCCACTGATCCTGAAGATTGGAAGAAAATTGAAGAAAAATTTAGAAACAGATGGAATGTTCCCCATGCAGTCGGTGTACTAGATGGAAAACACATTGCTATCAAGAAGCCCAAGAGGTCAGGCAGTGAATATTTCAACGACAAGGGCTACTTTTCCTTGGTACTTTTGGTTTTAGTCGATGCAGATTACAAGTTCCTGTGGGTCAACACGGGGCCAGTGGGTCATCATCTGATGCACAGATTTTAAACTGCAGCAAACTAAAAAGAAGAATTGAGAACGGAACCTTGGGACTACCACCACCTGAACTGCTTGGACCTTGGGGGGGCAGATCTACACTACTTCCTGCTGGGGGACAATGCCTTTGCCCTGATGCCTTGGCTGGTCAAGCCTTACATTAGATGCCAACTGACCAGAGAAGAGAGAATTGCCAACTATAGGATATCAAGGGGGATAAGGGTGGTGGAAAACCACCATGGAGCAGAGGCCAAAAGTTGTGAGAGACATTGTGTTAACATGTGTGGTGCTACACAACATGCTGAAAAGCCATCAGGGGGAGCAGACAGACCACCCACTCCAGTTGATGACATACAACCACCACAGGGGGACTGGGGGAACAGAGACATCATGAGAACTTCAGAAACCCATTGAGGCAGGCCAAACATCAATGAGACCTACTGAAAGACTACTTCGATCACATGGGGGCGCTGGCTGGGCAGGAGGACAGAGTTTAAGAAGACTGAGGGAAAAAGACTGAGGGTAGAACATGCTGTCATCTATCAGTCCTTTTCAGGACTGCCTCAAAAATAACCCCAATTTTCTAACTATTTTATGTAAATTAAATTTCAACCCAAATATTCTCCATCACAATCACAAATCCCTACCCAAATCAGTTCACAAAAATAAATTTCATCACTTACAGCTTAAAACCCAGGTCCTCAATTTACAAACTTGACATCCCACCCCAACATGACCTGGCTTTATTCTCAGAAAAAATAACTTACAAACAAGTAGAGAAAAAAACATTTTTCAAATAAATACCTAAAAGAGAAACAACTTTGAGGAAATATTTTGTCCCAAAAATTAAAAAAATGCAATGAACTTTGCAAGACAAAATTATACAGATTTGCAGTCAAACTTTAATTACTTTTTTTTTATTCAGTTTGTCAGTCTGTAAGTCACTCTATTGGCACTCATATGTTTGAATATTGTGCTAGGCCAAACATAAAAAAATTTTACTTGTGTGGATGGGGCATTTTATTTCAGGTGGGGTTTTTGGAAGGAGGGACCTGTGTTTGAGTCTGGATCTTAGTTTTGGGGATAGGGGAAGTGTATTTTTAAAATTGAGTTTTTTTTGAGGGGGGGGGGGGGGGCTGCTTTTACTTTGAATTTACTTTGGGATTATTTTGTATTAAGGAATTTTTTTTTTGTTAAGTTTTTTTTCTGTTTTGTGGCGGAGGTTTATTAATATTTGTTTAACATTCACTCATTCATTCACACAATTTTTTTCATGTACTGTTGGGATGTGTAAGTGTCAGATGGTGTGCTTTTTTTTGTTTTTGGGTATAAACATTCAGGTTGTTAATTGTTTTTGGAAGATTTGGGTGGCCCTGAAAAGGGCTTGGTTGTTGCAACTTGTGCGGGCTAATCCCCTGATTTGGGCTGACTCTGCTGGCTGGACTGACTGGGAGGTCGTGACTGTTCATGATGAGTGGAAGATGGCACTGGTGATGGTGCTGGTTGAAGATGAGAGGGTGAAAATGCCTGTGGTGTGTCCGTCTGCTGATACTGAAGCACACTGGCAATAGCTGCAAAGAGACTGGATAATCCAGAAGTGTTGTGCTGACTTTCCTCCTGTTGTGAAGCTGCAACTGAAGTTGTTTGAAAATCATTTGTCTGGAAGTCCCAGGCTGTTGGTCATCCACAACTACATAAGAAATTGGCTGTGCTGACGCTGATGAAGGCCTTGGTGGTTGCTGTACTTTGGCAATCACAGTGACAGGCTCTCCTAGGCTGCACAACTGGAATGGAGACTGCTTGAGTTTCCGGTATGGTGAGTATGTATTCATGTCCTGCTGTGATGCTTCTGGAAATTGATATGTGGTGACCTGTTGACTTGTGGTGACCTGTCTTTTGCGTTCTTTGGCCTTGTACTGTATTTCATGGAGAAGCTTCACTGTGTCATTCCTGAAGGTTAAAATGTCTCTTTCTTCAAGGTGTTCAATCTCAGAGTGCAGGTAGTTGCAGAGAAACTGTCTTGGACTTGGAATGGGGTGCTGACGTGCACCTAGAAATGTGGAAATCATTGACCTCATCTGCTGAAACTGATCTAAGACTGGATCTGCAGAAGTGGTGGTAGTCGCGACTGGAAGCTGTCGTCTCTTGGGACTGGTGCTCGAAGGCTGATGTGTAACATCTGATGCAATGCTGATATCCATCTCAAATTCTGTGTCCCTGGATGTATCTGGAACTGAAGCTGAGGCGGCAGAAGACCTCTGGGGTGACTTGAATGCAGAAGACTTGGAATCTCCCTTCCTTCTGATGTGACCTCGTAGAAAACTGAAACTGTCCTTCAGCCAGGTCTGTCATTGTGTGCTCTTCTCAGCTGCTTGTCCTAACTTCATCTGAGTGAGCTTGTTATATCTGGTATGTTGAGTCTCAAACCACTTCTTCACAGTCTTGATAGGCAAGTTTCTGGTAGCTGCTAGCTGCTCCCAAAGTCTTTCTTTCTTCTGCTTGTCTTTGAAACTGTCGCTGGTCTTGTCATAAAGTTCCTCGTGCTGTTTAATGAACTCCACAATGGCTTCTTCATCTGAATCACTCAGGAAAATGGACTTCATCTGGCCCTTCTTCTGTTTGGATTGAGTTGATTCTACATCAGTATCTGTGTCAGTTCACGCTCTCTTCTCTCCCCTTTCCTGACTCTCTTCCCTCCTCTCTCTGTCCCTCTCTTCCTGTTCTATCCTCTCTTTCTCATCCCTCTCTCTCTCCTCCTCCTCCTCTCTATATCCTCAGCTGTATCTCCTAACTGAAACTGTGATTGAGTGTCAGTTGGTCCTTCAATCCTTCTCCTTCTGCCCCTTGACATGCTGATCAATCAGTCAATTGTACAGCTTGTTTTAAAAAACAAAAACTTAAAAATAAAAGTGAAACCTCACAGAACAGATTTCACTCCCAACCAGTCCAGCCTAGCTCAAAACTTCAGCTAATTTTACAAAAAAAAAATAAAAGAAAAGTTACACACCAGTTGTCTCTCAACAAGTCAAAGCCCAAATATATGCAGATTGTCTACTGACTCGCCTTTTTATACCCACAGATTTTGAAGCTGACAGGCTGTAAGTCGCAAAAATATTGCCAGCCTGTCAGTTACAGTTCCTGACTTGTCTGTTAGTGTTACAGGCCTGTTGCTTGTTGTTTATGGTTTGTCTGTTTTAGTTTAAGGCCTGTTTTTAGTTTAAGTTATCCACCGGCCAAGAAACTTTACAGGCCAGTCAAGAATACTTGCAGACAACCCGGCTAAAGTTACCGACTGTAACACTTCCTGCACAGTCGGTGATTCATCACGTACAGTCTGGAAGTCCATATTTGGGATAAGCTGGATACTTGTTACAGACAGGCCTGTTTCATTAACTGACAAGCTGGGAAGTGTAACCGACAGGCCATTAAGTTAACCAACAGGCCTATTGTCAGGGGGCTGAAATTAGGGTCAGATACAAGAGTCGGTAACGGTCGTAGAAATATCAAACATCTTTGATATTTCACCGACTCTCCCCGACAGGCCGGGAACTTAAAACCGACCCTAACCGACCATGTAAACATTGGTCCCAACTCTCCAAAAATGCATTTACCAGCCTGTCAGCTCCAGTGGAACACCTGCATTATCTTTAGCTTATTCAAATCTGTGATAAAACAATGAGCTAGTCTGTTTTTACACACACTATGTCCTTGTGTGTTATGAAAACAAAGTACTAGTATTTCAAGATCATTAGCAACCACTCAAGACAAAAATTACAAATATCCTTGTAATTATTTTAATGCAGTATGTATAAAAATTTATTATTTGATAAAGTATTGTTGATAATATTCTGTAACACCCTCAAACATCAAAAGCAGATAAAATTCTGAAACTCCAAAATCTATCATTGTGGGTGATATAGGAGTGTAAAGGAGTTTTTCATAAATTTAAAATGTTTTATACTAAATAATATACAAGTAAATACAATGATTGATATTCATGTTGCTTGATTTTAAGATTTGGGAAGATTAAAGCTGGATACTACACCAGTATTTAAACAATTTAAAGATGTATACTGCTTAGTCATGTTTAAAATGGCTAGCAGCAGATTCTTTATTGACCCACTGCAGGTCATGTGACTCAAAGTACACTTGTTTGTCGAATAGGCCTATTTGACCTAAATACTGGAACATACCGCTTGGGTGATATATAGTAACATGTGTACCTGATTATATATCATTAAAATGCTGACCTACATACCTAATTATATTTCATTCACCCGTTGACCTGTATATCTTATAATATTTTATTCATACATTGACCTGCATAAATGAAGATATTTTATTCACCTGTTCATCCACATGCCCTATTATGTTTTATTTCGGACAGAAATGTTACTAGTCAAAAATAAGAAACACAGTTAAGAACTTTGTAATGAGTCTGTCTGGGTACCGACTGATATAAATTTATATAACAGTATGAATTTATGCAATAAATTTCATGTTTCTTTCTTATGCATAATGATAACAATGTTCTCTTTGTTTCTTAAAGCAGACAGATTTACTCTCCTTCAAAATCCTATGTTGTCATGTCAATTTCATAGACACCATTGAATAACCGCATCAGAAAATAAGGTATGGTTGTAAAATAGAGAGCCAGCGATTGTTAATAATAACAGAAATCTCGCAAAACAAAGAGAGCTTACCAGAGGTCACGTGACTACACAGCATAGCAGTGGGAGACATAAAAGGGTTCACTGGGAGTTAGAATGTAGAAAATTAACAGAGGAGAAATGTTATAAAATCACCTGTGGAATGTGACAAAAGACAGGTAAAATTTATCACAATATTTAATATATTGTATAAGCTTTTATTCCAATTAAAAGAATATATGTAATTTTTATACAAAATTATAATAAAATAAAACTAATATGAATAAACATGAGAAAATATGGTATTATAATTAAGCATCGAAGTACTTACATAAGTATAAATAGAAACAAATCTAATTTACAAAAGTATCAATATTTCTACAAGATTGGAAGTACATAAATCTGTACAATGCAAAAAAAAAATCAACTTCTGGGATCACAATAAACACACTTGTTTATCTTTACATTGTCATACTTCTGAAAATATTAATTTAACAACAACAAAAACATATTCTACAGACTGAAGCAGATTATAATTATTGAGCCCATTACTGGGTGTTACCATATACTATGTGGCCCCAGTTAAAAAGGCCTGAACTTACCTGTTTTCTGGCTGGCTAAAAATAAAAGCAGGTTCATTTCTGTAATCATGTCCTTATTATCTCAGTAAACCAATATGTTTATTTTTATTTATTGAGAATATAAGTTGATAAATTAAAGTTTTAAGAAAGTCACCAAATAAGAAAGTCAAGCATTTATACATGTTTTTCATAAAATATAGAATATTAAGTTAGTTAACCGTTAACATTTTCTACTTGCCATCTTACTCGTGTCAACAAAATGACATAACTCTCATGTACTTGTAACTTTTTTCCATTTCATAATGTAATCATTCAAACAAATAGAATGTAAGTCCCTCAAACAATACACAATGTCCTCTTAAAGGTTACACTTTCACTTTTGTTCTCGAAAACCCCATACTCCCAAACGGTGATGCTTCCATTTGATAATGAACTTGGAACTCACATGATATACCTTGATGATACAAGACTACGCAGAACATTTTTTTATCTTGTAGAAATTTTCTTACTTTTATCTTATCAGTACCATCAGCCCATAACAGAGAACACTTATTTCAAGTAAACATTACTTACTTGTTTTTGAATCATTTCAAAATGTTTACACCATTTTGTTTGAATAGGGTTGTCCTATTGGATCATAAGGGATCGTTTTGTTGTGTCAAGACCTTTAGATACCAAAGTAAAAGAATCCGAAAGGAGTTTCAGGCTACTAGCCTGAGCAGCAAAGGCATCAGGGACACAAGTAGTGCAATGAAGCACCATCCCAGTACTATCGTAGCCCATTACTGTTTTACTTCAGTGAAGAGACAGGCACTCATCACATTACACCAGAATTCATTAAAGTCCGGAGACAACAAATAAAAAAACACTAGAAGCACAAGAATTGCTATTGATTCACAATACAAAGGATGGCACATACTAAGACATGTACCTCTACGTAGACATGTTCTATACTTCTTATCAAAACAGCGTATAGAAATATTATAGGACATAAAAAAAATATAATAGGAGATAAACTAAGCCAAGTTAAACTCCTTTGTCTATTTAATTCAACACACTGAGACAATTTTAATAAGAATTTAATCAAATTAAATCAAATTTAAAAAATAATTACTGTAATGCACTGACAAAAATGAATTGAGTTGATCTGATAAGAAATGGAACAGATAGAATACCTTTTCTTTTCAGACAAGAAAAAAAATACATTACCTCCGGCATAAGGTGAGTTTATTATGAAGAATTAAAGTTTTAGTAATAACCAAGTAGCCTCACTATAGACTATAGAGCTCCAGAAGAAATGGGTTGATATTCCTTATTTCGTGTTTAATTTTGCAATTAATTTTACTTTTTAATTCAATATATTTATTTATTCATTTATTGTTTCATGTCCTACCTAATACCTTATTTATAATTTTTTGACTGGTAGTTGGAAGAGTAGGGGAAACCAATACATACAGTTGGTCAAGGTTCTGTAGTGTAAATTGTCGACCAACAGTGAGCAACTTCCAGCTTTCCCACCTGACGTCAACCTGGCATTCGAAAATCTGATATCAGAGGTGGGACTCAAGTGTGTTACCACTGTGCCACTGTGGATCCTTTTAATTCAATATTTAAAAGCTTATAAGCTTTTTAATTCTGACGGATCGGTTTATTGCATCTGGGCCTTGATACAGACTTTCATATTGCGAAAAAACAGAGGTCAACTAACATAGTCTAGAATGTTAAAATCTAATTGAGCTTCATAATTATTAAGGCCCTAATGGTGTTTCTACATGATGTATTTAATGTCACCAGAATAACATAATTTGACTCTTGTCGTGTGCTGCAGATTTAGAAGTAAAGTACAATTAGTAAAAATAGGAGTTTACAAGAACTCACTATATACTACTGCATCTAGTCACGACTATTTTGGTTGCTTCATTGTATGATCTTATTACCCTGGGCATATTTCAATGTATACTCGATGGGTTTGTACTTAGCGCATGTCTTTAATTCACACCAAAGGTTAAGTAAACAAACATTTCAAGACTAGGGCCAATGAGAATAACTGAAACAATAAACAAAGTGTTGGGAGCTTGACTTTGATTGGTTTTGTGTTCATACAGCAGCACTGCTTTTTTGGAGGGATTTTACTAATGCCCCTTTATAACTTTCCAAAAGGTTTGTCAGTTGGCTGTTACATGCTTGTTCCACACTATTAGATACAAAAATATATTTTTACTTTTGCAGAATCCTCCATCTTTTTCAGAAAAGTAGGTAAATTATAAATTATATCATCAACCTCAGGTGAAAATGAACAGCACTTCTTTATTTCTGGCCTGTTAAAAAAATATTTTCATCATTTGTCAAGTTTGAAGAGTGCTACTATTGGGTCGTTTGGGTGTGTATAGCCCTAAATGCTCTTTGTTATTGTTATGTATTATATCTTTATTGAACAGACTACAGCTGAGGTATATATCGTAGACTTTTTACCTAAACTCTATACCTAGTGTTTTTTAAAGTATTCTCAAGTTAAACTTTACCTTATGATATTTTACAAAGTTGAATACAAGAATAAAAATCTATCATGCTTACAAATAAAAACACATGTTACAGTTACAAAATAGTAGTGTTAGAAAATGCATGAAGCAAATCTCAGATGAAGCCCAGGGCCCGTATTCACCAAAGGTCTTAGACTTAGCCAGGTCTTAGGCTTAAATCCAGTCTTAAAGCTAAGACTTTGTCTCAGCTAAGTTTTGTCTTAAAACCGTATTCACAAAGGGTGACTTAGCTAAGTCCAAGATTATCAAATACCCACAGTGGTTGTCTGTGTCATGTGACCTTTCTTTTCTATTCAAACTATACTATTGGTGACATATATCCTTCATTTAATGCATTTTATCTAAGGAAAAGTGCTGTTTTGAAATGGAAAACCTTGTTACCACATACAAACTTCCAAACACTGCTTTAGTGAGATGTTCTGTATGATTATACTTTATTTACAGCCATTTCAAATTTTGAAGAGGAGAAAAGTTTATGGCGGCCATTTTTAAGCCCTCTTTACAAAATTTAGGCCTACTACCAACCAGTCTTAAAGTTAAGCCCTTGGCTAAGCCTAAGACCAGTCTTAAATTCTTTGTGAATACCATTAAGCCTAAGAAAAAAGTCTTAGCAGTTTTCAGGCAGAAACTTGAGACAAAAGTCTCAACTTTAAGCCTAAGCCGTGGCTAAGACCTTTCGTGAATACGGACCCTGGAAGCTTGGAAGGAACAGGACTGATACAGTAATTATATCACGAATATATATGACACATCCTCTTTTATATTATCCACCAGGTGACATATTTGACATAATATTACAAGGAAACAGAGGTCTGGTGGCATCTACACATATATAAGAACTCTATTTTACATTCCTTCTGGTCATACTTGCTTGAACGAAATTGATGTATTCCAATTAAATTTTGCTTTCTTAAGGCGAGTATAGACTTAAATATCTGATTATTGAAGGAAATGGTGGCTAATAAATGTACAAGAACCGTTGTGAACTATTTTTAAAAATTTTTATCACAAAGTATGTTAATGCTTGCCATTACTCTTGATAAAATTAAAACATACATCACACTAAAATATACTTTTTAACTATTTCATCTGATTAATAAAAAAATGATCCACTTGGTAATCATTATCATTATAATGATATTTCATTGTGTTGGTTTTAGCCGCCAGTAATCTATTCTTAACATAGTTATCTGGAGGTTGTCTGTCATTTTCAACTGCTTCCTGGTCTATTTCTCCATCCGGGTATTCATTCATGGCGTCACCAGTATTTGCGCTTATCACCGTTTCTTCTGGCACTTGATTTAGGGGCCCATTGGTGTCTGCAAAGTACAAAAACAAAGAGCATTTAAGCTTATTGTGAATGTTATATAAGTACAAATCCCAAAGTTTATCAATACAATATAATACAAGCCTTATTTCTTTTAAATGAAGAAAATGGTAAAATATAATTCAAAATTGGACCAGCACTAAGGAAGGTCTATTGTTATGTTGACAATCCCTACTGATCCAAATGAGTTGTAGAATTATTCGAAATCTAAACCATTTCATATTGGGTTATATTGTATCATTACTCTGTGTATATGTATTTTTGTATTCATTTTTACATTTTGCCTAGTTCCTTTGTATCAGTTACATAGTGATGGGTACTTAGAAGGGCAGAGGAAACCAGTACATTCAGTTGGTCAAGATTCTGTACTGTAAACCACGGAAACAATGGCAAACAACAAACATCGTCCTCACTTGTGGTTGGGCCAGTATTCGAACTCTGAACTCAGATTCGGGAGGAGAGTGTGTTACCACAACAGCATCATGCACCATCTTTTGTGTTTATAGACAATATATATAATAATAATAATAGTAATAATAATAGTAGGATTTATATAGCGCAAAATTGATACAAGTCCTCTAATGCGCTTAGGTCCAAGAAGGGAGAGTCCGAGGACAAGCATGGGTCGGCATCTAAAAAGCGCCTGCCAGGGTATAACTAAGGTGGGGGGTATGCCAGCCTAAACAGGTGTGTCTTTAGCTGGCTTTTGAAACGATCTATTGTTTGATCAAATCTGACAGTTAGTGGCAGCTTGTTCCATTCAGCTGGTGCAGCTACCAATTCCTGCTATGTGATCGTAATATCTTTGGTAGCCTTGTGTTTGATGCTTGTGGACCTTAAACACTCCAAAATCTACCATAGACTGAATAGTTTGCCACTCGGGGAGGTGCACTTTAAAAGTAAGACAAATACAATAAAATCTAATTTTTTTTTGTAGTCATAAAACTTACAAATGTGTTAAAAATTGATCACAAATTGAAGGGGTTTCCTCCAATGTAAATTTCACGTACTGCAGCTAATTATTAGATTTTTCCTACTGCAATGTCGTGGACAAACATAGTTTACGAATTATCCATATTGATAAATACAATAGTCTGTCCGTCCATCTGTCCATAGCCCCTAACCAATTTTTCCCTGTCTTTACACCAGCACAAAGTAAGTGAACTGAAACAACCATGCTGAATTTTTAATATCAAAATTATTTACTTGTGTCAATTATTGACATGTTACATAATAGACAAGTATGATTTTTGATCCTTTCAATTTTGAAAAAGTCATCAAAACATATAGATAATGGTCAGAGAAATGATGATATATATGCAGCTCCACACATGTTCAGACATGTTTTAGTACAGTTTCAATCTGTATTTCAGACAGACTTTAAAATTTCCTTTGCAAGTTATTATTCAGTTAATTACTTATTAATTATCATTAATTAAACCAAGTAAGTTTATTTCATTCACAACAAATAGACTTTTACTGGATGCATCCTCCCAGGAACTCGCTTAAAACAGAGTTTGTAATTTTTATAATAAACTTGAAGTGGCCTCATTTTTCCAGGTATTCTTAACTAAACCCTAAACCTTGTGGTCACAAGTTCGAGACCAACTCATGTGAGAAATGTCATTTGAGAAAGAATATTATCCTTTACAACAATGGTTGAAACATTGTATGTATGATTCAAGTTTGAACCCAAGTTGAAGGGAACCTAATGTCCCATGTAATACAAAGTGATTAGAAGCATCAACGCCAGGGGCCGATTTCACAAAGGGACTTAAGTCCAGATTTAGACTTAAATCTAAGACTTTGGTCTTAAATTTTGTTAAAAGACTGTTAAGTCTGTGGTCTTAGACTTAGCGGATTTCACAAAGCAGCTAAGTCAATGAAATTGCTAAGTCAGTGGACTTAACTTTAAGTCTGGGAGGTAGTGGGCTTAAATTTTGTGAAGAAGACTTGAATATGGCTGCCATAAACTTTTCTCCACTTCAAAATTTGAAATGGCTGTAAATAAATTATAATTGTACAGAACACCTCACTAAAGTAGTGTTTGGGAAGTTTATATGTGGTAACAAGGTTTTTCATTACAAAACAGCACTTATCCTTAGATAAAATACATCAAAATGAAGAATATGTGGCACCAACATTATATTTTGAATAGATACAAAAGGTCACATGACACAGAAAACCACTGTGGTTATTTGATAAGCTTGGACTTAGCTAAGTCACCTTTGTGAAATCCATTTTAAGTCCCAGACCTAGATAAGACCAAAGTCTTAGATTTAAGTCCAAGACTTAGCCAATAAAGGGACTTAGTTTAAGCCCTTTAGTGAAATCGGCCCCTAAAATCTCTTTCTTCTGTTATATTGTTACTTCTTACGATTTTGAAGTATTTTGGTCAGTCTATTTGTTTGTTTGTTTGTTTGTTAGCACATTCTAGGCTACAGTTTTTTAGCTATGGTTCTCATTTTTTCCTATGACATTATCATTGGCCAATCTTTATTACTTTGACTTTGCTATGATGTTTTTTTTAAAATACGCTGCTAGATTGCAGACAAGATTTCAAAGTTACCACTTAGCTGAGTGCTCGTTTTATTTGGCGAAAAAAACCTGATTGTCATATTGATCAAATATGTCTTCACCTGTGCAATATGTGGGACACCAGAAGCATCAGTGATGTGATATAGCTACTTGGATATGTTGTTAGCTCCATATTAGAATATGGTAGTTTATTGGGTGTTAAAATTAAGAGGTTGAACAGAGTTAGGAATTTAATCACATAGCTTCCATATCCGTTTCCCTTCAAATCCAGTCAATGACAGCATATCAAATTCACTGAAGGCCTTAACTTTTAGTAAACACAGATTGGGCTATGACCTAATGGTATCACCTGATGAGAGCCTTATGATGTGTATTAGGTGACCTTAAGGTATCAAAATTTGTGATACTATGAAATAGACAGTTTTACATGGCACCTTAACCACAATATGTTCAATAGAGCTGCAGCTCTGAGCTTCATTTACAAAAAGTCTCAGTTGAATAACAATGTTACAATGACTTATTTTCAAGCAAGCAACAGTGTATAGAGTTGCTTCCGCATCTGTTATAGTCACAACATGATCTGTCATCAAATTTAGTTCTGGTTTTCACTTCTTCAGACAAGTGGTCTTTATTATGTTGAAGCTATCTATCTCATTATTTTACTGATATCAGATCTGCGAGGTAGTCTACTTTCAATCTATAACTGCTTTGAAAAAAAGAAGTAGAATTTTTAATTCCGTCTGCAGTTTTACTGACAATCACTGCAGAGATTTCTGGTTTTGACAGAGCATTTTAATCTCTTTTCCTAATTATTGTGTGTCACTATAGTGACAATAGCTATATTTACAATATTACTGAACCATAAACACTTACAGATTTAGTCATTATTTACATATTTGCATAATCAAAAGAAATATAATTTCTCTGTAGCTTTGCTTATTTGCTTCTATGTTGGGGAGAGGAGTTTGGGTCAATATGGCTATAATCCAATTTCTCCAGGTTTGAATCTTGTATCACAAAAAAATAGCTTTTATACAAATACAGTTGGCTAATATAGACGTCTGTTAAAATAAAAACTAAGCTGAAGGCGCCAGGTTGGTGATTCAATTGATTGTTATGAAACATATAGTTTAGTAGAAGATGTAACAAAATATATTAAAAGTAGTATTAAAGTCCAACTATTTACATAGATGAAGTACTGAAGTAATACACTATTGTGTTTCCAAAAATAACTTTTTCTTGGTAACAACATATTGATCAAATGTAAGTTTTCTCCTCCTAAAAACAAAACAAACAAAAATAGACACAGCAGTAGATTGTAGACTTTCATGATGGTATTATCTGTTTTATTGATTATTTTGTCCTTGCTGGCTATTTTTGTGACAACTCTAGAGAATAGCAAATTGAAGAAAAAATGCAGAATTTACACAAAAGCATATACATTGGCCTTATCTGCCGTTATGTTTTGTATCGGGACACCACCAAGCTGCCCTTTAGACAAACTTCAGTGTGGGTGCAAAACAACATCCCATTCAAAAGAGAAATGTGACAAAAATCTTAGCAATTTCCTGTGGAAATCTCTCCTCCAAATCAAATAACCAGGGAGCATGTTAGAGCTAATTTACAAAGAAATGGAACTCTCTGATTACAGAAAACTATAGTGAGTATAAGGCCAAAGATGCATCCTTCTGTTGGGTTGGGACTTTCCAGTTGCATTAAACATATTTATGTAGCATTGGAGATGGGTGGACTTAATTTACCATTCTTGCTTGGCTGATGCTTTCTGTTTCAGTCCTTTCGGGGTTTTTTTCAGGGCTGACATTTTACATATTATGATTTGACTTTTTAAATATTGAATATAAAGTGAACATGAGTCACATCTTATACTACTTGCATATTAGACTAGCTTTCATTTTCCAAATTAAAGTTTGTATTAATTTTCATTTATTTATGTTAAAATAGAAACTTTCCGTTTCAGTTTAAGATGGTCCTATATTCGGCTCTTTGTATATGTTTATCTTAAAGGGTATAACAAACCTTCATGAACCAGTGTATTCATGAAACCTGGCAGTAAAATTCGTAAGATAAATATTTCAAATGACTTATCTCACCATCTTTAAATGAGGTGCATCTGAGATTCATGTGAACTTTTCCCAGACGTAGAGTCAAATGGTCAATTTAACTTCAAGGCTATATATTGTATTGATATATTTACACTAGGGGCAAAACAGGGCCAAGAGCTCTGTTTGACCCATTCATATTGCATTAGTACAAAGCCAATGTCTAGTGTCTGACATTCCCCTAAATGAACAACAGAGTCTACAGGATGACCAATTATCAATGTCCTTGGGGTTCTTTAACCTGCCACTGCGGATATGATCAAATGACAGAAAACCACCATTTTACGTGGTCATCCAAGCCACTACGAATATGCCTGTCTCCAGGATCGAACCCAGATGCTTTGTATTCTTAGGTGCATGTATCATCACTGATCATTACAATTGTTTTAGCAATATTTGCATTACTTTGTAATGTCCATGAAATAGGCTGTACAGATAATATGCTGAAGAGACATTTGTTATTATGTCAAGCTTTTTTGTTTAGCATCCAGGACGTTTTTGTCACCATTAGTAGGCTAGGCTTGCCAAGTTACTATATCTCTGGAGAGGATACATAATACTCTGGCAGCAAATTAGATTTCACCCCAATGCATAACGGTGGAAAACTGAGAATATGACTTGAATATATATGGCACTATACTAAAGACCTTTTGGCTATTATAGGTTTAAACATTCATTTTTTGCGGGAATGTTGTGTTACAAACCTTATGTATATAATCTAATATGTTAGATTGCTCTTCATCCAGTAATGAAATAATGAGACAATATATTTGATTAAATAGTATTCATAATAATGTAACATATCACAAATAATATCACTATAATTTAGACATTTTGTATATTGTAGTTAAAATATGCATTTATGCATTTTGCATGCAATCACATACAGATTAAATGCTTGCAATTATACAAGCCCATTCATAGTAATAAATCTCAAATTATAAGACACAAAAGCTTCAAATGATTTTGTCCCTTTCATAAAACTTTCATATTATTATTCTATATAGTATCGGATGTTGTCTCTTTATGCATTCTCTACTTGTTCAACATTGTCTTAATTTGTTTTCACAACTGGACAAGTTTTTTTTTCAATGAGTTCATTGCAAATTTAGAAACCAGATAATCATTTTTACTCACCTATGTGAAGGTTTTCATTTTTGTGGTAATTTTTGCTCTGAGCATGCGCAGCTTCATATTTTTCATCACCGGGCCTTGTTCCTGGTTTACCTGTAATTAAATGTTTCATTACATATACAAACAATATGTAATATTTCCCTATTTGTATCTAACTAGCTCAATTAGGTATTTGGATTTACCATATTTCATTCACTCGGGTGTTTTATTTACCTAAATAATGTTGGCCAGTATTGTTTTTATACACCATTATAAATATTCGACTATATTGATAGGATATGTCCACCATTTCAGGGGCTTAACTTATGTATAAGCCAGTATATCCAGGTGTACCATTGTGTTAGTAGGATTATTAATAAGATGAACAATACCCCCTCCTATGACAAATATTGCATTTATCACAACTTTCTGAAAAATTAGGATCTAAAATCAAAATCATATAATCAAAAATCCCCTGTCTGTTGTCTGTGTATCCCCGATTCTCCAAAATTTAGAAAAGCACATATACTAGCAATGCAGCAGACTGAGAAACATACACATGGTACTAACAACATTACCTTAAACACTATTCACAGAAGCAACCATAGTCACACAGATTGTATTATTCAATTGATTGTACAATAATT
Source organism: Sabellastarte sp. h YS-2021 (assembly GCA_964017235.1). Taxonomy (NCBI): domain Eukaryota; kingdom Metazoa; phylum Annelida; class Polychaeta; order Sabellida; family Sabellidae; genus Sabellastarte; species Sabellastarte sp. h YS-2021. Next base: position 68,484,854 of record OZ024936.1, read on the forward strand.
TGAAAGCATTATATTGAATACTATTATATTTGATAACATTTTACCAAACATCTCTTCAACATAAGCAACATCTGAAAAGTTGATGAAATACAACCCCCTATTAATTCCATTAATATTAAACCACTGACATATGTTTCGTTTGGGTTAATTCTGTGTGTAAAAAGTTAGCTTTGAATATGACAGTCATACAGGTCTTCACCAGCTATTTTCATGAGCTGGATTCAAACTCAATATTTACAGAGGTGAAGGTATCTCAGCCCTTTGCTATATTAGAAACCACTGATTTGGTATGATTATCCTTCTCATAGGATTCAAAAATATCCAGGGTACTGATCCTTTTACATGCAGGAACTATACTCCTTCAATAATGAGATTAAAAAAATGCCATCAACATGCGGGAACTATACTCCTTTAATAATGAGATAAAAATGTCATCAGCTGATGTTTCAAAATAGTGTATATGTACAATAGTGGTTCATTGATAAGCTTGATGCAGTATAAGAGCAAAACTAAATCAAACACGAGCATATTAAAGATGTACATCAAAGGTGCATTAAATATGTAATTTCCACCCACTTTGATAAAACTAATATGTCAACATGTTCCATCGAATTAATTACTATATGCAATAGTTTAAAGTAAAGTTTAAGTGTAGTAACACCTTTCCAAAACAAGAACAAAAAAACACAAGAAATAAACATAAAACCAACGTTTCTTTGACCTATTTCATATTCTGTACTGTGCTATGGACTTAATAAAGCTGAGTTGCCAGCATTTATAGCATGGTCCTAAAATTAAGCCATCTTATTAATAACAAATACTTGTCTGTGATTTCTCATATCCTTTTTGAAACGATCCTATGGCATTGTTAAAGGTATATGTGTATCAATGGATTTTGTGATTGCTTCATACTTTGTGGCCACTGGGTGATACACAGAAAATACTAAATATTATTTATGAATGAGACTGATATCAAATGAGTATGACATTCTCATACTTTGTAACCTATCGGGCTTACCAACAGAACTGGAAAAAGCAATTTCAAGGGTTATATTTAGGAGAGAATTAATCTGGGCATCCCTGGTAAAACTCCAAACATGTACATATAAGTATACATCGACATGTATGTTTAGATATTTACTTTGACATCACATTTAACAGTGACAGGACTGATCCTCAATGACCTTTAAATTTTCAATGGTAGGCTTTTTTTATGTTTGGAACATCATGCTTGTTCCATGTTTTTAAGGAATGTTTAAATGCTGGAAGAAAGCATTTAAGGATTTATTTTTTTTAAAGTTCTGCTCTGAAAACTTTAAAATTACAATTCTGGTCAGCATCACACTAAGGATACAATTATCAAATAAAATGGTTACCACTTAACTGATTGTTACATTCTTTAGAATTATATTAACTTTTGGCAATAACTTCAGAGGTTGTCCAAATAAAATAGGCATGGATAAAACTCCAAAAAGTCCAAAGAAATAAATAAGTAAATAAAGAATTAAATAATTGTCTTATGTATGCAAATAATGCTACAGCAAAGCAAAGGTGTTTTCTATGTAAGACCTTCTGCATAAAATGTTGATGCAAAGTTTCAAAATAAAGAATGAATGAAGGCGTGAAACCAAATGTGTCCCAGACACACAAAGTAGTGGCACACAATCAACAGTAACTGTTAACCTTACAGGAGCAGTAGCTAATGTGGCTTAAAATCTGTAATATCTATTCACCCACACACAAGGCCAGTGGGGAGATGGAGTGATTGTGCTGTTACCCAGTTATATCACCACAAACTCTGTCATGCGTGCATATTAAACACTGCCTTGGGTAATCTTGCTGATAGTAATGCAAGGTCCTTCCACAAAAAGCCACATCCTTCCATTTGGATAATGCTCTATAGGTTTGTCCAGTGAGGATATATATTTTTACTGTTGCCTACTCTTATGTTTCAGTAAAACCTTACAGTAACATCTTTTCATAAGTGTTGTTTTTCATTGTTGTATAAAGCTCTAAATTAGAAATCACAAAATAGAGACAAATGAAACAGAATTTGCTTAATTAAGATGATTACGTTTATACTTAAGTTATACTCAAAACTGTTGCTACATTTCCTGTTGAATATATTTGGACTTGTTGGATACTGGAGCCATAAATACAACTCTCTCATGTCAGTTGTCAGGGGTTTGCGCCTGGCCTGTCTTACACTATATGTTCACAGTCAGTCTGAGTGCAGTATACATCATTGACATTTTCAGGTTGCCATGCCACAAATGCCATAATCCTTATGTTTTCCACACAATATAACTGTTGAGTTAATGATGGTTTTCACACTTGCTTGGTCGTGTCTGATTTTACATCTTTCCTAAATGTCAAGCTACAGTAAAAGTTACTTGGGTATAGAAGTGTAAAATATAAAATGTTATATTAACATTTGCTTTTCATTTATTGTGTTTGTATTTCTTTCCAATTGAACCAGTAAAACGTGAAACTACTTATTTCTGAACGCATGGAATATTCCATATAAATAATGCCCATTTTATAAATCTCTATCTTTACATTCTGTGTTATAGCACCATTTGTTTTCATTTGCTTTGAATTTCAACAGATAAAATTGCCCAGTTCACACGGGATGATTTCAACCAACTTGTGTGCATTTGAGTCTCTGACCATCCCCACCTTAAAGTACCCTTGACACAGAAGGGTAATTTTATTGTCCTGCAAGGGCGTCACAGTAAACCAGTTTACAACCTCAAGAGGTGCCAGGGGTTGCACATGATGTTGTTTAGTGTCACTGCTGATTTTGTTCAAAGGTTTAACCTATTTTAGCACAGTACAAATATAAATATTTACCAACATAAAGGGATACTAAACTACATGTGAGTCACTTTACCTTTATTTGATTTCCTTAGTCACATGAATAGAAATTTACTGCAGTTACTCATATATAAAAAAAAAACTTGATAAAAAAGCAATCACAGTTTAAGGCAACCTTCTAAGGGATAATTACCTCCCCAGGCCATAGAAATCAAAACTCCTTTCCGTGCTCTTTTATGTGAATTGAGCACACCATACTGAAATAAAAGTTCAGATGATGGGGATTTTCAGTGACAGTTTATTGCTTGTACTTAATCTGAAGGATGAACCAGGTTCTATACTTTGCTGTGGGTAGTTATTTGCACATGATAATTAATGTCATTAGTTATCCGTTTTGGACTATCTGTAGGGTTCTGTGACAATACTTTACATAACCGATGAAGATGCGCAATCATATTACATTTCCTTATGGGTTTGGGTCTTTGCTGGTTAAGGTTTCGTTGGCAGATAAAAATGAGAACGGACTGATTGGGATTCATTTAGATGGGATTTATCCCGTCCCTTTGCTCATCATTATACAAGTGATCTTCATTCCATCCAGAGATATGCTGAAATTGATGGCTGTTTTATGCATATCTGAAAATAGCTCAAACCAGAAAAATGGATGTCCTGGGGACTGACTTTTGAAGGATTTGACTACTTTGCACAGACTGTCATTTTGTGGTTGCTGTCTGTATTAGTTGCCTCAGTACAAATTCAGGAATTATGTATATTTTTTCTTAAAATTTAAATGGTAAAATATGTGGTATAAATATCCTTACATTACATACATACAACAGTAAAACACTAATGGCATTTGGACTTCATTTCATAAGAAAAAACTTTGCTTACAAAGATTTTTTTGGTTATTTTATGTCCATACACAGCAGACTAGATATTAAACTCGATATTAAACATGACATAAATACCCAAACAACTATGATTTTATATACTGCAAATATCTATCGTGATAAAATATGAATTATACCTGAGCAGATATACATTTGAAAAAAACCTGAGTCAATTGTTATTTGCGGAAACTATAAACATAAACCCGGCCCACACTGTGACAACCTACAGTCAATAGTTACTATATAAGCAGACATTTTACAATACATTCATTTGAAATATGAGGTTATAAGCTTGGATACCTAAAAGTAGTTTGATGGTGAAATTTTGAACATATGTTAATCTATCACGTGGATACTGGCAATGAATGGAAACTAATTGGGGGAATTTTTCTTAAAATTGTTAAAATTAGAAAAAAAAATCTTCGAAATACGTATGTTATTATAAAATACCTCATAAAAGGTGGTTTACATAGGTTTCTTTGCATATTAACATTTCCATATCTGAAATACAGTTATATGTCCCAGCACACAGCAACCTAATTTGTGACACAGTAAACTAAACCAGTGAGAGGTAACATCAGCCTTATAATAATTCCAAGTTTTGTGAATGATAAATAGCCAAGTATCATGCAATTCCGGAATTTTATGTCGTGGTGCAAATGTGTTTTTGTGCCACAATTAATGGATTCACCTGTTTCCGGGATAGGCCTTGCTGGCTGTTTTATTACAGTAAGGATTGGCACTTGCTGTGCTGGTAGATTTAGTTGCCTGGGTAATTCCATGCAGTAATAAGTATTAATGTAACAAGAATTGATTATGTACTGTGCTAAATTGATCTTTAAAACAGTATCATCAAAGAAGCAAGCAAAGTTACAGTAACGTCAACACATAAAGAGACATATCTTTATAAATTCCTTTCAGGCAAAGGTTTGTTTAAAATAGAATAATAAGGTTTTTAGTATTTGTATAATGATCCGACAAAGTCAGTTCAAGACAATTGACTCATTAAAGCAACAAGTTCAATTCCCGGTCCAACCTAATCAGAGATGGAAGTTGTTTGTTTTTGCCCAATTATTTTCAGTAAGTATTTACTGATTTCCTCCACACCCACAACTTCCTGGTATCATGTGACCTGTATAATACATTTAAATCGGCTTTAAATGCAAACCAGTCAACTATCATCAGGACAAAATCATTCTGTGAATGGATTCATATGACAAACTTAAAATACACTTCTGGTTAAAACAACGAAACTGACACACATTTTAGAAATTGTATGGCATTAAATCACGAAAGGATGACTAACATAGCCATTCAATTTTAAAACATCCTTATTTTTCAGTGACATCAAAAAGTGACAAATCCCATTAGGGCTAATGCCATGAATATGGCATGACGACCAGATTTTTGTCAGTGTTAATTCTCTCTAATTTTTTAACCTTTTGCAGAGGCATTACAGTATGATTTGCTGAATGTCAAAATACTTATGTCAATTATTAATAAGGCAAAGAGCAGTCATTTAAGGTCAAATATGTTGGTATTATGTGCTGTTACATTTTCTTGCTTTTTAAATCAGTCATCAGTCTTTGTGTGTATTTGTGTGTATTCTAAGTTAATTTTAACCAGTCAAGTCTGTGGGGGTTTCTTTATTAGACACAGCTTCCTTTTCTGTTAAAACTTCATATGAAAAGTGGTCATAGTCTAGGGTCGGTAATTAATAACAGGCTAGTGTGAGTACATATGGTTATGGCAGAAGGCTAAATATTACAGATTAGATTAGATTTGCTGCAATATGCTCCTTCCCTTTAACATTACCAATTCAACATATACTGAAATGCTGCAAATATTCAGCTTAATGTACAGACATTGTCACAAAGTAACAAAACTTACACCCCAACTGCACATTTGCGAACAGTTATAAGAGCGGAAGAGGGCAGAAAACTGGTATGTTACAGACAGAACAAATCATTTGTTCTGAGTAAAGAGATTGACCTGGAACGATAAGCACAAAGCTTTACAACCTTTTCCCAACTGCCATCAGTTGAAAAAATAAAGATCATCAAGTTACAATGACTCTAAGGGAAGCCTTGTACAATTGTCACTTGCCCCCATGTTACAGGAAGATCAGTCGTATCATGAAGAGAGTGTTGAGCTAGGTCACAGGACTGGAAAAAACAGTATCAATCAAAGGATAGGTCACGCAAGATCATTACAACAAATAAGATAGTCATCTTGGCTATTGCAATTCTCTCTCAAGAGGGCCTGTCAAGCTTTAACATGCTTAAACTTCAATGTATCCCCAAAATACACTTGCTAGGATTGTTACAAACAGTACACAAGGGCATCTCCCATTCTCAAGACTCCATAGGTTGTCATTTGAATATTGGCGCATCTCCAAAATGGCTACTGAGGCTCCTATTACACTCATCTGTGCAAAAGACATCAAATATGTAAGCATTTTAGGGAACATCGCTTAAAGTATTTACATCAGGGACATTTATTACTTGATAATTATTTGAATACTACTTTGTATTTACAGACCCTGCGTTGTTTCAGTGCTTTCAATATTATACACAATACAGTTAGCCATGTTTAGCCATATTTGCTATTGATATTGACAAAACATTAGTATAATTTAGCTTCAAATATGTGGGCAGATTTTAACTATGCAAAGCCAACAGAGTACAAGGAGTAAGTATTAACTTGTCATACACATCCTGCAGGCGGGAATCTCCTTAAATAAAATTGAGTGTCACATATGCTCATCATTTACTCAAAATATATGTTGGATAAAAACATTTGCTGTGGCAGAAATATACATAAAATGACATCTGAGATGCTATGACAGATGTAAACATGACTTGAATGATGGGATACAATGGGCTGTTGCCAAGCCTACAGCCAGGGTGGCATACAAAGGATTGCATAAATGACAGTTACTGAGGTTATGCAATACCAGTTATTGTAATATTACGGACACCTAATTGTGGCAACATAACTTAAATATCAAATAGCTGACTTCTGTAGTCCACAGAGAGTCAGGATTACATAAGAAGAAGAACATAAGTAAAAGTAACGACGTCGCTTCAACTCTTTTGGCCATTTTACTTGCACAGATTAAACTTTAAAAATTGCTCCCTACATGTGAAATAAAGTTTTATTTTAATTTGGTAATATACGTTCTGTCAAAATACTTACTATGGCACAAGAAAGAAGATTTGATTTTGGATTTGGATCCAGGAATTTTTGGAAGGATATTTTTTCATTATGAGATATGGGGCCAAGGTAAGTGTATGTGTACACACCTCCATAATAACTCATCATATTGCTTGAGGAAATACAGGGCATTCCCACAATTGTGTATATATAGTCTACCCTAGTCTGATCTAGATCCTAACGAAGTTCCAGATACTATTACCCAGAACAGGAAAAAATAGGGGTGGAAACACCTGCTTCACGGATGTATAAGCTATTCTAGCGCTTTTCTACTTTATTACGATAAAAATACATTAGGCAGTAAATAAAACACGTAATTTAGTGCATATGCCAATCAGCCATTTGCTTATTTGATAAACTAGAACAAAATTCGATAACAACAAATTATTACAAAGATAGTGATTATTTGGTTGGCAGTCTATCAGGTTAGTCGCTGTGTTTAGTGTATCAGAAGATATACAGATGAACAGTTGAATTTGTTTAGCCATTCATTTGGTTTATAGATGTTAAGATTTGGCCACTAACCACACGAAAAAAATGAAGTCCCAAACATTATCCTGTTGGTTCAACGACAAATCTTCTAAGTCGTCGAGGATGGAACTATATGTTTAATTGTAAACAATCATCCCATTTTTATACATGCTTTAATATCCTTTGCAAGCGAGCACTTCCCTCCAATGTAGTCCTTTCAGCCACAAAGTATAAAACAGTGTGACTTATCTTTATGGTGCTACGACTTATCTCTGTGCTGTATGGCTTACATTTGTGGTACTATAAATACGCCTACACACTCTTGGAGCTGTGTAGTTTTGTCTCATGAAATTAGATTAGTCATATAAGTCTTCCAATTAATGTCCTAGATTTATTGGGATTTGGTATTGTCCCTTATCTTTATGAATCCTTATAGTGTGGAGTGGTTGATCTTATTTGTCATTTGACTTTTTTCATTGGGACAAATCACATGCTTTACCAGTTGTCCCACAATTTTATAATAGGACTAGTCGTAATGGCCTACTGGGTTACAACTTTGACAGGTCTTGAACGAAAAATTAGAGTACTATGATAGCCTTTCTCAAGGCACAAATTTCTTTGTTATTGGGAAAACTTGTAGTTCGGATGATAAAGTTTCAGTTTCTAAAATGTACTCATACATATACTACTCTTTACAACAGCATATTGTTAAGACTATGTCTGTTGAGCTTATATCTTCTCACATGTATGAAAGGTCCTCAGTAGCCTGGTGGTTAGCATGTTTGGCATCTTATAACAGGCTGTCACCTATGTGTGGGTTCTACTCCCAAAATTGGCAATGCTGACGACCTGTCCCAATATGACACTGGCTCTTGAACGGGACAAAAATCCCAACTTTGACTTTGACTAACATTTATGAGTGCTTTATGAATACCACATATATGTGTACACGTTTGAAAAATATGGTACAAATGTGAGTCTTAAGCATGACTAGGACTATGGCAGCCTATTAGATATCTTGGAGGAAGAATTATTCCTGCACTATTTACACATATATCTTTCTATATTGTCAAATACATTATGTTGACAATGACACACTTGGGACTCTGTAGTTGCAAACACAAGCTAACCCTTTTTTGTGGTGCTTTCTAGTACGTTTATTATGGTGGAGACCGTTTGCTGAGATCATCATGCATAAAATCCTGTCCACCATAATCACCTAATTCTATTTAGATACTCCATTATTTCATTCCCTAGCTTGTTGCTCCAGTAGCTATTTCATGGCTACTACAGAACCGGCATCAGACTCTGCAAACAAAAAGCCCACACACACAGAAGAGATGCATTGAGGCTCTGTGCTTTGACTCAGTATGTTTTACTATTTTTTTATTGCTGACAGTAAAGAAAGATAAAGGACATTATAAGCAAAAATGTAAAGGGGGGGGGGGGGGGGGGGCTGGAATGGGGTCCCTGAATTGCATTGATTGTTACAAAATACATGGGCTTAAAATATTGGGTAACTAGAAATACATTGTTGTCATATGGCTAGTTGAAACTGTTGTTTCCTTGCTATTTATGTATTTGTGGCATCTACAATTTCATTATGATTTATGATGGTATTATATTGGAAGATGTATATTTGATGACTTGTAACAATTTTATAATTGAAGTGTATATATTACTGCCCCGGGTAAATTGGAACAACTTGTACACAGAGTATTTATTGGCACTTGTTTTAAGTCAATAAACATAGGTTTCTTTCAGAACGATATGAACTGTCATAAGGAGAATATTAAACTTATTAAAAATCACCAGAATAAGAATGTCATCACCCAAGTTACAAAGTAAGTTTAGGGTTCATAATTAGAGATCAAATTCGTTACTTACTACATTTTGTGCCAATTTGGAGGAGATGGCAAATTACTAAAGTCTCTCTTACATCCAACCGTACACATTCCTATGCTCTGACACTGGGAAAAAATGAGTACACTTGCAAGTGACATGCAAGTGAAACGCAAGTGTAATGCAGGTGTTCTATAGGTATTTTTTTATCATGACATGGCCATAGAGAATAAATTAGTAGGCAAATTATTTTCTGTGGGAACGTAGAAATAACTCACATGCATTCAGTACACAAGATTTATTTGCTTAGTAAATAAGGTTTCTCTTACATCCCATCGTATGTGTACACACACTTAAGTGTGCTACGAATATTGTTTAAAAATATGAGCGAAGCCTGGTAATGGGGTAGTAGAGAATTGCGCATGCAAACAAGGTGTATTCTCCCTACAAGAGTGTCACTACTTGAATATCAAAGAACAGTTTGCGACTAGCTACAGGCTGTACAGTTGGTTTATATACATGCAAGGTATACCTGGGTGTATCTTACAGCAAGTGCAAACCCTTAAGTAACTGTGGAGGACGTGCAATACTCTCAAGGAAAATGCACATGCCCAAGTCTCTCGTAAATTCCCCTTGAGATATGGATGCATTGTACCCATGGTGCGAGCACTCAGAGATAAGGAAGCATGCCAAACATTTCATTGTGTAGCTTAAGTGTCCTTTGCATATCAGCCGATTTTTCTCTGTGACCAGGACGTATGTACAGGTACGAATGGGGTGTAAGAGAGGCTTGAGATGCAATTACAACTATATACTTCCCCCCACAAACTTGCTACAGCAGTAAATTTCGCAAAAAAATCATATCATTATGTGATATACTCTGTAAGATAGGATGTAATAGTTGCATAATTCAAGTAGTATGGTTTAATATTTTGAAGATGGGTGATGACAAGGTAAGCATAAAGTCATAAGGTATATTTTACGAAAGGGTTAAATTGCAAGGAGCATTGTTAACCATGATAGAAAAAATATATAAGCATTAAAATGCAACATAGATATACATGTAATGCTAATATGATAAATTTATATATATATAGAAAAATATATATAGATATTGCAGATATAACTTAAAAGCTTCCTAATTCTAATCTATTGACAACCAACTAATGCATATTTGTAATATGCCACATTTAAAATATCTTTTCAAAATCTCCATAAAACCTACAATGGAACTAATTCACCCAGACCACCTCAAAAATTAGGATTGTACAAAATTTACACACAAAATAAAATAACAAATTAGAAAAATAACAGAGACACAAGTAAAACTAGTTGAAATTAACTTGATTTTTTTTCCTCTTGCATAACGGAAAAAGACAGAGAGAGAGACAGTAAAAACTCTAGAATAGTAAATAGGAAAATCTCATGGTTAGCAATCAGATCACAGGATAAATGCCATAGTAAACCCTGGCCACACTAGCTGTTTTATAGAGTTGCCATTTATCATTCTAGAGCAAATAAGCTGTGGGAAATCTATTGTAAATTATCTTTGAAAAAAACTCTCCTGTCTGGCTTTACGTCTTATGAACTGGTGTGATAAAGTTGTTTGTGGCATCCACTGACTACCTTTGTGGGTTGAATTCCTTCCCATAAAGATCAACTTTGCCTTTTTAGAGGCATATCTCTTGCATAGGGAGGCAATGTTACAATTTATGGTTTATAAAAAGGTTATTCTGAGATCAGATGATAGCAATTTTGTTTGGTCAAAATTGAGTCACTTGTTATATTTCAACATTTTCAAGCTTTGTGTAGGTGGCTTTATCAATGGATAGATTTTTATCATTATATTTCAGGTATTCAAATATTATAAAAACTACAGACATATATTGTATTGCGGTATTGTTTTCTTATGGTTCATATTCAAAATTACAAATACCGGTATAGGAAATATTTTTTTGCCAGAAGTTAAAAGCTGTTTTTAACCAATTCATTTTATGCTATGGTATCCAAAAGAGCCAATAAAGGGGCATCTTTTGCAAAGATAATTTCATCCATGACTTAAAAAGATTGTTTCTGTCATAAATTACATTAATGGAATGTTTTTTAAGTGTATTTTGTTAAGTTTCTTTCTTGTAAAACCGTTATCATAATTTGTAATACAAGCAAAAATTTCTCTTGATTAAGTATATTATTTATTTTCAGTTGACTCTCAATGCAACCAAAATATGACAAAATCTTTGGTATAACTACGGGTAATTCATTTGACAAGATACAGATATTCATTTCCCTCTATCTTCATCCCTCATAGGGGAAGTGTGAGGATACTGTAATCGGATTTGTATGTCTGTTGGTCGGTTTTCCTTTGTCTATTTTGCCACACACATAACTCAAAAACCATACATCTTATCTGGGTCATATTTGTCATGTAAAGTTTTCATCCAATAAGGTTTTCTGTTACAGACAGAACTTGGTGGGGGATTTCATCTAGTACCTGTGGAGGGCACCCATTCTGATGCCAGTACATTTTACAAACCCTCACAGAAACCACAATGAATTTTGGACATTTACCATGAACTTTTTGCAGTTATTAGAGAGTTTAAAATACCCGTTCCCGTTGTGACTGGTACTGCAAAGTGTAATAATGACGTCATCAGCTCACAGGTAAAACTTGTAGCTTGAAGTTTTACAACCTGGAGGAGGTGTTTTGAAGTTCCTCAAAACTGATAAAGTAAAACTGGTTTTCTAGCTTTTATAACAGATTACAAACGTGAATATTGCAGAAAAGATGGAGTATAATATGTGTTTAAACCTTATTTATATAAAAAATTAAATCAGGACAACCTTTCCTGGTAAAAAGTGATGTTTAAAAAATCTTGTAAAACCTTGGTATTTCTGTATAAAACTATGGCCTATGAAGGTTCGAACTATTTAATATTGGTATGGGTGTGGGCATGGAAAAGTTTTCATGTGTTTTGCATGTTTAATGAAACTGTATGTTAGTGTTGACATTTTTGCTGTGGGTTTTATTACCATATGTGTTTTACTTTTTAAGGTGATGAATGTGAAAGTGCAGTGTTTTGGTCATTTGTGAATTAACAATAAAATTATAAATATAAAAAAAGTGAATAGTTAGTCCCTTCACTCTCATCAACACCAGACGTGTATTTTAACTGAAAAGCCCCTCAACTGGAACGTATACCTGTACTTGTAGTTTTGGCGTACAGGTCATCACGTGTACGGGTATTTTAAACTCTCTATTGTAGAAATAACCAATGACCAGAAAGAGGTTATAAGAGATGTTACAATAAATAGTGATGTCAGGACAAAAGAAGGCGATGCCAGAGTGATTCTAAGAAGCTATGAGTTGTAAAATCTCTTATATACCGAGATCGGAATCAGTTATTTCTATTATAATAACATGGTGTGAATCTTATAAACAGTATACATACTACAATTATTCACGTTTTAATGAAACAAGCACACGTGTTTTTCTGACAAGAGTGTCAGTTTTTGAACATCAGAGAACAGACTGCGGCTAGCTACAGGTCCCACGGTGGGATAATATGGATGCAAGGTACATGTGGGTGTATTATGCCTCACTTACAAATCTGCAAGTGAATGGGGAGATCTTGCAACTCTTGCAATGGAAATGCACGTGCGCAAGTCTCTCGTAATTTACCCTTGAGAAATGGATGTGTTTATGGCCATACTGTGTACACGCAGAGAAAATGTGCATGTCAATTTTCATTGCGGGGTCTGTGCGACTTTTACATTATGTTATAAAATCGCAAGTCTACCTTAGGTGTGCCTTGCAAATCCGCCGATTTTTCGTACATGCATGTACGATGGGATGTAAGAGAGGCTTTAGACTGAGCAATAATTCGAACAAGTGAGGTTATGCATACTTTAAGAATGAATTTTTTATCAATTGGCTAATCAGAATTACAAACACAGCCATGTCTTATTAGGATATGTTTATATATATGTATTAGTCATATATTTATGTGAATGAATATAAATTTATTTTGTTGTATGTATCTAAATCTATTTATCGGAAAATAAATGTGAGTTCAAGTAAAAAGTAAAGTAGTGTATGCCTACACAACGGGTGTAGAAACTAGGTTTTGTGAGAGGGATGATTTTTGATTGAAAAACTGCCGAAGTGGTGTAGCTGTATCAGTTCCCATCTCATCACTGAAGTTAAGTAGCACTGGGCTTGGTTAGTGATTGTATGGATGACTGTCTGAGTTCTGGGCCAGGTATGGACAGATATATAGTGACCCAGATGATCCCTTAAATGGTTGTCCTGTCGCAATATAGCTGAAACAAGTTACTAGGTCCCTTGTTTAAAAAAAACAATCAACTGACTGAAACAAAATCTCAGGAGAGAATGGAATGCACCCCACAAATCAAGGATTTAATTAGCAGGATGGCTTCCGAACGAACCAGCAGTCTATATCATGTTTTTATAGACTGTCACCAAAATACAAACATTGTTGTAATTACCATGTCACAGTTACACAAAAGACCAGCCTGACAAATACAAAATTTTGTATATTATTAAAAGATTCACTGTACTTGCATATTAATATCAATGGGGAATAAAATTTATTTTTATAAAAAAAAAACATCAACAAATGTATAAAACACAAATACACTTTGCAAAAATATATCACAAATAAGATCAGAGATCTGTGGCAATAATACTTCATTGTTAGGCACTTGAACAACTGATTTAATGTTGCGTCTAATACCTTGTTTTGGTGATATTGTCATGGGTCCAACATTTAAATGATCATCGGAGTCACTGTGTATACCCAGTAAACATTTTTAGGTTTTGCAAATGTTTGAGAGGAAACGTTTGGCAAAGGCTAAAAAATGATGGGTACGAAAACCATTTATAATAGAATGTTTTTAACACGTTTTGTGTATACCGTTTATTAAACGTTTAATGACAAATGTTAGAAAAACATTACAATTGAACATAATAATGTCTGAATAATAATGATGTCAGGGGTCAAATTCAATATCTTTTTAAGGTTGCTCACTAATGAAAATATTATTTTTATGTCTAAAATTGTTAGATAGTGGCTTAGAGATTGTGCCCCCATTCAATTCGTACTTCTAGGGATTGCATGTGGGGCAATTTTTGACAAAATCCTCTAAAATCCCCTATTATTGCTCACCACCATCTTTGTTTGGACATGTCTGAAGGTGTAGGTTTAAAAATATGGGTTTAAAAAAGGTTTTTGATAGAATGTTTTTAAAACATTTGACAAGCAATGTTGTTTAAACATTTTATGTGTACTGTTTATCAAACATTTTATGATGAATGTTTGAAAAACATTTCCAACAAAACCTTCATTTCTTCAGCTATTTTATAAATGTTTTAAAAACATTTCCAGTCAAATCTAGGTTCTTGAGTTATTTCAGAAACGTTTAATGAACGTTTTCAGAAAAAAACGTTTTTATAGAGAATGTTTATAAAATGTTTTTTAAAACATTATAGCATAAACATTTACTTGGAAACGTTTAGAAACCACAAGATAGGGTTTAGATAGGTTTTAAAAACGTTTTGTAAACGTTTAAACCATTTAAAAACGGTTCTAATGTTTACTGGGTATGCACACATATGACCCAGAACTCAGACGGTCACCCATGAAAGTACTAACCAAGCCCAATGCCGCTGAACCTCAGTGATAAGAAAGGATGTTGTAGTCAGAACTACATGATGGCTGGCAGATGCCACTTCATCAAAGTACAGCTTACAATGTAATAATTTTGTATTGGTGAACCTGATTGGTTTTATTTTATTTAGTGTTTTTTGGAGGAAGCCAGTACATACACTTGTACAAGGTTCTGTACTTTAAACTGGCGACCAACGGCAAGCAATTACCAGCTTTCCAATGGTAAGTTCAGGCCAGGATTCGAATTCTGGAGCGGATTTCACAAAGCTTTAGTAAAAGAAGGTCATATTTTTCCTTTTTGGAAGGCCACTTAAAATCTCTGTTTGACAAAGCCTCCTTCAACTCTCCTTACCAAAGGTCTTTTATAAAACTTAAGGAGGGAGGTTGTGGAATGTTACACGCACCACAGAAAAATTGGTCTGATTAAAGTCACCAAATGTATATTTTTTCATCTTCAAAGTTAAAAACGGATAAAAAATGCTTTCTACAGCCCTGTAAAGTAGAGTTGTAAAACTTTGTATGTAGTTAGAGATTTACCACTGCAAAACTTATGCCGTTCTGACAAAGTTGTCAACAGTAAGCGGATGGACAGGTTTTACAGTATACATCAACACATATCCAATGAAATAGTTTTAATATTTATAAACTCAACAAAGTAGTAAATGATGTTTCTCCAAAACATAGTTGTAAGAATAATATGGATATTGTTCAAATATTTTTGTGTGCAGAGTACAAAAAACCCTACAGTGGTAGCAATGTTAACAACTACAGTTTAACATGGTTGCAGTTAAAATGTCTCCTGTCACAAAGTGTTAGCATGTTACTGGTTGTTTGTCTGGTCCACAGAAAGTTTAAATATGGGCCTGCAAAAAATTATTTAGTTTAACCCTTGTTTTAGTAACCCATTTTTAGTCAGTCTTAATTTTAGTAGTGTAGTGTAGTTTTAGTGGTAACCTACATGTTGTATGTATCTGTGTAAATAATTGGTGTATTTTGTAATCATTGTATGTGTACTTGTGTGTATTGTCCATTTAGTATTAATAAAATAATTTTTTTCCAACTCTTGTCTTGACCTTCTCCTTGGCTTGTTGTGTGCAGAGTGAAGTATAAAACCATACAGCTCAAATATAAGGTAGTCAAGACAATGGATATTTACAAAATGTTCATGTTATAAGCAACAGAAGAAAATTGTTGCACCAATTTGGGAAACAATATTTCAGTGCTTTTAATTTTTTCAACACTGTATTTTTTGTTCTCCTTTTGAAGCATAAGTTTGAAACTAAATATTATTATTTTATGTGCTGCATTGCAAAAGAATGTACAGTGAATGGACAATGCATCACTCACTTGTGAAATAAGGAGACCAAATATTATGTGAGTAGTAATACTTTCAGTGGTTTAATACAGTTACAACCTCTATTATCTGAACAGGTTGGGAGAGTCCGATTTTGTTCAGATAATAGAAGGTTCTTTAAAAAAAAGAGGAATTAATATACAACACTAGTGACTTATACATGTAAGAGAGTGGAAATGGTTAAAAAATGAATATTCAGATAATAGAAGGTAAGAAAAGAGGTTTTACTTCAATTACTTCAAGGATATTTTCCTTAAATTTAGGTCATTGGCTTCCTCAAAATTCAAGGAAGTTTTCTTGAAATGTCAAGGCCTCCATTAAAGAAGGAGGTTTTGTGAAACTGATTTTTAAAGGAGGGGAAAATTCAAGGCAATCCTTAAATTAAAGATCATCTTTATCTTGAGGAGGCTTTGTGAATTCTCATCCTGACTTAGGGGGTGAGTATATTACCACTTCATCACCGTAGCCTCAGTGAATATGATTGGTGGCAGACTGATAATATTGTTTAAGTGAGTATGCTAAATTACCCAGTTAAGCAGTAGTGTTGTAGAATACGTTCTTTAATTGTAAGTAAAAGTTTAATCATATTTGCCTCTTCATATTGAAACGCCAATAGAATGGTAATTGATTCTGCATCGACAAACATTATTTTAAGAGTGGCTGAACATCTCAAAGCTATGGTCTTTCACTTGTTGTGTTTCAGGGATTTTAAGCAGTAATATTTATAGCATAGCATGGTCCTTACTCACAGAAGGGATCAGATAAATGAAGAGTCAAAAATCAGCTCAAGTTTGATGCAAAAGCATGTAAACTTGAGGTAATCTTTCCCTTCCCTTTGGTTGATTCCTACAATGACAGGATATGTAAAGATATATAAAAGTTATTTGAGAAAATGGGTTATGTTCCTGTCTCCTTTAACCACATTAATACGAAATGCATAAAAAGCCTGTGAAATTTAGTGAAAGATAAAGCAAAGGCAATAGTTTATGATATTGTCAAAAGTGCAACATAAACCCCTTTACAGCCACAGCAATGTTTCCACTCCAGACCCACAGTAATTTCCAATATACAGTCCCCGACTTTTTGATGATGAATACAGTACAACTGACTCACAGAAAATGGTTCCACATGTGTGGATGTGCAATAGATTACACAAGAGCCTTTCATAATAATCAAATACACAACCAAATACAGCTATAATATATGTACATATTATAACCTGGCCAGATCTGGTAAGCTTTAAAACATATCTGGGCAAGATCTCAGATGCAGGCTGTGAAGAGGTTAAATACAATGCATACTATCACCCAGTATAAATAAAACCTTTCCTGTCTTTTTGTACATAGTTTAAGAGGAAAGGTTTTTGTGCTCAGCATTAGATAGGTCAAAATATACACACAAAATTGAACGTTACCATAATATACCTCCGTTATCCAAGAAATTGATTGAAATTATTAAGGGAATTTATGTTTATTTTGCCCAAATCATAATTTAAGTTTCTTTATCAATGTCACGTGACAGAACAAAATTCTCTCATACCATTCTTGGATAATGGAAGTCTGTTATTGTCTTATCTCACCTCCCAGATATGGCAAACGACTAACAACTTCTAATCAACTATGAAATGAGAAATACATATATCAATCTTTAAAATACTGAAATAATGAAATATAGTTTTACATGATAACTTTGTCTGTGAATATTTCGGTACAGCAACTTCAGGTGATATTGTCTCTATTCAAAAGCAAGTATTATTCAAGTTAAATGGCATAATTTCATATCAAATATGTTGACACATATAAACAGTGTTTTTCTCTCTTTTTTTAAGAAAAAAAATGAAAACAGGCTGTATATTATAAATTAAACATTCCTAAAATCTAGTAGTTCCACCACAAACCATTTTAACACAAAACCAACCTTCCATATCGAAATATAATAACATATTGATATTTTTGCAAGTTGCAAAGATAAATTATAAATATACAAATAGTTTATTGTATAAAATATTGTATTTGTTTAAATAGAAGAGCCATGGACACTAAAATATATTTCAGCCCTGGGATAATAGACCAATGAATTGAACTAGCCTGATTTGTGTGCAGATAATGTGTTACAATGTATCCACTTTGTGGTCACACAATGTACTGTATCTCCATAAATGAACTCAATACTAGCATTGAGAAGAATATTATTCTTACATCCAGCAAAATATCTTCTTTAAGTCAAGACGCACAGGAAGGAAATAAAAATTTTGATGTAGAAATAGAAAGATTATCAAGAATTTTTTTTTCTGTGGTGTTAAAATAAATCTACAATGTTTCTTAACAAACTTAAACATTTTAAGAGCAAAGTTGATATACAATTTAAATAAACACATTTTGTACGAATGTTTATGATACAGTTTGTGATACAGCTATAGAGCGGTACAGTAGGTGATACTCATATACTACAATTCTAAGTGTTTGGTTCAAGTCCACACCAAATCTGATGTGAGAAAGTTGTTACCTGCTTACTGGTATCCGATGGTTTTTTTTATGTTTTACCTACCTTATACAACGGGTGTGTACTCTGTGTTATTCCGTTTCCTCAACAGCCTTACACATTGTAACCTTTTCAAGTAATGATAAACCCAATCAATCAATCAATCAATCAGGCAACCAGCCAGTCAGTCAATCAATCAATTAGTCAGTCAGTCAGTCAATCAATCAATTAATCAATTAATCGATTAATCACTCAGCCAGTTAGTTGATTAACTAATAAATTAGTCACTTAATCAATCAATTAATCAGTCAGTCAATCAATTAGTCAAAAAATTAGGTGATATATTAATCAATCAGTCAGTCAGTCAATTAGTCAGTCGATTAATCAATTAATCAATCAATCAAGCAACCAAGCAATTAATCATTCTACTTTTCTTTATCTTTATGTCTACAATTTAGAGCTGTAAAATTACTACCATTATTTCTAAGACTCAAGTTACACATGGCCGGATTAACTGACGGATCGCGACTGGTTACCAAATATGGCTTACTGCTTGAATTTTCCGTAAAAGGTTTGCGGATGCCAGGTGTAATGTAATATCTGCAACTGATCTGTATGTCATCCCTATTGTCCTTACAACACCCGTAGATTTCCTTGTGGCATCCGAGACATCATTGACTCATCAGCACCAATAATGGCTCAGAAAAATTCTACGGTTATTCCTGGAGGGTGTTCAGAAGCTGTAAGGACTCCACCGGAAGTTAACAGACATTGCCAGCAAATACATGGACCAATAGGGTTGGTCCATGAGGAAGGTCACAGATATGTAGTTAGTCTGCGGATATGCATGAATATCTATGGATCTATTCACAGACAATAGGGACGGGGTTACGGATGAAAAGGACCCCTCAAGGATAATAAGGACGGGGTTTAATGGTAGAATTGTAGTTTCCCACACCACTCGGGAACTTACGGAAAGACACTTTCTCATGCACGAAAGCCTATATAAGGGCCACTTGGCTTGGCTTTTGCTAATATACACTTTCTGCAATTCGATGTGCGTACATCAGTTTTTGGATGCTCACAGCATACACTGTATATGTTTGAGGATATATTTACTTGGCATACAGATTTAGGCAAAATTTTAGAGGTTTTGGTTTCTTTTTAAATAGGAAATTTGGTGACTACTTGTGTAAAATGCCACCAAAGAAGATGTCCACGAGGAGACGCAGTCAGAAGACAGAGAGGATGTCCACCAGGACCAGGTGTCCAGAGGTGGATGAATTCAGTTGTGTACCAGAGACTCAGCAGGCAGCTGGGGTGGAGGAGTTGGTGGTGGGAGTGGAGGATCCTCTGAAAAGTTGGATACAGAACAGGGTGACATTGGGCTGGAGACACAGCAAGAATCAGATACAAGTGATGAGGATACACAGGATACACAAGCTGCTGCAGCTACTACACAGAAGGGCATGAGCACAGGCAAGGCTGACAAAAGGAGCAAGAAACCCCCAGTTCTCTTCAGTCCTGAGCAGGAACAGAGATTAGTGGACTTCTGCGTGACAATGAAATTCTCTACAAAAAGCGTTTAATGGACTACAAGGAGAGGTCCAAGAGGGAGGCTGTGTGGGCAAAGTTTTGTGAGGAGAACAATTTGGATAAAGATGCCTGCCAAAAGTGGTTCCAGAGCCAGTGCACACTCTTTGGGAAAGTCACACACATGAAGTCTGGCCATAGGGAACCAGTGCTGACAGAGAGGCAGAAATGGACCAGACAATTTTGACTTCCTCAGGGACCACATCATGTGCCATCTTACAGCAAAAAGTGAATTCAGGACTCCCAAGGGATCTGCTTCTCAAGTCAGTGCAGCTGCGGGCTCACAGTCCAGAGGGGAGACTGTGCAGAGGGAACCGTTCCAGGATACTTCTCATCCAGAGTCAACTTGTGTCCCCTCAGACATATCGCACCTGGATACACATACACCTACGACCCGATCGCGTGCTGTCAGTGTGAACGTCAAGTTTAGAAGATTCAGACCTCCAAGCAGCTCTTGCCAAATCGTAGAGGGGGATAACGGAGTTAAAAGACATTGTGGTGAAAAAGTTTGAAGACAAGCCTGATAATCCAAGATTGGGCTTTTGTGACTTTCTGAAAGTGGAGGTGGTACAACTGACAAGCGACCCATATGACAAATTTCAAAAAGAGACATTCAACTTATTGATGAGACTTAAATGTAGGGACAAGCAGCAGCAAAGGTACCAGCATGGAATGGGAATGAGCATGGCGCAGACCGTCACCTACAGCCAAGCCTTGATGTCACACCATTACCCAGTGTCTTACACACAGATGCAGGCACCACATCAGCAGATGCAACAGACTTTTACACATGCACTGCAAGGGCTTGTACAGCAGCAATTACAGAAGTCACAGCAGCACTTTCAACAGACATTCACTCAGCCGCATGAACCAGCTTAGCAGCAGATCCACGGACATGCTCTACAGCAAAGCATGCAGCCACAGCAACATGCTCCACAGCAAAGCATGCAGCCACAGCAACACACTCCACAGCAAAGCATCCAGCCACAGCAACACTTGCAGCGGATGCAGCAGCAGCAGGCAATTCAACCACCGCATTCCATACAGTCACAGCAGCCAGTATAGCAGCAACAACAGACAATACTAACACATCAGCCAATACAGCAGCAACAGCCCACACAGCAACACAGTCAGCAAACATCACAGCAGCAAATGTCTCAGAACATCGCTTCATCATCACAGCTGCATGTCGTGTCACCACCCGCTACAACACCAGGCATTAGATGCCAAGGCAGCCCACCATTCACCAGCACACCAACAGCATTCACCCTCTCACCACCAACAAATCTACCCTCAGTTGATAGCCAGTACTTCCGCAACATTCCAAACATGTCACAGGATGTCAACTTTGGTGCCATCAGCACACCTCAGTTCCAGGCAGTGGAAGACACATCAACCACCCAACCAGACCAACCAGCCTCAGAGGACCAGTAGCCAGCCAGCCAGCAGATCAGCAATAGCTGATAATTTTTATAGACCCTTCTCAGGGCCGCCAAATCTTCCAAAAACAATTATTTGAGCTCTGTTTTTTGTTATCCAAAGAAGCAAATAAAAAATGCCCCACACCACACAAGACCAAAAACCCCGAAACAAATAACACAATCATTGCCCATGGTTAAATGAAAGTAGTAGTTCATCCCAAATTAAAATTACACCCACACAGGTCCCTACCCCCAAATACACAACAATACAAACATTGATGTATTATTTGGCAATCGACTTATGTCACTCAGAAACCCACCCACCCCCCCAAAAAATAACAAATCCCAAATTTTGTTAAAACCTGTGTCCACAATGCTGTGGACTCCTAATTGCAACTCTCATGTAGTGGTGTGGGGCATCTTTCTCTGAAATAATCGCACCTTGTAGGACAAGGCCTTTCTTGCTTGCCTGTCCATTTTTTTAAAGCATTGTGTTTCAACCCTTTCCAAACCAAAGTTTATGCTACATTATTCAGCCAAAGCAAAGGTGTCATTTAGGTCCAAATAGATGCTGTTGTTCTTGATACTATTTTCAAATAAAATAAATGCAAAGAAAATTAAAGCTTTTATTGGCAATAATACAACAGCAAAATGATAATATATACACAAGCATTAATATGTGACATATGAATAGCAGAAGACAGTCATTATCTTTCAAATCTAACCGTCGTATACTTATGTACAAAAGTTCACAGTTCACAGTCCATGTTTTTATCACAATTCTTACCCATTTCATCGGTTTTTTTGTCTTAAAAGTGCTGAAATGTTCTATTAACATTTAGAGAGTCTCAGTATAACAGTATTTTAACTGCTGGCCATTGGACAGGCAAGCTGCCCCTCATTCATGAAATAGTCCCTGAGAATAGTCCTCTGCCTCTTAGCAGTTTTATCACAATTCTTACCCATTTCATCGGTTTTTTTGTCTTAAAAGTGCTGAAATGTTCTATTAACATTTAGAGAGTCTCAGTATAACAGTATTTTAACTGCTGGCCATTGGACAGGCAAGCTGCCCCTCATTCATGAAATAGTCCCTGAGAATAGTCCTCTGCCTCTTAGCTGCCCTCATATGGAATGTCATGGCCTTGAGCACTACCATACACTGGGCCTCCCCCAAAACTCTTCCTGTTGAACTGTGGGGTATATTATCCTCAGTAGGTTGTGCAGTACTAGGCAGGCCATGACAACCCTGTTGACCATGGGGGGCTCCTGCTGCAGCGGCCTCTGGAAAAACCTAAAGCGAGATGTCAGGATCCTGAAGGTATTCTGCACCACAGTTCTTCCATGCCTGATCCTATAGTTGAAGACCATCTCCTTCAAGTCCATAGTGTGGCTGGAGTAGGATCTCATTAGCCAGAGCATGAGGGGGAAGGCATAGTCCCTGATAAGGAAAAAGTTCATCTTTGATCCACCAATCCCCAGAGATTCACTGTCAGGGAAGCTGATGCTGCCATCCTCCTTAAATCGGTGTACCTGAAAAGCTGAGCATCTAAAGTTGACCCAGCTGCCCCCATGTCCACCCACAGGTTCTTGGAATCTCCATCCACCAGGGCCAAGAGTACAATAGAGTGGAAGCCCTTGCTGTTGTGGAAGAGGCTGCCTCCGCCTTGTGGACATCTGATTGGAATATGTCTTCCATCCAGGGCATCCAGGGCATCTGGGAAGTTCCACCTCTGGTGGAAGACAGACTCGACCAGCAACCAATCCTCTGGGAGTGTGGGGCACCGCATCGCCTGATCTCGATAGACCTTAGTGATAGCGACACAGACCTCAGGCACAAACTTCTCGATGGTTGGACTGGCCACCCTGAAAGCATACTGTAGAGTGGTGTAGTTGTCACCAGTGGCAAGTTGTCTGAGGGTTACTGCCAACTTGACTTCTTGACTCACGGGATCTCTCATCAAGGTATTGTCCTTCTGGAACTCAGTAGTAATTCTCTGCTTCAGCTCTTGAAAAAGCTCAGGCGGCATCTGGATCAAGTTTCTATATACTATAGGGTCATCTCAGTGATGCATTGGCATCAGTCTGCTGTACTGACCCTCTTCTTGAAGCTCTGCCAAGGTTGGCCAACACCTGAACCTATATCTTCTGTGTCTTTTCTGTCTGATAACTGGCAGACCACCTGGCAGACTCCATCTGCTTCTCTATCGGCCTATCATAGTTGAAATGATGAGTAACTGCCTCTCCATTTCTAACAGTAAGAGTTGAAGTTGTGCAAGATTACTGTTGTGTCTGTCCATATTGGCATCTACATTGTATCTGGCTAGTGATCTGGACCTTACCTCCTTTTATAGCCATTGGCATCTAGGCATCCAGATATCCAGTGGTCAACACCTCCCATGGAGACAGGTGTAATGTTATGTTAATAAAATAACCTTATCAATAAGCTGACATCCGCAAAAGAAATAAGATCCATAAACCCTGACCGTGAATATCCGCAAGGACTGTAAACCTATCTGGGATGTCCTTGCGATGTCCTGATGCATCCCTATGTTGTCCTGGTGTGTCCTGGGGTCTTTCCGCTGCACTGCGTGTGGTCATGGAGGAGTATCCAGAGGTCATCCGCAAGCAACGCAATGTATACCCAACGTCCTTGTGGCATCCCTATTATCCGGAGAGTTATCTGTGATGTCTCCGTAAATCACTCACTTTTCTAACATTCCCCCTCCCCAAACCCCACGATCTACAACATATCCTTTGCAATTTCCATATATGGATCTGCGGGGGATCAGTTAAAGTGTAACTGGCCCCTTACATTTCTAATAATTGTGCAACAATCATCAATGCTACTAAGAGTATTTCCAAAAACTTACACTTGCAAAAACAAAACAAGGCAAACAAGACATGAGTAATGCACTAGAATTTACGAAAGTCTGGGGACACAAAGAAATTCCAACTCAGACAGATCCCACAGCTGGTCTAGAACTCAGACGGTCACCCATCCAAGTACTATTATTAAACATAGCCCATTGATGCTTCACTTCAGTGAGCAGACAAATACTCATCACGCTGTGCTACAATTGATGAAAGTCCGGAGACAAAGAAAAGTGATCTGTAGAAGTGAGAGCTCTTTCAAGGCTCGCACTTAAAAACACATTATTGCTAGTTGATGATTCTAAGACAAAAATCTATACATTGCCTAGTGCCTTATACATCCATATTTTATCAGACTTACTTTGTGTTCTCTCACTTTATAAACTGCCTAATTGCATTCACTACTTTCTAAATTGGTTTATGTTCTAAAAACAAAAAATTGTACCTCATCAGAAAAAGAGCCCTTCCAGGGTCTGCCTGATTGCCCCCAAAAATACAGGAGTAATCTTCAATAACATTTAAACTTCATCAAAAATTGATTAGAATCAGGGTAGTTTGATGGCTGTACCATCTGTGGACATCATACAGTAATAACGTCTGCTTCAAGACAGTCATCTTTACTCAAATAGCACATGTGTCATAGATTGCATATCACATGCAACAAACAAGGTATGGGGGGGGGGGG
Source organism: Sabellastarte sp. h YS-2021 (assembly GCA_964017235.1). Lineage (NCBI taxonomy): Eukaryota > Metazoa > Annelida > Polychaeta > Sabellida > Sabellidae > Sabellastarte > Sabellastarte sp. h YS-2021. Next base: position 68,510,182 of record OZ024936.1, read on the forward strand.
GGGGATCTTGAGGTGTCATTAATACAGTTTGAGATGATTAACAGATAAATTTTTACCCCATAGTGTCTGCTTGATATATTAGTTATACTATATAAAAAGTTCCCGATTGACATTTACCAAAAATTACACTAAGAATAAAAACTTTGAGTGATAAATTGTTTTATATATGTCTCATGAGGAATGTTTTACTTTTCTTATCCTTTTTGTTTTAATTATTAGCAAAATAATTCTACATTTAAAGAAACTAGAGGTTGTGATAAAAATGGTCAAGGTGGATATAAAACTTTAATTTTTAGCTTTAGATTTCTGTTCCATTTCTGCATGGAGTTCAATGCAACAAACAAACTGGCAGAAGCTCTGAACACATACTTTTGGTGCTGTACAGAAGATATTTGACGGTTAGTTAATTACAGAAATATAAAACTTACCATGCAAAATTAGTGTTCAAAATTTATCAAAACAAGTGCATACATTTCTTGAATATTTAATTAAGATAGGCATTTGTTGACGAATTTGTAACACTTATTATTTATAGTACATGTAATATTTCTGAAACTGTGTAAACAGCAAATATGTTATACACATCTCAGAGATTTATTTTTACAGAGTTTTGTTCGTTTTGGGTATATGTAAAGATGCTTTTATGACACATGAATATGCTATATATGTTTATTTTCATTGTTGCCCTTGTGTCCATTTATAATGTACATACATCTACAAGTCAATCAAAATCATATTCACACTACAGGCACTATAACCTGCGGGTATAGGCATTGGGCAAAATGCCCCTGTCCTTCAACTGCCATCCTAGGTTCGTATGCGACCCTGTGACACAGTGGCGGAACATCCATTTACCTTGTGTATAAAACGTCCACTACCTTATGCCTCCTATGGAAGTTTTAATTTTTTTTAAATTTCCACCTCTGAATTTGATACTGTGAGCATGCGTAGTCATATTCGAACATGCGTGGATGAATTTCTTGCTATGGTAACTGATGGTGTTACCCAGAGTAAAAATAAGGATGTGGCTCGGTCACCTTCTGGTGTAACACAATCAGGCGAGTGGAGGTAAATGAATGTTTTGTCATTGTGTCACAAGGTCGCATATGAACCCCGGACAGTAGTTGAAGGACAGGGATGTTTCACGCAAACGCCATACCGCCTGTTGTGTGATGTAAACACCAAATCTCACCATATATGAGGCATCCTTGGAGGCAGTTCTGCCGCCAAGTAAAACCTCTAACCGGGAGACATCCCGCCTGTAGTATGAATGGGGCATTAAGAAATTGACAAAGTAATAAAAATCTTGGCTCAAACATGTTACGTGGTAGCTTAAGGATAGGGGGTCCCCCTTTTGCAAGTTTTCAAGATATCTGGTAGTATGTCTACGTTACCTTATCCAGATTTACACTATGCAGCAATCAGACATACAGACTGGTGCATAGCTTTAATACACTTTTATAAGCACTGGCACCCCATATCATAAAAAAATCTTATAAAATGATTTTTGACTATGCAGACACATTGCTCCTTGGATGGTTTGGCGATATTTTACCATCTTCCTGATACACTTTTTACTGCCAGTAGATTTTGAAAAATTGGGGCTCTCAACCTGTCATATTCTATCACTTATATGTCTTAACATGTTGAAATCATATGGAAATCCTAAAGATCTGGGCTCAGGGCCACGCAGTTTCATAGCAGGGGCTCCCACAGAGTGGAACAAGCTTCCTCAAGCCATCAGAACCATAGAAAGCATTTCTGGTTTCAGGAAACAGTTGAAAACATACCTTTTTAGATTGGCTTATCCTCCACCATAGCCTATCTCCCCTACCGGACGCTAATATGGAAACGGACGTCTTTCTGGAACTGGACTATCCCTTTTTGCACATCAGTGCCTTATGGATGTTTACATCAATTTCGGCGCTATATAAGTGTTTCTTACTTACTTACTCTTACTTACGTCTTAGGTACTCCAAGTTGGGTTTAAGTTGGTTGGGATGGATTGCAAGATAAGTCAGGTAGTTCCTAATCTGATAGCGAGAGTTGGGATGCATTTTCCTTTTCCCACATTTGATAAATTTTGTCACTTTTCTGTCCCTATCCATCCCAGGTTTAAAATTGGGGCCTTGCACCCGAAAGTGGTTAAATATGGAAGAAGGTCCTGTATGATATGTTAATAATGGAACTTTACATGAACATATGCAGTAAAATTTCATGTTCAATATAAATATAGACTTATCTCACTCGTAACATATCTTCTGATAAATAAAAAAGAGGCTTATGTTGTAATGTTCCAGTTTAAATAAATAAAAATATTAATGATCTCTCACTTTTTCACATTGTTAGAAATGTTTGAGCAATTAAGAATAGTCCTTTATATCTCTACTTTGATGTCACCAGATGATTAAAGGCTTGTAGCATGTGCAGCATATGTTTATGTTTGATCTGTATGAGCAATTTATGGTCGGTGTAAACATCAGCAATATTACAATGGTACTTCAGCATAGGTAATAATGATTAATATTACCAGGTTGTTTCCATAGTTCTATTAACATTGCCCATAATATGTGTGATAAGCCATAAATGAAGTATTTTCACAGGACAATGTCTGAAACAAAAACTTTGGAATTTTGATGATTTAAGTGAGATTGTAAGCAACAATCAAATTTCACAAAAATCCAAGAAATCATAAAATATCTCACTCTACGGAGGTAATGAGGTCAACCTCTTTAAAATATTTATAATAGGAAAAACCCTGAATGACAAAATTTTTATGTGATCTTTAATTGTCGTATATGTGTATTTTGTATATGCCAAATGAATGCCACTGTGCTCCAGTAATAAGTAAACTAAGTTCATAAGTAAACTAAGTTCATAAAGAAAGAATAATCACAGGCATCACAGAATATATACACTTTAAATGTTAACTTTTAGAATTCTGCACAAATTTTAATAAAGCAAAAACCACAAGAAGATTTGTAAAGTACAGAAGCTCTGGACTGCCAAAATTTTTTTTTTATATTAAGTCGAATATACGACTTAGTATCTCATATGTACGACTTAATAACTCGTATGTACGACTTAGTATCTCATATGTACGACTTAATAACTCGTATGTACGACTTAGTATCTCGTATGTACGACTTAATAACTTGTATATATGACTTACTATCTTGTATATACGACTTAATAACTTGTATATAAGTTATTAAGTCGTATATATGAGATACTAAGTCATATATACAAGTTATTAAGTCGTATATATGAGATACTAAGTCGTATATACAAGATACTAAGTCATATATATGAGATACTAAGTCGTATATACAAGATAATAAGTCGAATATACAAGTTATTAAGTCGTATATACAAGATAGTAAATCGTATATACAAGATACTAAGTCGTATATTTGACTTAATATAAACAAATTTTGGCAGCTCAGAGCTTCCGTAGTAAAGTACCCTATTGAAATTAAAGTGGTAAACGATATCTAATTTTGTTCCACATGTAATAACTGTATTTAGTATGATTAGCTAGTCTTGTGATTGAGCTTGGGTCTGAATTTTGTCAAAAAAGTATTCATCAATAAAGGAAATATAAAATATATTAACAGAACAAATACCAGGTTAAGGTTTTGTTTATGTTTGTTTGTCTTTGTTCGCAAAGAGTCCAAAGGCAATGAATGGATCGTTCTGGATTTTTTATGCAGGGGAAGGTGTTGCCCAAAGGAGAAGGTGTTGAAACATTGGATTTAATTCCTGATAATAATCTGGATATAAAAAAAACCCAGAATTTTGAAAGGTCCCATTGTCAATGTATTTTTAATGAGTTTGGTGGTCTGTTTGATATTATTCTAAAAATAATGAGTAGATTTTTATGATATTTATATGTGGGTAGGACCTGAAGAAGGAAAAGGAAGAAGTGATTACATTTCGGGAAACATGTGGATCTTATAACGGATAAAAAAAATAACTCAGAAAATTTTGGAAACACACCCCAGTGGAGATCTGTGCTCTGCAAGTGCTTTGTAGCTGTAATATGTTATCTATTGTGTTTATTTTTTTCTGTAGATTACAAAGAAAAAAATGGAAAAATTGTGATAACTCAAGTCAATTGTTGAATAGAATTTCACTCTATGCCTCCATCTGAAACCTATGCCTCCACCTGAAAAGTTAAGACTATCATATTCTAAAGTTTAAACTAAGGATTATTATATAAAAAATTAAAAAATCAGGGTGAACAAGACATGCCTTCCTATAATTTACCAGGTGCTCAATAGAATTGTGGTTATAAAGTTTGCCATCAAATCACAGACTCTAATCTTAGGATGGATTCGACTCAGACAAAGTTTGAAATAGAACGTAAATCCTCAACATGAGCTCATCATTACACATTATTTTTATTAGTGATTTTGTCAGACAAAACAGGTCTCAATTTGACCAGATTTTCACATTAAATTTCAATAAAACACGCAACACCTGAAAAGGTGCTTCAAAATAATTCTGCTATTTATTTGTAAATATTACTATTCTTCTCAAAATGACTATTTATGGCCTTATTTGGGCAACACAGAAATACAAGAGTCACACTGGCACTAAAATGATGGCATCGTGGGATTTTAACTGATTTTTTCTCCTTCACCATTTAAAAGACAAGGAATATTCTCTTTCTAGGATTACACTGAACACTTGATAGTCTTATTTGAAACAGAAATCCACCCCACAAACACATATAATAGGATACAAATCCTACACAGTAGCTGTGGATAAAAATTTGTGCCCACATAAAACTGCATGAACATACCAGACAGAAACTATAGACGGAAAACTTTCCAAATGACACATGTACAAAAGTACATCATAAATGAAGATGACATTATAACACTTGTGCATAGCATGAGTATTATGTTGTTGCATTTTCATGAGTGATCTATGTGGCATATATCCATATATATCTGAGAAGGCATATTTTACTTTTGTTATCCCCCTTTTATTTAATGTTTTACAAGACAAAAGTACCAAAACACATAAGCATGGCGCATTATCCGACATGAAGAAAATATAAATATACATATCCCATTATGTTTTCCCCTATTTTGAGAAAATATGACTTGACTATATGACTTATATATTGAGGATACATAAATACACTATGGACAGATACCCATAGGAATAAAGTAAACTGTGATAAAAAATTCAAAACCAAGCCAGAAATATTGAAGTTCTGGTTAATGTAATTGTAGCTGAATACTACTGACACCTAGTTGTCCAAGAAAAGTTGTAGTATTGGCCAAATTATTCAGCTGGATCTTATGATATTATCTTTGGTACATATAGGCTTTTAAACTTTTAAAACTTTAATTTATAGACACTTGTAAGTCATATCGGGAATGGATGTCTGCTGTCAATTCTTATCTGCATGGTAACATGTACATTTTTTTGTTGTAAAATGTAACTTTCTATCACTTTGGTGGCCTTCTGAGGTATATTAAATTGTACATATCTGTTGTCAGTGTGATTCCAAATGAAATTAATTTAGTCTAGTATAAAATATTTAACTGGAATAATATTAACCCAGCATGAGGCATTTGCTGATACCCAGGCACTATGGCTTACTGTAATAGTTCTGGATAAATAATCTGGTACTAAGTGAATGACTTCTTTTTATCAAATAAAACAACAGAGGATGGATTAGATGCAGGAAAGTAATAGTCCTATGTTGCTATAGCATCTTGGTTCTACAAGGTTTGCCAATTTATTTTCTGTTCATAAGGAATGATATATTTATAACCACTTGATATTTAACTTTGTCTAAAAATTCCCTAGACATGATATCAGTTCAATAGAAATACTAACTGCATTGGAAAGCAAAGGAAAAATAGTTTTTCTGAAGAATCATTTTAACTTAGATATATTTATTTAGATATATTTTCTTTTACAAACAAAAAATTTAGTCTAAATAATGTGATGACTTAAGTTAGAACAATAGGTATGTATCTTTAAAAAGACACTAAAATGATATTGGTATACTGAATGTAAAAAACATACTCAAAACAGAGATAAAAAGTATAATATTTTTATAATTTATTATTATCTACATACTTATCTTAAGACACAACTCTAAACGTCAAATGCTATATCAAATATTTGACTATTTAAAAAAATTTTTTAGCATTCTTCTTTATGCAGAAGTAACAGAAAATAAATATTTTATTCCTTACACTTTTAGCATAAATGAAAATGAAATAAAACGTCACTATAACTTACCAATTGTTGTGTATATAATCACTATAACGACCCCAAGCAAGAGAATGACTCCGATGGCTATAAATATAATATTAAGTATTTTCTTCAGTATAGGATTGGTGCTATGTCTTTTGGCTTGAGAGTTTTGAGCTATTTCATCATCACATCTTTTGTCCTGTAAAATCTCTTTGATTTTATTAAACACTGCATCAGCTTTGGAAAATGTTCCACTGCGCTTATCATTGCGTCCATCCAATTCCTCCTTATCCTCTGGCCCACTGTGCATAGAAATTATACTATTTTCCAGTTCAATGGGATTCATATCCCCATTAAGTTGTTGAGTTTCAGTCTCTTTAGAACTCAGCTTAGATTGTTGTTGTTGCAGTTCTTTTTGTTGAGAGTCCCTTTTCTTGCATTTTGCTGCACTCTCCAGTTTCGTTTTAGCACTTGTTGCTTTCCCGCCATTTACACACTTCTCGTCTGCTGCTGTCTGATTCACAGCAGACGATTTTTTGCTCTCTACACTGCCATTTGATGAGCGTAGCTTCTCCTTGCTAATAGATCTCCCCTTGCAGCTATTCGGATCAATAGGGACAGTGATGAACCTGTTCTGGTAATACACAACTTTCTGTAACTGTTTCTGTGACTTCCCTCTGGCAGTAGTGGACACACTTGTGTTTCCGGAACTGCGTGATGCATCACTGGCTTGCTTTTCTAAATGTTTTCCTAGTTGATCTCTAGGTGTCGCTTCTACAGCGGTTTTGTCCACAGTATTCTCAGGGGTGCCCTCTTGGGAATCAATCACTGACTTATCTGTAGCCCCCTCTGCTTCCGAGTTCTTATCGCCAGTACTTTTTCCTTCAAATAACACATGGGGATCTTTCCCTTCTATTACAGTTTCTCCATCAGTTTTCTCCAAATGAGTCTGCTTGGTCTCTTTTTCACCCTTTTCTTTGTCTTGTTTTTCTTCTATCTGATTCTCACCCGAGTCATTATTTATATTTTGAGGATGTATTTCCACCTTCACCTGTATGCTATTTGTTATTTCTTCCTTTGGGGAGCATTCAATATTTGCTGCCCAACGTGGGGTTTTCTTTGATGAAGAACGGATTGGTCCCCGGTCATCTAATAAAAGGCACTGCAACCCCTCTGAATTCTCCTTGGTAGTCTCATTTCCATGCTTCACTATTACAGACTTTGTCACAGTTGATGGTTGATCTATTGGCCCGTTTTCTTGAGAAATACTATGTGTGTCAACGGAATTGTATTTGTGCTCTGAATCTTTGCCATGGTCATTGTGATATTTTTCAGATTCTTCACTGAAAATGTCCCTTTGGCTTTGACTGAACACTTTTATACTATGGTTATTTGTGTCTGGGTAACTGAGATAATTGCTGTTTGAACTACTGTTATCATAGTCCCAGAAGTCAATATCCCTCACTTTATGTCCAAAACTTTCTTGATCAGGCATAATCTCTGGACTTCCTTCACAAGTTTCTTCTTTATCACTTTGTACCCCCTCCTCTGGTGACTTTATCGAATCACACATCCATATATCTTCTAGTTTTTCTCCCAGATTAGATGCATACAACTGATTCTTTTTATGGGCTTCCACAATATCCTCTGCTTTGATTTCTAAACTATGAAACTTGATACCACAGTTTTTGCTTGTGAGTAATGTTGGCTTCATTGTTGTAGAATCGCCTTGGTTTGAGGTTCCATCTGGTGATATAGGTTTTGTACTTTTCTGTTGTGATTTATTTGAGGAACAGTGTGTCTCCGTTTTTTGTCTTGGTTTTGGGATGAGTTGTGTCATATCATCATGCCCATCATAGTCTGACACCATACTTTTATTACTGTCAATTGACACCTGTCTGCGTTGGCCATCATTGGAACCTTTGTTTGATTGTCTGTCTTTGTGAGTTTCAGCAGTCTGACTTTGTATGCAACCATTATGATTTTCCTTAAAGCTGTGACGTGTTTGTATGTGTGCATTGTGATCCTGAACACAGTTACTGTGGTTTTGTCTGTCTTTTTGACTGTCAGAGTCACAGTATGTAAGCTGGTAGTATTCAGCACTGTATAACTGTGAGTAATCCAAATGTATGCTGGCATCATCAGAGTCTTTATCACATGACTTTTGCTTACACTCGGGCCAACTCAACCTTGCAGTCTTACACGGGGCACTTGACTCATAACCACTGGTGCAAAGGTCATCAAACTGAGGCACTAAATAGGGCCAATCTGCACCTATTACATCTTGCTCAGTCTCTGAACCAGTCATATTCACAACCAAGTGATCAGAATCTTTGCAGCCGATAGCATTAGCTTCTGCGGTAGGTGAAATATGCTTCATGAAGGTCTCTTGAAAGTTGTCGCTAGAATAATCCGGGGTCAGTGTACAGCTGCCATAATCATGAGAAACTGACAGGTTACCATCAAAATGTTCAGGAGAATCCGAAGCAGATGTCATGTTTACACTATCTGTGTTACCTTTAACTGTCATCTGCATTGAATTGTCCATAACCATTTGACTTTGTTGACAGAAACCAAAAACTGTACTTTGTCCTGGATCCTTTGGCACATAAGGCTGACCATACTTGAAACCTTGTTGTTGGTTGGCAGAATATGCTTCTGCTGAGGTTTTGATATCTCTTGCACTGGTCCATTTTGGTTGATATTGCTTATCGCTATGGAAACCATGTGTGGGGTTGGTGATATTTGATGCATTTAGAGCTGGGAGAGATCTATCAATGTTGTGAAAGCAGACAGTGTTACCTAATGTGTTTGTATAAGGAGGATTACCACAACAACCTGTCTGAGACTGGCTGTATGATATCATTTGTCCCCTGTGTGTATGTTGGTTATGTGTACTTCCATTAGGATAATGCTCATAACCTGGATAGTGTTGCTGTGTAGGTCTGCCCAAGGGTGGCTGATTGCTGCTCTTAAATGGCTGCCTATAACCCACACTAAAATCGTCCTTATAAACTCTACAATCAGTCACCGGGGATTTTGACATATCTCTTTTAACCTTCTTCCTGTCATCAATGTCGAAAGATACTTGTCTGCAAAAACAACAATTTTTTTGAAGAGAGAAAAAACTATACAAAATAGATACATGATATCAAACTTTGACATAAACATTCAGAGATTGGTTGAAAGTACGGCGTTAAATGGTAAAATATTGGATGTTTACAGGGCCTGTAAACGTTAAACACTGGCCTATCAGCTAGTGGTTTCATTTATCAAGGAACTCAGCTTATAACTAAGTATTATTTGATCAATAAATGTTATTCTATCGGATGGTAAATATTATTTTAGAAATGATATTCCCGTGCTAAACAAATCAATGCTAATTCTACAATCAATACAATTTGTAAAAAGTTACTGTTGTAATAAATGATGATGTCAGCCTTTCTTTCATACACTGCTAAACTTGGCATTTTCTTCCTTACAGGAATAAAATCAAAGACTTCACAATTTGACTGCTAGAAACCTTTGCCCTTCCGCCATGAAGTAAGTATTCGTTTTTTAACATTCTTAAGAAATTAATATTAATAAATAAAAGAGCAGCTGGAATACCTCTTGGTCTTGCTTTTGGTTTCTCTTTTGCTGGGTTCCTCCTCCTCCTCATTTCCCCATTCAAAACTGGACTGGTCATCAAAACTTCTGTCTTTCTCATCAGATATCTGTCGACCTGCAGAGTATAATGTATTCCACTTTTGAAATGATATGTACAAATAACTACAAACCGAGGTTGCAATATCTCCACTTTGATAATACCATAGTCTACATTGATTTTCTCTTCTTGTCAATTCTTGAGAAGGTATTGCTCAGCTTCAATAAAAGGGGTTTTTAAAAATTATTTTTTTTTTACATTTTATGCCATTCTGCACATAGTGTAGTGGTTAAATGTAGAAGTTAATTTGCATTATTTATTGTACTCACAGTGATTCATTTATGTCCTGTCTAAAAGATATCAAAATATATCCCAATGGCTTTGTATGTCATTCTATGTCTTTTTAAGCATCTTACACTACTTCCTGGCCACATGTAGCAATATTTTTCTTTGATCAAATTTCAAACATTTCACTGATTCAATTCTAGAGTAATATTTGTTGTTATCCAACATACAACTATTATGCATTCTTGATGGACAAAGAAGATGTCAATAAACACATAAAATATTTTTCTACTTTGGTGAAATCATGCTCTTCTTGCAAGACCATATTTCTTTGCCTGGAGATTACATCAACCACGAAAATTGGTCAATCAGCTGGACAAGAAGATGTCATACAGAATGCACACACACAATAGGATTAGTCATTTTGCACCAAAATGCAGAGGAGAAACAGGGGCAACATTTAATAAGGTAGTTAGAATTGTCATCTACAAGTATTTGATTTAGCTCTTTCTTCTTTGTTGACACCTGTATCATTGATTTTTATCATTAAGTGAGGCTTTATTATTGTGTTGAGCCAGTCTACAACTGTTAAATCTTTTCATGAATGTGCATTTAATACTGAGATAATGATACAAAAATCGCAAATATGAGATTATAATCATCTTTAGAGAAGTTGCATATCCCCCAGAACCTAATACAGTTTGCTACATGAAAATAAACTTTTCAACCATGAAATGCACCAACATACATATTACAGTCCTAACCTAACCACGCCTAACCGCCATGAACATATTGCCGACGTCAGAATTGAAACTTTTATCACCTTTCTCTCACCAATATATCATCCACAAAGGAAACTGTCTGTCCCAGAAACTATAATGTCTACAGTTCCTCAGAAAACCCATGCACAAGTTGACTTAAAACTTTAACTTGCATATATGTTAAATTAATTGTACTTGAATGTAAATAACAATTAATATTATATATAAAGTAGAATTATTTGCATTCATTTTGTACATTGTTCCCCTGCATTGTAAACATATGTATGCTAGAGAACTGTTATGGGTATTAATTATTAAACAATTTTAATCAAATTAATAACTTTAGAATTCTCACATGCTTTCTGAATTTATATTTAGGATTTTCAAACCTAAATCCATACTTTTGTAATAGACTCTATTGTCATGTTCAAAAATATTATTAATATATTGAATGGTTAGATGTATTTAATTACTTTCTAAATGTCATGTGTATTCTATATTCATATTTGTGGTTATTAAAACTAAACTCACATTTTGTAATAAAATGAAAATATCTATTTGTGGTCAATGACTCTTACTTGTCCTAGTTATAATGCAGCTCTTTTCATCCTGTTATGTTATCTGGGGCCACGATACTGTTGTTTAACCTCTCCACACAAGCAACCTGGATGTCAAAAGTGGAGTGACCTTGAATACTCTAAAATAACTGGGGCAACTTAGTCCACAAAGCTTGAGTAGGATCATTTCTGAGCACTAACTCATACGTGAGTACCATTGTAACTATAAATAACCCTCAAGGTGCATGATTTACCAGCAAATAGTATCAAGACATTAACCAATTAGATAAGGAACAAATGAAATGAAAGGGCTAGTTGAAGCAGCCTTACATACAGATCTGTACATTATTATAAAACAGGACCCGTTTATTAGTAAGACCTTCTATTGATTGAGTCCCTGTTCATTAGCCATTTCATAAATTTTATAATGGATGAGTCTCATGAGGATCTATTTAAAGCTATTTATCAAAATTCAGCCATTACGCATAAAGACTGGTTTCACAGATTGACTGTAACATATACACATAAACTGAAAATGACACTATCTGAAAAAGACAAAAGCTCTTTCAAAAATTGCTGGACCAAGAGGGATGATCCAGACCACATCCAAAATGATGCCATCTGTTCCTTGGACCATTGTCAACATGTCATCCAAATCTGATACAAATGGACGGAAGAACAAACAAATGCTGACAAAACATATCAACCTTGGTTGAGGTGATTATATGCCACTTTCATTCACTGGCTTACTGTCCTTTATAACATAACTTTTGTTTTGATTTCATGATATAATTATTTGCCCTATTTTTGACAAAATTAAGGCATGCTTAAAATTACTGTAAAGAGCAGCGAACATTTCAAGCCCTTCTTAAGTTTATATTAGCCATCTTGTCACTTTGATAATATATTGTATTTGCTTAGAAATGTGGGTCACTGGTATTTTGTTGGAACAGAATGTGACATGTGGCTTATTCTGTGAAAACATGCTACTTGAAAAAATTATTTTGGCAAATTGACGAGCTTAATGCAGAACAAACAACTAAAATGGAGGCAAATCTTCTAAGGTTTTTAAGTAGTTTATTTATTTTTCATCCGTGCAGGGCCTGCATTGTATTTTTGTTGGTGGTTTGGGCTGAGAAAAAAAACTGAACCAACTAAGTAACTAAAATTGAATATGCTGAAAAATTTATCAATCCTTGCAAAAAATGTCTGCACAAAAAGTAAATGTGAAACAGGACTTGCTGTCTTTGCTGTGGCAGTTAACAACCTAGCACCAGAATATAAATATATCTCTTATGTCTTTAAAAATGCACCCCTTTGAGCGGATGAAATTTAAAAGTATCTGAAATACTATACATGTGTACATATTTTATCACCTAAAAGGGTACGTTATTATTACGTTGGTGGCATGAAGTCAACCATCCTCTGTAACCTCACTTTGACTTTGGGGCACTTCTCAGCCGTTAAATATCTTGTGTAAAAATTGAACTTTACAAATCACTAAATTCAGAACATAAGTTTTTTTCACTACAGCATAAGTATTTTATGTGTACCGTTGTCTTATTAAATGTGATGTTCAATGAAAAGAGGGCAACCTGTATCAGATTAGAATCCATGTCTAGTTACCCTTTCTTGTTATTTCTTCTGCATAAAAGAGGCTCAGGTAATACTTGTGGGTTTGCAATAAAATGAAATGTTTTAATAAGCTCTGTTGGGTACAAGAAAGCGCAGTCTTCTTTTTACTCATTACAACATTCAACCTACCACCGACAGGCCTAGCGACAGATACACAGCCATACATCCACTCAATCAGAGACATACATTCAGCCAGAAACACATGTAAACTCAGACCATAGCACAGACTGAAAGGGGGCCAGTGTTGTAAGAGGCAGCAAGCAATAAATATTTTATCAGCTGTACATTTAGGGAATGGGGGTAGTCTGTTATAAGTTGTGGAAGATGTATGGATTAATGTGCCAACCCCTTTCATAGATACTGACGTTTAACTACATTAAGGGAATCTCTCTGAGTGTGTATCCATAGTAATTAGTCAAGTGATGTGTACTGGTGTTATTTTTGGAAGCTTCAACAGTAGACCACTGGACATATGCTTTTTATAAGTGTTCCGACTAATTTGTTACAGGCAAATGGAAGTTGTCTTTACTTAGGAAAGTGAGGCTCTCAGTAGCCCAGAGGTTCAGTTTTGGAATCTAATCATTCGGCTGCAACCAATTAGGTTTGTTGGTTTGAATGTAGCTCCCTGGCAGAATTGAGAAAAAAAAACACTGAGAATCTATTCAGATATGAATGAACCCCCATCTTTTGTGCTAAGGTTTTATGAGTAATCACATAATGTATTTGACCTAAATAGAAGAAACTTAAAATATGGATGATGATCATTTTTTTCATCCCAAAGATCCTTTACTATTGATGCATTTGCAATATTGTACTTATTATTCAAACATATTGGTGAATAATAATAAACATTAAATTTCCCCTAGGGAGAAGTTGTAAAATTTAATCACTGAAAGTGATGAAAAATAACATAAACTTGTGATAAAATTTAAAAATAGGCGTCACTCAGGCATTTTATTCCATTGTATTACCACAATATATAAATTGTGATTTACCATTTTCTTGGCTAGAAAACCACTTTGTGTGTCGAGATTTTGGGAACAGCACAAAGCGTCTAACTTAATATTGAAAAATGTTTCTCTTTTAATTAATCCATGAGGATTTAGATTTAGATTTATTTGTTGTTTTACGTCACGTTCAACAGCCAGGGTCATATTGCGACGGATAGTTTACAGGTGGAGGAAACCAGTGCGTACTGCACTATAAACCACCGGGCATTGGCAAGTAACTACCAACTTTCCAACATGAAGCTCCTGGCCCGAGATTCGAACCGGCGACCTCAGAGGTTGGAGGTGAGAACTCTAACCACTACACTACTGAGCCCCCTTTAATCCATGAGGAATACCAGAGCAAATTAATAATTTGTGATCACCTGATAAAAGACAACAAAACTAATCTGGATTGGAAGGATCTAGTAACTCTAAACTTTGATAGCTATACGAACTGATGAACTTTGACCTACGGGTCAAAGTATTTGTAAATGGACATTAATTTTATTTTTCACTTTAAATGTTAAAGTTATTTTTACATGTTCATGTATAGATAGACACTAGAGTATATGTAATCTCTATTGTTGTAAATGTTAAATAAATGATATAAATAAAATAATGTATACCCCAGTTGCTGGGTTTTATTTGCGATTGCTTTGGCCCCCTGATGAATGAGTAAGTAGGGGACGCTCAATCACTGACTGTCACCTGTGTGTGTTAAGCTCAAATCCTACAAGTGGGAAATGCTGAGGGCAAGTTCCATCATGACCATAAATGTTAATTGGGATGTAAAACACCAACTTTGACTGGCAAGAAATGCAAAATTAATGATACAGTGTGTAGGTTATATCATGGACATTTCCTAAATTTGTGGACATGTGAGGCAACAAAGGCCAAGACTGTCAAGTACTATAAACTGTTCTATAGACTTAAATAATACAAGTTGACTTTGTTGATAAAGATAAAAATATCTATCCTTCATCTGTCATATGGCTCACTTAAGATAAAAAAGAAACATTAGTTTTTCCTGTAGTTTTTACATTAAATATTTAATAGGTGAGCTGCAAAGCCATCAGAGACACGAGTAGTGCAATAGAATTGATGAAGGTCTGGCATTGAAACAAATTCCAAGTCGGATACATCCTGGACTAAAAACTCAGATTTTCACCTATCGAAGTACTAATCCAGCCCATTACTGCTTAGCTTCAGTGATGAGAGGGGTATTCATCAGGCTATACACCACAATGCTTAAATGTCCGGTGACAAAATAATGATCGAGATAAAGTAAAAAAGTGATACCTAGAAGCGCGAGCCTCAACAAAGCTTATTTTCAGAATTTTGTCAGTTTCTTTTTGGGATGTCATTTCTGTGTCCAAACATGACCACTGGGTTCTCCACGAGATTCCCAATCCCCCCTTGTAGCTAAACTGTAGCTGGGGGTGTGCAGTCCAGTTTCAAAAGAGGTACAGACTTCTGTCTCTGTTTTTTCTTGCCACCAGGAAATACCGCCTTTAGTATGACTGGGATATTTAGAAAGTTACCCACGACACTAGGCACCATCAGAATAATAGATATTTATTGTAATTATAACAAAATAAACAATTACCAGAGCTGTGTTTGTATATAAACAAGGGAATGTGTGCCTACCAGATTAATACAGTGTGTAGACAAACACTCTGCTGTTTTTCTATATATCCAATAATTGCAACATTTTCACCAAGAGCTGAGGTATTTGTATGTCCATATTTTCTCAAATATTGATGACAGAAGTTATCACAAGTAACTATGGTTATATTACATTTTTTTTTGTCTCGACCTTGATAGGCGTTATACATAGATGTAATTATAACCTCTGCCAAAGAGGTATTATTTTCATGACCGTTTGTCTGTGTGTTTATTTGTCACCAGTATTACCCAGATACTACTGGTTGGATCTTCCTTGAAAAAATCAGAAGACAGGTCTCGGTCTAACTTAAACCGCCTGGATACAACAGAAACCTGGATTTTCCCATTTACTTATTATTCTGTGAATTGGCGGAGTTATGCAATCTTCAAGTGCTCTTGTTAATACTTATTTCCAGATCATCCACATATGCACTTTGCACTTTAATCCTGCGTCTCAATGGTGCTGACCTTTTCATTTGTCTCTTTTTAAAATTGGATTTTGTACTTGCCTGTTGAGACTCAGAGTCTCCTTGTCCTTATATGGCTGAGTAAATTGACCTTGTATGGTAGCCACCCTATATAGCCATTAACATGCTACAGTTTTTGGCAGATTTTTTTTACACATTTTTAAAAATATGCTACATGCTTTAAACCTGGTCCATTGTGGGTGTAATTTGTTGACTGAATGCATCACTGATAATTTTATATGCGTAGTTCAAGACCTTTGCTAATAGGTACTGTGACGATCCACAATCGCGGTAGCGAGAATCTCATGAAGTGAGATGTCCACGTGAATTCTATGCTCCGTGAGCGATAAAAGGTTTTGTTTACGTCTTTTGGATGAGAATCTTGTGGGGGAGTGAGATCTCCATGTGAGTTCATTCTGTATATAAGCAGGGATTTCTTGGTGAACTTGGCAGTCAGAGAAAGACAACCAACCAGCACACACCATTTGCTGAGCTCTGATTCATCCAGCATACCATAAGATGAACTACCTACAGTCTACTAGGTGAGGATTGCTTAGTGATAGACCACTGTGCTTTTTCAGCCTGAAGTGAAGTATCAGCCTTCCTACAGTGGACTTGATAGATTCAACTCTGGTCCTTAAAGTTTAGTTCTCTATAGTTCCTACATTTAATAGTTTGGGTTTTCCCTTTTCAAAGTCCTATGACTTCAATTCAGTAAAAGTAAGTTCACTTTATTGATTGCTACCTATGGAAACTTGGTTATATCTTAAAGTGTCTCTTTCTGCTGTCTGCCAAATATGTACATAGGTGACTTGTAAAAAGGTTTCTAGTGTTAGTTAAGTTTCAGTGTGGAATCACTACCAATTATTTTTTTCAGTGAGGACACTATTTATGAATTACCATTCTTGTTTAGGACCTTTATTTTCTGACTCACAGCAGTTGGTTATTCACCTATAGATTATCATCACCTGAACTATTTCACGAACCTATTTTAAATGTAGATTCCTCTGGAACGCTACATTACAGTTTGTTCGTACAAATAAAATTATCACAATGTCACTTTTTAAAACCTTTGTTATGATATACTTATTACAATATTAATATTGTAATTTTGAAGGTCAATGTCAAACTATTTGAGGGTAGTTTAAAAAACTTTGAAAATATAGAGAAGCATAATGAGGTTTGTTTATTGGCAGACAAATTTTTGTCTCACATTTTACAAGTAGACCATTGCATGAATTGTGTGGGTTGTGGGTGTAATGCTCATAGGCATGAAACCTTTAGTGCCTCAGTCCCACAATAGTGATCCTAGTGTAGTGAGGGCTCCTACAACTGTTGAGAAAGGAGGGACATTAAACAAAATAAGTGATATATCCCAAGTGAAAAAATGGCCTTATCGCTCAAATGATTTGTCTTGTGGTCTTCTCCCCAATGTCATTAGTCTTAAAGATCCCGCACAATACCAGGCCCTGATAAGATAAAACGAGGGACCATAATTTTATGGTTTACCAAAAAAATTTCACTGAAAGGTTATAAGTGATATTCTTAAACCTGAAATTATCACAGATGCTGGTGTTGCACTTTCACTAAAAACACCTTGAATGTCTTATAGTAAACAACTTGCTGTTGGAATTTGGGTTGAAATTCTGATGACATTCAAGAGTACCATTCACCTGATGATACCACTCTCCGATTAACCAGCACATTACTAATTTGGTTAATAAAGGCTAGGAACTGAGTTGATACATCCTTGACATTTAACTTTGATATTTCCACTACCACAGAAGATTTACCTTTTAAGATTAGACTATCCATACCATAGTCTTCTACCTTATTGGATGTTAACATGGAAATGACTTAATTTAGAAGATGTTTACATCATTCTTGGGCTTTATGAATACTTCTAATTTTAATTGTGTATTGTAAGTTGACAATAATTAATCTCTATCTTAAAGATAAGATTTGCCATACAGAAAAAGAGAGATATGTAATCAATTAACCAGGGACATAGTTGGGGTCAGATCGATGGAAGTGTAATCCCCCCAAAATAGCTAGGCTTGTTAAGCTTCTGTAACTTCTTTCTCAACAAGGAGAGAGAAGTGGCAGAAAGTAGCTCATCAGGCAGATCATTCCATATCACTGGAGCATATTGTATGCAATACTGAGACCATATAATATACTATGCTTAGTACACTTGTATACTGATGATTCAAAGTATTGCACCTCAAGAATCACACCATCAGCTTGACGTAAGCAGAAATTTATGACAGTGTAAAACTTCTTTCTGTGACTACAGACATCAGTGAAAATAATTCTTTGCAAAGTTTAGTGACAGAAGTATAGCAGTACATGGATGAATGGGGAGTTAACAAATGTAGCTGGCAGTGACTGGGCCATTATGATGATGTTTGTTGAAAGAAGATTTTGGAATTCAGTAAGGATTCTTTTACGTCTTGGCCCAGGCTGGCAAAAACCCACTAAGTCAATTTTTGCCACTTGGGATATTTTAGTGGCTCATATATTTTTAAACGCAGGTGTGGGCTAGTTTGCTACTTAAAGCCAAAATCCTAAAGAAAGGAAAACATTTATCTTTTTTACAAAATTGTTTGACTCAGATTCATGACAATTCATTGTTCCATATGAAGGGTGATGCTGTCACAAATAACAAAAAATAAGGAAAAGCAAACATACTTTTTTTACAGATATTGATAGTTCTTTGTGTGTTAAACTATGTGTTATATTGTCTTATTCTCTTAGAATCATAGTCAAATCAGCCCCCGTCATATCGGCCCCAAGACAAAAAATTACCCAAGTGAAAATGGCCCTGAAAAAATTGCTTGACTTTTAAAATCAGCCCCTATATGTTATAACGAGAGTGTCATGTAAATACTTTTTAAGAACTATACTTAAGTACTGTCCCAATTGTATTCTGTGTTTGCACTTATCCCAATATCTCCTTCACTACAAGATTCAAAGTGTCATTTGAGAAATCCTAACTGCACAAGTATAGCTCAAGCTCTGACGTGTGACATTGCCTTAACTGAAACACGGAGTCTCAGGGATGACCATTTTCCATTTTTTCCATGGTGTTCTTTAACCTGTCACAGGTGATCCATTACACGAGGACCTCCATTTCAAGTAGTCGCTTGAGTCACATGTATCTCCCTGTACCTAGGACTGAACCCACACCTTTTGCCTTCCTAGGCAAGCATCTTACCCACAAGACAACATTGGCAGAAAAGTATAACACCCTGTTTGTAGGACAATGCCTATAAAACATGTAGAGTTTGTATCTTGTGTGTGTAAATTGATGTAAACAAGCACAGGTTCATCGACCAATATATTCACTGAGGCATCACAGTAAAACTACACTCTATATGTCTGCCGAGTCTATTAATGAGAGTATTGGCTATTGAACATAGTCATATTTACAGCCATCCACAGCCAACCATGCAGTCGGTTGCACATGCACATTCATTCAGTTGATTCACTAAGACTGACTGATTCTGCAAAAGTTACTCAATTAATATTTCATCATCTGCCCATTGAACGAACAAGAAGAGATCTTGACCTGCAGTGGATGAATGGGATAGATTGCCTCTCAAAACAAACCTCAATTGATTCCAGTTAAAATATCCTTTGTTTGAAGTAGCACTAAGGTTTGTACTTCAGTCAGAGTATACATTTGTCTTGCAATAAAAGGTTTACCCTGCCACCATCAGGTTTGTCAATCATAGCTCAGTACCACTTTTATTATACTGTATTATGTCTGCAAATACCATTCAACAGCCCTCGAGTGCAGCATCTGATTCTCAAAATGTAGTAAAATAGCAAAATTGCCCAAGTGAAGTATTTTAAAAGCCTACCACTAAGTAAATGAAGCAGAAACGTGTGTTTAGGTCTAAATGTGAGAGCTGCAAAGCAATCAGAAACACGAGTAGTGCACCAAAGTAGTGCACCATATATAAAAGTTGAGAGACAAAGAAAGTGATCCTAAGAGGTATGAGCTTTGGAGAGCTCACGGTTAAAATTGGAATCTGATTCCATAGGACCATGAAGCTAATGTTTGTCTTTCTCAGAAGTTTTTTTACATTTATTATTCACCACTTAGTTTGAATAATTAATAAAATATAAAACCATATTTTCCTCAATAATGCAACAAATCAAATGAGAAATGCATCCATAGTAGGTGGCACAAGTGAACAGGAAAAGTTCAATGCCAAAGAGGCTTACATTACCCCACCGTATCTCTTTATGGATATAAATGAACAAAAACAAGCAGGGACTTTTGTTAAAATATATCTAAATATAATATTATAGTCTGTAGTGTTTTAGAAATGCATTACCAAAAAATGGCCTTTGTTTATCAGATATTAGTAAACTATATCCATGGTAAGGGGTACTTTTACTTCCTGGGTTTCAGGTCTAATACATAAATTGGCAGATAATAAAATAGAAATGGGGATGTATTTGACATTAAAGACACACATGGATACTTGAGTTATTGAAAACAAAGGCTACCAGGTAAACACATGCACCCGCTAAGAGCAGGGTATATAGAACTAACACCTCTTTTCCCTGTGGAAAAGCTTTCTGTACCATGTGTGCAGTCTATCGGAAAATTTTCTTTGAAAGCCAGGTAGACAGTTTTGGCAATTAAAAATTAGATGCAGACTGTAGGATATTAGATAACCAGTCCCCAAAAGAAAGCATACAAAACAGTACTTGGTTGCTGGTCTGGTCACAAAGGATTTCAGATTATATGATACAGGGCTGCAGCATGTATGATCTTGGGGATAAAACTGGTAAACCTCTTGAGGCAAAATCAGCTTGATGGTCTCAAAACAAATCCTCAAGTTACACATATGTTTATTTAATGTCTTATCCATACTTTATCTTTCAGTCCCCAGTACGTCCCCCAAGACAATAAAAGACATTGATGGGTTAAAATATATATATATTCAATCTACCAATTTATATTTTTATGCACATCAATCTGACATTTATCTTATTTAATACATAATAATTTCTGAACTTGCTTTTACAGGGCCGCTGGTTGCAGGTAGACACAAAAGTTTCAAATAGAAAGAAAAGTTTTTAGCTCCAAGGCCGCCAATTCGACTCGACCTTGAGAAAAGAAGGTCACCAGGTCACCAGAAAGGTCAGATAGAAATGATAATTTACGCCGAGGACAAGCAATTTCCTTGACCCCGGGGAAAGACTGGTGACCCCAGTATGGCAAGCCATACTAGATAGTTCAACCCATAAAAGTGAGAACATGCAAGCAGCGGGACAAATGTATCCAATGTACTACTACATATGTACTGAGAGGGCCCCTAATAAGAAAATAGATGGAAAGCCTAACTCCACCATGGAGGAAAGCCGTACTGTAAGGCAGTATACCAATTTAAAAAGAGTATGGCTAGAATTTTAGAAGGATAATTTTGACTTTGAACCTGTAAGGCGATGTTATATCTACATAGTTATTAGGTGGAGTAAAGGTAAGCCACACCAAAACCAAAATTTAAAAGTGGCTTGTAACATGTGAAATTTTTAAGATGAAAAGCACCCACCCCGTGTTATCTTTCTCCTAAAATAGCTGGATCCTAACATTAAATGCTGCTTGTATTTGCTCAATAAAAACAAACTTCTGAACATGATGACAAATGCAAAACATATACCCAATAATACACAAAACTGAACTAAAAATACTATTATCAATTGAATGCTCACTCCTTAAGTAACAAAATAGTTGAACCCCTTTAGATAATTAACTACAAATTGTCTTGGATCTTAGAAGCACGTGTTATGATTTCACAGTGACAGAAAAATAACATTTCTGACTTCAAATTGCATTCTTGGAAGAATATGCTAACTTCATGACTACCTTGAAAAATAAGTAGTAGAAAAATAGGTTATTTTTGAAAACAAACATTATACCATGATAATTATTAGACGTAAAACATCGAAGAAAGTAAAGGCCAAAATCCATCAAGTGGATTGTAATTTCCTGATCACTGTAGCAACAGTTCTAGTAGTAAACTGGAGTTTATAGCAACCCCACACACCCCATTCCCATGTTAAGGCCAACACACAAGAAGTATTTTATATACCTCTAAAGGAGTGTGCTTACTATTTGCAATGATTAACTATGAAATTGTCTCAATGTTATTTCCGTCCTGTGTTACAAATATCAATGAAAAATAAAGATGTCAGAAAAAACTAAACCAGAATTGTTGCATGCAGAGATTGAGTGTTTTGTTTTCACAGGAGGTCTACAAGCAATGTTGTATTGATTTCTGACCATGATACCTTCACACAATGCACAGTTCCCATCCCATATGAAAAAGTTCGTGGAATCACTAAGCCATGATAATGTGATCTAATCTCATTTCCCCCTTATTTTTGGCTGTTGTATTGTCTCAGTATTAGCTATTTTTGGAGGAGAAACTGAAGCAATGTTACAAGTAAGGTATCGGTTTTATACTCGGTAAGTTATTTCATCACCATGAGACAGAACTGGATTCCATGGAGGTCAAACTGTGATTTTTTGTCCAGACAAAAATCAAAATTCCATTGTTGTTGCAAACACCACTGCTTGCACAGGTGTAACATGATACCCTTTTACCAAAACTGTCACACTCTACTTTCAAACATAACGGGTATAAGTATTGACAGCTTTTTCATGTTATTCAAATGTTTAACAGCACAGTCCAACTTAAGCCTCCACACCCCCTACCAGCGTTTGCTGCAGTTGTAGTTGCTTGAGATGGATGTAGAGTTTAAGGAACTTGACTGCATATGTTATTAGTTATTTAAACGCCCCTACAAGCTAGGTTTTATTACCAAAACTACATTCGAGTATTGTTTTATCTTCTGCTAGGTCATGCCACTCCATTTGTATGGACTGGGATGTTAAAAACTGGGATGTGAAAAATATCAGCAAAAGACATTGTGATTTATTGTTATTTTAAATATGCTTAGATAAGGGTGTTCTCGGGTTTGTGATTTTGGAATCGGTTAGATAATTGATGATAGGGTGCCCAGATATTCGTATACCCGTTGAGATCACTAGTTATTACCTCCAACTGGAGGTTGTGTTGCGGATTGTATTCATTTGTTTTCTTTTCAATTTTGGTTTGCTGTGTTTGTTGTAACTCAAAAAGTCACATGCAGAACTTTATGAAATGTTTTATGTGGGGTTTCTACTAAAGGAAGAAGAGATTAAATTTTGGGGAAAATATGGATCTTGGTCCAGATACAAAAAAAACTCACAAATTTTGGAAGCATGACCTGGTGGAGGTCTGCACTCTACAGGTTGTTTCCACTTTGGTTTATTCTAGCATCACATTTGACAGAGGAATAGCTGATAATACTTGTCAATCCAACATGCTAACATTAGACGGGGTTCAAACCCATGATCACACACATGTGAACTAAGTGATTAAAAGCAAAACATGTTAACCAATTAACCCCCAGGATATCTGCAGCCAAGACTGGTTAAGTTGATGGAAAGACAAGTCTGAATAGATAGGTCAGAATCAGTGATATTCTCCATAATATTTAGTGATATATTATTCACTTAATCAATCTGCCAAATTATAGACACTATAAGAAGTTTAACCTGCTGGCCATTTGTCACATAGTTACCTTTAGACAACTAAAATATTTATTTAGAATTCTTCATACATAAACCAATGTAAACTGATAAATCAATTGATTCAGGTAAACATCACTTTCAACACTTGATATATGTCATAGCACAATGGATAGTTGAGGGGATGGAGAAAAGCAGTGTATACTAGTTGGTCAAGATTCTGTACACAAAAAAAACCACCGGTCATTTGCAGTTTATTTAACTTCCGGTCCAGCTCCAAATTAAACCCTTGATCTAGAATCGGGAGTGCCTTACACACTGGCCCTGGATTAAATATGGAGTGCTGTCCAGTAAGACAAATATGACTGATCTACCCAACGGTGTTAAATAGTATATTAAGATTTTCATTGAACTGATATAGATCCTTTTTCATAGTTATACATTATAATTGTGGTGTCTTGACCTAAAACGGGAACGCCAAGCTTTTGCAGACAGGATGACCTCATTAACAAAGGATATCCTGGCATTTAACGACTCAAAGAAGGCTATTCAAAACACTAAAAATTAGGCTTGCCTCGTGAGATGTTTGAGAGGCTCATTTATTTTTAATAGAGCTGTGGTATAGTTTTTTGTAGGAGGCTAATAAACCTGTCACAAGGAAAAATGACCTTTAAGAAGTTGGCTGACTGCCCCATATGGAGAACTGGGCATTGTGTTAGTAATCATGGTGACTCTTAAGCTGGAGCATTGTATTATTTTTGTCAATTGCAGAACAATTAACCCATAACCAGAGCACATATGAAAAGATCTGTGTGTCACTTAAATTGTCACTTACAAGTGAATACCAGTGACAATGCAGGTTAGCTGTGTAATTACAGCAGGATATCAATATTACAGTTAAAATCTAACTGTGTCTTAATTCAATGCAGACCATATATATTAAACATATTTTCTTAATATCTACAATGTCATATTGTAACGGTCTGTATGCAGAGACAAAAAGAATCAAAATAGGTCCAGAGATATGGAAGTTTCAACTGGAGCTCTGTGGGTTTTTAGGTATAAGCTCATACTGATGGTGTCAGTATCTATAGTCAAGTTTTATTAGTTGCAGATTTATTGCCAGTTTTATCACCTCGGATGATATAATCATGGTGATTACAGGGATTGGTTTCACAAAGGACTTAGCCCAGACTTCGACTTGAAGACTTTTGTCTTAAACTCAGGCTAAGTATTTGGGTTTTGCAAAGCGGCTAAGTCTTAGTCGACCTGGGAGTGGGCTTAACCTTTCTAAAACAAAGACTTAAACATTGCCACCATTAATTTTTCTCACTTCAAAATTTGAAATGCCTGAAACACAGCATAAATGTATAGAGACCCCCTAAAGTAGTCTTTTAGACATTTTTATGTAATCACAAGGGTTTCAATTGAAAAGCAGTACATTACCAAAATAAAATGAGTTAAACATACTGTATATGTGACCAGAGAAGTATTTTGACTAGAAATAAAAAGTCACATGACACAGAAAAAACTACTGTGGTTATTTGATAAGCTTTGTCTTAGCTAAGTAACCCTTTTAAAAAATTTATCCAAATCCCCAGACTTAGGTAAGAGAAAGGCTCAGATTTAAGTGGTTGACTTAGCCAAAGCCCGGGCTACGTCGAACACCCGTTGGTAAAAAAGAATTTGAATCAGAAAACATTGACCATGTTCCAGACTTCTTATCTTGGGCTTAAGTCAGGGACGTAAGACTATGGCTTTTGTTTTAGCTAGGTCTGAGACTTTCAAAAAAGTGACTTATGGAGGTGTTCCACTGGAACAGACCCAGTAACTGACTCCACGACTCTAGGGTCGGTAGCAAAAGTTGGAATCAGGGACGAAAACCACAGGACAAGACAGGAAACTACCGCAACAAGCCGTAAACCCCTAACTGACAAGCCATTTCAACCCCCGCCATGCCATACTGACAAAAGAGAGGACTGACGGATTTTCCAGACTTGCCCCAAACCAACACTATATAAACCCCTGACAAAAACATTATTTGACACTGCAAAGATGCCAGCAACACATCACAGAGACTTCATACATCAGCTAAGGGTACTTTTGGTTTTTATTGAGTTTAATATTTTGACTTGCATCTTGATGGAAGGACAGAGAAGGACACATTTCAACCGAGCACCACCACCTGCCCTATAGACACCACCACAGCCTCAGCCCCAGCCAACCCCCAGGAGAAGAATAAAGCCACAATAAAGAACAAAGCCCCTGGGTCATGCCCCGGATACTTTAAAGATAAGAAAAGGGATGTTACCTCTTGGCCGAAATTTTGTGAGGCTGCCACCTGCCTTTTTTACCTCAACAAAGAAGACATACACCACTGCATCAAGTATTCTGTCACCAATTTCAGGAAGCCATTGGAAGTTGGACTGAAACTGACAAAAACACTCAGGAAAAGACACGGGAAAGCCCCTACACCTCCTTGCAGTATCACTGGTTGGTTGGCTGTACCACCATCTGCAAATTCATCCCCCAGGTCTGCCGAGCCATCCTTGCTGAATTCAAGGACAAATGTTTGAACTGCCCTGGTAGCCCGGAGGCGTAGAAAAGGGTAGAGGAGAAGACCAGACAGAATGTCCACCATGCTGTAGGGGCACTAGACTGGAAGCATATTGCCATGAAGAAGCTAAAGAAATCAAGCAGTGAATTACATAACTACAAGGGGTTCTTTTCCCTGGTTCTCCTGGCCCTGGTTGACACAGAATACTGATTCATGTGGACAGACTGTGGGTCAAGTGGCTTGTGCTCAGATGCACAGAGTTTCAAAAGAGACATTTTTAGGGAGAAGATCGAGGATGGCAGCTTGGGGCTCCCAGCACCTGAACCACTGGGGGGATGGAGGGCCACATTTGCACTACTTCCAGCTAGGTGACGACACATTTGCCCTGATGCCATGGATGGTCAAACCCTACAGCAGAAGACAACTCACAAGGGAAGAAAGAATAGCCAACTACTGGATCTCCAGAAGGTGGTTGAAAAAGAATTTGGAATCTTAGTGAGCCGCTTCAGGGTACTACTGGACACCATAGAGCAAAGGTTGAAGGCTGTCAGAGACATTGTGTTTAGTGTGTGGTGTTGCACAAGTTGCTGAGGACATACCAGGGTGGGACAGACAGGGCACCAAACCCAGAAAATGATGCAGCCACCCTACAAAATGAACAGGTGGTGTATGTGCCTAATGAGAAGTACAGGAATCCTTCAAGGCAGGCCAAACATCAACGACAACTACTAAAAGACTACTTCAACCATGTGGGGGGTATGGGCTGGACAGGACTACAGGATCTGAGATGTGGAAACCAACAGTCCTGGGGACAGAAGCACCTGTCAGTCCTTTCCAGGACTACTGTCAGTCCTTTTCAGGACTACCCAATTATTCCAAGAATTTTTATTCAAGCTGGTGTTGCTCATATTTTCTACAAATTTCCAAACAAAATCCAATTCATTTCCAAAAGTTTCAAAACTATTTCAAGCCAAATCACTACTCCCCTTTTAAAAAACTTCAATCTAAGTTATGTAAAAAAGACCCCTTATTAAATGATAAAATTTCTAAATGATTTTTAAAATTTTTCTTACACATTAGCAACATATTTTAAAGTTGAAAATCTGCAAAATCTTAGGAGAAACTAAAAAGTTTATCAAAGGGTCAAAGGACACAATGTCTAATACAAAGGTCAAAATATTTCTCGCAAATGTCAGACCTTGTTTAAAGTCATTTTTTCTACATTGGTAATATTTGGGGCATGCCAAAATGTCATTGCCTTTGCACCCAGTTTTTTGCCAAAGTTTTTAAAAAGTACTTTTTCATGTTTTTCGAAACTTTATAGTTTAAGTAATGTGATGTGGTGTAACGCTTCTTGTTTTATACTAATATTATTTTTTCTAAACATTAAAAATATTTCAATTTTCATTTTTTCCCAATACTTGTTAAATTTTTTTTTCTAAGTTCAAATTATTTTAAGATTATTTTTTAAAAGTTTGAAGCTTTTTTTAAATTCAAACTTTATGAAATCCCAGACGCACTCATTCATCAGTTCATATTTTTGGGAGGGCGTTTGGGGCCAAAGTGTTTTGTGTGGGTTGGTGTAATGCTTCTTGTTTTGGATTTTTAACAGCAGCTGATTACTTATTTTTGGAAGATTCAGGTGGTCCTGAAAAGGTTCTTTAAATGTTTGACAGGAGTGGTCCTGAAAAGGACCGATTGTAGGCTTGGCAGTGGGTCTACTGTGACTGGTGTTTAGCGTCAGTGGACTGTGGAGGAGGCTGGGCTGGTGCTGCTGATGTTCCTGTGGTGAGGCGGTGGTGGTCAGAGGAGAGGTGGCTGATACTGGCTTGTAAAAATGGCTGCAGTGTGTCAATCTGATGGTAGCAAATCATGATGAGGATTTCCAAAGAAGCTTGAAAGTTCTGATATGTTGTGTTGAGTTTCTTCGCCTGTAGCTGAGGCAACTCATGGAGGGTTGAGGCTACTTTGTTGGTGTCAATGTGAAGGTAAGTATTTGTGAAGGTCCAGCCTGTTGGTCGTCAATGACTAGGAAGGAAGTCAGATTCCCTCTGGACTGCTGCTGCTGTCTTTTGCTTGCCACTTGGCTCTTCTGAGTGGGTTGGATGACCTGGCTTGAAGGCATCTGAGTCTCCCGAATGGTTAAGATGTATTCCCTTGCAGCTGGTGCTGGCTGCTGTGGTTGTTAAACTGTCTGTGGCACATATTTTAAAGTTGCACTTGAGCTTTATGAAAGTGTCAGTTGATGTAGCTGCTAGGGCAACTGTGCTCTTCTGCCCTGGTTTGAATGTTGCTGAGGAGCTTTACAGCCTCGTTTCTAAATGTTTGAAAGTCTTCCTCCTCT
The DNA here is from genome assembly GCA_964017235.1 of Sabellastarte sp. h YS-2021. Lineage (NCBI taxonomy): Eukaryota > Metazoa > Annelida > Polychaeta > Sabellida > Sabellidae > Sabellastarte > Sabellastarte sp. h YS-2021. Next base: position 68,538,910 of record OZ024936.1, read on the forward strand.
AATCGCTCCACCTCTGACTCCAGATAGTTGCAGAAGGCTGTACGTGTTGTTGTATCCTGCTTTGCCCATGGAATGATGACAGCATTGTTTTCATCTGTGTGAACTGGTCCATGACCTGGTCGACCAAAGAGTGCCCTGAAGTTGCAGTTGAGCTTGTGACTTGTTGAGGAGGTAACATGGTGTCTGTTGTCCATATGCTGAGCCCACTATACTGTCTGTGTCAGTCAAAGCACTGGATATGTCGTGTAATGAAGCAGCTGAAGCACTGGCTCCCGGGGTCTGGGACTTGAAGCCTGACTATTTGCTGAGCGCTTTACATCTGATGTGTGACCTCAGGAAGCCCAATTTATCATGTTTCCAGTTCTGACATTCATCAGTTCATTCAGTTCATCTCCTTTGTGGCCTGTTCAAAATTTGTTTGCACCAGTTTGCTGTAACTTGTCCTCTGCTACTCAAATCAGGTCTTGCACATCTTGACAGACAGCTTGCAACTGTTGGCGTTGGCAGACTGCTCCAGAGACACTCCTTCCTTGCTTTGTCTTTGAAATGATCATTAATCTTGTCGTACAACTCCTCGTGGTCCTTCACAAAGTCCACAATACCCTCCTCGTCTGAATCCTTGAGATAGAGGTTGGTCCTGTGCCCCTTCTTGTATTGTGACGTCCCACCTCTCCTACAACAGCCTCTGTTTCTGTGTCACTTCTCTTGGTTGTGGGCCTTTTTCTGCAACTCCCTCCTCTTGACAGTGTGTTTCCTCCGCTTTTGCTTCCTCTTGGCCTCCTCCTCCCTCTTCCCTTTATCTTGCCTATCTCTCCTCCCTAATCTGTTGAATATATACCACTGTGTCCCCAAGCTGAAATTCAGGAACACTGTCAGTAGGAACTTGTATCTTCCTCACTCTTCTGCGTTGTGCATTGTAAAAATAAAGTCGGCTTGTCCCAGCTTGTCTGTTGTGTAATTGCCTTATTGGTTATGGGTTTGTGGCTTGTCTATGTGTTCCTGGTTTGTCCTGCAGAGATGTTACCAACTCTGTGACTGAAAACTGGGAGACTTCCCATCTTGATGGGAAGTATCTAAGTCAGGTCCGTTATGTTTACGACAGGCCTGTTTGCTTTCAAGCATGGTTGGGTAGGAATGATGGCCCGTCTGGAGGTGCAGTCCTGGTACTTAACCAGGGCAGGACAGAAAGTTTTCAAGACAAGACGGTAACATGACAGGACAAGAAGGGAAGTGTAACTGACAAGCCACAGAGATCCAGGACAGGAGCCACAGTCCGGATACAGAGTCGTGGAGGGTCGGTGAAATATCAAACATGCTTGATATTTTGCCGATCCACCATGACAAGCGGTGACCTACAACCGATCATAACTGACTCCAGTGGAACACCCCATTACCTAAGTCCAAGCTTATCAAATAACCACAGTGGTTTTCTGTGTCATGTAAGTTTTATTTCTGTTTAAAATATACCATTGGTGACATATATCCTCCATTTAACACATTTCATCTGAGAATAAGTGCTGGTTTAAAGTGGAAAACCTTGTTACCACACAAAAACTTACCAAAGACTACTTTAGGGATGTATTATTTATATTTATACTTTATTTACAGCCTTCAAATTTCGAATTGGAGAAAAGTTTATGGCCACCATATTTAAGTCTTTGTTTACAAAAGTTAAGCCCATTCTCAGTTGGATTTAACTGTGAGGCCAAGACTTAGCCAAAGGTTTAAAATTTGGTATTTTGTGAAATCCGCTAAGTCTAAGGTCACAAACGTAACCTGAACTAAAACCAGAAGTTTTAACTTTAAGTCCAAGTCCGGGCTAAGTCCTTTTGGAAAACGACCCTGGTCTTTATGTATGCCTTCTTCAAACATCCTGGGCTCTAATGTTGCCCAATTATGCACACTGGAACACATGTATGGTTTTGTTCCATGTACACTGGGTGATCTGTTCTTCAAACAACATTATAGCCACAGTATAATACAGCTACTCTGTCTTATATCTAAATACATAGTAATACAAAAAATAAGATAGAAATAGAAAAAAAAGAGGGATAATGCCATGTACATCACATGCACATATTCCATGTCTTTACAAAATGAAACACACACTAAACCCCCACCGAACATGGTTTTACATGCATTCAATCACAGCCAAACTTGTAGCCTATCACCCACTAGCACTCATGCGACTATGCTTTCACTGTTTCTTTATTACTCCACTAGCAGGTTATGTTTTGGATGCTTTTTTTTGTTGTTGTTTTTTTTTGTTTTTGTTGCTTTTTTGTCTTTGTTCAAGACGATAACTTCAAAAATAATTCATGGATCATTTTGAAATATTTTATTGTGATAGGCCTTTATCTAAGGAGGAAGTGATCAAAATTTGGGAAGAACTTACCTGACATAAAAATACCAAATTTGCAAAGGTTCCAATTTCAATGTAGATTTCTTATTGACCTTACCTCCAACAGTCATGAGCAGATCTGCATATAATTTATGAGGGTAAAGCCTGGCCAAAGCAAGTATAGATTATATTTTGGGAAAGATTTGGATGATATTCTGGTGCAAAAAATCCCAAATTTTCCAAAACACTCCATGATGGGGGTCTACCCTCTATAAGTGCTTTCTAGTTGCCTGTTTAGTTAAGGGAAGTGACATACAGAAAAATTATATTGTTACCTAATACTGTTCTCAAGATTAAAGCAAGCCTTTGTCAGTATTTGTTCTCTTTCTTTAGTATATACGTTTTGTTGACTTGACCTTTTGGAATATTAATTTATGTGAGGTTCACTATGTTCTGGATCTAGAATCATAGGCCAAAGGCCTGTGGTATATACAGCAAAATTCACATTATGCAAACACCTTGGGAGACAAAAGATCAGTTTGGATAGGCAAGACATTTGGATACATGCAATAATGTCACATTCAGCTTATAAACAAGGTTCAGGGTGGGCAATAATCAGTAATTAGGTTACGTTGTAAATGACCAAAAATGTGGGGAAATATATTTTGGATATTTAACAGCATTGCATGTTGCCGTTTTTTTGTTATCTCTTATTTTGTTCGGATTACACTCCAATGTATCTTCAGCAATACCGGGGTTGTTATAGTGGAAACGATAGAAGATGCTTAGCTCCTGACTTTTTCCATTTAATAAATTGTGAAAGTTGCAGCCAAGGTAACCAAATGGTTTTGCATAAGATGATGCCAAAAAAGACCGAAGGAGTACTGCCTTTTACCAATCAATAGAAAGATTCATACTATCCCTACTTATACCAATGTTTCACTGTTGCAAGTTTGCATCACAACCATCCTCAGTATGCTGATGTGGTGTCATCTTGTTTCAGCTCACCAAGACCAGTCTTTAAAAACAATCTGAGATTTCTGCGATTGCAAATGCTAGTCAAGCTATATTCTACATTTTAAAAATTTTTAAGGCCTATTCTCATAGGTCTGCGCAGTCAGAACAACTCTTTTTAAATTTTCTTTCAAGACCTTGTCCTTATCACTGTGAAAAGTAAGCTTGTATTTTGTTAGTATACGTTTATAAATGAGTTGCCCCATATAGCTATTCTCACTCATTCACCGGTCCAATTTCATGCAGCAGGATGTAACAACTATTTCAAAAATTAAACAAAATCTATCATGTGCTGGAAACACTATCTACATTGTTTTGGGCACATCCTACCTAAATATGAAACCTGAATTATGTATGTTAATGAAACTTACGGATAGAATTAAAATATGAAATGCATTGAACCATAAATGAGCCCAGATAAATTAAATGTATTCGCCTCATATGTAGTCTGTTAGACTAGTCAGGACCTTTGTGAAGTTGGTATAATGTGTGACTATTTCTCAAGTACCTACAGTATGGTCCTTTGGTATTTCCTGTCTACTGTTCTAACAATACCACTAATTTCATGGGCCAATTAATCTTGTATCAAAAGGGATTTATTGTAAGATCACTCGCTAAGACTGACCGAGATTTGGTGATAAAGTTATCTTTATAAACTGTAACAGTCAGGAATCTCATTGGTTGTTCAACCGATATCTTTGCTTGGGGCAAATCATGTGTTTTGTACATCCCCAATACCATCTACATGGTCAAGTTGATGGTGAAAATAGAACAGTGTACTACAAATTGCATGTTTTGATGACACCCATTAATCTCGGCAGTATGAGGAGCAACATTTTCCAACATGGTTGTACTATCTGAACTTTCTTATGCTGGTATTTCAACACTTAGAATGGAATTATCAAAAACATATCAACTGCTTAATACAAACTATTTAATATTGTGTTTGCAAATCATTCGGGCATTTGTACCTTTTTCCTGGTTGTACTTAATATTAACATTTACTATCTTTTGGCAACAGATAGCTAATCTATTCTATTTAATATGGGCAGTTTATACCAGAGCAAAATGTTACCTGTAGAAGTTTAAATGCTCAGGTGTATTGTGAGCGATGTTACTATCACCAAGGGTCACTGTGGGTTAGCCAGAAATAACCAAGAGTTTATTTTGGCCTGGCCTAAAATAACCCCAGGTTTATTCTGAGTCAGTCTTAAATAATCCTGGAATTATTCTGGCCAAGGGACTGAGAGAGAAGTAAAAATTTTGGCTCAAGAGAATATGGTGATTTTATCTTTTATCCTGGGATTAGTTTTAACTAGCCTGCTTTAATCCCGGGGTAAGTTTGATGAAGGTTATTCTGGCTTTATACACATGGTTAAAGTTCGTTAGCTCAAAGTAAATGAAGTGGCTATCTTGGGCCAGCTCAAAATATACCTAGGGTTATTTTGGGACAGGGTGAATCTCGCCTACTACACCGGGTGTGAGTCATATAAACTTGTAATGAAAAATCAGAAGTTATTACCAGTTTCATGTGTTGTATCGATTACCAAAAAATAGTAACAGAATCAATTGGATATGTAGTTATTCTGCCATCAGACTCACTGAGGCATGGATATGTTACAAAGCAACATCATGTTTTTTTCGTGAATTCATGGTATACAAATCACCAGAAGCTACAAGTGAGACAATGGTACTAGATCAAATGTGTTAGTTCTTTTTATTGGACATTGATATTTTCAGAGATTTAGTATTTCACTAATGCCATTTTGGGTTAGAGGGTGTATACTAAATCTAATATGTTTGGCATTGCGAAATGGTGGTATCTTTTTGGCTCAAAACTTTGGATCTATCTTACACGAGGATACTTTTAGCTGATTAAAAGTTGAGCTGGGGTCCAAAAATTAAAGTTAGAATTTAAGGTCACCCATAGTGTATGTAAGCAGCAATATGGTGACAATATTTGAAAAGTTAACAAATGAAAACCAATGCACTTTAGATGTAAGTGCTTATGTTAAACATGAACATGTTTGCATGTGTTCAAGAACTATATAGCTATGCAGTTGTCTTATTTACATATAATGAATTTATTTAACAGGTTTTATTGCATCCTCACACAGATTTCTTTTTTCACCAAAAAAAAACAAACTCTCAGGGAAACCGCAGGAAATTCTCACAAATTTTCAAGACCTTTGTTTTCCAATCGGTTTAATAATATGAAAGTATTACTCATATTTATGTAAATACATGAAAAATTCATATAATTCATAATGGTACATATAAACTAAAAATGAATCTGAAAATACTTAAACAAGTTAACTTATACTTAGACTATAAAGTAAAGTAATGCTTAGGTGTAACATGGAATGGGGACACTTTAGTTCCTGATACCTAGGTCACACCTTTCTCTGTAGTTGTATTTGTATGTATTTGACTTCCACTTGATGACCTTGTCCTTATGCCTCCAAACAGAGACCTTGTGTCTGGCTAGTGTATGTTGAAGAACAAGCCAGCTGTATATCACCCTTCCCCCACCTTTACTCCTCCATCGTATATATTCACAGGTGGTATAATGGCTAGTTTAAAAAATTAAAAGGGTATTACCGAATGCAACTATTGAGACCCCATATCATGTAGCTTGTAATCTGAACACGGAAACATGTAACCTAAGACAGATAGAAAAATTTTTGATTGAAAAATATCTTTGGCGAGAATGGTTTTATTCACCAAATCTGGAATTTCAGTTAGTCTTATCCTTTGATGGGGCTGATGAGAAATAACACCCTTTGTCTCAAAGATTAATAAATAGAATAGCATTGCCTACCTCTGTTCTGAATCCCTTTCTTGAGAGACCTGGCCCTCCCTTGTGGTAGGAGTGTGCCTCTGTCTTCATGCTTAGCTGTGGCGTCACGTGGTCTATTCATACAGGCGTTATGTCCTTGTTGACACATAAGGAATGTTGCAACTGGCTACCGGAAGTGTACCCTGTAATGTCATCCAATCCAAATACAGTCTTAAATAACATCAAATAAATTGTACGACACAATATATGAACAGGAAAGCAGCTTATGCAGCTTCATGTCCTCAATATATAAACAGACCTTATATCAGGTATAAATACAGGTAATTTTCTGCGAGACCATCAGTATAATACATCAAATATCCAAAGTGCCACTATCTCACATATCAATGCACTATGTTTATCCAGATATTATTTCAGTACTGCATCATAATACCACCGGGGGGATATGCTACAGGAAATAACCAACTTCAACAGGTCTGTGCAGTATTGCCACCCACTTAGAATGTCCCATTTCCTCCTTGTTGCAAAGTCTGTTCAAAAGTACCTATTCACTTTATATATCTGCATCCCAGTGAGACATAAGCATTGGAGCTTTAGAGAATATTGCTTCCACCCTCAACAATAGCTGCCCATAGCTTGCGTGGGTGTTACACAATAAAGGGGCAATACTAAATTAAATTCTTCAGTACAAGAGTCCTCTGCTGTTAGTTGTTGTGGGTTTTATTTTGTTTTCCCTTTCACAAAAGGAAAACTCATTTACTATCTCCCCCTGGGAGACTAATATGCCATATTATCCAGGTTAATGAAACTCCGAGCTATTCTACCATTTTAATAGAGGAATTTTGTGCAATTGTCTTTTCCCACTGACAGAGTAATGAGTTTATTCCATAAAACCTTTACAATAGTAGTGTTATTTACAATTGTCAAATGATAACATTAATTATGCAAGACATGCCACTGATTATCATTAGCAAATATGATCATTGTAGCAACACTAAATACAGCACATACAGACATATGTATTTCCCAGGGGCAAAAAAAAACTTCAGTCACATGTTCAAAGTAAACAGGTCACGTGATTATTTGACACAGGTGGAAAACCCTCCATCGGATTTCCCAGGGATTTTTACCCTTCAATACAGAGCTAGGCTAGGCAGCCTTGAGCATGTTGTTTTATATATGCTCATTGATACTGTAGCTAATAACCCCCTGTTTCAATGTTTAGTATGCCTGGCAACCACCCGGATTGGCTGGGGGTGTACTTTTTATCTGCGAAAGAAGAATCTTTACACTTGTGAAGTTCTAAAATATAGCAGCAGGGATCTTGGTTACATGTCAACTCTATAAACATGTTTCCAAATTTTAGTCAGAGAGCACTTCTGTCCTGAGAAGTAGTAGTGGGAATTGTTTTTTTTCAGTGGTAACTGCCTTTTGATCTATTGATTGTTATGATTTATATTTTGACTTGTACGACGTTGCTTGTATGACTCTTACCATCTGAGTGATCTTGTTTTAAGAGAAGATAAGACGTTTTAAGGCTTTACTTTCCAAGGATAATCAGAACTCAGTGTTATGAATTATCTCTATTAAAATCATGACATTCAGGATCAGAACCTGTGCCCATCTATTCGGTTGTGCAACCAATCAAAACACCTGTTCTGTCTTTTTTCCAACCCTTTTTAATATAACCAATCAAAGCAGGCCCATACACTTTAAAATCATCGGATCTGAGGATCGATCAGGAAAAGTGAACAGGGTGTACTGTAGTGGAACAAGCTTTCTCAAGCCATTAGAACCATAGAAAGCATTTCTGGTTTCAGAAAAGAGTTGAAAACATATCTTTTCAGATTAACCTATCCTCCACCATAGCCTATCTCCACTATCGAACTCTAATATGGAAACGGACCTCCTTTTGGAACTGGACTATCCCTTTACTTACTTACTTACTTACTTACTTACTTACTTACTTACTTACTTACTTACTTACTTACTTACTTACTTAATGTTCTACTCACTACTTCTGAGTATTGCCAACAGCTCAATGTTAATCACATCCTATGTTGTGTGTGTGTGTCCCTAGCTGTTACATAACAAGTAAAGGGTGTAAAAGTCCAAACAGTATGTGAAATTCCCCACAGCTTTGGGGGGGGGGGGGGGGCACTCTTTTATATGTGCTAGTGTTACGTCACAGTTGATAAGAGGACAAAAAAGGTCACAACATGTCTAAAAATTTAACACGTGCATGTCTTACTACAATAGGTGGTGCTTAATTATTTCCACTGCCATGTTTAACTTTGTGGTGTTGTTTGTGTCTTAGGCTGAAAAAGAACCATCACACACTTCAATCAGCCAAGGGGTATTTTTAAAAAAAATTAAGATATTTTTCTACAACTTTTGTGATAAAGAGTTGTCATATTACACCACTGTATAATATCTATCCATGTCATCCACTATTACTTATTATGTTTCCCCAATGAACAAATATCCCAAGTTGCAGAATAATTTGCCCCCAAAATATTAGATCAATGTTATAATGTCCCTGTAGGTGCTTCTTAAAATGTGCTTTAAACTTTCAAAGTGAACTACCAAAAACTGTTGGTTTTACATCCAAAATATATATATCTTCAATACATACCGTATCACAAGCTTTTGCACATGAAACAACTGATGATTTTAATACAGAGCATGTGATTTGTTACATAAACATATCCCCATCCATCCATGAGAACACTACCATCCATGCATAGGTTTACTCTCATATGAAGAGCTCGCAAATTTATTAATTATTCATCTGTATCATTGGGCTTTGGCAATTTCCAATGAAACCTTTTTAATTACTTCAATCAACAGCCAAGATCTCGACGTAAAAACATTATTAATAATTAAACATAATCCAGTCATTTTGTCAAAAGAGCAATCAAAGAAAAATGCTCCATTACTAATTGAGTTAGTTCATACACTACAGAGGTAACATCTGTGCTTGAGGCAGGTGAAGAGATATATTCAGTTTCCTGTCAGTTTTCAGACTGGTAATTATATTTTATTTGGTACATAATGTGAAATTCCCCAACCAGAAAACCCTTTCGTTATTCCTAGACTTGTGGAAAATTCTTTACACTTTAGTAATTTTTGGTGCTACAATAAATTTGATTCTGTTGGTTTATCTTTACAGGATGCCTATAGTGGAAAAGTTCACATACTTTAGTAAATGTGATGTTTTTGACATTAGTACATGCAAGTGTTGAAAGCTTGAAAAAAAAAACCAATATAAAACTCCAGTTCTTTTTGGCTTAACCAAAACACAGACAGTTCCTCACAATAAAACTTGATTTGACAAACGACTCTATGCTGGGTTTTTTTGTCTATATCACAATAATCATAGATAAAACCAAACAATTCCATCAGAGGTGCAAATGAACAATTTACTCTGACATAAAGTTAATATTGCAAAAGCATCCACTTGTAAATATTATCCGCACCTGAAGCTTACATGACTGGTTGACATAAGTCAACATCCCCTCTTTCAAGCATCGACGTATCACTCTTATGTCAGCAAAGAGAACAACAACAAAATGAGTATCAATTATTTGCTGCTAATTCCTCAATAAACAAGTAATACCCCATTGCTGCTAAAAATAACACATAAACAATCCACCCCATTTTAACAGCCAGTTGTCTACAACTTTTGTGGCTTCCCCCATTTTCCGCAGGCCATTCAATAAACAACACCACTGCAGTGTAACAAGTTATACGTTGTTCACACTTCTTTACTATATGATCCCAGATATAATTTTTTATATGGTGTAAGGTAAAAAAATTCATAAGGAATCAATATTATTAATTGCATCACACATTTGGCAGCAAACAATTTCAGTGATGTGTTGCCATTTTCGACAAGGCCTAGGGACTACTAATGATCTGTGTTACTTCTGATACCATTGTAAGCTATGGTACAGTTTTAACATTTGTCAAACAAGTTGCTAAACCCTGTGCATTTGCTACTTAAAGCCTGTTCCCATAATACTAGATGAAGTAAGTATAACAGAATGTTTTTTGTGGGTTCTATATTTTTGTCCATCTGTACACAGATAAAAGAAACATTTCAACAATGTGCTTGTGGATGCACCTAATATATGAAATATGTTGCCCGATGATATCCAGTCAGCCACTTTTCTTAATTATATAGGCCAAAACTTAAACCCTTCCTGGTCAACAAGGCTTATCTACCCTGGTTTGTTCTTTCTCAGTATTTCCGTGGTTTCCCACCTTTTCAAGTTATCTCATTTTTTTAGGAAATCACACTTGGAGATATGTTGATTTGAATATGCATTTTATTGAGACTGAGTGCCATACAAGTCATATAAGAGAATAGCTATAAAAATATTCCTTATTATTTCAGCCTAATATGGTATGTTTTTATATCCCAATACTTAGTATTGTTTATCAGCAGTTCTCGTTGAACGAGGCTTCTGCATCTTACAATGTACCTTCTTTTGTGACTATGACTATCCATGACTAACTGAGTACATTATTACCTGTTCAGCTGTGTATGGTAACCGAAAAAAATACCAAAACTCATCTAGTCTTTTATTTATCTTCATACTTTAACTACTGAGTAACCTAGGGTAAATCAATGATAATTTATAATTCTAACACATTTAAAGAATTATAACAGAGATTAGGATAGTTTAAAAATATATCCAACGTATCACCAGAAAAGTCTACTGTTTCATGTAGCAATAAAGGATTTCAAAAAAGGGAAAATCTAGAAATGTTAACCCAAAACAGCTTCAGATAAGTTTTTTTAGCTTTCTCTTATTGATGTGATGTTATTGAACAAACAGATGACACACTTCAGATACCAATGTGGCATGGATTTAATCTTAAAGATACTTATTATCCACCACAAGTCATATTTGTCCTAAATATGGGGGACATAAAGGTTGAGATATCCTTGTTGGCATTACTGGGGCAACTTACTATGCATAATTACCTTTATGAATTTGTCATTAATACAGATTAGTTTTATAATACTCTTCAACTGTAATATACTTTTCCATATACGTCAGCAGAAAGTTTTTCTATTGTGTTCCAAACAAGTGGTGGTGGCATGATAGCTTTCAGTGCATAATCTTGGATAGCCAGTTTGGACAGCATTTCAAATACCCTTCATGATATTGTATTTATATTGTATCTATACTCAGCCCAATATCACCTTTACTGCATAACCCAAAGCGCTATTTGACCCATCCCAACTGCACAAGTATAGCTGAAGCTTTCTAGACACTGACATTTACCTAGTTTCAGGGAAGACCATTCATGTGACCTATATAATGACCAGTACTATGCGATGTGTTGAAAGCAATGTTATGGGCCAATCAATCAATCAATCAAAACACGGGGTATGTGTGATATATTATTGGAAAAGTGTGACCGCAGTGTTAGGAGGTATAGCATGTGTGTAAAGAACTGCAACATTAGGTAATATTGTATAACACAGTTACATTCACAGAAACACATTCTGTCTGGGTTCTGGATGACATTACCAGGGAGTGCATCTTTGTAATCCCTGGATAAGATGTATTAGAAAGCCTTGTCTAAGCTGTGAAATATTAATGTGGGAAGATTTATAAAGCTGGTGTTGTGTTTTCAGCCTTTTAAAAATAAAGTCGAAATATTTAATTATTTTATATTTTATATAATTAATCTACAAGAAATAGTTTATGTTGTAGACTGACTCTTTTGAATATCCCACAACCATTGGAAACCATTCAAATCGTCTGTCTCAGATTCTATGGGTTAGCCGAATCCATGTAGGTGGCAGACCATGATCAATTACCAATCTCACTAACCACTACACCACTGAAGAGAACTGACGACACATGGTGACAATATATAACTGCTGAAAATGTTAATTGACAGTCTGTAATGAGATGCTAAACTGACATGCCAAACTGAGGAACTAGTAAGATATTAAAAGAGCATATGTAAATAACTAAGAATACATTGTCTGAGGGCATTTCATTGACAGTCACAAAACACAGTAAAAATGACCTGCAGCAAACCACAAAGGACTCGGAGTGTGTAAATATAAGCCTGTGGGAAAGATCAGCCTACACTACAAGGTTAATTAACCAACAGTTTCAGTGGGACTGAAAAAAATATAAAAAATAAGACTGGTCTCCTATTTTACCATAAAATACACAACAAAATGGGAAATTGATAATATGTAATTTCATTGGCAGCACTTCATGGCTTCTGTGTTTCCTGTCCTCAAACAAATAGTCCAAGTTAATTTATCTGCACATTCCTTTGAGATCACAAAATCCAAATTGGGTATTAAAATTTTTTTTACAAAAAATGCAATAATAATGACAATAAGGATGACAATGACAAACCTGTCATAGTCACCACATTTATTCCCAGAAATTCTGATGTGAGAAAATTATTTTGTGACAATTGGAAGACAGTCCCCAGTACGTCCCCCATAAGACATGAAAACAAAAGCATGGGTTTAAATATCTATTCAATCTACCAAATATTTTAATATGCACATACAAGTTACATTACAATTTTCTTTATTCATAAACTTTATATACTGATCTTGCTTTATGATACCACTGGTTGTAGGAGCTCACAAATAAATCTAAAGAGAATGAAAATTGTTGTCAGGGCGAGTCAATTCGACTTGACCTTGAAAAAGGGGGAGGTCACCAGAACCCAAAGTGAGAGAGGTGAAATTTATTACAAGGTCAGGCAATTTCCTTGAAATAAATGAGAGGTGACCCCGAATATGGCAAGGCCATAAGGACATGAGTTCAAACCCATGTAAGGAGTGATAACATGCAACCAGTGGAAACAGTGTATCTGAATATATACTACATGGTTATGTATAGACCCCATGGGAGAAAGTAGGTGAATATGCCTATAAGTATGATAGGCTAAATGGATTTTACTCCAAGGTGGAGGAAGACCATACTAGGTAGATGTAAACCAAAACATGAAAATAGTATGGTGATGTTTATGTGAATAATTCAAATTTTCAACCTGCACGGTGACGTACTTTAGTTTATAGTGGGTGGAGTAAAGCCATGCAACATGTAAGTAAACCAGATATGAAAAGTGGCTGGCAAGTAGTTAAAGTTTTGAAGATGGAAAAGCACCCAAGTGCCAAGTAGGAAGTAGTGAGCTAGGAGGAGAGGGAAGCAGCAAAAGCCTGGGAAACAGGGGACGACAAGGAGGGGGAAGAGACTGGAAGATTATCCAAAACACTGGACAACTGAATACTAGTTTTCATTATTAGCCCGTAAAGTGATTTAGGCGACTCTCCAACTTAAGGGATAAACCCACATCAGCTTAAATAGCATACCCACCTATAAATTTACCTGACACTAAGAGGATCATGATCTCAGTGTGTAATGGACTGGGTAAATATTCTTACTTGTCAAAAAACTACTAGTACTGGGTAAATGTTCTTATTTGTCAAAAATAAAAAGCACAGTATCAAGAGCCTCCATAGTAAAGAAATATTTGATTGTAAACCCCTTAAACTCAGAACTCAGATTACTTGCTAACTCGGTAATCTCATATACAATATAAATTGCTCAAAATGTGGTCTCCAGTTTACAGGGGAGACCAAAAGACCATTCCGACAAAGAATGTATCAACACTACAGAAGTGTTCATAGTGTGAAGTTAGATAATTGTCCGCCCCTGTCTTTCTGGAAACAACGATTCAGTTAAAAACATGGAGTTTTCAGTTTTACACTGGATGGGAAATGATGCTAATCCAAATAGCACCAAGAGCCATAGAGGCCAAGAATTATTTTACCACCCTACACCCAGCAGGCATCAACATGTTTATGTGAGCTTTAGTGTCTTCTTATTGCACCCACCTACCCAGGTGCCCTTTATTCATTTACAACAGTAAGATATATGAAAATATAATATGGCACTACTATCAAGCTTGTATTTGTTACCAGTACATACAACTCTGATGAAGATCATTAATAGTGATAGATGCTAAATACTGATTATTGCAACACCACACACGAGTAAATGATGGAGGTATGATTCCCCCCAAATTATGATTAATAATGCAGATAATGGTAACAATGCACTCATACAGAGCAAGACATGTGTAAAAAGTGAAATAACTAAAAGGATTGCAGGAACATGATCTCTGCAGGTCAGCAGTTTGAATGTTAAGACATAGACCCTTATAATCATTATGACTAAAGCGATGTAAAATATATAAAGTTAAGAATATTAGATGAAACTTATGAAAGGCACTGAGAGACCTCTGGGGGTCACAAAAGAACTGTTCCTAGCCCCAACCAAAATGGGATTAAAACATTTGATTTGCAATTACTTTACTAACAAATGAGAATATGAAAAAAACCACCCCATAAGGTACACAATTTCCCACTTGAGGGAAGGCTGGATTCAAACTCTGATCTCAAAGGTGGGAGGCGGGTGTGTTACCACTGTGCTGACAAGGCCCCTAAAGACCAACAAATTCAAAGTGCCTCCTGTCATCTTGGTGTTACGTTTTCATTTTGTCATAGTATCATAGTTTAGTCACCGGTACCTTGAGTAAAAATTTAAAACCGTGACACCAAAACAGGATCAGTTGCAATAAATATGCAATACATAGACTTAATACATTTGATAACATATTACAAAAGTCAATTCAACAACATCTCAGACACGTGAATAGAGATAGAAACAAACTTTGAAACCAGTTTTTAAAGCAGAGTTTTCAGTTTATAAATAATTGTACATGTCTCTAAACAAGCAATTTCAACTTCCAATAGAGTGTCTGTATATTTACCTACATCAGGAGGGCATGTCTCTTTGATGTATTCGTTGATGTGTCTGTTCATTTGTATGAATTCCTGCCAACTCCAAAAGTAATGAATGGATTCTTCTGGTAGATATGGGTTTTGGTTTCACACATGCCCAGGTCACACTGTGGTGAGGCCACTACGAATTAACTGGCGAATAGGAAGATTTCCTGCGAATTAGAAATCGTGGTAGTTTGCCACAGAAAGGGCGGGAAAGTGTGGTCACGTGGTTAAAATTGGAAAAATCCACGAATTACTTCGATCCGGCTACCATGACCTACCATCATCTTCATGTTGTGGAAGATCTTGGTACGATGTTCTCATCACCCAGTCAAGAACATCTTGTTTCTGTGAAGAACGTCGACGAAGATCAAACGAACTTCGTAGAAGTATGTACGAATTAATGCACCGAGCCACGACCATGGTGGAGGGTCGAGCGAGCTGTGACGAGCCCCCGATGAGGAGGAAGAACGTGCTGAGTAGAAGTGACGACCAATTCGTGGATAATGCCAGTTCCTATATAAACAGCCTGGATCATCTGGATTCACTTCATTTCTCATCAGACGTCGGACAGTGTACATCAAAGGCTATGGATCTACAGAGACTCAGATTATTGCAGCAACTGTATGAGGCTCATCGTTTAAATATACAGAATCAGATTGTGATTGCACAGATACTGGTTGATAGACAGAGAAGGCGTCGACCAAGGCCCAGGAGGTATTGGGTGAAGCCCTGGCTCTCCAGGAGGTTGGACTATGGACACTATGATCATTTGATGAGGGAGCTGGAGGCTGAGAATGTGGTGTCTTTCAGAAATTTTGTCCAGATGGACCCTGTCATGTTCAGAGAGGTCTTGCAGAGGGTGGGGCCCAGAATTGAGAAATATGACACATGGTTCAGGAAGTCTATCAACCCTGGATGCAGACTTGCAATCACACTTCGTTTCTTGGCCACTGGAGAGAAGTACAGGAGTCTGATGTTTGGCTTCAGGGTAGCACACAACACCATCTCAGTCATAGTAAGACAGACTTGTGAGGCCATCGTGGCAGAATATGGTGAGGAAGTCATGCAGTGTCCCCGTACCAGTGATGCATGGAAGCAGGTTGCTGCAGAATTTTCTTCCAGATGGAATTTCCATTACACCCTGGGGGCTATAGATGGCAAGCATGTGGCACTCAGGTGTCCTAATGGTGGCTCACTCTAATTCTACTACAAGGGCTTCCATTCCATAATACTTCTAGCTCAATGGATGCCAAGTATAAGTTCCTTTGGGTGGATGTTGGCACCAATGGATCCAGTTCTGATGCACAGATCTTCAATGACTGCGATTTGCGCTCAGGCATTATTGATGGCACCTTGGATGTACCTGATGCAGAGCCATTGCCTGGTGATGACCGTGATATGCCATATTTTCTCATTGGGGATGATGCCTTCTCTCTGAGGACCTGGTTGATGAAGCCGTTTAGTGCCAGAGGACTTCCTGATGAGGAGAGGATCTTTAACTACAGACTGTCTCGTGCCAGAAGGGTGGTGGAAAATGTGTTTGGCATCATGGCCAACAGATTTGGTTGTCTCCTCACCACCATGAGTCAGAATCCAGAGACTGTTACCTCTTGTAATGGCCTGTTGCACGTTGCACAGCATCATGAGACTGAGGTATCCAGGTATCCACCAGGGACTGGGTGATGAGGAGGATGACAACCACAGAGTTATCCCAGGACAGTGGAGGCAAGGTGCTTGTTTGCAGGACATTGAGGATGTGGCTGGTGGCAACAGGGATACACAGTTTGCCAAGAGACAGAGACTGTATTTGAAGCATTATTATAATGCTCCAGTAGGGGCCACGGCGTGGCAAAGAGACATGATTTGAGACTTTCACATATGCCAAGGACATTTCTCAATAGTGACTGTATAATGTTAATTATTTTTATGAATCAGTGCTGCATCATTATCTGTGTTATATTTTGTATTGGGCGTTATATACTTGTTGAAATAAAGTTGCAATGTTCTTGTATTGCAATAAAGTTGTTGTCATATTGCACTTCATATATGTATTATCTTGATACTAGGGTCAAAGAGGTCAAGTCTGAAACAAAATCAGGTCAAACATGTAACAGGTCACACAAACCAGTTCATAACTTAGCCACCACAGGGGCAAGAAGGTCACAAAGGTCAAAAATCGATCGAGGCCATAACTGAAGGAAAGTTAAGAAATCTAACCAGCTCCAAGGTGGAAACTCTGATTGCTTTGGAATCAGAGCATAATGAAATCCAGAAATGGAAGATAAACAAATTTTAACATTGGCCACCTGTTAAAATTTCTTTATATTACATTTCTGCATTTCATTCGAAACTGTGAAACTTCCATAGTGAACCACTCACATTGGGTCCTAACATGTCTTGGTAACCACTGGGCCACTTTTTTGGGATCCTTCATGTTAAGATGTGACACTTACCAAGTATTATGCCAATGTTTTTGAAACATGAGAAAAACAAGCAATCACATAAACAATTTATTCTTCCCACAAGGTCAAAAAGGACAAATCACAATAACATAGTAGGTGTACTTTTGAATAAAGAAATGCAGACACATTAGCTCACAGCTAAGGTTAACATACAACTGACAAGAACAGATGCCAAAGTAAAATTTGTTACGTATACCATTACTAACAGCTAAGGTTAACATACTACCCACAAGAACAGCTGTCAAAGTGAAACTTGTTACATATACCATTAATAACAGCTAAGGTTAACATACTACCCACAAGAACAGCTGTCAAAGTGAAACCTGGTTTATAATAGTAATAATCATAGTAATACTTGAGCCAAACATAGCAAAACTGCACAAATAAATTACCTTAAAGGCCCCACTATTGCTGACATTGTGTCTTCTCGATCATTGGATCTACTCAGCATTACAGAAACACACATAAGATCAAATGAAACCGACAGTTTGCTTCGCTCAATAATACCATCAGGATACAAATTGTGTCACAGACCTCGTGCGCATGGCCGCGGTGGTGGTGTCGGCTTTTTTGTAAACCACAACATCCTTTTTAAAATAGTTGATAGTCCTTTCTATGAATCATTTGAAAATATAGGAATTACCATTGGTTCTCCAGCTTTTGTGATAGCCTGTGTTTATCGGCCACCTGGTTCATGTTCTGATGCATTTTGTGATGAATTTTTCAGTTTATTTGAGTACCTATCTTCACTGAGTCAAAATTTCTTCATATGTGGTGATTTTAACATACATGTGGATGCAATCTTCAAAGACAGTGAAAAGTTTCTCAATTGCCTTGAATCATGCAATATCAATCAACATGTTCATAAACCAACTCACCTACATGGTCATACTCTCGATCTCATCCTCACTCCCAACGATTCCAGTGCTGTTTCAAATGTTCAGGTCAGTGATTTTATCTCAGATCATGCCCTAGTGCTGGGTCAACTTGATTTTACCAACACTTCTCTACCTACGTCAAAAACTGTTACCTTTCGGATGTTTCACAGGATAAATATGGATTGTCTCCGGAGTGATCTGGAAAACTGTTCATTTGTCAAGTGCCCTGGTAATACTGCTAGTGTTCTTTATGAGCAGTATACAAAGGACCTTAAAGAGTTGCTAGACAAACACGCTCCTGAGGTGTCTCGCACTTTCATCAAGGGTCCTGCTAAATGGCTGTCAGATTCTTATCTGCTGGCTAAGGCTGTCAGGCGCCAGTTTGAACGCATATGGCAGAAGAATAAATCACCACAAAATCGAGCCAAATTGCGAAAGCAAATTGCCCATTGTAATTCACTAGTAAATAAAGATAAATCCAATTACTACAGAAGTCTTGTCAATGAAAATGCTCAGGATTCCTCACACATCATGCCTCCCTTATGGCTGCGAATGCCCTGGTTGGAAGTCGACTTGACTACTGTAATTCCTTGTTTAGAAGTCTCTCAGCTCTTGATCTTCGTAAGCTGCAATGTGTTCAAAATAGTCTGGCTAGAATTGTCATCAACACCACCAAGTACTCACACATCACTCTTGTTAGGAAGATTCTACATTGGTTGCCTATTGAACAACGCTCCATATTTAAGACTGCCTTACTGGTGTACAAGTTCCTACATTGTGGTCAACCAAGATATTTTGCACATTTTCTTAAACCCAGACAAAGTGTCTACAACACACGCAAAAGCCAAGCTGATGGTGTGTTCCTTGAGATCCCCCACTTCGCCACTTCACTATATAAGTCTTCTAAGCATTTCGGCCTCAGCTTTGCTTATGACACTCCAAAGATTTGGAATGATTTGCCTGATGATGTACGTTCAGCCACTTCTCTCCACTCATTCAGAAGGAAACTCAAAGCTATCTCTTCGCACAAGCATATCCGCCCTGACTTTTGCTTTCCCTTATTTCTCTCCGTGGCGCTGACCCTTGCTATGTCTCAGGTTTATGATTACAGTTTTTTGCTTCTGTTTGGTGCGCCTAGAGTCTGTCTTTGGATAAAGATTAGGCGCTATAAAAATACTATTAGAATTAAGAATTAGAATTAACACCTGTGTGATAATTACTTTTTACATCTCACCTAAATTACATCTTAAGTGTCTATAGACTTCATTTACTTATTAGGACAAAGTTATTACTAAACCTAAGAACCTTGAGAATCATCCTGATTAAGTAATGTCATAGGTGTCATGGGTGTTGCCGGCACACTAGGAATACCTGCAAATGACGCAATTAAATCGGAAAAAATTAGGTCTGACAGTCCTATTGTCCTTCCCTCGGTGTCTGTGATAACAAACTTGGTGGATGAAGTGCTAGATGATGAACCCACTGACTGTCCAGAGGTACTGGCCCCCGATGGTGTCTGGAAAATAACAGTGGTCTGGCTCTGGGTGTCTGACCCTTGAGGCAAAGGGGTAGAGGAGGCTAGAGCTGCAGGCCCAGGTGCGGGTGGCAGAGGCATTTGTGTGATGGTGTACCATTGCTGCTGCTGCGGCTGCTAGAACATAAGTTGCTGCTGCAGCTGCTGTTGCTGAACCTTCATCTGCTGCTGCATACTGTCCAGCTGCTTCTGCCTGTCATCCAGCTGCTTCTGCCTGTCATCCAGCTGCTTCTGCCTATCAAGCTCCTGCCTCTGGATGTCCCTCTGTGAAAGTAGCTTGGACTCCTTGATGGTCTGTTTGAGGAGGTCCATACTGCGCATCTGGTATGTGGGCCAGAGATCATCGTGGATCTTCAACATGGCACTTGACATCCAGCCAGCCCAAGCAGTCCTGCCATTGGTCTGTGCCTCCATAGATGTCAAGAGTCTGTCCAGCCTGTCAGAGATCTGGGCACTGTTGTCGCTCTGCTCGCACATTTTGTCCAGGAGCTCTGACTCAGTGCTGGCACTTCTCCTTGTGGTTCTCCTGTCACTAGTCCCAGAGAGGCTGATACCTGGAGGAGGAGTGCTGCACACTCTGGGTTCACCCAGTGATCCTGACTCCACAGGCTCATCTGCAGGATCCAAGTCGGTGGATAGGTGTGAAGGCATGGTGGCAGTTGCAGAAGTAGCAGAGGCCGATGAGGTGATGACAGAGGCAGTGGTGGTAGCAGATGCACAGGTAGCAGAGGCTGAGGTGGCTGCGGCAGAGGCAGAGGCAGTTGTGGTGGAAGCTGGTTTCAACTGAAAGTACAGTAAAACAAAGACACATGGTAAGCATATAGTATATATGTTCAAGAAACAGTTCAGGTAGGTACTGTGAAGTAAAAAGTATGAACTTCTATGTCACTACAGAAAACTTTACAGATTTTTGCAAAACATTTGTGTTACAGCTACAAACTTCTATCCATAGGTAGTCACTGTTTACAAGTCAAGAATACACAACGCAGCAAAAACATCAGGATATCCAGGTGAGTCAGACTGTGAGAATGTACTTTACATTGCAGGACTGCCTGGAGGGGACTCTGGAGATGTGGTCATCCAGGAAGCTGAAAGACCTCAGGATCCAGGTGTCTCTGTCTGTGTGTTCCTTTGCCCCGTCACCAGACTTCTTTGAGGTAAGCTTGTCATACCTTGTCCTCATCCCTTTGAACCAGATCTTCAGGTCGATAGCTGAAAAAGGAAGAGGAGACACGGACACATTAGGTAGGTTATCAACGTAACAATGGGTTACATTAAGTTTTAAACTGCTTCACATCTGTGGTGTCATCTGCAAATGGGTGAAGCCTAATACATCACATGATGACAGAGTACAATTCAAAATAACATAAATTAACAGAATAAGTAAACATTCAACATAAGGCCATTTACACATTACTGTACATGTAGTACCTCCATCGCAATTTAAATTATTACCTGAAACTATGAAAAGGTTAAATCATAATGGTTAGTCTAACTCACCTTCCAGGCCCATGGCCCTGGCCTGGGTGGCCCAAGCAGTCTCCTTCCTGCCAGTGTCCCTGTACTCCTTCTTGGCCTTGTTATAAATTTCTGGATGGTTCTTGAGCCACTCAGCCATCTCATCCTCTTGGCCATCTGTCATCCTCACCAGCCTCTTCTTCTTGAACCTCCCCTGGGACTGGCTGTCTTGGGTTGCCTCTTCCAAGTCATCTGTGTTGTCCGGCTGGGTGGCCTGAGTGGCTGTATCCCCTGGGTCTGATGCTGAAGCTTGAGTGGCAGGCAGTTCATCTGGCTGTTCTGGCTGTTCAGGCTGTTCAGGCTCTTCCGATGCTTCAATAGGAGGCAGAGTGACCCTCTTCCTCTTTCCAAGTCCAGGTCTCTTCACCATATTTCTTGTATGAAATATATCCAAAAATTTATCCAAAGTTTGTCGATGTGTACGCATTGAAGAAAAATTCGCAAGTGATGACAATTGTTCGTGGGGCCCTGCTTTTATAGTCTCCAGCCAGTTCGCTACGACCTACGAAGGTCGTAGCTGATTGGTAGCCAGTTCTTCGCATGCGCAGTCAGTTCGCCAATCACCGACGAACTACTGCGACATTCGCTTCTCATTGGCTGAGAGGAGCAACGAATATATCCGGGGCCTCATAGCATATTCTTCATGGGCGACGATGCATGGCTTCCCTGCTGTGAATATTGTTGTTTGTTCTTCGTCTTTCCGCCGACAATCTTCAAAGGAAAGTTGGCGAACAATGAAGAACAATGAAGAAGCCTGCTACGAAGTGGCGAATTGGGGTACGAGGGTGCTACAAAGTCGACGAACCCACCACCATCTGTGAAGAATTGCGAAGAAATGGACTAAGCGTGGCGATAGTTTTGAACAGTTTGAAACTGTCGTGGCCAGATGACGATCCATGGAGAATGTTGGAGAACAGTGAATATGGACCAAGAATATGCTACCAACAAGGACGAATTGCAGGCTCGCGCATATTCGCCACTAAACATCGCCACAGTGTGACCTGGGCATAATATTCACTTCTCTTTTCACTTAGGAACCATGAATTTTAACATAATAACTTCTCCAAACTTTATCAATAAGCCATAGACTGCTTTTCACGCTGAGATCTGAATTAAAAGCTTTTTCTCTTCCTTGACACTTTGTTGCTCATAGAGATATCAGTTCACATTTCACTCGGCAGTGAATTATTCAATGTATATTGGTCTGTTTTGATTCGCACAGAAGTTTGATCATAAAAACTCATACAGATCTTCCAGTGTATTTCGATTTGCCAAGAGTAATATTAATTACACCTTCAACCTGCAACTTCCAGTACTTGTCCCTCTTGATTATATACAACCAAGTGATCTTTCCCAAAACTTAAACACTTCTTCTTTTTGCCAGGTCCTACCCACATAAAAATCTGCAATTTCATGTTTCCACTTGCACCTCAACAGACCCCGACCCCCCAATGTTCACACACACTGTTTGAAACATAGTATGAAATGATAAATATGTCCCGAAACAGAGACTATGAAAATGTGGCTGATTCAGAAGTGGGTCAAGCTATCCTGTCAACTAGAACAAAGCGTACATGGTACAAATCTGTCAGATATCGTCATGTTTCTGTTACACCATTAATGTTTTATCTAAGTCCTGACAGTTTCTATTATGTCAAACTATACAAAACTATGTTTTAAAGAGGAAAGTTTTCGTCCCGGGACGAAAATCTCCTCCAATTACAAAGATCATACATTTAGAATTTTATATAAATATCAACAAACACCACCCTTACTAGGATATAACATGTCACCTTTGACAGCACTGATATACTCTTCCTTCCAGACTAAAGGGGCATAAGTCCTCGAGGAATTTTTATGACTTGATGCAGTTTGTTTTACTGTTTTAAAGTATACAAACTTTATTTAAATTTCCAACAGTAGATTCCTACATAAGCCCCGCTGTACACAGCAGTTGTTAATTATTTCAGATCAGTGTAAATTACAATGCACTTGCCATTCAAACATTAGTTTGTGTACTTAAGCATCACATTTGCCAGAGGAATGAAGGTTCTTAAATGTTCTTTCACCATTCGACTTTGGCCTTTAACCTCAGTCGGCTAAATATACCCGTAGTAATGGACAAGCAGAGAATTAAAAAGATTTTGTCAAATGTGTTGTGTGTCTGATAAGAGAGCAACATATTCAGAGCTTACATTAAAATTAGAAAACATGCTTGACTCGATAATTTTGCATATGCCTAAAATTGGTCAAACTATTCAATCTACTTAAAACTTATGATTTGTAAACTACATGTTGATTAACCAAGTGCTCATTTGGAGTACAGATTTAAACTCAAAATTGCATTATTACCCCATTCAAAAGTACTGTAATAAGACAAATGACAAAATACTTTTGGTGTAAACAGATAACCCCCAGGTCCAGATTGATTTTGTGTTAGTAATCATTTAAAACACAAAATATGCAATTTAAAATAAACCTAAAATACCTGATTTTGCACCATCTTTTTTTAAAACAAACGTTAAACCCAGTCACACTGTAGGTGGTACATTCCATGGCCATAGGCATCGGGCAATATCCCCCCCCCCCCCCCCCCCCCCCCCCCCCCGTCCTTCAATTTGTGTCTTTCTGATAAAATGACAAAACATCCATTACCTTGCGCATGCTACAGAAGTTTTTAAAATGTTAAAAATTTCTGCCTCTGAATTCGGAACCGTAGCATGTGTAGATGAATGCGAGCATGCGCATATGAATTATTTGCTATGGTAACTGAAGGTGTGGTCCATGGAGTATATAAGGTTATGACTTGGTTGTCTCTCTGTGTAATGCGGAAATATAAGGTGAGTTGAGGTATTCGACATTTATGACACTGTGTTACAACTTCGCAGTGGCAGGACAGGTGCATTTCGCCTAACACCTTTTAACCATGAATTATACCACCTGCAGTATGATGAAAATACCAAATCTCAGAAGGTATGAGGCGTCATTGTAGCAGCTCCAACACTGAGTTAAACCACTAATTACGGGAAGTACCACCTGTAGTGTGATGAAAACACTCAGAAGGTATGAGGCCTCATTGTAACAGTTCCAACACTAAGTAAAACCACTAATTACGGGAAGTACCACCTGTAGTGTGATGAAAACACTCAGAAGGTATGAGGCCTCATTGTAACAGTTCCAACACTAAGTAAAACCACTAATTACGGGAAGTACCACCTGTAGTGTGATGAAAACACTCAGAAGGTATGAGGCCTCATTGTAACAGTTCCAACACTAAGTAAAACCACTAATTACGGGAAGTACCACCTGTAGTGTGATGAAAACACTCAGAAGGTATGAGGCCTCATTGTAACAGTTCCAACACTAAGTAAAACCAGTAATTACGGGAAGTACCACCTGCAGTGTGATGAAAACACTCAGAAGGTATGAGGCCTCATTGTAACAGCTCCAACACTAAGTAAAACCAGTAATTACGGGAAGTACCACCTGCAGTGTGATGAAAACACTCAGAAGGTATGAGGCCTCATTGTAACAGTTCCAACACTAAGTAAAACCAGTAATTACGGGAAGTACCACCTGCAGTGTGATGAAAACACTCAGAAGGTATGAGGCCTCATTGTAACAGCTCCAACACTAAGTAAAACCAGTAATTACGGGAAGTAGCACCTGCAGTGTGACTGGGGCATCCGATTTTGCATAGTCAAGTGATGTAAATCATAAAGTCAAACAACAATGTCACAAAAACTGACTGACACGAAATATAGCTTAGCAACCATACATGTGCACACGTATATTTTACAGGTGTTAAAGGTTTGTAGAAAAAGAAAATTTTAACTAATTTTATTTATAAGGCGGAAACTAGAAAGCGGAACTACAGCGCAGACCTCCAAATAGTTTTTGTATAAAGAATATGAGCTAGCTTCTTCCGTCAATCTAATCAGTTCGTCCTTTGGCCAGGCCCTAAAATTCCATGAAAATCTGCTTAGTGCTTTTCAAAAAATGTCACCAGATAGACAAAATCTTTGCAATGGGCACTTTAAAAAGTCGGTATTTCATTGTTTCTAGAATATGATCCAAGTATTTGCCAATAACCTAATTTTATGTTGCAGGCAAACTGCATGTATTTCCTCACAATTTTTCAACCTTCAATAGAAACCAAATTAAGGCCTCTATTCTAGTGCCTAGTTCTGAAGCCTGCTTTTTGTGGGCACTCTTTTGATGAAAAGAAAATTAGCAGAAAAATCTTTAATATAGATAAAAAGATCAAGAGCATTTTGTAGGTTTATTGTGCAAAATGGGTTAAAACATCAGAGACGAGGCAGGAACACAATCAAAGATGAAAGGTGAACACAGAAACACTCAGCCAGAAACATTTTGAGAGACTTTTATTGAATAAAATGCTGATTGGCATAGGGAATTGCGTTATTTTTCTAATAAATTAATATAGGTTCTTCACCAGATAAACTTTAGAAATAAGCAGTAATTATATTACACAGTAATCATATTTTTGCTTAGGAAATTTCAAAAGCATGCAACCTTAAACTTCTAGCATTAAAATGATCACTTATAGATTCTGGTTGTTAAGTATACCAAATGTACAATATAACATTATTACCCCAGCCCAAAACAAAAACGAAATGGGATTATTATTATATTATACAACACTACTAAAATGTACCACTAAAAATATTCACTGATGTCACAGATATTCCTATAAGCATAATGTTGCCATGTAACTACTTCCAAAATGGTCAAAGGGTCAAAAGTCATAGCATTTGTGTTGACCTGCCTAGCCAAAGGTAATACAAGCAGCATAGGTACATGATTAAGCCAGATACACGATTAAAATAATTGTACAAAGTAGACACTTTGGCTAAATAGTCCTTACACTTGAGGTTAAAGTTGTGAAAAAAGGTCATCTAAACAACCAGCAGTTGCAAACGTTTTGGCTGTTTTACGGGTAAAATGTTCACAGAAGTCCACACATGTATAAATAGGGTATACAGGGAGTGTCAAAAGGGAATAACAGGCTGAATGTCCTTAACTTACAGCAGCTCACAGCTAATGTCACCTACTATGTGTTATGCAGATCCAAGATAAAGTGATCTGATGATACCTGATGTTTATGTTTTACAGGCAGTTTTCACGTATTCCACAGGCAGTTTGATTCAGCATCTTGTGAGGGTCAAGTGAAATGTGAATCTAGCCTTAAATAGAAACTTCCACTGTATCGCCCTGCTTGCAATAATGCCGAAAATATAGTAAGTCAGAACCAGAACTGGGGAGAGAAAAGGATATCATGGAGGTAATAGCAAATGCAAAAAAACACGAGTATCCAGGATACTAAGTTTTATATTTTATCCCTGAAGCCATTGTCTAATAAATTTACTACTATCATATGTACAGAATACCCTGGGGTCTTACCTTCCATAATGTTCTTAACTTGGTAAATGCTTTGATGAACTGCTGCTTGGACTATTACATGTCACTACTGCATGATATTAATAAAAGCAGTTGGCTTTCTCCAAGCTACTTCAAAAGCTCCCATTGATCAATTGATTGGTGTTGTATGAGGTGGAATCTTGACCTGGTGGAATGCGATGGTTTGTTACAATTTTTAAATACTCTTTGTGCTGTGACCTACAAATTGTTTTGAAAAGAATGTTAACCCACATTAGGGGACACTCAATCCCAAATATTACTGATTTAAATATGTCTTTGTTGAATTGTGATTTTTTATAGAATGTAATAAAAAGTGTTTTGACAATACTAGTGAAATTTTTCCCTTCTATTCATGAATATTATATTTATTTTGTTCTTTTGAGTACTCACACAGTCTTTTATTTGCTAGGAATTGTTTTTTTAAATCTCAAGGGTAATTAATCAATCAATCAATCAGTTGTCCAGGTGCTTAATCTCCGTATCAACGGATTCTAAGGCACACCATCCAATCCGTAAGGCATAAATCATGAGACATTAGACATGTTCCGAGTCGTTGCCAGGGAGGCGGTCCGGTGTTCGGTAGTAAGAAGCTATGGTGGGAATGATTTCTGAAATAGGTAGGTTTTGAGTCGACTTTTGAAACTGGAGAGATTTGGAGCACTGCGTATATCATATGGAAGATCATTCCATAACTTTGGGGCATCATATGAGAAACTATTGTTAAAATGGACCTTTGATTTATGGATGGAAAGACAGTAAGAGGGAACCAGAAGGAACAAATTTTTGGGATTGGAACGTCTTGTATTCACGGCAGATTTGTACAAGGGGAGATATGGTGCAAAATACTTAGGCTGGCCAGTGGTGAGGTACTTATAGACCAAAACTAGGGTTTTAAAGATAATACGTTGTCTAACGGGTAGCCAATGGAGTGTCGTAAGGGTGGATGTGATGTGAGTGTACTTTGAAGCACCAGTGACAAACCGTGCAAGCGCATTTTGAACATATTGGAGCCTTGTAGCATTTCGGGATGACAAACTGCGAAAAAGAGAGTTGCAATAATCCAAACGACTACTGACCAGAGCATTTGCAATCACCACTGATGTATCCACAGAAAGAAACCTCCTGATACGATGAAGGTCCCTGAGGCTGATAAAGCAGGATTTGATAACAGAATTTACGTGATTGGTGAAACAAAACTTTGCATCAAACAGAACGCCCAGATTGCGTACAATATCTGCGGGAGAGAGACAATTACCCAGGATATTGACAGGTAGTGAGTCACTGAGCCATTTGTGTCTGTCTTTGGCACCGAAGACTATGAATTCTGTTTTATCAGGATTTAGCTTGAGTTTGTTTTCAGACATCCAGACCTGAATATTATTCAAACATGATTTAAGACTGTCAAAATACTTGACTATCATCAGGGGATAAGTGAATGAACAACTGAGTGTCGTCCGCATAGAAGTGGTAACGGACTCCGGTATATTTTCTGATGACTTGACTAAGAGGTGTTGTGTAGAGGGAAAACAGAAGGGGACCTAAGACAGAACCTTGGGGGACCCCAAACTTCAATTTGAACAAATTCGAAAGACTAGAACCAATCTTGACTGACTGAAAACGATCCTGGAGATAGGATCTAAACCATTTTAATGCCGATCCAGCAAAACCAAATCTAGACGACAGACAGGATAGGAGTGTGTCATGATCGATAGTATCAAATGCCGCAGACAGGTCGAGTAGCACTAGTGCTGTAGGCATGCCCTTGGACAGAGATAAGTGAATCTCATTTTTGATGCACAACAAGGCAGTTTCTGTCGAGTGCCCCACCTTGTAGGCTGACTGGAAAGTATTACCAAGATCATAAGAATCCATATGAGATCTAATTTGGGTAGCCACAGTTCGCTCGACCAATTTTGACAAGAAGCTAAGACCGGACACTGGTCGGTAGCTCTTCAAATCCTCTTTTGAAAGGGTGGACTTTTTGAGGAGGGGAGTGACAATAGCCTGTTTGAAAGGATTAGGGAAAATGCCGTTTTTGAGGGACAAGCTCGTGCCCAGACAAAAGATAAGACATGAGTGAGCTAACTTATACAAATAGTGGCTTAACTGTATCAATAGAGGGCTGTTATTATCCTGAAGACTGCAGATACCAATTTGTATCAAAGTGCTGGGACAATGATGCAGAATATGCTATTACTCTGAAGACCTAGACATAGATCTATCCATGATCATCATTTCCAGTTTGTTTTGTATGCTTTTTAGAGAAGCTACTAGCCATTCATGTGACTCAAGTAATGTAAATAGTAGGTATCCATTCCTTAAAATGATATTGGCCAATGATTGTCTTAATTTTTATTGTTACATGCAGACAGAGTATTGATGTTTATTTTGTTTCACATACTATTAATGTTATTTCTCATGTGCAGAAATGGAAAATAAGATATATCTTACCAATGGATATATATACTATGTAATGTTGTAAATATCCTGTACTTTTGAACTTATCCCTAATCACACAAAATCTTTTAATGTGATAATGATAAACCCGTGTGCATTGTCTGCTTTAGGTTAGTTAATTAAGCAATCTTTTTATTATTGATGAATAATAATTTGACATACACATAATAAACGAACTTAAATCATACCAGCTGATGCATACCATGTCACTTACTCCCCGTCAGTCCCCACTCACTTGCCTTCAAGGTTAGACCATTGCCTGACATGGCCTGTGCATCATAGCATTCGAATTTAACCAGGACAATATAAGATGACCTTTAATTTAACAATAAAGGTCACATTAAGATTCACATGTTTATACTCTGCATCTCTGATGTAGGTCTAACATGGCTGAAAAGGAGAGCTTAGATTTTGCTGTTAAAATATGAAAAAACATACCATTGTGAATTAACATATCCGCATTTGTTCAATTTTGCCACAATTGAAACATAGAGTACCTTGTACATAGTTTACTTTAATTATAACATGTTGACAAGCACAGCAATAACACATTGAAATATATATAATCCGCACTAGTCAGGTTACAGGTTATGTTTTTGGAAACATTTGTTGTCTTTGTGTCTGTCTGTGTTCTTGTATTAACTTCAAATATGAAAAAAAACGGATCTTACTAATTTTTGTATATTGGACAGACCTTAAGAAAAGAAGGAAGTGATTAAATTTCAAGAAAGATAATATTCTAGATAAACAAAAAATCGGAATTTTTAAAGGACCAGTTGTCAATGATTGGCTTTCTGGTTGAATGAGGAGAACGTAGATTTTTTTATTTGGGTACGGATGGCCTGCCCAAATGTAGAAATGGCTAGATTTTGTGAAAGAACTGGAACATGAATTTTCAGAAATGTCCCCCACGCTCTGCATATGTACATGTGGTCTCTCATTATACTCTGTTGCATAGATTCGACAATCCATACTTGGCATTCCAGTAAATAACGTTTCATATAAATAGCCCCAAGCTAAAATGATCTGAACTGGTCACAGAAATATACACATTATAAACAGTGTAACGACGCGTGTATAAGGTTTTTTCCTTGTTTTAATCTGTCTTTTATTCAAGTTTGTATTAAAATGATTAATTTAAAATTGAACAACTGTAGAGATGTGGTGGTTTTGGCAACTGCGGTCATAATGTTTCATGTAAGGCAAAAATGTAAGTGTACATTATGAAGTTGCAGCATTTTTAAAATATGCAGGTGTTCCACTGGAGCCGACAGGCCGGTAACTATGCATTTTTTGAGAATCAGGAACAATGGTTACATGGGTCAGCTGGGGTCGGTTGCAAGTTACCGGCCTGTCGGGGAGAATCTTGAAATATCAAACATACAAGGGTTGGGAACGGTACTAGAAATATCAAACATGTTCCCGACCCTTGTATCTGACCCTAATTTCAGCCCCCAACAACAGGCCTGTTGGTTAACTTAATGGCCTGTCGGTTTCACTTCCCAGCTTGTCAGTTAATCAAACAGGCCTGTCTGTAACAAGTATCCGGCTTGTCCCAAATATGGACTTTCAGACTGTACGTGATGACTCACCAACTGTGCGGGAAGTGATGCAGTACAGTCTGTAAGTGTTCCCGACAAGTCTGTAAGTTTACAGGCCGGTTGGTAACTTTAACAGACTGGGTCCTAGAGTCAGGTAAATTTGTAACTGACAGGCCTGAAACTGAAACAGTCAAGCCATAAACAATAACCTACAGGCCTGTAACACTAACAGACAAGCTGGGAACTGTAACAGACAGGCCGGCAATATTTTTGCTGCTTACGGCCTGTCAGCTTCAAAGACTGTAGGTATAAAGTTGGTAGACAATCTGTGTATATTTGGGCTTTGACCTATCGAGAGACAACTTGATGTGCAGCTTTTCATTAGATTTTTTATTTTTTGGAAATTAGCTAAAGTACTGAGCTAGGTTGGACTGGTTGGGAGTGAAATCTGTTCTGTGAGGTCTCACTTTTATTTTAAGTTTTTGTTTTTTTAAACAAGCTGTAAAATTGATTGATTGATCAGGATGCAAAGGGGCAGAAGGAGAAAGATTGAAGTACCAACTGGAGACTCTCATCCACAGTTTGGGTTAGGAGATACAGCTGCGGATATAGAAAGAAAGAGGAGAGAAAGAGAGGAGAGAGAGGAGAGAGAGAGGAAAGAGCAGGAGGAGAGGGACAGAGAGAGGATGGAGAGAGAGGGAAGAGAGTCCGGAAAGAGGAGAGAAGAGAGTGCGAACTGACACGGATACTGATGTAGAATCAACTCAATTCAGACAGAAAAAGGGCCAGAAGGTGTACTTTGTACACTTTATAGGTGCCCAAGGTAGGTTATGATTCTTATAGTATTCAAACCCATTTGTTTTCTCGATTGATTAATAATGCTAGCAAAATGTCTAACATTATGCACACTTTATTGTCTTCTGCCCACGCTGCAGTCCTGGTGGTGTTTTGAAAACCTTTTGCAGGCCTGTGGTCTAGGGAGGTCTGGTGCCTCCTGGGCTTATCAGCACGGGGTTCCCATTGATGCCATTAAACAACAAGGCACTTGGGCCTCTGACTGTGTGTGGCGTTATATTTCCACACAAACTAACCACTCTCCTCTCCTTCATGCTTTTCACCGACACCTACTTCCTTGATGGGTGTTTGGGTGTCTTTTCAAAATTTTTCTAAATTTTTCAACTCTATTATATCATTTATTGTTTGGCTTATATCTTAAATTGGGTATTTTGCTTGTGTGATTTTGGCTTATGTTATAGTTTGCACACAACCTTACAAATGCATAAAGTTCCCAAGAAGTTAAGGTTGCAGTGAAAAGCAATATGGGATTAAAATTTTTATTTAATTTAATATTTCCAAATTCTATGGCTATACTGTAGGAGGGCATTATTCCAGTTTATATGGCACTCCTTACTAACATTTAAATATTATATCCATTTGTATTTATCAGTGTGTCATGATTCTACAAAAAGGCTTTTAGTGTGTCAGTTTATGTCATTTAATTAAATATTATATTATTAATAAATGTTAAAACCCAATTATGGGCTTTCTTACCTCTTCTAGCATAACTACTATGGGTTTTGCAGTCAGCTTGACCTTGGCTGTGACCTTGTCTAAAGCTTATCTCTGACCTACCCCTTGTGGGGCCTTAGCTG
This sequence comes from Sabellastarte sp. h YS-2021, assembly GCA_964017235.1. Taxonomy (NCBI): domain Eukaryota; kingdom Metazoa; phylum Annelida; class Polychaeta; order Sabellida; family Sabellidae; genus Sabellastarte; species Sabellastarte sp. h YS-2021. Next base: position 68,571,397 of record OZ024936.1, read on the forward strand.
GACTTTAGTTATCTGGCTCTGGGCCTGCGTCCAGTGGCTCTTGTGGATACCATCTGGGATTTCATGGACACTGACTTGGGAACTGTGACCCTTCTGTGACCTTTGTGAGGTCTCATGTCCCACCTCTTGTTGAGGTTTGGAAGGATAATCACTGTCTGCACATTCCTGCAGCATGTATTTTAAGGTATTGGGTGTCACTGTCACTCTTACGTTATGAACCAATTGTTTCACCTTCATGTGACCTCGTGGTTTGTGACCTCGAGGTCGCTCCATATTTGAAATGGATGACCTTTGTGAGGTCATGGTTATACCCCTTCTTAGTGAGGCTTGGAAGGATAGCCAAATAATTCACTTGTTGGTCGTATCAACCCACAAGGTATTGTTTTCCCATTTGCTTTCACCTTTTGGGTCAATTATATGACCTCTTATTTGACCTTGAGCATCTTAACCTTTAAGTCATCCACAACTGGGCTGTGGGTCAGGCCTTAGTGTTGTACGCTTGCTTCTATTTTGCAGGAGCTAGTGTTCATTTTTGATCTTGGGGTGGGGGAATGTTGCGGGTTGGCATTTAGGTGCCAACCTTAATCATTCCTTCACCCCTATTTTTGTATCACCCCTGTCATTTAGTGGGTCGTTTAAATGACACATGGCCTTTTCTGATTGGCCAGTGTTTGTCCTTTGCTTTGGTCAAGGGGATAATGGCCAGATTTGAACTGGCAGCCGACAAGACAAGTTTACATTTTACAAAAGCAATTTTTAAATTTTTACCCTACCCTTGTTAAACCCCCCCAAGTTGTTTGGGTTTTTGTTTCTCTTTTGTAGTTGTAGGTATGATACTCAAGGGTTTTAGATGTGACACTTCACTTTCTCCTCTGGTGGGAGATCCCTACTCATGGTGCTGGAGTTGGGAGCTGGATTGGACCCCAGGGGCGTTTACTTGTGATCGATTGTAACTCTGAGCACTGAGGGCTGTACGGGACTCTGTTAGTTCTCACTCCAGTGTGTTCAGAACAGTAAAATTTTGTGTGTGGTAGGAGGCTTGCCTTCAATTATGCTGCCAGTCATTTCTATTACTTTAGTATGTTTTAATTGTAACTTGTATGAACTGTGCTATTATATTGAAATTTTATATTTATGTTATTATGTTATGCATATTTATTGCTGTTATTTTCTAAACTCAGCATATACTTGCAGTATGTATATTGTGATATAACAAAGGTGCCATCCATTCAACTATTTTTAGTATTATTGTTTTGGTTTTTCTTCTTTTTCTTCAGTAAGAACATTCTTGAAACATTCCATGTTTCAAGAGTGTCCATAATGTTTTCAAAATTAATTTTAACTTATTTTACTCTAATCATCATAGTTGAATGATCTTATGGTACATTAGCCTTATAAGCCATGTTGCTATTTCATATTTTCATAACTATTGTTAAATTTTTCAAAATTTAGCAATATATCTACTTCTTTGCTGGATATTTACCCATATTGTTCCCTTTTTATTTGTTGGGTGGTGTCTTTTCAAATTTTTCTAAATTTTTCAACTCTATTATATCATTTATTGTTTGGCTTATATCTTAAATTGGGTATTTTGCTTGTGTGGTTTTGGCTTATGTTATAGTTTGCACACAACCTTACAAATGCATAAATTTTCCAAATTCTATGGCTATACTGTAGGAGGACAATTTATTGGTCATTATTGTGTTATCATTAAATTATATTTATGTATACATTATGGTACAATAATCCTTAATAATAGTTGAAAATATCATTTACCTAACGCATGTATGTGCCGACAACATAATCTGATGATAAATCTTTTGTCTTGTTGGTAAATATCGTCACCATACAGAAGCTAACCTGCTTAATTGGACTTTTATAGCACTCAATCTATTATTTTTAGCGGACTCTAAGGTGCAACACCACCAAGGCAGAGAGCCAAATTTCAATATAAAGGGACAAAAGGGGGTCAAGCACTGCAGAGAACACAAAGGAGACAGTAAAACCCTAGACATTTGGTATTTGTGTAAAGATTGGATCTAATCAAGCTTCTTCTTGGTGGAGACAAGAGGACGTGGAGCGCGTGGAAGAGCATTCAGAATCTGAGTTAAAACATTTTCTTTACTTTAGAGATGGCCAGCATCTGAACACATAAAACTAGATTGTATTGGGTAATTTTGATGTACTGGAATGAATTTTCGATTCAGACTGTGCCAGTGACATTCATAGTCAAATTAATGCAACATTTCTACAACTCCCTCGATATGATTTTAAAATGCTTTCAATGCTTTGTGCAATTTATTTCACACTGGCCTGTAGGTTGAGGGATGAAGGAGTAAATTTTAAATATTAGAAAATCGCTTAACTACTATAAAATATCCAACTTTACGCCAGACTTGGAATCAAACCTAGGGCCTGAGAGGTGGTAGAGTACAGATTACCAGCTATGCCACTGCACCTCTTGCCTGTACATCTAGCGTAAGATCCTTTCTTGGTGTACTATGATTATTTAAGACCATTTCTCCCAAGAAAGAAAGAGTGTCAAATCGAGACTGTTAAAAATGCACTCATCAATGATCTTGAAAGCAAGTCTACTTTCGTGTAATATTGGAAGATTCAGTAGTATCCTGAGAATTTTATTATTACTGTAATATAATGCCAAAAAAACTTAGTATGATTCCTAAATACTGCATTAGCAGATGCTAAGGTAGGTAGGTGGTAGGTAGACCGAAATAGAAGTCAAAGTTGGAAGCATAAAATAACTTAACTGAGGAGTCTTTAGTCCTAAATCGAGATCAAAGAGAAATATTAATAGATATATATTATCATTAACCACAGCGATGTGGTTCATCATATATCTAGTGGCAAGACACTCCATAACTATGAACTCCACATACACCCAACATATCCGATATGAAATGCTCAGATATGACCCCTAGTTAGCCAGTATGAAGGTCACCTCCCATAAATGGTCATAATTCCATTGTGTCATATCATTTCTGTAGCTGTTCTGGAGCCTTTCCTAACAATTCGATGTTTATGTCATTCGTTCTGTGTTTTCAGTCAGTTTGTATCTTTGTCATCACGTTAGTGTGTCTTTAAAGGATCTTTTCTGGCATTTTATGTCAAACCATGGGCATTGGCCTCCCAGTTTCAAATTCTCTTCTATAGTTTGTGACAGGTGAACATGAAAATGTTTCCCTTACTGGGCAAATAATACACACTTTATGAGACCCAACTTTTATGGAATTTTTTCCAAAAACTCTTGATAAAACCAATTAACCTAAATCTCAATGTACTTGATTAGTGGTAACCAATTAACCTAAATCTGTAAGATGGCATTTGGGTGCCATCGCGCTCATTTCGGTTTCCCTTCTTTCTTCATTTAGCATACACCAAAAATTTGCATACACTGCCCTTATTGGTCAAGACTGGACAGCGGGAGACCTCTCTGAATTGCCATATTTATTCTGCCATTTCAATATTAGGAAGCAACGAGGACACACATACAGAACTTTATGCTGAAGATTATATGAAAACAAACACGTGGTTGCAGATATTGTATGGTTTTCTTTTTATGTTTTAGTATTTTACATCATTACATTGTTTTATTCAATCTTTATCCTTGTTACATATTAGTTATATGCTTCCTAGTTGAATGTTATACATGTGTTTTATATATAACGTGTGCAACATTAATGTTATATGATACAATATTAATGTTATATGATACACACGTGCGCGTTCATAGTATTTTAGTATTGTAACCAATGTCTCGTTATGTACAATCTTAGATCTAGTAACAAGGATACGGTTCAGTTCCCTGTTCAAATTGAGATAGCAGATGATAATCAAATTTTGAAAGATTTGTTACATCATAAAGCGACATCCCTTAGTACTGAAGCAAATATGTCGGATTCGTATGAAGCATCAGATAGTGACATTGATTGTGATGCTTTAATACAACATTCGGATGAGGAAATTCAATCCACATCTGTTGGTGTTAATAACCAGACTAAACAGTCTCGTGGTTCAAATCTTGAACCAACTGATGTTGTATTGGATTTGCAAGTGCAATCGGTGATTAACTCTCAGATTTTGCAGCAATTGCAACAAATAGGAAAAAGATTGGATAAAATAGAGGGTGATGCTTGTAAAAAAACTTCGGATAAAGCAAAGATTAAGAAAACAAAGGTCAAACAACAACAAGTGGTTAACACAACTGTTAAGCAACAACCAAAAACTTTCGATGATCTTAAACTGCCCACATTGCAGTCTGTGAAAGAGGATGCCCTAATACAACTTAAAGTTGAACAGCGCTTGCAAGAACTTACAGATCTTGCTAAGACAGGTATGAACCCAAAACTCAAGTCTCAGAGAGGCGGCACTGTAGAGGTCATGGTTAAAAATCGCATTAAATGGCCTCATGAGTATATCTTGTCAGGGCTTTCAAAAGAACGTGTCACGTATGACCAACTCTCTGTTACACAGTGGGTGGCTGGCTTTGGTCGGACCATGAGGAATGAATCGGATCCGGAAATCAGAAAATATATGCTTGACTACATGATCTCCCTCATGGATGATGCTAATGATTTTTCTTGGATTTCGGCCAAAGCCAGCCATGCAGTGTTGTTATGTAGGATGGAGCAAGGAGAGGTGGCTTCATATGCCGATATCTCGGCCATAGATCGGATTAGGAGAGCTAATGCTCAAAAACATGTTCCGCATTCTCAAGTGTCCCCTCAAAAATTTAATAATGGCAAAAAATTCACAAAAATCACCAAAACAATGCCTTGTACTTATTTCAATCAGGGCACATGTCTTCAGAAGAAATCCCATGAGACCAGGGGGGTCTTGTATAAGCACATCTGTGCTTCTTGCTTTGCATCTGCAGGAAAAACGTTTCCTCATTCAGAAGTAGAATGTAAGAACAAGCAAAAAGGGTCAAAAAACGAATAGTAATGGGTGAACACAGTCGAGTGCTCACCCATGGAAATAGAATATTTGTAAATAACAATGTTTCTAGTGATACTGTAACTAAAGAATTACAAGCCCCACGTGATCAGTGGATCAGATGGTTTATGGTTAATAAATCATTTAACACAAAAGTCACAAATAAAACATTTGCTCAAGTTCTGTCAACTACAAAGTTAATTGACAAAACACAAGGATGCATTTTCAGGCAGGGCCTTAAATGCAATGGCCAATCGGAAATACCTAAAAAACCGTATCACAAGTATTCTCAATGCGTTCCTACCAAATGCGTTCCAACTAACAGCAATGCACAAGTAGTACACAGAAAGGATACTTTTTCGTCAAATGCTGGTACTGGGAAATTGAGATTAAATAGTAGTACTCAGGAATACTACTGGCCTGTAAGTAATAAATTTCAATTACTGACAAATACACCCGATGACATTGTGAAAAATCATCATCTTGTATCACATGATACTTTTAGAAACAAATTGGAAGGCAATAAAAACAAAATTGGGCTAACATTGGGAAAATCATGTGATTCCAAACATTGTATGGTCCATTCCTCTTCTGTACAAGGTAAAGAAAATAAAACCTTGAAAACATTAGCTCCGACTATACAAGTGAATTGCACCAAAGCCACAGAAAATTGTCACAAGTCACAATTCAAATTCAGGGGCAATAAAAACGGAATTAGGGCTAAATGGGGCACTGAGCCTCAGGATGACAGTGGCAAGGATGCTAAAGGACCTAAACAAGAAATCAAACAAAATGTTCCAAGTTCTTATAAAGAGACAAAACCAGTAGCTGCAAGTCATGATTTAGCATGCGGGCAGCAACAACTGCCAGACAATATGTCTATGATTTATGATACGATGGGCATGGCCCATAAACGTAAACGTAATATACCAGAGGCTATTCGCCTTAATGCATTTTACTCTAAAGATTATCGAAACTGTGTACAGCAAAATGGCAGAAACTTTGGCTTTTTGCCTATGAATGATTTGTTAGTTTATTCGGGAGAAGAAATTGTCTGGGGTGATGTACCCAATATAATACAAGCACATAAAATTATACGCAATTCGAATATGCCAAATTTTATGGCAGCTCGGATTCCTGTTAATGCTCAGTTTAACATACCAGCATGGAAGTCACACTTATCCGAATATTGGGATAAACAAATTGTGGATCTCTTGCAATATGGATTCCCCCTTGACTTTGATCGTTCTAAGCCTTTGAATGCCACATATGAAAACCACTCCTCGGCAATTAAATTCCCAGAACATATTAATAAATATATTTCTACTGAAATAGAATATGGGGCTATATTAGGCCCTTTTAAGGAATATCCTTTCCCTTGTCATGTATCCCCCTTTCTAACCAGGGAGAAACCTCACTTAGAAAACAGGTGTGTCATTTTAGATTTAAGTTTTCCAGTAGGCCAATCTCTTAATGATGGCGTATCAAAAGACAAGTACTTAGACACATACTTTGAATTAAATTACCCTTCAGTGGATACTATAGTTAACAGTTTAAAATCTTTGGGTTCCAAGGCACTTCTTTATAAGATAGACATTAGCAGAGCATTTAGACACATCAGGATTGATCCTGGGGACTTGGATCTCTTAGGAATTCAGCATGAAGATCTTTTTATCGATCGTACGCTGCCGTTCGGTTTTAGGCATGGTTCAGTTTTCTTTTAGAGGTGTATGGATGCAATACGGTATATAATGAAGAATAAATACAAATTCCCCTATCTTTACAACTATATTGACGATCTGGTTTATACGGGGCTCCCGCAGGATATTCACCAATCTTACAGTACTCTGCTCGGTTTGCTACAGGAACTAGGCCTAGAAATCAGCCAATCCAAGTTAATTGCCCCTACCTCATGTGCCGTATGCCTTGGTATAGAGATTAATACGGTAACTAAAACTCTTAAAATACCTTCAGAAAAATTACAAGAAATTCAACAGATTTGCTTAGACTTTGTCTTTAAATCTAAAGTTACAAAAAATCAGTTTCAATCTCTATTGGGGTCTCTTCTTTATATCACTAAATGTGTCCAACCTGCACGTTTTTTCTTAAACAAAATGTTGCAGTTATTGAGAGATAATACTACCAAGTCTGTAATTACATTAGATGAAAAATTTTATAAAGATTTGAATTGGTTTAATACTTTTTAAGTCAATATAATGGAGTGACCTTCTATGACCATCAGAAACCACAACATACAGTGCATTTGGATGCTTGCTTGACTGGTTTTGGAGGTTCTTTTAATAATATGGTGTATCATTTGCAAATTCCTTTACAATATAAAAATTACACTATAGTTCATTTGGAAATTTTAAACATTGTGGTCGCTTTAAAAATATGGGGCAAATACTGGCAAGATAAACTTATAGAACTTAAATGTGACAATCTAGCAGTAGTAGAAGTGTTAAGGGCAGGTAAAGCTAGAGATAATGTACTAGCAACATGTGCTAGGAATATCTGGCTGTTAACGTCATTATTTAACATACAGTTAACTGTTAATCACATTTCAGGTGCTCAAAATCAGACGGCAGATTTATTGTCCAGATGGAAGGGCACCCAAGGGCAATTTCAGATGCTGTCCAGTCTTGTCACACAGTATATATGGATGCCAGTACATCTGGATCACACTCACCTTAATATGAATATGTAAATATATATTATATTTTTAGATGCTTCAAGATTTGCTACTGCAGCAATAAGTAGGCTACACAAAGGTTTTCGTCCAGCTACATGGTTACAATATCGTAGAATGTTCACACTGTTCCTAGCTTTCCTGGAGATTGAAAATCTTCAACTGCTGCAGGTGAATACTGTCATATTGTTGTCCTTTATGGAATTTTGCTACAGCAATGGTATGACACAATCCAATATTTCAAACCATATAGCTGCAATTAGGGCCATGTTTATTATTCATGGTTTGAACACAGACCCTTTCAAAGACCATAGAATTACTTTGTACACCAAATCCCTTAAGATCAACGCAGTGTTCAAACCCAGAACCGTCACAATTATTTCCATTCACATGTTGCAAGAAATTGTAAATATGGCTAGTGTATTACAACAACCTGTAGTATACAAGGCTCTATATTTGTTTTGCTTCTTTTCCTTCATGAGACTCTCAAACATTCTTCCACACTCTGCATTAGCTTTTGACATTACAAGGCATTTATTTCAAGGGGATCTAATTTTTGGTGAAAAATTCTGCACAGTGATAATTAAATGGTCAAAAACAATGCAAGATCGAAAAGAAACCTCAACCATATATATTCCAGCCTTAGGTGATTCACCATTGTGTCCCATTGTAGCTTTGCAAAAAATGTTTCATGATATTCCTGCTCCTAGCAATTCCCCTTTATTTTTATGCAGGCACCAACAAAAAATTGTGACATTGGCTGATTCGGCAGCTAGGAAGCATTTGAAAATGATCTCCAAATTGTTGAATGTTTCTCCACCATTAACGTCCCATTCTTTCAGAAAATCAGCCACCACCTGGGCATTCCAGAATGGGGTTCCTTTACAAGAAATTATGAAACATGGCACTTGGTCCTCAAATGCAGTGTGGACTTACATTAAACTTGTACCTTCCTCCTCCTCTCAAGTTTCTCGCACCTTTCAGCACCACCTTTCACTTTAGCTTGGCATTTGGCACTTTCTATATCACAGAAGCTCATACATTTCATGTGTGTAAACATACAAATACAATACTAGCTGATACTAAGCCAGGCATTGCTCTTGTTAAAGACAAAAGTAAAGTAGCAATAGTCCTATTGGCTTCTCTGTCACTTGTTAATTGGGCAGTTCAAAAGATTTTGTAATTAGTCATAGAAAATTATGGTCGGATTCACAACTGTGGTTGGGTACCCGACTAAGTTTTGGGCTGTTATATAGGTTACTGGTGTGTATTTTCATGTTGGGGAGGGCTAAACACTGTATTGTGCTATTCATATTTTAGTGACAGGGTTTTTGGCAAATGTTTAGTTATTCATACATTTGCATAATGTGCTAGTATATATTGGCTGTGCAATATCTATGTTGTAAAATTTTATAGCATGGCATCATAGCTATATTTAGGATATTTTAACAATTTATGGCTTTCGGGTTAGCAAAGAAATTTGTGTCCCTGATTAAGCCTGGGTTAAAAATTTTTTGGGTAAACATTACTTGGGGAATAAGGTTATGCTTACATGTTTATTTGCCTGTTTAATGACACTTCTATACTTTATAATTGCTGATATGTTTCAAGAAATAAATGATTTAATGTTTTATAATAAATATAATATATTATCCCATATCTGTATTTCATTGTTTTGGGGGGAAGGGTGACTTGAAATGTGTAAGATGGCATTTGGGTGCCATCGGGCTCATTTCGGTTTCCCTTCTTTCTTCATTTAGCATACACCAAAAATTTGCATACACTGCCCTTATTGGTCAAGACTGGACAGCGGGAGACCTCTCTGAATTGCCATATTTATTCTGCCATTTCAATATTAGGAAGCAACGAGGACACACATACAGAACTTTATGCCCCTCCCCTCTGGTCTCATGGGCTTCCCTACCCCTCATGTGATGGAACAGAGTACTGCCTTTGATTCTATTTCCAGATTAAGAATGCTCAGGACAGTGGTCAGTGTTACTTCCCTTGGCAAGAATGGCATTGGATAAAGTCACACACTTTGGCAGTGATAGCTGTGTCTACCTCACGAGTCGGATCCGATTGATGTTCGGATACTTTCAAGTGAACCTGACTTATAGTCATATCATGGAAGTGCCTTTTATATCTGGCGTTATGAACAGTCTGGTAGCCAGCAGTATCTTATTGATATTGACACTAGCCTATACCATGCTCATCCATTTGTATCATATCAGTATTCTTTTATTGATAATTACTTATAATTTTGTGTGATGATCACAGATTCATCATATGTAACTAGATATAACATAATTATATATTGCATGTTATTGCTATTATTAAATTTGCTAGTACCTACCATGACGAGGCATTGTTTTAGTAGTGTCTTTTATTTTACATTATTTTATATATGTCATATGTGTACATAAAAACAAATGTCGGCTGCTTTGCATTGGGCACTTTCTATATCACAGAAGCTCATACATTTCATGTGTGTAAACATACAAATACAATACTAGCTGATACTAAGCCAGGCATTGCTCTTGTTAAAGACAAAAGTAAAGTAGCAATAGTCCTATTGGCTTCTCTGTCACTTGTTAATTGGGCAGTTCAAAAGATTTTGTAATTAGTCATAGAAAATTATGGTCGGATTCACAACTGTGGTTGGGTACCCGACTAAGTTTTGGGCTGTTATATAGGTTACTGGTGTGTATTTTCATGTTGGGGAGGGCTAAACACTGTATTGTGCTATTCATATTTTAGTGACAGGGTTTTTGGCAAATGTTTAGTCATTCATACATTTGCATAATGTGCTAGTATATATTGGCTGTGCAATATCTATGTTGTAAAATTTTATAGCATGGCATCATAGCTATATTTAGGATATTTAACAATTTATGCCTTTCGGGTTAGCAAAGAAATTTGTGTCCCTGATTAAGCCTGGGTTAAAAATTTTTGGGGTAAACATTACTTGGGGAATAAGGTTATGTTTACATGTTTATTTGCCTGTTTAATGACACTTCTATACTTTATAATTGCTGATATGTTTCAAGAAATAAATGATTTAATGTTTTATAATAAATATAATATATTATCCCATATCTGTATTTCATTGTCTTGGGGGGAAGGGTGACTTGAAATGTCAATGTACTTGATTAGTGGTTATTAAACTATTGGCCTTTGTATATTGGATCATGTGGTAAATATTGGTTTCTGGTAGTTCTTCTATTCTGTAGAATTTAGCAGGAATAAAAGTGACTACTAATTTGCTTATAACTGACAACCGTTTATACATCAGAATATTTTTGGAGCAAATGGGCTAGACAATTTAACTGATTTGCTAGAATTAAAACACACTTGTTTTGTCATCGTTTTGACAGAAAGGTTAATTATGTTGTAATGTACACTTTTCTGGACTAGATAATGGGCACCTGAAATATTTATGCACTTTGTATTTTTCAGTAGAAATATGAATTATTTATTTGTTTATTTCATTTTTTTTCAACTTATAGCATTTATGTCACGGTTCAGGCAAAAAAACATTTGACTGTTTCAGATGTCTGTCAATTAGAATAAATAAGAATTCATTACCTAAAAACAATGCACACTTTTAACGATAGAATGGTATCACAAGTGTGTTTTAACTATAGTTCTATACTCTTCTGGTTTCTTTTGTGGCACAGTATCTCTCCCTCTGTTTTGCTTGCATCTTTAACCACCAGAAATACCGCCTATAGTGTGACTGGGACATTGCCAATAAGATTATGTTAATAATGTCACATGTTGTGTGAACGTTAATACATCGACATTTATCAGTTACAATTGTGGGCTGATGCTGCAAGCTGTGCAGCGGTAACTGCCCTGCCCTCCCACCTCTGAGACTGGAGTTGAAAACCAGGACTGACCTCATGTGGGAAGATTTGTAGATACTTGCCATGGGTTGGTGGTTTACAATGAAGACTCTAAACCAAATTTTAGCACTTCTTTTCAAAATGCTAAGTACCATCAGTAAATAACACCGTAGGTTATGAAAAACATTTCCCAGTAGAGTTTTTACATTGAAACCATTCCTACCCAGGGTAGTACACTGACCTATTTGTGAATTACCAATGAAATCATTTAAAAGGCATGTGGGTGGAGCCTAAAGTAACCATCAGGGGTAGTATGGGTGGTCAGTGGTGTACAAAGGGTGTTTTAGCTCATTAACAAAGAAAATTTTAATATTAACCCATTTTATTGGAGGGATGAAGGGCATAGTTCACATTTCACCATTAGCAGGGCCAAATATGACTGTTCTTCTTTATGCAAATGGTCAGTGCAAAGGAACATGTATGCACAGTATTGTACACCTTTTGGCTTTTGCTAGTCTTATTCTCGGCTCTTAGATATTTTTTAAAGTTTCATATTTTATATATTTTTCTATATTTTTTATATTTTTCCAATAGCAAGTACTAAGTGTAACTGAAAGAAACAATCTGACCTACAGAAAACATAATTAATTTTCAAAGGGAATCAGCATTATATTTTATGGTACATTCTACTTAATTCTAACCAGAGCCTATTAGCTAAGGTCCAGGATCTAATACCAAGTTTTTATGTTTCATGTAAAAGCCAGCGTAGTATTCGTACAGACTTACAATATTTTATGTATTCAGTCAGGGGCTCTGGTACAGACCATGGGCAAGGCTAGATGTATTGGTACACTGAATTGATAATATGATACACCAGGGTGTGGGGTTGGTGTATTGAAAATAGCACTTGAAGTATATGTATGGAAGAGTATTAGTGCCACAGAAAATTTTTTTTTGAATTTTGACTCAGTATCTCCACATGTCGACATAATATCTCAACATGTTGAGTTACTATCTTAACATTTGCATAGTGAAGAACAATTACTTAATATCTCAAAAAAAAGCTTTTTTTAATTGTCAACTTATTATCTCAACATGTTGAGTTAGTACCTCAACATGTTGACTTAGTATCTTAACATGTTGACTTAATATCGCAACTTGTTGAGTTAATATCTCAACATGTTGAGTTAGTATCTCATCATGTTGACTTACCATCTCAACTTGTTGAGATACTAAGTCAACATGTTGAGATATTAACTCAACATGTTGAGATACTAAGTCAACATGTTGAGATACTAGCTCAACATGTTGAGATAATAAGTTGACAATTAAAAAAAGCTTTTTTTTCTGTGGCACTAACACTCTTCCATATATATGACGTATTTCAATGATGTGTAAAATTTATCAAGTTACACAAATAACAATTTCTTGGTACTTCCTTTTTCCAAAATATCCTGCACCAGTTTATCGTCATGTAAAGTATAAAAAAGCCCTACAGAGAAAACCCATACAGAAAAAAGTCATACAATTTGTGGACCTCATTGAAAACACCCTACACCATTTTTGAGACTGGATAGTCCTTTTCAGATAGTACAATGTGCAAACATAAACTGTTTCCAAGTTACATATCACTTTTATTTTTTCAAAATTATTATTGTTTTTTACGGAGCCCAGGAAGGTACATAGAACTGTTTTCTTGGCATTTTTTTATCTCGTTCCCATGAGATAGGAAGTTATGGCCATGAGTTAGCAACTCATAACCACAAGTTACAAGTTGTTCCTACGAGTTAGCAAGTTGTTCCCACAAGATAGCAAGTCGTTCCCACAAGTTATAAAGTCATTCCCACAAGATAGCAAGTCGTGCCCAGAAGTTAGAAAGTTGTTCCCACAAGTTAGAAAGTCGTTCCCACAACATAGCAACTCGTTCCCACAAGTTAGCAAGTCGTTCCCACAAGATAGCAAAATAGCAAAATGCCTGTTTTGTGGCACTTTCCTTGGTCCTTCTAAGATATTTCAGTATGTTACATTGGACTGGGTGCTATTAGGCACAGCATACCTTTCAGTATCTCCATTGCACTGGATTCTCATACAAGCTATGTACCTGGATGCAGCAAAACTCATGTTTGCTAACTTGTGGGAACGACTTGCTAACTTGTGGTAATGGCTTGCTATCTTGTGGGAATGACTCGCTATCTTGTGGGAATGACTTGCTATCTTGTGGGAACGACTTGTTAACTTGTGGGAACAACTTAGTATCTTGTGGTAATGACATTGCTTAGTTGTGTAAATGAGTTTATATCTTGTGGTAATGACTTTGCTATCTTGTGGTAACAACTTTGCTAAGTTGTGGGAATGAGTTTATATCTTGTGGTAATGACTTTGCTAACTTGTGGGAACAAGTTAGTATCTTGTGGTAATGACTTTGCTAAGTTGTGGGAATGAGTTAGTATCTTGTGGTAATGACTTTGCTAACTTATGGGAAAGAGTTAGTATCTTGTGGCAACGACTTTCTAACTTGTGGGAATGATTTACTATCTTGTGGTAATGACTTGCTAACTTGTGGGAATGATTTTCTAACTTGTGGTAATGACTAACTATCTTGTGGTAACAAGATCAAAAAATGAGAGAAAAACAGTTCTATGTCCCTTTCTGGGCTCTGTAGTTTTTAGTATTTGCTAAATACACATTTATGGTCCCCCAAACTAAAATATAAAGAAATACTTTTAACATTCACAATACAAATAACAAATAAAAAATTATTGTATTACTATTGAAAGAAAAATAAACAAATCCCAATTGTCAAAAACAAATTATAAGTTCAACAGACTGTAAAAATTCTGGAACATAACTTCATTTCTACTTGAACTGTCACTGCGATGTTCTTTTTGATCAGTTATCATCGAGAGATTGAGTAACTGTAATCAAGTGTGGTTTTACTTTGCTAACAAAATGACTATTTTATTGTTTCTAAAACTACAAAGGAGCGTGGGGATTGAAAATTACAGCACATGGTAGTTTGAATAGCAATTGAAATACCCTTTAAGTAATGATTAACCCTTTCCTTTGTAAACTAACCATAATTTATAGGGCTTTCTCCAAGATCTAAAAATGGTATCTTGCATTTCTACATGGATATTAAAAACTGTTGGGCTTTTTTCCTGTGGGGCTTTTCTTTGTAGGGCTTTTTTCCCATTTCCAATCAATAACACTTTAAAACTAGCCACTTGAGACTTCATAATATATTCTACTGGCCAGTCCTTAAAAGGTTCTAACAGACAATACATCATATTGTCCAGTTTTTTATGTGAATACAAATATTGCTCTACACATACATAAAGTTGCCACCCCTTAAATTTTATTTCAATCAGGCACTGCCATATTAGGCATGTCACTACCCAGCTTACTTCCCACTGGTGTACAATGTAAAAACTCTAGTATGTATGTCCCCTTTTTACATCTAATACCGTTGCATTTTTGGTAATATAACAACAAAGCTGATGTATTTTGCTTTGGCATGCTACAAGTATTCTTTTACACTAAAGTGTGAAAAGCAAATGATTTTATGAACTGAATTATAAAAAAACGAAACAAAAATATCTTCATGTATTGTGTATTTATACTCAGCACAGTATATATTTTACTGCAGAACTGTAAGGTTAGTTTGACCTATCATAGAATAAAATAGAAACATTTATATAGCGCGAAATTGATCTAACATCCTCTATTGCTCATGCTTACAAATGTACAGCCGAAGATATCTAGGCAAAGACCAAAGTCTCAGTGATAACCATCAATCAATGCACTTGTGGTTTTAAACATGCCACTGGAGATAGGACCCAGTAAAAGAGGACTGCCATTTGAAGTGGTCACCAGTTTCTGCTGGTATCTTAATAAATCCAGGGCCGGTGAAATTTGGGTTGCTGCAGTGCAAGTTTCTTAGAAATAAAGGATCACTTATCACTGACACCATGTTAAGTGTTATTGATGTCATGGCTCTTACTGAGATGAACATTTGTCAATCTGATACAGACTCATTCTTGAGGCCACTCATACCTGCCAATTACAAGCTTTTACCAAAGCCAAGAGTTGCTGGTTAGGGCTTGATGTGGTTTTTTCACAATAGGACATGGGTTAATTCTTTTCAGAGACGTTTAGGTGCTGGTAGAAACATTATGTAAACTTTAATCTACAGTGGCTTTCTTTTAAATACATCAAATGCATATCAAGATTTATTGCAAGTTTTGGGATTGGGTTTAGATATCAGTCAGAAGAAATTAGTGCCACCCACCATATAAATCATATGTTTTTGCATTCTTATAGATGCAATTAACAGAGTCATATCTATACCATCTGACAAACTCAGCAAAAATAATATATGTAGAGATTTGAGCACAACAAAAACTGAAAGGCAACCACAATCATTATTGGGTTCCCTTTTAGATATAACTAAATTTGTAAGAAAACAGCCAGGTTCTTAGAATGTTATAATTTTATGCAACAAAAATAAACCTCCTACACATCAAGTTTGTTGAGATGCGTACTAACAGGCCTAAGGGATGCTTTTGCAAAAATGGTGTATCATTTAAATATTCTATTGCAATACATGAATTATAACATCAAGGCATTAATTCTGGTTGTTTTAAAAATCGGAGTAATAGCAAATACTCATACATACACATTAGTTGTGACAATTTGACCATAGTACAGTGGGTGAATACCAATCTTAGCCACTTGTGCCAGAAATATTTGAATGATCACTGCTATGTTTAATACAACCTGATGTCACTCACATTTTGGGTAGTCATAACACAGTAGCCCACTTAGTATCAAGAAGGGACGTAACCCCTGATAATTGTCAAAATCTATACACTTTCATGGATAATGAAGTATAAATGCTTACATATATAGGCTTGGTAAAACTAAATTATAATATTTAAATTTTGTTGTAGTGAAATATCATGAGATGACCTCTTTTGTTGAAAATACCACCGCTAGACTGTTCAGAGGTTTTGGCTCAGCCACAATTACAGCCTATACTACAATGTTCAGAAATTTCCTGGCCTTCTTTTGTGTGTATATGGCCTCACAATAACACAGATGACTATGTTTACTTTATGGGGTTTTTATTCCAGAACAATTGTTCCAACTCCAGTATTGTCAGTGATAGAGCAGGAGTCAGGGTTATCATTGAATATGGCTAGCATAATTCAGCCTTTAGAGATGAAAGAATTCCTTTGTTCCTTAAATCACTTCGAATTAACGCTCAACATGTGCCAAATATCATACCTGTAGCTAGTGTTGAAACTTAACAAAAGATCATGAAAGCAGATAGTGTTGCACAATTTGATCCTAGCAGACACCTATGTCGACGACATTTAAGTTTTGGTAAAAATCATGCTGTTGTTCTGGTAAAATGGTGAAAAACTATGCCGAATTGAGCTGATATCACGTAAGTAACAATTCCTTCTTCAGGCACTTCACTATTGTGCCCTGTATCAGCTCTAAAAATTTTCGAAGTAATACCAGCTCATTATAATCAACTGTTTTTCATAGTGCCTAAGCGTGGGTCTAATATCCCTTTGATTGATTCTATGACAACACAAAATTTGAGAAATTCAGAATTTTGCCCCACAGTCTTACTTTTCATTCTTTTAAAAGAGTGGAGACACCTTGGGATTGTGATTATAGATTTAATGTAGAGTTTACAAAAGAGCATGACAGTTGGAAATGGGATTGTTTTGAAAGGTATATATTTGTCCTCTATTTATACTGATGCCTACACCAGTCTATTCTAGAATTGTTGTTTTGGGTGTTTGGTGCACATTATCAGTAATGGTGTATGGGGCATCATGGAGGTCAGTCCCCCATCCCAGGGACAGGCGGGGTCACGTACCATTTGGGGTGTAGTGGTCCCCAATTGGGGTTCAAATTGGCAAAGCAATGGCACATGTATCAAGCAATCTGATTGGGTGGGCGAATTTTTAGGAGGGAAAGTTAGAAAGGAAGGGGCTTCAGTTGGCTGGGAACAATGAAACAAGGAGGACATATTTAAAAAATTTGCTTTGTGATAGCCAGTCTAATGAAGACTTTGAATTATAAATTTGTTTGGTTTTAGAATATTTTATGGACTTGCCTTATACACATTTGTTTTAAAGTTTTTATGTGTGATAGTCCTACAGAACGGTCATTTAGTCTATATATTGCCATTTTAACTTGTCATATCGTGGAAAACTGTGGAATCTGTCAACACCTTGGAACTGAACTGTGATTCATCTGTCAACACTTGTGTTCGCCCTGTACTAGGAAGTCACCGAGACAACCTCAGGCTTTATTTGGCTACTCTTAAGGGATGGTCTACCCTATGTTATTATAGTTCTTCGCAGTGAATAGCCAAATTTAACCTAAGGATTGTCGAGTGCACATCACCAGGGAGCAGGGTCTGTGTATTTTCAGTAAAAAATTGACAAAATATCAAAATACATGTAAGAGCATGGGAAAAAATAAAAATAAGTGTTGGGCTTGTGGTGACAAACATTACCCTCCCACGGGTAAGAACTGTAAAAAGGCCCAGAAAGTAGAAGAAGAAGTGTCAAGTGACAGCACAGATGTGAGCCTTGATGAACGGGACTCTCCACTAAGCCAAGTAAAGTGTCAAAAAAGTGTCAAGAAAAGTGTCAAGAAGCGAAGTGTCGCAGTGGAGAAGGACTCCTCTGTCAAGAGCCATTGTGGCCAGAGCGACACCGTCGATGGAGCGAGCTTGGTGGATGAGGCAGCAGGTCAAGGGGTACAGCTACAGATCTTGGCAAAATTGAGAAGTATGTCAGCGCGGTTGGAGGCGGTAGAAGGACAGGTGGGGCAGAAAGACGTCAACAACAAGCCAAAGGGACTAAAGTTAAGTAGTTGTACTAAGTCTAAAACATCTGTAAAAAAATGTGATATTAGCTCAAGTGAGCAGAGTCAAAGTTCTGAATCTTCTGATGATGATACAAAAATTCCAGAATTGTCATATATTCGCAGCTCAAGAGATGTACAAAAGCAGATAGACAGAAGTCTAGCAAAACTTAGTAAAAAACAATTAGAAGGTAATGATGGGTCAAAAAAGTTAAAATCAAAAAGGGGAGGCCCAGTGGAGGTCACAGTCCAGAAAAAAGTAGCTTGGCCTCATGAGCACACTTTGGGGGGTCAAACTAGGCAAAGAGTGACCTACGGCCAGCTCACCATGCCCCAATTCGTAAAAGGCTTTGTAAAAAATATTTTAGACGAGAAAAATTTAGAGAACAGGGAATTCATGCTCAGATATTTGGGGGACATTATGGAAGACACGTCAGATTTTTCGTGGGTCAGTGCTAAGGCAAGCCACGCAGTATTATTGTGTGAAATGGAGAGAGGGCAGGTGGTCTGGTCAGATACATCTAGGATAGACAGAATTAGGCGGGCCCATGCCCAAAAACATCAAAGTAGGCAAAATTGGGGTTACAGGCAACAAGAGAAACGTCCCTGGTTTTGTAAAAATTACCAAACAGGGAGTTGCAATTTTAACAAAGATCACGAGGTTGGGGGGAAGTTACACAGGCACATTTGTGCCTATTGTTTGTCACAAGGTAGGCAGTTGAATCATCCAGAGCGTGAGTGTCATTCTTCAAAAAAATTGGGTCCAAAAAACGATCAGGGAGCTGCCCACCTATAGACCAAGGGGGCAGCCTGCAAACAGATAATGGTTGTAAAACATGGGTCGCTTCTAATTGTATTGAAAGTGTACATGTCAACGATTGTGGTAGTGTAACTGAAGTTGCGTCAGAAAATGACGCTGCAAGAAACCCTGTGTGTAGTAGAGTTTTTACCAATTCAAGCCTGTCAACCAGGGTTGTAAATGCCCTGATGGCTAGGGGTAACAAGTATAAAACACTGAACAACATGAAATGTAACAATGTCGCAGGTCAAAAAATCAGTCAGGTGACAAACAGTCATCACATTGATCAGTGTCAGATTAAAACCAAAGTATTCAGAAATAGTGCAACTTGTAGTGAAAAGAAAAACAACGACCACCAAGGTCAAGAATGGGGACACTGGTCAGTTAAAAATAGTCTGGAAACTGACCAGTGCCCTCAAAGTCGAGAGACCGTCGTTTCACAAAAGCAATCCAAAATCACAACAGAAAGCGTGTCAGACAATAAGACTCACACCTCAGTGGTTATTGACACTTTAAATGAGAGTGTGGTTAATGACACAAATAAAGCCCTGTTATCCGACATTAATGGCATTGATGAGGACAAATTTGTCAATACAATGTTTGCCAAACATCTGAACTGTCACCTCAGGCGTCATGCTGAGATGAATTGTGAAAATTACAAAAAATGGAAGTGTCAAACGTCTTTTGATTTTGGTTTCACACCACTTGGGGAGTTTATAAACTCTGACAGGGGCACACAATCAGAATTCGTCACAGATGATTCTATCGAGCTCCACAAAATCATAAAAAACAGTGGCACATACAATTACTTGGGCTGTAGAATACCAGTCAGGTCCCAGTTAAAAGTTGACAATTGGGTTCAGGAGTTACAAGGTTACTGGGACACCCAGTTGCTTGAATTTTTAAAATACGGGTTCCCCCTTGATTTTAACAGGGATTCAAAGTTGCGTAGTGAAGGGGGAAATCATAAATCTGCACTTCAGTTTCCCATGGATGTGGACGCATATTTGCAAGAAGAGACCCAATTCAAGGCCATATTAGGTCCTTTTGTAGACAGTCCCATAAAACAACTGCACTGCTCACCATTCATGACTCGTGAAAAAGCGAACGCGGCTCACAGAAGGGTCATTATTGACTTATCATGGCCAAAGGATGCATCTGTCAATCTGGGTATAGATAAGGACTCATACATGGCCACAGATTTTGAACTTGCCTTCCCAACTGTTGACCATATTACTGATGCAGTCAAAAATGTGGGCCCTGGGGCCCATTTGTTCAAAATTGACATAAGCCGTGCGTTCAGACACGTCAAAATTGATCCTTTTGACTTGGATCTATTAGGACTACGTTGGCGTGACGTCACGTACGTCGACACCTGTCTCCCGTTCGGGAGCAGGCACGGGTTGGGGTCGCGACGCCTAGCGTCGCCAAAAAATCCTATGACCATCTCTCAAAATTGTTAGAACGCCTAGGTCTTGACATCAGCGTCAAAAAATTAGTACCACCAGCAACATCAGCAGTCTGTCTAGGCGTCAGAATTGACACTGTGGAAAAAACTATTGCCATTCCACAAGAAAAGCTGGAACGTATACACGTCATGTTAGCTGAATGGCGCCACAAACGTTTTTGTTCAAAACAACAGCTACAGTCATTATTGGGCAACCTCTTGTACGTCCACAAGTGTGTCAGGCCTTCCAGATTTTTCGTCAATCGCATGTTAGAACTCCTCAGAAAAAATTATGACAAAAAATCCATTACCCTGACAACAGGTTTCAGAAGAGACCTGCGGTGGTTCGACAAATTTTTGGCCAAATACAATGGTGCATCCTTCTTTGACCATCACCAAATTTTTGGCACCATAGAGTTAGATGCATGTTTGACTGGCTTTGGGGGTTGCTGGGGGAACTTGATATACCATGTGCCAATTGAAAAGCACTACCAGAACCTGGCCATTACACAGCTGGAAATGTTGAACATATTAGTGGCTTTGAGAATTTTCAAACAATTTTGGCATGGCCAAAAAATCCTAGTAAAATGTGACAACATGGCAGTGGTACAAGTATTACAGACAGGCAAAGTGAAAGATCCTTTCCTAGGCGCATGCGCGAGAAATATCTGGATGGAGGCTGCTCAAGCAGACATTGATATAGTATATTCACACATACAGGGTAGAAAAAATGTTATTGCAGATTTGCTGTCTAGGTGGAAAAATTCCCAGGTGCAACGCCAGTTCTTAATCCAGAAAATCAACAATCCAGTCTGGATGAACATCCCACAAAAAATTCTAGAAATTGATAATGAGATATAAAATAGTAACAAATGCTATACTTTGTTTCAGGCCAGAACGCGTTAGCAGCCTTGAAGTCAAAAGCAGCCTCAAGAGTAGCCCAGGCATTCCGCCCCAAGACTCGGAGGTGCTACGAACTGTTATTTAGAAACTTCATGGGTTTCTGTGTGCTTACAAGTTTAAATCCTCAGCTTATGGGGGTTCAGGATGTAATTGCTTATCTTGAATATTTGGTGGAAAATGGTGTATCTTATAACATGGTATCCAATAACATTTCAGCTCTGAAAGCAAATTTCATTATCTATGATCTCAAATTTCATCTCCTAGAACACCCTCGCATAAGGTTATTCACCAAATCTTTGAAAATAAACCGTCCACTAGCCCTGGTCAAGAGAAATATCATCTCCTTGCAGGTATTGCAGGATTTAGTTCATGCTTGCAATCATTTAGTCTCTCCCTTTACTTTCAAAGCAATTTTCCTGGTCGCGTTCTTTGGCTTTCTTAGGATCTCAAATATTGCACCCCATTCATATGCTCAATTTGATGTGTCCAGACATTTAACCAGGTCTGATGTAAAGTTCACCAGTTCTGGCATGCGTATCACCCTCAAGTGGTCTAAAACGATGCAGACTCGTGATAAGGTCCACGTCATCTTCCTTCCTCTCCTCCACCCTTCTCCCTTGTGCCCAGTATATGCCCTTAAGAGGGCCTTGCTCCAATATCAACCTTTACCACATGACCCTCTGTTCCAGGTAAAAACTAAGGATGGTCATAGGTTGGTAACAGAATCCAGAGTGCGAAAAACACTTTCAAAATTAAATGTGAGGCTAGGGTTCGAACCTCATCATTTCTCCTTCCACACCTTTCGACGCTCAGGAGCCACATGTGCATATAATGCCCATGTGCCAGTACAGAGTATAAAATCCCATGGCTCCTGGGCGTCAGACTGTGTTTGGTCATACATACAGGAAGACCAATCCCGTAGTGCTGAGATAGCTGCTTCCTTTAAAAAATTAATAAATGCTTTATAATGCAAGATTGGACTTGAGGTAGTTGGCCAGAAATGATGCATAAAAAATACAGTCCTTAAAAGTAAGAATAAAAAACTCTATGACCTTTGACCTCTGGGTCCCCTCGTATGTCACCTGAGTAGGGGTCAAATTTGAAGGTGGGCATTGACCTTAGTCTCAATCTGACCTTGGGGTCAAGGGTCATAGGGTCACTTGAATGTACTTGCATTTCTGTAACTGTGCCAGTCGCACTGTTGAAGAAAAATGTAAAAATTGTGAAAATGTAAAAATCACCTGTACTTACATGTAAATTTTTGTGTGGTAAAAACTAACCTGTATTTACATTACTGGACTCTAGGCTGTATTATGACAATTGTAACCTGTGAATAAAAGTAGATTTACATACTCATAGATAAACATTTATATTATACAACTGTAATTTACTTATGTTATTGTATATCAATAAAATATTAACCCGCACTGTCTTGTTGCTTGGACCTGGGATGGTGGGGACTGTCAGTAATGGTGTATGGGGCATCATGGAGGTCAGTCCCCCATCCCAGGGACAGGTGGGGTCACGTACCATTTGGGGTGTAGTGGTCCCCAATTGGGGTTCAAATTGGCAAAGCAATGGCACATGTATCAAGCAATCTGATTGGGTGGGCGAATTTTTAGGAGGGAAAGTTAGAAAGGAAGGGGCTTCAGTTGGCTGGGAACAATGAAACAAGGAGGACATATTTAAAAAATTCCCTCCCTCCCTCACCCTAACAACTTAGGGTAGTATTGCTTTTAAACCGTTTTTACAAATTTTATTTATATTAATTTTATTCCTTCTCTTAGTGTAACATATTTTATATGGGAAGTCAGCAGGAGGTAGTTGGCCAGAAATGATGCATAAAAAATACAGTCCTTAAAAGTAAGAATAAAAAACTCTATGACCTTTGACCTCTGGGTCCCCTCGTATGTCACCTGAGTAGGGGTCAAATTTGAAGGTGGGCGTTGACCTTAGTCTCAATCTGACCTTGGGGTCAAGGGTCATAGGGTCACTTGAATGTACTTGCATTTCTGTAACTGTGCCAGTCGCACTGTTGAAGAAAAATGTAAAAATTGTGAAAATGTAAAAATCACCTGTACTTACATGTAAATTTTTGTGTGGTAAAAACTAACCTGTATTTACATTACTGGACTCTAGGCTGTATTATGACAATTGTAACCTGTGAATAAAAGTAGATTTACATACTCATAGATAAACATTTATATTATACAACTGTAATTTACTTATGTTATTGTATATCAATAAAATATTAACCCGCACTGTCTTGTTGCTTGGACCTGGGATGGTGGGGACTGTGATAGGACAATATGGTAGGGCCAAAATGCTGGTTATGAAGTTTAAGATTGCTGTGGTAGGATTATACATATTGATATTATAGTTACTTTAATTATGACCATTAACTTTGAACTTTAGCTTCTTGGGTATATTTGAATACTTGATATTACGAAGAATTGAATGACACATTCATGTCAGCTTATTTTACTACAGGGGTAAATGTATAAATGTCTAAAATAGGGAATTGGGTTTGATAATAACCTTTTATATTTAAATTGGGTCAATATAGTGGGTTTAATTTTGAATCTATTTTGGTCAGGATATATTGATGACGATAATGGTAAGATAGTGAATCTGATTATTTGGCGTTAAGCTGATAATTATTATAGGGAATACATTATATAACTTGTTACTGACATCTGACCTTTGTTCATCGACCTTTGGAATCTTGCGTCTATGATGATGCTGCTAATCCAAAACCATGTGCTGCGAAAGGTCTTAGCCTAATAAAAAATAATTGGTCAATCTTGTAGGAGATGGTATCATATGTAAAATCCACATAGATTTAAAATTAATTATCCACCAACAAGTGACATTTGACCTAAATAGGGGATATGCAGAAAGGGACTTACTTACGTTGCCTAGAGACAGAGACACTTACTATGGATAATAGGCATTACATATCCTTCGTATTGCAGCCTTCAGCTACAACTATGTTATATACATCACTGCAAAGGTATTTTATATTCTGGTGACTTCTCATTCAATGATACCCAAGTATATATGTATGGCAGCTTTTTTGTCATCATTGCTTCAATTTTGGACTTTTAACATTATTATTAATACAAAGTGGACTATATAAGTCAAACATAGTGCAGTAGATTTATATGAAAGAAACATATTGGTCTTTACAATGATTTACAGTATAATACTCATTATATACAATCGGTTAATACCTTTATCTTCATTCATAAAATATTGTTGTGTATTTTATTTGGGAAGATTTCCTGCTATATGTTCTATTGAAAATTATTATTATTCAACACTCATATATTATACAGCATTAAAATAAAATCAATGCAAAATAACTAAATATGCCAATTATCTTAACTTTTTGTCTGCACTAAATTATCTACATTTTATAATTTGTTTGTGTTACATGACAACGAAGATTGAAATTAGCACTTAACAAAGTTTGAATTTATAAAATTGGTTTTATGCCTCATGATGTTACAAATTATAATTATTTGAAGCCAAATAAATATATAAATGACAGAACATATACCATATTAGGTTACTGTTTCTTGTAGCCCTGCTATTTGTTATATGTGCCTTGTGTCTATAAACCTGTAATACAAAACATTTAATGCAAGTTTCAATACTTCATTTTATACACTTACAATGCTTCTTTTGAAACACACCACTGCTTCATTATGTTTGGTTTGTCCACCAAACCATTACTTGAATCTTATTAAATTCAATTTGGATGTGAATTTTTCAGTGCAATGTAAATGTTCGTGAATAAAGGAAATGCAAGTATCAGTAGCATTTGCTCTTGTGAGATTACAATATGAAGTTGATATATACATGCAGTTTTATAGTTTTTCTGTTGTACATAACTACTGTGCAAGGTATGTTACACATAATTTAGTTTTAGAACTAATAAACGGCCATGCTTTTACATATAGTGTACACCACATTCAAAAATATCTATAAAGTTCTGCAAACAATGTGTTTTATGAAAATATGTTTGAAAACTGATTAATTGACACTCCAATAATGTATCAAAAGGGAATGATCTATAAATTATGTATAATCAAGGAATCAGAACAAGTTTAAGTACCAAGTTTTAATGTTTTTTTTTTGATGATTCAGATCATAATTTATATCCAAATTGTGTTTTTCATGAATCTAAAATTGAGATTAAAGTTTGTCACCGATTTTGCGAGCTAAAATAATGGTGCCACCAAGCTAGATGTTATTGCAAATTAAGCTGCAGATTATCTTTTTTGAAGTAACAAACAATTTAGATTTGGTTAAAATGGTGGAAAAAATTGTAATGCATTGAAAACAATTATCAGTCACTTACAAAGAAGGCCTCTATGTTCCAGGATGATTTAATTAATGATAATGCTCACATGATAAATCAATAAATAAAACATGTTAAATATTTAATTAATGAGTAAATTAATTTTTGTTGATTTTTGAAACTGTTTACACTCATACTGTTTTGTTTAGTCTCGAATTCAAAAGTCTCTCCAACTTTGATGCAGGTAACCTAGCTCTTGGAAAGCATGCAGTGCAGATAGGAACATACGGTAATTATACAGCTGACAAAGCTGTAGATGGAAATTGGGGAGAAAATGATTTAAACTACTGCGCAGTGCCATATTCTGGAAGCCCTCATGTTATGCCCTGGTGGTATGTGGATCTTGGAGAAGTCTACAGCATAGAAAGTGTATATATTGAACTGGCAAGTGAAGAAGATTTTCCATTTTCTGATCTTTTTGTTACGGTTGGAACTGTTTCTCCAAACAATATTCCAGACTCATTCACCATTTGTTCTGGTGCAAGTGGATCAATAAGAACAAAGACATATGGTTGTAGGGTGAGTGCACAGTATATTATGGTAAAACAAGGAGAAGTCACCAAAGAAGCGGTAAAACTAGCTTTGTGTGAAGTTAGCATTTGTGGGTTCAAACCAGGCCAAGGTAAAATAAGTTTATTTTATCTTCTTTGTGTAACCGTCACTCATAATATCAGATAAAAGTATGTTTTTCTTGATTATATTCTCATGTCAAAAGGAATATACAGAAAGCAATTAAATTTCATTGCGTCCTTGGTTTGATTCACTACACAAATAGTACTGCACATATTTAATGAGCTTTTCAGCCAATATGTTCATTTGTATTGTAATTTTTGTATTCTGTATGTACACATTTTGCAGGAAATTTAGCCACAGGTAAATACACAGAACAGATACAAACCTATGAGAACTACACAGCTGATAAGGCTGTAGATGGAAACAATGGACAAAGTGACCTAAACTACTGTGCTATTGCAATTTCTGACCCAAATATTGTAGCTTGGTGGTATGTGGATCTGGGGGCTGTATATGATGTAGAAAGCGTAACTCTCATTGCTCCAACAACAATAAAAAGGCAACGAAATACTACTATTACTTACTCAGTACAAACTGTCTTACCAGGCGTTGAACGAATAACACCACCTTATAAAGGGTGTGGTACCATTACAACGCATCCAGGTAGGACTTACACTACACACTGCAGAGCATCAACACGTTATATCATGTTTGAAGAGAGCATATATAGAAAACAAGTGGGAGATACATTCTCAATTTGTGAAGTAATTGTGTGTGGGTTTCCCTATAATGGAGATGACAAAGGTAAGATGTTAACGATATGATCCATTTATATAGTTTAATCATGGCAACATCATACTTTCCTGGCTAGTATCATACTACAATTATCGCGTATAACTTTGCCAGTAGAAATATCCAAAAATCAATATCATCTTTCAATTATCATTTATAACGTCAGCAAACATCAAATTTATCTCCATCTGTGTGGTGTGGCAGTCGTCTGTGTCAACATCATTTATCATTAGATCAAACCTCTTTTATTGTTTGAAAGAGGTCTTCCAAGGGGGGTCTTTATCTTGTACTTGTTTATATATTTCAATGTCCAGTATGACCTCATAAGGACTCAAACCTGTGATGATGGGTATGCAAGGAGTGAGGAATCGCCTTTTCATGTTTTAGCGCAGAATTATTTTACCAAATTTAGAAGAAGCTTTTGACAATCACATAAGCAAGGGTATGCCGTGAATGTAACTTTCACTTCAGGGGTTTGGAACGTATCCATAAATTCTTAACAGTTGATACTTCAGTTCTTGTGACAAACACTATGGTCAGAAGTCGAGAAGACTACTGTAATTCCCCACCTTAAGGGGTCAGCAAGACCAGTGTTGCTAAACTTCAGAAAGGTCAAAATACTTTCTGTCTACATTGTTTTCAGACTGGATAGAATGAGTCATGTCACACCCTATCTAGGGAAACTCCTCTGGCTTCCCATTTCATATGGTATCCCTTTCAAATATTACCTCCGCACTTTTAAAGCTATAACTTTCTCCCCTCTTCCCTGTTTGTCATATTTGATCAAATCTAGTTGTCTGACCCACATAAATCTGTTTCCTCAGTCCATCCCAGAGAGGTCATAGGCAGGCATGGTTTTGCCACGGCTGTACTAGGGGAATAGAACAGGCTCCCACTTAATTACAAATCTCTACAAACCATCTCAAGCTTCAGAGGCGAACTCAAGACTTACCCTGCCCCATAGTACACCCCCCCCCCCCACCCCCCCTGCTGGGCGCCCACTGGTTTACTTTTCTTGGTTTTTGAAGAATGCTTTGTGCATTCCAGCCCATGAGAGGATCCACTTTAATTTTGCACTGTACATATTTTCTATTTTTATTACTACTATCAGTGCTCTGGAGTATTCCACAGGCCTACAATACAATGTATAAAGTTTCCTTGGAGATTGCCCAACTGGATCTGAAAGTCGTCCTTAGTAACCTGACACTACCTGTCTGAAGGTCACTCGTTGTGACTATATGTTTACTTGGGATGATAAATCTTTTGAGGATCACATTGAGATATACCCTGGTTAGGGGATATGGGGTTTAAGCCCTTGACCTTGCAACGGTAAATCTTTCTTTGGTGTGGGGATGTTTGCATTAAAATTTTAAAATGCAGCTTTTATGATACGATGGCCCTTGAAGGGCTGATATATTTAAAGTCCTTCTCAGTACAACATGAGGAGGCATGGGCTTGAGGACGTCTTGGCGGTGTGGAGTCAGTGGAGGTGCATCTGCTACTGGTCTCACACAGAGAGGCGGAGCTAGGTGTTACAGTTGATAGACGTTCTTCTGGACCAGGGAGAGACTGTGAAATGTTAATGTTCTGAAAGTCTGTATTTAAAACCAAGTTTATCTATGTCTGACCCACTGATGGGATGTCCTCAAATCTAACTGGACTAGGTGGTGATATTGTTTGCGAAGATGGAAAAAGAATATGTGTTCCTTTGGTTGCAGGTCTTCTATGATGGTCCAACTGCAGGAGATGGGGCTTGATACAGTTGCTGAAATGGTCCAACTGTGTCAAAAGAGGCATGATACTGTTGTTGGGATAGTTCAGCTGCATGTGACGATACTTGATACTGTTGTTGAGCGGGTGCAGGCATCAGATTAAGGGCTTGAAACTGCTGTGGGGTGGGTACACGCTTCGGGATAGTGGCTTTTGGAATGGGTGCGTGCATTAGGGGTTGGTGCAGGCAACTGTTTATAATGCAATGTTGGATACTGCTGAAACTGGGTCTGACTCTGTTCATTAGATATTGGCGATACACAGGCCTGCATTATGACAGCTTAGCTGGGAAAAGGGTTGTTATTGGGGTTTCACATAAGATATGTGCTGGGTGGGCTGCTTCCACTGCTTTTGCTCAGACAGGATTTTTTTTTCAAATACGTCTTTCTGCTGAATTCTGTTATGCCAAGCTTCTCCAAATTGCGTGCCTGGTTCCAGATATAAATCAAGGAAAAGGGCTTTCTCCTTTCTTATGATGAATGAGAGGTCAATGGCCTAGTGATTAGCAAATTTGCCATCTAATCATAGGCATCCATATCCTGTATGGGTTCAATTCCCACAAGTGGCAATACCGAGGACCTGTCACAATATGACCCTGGCTGTTGAACAGGACATAAAATACCAACTTTGACTTTGTGATGAATGCAGCAACATCTGTGAATTGGGTCACCTTACCCTCCACCTTGGCACAGATTGGCAATGGGGTGAATGGGCTATTGAACATACTGCGCCAACCTCCAATGTCACTGCACTGAGGTCCACATCTGATGATCATGCAAGACTTTGGGGTTTGGTGCTGTTCTTTTTGATAGGTGACAAGCCGCCACAGACGGCTTATCATCCCTGAAGCCTAACCTTTTGACACACTGGTTAATGATGTGTTATGAAGTCAAAGTTGTCTGTGACACAAGTTTGATGCTCGATGTTTGATATGCTCTCTCTTTTGAGTGGAAACTCAGCCGGGGAATAGCCATGATATTTTCAAAATATTGTCATTTTATTTGAAATTGGTTCAGAGATGGTGGTGTGATGCAAAATTCATTCGGATATTGAAATGTAAAAGTTAAAGTAATAAACAATATTTCACTTTAAGTTAACAGCTAAGCTGAATCAATATAATCAATCAATATTAACGAAATTCAAGTTTTATTCCGCATTATCTTATAGGATTCTAGGTACAATGCTTTGACATTGCCCAGGGGAAGGAATCAAATTATTAATGTAATAAAGATCAGTAATGGGCTTATATATATTTATTGATATTTTATATCATCACTATATATATTTCTAAAATATTTGTATGTAAAATGAACTCAAGTAAGGTAAATACATGGTTGACCATAATGTACTAATATAATGTTTGTGCACAAGGTGTCCGCTGGGAACCAGAGGAAGCCTTGTAACAAAGCCCATGGAGCAGAGGGAAGACAATTTAGAAATTTTGTAGGGGTCAAAGACCCGGAAGCCAAAGGTGAAACTCAAAGTCAAATACAAACCATGGGCCTGATAATGTGAAATGTATCTACACCCATAACTACACAGTTTTAACATTTTAAGAGTAATTTAGGATAGAATTTTTAATTCCAACGTGCAAGTATTTACCACATGGCGCCTGGGATAAGCTGTAAGAAAAATCTCTGATAGTTATGAACAATTAATTCAGGCTTTTGAAAGAAAAAGGGGGGTTATGATTTTGACATAGGGATAAAGGACCCCCGAGTGGCAAGGTCAAATGGGGGTCAAATATAAAGACAGAAATGATATGGATGTACACCCGTAGCTGCATGATATAGGTATTTACAAGAATTGGAATAACATAGGTGTAAAGAAATAGTGGTTGTCATTACTGATAAAGTAGGAGACAGGAATTAACATGGAAGTCCAATTTAAGATTGACCCACAATTGGGATAAAGGTCAAATTTAGAGGTACAAAGGAAGATGAATAAGATCCAAATCACAGTAGCAGATAAAATATAAAGGAAGATATGATCCGTGTAACCATGGGGGAATGTTTTATTTTAAGTTGGGATGCAAGAAAAGCCAAAAGAAAATAGAAACAGCCTAACACAGGTCCAAATATATATAAACAACTCAGGTAAGCCAAATAATATAATAAAATGCAACATGTAGATGGTTATAAGTCAAAATAACAAGAACATAAGTTTTGTGTAGATACTTGTGGTCAACAATAAAACAAGCAACATAAGCTTGATTAAAATATAGTACCCACTGCTGTTACATTCCACCTAGCTATGAAATATGTCACCTTAGAGAGCTAAGCAATACAGCTCACCCTAATCAAAAAATAAAGAAAACCCCTACGGAATGCCTTGGATTTAAGCAGTAATAACCCCAAGTTTCCAACAATTTAATTCAAATTCAATTTCACCACAAATATTCCCCATCACGAACACCAATCCATCCCACATTCAGTTGAAAAAAGTAAATTATATCACAGATTCAAACCCAGGTCCTCACTTAACAAAGTATACAAGCCACCCCAACATGACCTGGCTTTATTCTCTGAAAAAAATAATTTACAAAGTGGTATAAAAAAAGTTTCCAAATAAATACCTGTAACTATTTCCTGCCAAGAATTTACAAGAATTAAAAAGAATGCTAGGAAATTGGCCTAAAAAATACAAGGTTTGTTGGTCTGTCAGTGTGGATGTGGATTTTTATTTAAGGTTGGGTTTTGGGAGACAGGGACGTGGGTTTGAGTCCACATCTTGGTTTTTGGGGTACGTGGGTTTGAGTCCACATCTTCGTTTTTGGGGGACGTGGGTTTGAGTCCAAATCTTGGTTTCTGGGGGACGTTTGTTTGAGTCTACAACTTTGTTTTTGGGGGTTGTGGGTTTGACTCCACATCTTTTTTGTGGGGGGTGGGGGAATTTTTTTTTTAATTTTGTTTTGTTTGGGTGGTGGTGGTTTCACTTTGATTTCTTAGGGGATTATTTTTTAAGGGAATTTTTTTATTTTTTTGTTTTTGTTTTGTGGTGGAAGTTTATTTAATATTTGTTAACATTCACACATTCATTCACACAATTTGTTTTGTACTGTGGGGAGGTGTAAGTGTTGGACAGTGTGCTTTTTTGTTTTTGGGCAAACATTCAAGTTGTTAATTGCTTTTGGAAGATTCGGGTGGTCCTGAAAAGAGCCGGGTTTGGTGCGACATGTGCGGGCTAATCCGCTGATTTGGGCTGACTATGACTGTGCTGGCTGGACTGGCTGGGAGGTCTTGAATGTTCATGATGAGTGGAAGATGGCACTGGTGACGGTGCTGGCTGAAGTTGAGAGGGTGAAACTGGTTGTGGTTGTGGTGTGCTGTTGATACGCAAGCACACTGGGAATAGCTGCGAAGAGACTGGATAATCCAGAAGTGTTGTGCTGACTCTCCTCCTGTTGTAAAAGTGCAACTGAAGGTTGGTTGAAAATCATCTGTCTGGAAGTCCCAGGCTGTTGAAGTTGGCTGTGCTGACGATAATGAAGGCCCCGATGGTTGCTGTACTTTCACAATCACTGTAACAGGCTCTCCTGTGGTAGTCTGTTGAGGCTGCACAACTGGAATGGAGAATGGTTGAGTTTCCGGGATGGTGAGTATGTATTCCCATACTGCTGTGGACTGTGATGCTTCTGGAAGTTGATATGTGGTGACCTCTTTACTTGTAGTGACCTGTCTCTTGCATTCTTCGGCCTTGTACTGTATTTCACTGAGAAGCTTCACTGTCTAGTTCCTGAAGGTTAAAAAGTCCCTTTCTTCGAGATGTTCAATCTCAGAGTAGAGATAGTTGCAGAACGACTGTGGAGGACTTGGAGTGGGGTCCTGAAGTGCACCCAGAAATGTGGAAATCATCGACCTCATCTGCTGGAACTGATCTAAGACTGGATCGGCAGACGTGGTGGCAGTCGTGACTGAAGGCTTTCGTCACTTGGGACTGGTGCTCGAAGGCTGATGAGTAACATCTGATGCAATGCTGATTTCCATCTCAGATTCTGTGTCCCTGGATGTATCTGGAACTGAAGCTGCAGCTGCAGAGGGCCTCTGGGGTGACTTGAATGCAGAGAACTTGGAAACTCCCTTCTTTCTGATGTGACCTAGTAGAAAACTGAAACTGTCCTTCAGCCAACTCTGACATTCTGTACTCTTCTCAGCTGCTTGTCCTGACTTCGTCTGAGTGAGCTTGCCATATCTGGTACATTGAGTGTCAAACCACTTCTTCACTGTCTTTACTGGCAAGTTTCTGGTAGCTGCTAGCTGCTCCCAAAGTCCTTCCTTCTTCTGCTTGTCTTTAAAACTGTCGTTGGTCTTGTCATAAAGTTCCTCATGCTGTTTAACAAACTCCACGATGGCTTCTTTGTCTGAATAACTCAGGAAAATGGAATTCATCTGGCCCTTCTTCTGTATGGATTGAGTTGATTCTACATCAGTATCCGTATCAGTTTGCACTCTCTTCTCTCCTCTTCCGGGCTCTCTTCCCTCTCTCTCTCCATCCTCTCTCTGTCCCTCTCTTCCTTCTCTCTTCTCTCTCTCTCATCCCTATCCTCTCTCTCCCTCCTCCTTCTCTCTATATCCTCAGCTGTATCTCCTAACTCAAACTGTGGTTGAGTGTCTCCGGTAGGTACTTCAATCTTTCTCCTTCTGCCCCTTGACATGATGATCAATCAATCAATTGTACAGCTTGTTTTAAAAAGACAAAAAATTAAAATAAAAGTGAAACCTCACAGAACAGATTTCACTCCCAACCATTCCAGCCTAGCTCAAGTACTTAAGCTAATTTCCAAAAAATGAAAAACCTAAAGAAAAGCTGCACACCAAGTTGTGTCTCAGCAAGTCAAAGCCCAAATATACGCAGATTTTCTACCGACCCGCCTTTTTATACCTACAGACTTTGAAACCGACAGGCCGTAAGAAGCAAAAATATTGCTGGCCTGTCGGTTACAGTTCCCGGCTTGTCTGTTAGTGTTACAGGCCTGTCAGTTGTTGTTTACGGCTTGTCTGTTTCAGTTTACGTCCTGTCGGTTACAAATTTTCCCGACTATAGGACCCAGTCTGTAAAAGTTACCGACTGGCCTGTAAACTTTACAGGCCTGTCGGGAACAGTTACAGACAGGCTGGCTAAAGTTACCGACTGTACTGTAACACTTCCAGTACGGTCGGTGAGTCATCACATACAGTCAGAAAGTCCATATTTGGGACAAGCCGGATACTTGTTACAGACAGGCCTGTTTGATTAACAGACAAGCCGGGAATTGTAACCGACAGGCCGTTAAGTTAACCGACAGGCCTGTTGCTAGGGGGCTGAAATTAGGGTAGATACAAGGGTCAGCAATGGTCGACCCTAACCATGTAAACATTGGTCCCGACTCTCCAAAAATGCATGGTTACCGACCTGTCGGTTCCAGTGGGATCGACTTAGATTTAGGTAGTATTTTTTAAAATTCGAAATACTAAGCTATTTTTACAAAAAAAATTCTATGCAGATATTAAATTATGAAATATGCCAGTATTACAGATTCTTTTTTGCAGAAAAGTGAAAATGGAATCAGGCAAATGTTACCAGTAACCCTTTGTTCGGATTACCATGCCTAATTAGAAGTGGCAAGTGACAGCTGACAGCATGAGTAAACAATGGTCACCTATTGCCTACTCCATGTGTCCCTCTCCACCGCCAACCTGTCATGAAGCCATCCAGGCTAGCCTGGTATTCATCCCGGGTATTCGACACTTCAAATGGCGGCAAAGGTTTGAGGGGCAGATTAATCTGGGGGCTTCCTTTGATGTGCCAGGAGTTAATTGGCGACTCTGGGTATAGTGTTGTTTACTTTGGTGTCTGGGACTACTCGTTCGGGACTGGGAATACTCAGCAGGTTGTCACCCTTGCTAACCTAGAAAATTATAAACATGTTCAGAATCTTAAAATACATAGGCACCTAGGCAAGGGTTGGTTTTGGGATAGTATACAGCAAGTCTTTTGAGACTGCCCATATGGTATCCTCTTTGAGATAATAGCTAGTCTGTTTGAAAGTAATTGTCTTAAAATCTTTATCTATTACATAGATTCTACGCAACCTCAGTTATTATCCATATGTTCATTTTTAAGTACAGTGTTGGGGGGTGCTAAATTGTATTCCGTTTACGGTTGGGTATCTGTTGTTTTGTTATATAAAGTGATAATTAGTTCTTTGTTATCATTGAAGTTGACTTTGGTGGCAAGAAAGTTGATGTGAGTATATCTAGTTTCATGAGCGAACTTAATTGATTAATGTAGTGAGTTAAGGCACTCAACAAAATGGTTGACTGATTCGTCGCCATTGCAGGCAGAGATTTAAAGTCTGACTCAGTATTTCCTGACGCAATATACTCTTATTCATGTTCAGAATTTTTTCACATGACCAGAAACAGCTCGAAAAGCAAACCAGATAATTCCAAATGTACAATAGAGTCCATGAGAACCTACAGTAATGAACAGTAATGAAAAGAAACAGCTACATAAGGGGAGGTGTTCAGATCAGCCTAGTCCTGCCTGAACTAGGAAGGGTTCCTACAACAATGTTATGCAGCTGCACGATGAAAAGATCCCGACACTAAATGATTCATATCAACACACAGAGAAATTCATCTTGCCAGTTCAACTGAGTATTGGTCCAGTTTAAAAGATCAAAACTGAAAGTTTTCTCAAATTCAGTATGGGTTATCCGGATTAGCCATGCCTTGCCTTATCCCTGCCAACAGAGTATCAACAAAAATCCAGAGGGAGACCTTCCAACAATCTTGGTTTTGTTTAAGGGGTCAGGACACTACTGACGTATTGTAACGCTTGAGCATAATCATTTTGAGTCTACATCAACCCAAAGGGCCTCCCTGATTTGGTTCAAGAATCAGTCCTGAGAGGTTTGAAGGAAAAGTTAAGTCAGGAATGACTAAGTCTGTCTAAGAGGAGGGCTCGTGGGACAAAATGTTTCTTTTGGCATGGATTCACTATGGCTTCCAGTTCGAAAGTTACTTCAGTCTATATCAGTGAGGGGATATTCGGCGTCCTGTTTTGTGATTGGCCTGTTTAATATAAATAAATGAAGGGGGTTGTGATACAAGAGTACCCACAAAGTTTAAGGTAGGATAACTGCTTTATCGGGCTCTTCACCGAGCCATAATGACCACAATACCAATACTCAATTCTCATATGTTCTTGGCTTATCTGAAATTAACGTTAATTTCTTTGATCAAAGTTGGTACGTTTTTTTATTAAAATTTTCAATTGGCAAAATAGAGCTATATAATAAAATATAATTATAAATAAGTTTATAAATGAAATCAGCATCCTAAATAAACACATATCTAATCAACATATAATTTATGTTTCAGTAATCCCTAGTGGCTCCATGTTAAATTCAATGTTTGCATTATCTTATGAAATGTTGAGGCATGTACCCATTTACTAAGCCAGGGCCTAAGTTTTCTGAATATGTTTATGCCTATTGAGTATGTATTTGCTATATTCCTTTAGCTAAACTCACATTCAAATTTGTAGTTCTTGTTGAGCGAAGCAGCAGCAGAAGCTTATGAAATAGATAAACATCTTATCAGGTAATCTTGTATACATCCCAAACAAACAGAAAGGTATGGAAAGGATCCAAATTTATATATAGCAACATGCTATTTAACATTGAACCTACTGCCTTAATGTTTTAAGGTGATATTAGACATTACAACTAAATAAAATGTTGAAATGCAATATTTTTATTTCTTAGAAACATCCAGCCCAAACACTTTGAGAACACATTTATCAAAATCAACAGTACAGACAGACACAATCATGAATGAAGTAAACACTCCCACTATGACATTGACAGCTGATAGTGATTTCACTTTGGAAAGCACTCCCACTATTCCAGCTAGCTGCCCCCGAAATTGTGAATGTGATGCTGTGAACACCTGTATAAGATGTCAGCTGTGGTTTGTACCTGATGGGATTTGTGACATCTATATTGGTAAATAATGAAGTTTATTTTCATGTCGATTTTTCTAAAGTGAGTCATTATTTGATTATTTCCTTTTATAACTGATTTAACAGAGTATTACTTTGACTTTATTTGTGGATGTTTTCAAATATCTGTTTCCAGACCCTGTAGTTTTCACCAGTTTGTCAACCCCAGTACTCCAAGAAGTCACCGAGGAACAAATTGTTATCAGATTGCAACTAAGCTTCAATATTTTGCCCATCCATGTAGATCACTACAACTTCAGTTTGAAATATACAGCAAATGATAGTGATGATTATCTGGAGAAGGACATCATGACAATTGGTTACTACTTCAATGAAAGGATGGTATATTTGGCCATACCGAACCCAGAGTGCAACATATTGTACCATTATCACATAACACCATTGAGGCAACACAGAGGTGTGATTGATGAAATTTCCACAGAAAAGAAAAATATGTCATTCAAATTTATCTGTTCAGGTAATGTATGAGCAATAGTTCTATACATTTATTTTAAACTTGAAGAAATGGATTATTTGTCAAAATTACTGTTAATGCTTCTAAATCATTGCTGCACCACTAATAAGCAGATATTACATACATTTAAAAAGTGGTTTCTTTATCATTTTAGATACCGACAGTGAATCAGTAAAATCTATAGCAACAGCAGAATCAACAGACAATGTCATTACATGTTCACCTTTTCTGTATGGGGTCATTGTTGGATTCGCTGTCTTACTTTTGCTGAACATCAGCTTAGTTGTCTCTGTGATCATAGCTTATAAAAGGTTTGAAAGTTTCCAGGTTGTTTAGATATGTAAGAGTTCTATTGTGAATTCATAATTGTTCTATAGAGGAACTACAAGCACATAAGATATGGATCACACAGTAATGTCAAAACATACCTTTTGATATTCAACCGGGGCAGTTTTATTCTCATCTTATTTTGTAGGGTAAAACCTTAAAGAAGCTGTATGTGGCTCCAGTGTTACAGCAAGTATCATTGCATGAGTGTATCGTGCATAACATAGAAACTTAAATTGTAAGGAAAGTGATAAAATATGATCCTTACTGGTCCAAACATTGACATAGTACAAAATCAATGTATGGCATTTACCACATGTTCATTAGCTGAGGTAATATCAGCAAATTGCTCATTAAGTTGGACTGAAACTCATGGCCATAGACATAAGTGAACACTGACACACTAACATTAACTGAAATAGTTTTTTTCTCAACTTACAATTGTTGTAGTGGATTTAATGTGAAAATGGATCTGAATGTTAAGGACCAAACCTTAGACTTTGACATTTTCATATACCCCTGGCTGTCAATAGAGATATCAAATCACAACACATTGAAAATGGGACCTTTGGAACCAGTAAATATAGTTGGTTAAGGTTCTATAGATATTGTAAACTCCCAACCATCAGTGAGCAACTACCAACTTCCCCACATAGGGTCCAGGGATTTAATGGCAGACCTCAGAGGTGGGAGGCAACTGTCTTACCACTGCAACACCGTGGCCCCATCTCTGACCCATATTGTGGACATACATTGATATTGTGCATGCCTGTGAAATAATTTGATAATTGTTTCTCACCTTTCAGGATATCACGTTTCAACAAGAAAGATGTGTATGAAGACTTGAAAGGACAACACACAGAGATGCCAGTGTATTATGAAGTACCAAACTAAGTGGATTCAAATGAATGTTTTCAATAAAGAATAACATTTTAAAATGCTAATAAGAAGCGGATCAGATTAACTGAAGAATTCTTTCAGGATCTTACATGGTTCCTAGAATTTATACCTACTTTTAATGGAATTACATATTTAGTTAAAACTGAGGTATTAGGTGAGAATTATGTATACTTAGATGCATCATTGACTGGCCTAGGAGCAATATGGAATAACAGAGTTTATAGTACACCCACATTTTCAATCCCAGGATTTCAGCTTAAGATCGTTCACTTAGAGATGCTGAACATCGTTTTAGCTTTGCGAACTTGGGGTTCCTACTGGCAACATCACAAAATAAAAATTTTTTGTGACAATTTAGCTGTCGTTCAGGTGGTCAAATCTTCCAAAACTAAAGACAAATTTTTAGCAGCTTGCATTCGCAATATTTGGTTGATTTCAGCTTCAAATGATATTGAGATTGTTATTGAACATATTGAAGGAAAAAAGAATGTCATAGCTGACCTTCTGTCGAGATTACACTCTCCTGCAGGGGTGAGTAACACCCTTCTCACTTTATTGAAACAAAAGTATATATGGGAAAAAGTGAATATTAGTAAATTTGACCTTAATCTGACCTTGTAATTTCAGGTGGAAATTCATCTTCTGCACCACTTTTGCAGTCAGTTTGGACAAGAGTTTCTTCAGCTTTTCGACCTTCAACCAACAGAGCTCATCAACTACATTTTCAAACATTTTTAGCGTTTGTGTTATTCATGAAACTACCAGTGAATTTTTCGCTACACAACATTCTTGCATTTCTTGAATACCTGTATCAGAACCACATATCCCGCAGGTGATAAAGAATTATGTTTCATCTTTAAATTCTATGGCCAGAACTTATAATATTCCAGCTGAGGACTTGTCACATGTTGCGGTGGCCCATTATCTCAGAAGTATTTCCATCAATTCGACTTTCAGACCTACTCCTAGGGGCATTTTTGACATTCGAACATTATATCACATTTCAAAGGCATGTGACAATTTAACTGATCCACTACTGTTCAGAGCTATTTTTCTTACTGTATTTTATGCATTTTTGCGCATGTCAAATATAGCCCCACATAGTCTTAAAGCTTTTGATGTCACTAGACATTTTTTAAGGCAGGACCTGATTTTCCATCACCCTGGAGCACATCTTCTGGTAAAATGGACCAAAACTTTACAAGATAATCGTTCTCATCATTGGGTCCAACTTCCAAAGTTAGATAACATATACCTGTGTCCGGTGAGAGCTCTTTCAGCTTTGCTCTCCTCCAGAAAATTACCTCAAACTTCTCCATTATTTGCTAATAACTTTTCTCCATCCACGCAGGCTATTGACACACATGTTAGGGATGCACTGAGGAAGGTTTTGACACTATTAGGGATTCTGCACAATGGTCATGGGTTCCACACCTTTAGAAGATCGGGAGCTACTTTTGCTGATCATCACAATGCTTCTTTACAGGATATCATGGCCCATGGGCTTTGGCGTAGTTCAGCTGTATGGTTGTATTTACAAAATTCTCCTCAATCTCTTTCTACCATCCCCTTGACTTTTTCCTCGGCTGTTCCTACTTATTTTTAGTTTGGGTTTGGGTCAATATTTTAAAATTCATGCTTAATTTTAAAATCTTAGTTCTTTTGTATGCTAACATGTAAATAAAATGCCTCAATCTATAATGTATCTCTTATAGCTTACTATTAACCAGCATATGACCTTTGACCTTCCCCTCACACGAACTGTTGTCAGTACGGCTATGTAGGAGCCTACTATGGCAGTTTGTGGGGTACCTTAATTTTATGAATTTTGTCAGGTCTACCTGTATTTCCCTCTATTTACTAATGATATCCAATCAGGGCTCTTCATGCTTCATTAGCCCGCCCTTTGCCATAAACTTTCTCACATTTGAATTTGAAGTCAAAGTGAATGGGTCAAGATTTTTACCCACCAACCCACCGCTAGTACAGAAGGACACCCCTGTCTCAGGTATCCCTACTGTATCAGGGAGTATGAAGGGATCCAATCTTAGATTGGCTTTGACATTTGGTTATTCAGACCTGTATTGATCACACAGGCATTGATCTGATTGACCAGATTATCTGATCACCTTGCGTCCTTGGCTGGGACCCCTTTGACGTAGTCTCACCAAAGGGAGGTCTCCATTAGGATAGATGTAGGCCTTGGGTATATTGAGACTCACTTTCACAGGCTGAAGAATTTTCCAGATTTCATATGATTTCAGAAAATTTCGGCTCTGATTAGGACCCCTTAGGTTGGTCTCCCCTAAGGGAGTTCTCCCATATTGGGTTTAGATACAGATGTTGGGACCATTTTCAAGTTTCGGTTGAAACATAAGGCGAAGCAGGCTGACCCTGTGATTCCCCTACCAATTATGTCAACATATTAAAATATGACCTTACTGTAACCTTGACGACAGTGAACATGTTATAATTGAGTGGAGAATACATCAATGTATATAGCTAACGTAACCTGTATGGTAGTTATTGTGTGTTGTGATAAACCTGAGTATGGTATACCCGTATGGGTCAATATTTTAAAATTCATGCTTAATTTTAAAATCTTAGTTCTTTTGTATGCTAACATGTAAATAAAATGCCTCAATCTATAATGTATCTCTTATAGCTTACTATTAACCAGCATATGACCTTTGACCTTCCCCTCACACGAACTGCAAATTTACCTCAAAATTTCCCAGCAAAATGTATCCATCTTGAGATGAGCTGAGATCTTGGCTCTATCATGTTTATTAACGCTCGACGATAGGAGAGGGTTATTGTAATCAGTTTGTTTCTGTCAGTCTGTCTGTCTGTCTGTCTGTCTGTCTGTGCACCGTTTCGCCCTTATAACTCAAAAACTATAACACCAATCGAGCTCAAATTTGGTGGGCAGGTATTTTATGGGGTACAGACGGATTCTTTCAAATTTGGTGTAATTTGTGTGAAAACTAAAGCCAGGAGAGAGTTTTTCTTATTTTTAATTGGGCTTTTACAGTGAAATCTGCTTCTCTGTCTGTGCACCATTTTGCCCTTATAACTCAAAAACTATAACTTCAATCAATCTCAAATTTGGTGGGAAGGTATTTCATGGGGTACAGACAGATTCTTTCAAATTTGGTGTAATTTGTTTGAAAATTAAAGCCAGGAGAGAGTTTTTCTTATTTTAATTGGGAATACACAGTGAAACTGCTTCTCTTCATCACATACGTAAAAATCAATATTTTGCTTTCTGATGATGTCATTACTAAGTGACGTCACAATGTAACTGCCATTGTGAGGTCACAAACCTAGCTTGTGATACTTGATGTCTTTAAGTAAAAATATTTCTTCTCATTGTATGTCTTGAAATTGACATAAACATAATAAAGAGGGAGGTGGTATGTTCATCATTTTTATTAATTATTATTTCTGTTTTATTTTCTCTTTTTTCTTTCAATTCCTTGACAGTCCATCACAAAAAATTACCAAGCATGATTTTCACCAAGAAGTGACCTTTAAGCAGAATTTTTACCTCCACCAGCAGTTTATGTTTTTGTGTGTCAATTGTTTATGTTTGTTTTATTTATTTTTTTTGTGTGTGTGTGTTTAGATTACTCTAAAACTAATGAACAGATCTTTATTTAAAAGTTTGTGAGTAGGACCTGACTGAAGGAAGAAGTTACTAAAAGAAAGATCAGGATCTTATTTTAGATACAAAAAATTCATGATTTTTCAGAGGTCCCATTTCAATGTATTTTTAATGACTTTAGCTTTCTACTTGATATTTCTATGAAAATTAATTTACATGTTTGGTTTTATTTTATTGTCTTCCTTACAATATTTTATATCACTTGAGAGACTGGTCACATGGAGTCGAGCGTTTTGCTCTCTCTGAGTGCATCTTGTTTATTTGGGGTT
Organism: Sabellastarte sp. h YS-2021; assembly: GCA_964017235.1. NCBI lineage: Eukaryota > Metazoa > Annelida > Polychaeta > Sabellida > Sabellidae > Sabellastarte > Sabellastarte sp. h YS-2021. Next base: position 68,613,992 of record OZ024936.1, read on the forward strand.
TTACGTCGCTTTCAACACTGTACAGGTCATATCACGACGGGTAGTTGGAAGGGCAGAGGAAACCAGTACATACAGTTCGTTAGGGTTCTGTACTATAAACTGCCGACCAATGGCAAGCAACTACCAGCTTTCCCACTTGAGGCCATGCCGGGAATCGAACCCCGGCCTCAGAGGTGGGAGGCCAGAGTGTTACCACTCTGCAACCGTGGCCCCTGGCTCTATCATATGAAAGAGTGAGTATATGATAGGAAGCAATACAATCTGATAGTAAAGTCAGAACTGGTACAATTAGTTTGTCTGTATCCAATGATTGATCCAATCACAATACTTACAATACTAGACGTAGACAGAGTGTCGCCAATTTCCTTAATGTACCAAAATTTCAACCTAAAATTCACAAGTCCACTAAGCAATTTGGTTTCAGTTTCGCCTTTGATGCTCCCACTGTTTGGAATTCGCTTCCTGAAGACATTCATGCATCACCCACTATTGCCTCTTTTAGAAAGAAGCTCAAAACCTATCTCTACGCAAAGGCTTATCCTCCTTAGCTCATTTTCTCTTATGGCTTCTCCGTGGTGCCGACCTACTTCTGTCCCTGGACTTTGAATTTACATATTGCTATTGTCTTGTTGCGCCTTAGAGTCCACTACTCAGTGGAGATTAAGCGCTATAAAAGTCAAATTAGAATTAGAATGATAATAATAGACATGAACTCATACAAAACAATTTTATGTTCAAACTTGTATTGTAGGTATCATTAACGTATACCATAAATTACCAGTTTAACCATGTTCCTTAAGGTTCCCTATAAGAGTTCCTCAATTCGTCAATCAAAAGTTTATTTCAACAATAGTTTCTCATATAATGCTCCAAAACTTTCGGATGATTACCATTGGAAATTCAAACTGCTCCTACTCATTCATGTTTCAAAAGGGCGCCTTAAAACCTATCTATTTCAGAAGGCTTTCCCTCCCTAGGAGACTTTCACCAAGTCCTTTTATATTTTGTGGAATATATGTGTACTGTATAACTTTTGAAGATACAGCCAGCCCTGAAAAATTTGTCAAAGACTTAGAGCAAGTCTGCCTCCCTAGCTTATCCTACACCGATGTTCTCCCGGGATCTACCCCCTATCACGTAAATGACCTTTTGATTTTAAGCCTATGTTTTGGATAGTGTGACTCAGAATCTGCTATATCAGAGATTAATCACTTGGATGCCTGATACCTGAACCAGTTTACCTCCGCCAAGGAGTCGATGTAATAAGGGGCGTTTGTTTGTTATATGTATGTCTTTTTGCAAAAAAAAGAAAAGGAAAAAAAAAAACTTAACAAGTTACACAGACTGATTTTGGTGAAATTTTTAGGTGATGTCACAAATGCCACAGGGACAAGATGGATAGAATTTGGTTGTGATCCGAATCACGGATTGGGTTCAGGAAGTTTTCAAAGGAATTTTTATCATTGCACCTAAGCTATTTTCGAAGGCATTGGTCCTCGGGGAGGTATGAGCTCTCAGTGTGCTTTTCTTCCTAAATTTCTGCTTGTTTCTTTCAGTGTCTGGCTGCCTAATAGATAATATGGTTTTCAATTCACTGTATAAGTTTGTTGAGGGGGGTGCAGGAAAGCCACATTTAAACAATCTATTATCTTGGTAAGTTTCCAAAACAGAATACCGTTTTCAAAATAGAAAATTCAGAAAATCATATATTAAATTTCAAATGATAATATATGAAATGCCAGAATTTGGATGTGAAGATGTATGTATAAAATTAAATATTTGTACAATAGAGTTTTTTATTATATTATTGCACGCTTATCAATTTTTTGATGGGGGAGTCCAACTATGAAATAATTATACATTGAACAATGGACATATAAACACGGTGTTGTCATGCTTACTTTCATATTTATTACTTGGTAATTTATGACATTGTATTCCAAATTAGCATAGAAAATGCTAAAAAAGAATCTGAAAAGAAAACCATTGAGAACCAGCTGGGCTGATCTCAACTTTTCTACTTTAGGTCAGAGTAGCAATCAAATGTGGGACCTGAAGTGTGACAGAGCATGTTACCCTCTAGGTCACTTTATCCCTTGCCTGTAATAATGAAAGATGCAATGGTACAGTGAGAATAACTGTTGTGTGCTACATGTAGACATTATAATTGTCTAGCTTTATCCAGCATTGTCTATATATGGGTGCATTATGAATAGGTACGCAAAATTTCATGTGAGAAATGATGGTTAAATCAAAGATTATACTCTTCTGCTGTTAACTTGTTTCCAGAGAAACATGAATGTCAAAATATGCCTGACATGGTTATATGTGGCATATAAATTGACTGTTATAGCAATTAAATGCAATATAACTAAACTCATTTTCAGCTCAGATATTTGTATTCAAAAATGTCAAGGTAAGTAGTCATTAGAAATATACAACTATAAACAAACATTTACTGAAGAGTTTGGCAGCCATGCAGATTACATTGGAAAGAAAATAATGTTGAAGAGGGCCATTTTATCACTGCATCTGAAGAATGTGGCTAATTATATATCTCGAAACAAGTCGTTCTATTACCATGGGGTACATGCTAAAACTTATCAGATATGATATGCTTAGAGATGACCGCTGTAATACCTCTTTCAGAAAAAAAGCTTAATTCCGACCTCTACATAAAGGCAAACCCACCTGAGTCTCAACATCTGCCTTGCTTCTGTGGTGCTTGGCCCTTTGCCATCACTGGATACTGAAATTGGTTATCTGTTTTTGATAATGTTGTGTCTAACAGTCTGCTTGACAATGGAGAGATTAAGCACTATCAAAATCCAATGTAGAATTTAAATCCCTCTTTAAACTGAACAAAATGATGAACAATTAAGTATGTTCTTGATAGTTCAACTGCAGCACAATGGTTTTAGCTGATGACAGCGGACAACATATTTTGTTTTGTTTATATATTTAGGTTACATTACATCAGAGGCAACTTTATTTTATCTTATTGTGAGAGGTTGAAATGTAGGGTACCATTTTAAGTCATATATCCGTCATTATCACATCATCTCACACGTTTATATAATATGTAACAATTTTATATAATTTGGGCAATATTGGATAGATCTAACCATAAATAATCACCTCAAACGGTACACCCATGAATATAAATAATTCTTACAGTGTATGCACTACTTTATTTTGATGGTTTGAGAACAAGATGTAGTAATTATCAATAAGTTTATGTTATATATACTGACCTTATTCTGAAAACAATTGACAAATACAATGTACAGCAAATTGTGATGTCACAGACGCAACGTTATGACATCATAGTCATTATGACCTCACAGTGCCTGAATCAGTACATTCTAGTAACCAGTAAAATGTAAGTGCCTGTCAAAATGTAATAACCATATCATATGAGCACAGTCACACTTATAGGTGCAGTTGTACTCAAGGGAGTAAGCAATCCTATCTTGCCATGTGTTGAATAAAAGCATAACTTAATATTGTTAGTAATAAAGTAATAAGATCAAGGAGTACTGCTATTTTATATGTAAAAAAATCACATCAGAAGGAGTATAAGATAATAGACTAAAATAATCGGATTAAATAGTTACTTCCTAATTGGACCTACAACAATATCAACAGAATACCCTGAACACCACCTAAACACCTTCAGTTGCAAAGGGGTAATATGTTTCAGGAGATGCAAGTGTTAAACCATGGTAACTGACCTGACAAGTACCCAGGACAACAGCCATCCATATATACAAAGAGTCATGAGGTCACTAACCTTACTTCAGTAGAAGAGCAGCAAATGATAATTTGCCTGCCGAAGCCAAAAAGACTACCTCAATCAATACTGAAAGCCTCTGATGAGACTTATCCTAAGGAGGAAGTCGAAATATATGTTGCTATATTTAGCCATATATCAAACTTTTTTTTGTTATACTTTATTAAAGGACAATTGTCTCTTCATTAAAGGCTTCACAATTGTCTCTTCATAAAGGTATAGGGTACAATTCAAAGTAGGCCTCATTACATACAAAATCCTCAACCAAGGTCAGCCTGTTTACCTAAGAGAACTAATCCACCCCTACACTTCCTTTAGAAATACTAGACGAAGTACCCCTAAACTCAAGTTCCTTCATACCCCCACTTTTGATCATAGAGTTCATAAATCAATTAAACACTTCTCAAATTCTTTTAGTCACTATACCCCAGTTCTTTGGAACTCTCTCCCCTTCCAAATAAGAAACAGTCCCTCTGTTGCATCTTTCAGGAAACACCTCAAGACCCACCTGTTCAACTCTAGCTTCCCAACTTAGTCTCCTTCCCTCTCGGTCTCACCCACAAACCTGGTACACTGACCTTGAACACCCCTCGACTCTCCTTATAAGAAAATGATTTTTGTTAACTAGCGCACTGAGTTCCCCTTAGTGGGGAAGATATTGCGCCTGCAAAGCAGTACATTAGATTAGATTAGATTAGATAAAGGCTTTCAAGACTATTCAAGATTATATATAGTTTAAGCTCAAAGTATATTATTTAAAAATGATAAAGTGTAAATGACATTACTATGAAGTTTGAGGCCATCTTATAGATGGTAACATAAGTAACATAAAAGATGCACCTAAGTAAGATGTCGTGTTTAAATAGTTATGGGATGGCCCCATCTCCAAGCTCAATCAGAATTAAGGTCAACATAAGAATTGGGTTCAAAAATAGAACATTTTTGGCTAAAGAAAATTTAAGTTAAATGTACAATTTAACTTGGACAGTAAATCTGGAAGATTCTCAGTCTACAAATTGTCAAAATAAAATTTGACAAAAATTGATAAAAGGGGAAAGCAGCTAGGAGGTAGTAGGGAGATGTAGGTTGCGTTTGAAGTAAATGTCCCTGTTCCACCAAAAGATTAAGCCCTGTTCATCCTGGGACCCTCAATCCTTGAGAATCGGTGAAAGAAACAAGAAAAATGGGTGGGTAATGGAACCCTGATCCAGGTCTGGGATCAAACCCAGATCTTTCCCACGAAGCCTCAGACTTTTTAACACAAGTCACGATTGTTCCCAGACTATGAAGTGATTAAAGCCACGTTTGTGATTAGTTTGAATCCAAATCCTAAAGGGATTTACTGACTGGGTCTCAGACTGGTCTGAGGCTTCTCACGCCTCCTGGGACTAATAACAGATTTCAGACAGCAATGGGCGATTTTTGTTGTGGTCAATCCCTAGATTTAGGGGCTATGTATAGGGACATGGATCTCATTTTGAAATTATTTTTCTACACAGACAGCAAGATGCTACGTTTCAATGGTAGAGACTATCAGAAGCAAATAATGGCATTTTTGGTTTTCATTCAGTTAGATATAATGATGTATTGGCTATTACAACATCAACCTCATAAGCCACCACCTCAGCCAACCCACAAACCCACAAACCAACAAGCATACAAAGCCACAAATCAACAACATATCTAATAACACATTAATAAACATTATTCTCATATCTGTACCCATTCATACATTGTCATTTTATGGCAAAATGAAATTACAAATACCCAAAAGGCAGTTAAAATTTTGTACAGAAAAGAAGAAAAGTTTCAGGAGAAAAATATTTGTGAGGAATGTTACACACAGTGGCTTTGTTTGCTACAGGGTTTGTTGGTTTGTTAGCTTGAGGGTTTGTTTGTTTGTTGACTGGCGCTATGGATCACAAAAACGCAATTCCACCTGAAGTTTTGTAGCACCTTATCTCTATCAGTACTAGTTATAAGGCCTAATATACAGTATGATGTTAACAAAGATTGAACACTGTAAAACCAATTGATACAGTAGTTATCTTAAAAAGTAATCATTTATTTTTTAATTTAAAGGAATCCCATGGATTTTAACTTCTAAATGTCTATATTTCATTAGCCATATCTGACATGCTTTATTTTTATTTATTTAATATGTAGCCTTTATTTATAATGCGTTTACCATGGGTTATTTGATTAACTGTAGGGAAGGTGTAAGTGTTGGCTTCAATATTTATTTATTTTTTTGTTGTGTGTTTAAGATTTTGCTGAACTTTTTTTGGCATTAGGGACATGGACTGTGAACAGCAACATGTAGCTGAATAATTGATTTTTGAAAGATTTGGTGGCCCTGAAAAGGGCCTATGGGGGCTATCCCCCTAAGACTGACTGGCTACTGTGGCGGCTGCTGCTGTTGAGGCATTGCTAACGTGGTGATGAACAGCTGTTGGTGTTGTTGTTGCTGCTGTGGCTGTTGTTGCTGGTTAATGTGATGTGATGACACGTCCGGCAGCTGGCTAAGTATGCCTAACAGGTTGTGTTCCCTCATTTGCTACTTGTAGGTTCACTGATGGAGGGTTTGCCAAACGAATAGGACTTGGTGTGTAGTAGATACTGTAACTATAGTTACCACTGGCTGCACTTGTCTGGTTGCCGGTAGACTGCTGTGCTGCTGTTGACAGTATCCCGACCCTCTGTGACTCAGTTGTAACAGTAGCTGTCTCTTTAATGTTGACTTCACATTCTGGATAACATTGAAGACTTGAACTTTGAAATTTCCATAATCTTCTGGGGACAACTTGTCAGCTTCTGAGGCAACGTAGTCATAGAAGGGCTGTCTGTCACTTGTTGACTTCTGCTGTAGAAAACCTGAGCCTGAGATGTTCGCATCTGATCAAAATGTTCAAGAATCCTGGTTTCTGTAGACACTGGTGTACTTGACTGCAATGGCATAGTAGTCTAGTTTCCAAGGACACTGCTCTCTAGACTATCCACATCAGTGTTTCAATGCAACAGTGCAGCTCTTTTCAATAATTTACACAAAAACTGGCACTTACTGCTAATTATCCGCATTAAAGGGCATCCCTGCCTATGCAAAAATATTACCCAGTCCGTATGTTCCACTATTTTCATTTAATCCCCAGAATTTGGGATAGTAAACAACAAATCTGAGTTATTTCACTTCGATGTTCTACCATCATTGTTTGGAAGATAAAGTGTGGTAGCGTGAAAGATTTTATGCTTTTATTTATAATAAAGAGGTTGCAAAATATGCAAAGGTTGTTGTATTGTATATTCATACTCAATGTCTTCATTTACAACTTACCTCGAAATACTATTTGACTTTTCACGACTGCAGAAGTACAGTCCATGTTCACTTGTGATTAATATTCCCTTTCAGAAAGACAAAGTCTAAGGTGTGACCATTAATCAATGCCCCTGGTGTTTTTAACCCCCTGCCACTGGAGATAACCCTAATAACAGATGCCCGCCATTTTAAGTGGCCATCAAAGCCAATATGTAACTGGCTGTATGTGGGATCAAACCCGGATCCTCTGTGTCCTGGCCCAAATATGTAACACCCCAGTCCACAGTGGTAGTTAATGACTTTATACATTATTTGTTGAAAAATAAATAACACTTTGAGTCTTTGATATAGGTTACATAAATACATATAGTTGCTCAGAAGATTATGTTATTCTTAATTGTTTCCTTTAATATTGACGAATATTTACAGTAATCAGAGAAGTGGCAAATTGGATCAATTAAAGTATCCATTGCGTATATTTATATTTCATTTTACTATTTGTATATTTGACCCAACCTTTTGCCCACAAAATCTTCTGGCATAAAAGTACTAGATTATATTTAGGCCGAGGAGCTGACAAGTGTAAAGTGACATATAGAGTTGATATTCACGTATGAGAGATCCATACTTTATTTGTAAAGGTAATTGTTTTTAAAATCTTATCACACCGGGGCCTCACAGTAGACAAAATTTGTTATTGCACATTTTGTTGGAATGGTTTATAGAGTGCATTATACACTGTTAAATTTCTGAGGGTGATCTTCCTGAAAAACTGATTTTGTAATCTCCACAGAAAGTGTCAAATAACATGAAATTGAAAAATAATGATTACCATTTTATAATATAAATGAGCTAAGCCTGATTGGGCTTTGCCAGAAATATATATTAAAGAGCTTATATTTAAGCAGATGAAGTCTGAGCAAGTCACAGTTTAATTTTACATCAGCTATGATTCAGACCCTACTGAAGTATTGTTTGGGCTAAGGGATTTTCATATGTAAATTTGTATCAATGTATCTTCAATATATGGGTCAAGGTTATGGTGAATTGCATGTTAATGCTGCACTAACATCACCAAATCATCATGGGTAAGTCCCGATGGCTAACCACAGATTATCTGTGGCATACACTACGACTACATTTGTTTTCTTATTTATTTATTTGTTTGGGTTTTAATGTCACCTTCAACACTGCAAAGTACATATCACGATGGGTAGTTTTATGGACAGTGGAAACCAGTAAGTACAGTTTGTCAAGGTTCTGTAATATAAACTGCCGACCATTGGTAAGTAACTACCAAGTTTCATGCATAGGGTCAGGATTTGAACTGCAGACCTCAGAGATGGGAGGCTAGTGTGCTACTACTGCACCACCGTGACCCTTCACTTGTTTTCAACAAATCTTAAGATTGACACATCTGAGGTATTCATACATCAGCTGTCAGAAAAAAAATATATATTAAATAATAGGCTGCAAGCAGTAGTATTACCTTTTCCATTTTAACCAATGAAATGAAGTGTTTAAGCCAATCTATAGCAAAGAGAAAAAATAAGTACACATCAGGCAAAAATTGGCTGAAAAGAAGCATACAGCCCAACATGGCTCATTTGATTCTCTTGGCAAAATGGCAGAAATATAGATCGTCTATCCCAATATGCCCCTAAGCCCATGCTGTTAAATGCATGCACAAATTCCCAAATTTGGATAGTATTAACTCAATACCTTTGATGAATCAAAAGTTAAATAATGAATAGATGACCTTAATTGCTCACAATATTCCTAGTTCAATCCATGGATAATTGATTTGTTGATACTGGTATATCCATTCGGACATTGCCCCATCCTATATACAATGCTTTAATTTCAACAGATAATTACCTGTTTATTTGCATAAAATAACCTGACACCTACTTGTGTTTGGAACAAAAATAAGTAAATAATCAGTAATGATTGTGTAATTGAATATGAGAAACACCAAATCAAGTATTTTGGATTATCTTACACCATAAACTCATAAGAATGGTTTTTGGTTGTGTAACATTTTTATAACTTTGTATTAATATATTTGCCAGAACTAATTTTTAACAGGTTTTTTGAATCTGAATTTTTTTGTGTTTTTTTTTATCTGATGGACAACCAATTTTCTTGTTTAATAAAATCATGTTCTTTGTCAATCTAAGTTTATTAATTCATGTCTAATAAAAGAGCCAGTGTAGGATTCTTTCGGTTGCTTTTAGTATATAACATCTGACATATGCAATGGTCAGCTTTTATGATTTCAGATAATACCAAAGTATGGTTTTTTTTAAAAGAGTGGGCATTAACAAAGGTCAACTACACTTGGAAAGTGAATACAAGCTAGCCAACTGGGCACACATCAAGCTATTAAATAATTATTGTTTATTTCCATAAATTCCAAAATTACACCCAGTTCACACTGTTCCATGTCCAGGCTCATTTCTACCTTGATGTGTTTCATGTTTTTATAGTAGTATCCACTCATTGCACAAAGCGTAAATAAATTATGAATTATATTCAGGTAAGATGCGTTTGACACAACATGGATTTTTGATATGCCCGCAAAGAGCACTGATGATCTAAAATAAAATGTACCTACTGGAAGGTTGAAGGGGGCTGGCATCTCATTACGGGGCAGCTTGTTTCTAAATGTGTACAACATATATGTGAGATGCATTTGTGGATTGAAAACAACAAGGTTGTGAAGTAAAATCCAAATACGTGTTGACGCAATCACAGACAACAGTGTGAACAGGCCTTAACCTATATGAGACCTATTTATCAGTTAAATGTTTCTGCCTCATATTTTCATAACTTTGAATACTTTCTGTTTTTTACAGATGTTTTACACTTTTTATCCTTGATCAATTTATTTACACCCACCCACCATATCAGCTTCCCTGGTACATACAGTTGGTACATAATTAACAATTGGTATCCATGTTTTGGATGGTTATTATAATATAGAAACTCGGCCCCATTTTCCTCAGTGAGAGACGCAATGTTCTCTCAAGTATTCTCTTATTTGTCACTTTATCTGATCAGTTGTGAAGGTCACAATTATTAAAACAATGATTTTTTTAAATAAAAAAGCATGTAAAACATCCTTTGCAAGCAAGCAAGCATTTCTCTCCTGAGTACCAATGTTTCAGATGTAAAGCAGTCATGACTAATGTTTTCTGGCTGCTATGACAAATCTTTAGGGCCCTCCGACTGATCCTTATGTGCTGAGAACGGTATTTCAGATGTCTTGACCTGTCTTATATACTGCTTCTACAACAGTGGAGCTGAGTGATTTAAACTCAAGAGATACTAGTTGTAGAGTTGTAAAATAGTTGAGACTTAGTGTTAGGAGTGATCTTTAAAAATTGTAGGAGTCAAGAGCAGGTAGTAAGACTGATTTTTTTCAGTTATTCGACTGGTCTTTTCACTTGGGAGAAATCACATAGTTTGTCAGTATATGGATAGGATCGATTGCATTAGCATCTCTACTTTAAAATTGATTTTGTTTTGCTATTATGAACAAGAGTGCAAACCAGTGTAAAGGAGAGACACTGTTAAATACACAGTGTACAAATTGTCCCCCAACAGGGAAAAATGTGTGGATATTATCTTAATCAATGCAGGAATGGCTATTCTCTTTATTTATTTAATATGTTAGAATGTCTCACTCTATTATGTAATCGCACATTTTGAGATTCTTAAGAGATGTTGTAGTAAAGGATTATCTTAGAAAGTTCTTATTTATCAGAGTCACACAAAGAAGTGTGCCCATTATTGAAATACAGAACTTATTACCATATCAGCATCAATAGTAGACAAGTGGGTTTTCTTTGTAATTGTGCTAAATTTGCTGTACATTTACTGTTTCATTTGTAATCATTTTAATGACTAAATTTGTGTTAAATTGAGACAGTAAATCCCATTCGTTGTCAAGGGTACGAACCTACAACCACAGGGATAAATGCAAAATGATGGAAGACCTAATATGCCAGGGTTACAAAATTCTCCCATTTGGATTATTAGGCATATCAGGTTCTTGTTGCTCTGAATTTAAGATAATTCTGCTAATGTTAATAATTAGCAGGATAATGTTAAAGCACGAGTATTCTGATAAAAAAAAATATTTTTGGTCAGTAAAATTTTCGTACTACAGCGTGTTTTACAAAATAATTGTAAATTAACTATCATTCAGAAATCTCTCTATTACAAAATTATTGTAAATTAACTATAATGCGGAAATCTCTCCAGTATTTCCCCCCGGGTGGCTACCTAATCAAAATGCTGTTTATTCAAACAGATTCTCCAACTGTACATATAAAAAGGTACAAAAATATTGCCTTTACTTGATGATTGAAGTTTTTTTGAAATGTGAATAACTGATGGGTACAAACAACAAACCTTATGACAGCAACTTTTAGCAAAACACAAGTACAGTAACCCTAACAGCCAACATACAGTCATTGATCATTTTCTTTGCTGTGATAGAGGTAGCATATATTTGACACATTAGCATAATCCAAAGTCTTAACAGAAGTTTATCTACAGGAAAAAAGATTCCGGTTCTATATAGAAGACTTAAGACTATAGAAGAGCTAGCTGATTTATAACTTTGGAGGCTGCTACGACTGTTCTTGTTTAAAGAGAGTAGAAAAAACTCCCAAAGAATGTGATTTGTCAGAAGAAAAAAATATAAGTTTTGTGGTCGCCCTTATGACCTAATCCCAACCTGTAGGGATTCATCAGGATTAGTCACTACATCAAACCCTGCTAACTCTTTGCATCAATTGGGGAACTCATGCATAATTGACAAGATAACTCGGCTTTATTTTCTCGAAAGATGTAATGCAATGAGTACTTTTATTGCATCATATGACCAGACTCTAATGCACTAGAGTAAAATGAGAGAAAGATAATAATCAAAATCCAGAAACATAGCAGGTCGTGTCAGAGGCATTAGGGAGACAGAGGGGCTTTGGAGAGTAAGCTGAAGAAGTATGTCTTCAATATATGCCTGAAAGATGAGATACCACACTTCAGATATCACCAGGGAACCCATTCCACGAAGGTGGAACATCATGTGCAAAGTGTGGCTAAAGTTCTTTTTACATGCACACTGAAGACATGAACTGTGGATGTTTTACGTACTTCCTGTCAGGTTTTCTGCATCTGGTGTTGTAGGTGCACATGCCTGAGTAAAATAGCTGAAATATTTTGGAAAAGCCAGTGTAAAGGTACTTCTAAACCAGACTCTGAGTTTATTCAACAGGAAAACCAGAGTAGAACTTTGAGGACCAGTGTGATTGTAGGAAATTTATCACCATTTGTTACGATTCTAACTAGGTTATCTTGGACACAACGTCTTTTTACATTGGGTTTGGTCTGAAATCTATACAATGAGTTACAGTAGTCAAGGTTACTGCCCACAAAATGACTACAAGCTAGTAATGCAGCTTAACCAGTGCAGTGCTTCTTTGAATGCTTGAGATCATCGAACGAAACCCCAAGGTTTCTAACACTTTCAGCAGAAAATAAAGGAAAAAAGTGTTCAATATAAGTCATAATACTAAAACACAAGTCATAGCACCACAAAAATAAAACATAAGCTAACTTATGACCAAAACGAAAGAAAGAATTGCTCACTCACAAGGTTTTAAAACATGTTCAAAAATTGGATGAAGAGATAATAATACGACCAATGAAATTTCTTGTGACACAACAGCTTTGGGGTGGCCGGAAACAAATTCAGGGAAACTGCTGTATGAAAGATGCACATTTCCTGAGAGAGATTCCCCTTGAGTTGTTTGACTCTATTAAGTCTATAAAAAGGTAATACCAAACCTATGTATTTATGGCGAAATTCACAAAATACCTAAAGACTGAGCCCAGTACCAGGCTGGTCTACTGCCTCAAACATCAGGTCTCAGCTGAGACTTATTTCATAAAAGATAACTGAATTAAGACTGGTCCAAGCCAAAAACGTAAACTTTAAATCCCATATAATTATTATTTTTCAACATATGAAGTGTGAAAATATTTTATAAATACAAACATAATCATGAATGATATTGCACAAACTTATCTCATTTGATATTATTGTAAATAAACTAATGAGATAAGACAGAGCAAGGATTTAAGTCCCCTCTTAAGTATGTAAACTCTATTGACATTCTTCCCAATGATAAAGTTCTTTCTGCTCATAACTTTGCTACAAAATAAGATCAGAAACTGTTACAATTGGTCTATTATTCACAAAATATATTTTTACATATTTCATAAATAATGCTTAATTATAAGGCTCTGGACTCAAAACTTTGGACCAAAGCTTAAGCCCAAGACTCAGCCAAATCTTAACAATGAGTCTCTTCGTAAAATATGTCGAGTCTGATAACCTGGACTGAGAAAATGAGAAAAACTTGTGTCAAATATACAAGTCCCTTGAAGCCTCTGTGAAGATAGATTGGTGTTTATTCACACATTTCGGTAAATACATGCATAATCTCAGACCGGAAGGAAAAAGGTGCATGAATCTTGACTTTGCTTGATGTCTCAGACTTTTATATACAACAGGTGAAAGACAGTGTGCTGAATTATAAATTGATAATCAATACAGGAGTCAACAACTCTGCAGGCTTTTAGTAAATACATGTATCAATGCCACATGAAAGTGATTCCTCGAGTGTCCATAAAATTAACACAAGTCCACATGAGGTGGTCATGTCTTTTTTTCAGATCAAAGATAAAAAGTGGTTGTATTGTGGGAACAGACTGGAATAAAGCCGGGATTATTGAGGCACAGTGTGAGAGGTTTTTTTTTCATGAAGACAGTTTTGTTTTCTGGAAGGGACATATGTCTGTTTTGGTATATATAATTTGGGAGTGTACTGTGTGGTGAATGTTATGATATAAGTGAAATATGTATAGTAGAATTTAATGTGGATATTCTTTTATATATAATATTTATATCAAAGTAGTAATGACAAAACAAAGTGCAAATATATTGAAATTGGGATTAATTCACAGACTGCAATCTAACCTGTAAGTATATATACATATATTTGTATTCAGTTTCACACTAGTTTGTTTTCAGATATCTATTCACCATGTCTCTGTCGAGTATGTGTAAATATTTTCAAGACTATCTTTTATGACATTCGACTTCGATATTAATACATGTAACTAATATTTTCAGACAAGTTGGATTTTCTGAAGAAGTAACAATCCCAAGATTATGAGCATTTCTCATTTGATTAGAAATATTATTCTGACAAACATAAACACATGAACATTATATCTTTTCTTCGCAAAAAAAGAAATGTATCCTGCAATCTTTATGTGAGTCGAGTTAGTCATATGGCTAGTGCTTACTTCAGTTTCCGTATCATGAATTGGCTCTGAGTATCTCTCCAACCTGCACCAGGATGCCAATCTGCCAAAGGCTTACAGTCTGTATGAGCAGCCTTGGGTGTCCATCCTGTTCGTCCCATTCTCTCCCCCATCTAGCTTGTATATTTTAATACAGCTCTGAGAGGTTGAGAGAGATTTTTCGAACATTTCTAAAACATTGGTGAGTCCTTTTTAGAAATGTTTCTGAGTTCTGCAGAATTGGGGTGAAGATGTCTTACGCTGCTCATACAGACTGTAAGCCTATGGCAGATTGGCATCCTGGTGCAGGTTAGAGAGATACTCCAAGCCATTTCATGATACGGAAACTGAAGTAAGCACTAGCCATATGACTAACTCGACTCAAATAAAGATTGCAGGATACATTTCCTTTTTTGCGAAGAAAAGATATAATGTAATCTACCAAAATACGGAGCAGACTTAATGTGGTCGAACCATAAACGAAGGTAGACAAGCCTGACAATGGTAGTCAATGTGACCTGGTATTTCTTTGCTCTGGTTCCACAAATTCCAGATCTATAATGTATAGAACAGTGACAACATCTCTTTGAATGTATAGAAAAAATGTCACATGCTCAACCTCTAATTGCTCTTTATACTACTTAATTCTGGCCTTACTTACATCATTATAGGTTTTCATGTGAATCCGAAAGTTGTCACACAAATTTGCCAAGATTGAATAGATCGATTTAAGGTCAAAGACAGTATGACAGATCAAGAACTCTGTTTCTACAAATCAAGCTTTAACAGTTAACCATGCCTCAGAAATTAGCATTTGCTGCTAAATGCTAGATAGGGATGTCTTTGGGATTTAAGTCACTTTCAATACACTGTAGTGTTGGTATCACGATTCAGTCCTATCGCCTCAACGTTTGGCAGCAAGTGTTGTCACATTGCTGTAGTGATATTATAATTTAAACCTATGAATTAAGAGGTGGACAAAAAGTTTGTCAGATTCTTTACAAGTAAGTTATGATACATTGTATAGACACACACCGTGATTCAAACCTGTCATTTAAGAAGTTGCCAACAAGTCTTTTATATTATTCACTGGGTACTTTTAGTATATTGTAATGGTTATACAATGATTTGAATCAATGACCTAAAACTTTACATTCTTTCTAACCAAACCGATGATTTGCTAAATGGGGTCGATTAACCGTGTTGATTACACAACATTTGTTCAATAAAAACACTTAGAAAGGACCGTTGGAGACAATAAATTAGAGGATAAAGTCAGAGATTTAAGGATGAAATAGGGTCTGAAATGCCTAGTTTACAGGGAAAGGGTGAGTGAGGGACTTAAAGTTGAGGGCAAAGTTTTAATAGCATGTAAAGCACGTGTAATGGTAAGTTCTGCCCGAAGGATAAGAAACTTTGAGGTGAAGGAAATCTGTATTTATAAGATGTAGACCAAGGATTTGTATAAGTGGAGGCGTTGAAATTACAGATTTTCACAAAATAGGAAGAACACTACCGGAATCAGTAGGGACCTGACAACTCATGCCTTAAATATTACAGCCTTATAAGATATGTTATTAATTTTTAGCTACCGGTTCATCACACAAACTGAATTTAGCCCTAATCAGGATTGTGGAAAAGGTTTATCAATGTAGGAGTCATCTCTTATGACTAAAACCCCTATAAAGCGATAAGTTCAGCAGCCAGTCTCTTTATCAGATTTTTGCTTTGCTAAGGTAGAAAAGAGTTTCATTAAGTTACTCGGTGCTGAGAAGGTCATCCATTTTAATGCACCAGGGATTATAGGTAGAGTAAACATAAATATGAATACAGGGCATTATGCCATAGAAACCAAGTATTGACAGACAACCTATGGATTTATCATCCTCTTTTCTCTGAATCCTCTATATGATTTTGCCGAAGGGGATTTTCTGGACTGTTATTTTCAACGCTGTTGTTGTTTCTGCAGGATGGCTTAATTTCTGAAAGATAATTCCCTGAACATTCATTTGTAAATAGTAAATGTCTTTTCCACTTGATTGCATTTTTAGGATGCAAAATTACAAGCGCTCTGTAATAAACTGTGAATGTAAGGAACAAAAATTGATATTTTTCCCCACATTTTTTAAACTTCACCATTAGAACTTACTTAATTAGCTAAAACTGAACAGTATCTAGTGTTTGCCAGCCATGTCTTTCTTATTGACAAGAAAGGCTTTAGTTAAAAGAATAGTTTTGTTACTGCAATTTTAATTTTTTCAAGGTACAACTACCATTAAAGTATCACCTTTCAGCAAAAAAAGCAGTTTTATGTTTTCAAATTTCTTACAGTTCTGTTCATATGCCAATTACAACTTCTCTTTACATCCCATCATACGTACGTCCTGGTTACAGAAAAAAAAATCGACTGATTTGCAAGAGACACTAAAGCTCCAAGTGCAGTTTTATAACAGAATATCAAGGTCACAGAGACTCCGCAATGAAAATTGGCATGCACATTATTTTCTGCGTGTTCTTGGATATTCACGAAGTGACACTGTTGTGGGAGAGAGAGAATACACCTTGTTTGCACATGCAAATTTCTACAACCCCACTACCAGGTTACGATCATATTTTTCAACAATATTTGTAGCACATTTACATGTGTATACACGTATGATAGGATGTAAAAGAAGCTTTAGTTAATCAATGTAGCATACATAAATTGCACTTTCATAGACACTCCATGTTTTATTAAACTTAACCAATCTCTATCTTTGCATCTAGTCTGGCAGACTTTTTCAGGAATGTCATGCTTGTGCTACCTCATTTTGACCAAAGAAGGAACTGAATCTACTTGAATATTATTCTTCCTTAACTGGTCTAACAACACCAGCTGATTTCAGATGTTAACTTTAAGTATATATTAGCAAACTGATCTCTACAGTCTCTCATTCTATGCCATTTTTAAACGCGAGCTCTAGCGAGGCTTGCTCTTCTAGAGATCACTTTTTTTTCATTTTTTTTTGTCTCCGAACTTTCATGAATAGTGGTATAGCATGATGAGTACCAGTCTCTTCACTGAAGTTAAACAGCAGTGGGTTACATTAGTACTTTGATGGGCGATCACTTCAGTGCATTACTCGTGTGTCTGATGTCTTTGTGGCTCGCACTAGTAGACCGAAACCCCTTTTGGCCTTGTTTCATTACCCTTTGACATGTTGTTATCATTGTGTGATTTTCAAACTATTTCAATTGCAGATAGAGTAATTTGGGAGGGTCTTTTTATGTGTCCCACTGGTGTTTAAAATCTAACCTAAAGCTACTCTTACATCTAGCTATGTGGGATATAAAAGATATGGGCCAGTTTGCCAGTTTGTGGGAGAAGCAGATGTTTGCGAGCACATCTTACTTAGAAAGCAAGTAAATCTTGTATCCCGGCTGTATGTCAGAGATTTGTATGACCACGCAGTAAAAATTTGTATGTCAATTTCTCCTCTAAGGCCAGAAAATACAAGAAGACCAGCACTTCACTTAGATGTCATGTGTATGTAACTGTTAAGCTAGCCCATTATAAAGGTTGTAACCCAGATGGTACCATTTATAGAAAATACTTAACTGGATTTTAATTTTCTGTGAGTTGTTTAGATGATATTATACTATCCCCTAAACACATAGGCACAAAAGGGGGAACCATAGAGGTAATGGGAAATATTTAAAATGGACCATATCAGTTTTATCTCTAAAATAATGTGTAACATCCACACCCTATATCTCAACTAGCCCTTAGGATTGTTTGCCTTAAATGTTATGCAACATTTCCTTAGTTTCCTTTGTTACTAAGACTACAGGTAATATGTGCTGTTAAAGACTGCATACCTAACTTTTGTTTACTCGTTTAGGTTTTCTAGCAAGAGAGAAATGATTGTAGGTGTCATCATAAAGTTTACATACTAGGCTATTTGATTCCTTTTGTCAGTAATATGACATTACATGCAAGAGTTAATTTGTTTATAACAAACAAACCCACAGGGCAGGATCTTCGATTTCTATATCATTAAGTCACTCAATTCTTCAACACACTTCACATGCACACAGGTTTTCAAGTGAGAGAGATATATTGCACGAAAATGTTTCACCTTAGTATGTTTACTTATGGTGTACAGATCTTGAGGTTTCATGAATAGATTAGCGTTTTGTCTAATTAGTCTCCAACAACACAGACCGAATAGTAACACCAAAGCTTTTCAATAATTGCCATTTAATTTTATTAAGCTGAACCAATGATAATTCTGTACTCAATTACAAAGTATCTTGTATTTCTGTGACTGAATTTTCTCTGTTGATTAAGGTTATGCTTATGAGAATTATATTAATGTCCCTTGTGTTTAATTTATTATGATGATCAGCTGAAATATATTTTCATATTTGCTTTTGAAAGTTATTAGTTGCTGACGTTTAACTGGACTTCACATCTATTATAAAGACTGGCTGAATTTAGAAATAAATTTTATTTCAGTGAAATATTTCTTTTTTTTTCTTACATATATTGGCTGTATATTATTGCTCAATAAACATGCACACTGCAGGGGTTATGGCTACTGTGCACTACACTCTTCATAATACAATTTCATTTTGCCGAGAGAATTTCCATAACACAGCTTTACATAGTTGAGACAAATACCATAATGCAGGTTTCAGTCCAGGAGTATTTGATACATGATGTATATGTTAAAATACGACTACAAAAGTTGGGAGAAGCCTTTTATTTTATATCACATCTATACACACAGTAAGTTAAATACGATATAATGAGGTGTAAAAGACCCAAACCCAAGTTTTGTTGGGTGTCGTTTTTTAAAGAAAAAGGCTACTATGCAGGAAGCTTTGTGGGTAGACAGTTTTACATAATAGAGAAAATTACCTTAAGTCCTCAGTTTTCTTCGGGTCAGTGACTGAAAACAGTTTTATGTAGTTACAAGAATTATCTTTATTCAGTTTTATACCAATAAAACCGCCTCCCACCTCTGAGGCAGGGGTTTGGTTCCTGGCACGGCCTCAAGTGGGAAAGCTGGTAGTTGCTTGCCGTTGGTCGGCAGTTTACAGGACAGAACCCTGACGAACTGTATGTAATGGTTTCCTCTGCCCTTCTAACTACCCGTCGTGATATGACCTGTACAGTGTTGAAAGCGACGTAAAACCCCAAATAAATAAATAAATAAACATACCAATAAACAGTGAAAATTGATAACTAACATGTATCTAAATAAAGTTGTGTAAAACATGCATATTTTCATTTAGCTTTTATTAGCAATTGTATGGCACAGATGCCATCCATTGGAATCTTAAGCCGGTTATGTCACAAACTGAAGGTATTAATAAAAACAGATAACTGTTATCTAATTCATTTTCCCACCACAATATACCTTACAATAAATTAAATAAAGATCTTGTGCTTCTTGAAAATCTCTTAGATATTTACACATTTATTTCAAGTTTTAACATATCAGGAGAATTGTCGAGTACAGCTACTTACACCACCAAATTATATTGATACACATGAAGTGATGTGTCCACATAATATTGTACAAGTGGTGTTAGGTGTTGTTTAGCACATTGTAAAGATAAACAGTGTCCTAGGGATAAGCAGCATATCTACACCATGGTGTAAATTCGGTGGTAAATTAATTTTGGCGTGATTCAGAATAATTGACCAGAGGAACAGTTAACAGGTAACAACTGAAGCACTTTCCAGGACTCCGTGACAAACTGTAACAACATACATAAAACTGGCTTTAAACCAAACCAGTTCGTGGTAAGTATTTATAAATGCACAGCACCATATGGCACAAACTTGAATTTACAGCTTAGATATCATAAATTTGCTGTTGAATATTTTATCACTCAGAGAAAGGTTAGCCTTACCAAGAGGCTTTGTTTTTCATTAGATATAAAATACTTTTTAATATTATTCTCACATACAATTATCACTATATGCTGGAAGTCTCAAACAACCTCAACCATATCCCCACCTTGCTGAACAATCTTATGTACTAAACTGATATGCCAGGTATGCCAGTTGTTTCTCTTTTATTCTCAAATGAAACATTTGTTTAGTGTGTAACACTCTGGTCTAAGGACACAAATGACCTAGGTTCTATCCCAGCTACAGACAGATACGTAGTGGCTAGGGAGACCATTATAAATGGTTGCCCTCAGTGGCAGGCTAAAGAACCCCAGAGATATTGATAAGTGGTTATCCCTGAGATTCTGAATGTCAGTCACTTCTGTACATGTACAGTCAGGATGACTCAATTAGCACTTTAAGTCCTGTAGCAAAAACGACTATAAATATTCAGTATTTCTGACCTGGGGTGTGATAGTTGGTAGTTCTTTCCTGGGGTCACAAATGTTCTTAGACAAGTCCCAGGCTTTACAGCCAACTTGAGCCTTCTAGGTGCCCATTGACTTTCAGTGCAAAATCTTGACCAGCTGATATCTACTGCTTCATGTCCTAACCTACTGATATGGTAGTGTGTTCATCTCAATTCATTCAATCAATCCAGGTGAAACAAATATGATTATTATACAATGGAAAACTTATTATTGTGAAAGCAGTAGTTTTCTTTAAATAGAATTTATGTGTACGTTTTCAATGTCAATAGAAGCCTATTAAAATTTCATTCACATAAGGACACTTGTACATGTCACTTCCTCACGTGAATCCGATACTACAGATATGCAATCTGCTTTTATCATCACTAACTATGATGTGATATACAACTTCCTCATTAGTTGAAAATTATTCACTGTGGATATACTTGTTGAAACTTTGTCAGTGTTGATATTTTGTGTACAATTTTATTTGCAAACACCAGGTAAGGCATGGTTATGTAATGATTATTGTTTTTAAACATAGGGTTGCATGTTTCATATAAATTTATAGCCTTTTTGTTTTATTTAGGATTGTGTTATAGACTAAATATAGTTATTGTAAGAATCACACCCACCAGACCAAGGTGTAGACAGAGTTTTACCGTGAATGTAAAGCTTATTCTAAAGTAACAAAATATTTTAGCACAAATAATCACAAACTCCACAATAATACTACTCTGCTTCATCCATTTTACTTTGCAAGGGTTATTATCATTATTTCCAAAGAGATTCACATACCGAACCAAGCTATTTTGGAATATAGTATAAATCTAACTATAGAAAGAAACTAATTAATTCAACAAAATATATTTTATACATACAGTTTGTTTATAGTTTATCTAAGACAAGAAGGTATATGTAATTGGCTTTGTTTTTCCCAAGGAGCAGATGATTAAATGTTGCTGGTGATCTGGTTCACACTCTGTATCCAGGAATATTTGTTAAATGAGTTTATTATTGCACTCATGAGGGATATTGAAGCTATTGAGCCTTGGAGTATTTCTGCTCTCTCTGGGTGTTTTCCCTGTTGCAGTATGATATCATACTGGGTAAAATGACAGATTCCAGAACCTGGCCCACACCAGAAGAATCAAATTCAAGACAAATACTGAAATTATTGTTAAGCACATTAAATATTACTGTACACAGTGATAATATGTATAAAGTTTATGTTAATTGGAACTTGTTTATTAAATAGTAAGATCATTGACATTAAATTATTTCATGGTATGTACTGGAGCAATTACTTTGACATTCATAGCAGTTATACAGAAACCTAATGGGCTTATTAGGCTCTACAATTCAAAATTATTGACAGGTAGAAGTATATCTAAAAGTAAAATACAGGAACCACGGTGGTGCCGTGGTAACACACTGACCTCAAACCTCTGAGATCTACGTATGAATCCCTTACCCTGTGTGGGAAAGCTGGAAGTTGCTTCTCGTTGGTCAGCAGATTACAGTACAAAGCCTTGACCAACTGTATGTACTGTTTTTTTCTGTCCTTCAGACTACCCTTCACAATATATACAATAAGGTCCCAGGCTTGACATAAACACTAAATAAATTAATAAATAAATACATATAAAATGTACAACTTAGTTTGTATATTAACAAATAATACCTTTCTCCAAGCCCCACATTTTAGCCACAAAATACTCACACACCAAAAAATCTTTCATATGCTATTGTGCAAAAGGCATTTTTCATGATTTTATGATTCATACTGTTTTCCCTTCAAAGTGCAATAATTTGATGTCATTTTAAATGTTGTAAGGCCAGTAACTATGTAACTGAATTGTACAAACTGCAATTGCGTTATTTAGCTTTAGCATATTAGCTTTAGGACTTATCGTTACAATGGCTGTAAAGGGACTGTAATCGCATATAGAATCTCTGATATAGTAAAGCTTAATGCATAAGAGTTACAATTTCATTGCCTTAATAAAGAGCTTTAGAAATTAATTGTGATTTTTTTCCCGATTTTCACGCTAATATACAAAACCACACAACAGCACTTAAGCTGGCATGTGTACCAGTAGTTTAATGATATATATATGCAATCCTTAGCATGTGAATAGATTCATCCATATCAGTTGTAGTAGTTTGTCTCAAAAGGATCTATTTCGTTTTACCACAGCAACAGAGAAACAAAGTGTATGTACTGGGAATTAGTACATATGCATAGTGATATAAAATAATTAAAATGGTTACATGTTGAGAACACTTATACGTCAAAACTTGTCGGCAAATATTGTTACACAAGTGTCATAAGTACACTATTGAACTCTGTGAAGTGCAGTTGTGACACTTACATCCGTGCAAGCACTCAATTAATACTACAATATCAAATACCTTACCTATGTATGTGGCATTTGTTATCCCTCTTTAGAGATGCATTGATGTTAGTAGTGTAAAGATGACTTCTTGTAATTGTAATAAACTACTTGCGTCACATATCTGGGGTGATGGGTATGAATCTCAGTTCTGCTCTTACACCATTGTTCCACTCAATATAGCAAAATTTGAGCTTGGTGATGTATTTGTATTTGCTTTTTTGTACTCAGGGAAATAGCTCCATGTACTACAGGACCCAAAGCTCCAGATGACCCATCCCATTGTACAAGTACAGTCCAACTCTCAAATTACTGACATTCCCCTAACTGAAAGACAGAGGCTCAAGGATCATTATTTATCAAAGTGTTGAGGTTCTTTAACCTGTCACTGGGGATAGGACCCAATGACAGAGGACTGCCATTTTAAGTGGGGGTCAGAGCCATTATGTAACTGCCTGTACCTGGGATTGAACCCACGTCCTCTGTGTTCATAGACGAGTGTGTTACCCACTAAGCCACAGTGGCAGATCAGACAAATCACCACAAAAATGTTTCGGATTAGATTCATTTACATTATAACTGAAAAGATAAGTGTTACACCTTGCTCCCGACTGCTGTCGTTAATAAATAAGCTTGTAAGACAAAGCCCTGGTAGATCCTCAGTGACCTATTGGCTAGAAAGTAAGTCTGGTTGGCCTTGACCGCTTTACTCTGAAAAAATGGGTCAGGTATCGGCCACCAGTTTGGAAACTTGGCGTTCCTAGTTACACCTATAAAGATAAAATTAAATATAATATAGTTCTATACTTGTAGATCTTCTATTATCGCCAAAAACAACATTTTCTTTTAAGACTATTGTCATCTCAAATTATTTTTATATTTAATTAGCAATATTTCATTGATTACTACTCCCGTAAAAATGTTTTTAAAATGCAAAGAACTGATTCTTGGGTATTTAACACCACCTCACGACGTTCAAAAGAATGCAGCATTAATAGGTGAAGGTCATCGTAGGTGATACCAGTCCCTTTGTTCAACTGGGGTCTAGTCTACTAACAAGTTTGACATTTAATCATAGGTTTTAACTCCCTCAAGTGGTAATGCTGAGGGCAAATATAACCCTGGCTGTTAGTATGCATGTCCCCTTTTACCAAGGACTATCAATACTTTCTAAGTTGTGGAAGTAAACTTGTGACATGCTGACAAACTGTGCAGGAGAGCAGAAATACTTTTATTCAAATCATGCCAAATAATTTGAAAATACGCACCTCCAATTTGGCCCACTAGGGAAATTACATTGTTTGAAAAATTTTGTAGTGATATAGTTGCAAGTTGTATTAAACTCAGAACTCTCTTGCAACAGATGTATCACAGATTTCATAATACCCCAGCCTTAAGACCTTGTGGAGCTATAGCTATAGAAGATAAACAATAAATATCCAAACTCAGAATATATCTCAGGTGATCTTTATAAATTTCTTCTCTTTCAATTTACAGAAACTGTGAGAGGGCAACCAACTAGACATGATACAGCAAAACTGAAAATAAACAGTGACATTTTCTGCAAAATATCTCTGTGAGGATCAGCATGCCTGAGGTGAACATGGACCTACCTCATAACGCCAGTTTTACAGACCAAAATATCAAGCTGTTTTCCAAAAGATTTAAAAGGACAAGAGACTTCATCGCCAATGGCCAACACCAACCAATACCATGCTATGGCAATCCTGATCTGAAACCAAATGGTAAGCACCGGAGGTATTAATCAGAACTTGCCAAGCAAACTCATTTACTGATAAAAATAATTCTTTCATCAAAAACCATTTTAACATTAAAAGATAACTACTGGTTTGTTTTAGTAGATAAATTTTAGACAACCATTAGTCATATTTACTGGTCAAGCAGTAGGATTCAAATTTTAAATATCATCCCATATTTCACTGTCATGGGTTTCCGTCAGGAGCAAAACCTGGGAGGTAGTATGGTTGATCTTTTCAAATATGGACATCAGGAATCTAATAATTGTGGTGACGGCTACCCACTGAAATTATTCAAGATGTCTGAAAAGCTTGAGTGAGTATTTTTCTTCATAGTACTCACCACAGATATTTTCAGTGTCATAGCATTGGTAACTAACCATTCAGGTGCCATAGACTTGCCTTTAGGGTATTATGATTTATATTCTTTATTACCAATACCTACCGTGATCACTCTTCAGTGAAAGTCGGTGGTTGCTTACCAATACCCAGCAGTTTCCAGTGCATAATACTGACCAACTAATATGCATTGGTTTCCCCTGCCCTTAAAACTACCCGGTATTATATAACTTGCACAATGTGTGAAACCAAAACACAATGGCTTTAAACCAAAATAAATAGATAAATAAATCTTTTATGAAAATTAACTCTTCTCTGATCTTTTACTAAGATTTATGACTGAAAAGATGAGTGTTACACCTTGCTCCCGACTGCTGTCGTTAATAAATATAGCTTGAAAGACAAAACCCTTGTAGGTCCTCAGTGACCTAGTGGCTAGAAAGTAAGTCTGGTTGGCCTTGACCGCTTCACTCTGAAAAAAAATGGGTCAGGTATCGGCCACTAGTTTGGAAACTAGGCGGTCCTAGTTACACCTGGCAATGATAAAGATAAAATTAAATATAATATATTTCTATACTTGTAGAACTTCTATTATCGCCAAAAACAATAATTTTCTTCTAAGACTTGGCTTTCCCAGTTATACCTGGCAATGATAAAGATAAAATTAAATGTAATATATTTCTAAACTTGTAGAACTATTATCGCCAAAAACAACGATTTTCTTTTAAGACTATTGTCATCTCAAATTGGGAAATTTGTGAAACCAAAACACAATGGCTTTAAACCAAAATAAATAGATAAATAAATCTTTTATGAAAAATAAGTCTTCTCTGATATTTTACTAAGAAAAAGTTATCTTTATGACCTTCGCCATCCTGGAGCAGCCTGTGAGGCTGATCATTTTGGCCATACGAATTATCTTTTCCTTCAGGAGGAATCATATAATTCTGTTAACTTTATTGTCCTTTTTAAACAGAAACAGTCAGGCAGCCCCTCAGTTTCAGAATGGTCTTACAATCATTTGTACAAATGGAACAGCGGTATAATATCCAGCAAAACATTTGTCTGTATTATGATAATAATTGAAGAAAATCCTGATATTATTGTTTGCATTGAGTGATATCTTGTGTTAAAATGCACACTGATATATTACATTATATTATTTAGTAATCGGATTAACTGAATTCGATTGGTATTTGACCATTGCATTTCCATTCAAAATCTATTCACCATATCTCACATATAAAAACACAGTACATTATGCCATCACTACTGGAGATAATATTTTATTATCAGTTCTAGTATAAGCTTTTTGCAACTGTTTTTTACCACAGTGTCAAATTTTATATGTTTATCCTTTATCTACAGAGCCCCTATTGGAACATTTCAGAATATATGTTATGTGCTAAGGTGTGTGCACGAGATGATCCTGTTTACACTTGGTCATCTTGGCACTGAAAGATAAACAAGAACACTCGGAGAGTGCAGACCTCCACAAAGACACGCAGTAACAAGTAAATGGGAAAATCCGGAATTTTTAAATCCAGATGTTGATCTAGATCACTCTCAAAATTCTATGGGACCAAGACCCATCTTCTGATTTTTTTCACAAAGTTCTAACCGGTAGTGTTTACGTTATCCTGCTAAGAACTAAACAAACAGACAGGTAAACAATAATGAAAATGACACCTCCTTTGAGTAGGTAGTAAGTCATGGGCATGAATTAACTATATTGTGAAGATATGGCTATCTTATTACCACAAGTTCTCCTATACACTACTTGGCACATAATGTATATTCTGCAACGTCTTAATATGAACTCTATATTTCTGCTTTTACATTGGCACTATTTTTGTGAACAGCCAACATTTTGATTAGACTTGATAAGGAGAATTATTATCTGGAAGATTGCAAATGATTGATGCTTTTGGAAACCTAGATGATGTGACAAAAGTGCACTTGAGACAAACTATTTGGTCTCATAATCAATCTTTTATATATAGTATCTGGCAGAATAAAAATTATTCCAAGATAAATAAATATTGTCTACAACATATCTCAAATTAATTTTATGACACAACACATGATTTCTTGCATAACAGATTTTTATTGACACAAAACACACAGAGTCCCATTATCTTGTAGATGAGCTATTCCTTCGGGTGAAAACCTCAAGTCTAATTATTTGTGTCATCTCCATAATGTATGTGTGTAAAAATTACTGATTAAACATTTCCTTTGAGTAATGGTTTTTCTTATTCTAACCAAACTTTGCCAATCTTTCTAACTACCTCATTATAATCAAGTGTCAATGAAGAGAAACATATCTGAAGCTTTAAGATTAATCCTGTAATTTTTAACAATTGAGGAACATTAAACAATGTTTGGACTAAAGCATCAATTTGTTTAAGTCATTTGCTTTATAAAGTATAGTACAAACACTTGTCCTATTAATAAGGAATACTATTCATGATCAAATGGACATAAAATACTTATAGGATCACTTCTGTATCCATTACCTATCCTTTGTAGTGAATCCCAATAATTCAAAGATAAATACTTTCGGGTGGAACTGAGGAGTCCTAAAATAACATACATCGATTGTGAATATGTTTGGATTGTGTAAGCCATTGAATACATTACAAGTATTGGTTGATATTGTTTTTTTTTCAATACACACAACCAAATGGCATTTTATTTGTTAAAAGAAAAATGTTAAAAAACAAGCTAGTTACGTTTTATACAGTTTCTTTGTTAATTCATCTTGGCAGCTGTGCAATATTGTGTTCAATCCTCGGATAATTTGTATAATTAAATGTGATTAAGTGGAAAAAATGTTTCATATATAGTTCATTTAGTACAATGTAATAGGGATAATATGACATTTATATTGTTATGTCAGGTACTGTATAATACCTTGTTGACTTCAATTAAGAATATACAGTAACTTCGTCAACTAAAACTTTCAAATGACATATATGATAAAGGAACAAATATGAAATGGCGTTTTACATTAAAATATATAGATATTGATTTTGAAGAGATATTATGTACTATGGCATATAATATAAACAAAGTTGCTTATGTGGTAGTTCCAGCTTCCAATGGAGACGTTTCACATGATGAGAAGACCAAACTCCATTCTTCAAGTGTTTCTTCATTCACTCCCAGACTTTTGCAGAGAGAGAAGTCCTGGACTGTAGTAGATGTGAGTAATCTCAAGTCTAAAAAACTGCAGAGTCAGTCAACGGTGGACATACACAAGATAAACAGAAAGGAAGATGCTATTAATAGAGTGAGAAAATTGAGTTCAAAGGTTGTACCTGTCATAGATGGATTGCTACCTAACCCTCCTCCTAAGTTACCAAAGACAGGCCTAAGGACTGCAGATGTAACCAGTAAGAGCTCAGGTAGTGCTAAAGCAGATACATTGAAATCTCCGTCCATGAGTACACTTGCTAGTAGAAGTTACTCCAGTTTCCGCGAAGAACCACTGTATCAGACAGAACCAAAGCTGCCAAAGAGACCCAATACAGCTGTAGGTACTGCATCGTTACGTAAAATGAAAGATTTGCATAGATCAGTTCCTGATGTTTCTGAGCAGATATCCAGACCAAGAACTGCTATGAGAGAACAGTCAGTAAAGAGTAGACTAGGTACACAGGAAAAAGTACACAGACCAAAGACTGCTGTGGATGGAAATAAAACTACAAAGTATAGATCCTGGGCAGAATTCTTTAAGCAGAGAGAGATGTCTAAGAAAGGAAAGGTAAACACTGAACAAAAGGTAAGTCTGTCTTTGTGCAATAAGTAAAACGTGTAATTCTATGCAGGGACTACATTGACTGTTCGTGTTACATC
The DNA here is from genome assembly GCA_964017235.1 of Sabellastarte sp. h YS-2021. Lineage (NCBI taxonomy): Eukaryota > Metazoa > Annelida > Polychaeta > Sabellida > Sabellidae > Sabellastarte > Sabellastarte sp. h YS-2021. Next base: position 68,643,188 of record OZ024936.1, read on the forward strand.
TTACAGATATAAAAATATATGCTGTTGAACTAGTTACGGGCCAGATGAATATTATCTTGCACGTTTGAATATTCATTTTTGATTTAATCTTGGTTACTTATCAAATCGCCTTTTTGAGCACTGAACTTTTTGAACATTGACCTGTGCCTTTTTATGTATTTCATGACTTCAATGGTGTAGTAATGTGTTGATCACTGTGGACCAAAGTATTTAATTTGAAGAGGATCTTAATAACTCGCCTACATTTTACTGTATCCATTTCTAAATGTTGCTAGTTGGTGCATGGTGTCTGGTGGTCAGAGTTTATACTCTGGTGCTAATTTAGGTACGGTAGTGCTACAAAGGGTTTATTCATCATTTAGAAAAAAAATACAACATTCATACTCCTTCATATGCAAACTAGTAATGTATGAGGAAGATATTCATAGTTTGCATACCCGTAGTGGTGGGCATTATCGTTTGTCCGGCTAAAGAGGACCATTAAAATGATCATCGCAGAATTGTCTGTCGTACTAGTTTCAAGCATGCACAGGACATATATTTGCAAACACCATTGCTGAAGTTGTTACAAAATTCACCATGTGCGTCTATGTATGGATTCCTCCTTATAAACATGTTTCAGGAAAATGCCTAAAAGCTGCTTATTAAGTAAGGCTTTTCCAACATAACTTGGTTCCCTGATGATCAAATGAGATAAAGGTTACTGTAAATAGCTGTATTATGCTATTCGCATCTACCATACAACTTAAGCCCAGAGAATAGGATTACCTTTTCAGCTATGATACGCCATGCGGTACATTAAAAGTATCTACTGATGGTCAAACCCTCTGTTGTACCACAATGAGTGACATGGTTGCAATAGGCCAAATAATATCAAGTAAATAGAGATCAACATAAGACAACAAACTGTCCCAACATCGTGTCACATTAAAAAAATGACAATACAGTTCTCCAAACTAGTCAAACCCCAAAGGAAGCTGTTCAGTATGGCTCACATTTTAAGGCTTCTCTAAAACTTAACTGGATCCTAGTCCAAAGTTTACATAGTAATTGTTACACCTATTCTTGTTGTAAATTTTCGATTTCAGGCAATGTGAGAGATTTCATGTTGTTGCTGTAACAAGGTGGCGATGTGTTTGTTAGCATTGGTCTTTCCATAGTTGTGCATTGAATGCCAGGTTTATTAGAAACAAAAGTCCACTTCTTGCTGACATTACAGCTTCATATGATTTCAACAACCTCTTCCTCACTTAGACTCACATTCATTCTTTTGATGCTCACAGCTTTCTGCATTCTGTTACTCCTCTTGATTTGTGTCCATCCCGCAGGTACTGGTGGTGGTGTTGGGTTCTTTGTTAGATACTCCTACAAAATACAAAGAATAATCTCCCTTGTGTATCTGTCCCAGGATCATGGTATATATCCATGTAATCTCAACTAGTTGGTTACTAAACCTACCCATCTGCATTATCATACTCTTGACTTTATTCTACCACAGTGGTCAGAATAGTGTTGTTCAATAAATCTGAGAATGTTCAGCAGACCATGCAGTTAAATGTTGCCTTGACTTTCTTTGCTCAGCAGGTCCAAATAGAGTTATTATAAGAGGTAAGACTGTATTGACATGCCTGACCTCCGGTCTGATCTCAGAGAAACCCCCTGTGTCAAGCCCCTTGCAAATGGAGCATGTAATCCTTATGAACAGTATGAGCATGATCTGAATGACATTCTCGATAAGCATTCACCACTTGTATATAAATTGACAAAGAAAGACTTTGCTCATTGGTTGCCTGAGTCCAGTCAACTTGCAAAGACCCCAAGGCATCAATTTGAAACAACTTGCAAAGGGCACAAAATCCAATATAATAATAGAATAAAAATAATAGACTTCATCACCAAATTGCCAGGTACATTTGGCAGTGTAAATGAAGATAAATCTGGCTATTACAAAAAAAAACTTTTTATGCTGATGACACCCACTATGTGTATTTGTCTCATAAGAATACCTCTTCTGCCTTTTAAAAGATGAGTGATTGCCTCAATGATGTAAAAAATGGATGTCAACCAGTAAACTCAATTTGAATTCTGAAGGAACCGAGTTTATACTACTTGGTTCCAAAAAACAGAGGGATATGTTGAAAGCATGCTACTCTATTGACTCCTTGTGCAATCATCTCTACCCAACCGACTCAGTCAGGAACTTATGTGTATGGTTCAACTGTGATTTTTCCTTGTCTTAACAGGTTCAGAGTGTCTACAAACGTGGTTTTATTTAACTATGGGACTTCAGATGGATTAGGTGGATTCTAACACGTAATGCTCCTTCATGTGTGACCAGTGCTTGTAAAGTAATTAGTTGGATTACTGTAATTTACTATACAGGAGCCTCTTTAAGTGTATTCTACATAAATTGCAATGTATCTACAATACTGCAACCAGAATTGTATCAAACACTGTAGATACAGCACTATAAGTCCTGTTCTTAAGAAATTACATTGACTGTCTGTTGAATATCACTCAGTGTTTAGAAACAGCCACACTTGTTTACAAGTTTTTTCACACTGATTTTCCAGTGTTTTACTTCTTGTCTTTCTTCTTATAGTAGTTCATATTGTACCAGATGCAGTCATAGTATTGTTAATATCCTTTTAAAGTTTGATCTATCTACTTAAAAGTCTATCAAGTATTTTGGTTTTTGCTCTACTTTTGATGCTCTAACTGTTCAGAATACTCTCCTTGATAAGATTTGCACATCTGACTCTATTGCAACATACAGAAAGAGGCTTAAATGGTTACTTTACACTAAGGCATACCCCACCTTAGTTTCTTTTTTTTGTGTGTTTTCCATGGTGCTTAACCCTTTTCCATCCCTGGAAAAAATATGTTGACTGTTTTTTCTGGGGTTTTTGTGTGTGCAGTAGTGCCCACTTAATAAAAGGGAGATAACATGGCATTAAAGTTCAATTTGAAATAGAAATAACCATCAGGTGCCACTTTGGTGTCCATAAAAGTGGCCAATGCGGTCATATATTCTTACGTCTAAATTTTCACTGTCACTACAGCTTAAAATTAAGGACACATTCACTCTATTGACTGCCTTGTGAGGTATGATCAGTTCAACCAGTGATCATAAAGGAATGGACCATATCATTCACAGACAATGCTAAAATGTGTCTCAATCGAATCTTGCCTGGGTTAGGCTTCACCAATGATTATTGGCCAAGGTAATGTGACCATATGCAAATCTAATAAAACACTCAAACCCAGTGCTAAAATATTTTTTGTCTCAGCTCAGCATCAAACAGGGTTGTAAGCCTGAACAGTTGTCAGGGAATTCAGAAAAGTATGCCAAATAATAATACATAGGCTTGATGGTCCTAACTGAGTGCTTAAACATTTTGCTTATGGCGTGGGCGCCATATTGAAAAAAATGAACCGTTCTGAGGCAAAGAATGTGTTATGATATATTTAAACTGCTTAGATTGTTGGTGTTTTCAATGTGTTTGCTATCAGAGAAGGGGTAATAAATCTTGTGTTATTTTGCTATTGTGATAATAATCTATGATATCTAATGACAAATACTTTACCAACGCAAGCCTGGTGGTTTCATATCACAGGTACCAAGATACTGCGGCATCCAGTGGATTCAAAAGTAGGCCTTTTCATCTTTTCTTGTTTGTATTTGGTCTACTTTATGAACACTGAAAACAGCACAAAAGGGAATATATAGTAACTGAAACATGTTCTGCGCAGGTTAGGTAAAACCTGGTCAAAGCTCAAGGTTGCCTTTTAACAGTGTACTGTTAAACTTGATTGATCACTGAGGTTTTTCTGTTTCTACAGCTGAACAAACATCCATTAAAGTTCATGATAACATTTCCGATGCTTCTTAAGATGCTGTATGCATTTTAACTTTACGTTTTATGCTGGTTTGTTTGAAATTAAATATTAGATACATATTAAATTAAATATTTTGAAATAAGATTTGTTTTAACTTTTTGTATTATTCATCTAAATATGTGCTCAAACCAGTCATTTTATCCTGCTGTCATACTTAGTATAAATGATTGTATCACTCGAATAGATCACACGAATAAACTCTATATATTTATATCAATTGAAACAATTTAGACTGAATTGATGGTAAATATTCATCCATAGAATAAAAAAGAACGCAAAACTAAAATCAGTGTCCTCTATGGGGACATTATGGTCAAAATTAACCCAAACGAATCTCTTGTTCTAGGATGTGATTTTGCATGAGTGCATTATAGATCTAAGACACTGTACATTGTCTGCATGAATACCAAACAGTCATTTGTGTACATTTCCATAACAACTAGCATCGTAAATATAGACATTGGGAAAAATAGAATTTAAGAAAAATTTTGTTTTACCACTCACTTTTAAGAAAAGTCAACTTAGTATCCTAACCTTGTAATCAAGCTTCAAAGATGAGTAATGACAAGCCAGTTGGGGAATAACTGTTTTATTTATTAATGAGGTCAGTCATATTGATAGGTAGACTTATATGGCTTTAAGGCCACTTAAACTGATACACTTAAGGTATCCTTAAGTAGTGGGATAAGCATCCACTTTGGCTGCCACTTAGTTTATTTAATACAAGGTGCATTACTTCAAAAACTAAAGTGACCTTTATACCCCATTCACACTACAGGCGGAATGCCCCACAGTTAGATGTTTTCTGAGGTGGTGGAGCCGCATCTAAGGATGCCACATACCTTCTGAGATTTGGTGTATCATTCACACTACAGGCGATTGTCCCACAGTTATATGTTTTCTGAGTCAGTGGAACAGCATCTAAGGACGCCACATACCTTCCGAGATTTGGTGTATCATTCACACTACAGACAGTATAATTCGCAGTTGTAGGTGTTGGGTGAAACGTCCCTATCCTTCCATTTGGACCTAGTGATATGGTGGCAAAACATCCATTTACCTGCACTCGTCCTATATTTTAAAAGTTTTGAAACTTCCTTAGGATGTGCAAGGTAATGGGCGTTTCTCCACTGTATTATAAGGCCCCATACAAATATTGGATGGTAGTCGAAGGGCAGGGGTGTTTCACCAAACGCCTATAAGCATGGGACATACTGCCTGTAATGGTAATGGAGTATAACGTGGGATTAAGCATCCATGTTTGAGCTAGCATATATTAAGGTGTGTGTAGAATTAGACTCAAAATATGTTGGCGAAGTACCCAGATAAGGGTTATCCCAAGTTATGTGTGTTTGAGAATACCATATATTATCTTTCCATTTACATGTGATACATGTGCTATATGTATCAAGGGCACTCGGACAATGCATATCTTTGCCAAGGTAGAATTTATTGCAGATCTTTCCAACATTAAATCTGGTCTATGCAAGGGTAATACCCACCAACCTTAAAAATTTCATTAAAATCATGAATTAACATCTTGTAATCTTGCTAACATATAAACAAACAGACAAACAAATAGAATGCAACGATCACATAACCTCCACGGGGGAAATAACGAAGCTGATTTCATGTTAGCAAATCGTGCACACAAGATTAAGCTGAAGACGTACAAAAATGAACAAAGATTTAATTCCAATGAACCTCCTTTGGTAGCCTCTATAATGTTACCCACAATTAGCACATTACCAATCAAATTACAGCTTACAATTTATAATCATTGTATAAGTGTGTCTTTTTGGCTAGAGCTTAAGGCATTGCTAACTTTCTTTTTATGCCAGTTTAAGGTGTGTGGCAAATTATAAAGCCAATGAGTATACCTTTGATGTTTATATTCTCCACCGTTACATATATTGAACCCCAGTTCTAGCCATACTATACACTGCCTTTGTCTCTCATGGCGTGTATTCATCATTTATCATGTGATAAACTTGCCACTTCAATACCTATTCTAATGTTTGCTGTACTAACACAGTAAAAACCAGTGCAAGATCTTTCCTGCCAATCTCTTGAAGAACTTCTGAAGATTTTGCACAGTCTGAGAGTTTTACACATGTGTAAGTGGCCTCCCACTAAGAGACAGATTCAGTAACTAGGATGTGTTATATCTCTCTTATTAGAGAAATGCAGAGCCATGGTGGCAGAGTGGTAACACTCTCGCCTCCCACCTCTGAGGCCGGGGTTCGGTTCCCGGCATGGCCTCAAGTGGGAAAGCTGGTAGTTGCTTGCTGTTGGTTGGCAGTTTACAGTACAGAACCCTGACGAACTGTATGTACTGGCTTCCTCTGGCCTTCCAACTACCCGTCGTGATATGACCTGTACAGTGTTGAAAGCAACTTAAAACCCCAAATAAATAAATATTAGAGAAATGATATTTTAATAAAAGTTCAAAAGATAATTACAGGATCCAAATCTCTATGATGTAAATAACAAACATGTGTCCCAGGTGGATAATAAATAATGGGTTTTATCAGACATGCCAAATAAAATATTGCCATATATGCATGAGGAAGCAGAGGTTAGGGCATACAATTTTTGTTTTTTTGTTCTTTAATATGTTAAATATAGCTATTCACCAATGGTAATATGTTTGCTTTTACTGTTTTATCATCCCCTTCCTTATACAATATAGAATGTATATGTGTAACCATTGGAAAACAGGTGACATTTTGGTGAACATTGGTCTAGATGCTTTTGCTTTGAAAATAAGACTTCAACACAAAATGGAAAGAAGTAAGTGTTCACATGCTTAATGCTTAATGAATTCAGTTGCCAGATTGCAATCCAAGAGTTCAGTTAAGGGGATTTGAACCTATATTGTGAGTTATTTGTAGTATGTTCCATCGGAGGAAAGGTTGGTAAATTTGTTATTTTGCATCTTTCGGGGGAGGGGGCTGATGGTTTTAACCCAGGTGATGAGGTTTAACCTAAGGGCCTGATCACACTGTCCTGTGTAATCATATGAACGTGTATTTGAATTTTGGTTTAAAACGTCATCTTTATTGTTCTGAAAATAGACCTTGTATATGGTAGTGACATTTTAAAATGAACCTCTCCGTAAAGTGATAGTGTCCCCCACAGAATATGAAGCAAAATATGAATTTTAGAGAAGTTTGTGGCAGCTTCGTTACCTGAGACTTTTTGATAGGTTTGGGTTTAATGTCTCTTTCAATACTGTATTTGGTTATGCCATGATGGTTGGTTGAGGCGACAGATGATAACAGTGCATACTAGTTGGTGTAGATTGGGCAATAACTCTGGTATGTGTTATACTTAGGTAATGTCACCACCAACTTTTCCCATGTCAGGTTATAAGTCGGGAATTAAACCCAATAACTGACAGGTGGGGTGAGAATGTATTTTAAACTTTCCCACTGTGTCCCGGCTAATTAGCTATTGGCTTAAATATAAAGGTTTTGTAAGTACTGGATCAGGTGATGGGGGAACCAATTGTCGATTAACTGTAAACCAACTTATCAACTGCATTGTGGATAAAATGAGGTTGACAATGAAGAAATGGCAAGGGTAAAAACTCATTAACAACCAGGTCAGAATGTAAGTGGAGGAAGTATATGTTGAAAGCTTGCAAACCGGCCAAAGTTGAAATTAATCTAGAGTCGTACTAAATATTGTCTGTGGTTGAGGGATAGATAGCATGATGGGAGATAGACAACTAATTGCTGAAACCATTTTGGAACAGAGCATCCTACAAAAAACAATTATTTACCAAGAAAGTACATTTTCACTTAAAGACTATGGTACACAGATTGGACAGAGTAAAGTACTTCATATGAGGGGATCGCATTGACACAATAATATATGATGATCAAATGGCTGTTTGTTCACCTAATAAAATTTATCGTGTAAATGCAATTTATTTTTTTTACAATCGATAGCTCCAGTTACCATTGTGTAGACGATTCAGTAATCTGTAATGAATAACAAGAACTAGCAATATGTTGAAACTAAGTGGGTAATGTAAACATTTGTTCTCATCTGAAGAGTGTAACATTTGTAAATTGGTCATTAAAACTGAAATTTTCCTTTACATTAAGTTGTTTGTATTGTCTAAAAAATAATGACAGAAAACCAGAAAAGATATCTCTTTTTTTGGGGGGGAGGGGGGCAATGCAGCTAAGGAATCGTAAACAGATCACCCTCCTGCAATCTTCCTATATGACCGTATATAGTTCATGGAGCATGGTAGTAAACAGCTCTCATCCTTCAATGGAAAAGCTGACAAGCCCCAACAGTTTTCCCGAAGAATCATATTTGATAGATAGGTAATATAACAAGATGGTTTCCCTTTTTTGTACTGGCAGTATGTAGTGCCTAGGTCACACATCTTCATGCAGATATATCTGTATGTATTTACTGTCCATTTGACACCCTCATCCTAATGGGTTTGTATAGAGACTGTATATATCTGTAGACTTTCACCAAGTCCTTTTGTCTTTTGTGTAATATGTGGGTACTCTATGACTTTTGGAGAACCAACCAGCCCTGGCAAAATGGAGGCCCCCCCCCCCTCTTACTCAAGAAAGCTAGTGGTATGATGAACTCCTGTAAGTTTCCAATTAAAGTCCAGGTTACTGATTGATACAAATACAAAGACTGACTTTTGCATGTTGAAGATGAACCCCCACATAACAACCTATGTAAAATATAAATGTTTTGTGTATACTGGAAAATATGTACACTAAAAATAATTGGAAATAAACGTAAGATATTGGTCTCAATTTCCATGAAGATATAAATACCATACTTAGCTGTAAGCGCTGATTTAAGTTAAATATAGCTGTTTATTTTCACAGTTTATCCTACTACTTTTCCGATTGCAGAAATGATGGGCTACTGCCACTGATCCTGTCAAAGAGGGACTGAAAACATATGCAAACCACGTGATTTATCCAATGTGGAAAGGGAATATATATAACCTAAAAGATCTAGTAATGAGCTCTTGATATGGTAAAACACTTATGGCTATGATGTATGACTAGTATAATATTAATACAATTATATTGTGTAACAGTTTCCTGAAGTGAAGGTCAAGAGTTTCAACTAAAGGTCAAGGGCAAGAGGTTAAGTTTAGGTTTAGATGTGCTTGTTCTGTTTGTGGAATTTTATTTACACGTTAGTAAGAAGTTACAACCATAAAGAGGGGTTAAAACTCTAAAATTGTCAAATTCTTTGTAAATTAAAAGCCCACATTCAAATAAAGTGTAAAGAAACATCACATAACATAGCATCTAGTGCAATCATATAACAATCACAGAAATAATGTAACTCGTATAAAAATGCAATGTTCACAAATTAATCAGTAATTTTGTCATATTCGAGAGGGGAGAATAGGGTCTTGCCTATCTCAGCCTAACTTAATTCTTTAATCGGTATATACCAGGGTAAAGCCTGACCCTGCCTTGGATTTAAAGCACGAATACCATGTCATATCAATTCGTGTCGGAGTGCCCAGGGTCAGCCTGGGATAGCTAAGGCTAATATGCTTTTGCAAACAGGTAAGTTTTGTGCTTTATCTTAACCTTTTGACATCATATGTTAACTAATAAGCAACTTGCAATTGCAACTTGAAGCATGCTAAAAGTAAGTATGTTTAACTGTAACCTTAATTCTAATTAGACTTTAATTTTATAGTCTTTAATATTCATTAAAAGACAGATGCTAAGGCACTCAACCAATAGATGAAAAAAATCATAGCCCAGTGCTAAGGCACTCAACCAATAGATGAAAAAAGATCATAGCCCAGTGCTAAGGCACTCAACCAAGAGATGACAAAAATCATAGCCCAGAGACGTAAAACTTAAGCCTAGTTAACATGTTAAACTCATAAACTAAAATCTTAATCCAGCATCCCTATTTCACAAGTGCATACATATCCAACATCTTATGATCAAGAAGACTTCATGTGTTGATTTAGCATATGTCAAGTAACCCATGCACCAAGACATTTTTGTAACCACAAAGCCATCAAAGAAGGTGTTCACCAGATGGGTTTTGTTGTCCAGACGCAAATATATTTAACACTTGACACTTTTTTGGTACTTATTTGATCATTATGCCAGTACAACATGGATGTATTTCTTCATTACATGTGAGATATATGGTTTTAATTGTATGATTTAACACGCTCCTATGTCCTTATGACTGCACTTTTCTGGATATGGTATATGTTCTTTTGATGAATATTTACAAGGTTAGAAAGCCTTACAGAACACAGAATTTGGACATATTAACATTCCTTACAGGTATTCCTGTCTAATATTTCTAATAAAAAAACAGAGATGCTGCACTTTATTCAGACCAGGGCACATATTAACAAACATTCTGAATCTTATATTGAGAATTTTCTTAAAATAGTGGCATTTTCTCAAAATATAAATTCTAAAAGTAAGAAAACATTTCTCAGAATAAGATTTTTTTTCAGCAGTCCAATAAAAGTGTGTAAAATTTGTGTCACGTATCTTTTCTGAAAACATGCCTTCTTGCAGATGGATAAATAAAATATTAATGCAGGTGACTTTCTGAAAGGCTCTATGAGTTCAGTTGGTCAGTAATATCGTTTGCAGTCTAAAATGAGCATGAATTAAAAAAAATCTTATTCTAAAATAGTTTTGTTCTTTGAATTTTTTTAGAAAAGGGTTGTTAAGAAGCACAATGTTACACTAAATGGATATGTATAGAAATTATTAAACAACAGGGACAAAGTGAAACAATTGTATAAGTATATTTGTATCTCAGAACTAATTCCTAATTTCATCTTTTCAATCTGATGTGTCTGTGGTAGTTATTGATAATCACCATATCAAACGTTATTGGGTGATGTGCAATAAATGGTTTACGAATTAACGAAAAATGACTTAACAGGAACAAGAGCATTTGTATAGTTGTATACGTATCTGCTTAATATTTCAAGAAATGTACAGTTTTAGGTCTAGGTAACCAAAGAGATATATAGTAACATATTAAAATACATTGGTGGTCTCTGTGATCTTTTGGGTAGGGGTTTGGACTTCGGAGCAGAAGCTCTGTTGCTCTAGTGTTGTCGGGATTATGGAAATAGCACCCTTGGTCAAGTTACCTAATACATATGTGTACCTCTTTAACCATGAGTACATAGGGGTACTGACACTAGTTTGGGAGTTACAACCTCAACAGGTTGTTATCCTGTTTAGGGGAGTGGATATCCTCTGACTCATGCCATGCCACAAGATACCACCAGGCAAGATGAATAACCTTTTGTACTTTATTTCTTTTATATAAATATATAAAAGATCAGAGCATGTTGGTTGCATTTTTATGTGTTTATGCCTTCATAGATGACCTGTGAAATGTTAATGGTCAGATGAATTTAAAACAGGAGTCTGAACAATTGCTCCAAAAATCCTTTGCTTCTATTTTTTTTTGTACACGAGTTCTGGTGAGGCTCGCACTTTTAGAGATCACTTTTTTGTCTCCAGACTTTCATGGATTGTGGCATAGTGTGATGAGTATCTGTCTCATCACTGAAGTTAAGCAGTAATGGGCTACATTAGTACTTGCATGGGTGACCACCACAGTGCACTACTCGTGTCACTGACGGCTTTGCAGCTCGCACTAGTGGACCGAAACTCCTTTTGGCCTTGTTATAATTCCTCATTTATCATAATGTACATGTCATAACCTTAGTATTTGTCCAAAGTATTAACATTAATCCGCAAAAATAGTTTGATATAGTATCAGATAGTTCAGAGAACAGTGATGCAGTGTTTTAATACAATAATGACCTGTTATTTCACCTTTCTATTGACTTAGGTAATATAAGGGTTCTTTATCAAAGCACAATGGGTCTTTTAGAGACATAAGAGTGGCACTAATTGTCACTTAGCTAGATAGCATTCACTCCAAGTGACCAGGGTATGCTTTATCTCCCACTAGAGTCAGAGATTTTGTATTGTGTAATTTCACTGTAGTCATTTAGCTTATGTTAAGGATGTACTTGACCCAATGGCCCTAGTGATTTGTGGTCTACACACATACCAACATGAAAATAAACAATTAATTTATATAGGATTTTCTTAGTTATTCTTTTTCTTAAATTAATCAACATCCTCTATGACATAGGATTTTTTTGGAAATAGTGGTTTTGTACATGTTATGGTAACAAAGTCCCAGAGATATTTCTTACTTGGCAAGTGAGTAATAATGGACTAGTCTTCATATGCCCCAATTCATTATGCCGGATGGCTGTTTTTTAATTACACCATAAACTAGAGAAAGTAATAATGTATTTTGCACCTTTTTTCTAGTTGTGTGAATGAACACGTCCAATTTGTACACTCCAGGCCACTTAGGTTTTATTCAGTTGAACAGTTTAGCCACGTCACAGTTGAAGGCAAATTCATTTGTTTGGTAGTTGCTTTATTTCTGATCACTACAGTTAGATCTCTCGTCTACCTTGTGTCAGCCACCGAACCTGGTTGAGATGTAGCCTTACTAATGGCTCAAGGTTCTTCAGGCTTAGGGAAAGCTTTTATTTCAGATTATAGAAGTATCTTTAAATCTCAGCTTATATAATGTCCTCTTACATATGCTGGCGTTCACATTAGCATACAGCTAAGACAGTTTTATGAGCTTATATATCTTAACATGAACGAGTGCTTTATGAATACCAGATATCTATATATGGTGTGGTTATGATACAAATTTGAGCCTCAACCAAGGGTAGTTGTATGAAGTTAGTAAAGTGAAAATGTAAATAATGCTAGTAATTTTAAATGTGAAATGTGAACAAAAATAATCCAAGAATACACCATTGAACAACCCACCTGTACTATATTTTATAGTATTACCACCCACAAAAAGGATTTGACCTAAAATGGGAGCATAAAGGTAATAATTATGTATTCCTGGTGTCTGGTGCCTCACACAAAGGATACATAGCATTATAAAAGTTAAACAAAGGCTGATTTTTCATAAATATTTTGTTACTTGTGTAAGCTAAAAATATGTTAAATACATTATTGGAGAAGAAGTTTTGTAAATCTATGCAAATTGTAAATAATAAAAAATAAAACAATCACATAAGTGAAAGCTAAGGAATCATTTGCCAAACTTGATAACCAGTAAGGCCCTAAATTATAGGCTCAAATATCCCCCCCCCCCCCCCCCCCCAAAAAAAAAAAAAAAAAAAAAAAAAATTCAGATATGCTAAGTTGTTTTTTTCTATAAATATTGCCCAATTTTGATTGAATTTCTCTTTATGTAGTCAGAATGGATTATGTTTGCAAATAAATTGTAGATGTTTGTCCCGGTTAGTTGGTTCTGTATGCATGAAAAATTATGCTAGTCAAGCTCTTTGGAAATCATACACCAAAACATCAGACTATGTGTATCAATTTTCCGCCATATATAAATGTCCACCAAATGCAGGGTACACTTTTTGACTGAACACCAAACACCTAAATCCGGCATATATGCTAATTGATCAGCCAGAATATTACTGAATAATTTATCAGCAGAAACTTAGCCTTGATTGATACACATATCTGGATATATTTATAAATATACAACATAACCTATTGGCAGAACAGAAGCTGCATGTAATGTTTTTTTTTAAATTCTGTTAAATGATACTCTAATCAAATGTAAACATATCATAACAACAACTAAACTACAATACATTTTTTCATGTGAAGTAATTAACCTATTTTATTACTCTCTGAATATATTTAGGAGTACACAATATAATATGACAATACACCTATTGGCAGAATAAATGCTATATATAATGTTTTTTATTCTGATGAATAATATTTTAAACAAATATAAACGTATCACCACAGCAACTAAAAACAATATATTTTATCATGTTATATAATTTTTGACAGATGTAAGAATAAGAATAAGTATTAGCCATGTATATGACTGTCACCTTGCACTCTATTGCACAATATTGTTTTGTAAGAAGACAATCTCTATCAGAAACCGTAAAGTTTATGGGTCATTTATTGTCCAATCATTACCATATCTTTTTAAAATTATATGCAAATGGGACATATGTTTGTGAATGCGTCCCATGCTTGCATATTTTGGCTCACATTTGATTCATTGACTTTCCACTCAATGGTTGTGGGTTTCCTATCCGGATCATGGCAACATGTGAGATGAACTGGTGATTGTAATGTTCTCGGGAAATATTACAATTTCAAGCATAAGAACATCCACCTATTCTTTTTGCTTGTAATGGAATACTGGATTACTCATAAAATAAGACAAATACATCTCCGTCAAACATGAACTGAATTTCTCTGTCAGTTGAAAACAGCCTTATACAAGGCTAGTAGATTTATAGCCGTTGCATAACGTGTGGTATATATGAAAAGCCTGTGAGACTTGGTCAGATAATATTGACATAGGGAGGACTACCTTCTCAGGAAAGATAAAAATACATTGTTCCTTCCCTATTCTGCTCATATGTCAGCAAGGTTGAGTTTTATACTATGCACCAGTCTATACTTGGAACATTTACACTCAAAATATACACATTTGACCGGATCAAGTCATAAAAATAATAATTTGGCAGAAGAAGTAATTTATGTAAAGATATTTGGGCCAGCCAAACCTTCTGGTGGCATAAAAAGTAGTATTCTGACCATAAACAAAAATCCTTTCAGCCCAAGGTATATGTATCCAGGCATAAGAAACTGTCATTTGAAATCTATGGGATTTTTTGTGTTTGTTATTTAAATAATAACGCTAAAACCCCTAAGCAGTTCTATTGTATAACTTTGGTTTGGCTGTTATTTTAAATTCGTGGTGAAGTGTTCACTGGATTCATTGGAGGTTAAGCTCAAACTCATTTTAATTCAAGTGATGTTTTGTAATGAACATAGTCTCAACTACCATTACATTATCTTGATATTTACTTAAACCACTTTAAATATAACCTTAAAAGTACATATTGTAACCTTAAACTGGTGTTGAAGTGGCTTCAAAATTGCTAACTATAATATACTTTCTAGCGTGTAAATATATATTGAAATGTACTACATGAAGTACTTTATAAAGTTTTAAGCTGCAGTATAAATAGCTTTGATAAATTCGAGGTTAAGTTTACCTGTGGCAAAACAGTGACAATATATTTAGTTAAGTTGGTGCAGAATAACACCGGGTTGTTCTTGCACCAATAAAATCAATAAATACATTTACTAAATAATATGTACAGCACGATAAAATATACAAGAAACCCAAAAATCTCATGACTAAAGCTTTACAGATTAAAACTTTAGAAAGACATTAAACAATATTAAAATAAAATATATGCATAAGAAGAATGAGAAAATAAGATCCTAAAAATTGACTAGAATATACAGCAACAAACTGTACAGAAACAATAAAACAGGCACAGACCATAAATAAAGTAAAATAAACAAAACATCAATAAAATACTAAAAGCTTAGTATTGTAGTGATAGTCATACCTCCTCCATTTAATCTTTATTTTACGACATGCAGGAGGACATGTTGGGCCTATTTTACTTCCTCGTACCCACAGGGGGAGACAATATATTAAAGCTCTGACAGTTATAAGCATAAATGAATACCCCATTTTTATTACATAGTCTTTCCTCTTTGAAATTATATGAGATTTGAGGTTAAACATTACCACTTGTATTACATTAAAATAGTAAAACCTCTTTAAAATAAACTTTTGTTGAAGAATTTTGTATTACTATTGTAAGCACTTGGGTCATTTGAATATATAGCCCATTTACACTGTTCTGTACTGCCATATCAACACTTAGTTGAAGTTTGTTTCACAACCTTGTTCTCATTGTTTTATAACTGATGTCCTATGTGGGTAGTGGACGTTTTAAACTTAGCCATGCCATGAAGCAATACCACTACAGAATCACCCCTCGGCCATGTACGTTTTGGTTTAGCACATTACTCTAAAGAATGGTAGCTACTCTCCGTAAAAGATGTCATATGTGGGGTAGTGGATGTTTTAATATGAACCACCCCATAAAGCAATACCACCCCCGAATCATCCCTCTGGCATGTACATTTTAGTTCAGCACATGAGAGCTTGTGATAGCTATTTTGGAAAGAGCTGTTATGTGCGCAAAAATGTTTCCGTTCTGTGTTGTATGGGTCCTCAACAAATCTTGACAAATTAAACCTCATGGATACTACTTAGGAACAAAATGTATTGAACCAAAGAAGCCCTGGTAAGTTGCATATTTTTGTGCTTGTATGTAGCGACTAAGGCCGGCACGGTGTGATCTGAGTATTAAATATGAATATGTGGGTAGTCTTTGAGGGGTTTTAAGTTAACAATCTTTGCTGACTGAGCAGCAGGAATCTCATGACTTAGTATCACTGTATCTATTTCAAGTTAAGATTTAATTACCCATTTCAACAGTCATGGTTGGACAGGCCATGAATACTTTCCACATGTTGTTACCAGTTTAAATCTGAGCCACAGCTACTGTAGGTCAGAGTTAGGGTTTTATATTCCAATTAACCGCCATGGTCATATTGGCATAATCGGTTACCATTGTGGGAGTCGAAGCAACAAAGAGGTGACATACTGTGATTACATGCCAAACTTACCAACCACTCTGCCACGAAGGATCGTTGACAATATCCAAAGGCTGACATCTACAAACTGGACAAGGATGTACAAGAACATCAAGTAGAAAGATCCCATGTATCTATTTTACAGCCTTTGTAACCAGGAATTACCTCTGATGACTGCACTTTTCAGTCAATACAGAAGATGCTTAACTAATTGAAGCATAGGTTTTAAAGTAAAAACTGAAACATAAGGTTCAGCGTTCCAATTATATTATCTGATTGGATCATTGTTGGTACGCACAGGCCCCCTGATTGCCTCAAATGTCACATATCCTTCCACACAGTCGTATCGGCTTTTATTTGATATCCATTGGACAACTTTGTCTTCATAGCTCTGAAGAGAGACCTCAGATCTGGGTAGTACTCATTGCAAAACAAGCTACCCGATATTTCCATCCCGACCAGAGTATAACTGTAGACAAACTCATTTGGTTGTAGCTTGTGACCCTAGCATTGAAAGGTGTGACCTAGGATTAAGCAAAGACTTGATATTGTACCCAACCCATTTGACATTATGATATCCTGTATCATTTCCACTTCCGGCATCATCATCATACATTGTTCAATAACCATCCCCCCATCTCTTGTTGACTTTGAAAACTACCACAGACAGTAGTACTGTCATATTTTGGAGGTCTGACAGTGTAAATGGACACTCAAATAACTCATGGGCAACATTCTGTAATTCACGAATCAATGATACCTTCCCTTGCCTTTGAAGTAATGTATTTTGTTTGTTGATACCATTTCCGGTAGTGATTTATCACTTCCTGTCTTTAAGGTATGATATCAGTTATGCAAAGACTAACCGCCCCGACATTTGTCTCTGAATGAGTTCATTGATGGGAATAAATCACTTTTAAAGCATATATGTTCAGGCTTCTGGCAATAAATTGATTCAGCATGCATATACCTTAAAGCAAACACAATGGATGGTATTTGCAGGTGAAATGTTGCATATTTAAAAGAACTGCATGCCAAAAGTTTAGGTTACTATCTTAGCATGCTCTTCAATTTAGCAAAAACAGGTAGCAGCAAAGATCACTTTCGAGCAATCACAATACGTGATACCAAATCATTGCTTTGCAAGCGGTCTGTGTGTCAAATGGAAATACCGATTTAAAGGAAAAATTATAAAAATTACAATTCAATTGACTGGACATTTAGCAGAAGAGTTAACTATTCGACTTAATGCTAATGCAATGCCATTATCGAACAAAATTTTCTCTGATTTAATCAAAAGAAGTATTGATAATAAAACGTGTTTTACTTGTGTTAATTTACAATTTAGAATTATTTTTTATAGTTGGCACATTTGACAGTTGTATCTTGTGAAAATAATTTCAAATATTGCAGCCTGTCATTAATATTTAGTTATCAAGTAACACCCACTGAATGTCAGAGTCAGGATTTCCAACCAAGGCGAATGATATCTATACCACAAAACTGCCTTAACTGATTGATTAAGAACTCTGACCACATTACATAAATCTTACCAGAACACCTACTTGATCACTGTAAGTTTGTCCAGATTTTCTCAGGCAAATCAGCAAGACATTGGCAAGTAAGGTGCGACTTTCTCACTCAGGATTTGATCTCGCTACCACAAAGGTTAGATGCAAACCCATTACCCAGTACAGCAATGTACTTGCTTTAACTGTAGAGGAACACTGTTGTTAAGTATACAAAAAGCAATTCAATACTTTATATTTTAAATATTCTTACAATTGTCAAAAGTTGTTGATGTCGAAGAATGTCACTTTATGGGTTTTCCAAGAACCTTTTAACACTTATTTAGGGACTGAAACATATAGGTTAAATCTTTTCTATAGGGCATATACCTTTACCACAATTATGTGTATCTAACCGATCTACAACTGTGTACAGGCTAGAGTAATTACTCCTGGATATCAAATATTTGCACAGATACTAACTGGGTGAAAGAATTCAATGACCTTATAATCTTATAATTTATTCCTTTATTCATTTAATTCAAATTTTGACTCAATAGTATATTGACTTGATCTAATTAGCAGATACATATTACATCAGTTTGTATGCGTAAGAATAAAGCCATCCATCTAAATGTAACTTAAATCTCGCATACATTTCATTGCTCAAATTACGTTGTAGTAATTTAGTGGCCCTTACTTATTGGAAGCCCCCCCCCCCCCCCCCCCCCCCCCCCCAGCACTGGCAAAGAGGTTACCAAGATTGGTGGTTCAAATCCATCTGAGACAAACATGAGGGACATACTGAGGACTGTCCTTATTTGACCAACTCTGACTGTTGGTCTTAAGTATTGGTCCTTGGCTTTGTTATTTTTAAAATACTACTAAATGTGTTTTGATTATATTATATTTTGTAATATACTTTGGGTGGATGGCTGAGTAAAATATCATTCTCAACACACTGTACATGCCATATTGTGATGGATAGTTCAGTAGATGAAAGCAAGTAGCGTAAACTAGTTGGTCATTTTTTTTCATTGAGATTTCTATGATACTGGCAAGAATCTACGAACTTCATTTTTAGAGGTGATTCAGGATTTGAACTCGCTTGAAGATGTGTATGTGAACCACTGTGCCACTTAAAATGTTTCTATGGATTTGAAGATTAGATGACATTAGGAAATGTTTCGAGTAATCGATTTTGATAAATAATTTCGTTACACACTAATTAATACAGTATTCTTTTAGGCTAAAGTGAATTATTAAAGACATAATTAAGAAATAACCTTCACCCAGTGTAGATGTTTATCAAAATAAAGTAACAACCAGAAACCATTCTCAGTACAAATAATGAACTATAACTTCTGTTGTTTTTGTTATAATAGTAAACACTATAACCATAACTATACGAAGACCGTAGCCACCTAATTTGTTCAATCTAAATATGACTTGCAAATTATGACCAGTCTATTAATTAAGAGAATCTGTCATGTGCGAGTTTTGAACTAGGCATAATTTTATGGTAATACAACAGCTTTCACGTATCCTAAGCCATGATTAATTTGCCAAATATGTAGAAAACCTATAGAATTACGTATTAAAGAGGTTCATCATCATCATGACATGTAGGAATGACATTGGATATCTGATAATTAGCATACATTAATTATGCAGAGTCTACAAAACATTTAACTGAAACAAATAACTACAATTTACTGCCAATGTACAGGAATATTTACTTGGATATCGGGTATATTAGAGAACTTAATGCAATCGTATGTTGAAGCCAAGGCTAAGCATTCCAGGAATGTGTAAAAGCCAGTCTCACAAGTTCAAGGTCGGCATACCACGAATCTACACTGGCAGGTTTCAACAACATCCGACTGAATTCTCAATGTTTTCTAGTAGAATATGGGCTTACACCTTACCATAAACACTATAATATGACAATTGGCTTTAGATTCCCATTTCTTAGCTGTACAATATATACTCTATGATGCAAGAGAATAAAACAATGTTCCTGTGACATATTTCATAGACAATAGAAAACAAACATTTGAGAATAACTACTTTGCTTTGATCTACTACTTAAGCCCCTGCTCCATGTTTACGAGTTTTCCCAAATGATTACACTCGATCATGCAGTTGTTGGTGAAATCCTGTCAATGCTATGACCTATGTTTTCCGATGTGAAGGTCACAGTGTTAATCATAGTGATTATAGGCTTCTATCCCATTTAGACACATTTAAAAACGCTTAAAACCTGGAGTAAGTTTACCTTTCTATTCCAACTGCTCACATAGAAACTTTTGGTTATAACTGCCTCACATTTTCTCTGATACAATTTATCTATTCAGTCACAGGACACCAATCTGGTCCACTTTCTTTATGACACGACTAATCTTCCTGTGAAAATATAACCCAGTAATATTGTACTATAAGAAGAGAAGTCTTGCAAGTGTGCCATTTAATCTTGTCTGCTGTATAAGCGCTGCTAAGACTTAAGAATTATCTTCTTAATTTGTGGGGGCAGGGGGCGTATCATAAGGATTCCCATTTCTGGTTATATGACATATCTTCACATTTATTAAAAAATATTTCTATTGGTAACTTCACAGCCTCTGGGCCCATTTTATATCAGAATCCAGACTTAGTAGTAATGTCCAGACTTCTAATCATCTAGGTTTTACTATAATTCTTGTATATATAGACCAGGGGTATAAGAATGTGTTCTGCGACCATGCCATTTTTGTTCATAAGCAACAAGGTTTATTGTGATGCCTGAGGCACATTTTCTTTCATACATAGGTGCTATGTTAATCATTCTGTCCCTATACTCTATTAATATACCATAAGGATCCAACTTCTAAAGAGAATAGCATATAAATTTTGCTACAGTATGTACAATTCACCATCAATCCTCTTCTGTTTCCCTGACACGATGACAGTTCTTTACATATTTGTAAATTTTTTGGGATCACACTAAGCCCTTCATCTTGCTATGATGTAAAATGGCCACAAATTGGGTTTGTTTTGTCTTGGTTTAAAAGGGTTTCTCCCGGTGACGATGATAACATAATGTGCCAAATTTCACATTCTAACTCTATATACCATTCCCTCTTTACATTGACCCTACTCATTTTATATTTATTAATCCAACACAATACCAGAATAAACAGTAATGTAGGAGAATATTTAACTTAGGTATGTGTCACATTGTGTAATGTTTACTCTTTCCCTAACACTTTTCCTGGGACCCCCTCTCTCTCCTTTTCTATGTGGGTTGGATTATATATACACACAGAGATAAATTAAGCTATAAATTTGGCCAAGGGTTTTATATTAATCTTCATTTTGGTTTGATCTAAAAATCTCTACAGAGTTTGTGTTGCTGTGCCTAGTTTTTCAGTTATAAAGAATTTTCAAAGATGATAGAACTTTATTGAAAAT
Source organism: Sabellastarte sp. h YS-2021 (assembly GCA_964017235.1). Classification (NCBI taxonomy): domain Eukaryota; kingdom Metazoa; phylum Annelida; class Polychaeta; order Sabellida; family Sabellidae; genus Sabellastarte; species Sabellastarte sp. h YS-2021. The sequence continues at coordinate 68,664,684 of OZ024936.1, forward strand.
ATACATCAAAGTTAACACCACTGGAGATTGAATATAAAATATATTGGAATTTGATAAAGAAAGCATAAGACCTTGATATGACACTGACCAATATGGAGAGTGAGGTAAGTCTTTGTTGGTTTTGTGGAAATTGTTACCAAATCATCAGGTAGTGCCCATTAGCAGATTGTACTGCTTTGGTGAAAGTGAAGTTAACTTAATGGGAATGAAAATGCTATTAAAGTTCACTTTTATTGTATATTTATAGGTATTATCTAAACTAAACAAACCCAGCTGACTACTGAGGTATAACATAATATCTATTTCTTAATGAAATCCTGTATTAACCCTCACATTTACCACAGCGTGACTACTTTGATGTGTACATTAATGATATGATACCTGACATCTATGTGTTGGCATCTATCACATTTGACAGAAGGGCAAGTGATTTTAAATGCTCTCTGATGCTTTGACTTTATAACTTTAAACATGAATGTATGTATAGGTTAATGGCCAAGTAAGTGTCCAATATTTGAAAATAATGGCCTGTTTACGAGGTCCCAAAGGGATCGAGTCAACAATCCATTAATTTCAAATACTGGACCCTCACGAGGCTATTAATCTATTTAAATTACACATATTCCTTAATTTATAATTTTAAAGATGTTGTTTAACATTCCATACTTTTCATTCCTATATTTCTGATGTGTAGTTTGTGGTTTTGATAATCTTTTAAGTTGAAATAAATGCAGAAGGGTTTCTTTGGAAATGTTTGAAATAGGCTTCAGTATATCACAGGGTGGAACATGTGCCCTTTAGTAAAGGATATTGGACACTTTTCACAAAAGAAAAACTCTTACGTGCAATTTAAGTGAGATTATAACGGCGAAGAGAATATTATAAGGAAATTAATATGAAAAACATATATGCTATTGATCGATAATATAAGGTCATTAGCACTTTCGATATGCTGTCATGAGCTAGACTGGGCACCAGTTCACTTAAAAATAAAAAGGACTGGTGTCGCCAAAGGGAGCCTTCACCTAGTTTATGTTAACTGAATTGCATTGTTTTGATGAAAAAGAAATTGCACGGATGTTTTTAAATAATTTAGTCAGTTATATCTGTCTCATACAGTCTCAAGTTAGCTTGTTCCATACTTTTCCCCACCCTAAGGGGGAGGGGGCTTGATTTAAAATGGAGTTAGCCTGAACTTAGGCCTAATGTTATTATCTTTTTCTTAGGTTTAAGCTAAGTCTGTGGCAGCAGATTCCACAAAGTAGTTGAGTTTAGGCTTTGTCTAAGTTTTAGACATAAAGTTCATCCATCTGGGAGTGAGATTAACCTTTATATTCAGCATAAAATCAATTTAAAAGTGTAAAAAATAATGCTAATTATACACACAGTTAAATTAACTGTACTGATCAGACTGATCAGACTGAACTGAACAAAATCATTGTTACAATTTACCAATGTCAATTTGGAAGTTACAGAACTTAAATGACAGTGAAAAAAATCCAGTTAGAGGCCAAAACTCGTCGATGGCTTGGTGATGGGATTTTGGGATAATTGCAAAGGTCTAGGCATGTAATTCTTTTGGTGCAAGGTTGGAAGAGACAAAGCTGAACAGAAAATATCTCCAAAATCCATTTGAACTTAAGGGAAGTTCACTATAGCTTTGAATGTTGTGCTTCCTCTGTGAATGTTACAAACCGGATTCAAAATTTGTGTTTAAGTATAATTTATGGTAAATATACATTTTACGTACATAAGACCTAGAAATTCTAAATCAAATGCCAATATAAAAACGGTCTAAAGATAACATAACGCTGTGACTTCAAACCTTGTAATATAATCTATCTGATTAATTTGATCAAATTTGTTCTGTAGATAATTAGAACATCTGCATTGTACTCCAGTTTGTGAAAGTAGAAAAACAGACTGAAGTGGTTTTTTACATTAATTTAAACTGTGTGTTTATTCAGCATGGTCGTTATACTTAGATATTTGCTCTAGCCATAGAACTTAGATAGTATCAGACAAACTTTTTTCTTTTTTTAGGGGGGGGGGGGGCGTGTTTGTGGGAAATTAATCATACTACAGCTCATAACACAGGGGACAAGGGAAACCAAATTGAATTTTTTTTATTTTATTCAAAAATCTGCTACCAAACTAACATCAACTATTCTCCTGGAGTTTTGGTGTCAACTTTTAATCCGTCCATGAACTTAGGTTTTTGCTATACCATTGTGTTTTAGTGCACCTTAGAATTTTATGATTTTCAAAATGAGGCATTATAATCATAGGTAGTTTGTATATGATAATAATAATAGTCATTCTCATAATATTTTAGGATTACATTTTTAGATTACATTTTAAAAGCTACGATATAAATACGCCATTCTCACTTGGTAGAATATATCTGTAGAAACTACCAATGTTTTAACTTTAACAATATGTCAACTGATACGCTAATACTCTTTACTGGACCTTATGGCAGACAGTTCATTTTATTTTGTACAACATGTGGCAATATGAAATTGTTCCTTCAAGTAGCCAAATTTCTGTCAAATATGCTATAATTGGTCTTTATAATAGTTATAAAGACCTGAAGCTTACACTTGTCATGGACATTGGCCTTATTCATAAAGATTCCTAATATAAAGGAAGTGCTGATGTGCCATGCACCAATCATCACATTTTAGACCCCCACCGCCAGTGCTGTCAAAAGCCTTCTTGATGTCTCCAAATAGGGCACAGTCTAAAATATAACCTCAGTACAAAATAATATTTATTTGATTCTATCGTTGTAGATCAGTATTACATACCCAGCCCAATAATTCTAAAGAATTATTTTCCACACAACAGGATGCCACATGATTTGTCAACAACAAAAATCTTCTTTAGCTTATATCATTTTTATTAACGGAGATAATTTACACAAATTATTTCCATACAATATACTGTCTCTATAGATAAAATGTCTGTTAGTAGTAAAGTATTGAGATGGTTGTCCCACAATAATCACTATTTTTATTCGCTTTTACAGGATCTCTCAAAATCTGTGGTAAACAAATATGTCTAGTCAGCATCAATGACAGTCTAAATGGTATTGTTTAAAGTAACATAATGTTATCCTGTCCTCCAACAAAATAATGATCCTTGGAGACACTATATATTTTATATCATCCATGCAAGAGGTCCCTTGATTGGTAGGTTACTTCAACAAAGTGCCTGTGAACACTGTTTGAACTTACATTTTCATCAAATAAAAAGTAGCTAATGCAAGTGTTTGTTAGTTTAAATCTAACTTCTTGGAGGACTATCTAGACCAAAGCTGATATATTTGCTATAATAACATAACATACATGGATAGTTGTTAACTTTTACTCTCCAAGATTTATTTCACATAGAAAGGCCTGAAATCTTGAGGATAAACTATTCTCTAAATATTTATTACAATGTATACTCGAAAGGCTATTATCTTAAAGTCAAAAAAAATTTCTTATATTCTGATATTCAAATATGTGGATCAATTTTTATCATTCCAAGAAACAAAAAATATCTGAAATAAAATAACAAAAATTAAATGTATGAAATATACCACAGGGCAATATCTGGGGAGCAGAACATGTTATTCAGCAAATATTTTGTGAATGTTAAATTGCAATAATGCCATATGTTAAATGTAAGGACAAAGAGTTAAGTATTGTTTATGTCTTGGACACACCTTTCCAAAGTTCAGTCAAAAGCCATGATGGAACGCCCCCATGTACTTCAGGTTTTGTTTGCTTTGGTTCGGTTCAAATTATAGTAGGATGCTTTCATGGAGTTTTGCATTTGGGTAGGACATCCTCGTTGGCACAGAACACAAACCAAAATGTCTGTAGCAATCTGGACCGCTTTTTATAAATAGCAAATAAGACCAGGAAATAAGACCAGTCTGTCTACTGAGAGGATGTCTTCATACATTATTTTTTGTACAGGTCCGGCTGTCTCACCAACATACTATCGTTGCAATGTCGATAATACTCCTTAGGTTGGGGTTTAACGGTTGGTATTATGTGATTAGTATCTGTACTCTTCTGGTGTTTTCACCTCACTAAGGAGTTCCATTTGGGTTTTCTCATTGGCTTTTTGAAGTGGGTTAGAGGGGGATTGGTGGTGTAGAGGTTAGAGTGCTCGTCTTCAACCTCTGAGGTCTCCGGTTCGAATCTTGGCCGGGGTGCCTTATGTTGGAAAGTTGGTAGTTACTTGCTGATACCTGGTGGTTCGTCCACCCGTAAACTACCTGTCTCAATATGGCCCTGGCTGTTGAAGTTGACGTAAAACAAAACAAATCTAAATCTGAAGTGCATCATTGTTTGGTGGATTGGATAACCTCTTTTAATGGTAGTAGTACTGTTGGAAGCAATTACTGTGGTAGAACTTGCTGATGCTGACATATTTGTGGTGCCTATTAATACTAATAGAAATCTTGATTATAGTTTTACACTTTTTTATAAATGTTTGAGAAACCTCCAATGACCCTTCATGAACTGTATTACACTATACATGATGGAAGGGTGAAGCGACAGGATGTATATTTGTTTTTCAACATGTACCACCAAGATGCAATGGTCTCTTTTTGGATCCATACGGATAAGGTTGTCAGTTATCGGAACCTTCCATGCATCCAAACCGGGTTAATGTCTCGGGAGTGGGTTGGATAATCAGGGTTGCATACAGAAAGGACCATAAGGCAAGGCTTGGCAATGGCATTAGGCACTTGGTGATTGTTATAACCTTTAGATAAAACCAGTCTTTCATGACATTATATTTTATTTTCTAGATATATCTTTCCAACAATAATAGTAAATTAAAACCATTACATTGGTATCTTAAATATCCACATATACATTAACGGCTCTCATTCAAACATAAATGAGGTGTAATCATGACCCTGTTTACACAAAATAAAGGCTCCAAATTGTGGGATTAAATCTGTGTGTTCAATAATGATTGACAGCTATAGACTCCAATAATCTGCTGAAATTATTATATGTAAAGACTTCATACAAACGCAGGAATGAACTGTGTACTGTTTTCACTAAATAAGGAAGTCATCATTGATTACACCGATAACACTCAGTAGCCTTAACCTTCATGAAATATTTGCATATTCCTATCACGTGATTTCAGTGCACCCACAGAGGAAATTTTATGATTCCATTCCAAGATAATAGGGAGGGGATTAACTTGATCTTGAAAACTTTTGACAGGATTTGCAATTCTTTATGGATTAGCAGGGGTCTATTTATTGCAGTTTATGCCAAGGAACAGTTGGCTCTAATATTAACAAAAATCATCTCTGAACTTAATTGCTTTTTGTTTGTACTTTGCTAGTTGGATAACTGTTATTGTTTTATTGATCACTAGTTAGGAATATTATGAAAATATATATTTTCAACAGATTGTTTTGATTAATATTAAAACATATATTTCCTGGTATATATAATATATAATGATATATGAACTCTAATAATAAGAGAACCATAAAGGCTGCAAAACTGATCTTAAATTAACCCATTCTGAAGCCACCTCATATTGTTTTTAAATCAAAATATGCTATTTATTGTCCCCAAATCTTTATTTAAGCAACTGAACAATAGCTATTTGCTACGAAAACAAACTCTGAAAGACAAATTGTATATTTTTATCACCGACTCCTAATGTCATTGTCCACAAGGAATGTGTATAATCAATCAAACACACAGTTTGTACTGAATATAGAAACCAGTGTGTATGTATGACCACTAACATACCTTGTGACAAATCACTTGTAGATCATGTGTGTTTCATAAGATCCAATGATTAGCATATTACTCAATATAGAGAATCTTTCATCATCAAAGTATGCATGTGGCTACATACTTGAAAAGAAATATAAAGAAAAACACGGTTGATAATTAGAATATTAATATTGTCTCATTGTTAATATATTTGTCCTAGTTTTCCATCCACCACGTTTTATGTTCCAATCACAGATTATTTGACCAGTGAGAACTGATTTGATATGCAACATGTACAAGATGCGCATTTTTGCAATCTTTTTGTCACAAAACTCACATAAGGAATTAATTACAATATAATAACAACATACTGAAAACAAGTTCTTAATTCCAGTAATTAAGGTGGGGCATGGGATTTTAACTTTACACCTAGGGGCCACGGTGGCAGAGTGGTAACACTCTCGCCTCCCACCTCTGAGGCCGGGGTTCGATTCTCGGCACGGCCTCAAGTGGGAAAGCTGGTAGTTGCTTGCTGTTGGTCGGCAGTTTACAGTAAAAAACCCTAACAAACTGTGTGTACTGGTTTCCTCTGCCCTTCCAACTACCCGTCGTGATATGACATGTACAGTGTTAAAAGTGACATAAAACCCCAAATAAATAAATAAATAAATTTAAATTTACACCATGATTCAAAGAATGGTTTCAAAAAATAGCATAGGATGCTAACCTCTTTATTCCACTTCTAAGTTGAAGAGTGTGATGATAGACAAGGTCGTGCTGAACCATATCTTTGACTTACTGCATTCTTTTTGGAAAAAAATGTTTCATTTTGATTGGAATTCTGCTTTGATAAAGAATTTTGATCCTAAGTTATAACACCAGGGCCTGTATTCACGAAAGGTCTTAGCCAGGGCTTAGGCTTAAAGTTGAGACTTTTGTCTCAAGTTTCTGCCCAAAACCTGCTAAGACTTTTGTCTTAGGCTTAGTGGTATTCACAAGGAATTTAAGACTGGTCTTAGGCTTAGCCAAGGGCTCACCTTTAAGACTGGTTAGTAGTGGGCTTAAATTTTGTAAAGAGGACTTAAATATGGCCGCCATAAACTTTTCTCCACTTCAAAATTTGAAATGGCTGTAAGTAAAGTATAATTATACAAAACATCTCATTAAAGCAGTCTTTGGAAGTTTATATGTTGAATACATCAGAGACACATTTTTGCACTTTGTATGGATTATTGTGAGTGCATTCCTATATACAAACTTGTCACAATGCATCAGAGTGTGCGTGTGTGTGTAGCGTCCCCTTTTTGTGTGTGTGTGCATCGTCTTTTTTTGTGGCAAGTTGCGTGTATGAAAACAGTAATAATATGTCTATTTTTTTGGTATGTGAAATTAATACGTACATATTAATTTTTTTCCATTGTTATACTACATACTCTATTGTAAATCATTATAGCTATGAATAAAAAAAAAAAAAGTTTATATGTGATAACAAGGTTTCCATTTCAAAACAGCACTTTTCCTTAGATAAAATGTATTAAATGAAGGATATATTTCACCAATAGTATAGTTTGGATAGAAAAGAAAGGTCACATGACACAGAAAACCGCTCTGGTTTTTCGATAATCTTGGACTTAGCTAAGTCACCCTTTGTGAATATGGTTTAAAGACAAAACTTAGCTGAGACAAAAGTCTTAGCTTTAAGACTGGATATAAGCCTAAGACCTGGCTAAGTCTAAGACCTTTCCTGAATACAGGCCCAGACATATTATACATTATAACTTCTTTCTTGTTCGACTTTTTGACCCACCAATTTTGAAATCCAAAAACATTTCAGTTTTTGGGTGATGCTCCTAGTCTGGCGAATGGCCAGACCCCCCCCCCCCCCCCAGATATGGATGGTGTTTCTTTTCTTCGTTTCTTTTTTCCAAACTTTTCTGATTACAATGGTTCAAAGAATTTGGAACAGTGGTTTTGCTTATTTTTAGAAATATGCTGCTGCACAGATTTAGGCCAATAAAAGTACTTTAGAATTTGTTGGAAGTTGTTCCCATTACATTTTGTTTTCTCAGTCACATGTTAGCTCATTTTGTAGTAGGATTCACAAAGTTCATCTTACCTAGACAAAATTGCTTTGATGACATTTTTATCTGTGACAGTTAAAAGTTTGGTGGGTTTTTATAAAACCACTATGGGCAAGTGAGATACCTAAGGTTCTCTCCTAACAGTCCATATTTAAGATGAAACTCAGTCTTAGACCTTAGATGAATTACAATTGAGAAACAAATTTCTTGAGAATTGATACCTTTTGTTAATATGAGCCCTGATGATTTACCATGCTGTTACCTCCTTTTCGTTGCAACTGTATGTGTCAGTCCACCTTATTAGTAATTGTCCCAGGAACCAGACTAATGGTAGTTTGGCTTTACCAAGAACACATCATGTAAATCATTTTTTTACCATGTACTTTTGATTTTATATTGGTTTGTCCCCTAAAAGGTTCTGATTCCCTTTCAAAAAGGTCTGTTTCCGGGCAATTTACAACATTTACTTCTCACTTGTGACTCTGCAAAGTGGCCAAATGAAACATGATAAGAACAACGAACACATCCACTTGTTAATGCTGTAAACCTCTATGTCATTAGGGAAACCAGGTTTCTCCCAAAAGTACACAGGGGAGGTAATCAATTAGGATGTAAGCTTTCAACAATCAATTACTAACACGTTTTCATTAAGAGAGACAGGGAGAGAGGGTAGCTGTGTGTTCAATAGATTCTATTGTAACCATGTTCAACCAAGCTAGATGTAATTAGATGTGAGGAATAATCCCATAATTCATCTGGATTAAAGTCTTCATTTTTATCTTACATGTCATCAATATCACATAGCTACACATCAACTCCTCTGTGAAATGAATTATTTATTTATCAGGCTGTTTTATTTTACTATCTAAATTAACCTTTATACAGCAGAAGTTACCAAGCAAGTACATGACTCATTACCGTTGATAGAAGATAAGGTGTGTACTTAATCTATAGATTCTCAAAGAAAACTGTGCCTCATGCCTGTATAATCAGCCCCATAGCTTTTATCAATATCTCTCTGTTCCCTGGCTTAATCCAATTAAAACTGTCTGTACTGCCAGTTTAATTGGTGCATGCTTTTTATGCATGTCAGATATTCATTACTTAGTCTGAGCGTTGTTGTGATGGTCTCACATGGTCTCTAGACAGAATATTTCTTGTCTTCCTATAACTAGAAATGGATTGTATTTATTAAACCTTGTTCCTGAAGTAATACATATAACCATTTCCTGTTTTAATTCCGTGGATATTTGAGGTGTGGGATTGTGTCTTTTTTACAGTTTGATGAAGGAAATTTTATTTGAACTCCAGGTATGTAGTTTATTATATTATATACTGAGTGGTGTTCCTGCCTTAGTTCTTTTGTGCATTAATAATGGAAAAGCTGATAATGAGGATAATGAACAAACAGAATCTTTGTGAAAGCGTGTATCAGTATACAGGTAATACTTCTGTTTTGTGACAATTCCTGTTTTGGGGTATGATTTATTTTTCATATTTTATGCTTGATCATTATGATAATTTGGACCGTCATATTCACACCGAAATAGTGATGGCTTAATTGGTTCAGTGTTAATCATGCCTGACAATGGATGACTTCTGCTGTCAGCTCTGTGGTCGTGGATTGGAAGGTAGTTCATTGCAACATGTAAGATATTCTGATGGTCTGTACCAATATGACCGTAACCAACTCTTAAAAGGGATATCAAAATGCTGAGCTTTGACCATGAAAAAATTTAACCTTTACTCTTTTATAGTATTGCATGAAAATGTTATAGATTTTCGTAGTAAAAGTAGTCTAGCATTACTTGGGTGTGAATGCAATATCATTCAGCAGTCATTACGAAAAAGGTTAAATGTACAACTTCGACTATGAACCAGAGGTGATGGTGTCTAAAAAAACTGGAAATTCCAAACAGGTTGTTATCATTGTTGCAGCACAGTTTACCTTAATCTGAAAATCAGATGACTGAGAAATATGAACAAAATTATAAGTAACATCTGAATTCCAATTTCGAGCATCATCGCAAAATATCACTAATTTTAAGTTCAAAAGAGGGCAAGTACTACACACACAAAAAATTCGTTTTTCATTAGAAACAAAAGGGTAAGTTCTACTGTCGATAAAAAGGCTTACATCCTCGTCCTAAGTCCCACAAGTCAATACTTCAAAGCTTAATCACTCTGGGAAAGCTGCAATGATTCATTTGCATCTACTAATGTGGCTTATTTTCTTTTTGGACAAGATCACTCGGCTGCATTTTAACAGACAGATTAGCCTTATCAGGAGAAGAGTGGACAGCATAGGTCATAGGGCTGTGAAGATAGGTCTCAACATCTAGCAGATAGATTGCAAAGATGTTGTAACTGATAAGATCGTTACCGGGTACTCTGTTCAGAAAAGTTCAACAGAAAGGGTTTTCAAATGTGTTTGAAAAAGGGAACCGACTTCTTTTCCTATCATCACAAATTGTAAAAAAGTTCACACAGGTCCACGGTTATGCTCCACACTGCATAATCTGGGCGGTCTGGAGGCAGGGTTTGAAACTTTGGCATAACTGTTATTAAAAATGTATTAAATTATACCAAGGGTGGGCAATAATTGTTTTCTTAATATAATGATAGTTTTCCTTCTGTTTCAAGTAAATTTTTGACAGCACTTCATATCACCAAAAGTTCATAAATTGTAATTGAAAAGGAGACATATTGTGTCTGGAGCTTTAAAATACAGTATGCAGCTGACCAATTTAGGTTGTCATGCAAGATATACAGAGAAGCTACTTTTTATGTAGGTTTCTGAAGTACTTTGGTCGATATTAGAATATTCTAACATTGACATTGTGTTTTAAACACATGTACACCAGTGGATATAGGTCATTGACTTGGGCTGACCATAAAACTTTCAGTTAAATGTTGTGTCAATAGAATAAAACGGTAATATTTCTTGAGGACACTTAATCCCAGGTATAAATCAATTCTCCATTACCAGGCTTCACAACATAAGGTAAACAAGAATAATATGGTGTGGGTATGTACATACATAAGTTACACTAATACCTCAGAATGTGCCAATGACTGTTAAGTGCTTATTTCTGTTTGTGACACCATCAATGAAGTAAATAGTGACCATACATATGTGAATAAAATAGCTTAATGGATGTTTATGCTGTGCAAATACTGAATGTCAGAAAGCCATATTGTATTTTGGTCAGTACATTGCTGTCATTTTCCGTGAGAAATATTTAGAAAGTAATCTAATACATAATGATATAATTCTACAGTGCTAAATGTCCATTAGTTGACAGAATCTAAGGTGCAAGAGTCCAAAAACTTTTTCAATGAAAGTAAGTCCATTACTATAGCCTGGTCTTGCCATAAAAGGCAGATATACTTGTGCAAACAGATAAGTTTTAAGGTTATTTCAGAAGGCAGATAGACTTTTGCAAACAGATAAGTTTTAACGTTGTTTCTGAAAGAGCGATAGTAGAGGTGGAAGACCTTAAGGTGGAGTCGTAACAGCAGACAAGAGCTGTAAAAACACGAGATTTTGTAAGACTATTACTCCAACAAAACTGATATATCATTAATTCTGACTAGCATGGTGACACGTTCACCCAAGCGGTTTAAAATATTTTATATGAAGAAATTTATTGGGTGTAACTGATTCAGCACCTAATTTTTTATCATCAATTATGAAAACATCCAATCAGATTCAATATGGAATATAATATTTAATGACAACTACTACTTAGTCAGTACAGTTTTAAGTTAACTTAAATCAATATAAATAAAAAAACAGATTGACTGTTAATGTTAATTTTGGTACTAGACACCACTTTATTTATTGCCAGCTCCATCAATTTTCAGTTAGCTGAGAATTTATGTATTTCAATTGCAGTAAATAATACAAGCTCTATATTATACAGATGGGTCAGCACATTGAAGAAATAGGCAGATATATTAACATAACATGCTTAAGTTGTAAAAACTAAGTTGATAAACTGTGCCAGCAAAAGAACAACACAAATATGGTAGTATTGGCGTTGCCCTCCATAGCTGTCAGTTGTCATCTGTAAAACACTCAACAAAATTTATGCCCTTTTATCCAACACCAGGAAGTAAATTTATTATGTAGTTTTATCAACAAGTAGTACAAAAAGTAACTCATTATCAGACAAGTGTGCAATACTATTGGTACAGAAATGAGGAGACAAAAAGAAAAAGAAAAGACACAATGAAGACTTCTAGCTACTAACAAGTGATCTGTTCATCTATCAAATGATTTTGATAAAGATAAATATGAAAAATAATGGTAGCTGTACATGTGACATCTACTAATACTAAAGACCTGCAGGCGCAAAATCACACTAGATGCAAGAAGTTCTGGTTGCTTAAACTGGAGGTCTTCGCTCTGTACTAATAATGTCTACCAATGCAATAAAAGCTTGAAAAATCTTCAAAATAAATTTTTTGTTTGTTTGTGTACTTTTTGAGGGGATGCAGTGTGGGGATGGTGGGGGTTAGTTATGGTGGGAGGAGTATGTAGACAAGAGTAAGAATAAGAATGTGTGAAATATTTCGTGAACTTGAGTGAAATGAGACATGTTTCAAACACATTGTGAACCTCCTATTTTACTCATTCAAATTGAGTTAATTATTTTGTTAGTCTTACCCAGAAGGTTACGAAAGTTGTGAATAGCCGAAGCTCTATAGGTCCAAATACAGGTCAAAGTTGCTGAAATTAGTTGGTGGTAAAATTTAATTCGCCAAAGAAATAGGACTGCTTCTTTGCATGCAGATTTCCGGTTGCATTCTAATCTAATATGGACTTTTATAGTGCTTAATCTCCATCAATTGACAGACTCTAAGGCACAACTGAACATAAACAAGGTAAATAATAGTAAGTCCAATGACATAGCCAGGTCATACACCGGAGTGACATTTAGTTTTCAGTAGTGACCATTTTGTGCCACAACCTCAGGTTACTGCAAGATGTGTATGTACATATATTCTGGTATTTAATGTCAAAAAGTTTCTATTGAACTAAACTGGTAGGATATGAAAGTCTGATAACGACAAAGGATGATATTGTCAAAGCAAGAAAAATATTAGCTTCATTAATTTATTTACCCCCAAAATATAAAAAATAGAAATGTTCACTTCATCCACAAGCCACACCCACAACCTGTGTACTAACTTACACGATTGTTTCTATTATTACATAGATATTCAAGACTGACTATTATGCATTTGCACATTTATTCCATAGGTCAAGGTTTCTAGTGGTCATGAATTGATGACTTCTCTACATGAAGTCTCTAACCCTACCAACTGATCTATGATATCCCCTGCACCCTGAAGGGGAGATGTGAGGGTATTGCAATCCTGTTTGTCTCTTTGTCCATTTGCATAGCTTGAAGAAAATTAACAACAGATTAGGGTCATATTTTCATACAATGTGGGGGTCTACCTGTGGCTTTGTTCATGTTAAAGATTACTTCAATCTGGATTAAGTCTCTTATTTGTGAATTTTTACGGTTTTCTGTTTCCGGATTATTGGGCAAGGGCTTGCTTGTTCAGTGGCACTAATTTTCTTATGTTTGCAAATATAATCTTATACCCATCTTTTTCTCACATAGTCTGCCTTAACTTATTTTACCACCCACTGATTACAGTCAAAGTTAAGGTTTCATGTTCTGTTTGGAATTTGGATTGTATCAACGCTTTCTCTCATATGACGTCTCAGCCATGGTAGCAAATGCATTGGTCAGTGGTCGTCCGGATTATTGCAATTCTCAGTTTCGCAGTTTGTCCTCCAAGAATATCACAAGGCCTCAAAATATCCAAAATTGTTTGGCACACTTTGTCTCTCATGCTTCCAGATTTTCTCATGTCACTCCAACCTTAAAGTCTCTCCACTGGCTCCTGTTAAATAACCTTACCACTTTGCCCCGTATTTGTCTTTATATAAATCTGCTGTCAAAACAAGACATAGTAATTGGGAAAATATGTTTCTCAAATCCCCATTCTATAGCCCTTCAGTTCATAAATCTAAAGTTCATTTGAACAAGTACTTCTCATATGATGTTCCAAAACTCTGGAATGATTTGTCACTGGAAATTCAAACTGCTCCTACACTATCATGTTTCAAAAGACGACTTAAAACTTATCTGTTTCAGAAGTCTTTTCCTCCGTAGGTTTTCTTGCTTCCGAACACCAACGATCCCCTTGTGACTACCCTACCATGTTTTACGGCTTCTGATTTATGTATTAGAATTTGGATTGTGTGCTATAGAATCCATGAGTACAGAGATTAAGTACATGGATACCTGATCTGTTCAACAGCCGGGGTTGTATTCGGACACACCATCAGCACCTGTGGGAGTTGAACCCACACAAAATTAGAGCATGTGATCAGATGTCATGCTAACTGCAATGCCACTGAAATACCCTTTGATTTCAAACCTGTCCTACCTTGAAGAATCAAAATATATGATCTGTGTATTACACTCATGTTAATGCAAGGTAATTTTCTTTTTTTTTTACATAAAGAAATTGCATTGTGGGTGATGCAATAACTGTTGTTGTATTTTTTCCATGTTACTCTCTCTGCTTATTATTTCTTCTCTTCTTATTTCTATTCAAAGTAAAAAAAAATGGTGTCGATATTTGAAAGGATGAAGGAAGATCTTTTGACTGAACTAACGATTGGTTAAACATTGTTATTTAGATGCTGACAACAATACCAATTTGTTTCACTCATAATCAGGGACTTTATACCCATAGATTGACCCCAGTGGAGGATTTCGTGAACACAGATCGTTATATTGTGGCTGGTAAACAGACATGGCAATGAGGGGAAATGTAAATATTAGGGTGCAGCATACATACCAATGTTCCAGGGAATATTTTTTTAAATTTCCATCCCAACTAGGCTTTTCTGTAGGTATACCGTATAAATAATTTGTATAAGGAGACATGGTTTCAGCATAGTATTGCACTCAAAGATTTACCTCTAACATACGGACCTCATTAAATATTAATCCGGAAGGCTAATCTAAGCCATACATAACCCATAGAAGTGCAAGATTGGTACACATTTTCAAATTTTATTACGACAGAAGAAAATTTAAGTCCAAAAATGAGGATTATGGTTTGTTTTTTTCTCTCCTCAAGGAATATAATTTATAATTCTAAAAAATGCACCAAGAGGTTTGGTTCAATAATAAGTAATTTAAAAATCATTAGAAATACACAAACAAGTCCCAGTTGTTTTGTAAATATACTGTTAATTATGAAAGCTACAAATGTATTATGTCCATGGTTAAAAAGTTGTGTATAGAGAATCTGTGTTTTTGTTGCATAAAAATCTAGGCAGAAATGGCAGAGAAACCTCAAGATTAAAAAAAATGATTTTTGTTTTATTCATCAGTACCCAAAAGTTTGGATACATTTCAAAATTTTCAAAAGTAACTTCTTTTGCATTGATTTGGTTACATGATAATTGTTATGAGAAAGACTATATCACTCATGGTACGCATTCATTTTATATTGTCACCTTCACTTGTCATTCTTTTTTTCCACATATGTCAGGAAGTTTGTAGCAATTGTAGCTACTCTAAAATGGACATAACGCCGTCACATTCACAAAGTAACAACTAAGTTTATGGGTGGATGGAGAGTGGGAGGGAAATACTTTGGTCATGCGAAAAAGGAAACGTGACATGTATTTTTAAGAGACTTGGGAGAGGCTACCTGACTTCTTTATAAAGCCATTTATAAGGGAACCATTGCCAGACACTAAAGAAACGTGTTTGTTTACTCACTGTATGTTGAACACTTGGTAAATGGTTATGTAATGAGATTAAAAAGAACCCCTAATGTAATAATTATCACTACTGAATGCTTCCCTACTCACATTACACTACAAAATATAAGTGTTCTTACACATCTACTTACATTATTTCTGATCATCCAAAGTACTCTTATATTTAATCAATCTTTAAAGCTACCTTTGTTTTGTGATAATTTGACAAGTGTCCTGCTTAATCATTTGACCTGTGTGAACAATATTAATACACCAGTATACGATGGGTACAAGTTACTTTATGTATCAATTGCATGGTTTTTTTTTCAAATGTTCAACAGCAATTTGTAGACAAAATACTGTGTATTTGCACATCTTTAGCTTGTCATTGTGTTTGAATACAGTATATAATTAAGCTTGAGTATGTTAATTAGTAAAGTACACCAGATATTGTGTGTGAATGTGCAGCTTCGAAACATACTTTTTCCAAAAGCACTTCGTATATATATCCGTTGTGAAGGAATTATTTGTCACCCTCACTGGGAGTATTGGGAGTATTACTATCACATCCATTCCTATGTTTGTTTGTTTTCACATGCATAATTCCAAAACCATAAAAGTTGAATTAGAATTATTTCGAACTGGGTTATTTTCAATCAAGATGAGATTTACCTGTGGCTCAGCCCTGCTCAAATATGTTTCACTTCTGTAATAGGACTCCAGAAATTCTTTAGTACTTTTACTCATTTGCTGTTTCTTTCTTTAAATATGTTGGGCGTGTAAATAGCTACCCTCATATATTCAAATTAAAGAATTATTTCGTTCAGCAACTAGCTGTTAACCCTATAGGATGGTGTCCAGTGATTTGTGTGACTTCAACATTACTTTTAACACACCATGTAGTGTACATTCTGATTGATAGTTTTAGAGGTAATTTAAGAGATATTGTTCAAAAATAATCTCCTTACTCATAAAGCAATACATTTCAACCAACCTCCATATCTTTCCTATGTGATTAGGCGGAGTGATCTCACACGGGGCAATCGCCTATCTATTTCCTCGTCTAAACCAAATAAAAGCTCGGGGTTGCGCAGCTTCATAGTAGCTGCTCCCACAGACTGGAACAAGCTTCCTCAAGCCATTAGAACCATAGAAGGCATATCTGGTTTCAGAAAACAGTTGAAAACATATCTTTTCAGATTAGCCTATCCTCCACCATAGCCTATCTCCCCTATTGGTTGCTAATATGGAAACGGACCTCCCTTTTTAGATATCAGTGCCTTAGAGGATGTTTACAACAATTCCGGCGCTTTATAAGTGTTTCTTACTTACTTACTTACTTACAATATAACTGTGCTGGCTGTTTGGTTGCACATGAAATTCTGCTCTGTAATACCTTGGTCACACCTTCCCATGTGGGGTCACTATGTACAAATGAACATATTTGTGTATCTTTGGTTGTGATTTGGTCCACCTCATATTTGGGTAGGATGATTCTGTGCAATTCGGTGAGATCTGAATTTGGGTAGGACACATTTATGGTGATTTGACAGCAGTCTGCATTTAGGATCACTTCTTTTTGAGATGTTTCAAATAGCTATTACATCCTCTCATAAGCTGTCTTAAGATATATACCATGGAGGGGTGATACTGGGCATAATGGATATTCTGCGTGGCTCATTTTTAATGTGCAATAACCAGATATGAGGTTTCTGTTCCAAACATTAGGATGAGGTTGTCCATGTGAAATGAAGTATATACAGATGCAACAACTGTCCATATAATGAATTCCCAAGCAGTATCTTATTGGTCATGCAACTTATTCATGTCAGTCATAAAGGTCGGCATCGTAAGCATGGTGATAATAGATGCTCATCTCCAAATAATCGCCATGTTTAACAAGGCCGAAAAGTCTCGATCTACAGGCATGAGCCGTAAAGCTATCAGTGGGCCACTGATATCAGAGCTTGGAAGCTTCAGACAGTCACCCATCCAAGTAGTAATGTAGCACTTTGCTACTTAAGATCTGTGATGAGACTGCTATTCAATCACACTATGCTACAATTCATGAAAGTCTGATGACCAAAAAAAAATGAAAAAGTAACCTGTAGAAGCACGAGCCATAGTAGAGCTCATGCTTAAAAATGACTGAGCATGTCTACTCGTGACTGATTTTATTTATTTTTTTTATTTTATTTTTTTTTTGGGGGGGGGGCATAGGTAAGTTAAAACTTAACTTTATGGTATTATGATTTATATATGTGGTGTTATAACTAATCTTGACAACTGTTCTGTACACATTGAACCGAGTGATCCTGTCCCAAGTGAGCATTATTAATATGAGTACCCGCAATAACTCAAAAGTTATCTTTCTGATCTTTACGAGTTATCTTCATTACTCTTGTCAGTCTGAACAAGCTGTTAGGCTCATTTTATCAGTTATTCCCCGTATCCGTTCACTCCAGATAATTTACATGGCTTGTCACTTTCCATGCCCTTTTTCAGCAGGAATGGTCATAGCTGTCCCTCTGTGTTTACCATAGGCTAGGTCTTAGCATAACTCGCAAAAATGGAATAGCAGTATTGGCCAACCTCACCACCTTAAAGGTAAACAATAATTATGTACCAATCCTCTGCTATGTATCTTTTTAAAGTTTATGCACGCAATTGATCGATATTGGGTCATCAGTGCAGTGTTTATGACATCATTTTATTCAACCATTATGTCTCATTAATCCCAAATAATCCGGTAATAAATACATAATATAAATATGATGTAGCATTAGTCACTGGTGATCCTCCTTGACCTAATGGAGAGTGAGTTGGTTGTGAGTATCTATTGATTTAGGCTGAGTAAACAAAGTAATTGCATGCAATGATGGGTAATCCTATTAAATAGAACTATATTTACTGAAGCAATAATCAATGGCCTACTATATATTTAAAGATTACTCAAATAATACTTTATTTGTTAATCTATTTGTTAACTTAATTTGTTACTTAAATAAATCATGTGGAGATTTCTGCTATATAAGATATATTATAGAATGTGTCTTGAGTCATACATCTATAGCAACAACTCTTCAGTGGAATTTTCTTAATTGTAAATGCTTAATTATACAGCATTAAATAAAACATAAGAGAGCTATTGTTCACCTTTTTATATATGGTCCATGTTTAAAATAGAGTGTATGTGTTGATACTGAAATATGTCTAAGGATTGTCACAAATTGGTGCTGACCAACCGGTATAAACCCCTTGTCCACACGAACAGTCTTTTTTAACTATTTGTACATTGTCTGTTTATGATATTTCTAATTTTTTGGAATAGTTTTTGGAAACATCGGAAACTTTTTTTGCTCTTCTAAGTTCAGCTTAGAGTACTTTGGGTGCAAAAAATGTGTTCTCACCTCAATGTGAGACACAAATGATTACCTGCTTCAGCTTGAGGACATGTGGTATAAAGGGCGTAGACCTATACACAAGATCATCATAGGTTTCTGGAGAAACTTTTTATTTGTTTTTGTTCAGAATATCTCCCTATGCAGTAATCAATTGCAAAGTTTTGTAATCATCTTGAAACATTGGCATTTGTCTCAGCATCAGAAAATTATATGCTTGGACAATGGAAAGTATATCAACTTTTAAGACTATTATCAGAACTCTAGGCTTTATGACAACATGAATATGTGAGATCATTCATAAGTATTGACATTAGTGTAATATAGTTCACCTTTTAAAATTTGGTCCACGTTTAAAAATATGGGGTATATATGAATGCAGGGACAGGTCTTAGAAATGTCGCACATTGCTGCTGATCAACTGTTATAAAAATCCCTCCATCAAAAACACACTCATTGAAAATGATTGAAAGTTATCAATTTATGCAAATTCAAATTTCATAGAGTTGTTAAAAACTCACACGGAAATGTTAAAAACATCTTTTGCTCTTTTAAGTTCCTCTTAAGTGGTTGTTCCATATTCCCGACTTTGGTCTCGACCCTTGCTGATTTTGCAGTCGGGAGCATTTTTTTTGCAAGTTCCTGTAGCTTCAAAATCTAAACGTGGATGTTGGGAAGGATCTTTGCCGCCCAATGATGGGGGTCGAGATCTTCAGCCCGACTTATCTTAATGCCATTATATCCAATTTTGGAGGTCCAGAGTCACTCCAGAATATTATATTTTATTACAACTGGTCATATTTCTGTTACAGCCAGTCGTATTATAATCATATGAGTTTTTCTTCCTGACTTTGACCTCAAAGATGAATATGGAGTGACCACAGGCACTTATTTCTCAAGCATCTATAGGGTTGGGGAGATTGGTCTGTCCTGTCATATCTATGACCCATCTACCTTGCATTGAAGTTAGGGTGTAGTCGGATAGGTTGAGGTGAAATGTCCTGAGGACTCCAGGTAAGGTCAGGATGGTTCGGATAAGCGACAGTCCCTGAATCTGGAACTGGGCCTTTAGGCCACGTGAGGTGCAAAGATATATTCTTGGCCCCAATGTGAAACACAAATCACTATCTGCTTCAACTTGAGGAAATATGGCATGAAGGACATTAACCTATACATAAGATAATTGATATATTTCATAGATGTCTAGAGACGCTTTTTTATTTCTACAAAACATCTATCCGTGTACTGATCAATTACAAAGTTTGCAATAAACTCGAAATTTAGCCATTGTGTGAACATGAGAAAAATACAATTTTTTACCATGAAAATACTAATCAATTGTAAGTCCTTTATGACACCTCTAGGTTCAGTCTCCCTGATAGCCTTCATTTATGAAAACATATCAACAATGTATGAGACCATTTATAAACAAAATCTTATGGCTTCAACCTCATTCTGGAGTACTAGATCCATCTCTTTTTCAGTCTGTTATACCCCAATTTAACTATCACAGTTTTACCTCCAGACCACCCTGATTTATTAGTTGTGAGAATAATTTTGTTGTTTTTGTGACCAATCTTTACACTCACCAATTTTAGGGTTTAATCAAATCAATTGTAGATGCGCATCAAAAATATTCACTCACTTCAAAAATATTGTCCGCTCGCTTCATGACACGACAAATCAACCCAAAGAATTGAATCAAATAATCTTGTTCCAAGAGACTATAAGTCGCATCAGTTTACTGATTAATTCTATCTTCTCTGCACGAGGGATAGAGACTTGTTAAGAACTTGTTAATTTACAATACATCATGGCAGTTGGGAACATATTGTAATTCGCATGTTTTCTGTCACATAACTGATCATTTCACTTAGAAAAAAAATCATGCCTTTTTAAGTGCGAGCCTCGGTAGAGCTAGCACTTCTGGAAATCACTTATTTTTTGTCTCCGGACTTTCATGAATTGTGACATGGTTATAATGACTGTCTTTTATGGAAGTTAAACGGAGATAGGCTACGTTGGTACTGGGATGGGTTACCACTTCAGTGCACTACTTGTGTCTCTGATGGCTTTGCGCTCAAGCTACGGGACCGAAACACCTTTCGGCCTTGTTTTTTAAACGTTCAATTTTCTTAACTTTTTGGGTTGGATCAGTCACAGCTTCTCTCTCTAGCTTTAACGTCAGCTAGTTCTTGCAATTGATTGCTGAAAAACACCCAGAAAAATGTGAAAGCCAAATTCAGACCTTATTGTTGTCCATACCTCTGTGTGGTCTTTAGTATACATGTATTTTATACCAGTGCTTTAGTCTAGAAAATCTCTCAACATTCCTCTTGCCTAGAAAAAGTGATTGTCTCAAAACCGTTACAGGACATACCACTTACTTGTTTACCAGAAATTTGAATGTTTAAAAGAACTTTTGATTGGATATATTGTATATGTTAACTATTGCACCTGCGATAGTACTTAAGGAAGTGCAGGAAAAAAGCTTACATGTTACCGGTCACTATCTACTTTAACACAATTTATAGCATTACGTAATTCATACTTGTAAAAACTCAGCAACTATAGCCCTTTTGTGCGTATTCATGACCTAAAACTAAAACTTTTATTACATTCCTACAATGAAGAAAGATTTTAGTTTTGGTAGAGGATTTCTGACTGTAACAACAAGAATACAATAAGTTCTCTCTTAAATATAAATACAATATGTATATTATTATGCATATTATATATATGTGTGTGTCTAAACTCTTTACAGTAGCTGAGCTCTTGTATAATCAATCACATAATCAATCTCTAAAATATCTTAGATTGAGACTACATATAATCCAGGTTTGTATCTGCCAGTATGGACTCTGTATGTGTGTGTGTATGAGTGTGTGTGTGTTGGTTTAAGCTGGATCTCTCTCTCTATCTGGATCTTTTTAAAACACTCTGTGTATGGTGGGTTAGGTTTAATAGTGGCTGGAGGTTCCCTCACTTCTGCTTCATTATTCACTCTCTCTGGAGGATTGTTATTGTTGTTGAGTGGATGTCATTAAAATTTCATACCTCTGGATCAACATTGACTGGCAAAATGGAATTGAGGAACTGCAACATAAAATGATTTGTACAATTCATTTTGTAGAAATAAGTCAGAATGTTACAGGACATACTACTTACTTGTTTACCAGAAATTTGAATGTTTAAAAGAACTTTTGATTGGATATATTGTATATGTTAACTATTGCACCTGGGATAGTCTGTAAATTGAAATAGACTGGGAGAGACTTTGGTGAACATCACGTTCTGGATATTTTATAAGGTAAATTATTAACCTTTAGAGGTGGTAAAAGATACATAATCAAATATACTATAACAAATTGCTTATGTTAGTCAATTCCAAATGAAATGTAAGATACACTTGTATATATATGTAGTTACTCTTTAAATGTAATCATTAAGTATAAATTCTAAAATTAAATATTTTGTCATTTAGGAGACTCTAAGGAATATTTGGTGTCTAAACATTCACAATTCTTATAAGTGCCACCTTTGATTGAGTTGCCTCTCTCTGTGACAAAACTGATATATGCATAAAAAATCTTTGTATTTTGGGGATCATTTGAAATGGCTTGTCAGTTTATTGACATGTCTTTTATGAAAAGTGTGGTATAGTTTGACGAATCTTATGTTAATTATCTAGTTATTATACCAGATGTATTGCAAATAAAGTGGTCTTGTCTGCCATATATCAGAAAGTCAATGGAGTTATGATGTCACAAATAAGTTGTGGCAAAACTATTCCGAGGGGAAGTTTAATACATTGTATTGCATAATTAATGAAAGGCTTTAATTAATGACTTATTAAGCAAATTATCAGACCTAAAAATACCCCAGTCTTATGATTGACACATTCAGTTCCATTAAGAGTTCAACTGTCTATCTTAAATAAATAATTGTGTAAATTTCATTTTTTCCAAATTACATTTTTGTTAATCACTCAAGTTCATATTTTCTCCAAACAGGGAGAAAACCATATTGGGATTATTTTTTTTTTCATTTGAAAGAAGTACCCCATGCTTGTGCATTTCAGTGAGATTGGCTTAAACAACATTGAACAAAGAGGCCATAATAAAAGTTTTTAAAAATCCCATGGTACACAAATACAAAAATACATCACTCATGAAGATGAACAATATGTGCTTCACATTTGTACTATATTGTCATCTTCATTCGTGATATATTTATGTATTTTTTTGTAAATGTCATTTGACAAGGTTTCCTAGATTAGACATACTTTGCTTTCTATATAGCTACTGACAATATCCTATTTTGGCCTTATGCTGGTTAGCAAACTGGCTAAGATAGCATATTATTGATAACAGAGGCATTTGCTATTTCTAAGATTTCCAGTGACACTGTGTGACATAAAACATGTTCCATATTACTATGTTCCAGTTCCTCGATAATGTCTCTGCCACACCTTTCAGTACGGTCGTTTCCATACATGTATGATTTTTCATTGGTCCTAATTACTCTGAAAAGAGAGATCTCATATCTAACTATTGCACATTGAAGAAAGATGTATTTTCATGCCATCCCCTTACCTCTCCTGCAAGTGTATTTTTAAAACAGCTCATGAAAGGCTGTGGGATGTTTTCCAAAAAGCAGTTCCAGATGCTAAACACTTCCAGTTGTGTCAAATTGTGATGAAGTCATCCTTATCCAAATGGGAATCCCATCGAATGCGTCCTATCAATATATGGAGAAGACTAAACACAGTCGAACTATTGCCAAAGATGAGCCCATTTGGTTGTAGCTCATAACCTTAGTCAGGAAATGTGTGACATGGGTATCAGGAGAGGCAAAGTGATTTTCAAGTAATAGAATTGATAACTTTGGTTGGAATCCATCTTGGCCCTAGGTTGATTCTAATTTGGTTCTAGGTTGTCAACCAGGCTGGAGATATTTCTAACCTTTCTTTTAGTAGTGATGTAAAAAGTAATCTTAAATTTAAACGTTCATATCGTAACTTAATCCTAGATCCAAATACATCAACCAGTAAATGTGAAGGACATTATTATGACTTTCCATTATGCCTGTTATTATTTCTGTACTTAAGTATGTATAGAGAATACTATGATAGTTTGTACATTATGTACATATAGGCATTAGAAATACAACATGCATAAGTCTACCAAGTGTTTTAATGTTAGTATATTTTTATATTAATGATCTATTGTTTACAAAAAAAAAGAAAGATTTCATCAGAAATTCCTATTTTGGCAAAAAACTATTGGTTACAAACAACAATAACATAATGGATGGATTTATCTCTTCATTTTAATTTCATGACCGGTAGCTATAAGTAACCACTCCTACAGAGATTATGTATTGTTAATTATTCTATCTGATGGGATAATCTCTCACACACAATGATACTTGGGGTACTCTACATGCACATTGTCTACTTATGACGTCATTCAAGCATGCAATATGCATGACTGACACAACAGGGTCAAACGCCTCTGTGCTGAGTGGAAAGTTTTGATATCCATGGTTTCTAAATGACAAAAGCAAATATCATAAATTACTCAGATTTTTTTACTAATGTTTACTTATTAACACATGATTTATGTATGTGACGTTTAGAACATTTTATATTAACCCCTAAACCTGTCATACATTTCACACCTTAATGTATATTTGCACGTGAAGGGCTGCTGCGAGGTAAAATTATTGCCATGTCATTTAATCTATGAAATATAAGTACTAAAGTGACCATCCATTTTAGTCTAGGTTAAACCATCTATGAACTACATATAAGTGAAACCAATATCGGTTCATTAAATATAAAGCACCATGTAACTCAATGAATTAATGGATATGTGTTTATCAGTTGGAAATTCCGTAAAACATTGTGCCAGTATAGCTTCTTAGAAAAGATTGACAGTTTTGTACCGAGACTCTTAATTACTGAGTAGACACCTCAGTAGTATATGATCTCTTGTGATTGAGTGGGATCAATAGTGGTAAGCTACTATATAAAACATGTGTCTAAATAGTGGATATGAAGGGAGGTTAAAATTTCATTATTGAATAATATCTGCTTGGATATCAGGTTTGTTTCAAGTATTACTTTCATGGTTAAAGCCATGCTGCATTATTGGTTTTTACTTGGAATGTTTTAATAAGAATAAATTTGTAAAATCTTGCTAAATTATTTTAAGACAATCCTAGCCACATGATTGTGTATATATATGTATGGTGTATATGTGATATATGGTAACGATTTGAAGTATATCTTCTACCTCTGCTACACTGACACGAATTTGTCCGTGGACCAATGCATCAATGATAGGCCTGATTATAGTCTGAGTGGTTGTATCATTTATCTTTTCACATGTTTCAAAACCTTTGATGAGTGAGTTAGGGATGTATGTATAAGCAATTACGCCTAGGCTTACCATTTTGTCAGGAGAAATATATAGGGAATAGCAAATCAAGCATACTAGATTCTGAACTGTGAGAATTTCTGTTTGGAGTATAAACACCAAGTAGTTTCAGTCATAACTTCCTTCGGTCAATCTTTAAGATGCTAAGGATGATCTTACCACCAAACCAAAGGCCAAAGGCCAAGTAAACTTGGCCATTCTTTAGTACAAATGGAGCTGAGTTTTGATGATTCAAGAGAAAACTGGTCCTACAAGTCCGCTGATTACCACAAAAGAGTGATCTGGGCTTAGTATTATGAGTGACCTTTATGAAGTGTGGTAGTCTTAAGGCCAATCTTTTTTTGTTGTTAGACCAAATTTTGGTAGTCTTGAAGCAAATCCTTTTTGTTGTTAAACACCAAATTGTAGTAGTCTTTGGGCCAATCATTTGTTGTTAGATTGGTCCTTTTACTCAAGATTAATTA
Organism: Sabellastarte sp. h YS-2021; assembly: GCA_964017235.1. NCBI lineage: Eukaryota > Metazoa > Annelida > Polychaeta > Sabellida > Sabellidae > Sabellastarte > Sabellastarte sp. h YS-2021. The sequence goes on from OZ024936.1 coordinate 68,690,633, forward strand.
CGAGGTCATCCAGTTTTGGCTGCAATATTTAGCCAGGATTAGTCATTGCCACATCCTGAGTTTAAAATCATCTCGGGCTTTTGATTAGTCGCAAAGGTGGAACAAAGGTATAACCTGATGATAAGAGTGTAAATCAGTCATCTATTTGTGTTACATTTTCCTCATATTACAGAATACCCTTTCTTGTCAAATGAATGGGGCCACAGTTCAATTACAAAATGACCTGTTAAGCTGTTTGAGATGAGCTATATTTTGGTGTCTTGAGTGTTTTGAAAGATTGCAAAATAATTGTAGACTATGTCTGTCAAATGCAGAAAAACTGCACTTGAGATTGCTCCCCAGCGTTGATTTTGTATCTGTCATCTATTGTACTGCGGTTGTACATTGCACAACACAGAGTGTAGAAGTTCAAATAACAGTGTAACCGCTTGTAAATGATCCCTTAAACAATCCCATTATCCACTACCACATTAGGACTGCCAGAGTTCATCAAAGGTTCATTACAGGTTTAGCATATTGGTAAACATGTGGGCTGACATTGAAGAAATATTATACTTTAAGGCTAGCCCTAAAATGCTTGTAAAATATCGATGGCTTCATATTTTGTTTAGATTTCTAGTCTGCTAACTTTCCGAGAACATAGTGCAAAAGGACAGCATGTAAATAGGATAGTAATGTAAATTGCATGGGGAACTTATAACGTGCAGCTATACTTAAGGAAAAAGGAAGATTTATATATGGACTAATTAGTGTGGAGACTTAGCATGCCAAAAACAAGAATCTATTACTTTTTACTGTCAGTTCATACAAATTAATTAATAAATGAATTAATTATAGTGAAAACAACTCTTGAACTCTGTTCATTTATGGAGATTTGTGAAATGTATGGGGGGAAATATATCGGCATAAATAACATTTATGAGAATTATGTGCAACTGTAGTATATAGTAATTATTTTAATACTGCAAATATGTAAACCTCAGTGGGTCATTTTCCCATAAACCTCTATTTTAAGGCAGAGTATGGTCTACCTAGGGCAATGTAAAAAAATTTCTGTACTATTTAAGCAAAGCCAAAGTGGATATTCATTGGACTATAAAAAGAAGTGCTCATGTGAATGTCTTCACAAAAACCTTAAGCTGATATAATTACATTCTGTCTCCCTAAAATGACACATCAGATTTATAGTAAAAATTACTTTTGGTCAACAGAAAGGTCCTCTTGATCTGTTTGTTTACTAAATAAAATCAGCAAGACATATTAAATCCAATGATTTCACATTACAAAAGCTAGATCAAGTGACTTTTTTTGTTATACCTTCAATTTGTGAGCTGTTCATATGGTGTTGATTTAAATGTAATGGATTTCAAACTTGTCTGCACAATACATGCAATCAGAATAATCAATGAATTTTCTAGAGTCATCTCATTGTATACATTTTTGAAATGATCTACTCAGCTGGATCAAGTAAGAGGCTAAAATTTCCAGTGAAATATTATTTATTTGGTGAGAAAAATGAGTTAATATCTGGATGAGACCAAGAATGCATTTTTATCTTATACCTAAAGTAATTGAATCAACTTTTATGATTTTGTAGAAATGCCTCATTATAGTAATGAATCAATCAGACCATATTATACCTTAAAAGTATAGAGAAAAACAAAATAAAACTCGTGAAATATTTAGAATTGCTGTTTCCTTCAATATATTCAATTTTAAGATGTGCAGATTTATATATACTTAAATTTATTATAAGTAGTTCTGAAAACAGAAAAGAAATGTGACCTTTAGTGGTTTCAAGAAAGTGCCTTATTACTTAGTAACACTGGGTAGGAACTCATTTGTAAAATACTGAATCAAATGTCACAGAGTTATTCGCAGAGTGTTTGGCCTCTTCTTGCCCTCCAATCTTATTATTATAGGATCAGGGCTATAACTATCTGTATATTGTTGACATAATAATTGAAGAGCCATCCGCATATGATATTGAATGAAACTTGAAACTTTTTTTTCTGTGAAATTGCTTACTCCGTGTATTGAGTGAAAATTTGTACATACAGAAGTGGGTTATATAAGGCAAGGGAATGATGCAAACATGATTTGAATTGATCTAAGACAAATTTAAAAGGTAAATGTAACTTTAAATGTCACCAAACCAACCATACATCAATATGTGTAATTAACGCAGATGTTTTGATGGGTACTTGTTTCAGTTGTATATCTTTCTGTGATCATACCAGTCAAATGTCTTGTAGTAATATTCACATATGCATTTCTTTGTTTTCACAGGATATTTCATCGAATCCAAAGAGTTCATCCAGTGGTCGCAGAAAAGCATTGAAAAACCAAGTTATTAGCCAGAGAACTGAAACATACCAAAACCTTCGAACCAGATCTCCCTCACCAGGAAAAAACAGCCACTATTCACAGAGCCGAAGCAGAAGTCTTTCTTCCAGGAGACCTGATCCAGCTAATCGTCCACCATCAGGCAGACTTAACTCTAAAAGGTTTAAGGAAAGAGAAACATCTGCATCACGGTGCAGTAGTGCCAATTCTAGAACCAGATGTCGATTGAATGTTCCATATGACAAATGGAAACAGAACACTGAGGGTCAATCAAGGAATAGTCCTTCTGAAGGAATGAATGGAGAGTTTTTGCCTACTCTACAAAGTAACCGCTCAGAATCGGCTTTATCTAAGCGTAGTTCAAGAGAAAGTCTTTTGAGTGCCGGCAGCAGTATTCCTAGAGGGTCTATTTTGAAACATGAAAAACCTGTGTTGATTTCAATTGATGATCCCCATAGTCAGGGAACATCTGTGAAACGTTCTCACCTAAGTCCTGCATCAGGTAATAGCGGATCTTCCAACAATAGCAAAGGAAACGGAAGCATTCCAAGGAACAAAAGTTGGGCAACTATTGATAGTACTAGTGCTAATAAAGCTGGACCTTTAGAGACTCTTTTTGAACAAAAGGGTCAAGGTCATTCAAGTACATCCCTGGAGGTTGCTGGTGAAAACATTTCTACATGTCCAATAGCTGAAAGTGCAATTGATTCTGGTTATAACAGTTATTCTAAAAGCAAAAACATGAAGAACCAAATTCGAGAGCAGCGCCGTGGTAGTTTGGTGTCCAGTACAGTCAATGGTAAAATATCACCAGGGAAGCGCACACAATCAGTTTCAAATATGACAAATCCCTCAGACAATAGCGTGGGACGAGACGATTTATGTTCAAATACCAACCGCGCTGGTAAGAAGGAACTACCTAGAATAAGATCTGAAAATACGCTGTCACTACCACAAACAGCACTGAAAGGTCCTGCATCACCAAGGGGTACCACCCAAAATCAGTCACTACGCACAACCAATGGTAAGTCTTTCAACCGTACAAAATCACAGCCAGCCTTGATGCAAAATGATAGCGAGTTGAATGAGAGAAACCTGCAAAAGAACACTAAGAAACAAGGCAAGCAGAGGGGCAGGGATAACAACAATAGAGTCGAAGAACAGGATGAATCTAACACATCAGATGGCGAAAGAAATAACCGTATTGTGGAATGGTTAATAGGTGTACAGAGTGCAGAACGGCCACCTTCTCCTGAGATATTGCAAGAGGAAGAACCACCCCAAACGGACACAGCAATTCATGTTGTATATAATGGTGATGTGTAACAAAGTTATGTGTTTGTGTGTACCATTTGAACACTGAACTGAAAATACAGTCAGTTTACGTGTGTCTGATGATCATATATACAACATATATTTAGTCAGCTGGTATCTCAACATGTCTGTGATCATTTTTATTAATAATACTACAAATGTCAATATGTAAAATATTTATTTTGTACATTTTTCTCGTGTTTTGAGCAGTTGGCTTGAACGGTTAACTATATTTCTGTGCTGTGCATAGCTGGGAACAATTAATTGTATATGGCTTTATTGTTGCATTCATTAAACATTAACAGCAACTTTTGTGATTCTCACAGATTTGCAATATACCCAGATTCTCCAAAGACTTTTCGCATTTAATATTTTTTTTCATTTATCTTTGTTTATAAGACAGTTGAGGGTATAAAATGTATATCTTAAGATACACCTTAAATATTACTGTGACTTATAATTTGACTGATTCTCCATATTTGTAAAATGTTATTTAACATTTCTTTAAAAAAATTAATTATGAATAGAATATAAACCAAAATGCCACTCTTTCTAAACACTAAAAGTATCCCATGCATTGACTGTGGCCTTTTAATAACATCACTTTTTGATAGGATTATATGTAGTTTTAAAAATAAATCCAGGAGATGATAGGCGAGTATTTGCTGTAATAGGTTTAATGTATTATGATAAAGTAACACACCCAAAAAGTCTGTTGCCATGGTTTGGGCCCATTAGTTGTTTGGGAGTAATTGTAGCTAGAATAGTGAATGTGAACATTATGCCTCAACTATCAAAATTTTAAATTTCAAGAATCCATGAATGTATCAAGTGATTTGTATAGACGGCATAGCAGAATAGTGAATATCAGATTCGAGTTTCACCAAGATAAACTCTGCAGTATACAAATGTAGTGTTCAACTTGTTGTATTCCTACTTTAGCCATCTAGTATAATGGCTGTGTGGAAGTTTGAAATTTCTTTGAAGATTCATGAATAGAATTCTGACTTTCTCACATTGTGTTGAACGTATTTTTGACTCAGTCCATGACTTTGGACATCTGAGATATAGCCAATGCTAAGGTCAAGGCTTTTGAATTGACTTTGATGTGAATTATTTAATACATCATTGGTTACATCTAAGATGCAACACTTTCTGTGTTGTACAGTTGTGGACCTCTGAATCTAACAAATAGGTGTAGTTTCTTAGCAACATGACTACAATGCCTTTAACGTTGTACTAAGAATTAGTTGTACTTGTAACTATTTGATAACTATGCTTCTTGTGTGACATTAACATAGCAGCAATTGTAAGTTTTGATTCAGCCTCTGTGTAGTTAGTATGATATGTCAGCCAGATGGGTAGTTGAAAGGTTATCTGGCGAAGACATGAACCTTGGAAATTAGACTAATTTAAAAGTAAGCTTTTACAAAACAATTAACACAAATGTATTACTTTGATTAAAATGACTACCCATGCATAGAAAAAAACATTATCTTGTGGTAAAACCTGTCTAGATTTGTTGTGCTTTATTTCTAATTGAGAACAATACTTTTTTTAAATACGAATCACTCCACTAAAGGTAGGGTGAAAGTTTGTTCAAATTCATTTGAACACAGCTAGATTGGAAAGTGAAATATTTGTTATTTGTGAAAAAAAAACATTGCTGTTGCTGATCTCAGCCTTTTAGTTTGTGAAAGGTGGTTTATGTGTTTGCACCAAAAAAGCTTGGCAGTATTTAATACATGTACACACGTTTTTTTTCTTTCATTTAGAACTCTCTCAGTATTACTTTATGAAATATGTTGTCTTCAAATGAGATTTTGTTCTGCTTATGTGACAGGAAGCTATGGTTATAACAAACACAGATCAATTCTGACAAATTTTTAAATTAATTTTTCTGTGTACATTTAATTAATTTATGAAATCATTCATAAATATTCACACAAGTTTTAATTTGCAAACATTGTAACTGATCAAATAAAGGTAATATTTAACACTATTAACAGAGTCACCAAAAATAACTTGATATTCTTTAAATGTTAATCTTACTTCTTGATAATGTTGTGTACATGTGTGTAGGTCTGGGTGACTGGCCTGTGTTTTGTGGTGTTTCTCAATCTCTGTTCAAACAAACCCAAACCAACAATTAGACTACAAATATATGCATTAAAACTTAACACAATGGAGCTGGGTTTTAGAGGCTAAAGTGTTTGACGTCAGATGTTTGAATAGAACTAAATCAGATACTTTGACAGATTAGTGGTATTTGCTTAATACATTTAAGCTTTTAAGGTTATTATACTGATAGAACTAATGTAAAGTGATTCTATTTTTGTGGCACCAAAAGAGAGTATTGTTATAAGTGATATCTTGTGTTAGTATATGTATACCTGTGCTCACTTTTGATATTTTGTACAATACCCAAGGTTCACATTACACTTTCTCTAGATCTAGACTAAGTGTAAACCTTCCACAGGGCGTACATATATATATTCATCAATTAACTTTATCTAATTTTCCAAACTGCAAGTTAATAGGTTGGTGACAATCAAATTGCTATATAAAATATTAGCCACCTTGGCAAGCCATATGAAGATATTTTATGCCCACATCACACAAAAGGGGGTATGTCCCATGGTTAGAGGTTTTACTCAGCAGCAGAACCGCCGCCAAGGATGCCATATACCTTCTGAGATTTGGTGTATCATTCCCACTACTGGTGGTATAACCCCTGGTTATAGGTGTTGGGCAAAATGACCTTGTCCTTCAACTACCGCCCAAGGTTTGTATGTGAACTTGTGACATAGTGGCAAAACATCTATATACCTCCACTTGCCTTATATCCCCATGATATACTGAATGATGACCGAGTTATAACCTTATATACACTGTGGACTACACCTTTAGTTACAGTAGCAAGACATCCATCTGTGTATGCTCGCATTCGCCTGCACATGCTCACAGTACCAAATTCAATAGCAGAAATTTCAAACATATTAAAACTGTTGTAGGACTCACAAGGTAATGGACATTTTGCCTCTGTGTCACAAGGTCACACAAGAACCTCAGACTATTATTGAAGGACAGGGGCATTTCGACCATTGCGTATAACAATTGGTTATACCTCCAGTAGAGTGAATGGGGTTTTTAGGTATTTATATTGTATAGTATATTTATATTTCGTGCAATATCTCCTTTACTATAGGATTCAATGCACTATTTCACCCATCCTGGCTGCACAAGTACAGCACAAGCTCTCTAACGACTGGCATTCTCCTAATTGAAAGCCAGAGTTTCTGGGATGAACATTTTATCAACATGCCTGGGATTCTATAGCCTGCCACTAGGGATAAGTCCCAATAGAGGAGGAGAACCATTTTAAGTGGCCATCTGAGTCACTATGTGTCTGCTTGTGGCTGGGGTCAAACCAAGGTCATCTGTGTTCCTAGGCAAGTATGTTACCCGCTAGGGCACATGCATGCATTTTATAAAACCATAAAACTGTTGGGGGAATAAAGGAAGTTTTCTTGATTAGTTTATGAGTTTTTGGCAACTGTACTTTTCTTTTGCTAAGATAAAAATAATAATAAAAATGTTTAAAAATTTACATACAAGGTATATAAACCTATTGTAGTCACTGAGGTTATGTTATTATTATCATATGATGGTTTACTTTTAGTAAACACACTTAAAATGAAACACCTATCATATGAATCATAAGTAAATTATCAATCAAATATTCCAAAATATAAGATAGTGAACCAAGGGATTCACTTGTTACTTTTGTTTTTTACTCATTATAAAACTTACAAATAGACCTCACTCGGGTGTTTTTCTTACAATGTTTTGGAAAGGAATAAATTTTAAAATGGGATGAAAAAGTGCTGTTGGCACAACCTTATGTGTATATTATAGGCTCAATTTGATTTGAGTTTCACATCACTTCAGCACATTGTATAGGTCCTATAACGACGGGTAGTTTTAAGGGCAGAGGAAAGCAGTATGCACTAGTTGGTTACAAGATTCTACACATTAAACTGCCAGGCATTTGAGAGCAAATACCAACTTTCCAGTTTGAACTGCAGACCTCAGAGGTGAGAGGCTAGATATTATACGAGTGTGTTAAATATTCATATAAAACTCAATGAAAATTCATCTCATAAATTTTAATGTTTTGTGTATGAATTTTCTGTATAGCATGAATATAGCTCCTGATGGGATACTTTAGGCAAACTAGTCAGTTGCCAAGTGTTTGCTTTTATGATAACAAACCTGCAAAATAAATTTTGTGATGGAAAAGTTTTTCAGTAATTAAGTTACTGTATTTAATTATTTATTTGCCAGTATTATTGTATTTCGTCTCTCACATTTTTGTAGTTATAATTATAAATGTATTTCTTAAAATTATATGACAGTATAAGTCAAATGCATATCATTAAAAAAGTGTACAGACAAACAAAAACCCTGTAGGGAGGAAGTTGCAAATAAAAGATACTCTGTTACATGTGGTGACCATTACACCTCAAAAATTGATTAGTAACCCGAAGAGACAATATATGTCCTCTGCAAAACTCTGAGCACGAAAACATCCAGGTACTAGTCTTCTAGAAAAGTTTTTTTGCAGTTAACTTGATGGAATAGCCAAGATGGCGGCACACATTATGTTCAGTTTATATTCAAAATGTTAAGGTGAAATGACATGAAACCGTTTTTTTTTTGCAATAGCAATAAGTTCCGACTGTGGGTACATTGTTAATATATAAATGCACTGGTAGAAATCAGGGCCTGTAATCACGAAAGGTCTTAGACTTAGCCAGGTCTTGGGCTTAAATCCAGTCTTAAAGTTAAGACTTTTGTCTCAGCTAAGTTTTGTCTTAAAACCATATTCACAAAGGCTGACTTAGGTAAGTCCAAGATTATCAAATAACCACAGTGGTTTTCTGTATCATGTGACCTGTCTTTTCTATTCATGCTATACTATTGGGGACATATATCCTTCATTTAATGCATTTTATGTGAGGAAAAGTGCTGTTTTCAAATTGAAAATTTTGTTACCACATATAAACTTCCCAAAGACTGCTTAAGTGAAGTGTTCTGTATAATTATACTTTATTTACAGCCATTTCAAATTTTGAAGTGGAGAAAAGTTTATGGCGGCCATATTTAAGTCCTCTTTACAAAATTTAAGCCCACTACCAACCAGTCTTAAACTTAAGCCCTTATTTAAGCCTAAGACTGGTCTTAACTTCTTTGTGAACTTCTTCTGCGAAACTTAAGACAAAAGTCTCAACTTTAAGCCTAAGCCTTGGCTAAGACCTTTCGTGAATGCTGGCCCAGAAAATTAAAGAGGACCGATTTGTGTTAATCAGGCTTTCGGTTGTTTGTTCACTTCCCATCTTTATAGCATATCAATGCACCCCCACTTGGTATTTATCCCTAAATTGAAGCAGACAGTACAACAGATTTTATGTGCACAAAATAAGCTTAAATTGTGTGTAATTGTTCTTATTTCAAAGTAAAAGATTTTCTTCAACATATCTGTTAATGTGGGGCTGTAATCTTAAGTCCATAACTTTTCTGTTTGGTTTAGTGTAGCTTATAAGATATAGTTTTAACATGAGTGATGTGAGTGGCATTTTAACTAGATATGATATGAGACACACAGTACTGTTATTATTGTTATGCATTGAGGGTTTGATGAAGATATATCTCGGAAGAGGGATGTTATTTGAAAGAGACAGACACAGATGGAAATAAATAAATTATTTTACAATAAAAAATTTAAAAAAACATAAATAATTTTTTTGTTGACTTTTACAAAGGTATGTTCAGTTAAACAACTAATTAAAGTTGTTCAGAATGAACTATCATACCTACCTCCTTTTCCACTTTTGCTACTGTCACTGATTACAAGGAAAATGGGCCATGTGTCAGGAGAACATGATTTGCTTGGGGAGTTTGTAATAATCACTTTAATAATTAACATATCACTTGAACAATGTAAGTGTCTCAAGTTTTCAAACAGGCCTCCGTTACTCCACCCCCTCAAGAAATCGTCCTTTCACAAAGAAGTTTTCAAAAACTATCGGCCTGTTTCCAACCTCAATTTTATCTCAGAGATTTTTAATAGGGTAGTAGCTACACAACTTCAAACCCACCTTGATGAAACTGGTCTTATGGCTGGCTTTTAATCATCCTATAAAACATCACTCCAATGAAAGTGCCCTCCTTACTAAACAAAAAAAGTCTTGAACATGGCTCAAGGGTCAGTTACAGCTCTCACTGGCCTTGATCCCTCTGCAGCTTTTGATACCATTGACCACACCATTCTCCTGAACAGGTTGTACACACTATGACATCAATGATTTGGTACTTAGCTGGTTCCAATCATACCTATTATATTGGACACAGTCAGATAAGGTAGGTAACACTTTGTCACGACCTTTGGTTTTGCAATTTCGTGGTGCTCAGGGTCCTGTTCCTTACCCAATCACTCTCTCTGTATATACAAACCCAATCAGCTCTATCATTCAGTCATACAGTAATATCAAGAACCATTTCTATGCTGACAACACCCAATTATACACAACACTATCACCAATATGTTTCTCTCAGTCCATGCAAACACTCAATGATTGCATCAACGGCATCTTTGTGGGGAAGATATTGCACCTCCACAGCAGTCCATTAGAAAAGTTTGGATGCTTACAAAACAAAAGCCTGTGGTAATCCATATTGCTGTTTAGCAGGATTTTCATAATAACAAGTGTTAATGTAACATCACACATAGTAACCTGATAAGGCCTTGTAAAACTTTAAGTTATAAACCATAGATTCAAACATCATAGAAAAAATCTCTGACTCCCCCCCCCCCACCCTTCTCCCCCAACATCTGTGGTGCTTCATTTGTAATCTGTTTCAGAAAAAGTCTCAAAACACATATTTTTGGTGAGGCTTTTCCATTTTAATTTTTTTTCTTGGTTCTGTGGCCCTCATAATTTATAACCCTTGAAATTCCAACAGCTGAATGATTCTGAATCAATGATTCTGTCTCTTGCGCCTTAATATATGCTGGTTCAGATTAAGCACTATCAAAATATAACCATATTAGATTAGACTGTGGGCCCAAAATGTTCTCATCTTGTTAAAGGTTGATCTGAATTAAAGAAGAATGATTTGGATCTGCATTCTTGTGCATCACACGGGCCCTTTCTGTTGATAAGGCCCTCAGTGGCCTAGCTGGTTAACAGGTTTGACATCTAATCACAGGCTGTCATTTCTGGTGTATTCTAATTGTTTTCAAAATCTCAGTATCTAAGTTTGCGGAATATTGTTAAAGGTAACAATTGACATAATGCCTATTAAGACTTTTGCATTCCATACTTATTGAAATATTTGCATGAAAAACAGAGCTTGTTTTGACGATTTTAACACAAAGTTAAGTCATTCCTATTTAACTATTTCATTGTCTTCTTGTCAGAGACGCCAGATTGGAACAATGTGAATTCTCCTTAACTGAGACATTCCAATTATATGAGAAGAAATATTGATTTTCTGCTTACATCCCCTCAAGTTAAAAAGAATACTACTTTCTAGTCTGTGTTTTTATATATATATTGGATAAAAAAATTATTCCAAATCTTGTGGGGCTTTCAGGGACCATGAATGAGTCATTCCCATTGTAATTAAACCTTTTCATAATCATGTGAAAGACAAATGACCTGGAGAATACACTAGAAGAAATATTGATTTTTGTGCAAATTTTTGTTAAAGTCAAAGAAAATGATACTTCCCAGTCTATTTTACAGTTCTTTGCCATTTACAACTAGCCTCGGTAAAATACACATTGTAAACTATTGTGAAAAGAGTTAAATTCTGGAATAAAAATTCAAAATTCTCAGGCATGTATCCATAATCATGCACCTTATGTCTTTAAAATGCTTACAACGTTCAGTTGGCCTGCGCACAAGCTATTTATACAAAAATAAAAATATGAGTAAAAAGGAAGAAATATATGCCAGATTTGTACATTAAATGATAAATATCTGCACTTGGATTTTAAAAAGCACAGTTGTAAAAAAAATCATCATTTTTTTTTCCTTTTTTCATACGTCACACTGTATTGTGTATTTCTCATTGAATCAGTTAAAAATATGATGCATTTTTATTTCTAAAGCAATTTGATCCAGGAATCAATGCGCTGTCTAAAAAAATTGCTAACAGGTCAATGGGTTTCCATTTAACTGCACCATTGCTCATCCCCTTAAAAATGTTACAGTTTGAACTGGTTAACCGCATTTGTGTACAACAAATTGTGTGTAAAACAGTTATTTTGAAACAGTTATATATAAAACATACATATTTACATGAATGAATACAAACTATGAGGAATTAAGTACAAAATTATTGGTCTTCACATATTTGCAGTAAACGTATTAATTTCTCTGACTTCCAGCCATTTAGCTAAATACTTTTTTATTTTACTTGAATATTATATAATGATATATATCACAATAGCCACAGTATATATCTTGCCTCGACCAATATGCATTTTGATTCAGTTACCTGATTCAGTAATTTATAAATTTATGAGTCATTTAATATAATGACTAGGCATTTATCAAATGTCCAGATCATAGATCATTTTAGTTTTGTTCCTATATTTTTACGAACTGAGTCACTGAGCCATATTTACCTAAAATAACATTAATTTTAACCTTTATACACGAATATCAATTGCAATATCACACAGAGAAGTACCTTACGTCAATAGAAAAAGTATTTACAAAAACGACAAGTGACAGTCGTAAAATCACCCAGGAAAATTTTTAACAAAGATAACTCACTCATTGACACCAAGTAAATGTCAATATACAGCTTCAACAAATTGAATCACAGGCACCTTTCTGTGGAGAATTTAAAAATAGAAATGTAATTACACATATTTCAAATGCACTCGAGACTTTTGCAGGGTGTCATAAAGGCATAACACAATAACAGCCGCCCTTTTGCAATCTGTAGATGACATTGGATGCAGGAAATACATCTCCCCTTCTTTCAGCTGAAGTCCATACAACCCACGACTGTTTGACACCACTTTGCTGGTAGGGATTCTATCCAACACCTCGGCATCTAATAAGTAATCAATCTTTTCAGGAAGAAGGAAAGGCAGACCTATAAATGGGACAAAGTCTGGATAGGTAAAGCATTGCAGTTGTACTAGTGTTGTGGCATCAAGGAAATGCATCATACATGGCAACTTGGATGATGCCATTATAATTTTTCCATCATGGCTGTATTTAAGTATTTCCGATGAGAAGCAGTTTGAGGTTTCTTCTGCCACAATGCACTCATTTATTATATCATATATCACCAGCCTCCCTCTTGGGTTTTCAGCCATAAGTTCTCTGGTGCTGGATAAAATACAGGCCACTTCATTGGATGTGTGCTCAGAAGGCTTTACACTGAGCTGTGATGGCCATTCTTTAATACTTGATAACGTGGTAACCTGGAACATACAGACTAACATTTACAGGAGATATACTGCTCCTATTATCCACCACGCGAGGCATTTGCCCTAAATACGGGGATTTTTTGTATACAACGGCGCCTTGGTACCATGGATACCTAGCATCAATAACTTCCGGTTTTTCACTAATATCTCGGAAACTATGTTACCTACAAATATGTATTATATACATCTTTAGAAAGGTCATCTTGTGTTGCATAAAATCCATGCAGAAATAAAGGAGTTATCACAAGTTAAAGATTAAAGTTTTTATATTCACTGTTGTCTGTGCTTTTTGACATCCTTTTTACATTCTTTCAGTAAATATTCATGATATTTAACCCATAAATCGTACACAACGGTGGATAATAAAACATCCCCCCCCCCCCCCCCCCCCCCCCCCCATTAGACATATACAGAAAAAATATATCACTCATGAAGATTAACAATATAATACTCGTGCTGCTCACTCGTATAATATTGTTATATTCATTCGTCAGATATTTTTCTGTATATGTCATTCGGGAAGTTTCCCTATTATATACCCAATCACATTACAGGCGGCACATCCCACTATGATATGTTTTACTCGGCGGTTGAATTGCCTCCAAGAATGACTCTTATCTTCCGAAATTTGGTGTATCCATTCACATTACAAGTGGTAAGCGAGTGCAAGTGGTCAAAATGCCACAGTCTCTCAGCTACCTTCTTATGTCCATATGTGAGCTCATGACACAGTGGCAAAATGTCCAATTCCTTCATACTGATGCCACCGTATTACACCGAAGCACAACCTAGTCACAACTAGTATAGGGATCGAAAGCCATGTTGAGGATCGATATCGAATGAAAATTTAGGGTTATGGATCGATCGATATTTCAATATCGGGACCGTTAACATAAGCCGTGGACGATAATACAAAGATACTACTTAAGCATCAAAAATATATTTCTGCATATAAAATTAAATAAAATGAACAAAACGTACATTAAACAAGAGTTTTCTTGCCTTCCTGTACACTAGCTGTCAGGTTTTGTATCCCTTCCGTGAAACAGGAAGTAGGTCACTGGCAATGTAAACAAAGATGGCACCAGACTTGACCCTGTTTTGTTTCAGTTGTAAATGTGCCTTTTAAAAAGATTTTATACAATAAATATTCATTTAAGCAGTAAAATTGCCATTTTTTTATAATTTTTGTGTTTGTTGTATGTTATTTCGATATTGAAATGCTGGTAGTGTGTGTCGATATCGGAAGTTCTGTGGGATGATCGATCGACATTGAAAGATCGAGCAACAATCCCTATACTAGTCACAACGTCATATACACAGTGGAGCACACCTTCAGTTTCCGTACATTTCATCTGTGCATGCTCACGGAAGACAATCAGAGGTGGATATTTTAAACATTTTAAAACTTCTTTGTCAATATATGATTATATAATTCCGGTTATGCATTAATAAAAGTCAAGGACATGAAAGGTATTGTACTTTATGGCACTGTGTCACAAGTTCACATACAAATCTCGAACGTTAGTTGAAGGACAGGGGCATTTCGCCCAACACTAAGGGGACAGATACTCTTCCAAGAATCTGCCACAGATAAATTCCACTGTTCCATATATGGTAACTGACAAGGATTTCTTGCGGATTGTGGGTTTTAGGGAGGGGGGATGTTTGACAAGTGAGTGATTTACGAACGTGTCACAGATAACTCTACAGTTGATAAGGATGACACAAAGACATTATGGACGTGTTTCGTTGCTTGCAGATGGCCCCAGGATAACGTCCGTGATCACCCGCAGTGCAGTGAAAACACTCCAGGACATGCCAGGACAACATAGGGATGCATCAGGACGTCTCAAGGACACCCCCGATGGGTATATAGACCTTGCAAACAGTCACAAATGGGGTTTACAGATCGTAATTTTTCTCGCAGACATCAGCTCATAGATGAGGGAATTTTATTAACATAACATTGTAGGTGTCTTGATGGGATGTAGTGACCACTGGATATCGGGATGCCTGGACATCAATGGCTATAAAAGGGGGTAAGGTCCAGTTCACTAACCAGATACAATGTAGATGCCAATATGGACAGACACGATGGAAATCTTGCACAGCTTCAACTCTTACTGTTAGAAATGAAGAGGCGGTTACTCATAATTTCAGCTATGATAGAAAGGTTGAGAAGCAGATGGAATCTGCGAGGGGAGTGCCAGTTATTAGATAGAGAAGACAATGAAGATATAGGTTCAGGCCTTGGCTAACCAGGGCAGAGCTTGAAGAAGTGGGTCAGTACAGCCGACTAATGCCAAGGCTCCACTTAGATGACCCTATGGCATATAGAAACTTCATCCGGATGCCACCTGAGGTCTATCAAGAGCTGGAGCAGACAATTACTACTGAGTTCCAGAGGGACAGGACCTTGATGAGAGATCCAGTGAGTCCAGGAGTCAACTTGGCAGTAACCCTCAGACATCTCACCACTGGTGACAGCTACACCACCCTGCAGTATGGCTTCAGGGTGGCCAGTTCGACCATCAAGAAGTTTGTGCCTGAGGTCTGTGACGCTATCACCAGGGCCTATCGAGATCGGGTGATACAGTGTCCCACACTGCCAGAGGATTGGTTGTAGGTCGAGTCCGTCTTCCGCCACAGGTGGAACTTTCCGCATGCCCTAGGTGCCCTGGATGGAAATCATATTCCAATCAGATGTCCATAATGGGGAGGCAGCCTGTACCGCAACTACAAGGGCTTCCACTCTATTGTTCTCCTGGCCCGGGTGGATGGAGATTCCAAGTTCCTGTGGATGGACATGGAGGCAGCCGGGTCAACTTCAGATGCTCATATTTTCGAGCACACTGATTTGAGGAACAAAATAGAGGATGGCAGCATCGGCTTCCCTGACAGTTAATCTCTGGGGATTGGTGCTGATATCTTCGGGGACAATGCCTTCCCCCTCAAGCTCTGGCTAATGAGACCCTACTCCAGCCATGGTATGGACCTGAAGGAGAGGGTCTTCAACTATAGGATCAGGCGGGGAAGAAGTGTGGTCGAGAATGCCTTCGGGATCCTGATGTCTCGCTTCAGGATTTTCCAGAGCCCGCTGCTGTAAGAGCCCCCGGTGGTCAACAGGGCCTGCCTAGTACTGCACAACCTACTGAGGATCAGATACCCCACAGCTCAACTTATGGGGAGAGCGCCAGCATACGTGCTCGAAGGCAATGACATTCCATATGATGGCTGTAACGCAATTGGGGCAGCTAAAAGGCAGAGAAATATTCTCAGGGACTATTTCATGAATGAGTAGCAGGTCCCTGGTCAAATGGGCAGCAGGTAAAATGTAAAATATTGTTATACTGTGAAACTCTAAATGTAAGACAAGAACCAGTTTAAATGAATAAGTGCTCAATTTAAATACTACTAAATGGACTGTGAACAAATGTACACAAGTATAAAAATGGACAGTAATGGTTAGTAACAGGCAAGCAAGACAGCCCTTGTCCTACAGGGTGCAAAGAATTGAGAAGAAGCTGCCCCACACCACTACTTGAGAGGTGGAGTGAGTAGGCCACAGCATTGTGGGCACAGGTTCCAACAAAATTTGGTGTTTGAGGGCTTCAGCTGGACTATATTTTCATTTATTTTGGAGGCGAGGTTATGTCTTACCAGGTAACAAACTCTTACTGCAAAGTATTATATCAATTATTGTATTGTTGTGTGTTTGGGGGGGGGGGGGGGGGGTCATTAAGTTGTCCTTTTGGTGTTAATTTGGGATGAAGTAACATTTCGATTTAACTCTATCAACTAGGGGGAGTCTTGGTTTAACATATTCTGTCTTTTGATGAGGTTTGGGTCATTATCTTGTTGTTGTTTTTTTTGTTTTTGTGGGGTGGGGCATTTTTTTAATTTGTTGTTTGGATAACAGGATAACAACAGCATAGCTCAAATAATTGTTTTGGGAAGATTTGGCGGCCCTAAGAAGGGCCGATAAAAATTATCATCTAGTGCTGATATGTTGGCTGGCTACTGGTCCCCTGAGGCTGGTTGGTCAGGTTGGGTGGTTGATGTGTCTTTTACTGGCTGGAACTGAGGCGTGTGAATGGTACTGAAGCTGACATACTGTGACATGTTTGGAATGTTGCTGAAGTACTAGTTGTCAACTGAGGGCTTGGTGGTGAGAGGGTGAATCCTGTTGGTGTGCGGTGAGTGATGGGCTGCCTTGGCATCTAATGTCTGGCGTTGTAGCGGGTGGCGACATGACATGCAGCTGTGGTGAAGTAGTGCTCTGTGATGTTTGCTGACTGTGTTGTTGTGTGGGCTGCTGCTGTGAACTTTGGACAGTTTGTTGATGATGCCTCTGCTGTTCTTCTATGGGCTGCTGCTGTTGTATTGCCTGGTGTGACTGTATGAAATCATGTGGTTGAATTGCCTGCTGCTGCTGCATTGGCTGCTGTGGTGCTGACATCACTTGCAAATGTTGCTGTGGCTGCATGCTTTGCTATGGAGGCTGTCCATGGATCTGCTGTTGAGCTGGTGCATGCGGCTGAGTAAATGTCTGTTGAAAGTGCTGCTGTGAATGCTGTAAGTGCTGCTGTGGAAGTCATTGCAATACGTATGTAAATGTCTGTTGTGTCTGTTGATGTGGGGCCTGCATCTGTGTGTGAGACACAGGGTAATGGTGTGATGTTAAGGCCTAGCTGTAGGTGATG
Source organism: Sabellastarte sp. h YS-2021 (assembly GCA_964017235.1). Classification (NCBI taxonomy): domain Eukaryota; kingdom Metazoa; phylum Annelida; class Polychaeta; order Sabellida; family Sabellidae; genus Sabellastarte; species Sabellastarte sp. h YS-2021. The sequence continues at coordinate 68,708,516 of OZ024936.1, forward strand.
GCCTGGGCCATGCTCGTGCCGATTCCGTGTTGGTTCCTTCATTGCTGCGTGTCCCTATGTTTAAGCCTCATCAATAAGTTGAATGTCTCTTGTTGAAATTTGTCATATGAGTCGCTTGTTAGTTGTACCACCTCCACCTTTAGAAAGTCGCAGAAGCCCAATCTTGGGTTATCAGGCTTGTCATCACTGAACTTTATAACCACAATGTCTTTTAACTCTGTTGTCCCCCTCTGAGATTCTGCAAGAGCTGTTTGGAGGTCAGAATCTGCTAAGTTTGATGTCATGCTGACCTCACACAATGTAGTAGTAGGCTTATGTGTATCCAGGTGCAAGATATCTGATGGGTCACCAAGTGGACTCTGGAGGAGAAGTATCCTAGATCGGTTCCATGTGCACAGTCTCCTGTCTGGAAAAGCTGTATTTCTGCCTCTCTGTCAGCTGTGGTTCCACCCTGGCCAGACTTCATGTGAGTGAGTGTGTGCTGGCTCTGGAACCACCTTTGGCAGGCATCTTTATCCAAATTGTTCTCCTCACAAAACATATCCCACACAGCCTTCCTCTTGGACCTATCCTTGTAGTCTATTAAATGCTTGTAGAGAATTTCATTGTCATGCAAAAAGTCAAAACTTTTGCTCCTCCTCAGTACTAAACAGAACAGTTGGTTTCTTGCTCTTTTTGTCAGCTTGCCCCTGTGTACTCCCAGCAGCCTCTGTATCCTGTCTATCCTCATTACTTGAATCCGAATCCTGCTGTGTCTCCAGCCCAATGTCAACCTGTTCTGTATCCGACATCTCCAGAGGATCCTCCACTCCCACCACCAACTCCTCCATCCCAGCTGCCTGCTGGCTCTGCTGAGTCTCTGGTACACAACTCAACTCATTCACCTCTGGACTCCTGGCCCGGGTGGACATCCTCTCTGCCTCATGACTGCCTCTCCTCTTGGACCTCTTCTTTGGTGGCATTTTACACAAATAAAAATTTCCCATTTGGAAAAAAACAAACACCTCAAAAATTTTGACTATATATGCCAGCAAAATATATCCCCAAACAAATACATTATATTCTGTAAAGTTCCAAAAATTAATTTATCCTCATCAAGATGCCAAAATTGTATGAGCAAAAGCCAAGCCAAGTGCTCTTTATATAGGCTTTTGTCCATGAGAAGGCATCTTTCCGTAACTTCCCGAGTGTCATAGGAAACTACAAATCTATCCGTAAACCCTGTCTTTATTGTCCTTGAGGCGTCCTTATCATCCATAAACCCCGTCCCAATTGTCCGGGGACAGGTCCATAAACATCCCTGCATATCCGCAGACTAATTTCATATCCGTGACCTTCTTCCAGACCATCCTTACTGGTCCTTGTGGTTTCTGGTAATGTTCCTTAACATCCGTTGGCATCCTTAGAGCCTCCGTGGATATCCATAGAAAATTTCGGAGCTTTTATTGGCACGGATGAGCCAAGGATGTCGCGGATGCCACAAGGACATCCCCAATTGCTTTAAGGATGCTCAGTATGAGTTACAGATGCGATACAGAAGAGTTACGGATATCAATTACAGATAAGATCCACAAAGCATCTATGGAAAAATCAAGCAGTTTGATTTTTCTGTCACGTAATTGCGGACCAATTGCATCCATAGTGGATGCCACAAGGACAATAGGGACATTACGGCTGAGTTCGCGGATGTAAAATATGATCCGTAAATCACTCACAATTTTCCATATTAGGAATCCTGCCGCAATCCGGTGGATCATCCGTGGATGTGTAACTGGGGTCTTATAACTGCAATGGTGTTGGTCACAAGGTCATGTCAAATTATTGCTATGCTTAAACATAGTATTGCACCGGGATAGGGGTGCATTCACAAATTAATTGCAATCATTATGAATACTGCATTTCTTGCATTTTAGTTATTAGTGTACTAATTTAAAATAACTATACTTTGAAAATATAATTTGGTGTAATTTTACAATGATGCTAACATGTACGCTTAAAAGTCTGTTAGATAACAAATGTTATATATTTCCCAACTTTTGTATTATGTTGGGCTTGGGCCCCCCGGAGAATGATGTCATTTTTAACACATTGAACATGAACGAGGTCGTGCATTTTAAAGCAACTAGGTACCAGCAAGGAACTTCTAAAAATGCTCTCCATTGTGGTTCAAATGTGAGTGTGAAGTATATTACCAGAATTACGTCAGGTCAGTGATGTTGAAACATTATTATTTCTGGGTTTTATTTTTTAATAATTTTAAACAAGAAGAAAATTGCACTTCTTACACAGAATGGAGAAAAGTGTATTGACATTAAGGGATGGCTGTATATTAAAATAATAAGTATGTGGTCCATATTTGTCCTGCTATTAAAGGTGAAGACATCTTGTCATGGATATCAATAAAATACAATATCCTAAAAGTGATTTTAACCATAAATATGGGTAAAACCAACCATGCTGTTACAGGGTGTGCATCCAGGGACTATGTGAAGGATTTGATATTCAGATGTTATATGATGATTTTCAGTGTTTGCCTTTCACCCATCCCTTATCAATTACCCATCTTAATATCTTATGTACAAAGAGTAATGTTTAAAATTTAAATGATACACTGGATAAACATAAATATATAGAATACGGAATATTTGTCAGTTTTGAACCTTAACTGCTCACCTTCTGTTGACATGTTTTAATATCAAGAATATGAACAAGGGAAGGTCTCAGACGATCTATGAAGAAAATCCTATCTCCCTGTGGACTCCCGTAAGCTTCTGCCATCTCAGGAGCATCATGTACTTGTTCAATTTTTTGGTCTTCATTGAGGTAAAGCAACAACGTACTCGTATCATGCAATCCTTTCATTGGTTCAGTGCTAATCTGAATCAAAACAACGTCCTTTGAGCAAGCTTTGAATTGTAAATCAAACCCAGAAACTGAGTGCAACTCTCGCGTGAACTTGTGTGGCTTGGTGTTGGAATTGAGGTCATATTCACGAATATAGAGATGCAGAGTGTCTGTTGATTGGTCATTGGCGTGATCAGATTGCAAGTTACATTGTAGAATCTTATCCCCAAGGAAGAGAAGAGGTTCTTTGTAAGGATCTTGGAGATATTGTTGCAAAGATGTCACTAGCTGCAGGTCATTTTTATGGAACAGGCGACATCTTTCATCTGTTGAAATGACAGAAAGAAATGTTATTTACAAATAAATCAAAATATAAATGTGTTTTATAAGAATTAAATATTATATTGCTACACACTTGGTCTGCAGAGATCTCAGTGCCTGGTGTTGCACATGGTCGGCATTAAATTACTTCATTATCTCCCTTGCACATGGGTTGGAATTCAACCCATGACAATATATGGGGGTGACTTGGCACCAGTCTATTTTGGCAGAAAAGGGACTCTTATTGTATGTGGTGACCTTCATCAAGCACATCTCGAATGTAATGCTTTGAACTTCAGTAAGTTTTAAAAATAAAGTATATTATTTATAACTATTTTGTACAGTTTTAAATGAGTTTTATTAATGAATAATCGGTATCATAACATCAAATATTGATAATGATGCAAAATAGTATTTGACTGGGTAATTTATTAAAGAGGAAAAAAGTATTTTTCTGAGCTATAATCAAGGCTTTAAACCTTTAAACTGGCATAAATTTTATATTTTTAAATTACTATATGATAACATTTTGTAAAAATGACAGAATATCAAAGTATGTACCATATAACTTGAGTAGGATCCTATTTTACTACCCGTCATCTCTATTATTGCTAAATGTAATGACCTACACCATTAATAAAAATGATGGCCGATACTGGACCCTTTTTTGCAGAGACACGTGCTACGTGAACTTTTTACCCTTGTTTTAGTAGGTTTCTAGCGCCTGTACAAGTTAGTAGTGTTTTGCCATCATGGCATCATCCAAGTGGAATAAATTACAAACTATCATGGATTCTGTGAGAAACAAACTAAAGAATCATCTTTTCAGACCTGCCTTCCCTACAACTCTGCCTGGATTGGTGTTGTTTTGGTGTTAATCTACTAGTTGCTATGGAACTATTAACCTCTCTCGCAAACCAGCACCTCAGAGGAAGTCTTTAACAGTTAACTACTGGGCATAGTATTTTTGCAAATCAAATCAATAAATTGGCTCCTTTCTTAAATAAAATACAAAATTGTCAGTGAAAATACAGATGTTGATGTACCATCGTTATGGGGTAGTTCCACTGGAGCTGACTGGTCGGTAAGTAGTTATTTTTCGAGGATCGGGAGCAATGTTTACAGAGTCGGTTACAATTGGTTGTAGTTTCTGCGCTTGTTGCAGTGGATTGGCAAAATATCAAACATGTTTGATATTTCATGGACCTCCATGACTCTGTATCAGAACTGTGGCTCTGCCCACCTGGAAACCATCTTGTCCTATACTGTTACCATCATGTCTTGAAAAACTTGCCTTTCATCCTGGTTAAGTACCAGGACTCCACCTCCAGAGAGTCCGTTAACATTAGCTGACCGTACTTGAAGGCAAACCGGCCTGTCATAAACATAACTGGCCTGACTTGTCAAGCTGGGAAGTTTCCCAGTCGTCAACCGTTGAGTCGTTAACATCTAAGTAGGACAAGCCTACAACACATACAGACAAGCTGTAAACAAAAAACTAGCAAGATGGTTACACCACAGACAAGCCGGGAACTGTGGAGGACAAGAATCCTTCATTTTTATGACGCACGGCTTGCCTGCTGATGAAATCTGTGATTATATAAGGAAAGTCGGCTTTCGCAATGCATCATTTGGAATCTAGCATCTGAAATATTATATCTGGAAGAGTTTCTAGAATAGGACTTTGATTTTTTTGCAGATAATAAGGGCACGTTTGAGTTGAAGTTGGCTGACTTTATATTTTAGGATTTTGTTTTTAACAAAAACACTGCTGCTTATCATTTGACAATGGGTCCTAAGAAAGGCAGAAGAGTGAGGAAGATAGAAGTTCCCACTGACACTGTTCCTGAGTTTGAGCTGGGGGCACAGCAGTTGATATCCAGTGGGGGAGGCAGGACAGGGAGGCCAGAGAGAGAGAGAGAAGGCACAGCATCAGCAACAGATGGAAGAGGAGGCAAGGAGGGAGGAGGCAAGAGTGGAGGGAGCTGCAGAAAGAAGGCCCGGAACAGAGAAAAGTGGTGGGGCTCGACTATCACAGTCATGATACAAGAAGTGGCACATGACCAACATATATCTCACTGACCCAGATGCAGAGGCTATTGTGGACTTTGTGAAGGACCACGAGGAGTTGTATGACAAGAATAATGAACATTTCAAGGACAAAGCAAGGAAGGAGTGTCTCTGGGAACAGTTTGCCAACAGTCGCAAGCTGTCTGTAAAGGTGTTCAAAACCCTGGTTTGACTCACAAATGACATGTTATGGGAAGCTGACACAATTGAGACCTGGGCAGGCCCCAAAGGAGATGACGGAGCACCCTAGAGTTGTAGAGTCGGTTACTGGGTCGGTTCCAACGTGACACCCCCATTAGGAGTTAACATGGAGTTAATTAGTTTTTTAACAACAGGTTTTTAGCATGGGGCCTGTGTAATATAACAAGCATTTGCTCTGTAACTAATCAGTTAAGGTTAAAATTGCCACATTATGTAAAATACTAATCACTCTGATGAAGTACAAAATTGTGGACAAAAAATTAAAAGAAAAAAAATAACTAATTATGTTGAGAGTATTTAACAAGCAGTGTATTGTAACAACTTAAATTACATCTGAGAGTTTTCTTTTGTAAAATATCTTTTACTAATGGGCGATTGTTCCCCTCTGATTTTGACAATATATAGAAGCCTTTCTTACCAATTTCCAAATAAAATCCTCAAAATACACAGCAAAAATATAGAAATGAAAAGAAAGGATGTTAAGCAACAGTTCATTATTAAAAGATATTGGACACTTACAAGGCTATTAACCTATTTAAATAACACCCCTCCCTTCATTTTTAATTTAAAATATGTTGCTTAACATCCTTACTTTTAATTTCTATATTTCAGTCCATTATTTTCACATATTGGCCATTAACCTGTACATATCGCTATTTGGGCTGGTCTGTTTTCAACACATCCTATTATGAGGATCAGTTTAGTGCATTGATTGACTATTGCACACTACTTTGCAAAGGTTTTGCACTGTTAACTGTCAGCCATCGGTATTGTCAATACTTCACGTTGCTCCCAGAAATATACAACTTCTCCATACTTTCTCTGTCTTACCATTATAAGGCCAAAGCTAGAAAGCCTTAGTGATCTGATAGGAAGTGGTACAGCAGGTAGCGGATATAGCTACGTTTAAACAATATAAAAACTGTTTGGCGTATTTGTAATCACTTAGAAGGTCAAACTGAACAAAGAGAGACACTGTGTTTTAAAGACATAGTCATCTTCTGTATGCCTCAGACAATCAGATGAGACACATGAGGACAAAGAAAGAGTCTGTTTTCAACACTTTTGTTATCTTTGGTCTTCTTCATTCTCCTAATTCATTGTCAGATAAAACCAAGAAAAAGCAATAGTTGCATGACTGCATAGCTGCTCAATAATAACAGAGCATGCAATGCATCAGAAGTGAACTGTTTTGTAGGAGATTATTAAATCATAAGCTTCACACTCATATGATTTCAATATTTCCACTCTAATACAAATGTGACATTTATTTGATATGCACAAGACTACATATATATCAAAGTTGCTGTTTGTTTTACTCATAAATTAATCACTGTGTCAAAACAAGCTGCTTTCTTTATATACTTTAAAAAGTCTTTAAGAAATATACTTACCGGACAGTATTAAACAAAGAACAGCTTGAAGTCAATTCTGATTTTTAAAGTTTTAATGTAACGTTTGTAAACCCAGCCATAGCATCACATACAAACTCACCAGAGATTGTCACCCATTGAAGTAATCATTCCGAAACTTACCTTCTGATAAGAATTTTTCCAATGGTATTTCATCCATGACAAAGTTTTAAATTATTCTGCTTCAATGCGTTGTTTATTCTGAATTAATTTCTGCTAATCAATTTTCCGATGGTTATAAAATCCACAATTTGTTTGCAATCTGTCACCAAACTTAAGTGTCATTGCAATTTGCCGGATGACCCCAAAAACACTACCCGACAAAATTATATGTGCAGTGTTTAAAGGACTGAAAAAACCCAATAACTACAATTTGCATACATCCAAGAGTGAACATTGTCTAATTATGTAGTAAACCACTTTCAACTTATTAAAAGGTCTATTATGTAAGAGGTATCTTAACCGGAAGTCACGAGAATTTTATTGATTACTTTGAAGACACAGGGAAACCAATTGGTAGATTAAGAATGTACATTTGTTACTCCAAACATTTTATAGCTATATGGTCATAGCCAAACTTCAACTCTTTTGAATGTTTGTATTCACTCATAAGAACATAGACAATACTCTATTCATATAATCAAATATGAATCTTCATATTTCTATCATCAAATAACCAAATCTCACTCCTCTATACAGCTAACCTATTGTGAGCTCATCATACGCATAATTGTGATTTTGATACCAAGGTGTGTATTTTTTCTGCAAGTTATATCCAATGCATTGTTGTTTGTAAGACCTACAAAAAGCAAGCTTAACCACTTTACTATATACCTACTGTAAAGCCAGTGCACATACACTTGAGATTAATACACTCCTCACTTATGAAGCAGTCAATTTGAGAGGCTACTTTACAAGCACCCACATATCTTTACAAGCTCTTCAACCAAAAAAGAAAAAACTCCTACCCAGGTTATAACATTTCCCCATAGAATTACTTGCAAAAATAGCATATTTTTATGATATAAAACCACAGTTTGAGCAAAAATACCTTGTAAACAACCGATTTATGTGAACATAAAATAAAGTTATTTTCTTTTTCATTATTTCCCTTCAAATATATAGGCTTCTGGCTTTACAATTATTAACTTATACAATATTAAACTAAAGTTATCTGCGGGATGATCAGTGAATATTACAGGAACAGCCTTCAAAAACGACGACTATGAAGACATTTTGTATTAATTTAAATATGTTTAAATTACACCTGAGAGTTTTTGAGAGTTCTTTTGTTAAAAGTGTTCATTATCTTTAACATGTGGTCAGTTGTTACACTCTCTGAGTTTGGACATATAAAGGAGAATTTTTTACACATTTCCTGAAAAAAAACCGTTTACATTTATTTCAACTAAAATTATCATAAAACCCCAAAATACACACTTGACATATATGAATAAGAGTAAGGATGTTAAATAACATCTTTAAAATTACAAATTAAGGAATGGGTGTAATTTTAAAAGATTAAGAGCTTCATAAGTGTCCAATATCTGAACATAATGGAGTGCTGACTCGGTAACTTCGGGAAATCATAAATAGTCCATTATTTTGAAATATTGGATAATTACCTTGGCCATTGACCTATACTTATTTAAGCGGTATCATGGCCAATACACAATCTGTGGCTGATTCAGTCTACCAGAAGATATGATGACAGACCCACATTGTGTCACAATTTACCACTCAATTTATCTTGGTACTGAACCTCAGATGTCACGAATTTAAAGGGAGTGAGGCTTACTTGCAGATGAGTTGTATCCTAAACATATCACCATCGTAATCTAAAAGTAAGAGTTGATTACTTTTGTTGTACCCTCTGACACCAATAGCTGGACTGGGCATTATGGACTGGGCATTATTCACCCTTGCCCTCCCCACCCTAAAGTAGCCGAATGTCATAATCATATCCACTTGTCTGTTGTCTACATGCATAACTCAAAAGCTATACACCAGAGAAGCTGAGGTATACTTGTGGAACAATCCTCCGGAAAGAGGATCCTAATCACCAATCCAAAATTACTTGGAGCTATGCATGTGGATAGTTTCAAAATATCACCAAGCAGTTCTGAACCCACTACCCTGATCTGGTTCATCTTTGAGGAGGAGCCATGACTAGATCACACTTTGTGTAATAATATGACCTGGATCAATGTATAGTTTTTGAGTAATGCACACAGACAATCACATGGAAAAACTTAACACAATTACAAGGGGAGTTCGAGGATAGTCTGGCTGTTTTAATGAAATGCAGCTCACAGCATTGGCGTAAAGCTAGCACTATAAGTGTAAATCCTCTCAATAAAGCACATCTGGATGTTGTCTGGCGTTAGTTCCCTTTGTTTCTACCGTTTGATGTTTCATACTTATGCTTATTATTGCTTCACTGTAAACACAATGGAGATCCCAATCAACTAATCCACACCACGGTAATTGTAATTTGGCTAATGATGACTCGAGCTGGAGGGATGGGTTCCATTATGCCATTAAATATTGTTTCCCTTAAAATGTGCCTTTCACTGTATATTTCCATCAAAATTCTGATATGTATATACCAATCCAACAGCACAAGACAAAATCCAATGATAGACCTTGTTAATTTACATAAATTGAATCTATCTTATCTATCTTAACAGTAGAAATAGCTATATTGCCAGCTCCAGCCGGCACTGCCAAATGGCAGAAGATGTCTCCAGTGGCAAGATAGGCCCGGTTGCCACCATTCGCTAGGTGGCATGCAGTACTTCCTTACTGGCTAGAGGACCTGACGTCATAGCATCTGTTTTGTTTGAAGCACCTGCAGTGCAGACATGTTTTGAAAAGCTCTCAAAGATTGAAGGAAAGTTGTTAATTTCCACAGAAGTAAACTTTATGCCATCAGTTTATTTGCGTAAAAGTATTGTTGACATATCATGACATCAACAGGCCAACAAGGAGGAGCTTGGGGCTACCTTATCACAGGACTCGACAAACACTCCCAAGGTGTAATCCCTGCTTGATGAAACAGGACTGTACCTTCTGCAATTTTCGTACTACTGACCAGAAAGCCCAGCTTGCTAAACCTTCATACAAGTTAAAAAGGACAAAAATGGCAATAAGAAAGACTCTGATAATGATAAGGACACTGCTGTTGAAAGTTTCACTCTTTCACTCTAGATCTGGGCGAAGTGTCTGTTTTAGTGGCTGTGAATGTAAAATCTCCAGAGCAAACTGTGGTGAAAGAAAACCAGAAGTCAAAGGAGTTAACCCCTTCCAAGTCTTCCCGTTTCTACAAAGAGTTAAAAGCTTTAGAACAGAAATGGTCAGAGAGGTTCTCATGACTGGAAGCTAAGTAGTTGGTGGTAAAGACTTTTGGAGTAGCCGTCGGAGCAGCCTACCTTCTAGACTGTTAAAATTATACCAAACAAGGCTCCACTGGCCAGTGCAGAAGAGAATTCTAAAACCTTTTCATCAGCCACTGACCAAGCCGACCGACCAAGCTGGCACCCACCTGCTTAGCAGAGACAAGTGTCTTCCATATTGGCTGCCAAATCAACCAGCCACTGACAAGATGTTGAATCTGGTTTTGAAATGGACTCTGGTATGGACACTGAGCCGATCAACTGTTACCTAGAGAAACCCAATGAGGAAGAAGAGGAGTTGTCAGACCTTGAACGAGATTCTATCACTGCCAAAGCTGACCAGACTCTCTGTGAAAAATAGAACTATCGAGAGATAGAGAGAGTTATCAGATTTTACATGGGATAGACCCACATCCCCAACTTTGACAGCTGTTCCTTGTTGACAGATGGCATCCTCTTTGCAGGGCCAAAACAACAACCGACCACCAAGATATCAGTCATCTTACCAACTGATAAGTGGCTTTGTAAAACCTGAACAGACTTAACATCACCTTGGTGGAGTGTTACCCCTCCAAACGTTCTGAGGCTGGGGCTGAAACCAGTTTATCCAACATTCAGGTCACAAAGCAAGTGCTCATTGTGTTCACATCGACAAACAGAAAGCCAGACTGAGTCCTACTGATATAATAAGCCGGCTCATCTTTACAGCTGTTATAGTCAGATTGCCAGATCTTTAGGTCTGTCAGCCACACCACCAACATCTAGTGAAGGGAGAAAGTATCAAAAGAGTCCAGCTACATCTGTAAACAGGTCGCAGGGTTCAACATGTGCTTTACTAGAGTGCAGGGCACCTGAGATCATCCAGTGTGACCAGAACAAAGGAAAATCTTGTACCAAAGGCCAGACAGATTCTGATGATCTGCAGTATCATAAACCTTAAATAAACCTTAAATAAAACTTAAATAAAGCATCAGTCTAGCAATAGCCAAGACAATGCAACATTTACCTGATTTTGTTTTTGTCTTCATGGCGAATACTACTCTGGCAAGAAGAGACGCCTATCTGGACCACCTCTGACCTGGCATAATACCAGACACTCTTGCAACTCTCTGAACTGCACCTCTACAAACGACCACTCTTTTAGGTAGCGTCCATAGACCTCAAGGATGGCTATTCTCACATTCCAATACACACAATCCAGGAAATACCTTTGTTTTCGCCTTCAAGGTTAATCCTACCAATTTAAAGCCCGACCATTTGCTCCATCCGCAGTCCCAATAGTGGTGAAAGAGGTCAAACTGATGGCACAACACAAATGTATAAGAATCCACCAGTACTAAACAGCTGGTTGATCAGAGCCACATCCGACCAAGCCTGTATTCAGCAAACACAGACCCCAGTACCCTGGAGCTGAGCTGGAAAGTAAACATAGAGCTAGAACCCAAACATGTCTTCGACAACTTTGACCATAGAGAGGGCAAGGACAAACCAACTGTTGGCAGACCCTAAATTTTAAAATTCAGAAGCTGGTCTCTGGATTTGTTTGCCTTGTCAGACATCTGATGTTCCTAATAGGACTGCTAACAGCTACAAAAACAAGTAGACCACCAGGTCGACTCCATATGAGAATGATAAAGTGGCATTCAAAAGATAATTGGTGGGTACCAGAATCACTAGGAAAGGTGAGCCATATCCCCTGATTACTCACCTAAAGTGGTGGCTTTAGGAAGCAAATGTACTTCAATGTTAACTACCACACCCCCTAAATAATGCCATGCAGAGTTCCAACAAGACCTCTGTTCCAACACGATAGTACTAATAGCAATAGACAGCAACACAACTGCTACCTATATAGACAAGAAAGGAGGAAAGAGCTCGGGCCCACTGTGTGACCTGGTCTGGTGCTCCAGGAAAAAGGTATCTCTCAAGGCAAGACACATTCCAGACCAGCTGAATGTGGAAGCAGAAAAGCTATGAAATCCCACTGTACGTGCGCAATCTGCTGACTCAGCCATTTAATTAGGTTTCACACAAAAATCTATCAAAACCTAAATCTCTATGCGTGGCTGCTACAGCCTCAGAGGCCACAGTAATCAGGTGGACTTCAGGTCACCACCTGTCAAATCCATAGTGGACTTCCTCCTGTATATTTTCCATCACAGGGAGTTATAGCTAAGTACTAATGATAGCTATAAATCAGCCACAGTGGAAAAACTGGGAAAGTCGCCATTAATGTCAGCAAAGATGAAAACCTCACTTGTTTCCGTGATAGTTTCCACAGAGACAGATCTAAGGATCGGAGAGGCATCCCTTCTTGGAACCTTTCCATGGTTCTCCACCAGGTTACAAAGGCTCCCTTTGAACCCCATAAAGAGGTATCCTTGAAGTATTTGACCTTCAAGACAGTCTTCCTCGTAGCTCTGGCTTCTGGCAAATCAGGAGTGAGATCTATGCTTGGCTCACAAAACAGCAGACAACAGTGTCTCTCTACTCCTCAGGCAGCATTCAGTTGGTCAAAGAGGGTCTAGAATGTGTGGTTATTCCTGCCCTGGCCCCTACTCTGGATAAGTCACTGAAGGCTGATAGGCCCTATGCCGAGTTACAGCCATGTGCTACTATTTGGATAGGACCTCAGACCTGAGGCAAAACAAGGAGCTGTTTTTTACCTCCTCCAGGAAAGACATCTATCTTGCCACTGTGTCTTCATGGATCAAACAAACTGTATCCTATGTAATGAGTTCTCTGATCAGGAGACCTTCACCCTTCGTCAGATTAAAGCCCACAATGTCAAAGGCCACCCAGTCGGGTGTTTCCTTCAAACAAGTATTGACAGTCTGTCATTGGAAATCCCACACCACCTTCACACAGTTTTACTTGAAGGATGTGGTTGGGATGATCAGAGCTCTTTCATCTGGGCTGTGTGGTGGCTGCCTAGCAAAGACACCATTAGCCCAGATATGTATATGCAGCCTGTCTCATCTTTCCCAGCTGGGTTTTCAAGGTTACAAGGCCTGTTCATTAGCTACCCGCTAGAATCTTCCTTCCTAGAGGACCTCTCCAGCAACTGAACTCTCACCTCTCTTCCCCTACCTCAGAGCAGGTCTATAAAAAGGGGAAGGAGAGATGTAGGTAACTGCCAGCAACCTGGACGCCAGCAAGTGACCAATGTTACCAACTGATGTCCTGTTTACGGCATTAAGGACATTGAGTTCAATGTGGAGTCCCTAGTAAGCTACCCGTATTCCACATGGTAGTTATTCAAGATAATTATCCATTAGGTTAATGTTGGAGCCCAACTTAGGAGTCAGCTCATCTTAAGATGGGCTATAGCCTAACTTAGGATCCTAAGTCCAAAGACGGGCTAGCCCTATCTTAAGATGGGCTAGAAAATATCAGTCTAACTTAAGACAATAAATTTAATAATGATTTTTATGTGGAATATAATTGAAACTATTTGTAAGAAAATTATTTTTCATGAAAAAGATGACATTTACATCGAAAAACTTAATTGACCCTTGCACAGAAGTACTTTGTACTTCTTTTTTCTATAAATATGTTTAATTTATCTAACCTAAACAAAGAGTGTTTAATTGCAGAAACTAAAATGAATTGTGTTTCCGTGGCCTTGAGAACCATTAAAATATTCCTTTGATGTTGATTTATTTGTCTTTCATTAGAAGGATTTCTTAATTGGATTTATGCCTATTGTTTCAACATTCTATTGATGTTGATTTGTTTCACTTAGGGTGGATGAAGTACACAATAGGGAATACCCTCTACATTAACACAACTAAATTGCAAATTTAAAAATTGACCCCTCATTCGTCTTACTTGGGGTCGTCCGAAGTTATTAGGATGAAAAAGATGCTATGATGTCAAGTCCTCTAGCCAGGAAGGAAGTACTGCACTCCACCTAGCAAATGGTGGCAACCTGGCTGGTCTCGCCAGAGGAGACATAGAACATCTTTTTTCTGACATTTGGCAGGGCTGTCTGGCACTGGCAATATAGCTAATTGTCCATTAGGTAAGGTATTATCTTGTAAACATTTTAATCACTTATTACTTATAATTTGAGATTATAACAGTATATGACCAGAGAAAAAACAGCTAATGGTGAGTCACAAATACTTTTAATTTTGATTACAAAAAAATACATTCATTGTTGATTTGCCTTTCATGAAACTGAAAAAAATATGGCTGGCTGGCTTTCTGACAGGAAAAAACACACCTGGCACCAAATGGCATTGTTTAATAAGATTAGATATTCATTGTTATTCCCTGCTAACACACTTGGCTGCATGATCAGGCAATAGCTACAAGATATTACTCAGATCTCTGCAGAAAGAAAGAAACCAACAAATACCTCTCTGATAAAATAGGAATAATGGTTTATTGTGGAAACTGACATAAAGATAAAAATACAGTGTGCTTGATGAAAGATCATGTCTTCACAAAACAGCTATACACTGAGATAATTCTGTATAGTATGTAGGTATGGCTTGCATAATATTGTGCCACATTCTGAGCTTCTACAACCAACAAACATTTGACGGTCTCCTGACAGGCTGGCCAAGATTGTGGATTTAATGTTCTATTTTACCAAAAGTAAAGTACTACTTTATTAAAAGAGAAATTACTACTTCACAAAAATATATATTGATTATTGGTTTTCAATAACAATGGTTGCCTTGGCAAAAAAGGTATATTTTAGATGTTCTAAAAACGAAAATATAGCTAGATTTTGTTTTGGTCTTTCAAGCATTCCCCAAGGTAAGGATAAAAATATCATGCACGAGTGAAAGCCACATATGGACAATTTTGGCAAGAGACACTGTGAACTACGGATATAAAGTTTAGTATTTATAATCAAAGCATAATAATATAATTCCAAAGTAGTTAACTGAACTCACTTTTTGTTTACTGTTGAATGTGTTTATAGCTGCGTCCCTGAAAGCTGCAATCATCGCATTATGTTAAGTTACATCTTGTAGAGACTCGCATAAAAATTACAGCAAATGTAAGAACACTTGTTAACATCCTATCATATATGAGCTACTTAATGCCGAAGTTAAGGAAATTTATAATGTATGTACTGATAATTTAACATAATTATAGACACTAAAATACAGTCATATTATATATGATTATTTCTCCAAGACCATTATCTACATTAGGTTCAATTCCACATGCTTAAAAAGAAAGCAATCATACCTTACCATCTCACCACAGCTATTTCAGTTCCTTTTGTGTAGTTTGGTCTAAATACCAGGATTTGATTGCCAAGCGGCTTCAGGTGGGAAAACAGACTTTCACATTTGCTAATACAAATGGATGAGTACCTCTACAACATCACCACTTATAAAGTGTTGGGCCCTATGTGTTATGCTGTTAGCTGTAGCTATAAATTGCAATAAAATTACCAAGTCTGTAGATTGTAAAGCCATTTCTTAGGAATTCAGGAATCCTTCCCTGGGTCAATGTTCTGATAACCAATTGAGTGAGAAAATTAATTAGGTTTAGTTTACCATAGAAATAACATAGAAATGAACATTCCATAAACTTAAGTTTCTCTTTCTGAATATTAGACTGAGTGTGTATGCATTTATTTGTGTATCATATTCAGCTTCACAAATCCCCCCCAAAAAAACATTTTCTAAGTCTTTCAGCCATTTTGCACCAACTTTCTGGAACTTTCTTCCTCTTCATACAACAATCAGGATCTAGATAATATTCTCTAAAAATCATCTTAAGATATACCTATTCAACACAAATTTCCCTACTTCGAAACTTACCCTCTTTCACACAGACATTCCTGGTTGATTGACATAGATCTCTCATTCGTTTGCCCAATCACTTCCCATTGATGTACAGTGAAGTCAAAACTAATTATTTCTATATGTAATCTAATAAGAATATTTTAATGTGCTTAATCTCCATCATCTGTCAAATTATGAAATTTTCATCTAATGGTGCTGTTTTGCCGATAGAAAAACCATTGTTGCTTTACAAAATGGACAATTTCTAATAACAAAATTAATCCGTACTACATGTGTTGCACGGTAACATGACACTGATTGTTTTAAAGTCTAACTTGTCTTGATATCACCTTATTTGTTGCAATTGACAACAAATATCTGATTTGTCCAATTTCAATATCCTGTATTCAAGTAAGAAAAATATTATATATGCATACATACGATAATTGTGACCTTTGATCAAGTTGTTAAAATAAGGCCCCCAAAGTAATAGTTGAGAAATTTTTTTTTTCTTTTTTTCCCAACGTCATTTCTACTTTGTGCACAGCATGTTCTAATGATAACAAGATGATCGTATGATGCATATAAGATCATCTTGTGACCATGAGATGATCTAGTGATCATGAGATCATCTTGTGGACATACGAAGATCATAGACTTGGCACATCGTGTATATACTGTAATGTCTCCATATGGGTTGAGTACATTCCCTTTTTCATTAATATATTACATTGTATAAAGAAAAATATATAATGCAATATAATATTTGCAAATAAATTCTTATAAGTGTACAATGCATTGTGCAATATAATTTGTATCTACAATATGTCCTCTAGAAGTTATGTTTACCATTATGTACTCATTTGGTAAATCCTGGATTGGAGTGCTGTACAGTGTTTGTTGTGTATGATATTTATATTCCATGCAATAACCCCTTACTGCAGTGCTCACAATTTGACCTGTCTTGCTCGTGCAGGTCCAAGCTATAATGGCTGACACTCCACCAAAATGAAATGCAGAGTCTCAGAGATGACGTTATCAACATCCCTAGGGTTCTTTACCGTGAAACTAGAGATAAGATCCTTTGACAGATGACTCCTACCAAAGTGATAACCCGAGCAATTCTGCAGGTCGGATGGAACCCAGGTCCTATGTGTTAACAAGTGACCACAGTTTCAAAACTCCTGGAATATATCCATGAAAAACTAAAGGTTGCATTATACTTTATTATTCATCAGTACTAAATTTGTCGATTTTGTTGGCTATAACCTGATCACACGACCCTTTGTAAGTACAGTTACAGCAAGGCTATAACAGGACAGGTGGCCATATGACTTTAGATGTAAAACCTTTATAATGTACATTCACCAAGACTGTTCCTACTTGAAACAAATATGTTTGATATATACAACATTGGTGTCAATGTAAAATTCATAATGAGCAGCATGAGTACAAAAACACCACATAGCTGTTGCATATAGTGTGTACATTTTGAACTACTGTACATAAAATGATGTCAATAACATTTTGTTATCGAAGTGTTACTAAGCATATTCAAGTTGTGGTAAACTAATTCCTGATAAAACCATAAAATGGCCAGGCATTTGAATGAATCCAGGCACAATTATGCATTCCATAGATTGTCTAAGATGCACTGCAGCCAACAGGTTTTAGAGTACATGAAAACAAGTGCAAACTAGATAGTCAGTATCATTCACTGGAATTCTCCAGGCATCAACAAACAAACTTGCAAAGTTGTAATTTCCAGACCAACAAAAGTGAAAGGTAAAGCTTGCCTCCAAGAAATCCAGACAGTTATCAAGGCTTAGTCAATTTTGAACTCTCAGGGATACGTGCTGAGACCAATGGCAGTGAAAAAAAATGTGGGGCAAATGTGAGTTTCTAATTAAACTCACTTTGCATTATGACCAAAAACATAAGCTGTATAAGCAAAATCATAGGTCTCACAACTTGCTCCAGATCACCACAACTCGAGAACTAACTTATAACACCAGGCCCTGATCACTGTTTACAGATTCACACACCATATCTTTTATTGGGATCTACAACAAACAGATGCAGAAAAATGTGACTGCAAGTACCTAAAGGTTCCACAGTTCATATCCTCAGTGCACAAAATAAAACAAGGCCGAAAGGAGTTTTTGTCTACTAGCGTTAGCTGCAAAGCCATCAGAGACACGAGTAGTGGGCTGAAATGGTCACCCATCCAAGTACTAACATAGCCCATTGCTGCCTAACTTCAATGATGAGACTGGTAGTCATCCGTCTACACCACAATTCATGAAAGTCTGGCGCCATAAAAAGATAAAATAAAGACGAAACAAAGTGATCTCTAGAAGTGCGGGCCTCGCTAGAGCTCGTGCTAAGCAAAATTTTAGCCACAGCTTTTCACATGATGGTCAAACCTTATGGAATGAGTTCCCTGATGATATCTGAGCTGCACTGTCTCCGCCATCTTTCATGCATAAATTAGAAACATACCTCTTCATTAAGCATATAGACTTTCATCAAGTCCTTTTGTCTAAGGTATTATATGAGGACTGAATGACTTTTTTACCAGAATGTGGGGCTGACAAAAGTATTTCTCTAGACAGAAGCTTTTTTTACTCATCAAGTGGGTTCATAATGATTTCATGTATGTTAGATATGCTGGAATGAGAAATACAAAGACTTGGAGCAAGTCTATTAAGCATACCCTTGTCCCCCTGTTTACGTGGCCTCTCTGGTCTGGTCTGTTTTTATGATGGATATTAAATACTACAAAAATATTTATTACAGTACATTGGGAAGTTTTGTTATATCATGACAAGAATTGACCAGATATGTTGCATGACCATGAAAAAGATATTACAATCAATAGGTAGGTGTTTGAAAATTGGATGGGTGTTGTTATGATTTTGATCTTGCCTTTCCAGATTTATAACACAGTCTGTACAATCAAGAGAAAAAAATCTCACAACTGCATCATCTGGAAGGTCTCGACACCAACTCATATGACAGTGCAAGTGGAGTGGCAAAGACTTAAAAATAACAGAAGACACATGTTCCTTAAGCTTGTTCTTTGCGAAAAAACACCGAAAAGCTATTTGGCAAAATGTTTGAACCAGCTCATAGTGTGCTATAAAATAATTGTTGTCACCAGAGTTCCACTTTTGAAATGGTACAGTTATAGTGTTGCGACCGGTAAGCAATAATCTTAATGAATCATAAATTCATGGTTTGCTGCAGTTTTTTTTTTCGTATGCTTTATGCTATATTAAGCATTTCCACATATTGCCGTTTTATCCACTGCTAGCAATAATCAAAGTATTGTTTGTTTTGTGACAAGCCAGGAAAATGAGGAAGCAGACAGCTAATCGTAGAGGCATAAATTCCCGACATCTAATATTATATATTATTTGACCCTTTCCCTTGTTTAAGAACAACCAAAAGATTATACATTCCATCAGACAAGGCATTAGCCCTGCCTGCTTTGCAGATAACAAAAACAAAAAAAAAATAAAATAAAACCAAATCAGTCCAATGTCATCAATACTAAAATAGTTTGTTAATATTATCCAAGATATTTCTTTATAATTTTGAATAAATCATGGACTTAGTCAATAAAAATGACTTGTTACTATACGCAGTAAATTAAACTATGCAGACCATGTAGTAAATTTAGCTATCCATCATTCCAGAGAGACATAGGATAAATGGAATGTGCCCAAACTACCGTGAGATAACTAGCAGATTTCTTTTTTATCTTTTAGCTAGTCTTTCCCAAGTGTCGATAATTTATTTAAATATTTGTTTACTACAGTGGCATGCAAAGTACAATGTTTTCAAAGTACTCCATGTCCCCAGAGTACAAAACGACAAATGTAGACACATTAAAAACACAACATGTAAATATTTTGAGACTATGGAAAAAAAACAAAAAGCTGAATTTGGGTATACGTTGGCACAGTTTTGAACTGCAAGTCTTTATTTTAATTTTAGGGTGAGTATACACAATATGTATTATACATCTAGGTAACCGTTTAGTAGTAGTTAGCTTCAATCTTTTATCAAATTAAGAATTTAGGTTTGAAACTGACTTCCTGGGAAATAAAAGGTGTGATGTAGTGAGGTATCACACTCAAGTCCCACCTTTAGGTCAGTGGCTCAAACCAAGCTCCTATGTTGGGAAACTTGGTATTTGTTTACCATTGCAACTAGTATGTGCCGGTTTCTATATTGGTAAAGTCGGTGGTTATTTACCATTGCAACTAGTGTGTACTGGTTTCTATCTTGGGAAAGCTGGTGGTTGTTTACCATTAGAACTAGTATATACTGGTTTCTGTGTTGGGAAAGTTTGTGGGTATTTACCATTGCAACTAGTATACACTGGTTCTATGTTGGGAAAGTTGGTTGTTGATTACCATTGCAACTAGTACATACTGGTTTCTATGTTGGGAAAGTATGTAGTTGTTTACCTCTACAACTAGTACATACTGGTTTTCTATGTTGGGAAAGTTGGTGGTTGAGATCTGGTGAAACAAAAGAGATAATTCAATTGTTTGTATCTCAGACCGCTTAATCACATGGTGCATACACCCTATACAGTGTCTACATATGATACACAAAAGTCAATTTCTTACAATATAAAGGCACAATGTTGCATTTATATAAGAGGAAAATTGCCTGAGCAAAAGATATATATATATATTTATTTTATCAGGAAATAAAGATTGCATAATAATACCTTTAATCCTTGGAGGGGAATTTTAGTAACTATTTCTAAAACTTTGTATCCTATAGCTTTTTATAAATATTAAATTTCCTCAACGCAAAACCCAAAGTGAGGCCTATGGTGGCACAGTGGTAGCACACTTGTTTACACCTCTGAGATTGGAGTTTGAATCCCGGCCCAACCTCAAGTGGTAAAGCATGTAGTTGTTTGCGACTGGTCTGGTGGTGTACAGTAAATAACCTTAGCCAGCTGTAAGTTCTGGTTTCTTCCTCCCTTCTAACTACCCATCACAATATAAGTGATACAAGGGTACTAGGTATAATATGAAAATACTATATAAAAACAAACAAATAAATACACACCACTTTGATTTTACTTACTTCATGGCAATCACATATAGGCCAGGCAAGGCTAGTTCTTTGGGTTCCTTTTGCTGAGCTATAAATTTGCCAAGGAGTAACTAGTTTTATTGGCAAGGCCCAGTGCATTGTTGAGAGATAAAGAAGGGATAAATACTTTCTTCTCTTGTAAAATATTGGCCTGGAGGGAAAATATAGTAACAGCTTGCTTAGAAGTAGTGCTGTTCTACACGAGTGCGTTATGGATGTCCTGCTGACAGAAAGGAAGCTAAGGAGTTAAAATATAGGACATTTATCTTATTTATATGGCTAAACTTGATACTGAATCCCAGATTGTAGCGTATATTTCATAAAATTACCTATTATTCACAAATAATTTGACAAACAATATATAAACTACCACAAATAAGGTAGCTATAGTTTAATCTAAACCACACATGCATCCAACATATTTCCATTCTGCACTTAGTACATTTAGTTATCTGCTATCTCAACAGCTAGCAGCATACACACACACTGACTTTGTACTTCAAAGAACACTCCATCTAATCTCTCACTGAATAAACTAGCATTGCCAGGGCTCTCTTACAGATTTGTTATAAATACTGTTATAGACATGTTTTGTTTCACTGGACACTACACCAAATACCGTGAAATAATTCCAATAATAATACTTTTCTAGGTCCCCTATTGTGGATATATCTTGTGAAACTACATGCACACTTTGTGTAATTAATTGCAAACTTTCCGTATATATTTCTGCCATCAAACAACCTGAAGCTATGCAATGTCATTACAGTGTCTCTGTCCTGTATTTTTCCATTACAATCCAAGCCGAAACAAAGGAACAATCTCAAGTTGCAATATCCAGTTATGTCCCTTACTATACTTATCATGGCTGATTTTCTGGCAGGTAAAGATTAACGTTCCTGCACATTATCAAAGGAAAATGGAGAATAATAAATGTATATCTTAACGCTGCTGAAGTACATCTTAAAATTTATAACTCAAAAAGACTAAGTTAAAAAATGTATGTTACTCAATTTTTTTCATCTTAATCACATCAAAGAGAATGTTGCTTTGACAGTATGTCAACTCTGTATCTTTAATTTTCGCTGAGTGTACAGAAAATGTATTTCGAATGTGCATAAGCATTGGGTGATAGTTAACTGCAATTCTTTATAAGGTTCAGAGGTAGGCTTGAAAATCTGGCTGTTTAGGCAAAGGTTATCGGGGAGTTTAAATGGCAACAGGATATTCCAAAAATATCCCTTCTATAATCCCACACCAAACTCCACCAACAAGCACTTTTTGACCTACATTTTACCAAAGCACACTTTCACAAATCACAATTGAACTAAAATTTGACTTTGCTTCAACACATATGATGAAGCGGTCTAGTTTTTTACTGTACTGGTGCGAGATTTGGGCAATAATATAAATCCACGTTTTTAGCAAATCCATCCTTTTATATTTATTGTAGTACACAGGAATACTATTTATGGGGTTGGGGCTTGCCCCATTTATAGCTCTGTTAATTTAATTTCATAGTTCCTTGACAATTTCCTGCAATTATAAAATATGACGGATCCCATATGGGGAAAGCAAAATTGCCCCCATGAAGTGTATTTATTGAATTGAAGGAAAGCATAATGAGCTAGTTGATAATCCCACTAAGCCATCATGTTCACCTACCCACACTCTATCACTTGAACAGCAAAGTGAGAGGATGGATGACAGTATTGTTTTGTCCATCTGTTTGTCTGCCCATCTGCACACATAATTCATAACTATACATCGCATTGGGTTGTTATTTTCACACAAGGCAGATTCTACCCACAGGTCGGTCCAAGTCAGATTGGGACTGCAGAATTACTTTTGAATTTTTTCACCAATGTTTCGTTCTGGATTCCCAGGTAAAGGTTTATGGTTAGTCAGGAGCTGCTTGTTGTACTTGTTTGATGTAGTAGAAGACAGCCTCGACTACATGATATCACAGAGAAACCAGAATGATCCGAGGTCTACTTATTGTGAGTGGCTGTGCTCCAAACTCCAATTGCTTTACAGGCGCAATATTTTCCCCACAAAGGGGAACTCAGTTTGCTGTTTAACAGAAATCGTTTATTGTAAGGAGAGTCAAGGGGCAGTCAAGGTCAGTGATCCGGAGTTATGGGTGTGACCAAGAGGGAAGGAGACTAAGTTGGGAAACTGGAGTTGAAGAGGTGGGATTTAAGGTGTTTATCAAAGTATTCCTAATGAGGATTTTTAAGTAGACCAATTAAGGAACATTAACACTTAGGGCAGGCAGCAATAGGAGCAACAGATTTTACTCCAGCAAGCCATCTGCACTACATTTGGACCCACTGCCACAATCACAGCCATTAGTTTCACAACAGCCAATGCCAGTCCAGCAACAACATCGACCCCAGCAGCCATTTCAGTAGCAGACAATGCAAACCCAACCCATGCAATATGTATGCCTTCCCCCTCAACGGCAAATACAGCTACCCAAATGCCTACCATTTACAGATGAAGATTTGTGTATTTACAAAGAGAGCAAAATTTCAAGAGCCAAATGATGCTTCATCACCCAGATGAAATATTTAATTTTCAGTCAAAGTATTTCAACTGTAGGTTACTTTAAAATACATTACCGTTTGGTCAAGTGGGAAATATGTGTGTGACTTATAGAAATAATATTTGATCACATTGAAAATAAGAGCAATGCGCCTGTGATAAGGCTATATCCTGCAAGATCATTCTTTCCTCCAATCTCAGCTGTAATTGTAAAAGTTTTATCACCAACAGTACACACCTTCAGTGAATGTGTAAACATGTCCACTGCTGTATATACAATAAAGTATAAAAGGCAAAAGTACAATCAACAATGCAAAAAGGAGAGGGCAGATCAGATATCTGAAAATGTGTTTAGACATAAAATGTCAAGAGACCATTGTACTAGAGGATAAGTAAATAATAAAAAAGCTACACAGATCATCACACAACAGGGACAAATCACTTCTGATTAATAACTACGATGATAACCAGGTGTACTGGTAATAGATAAGAACAATGGATGATGAAACTTTATTGAAAAGGATGGTTACAGATCTCGTAGTTAAGGTGTGACTCAGCCATGGACAATACGATAATACTTGCATAGCTTTTTTGTGGTTAAAATAATTTTAGTGAACCAAGAAGTACCAGATGATATAAGTTAACAGTTAACATTAAGTTGTAGATGAACGAAAAATATAATTGATTAATCAATGCTGGTGTCTGCTATCAAGGATAGTTTTAAGAATGTGAATATACTAAAGATCAAATGGGTGGAATTCGGTCAATGTTCAGTCAACATCAAATTAATTCAAGATAATTGTATACTTGGATACTTGTGGATTCAGTCCAGTATTTATGTTTCATAAAGGCTCGTCAGTAAATTCTCGATCAGTCATAAACAATCAGAAGCTTCATATTATACAATTTTGCACAAGTACCATCAGGGAGCCATTTGATGCCCTGATCAAGCACATTAAAGTCATGATCAAACAGTTCTGATGAAGTTGACTACTTGGTGCCTTGGATCATCCATTCAGTTCAACCAATGGTCTGCATGAAGAGACACAAATGACCGAGTTAGACCACAATGTGTAATCTGTCATTGACTCTGATTGGATAATGGGCTAATGTCGCAAAAACAGGAAGAACACACCCGATTACTTCCGTTTTGCACTTCCCTTTCAGGGGCTTCTAATGATCTCTGGTCCCCTCAAATGACAAGGTATTGTCACTGTTATGGATATGCATTTTTCATGAATTACCTTTTCTGTAGTTAAGGATAATGTACCAAAATTATATTACACTGCTATCAATGCTTGCAACTATAGAAACGAAAGTTGGGATGCCAACTTCAAGATTCAATAACACTTTAATTAAATACATAGCTACAACAATGGTAGAGGAATGTCACTTTAAAGCTATAAAATTAAACATGATGGTTATGATCACTGATTAATAATGCCCTATATCACTCTGTCATGAATATACTGGATTTAGACCTAGAACTTTGCTGAAGTAAAACTACAGTTTTATTAAAAGATAAGGTTATATTAACACCAATAAAGGGACAATCTAAAATTTAAAGATTGCTTGATATGTTTTTCTGTATATATCTCTCATAATCCAGATGATAGATTTTTAAATTAAATTGAATTCAAACTTGAGATACACTTGTATTAGCACTATTTTGCACCCTACTTCCAATAAGTATTTCAAAGATTTTGAAATGTTTTAAATGACAAAATGAAATATTTTAATGTATTTCTCAAGAATATACTTGTGTTTCATCTTTTTCATAAATGAATTAAAGCTTGGGATATGTTAGAGAATAGTAACACCATCAGGGTATGTGTTTCCAATAAACAACTTGAATTTTATACTCACCAGAATCCTTTGTTGAAGTGAATTTGTTGAGGATTTTAAATAGAAGTGACACAATTTTCAATAGATTAAAGCTTCAGGTCTGTTAAAACATATAATACTAACATATCTCAAACGACTATCATGTGCTGAAGCTGTGCAAGCCCTGAAAAAAACTAAAGGAATGCCTTCCAGTAATGAAGAGAATTTCTTTGATGATTTAATGCAAATATACGACAAGAAAATGAACCTCTTTGAACTAAAGCTGTTTTCCGCCATAAAAGCTGGCGACCTGAAATATCTGCGCCAAATTCTGACATCAGTGAGCGATAATGAAAGACACAAATTGCTTCATTTGCGGTCGCCAGAGGGTGCAGTGATAACGAGGCCTGCAAGCGGAAGTGAGGTCTATATTCGGCAACCTACTCCATTGCTTGTGTCTGTGTGCCAGTGGTTTCCTCAGGTTGTCGACTTTTTGGCGGGATTTAAGGTAAGTGATTTATAATAAATAAAGCAAATGTCATGGTTTGTATAAACATAAGTGAAACAAAGCAAAATAGGAATAGAATACCAAATGAAACTCAAACACCGTTTACACCTAAGGAAAAAATTTCATTAGTTTCATTTTATGAAGTAAGCAACTAACCTGCCTGTTTCGTGAAATGGGCAATTTATTCAATTGTGACGTATCGATTTTATGAAATAAGTAACCCCACGCATGAACAATATATTTCCAATACGTAGATGAAATAAAAACTTTGGCAACACGTTTTTTAAAAACCCTGCATTTAAACATTATGCAAAAACACAAACTGTATTATTTCAAAATGATTAAAGTGGTACAGGTCTGGGACTGTGATTATCGAGTTTACAATAATATATGTTATTTTGTATAATTTTTTTGGATTGGGTCTTTCATAAGTGTATAATTGATAACAGATAATTCTGTTCAATACGGCATTGGGACAGAAAATATGCAGTGGGCCCAATAAATTAGAAATAGAAACGAGACTGCTATTGATAATTCATACACTGTCACCAATGAACCCCTATTGTTCATCTTAAGTCAGTTAAATTATTTAGAAAGCCTTCACAAGAAGTTAACAAAGACATTTGGCTGTAAAGAGTATGTTTTGTGTGGCACCAGTTGCATACAGTGATCTGTTCAACATGGCAATTGATCACGTATGTAATTATATTGGATAAGTTTGATTTGTTTGTAAAATCCATTCCCCAAAAAAATTTAAAAAAGCAACCAGACACCTGGGAAATCATTTAAGGTGAGCCACCGAGTTTGTCACAGCTTCAGTTCATTAGCTCTGTTGAAATTGGCAATCTTCAGTTTGATTCTCCCCACAGCTGTGACCGTTAGGTATGAAGCTGAAAGTAGCTTCCTTATACTCAATATTTTCACTGATCAGGTACCTTTATTGACAAATGCTATTAGAATTTCAGTGTACTGAATCTATTTTACTTGTTGCATTATAACTGTGAGCAATGAGAACATATGTCTTAATAGATGTGATATAAAAGCTTAATGCATTTGGTTGGATTTTATGATTCAGTTTTGTCATGTGAGAAACCCTTGATTGTGCAACATCCTGTTACGAGACATAAAAGTATATACATATCGTTTGTAATATAAATGGATAAATTTGTCTCAATCACAAAAATATCGAGCTACCACAATAGAGAGGATATTTTTTTTTTAAAAATGAACACAAAATCTAGATGCATGTTGTTGAATTCTGGTGAGTACATATGTTGCCTTCTATACACCTGTTCCAAGTTATTAGTATCTCTCACTGAAAAGGAGGAGATTTTAGATGTACTTATATTTATATTAGCTTAAATTCATTAAAATTGATTTATATTTAGAAATTTGACTTGGCATTAAGTTTTCATATCCAAGTTCAAAGACTAAAATAATTAAAATCGATGTCAGATGAAAATTTCATCAAGCTAGGCTTCTTTGCAGCAGGTAATTATGTTTGCCATATTTTGTGTGTTAGACATCAACTGTTAGGTGAGTTTTAATTTAAGACATTTTCATTGGATGAACCTCTACTGCTAGATAAAGTAGGTACAGTTGTCTCCAAGTGATTTAATAATAATTAACCAGATGATCCCTGAGTGGACTCTCCTCCAGTTTCTTGGCAGACATCAATCAATGATTATATGATAATTATCTGGTGAACAGAAGCATTGGCTTGAAGTACTTTTAAAATGTTGTTGGAAAGGTACTTTATAAAACTGTCTAGTTAACTCCATACTTAAAGAGGATGTTTACATAGCTATACTTTCAATAATATTATATGATTACATTATGGTCTTGTTTCCCTATCTGATAGCTTACGTGTAAAACTGGATGTTATTTTTTCCAAAACTTTCCATCACTTAATCTAGCAATTTTTTCTTTGTGTATTCAATAAAACAGACTTCCAATTAATTCTTCTCTGACACAATTCTGAGTTGCCTCCTAACTGCCCAAATAATGCAGTATATTTTCAGGATTGAAGGTTGGTTATGCAAATATCACTTATCTGTAGTATATGACTACACACATCTAAGTATCCTTAATAGTCCTCTAAGCAGCCTGAACACCGCAGCTTAAATATTTGACCATGTATTTACTTCAGGAGATGATCCAGATAATCATTTAAATGGATACTATCCCAAATGTGTGGTATATTAGTTAGGCCTTTTAGCAAGAAAGTTCCCATGCAAAGAATGTTATACATTGACTAATATTACAGTTATTATGCATTTACTTTAATGTGCACTGTCAGTATAGGTCACCTTTATGAAGGGGTAACCGATCAATTTTCAAATGCACATATATTTTTCTGAGAATATTTAGTGATGCCCAATATCCCACACTGATTGGTATGTATTTAAAGTCAGAGTTTCTTTTGACCTAAAGCGAACTACAATGCCTCCCATTCGAATGATGATTGCTGGCCATGCTTAAGACTTGAATTTATATCCTATATTTTCAAAAATGTACACAGATATTTGGTATTCATAAAGTACTCATACATTTTAAAGATATAAGCTTATCAATCTTAGACCCCAGTTACACATCCAAAGATGGTCCGCCGGTTCGTGGCAGGATTCCTAATATGGAAAATTTTGGGTGATTTACCGATCATATTTTACATCCATGAACTCGTCTATAATGTTCCTGTTGTCCTTGTGGCATCCGCCACGGATGCAATTGGTCTGCATGGACGCTACGGAAAAATCAAACTGCTTGATTTTTCATAAATGGTTTGTGGATCTTATCTGTAATTAATATCTCGTCTGTAACTTGTCCATAACATCCTTAAACCAATCGGGGATATCCTTGTGGCATCTGTGACATTCTTGACTCATCCACACCAATAAAGGCACGGAAAATCTCTAAGGACATCTCCGAGGAAACCCCAAGGACCATTAAGAATGGTCCTGGAAGAAGGTCACGGATATGAAATTTCTGTGCGGATATTTATATTCACGGACCTGTCCCTGGACAATAGGGGTGGGATTTATGGATGATAAATATGCCTCAAGGACAATAAGGCCGGCGTTTATGGATAGATTTGTGGTTTCCCACGACACTCGGGAAGTTACATAAAGACACTTTCTCAAGGACGAAAGCCTGTATAAAGGGCACTTGGCTTGGCTTTTGCTCATATATTTTTTGCATTTCAATGTGGAACTTTACAGCTTATACTGTATATGTTTGAAGATATAGTTTGCTGGTATATTTAGTCAAAATTTGTGAGGTTTTCGTTTGTTTTTTCAAAATAGGAAATTTGGTGAATATTTGTGTAAAATGCCACCAAAGAAAAGGTCCAAGAGGAGAGGTAGTCATGAGTCCAGAGCCAGATGGGTTTTAGTTGCGTACCAGAGACTCAGCAGAGCCAGCAGGCAGCTGGGGTGGAGGAGCTGCTGGTGGTAGTGGAGGATCCTCTGGTGATGTCGGATACAGAACAGGGTGACATTGGGCTGGAGACACAGCAGGATTTGGATTCAAGTGATGAAGATACACAGGATACACAAGCTGCTGGGGGGACACAGAAGGGCAAGGACATGGCTGACAAAAGGAGCAAGAAACCCACTGTTCTGTTCAGTGCTGAAGAGGAGCAAAAGTTAGTGGATTTTTTGCATGAGAATTAAATTCTCTACAACAAGCATTTAAAGGACTACAAGGATAGGTCAAAGAGGGAGGCTGTGTGGGTAAGTTTTGTGAGGAGATAAAGATGCATACCAAAGATGGTTTCAGAGCTAGCGCACACTCTTCACAAAGGTCACTCACATGAAGTCGGGCCAGGGGAAGCCACAGCTGACAGAGAGGCAGAAATGGACCAGAGACAATTTTGACTTCCTCAGGGACCACATTGTGTGCCATCTTACAGCAAAAAGTGAATTCAGGACTCCCAGAGGGTCTGCTTCTCAAGCCAGTACAGCAGTGGGCTCATCATCTAAACGAGAGACTGTGCACATGGAACCGTTCCAGGATACTTCTCCACCAGAGTCAACTTTTGAACCAGCAGACATGTCGCACCTGGATACACATACGTATACTACTAAATCGCGTGCTCTCAGTGTGACGTCAAGCTTAGCAGATTCCGACCTCCAATCAGCTGTTGCTGAATCTCAGAGGGGGATAACAGAGTTAAAAGACATTGGGTTAATAAGTTTAGTGAGGACAAGCCTGATAACCCAAGACTGGGCTTCTGTGACTTTCTAAAGGTGGAGGTGGTACAACTAACAAGCGATTCATATGACGAGTTTCAACAGGAGACAACTTCAACTTATTGATGAGACTTAAACATAGGGACAAGCAGCAGCAAAGGTACCAACATGGAATCGGCACCAGCATAGCCCAGACCATCACCTACAGCCAGGCCTTGAAGTCACACCATTACCCTGTGTCTCACACACAGATGCAGGCCCTACAGCAGCAGATGCAGACATTTACACACATACTGCAAGGACTTCCACAGCCTCAGTTACAGAATTCACAGCAGTACTTTCAACAGACATTTACTCAGCCGCAAACTAGCTCAACAGCAGATCCATGGCCAGGATCCACAGCAAAGCATGCAGCCACAGCAACACTTGCAAGTGATGTCAGTGCCACAGCAGCCAATGCAGCAGCAGGCAATTCAACCACATTAGTAATACAGCATTCCACACAGTCACAGCAGCCAATGCAGCAGCAGCAGCAACAACCAATACTAACACATCAGCCAATACAGCAGCAGCCCATACAACAGCAGTCAGCATCATCATCAACAAATTGTCCAAAGGTCACAGCAGCAGCCCACACAATAACACAGTCAGCAAACATCACAGCAGCAAATGTCACAGAGCACCACTTCATCACAGCTGTGTGTCATGTCACCACCTATTACAATGCCAGACATTAGATGCCAAGGCAGTCCAACACTCACCAGCACACTAACAGGATTCACCTTCTCACCACCAATGAATCCACCCTCATTTGACAGCCAGTACTTCAGCAACATTCCAAACATATCACAGGATGTCAGCTTCAGTGCCATCAACACACCTCAGTTCCAGCCAGTAGAAGACACATCAATCATCCAACCAGACCAACACGCAGAACAGTAGCCAGCCACTGCCAGCCAACATATCAGCACTAGCTGATAATTTTATAGGCCCTTCTCAGGGCCGCAAAATCTTCGAAAATCAATGATTTGAGCTATGCTGTTGCTTTCCTGTTATCCAAACAACAAATTTTAAAAAATGCCCCACACCACAAGAAACAACAAGGCCACTGCTGCAGTGGTTATCTCCCGCCTTAGAATCAGTAATAATGGAGAACTAAAGGAGGTATAAGGCCTTTGTAGTAAGATAACTCCACTTGACATTGAAGAAGGGGTCAAAGGTAAAAGTCAGCAATTGGAAAATAGTCTCAGGCCTTGACTTTGTATAAGTTGTTTTCACATTTGGAACCCCTAGTAGCAATGATAAGGGAGATATAAGGCCTACGTAATAGGATCATCCCATTTAACATGTGATATGACGGCCATTTTGTTTTTGAAAATAGGCTAAATTACTATCAGGCTAACTTTCCTAGCCATATATATTTTGTGCATATTTGATGAACCTAGCTGCAATATTTCAAGTTTTACAGCATCTTATAATAATGATTTTTAAACAATTGGCTATGGCGACCATTTTGTTTTTCAAAATAAGGCCAAAATTTTTCTCAGGTAAAACATTTGAAGGCGAGGACTTTTGGTGGTCTGTCTTTATATTCTGAAGCCATAGCACCAATAATAAGGGAGAAATAAGGATGTTTTAGTGTGATGTCTCATTTAACCTTGAAGCAGGGGTCAAAGGTCAAATTCAACACCTGGAAAAGATTCCCAGGCCATGACTTCCTACAAGTTGTTTTACATTCCAAACCTCTTGGAGCAATATTTGGGAAGATATAAGGATAACCCCATTTGACATTAAACATGTGATATGGCGGCCATTTTGTTTGTTGAACTAGGCCAAAATGACTATCAGGCTAGCTTTTCTAGCCATATAGCTTTTGTGCAAATTTGATGAAGCTAGCTGGAATATTTCAAGATTTAGAGCACCTTTATGATTTTCAATCATTAGCTATGGCGGCCATTTTGTTTTTCAAAATGAGGCTAAAATTTTGCAGAGACAGGATTGTATAGCCATAAACATTCCCAGCAAATTTGGTGAAGATATCTTTATAAATAAATGAGATATTTTAAGGTTTATGCAAAAACGTGACTCACGCATGCACGGACGCATGCACGCACGGAAGGCATTTTATAATCTCCCAACCACGGCCTTCGGCCGCACGCGGGAGATAAAAATAAAGCTAACAAAATAATGCCCCAAACCTATGCAACAGACCGAATATGTCAAACCAACGTCCCCTAGTTAATACAGTAAAATAGAACTATTACTTCAGCCCAAATGAACACCAAAATGACAACTTAATGAACCCCCCCCCCCCCCCCCCCCCCCCACACACACACACACAACAGTTGATATAATAGTTTTCAGTACAACTTACCTTGTAAGACACACTCCCAACCCCCACCCCACCCCCACCCCCACCCCCCCAAAAAAAATAATAATCTAGATCAAACCCCAAATTTTGTTGGAACCTGTGCCCACAATGCTGTGAACCCCTGTGTAGTGGTGTGGAGCATATATTTTCCTCAATTCTTTGCACCCTGTAGGACAAGGGCTTTCTTGCTTGCCTGTCCATTGTTTGAAAGCATTGTAGCTCAACCCTTTCATTTGGTCATCACACAGTGGGGCCACACACATTCAGAGTACACAAGCAGAAGACAAGGTATTGAATGTTCTGCTTTTTGACAATAGGTGGTAATCTTTTCTTTATATTTTCATTGTGCGACCATTAACAATGCCCAGTGACATGTTACCAAAGTTTATGCTCCATTAATTAGCAAACTATCTCATTTTGGACCAAATAGATGTTGTTATTGGTGATAGTATTTCAAATGTAATAAATACAAAGAAAATAAAACATTTTATTGGCAATAATATAACAGACCAAATGATAACATATACACAAACAATAATGTGTGACACATGAAAAGCAGAAGACAGGAATTATGATTATAGAAATATTGCTTGACCTTGTTAACCATTACTGTCCATTATATTTGTGTACACTTGTTCACAGTCCATGTAGTAGTATTTAAATTTGAGCACAAGTCTTATTCATTAAACTGGTTCTTGTCTTAAAAGTGCTTCATTGTTCTATTCACATTTTCAGGGTCACAGTATAACAATATTTCACATTTTAACTGCTGTCCATTTGACCAGGGACATGCCCCTCATTCATGAAATAGTCCCTGAGATAATTCCTCTGCCTTTTGGCTGCCCCAATTGCGTTACAGCCATCATATGGAATGTCATTGCCCTCGAGCAATATCAGATGCTGGCCCTCTTCCCAAAGTCTTCCTGTTGAGCTATGGGGTATCTGATCCTCAATAGGTTGCCTAGTACTAGGCATGCCATGACAACCCTGTTGACCACCGGGGGGTCTTGCTGCAGCAGGTTCTGGAAAATCCTAAAGCGAGACATCAAGATCCGGAATGCATTCTCAACCACCCTTCTTCCCCGGCTGATCCTATAGTTGAAGACCCTCTCCTTTAAGTCCATACCGTGGTTGGAGTAGGCCCTCATTAGCCAGAGCTTGAGGGGGAAGGTGTCGTCCCCGAGGATGAAAAAATTTCACCTTTGGTCCACCAATCACCAGAGATTCACTGTCAGGGAAGCCGATGCTGTCGCCTCTATTTTGTGCCTCAAATCGGTGTGCTTGAAAATATGAGCATCTGAGCTTGACCCGGCTACCTCCACATCCATCCACAGGAACTTGTAATCTCCATCCACCAGGGCCAGGAGTACAATCGAGTGGAAGCCCTTGTAGTTGTGGTAGAGGCTGCCTCGCCCTTGTGGACATCTGATTGGAATATGCTTTCCACCCAGTGCACCCAGGGAATGTGGAAAGTTCCACCTCCGGCGGAAGACGGACTCAACCTGCAACCAATCCTCTGGGAGTGTGGGGCACTGCATCACCTGATCTGGATAGGCCCTGGTGATAACTGATAACTGGCCACCCTGAAGGCATACTGCAGGTTGGTGTAGCTGTCACCAGTGGCGAGATGTCTGAGGGTTACTGCCAAATCAACTCCTAGACTCACAGGATATCTCATCAAGGTCCTGTCCCTCTGGAGCTCAGCAGTGATTCTCTGCTCCAGCTCTTTATAGAGCTCAGGTGGCATCCGGATAAAGTTCCTATATGCCATAGGATCATCTAATGGAGCCTTGGCATCGGTCTGCTGTACTGACCCTCTTTTTCAAGCTCTGCCTGGGTTAGCCAAGGCCTGAACATATATAATCTGTGTCTTCTCTGTCTAGTAACTGGCAGACCCTCTGGCAGACCCCATCTGCTTCTCACCCTCTCTATCATCGGTGAAATGATGAGTAACTGCCTCTCCATTTCTAGCAGTAAGAGTTGAAGTTGTGCAAGATTTCTGTCATGGCTGTCCATATTGGCATCTACATTGTATCTGGCTAGTGACCTGGATCTTGCCTCTTTTATAGCCATTGGCATCCAGATATCCAGTGGTCACTACCTCACATCGAAACACCTGCAATGTTATGTTAATAAAATCCCCTTATTTATAAGCTGACATCTGTGAGTGTCCACAAGGTCCGTATACCCATCCGTGGTGTCCTTGAGATGTCCTGGTGCATCCTTATGTTGTCCTGGAGTGTTTCCGCTGCACTGCGTTTGGTCACGGACGTGTATCCGCAGGTCATCTGCAAGCAAAGAAACGGGTCCCTAATGTCCTTGTGGCATCCTTATCATCCATAGATGAATCTGTGACGCGTCCATAAATCACTCACTTGTCAAAAATTCCCCCTCCTCAAAATCCATGATCTGCAGGAGATCCTTGTCAGTTATGGAACTGTGGCAGTATATATAAGGGTATAATAGTTTTCTTATAGCTTTGCAGTTGATGTTGACATTGGGTCTGCAGAGGGGGGTCAGGGGTGGGGTGGTTCGACAATATGGAACAGTCCTTGACAAAAAAACTCGCGACAGAATGTTGCACATCTGAAACCCAGTTACACACATTTACCTGCTGTTTTGCTCCAGAAGAGAATCAGAATTTGGCTGGATAGTGGCCACTTTTCGACAGAGAAAGCTACAGAAATTATACAGCAAAGATACTTTAAAAATCAGACTAATACTACAGGCAAACACACAACTTTGTGTGGCGACTGTTTGGCACAGAAAAGCTACTGAAATGACAGAAGAACGATACTTTAAAGAAACACATGTAATAAAAGCTAACAGTCAACTTTCGGGACACACAAAGACAGAGAATGGCACAGTACATAGTGACAAGGTAGAAGGAGAACTTCGGAAATGATAAGACACACTGCAGTTACAGGTGGCAGTGATCTTTATACCGACTGTGGAAATGTAAAAACTTGTTTGTTGCCACACAAGAAATGTAACACTACAGCATACAAAGCTTTACAGAAAGATGTCTGACAGTACATGGAAGAAAGTGACGATGAATGTTGACAATACCGTCTGTAGCGTGATAGGGGCATTAAGGAGAAAGGTTCTTGTTCGTGGACAAAAATCCAATTCTAAAAACTCACATGAATCTGTCACTCTGGAATTTCAAATAGAAATGTAGTTTCCTGTTTGTGTATTTACAAGTGATGTTTAGAAGAATAAACATACCTAGTTGCTGAAATATTATTATTACTGTCATTTCATTCATTATAGTGACATGCAACATATAATATCCAAATACAGGAACAAGAAAAATAAAACATTACCCAGCTCTGAAGGGCTTATAAGTCACTCTTCGCCAAGACAGTGATTAACATGGTTATGGTGTCAGACAATTATAACTTTACCAGTACTTGGCATGTCACTGAGTAGAATATTTCAACTATAGTAACTGTTATATTTATTATAAATATATCTACTACATACAATGCAACACAAACAAGTATAGAATAAATAAGTATTTTCTATCACGTAAGCAAATCGTGTCTTACTGTCCAAGCCAAGGAGAAGGGCCAAGACAAGAGTTGGGAAAAAATTATTTTATTAACAATAAATACAAAGTACACACAAGTACACATACAATGACTACAAAATACACAGAGTTACACATGAGTACAACTAACATGTATGTTACTACTAAAACTACATTACTAAAATTAAAACTAACTAAAAAGGGGGTTACTAAAACAAAGGTAACCACTAAATAATTTTGTGCAGGCACATATTTTTAATTACTGTGCACAAGACAAGGATGTATAGTTGACTGAGGTTGACCCTAATCGCCAACAAGGAATATGCTAACATTTTTGTAACATTTTTGTGACAGGAAACTTTTTAACTGCAAACATGTTTAACTGACTGTACAACCACCCAAATGCACTACATACAATACAACACAAACAAGTATAGAATAAATAAGTATTTTCTATTACGTAAGCAAATCGTGTCTTACTGTCCAGGCTTTGTAGTTAAAATTAATCAATTTCTTCTTAAGTGAATTGACAGATTTTTTTGTCTGATTAACTTTTTAATTGTGGAATTGTTGTGTTCCTGATCTCAGTGGTACACTGATCTTAGATTTTCACAGGCAACACAGGAACACAGATAACTGCAATTGTATATTTTGTTCCTGATAGTTGGGGCTTGAGGCTCATAAATCTTATCCAAGACTTTATTGTCTTGTTTTAACCAACATGTATCTCTATCACTAACATGCATAATAAATTCCTCAAGCTGTTTCTTCTATTTCAACTTAATTTAGACTGGCTTCTCTCTCCAGCTTGACCTTTACCTTGACCTTTTGCGACCTGCAGTAAACTGCTACAATTTATTTTTTACACCAACGTACGTTAATGTTCCTACAATTATGCTATTTTACCGCATTTGTGAAATAAGGGGTGACTTTTATGTCAACAACGCGGAAAAAATTCCACGTATGTCTTCTTCATTGATATACTAAATTTATATCTTCTTATCTTAGTAATTCATCTGAGTCTGCTGATGCAGGTTATTTATTCACACAATATGTTTGTCAGTTATGTTGCTATTGTATCCACCGGAAGCATCCGGTGGATACTTTGGTTTAGCGTCCGCTACGCCGCCGCCGAGCATAGAGAGATTTTCAGCGTTAACGCTCTAAGAGGAAAACAACAGCAGCTAGGTTCACCAAATTTGCAGGATATCTTCATTGGGGGGTAAGCTTCTCTGGGAAGGAAAATAGCCTCATTCTGAAAAACAAGATGGCCGCCACGGGCATTTCTTTGAAAATAATCTACATTTTTGTACTGGCTGTTCCTCATAGGTAGAAGGTTGAATCTCTTCATAGGTGATATGTATGACACATATACATGTCTTCTACAACCTTGCACACATTTGACCTTGAAGCTCCTAATTCAAGGTCATCCACGGAGTGCCGAAGTAACCCACATAGCGGACTTTAAAAGTGCCTATATCTCCCTTATTATTGGTCCTAGAGGTTTGCAATGTGCTGCAAATCTTCTGATGTGGTCAGATTTGACCTTGGACCCCTCCTTCAAGGTCAAACGAGGATAGCAGAACTTAAAAGTGCTTATAACTCGCTTATTATCGATCCTAGAGGTTTGGGATGGTAAACCAACATATAGGAAATCATGGGCTGGGAATCTTCTGGCGTGGTCAGATTTGACCTTGGGCCCCTCCTTCAAGGTCAAACGAGGACAGCCAAACTTAAAAGTGCTTATAACTTGCTTATTATTGGTCCTAGAGGTTTGGGATGGTAAACCAGCATATAGGAAATCATTGGCTGGGAATCTTCTGGTGTGGTCGGATTTGACCTTGGGCCCCTCCTTCAAGGTCAAACGAAGATAGCCAAAGGTAAAAGTGCCTATAACTCTCTTATTATTGGTCCTAGAGGTTTGGGATGGTAAACCAACCTATAGGAAATCATGGGCTGGGAATCTTCTGGTGAGGTCGGATTTGACCTTGGGTCCCTCATTCAAGGTCAAATGAGGACAGCCAAACTTAAAAGTGCTTATAACTTGCTTATTATTGGTCCTAGAGGTTTGGGATGGTAAACCAGCATATAGGAAATCATGGGCTGGGAATCTTCTGGTGTGGTCGGATTTGACCTTGGGCCGCTCCTTCAAGGTCAAACGAGGATAGCCAAAGGTAAAAGTGCTTATAACTCGCTTATTATTGGTCCTAGAGGTTTGGGATGGTAAACCAACATATAGGAAATCATGGGCTGGGAATCTTCTGGTGTGGTCGGATTTGACCTTCGGCCCCTCCTTCAAGGTCAAACGAGGATAGCCAAAGGTAAAAGTGCCTATCACTCGCTTATTATTGGTCCTAGAGGTTTGGGATGGTAAACCAACCTATAGGAAATCATGGGCTGGGAATCTTCTGGCGTGGTCGGATTTGACCTTGGGCCCCTCCTTCAAGGTCAAATGAGGACAGCCAAACTTAAAAGTGCTTATAACTTGCTTATTATTGGTCCTAGAGGTTTGGGATGGTAAACCAGCATATAGGAAATCATGGGCTGGGAATCTTCTGGTGTGGTCGGATTTGACCTTGGGCCCCTCCTTCAAGGTCAAATGATTACAGCCAAACCTAAAAGTGCTTATAACTCGCTTA
Source organism: Sabellastarte sp. h YS-2021 (assembly GCA_964017235.1). NCBI lineage: Eukaryota > Metazoa > Annelida > Polychaeta > Sabellida > Sabellidae > Sabellastarte > Sabellastarte sp. h YS-2021. The sequence goes on from OZ024936.1 coordinate 68,747,250, forward strand.
TTATTGGTCCTAGAGGTTTGGCATGGTAAACCAATGTATACGAAACCATGGCCTGGGGATCTTCTGGTGTGGTCGGATTTGACCTTGGCCCCCTCCTTCAAGGTCAAATGAGGACAGCCAAACTTAAAAGTGCTTATAACTCGCTTATTATTGGTCCTAGATGTTTGGGATGGTAAACCAACATATAGGAAATCATGCACTGGGAATCTTCTGGTGTGGTTGGATTTGACCTTGGGCCCCTCCTTCAAGGTCAAACGAGGATAGCCAAAGGTTAAAGTGCCTATAACTCGCTTATTATTGGTCCTAGAGGTTTGGGATGGTAAACCAACCTATAGGAAATCATGGGCTGGGAATCTTCTGGTGTGGTCGGATTTGACCTTGGGCCCCTCATTCGAGGTCCAACGAGGACAACCAAACTTAAAAGTGCTTATAACTCGCTTATTATTGGTCCTAGAGGTTTGGGATGGTAAACCAACATATAGGAAATCATGGGCGGGGAATGTTCTGTCATGGTCGGATTTGATCTTGGGCCCCTTCTTCAAGGTCAAACAAGGACAGCCAAACTTAAAAGTGCTTATAACTCGCTTATTATTTGTCCTAGAGGTTTGGGATGGTAAACCAGCATATAGAAAATCATGGGCTGGGAATCTTCTGGTGTGGTCGGATTTGACCTTGGGCCCCTCCTTCAAGGTCAAATGAGGACAGCCAAACTTAAAAGTGCTTATAACTTGCTTATTATTGATCCTAGTGGTTTGGGATGGTAAACCAACATACAGGAAATCATGGGCGGGGAATCTTCTGTCATGGTCGGATTTGACCTTAGGCCCCTCCTTCAAGGTCAAGTGTGAGGACAGCCAAACTTAAAAGTGCTTATAACTCTTTGGTTTTGGTGCATTGTCTTTATGGTGGATACAATTTGCATCGGTTCTCCGATGCGCTAGGTCTAGTTATTTTAGAAATAATAGTTTATAATAATTCATGCCAGGATCAGCCCTGGCTGCTGTCACACTGCTTATAACTCGCTTATTATTGGTCCTAGAGGTTTGGGATGGTAAACCAACATATAGGAAATCATGGGCTGGGAATCTTCTGGTGTGGTCGGATTTGACCTTCGGCCCCTCCTTCAAGGTCAAACGAGGATAGCCAAAGGTAAAAGTGCTTATAACTCGCTTATTATTGGTCCTAGATGTTTGGGATAGTAAACCAACATATAGGAAATCATGTTCTGGGAATCTTCTGGTGTGGTCGGATTTGACCTTGGGCCCCTCCTTGAAGGTCAAATGAGGACAGCCAAACTTAAAAGTGTTTATAACTCTTTGGTTTTGGTGCATTGTCTTTACGGTGGATACAATTTGCATCGGTTCTCTGATGCGCTAGGTCTAGTTATTTTAGAAATAATAGTTTATAATAATTCATGCCAGGATCAGCCCTGGCTGCTGTCACACTGTAAGCGTACATTTTGGCTTTTCTTAAACTCATACTTGTTATAATTACTTGTTTATTACTTAACTGATTAAAATTTATTTGAATGTGCTTATCTTGCAAAGACTTTTGGGTCTATTTAGTATTGTTAACCTGTAAAATGTAAAATAAAAATTATATAAAACTCAAAGTTTGGGTTCTTACTACCTCACAAATTCATGGCAATTATATATTGAACGTGGGATTTTGACTTTCTTTTGACCTTTGCTTCACCTCTGCAGATGTAAACTCTGGTCATTTTCTTTGTCCAATAGTTTTAGTTTACAATCTTTATTTCTCTAGTTATTGCCTTCAAATGTCACAGTTTCTTGGCACTAGCATCGACCTTGTCATTGAACTTTTTTGGTGGGTCATCTCAACATGGCTTTAATTCTGTACCACTGTCAGTTTGGATTTATTTTTTGGCTGCTGACAAAACCCAGATAATGCACTCCTACTTTTCTGCTTCAAACATTTGAGGTGGGGTAAATGATTTATTTTTGCACCAACATATACCGGCAAAGATCTAATTCTTTACATACATTATTTGACATTGATATTTACACATTGTATTGTCTACATCATTCAGAGAGTTCAGCGAAAGGCTAGATACTTTTCGACAGTGTGACATTTAGGTTTATTTTTAAAGAGGATATCCATAAAGTGGATTGCTTTGAGAGAGAGTCCCATAGATCTTATTCAATAAAGCCGGAGTCTGTCCTTTACAACAATAAAAAAAACGAGTTTTTCCATAAGTGATGTTTCTCCGGAGAGCAATGTGTCAGGCTGTGAGATTTTATGGGCAAATCCTCCAACCTTTTCCCGGGATTAAGTGTCCTTTTGTCAGCCTCAACTTTGATCAGAAAATTACGTGTACAAACATATATAACTCCTCACAAGAATGCATTCTTTATATTAGTGTTCTGAAGTTACATCTTGGTGGCATTATTCTTGGATTAGGCTAACTTTGTTGATTACACAACGCCTCAATGGTTACAAAATATTTCTGCAAAGTTTCAAAGCAGACAATGTAACTAGTGGCAATCAATTTCGACATTTTTTTAAAAAAACTTCTCCACTATTTTCTTTGGTTTTACAAAGCAAAACTAAATCAGGGGCAAGGATTGTGTGGACTTTTGTTCCATCCTGAATTTCTTGCCACGTGGGTAATATATTCTCCATTCATTGTAAGAGTATTCCCCAAAGGAAATATGTCTGAAGGGGCACAGAAAGAGCCAAAAAATAGGGCTGAATTAATAAACTTAAGTGCAGCTACTGTTCTGATTAAGGTTACTCATCAATCGGCTGCAATAAATTCCATAGGCTTCTGAAACTTAGTTTCCAATTAAGTGTATTTGTGAAGGAAGGGAAGACTAATGCAAGAGTAAAACAACTTATGGTATTTAAATACATGTAAAGGTGTATACATTACAGTCACCCAGAATGGAACAAACATGTTGAAATTATATTAATAATATAATAAAGGCTTCATGGATTCATGCAAACTAAAATTCTTTGGTAAAAATATATTCAGGAACGTGTTATGAATTGTTTTCTACTATTTCAGTCTGAATGGTTTAATGTATGTTCAAATTAAGAAGGTGAATAAAAAACTGTAGCCCCAATTTGTCCAAGAAGATGTGAGAAACATTGAAATTATGTGCTTGAATACACTGTTACACACCTTCTTGTTGAAGCATATAAAGGTAAGATATAATATTGAAAACTGTAATGTTACAATACTATATACACATATATAAGTTATGTGCAAGCGTAGTGGTGTTTATATAACAATAATACTGCTACTAATAATAATAAGTTTATTTTCCAGTTAATCAATGTATAATCATATATAGTTGTGAAAAAAAAACAGATTACAGATTACGAAAAAGTAATATGAAAACAACAGACATTTTGAACTAATGCCACATATTTACCCCTTCAAAAAATATATATGAATTATATAAATTTTGGTAAAATATATTTGTTGTCATTTAAGAGCGATTTTGACTTGTGGTTCCTGGTGTCCTCAGAGTGTGGATTTTCAGCTAGACACTCGGGAGAAGTGCTCCTTGCCACGCTGAGAGATCTCGGCTTTTAGTGGGAGCTCAAAGATGGCATCCACTGTCTAGTGGCTTTTCGTTAAAATATCTCAAAGAAATTTATTGAAATTTGGTCCAGGTATCGAAATATTTTTCCATTGTGATTATGGCTTTAGGTACACGTAATTGACAGTTCAATATGTGATAATAGTCATATATCATACATGCAAGTAGTTGTTGAATGTTTATGACATCATAATAATCATATATCACACATCTTCCCCCATGCTTGTTTTTATTTAACTCCTGTTGACACATCACCGAGCTGCTCCTTGGAGTTTGGCTCACGGTAATATTGCGCCTGCGTGAAGCCTTTCTCCTAGGACACCTTGCGCTATGAGGCAAACTCGTTCTACATGTCTCATGATATAATTACATAAAATAATTGTCACAATGCAAGAGTATTGAGAGTACAGTGGTAATCTGACAAAAATACCCCCCCCCCCCCCCAAAAAAAAAAAAAAAAAAGTAATTATGAGAGCAGAAGACTTGCTTTAGTAATGTATTTCTGGGCTATTGATGTCATGTTCAGCCAATAACTCAAAATCTAAAGAGAGATGTGAAGCTTGTTGTGGTCTTATTACCAGTTTATATCTCTGAAAGCAATACATCACTAACACAGCTTCAATCGCCTGTCACATTTACTCTAGTCTGGTGCCATGATAAACCAAGGCACAAAAAGAAGCATAAAATATAATATGAAAACTTCATGTGTGACATATACAAGACATCTGTATCACAAATAAATGCCAAATTTGCTAACCACTAACATACTGAGGCTTCTGTCATATAACTATGAATGCCACATTAGTAAAAGGAAGAAATAAGCCCATATCTTGACTAGCAAGTATGCCTCAATCTTCTGAACAGATCGGACTATTAATTCATTTAGTTATGGAGCTTTGGAAGAAATTTGCAAGTGTCCTCTTCCTTGGCTTTTTTTTTTGTCTGAAACTGAAACCTCAAATAACCAATGCTCTCAGATAATCTGTGGGTCAAGGAAGTCTGTATTGTCATGTATGTCATTACTACCAGTGCACCACATTTGTCCATGGGGTAAAGCTAGGAGGGAAAAAATAAACTGAGAAAGAAATGTGTACAGACAGGGTTGAATCCCTAGACGATTCAAGGACACCATATCTCAGTGCTTCTATTATGCTTGGCCTTGTTATGAAAATGGGTGTGTCAATTACTCTAATGGTCTATGTAACAGCTTCTCAGTTGCAGAATATTTTTGTATGATGGCAGACAATATAGTGATGTTTCAGAAGCCATCAACCCTCTGGCTAAGTATGGGGACATTTTTTAAAGATCCAGACGAGGAGGATGTAGTTTATATACAGATATTTGCTTGGGCAGGAAATTGGTTCTGACTTAATGGGTTGGTTCTGAGAGGAAAAAAAAGAGAAATATGCTCATTTATGGTCTCTTGGGATTTTAAGTGTCTTTTAATCTGTTGATGGTGGCATCAATATAAAGTAGTATATATGGTGTAATATTTCGTGTATGGTATTTTGTTACAATTTAACTTGTGGAGGGAATGCAGACACAGTTTTTAGGGAGGTAGTGGGTTAGTGGTGACACATTTTCCTCCTTCCTATGAGATTGTAGTTTGAATCCCAGCCCGACCTCATGTGGGAAAGCTGGTAGTTTGTCATTCTCCCATGAAACAGTTGTGTCGGTGAATCTGATTGGCTAATATACCAATACTGATCTCAGGTTATAAGATATGTTGCAACCCATAGCTTCAGGTTTAGCTTCATGATCCTAAATCTACTGGTTTCCCCCACCCTCCTCACTATCAATAAAAATATAATATCTTAGGATAAATTTTTATAAGCAGGACAACAACAAACAAATGAATGAGTTGGACACTGTAATAAATAAATAAATGCAGAAACTTCACCTTAGAAGAGTTAGTAATTTGATTTTAGCCAGACCATAGAAAATTCGCCCGTGTGTAAACTCCCTTCTATTTCTGGGTCATGTTCGAGTCACTCAGTTCAAACAAGGCTAGCCCTTCAGCCAGTGTTGCAATTCAACCTGTTTATTTTGAAACCCATAAAATGGATTGTCTTGAGATATGGTTTCATATAGACCTTACTCAACCCACAGCTTAGCCTATGGTTTCAAGGCTGAAATATATATCAAAATATTTAGTGTAAATGAATGAATGAATTGATCAATGAATCAATCAGTCAATCAATCAATCAGTATAATTTTATCATAGATTAATGCAGATATTAAAAATGATAAACATACCAGATTCGAAAATACAAAAGCATACTTCTTTTACAATGTACATAACCATTTGTTGATTATAAACTGAATGAAACTGGCTTTTGACAGTATCTTTTGATGTAAAAGCCACTGTGTCTCAGATTACATTAAGTAGACGAATAAAGAAACTAGAGCATTAAGTGAGGCTACAGACATCTTTGTGTCTTATCAACTATATACCTTCTGGTAGTACTCCTCAGAAGTGTCATGTGTCAGGTGATTGGACTTTATGGTGAAATTAGTGACCTTTTCTCCCTGGAGTGTATTATTTAAAAATAAAGAGCCACTTAAGTCAAATATTGGTTTTTGTGGCAGCTTAAAAAGCTGGAGTCACATTGTGACATGCTATCAACCTTTCCTACATCTTATCATGAGCTTTATTGTAATCCATGAGATAAACTTTCTGAATAAAAATTATTTATATCATGAAAGAACAAATATTATATTGTTCAGTTTTCATGATTGATAATTCTTTTTGTAAATGTCTTACAGGGGATGTTTTACTTTTATTTCGACCATTTTGCTTCTATACAAAATAAAATAAATAAATACTTACCAAGAGACTGCATTGGTCCTCGTTGGCCCAGTGGTTATCAAGTTTGGCATTTAACTACTGGCTGCTACTCCGGCATGGGCCCAGAAGGACCCTGGTTGTTGCACAGGGCATTCAACACCAGGTGTAACACTAACTTTAACCAAAATAGTGAAACTGTGAAATGTATACATAGTTCTGGGCACCAGTATATCCAGTTGGTGATGGACATAAGTTTCCATGCACAATATGTTGCATACAGGTCGCCCATATTCATATGAGAAAATCCTTGCATTTTAAGACATACCGTGCTAGTTTCTCCCCAAAAATATGACCATTATCTTACCTATGTCCTAAGTATAAAAATGGTTTTCATAAAATAAAAATAAATTATAACACCAAATATACAGTATGTAGAAAAATAAACAAATACCTTTATATAATATTTTTTCATCATTTACTTTTCTGGCCAATTTTTGCCCTTCAACCTTGAGGCAAATCTGGAATCCCCTTGAACTACAAAGCATCTGAATCTGCCAAATTTGTGTGTAAGGAAACACTTTCACAAACAATGCCAACAGCATGAATAAATCTTCACTAGCCATCAATACTGTGACACTGGTCACTTTTGCAGCAACAACCTCTAGTCTGTTTCATGATTTTTACTGATACTGATACAATTTATCCCTAGCTCACAGCTTTTTGTGCTGGGGTCATCTGATACAACCAACAGGATCATCTACTATCAGTGGTGGTACAGTCCACCTTGTATTTGGTATGACATGTTTATTTATTTGGGCTTTAACATCACCGTCAACACTGTACAGGTCGAATGCGATGAACAGTTTTAAGGGTAGTGGAAGCCAACGCATACAGTTGGTCAAACTCCTATACTGTCAAACTGATGACCATCCTTAAGCAACTACCAACTATCCCACATAGGGTCCGGGGTTTGAACTGCAAAAGTCAGAGGTGGGAGATGAGTGTGTCGCCACTGTGCCATCATGGTATTTGTCAAGAAACCATTCAGTGTGATTGGCAATTGGATAGGACATCTACAGGGTGATTTGACACAACTGGGACATAAATTTACATTCGGAAAACAGTTTTTTTTTTAAATATTTCCTCCTCTCATGACTTGTATTAAAATATATACACGCTGAAGGGGTCAAGGTGGCACGGGTTGTATACATAGGGTGTGGCTCATTCTTCAATATACAGTACCTAGATAAGTAGGCTAATTTTGGAGGCATAAGGACAAGGGCATCAATCACGAAGCAATGTACAGAAATAACCAAAAGGAAAGGTGCAACCTATGCAATAGAGCTTTCTCTTAAATTGTCTGATGCAATGCTGAGTAGCATAAACTTGCAATACTGTTTTAGATTTTACAGATTTAAATAGAAAAGTACAATTTTAACCAGGTCCTATGCTTAAAATACTTCAATAGTTATTGAACAATATTCATGCCCGCTCAGTTGTTTAAAACTTTGGCTTGAAACCACTTAATCTATTTTTCTCTTCTTTTTTTGTCGAGCTGTGGCTTTTAACAGATTGCATTGGCTCTGTGATTGCTGGAATCTCCAAAGAGTACTTTTTTTTCTTTATATTTAGTTTCACGTCTGTATGTTGAAGGATATACTTGTAAGTGTGAGAGCAAAGAAATGAACTGAGGTCTCACATGAATTGCCTTCCTTTATCGTGACTGTCCAGTGTTTGCTTTTTTGTTAATGTGAATCCCAGGAGTTCCCATGATATATTTTTCATTTAATTTTTTATTCATTTATTATAATGATACATGTTTTTCCATTTAATTTTTTTATTCATTTATTATAATGATACATTATTTTTTAATTCATTTATTATAATGTACCCACAGTGCCCAGCTTATATGGGGTTATAGGTCACTTTTAGTGACAAAAACCCAAGATATAGTTATACATGTGACTGTTTTAATACAAAAATATAATTATACATAGGTTATAAATATATTCATGCTTATAAACATACAACAAACAGTAACATAACAGTAAAATTTTACACATAGAATCTCTAAATGTGAGAGATTTAAATTGTTATTGTTTGTCATAACAATATTTAACAGCATTATATAGCATAGGCACTCTGATTGATAACTGCCCCACTTGGAAATAACATATCATCTAGATCTTTTCCCATACCTATACATCCTCGTGCTGGGATGTTTTAGCCATAGACATTTCTAATGAAAAACGGGAGAAAATTATTTTTACTAATTAAAACAAAGCGTGAGTGTTTCTGTAGCTAAAACAAAAGGAAATGTTTTCACTAAAAGTTCATCTGAATTTTGTTCTTGCTAAAGCTTAAAATTTCTAGAAAGCACAACAAAAGAAAAATATGCTGGAAGGTGAAGCTGTTTAACAAAGTTGCTCAGACCTTGGCCAGTAAAGCTATTTTCACATGTTGCTGCTATTCATCCAGAAACTAAAAACCACAGCACGCCCCCAATGCAATTTGTCCATTTACACAGAATGACAAGTTTGCTTCTCCCAAAACCTATTAACTGTTGGCCCTTTTAAAGGGATTGAAAGAGAAAGAAAACAGTAGATATTTTTGGCATCCCTGACTTGTTTATGTCATGTCAGACATTATGCTTTTCCCGGAATCTCTTTTAAATACATTTACAGTTTTTTCTATATCTTCTTTTCTGCGAAATACTCTATGATTGGGTCAACCATTGGATTTCAAATGTAGGCCTTTCTCTATTGCCTTTCTGCAACAATTTATTGTAAGCTTGAGGTTGTTGATGATACACAATTTATTGTAAGCCTGAGATATGTTGATGTTACACTCTTGATTAAACGTCTTTCAGACTTTAAAACTAAGCTGATATACCTAATTTGTAAACAGGTCTTTATCATCTACCGTGTAATGTAGGTAACCTAAGTTCTGGAAGTAGTAGTAATTTGTCCATCTCCTCACACTCCTTACTATGCATGTGCTGATCTCGTGTGAACCACTGGCAATATTTCATAGATATTTCTAATATAAAGTAACTGTAAGTATGTTCTAAATATATATCTATAGTAGTTTTGGTGCATTAAAATGAATGTAGACATCTTCAGTTAATTTATTTTTTTTTTTTTGTATTCTCTGGTGCCCTGTACTAAGGATATTTTTATTGTTGATTTTTCTTGAAGCATTTTTAGCCAAAACATTTCACTACAGATAACCAAAAATCATAAAAATCATAATCAGGGCTCATATTCACTAATGCTCTTAGACTTAGAATACACATAGACTTTGATCAAACTTAGAACTCTTATGAAATCTAAAAAACAATGTTGTAAAAGTATGTTCAACACAATTGTTTTGTACACCTTTCACAATACAGGTGGTATAACCCTCAGTTATAGGTGTTCCACAAAATGCCCCTGACATGCGTAGTTTGTAAAGCACGGCTATGTAGGAGCCTGCTGGGGCAGTTTGACCACTACCTTAATTCGTAGGTCCACTGTGCATGGTTTCTAGGGAAAATATTATGCATTAATTAGTTTCACCAATCAATGTCGTTCCAGTTCATTTGCCCCATGTGTTGGGGTTTCTTACTACATTTTCAAAGTGTCAGTTAAAGGACACACATGTATTATACAATTGAATGTAAATATTTGAAGAAACCTAACGGGATTTTATTATTTTTATACATTATCTACAAGTGTTTTACAGATCTTAGTTATACATATTTACAAAGTGTTTTACTGTGATGAAGTGATAGTTCAATATATACAGAATGCCATCAAATCCCAAGAAAACTCCGTCTGGTCAGAGGAAAAGGGTGACAGCTTCTGCTCGTGCCAGGATTTCAACCAAGAAGATTCATCGGAAGAATCAGATTCATGAGGAATCCTTCTTACAAGATGGTATGTTGGCCTCGTCCTCTGTTTCATCGCCTCAACCTCCTCCACCTGTACAGACTAATCATGATATGGTTCTTGCCATGTTATCAGACATTAAAGCTTCCAACCAATCTCTTTCTGACAGAATGACGAAACTAGAACGGCAGTCGTCAGAACCTTCCTACCCCACTAGCCACTGGTCACACTTGCAGGGACAAGCTCCAGGCCTATCCCAACACCAGGGCACTGCAACAATACCACATGTTCATTATTCAGGAGAGGTTAGAGGAGCGCAAACCCCACGCCCTGCGACTGGTAGCACTACCTCTCTTTCCAGTGAGGAGCAAACGGGTTCAAACCATCATCCACAGACTACAGGAGGGAGATTCTCATCCAACCTTCCCAGCGATGCTGTATTGCCCAGTTTAGAAACCATCAGGCGACTTCCAAATGTGTCAGAGGCTGTATCTGGTATCCTGGCTTCCTATGACAGCCATAACAGACTGGAATCCTCTCAAGGTAAGCCACACCGCAGATCCGGACGTTACAATACTCATGATACTGTATCTGTTGCACCTGAAGTCAGATGGCCCAACGAGGGCTTCCATGGGTCAAATGGTAAAAAACGTTTACTGTATGATGATCTGTCCATGCCACAATGGGTGGCGGGCCAGTTAACCAATATCCTTCACATGCAGGACCAGGCAACTTCCAAACAAGCCCTAATTCAAGTGATTGCTGCCATGAAGGACGCAGTATCAATCCCTTTCACTGCAGTGAAAAATGCCTGGGCATGCTCAATGCATGAGCTGGAGGAGGGTAACCTGACTTGGAATGACTCAACACAGTGGGCTTTGAACAGATTAAGCGCCTCGCAAGTTTCGTTGATTAATTCACACTCTGCTCCATCAGCCCTGAAGAAGTTCTGCAAATACTTCAACGAGGGATCGTGTACACATGATGGTCGGGACAAGAACAGTAAATTAAATAAATTTAAATATGAGAACGGACGTAATGATAACTTATCTAAAACATGTGATAATTTTGTAACTTGTTTAACCAATGTCAATGTTAATGAAAGTGTAAATGATTGCTCATATACTGTCAAACTAGTTGTTAACTCTGATTTGAACGTGCAAAGTAACCAACATTATTTGTCACATAATGTTCATAACCAGACTTGCAATGCTGGGGATTACCAGTCATTATGTAACATGTCCAGTAAAATGGCTGATGAGTTTACCAATATTAGGGGCCAATTATCTTATCCCCAGGTTACGACTCAGCATAACAGGGGTGGGGGGATCATATTTAACCAAAAGGTTGACAGTAAACGTGCCACAGTGACTACAGCTGATCACCATAATAGCCAATTTTGCAAATCCAACATGGCCACCCTACAATACACTAATTGGTGTCAAATTTCTTCGGGTACTGCTAACCATGTGCACATTGTATATTCGGATGGAAATGGCCAATTGCAAAGGGGTTTCTTTTACATAGTAAGTGACGAAATTTTTGGTTCTGGCCGGCTCTACCACTGTGACACTTTTCCTGTGGAACATCTGGTAATTATACATACTCAAAATATGTTGATTCACTGTCCATTAAAGGTACAGGAAGTTACTGAGTTGGAAAAAGTAAATGCTGCTATTACTGCTGATAATTTTAAACAAGATTGCAGGACGTTTAACAGCTTAGGCATGTCTTATGAAAAATATATGGATAGAATCATAATGAACTTGATAGAAAATCAGGACAAGTCTACCCATAACATGTCAAGCAAAGTCAGGCCTAGAGACAACAGCGTCGTCTTGAACATTGTCGACGGCGTCGACACAGAGCCGACTCATTACACCGACACCCCTCCCCAATTTTTCAAAAATTTTGGTGACCTTAGTAATCTTAGTAGTCCCAAAGACTACAATGACCCAGATAAAGATAGGGGTTTTATTTCTTTACAAGAAACTGATTTCAAGTTCATTGGCCCAGACAGGGACTTTTGTAACTATGATAACATTGAACAAGTTACAAAAATAGGCAACATGATCAGAGCAACTGGACTTCCAAATTATAAGCAAGCTAGATTCCCTATCAAAAGCAATTTGAACCTACCTGCTTGGGAGAAGTACCTTGCAGATTATCCAGACCAAAGGATTTACCAATATCTTAAGTTTGGCTTTCCATTGTCCCTCACTGATCCTGATGCTATACACAACACCAGCATATCCAACCATTTTTCGGCTCTTCAATATCCTCAAGCTATCCAACAGTACCTTAATAAAGAGAAGGCATTTGGAGCAATCATAGGTCCTTTCTCTGACATTCCTTCTGATAAGTTCCATTGCTCTCCCATGTTAACTCGACCTAAAGATATAGATAAAAGAAGAGTCATTTTAAACTTGTCATATCCAAAGGGTCATTCACTCAACGTTGACAAACAACTATTTGATGGAAAGAAATTCATTTTAAAGTTCCCCACCATCGATGACATTTGTAATGAAATTTGCATCAATCCCAATGAAATACTTATGTCAAAAATAGACATCTCTAGGGCCTTTAGAAACCTTAGGGTCGACCCTGGGGATGCAATTAAGTTTGGATTGTCATGGAATGGCCAATATTATCAGGATCTGTCGGTAGCTTTCGGCTGGATCCATGGATCCGGATCTTTTCAATTAGTAGCCGACGTAATTACGCACATTATGAAGCGTAAAGGTTTTAAAACTTTCGCCTACATTGATGATTTTATTCTTATTAACCATAAATCTAAGGCAAAACAAGCGTTTGACACCCTTACTGACCTTCTGCAGGAACTAGGCCTTCCTATGAATGATGACAAAAGAACTCCACCAACCCGTACCCTTACATGTCTAGGTATCTGCATAAACCTTGACACTAATACCTTGAGCATTGATGCAGAGAAAATAGCTGCCATATATGACCACTGTGTCAATACCCTTACCAAAACCACTATTTCCAAAAAACATTTACAGTCCCTTTTAGGAAAGCTACTGTATTTACATAAATGCATGAAACCGGCTCGTATTTTTGTTAACCGTATTCTAGCTACTTTTCGACAGGACTGTTGTAAAAATAAATTTCGAATCACCACAGAAATGAGGCAAGATCTTAACTGGTTCATTAGATTTCTACACCAGTTCAATGGCAAGGCTATTCTGGTTAAAAACCCCATTCAACAACCCCATACCCTCCATATTGATGCATCACTATAACAGGGTTAGGGGGGGTCTGGGGAAATAGAGTCTACAGTACTCCCATCTACCCTTTCCCAACTTTTGAAACGGGAATAGTACATTGGGATATGTTCAATGTATTGCTAGCTTTAAGAGTGTGGGGTGATCATTGGAAGCATTCACTAGTATGATTTTATTGTGATAATCTGGCTGTGGTCCAGGTGGTACAGACCAGTAAGACCAAAGACCCTTTTCTAGCGGCCTGCATCCGTAACATCTGGATGATTACTGCTACTCTTGATATTGAAATACGAATGGATCATGTTATGGGCATTAATAATACCATTGCTGACCTTCTTTCTAGGTTATATTCAGAAAAAAATGTAAATGAACACCTTTTACACAACCTTAAAGAAAACTATCAATGGTTCGACATTCCACTATCGTTTTTTCACCTGGACATGTCTATCTAATTTCAGGAGCTACTCCTGCCTCAACCACACTCCTGGATTCAGCCTGGCAAGTCATCCATAGAGCCTACAGACCATCAACACTGTCTGCCCACAGGACACACTTTAGGACCTACCTGACTTTCATTATCTTCATGGACCTACCCAAAGAAATTACACTACATAATATTCTCACATTTCTAGAATATCTGCACAAGAATGCCCTCTCAGTTAAGGTCATAAAGAACTACTTGGCTTCCATCTCCACAATGGCTTCTCTCTATAATCTTGACCATGCAGTGGTAACTCATCCCCTGGTCAACAGATACCTCAGAGGGTTATCTCTACACTCACCGTTTCGTCCCACACCTAGGGGCATTTTTGATGTACGCACTTTATATCTAATTTCACAGCAATGTGATACCCTACCAGACCCCATCCTATTCAGGGCAATATTCTTAACTGCCTTTTATGCTTTTCTTAGGATGTCCAACATGGCTCCCCATAGCCTTAAACTATTCGATCCCAACAAACACTTCCTCAGGCAGGATGTCATATTTGCACCCCCAGGAGCTCACCTAATACTAAAATGGTGTAAAACCATGCAAGATAACAAATCACACCATGTTGTCCAAATCCCCCAAATCAACAATTACTGGCTCTGTCCAGTTAGAGCCCTCAGGACACTGCTGATATCCAGACCACTCCATGATACAGATCCTTTATTTGCAAATAAAGAGCCACCTTTCAACCAGGTCATTGACACTGTAATCAGAGATGCTTTGAAGCAAGTACTAGCAAACCTGAAAATATCTCCTACTGGCCATGGCTTTCACACCTTTCGTAGATCTGGAGCTACACTCACGTTTGACAACAATATTCCCCTGCAGAACATCATGGCACATGGCCTATGGCGTAGCCCTGCAGTGTGGACATACTCACAAAATGCTACCCAAGCTTCTTCTTCTATCCCCTGCACCTTTGCTTCCATCATTTCGAGCTCTTTTTGATTGGGTTTGGTGCTTTTTAAAATTTTGTGCCAAACTTTTAAAAAAGTTCCTCTTTGGAGGCTATTTTACTGTCTTAACATGTAAATAAAATTTCCTCAAACCGCTTGTGCCCTTACTACCTTGGACTTCAATCATAGCATCAGAAATAACCCATTGCGAATTTGACCTTTGGGGTCATATCACAGCACTCAATCTGACCTTCAGGCTGAATTTGGCCTTGCAGGTCATATGACCTGGCATATAGACTGTTTCAGGTACTGGTCAAACTGTGTAAAGCACGGCTATGTAGGAGCCTGCTGGGGCAGTTTGACCACTACCTTAATTCGTAGGTCCACTGTGCATGGTTTCTAGGGAAAATATTATGCATTAATTAGTTTCACCAATCAATGTCGTTCCAGTTCATTTGCCCCATGTGTTGGGGTTTCTTACTACATTTTCAAAGTGTCAGTTGAAGGACACACATGTATTATACAATTGAACCCTCCTACCCTCCACTGACACAGATTGTAACTACTGATTTGACTAAGCAACTTCCCTCTTGGAGTCTAACCACCTCTAAGAGTGTATTGGTTCGACTTTCGACCCATGAGCTGTACCTCTTGAGCTTGATCTACTCCTGAGTGCCCCATATTGGGGATTCTTGGCTCATGGCAATACTGATCACTTTCGCACTGCAAACTGGACCCCAGAGCCTTGATCCAACTCTGGGAGGTCTCCTAGGATTGATGTGGTTTGCAGGATCTCATGGATTAGGTGGTCCAGACGGACTCTGGCTCCCCCTACCGGATTTGTCAAAGCTTTTACCCCCTTGGAAACTGACCCCCTCTAAGGGTGCACGTGGGTTACATTTCGACTTTGGAGCTGGACCCCTTGGGACTAATCCACCCAAGGGAGGTCTCCAGCAGGATTGACATAGCTCCTTAGGAACAGGATTGCTTTCAGATCACACCTAGAACTGATCCATCTGGGTATGCAAAGATCTCTTAGGATTAGGCAGGACCAGACTGACTCTGGCCCCCCCCCTACTAACTACGACTATAAACTGCTGCATATACAACCTACATTGAAGGAACGACTGCGCTTTATCTGACAACTGTCTTAATACTTTAATTATGTGTTTATAACCACTGTGGTATATGTATATATTGACTATAACCATTATGGTAGTTATACTGTTACGACCCTATGTTGGGTATATGTGTTGGTGCTTTTTCAAATTTTGTGCCAAACTTTTAAAAAAGTTCCTCTTTGGAGGCTATTTTACTGGCTTAACATGTAAATAAAATTTCCTCAAACCGCTTGTGCCCTTACTACCTTGGACTTCAATCATAGCATCAGAAATAACCCATTGCGAATTTGACCTTTGGGGTCATATCACAGCACTCAATCTGACCTTCAGGCTGAATTTGGCCTTGCAGGTCATATGACCTGGCATATAGACTGTTTCAGGTACTGGTCAAACTGGTTTTACACTGGCCCACCATTCCTTGAGTGTCCCATAAAAGTTTTGAAATGTTCAAAATTTCCACCTCTGGAGCCTGGGCCATCAGTTACTTCGAGGACCTGTCTTTTGTCAGACCTATTACTATCCCTGTGTGTGTGTCCATCTATTTCAGCGACGTTCCACAGATACCTTGTTCATATGGTAACTGAAGGCATGGTTAATCTGGTGTCACGGTTGTGTCTGCAGTTTATAGGAGGTTGTGACTCGTTCTTCTTTCGGTAGCAGGTGTTTGTTAGATGGCTAGATAAAGTTAGTGGAGGTAAATGGAGGTTGTCTCTCAGTGACAGACATTTGAATTACTCTCATGCTACTGTTATTGACGGTTACACACCATGTTTAATCAGCGGCCGTGCAAGTCACACCTTATGAGACATCCTATAAGGCAGTTCTGCCACAGAGTAAAACTTCTAACTGTGGGGTATACCGGCTGTAGTGTGAAGGGGCATAAGCCAAATAATGTCATCTTGCTGATTAAGAACTAAAATTCATATATTGGTTGTTATATTCAATCTGTCTTTTCCTTTCTTTATTCTAAATGATTATAAAGAATTGGAAACCTTACAACGTTATCTGTACCATCTCTTCAGTATTAGCAAAGAGAGACATTTTATCCAGACCAAGCTGTGTTTACTTGTTCGGAAATGGCTTCATCATTGTCACTCCTGTTAAGGTAATGTTTCATTCAACTATTTTTACATAAGTTCTTGGCCTCACGTAGGAAGTTTATGAGGTAGGGAAGACTATCTTGTCACATTCATCACAATAGGGAATGAGACCTATTTACTGGTGGAAAATAAGAAGAATATGTGATTCAGTACAGGTTGAAGTGTAGATGTTAAGAAACAAGCAAATTAGGGTGGTAATAACAAATCTACATTTTATCTAAGACTATAGGTTGGAATATCTGTTGTGACCTTAGGTAAGAAAGTAAGCAGTACCTTGCATGTACTAGTAGTTTACGCTTTAAATCTTGAAAAAACCTCAAGTTTTAACACTGTCTGCATATCTATAGATGTTTTGTTTAATGTCTTCATTAGGCTAAAAAGTAATTTTGTTATCAGTGCAAGGATTGGTCATGTTAAAGAAAATAACGTTAGGCATGGTAGTGTTACAAGTTAAAACAAAAAAAAATGTTCAGGCATGCAGGAGTGCACATAGAAATCAGGATTTAAGTGTCCCCTCTAGTTTGACAGTCACTGCTTTGCAAATTTCATCCTACATTTTGTATGAAGAGCTTCTTTGTGACATGGTATTTACTGTGAAAGTGAAATGCAGCCATAAAGCTAATATCTTTCACAATTTGTGCCAATTTGTGTCTTCAAGGACGCTATGAAAAAATCAAACTGCTTTGCCGGCCTTATACGTAATTGATATCCATAACTCATCCGTAACTCGTCCCTAACGTCCTTACACCCATCCAGGATGTCCTTGTAGCATCCCTAACATACTTGACTTCTGCGTAATTGAGGGCTCGGGAAAATTTCCACGGAGATCCCTGGAGGCTAAAAGGACACCACCAGATGTTAACGGACCAATCAGAATGGTCCTGGAAGAAGGTAACGGAAATAAAATTTTCTTGCGGATATTCACGGACGTGTCCCATGACAATAGTGATGGGGTTTACAGATGATAAGGACGCCTCAAGGACAATCAGGACAGGATTTACGGATAGATTTGTGGTTTCCCATGCTCTTCGGGAATTTATGGAAAGACACTTTCTCATTGACGAAAGCCTATATAACGGGCAATTGACTTGGCTTTTCCTCATACACATTTTGGATTTCGATGAAGATACAGCAATTCAACAACTTTACAACAGATACTTGAGATATCTCAGGACATATTTTGCTGGCATATTTAGTCAAAATTATTGAGACTTTAGTTTTTTTTTAGAAAGGAAATTTGGTTAAAATTTCTGTAAAATGCCACCAAAGAAAAGGTCAAAGAGGAAAAGCAGTCATGAGGGGGAAATGATGTCCACCCAGGCCCAGCCCAGGAGTCCAGAGATGGAACTGGGCGAGGCAGCTGGGGTGGAGGAGTTGGTGGTGGGAGTGGAGGATCCTCTGGAGATGTCGGATACAGAACAGGGTGACATTGCACTTGAGACACAGCAGGATTCACACATTGATGACGACATTGCTGACACATAGGACACACAGGCTGCTGGGGGAAAAGAAGGGCAAGGACAAAGGCAAAGTCAAGGGCAAGTCAAAGACCAGGGAAGGCAACATATGTCAAAAGATAAAGCTGAGAAAAAAGCAAGAAACCCATTGTTCTGTTGACTGCTGAGGAGGAGCAGAAATTTGTGGACTTCTTGTGTAACAAGGTAATTCCCTACAACAAGCGTTTAATGGACTACAAGGATAGGTCAAAGAGGGAGGCTGTGTGGGATAAGTTTTGTGAGGAGAACAATTTGGATAAAGATGCCTGCCAAAGATGGTTTCAGAGCTAGCACATACTCTTCAGAAAGGTCACTCACATGAAGTCGGGCCAGGGTGAACCACAGCTGACACAGAGACAGAAATGAACCAGAGACAATTTTGACTTCCTGAGGGATCAAATCGTGTCCCATCTTACAGCAAAAAGTGAATTGAGGGTTCCCAGGGGGTCTGCTTCCTAAGCCACTGCAGCAGCAGGATCAGCATCTGGACGGAAGACAGTGCAGATGGAACCGTTCCAGGATACTTCTCCTCCAGAATCCATTGAAGACCCAGCAGACCTGTCCAACCTGGATACACATAACGCTACTCCTAGATCGTGTGGTGTCAGCATGACCTCAAGTTTAGCAGATTGTAACCTCCAATCAGCACTTGCAGAATCTCAGAGGGGGATAACAGAGTTAAAAGACATTGCGGTTAAACAGCTGAGTGATGACAAGGAGGTGGTACAACTAACAAGTGACTCATATGATGAGTTTCAACAAGAGACATTCAATTTAGTGATGAGACTTAAACGTAGGGACAAGCAGCAGTAAATGTACCAACTCACAATTCTCACAAGTATGGGCCCCACCACCACAGCATCAGATGCAATAGACATTTGCACACGTACCTCAGATACTTCCACAGCAGTAGCATTTACAACATTCACAGCAGCACTTTCAATAGACATTTACTCAGGCACATGCACCAGCTCAACAACCGATCCAAGGCCAGGCTCCACAGCAAAGCATGCAGCCAATGTTGAAAATAAAATAAACATTTTATTGGCAATAGTGTAATAGACAAATTATAACATAGACACAGAAAATGTATGACACATGGAAAAGCATAAAAGAATGATAATATACAAATATTACTATTAATATACAAATAAAAGAATGATATTATACAAATATTACTTGAGTTTTATACCATGAGTGTCAATAATAATTTTGTAAAATTCTTCACAGTTCATGAAGCGGTATGTAAATTTGAGCACGAGTGTCATTCATACATTCCATTTGCCAGGGGACCTGCCCTCATTCATGAAATAGTCCCTGAGAATATTCCTCTGTTTTAGCTGCCTCCAGTGGGTTGCAGCCATCATTTGGAATGTCATTGCCCTCGAGCACTATCCGAGACTGGCCTTCTCCCCCAAAGTCATAATGTTGACCTGTCTGGTGTCTGATCCTCAGTTGTTGCAGTAGGTTGTGCAATACAAGGGAGGCCATATCTACCCTGGTGACCACCGTTTCTAACAATACTATCTGTAGTACCATAGTATACCTAACAGATTATTTCTACGGGTTCCTACTTTTACTGCTTCTATACACTAATGAAATTTCAGCCATATTTTAGCTTGTGATGCACCTACCGTATGGAATGATTTGCCTGATGACATTCGATCTCTCTTACATTGTTCAGATCAAAATTAAAATCTTACCCGTTCATTAATAGTATCCTTCAATCTTTAGCTTCCTTTTTCCTGTGATGTCTAAGTGGTTACTGACCTCTTTTATGTCCTTGTCATCCTAATTTAGGCCTTTTGGTGGTGGATATATTGAGCCTTAGAGACTGCAGTTAGCAGATATTAGGTGCTACAAAAGGAGAAGGAGACTGGGAAATAGAAAACTACTGGGCATCAGAAATTGTTACAGAAATACTCATTTGCAAAAGTTTTTAATCATCAGGGCAGTCGCAATGCAAGGTCATTACACTGGAACATTGTTAATACACATAAAGAAATTGTTTTGTTTTATTTCCCTCAGTTAAAGGCTTTTGTTTTCAATTTGAATCTTGCAAAGGAAACTGACTTTAGATTTTCACTTGATTTATCGCAAAGTCTCCAAAGCCTGACACCTTGTCACATAGCAATGCAGACACCACAGGCTTTCAGTTCGTTAACAAAAGTAAATATTTATATCTGATTAAAGCCCTGTGTTTGCCTTGTCACATCACATTCATAACAATGGACAGGTTCATCGGCATAATTTGATATGTCTCATTCCACAAGAGATATGCAGATTTGTTTGACCATAGTTTCAATCAAACACTATCGGAATCCCAGATTTGGGACATAAAAAGGATATAATGTAGCTGAAGTGAAGGATCAAATTAAAAGTTTTTACTGGAATAAGTAACTAGTGAGGAATGGGAGAATAGTTGACAATTCATTAGAAGTAAAATGCTTGGCGTAATTATTTTACTCATGCCTCAAACATACAGTAGTGTATGGTGAATGTTAATTGTTTGAGTGCCGTTTTCGGCAAAACAAATCGTATTTTTATCCTTTAAAACAGTCTAATATGTCAATGAATTAGTATTTTTGTGTAAAATATACTTGTATACACAAGTCATGCACAAATGAAATTATCGATTATTACTTGTGAGCTGTCTCTTGATTGGCCTTGATTGATTAGAACTTGTATTATCACCCATTGAAAGCTCTCTAGAAGGTTGATGGGTTTGACTTGTGGTAAGGTACAGCCATAACTGGTGCTTAAGTTAACAAATATTATAATAAACAAATCTCCACGTTATTACACATGGAAGAAGCACCAACAAGGATTTTGTGTTCGAGTTTTCGCCAGTGCAAGACATGGAGTGATAATGATGAGTTGTAGCTTTTATGGGCAATCCGCAAAGCCATCAGAGACCTGAGTAATGCACTGAAGTGGTCACCTATCCAAGTACTAATGTGGCCCATTACTCCTTAACTTCAGTGATAAGATAGGTACTCACACTACTCACAATTTATGAAAGTCCGGAGACAAAAAAAGTGTGATGTTTAGAACCTGTGGCTGAAGGCCCTGGTCGGGAAATGATAAAATGCCTTCCGTACGTGCGTGTGTGAGTCTGTCTCTCCGTCCGTCCGTTCATCACATTTTGCATAAACCTTAATATCTCATTTATAAAGGTAATTTATAAATAATAATTCATTTATAAAGATATCTTCACCAAATTTGCAAGGAATGTTTATAGCTATGAAAACCTGTCTGTGCAAAATTTTAGCCTCATTTTGAAAAACAAAATGGCCACCATAGCTAATTGTTTGAAATTATAATGGTGCTCTAAATGTTGAAATATTCCAGCTAGCTTCATCAAATTTGTACAAAAGCTATATGACTAGAAAGGCTAGCCTGATCATAAATTTGGCCTAGTTCAAAAAATAAAATGGCTGTCATATCACATGTTTAATTTCAAACTGGGTTATCCTACTAAAAAGGCCTTATATCTCCCTTAATATTGCTCCTAGAGGTTAGGAATGTGAAAACAACTTGTAGGAAGTCATGGCCTGGGAATCTTTTCCAAGTGTTGAATTTGACCTTTGACCTCCTGCTTCAAGGTTAAATGAGGTCATTACACTTAAACATCCTTATTTCTCCCTTATTATTGGTGACCTGGCTTCAGAATGTAAAGACAGACCATGTAAAGTCCTGGTCTCCAAATGTTTTGCCTGAGAAAAATTTTGGCCTTATTTTGAAGAACAAAATGGTCGCCACAGCCAATTATTTCAAAGTCATTAAGATGCTCTAAACCTTGAAATATTGCAGCTAGGTTAAATCAAATTTGTATATGGCTAGGAAAGTTGGCCTGATGGTTATTTGGCCTAGTTTCAAAAACAAAATGGCCGTCATATCACATGTTAAAAGTTAAATGGGATTGTCCTTGTTTAAAAGGCCTTATACCTACCTTATCATTGCTACTAGGTGTTCCAAATGTGAAAACAACTTAAAGGAAGTCAAGGCCTGAGACTCTTTTCCAATTGCTGACTTTTACCTTTGACCCCTTCTTCAATGTCAAGTAGGGTTACCTCACTACAAAGGCCTTATATCTCCTTTAGTTCTCCATTATTACTGATTCTAGGGCGGGAGATAACTGCTGTGGCACTGGCCTTGTCAAACATAAAACAAAATCTGACATAGCTGTCCATATTGTGTCGGCCATGCCTTTCCCAAATACAAATCCAAATTTATTAATCCTTACTAAAGCACAAATCACATCAAGCCGAAAATTAGCCCAGATGAGTTAATATTTTATTTTGTATGCAGTTTGTGAGACCAGCATGGAGTAGTGTGCTCTAGGTGTTGGGAATTGTCTTAACTTAATATATGTTTATGCTATAGTACAGATATATCTACAAACATATATGCTTTAGGCATACCAGTTAACTCCTATAGGATATTTTTGGAAGACATCTATAAATATACCATGAAGGCTAATGATAAAACACAGGCCATAAAATATATCTTAATAATGTTTTGAAAATATTTCTCTGATGTCATTGCACTAAGAGCTTTAGGTATATCCCACTTCCTCAATTATACAGTCTGTTGCCAACCTGAAATAGCTTCAGTGATGATGGCTTCCTGCCTTGGTAATTGACCACTGAATTATAGATAGCTAAGAATTACCATAATCGACATAAACAGGTTACCAATATAGATAAACACATATAACATTTGGCAATTTCAACTGTACCATAAGCTTAGCATTAGAAGGACATTTGAAGTCTGAGTTGGACAAAGCATTTCTTCTGTATAAATATTGTCTCTAATTTGTTTGTAATTAACGATTGCTGCATAAATGAAAATTTTCCTTGGGTATTAATTTTGGCTAATTCAATGAACATGAACAGTGAAATTCAATTCCAAGTGAAATTTTAAATACGTAGAAAATAGCCTTTACTGAAAAGTGGCTGTAGTAAAATTTTGTTCCAGGGATATTTTTAATTGTACAGTATCTCTCAAAGCCGAGACGACGGAACATTGCTGAAGATTAAGCACTATAAAAGTCAACATTAGATTATATTAGATTCCTATAAATAATGACTTACTTCAAAAGCACCCCACCTTTCAGCTGCAACAGGTTGGTGTCTTAATGAATTGTAACATTTCGGTGTTGGTTGAATTCCATAGCATTGGCTGGTACAGATTTCAGGCGTGCAAATTAGTTTATTATTGTACAAGTAGCCAACTGTTATTCCTATTTGAGCAATGTGCTATGACAATGGTGAATTGGGTGCTAATACAAAGTGCACAAGAGGTAGAGTTACATTAGCTGAGTACGGGTAATTAAATACCAAAAGGAGTTGTTTTGTATTATTCATAGTCTAAATATAATCAAGGCATAAATAATGTCTACACTATCATGCACTAAACTAGTGTTTTACCACAAATGTTACATTTTTAAATCTTGCATTTCTATGTGCACATCATAAATAGTAAGAACAATTTGAGTAGTACATTAAGAATATTGACAGGATGGAGGAAAAGAGTGCATCCAGTTGGTCAGGATTCTGCACTGTAAATTATCAGGCACTGGAAAGGAACCAGGATCCGAGAGATTGGATGTGCATGTGTTGCCAACTGTACCACCATGCCCCCTAAAATGTATTAGAATAGTTATGTTTTCTACATTATTTATGTGTTCTGTTTCAGTATATTTACCATTTCTTCTCACTTTATCTGCTGATAATGCTAATTACCGTCAGGGAAACGTTTTCTGTTTTCTCTTCAATTTCCATTCTTCTCAAGGAAATGATGTGCCTTTGATCTCGCCTGTTTCAGCTGCTTTAAGGCAATACTGATTATGCACTCAGTTTGCCATTTCAGACTGAATTGGGTCTTATTTCCTCTGTTTTGTCCGCAAAAATTTGAACAGATGTTTTTGCTTACTTTCACTCAGTTACCGTCTCATTAATGACATTATTAATATTCCGTTTATGGTCAAAATTGTGTCTGCTGTTTTTAGTTGACAAACTATAGAACTGATAATGCATGATGAAGTGTACTTATTGATTTGTTTCCAAGCAATACTACTGATCCCAGATTCTTTAATAACTGATCACATCTTCCATTTAAAAAACAAAATTTGCAAAAAGGCATTTATTTTCTACATCAGTGTATTGACAGTTGTTTATAGCAACAATACATTGTATATGTTTTTTGCACTTTTGTTGGAATACCAGATACATTGCTAGTGATGCTAGTTCATATTGCACAAGCAGATTTTAATGTTCACCATAGAATAGAACAAAAACATTTAAATATCACAAAATTGATACAACACCTTCTAATGTGCTTGAGGTCAAAAAAGGAAAGTCCAGGGACATGTTAGTTCAAGATCCAAATTAGCACCCACCAGGGGAGATATACTATGATGGACGATATACTAGTCTAAACAAGTAGGCCTTTTGCTGGCTTTAGGAACCTGTGATTGTGAGAGAAGCCATTGCAAAACCTTACCTACCAATGGTCTTTCTAGGATAAACTGAGGAAAGTGATAGCCTATTTCCATAAGTGAGGCTACATTTTAAATCAAGAGAAAGAGTTTAACCACATTACATTTATTTACACCATAGAGTAGGGAACTGTAGTAGTCAAATTGACTGCTAATCATTGAGTTTGGAAGCAGGGCTGCCGTCTCCACACTGATAAATTTCTTGATGCCTCTTATGTCCTTGAGGTGATAGTAGCAGGCACTACAAACCTTGGTTATGTGGCTGGCCAAAGTGTTTCCAGAATCAAAAGTAACACCTAGGTTCTTAACTTGATCAGTAGAGGAGATAGAATTTCCAAGAAGATGGGTGGGAAATTTTTGCACGAGGGACTCTCTGATATGTCTATTACCAATGATGGTGAATTTAGTGTTCTCTGGCTTGAGTTTCAGTTTTACAGCATCCATCCACTCTTGAACACAAGTAAGACACCAAGTGAGATCTGAACACAAGTAAGACACCAAGTGAGATCTGCAAAACTGGAATCAAAGTTCCTGTTCACGTGCTAGATATATTTGGACATCATCAGCATACAAATGGTGGATGACATTCAAACTGGAAATAGTGTTACTGAGGATGGGTAATATAAAGGGTAAAAAGGAAGGGACCCAGGACAGAAATCTGTTGTACACCATATGGGAGTGAGAAGGCATCTGAAAAGCCATAACCCAGTTTAACTTTCTGTTTGCTGTTTGTAAGATAGGAGTTGATCCATTTAAACCCAATGTCATCAACATCAAACCAATCCCAAATTTTAAGTTGAAAATTGAAGTTTTGATATTCATCAGTAATGATGTGTTCATTGCTGTTTTTTTTCGGGAACATGGGCATTTCAATTGCATTATTAGGTAAATACTATTTAAACCAAATGGTAGTTAATAAACATAACACAAATTTTGTGAAGTATAAATATTTAAAAATGTGTTTTTGTTCTAACTTGGAACAAAATTTAAGAATATATTACTTGTTTAATTGTCCTTCTATATAAAGCCCCTGTTCCACCATAAAGGATTAAACCCCAATTCATCCCGATTCAACCCTTAATTTTTTCGAAGGCTGATTTATACGAGGGCCTATTTGGCAAAAGGCCGATTTATCAATCCCCCTTATCAACTGGTAATAAGTAACATGGAATTACTATATATAAAAAAATAGTGATTTATTAACACATCTAGCTAATACCCATTTTTGATGCAATTTCAAAATGGGTGTTAAAAATACTGTGCTACAATGTGCCATTCCCTGGCATTTCTAGTAATCTTATGGCCAAGTTGCAAAAAGTACAAAGCCATGCAGGTATAATCCAGAACACATTATATCATTGCATTGGCTTTTAGTTAAGTCAGGCATAGAACATACAATTGTGCTGTGCATAGAACAAAAACAATTTGACTTAACTATTGCAACCACTGCCCTACTACAACCACAAAGAAGTGTCCACTGACATAACCTGATGGCCAACGAAGCAAGATTTGACAATAGTTCAAACACACAATCTTAAGACTGGGTGACATTGTGGATTCTCTGTTCAGACTCCTCATCTTTGGGATAATATTCCTAAATTTATCAAAGCCAAGATTAACATCATTACGTTAAAATGTCACTAAAACCTTGTTATTCCAGACAAGTAAAAACTAACAAGATATGATAGCCAAAGACATGTTAAGACATTGTTGGCTATAGTAAAACATTAATTAAAACATTAGTTGTGTTGTAAAGCACTCTGAGCATAACCGAAGAGCACTTATTAAATCATCTATTTTATTATTAATTTTATAGCTATAAATCTCTGGTTTGAAAAAGAAACAAGCAAATTTGTCTTGTCACATGCATTATTCTTATGAGTTATACTGTATCACACTTTGTCAATCTATCAGAAAATGAAAAGAAGAAAAAAGAACTTCATATTAATTTACAAACTAAACCCTTTAGAGACTTAAGAGATAATAGAATGCAAGAGTTTCCATCATCCCTGTTTTTTTTCCATGATGAAGATGGGGGTGTCAATTACTCTAATGATCCATTTGAGAACATCCCCTTCCACCCCCTCCCATCTCAGTTGGGTCATATTTAGTACAAGAAGTGACATAAAGTATCTATATTTCATAAAACATCAACCCATCATCTCCTGTGGTGACATTTTACCATGATACTAAAGAATATTTGAGGGAGAGAGGGAAGCAATATTTGTTTGTGTAAGGACAGAACACATTTAGAATTAATGGGGCTTTCAGCATAATGTAGAGAATCTTTGTTGATAATGGCCTATCTCATGAAAACTCTATGGGAGTTTGATGACCACAAAATATATTAGAATCATCAGAAATTACATACAACCAAAACAGGTTACGTGTAAATGAGTAGCTTTTGATATATTGCAAAAGAAATAAACTTGTTAAAATTAAGAAGCTGCAAAAATTATACCATTAATGGATAAAAGCCAAAGACCTACATGGAAAAGATATTTGAGAAATGATACACTTGGTTACTTGGTAAGTAATTAAGTTGTAACCCTTGTAACTGAACTTGCTCAGTTCAACAGAAAACCTCTTTTCCTCCCCAAAATATATGATACCCTTGCTATTGTAGATTAAAGATGCAACAGCAACACACCAGTTGAAGTTTGTTTCTATTATTTATTTTGGAATGTGTTTTGAGTATTTACAGTTAAATACTTTGACAATTAATCATACTAATTTTATGTGATCTCTTGGGTCATAACTGCAATGCTAGTGGATTGGAACCCAGATCTTTACCACGGGTGGGGAACACTGATCTGCCAGTATAACCCTAGCTGTTAAGTCATCGGCTTATAAGCCTTCATAAATATTTAGTTGTCGTATACCCAATGATGCTGTAGAGACGAAACCACACATAAAGAAATATGGATGCTTTCAACCAGTAGATTCTACATTTTATAATGCATAACCTTAGCTATTTTTTCTAATAAAGGCATCAGAGAAAAGCCAAGAAGTAGGCAAATATTGCCAATGATTATATCATTCTATTGAGTTAGAGATTTGCAATTTCCTCTCTTGCTTGCATTTGCTGTTTTGGTACAAAATATCAAGCCCTTCAGGCCAATTTAATATTCTCATTCAATGTGAGAAATAATTAGACCTTTATTCTGTTCAACAAACATGACAAAAGTGGGTTGGCCTTCCATAAATAACAGTCTATTTTAACTCCATACAAAACGCCCTTCTATTTTGCAACAAGCCACTTTTTCGCAACAATCTTGTTTGATTCCATAGAAATTGCTGCTCATTTTTTTCCTTTGCTAATCATTTGATGGACTCCAACACAAGGGTGTTGCTCTTCACACAAACAGGCAGTAATTGTTAATTTTGCCAGTGCTTAGATCAGTGAGGAAAATGCACTCCTAAGCTTTAACAACGTGTAGACATAGACCACAAGTAACTCATATTTCTTCATCAAACATTTTTGTCTTCTGAAGATTTAAAAAAAATTCATCATTAATTTGTAAACTTAGACCAAGGCTTCTGTGAATCATACTCATCAATTTTTGTTTTTATTTCAATTGCAAATTTTCTTTGGGTCGTCTGAAGTGGGTTCATCTTAATTTTTGAGAAATGCATTATGTTTTCTTTTTGATGATAGAATGTTAAATCCAATTGTGACACCTTTAAACTGATTTCGTGTTATCAACTTTATATATTAGCTACATCATGTATTGTAGCTTTTGTTTTTGACTTTTGTTTTGTAAATCTTCTTTGTTGTCCCTCACGCTACTTCCATACCATCAAGCAGTTTGATTGTAGCTTTGCTTTTTATTCTCCCACTGTGTGGGATGCTATTCCTGATGCGCTTACTGTGTCCCCATCCATTGCCTCTTTCAGAAAGAAGCTTTTATCCCACCTCTACACCAAGTCTTAGCCACCTGAGTCTCAATATTTGCCAGGTGTTCTCTATGATGCCTGACCTTTTTTCCATCTCTGGATACTGAAATTGGTAGACTGTTTATGTACTGCTGCACCTTACAGTCTACTTAATAAAGGTGAGACTAAGATTTATAAAAAGTCCAATTACAATTAGAATTATACATGTCATGCTTTCCTTTTATGACACAATTTGACTTTTTGAGGTTTGACTTTTATCCTCAGTAATCTTGTGCTGCTGTTGGTGTTTTATTTTCTGTCCACATGACAGACTGGTTGTAACAAATAAACTTGTACAATTTGTGGGACTAAGTTAAAGCCTAAGTCAGATTATTACTTCAGTTTCCGGCCAAGGTCATATTTGGACAGGATTTTCTCACATTTTTCATAATCACACCCAGAGAAGTAAGACCTGGATGGCCATCTGCCAGATATATAAATAGCAATTAGGGTTGTCAGATGAACCACATGATGCTTTGTCCAGGAATAAAATATGTGGCAGTTAGGAAACCTGATAAGCAAGATAATGATCAACTAATTATATGAATAAATACCAGTTAGGTAACCGAATAAGTCATGGTGTCATTTGTCAATACATAAATGTAAGCTATATAAAATATAAGCTTATAAGGAAGCTAATGGATCTAGGGAGTATTTACCAAAATATATAAATAAGTAACAGTTATAGATAATAGAAGCTAAATGATATTTTGCGAAATGTATATTTCGGTAGCATCGTATGCCAAATACATGAATAACTAGGAGATTGGTAGCATGATAGGATTATCTCTGCTGAGGCTATATGAGTTTGAAATTGGATTTGCAAGAAAAATCAGCTTCCTAACAGTGTACAGAAAATAGATTACTATGATTATATCCGATGTATTACTGAGGTTACTGCCATTTTGGGTCCTAGCTTCCTAACAGTGTACAGAAAATAGATTACTCTTATTACATCCGATGTATAACTAAGGTTACTGCCATTTTGGGTCAGTTATCCTGCTAACTCTATTCTATACTACATTTTTATTGGATTTAATCTCTGCATTTAATTAGACTGTAAGGTGAAACAGTTATAAGTAGTATTCCGAATTTCATCAGTCAATGGGCATAGCAATTGTCATGACTAAAGAGATACCAGTGTTTATGATTTGTCATTATATATCATTTCTCCTGATTCTACCCGGCAGTTAAGTCTTTCAGCCCTTACACAGAACAAAAGACAAAAAAAAATACTATCCAATTTTTGTCGATGTCCACATTGGCAATAAAAGTGGCCTTTTATAATAAGAGTACAAAGTATTATATCGGAATTTGAAAAAAAAGAATATAAACACTGTATAATACTAACAAAACATCAAACAAAAGAATGTTTGCAGAAGAGAGATCATATTTGAAAGTGCTTTTATGGAAAATATTCCACAGTATGCTGTAAAATATTTCAACGAAAATACAATATATCCCAATTTGGCTTTTTTAAAGTACTAAATATTTCATATAAACCAGTTACCAAATGGGAATTTAAATTACATCAGCTAATTTGGTTACACCAATCTGAATATTTTATGCCAACCTATGACTTGAGATGCAGCTAAAGTTGTGAGATGGGTTCTCAATATTTTATGAAAGTCCATGACAGGATATATATTTTTCTTGTTAACAACCATGTTACTTTTTTGTGATGGCTTGGAGTTTCTGTTGTTTGTCAATGACGTCACAAAGAAAGTCAGCAGCTTTTCTGAATGCAAAGCAACAGAGGTAAATGTCATCTTTGATAGATAATTTGCGTGAATCTATCAGTAAGATTGACAAATTGGTGAAATACATGCATTTCATGTCAAGAATTAATGGAAACCGCAAAATGCAACAAAATGCAACCATACACATAAACTATACTTTTGACTAAAATGACATAGAATGTGTTTTAATTGAACAGTGGTGTTCACATAGAGATATTTGATAACGCATGATATTTACACACTTACATAACATGTAATTTGGGAAAATTTGGGATTTTAACAGCTTGTGTTACAGACATGTTTTACCACAAAAAGGAACAATGTCACGCAACTTCAGTTTTGTTCATCCAGTTTTTGCACAAATCTAAGAAGCCGTTCCCCATAGTTATAGTTTTTTTATAGTTTTGCCTTTGATGCTTCAAATATCGTGAATGAATTACCTGATGAGGCTCATTCTGCATCAATTGTAATCCTTTTCAGGTAGAAAATCAAATCACATTTCGTAACCTAGGCCTTTCTACCATAGTGTCTGAATCAGCCAGTGTGTCTCTAAAAATTACCAATACGAAGCCCATGGACTGATGAATTTGAAAATGGCTCATGGTTCTTGTACCTTAGAATCTTCCGTAAATACAAAGATCAGCCACTATAAAAGTTTAGAAAAGAGGAGTATATAAAAATGCAATATTGTTCTTCATGGTACTGTTACATACATTTGTGTGGTTTCATATCAGTAAGGTACATAAGTAAAATATTTAATGATTTGATTCAGATACATCGTTACCATTAACCATGGCTTATTCACAAAGCACTGTGATGTAGTGGGTAGAACACTCACATCCCGCCAGTCAGGACATGGGTTTTATTCCTGGTCAAACCTTAAATGGGATAGAAGGCAGATGCTTGGTGGTGGAAGATGATTTTCAGTGCAAATTCTTAGTGCTGTCCCTATAACTACCCACCTTGATATGATTTATACAAGGATACTGAAAGCATTGTTAAGCACTTTTTGTATTTGACAAAAGATATGTGCACAAAATGCACTACCCACCTTGATATGATTTATACAAGGATACTGAAAGCAATGTTAAGCACTTTTTGTATTTGACAAAAGTATATGATGCACAAAATGCCAGTAATGAAAGGTATGATTTTTGATTACATGATTTCTGATACTGAGCAGTTCTCCTAATTAATGAAAATTATATGGCATACGGTCACATTTTACAGACCTTTTAGGAGTACATTGGACCACCTTAGCGTCAAAGTGTGACTGGCATAACCATCTGCTGATATGTTCTTATTTATCTACATGTCTTTATCTCCAAAAGCTACATAAAAGAAAGGATTGTAAAATTATCTGCTCAGGGCTAAATGATCACCTTTGCTCAAGCTGTCCTTGGGGAGAAGCTTCTGCCAATTAAACTTTGGAACTAAACCTGCTTATTGCATTGATTTAGCAATATATTAGTGTGGTCTCATATTGTGTGGTTAGAATTACACATGCACATGGACAATTGTTCTTGAAATATTAAGAGGATCAACTATTGATCAATGGAAAGGGGGGAAATATCGAAAACAAAAGTACTTCAGTCATTCCTGTAGGAAGGATTCCATAAAAGCTTTGGGAGGCTTAATTCAATTATAGAAAGCTGTAAAATCAATTTGATTAGTGAGCTCAATTAGAGATGCTAAATTATTGATATGCTGCCTCATCAATATGCAAATAACCTGTCTCAGTGGGAGACTTAATGCTGTGTATGGAAAGGTTTGATGGAGTGCCTCATGAGTTAGTGAGAGATCACTGAGGGTTCAATGCGTTGTATGTTATTGTGACCTTGTGCTTCTGAAATTGCTGCTCAGGACAAAGTGATGTTAATGTTACTCAATCTCTAGGTATGCATGGGCAATTTTAATATCATACCTCTGTGACTTTTTATTTAGTTTCCTTTTTTATGTTCTTGGTTATTATCCAACTGGCATTAAACTGGAATGGTGTTAAAATGTACACAGCATTGTTAACTACAGAATGGATAAAGTTTACTTAAAATTATCAAAGTCATGGCTAATAACAATACAATACATATTATATCAAACTTTAGACACTGACACAAGGTGCCTAAATTATAATAATGTGGTTCCAATCAATGGGTGTAGCCGATTTAAGTTGGATTATTGCAGAGCTTACAAATAGTTTGGCAACTTGGTAACACATGTAACTGAAATATATTATGATTGATTGGTTTATTATCTTAAATAAGCTATAGTTTTTGGTTTTCCAGTTGAGATCTTTCCAAGGCAAGGATATAGAAAATTAATTATTTTTTGTTCAAATGACAGCTTAAGTGAATAGTCGTTTTTGTATAAGGTTCGCCGAATTAATAATGCAGTCTACCTTTTATATGTACATCTTTATAATTAGGAATCCACACAAGGTTTGGTTGGAACTTTATCTCCATACAACACTTGCATACTTCACACGAAAAAAAATATTTTCATAATCTGAGTGGTTCACTTTGCACCTTGTAAGATATAGCTTGTATTCAATCATTCTCCTTTTCCTTTGATCTTTTGTGAAGGACATTGGTGTTTCTTTCCCACTATTGGATTGCCATCAATTTGAAATATTTGTTTTGGCTCATCACTTATGTGTTCCTTTAAGCTTTACCTTCCTATATACACCACATGCATGCTTCTTTAGCTTCTTTATAATGATTATATTATTGTTTATTGTAAAATGTTTCATACAGTGTTCAATAATAGAGATACCTTCTCTGAAGCATGTCCAAATAGATTAATTGAGAGATAGAAATGGGTTTTCATGAGGACATCCATAAGAGGCTACATATATATTTATTTTATAATAGTGACTGTATCATACTGTGCATCAAAGTATAAGTCACAAAAATGAAATTTTAATGAATACCCAGTCATATTTGTTGGCCTTATATGTCACTTTGGATTCATACAGTTTTATAAAAACAAGTGGTACTAACTGATTACAAGACTTAATTACAAGATTAAATGTTTTCTTTGGTTCTAGAGGTTTTTTACATATAAATGTGTGCATTTTCAGTAATAATTTCAACCTACAAATAAACTCGTCCTATTGAGAGAAAGACTAACATAATGTTAAATTAATTGAAGTTTCTCAAAGATGCAGTTACATTTCTCAGAATATAAATCCACTTCCAAACAATAATGTTTCAAGCAATTATAGAGGCATTGCTTTAAGCAGCATCTTTGGTAAACTTATTGACAATATTATACTTATGGTTAATGCACAAATTTTAAGATCTTGTGACCTCCAATTTGGATTTAAACCTAACCACTCAACAACTCAATGTACTTTTGTACTGAAAGAAGTGGTACAGTATTATATGAACCAAGGTGGTAATGTCTATTGCTTATTACTTGATGCGTCAAAAGCATTTGACAATGTCCATTATGTAAAACTGTTTCAATTACTTATAAAGAAGGGTTTGTGCCCATTAACAGCTAGATTTTTAATCAACTTATACACGTCTCAAAAACTGAATGTCAGATGGGGCAATTGTGACTCCTTCAATTTTCATGTTAGCAATGGTGTAAAACAAGGGGGTGTTTTATCACCTATATTGTTTTGTGTTTACCTTGATGAATTGTTACTGAGGTTGAAGTGTTCTGGACTAGGTTGTCATATTGGAAATGTTTCTGTTCCTGCAGTCAGTTATGCTGATGATATTTCCTTAATGGCCCCCACTGTCTCCAGCTTAAAATGCATGTTAAATATCATTAAAGACTTTGGACAAGAATATTGTGTCAAGGTAAACCCGGATAAAAGCAAACTCCTTGTGTTTGGTAAAGTTTGTAACTGCCGTATTAACATAAATTTCGATGGGTACTCAATATCTCAAACAGATTTTGCAGATCATCTTGGCCATATAATTGGCGCCAACTCTAGAACAAAAAGCCTTGACAAAATTTGCAGTGACATTGTTTTGAGAATTAACTTTCTTTTGAGTAATTTCTCCAGTTGTAATTATCTTGTGAAATATAAGTTGGTGAAGCTTTACTGTATGGCATTGTATGGTGGAATGTTATTAGATTTAACAAATAAAGACATTGATAGACTCTATGTTACTTGGAGAAAATGTATACGTAAACTGATTGGGATCCACTATAGAACTCATTCACAGTACCTACCAGTAATATGTAACGATATACCTATTGAGAATCAGATTCATAAACGGTACATAAAATTTGTTAGGGGAATAGTCAGAAGTGAGAATGAAGTAGTCAGCCTTTGTGGTAAATTAAGTATGAAAGGAAGTCAGTCTGCAGTATCTAAAAGTATAATTTTCCTCATGTCAAAATATGGTATTTCTGAGAATGAAATATGTGGCGAAGACTTTATTTATAAGAGATTAACCAATCTTCCTGAATTATGCGATAATGACATCATAAACATAGAAAATATAAGGTCACTATTAGCTTTGAGGGATGACATAGAAAATTTAGAAAAAACAACCATGTTCACAAAACAAGATATCGATATTATGTTAGAATACTTCTGTATCATGTAGCAGTTGTCTGCTTATTTGCTGTGTTGAAATGTATATAATTATCTAAATAGTTCCTTGTTTGTTTGTTTGTATGTTTGTAAACTGTGTATATCAATATATACGAGCAATAAATAAATAATAATAATAATAGCATTCGGAGAGCACAGACCTCTGCCAAGGTATGTAATAACAAGTAAATCGGATAATATGGATGTTTGATATTTTTGTATCCAAACGGTGATACAGAATAGTCTCAAAATTTAATTGGATCTAGGTTGGATCAAGACCCATCTTCTCACTTTTTTTCAATAAACATCCAACCAGTAACAGTTGTGTAATCCTGCTAACAAACACACAGACAAACAGAAAAGCAAAACAGTCATTAATTTAATAATTCCTTGACTGAGTTAAAAAGTGGATTTCATCTTCAATTTTCTTATTTTTGGCACATTGCACGCACTCTACAGGCCTTCTGGACCTTGCAAGAGGGATTTTTAGATAAAGTGAATGAGTATATAAAATAATGTATATTCTATGTGTTTTGTATTGATCTTATACATTCACAAACTGACCAATTACAATAGACAAAGATCAAGAAATCGATCAATATATAAGCAAAGATTAGCCAGAAAGCAATTATTAAGTTGTGCTTGCATTCCACATGAGATTCAAACTACATTAGCCATCATAGTCTCAAAGGAAATGAACATTATTTCAGGAGCCTTGGTAATTTTTGTACACTTCAAATCTTAGTCTCCTACTTTTTTGCTTATTTTTCGTTCCATAATATATAGAATATATATGCTTACATCCGTACATTGGATATTCCTAAAATATGAATTGGTAAAAATGTTTGCAA
The DNA here is from genome assembly GCA_964017235.1 of Sabellastarte sp. h YS-2021. Lineage (NCBI taxonomy): Eukaryota > Metazoa > Annelida > Polychaeta > Sabellida > Sabellidae > Sabellastarte > Sabellastarte sp. h YS-2021. The sequence continues at coordinate 68,783,401 of OZ024936.1, forward strand.
AAGCTATCTCTGGATATCTCTTCATCTGATAGCTATTCAATATCCAAAAATAGAATCAAAAACAGTCAAGCCTTTTAGGTTTAGCCCCTTTAGAAAAAGGTTTGTGCTGTAGATCATAAATTCACACAGACGACAAGAACTACTCCTGCATAATTGTCAGCTTCTGTCAAATGAATAAAGCTAGAGTGTAACCAACTATTTTTTATCATTTTCGTACATATTTTTTTTTTTTTTTGTAAATTTAGCTTGTGAGTGGAATTGATATATATCTAGAGTGCTGTTAACACACGGGGCAGGGAGTAAATAAAACATAGCATGTGTGTGTGTGTAGCAGAATGGAAATTTATTGAATATCTCCTGAAATAATAGGGGAGATAGAATGTGTTTACACCAAGGAAGACACTTATTAATTGGTAATGCGTTCGAGTGGATTTGTTTTTAGACAAATTGTAGAAATATTAATTTTGTAAACATAGGATCTGTGTTGAGTGGATACTGATATATGATCAGGATACAAGTATTAATGACAGTTATGTCTATCTATGAATCACTGGATATCTAAACTCATTGTTCTGACAGGTTGGTTGGTCTGAATTTTATGCTCTATTTTGTACCTAAAGAGGCGATATTATCTGTCCCAAAAGTCGTTTATCATTAATGCCCTAGTGGGCTACCTGAGGAATTACTTTATGTGTTTTCTGAAAAATTATGGAAACCAATGCTAATTTTTGAAATACTTATGAGCACAGGTGACAAGTTAAACTACCCTGCTGTGGTTGACCCTTGATGTAACCCAAAGCCATATGCTCTATTTTCAGCTTTCATACTACTAAATCTGTCAAAGAGCCAACCATAGAATACATATGTATTTTGATGCATTTAACATCAGATGCCGACAGACCATCTCATGTTTTAGGACATCAGAGGCTCTATATCAGTGTTATAGTATTTAAACGTTTCTATAAAAATTACCTGTCTAATAGTGCATAGAACATATTAATGGCATACATAATTAATAAAATATGACAAAATATTGGCACATGTTTACACATTGTAACACTAATTTATCCATGGTATGGAGCAATGATGAATACAAAAAATGTTACCTCGACTATATGTCCCGATATTTAGGTTACCTATACTGTGTGGTCGATAATAAATATTTCGATATATAACAGCAGTGTATTTATCAGTCTGATCTGTTCACTTATCTAGGAAGTACCATGTTGCATTAGCCAACATACCACCCGGTACTTGCCTCCCATCTCTGAGACCCCGGGTTTAAGTCCCATCTGACCCGAAGTAGTAAGATTAGCAGTTCTTTGATGGTGCCCCGTGATTTTACATACAGACACTGGTATGAACTAACTTTATCTATGCCTACAACTACCCATAGTAATATGTCATATAGAATTGTTGAAACTGACGTTAAACTAGAAACAATCAATATTCATAGGACTTATAATGTACAGTCCACAGATTTATCTCTAGGAGCGATTAAATCCATTGATCTATGAGCAGTTTACAGTCATTTTAATGCAAATATTTAATGTACCAAATGCAACTATTTGGTGCAACAGCAACTGTATGTTATTGTATGGGGCCAGTTACACTTTCACGGATCCCCCACGGATATAAGCCACAGTTCCATATGTGGAAACTGACATGGATGAGGGTGGATCTGCCACGGATCCGCAACGGATCTCCGACGGAGTGCTACAGTGACCCAAGGACAGGTTTGCAGATGTCTTTTTGACTGTTTTTTTAATCCGCAAACCCTTTCCGTGTCCATCCGTAGCAGATCTGGTTAGATCCGGCTATGTTTTGGCCGATATTTGTTGGTACAGAGGTGTCGTGGATGAAAGGGATGCCACAAGGACATCCAGGATGGGTATACAGACAATAAGGACACTCACAGATGAGATACAGATGAGATACAGATGAGCTACAGATACTAAGGTTCGTAAAGACTTTACTGAAAAATCAAACAGTTTGATTTTTGCGTAATGGTCTAGGGATCTTATCTGATTTTTGGCATGCCACATATGGATCGCAGCATGCCGCTATGACTCCACAAGGACATTACGGATGTTACAGATGCCCTTACAATCAGAAAAAAGGAACCGTAAATCACTCAATATTTTCCAAATTAAGAAACCTGCCGTGATCCAGCAGTACATCCGTGAATCCGTGTAACTGGGGTCTAAATATATTGTTTATAAACAGTTAAGTTTCTATTTTGAATTCTACTATACTGGCATATTTATTCTTTTTGCAATATATCCATTACTAATACGCTCAAAGCAGGCTTTGACCCATCCGAAGTACACAAGTACAGCCCAAGCTCTAGTGAGATTCACCTAACGGATACAGTCTCAGGAATGACCATTTTTCAATGTCCCTCGAGTTCTTCGGCCTTCCAATGGGGATAAGGCCCATATGGCAGAGGAACACCATTATAAGTGATCACCCAAGTCACTATGTGTCTGCCCGTACATTGGATTGAACCCAGGTCTTCTATGTTTTAGGCCATTGAATTACCCGCTGGACAACAGTGGCAGTTATTAATCTCTATCCAATCTAATTAGATGTATATGTTTATAGCACTAGCAGGTTTTAAGGCACATAAGCAGCTATTTTTGAAAAGTTATCAAGCCCTTTAAAATAAAATAAAGATTGAACAGTCTTGCCGAAAAAGTAGGTTTCTAGCCTTTTCTGAAATATGTTAAAGATGTAGCACTACATATATCAAGGGGCAGTTTAAATGCATAAATACACATGACTAGTGTAAATGGTGTGCTTAAATTCAATAACACCAAATGATACAAAATCATTTGAACTGTGCATATAATAGTCTCCTGTTTCCTGGTGGTAAGCATGCTTGGCATGATATCATAGACTGCCACCTTTGTCTCTGCCACCACAAGAGGAGGGCCTCTCCAAGTATAACTACTCATTAAACACTAAATTAAAAACCTTAAGTATGACATTTATCACTGCACACAATCTATAAGCTCAAAATTATGTGTCGTATTTTTATCGTCGTGTGACAATGAAGAAGGTTATTCATGTCGGTATCCCTTTGGATGTGAATATTTCCTTTGGAATAGGAAAGGCAATGTATTTGGTTTATTTCAGCAGAAAATACATTGGAATCTGTTACCCAGTCGAAAATAATTAAGTGCTTGAATGCAGCACAGGAACAAACTGAAAGGGAGCTTATGTGACCTCTGAAGGTCAGAAGGACCAATTAACATAGGAATTGCAGCTTTAACCTTTGAATGATTTTATCCGATATCAGTAAAAAAGTGATTATTTTAAAAAAGTAATGTAAATAAATACAAAGGTAAGTGTAAGAAGCTTTTGTGTAAAAGGCAATACTGCATGAGTAAATCCAAGGTCTTATATTTTTGACAAACAAATGGCAAAATAAATAGTTCACCTCTTCTTCTTTTTTTTGTGATCATTATTTTGGTTATTCATTTATGGATGGGTTTAAAATAATTTACTATGAATGACAAAAGAACATACTTACTTGCAGCAGCTGTGAATTATATTTCATAATTTAGGCTTTACATTTTTATAATGCTATAGTATATTTTTAACGTTTACCCAATGCTTAGTCAGTATGCCCAATTAATTAAACATAATATCACTTAACATAATTTATTAAACCACATAGTATTAATATGAATGAACAAAAACAATAAATGCTAAAAATGAGATAAACGTTGACTGGTTGCATAAAGCCCTTCAGTTTATTAGTCTCACGCAGATCTGAAGACTTGCATAGCCTTTCTTAGTCCCCAAATCATATAAATGTACCTTTGATATTATGAAAATAAATTTGCTAGATTATCAGATCCTGTTATGACCTGACTAATACAATAAATTATAGCATTCCTTCCACACACTAGTATGCAACTGCGGCAAACATGGATACTGGAAGTGTAAATGGTATTGCAAATGCAAACATTCTACTACCTTCAAAGTAATTTATTTTGGCTTGGAGGTCTGGTAGTATTCTAATGGTAAGAAACTTGTCCTCCTATCACTGAAGATGCGAGGTACATAAAATGAATAAAAATAAGTCTACATAAAACAATGAAAATGATTAATGACAACTATGGCCTGGAACTCCCTGCCATGGCAAAGATTATATTGTGATATGTAATGAAGGTGTGATTGATTCTATCAATCATCATAGGCAGAAGTTGTGTTTCAGATTAAAGACTCTAACCTGAGAATGAATTTAAATACAACAAAATGCCACCAGGGCCTGTATTCACAAAGATTCTTATTCTTAGAATTAGTCTTATTCTTAGAAGTTTTCTTGGAATTGTCATTTTTCTAAAGATTCAGAAAGGATTCAGAAGAACCAAAGATAGACTTTAAATATTTCCTTGTTTCAAACACGTATTAATAAACTCTATTTGAAACTATTTATTGAAACTCTATTGAAATTTGTTAATTACACACATTCAGTGTTAGTACATGTGATATACATTTATTATTAATTCATTGACGATGCTATTTTCTCACATCGTACTCTCTTTAATATGAACATCCTACTAATTAGTTTCAGTAGAGAAATATATTATTTTCTCCAAAATTAAATACTAAATTAATCAAAGATACATTTTTTGATTATATATATTTTTTTTACTTTTAATTACAGCCATAGCATAAGGCTAGCTTTACTTTCTATTAGAGCTTTAATAAGGCTCACCCTAAAGAGTATTGCCACCACCAGTTTGGGGTGGCTGATTGAGTTGGACTTGATCCGTTTGAAGTGTTGATTACAGAAAATTTATCAACCAAACTCACACTTCCTCTGACAAACTCCCTCTCATGTTTTGCAGAGGGCACTCCAGATGATGTCATCACTGAAAATGATAGCTAGATTTCCTTCTGCATTTTTTGACTATTTTATTTTACTCAGCTTGATTTATGGCTGAATGATTATTGTTTCTCCCGGTATACAGTTTTTATACACAAATATATTACTCTCTTTTTGTCTATTGTATTATGGAAGTGTTGTGGAGTTGCTTTATATATTTTTTGCATTAGATATTGACTGTTGAAAAATGGAGGTTTTGTAGTACTACTCATAGTCAAGTAAATCCTGCAGGACAAATAAGAGTGGATTTATTAATAATGCTCAATGAATAATACAGAGATTATAGGCAGATTCATTATTACGGCTTTCATGGCTTAAAACAAAGAGTAGGGCGGATTGAGACAGGTCTGTCGATAAGTGTGGACTAATTACTGTTGTATGTGGGGGTAGGAGAGGTTACCATTGTATGATATCAAATGAAATATCATTACATCATGAAAAAAGTAATCCTATTCAAGGTAGACATTCTTATAACCATGCATTGGTTCAATATATATAACAGTATCAGTTATATTAATTGTGGTACATGATGCATTTTACCATTCTTTTGCGAAAATTTTCTTTCGATCAATCTCTTGGAACTACTTTTATTTATGCTATAACTTTCAGATATGTTCCAATAAATATGCTAAAACTTATTTAGCAATAAACTATAGCATACATGTAACACTGTTGTAACCTATGTAAACTTAGTAATATAAAATATCCACTAACATTGACAAAAACATGTCATCACACCTGCCATACAGGATGGAACTGTTACTTATAAAGTTGAATTTCACATCTCGTAATTTGCCATTGAAAAGTATATGAAATGTAGTAATATCTATAAATTCTACCTCAAACTAGAACACTGTTATTATTTTAATTATTCTCCCAGTTAAAATTGATATTTGGTAAAGAACTAGAAGAGTTGACTACTGACTGCCCAAGAATATGTGTCTTATAAATTATCCAGTCACCTTGAACGGCTTATTACAAGCTCCATTAATGCCATTATGGCACATCACTGCCAGCAAAACTGTCACCAAAGTGAAATATGACCTCATTTTAACACATGATGAAAATACAGACTTTGTTTTAGTGTTTTTGTATTCAAAGGTGATCCTTATAGTATTAATATTGATGATGACACACATAACAACCAAATTAAGTGATATACCGAGATCATGAAGCATTCATACCTCTCCGGAGAGACAAAAAATCGCATCCAAACATGTCTCTTCGGAACTGCACACAAACAAAAAGTTGGTTTTAGAAGGTGGCTGGCCATTGGTGAAAGTATCCATTGTTTTTTTTCTTTTCAAATTTAAGTTCTAATGACAGAAATTAAAACAGAATTCTCTACAGTTGTAACCTGCTTGGATGTTTTACTGCATGGTTAAAACAAGGTCATTATAACAGACACGTAGCCACACAGTTCAATGGAAATAATGGCTCATCACACTGCAGACATTATTGCCTATATTTGTTTATATCTTTCAAGATCTCACCCATTTACCATGTACTGCCTGACTACCTCTCAACTTTGCTTACTGTGACATCCCTTGCTTTCTTTGGCAACAAACATGGAAGTTTTAAACTGGTCCGAAGTTCCCTCTACCATAGATGGTTTCACATTGTGTTGGGTAACTGCCGGGTGTCCTTTAATTTCTGCAGCCCTTCTACTGCAACCAAAACAAAATACACAAAGAAAGGGCTCTATTCATTTTCTTTATTTATTTATTTATTTATTTGGGGTTTTACGTCGCTTTTAACACTGTACAGGTCATATCACGACGGGTAGTTGGAAGGGCAGAGGAAACCAGTACATAGAGTTCGCTAGGGTTGTGTACTGTAAACTGCCGACCAACGGCAAGCAACTACCAGCTTTCCCACTTAAGACCATCACGGGGATGGAACCCCAGCCTCAGAGGTGGGAGTATTCATTTTCTTAAACTTTATTTTAGTATAAAGGGTAACATCACGACCAATAAAATCAAGTTATATTTCAGAAACTAGAGGGATAATTGTCATTAGAAATGGCACCATATATATATTTTAATGTAATTCTAGATTGTAAATGTCTGCTGAGACTTTCCTTGCGAGGATCACCTTACAAGGAAAAACTCACACAAAAACTATTAAAGACGTAGAAATTGGAACATCTGTGCCAAAAAGGCACTGCAGTCTAATGGATAACACACTTGTCCCTTACCTCATGATATAAGTGAATGTTATATCTCTGACCACTTCCCAGGACTATGCAGTTCCTACAGTAATAGTTAGTATTCTTAACTTTAAATTTCCCTAATTTGTTATCTTTAATTACATCTAGTACATGTAGTTTGACACATTTAAATAGACTATCAGTTTCCTCTTTTCATCCCAGAAAGTACACTGGCAGGCATGGTTTTGCCACAGCTACACCAGTGGAATAGAACAGGCTCCCACATTATGTCAGATTCCAACAGACCATTTCCAATTTTAGGAGACAACTCAAGACTTGCCTATTCAAACTAGTATACCCACCTCCATAGTTAGCATTCCCTGGTGGGCACTCACTGGGTGGCGACTTTTGTTCAGTTTTTTGGACTTTCCCTTTTTGGATGGATCCTCATCCATTTTGCTCTATGTAAATGTGTCTGTTATATTAAGTGTCCCACAAGAGATGCTTGTTTGCATTTAGGGGAAAAGGGAGAGAGTGGATCTGCCACCTCCGAAGGCTCTGCCAGCCCAGCCGGCTCCCTCATTTTCAATTGCTTATATCTCATCAACCACTGGCCGAATTCTCTTCAAATGTAGCACATGTATGCAGTAGCCTGGGAAAAAATTCTGAATATGGTGTCATGACATTTCAACCAATCAGATAAGTCACATGAGAAGTCACATGACCAAAAACATGTTTTTCAAAAGAGTGTGCTTGTCTGGATGATAACTTAAAAAGCGCTTCACCTATTCACATGAAATAGTTATACAAATGTCTGGAAATCTTTAGTATCTCAGAAAAGATGTGAGGTAGAGCGATTTTGATTAATTTTTTACCCCCAGGGAATCTGCAGAGTCTACTGGGGACTTTCCTCATAAATCATTTTTGGCGGCCATCTGAGTAAAATGTTAAAAAAAACATTTATCTCAGAAATGGTGCGAGATAGAGCGATTTAGAAGAAATTTTTGACCCGTAAGGTAAATGCAGATTCTGTTGGTGACTTTTCCCATAAAGGGTTTTCCCACCATTTTTGGCGGTGATCTTGAATTTCTGAGTACAATGCAAAAATGCATTTATCTGGGAAATGGTGTGAGATAGAGTGATTTCGACAAAATGTTTGACCAGCATGGTATCTGGAGAGTCTGCTGGTTACTTTTCCCAAAAGGAGTTTTCCCGCCATTTTTGTCGGCCATCTTCAACTTCTGCATTAAATGCAAAAACCTATTTATCTCAGAAACAGTGTGAGATAGAGTAATTTCAATTAGCTTTTTTTGCTTGAAGGATATTTGCAGAGTCTACTAGTGACTTTTCCCATAAATCGTTTTCCCGCCATTTTTGCAGCCATCTTGAATTGTAAAATGCAAAAATGCATTTATGTCAGAAATGGTGGGAGATAGAATGATTTCAACGTAATTTTGACCCGTACGCTATCTGCAGAGTCTACTGACAAATTTTTTATTTTCCTGCCACTTTTGCGGCCATCTTGAATTTCTGCATACCACGCAAAAAATAAGTTTCATTCATCTATGAAACCTTGCATTTTAACCTAAATGGAAAAACATATTAAACACAGGAAGATGGCCATTTCTACAAAATCATTAACACTCATTGGGATGTTTTGTTTTTGCTGTGCAAAAACAATTTCTTTTTCTCTTTTGAAGCAATACTCTAGTTATTAATATTTTATTAGACACTCACACAAAGCGAAGACTGTTAACAATGCAGACACTGGGCAACTCTTATTATCTCCCGCCTGCAGCCGATGGCCATGGTCGGGAGATTATAAAACGCCTTCCGTATGTGCGTGTGTGCATCCACCCATCTGTCTGTCTATCCGTTTGTCACGTTTTTGCATAAATCTTAATATTTCATTCATTTATACAGATATTTTCACCTAATGTTTAGGGAATGTTTAGTGCTATGAAAACCTGTCTATGCAAAATTTTAGTCTCATTTTGAAAAACAAAATGGCCGCCATAGCTAATTGTTTGAAAATCATAATGATGCTCTAAATGTTGAAATATTCCAGCTAGCTTCATCAAATTTGCACAAAAGCTATATGGCTAGAAAAGCTAGCCTGATAGAAATTTTGGATTAGTTCAAAAAACAAAATGGCCACCATGTCACATGTTTAATGTCAAGTGGGGTTATCCTACTAAAAAGGCCTTATATCTCCCTTAATATTGCTCCTAGAGGTTCGGAATGTGAAAACAACTTGTAGGAAGTCATGACCTGGGAATATTTTTCAGGTGTTGAATTTGACCTTTGACCCCCTGCTTCAAGGTTAAATGGGGTCGTCACACTAAAACATCCTTATTTCTCCCTTATTATTGGTGCTACGGCTTCAGAATATAAAGACAGACCATAAAAAGCAAAGGCATTGGTCGAGAAATGGCCGTCATATCACATGTTAAATGGGATTGTCCTATTAAAAAGGCCTTATATCTACCTTAGTATTGCTACTAGGGGTTCCAAATGTGAAAACAACTTAAATGAAGCCAATGTCTGAGACTCTTTTCCAATTGCTGACTTTCACCTTTGACCCATTCTTCAATGTCAAGTGGAGTTACCTTACTACAAAGGCCTTATATCTCCTTTAGTTCTCCATTATTACTGATTCTAGCGTGGGAGATAACCGCTGTGACAGTGGCCTTGTTATCATTACAATTTAATTGGTATTATTCTTCCAGGTCTCATTGGATGAAGAGTGTACAATTGAAGATCCCATCAACTCTCCTTCTACTTACGGAGGTGTGACAGCTTTGCACGTAGCTGCCATGGCAGGAAAACTTCAAATGGTATAGTTTTATATGGTCAAGCCAAGAGCGTGTTCATTAAATTGTTTATATGAGTAATATTACAATAAGAATTACTGCTGGTAGATTTTTAAATGGCTTATGTTATTTTTGCCTTCTCTAGAATATGTAATTTTGAGTGTTTTAATTAACTACACTTTACTACTGTGTATTCATGTTGATGCTGATGTTTTTCTACTTCATCAGATGTTAACTGCTTTAAAATCACTTTACCAATAAAGAACCATTCATAAGATTACTATTGCTTTAATATTTATTACAAAAAAAAATAATATTTTTATATAAGTGTTAACATCACTTTACTGGCAGAGCTTCTTTTGCTATTTGTAGCAGAAATAGTTTACATTATAAGATGATTTCAAAATACAGTAAATGTTAGTGTCAAAACAGGTAGTTGAAGCAGCTGGATGGGTGATGCAGCGTTTGCCAGTTTTCCCATAATACTGTTCATCAAACATCAGTTGGAAGTACTGTGTCATGTCGGGGCAATAATTTCCACATATATTTTACAAATACACAACCTCTATATTGTGTCAAGTAGAGGATGGTTAGTCTTTTTGTAGTGTTTGTTTTCTTCTTGCTTTTCCTGGGTTGTCTACTTGACAATTGGTTGAATTCAAATAAAATATACAAGATGTAGTTTTCAACAAATAATTCTTTATTTCAACAAAGTTATTTTTCACAAAAAAGTTACAAAGTGTTTTGATGGTGCCTCAGTTATAATCCTGTTCTGTTCACTACTCTGGTCAAAAGTCTCTCTGATGAAAAATCCTGCCTCTCTAGCTAAACTGGCCCTTTTTATAACAAACTGTGGAATGCAAGCCCTGAGTCACAAACATTTCTCTCTCTGGAATGCTACAGGAACTAATGGTCACATGTTCACATAATTCAGTAAGATGTCCAAATACAGAAGTCACATGATCAAGGATTTTAGTAATTTAGTAAATTCTTATATACATTTTGGTCATGTGACCAAAACATTGCCTAAAAAGGATCCATAAGGGGTCATGTGACCTGTCTTCATAAGAAATGCAGGTAACCATGTGACCAAGGAATAAGAACTGGTGGTGGTCATGTGACCTACTATCTAAGAGTTTTGCAGATAACAGTACCTAATATGGAGGGTCATGTGACTAGCAGGGAATTATGGGAAAGACTGGTTCTTAAGCTTGAGAATGTCATGTGACCACATATTTTGCCAAACTCATTTCTAAATATGGAAAGATGTTCCTGTGTCTGGATTCCTAAGCTATGAAGCCATGCTTCTCATTCCCTGTACTTGTATAACCTTCTAACTTATATAAAAATGACCAGAGTTCTTTTGATATTGTAACAAAATGTAAACTTTAATTACTGGAACTAAGAATAAGTAATTAAAATGCACCATATAAAACACTGATTGTTATAACATATGAACCCTTGATTAATAACTACATTTGTATTCAACTGTTTACACAGAACAACTTGTCATAATATTTCTACTAAATATTGACCCTGGATTATAGATGTACTGGCTTATTTCTTTTATTTCATTTAGAAATTAATTATTCTGATTGCTTATGTTAATAGAAGTGATTTAATTAACATCGGTCTATGACAAGTCTTATAAACACAGCATATTTAGGATGGCATGATATTTTACAACACTGAGTATGTGCTGTGAATGACAGCAAGCAAATGAACTTCATGCTAACACTAACACACACTAAGCACAAACAGAAGAGAGATGTTTGTATAAATGGTAATGCATGCATCTTACCTAAACATATAAACTATTTTGACATCTACTGTATATCATAAGTATACTTATGATGTTTGAAAGTATTTCAGATCTATATTTTACTGATTAATTTTACTAAGATCAATTAAACAATTAATAGTAATTAAAATGATTCTTCTTCTCCCTAATAATATTCTCCCCCCTTCAACAGAAGTCATGTCCTCATGACTTAGTTCAAACATAAGAGATAACTGAGTACTAAATTAACTACATGAAAATACAAACAGAACTAACATATTTGTAGTGTAAAGTAATAAACCCCAAAATTACAGTTAAACCACATTGTAGCTGATTGACACACACTATAAACTTCAAACAGACAGCAGACTTAGTGGCACATTAAATAAAACAATAAATGTGAAGCATATAAGAACTTAAAACAGAAATGTAGATATACTTTACATATTCCTGAAATACAAATCAAGCTTGAAGGTCATTACTTGGAAGAATATTTGGGGTTGGAAGGAAATGTGGAAAGGGACTATTTTAGCCTGGAATGACAGGTTTGTATTTGCAGGAAATAGATAGAATAAAGTATAGGTCCAAGATATAACTTATTAATAAATAAAAGGGAGATTGATGTCAATAATATTTAAACACTTTATTATGAAACCAATTTCATTCAATAATATTAACCAAATTTCTATATGAGGCTGGTGATATTAAGTGACCTGGAGGAACATAATGTCAGTAACATGGAAAGGCTTGCCTTTTTTGGAGATGTAGGACAGTATCCAGGGTCTGATGATGCAAGTGGATTTTGAGGATTTTTAATAATTTTGAAGCGTATGAATATTTGGAAGATGGCACAGCTGGGGTATAAAATCCTTGGTCTACATAGCTTGGGTCAGAACAGTAAAGAAGAGAAGGAAAAAAAAAGAAACAACAAAAAGACATGGAGACTACAAATCAGTAAGTAGAATTATTCTTTGCAAAATTAATTTAATTTTTTGTGTTTTTTTTTTATTTATTTATTATATGGCAAGTATATTTAATTGTCCTTACAAAAACAATAAAAATGTATTGATGATGGATCAGTCTTATTGGTATAGTTATAAAACAAAATAGTATTTTTTTTTTTTTTTTGAAAATAAAAGTTTCTACTGTCTGAGATAGTCACAATTTTCACTTTAATTATAGGACAACTGGGGAAAGATCTGGACATGAGAATGAAGTGGATGAGGCCCTAGCTGAGTATGAAGTGTTTGTGGTAAGCATACTCTCCCCTTTTTTTCATTTGAATATGATATTGTGAAAAAGAAAAAAAAAATGACATTAATAATAGGAACAAAAATGTACAATAAAGCATTTAACAGTTTTCAAGCATAGGTTTTTAAAGCAGTTTCAGAAACATTAAAATATAAACATTAAACAACACTGTACAATAGTGCTTCATCTATGATACACACAAAGCAAATTGTAGGTTTATTTTATTATAACTTCAGAATTCAGGAGAACTGCCTGACCTGCCTGGGGATGATGCCATCATAGTAGAAGCTCTGAATGTGGTGGAGGAGGTGTTTTTGGTGAGTTTTTTTTTTTTTTTTTTTTTTACGGTAAACAAATGGATGTTTTACTTTTTAAGTTAATATACTTTGAAAAGAAATGCAAAAATGTGAAATTAACTATAAAAATCTAATACAGTTATTTTTCAAGCATGTAATTTTACAATATGAATACAAATATGATAAGGTTATTTTGTAGTCGTACTGTATGTAACTTTGTGCAGTAATATTTCATGAATGATATCCAAGCAAACAGTTATGTATCTGTCATTCTTGTCTATTTTCAGGGTACAGATTATTTGCAGAAAGTGAGGCCAGAAGAGTGACAATTAAAAACAAACTGAAATACAATTTAGTGGATGAATGTGATGATTAAAATTAAATTAAAATATATAATAGTCTTTTTGTGTTTATTCTTGAATGATCTGGATATGAGAGTGTTGGATACCATTACATGAAAACTTGGTGAGTGAAACCAAAATACAATATTACACATCAACAATAGTTCATATACTGATGTAATTAGACAAATGGAAACAACTTAGCACTGCACAAGCTTATAACTGGACACAAAGATACAGAACAAAATAAATCATTCGCTTGAAGATTAAACTAATTAATGTAAAATATGTATAGAGTTTAATCCATAATACACAGAATTAACAATCATGACTGAAATGCAAGCAATATATTTACATGTAGACATTATTTATTCATATTTCAGCATTTCAGCAATAAGACATTCACTTTGACTAAGTACAGAATACACATACAACCATCTTTTATGAGTACAATTGTTTTGATACTATTTAATAAAATACAACATATCTTCAAAAACAATAAATGGTCAAACTCAGATACACTACAAGCTATTTAGCAATTTTCAAGCAATCTTGGAATCTTTTTATCAATCTATTGAAACCTGTGTTATGACAGATTAAAGTGTCACCTTTGGGCCTCCGCAAACAATTTAAAATACATTTCATGGAAATGACAGACCTTGTCAGTGGATAAGACTCAATGTGTGTATGCTTTGGGATGGTTGTGTGTGGGGTGAGAAAGTGAGAGAAAAGTCTGGGTGGGTCAGTTCAGTGCACATTCCTTAGTGTTTGTTTACAAGTGATTTTTCAGTACCACCTCCCTTTTTGAAATGATTTCTCTCAAAATTCAGTATCAAAGTCTTATTGAATATGTTTTCCTCTGGCTCATAAGTATTGTGTTTGTCACTAAAGCCTTGCCACTTAATCAGATAATGAGCTTTCCCCTTAATCATCTTTTTACCAAGAATTTTCTCAATGTAGAAAATATCTCCACCTTCAGGAATAATTTGCATGTGTTCTGTTTGATCATTTGATTGTGGATTGTGTGAAGTATGACTGTCAGGAAGAACATCAACAATGTCTGTGTTTATGGTGGATTCAGTGGTATCATCAGATGCTTCAGGTAGGTTGTTTGTTTGTCTGCCGTTCTCTGTGCACCGGTCATTTATTTGGTCATTTTCCACACTTTTTTCATCAAGAGTTCTTTGGGCAGTATGGCACAGTTTCAAGCGATTACTGTGCACTAAAAAGGGATTTCCTCTTCTGTGGTGAACAATTTTGTAATTCACTGAGGATGTCTTTTGAAGAATCTCATAAGGTCCATGCCAGAAATGTAGCAACTTTTTGGTCAACCCCTTCTTTGGTTTTGGTGTGAATACCCATACTTTGTCCCCAACTTGGAATGTAGGTGCTGCAGTATTTCTGTCATATCTCTCCTTGGAATTCACTTGGCTTTGTTGTAATGTCAGTTTGGCTTCACTCCTAGCTTGAGTAAGTTTCTCCTCCAATTTACCCATGAACTCATGTAGTTCAATTGTTTCCTTTGGCCTTGACAATATGTTATGGTCCACTGGTAGTTTGGCTTCATATCCATGCATCAAGAAAAATGGTGTGAACCCAGTCCCTGCGGATACTGAAGTATTGTAAGCAAATAGCACTGCATCAAGATACCTGTCCCAGTCTGTGTGTTTTGAATTGGTGTACATGCTCATCATCTCAACTAAAGTTTTGTTCATTCTTTCTGTCAGGGAATTGCACTGGGGGTGGAAACTTGTAGTGTTTATTTTCTTAATACCTAGACATTTGCAGGTCTCTTGTATTATTTTGGACAGGAAGTTGCTTCCCCTATCACTGAGTAATTGGTTCATTGCCCCAAATCTAAAAATAACCTTGTCAACTAGAACATTGGCTACTGTTACACTATCAGTGGTTTCAAGTGGGAATGCCATTGTATATCTGGTCAAATAGTCAGTAAATACAATAATGTACTTATTACCTTGGTTGCTTTTGACAAATGGGCCGCAGATATCAACTCCGACCCTTTCAAAAACTTCTGATACAGCTGGCATGTTGACCAATGGGGCATTTTTCTTTTGAGTTGGTGTCTTTTTGGTTGCACAGTCTGCACATGTGTCAATCCATTCCTTAGTGTATGCATACATTCCTGGCCAAAAGTATCGGGCTGCTAATTTTGGGTAAACCTTGTTGATACTCAAGTGCCCACCTGTTAGGTTATCATGGAAAACCTCTAAAATCTGGTGTCTCATGGACTTTGGAACATATAGCTTCTCTTCTACTTTGGGTTTGGGTAAACCATGACTCTGGACATAATAGAGGACACCATCATTTAACACATATTTGTGTGATTCTGCTGCTACCCTTTTAGCTTCAATTGCATCATTTGGTAAAAGTCCATGCACAAGGTACTGCAATATGTTTTTGCCCCAACTATCTGCTACTTGAGCCCTTTTGAGTTCCTCTAGTTTTACATTTTCTTCTGCATCACATTGCATGACATATGAGTTGTGTGTGGTCCTGGAAAGTGTATCAGCATTCTGGTGGACTCTCCCTGGCCTATATGTGATCTCAAAATCATATGCTTGCAGTCTTAATGCCCACCTTTGCAATCTGGAATTATTGTCTTGGTTTTGCATCAGCCACTTCAAACTGTGGTGGTCAGTGACTACTGTAAATCTTCTTCCTTCTAGGTAGTGTGAAAATCTTTTCACTGCATCTACCAGGGCTAGGCATTCTTTTTCTGTTGTAGAATACTTGAGTTCATTTGGCTTGAGATCCCTTCCTGCATAGGCTATAACTTTCTCTGGCTGGTCACCTATTTGTTGGGAGAGCACTGCTCCCAGTGAAAATCCACTTGCATCTGTGTACAATGTGAATGGATGGTCAAAACTTGGGTACCCTAGGAGTGGTGGTTCTATTAACCTCTGTTTCATCTCAGTGAATGCTTTGTCACATTTCTCATCCCAAATAAATGGTGTGCCCTTCTTTAAGAGATTGGTTAAGGGTTTAGCTATCTCACTGAAATTCTTGACAAACTTTCTGTAGTAGTTTGCTAGGCCTAACCAGCTTTGAACATCATGAACCTTAGTTGGTGTTTTGAAATCTCTCACAACCTTAATGTTATTGGGGTCTGGTTTTATACCCTCCTTTGACACAATATGACCTAAGAACTTTACTGATGGTTGTGCAAAATTGCATTTTGTGAGCTTCAGCTTCAAATTAGCAACTCTCAGGATTTCAAAAATCTTCCTTAAGTGACCAAGATGGTCCTCAAAATTCATTGAATGACAAATCAGATCATCAATGTACAATAAGCAAATGGATGGTACTAATCCCCTGAATAAACTTTCCATCAGTCTTTGGTAAGTTGAGGGTGCATTTGTTAGGCCAAAAGGCATCACATTGAATTCCCACAATCCCATATGAGGTGTTGAAAATGCTGTCTTTTCTTTGGACTTTTCATCTAGCTCTATTTGGAAATAGCCTGAGAACATGTCTAGGGTGGTGAAAATACCTGGTCCACTACCATTGTTCTGGGACAGGGCATCCAGAGTGTCATCTATTCTTGGAATCCTGTAACTGTCCTTTTTCGTCAGAAGGTTCAGGTAGCGATAATCAATACATGGCCTGTATTGTTTGTAAACATCAGTAGGGTTCACATTTTCTGTGTTTTTAAAGGTAGATTTTACTGCACCATCATCACTTCTTTTCCCAACTAGAACAATTGGGGAACTCCATGGTGAACAACTGGGTCTAATTATGTTGTTTTTGGCCATTTCCTTAACATGCTCAGTGATAATTCCCTTCTTAAAAGGTGAAACTCTGTATGGTTTTTGCCTTACTGGGTGGTGATCTCCTGTGTCTATGTGGTGTTTTATCACTGAAGTTCTTCCCAATTGACTGGCATCTTCAGCAAATATATCTGAGAACTCATGTATCAAATTTGTGAGCTTTTCTTTCTCATTTGGGTTCAAATCTGTTTTGTCTAGGTTGATATTCAAGTTTGGTGGTTTACTACCCATGTCACCTGTTTCTTGTACACTGCAAATGTCAACATCATTGACTCCTGAAAATCTCCCTATTTTAGTCTTTTTGTGCATTGTTACACTTGTATCACCAGGATTCACTATGAGGACAGGGACCTGTGTGTTTTGGATTTTGGTCAAGACATCCCCTGCTAACATATTCCACCTATTTGGCAACTTTGGTTGTACAATACCAGTTTTGTTTTCAAAGATTTTTACATCTGGGTGGTCACAATCAACCAGAATGACATTTTTGGTCCATGGTTCAATGGTAACTGTTTCACTGACAACTAAATCTACTTCAAAGCTATTTGAATTGGATACTTCCTGTGAAGCACATTCTCCTAGTGGCACATCTTGACCCTTAATATGCAGAATACCAGTGGAGCAGTCTAGTTTGGCCTGGTGTTTTGTAAGAAAATCAAACCCTAAAATGGCAGGGTGATTGGTGTTGGTGACATAAAATGTGTGCTGAAAACCCTTACTGCCCAGCTTAAAATTCAACATAACCTTGCCATGGATCTGGAGATTTTGACCATTTACCGTTTTTGCAACCAACCTATCAGTGTCAGTATTCAAATTTATCTTGCTCTGTTTACACAATTCTCTATAAGCTGCTTCATTTAGAATTGATATTGTTGCTCCAGTATCACAAAGAAACTTTACATCTTTACCAAACAACTTTCCTGTAACAACATTACTATGTGAACCTACAAATGGTATAACATGAATTTTTCCACTTACAGTCTTTGGTAGTCCTGTTTCCTTTCTTGTCTGTGTCCCTGTCAGCACTGCTTCCTGTTCTGTCTGTGTCCCTCTTGGTACTGCTCTTGGTTTGATCTGTGTTCCTGTCATTGCTTTGTCAATGTCTTTTCTTATTGTCTCTGTAATTGGTGGATCTTCACTTTGTTGCCCCATCTGGTTGAGTGAATGAGATGGGGCACCTTCTAGTTTAAAGGAACTTGCTCTCCACTTCTTCTTCCCTGGAACTGGTGTTGTTCTGCTTTCCTCCTGCATTGTGCCTCGTAGTGGCCCAGAATGTTGCAAAAAGAGCACACAACTCCCTTCTTCTTCAGGCATGCATCTGTACTGTGTCCTGACATCTGACAATAACTACAATAAGGTCCCTGGTTGTAGTTGAAATTCTGTTGCTGTGGTTGCTGTGGCTGGTTTGGGTGTCTCATTTGTTGACGTGCTCTGTTTGGTGCTCGGCACTCCCTTGCAAAATGGCCTGGTCTCCCACAGTTGTAGCATACCAACCTGCCATCAGTTGTACGGCTTGATCTATTTGTGAGGGATTTGACCAATTCTACCAGCTCAGTCACTTCCTGTCTGGATGTTGATGGTGGTGGCGGTGGTGGTGGGGTGTTTACCATTTGTAGCTGCTGGAAACATTGTTTCAACTCACATATTTCTTCCCGCAGGCTGGTATCAATGGAGTTGGGGAACAGACTCTCCCCCAGAAGGGCTGCCTCTTCTGCTTCATCCAGGGTGTTTACGTTTCTCCCATACACAAATTGCCTGAGGTCTGGTCTGAGGTTGTCAGTATATATCTGGATACGTTCATCCTCTGCCTGGTCTACTGTGGAAAACAGTTCCAGCATGTCTCTGGTGTACTGGAACACAGTTTCCCGTGGCCCCTGTTTCCTTGAATGGATTTCATACCTCCCTCTCCTCTGGCTGTTTCTGGTGTCAAACTTCGTCAATAAGGCCTGGCGAAAGATGGCAAAGTCCTGTATATTTACTGCATCACTTCTTGCCCAGGCTTGAGCAAGGCCGCCAAGGTTATGGTACATCAGCAACCCCCTGTCATTGTTGTCAATGTGTGCTAGGTTACAGTAGGATTCAAAATCTTGAACCCATGTCCTCACATTCTCTGTACCAGTAAATTTATTTGGCAGGGGCATGTTGTACCTAGGGGTGTAGTTTCTGACTGGTATTTCTTGCTGTTGAGGCTGTGGAGGCTGATCTGCATTTCCCTGTCCACTGGTTGAGGCACCATCATTCTGTTCGTTGTGTTTGGGGTTTACTTTAGGTCCCATTTTTTTTTTCTGGCTTTTTTTTTTCAGCTTCTCTTGAAGTTGATCCCAGCAGGGCCTCCAAAATTGTCAAGTAGAGGATGGTTAGTCTTTTTGTAGTGTTTGTTTTCTTCTTGCTTTTCCTGGGTTGTCTACTTGACAATTGGTTGAATTCAAATAAAATATACAAGATGTAGTTTTCAACAAATAATTCTTTATTTCAACAAAGTTATTTTTCACAAAAAAGTTACAAAGTGTTTTGATGGTGCCTCAGTTATAATCCTGTTCTGTTCACTACTCTGGTCAAAAGTCTCTCTGATGAAAAATCCTGCCTCTCTAGCTAAACTGGCCCTTTTTATAACAAACTGTGGAATGCAAGCCCTGAGTCACAAACATTTCTCTCTCTGGAATGCTACAGGAACTAATGGTCACATGTTCACATAATTCAGTAAGATGTCCAAATACAGAAGTCACATGATCAAGGATTTTAGTAATTTAGTAAATTCTTATATACATTTTGGTCATGTGACCAAAACATTGCCTAAAAAGGATCCATAAGGGGTCATGTGACCTGTCTTCATAAGAAATGCAGGTAACCATGTGACCAAGGAATAAGAACTGGTGGTGGTCATGTGACCTACTATCTAAGAGTTTTGCAGATAACAGTACCTAATATGGAGGGTCATGTGACTAGCAGGGAATTATGGGAAAGACTGGTTCTTAAGCTTGAGAATGTCATGTGACCACATATTTTGCCAAACTCATTTCTAAATATGGAAAGATGTTCCTGTGTCTGGATTCCTAAGCTATGAAGCCATGCTTCTCATTCCCTGTACTTGTATAACCTTCTAACTTATATAAAAATGACCAGAGTTCTTTTGATATTGTAACAAAATGTAAACTTTAATTACTGGAACTAAGAATAAGTAATTAAAATGCACCATATAAAACACTGATTGTTATAACATATGAACCCTTGATTAATAACTACATTTGTATTCAACTGTTTACACAGAACAACTTGTCATAATATTTCTACTAAATATTGACCCTGGATTATAGATGTACTGGCTTATTTCTTTTATTTCATTTAGAAATTAATTATTCTGATTGCTTATGTTAATAGAAGTGATTTAATTAACATCGGTCTATGACAAGTCTTATAAACACAGCATATTTAGGATGGCATGATATTTTACAACACTGAGTATGTGCTGTGAATGACAGCAAGCAAATGAACTTCATGCTAACACTAACACACACTAAGCACAAACAGAAGAGAGATGTTTGTATAAATGGTAATGCATGCATCTTACCTAAACATATAAACTATTTTGACATCTACTGTATATCATAAGTATACTTATGATGTTTGAAAGTATTTCAGATCTATATTTTACTGATTAATTTTACTAAGATCAATTAAACAATTAATAGTAATTAAAATGATTCTTCTTCTCCCTAATAATATTCTCCCCCCTTCAACAGAAGTCATGTCCTCATGACTTAGTTCAAACATAAGAGATAACTGAGTACTAAATTAACTACATGAAAATACAAACAGAACTAACATATTTGTAGTGTAAAGTAATAAACCCCAAAATTACAGTTAAACCACATTGTAGCTGATTGACACACACTATAAACTTCAAACAGACAGCAGACTTAGTGGCACATTAAATAAAACAATAAATGTGAAGCATATAAGAACTTAAAACAGAAATGTAGATATACTTTACATATTCCTGAAATACAAATCAAGCTTGAAGGTCATTACTTGGAAGAATATTTGGGGTTGGAAGGAAATGTGGAAAGGGACTATTTTAGCCTGGAATGACAGGTTTGTATTTGCAGGAAATAGATAGAATAAAGTATAGGTCCAAGATATAACTTATTAATAAATAAAAGGGAGATTGATGTCAATAATATTTAAACACTTTATTATGAAACCAATTTCATTCAATAATATTAACCAAATTTCTATATGAGGCTGGTGATATTAAGTGACCTGGAGGAACATAATGTCAGTAACATGGAAAGGCTTGCCTTTTTTGGAGATGTAGGACAGTATCCAGGGTCTGATGATGCAAGTGGATTTTGAGGATTTTTAATAATTTTGAAGCGTATGAATATTTGGAAGATGGCACAGCTGGGGTATAAAATCCTTGGTCTACATAGCTTGGGTCAGAACAGTAAAGAAGAGAAGGAAAAAAAAAGAAACAACAAAAAGACATGGAGACTACAAATCAGTAAGTAGAATTATTCTTTGCAAAATTAATTTAATTTTTTGTGTTTTTTTTTTATTTATTTATTATATGGCAAGTATATTTAATTGTCCTTACAAAAACAATAAAAATGTATTGATGATGGATCAGTGTTATTGGTATAGTTATAAAACAAAATAGTATTTTTTTTTTTTTTTTGAAAATAAAAGTTTCTACTGTCTGAGATAGTCACAATTTTCACTTTAATTATAGGACAACTGGGGAAAGATCTGGACATGAGAATGAAGTGGATGAGGCCCTAGCTGAGTATGAAGTGTTTGTGGTAAGCATACTCTCCCCTTTTTTTCATTTGAATATGATATTGTGAAAAAGAAAAAAAAAATGACATTAATAATAGGAACAAAAATGTACAATAAAGCATTTAACAGTTTTCAAGCATAGGTTTTTAAAGCAGTTTCAGAAACATTAAAATATAAACATTAAACAACACTGTACAATAGTGCTTCATCTATGATACACACAAAGCAAATTGTAGGTTTATTTTATTATAACTTCAGAATTCAGGAGAACTGCCTGACCTGCCTGGGGATGATGCCATCATAGTAGAAGCTCTGAATGTGGTGGAGGAGGTGTTTTTGGTGAGTTTTTTTTTTTTTTTTTTTTTTACGGTAAACAAATGGATGTTTTACTTTTTAAGTTAATATACTTTGAAAAGAAATGCAAAAATGTGAAATTAACTATAAAAATCTAATACAGTTATTTTTCAAGCATGTAATTTTACAATATGAATACAAATATGATAAGGTTATTTTGTAGTCGTACTGTATGTAACTTTGTGCAGTAATATTTCATGAATGATATCCAAGCAAACAGTTATGTATCTGTCATTCTTGTCTATTTTCAGGGTACAGATTATTTGCAGAAAGTGAGGCCAGAAGAGTGACAATTAAAAACAAACTGAAATACAATTTAGTGGATGAATGTGATGATTAAAATTAAATTAAAATATATAATAGTCTTTTTGTGTTTATTCTTGAATGATCTGGATATGAGAGTGTTGGATACCATTACATGAAAACTTGGTGAGTGAAACCAAAATACAATATTACACATCAACAATAGTTCATATACTGATGTAATTAGACAAATGGAAACAACTTAGCACTGCACAAGCTTATAACTGGACACAAAGATACAGAACAAAATAAATCATTCGCTTGAAGATTAAACTAATTAATGTAAAATATGTATAGAGTTTAATCCATAATACACAGAATTAACAATCATGACTGAAATGCAAGCAATATATTTACATGTAGACATTATTTATTCATATTTCAGCATTTCAGCAATAAGACATTCACTTTGACTAAGTACAGAATACACATACAACCATCTTTTATGAGTACAATTGTTTTGATACTATTTAATAAAATACAACATATCTTCAAAAACAATAAATGGTCAAACTCAGATACACTACAAGCTATTTAGCAATTTTCAAGCAATCTTGGAATCTTTTTATCAATCTATTGAAACCTGTGTTATGACAGATTAAAGTGTCACCTTTGGGCCTCCGCAAACAATTTAAAATACATTTCATGGAAATGACAGACCTTGTCAGTGGATAAGACTCAATGTGTGTATGCTTTGGGATGGTTGTGTGTGGGGTGAGAAAGTGAGAGAAAAGTCTGGGTGGGTCAGTTCAGTGCACATTCCTTAGTGTTTGTTTACAAGTGATTTTTCAGTACCACCTCCCTTTTTGAAATGATTTCTCTCAAAATTCAGTATCAAAGTCTTATTGAATATGTTTTCCTCTGGCTCATAAGTATTGTGTTTGTCACTAAAGCCTTGCCACTTAATCAGATAATGAGCTTTCCCCTTAATCATCTTTTTACCAAGAATTTTCTCAATGTAGAAAATATCTCCACCTTCAGGAATAATTTGCATGTGTTCTGTTTGATCATTTGATTGTGGATTGTGTGAAGTATGACTGTCAGGAAGAACATCAACAATGTCTGTGTTTATGGTGGATTCAGTGGTATCATCAGATGCTTCAGGTAGGTTGTTTGTTTGTCTGCCGTTCTCTGTGCACCGGTCATTTATTTGGTCATTTTCCACACTTTTTTCATCAAGAGTTCTTTGGGCAGTATGGCACAGTTTCAAGCGATTACTGTGCACTAAAAAGGGATTTCCTCTTCTGTGGTGAACAATTTTGTAATTCACTGAGGATGTCTTTTGAAGAATCTCATAAGGTCCATGCCAGAAATGTAGCAACTTTTTGGTCAACCCCTTCTTTGGTTTTGGTGTGAATACCCATACTTTGTCCCCAACTTGGAATGTAGGTGCTGCAGTATTTCTGTCATATCTCTCCTTGGAATTCACTTGGCTTTGTTGTAATGTCAGTTTGGCTTCACTCCTAGCTTGAGTAAGTTTCTCCTCCAATTTACCCATGA
Organism: Sabellastarte sp. h YS-2021; assembly: GCA_964017235.1. NCBI lineage: Eukaryota > Metazoa > Annelida > Polychaeta > Sabellida > Sabellidae > Sabellastarte > Sabellastarte sp. h YS-2021. The sequence continues at coordinate 68,807,652 of OZ024936.1, forward strand.
ACTCATGTAGTTCAATTGTTTCCTTTGGCCTTGACAATATGTTATGGTCCACTGGTAGTTTGGCTTCATATCCATGCATCAAGAAAAATGGTGTGAACCCAGTCCCTGCGGATACTGAAGTATTGTAAGCAAATAGCACTGCATCAAGATACCTGTCCCAGTCTGTGTGTTTTGAATTGGTGTACATGCTCATCATCTCAACTAAAGTTTTGTTCATTCTTTCTGTCAGGGAATTGCACTGGGGGTGGAAACTTGTAGTGTTTATTTTCTTAATACCTAGACATTTGCAGGTCTCTTGTATTATTTTGGACAGGAAGTTGCTTCCCCTATCACTGAGTAATTGGTTCATTGCCCCAAATCTAAAAATAACCTTGTCAACTAGAACATTGGCTACTGTTACACTATCAGTGGTTTCAAGTGGGAATGCCATTGTATATCTGGTCAAATAGTCAGTAAATACAATAATGTACTTATTACCTTGGTTGCTTTTGACAAATGGGCCGCAGATATCAACTCCGACCCTTTCAAAAACTTCTGATACAGCTGGCATGTTGACCAATGGGGCATTTTTCTTTTGAGTTGGTGTCTTTTTGGTTGCACAGTCTGCACATGTGTCAATCCATTCCTTAGTGTATGCATACATTCCTGGCCAAAAGTATCGGGCTGCTAATTTTGGGTAAACCTTGTTGATACTCAAGTGCCCACCTGTTAGGTTATCATGGAAAACCTCTAAAATCTGGTGTCTCATGGATTTTGGAACATATAGCTTCTCTTCTACTTTGGGTTTGGGTAAACCATGACTCTGGACATAATAGAGGACACCATCATTTAACACATATTTGTGTGATTCTGCTGCTACCCTTTTAGCTTCAATTGCATCATTTGGTAAAAGTCCATGCACAAGGTACTGCAATATGTTTTTGCCCCAACTATCTGCTACTTGAGCCCTTTTGAGTTCCTCTAGTTTTACATTTTCTTCTGCATCACATTGCATGACATATGAGTTGTGTGTGGTCCTGGAAAGTGTATCAGCATTCTGGTGGACTCTCCCTGGCCTATATGTGATCTCAAAATCATATGCTTGCAGTCTTAATGCCCACCTTTGCAATCTGGAATTATTGTCTTGGTTTTGCATCAGCCACTTCAAACTGTGGTGGTCAGTGACTACTGTAAATCTTCTTCCTTCTAGGTAGTGTGAAAATCTTTTCACTGCATCTACCAGGGCTAGGCATTCTTTTTCTGTTGTAGAATACTTGAGTTCATTTGGCTTGAGATCCCTTCCTGCATAGGCTATAACTTTCTCTGGCTGGTCACCTATTTGTTGGGAGAGCACTGCTCCCAGTGAAAATCCACTTGCATCTGTGTACAATGTGAATGGATGGTCAAAACTTGGGTACCCTAGGAGTGGTGGTTCTATTAACCTCTGTTTCATCTCAGTGAATGCTTTGTCACATTTCTCATCCCAAATAAATGGTGTGCCCTTCTTTAAGAGATTGGTTAAGGGTTTAGCTATCTCACTGAAATTCTTGACAAACTTTCTGTAGTAGTTTGCTAGGCCTAACCAGCTTTGAACATCATGAACCTTAGTTGGTGTTTTGAAATCTCTCACAACCTTAATGTTATTGGGGTCTGGTTTTATACCCTCCTTTGACACAATATGACCTAAGAACTTTACTGATGGTTGTGCAAAATTGCATTTTGTGAGCTTCAGCTTCAAATTAGCAACTCTCAGGATTTCAAAAATCTTCCTTAAGTGACCAAGATGGTCCTCAAAATTCATTGAATGACAAATCAGATCATCAATGTACAATAAGCAAATGGATGGTACTAATCCCCTGAATAAACTTTCCATCAGTCTTTGGTAAGTTGAGGGTGCATTTGTTAGGCCAAAAGGCATCACATTGAATTCCCACAATCCCATATGAGGTGTTGAAAATGCTGTCTTTTCTTTGGACTTTTCATCTAGCTCTATTTGGAAATAGCCTGAGAACATGTCTAGGGTGGTGAAAATACCTGGTCCACTACCATTGTTCTGGGACAGGGCATCCAGAGTGTCATCTATTCTTGGAATCCTGTAACTGTCCTTTTTCGTCAGAAGGTTCAGGTAGCGATAATCAATACATGGCCTGTATTGTTTGTAAACATCAGTAGGGTTCACATTTTCTGTGTTTTTAAAGGTAGATTTTACTGCACCATCATCACTTCTTTTCCCAACTAGAACAATTGGGGAACTCCATGGTGAACAACTGGGTCTAATTATGTTGTTTTTGGCCATTTCCTTAACATGCTCAGTGATAATTCCCTTCTTAAAAGGTGAAACTCTGTATGGTTTTTGCCTTACTGGGTGGTGATCTCCTGTGTCTATGTGGTGTTTTATCACTGAAGTTCTTCCCAATTGACTGGCATCTTCAGCAAATATATCTGAGAACTCATGTATCAAATTTGTGAGCTTTTCTTTCTCATTTGGGTTCAAATCTGTTTTGTCTAGGTTGATATTCAAGTTTGGTGGTTTACTACCCATGTCACCTGTTTCTTGTACACTGCAAATGTCAACATCATTGACTCCTGAAAATCTCCCTATTTTAGTCTTTTTGTGCATTGTTACACTTGTATCACCAGGATTCACTATGAGGACAGGGACCTGTGTGTTTTGGATTTTGGTCAAGACATCCCCTGCTAACATATTCCACCTATTTGGCAACTTTGGTTGTACAATACCAGTTTTGTTTTCAAAGATTTTTACATCTGGGTGGTCACAATCAACCAGAATGACATTTTTGGTCCATGGTTCAATGGTAACTGTTTCACTGACAACTAAATCTACTTCAAAGCTATTTGAATTGGATACTTCCTGTGAAGCACATTCTCCTAGTGGCACATCTTGACCCTTAATATGCAGAATACCAGTGGAGCAGTCTAGTTTGGCCTGGTGTTTTGTAAGAAAATCAAACCCTAAAATGGCAGGGTGATTGGTGTTGGTGACATAAAATGTGTGCTGAAAACCCTTACTGCCCAGCTTAAAATTCAACATAACCTTGCCATGGATCTGGAGATTTTGACCATTTACCGTTTTTGCAACCAACCTATCAGTGTCAGTATTCAAATTTATCTTGCTCTGTTTACACAATTCTCTATAAGCTGCTTCATTTAGAATTGATATTGTTGCTCCAGTATCACAAAGAAACTTTACATCTTTACCAAACAACTTTCCTGTAACAACATTACTATGTGAACCTACAAATGGTATAACATGAATTTTTCCACTTACAGTCTTTGGTAGTCCTGTTTCCTTTCTTGTCTGTGTCCCTGTCAGCACTGCTTCCTGTTCTGTCTGTGTCCCTCTTGGTACTGCTCTTGGTTTGATCTGTGTTCCTGTCATTGCTTTGTCAATGTCTTTTCTTATTGTCTCTGTAATTGGTGGATCTTCACTTTGTTGCCCCATCTGGTTGAGTGAATGAGATGGGGCACCTTCTAGTTTAAAGGAACTTGCTCTCCACTTCTTCTTCCCTGGAACTGGTGTTGTTCTGCTTTCCTCCTGCATTGTGCCTCGTAGTGGCCCAGAATGTTGCAAAAAGAGCACACAACTCCCTTCTTCTTCAGGCATGCATCTGTACTGTGTCCTGACATCTGACAATAACTACAATAAGGTCCCTGGTTGTAGTTGAAATTCTGTTGCTGTGGTTGCTGTGGCTGGTTTGGGTGTCTCATTTGTTGACGTGCTCTGTTTGGTGCTCGGCACTCCCTTGCAAAATGGCCTGGTCTCCCACAGTTGTAGCATACCAACCTGCCATCAGTTGTACGGCTTGATCTATTTGTGAGGGATTTGACCAATTCTACCAGCTCAGTCACTTCCTGTCTGGATGTTGATGGTGGTGGCGGTGGTGGTGGGGTGTTTACCATTTGTAGCTGCTGGAAACATTGTTTCAACTCACATATTTCTTCCCGCAGGCTGGTATCAATGGAGTTGGGGAACAGACTCTCCCCCAGAAGGGCTGCCTCTTCTGCTTCATCCAGGGTGTTTACGTTTCTCCCATACACAAATTGCCTGAGGTCTGGTCTGAGGTTGTCAGTATATATCTGGATACGTTCATCCTCTGCCTGGTCTACTGTGGAAAACAGTTCCAGCATGTCTCTGGTGTACTGGAACACAGTTTCCCGTGGCCCCTGTTTCCTTGAATGGATTTCATACCTCCCTCTCCTCTGGCTGTTTCTGGTGTCAAACTTCGTCAATAAGGCCTGGCGAAAGATGGCAAAGTCCTGTATATTTACTGCATCACTTCTTGCCCAGGCTTGAGCAAGGCCGCCAAGGTTATGGTACATCAGCAACCCCCTGTCATTGTTGTCAATGTGTGCTAGGTTACAGTAGGATTCAAAATCTTGAACCCATGTCCTCACATTCTCTGTACCAGTAAATTTATTTGGCAGGGGCATGTTGTACCTAGGGGTGTAGTTTCTGACTGGTATTTCTTGCTGTTGAGGCTGTGGAGGCTGATCTGCATTTCCCTGTCCACTGGTTGAGGCACCATCATTCTGTTCGTTGTGTTTGGGGTTTACTTTAGGTCCCATTTTTTTTTCTGGCTTTTTTTTTTCAGCTTCTCTTGAAGTTGATCCCAGCAGGGCCTCCAAAATTGTCAAGTAGAGGATGGTTAGTCTTTTTGTAGTGTTTGTTTTCTTCTTGCTTTTCCTGGGTTGTCTACTTGACAATTGGTTGAATTCAAATAAAATATACAAGATGTAGTTTTCAACAAATAATTCTTTATTTCAACAAAGTTATTTTTCACAAAAAAGTTACAAAGTGTTTTGATGGTGCCTCAGTTATAATCCTGTTCTGTTCACTACTCTGGTCAAAAGTCTCTCTGATGAAAAATCCTGCCTCTCTAGCTAAACTGGCCCTTTTTATAACAAACTGTGGAATGCAAGCCCTGAGTCACAAACATTTCTCTCTCTGGAATGCTACAGGAACTAATGGTCACATGTTCACATAATTCAGTAAGATGTCCAAATACAGAAGTCACATGATCAAGGATTTTAGTAATTTAGTAAATTCTTATATACATTTTGGTCATGTGACCAAAACATTGCCTAAAAAGGATCCATAAGGGGTCATGTGACCTGTCTTCATAAGAAATGCAGGTAACCATGTGACCAAGGAATAAGAACTGGTGGTGGTCATGTGACCTACTATCTAAGAGTTTTGCAGATAACAGTACCTAATATGGAGGGTCATGTGACTAGCAGGGAATTATGGGAAAGACTGGTTCTTAAGCTTGAGAATGTCATGTGACCACATATTTTGCCAAACTCATTTCTAAATATGGAAAGATGTTCCTGTGTCTGGATTCCTAAGCTATGAAGCCATGCTTCTCATTCCCTGTACTTGTATAACCTTCTAACTTATATAAAAATGACCAGAGTTCTTTTGATATTGTAACAAAATGTAAACTTTAATTACTGGAACTAAGAATAAGTAATTAAAATGCACCATATAAAACACTGATTGTTATAACATATGAACCCTTGATTAATAACTACATTTGTATTCAACTGTTTACACAGAACAACTTGTCATAATATTTCTACTAAATATTGACCCTGGATTATAGATGTACTGGCTTATTTCTTTTATTTCATTTAGAAATTAATTATTCTGATTGCTTATGTTAATAGAAGTGATTTAATTAACATCGGTCTATGACAAGTCTTATAAACACAGCATATTTAGGATGGCATGATATTTTACAACACTGAGTATGTGCTGTGAATGACAGCAAGCAAATGAACTTCATGCTAACACTAACACACACTAAGCACAAACAGAAGAGAGATGTTTGTATAAATGGTAATGCATGCATCTTACCTAAACATATAAACTATTTTGACATCTACTGTATATCATAAGTATACTTATGATGTTTGAAAGTATTTCAGATCTATATTTTACTGATTAATTTTACTAAGATCAATTAAACAATTAATAGTAATTAAAATGATTCTTCTTCTCCCTAATAATTGCCTTGTGTTTGCACAATGATCTTCCAGTCAAATCAATGCAACCGGTTTTATTCAGTAACTATCTTGGTAATATCAATGTGTGAAATAGAATGCATCGAGAGTACAACTTTATTACAAACATTATTCCACAAAGATAGCTTTGTTTATATTGTTTATTCTTAATCTCAACCAGGTTGACAGAATTATTGCGTTTTGCAATCGATACATAACAAGGTCCAAATTTGTTTTGGTCTACATGCATGAATTGCAGAACAATCAAAAACATTCATGAAACAATTCATGAAACAGTTCATGAAAGTCCAGAGATAAGAATAAAACAAAACAAAGGGTGATCTTTAGAAGCGCGAGCTTCAGAGAGAGCTCAAGCTTCAGAATTGTATATTTCACTGGAAAGAAATATTTATACTGTAAATGGCAGTTTCTAGATTCTTCAACTTATCTCCCATGTAAATGTAAACAAGTGCATTGTGAAGCTATGTTTAATATTTTGTTTTCACAGGTACAATCTCTGTGTCAGTATGGGGCAGATGTCAACAAAGTGACTGAACTTGGTGACACTGCAACCTTTGAGTGCTGCTTTGAAGGGCATCAGTCCATAGTTGGCTCCTTGGTTCAAAATGGTGCACGCATTGATATCGCTAATAACAAGAACATCACTTGCCTCATGATAGCTGCTTATGCTGACAATGCAGAGGTTATTAAGTACATTGTGGATGCAGGCGTGGACTTAGATGCTGTAGACCAAGAAGGCAGAAATGCTTTGTTCTACACAGTTGCTGGTGGTAGGATTGATACCTTAGCATATCTTCTGGACAGTGGTATTGAGATTAAGAACGACTGCCATGATGTCAATCTACTGATGGAAGCTGCCCATCATGGCAATAAGGATATGATCACATATCTAACCCAGTTTCACAAACTCATAAAGATTGATTTGAATGCTGTGGATGATGTTGGTCGAAATGCCCTATTTTACTTGCTAGACGATGATGATATTGGAAATCTTGAGATTTTGCTCAAACAAGACATTCCCATTGCACCAATGAATGATGGTCGGACTCTTCTTATGGCATCTACCTTGAAATGCAACATACCCTATGTGAGATACTTTGTGTCAAATGCAAAGAAGCTTGGTATTTCTCTGAATGAACTAGACCAAAGAGGCAGGAACTGTCTCTTCTATTGCATCACTGGTGGAGATATAGATTTGTTTGAGTATCTGGTTTCTGAAGGCGTTCCCATCCAGTCAAGTTCAGAAGGTGTAACCGTACTGATGCAGGCAGTAGCTAAGTACCGCTTGGATTTCACTTGTTTTTTTCTGGAACATGCTGAAGAACTAAGTCTGGATATCAATGCACAGGATGTTGATGGTTGGAATGCTGTATTCTATGCTGTAGCAAGTGGGAATGTAGAAACCTTTACGTAAGTGAAGTATTATTTCTTCAACTTTTAAGAAGCAATTGTTGTTTTTCTGGAAATTTTTTGCATTATAATTAGGCCCATAATAGCACATTTCATCGGTCACAAATGCATATATAAAATACACAATATTATTTATTTCGCTGCTTCATAGCTTCAGGTCATATAAAAATAATTCTCATCATGTCATATTCCCAACAAAACAGGTAGGAGTTATAATGATGTCATGGCTATTTAAGAGTCATGATTTCGATTAATAATTCACATGAAAATACCATCTTTCAAACTATGCCAAAGGAAAATTGTTTTTCATATGCTTGCTGATCTCCTGTTCCTTTTATTGACTTAGGAAACTATATCTTTGAAAAATGTATATGCACATATATGTTTCAATACAAACGAATCAAAGAAAATAAGGACTACAGATGAAAGAAGTAAATTGTTTACTTTTTCGATGGGTAACTAACTTTATTGTAGTAAATAAGACTATATCAGAAATTTACAGTTGGATATGAAATAATACCCAATCAAGTGAGAAAACGCAAGAGAAAAATAAGGAATTTACCCGGGTTAAAGAAAACTGTTATCCTAATTTACAGTCCTAAATATTCTTAGTAACACAGACATTTGTCCTTTATCTTTCAAGAGTATGGAGCAAATTCACCCATTGCATGACATTTATGAAAGTTTTTTTGCTCAGTATGTATGAAGTAAAAAGTGAAACCTAACAGACCCCAGTAAAGTGATATCATAGTTGAATGTCACATGACTCTATGACGTCACCATGACAAGTGAAGTGCACACTATTACTGGACACAATGACTGTCATCATCTGTCTTCTGATAATGAGCACCCTTGAGTACACTCAATTTAGACTGGTTACTTGACAAGAGATTGACTTTCCTCTCCAATTATATTCATGTATTCCATTGCCAAAAACAAACCTGAAAAGAGAGAAAAATATTTGCTATTTTCCATTGTTTAAGCAATCCATGTTTGTAAGTTCTGCTGAAGGGTGTGATTTTGCATGTAATTATTTCTTTCTAATGTACTTTTGAGGCTGATAATGCTAAGGCTCAACACGTAAAGCAATTCAACAGGGAATTGGTATAAATTTTGATGAACTTATTTCATACTATGACAGTGACGATGACTTTTTAAATGTTGGGGCTTAGCAGGCATCAAAGATGACCCTTAATTTTGCTCTGACATGTAAAAGCTTTGACCTCAATAATGCTGAAATAACACCTTGCAAAATTGTTATTGTTGTTGTTATTGTTGTTGTTTTAAACTTAACTGAAAACTATTTCTCACCAGATCAATTGATTTACGTGGTGTAAGCTAAAGAAAACGGGAAATTTCTGTCTTGTTCTGGCACTGCAAAAGTCACCATTGACCTTAGAATTGAAGTTCAATGACAAAAATTGATATGAACTTCCCATGGCTGTCCATATTTAATCATGCTTATGTTATAAAAGGCTCCAATGACCTTGGCGTTAGCAAGTTTGGTCAGTGCTCACTTGACTGTCATCTCTGCAGGCGTGATCAACAAGACCTGGACCCTGCTTAAGGTTCAAGATTTTGTTGTTGTTGTTGTTGTTTTTGTATTTCTGCAGAACTTTAAGTTTAGGTAGTTAAGATTTGGTTTTGTATAATGTACTCTTACATATGCTGACTTTTATATCAGCATACTGCTAAGACTCTGTCCGATGAGCTTGTATCCCCTGACATTGTTCGCCAAATATCTGTGTACGTGTTTGACAGGGGCATGGTACAATGTTGAACCTTAAGCAAGGCTAGCCAGTAACATATCTGAAGTACTTATTGTCTGTCATAAAATAAAATTGATGTTGAACCGGATGCAAAACCTTACACTAGCTTTTGTTCAGCATGCAACAAGACTCACTAGCTACTTTTTTATTTAGGATTAGAATATTTCTCAGTGATGAATTCCAATGGGAAAGTTACCAATATACTAAAATAGCGATAATGAAGGTTTAACCATTTAAAGTGGTGCACATTTGTATGTGAGACAACTTCATGAAGTTATTACTGTTAACATTATAAAATAAAACTGGGACAAATTATCTCTATGTGCACCAAAGGGTAATTACCCAAAATCATGGCCGATACTGGACCCTTTTCTGTAGAGAAAAGTTATACGGGAACCAGACTATACCACATAATACAAAAATGCAAACAAACCTATTCTTTCCTGGTTTCATTAATTACTTTTATGCAGTCCATATCATAACCTAGAAAGTGTGTTGAAAATCCATATAAATATGTACATTTGATACACTCAATTAAGGTAATTGGGATGTGACCTGTAAACCAATGCAGTAGGAAAGTAAGGGTTAAAACTCAATTGCATAAAAACACCCTTGATATTTACCCAGTAATTCATTGAATTGTTACTCTGTTACTACACAAATACAGGCTGTGTTAGTCAGTTCAGCCAGATACAGTAAAGTTTGTTCAACAAACCTCGCTGCCCTTGAAACAACAGTTAATTTCCTGTCAGGACGAAGATGACTCAAAGTAGAGACATCTAAATCTCTGTTTGAGGTTTTGTCTTCCTGTGATCTGGTTTCACTAGGGGCTACATTGTCCTCAACATAAAAAGGCTTAGGTGTCTGGATCTCAGGACTATTGTTGTACTGTTCAATAAGACGTCACATACCTGACAGAATGCTTGCGCATAACATTATTACATAAGTATGAAACTAGCCCTTGTATAAGATTTATTTCCAAGTTAAATAGCAGGTTATTTAACCTTGATACAAAATGAAACTTAACACCCAATGTAGTTCACAGTCCCTGGTAAACCTGAAGAACGAATTGACTCGTTTGATATATAATATTTTATATAGCTAAATAATATATATATATCAGAAACACATAGTGTCACATAATGGATATTTAAAACCCTAACTTGATGGGAGGTTAAGTCACCATAAAATACAACTGGTGATTAAAATAAAATAACTTCTTTGGGCCACGGTGACAGAGTGGTAACGGCCTCAAGTGGGAAAGCTGGTAGTTGCTTGCTGTTGGTCAGCAGTTTACAGTACAGAACCCTGACGAACTGTATGTACTGGTTTCCTCTGCCCTTCCAACGACCCGTCGTGATATGACCTGTGCAGTGTTCAAAGCGATGTAAAACCCCAAATAAATCAAATAACTTCTCAACTTTAGGTTGGTACATGTAATAAACCATAGTGTAATGAGACTTTTCAAATATTACATACAAGATCAGCTGACCAATCGGTTAGTTGACCTCAGTCATGTATTAAATAAAGTGAATAAAGGTAACGTTAATCTGTAATTACATGTTCTCATGCCATTATGATGTAAATGAATAAATGCAAAACAAGCTGGTGATATCTGACGAGAAACTGAGGGCAATATGCTATATGCATAAGAGTATGTAAAATAACAAAATAGGACAAAACTGCAGGCTCAAGGTTTTAAAAAAACAATGAAGTACACAGCTGGGGGGCACAAGAATGTAAAATATAACAATATTGGTTAAGAAGCTGGACAGCAATAGAATACATTTCTTATCCATGTTGACCATAAAAGGCATGAGACAATCCAGGGGACCCATCTGGTTGAATTTGTTAATATTCCCATTGGGAACCAATTATTCAGAAACATAAGACGTCTTGTAAAATGAACCAATCCATCAAGATGTATCTGCACATTTACTCTGATTGTTCACAATCCTTTTTAAATATTGACAGAAGTATGAGAGATGAATTTGCTGGTAGCTACAGATTTAATAAAAATCAACAGTCAAAAGCTCATTCTAAATTGTATCTGACCTAAATAGCAGGACACATCCTGACAGGTGCATATTACTTTTATATTTATTGACGCCCCTTCACATGGATAATTTGTGCCAATTTAATAGCTGTTTGAACCATATAACAATGTAGCCTACAGATGTGCAGTGCAGGATATTGGGAAAGTATTTCATAGAGCTGTTTTGTTACATTAAAATCCATACAAAATGGATGGTCAAACTTAAGATGGGCTGGAGAAATTTAAAAAATCACCAATCCTCCCCCAGTGATCAGTAAACATAAATTGGTAAAAAGAATGTGAAGTTTCCTGGTATATGTGGATCATCTTTGAAGAGGGCCCAGTCTGTGCGAAAATATGACCCCAACCTGAGGGATAGTTTCCGAGTTATGCTTGCCGCAATTATAAAATATTGCAGAAAAATAGATAATAAATTGTCGGAGTCTTGATCATGAGCCAGATAATATTCAGGAAAACTTGGCCACAGATGGACAAAAAATATGGATTGAAATATGACCACTTGATCCGTTGTATAGTTTTTGAGTTAAATGTGCAACTAAAAATCTGGATGCAGGGTACGGGCGAAGTAAAATTTAAGATACTTAATTTTTATTGTACCTTTCGGGGGTAATTTTAACAGCTGATTTTTTTTTAAATTTTAGGTAATTATTGACTTATTGTTCTTACCACTCAAAGAGATTGGCAACCAATAGAAGTGAAACTGTATTGCACATTTATACTCAGTGCTATACTCAAGGTGCGTTTTTGGCCCAAACTGACAGCAAAAAGTTCAGCCAAAGCTATTTTGTGACTGGCATTCCCCTGACTGAAAGACAAATTCTGGAAAAATGATCCAGATAATATTTCCGGAAATATCGTTCAGTCCTCATATAACACCTAAGACAAAAGGACTTGGGGAAAATCTAGGGCTGAGAAAGCATTAAAGACTATGTATCTTAGTGTACATGGGATAGAACCCAGATCCTCTGTAATCCTAGGCATGTGTGTTACCCAATAGGCTGCAACAGCAGATACATAAAACCATCCATTAATCGATTTTTTAAGCTTTATCATTGTCCCGGATATATCATTGCCCAATAAACTCACATTGATTTATCATCTCCTGTGATATTTTTAAAAGCACCACTCGGGTAATATTGCTGTCGTATTTAATACCTATAAACAGGATTCATTTCTGCCTCATTTTACCTACAATAGAAACAGATGGTTCAAAAAAGATAGTATCTTCAGCTTTATAAAATACATAGTTGTACAGCTGTTGTCAATATGACAATAATAAGCCGTCAGTATACTTCTCCATTATTTCAAGGTATATGTTGTATATACATCAAGGATTAATAGGGACACAAAATAAAAATGGTGCTCTGTCAACCTACTATGTTTATAATTGGCTGGCAAATCTTACGATGGGCTGGAACAAGCTAGTCCATCTTAAGATGGAATATTTATACCAGTTTTATGGTTCACAGAGCAAGCACGGAAGTAATCACCGGTTGCTTTCAAGTTGCAACAGGAAAAGACAAAGGTTTACTTAACAAATTTTATTCAGCAATTTAAATAATAATTACAGTCAACTGAGATACTTTTGATACTTTATACCATAATGTAATCATGAAACCAATCCGACATGACCACAGACCTATCCATATAATTAACAGTTTGTCCACTGTATCTGTACTGTGGTACTGTATGGCTTCCGTTAAAACAAAGTGTGTATATCATCTGATCTGTTTGGCATCCACTAATACAAATATCTATAGATCCAGATGTTCAGAGTGTCTACGTAACTGCTGTCTGGTCCACGATGTGAACAAAATACAGCAAATCCAGTCTTTGGCAGATCCACATACTATATACAGTTGACTCCAATAAAAGTCAGCCACAAAATATATGTAACAAGAAGTCTGTGTTCAACTCACACACAAATATATATAGTGACTTCAAAGACCTCTGTCTTTATAGCACACCTCTTCAAAACTTAACTGTGGCCAGGTTTTCAACACTTTATAATCTGGGGATCATGGAAGGGTTCTAGAAACAATTAATACAGAGTGGAAGGTTCTAGAAAGAAATGCAAACATGTCAACCATTTCCAACAAAACCAGGAGCGTTTCCCACCATCTGTAAATAGATCATTCCAGTTTTGCACAAGACAGGTCAGTACTAAGTAGACTGTTTCTGAAGAAAACAGAGAAAATCAATAATTCAATGACCTTATATGGTAAATGAACTCTGACCTCAAAACAACATTGTCCTTGTAAAAAGACACACTGACAGAGTGAACTTTGAAATTTTGCAATGTTTTCAAAGCTTTAAAGAAAAAAAACTGTACGAAAAAAGTTTATGGTGCATCGTTTGAGAAAATTTTCCTTGGCAATGCAGATTTGGACCCAGTATTATGAAAAGCCTTTACTGGGAATGTACAATAATATTTATTCTAAATTTATTTACAGATTGTATAATGGGGTCACCTCTAATTTTATGTATGATATTCCAAAGGTCACCTTAATTGAGTTTAAGTAAATCTTAACTTTAAATATTGGGTTTAAGATTGGACTAGAAAATTTTAGCAATCTTATTGGAGTTTAACTACTTCAAGCTCTCTCAGCTGAGAATATGTTAAAGTGACCCTAGAGGGAAAACTAGGTTATGTTTAATTTCAGTGTAAATTGATTTTAAAATTTGAGAGTGACCCCAGACAAATGAATTATTAGATACTGTATTGTAATATATTAAAAAGAAGGAAGTGTTCATATTGTTTATTAATTATGGGCACCATCGCCCTCATTCAATAACAAAAGCTCAGTGTGACACAGCCACATCTAGTACTTCCAGTCCCAGTGTACACCTATCTGAAATAGTGGCTGATATATAATAAGTATATATTCCATGGTGGACTGGGTTATGTGGGACCAAGCCCTTCTTCGGACACCAAGATATTCCAAACATTTCAATGATACCATAACTACACACATGTGGACCGAATACCATTATCCCATCGCTTAGACATGATATCTTAATACTACAAGATTAGTCTAAGGATATGCATATATATTTATAGATATGGCTTACATACAATTGTAAATATGTTACAGTGTTCAATAATCTCAATTTGACATGTGGGCAGACATCATTTTTGCATCAGAATTTATTGAAGTTATTTATTTCACGTGATGACTATTATGTTTTAAAGTCGATGAAGGTGCACTTGTAGGTGCACTGGAGACTGAGAGGAGGACATCCTCATACTAACAAGAAACCTGCCTAACAAATAAGCCTTTGCGCATGTTACAGGCCCAAACCCCCACTGCAGGCCAAAGGGGTGTAAAGTTAGGGAAAATACCCTTGGGGAAAGAATTATTGATGCATTTAGCACTGATATGGGTCATGCCCAAACACTGTCCCGCAATATGTTATGAACATACAGCCCACAAGTGAATTCCATAATCCTTATTTCTTCAAAAGTTAATGGATATTGCAAAACTTCCCATAAAAATTACTTTTTCGATATTGCTTCTTTATGTAACTGATGTAGCTAAAATGGAACTTTTATTTCTTCTATTTGTGTAATAATTTCAAGGCACCATCTCAAAGGCTACAGGTTATGAGTAATCACATAAATATGTTTCATTGGCCTTCAGATCAAACAAGGTAACCTTAAATGTACCTGTTGAATTTAATGCCCAGAAAAGCTTCAATTCACTCCTCAGTACACTTAGCTAACAAGCTAACATAATAAGAACAGTAAAACTGCAAGTATATTTGTTTCAGGTTATTGTTATAATTTTGCTTAATATAAACCTAGTTTTGAAGGTTTGTACAATTTTGTACACAAAACAGCTTCGGAACAGTAAGTTGGACAAATGACCTTCCATTTCTATTTTACAATCTTTACCTATTTTACTATCCTGGCCTCACAAAAGTCAACGGTCTAAGTCTTGGGGTTTAAAGTTCATTTGGACATCCAAGGCTATGTTAATATAATTAGTGTACCCCAGATTTTGCCAACAACTGGATTTGAACCTTAGAAGTAAGATGCATCTGATCAACTGCCAAACTGGATAACCACAGAAGTATTAGGGGGGACTGCAAGTGTTATAAACCAACTCAAACAGTTAATTGAGCAATTGACCCCTTGTTTGTATTTTATGTATATTTTTAGTGCCCTGGTCTCAGCTGGGGCAGAGAGTTCGCTGACCCATGATGGCCGTTCCATTCTGATGCAAGCTGCTGCTAAGGGCAACCTGGATTTATTGATCCTGATCCTGGAGAGGCCCCAGTACTTCCACGTCTACATCAATCAGAGGGACAACGATGGCTGGAATGCACTATTCTACACCGTGCAAGGTTTGTGACAAGATATTTCAAAATGAAGCAAGGCAAATACCTGGTTGTCTTTAACAATCACTCTGTCTATAAACACACTGAATGAATTAATTGGTGAGGCTTATAATTATAGTCCATTTTGGGCTCTTGGAGGGAAGGAAGGTCAAGAAATTTACACAATCTTGTATAGAGATTTGCAAAACTTCTTAGAAGAGATTTATATGAGCCACTCAAATCTACTAAGAGTTAAAGATTTTCCTGTTCAATATCAATTATTTCCATAAGTGAAATAAGTTTTTGTTGAAACTGAGTTGTAGTCAAAATCCTTGTGTAATATTATCTATGAAGTTATATTTTAGTGAAAGTAATTACAACATTAAATAATTTGAATCTGATGCTAGATACGATGGCACTGTCTACAGCCCACTGTACACTAGCACGGCGCGGCGCGGCTAAATAAAATAGAAATAAAGGAAGTAGTTCACTGCTTATACACATATGCGGCGCGGCAGCTAGCGGTGCGGCGCGGATTTTTTCATTTAGAAAATTTTCTAATTTTCCAAAAAACCGCGCGGCTTTTTAACTGTTTTCCTCCCTAGTTTTCATAGATATTTGGATTTCCCACATGTTAAATATGGTAGTATATCACAGAACTCTACAGAAATATATTAATTGGAAACCAAAATGCAAGCACACAGGCTCATTGTGAAGGGATTAACTACTGGCAGATAGATGACAAAATATGATGTGTGTCAATATAGACACATAAAAGGGTTTAATTTAATGAAGATTGCAATTAACAGTAATTCTAGAAGGGACACACTGGCCAAGGGTCTTGTTTGTAGATGGATTAAGTACTTAAATGGAGAAAGGGATGTCAAGTTAGGTGTGTGGCAATATATGTAGACAAAACACAGCCAGAATTTAATTGAAAGGGGATGTAATCACCAGTATTATAAAAGGATACTGGTCAAGGGCAAGGCTCTTCACTGTGAAGGGATTAAATTGCATGTAAAGTATGACAGGTGTGGAAATGTACTGTGAGGTATTAGATGTTTAATTATATGTGATTAGTTTAACTATTCTAGCCACTTTCGCTGTAGTTTAAATATATATATATTTTTTAATTTACTGAAAACCGCTGGGAAAAATCGCCCAAATGTGCAAAGTAAAGAAAACTCGCCTGCTTAGCATGTAGTAAAAATCGTACCGCCCCACGCCGCGTAAATGTGCAACGACCTTACCCATCTGACTTAAAAGTTTCTAAAATCCACAAGAAAATTTTCTTAGTCTTGAGATTATAATGAGATTCCACATTAAGGAATTCAACTCCCTCTTCATATTGGACTCTCACCCCAACCCCTTAGCCAGTGACATATTTTTGAAAACAGTTTTTCAAAAAAGCAAAAGCAGGAAATTGGATTGTATTAATGTTTTAAACCATATTATTATTATACTTGAATTTTTGGAACTTTAAGCATTAAAACGTACGTTGTGTGGACTACAAGACGGCAATATAATTCTTGGAGTAGAAAGGGGAAAATACATTTTGTATAGATTTAATAGTGCTGTAAACAGCTAGTGACCATGTTCCTATGGCCCAAATCATTTTACAATGCCCTCTTATATAACCTCGCACATAACTCTTTTTTCTAGTATGTGCTCATTCAAGTTTTGTTTTATTTTCAATTGGTAAAAAAACAAACTATGTTCTGAATTTCTACGATCTAGTTCTGTCAGCTGGAATTTCTGGGATCTGTCGAAAACACATGTTTGAATCCATATGGTTTTGAAGCAGCAAATAGTTTAAAAATAGGTATTGTGATGTCACATTGATGGTATTATACACAGGAAAAAAGAAATCTTGAGAATTAAATTGACCGTTGAGTGTGAAAGGGTTAAATGGTTATGTTTACCTTGCTAAACAGAAAGCCAAATGTATGACTACAATGATAAATTAGCATGCTATGATCTTGTTAAGTTTCACAAACCTCCAAAACTACATAACTTATACACAAATACACAATTTAGAAATGCACCATTTTAAATTGATAGATAGATTACACAGTACATGTCAAACAAGTTCACTCGGAGAATGTAGATCTATTGCTTTTGAATACAATGATAAAAAACTTCTTTAAAAAATCAGGCATGAAAATCAATTTAGATCTATGTTATCCACCTGCTGTGAAAAAATGATGTAAATCTGTGCTGTAGTTTGCAGTGGAAGCAAGTCATCGGATAACCTCCTTATCGGAGATACCATTGAAAAATTGCAAATTTCCCTATGGTTGAAAATTAAGTTGAAGGTTATAACTTTGATGTTGCTGTCAGTAAGATTCCATATATTTTACTCCAAAAAAGAGTTAGCTGAAGGACATCACTTTAAACATCTCTTGCCTGAAATTTGTACAGACTTTTAAAAACTTTGATAATGATATCAAGACATATATTCTGAAGTGACTTTAAAGAAACAAGAATCTGCAGCTGACATTTGCGTACAAAAATAGATTTTATTTTATTTATCTTTTATTTTTTTTATTTTTTATCTTAATTTTTTATTTTATTTTTTTTTGGGGGGGGGGGGGGGGGGAGGCGTTGATATTAAGTGATATCCTATCATATCGGGTATAATGCGCAACTTAATCACTTAGTGTAGTGAAAAGCAATCTAGGTGTTTAGGTAGTTGTGAAACTAGAAAGACCTTGCCATGCAAAAATCTCCATAGAGGCATTACTGAAATTTCAGGACTTTTTGTATCCAAATATGATCTGGATCTTTCCAAAAATCTTGTTCCCTATGAAAGGGCCAGGATGTTTCCAAATATCTTGGTCCCTGTGTAGAGAGGCCTACCCACACAAAATTTGATTTGAGTATCCGCTCATTACTTTTCGACTAATGTCAAAAGAATTGCCAAAGTAATTGAAAATACACTAAAAATGGTACTAAAATTTCATCTTTTTCTTCTTCTGGTAAGACCCTACACTTATAAAAATCAGAAATATCCATTCACAGAAATACCCGCAGAGAAACTAATGAACCCATCCAAAACACATGTTCCTAGCCAAGGTTAATGTGTCTTGTAGTTCGTACTTTTTTGGTGATGTTCTCAGCACCAAGGAAACATAGACTCATTATTCATTACAAGTCAATTTCAGTATTGACAAGTCAAATAAGTTCCCACTTCTTTCTACGAGTGGATCTGCTTGTATCATTGTCAACATGCATAGTCCTTAAGACCGAATTAAAAGATTGACCCATTGCAGCTTTCCTGTTGATGCAATAATATTCCAATGGAAGGATTCAGAATTGTTTCAGCCTAAATGCACAAATTTTACTGGATGTTGTCAATGGCCCAATTGTCTACAAACATGCGGCACATGTGAAAGAAGTGTCAAGGTCATTATTGCAATATGTTTTGAATGTTTAGAAAGGATTCAGGGTCTGAGAAAGGAGCAGTTTGGAAGGAAAAGGTTAACGAGAGGTTAATATAGAAATAGACAATGATGAGCGAGGGGTTATAGGCAATTTTACAACGATTAACGATAGTAGCGGAGCCTGAGTGATTCTAATGCGGTAATCGTTGTAACATCGCCTATAACCCTGAGCTCTGAGTTGTCTATTTCTATTCTAACATGACATTTTAGAAAATCTTATAAAAATCAGGTTTGAAGCTATTTTGTAGAAAAATATACGAATATTCTATAAAGATTTTTTTTATTGAAGGGTGCAGTTGAATTATTGGAAGAGCCACAAAATAAGACAACCCTTTTCTTTGTTAAACGTCCTTAAAATTTAGCAGATTCATGTCAGTATATTCTATGTTCAAATGTGAGAATCCCTGAATATCGTGTTTACTATTATTTGTCTATTTGATGAAAAAGATCCAAGCTGTTACTTCAAGTTTTCTTTTTGCAGAGCAGCATTGTGAGCGATAAAATAGAACTCATGATGTTATGCGGGGTTTTACAGAGCAATTTTTCGTGTCTTAGCCAATCAGAATCGCGGACACAGCCGTGTCATGTTAGAATATGGAATATGGATAATTTCTTTAAAAATATACATGAAAGTTATTCACTAGACAACAGTATGCCATCATATGGATGGTAACTGGACAGATCGGGCCCTCCAAATCACCCCCCTAAAAACTCGGCCCTCAGCAAATGGGCCCCTGGCAAACTCGGTTCCCACATTATGTCAAGGGTGAAAACTTCTTAGGCGATATTTAAAAAAAGTGCAATGGTCATGCATCAGTTTTTGGATGCTGAATCAGCACTTTCTACCGCTCTCCTATACTCACTTATTTATGCTAGAATGATTAAAAGTGCATTTGGGTTGATGGAGATTAAGTGATATAAAAGTTTGTATTAGATTATATATTGGGTTAAACACATGGGGCCGATTTCACTAAAGGACTTAAACTAAGTCCCTTTATTGGCTAAGTCAGGGACTTAAATCTAAGACTTTGGTCTTAGCTGCAAAAATGGATTTCACAAAGGTGACTTAGCTAAGGCCAAGCTTATCAAATAACCACAGTGGTTTTCTGTGTCATGTGACTTTTTGTATCTATTCAAAATATAATATTGGTGCCATATATCCTTCATTTGATGTATTTTATCAAAGGATAAGTGTTGTTCTGAAATGGAAAACCTTGTTGCCACATATAAACTTCCAAAAGAACACTTTAGTGAGGTGTTCTATGTAATTATACTTTATTTACAGCCATCTCAAATTTTGAAGTGGAGAAAAGTTTATGGCGGCCATATTTAAGTCCTCTTTACAAAATTTAAGCCCACTACTAACCAGACTTAAATCTAAGTCCACTGACTTAGCAAATCCATGGACTTAGCCCCTTTGTGAAATCCACTAAGTCTAAGCCCACTGACTTAGCACATTTTTGACAACATTTAAGACCAAAGTCTTAAACTTAAGCCCAAAACCAGGCTTAAGTCCATTCGTGAAATTGGCCCATGGCTTCTGTTCACTGCCAAACAGTTTTTGTAATATTTGTCCTTTATTAGGAGCACAGTAATTATCTGGGTGTCGATTTGACTTGGGTGTTTTATATCTTGGGGCTTGATTCGATGGGGCCAATTTGGTAAATTCCCGATTTCTCTATGATTCTCATAGAGAGGACTTTAAAGGCAACCAGTCACTCTATTTAAAGCAAAAATTTCTCTATAATTTGTCATAGGGCCATTACTGAATGATTTGCATCACTGAATGATTTGCATCATAGGTGCAAGAATCTTTGATAAAAAACAAGTTACTGGAAAGGCAGAAAAATGGTATAGACGACTTTAATAGAGAAATATGTGAAATGGATCAACAGCTGATAGATAGCAAATCCAATTTGATAGCTAGCCTTATAATTCTGTGGTGGTGGAGTTCCAACCCGGATCATGACAACATTTGGAATACACTCAGGCCCTGTTCTGATATAAGGCTAGCTCCATTTTTAACTTTGGCATATACTGATAATTATTATACCTCAAGTGAGTTCCAGATTCCAGTATTTGCGGGAAATATGATGTGATATTACCCTTTTAGGATTAAAAAGTGTCACTCCGATGCCTTACACACACATATACAACCTTTGGTAACTTTTTGATCACTGGTTTGCGTGTGTGTAACACACTATTCGTCCACCAGCAGCTAGTAACAACAGTAACTTTCTGGCATTGGAATTGACCTTTCATCTATGAACCCACCATCACTTAGTGATATCTGTGGTGGGGTATTGTTTTTCACCTTTTCTTTCCTTGCATAGATCGTTTCAAGGTCACTCAAAATATGACCTTTGTGTTTGTCATGTTAGTTTGCTTATATCCTTTAAGGTCAAGTGTAAAGGTCGTCATCAGGCCTTGAACTTTGAATATTAGTGACCTTGGTTCGTCATTAAGTTCATTCCAATGCCTGCTCTGGTTAAAAATACAGTTGTAAATAAAATTGGGCATATGTCAAAAGAATTAGAAATAGAAATTTTAAACTCCATTCAAGTGTCTTATTTTTGTGTTGGGACTCCCTGGGGGCTGAGGATAAAAAGTATCACTCCGATGCCCTTTTCATCTCAAGACCGTCAATAAGAATGCGTTGTGAATGTAAACACTGCAATATCACTTATCCTCGGATTTCCTAAATCGCACTATTGCCAGGAATGAAATGTTTTATTCTGGTAAATAGATTTATTTAACCTTTAGTTTTATATTAAATTTGGATTTTGGTATTTTATAGAAATATTGAAGAGGGTAAGGAAATCAAGAGAACGTACACAACTTTTTAAAAAATATTTTTTCAACACTACTAAACATCCTATATCCTTTGCAAACAAGTGGTTTGAAATTAGAAAGAGTTGTGTAACTCCTAGCTTTGTTGTCTGAGAGATTTATTTAGAAAGTAACATATGCCTGTGGTAATCTGTACAAGTTGAGATCATTCAGAATGGAAGAACATAAGACGTTAACAATTTTAATAATTCTGCTTATAATATTTGTCAAGAGCCAAATAATTACACTGTATTTGGGTAATATTTGCTCTAAATATATGGACATTTTATACATTTTACCTGTATATGTATTCATAAATGCAATGATATTGAGATGTTATCTGAATTTATTTTCTGAATTGCGTCAACAAAAACTTTAAAAAAAAGAAAATTTTTATTTTATCTGGATGGTAAAACCTAACGTTATTAGCATCTTTATCAACACAGTTGAAAATTATGACAGAACTTAGATGTTGAGAATCCAATATAACAAACCAGTGAATCAGAATAACGGGTTTTCATTTAGGAAAACATATTTATAGATTACCTCAGCTTTATTAAACCATGCACCACAGAGATTAGAGTTTTAATAAACTGGCTATCTCAGGTGACAGAAGAGACCAAATGAGATCTTATCAGATTTCTGAAAGGATAATAGATCATTTCCATCATGTAACAAGAACAACAAATATAGCAAAGAGTTATCAAACATATTTGAAACAGTGATTTTCACTGAAACAGGTTTCATTGACGTTTTCTTATTGGCCTAGGACTTAATACCTATGGCGGTAGAGAACGAAATAATTGTTTTAACTGCAATATATCCATCAGACAAGCATCCATGGGATTTTAACTGTGGAGAAACTCGACAGTGAAGGAGGTTACTTTAAAGAACAAGTAGTCCCTGAAAGTGCACAGAAACTCCGGAGTGTGAGTAGTGCTGAAAAAAACAATAAAGTCTTGACTTTCCATCAAGATCAAGTTTGCGGAGGACTAGTCCACAGGTACACCCCAGCTTTGAGTGAAAAAAAAATAACAACAAACAGATGAATACTAGTAGTTTATAAGTTTTAGATATTGCCAAAAAAAAATTACAGAAACAATTCTGGATTCGTGATCTGGATCTTCATCATCTTTGAGGAGGACAAAGCCAAAGGTCGATTCCACCTCGTGTAAAATATGGTGCCGATCCAAAGTATTTCTGTTTTAAAGTGAATCCCATTAGTGGTAGCAGTCAATATGCACAGACACTTTGTTGATTAAGATTTTCCAGTGAAATTATACAAGAGCTAAGATTCCAAACTGGACTTTTGTACTATGGCCCAAACTCTTCCATTAGGGAGCTTTATTTATTTTTTTAGCTTTTGTGTGATATAAAGCTGTAAGCTTTTGTCAACAAGTGAGATGTGTGAGTATGGAAAACATGGTTGTGAAAGGGGAATTGAATTGCTTCACCTGTTAATAAAAAGTTAAACATGAATACATGCTGTTGACAGAAATATCTGACACCTTAATATTGCCAAGTTAGCCTTTTGAATACATTTAATTGCCTGCTTTTGACTTACCTAATTATATTGACACATTTGCATAAACAGGAAAATTTATCTTAAAACATTTTCCAAAACCCCAATTGATCCACTGATGAACATAATTGTTTACAGAACAGAGAAAAAACGACATTCACTCCGATAACGTACTAAAACACCAGAATGGGATAAAATTGTCTTTATTCTTTTGTACCGTTATTAACATAAACGAGCAGAGTATCAAGTATGCGTCACCATGGGGTCACACTTTCAAACCCCCCAACCATAATATAAAAATAAAAACAAACAAACACTTGCGATTAAAAACAATCCTAAGGAGTGGGAGGGTGGGAATTGAAATTCGTTGTTTCCTCATTGACTTCTCAAGTTCAAATGACTCTCACGACCTGCCTCGTGGTGAAGCTGTCGCGATGCGCATGCGCGAGTCCCTACAAACTTTTTCTGCGCGAATGATACCGCAAACATTAATGTTGTGCTCTTAACATTCACTCCGATAACGTACTAAAACACCAGAATGGGATAAAATTGTCTTTATTCTTTTGTACCGTTATTAACATAAACGAGCAGAGTATCAAGTATGCGTCACCATGGGGTCACACTTTCAAACCCCCCAAACTTACTGAAAAAGTGTGGCCAGTGCTCTCGGCACTCGTTGCGTGGCCCTATCGGTATGCTTCAGGTACTGCCAGGCAGCGTCAGACGCCCAAGCCCCATGTGCTCGTATGCTGTCCATTGACGCGTTACTCTGAAAGGCAAGGGTCACTCCTGACCGGCGCAGCGCATGAAATGTGAGGCCTCTATTGGACAGACCTAACCTCTCCACGATGTGGCCCAACCGTTCTCTTAATTGGCGTTCCGTTAGGGCACGCCCGTGCCATGCTATTAATGGCCGGGCAGGACCGCGGGGCTGGTTGACCAGCAAGTGAGCTAAAATCGTAGTGGGACATAAGTGAGGTCTTCCCTTCAAGCATGGTACAGCTACTTCGTGATACTGATCGGACCTTTGTAAATTTTTCGCCCACCTGATCTTAACCTTGGCCCCCGTAGGGTTCCAGATGATGTCCTCGTTTGTTAGTTGTTTCCTAGTATCAAACGCCTCACTGGCCGCCGGGACTAGATTTGAAATGCGCAAAAACGCAAATAAACCCAAAGCGAAAGCGGCTGCGTATGGGATGGGGGAGTTCATGTTTTGGTTGACCTTAAACAACGCATCGATCTGTTCTACATTAAATACTCCTTTCGGAATTACCGTCACCGGTATCCTAGATATTGCGCGCAATAGACGCCTTACTGTTTCATGATCGAAAGATGACGTACAATACCCCACTTTTTTCATATACTGTTTCAATGATGATACGTAATTTATAATTGTCCTATGATTAAGTTTCCTATCAATCTTAGTCTGGATGAAAGCCAATAACGGACCAACGGCCGTCAGGTCAGTTATGTGGTGACAATAACAAAATGCCAAGTAGTCTTTCATGACCCGCTCATGCAAATTTCTCGTTCTCCCCGTATATGCCTGCCCTGCTTTCTCATATGCTTTCTCTGCCATCCATGATGCTGCCACAGCACCTACAAATAGAAATCCAACTTGAAACTATGGTTGCGGACCCTTTCCACACTTACCTGGCCCAACACCCACTCATGCTCATGACTACCCATCCCTAGACGGGACAACGCGTCAGCGACCGTATTGTGAATACCCTGTACGTGGCAAGCTTTAATGTGAATATTGTACTGCGCGGCCTCCATAAGGAGGTTCCGAATGCATACCCCCAAAAATTCATCATTCGCGCGTAGTGAGTTAATTGTGTGGACAACTGCCATATTGTCGCTATGCACGTATACTATTGCCCCTTGCCATCGTTTTGCCCAATGCTTTATCATGACGATTATATTATACATTTCGAAATGTACGATGGACCGTCCTTTCCTGATATCTTCTGGTATTTTCTCTGCATATGCTCGTGCTCCCCACACAGCCCCAATCCCTACTAATGATGCATCTACCCAGACGTGTATATCGTCCCTATCGCCTATCATCTTGAAGGATGGGCTTTCATTAAATAAAGTGAGAAACCTAGTGAACCATAGCAAGTCGCGATGGAACGTGTCGCCTAACCTAATCAGCTCACTTTTAGTACTTCTGAGGTACCATAACATTCGGTTTAAAAAAGCTCTGGCTGGGACAACAATTTTTGCTACATAAAGCAACTTCCCCAAAAGTGACTGTAGATTCTTACGGGAAACCACCTTTTTCTTCTTAAAATTCTTACATTCCGTTAAGATTTCCTCCATTTTTCCCTGTGGTATTCTAACCGTCTTCTTCTGCGCATCGACCTCAATGCCTACACATGTCATACTATCGGCCGGCCGGACCACCTTCGTGTCATTAATCGGCAGACCCAATTCAAGTATTAGTTGTTCCACTCTCTGAAACACTTCCTGGGCTCTCTCTGCGGAAACGCAGGCAAAGATATCGTCTATATAGTTCCACACCGTAATGTGTTCCTTACTGAGAATTTTCCTAATGGCATCAGATATCCTTTGAAAGATAGCTGTTCCGTTTACAGCGCCGAAAGCCAAAGACCTATCCACGTAAAACTTTCCCTCAAAGTTCATGCCCAACTTCAACGCGTCTCCCGGATCAATGGGCACATTACGAAATGCGCGTGAAATGTCAATCTTCATCAACTTTGGTTTTCCCGTACACTTTAAGATGTCATGAATTAAGTAATCCAAAGATGGAAGAGTTAAGGTATATGGTAGGCCATCATAAGTGCCCCGTTCCGTATTACCGTTAACGGACTCTTGGTCCCCGTATGATAGATCCAAAATGATGCGCCTCTTTTTCTTATCTTTCGCGCGTGACATTAATGGGGAAATGTGGCAACAATGTGCCGGTATTTTGGTGAACGGACCCATAATAGCCCCCATCGATTCCTCCGTGATCAGAAATTCGTGTACATGATCTGCGTATTCAGTGGCTGACGTGTGATTGCGTACTTGTGATCTACAAACGTCGGCTTTCATGTCCCCTAGGGGAAAACCGTATGTCATGAACTGTAACAATCTGGTATCATCATATTTATCCAAATAATGTGCCCATCTATGTAAATTTAGATTTGAGGCAACCGGTTGGCGTACACCATCGCAATTTTTCGTGTGAGAGGCACGCACCGTCCTTGCCAGTTCCATATAATCCTCAACATCGTGAACGGCCCCTAGCCTATTAAAGTGTTCCTGCGGTGGTGTCTGAGCCTCCGGGTTTTTTTCCTGTTGAAAGCCCACCGACTCATTAACTATGACAGGACTATAGGAACATTTGGGGAAATAATGACTTGTCACATCAATTTGTTTAATAACATCTTTTACATCATACACATTTACTTCATGATTCATATTACCCTTTTTAAACACCCCACCCTCATTTGCATGACTGCAATTACACAACCCTGTGCCCCCCTCAAAATTTTTATACTCTAATGTCATAGCATCGTTTTTAACATTCTTAACTACAGTAAAATCACAAATAGTCACATTATCAGTCCATCCGATGACCTGGCCCCCACCATCAGGGCTCTCATGATCACTCAACTCATTCACATACACATTAATATCCCCCTCATTCGGGGGCACATAACAACCGTCAATAGTGTCATTCGTTACTTCCCGATCCACTCGATCTGGGTTAGCCACATCATTTTCAATACGTTCATTTGTCTGATTAGTTAGCGCCGCCACACCATCACTCTCCTTATAATTAGTTACACCAGTATCTCGTGTCAACTTGTTATAAACCTCTAATGTGTAACGTGGCACAAATATCTTTGCTTGGGGGTTAAGGGTATACTTCTGCCCTTGCCCACCCACATATACTGAACGTTGCTGACCTGGTCTGAATTCATCCGCTAATGGATTTAAAGTCCCCTGAGATGTGCTATGGACGACAACGGGTTCCTTCCTGCCAATAAAGGTAATCTCGCCGCCTCTCATTGGAATGAATACCTCCGCGAGGGGATTAAGTGTTGTTTCATGATCCATTGCCCGTTCATCAGGGGAAAAATCATCAGCGAAGTGATAATGAGACAATTTCCTTATATTAATACCTCCACCACAAATCGTAGTCCGTTTCCATGGCTGTGTTCGTCTCCGATCAACGTGGCAGTTGTCCAGTTCCCGCTACTTTTGTCTTGCCGACAAGTCATGTGTGTAAGAGATCCCTGTTGTGGGGTCTGTGTGATAGTCCCGAGTTTCTCTACAATTCCCGGATCTGTGAAACTTACACACCAGACGTCTATCGTTCCCTACATCCTTAGGCTTCTGTGGACCTTGTCTCTGACTCGTGAACATAGTCGCGTGGGTGTAAGTCATTCTGCGTTGTAGGAGGGCTGTCTGATCTGACCAAGCTAGTTCCCCATCCTCTATAGCATGCATTGTAGAAATAAAAGCGCCCCGGGCCACTGGCCACGACGTGGCATCTATTAACTTAAGAATTTCATACAGCTCCAGGAGCATGTATTGCCTCATGAGCCCGTCCATTGTGTCGTTGACGTTTTTGATGAACCCCATTAAAAATTGTGTTTGAGTGAGTTCATCAAATGTGACCTGTCTCCTTGAATGACCCACCAGAATGGCCTCATTTGGCCAACGCCTAAAAGCCACTGCTACCGGGTTCCCTGTCGTATTGTACCTCCCTGACCTCTTTCTTTTACCTTGAGTGCTCTCCGCACGTGAGTCCGCCTCCAATTCTTGCATGCGTTCAACTATCAATGTCTGTATTCTGGGATCTGATTTCCAATTGTCGTCAGCTCTTTTGTCCTGAGCCCGTCCTGGGGATTTCTGTATGACGTGTGCTGATGGGGGGTTACTCCACTGTACTTGTTTCGCCTCCGTCTGTTGCTGTGCTGGTTTTTCCTGCTTTAAAAAATCTAATAGGTCTTTCTGCGTCTCAGTTTGTAAAATTTGGTTATCTGATGCGACTTGCTGCTCCACTGCCCAGAACTGTGTGGCCTGTGCTTGTGCGCCTAGGCCTATATTCCCCAGCTCTTCTATTTCTTGTGTGGTTAATAAACCTGCTTCCGTCAGTGTCATAGATTCAGCTGGCTTAGCCCGTTTCTCTACCACTGTACGATCCGCACACTTGCTTAGCTTCTGCATATATTCTTGAGGGATTACCTTTATCGCGTGCCCTGCTTTTTTTTCTGGCCTTTTCTTCTTTTTGGTGCGCCCTTCGACGTCTGATTCCACGGCCTCAAACTCACTAAGCGCGGACCGCGATTTCTTTACTTTTGGTTTAGCCCCGTAAGCACCTGCTTCTCCAAATCGTGGTTCGTCTGTTTCCGTCCGTGGTGGTAACATGTTCCCCCCTACTTGAGCCCGCTCGCCAGTGTCGCCTTCCAACTGTGTGAGTCTTTGTTCTAGCACACCAATTTTTCCCGCCACCCCGTCAACCATTTGTACTAGCCTATCCAACATCAGTTCTGTATTGTTTTGTGATGCGCCTGGCTGGGATTCCCCTTCCGAAATGACAACAGGATTATCCTGTGCGCCCACTTCTTTCCTTGATGCTGTTTCATTCGCTACTGAGTCACTTTTCGACGCCATAATTATTTTCGCTTTGTCCCTTGTCCTCATAACTCAACCCACGCGGCCTTTACAGTGAACTGCTGCAGGTACACAATCACCAACACTATACCACAATACTCTGTGTCCATTCAAATAACGCACACTCCAGACATATTAAAATCGCCGTCTAAAAAGCTTATAACAGTCATTATCTGTCCAATTGAAATTCGTTGTTTCCTCATTGACTTCTCAAGTTCAAATGACTCTCACGACCTGCCTCGTGGTGAAGCTGTCGCGATGCGCATGCGCGAGTCCCTACAAACTTTTTCTGCGCGAATGATACCGCAAACATTAATGTTGTGCTCTTAACATGCACAATACTCACTAATTGAAACAAAGGGAACAAATGCCTCTTAACCTTTCTCTACATTTCTACAAATAAATGTTTATTTATTTGCTTTCTGAGCTGTGAAAAAGCATTATTCATTGGTGAACATGAGATTCTTTATGGAAGACTAATGCATTTAAGGATTAACTAAAAGACAGGACCAAAACAAGTGAAATCAAATCCACAAACTCACACGTCATAGCCATTGTGGGACCGGAGTCTCCCAACAAATGATATAAAACACTGACACATGAATTACATTATTGACTCCACACCCAGCCTGTAACTTTGCATAACAGAACCAGGATTTACTCTCACCAATACCCACAGGCAACTGCCAATGCAATGGACATTTACATAATTTTGGACAAAAAAATAGTACAAGGTAGTTAGTAAAAGAATGTAGTCATAGGATTTTGTGCATAATAGTAAAGTACTCTGAATGATATTCAGATCAGCCTATCCTCCACAATAGCCTATCTCCCCTATCAGACGCTAATATGGATAGTGACCTCTTTCTGAAACTGGACTATCCCTTTTTTGGGCATTAGGCCCTTCGAGGATTGTTGCATTCTAATTGTCATTTTTATGGTGCTTAATCTCCATCTAAAGACAGACTCTAGGCGCGCCATACAGAAAAAAACAGAAAAGATCAATTTTGGCGATTTATAAATACATCTTACTAACTGTTCCTACTTACATAATGATACAATAATGGTTGTCTCTTGTATTTGTAACCTCATAGTTTCTTTTTGATATGCATGAAATCCCATTTATATCTCTGATATACACATGTGGATGAATATTCACTAACCTTCTTATTTTCAGTGTGAGAATCCCCTTAGAATAAAGGCATTTTCTCATAGGAAATTCTAAGAAGAAGGAGTTTTTGTTTTATTTTTATGAAAAGTGCATTTGCAACATGTCCTACAAATAAAAATACTTTCAACTTGATCAGAAACTAGGTTTATAATGCTATCTGTTTTCTACACATCTGTTGCATTTGTCATTTATGCCTTTAGAAGTCTAAAAATCCAAAAAAATATATAAAAAAATTTCATTCTTAGAAAGTTTTCTTACAAATTCTAAGAATAAGAATAATTTTAAGAGAGGGAAGACGTTGGTAAATATTGACCGTAAATATTAAAGAGATGTTATCATATGCAATCACTATCGTTTGAGGCTTTAGGTTACAAAAAGTGTCACATTTTGTTCAATATCGCCTTTTCTTTCATTTCAGGGGAGTGAAAGGATGGATAGTAATGGGAGACTCGATTGAAAAATAACTCAGCTTTTCAAGTGGTCACAAAAGCTGTTCTCCATTTGTAATCGTTCTTACATGATTGAATTTGATACAAATCTAATTACATAGATTGGCATTACCGTCTCTACAAATACCATTGATATTATCTCTTGTGAGAAAACCAAAAATGGTCCGATATTCCATCTATCTTCCACACTTTGCATCTTGCATCAGAGTAAATTGTACATTAGAAAACCATTACAATAGAATTATAAACTGTTTTTATGTACAAGTAAAAAAAAAAGTTGTTGAATCGTCAATGCCCATTCTGGCAAGATACTTTGAAACCCATAAGCAGATGATTAACGCTTAACAGCTATCACAAGACCTCTCAAATGTCTGGAATGTTTCATATCCTGTATAGAAAAGCATTATTTCCTTCTTCAAAGGGGTAGTTTATGGAGGTATTCATTTATCTACAGTCATTACCAGGAAGTGTAAAGTTATTTTTAGCTGTTCAGTCTCCTTTTAAAATCTTGGAAACCTAACAGTAGAGGTTAGACTATAAGTAAGTGTTTTTATGGCTACTGCTGTAACTTGGGACAATTTAAGCAAATTCTCCTTGCTGTTGTTTCAAGGGTTTTAAAAAAGTATTTATTGTGGTCAAATTGTACATTGAAACAGGCACGAGTTTTCAAAGTACTTAATACCCATGTTCCATTGGTGAATTTTAGCGACAACTGGCTGCATGACTCATTCTTTTCGACCAAAGCAATGCTACAGGTTTTATGTTATTTGAGAAGCTAAAAATAAAAGTACATGGCAGCCTGTAGAGGACTTGCGACCAGTCATTTGGTCATGCATTCTAAAGCCTCTCTTACATCCCTATATTGCTAATAGCGGTATTATCAGAATAATGATTTGTTATAAGAGGAAAAAAGATTATAACTTACTACAAGTACAACCAATATCTTTCAAAATTGCAGGCGACCAGCCTTGCAGACCAAAAGACAACCCAGGGTATAGAACAGGCCATATTACTTATGCGACAGACTTTTCACTTCAACGACCAACTTTTTGAAGTGGCAGATTGTGAAGGTGATCCAGTGTATGGCTGACCAATTTGCTAATATAACCAGACACATTTGATATTTTTGCAATCTTGCGATTGACATTGACTATGATGGGTATACTCTCTTGCCCCCTACAAAATCCTCAGTTATTGAATGCAAAGAGAAGGTTATGCGGCCAGTCGCCACTTAACCCAGCCAGTGGAACATGGGTAATATCAATAAAAATTTAATCTATTAACATTTTGCAGTGTTTTTAAATAAGTGATAATACAACTTTGCAAGAGTATATTGATCAGGTACTCATTTGTTAGAAACTCTAACTATCTAGCTATATATTTTACAGGTAAGTGCATGCACATGAAGTTCAGAAAGGAGTTGAAAGATGGCTAAAGTTTACACAATCCAGATAATTTCACAATTTTCCCCTGTTAGCAATTAAGTCAGAATACAATTAACAGAGGCCAGTTTCCGTATTAATCAAATTAAAGAACTAATTGAAACATGCTTACATGTGGATATGTATTTAGAATAAAATGGGAGCTCTTTGTTAGCAACTTCTTCTGTTGACCGTTTCCCTGTTAGTTACCCCATTCGTATAATTTATACTTTAGGGCTTCAAATTGGCACAACTGACAAAATTTGTATTCTCTAAATCTTGAATATATTTTATTTTCATTATCACCTTAACTACTATTGTGTCCATCTAGAATTTTATGGTTTCCTATTTTCTGTTTTGAGCTGAATTGAGGGGTATGCCAGGCTATAATGTCAAGCAGTAGTGCCCTGATTTAATAAGAAGCCAATAAGATTGAGCTGGAGTATGACACTGCATAAAATACCTGTGGTGATATTCACAATAAGCCGTAGCGACCCTATTCCATTTTGTAGCTTTTGTGAACATACACATGAACATGGGAGGAGGGTTGAGGTTCAGCCTATGGAGAATGCTAGCCTTGCTAAAGGCTCAAGTTTCTTGTTTTGTAAAAATGGAGAACTTTCAGACAGAGACTGTGATTAAGGTGTTTGATAAGCTTAAATCTTCTGACATGTATGAGTGCTTTATGAACATCAACTATCTATATACATGTTTAAGAAAGATATGGTAAAAATTTGATCCCAAAGAAAGGCTATGATATGGCTTGTGGGCATATATATTGGATTTACAATGCCAAGTATTAGTGTTCTGATTTCTTGGAGTTAACAAACACCTGTCCAGTGGTTGGGGTTCAGGTTTAGTTTTTTGGATAGGGCTTGCATACACATATATATGGGATTTGCAATGCCAAGGATAAATGCTCTGATTGAATAGGTATTTGTGTACATGATTGAAAAGAATATGGTTCAAGTACAGTTATATGCACATGTTATATACATATGTGCTGTTTGACAGTTCTGATGTGGCTTACGGATGTGGCTTACTTACATTTATATTGATATATATTGTGTGGCTAGTCAGTTAATATGTATGATGTTGGATTTTCTTTCATTGGTCAAAACTGTCTTTTTTGGGGTGATTTTGGTACGCAGAATATCTAACTATCTTGAAAATTGTAGTATAAAGTTTATTTAATGTTATGACATTTCTTTTATCTTTGAAGCTGCTACCAACGCCTTGAAAAAAAATTAGAAACATATGATACGCAAGTCATTGATTTGAAACATTTAGTCACATTCTATTGTCCCACCTAGGCTTGATTTGCAAATTTCCTTACATTTGTCTCCGCTCCAGCTGCCATGTTAAAATTCTAAAGCTAATGTTGGCTGCTTACAATTCCCTTTATCAGACAGCATAGTATTGGATTAAGCCCTGAGCATTACTGCAGGTCTGAGTCCAAAGCAGTATGCCACAGAGGATCGAGAACTTCAGTGGAACATGTAGGTAATAATGTGTGAGTTTCTTATAAAAGTGGCCAACAAAATTCAGAAATAGGTATCTGTCTCTATTGGTCTGTCAAAGTGTATATTTTTATGTCTTCAGAGCAAAGCAGTATGGTCAGTGAAACCTCCCCAAAGTCTTGAAAAGATGAGATAAAACCATTTGCATAGGGACTCCATCATGGGGAGTGTATTAAATAGTACCACAGGCTTGCTGGGTTGAAGTAATTTTTCACAATTTGTCACACTTAGGGTCATTGCTGACTGGTTCTCCCCACTCAGTGATGGATCATTGGGGCTAAGTGCACTCTGCAAGGGGGCATGTAGTAACAGGTTAATGGACACTGGAGGAGGAATACAGATGATTTATTTGAAGCTAATCTTATAACAAAAACTTTGTTGGACACACTGCATAGGATATGCTGGTAGTTCATATCATGCATAGGTGGGAAGCACACAAGGGGACATAGATTTATTTCAAATTACTTCAAGACATTGTATAAGTTATATTGTTTGTCTTTTTTTTCTGGATTATACTAGGGAACTCATACTTATGAGTATTTTGGTGTGGACAAGGCATTATCAAAGGAAGGGGTGATTAGGTATCAAGATGTTTCGACCCACCGGTCGTTTCAACCGTGTTTTTTTTCAGATGTTTTGACCTACTTTTAGCAGGCAGTTCAACCTAGGTTATTAAGTTACCACAGAATATCAATTATTATATATAAGTTAACCCACAGCTTTTTCCCTACATTCTTGTAAATATTCAATCAATTCATATTTTGTTTGGTATCATTTTATTTGTTATTACATGGTGCACAAGAATATACTATTCTTTGTTTAGTTTAAATAACCCACCAATATATTAAAATTGTATGACATGTACATATTTTCCTATTCTAGGGTACTTGTTTTGATGTTAAATGTCAATGGCTCTTTACTATTAGACCAGTCCTAATTGCAGTTCTCTGTTTATCATATTCTAGACTGATTAGGTTTAGCATTTAGCATCAGATTATCCCTAATTGCATTTTGGTGTTAGCAAGTATCAACAGGTGCTCGATAGGTGTGTTCAAGTCGGCTGGAAGCATTGTCCAGAAGGTTCTGAAGGGGAACATGGAGGAAGCCTTCTTATCCAAGCCCTGCAACATGGAGTGTGTGGCAAACCAGTTTCGGCAAAATATGAGACTAGAAGACCCCAAGGACCTAGACTTCATGATTCATCATCATGATTTGGTTCCAGCAAACTTCTTCCTGGGAGACGTTGATGTGACAGTAAACCAGGCAAACAGGAGAAGGCATCTGTTGTTTGCCAAAGATCAACAACTTGCTCTCCTACGAAAAGCGAAGTGCTGGTACATGGATGCCACCTTCAAGGTGGTGACGCACCCATTTTCTATCAGGTGCTATCACTCCATGCCTTTGTGCATAAGCGGGGCAGCATGAAGCAGTTGCCACTTCTGTTTGCCCTGATGTCTTCAAGGACAAGTAATGACCACAAGGTAGTCCTTTTAGAAGTAAAGCGGTTATTGGGAGACTTTGAAGTAAAAGAAGTTGTCCTTGACTATGAAGCCGGGATGTGGACCGCCATCAGAGCATTACTGCCTGGCGTGAGTCTTCGAGGATGTGTGTTCCACTGGGTGCAAGCTGTATACAGAAAACTGGAGAAGGGCTTTGCAGTAGCATACAGAAATGATGAGGGAACACACACCTTCTGCAGAAGTCTGATGGCCCTTCCCTTTTTGCAAAAGAACATCTTCCCAAGAGCCTTTCAGCTCCTGATTGATGAATGTGAGGATGACATCCTGTCCTCCCTGTGCGGATATGTTGAAGCAACATGGATGGCCAGCTGAATGTGCCCTCCCCCCTCTAATGTGGAAGGGTTACACAACTGCCTCAAAAGGAATGCAAGTAGAGGTGGCATCCAGTTCTACCTCTTGATTGAGCTTCTACTTGAGGAATCAAACTTTGGTCCAGGAGAATCTAGCCTGTGCTGAACGACCGGAGTACAGGAGCTTGAATGAGAAAATTGAAAACCTATATATACATTGTATACACTGCCTAAAATGGTAACAGGATGGACAGAAAAGATAAACGGAGACTTCCTGATAAAGTTACATTCAATGTGATTTAGAAAAGCATTGTTGCAATTTGTTTTAATAATCCTGTGTCTTTTTGTGCTAGATAAGTTTTGTCACCTAGAGCAATGATTGGTCACTTAACACCAGTACTTTCAGGCAGGTTACTTTACTTATTGGTAAAAATACACACAGCCTGAGATAGAATGAAGGATTAAAAGTTCATTTAAATATTAATAGTCAGGTTTTACCAGTATGTGGGATCTTTATTTGGAACAAAAACGGCTTTTGCCATTTTAATGCAACTTTGGAGGTATTCTTAACATTAGATCTATCTAGGAGTGACTAATCGTACGTGTATAAACTATCTGGAATCTCCTTGGTATTGACCTGGATATGTCTATAGAATGTTCATTATTATTAAATCAATCTCCGGTGTTGCGCCTTAGAATATATATATGCCTTGGCAGATATTAAGTGCTATAAAAGTACAAAAATAGAATAGCATAGTATTCTTACTGTCAAGCTAAGTTCATAATACAAGGCCAGTTCTCCCTGTCGGTTCTTTCCATAAAATACTTTACTAAGCCAAGGGTAGCATTTAAGTAGTTTTGTAGTATTACTGATATGTTACAAAAGCGTAACTTAATATATTTATGTATTGTTGCGACTCAGAATCTGTCAGACAATTGAGATCAAGCACTAAAATAGTTCTTAAAAGATAAAGCAATACTGATTGTAAGCATTGTCCATAACTATGTATGTATGTTTACAGTTAAACCAGCAAGGCTAGGCAGCCATTGACTTTCAGCGAAAAATCACTATGGCCAAACACATTGATAGCAGATTTGATTTCAAATGGTATGGACAAAGGGGAAAGGAAAAAAAATGTCAACAACTGGATAGTATTTCTTGATAGCTGTGTGTTCACTGGGTTTAATTAGTGTCTTTATAATTTCTTCCTTACTTCAGACAACCATAGAATATTGATTACCAGTAAGTTTGTCTGAAACCCTTCGGAAATACAAAAAATATGTAACTTACAAAAAATAACCACACAGTGCAGGCCTATCTGAATTAAGTAAAACCAATTAAGAACCTTACACAAAAAAGATTTAAGTTCATAATGGTAATGTAGTCTATAATTTGTTACACATAGCAGCACCTTTAAAACCTCATGGGAATTCCCACAACGCGGAGATACACACAAAAAAATTAATTGATATCAGGCGACAATTAGATAGTGAGTGGGAGAAGAATGTGGACAGGTTTAATGGACAATATTTTTGTAGTGAAAACTCAGTTGTAGCTTGGCTGAGAACAGTTGTGTGGGTTGAAAGTGTGAGGCGGGGGTTAAAGCCACAGCAGAGGGGAAATTGTGTCCATATTGGCAGCACTTGTAATGGCACTACTACTACTAGTAGTAGATATAGCTCTTTAATTCTCATCTGTGTGAGATTGTCAGCAACTTACTAACTCTCGTGGCATAGAGAGATGGACCACTCGTGGAAATTTACTCCAGCTTTTTAATTGTTCCATTGCTGCTTGTATTCTGTAGGAATGAAACATTAAAGCGCCCGATTGGAATCTTTTTACATTAGCTCTAAGTTAGTTGATGGAGTTGATATTCAGATACCTTTATGTGGAATATTGAATGAACATGGAATTATTTAAAGGAGGCTATGAGGAGATATACTATGGATGAATAATTGTAAACTAAATTATATATTTTTTTTTCGAAAAAAAAACTTATTTGATGTTGATTAGTTTATCTGGCAAGATCATAAAGATAACTCAGAATAAATGAAATATAACTGGACATATTAAATTGTTTAGACTCCATGGAAGTATTCTACATATGTTACATGGTCAGCACATTGCTTAAATATTACACTGTTTGAGGTAAAAAAATGTTTTATTAGTTACTAGGAAACTTATATGAACTGGGAAAAGAAACACAGGAAAATTCACTGCATGACTTAAATACCATTTCCTTTGGGTTACATAAAATTAGTATGTATGTGTGGAGATTACTGGCTCTGGGATTAAAGAATGTTTACATAACTTTGTTAAGTGGGAGACGGTGCAGCAGTGTGTTGGAATACCTATGAGGGAACTGGAGTGACTTTGTAAAGGAAAGACGAGAATGGTTTCTCTACATCATAGATACAATTATGACGTCAGTTGCCAGCAATTGATCACATGGATACCTTTCTGCCAAAGAGAGAATGCAATTCCTATTTATAGCACTGACATAGATGATATAAAGGAGCAATAAATTTTATTTATTGGAACTTGTTTAAAAGCTAAAATCTATGTGTTCACCATAGTTTATAGATTTACAATGGTTTAATTAAACTGTGTGGATTGGTGATTTAAAGTACTTTTCTGTTTAGCTTTGATTATATTCAGTTTAGGAAGATAAAAAAAATAGTATATAGTTTAATGGGAATCGCATTTACATTAAATTAGCATGTCCTGTATTCTGAAACCAGTGAGTTTTTCTGCCTTTGTTTATTGCTGTTTGCAAGGAATCACAACAGTGATTGGCTTTTACTGTCAATAGAAATCTTGTGTCATTGTGTGATTGAATATTAATGCGCCATTTATCTTTTTTGATAAATTGGACAAGTAGCTATGTTTACAGCAGTAGACAGAAACATGTTTCTGAAGAAATCAAATGGATACCTGTGTAATGGCAAGAAAGCAGGTAAGAATTGACTCACAAAGAATTATGCCTTTCATAAAATTAGTTATTATTTTATTTAATAATGCAAAGTTGAAAAGAAATCCGGTATAATAACATCATTGTCCGATGAAGACACTGTTTTAGTGGGCAAATTTCACTTCACATTAAATTTGGCTGTTTTAGCCAATGACAATATTAAAGTGAAAGTTCCTTCTGTAATTTTAAAAGTTTTATTCTTGGTGAGTGGAAAGCTAGAACAACTGAAATTTAATTCCAGTGGGTTTACTAAAATTAGAAAAAAATACTGAAACATTGTGACACTTAAATTTAATTATCATGTTTATATATGCCATTAAGTCTGCAAAAAATACAGAAAATATTTTACGTTTCAAGTTTCCCAATTTCCTTTTATACATTGTCCTGTTCTGTATTGCATCATGTATTACATGATAACTCATTTACTTCTCATCATGAACTAAATGAGATTTTGAACATTTTAAATTTTTCACATTTCAGCAGATCTTTTATTTCATAAACACATAACAGAAGATTGGGAAGAAATGAATAACAGATTAAGTAACAAAGTAACAACTTTGGAGTTTATCTCTGAATGGGATATATAAATTGCACTGACATTACAGGAAATTACTTGCAGCTGTGTAAATTACAAGTCCTTCATCTGCAACTTTTTTATATCCTTCTCTGAACCAAACCATTCTGTGATTTCTGCTTCAAGTTTCTATTGAAAATTTTTGAAAAAAATCCCATAGTTATCAACCCTTTGCAAATAAGCTTACAAATTGTTATAATGATTTAAATAAAGTTTAATCATATAGTAATAAATGGGAAAAGAGTTTCACTTTTAGTCACCTTAATAAAGTGTTTGCAGACTATAGGTAGTTATTAGCTTATTAGTTTTACAAGTCTACCATCTAAGTAGACAAAAATACATCGTGTTCAATTCTAAACATTTTAACTAAATTTGATGACAAATGGGTCTGTTTAACAACACAGTGATGGACATAGCCTGAAATACATTTGTCCATTTTAAGTAGACACATTGGGCACA
Organism: Sabellastarte sp. h YS-2021; assembly: GCA_964017235.1. Taxonomy (NCBI): domain Eukaryota; kingdom Metazoa; phylum Annelida; class Polychaeta; order Sabellida; family Sabellidae; genus Sabellastarte; species Sabellastarte sp. h YS-2021. The sequence continues at coordinate 68,847,035 of OZ024936.1, forward strand.
TCTGTTCAGAATTTAATAAAAAAGTAGAAACTGTTTTAACCTTTAAATAGAAAACATGATAGAGAAAACATTGCCATACCCATTAACAGCTTTCAATGATAATTCGTGGGACTTTAGAAAAGATGTGACATTCTCTTTATTATTTTTTCCCTAATGTTTTCTTCTTGCAAAGAAAATACGAAAACCACCATTTTCCCCTAAAAGCCTGCTTTTAAAGGCATCCAAATATGAAGACAAATCATTGGCCTTGTTCTTGACACCAGTGCTGTAGAGATTACTCCAAATTACTTGCCTGTTCTTTTTTCCCCAGATTGTGACAAAAGCTACTCTAGAATGGGCCGAAAACACCCTTAGAATAAAAAAAAGGTATACATATTCTGTCACATTCTAGAGTATTTGTTCCATATGAGAAAAGGACAAGAGCTTTAGCATTTACAACCATACTTAAACTGAGTTAGCTACAATAGGCCAACAGCCTTTCTCAGGGCCCTGAAGTTACCTGAGTGAGTCCCCAAGAAGTTGGAGGAAAAATGAAGAGAAGGACATTGGATATAAAATATTTCAGTTTACTTTTCTTTAATTGTACTTTAAAAACTACTTGGTTTCACCAAGCACATAAAACAATTAAAAAACCTTATTATTTATTTCCTGTGTAAACCATAACTGTCCAATCCACCTGCAAATTCAAATGAGAATTCAAATAAACTAGAATGGAAAATTAACCGAGGTCAGATCCAAGGTCATAAGACCTCAAAGGTGAAAGAAAGGTCAATGGCCGAAAATGACAGGTGAAATTAGATTGGCAAGGTGGATTGGCCAGTAAAACCTTTCCTAGAGTCTTGAAGTTACCAAAGTTCAGTTTGTTCTAGCATTTGTTTTAACTGCAAGAGTAACATTGTTTTAGCAATAACAAGATACTCAGTGGCCTATTGGTAAACAAGCTTTGTATCCAACTGACAAGCTGTTACCTCTGTAATCAGACAGCAGCTGTCAGCCACTGTGATTGATAATGATAACCCGTAACAATATGCCCCTCATATGTACTTTCACAATACTTGGGAGACAAGGGGACTTTTACGACTAAATTACTTAGGTCCAATTTTCTAGAAAAAGTGCATGATTGGTCATCAAACCACAAAGATAAATCATAGCACCTTAAGATAACTTGTGAGTGAACTATGATGGCAAAAATCATATCTGGAATGACGTACCACATTACTGACTTGTTTTATAGAAATGGTTAAAGCCTGCTTTTATAATATTTCTCATATTAATCTCCTTGATATCTAGGTGTCTTAATGATTCAGAATCCTTTGTTAATTACCATATAATCATATAACTATAGTTTTATTTTTGGGGTATAACAGAATATGTTAGGACAGAGGTTAAGACCTGTAAATAATCTCCTGTTTGATCATTGAACTAACAGTTGAAATGTAGTCACTGTGGTGAGGTACTTGCCTCACATTCATCAGGTTGTACTTTCAAATATTCGCCTCAACCCCAACTTGACAATGGGCCATTGCTTCCTGGTGTCAGGTAGCTCACAATACTGGATCTTCTGTAACTGGTTTGCTCTTCTTTATTCTGTTCCATGAATTATTGTGTTTTCATTCCACTAAGGTAAATGTTGAATGTTTTATATTCCTTTCAATAGTTAAGGTTGATTGACATGTCCTTAGTGTACCCACATGTTGCCATCGGCTAAATCTGAACTCAGAGGATAACCAATCATGTGATTGAATGCCAATTATGTTATCCCGTAGGCCACTGAGCCCCTCTCTAGCTAGTAAAATAAAAGGGAAAATGTTGGCCTTCGGAAATACTAGATTTCAGATGGAGAAAAAAATTGTCTATATGAGTTGTTGTGAACAAGTGGGACGTATGTGTTGATAGAAGGTGTGGAAAGATGAGATGTTTTGTTGTGACGTGTTGGTAAAAATGAAAAAAAAACCCACCTGATTTAAGCTCCTAACATGAATGTCACCCAGGAAACGTGGCGTCACTTTAGCCTTGTTAAGTTTCCGGTTTTGTAGTTAATGAATTTTTATTGAATAAGTGTCGATGATGGCTATATGTCTATGTGCATCATATGTTGAGAGGCAACTTCTGCTACTGAGCACAAATACTGTGATGGCTATAGTTGTTTAAACCCACAAAATTTTCCAGTGTGAAGTCCCAAGCAGTGCTTTCACACTTTACCAACTTCACCTTTGGTAATAAACCACACCTGCTAATCCGCCATTTTTGCACAAAGTATTGGCAGCTATAAGGCAATGCCAAATAAAATACAACCAGTTCCAGTTCCATTTTTATACCAGAAAAAACTTAGGAAGTGGCTGCAAATTGAGTTGTGTAGAAATCATTGGTAATACTGTACAAAACCATATAATTTTTTTTCTTTTGGTTCCTATGTTCTTCACTGTATCATGTTAAATTATTCTTTTATTTGGTATAAAAAATAGAGTTAAATATACAATGTAAAATATTAAATAGAACATTGGCATCACCTAAAAAGCATATACAAAGATACAGCTTGCAGGAATGGGGTGCAGCTTGTGTTCATATAGGAACACTGCTTGTTTTTTTAGCATCCATAAGCTCCCGGAAGCAAGCTTAGGCATATATATTATGTAAGATATTTTAGGTTATTCATTATAATTATGGTGTTTCAATATATAATATGTATATTTTTTGTCTGAGGTAATTTATTAGCAGCAATAAATAGATAAATGTAATTGGCGATAGGGATTTTGGTGTAATAGTATGAGCCGCAAAGCCACCTGAGAGATGAGTAGTGCACTGATCCAGTCACCCATCCAAGTACTAGCGTAGCCCATAGCTGCTTAACTACAGCAATAAAACAGATACTCATCATGCTACCCCGCAATTCATGAATGTCCGGAGATAAAAAAAAATGATAACAATGAAGAAAAAAGTGACCTGAAGAAGCTTAATAAATAAAATGTTCGTTGTTGAGTTAAGTCAATCAAAGTATGGTTATCTACATCCCTTCCAACAGCTAAGGTCATGCCTGGACAGACTGTCACTGCATCTCATGTGCTGCCAGAGTCTCAATTTCAACTGACAGCCAGAGCAGTGAGCACCAGGTGATTAAATGCCAACCTACTCAACCACTAAGTCAATGTTACCTCTCCCCTTTAAAAGTTTAAGTATATCTCAGGATTGCATGCAATTGTAACATCTTCCTTACACTGTCCTGTAAAGGTAAGATAAAGTGAAATGTCAAGGCCACAAGCCATTAGAATTTTCTCTTAGTTATTGATGATTCTACTGGCTAAAATACACGAATTCCTCATGAAACCCTGACACAAGGGTTTACCCCAATCTATTGTCTCCAATATCCACAGGCAACAATCCAGTTAATGGGTATTTTAAATCATTCCTCTCTGTCACAGACATGGATTTTTTTTCTTTAGTGTTAAGTCTATTGCACCAGAAGTAACAAGCAGTTTAGTTAGAATGGTTGTGGCATATTGAACATAACAGAAGTTGGGCCAATAAAATGGTTGTTATTTTATTTCACTTTAACGTGATGTAAACTTTTGTTCGGAACAAAAAGCCTTGATTTTTGTATACTTAAATCTACTACATACAAGTACAAGGATTATGAAATTCATTTAGAGCTGCAGCTTTATTACTTATATTGAAAATCAATTATAGTGGGTATTTAGAGGATGGCTTATTTAGCAGCACAAATGACTGCATAATGAGCGTCCTTTAAAGCTGTGAACCTCACCACTTTTTGGCTTTATGCCATGGTATTGCAATGTTTTGACAGGAGTTTCTTCAAATGCTGCATAGAAATAGACTATACAAATAGTATTTAGCAATACATGTGTATGTCAACACTAGCCAGTTGATCAGAGGAAAATGAATATACATATTTCTTCCTTGATTCCTAAGAGTAAGGAGCTCGGGGTTGGTAAGGCTACCGCCCACCTTTGGTTAAGTGGTTTCACATTTCAGTATTAGTCTTCATTGTCAAAGCTGAGGCATGTACACCATATTAAATGAAAGAGAGTAAAACTAAACCAAATTAAAGTCAACATGCAGTGCCTGGGAACATAATACCCTTTGTCTATGGATGGTGCTGATGAAAACAACTAACATTTCAGAGATCTGGACCAACTTTCAGGAGGACTGTGATATAGGTAGACCTCACTTTGTATAAAAATACATCACAAATCCAATGTATAGTTTTTAAGTTATACACTCAAATAAACTGACAAATGTATATGATGCTAATACCCATGCTCCCACCCTTGGCTTTACTGGGGAGGGTTATAAATCATTCACTTATGTTATTGTTAGATTGAACAATATCAAACATGTTCACCTTTTCTGGACTTAATAACTATGCACATAATGGTTGTTCATTATTAGTCTTTTAATTTTGGAAAGGCAACTACTGGTTAGCAAAAGTAGATCATTTGACAAGTACTGCAATAAATGCCAGACCAACTTTTAGAAATTTGACATTTGACAACAATAAATTAAGTTGAGAAATATGTGGGGGGCTGATGACATTTGGAGTTTTGGCCATAAAAGTTGGGAATAAATAGTTCATTGTTGATATCTGTGCAGACGATAGAAACTGCTTTATATAAATGAATTCAAAAACTTGAAATATTACTTTTATGTGAATTTGTATTGTACCTGTAACCTTTATGTAGCTATAACATAACTTTTAATAAACCAGATGATTTTAATGTTACATTTTTCCTGGAGCTAAAATCCTTGGTAGCTTTTAAAACTTTAATTAGTGTCACTAGTGGTCCATACTTCCATAAGGCGTTGCTTCCTGTGCTAACAGCAGCAATTAATTTGTAAAACTTCATTTCCAGGTCTTGGTATAATTTATATTGCCAATCGGAACGTATGTGAACTTAACACACTAAGGCTTTATATAAACAAGGGTGTGTTAATGTTGCATATTGCTTGGAGCTGAAAAAACCTTGTCACCGTTCAAACCTTAAATTAGTGTGTCACTTCATCCAGGAAGTTGTCCACAATTCCATCAGAACTTGCTTCCTGTGTTTGCTGTGACAATTAAATTTAGAAAACATTCAGTTCCATGATAAAGCTACAAGGATCTGATATTTATTGACGGGAACAATAAATGTGAAAAAACTAAGAGGGACATAGATGTATACTGATGAGATGATGAATGTTTGAGAATTTTCAGAATGCTTGTACAAATACCACTTTTTATGTCGCCGAATACTGAATAATAATCTTTTCCCTTTATTAACTTTTCCATCAGATATGGCAACTGAGACTCAATTACTATCAGTACAGTAGAAGATATTAAGAATTATTTTTATGTAAATACCCTCTTTTACAAACTTGTCAATTAACTCAATGTATCAGTAACGTCATATGTTGCTGCATAGCAATCAAACCAACAAGCAACTCCAAAGCAATCATAGAATAGATCATGCACAGCTCCAAAGTTTGAAGTCCTTGTTTTGCTTGTCTTTCACTGTGGTCATATTTGAACTGAAGCTCAGCATTGTCACTTTAGGGAGTCGAACCAACACCGAGCTGGCAGCCAGTGATTAGATGCCAAACTTGATAACCCCTTGCGCCAAATGAGGCCCTAGTAATTGCTATAAACAATGTTACCCTTGCAGTTAACATCAATATTTTAACATGTTAAACTTAAGTAACCTCAAGATCATGGGGCCGGTTTCACAATGGTCTTAGACTCAGCCTGGACTTGGGCTAAGGCAAGTACTTAAATCTGTGCTTTTTGTTTTTGATAAGTGTGGGATTTCACAATGGGTGACTTGGTTAAGACCAACCTTTTCAAATAACCACACTGTTATTCTGTATACTGTGACCTTTCATTTCTAGTCCAAATATTTTACTGGTCCCATATGTCCTCTGGTTAGCCCATTTTATCTTTGGCAAAATGTTGTTTTTCAATGGAAGGTCTTATAAGCACATACAAATATACAAACACTAATTGATAGATTTGTCCTATATATTTATTCTTCATTTTTAGACATTTCAAATTTTGAAATACGAAAAATTTCTGGCAGCCATATTTTGAAAAGTTAAGGCCAATCCCAGATAGACTTAGTCAAAACTTATTATCAGCATTGTGAAACCCTCTAAGTCTGTCTAATACCACAGATTTATCCTGAGTTTAAGACAAAAATCTTAAATTTGAGTCTAAGTCCGAGCTAAGACCCTTTGTGAAACTGGCACCTTGAACTAAATAAAGAGCAAGTCTCACTCTCTTGTAACTACAAAACAATAATATGTGCATGTGTGAGTAACAAAGGATATTTCATTTAAGGTCTTTACACCAAAAAGATTCCACAGAGTGTATAAACCTTAAACTCTTTGTTCGGGGAATGCTATTGTAGCGCTTGTCACATATGTCTCCCACCTCTGGGGTACTGTGTTTCCATTCCGGACTCTTGTCTGATCTGGGAAAGATGGTAGTTGTTTGCCAATGTACTGAGTTATCACTGCACAATATGGTCCAGCTAACTGGTCTGAACTGCTCTCCTCTAGTTGCTCTACTACACGTCATAATAATATCTATACAATAAGTTGAAAGTAATATCCAGTTGAAGTCAATCAATCAAAATGTATGTCTCACCATTTCATGTTTTGTGTGTCCTTCATTTCAATATGGGGACTTCATATTTTTTATTTGTTTACTTTTGTTTACATAAAGTTTCAATATTTATACTTGCAAATATGGGTATCAATAAATTTTAATTATATCACCATGAATACTAACAGTAATAGTATCTATATATGTGGTGGAATATATCCGCGGTTGGCAAGACTTAGTATACTACAGTCTATGCTCTATAGCTAATCACTTTTGAAATTTAAAACTGCTTCTATTTTTCATAGAACTAGAAAGCATTCCTAGAGCGCAGCCCTCCACCAGGGCAGCTTTTGTAATATACATCTAGTGGTATTTTATCACAGAACTCTAAAGCACTCCTGGACTCAAGACCTCTTCTAAGCCAGCCAAGTAGGACCATGAAATGATTTGTTCATTATTTTGGAGCAATCTCACCCCACAAACCAATCATCAGTGAAAATAGACTGTTGAAAATTCAGGATTTCTTTGTATCCAATATATTTTATATACATTTGTATCAATTTTTAATTCTCATTGGACAATATATATTTGTACTACAGGACTCTAAGTGTTATTTGACCCATTCCGACTGTACAAGTACAGCCCAAGCTCTCAAGTGACTGACATTCCCCTACCTGGAAGACAGAGACTCAAGGATGACCATTTATTGATGTCTTCGATGTTCTTTAACCTGCCAGTGGGATAGGAACCAATGACAGAGGACCGCCATGTTAAGTGGTCATCTGAGCCACTATGTATCTGTTTGTATCTGGGTTTGAACCCATGGCCTTTATGTTCCTAGGAGAGTCAAACACTTTGGCCTTAATTTTGCTTTTTATGCTCCCAAGATTTGGAATGACCTTTCTAATCGATTGTCGCCTTCAGGAAAAAGTTCAGAACTTACCTGTTTTGCAAAAGCCTATCCGCAATAGCCTCTCTGCCACGCATGTGTCTCCATGGTACAACCCTGAGTTATTGGACTTACAATTATTGTCATTAGTTTTGTTCAGTTGCGTCATAGAGTCTGTCCACTGATGGAGATAACATGCTATAAAAGTCCACATTCGATTAGATAGATTAAAATGTGTTACCAACTAGGCCACAGTTGCAGATGATGTATGATCTGGATCTTTCCCAAAATCAAATCTAAACAAACCAAACACATAGCCCCTTGGCTGACGAAAAAGATCATTATAAAAGATTTCTCTAAACAAACTAAAAATGAACTACTGGTATTTCGTTTGGATCTTATTATAATGTCAATATTCTATGTTTCCGATGTTAATTTATATTATTAAGGTATCAACTACTTGCCACAGAGAACAATCCCCATGCCAGTAGAACTGGTTGAGAAGGTTTCGTGCCATCCTTGATACTCTCTTAAATATCAATCCCACAATTTTATGCATTTCTACTTTATAAACTCTGACAGGTAAATTAACAAACTCATCCTAAGACATCATCAGATTGAGCTGGCAGCATAGACTGTCGATTGCTATTTCCAATAACGTGACAAATCATACTAGGAAGTTAACTATCTATTTTTACTTGAACCAATAAAATTTCAAACCCATTTCAACTAAGGAATCATAATACTGAACTGGCTGTAGCAATTATTTGTTGCTAACTTATGGTATTATCGCTAGGTTGCTAAAAACCTAGGTGTACTTTTATTTGCAATATTGTGGGTTCTTTTTTGGGGGGGATAAAATATAAGTGTTCTAAATGCACTTATAATTTTTTGCTGCATACATGACCGGGGATGTAGATTTCTAAATATTTACTTTTTTACAGCAATGCAACTATTATTGTAATTGCCGCAACATATGTCATGATTATGCCAGCTTTTACAAATACATGCTTGTCTGATATCATCAGGTTTTTGGACAGAAAATTCAAAAGCCAGATCAGATTAATTGAGATGAGATTATATCCAAAACTACCCACATGCTGGATGTCAGAACAAATTTTATACTCTGTATTAGTCTACTTCAGCAAAATGAGATGTAGCAAACTGATACTGTATAAAATAATGACAGCAACATCTGCTCTAAATCATATAATCTGCAACATCTGTTGACATTATCTATAACACTTCTGTTCAATGTTTGTGACTTATTGCAAAATCTAGTTATTTTTAAACCCCGAGGATTGCTCAACTTATAGTGTGAGATATGAGCAAGAAATGTCACATGTCACAAACGTATTTGCTCTGAGTGAAAATATAAGTCATATCACCAAAATATGTACTAATGAATAAGGCATGACTACTATCGGGGCTGTTCCATTATGGCGATCATAAACCTGGCTCCTGATTCAGATTTTCCCCAGATCAGCTGTGTCCTCTGAGATTCAGTGCATAATGGGTGGTAACAGAAATGGTTTTCGGTGAGTTTACCATCAACTTTCTGATTTGATTTTTAATGTTTATGACCACTACAATAGCTTCCCGGTAAGGTTTGTCATCTGATAACGATACTCCTAAAATTTTGTACATGCTTAAGATAGGAATACAATGGCCCCAATGGGTATACGATGAAAAAGATCATGAAGATAACTTTCAAAAATAAAATCTCTGGTATCTCGTGTGCAGGAATGGGGGGACTGGTACAGTGAATCTTCTTTTGGGACAATATTACTTTGATCTATGTTTTACAGAAGAGCTGGGAAAATAGGTAGCAAGTAGCTTATTCGCAAGCCTACTTGCAAACTCGCAAGTTTAGTTATAGTACTCAGAAATGAAAGGACAGAAATGCTCACTCGCAAAGATGTTGAGAATACAATAAATGTGTTTTACCAGAATATATGGCTTCTGTAATTCAATAGGATTTAGGCTCAAAGCTGCATGTTTGGGGTAGTCTGGAGGAAAACTAATGACAGTGAAAAAGGGCCTGAAAGAAATCTGTTTCATGTGATATTACCTTTCAGTGATATAGCTCTCTACATTTCATTTCTATAGCAATAATTCTCATGAAAAAGAAATCTAATGCAATGTTAACGTTCGTGGATATGGTTGTGAAATGTTATTACCCCTTACCGTTTGCATCCGCAGGAATCAATATCTAGTATATTAATCTATTGTGCCAGTTTTAAGTACAAAGGATCATGTGGATTAGCTGCTTCCGGTTTATAGGCTTGCTTGAGGAGGGAAGATAAGAATTATATATGTACCCTTTTCTTAAGTTCTGACTCAACAGTTAAAATTAGTATTTGCTAATGACCCATTCACACTACGGGCATTATACCCCGTGGTTAGAAGTTTTACTCAGCAGCGGAACCGCCTCCCAGGCCATCTCATATCTTTTTAGGTTTGGTGTATCCATAAGGTATGACGTGCATGGCCACTGATTGGACACAGTGTGTAACTGTCAATAACAGTAGGATGGCAGTAGGATGAGAGTAGTATAAATGTGTGTTACTGAGAGACAACCTCCACTTACCTCCACTCACCGTATGTTGTCATCATACTAACGAGTTGCACTGAAACACGACCATGTCACAACCATATATATTAACAGTGGACCACACCTTCAGTACTGTATGAAAAATTCATCCTCACATGCTCATAGTTCCAATTTTAGAGGTAGAAATTTTAAACATTTTAAAACTTCTGTAAGACTTTCAAGGAATGGGATGGCCGGCCACTGTAGCACAAATTTACATGCGGGCAGTAGACTGTAGTTGAAGAACAGGAGCATTTTGTCTAATGCCTATAACCATGGATTATATTGCCTGTAGTGTGAAATGGGTATCCTGAAAAACATTTGTTTAGATAAGTTTAAAGTCAAAGTCAAAGTTGGGGTTTAACGTCCCGTTCAACAGCCAGGGTCATATTGGGACAGGTCCTCAGCATTGCCACTTGTGGGACTCGAACCCACAGAGGTGACAGCCTATGATTAGATGCCAAACTTGCTAACCACTAGGCCACCGAGGACCTAGATAAGTTTAAAGATTTCTCTATTAAATATACCAGAGACATGCATGCCACATTCATTTTAATAACCTACTTATAAAACAAGGAAAATATAACTATAAAATAGAAATGGATTTATTATAACTTTTACCGAAATACTTTCTCCTTTCATTTATATTTTAACCATGCTGGAAGGTAATAATTGTCCCTAAAGTAGGCTTAACAATTTTAATATACAGTGACAGTTTAATTAGAATTTACAAGTACCCCCTTTTATTAACCTATGTCCAAACTATTATTACAGCTATTGTATAAGGTAAGTTTGTAATCTGCAAATGGAGGGATAGAGTGTCACACACCAACTAATGGAATACCAATTCATTTTCAAATGGGTTTATTTGTATTAATAACTTAGCAATATTGTGGTGGTCTTTGGGTGTGGATATAAACAAGCCAGACTGTGTCCATTGCCTTAATAGTCTTTTGAAGTTATCATATATCTTTATGGCATAAATATGTAACACTTTGTATGGAGTATAGCCATGCATCATGGGTAGAGACTTATCTACTTAGATTTCCCAAGGTGCCTGCAGTTCAGGAAGCCTATTGTTGGTACTTGCATTTGTTTGATTTCCCGACTGACTTTGTATCATATTACCATGTGATGTACACACTTTTGAGATGTGGGTCATACATGTACCATGTTCTCTTTGCTTTTGGTTTAATTGATGCTCATTTTGGATGCCAGTGAATAAAAAAACAGCATTGGCAAGAGATGAAAAGTGAAAAGGTAATCGGAAGAGGTGAACAAAAGTAAAAAAAGTCTTTAAATACATGTAAAAGCCCCTAAAAGGGCGATATCACCTTACCATACAATCTGTACTAGGACAATGTTTTTGATTTCAACATTTTACAAATTGTAATCACCAGAGAAGTAACAGCAATCACCAGATCATCTGGTATCAATGGCATACTTTTTCATGATGAAGCCTTTGCAATATGAAATATACACATGCATATTCATATATATTCATGCAGCTTTAATACCTCTATGGTTCAAGGAAAGATAAATAAAGTCTGTCTGTATTAATGATTTCAGTGACATTGGAAACTTCTTACAAGTGCCAAAAGTGCAAAACTTAGGGATCTTCTGCTTGTGCTTTATTCACTATAAGAATTTAAGAAAAATATTTTATTGACATAGTCAAATACTTGCATATTCAACAAAAAACTATTCTTATGACATGTGAGTTGTCACATTATGTTTTAAGCAGAGGAAATGAAAGATTACCCACTATACCACATTTTTTAGGTTTCTGACTGTAGTGATGATGACTCGGTCAGTAATTAATTCATTTATTAATCTGCAGACTTCCCCACTGAAACCGTATCTATCCTGCCATCAACACCTGCAAAGCACAGCTCCCAGACCTAATAAATGTCCTCCAGATATGTAAATGTGAGATTTATTCCTCGCTGAGAGTACCTACTCAGTTGTCTTAATCTGGAGATCAAAAGCTCAAGATAATTAGGTCTTGGTAGTTTCCATGGCATTTTGACAATGCAAATAGCCTTACTCTAAGGCTATATACTTATTTTGACAATGCAAATAGCCTTACTCTAAGGCTAAATACTTATTTTGACAATGCAAATAGTCTTACTCCAAGGCTATATACTTTGATAATTCTAGTAGTCTTTACAAAGATATGCAAAAGGCATTTTTGTGTTTATAATCTGGACAAAGGCTGCTCCGAAGATATTCTTGCAGTGTCAGCAGCCTAAACAAAGGCTGAATACAAGACAGTACAGTAATGGTAGCTTTGAGAAAAGCTTTGTACCAAATTCGAATAAACTCAGTAGCCTCGATGAATACCATGTGTGAGACATTATAGGAAGTTTAGAACTTATGCATAAAGTGAAAATTGTTTCATTATCACCTACACCAAGTTATTCCTTTTCAAAGGGTAATAATGCATTCAGTACCACATTACTGATTATTCACATATATATTCTGGATTGGGTGGGCATACTGATAAAATTACTTCAAATGAAGAAATACTATTAACTTTTGCAACAATGAATATAGCAACTCTACTATGTAATACAATCAGAAGATAAATTAGGCCAGTAACTTACTCTTTCCTAATGTAAAAAACTAGCAACAGAGATGCCCGTGCCCCACAGCCCGGGGAATTAATTTTTGACACCATGAGATATAGAATTAAACAAAAAAGATCGGGAGACTTTCAGAGCAAACAGTTTCAGTTATAAACAGATCCAAATAATGTTTAAGTAGAGAAAATAATGTCTAAATGAGAGAAAATGTATATAAAGATATAGCAAGATGAGAGCATTAATCAGAAAACTAAAAATTATAAAGCTGTAAGAGTTATTAATTAATTATAGCTGTCAAAGGACATAGTACAATTAGATAAAATTCTATATAATAATAAGTTTGAGCAATTCATATAGATTTGTAATAAGAGAAATATGTCTCAAATATGGCAGTTGAACTCACATTGACAGAGCCAAGGTTAAGGACACTTTGGGTTAAAACAAAGGACTATCGGGATAAGAACTATGATCATCTAATCTTTAATTCAATTAGGCAAATATGCCTTAAGATCGTAACATCTCTAAAAAATCTTATAGACAAAACTGCTTTCACTTGGGGCATACTTTTATTGGTCGGGGTAGTTTGTCTAGTCATTGATGCTAATGGCACATTAGTTTTATGTTTCTGTAATGGGAACTGTACTATTGATAATGTGTCTCAATACAGAATATATGTGGTACCCAAGAGCTACCCAACAGATGAACTGGTTAAAATTACACAGCTTCAAAAACTCGGCTGACATATTTTGCAAAGTTTTTGTGTTAGTTTATTTGTCTTGTGGCAAAACTCTGTGAGACTGGAACATAATGACTATCATTGGTGTTGGAGCTGACAGCTGTATTTATGGTCCCAGTCACATTCCCAATAATTTACTTTCCGCTTAGACAAGCAAAACCATTAAAAAAATATACGTAATATTTTCACTGTTTTTGTCAGTTTTTCTGTCTATCTTGTCGTGTAATTAAGCGTCCATTGAAAAGGAGACGCTGTTTGTTTTTCAACCCCAGTTTTCTGACAGCCATCGCTGCCGCCGCCGCATGATCATCTTGCTCGAATATATCTGCCATGATAGAGACTTGCTCTAAGTCTTTGTATTTCTTATTCCACCAAATCTGACATACATGGAATCATTATGAACCCATCATGATGGGTGGGGAAGTAACTGAGGGATGAAATGTCGGCCCCACATTCTGGCCAAAAACTCATTCAGTCCACATATAATATCTAAGACAGAGGGACTTGGGAAAGTCTAGCCTTGATATTATGCCTACCAAAATGATATTTAGCGTTTAATCTTCTATAGGCATGGGAAATTTTTTGACAGGTATAAATTTGACCTTTGGCCTTTATCGAGGTCACATGATCAAAAACAATTTTTTCTTGTACTTCAGTTTTTCCCGATTTTCTCAGAAAGTACAGTCTGCAGGTCAACCCTATTTGGCAAGCATATTCCTCGCATAAACATCTAGAATGCCAGTTGATTTGGATCAATCTTGCCATAATTGACTGATTGATGGGCGATTGATTACCAGTTGGTAAAAACAGTGCTAAAATTAAGCCTTTTAGCCACATGTTCTGTCTCTTTGCAGGAATTAAAGACCCTAAAGAGATTTATTATCATATTAAAATATGACCCTTGGGTGTATAGGTTTTAAAAAAGGCAACCTTTTGTTAAGGCTACCTTAAAATCAATCAAATCAGGTGCTTATACTGTGTTCGTGCATTAAAATGTCAAATGTCTCCTTTATTGTTGGTTTTAGATGTTTGCAATGTCAAGTCAACCTGTAGGTAATCGTGGGCTGGGAATCTTTAGATGTGGTTAGATTTGACCTTGGGCCTCTCAGCATATAACTCACCTATTATTAGTCCTAGAGTTTTAGGATGTGAAACCGACCTGTATGTAATCATGGGCTGGGAGTCTTCTGATGTGGTCGGATTTGACCTAGGATCTGTTGTTCAAGTCAAAATAAAGATAGCCAAACATAAAAATGCTTATAACTCGTTTATTATTGGTCCTACAGGTTTGGGATGTGAAACTGACCTATAGAAAATCATTGGCTGGGAAGCTTCTGATATGGTCAGACTTGACCTTGGGCCCCTCCTGCAAGATCAGATGATAGTAGTCAAACTTAAAAGTGCTTATAATTCGCTTATTATTGGTCCAAGAAGTTTGGGATGTGAAAGTAAACTATTGAAAATCATCGGCTGGGAGTCTTTTGGTGGGGTCCGATTTGACCTTGGGCCCCTCCTTCAAGGTCAAACGAGGATAGCCACACTTAAAATTGCTTATAACTCGCTTAGTATCCAAATTTAAAAGTGCTCATAACTCACTTATTATTAGTCGGAGTCTTCTTGTGTGGTCAGGTTTGACCTTGCCCCCCATTTACCTCTTCACATTGGTTCTGTAGCATTTCCTATATAATTGCAATCTGGAGGGACACTCTGTTTCGTGCACAAAAAACTTTTTATTTAGTTAGTATAGAATTAAGCTTTTTGAGCAATGGTAAATGTGGTAACATGGTTATGTATTTCTGCCACTGTTTGTTTAAAATGCAAAAGCTTTTGATTTTTGCTGTGTGATTAATTGTTTTTCATCTAGGGGTGTTCTTATTCATTCTATACATAATATGATACTCTCCGGTGATGGGACGGCAAACATTTTAAATGTTAGGCAATGACAAATTTAGCAACTGTTTAGCTATGGTAAGTGAATATTTAATAAAACGTCCCTAGGTACTGTCCAGATAGGTAAGCCAATACACACCTTTTTGTCATATGCAACATCTGTGGCTAAGACCTAAGTAATATAGTAGAGCAGAATTTTGAAATCACTTGCATTTTAGAAACTAGGCACTAAAAGTATTTACGTACCGAGTGCAGTATCTCCTAGGAACTCAAAGCACTATTTGACCCATCTCCAGTTAGAGTTCAAGAAGCTGTCTTGTGATTGACATTAAATTAACTGAAAGATAATCTCACTGGGGAATGACCAATTATGAACAACCAACATTTAAAATGGTCATCTGAGCCACTATTAATCTGCCTATTGCCAGGGTTCGAACCCATGTTCTCCGTGTTCCTTGGTAAAGTTGTTTACCACTAGGCCAGAGTGGCAGATATAGTATAATTAGCATGACGTTTGGATGGATCGGGGCTTTAGAAGGTATATTAATATAAGTTCAAACCCCATACCAGTACTCACACAAGAATGCGCTTTATTACTTGGATATTATTTCCACTGTAGTAAATTTGTGGCAGTTTATAGCCGTTCTGGGAACCATAGACTAATGTTATAAAAACCATCAGTGTAAATTGTTGACATCCTCATTATCTGCACCATTTGGTGAGAGATTTACTTCAGACATAAAATTGCCCAAGGGAAAACATGGCCCAGTATTCGGTGCTTTTACTTCGGCACAATTTTTGAGGTCTCTGTTTCTCATTGTAGTCAAAACTCAGTGGTGGCAATACACAGTAATATTTCAGTCATAAACTTATCTAATGTTTCCCTATGTTATCAATCTTTTGCAGGTAAAATAACATACCTAAATTCATGCTTAAATGACTTGTATCTTGAGATGACTGAAAAAGTATATTAATTTCAGTCGTTCTGTATTGTTATAGTCACAGACATTAATGATCTGCAAATCTTCTCAGTTATAATCTTTGGTGTTTTTGTTTATGTTTACTATTACACAAACTGTAATTACAGCCGGATATTTTATATGGGTAGGGCTTGGCCAGTGGAAGAAGGCCAGTTTTGGAAAAATCTGGCCCATATTCAGAATACCAAAAATCCTAAATTTTTGAAAAAAAAATCCCCTGGCAGAGATTTGCACTCTACGTGTGCTTTCTTGTTGTGCAATTTATTTTTGTCCATATGCTACTCCTTTTTCTGTCTCCTTTGTACTAATTTATCAGGAAATAAAGCCTCTACCACTGTCTACGGCAATGAAGGAGACTGTAGTTACAAAAACACAGTCCCCTAGGTCATTGGTCTGGGATCAAAGACTCAATGTAATTAGGTTCTGAGAAGAGAACCTCCGTCTGAAGGTGAAAGATACTACATTGCTGCTTGAGATAAAGTATACTGAAATTACTTCTTTTTCATTGGCCAGTAGTTTTGGTAATGTTAGCTTTAATGTAAGTGTAACTAAAAAAAAGGGATAAATATTTAGTTGAATTCTAAGGTTTCATGTCACCTTATGATCAAATTATTTTCCTTAAGGACAAAATACTTGTGGATTGATTGGCTAAACAAGTATTCTAGTATCCGGAGTTTAGTTGATAAGATACCATCATAGGGGAGTGCTCAACAGCAATTTATTTAGATATTCAGACTACTCAGCTTGGTAGTAAAATATTAATATCATTTCTTTAGAGATCATATTTTTAATTAGTTTTTTTGTCCATTCATGGTTGTCAAATCAGAAAGTAACCTAATTATAGCCAAGTATATGATTTCTCACAAATTCCTGTCAATTAACTTGACGAGAGTAAAATAGCATTTTTTCTGTTTGCTACTCACATTTTCTGTAGAAATTAATTACTTCCACCAGGAGGTTATCTTTTTGGATGTGTTCCTCTGTCTGTCTCTGTCTGTCTGCTAGATGTTTCTGTGATAGCCCCAGCAAGGCAAAAATTTGTAAAATTTGTAAAATTATTTATTTGGGAAGGGCCTGACCCAAAAGGAAGTAATGATGAAATTATGGGAAGATCCAGGGGCCGGTTTCATGAACAGACTTGAGCCTTGAATCAGACTCAAAAGTTGAGACTTTGTCTCAAATTTTGGAAATATTTTGCTGAGTCTGTGAACTCAGACTCAATGCATTTCACAAACAAGCTCAACCTGAGACCTTGCTCAGTCACAGGCTGAAATTTGAGCCCATGAAGGAGATGTCTCAAATTTGAGTCAAAGCTTTGATTCCAAAAAACACATACATAAAGCGATACAATTTTTTCCAAAATGAATTGATAAATCTTGAAATCTTCTATTTTCATTTTATTTTGTAATTACAGCCACATATTCAATATTTACTAACAACAAAAGTCAATAGAATTGACATGCTTTATAGGCTATTATCAAGTGACAGACCTCAAGGGTGGACTCAAAGCCAGACTCAACCTCAGTTGAGTCTCAATCTTATGGATCACTTAGAATAATATATTATCATATAATTTCTTTGTAGTATGAGTATTAAAGATTTTTAAAATGATAATAATCATGAAATATAACTTTTTAAACTAAAAATAAGCCCACTAAATATATGAAATGAGATTAAAAAGTTGAGACTATAACTTGAGACTGGTCTCAGCTGATCCACCCTTTGTGAAATCCATTTGAGCCAAAAACTCAGCCGAGACAAAAGTTTCAGATTTGAGACCCTGACTCAGCCTTGAGTCTGGCTCAGTTTGAGACTTTTCATGAAACCGGCCCCAGATCACATTCTGAACACAAATGATTACAAAGTAACAAAAATCCCATTTGTAATGTATTTTCAATGGCTTTGGGTTTCTGGTTGACATTATTCCAGGGGCACTGAACAGATCTTTATAAAGTTTTGGTGGGGATGGCTTGGCCAAACACAACCTCTTTCAAGCACTATGGTACTAGAAATATGCAGGTGTTTTGAAGACTGTTATTATTGACCTGTCATAGCCTTACTGTAAATGTGTTAAAACAAGGCCCAGCAATCAGATTTTATTCAAACTGACATATATTAAACAGAGGTAAAAATAATAATATATATTAGTCCAGGGAAATATTTGTGAATTTAGCAAACTATTGATATATAATCATTTCACCTACTTTACTCACAGCATTATCTTGAAGTGTTTAGTTAGATTTCTATTTATTTTACAATAGGCAGGGATATTTGCAATATTCTCATTCAGGTTTAAGCTATGTAAAGATTTTATTG
Source organism: Sabellastarte sp. h YS-2021 (assembly GCA_964017235.1). Lineage (NCBI taxonomy): Eukaryota > Metazoa > Annelida > Polychaeta > Sabellida > Sabellidae > Sabellastarte > Sabellastarte sp. h YS-2021. Next base: position 68,865,619 of record OZ024936.1, read on the forward strand.
TCTGACTGTCTTATAAGGAATATATCAATTGTTGAAAACCTACACACCAAGATAGTGAACGGAAAAAAACCTTACAATTGAAGAAATACACCTAACCTTGTTCTAGGGCTATAAAGGCTGGTTACTTTCCTAGAAGAGACTTAAAGTTGGGTTTTAATTTCATTCCAAAGACCAGGGTTAGAGAATGCTAAAGGTAAAACAAAGGTTATTCCCGATTAGATAAGTAGTTTTATGTGGGCAATCATCTTAGGGCTACCTTATATTGAGTATACAAAACACAGGTATATATGTGTCCAGTCACTACTACTAGTTCACTTGTAAAGTGTTTGTGGCCTACCTTATATTGAGGTTTGATTAACTATATGTAACTTGACCATTTAAAGTTATTTCACATAAACGTGAATCTGATCTGAAATGTGAAGAAATAACATTGAGGCTTACTCAAGTGGACACCTTAGTCGGGGAGATTTTTGTGTTGTTTTATGACTCTTAGGCTTGGAACTGTTTTATCACTGCTGTCATAACCTCACACTATGACAAATTACTGGATACGCATCATGACAGGACCGAAAACTTTAGCTTTTGCCCACTGATCATGCAATTCGGGGTAGCATTTTGACTGCAGATTGCACCATAACTCAGTTTATGGCAGAATAAACTTTCCTAGGGCGGTACGTTTTCGTGCATACAATTTGCAACCATCCATCTGCAATCAGTAAATGTGATTTTTAGTCTGATTCTGATGTTACAGGCAATGTTTTGACAATTGATTATTTCAGTTTGCATTATATCCCCAAGTAAACATATATCTCTTGAATATATTATATTCAAGAAATATGACAGTTGATTTGTATGTTCTTCTTTCTTTTTAAGTAACCCCAAAATTACCTCTCACATTGGTACACAGGCAACAAAAATCACTTTCCTGATTTTATGGATGCTGGTATATGAATATGGAGTCTAAAAGTCTTTCTTTTTGAAGTGACACATCAGTATGGTTAAAGCAGCCCTCTAATCACACTGAGTTGTGAGATGAAATGAATTGTGGTTAGAAGTGTCACAGTATTATTGATATGCTGACAATTTGACCTGCTGGAATGGTGGTATCTTGTATGTCTTAGCATTTTTAATGTTTTGAACATAAAATGCAAGGGGCAATTTTACATTAGACAATTTAGTAGTGTGCTTCACCATTACTATAGCTTCAGTAGCTTAGTAGTAATTTTTCTGGATTTAGTAGTGTGCTCAAAATTTCTGTAGCCTCAGTAGCTTAGTGGTAACTCTGTCGTGATGAGATTTGAATCAATGGCATGTGACTGTTGAATGGGACGTAAAACCTCACACTTTCTAGTTCATCATTATTGAAAGAAAGACGTTTGTTAAAAGTACTGAATTACTTCATTGAATACATTGGTTAAATCTCTTGGGTTTGGTTAGATCTAGTGCAATATCATTATGTATCATTTTGAATCCAAACCAGTAACCAAAATTGCTTTATTGAACAGACGTTTATTTTTCCATCAATAATCACATTTGTTTCCTCTATTAGGGGTGTTCAGTATGGTTATTTGTCAGTAATGCTCTCATTTCTCCAGCTACTGATCCGTTTTTGAATTCAATAAACCCTCAGATATTAATCTGTTGAAATTGGACAGGATATGTAAACAACTTCCGTGCCCTGTGTACATAAAACCAAATTTGTTATCAATACAAAAGGACAGAGACACATCACATTTGGTGTTTGTTGTATCTCCTGAACAGGTCAAGGGGGTCAATGATAAAGACAACATTTCTGGACAAAAATGTCTTTATTAATAAGACATCAATATGTACACAAAACATAGCTAAACTTTCCTCATATGTAAGAAAACATACAGGCAATAATTTATACTAGGAACTACGTAATTAACCCGATTATAAGAATCAAGATGTTGCCAATTTTCCATTGGTATTTATGCATAATTATTACAATGTAAGTATGCACCATAATAGAAGTACACTTCTTACACCAAGACATGGTAAACCACCCAACCTGGTTTTGATTAAAGTGTAATAACTTTTGACTAAGTTTAAATAACCTTTAAGAGGCTATGTTATCCTAAAAGTACTAAGAACTTCATATTTTCACTGAACCAAGAAACGTTTGTTGTTGTTTTTTTTGCCAATTGTGGACACACTCTTCTGGGACCGGGTCTCTAATTTCTAAGGAAGCTGCAGAGATGGGGTGTTGAGGTGGGGACCATAGTGGGCACTTATTGCTACTTTACGGACCATGGAGAAAGTCCTTTGGCATGTCTCACTAAACGGAGGGTGAAAATGGTGGGCATCATGGGATGGTTATGTTCATCAGCAATCTCTGTCTCTTAGTGAGTGAACTTGAAGCAGTCGTCAGTACTGGTACATTCGAGGAGATCTGGGAGCAAATCATTGAGCATTACTTGGATGTCTGGTGTAACACTTGTACCAGGCCTTTAAGGATCAATAAAACAGAAATTATGTAAAATTCAGAAGCACAGCTCCTGGACCCCAAGATTTGACAAAACACAACTCTCCCAGACTGCTCCTGGACCATCCGCCCAAGTGGAACTGAACCTTAAGCTTTAAGCCCTAGACACACTGACCAAATAAGAATGTACATAGCAAAATGGTAAGGTGTAGCTAGAGTTTTACTGTTCTCTTTGCCATACAGTTTTGTCCATAACAGTAGCTATTCATTTCCTCTGTGCTTAATTAACGACACTTGTTGTAGGCTGTTTTATTAGCAATATTAGTATGCAGCAACATACTGGTAATTAATACACCATAGTCTCCAGGGTAATCCTGATATTTTTAATAATTAGGCAGCTTTTTATTTTACAACAGTACGGAGTAACTTAAGATAGACTGTTTCATCAAATTACTATTTGCAACTACAAACTATTTCTATGGGGTTTTAAGAACCCTGTTTTTTTGTGCAAGGTGTAGTTGCGTTGATAACTTCCAACAGTTTCTTTATGAATTTAAAACTGTTCATACTCTATCTAAGGAGATGGAGCTTTGACTATCGAGTTAACAATAAAATAGAATTTACAGTCTTAGGGGTTCCCCTTGGTTTTATAAACACCATCAGGTCCCCTTTATTTGGCACACTTCATTATATCTGTGGTTAAAGGGTAAATACTGCATTAGAAAGTTAAAAGATGGTTTTCAAGAACTTTCATTAACTCAGTCGCGGTACTGCTGAAAAGCTGAACATTAGGGAGTGTATTACTCTGGGTAAAAGTAATCAGCTACTTCCTCACAATAGATATGGATTTCTGCTGGCAAAGCTATGGATAAAGGTTTTCTTTTATAAAGGATTTAGAAGTTATCAATTCTTGTGAAATACTTATTTACTTATGTACTTTAACTTTCTGGTACACCATTGCATATCAAACGGTTTATCTATATTAGATTGATATAATTTCTTAACTTATTCTTAATTATATGACTGAATTAGTTTAGCATGAAATCAAAAGTCAGAAAATTTCAAACATGTACAAACTATATGTTACAAATTATTATTAGTCGAATCTTTGATTCGAGTTATGTACTGAGTTGCGGTCGCGATTTTAAAAGGGCCGTTTAAGCCCTTAAATATCAAATTCTTCATAATATTTGTTCACATATCGGTACATTAAGGTCTATACTATACACTCTGCCATTTTGAAGATTTTTAATGCTTTTATTCAGTTATATTTTATAAAGTAAAAAGCTTGTCTAGCACTTCGTCTGGCTTTCTCCAAGGACCCGTATGTCCTAGAAACTATTGTGCTTGCCATTGTAATGGCCTACTCGAAAGAGTCTTTTTTAACGGTTTCGTCTGCTGGTTTCTAGAGGTGAAACCCCAATTAATTTATTTGTCTGCAGGGTTTACCACGCAGTCACTGTTAATGTAAAATTGCTGTCTGCGCATCTACGTGTACTCCATTATTTGTCAAACAAATAAACCGCAAAGAAATTAATGAATGAAGTGACGTCACGGTAGTACTATACATTTTTCGTTTAGCCAATCAAAATCGAGATCACCTCTGGCAGAGACAATGAAAATTCAAACTCCGTAGTTCTACATTCAACCACTAGAAGGCGCTTTTGTATGTCCTAGAAGGTATCATGATGGGGTTTCTAAACGTGAGGCTACGATGGGGTTTCTAACAACATTTTACAAATATATAATCCAGCAATATTTCTGTCTTCTCGCAATATTTAAAACAAATAAAATATCAAATGCTGGTAGTTGTACACCCACACAGTGATGAAAACGTGAGGCTACAATGGTGTTTCTAACAATATTTTACAAATATATAATCCAGCAATATTTTACTGTCGCCACACCTCACTCTGTCTTCTCGCAATATATAAAACAAATAAAATATCAAATGCTGGTAGTTGTACACCCACAGAGTGATGAAAACGTGAGGCTACGCACCTCACTCTGTCTTCTCGCAATATTTAAAATAAAATATCAAATGCTGGTAGTTGTACACCCACAGAGTGATGAAACGTGAGGCTACGATGGGGTTTCTAACAATATTTTACAAATATATAATCCAGCAATATTTTACTGTCACGCACCTCACTCTGTCTTCTCGCAATATTTAAAACAAATAAAATATCAAATGCTGGTAGTTGTATACCCACAGAGTGATGAAAACGTGAGGCTACGATGGGGTTTCTGACATTTTACAAATATATAATCCAGCAATATTTTACTGTCGCCGCACCTCACTCTGTCTTCTCGCAATATTTAAAACAAATAAAATATCAAATGCTGGTAGTTGTACACCCACAGAGTGATGAAAACGTGAGGCTACGATGGGGTTTCTAACAACATTTTACAAATATATAATCCAGCAATATTTTACTGTCACCGCACCTCACTCTGTTTAGCGGGCGATAATACCAAGTTTACAGATTTCAACACCCACTGCTGTCCTAAGATTCGACTCCGTGGTTGGCAGAAGGCCAGCCACTTCACCCTAGTTTTGAATTATTTTGAGTTTACTTTCTTCAATTGTTTTGTTTTATTTAGTTAAATGTATGGTTATCTTCTGGTACACCTTGTCCTGCTATGTTTTGCCAATGTCCTTATCCGTCTCCACACTGAACAAATAGTTTTCAAGTCTGGCAAATTACAATTCAGTTGTATGGAGTCGGGAAGTCCAACCATTCTCATTACAATATGTAAATAAGAGCACTCAGAGAAAACAAACCTCAACCTAGGCCTAATACTTCCAATATTGCTTATGAGTGCAATGATAAAAATGTCTCGGGAGAGAAGCTATGATTTCTGATTTTGTATGCCTTGATACAATCTTTATTTGGGGATGGGGTATTGTATGTCTCATTGATGATTCTACTAACAATATGGTAAGCCTTGGCATACTGGCCAATGGATCTGGTAAAAAGTCCTGGATCTAGGTTGTGAGTCAGATCACTATCAAAATTAAACCATCTGTTCCCTGCGTCATTGGTGACATTTCCTGGATATTTTTATCAAACTCCATCCACATGGTTTAAAGTTATTTTGCAAACAGACAGACACACGGAACCAATTACATAACCTCCTTGAAGGAATGAATAAAACTGATACACCTAGGTATTGTTAAAGATACTCATTATATCTCCCAGTGGATAATTAGTCAAATATATAAAGAAAAATACATCATGTTTTCCTTTTAAAGTTAAGTTGGTGAATAAGATAGATGTCAGTTAATTTTTAATAAGATAGAAAGCTGAAGACAATTTACTCAGATAGAATTCTGAAATGTACGTCATTCCTAATACTCTTGTTTCAGAAAGAAATTGGGCGTATAAAGTATTGCCAATGGCATTTAGATTTATTCCATTGTCTGCTTCTTATTGCTGAATGTCACTGAATACTGACTAAAAATCATGCTTAACAGTTAATCACAGAATTTTTCTGTTAATATTTGTAGAAAGTACAAAGCTTTTTATTATTTACTTCAAACAGATCTGTAAACAAAAAGATGTAGCTTCTCTTGTAGATTCTCAAGTCAGAGGCTTTCAGTTCTCATAAACAACAACATGTCAGAGCAGATTCTGCTGCCATTGAGTAAAGGCCCAGTCACTTGTGATAAGTGTCATCACTAAGCTCTAATTTACCAACACATAAAGCTCTATTAGACACATTGGGGTTGAGCATTTCCTGTGCAAAAAAAAAGAGAATTGTTTCATTTGTCAAGATTTGCAAACAATTGTAAGAACCTCATAAACTGAGATGAAAGTAATTGGAATGACAGTAACTTTGGCTTTATAGATGAGAATGATGGGAAGAAACTGGCTTGTTTTTTTTCTTCAAAAAATTGTTGGGTTTTAAAAAGAAGCAAATCTCTGTTAAACAACGACAATGGCTCACACCATTCTACACTGAAATCACAAGCTACATATAAGTGTGAAATGATCGACTCATCATGGCTCATTTCTGGCTAATAATATCAAATAATAATATAAGATAGGTTTAATACATCAAGATATACATTTTGGTCAGAAACATATTTGAAAACCCTACAACCAGCTCTGACATGCTAAACTAAAATGTACACACAGGTGAGAGGTGAAGGATAATGTTGCATGATATAAAGGTTTACATTTATATGTTTCCTGCATCAACTACTTCCACTAGTTAGAAAATGCTCATAATTTATGAAAAATATATCTGCAGAAATTGGCAGTACATTGGTAAATAATTGCATCCAATCCACCGTGTGTGCAGGATAAGATAAAAGTGTCTTTCCTTCTAGATTGAATTTTTCACATTACATCACCCTAACAAATTAGCTGCTGGGAATTATGGCATTATTTTGATGGGCTTTCAGCCAGTCACGGAAATGAGCTGGTAATGAAGAGTGACATTTATGGTTGAAAAAATGTCACCAGTCTATCAGTAGTTTGAATTGGATCCAGTTGGGATTTTAGTAATAACTTCCATTTATTAGGTGTGAAGATAATGGGTTTATGCCGAGATTACAATCAAGATTGAATGAATTTTCCCATTAGGTTTAACACTCAATGATGATTATCAATCTATTCAATCTAACTTCAGCATTTCCCATAACGTGTATGGTTTTGACAATAAAAATGTATTCAAATCTGATTAGCCTTAGGGGACATTAATTTGCCAGTATGTGTAGGGTGTTGAATTTTGTCTGATGTCAAAGACACTCTTCCAAACTTGGGTAGAACTGGGTTTTCCTAACCTTGCAAATATGAATGCAGGTATAAGGGCTCAGGAATATCACTTTGTTTTTAAAATAAGATTGAAAAAGTCAAAACTCAGGAATTAAGCTGGTTAGACCTGCAGTAACCCTATTTTGCAGGGGATAAACTAGGTTAATGAAACGCCCACTAGAAGTAAATAGCATTTCCGGTTAATCTGTCAGGAAGCAGATTGATCACTGTGACTTCCTGAATGAATTGTGTAACACGAAGGTCGCTGACTTTCTCTCAATGTAGGTGTCTAAATATTGTTAAACTGCGCAGCACACTGAAATGGATTTGATTTGAGAAGTTCATGTCAGTAATATAAACATATATTTGTCAATATCTGTGGAATAGGTCACACAGTACATGGCACATATAGAGTGTCAAGTTGGGATTTTTACATACATTTGGTGAGCTTAATCATTAATAAATTCACATACATATACACCACTATCAACACAGTCAGATATGCCATAGTTATAAGTTTGGTCAAGATATGTGTTTTTGGACTGAGTTCCAGCAAGTAAATTAAAGGTGGTGTGAGGATGTTTGAGAGTACACTTTTCTCGATAGAAATACTGCTGCAAAATGTAATTCCATACTGATGCAGATTGTTATATATGTCACTGTTATAGCTGCTAGGAATAGCTGAATGAATTGTTTATTATCGAATTTCATAAATGATACCTTTAATGTGAACTGACTTATATAGTTATTGTTGATGGCTTCAAATTAGCTGATGCCAACACATGACAACAACATCTCAAGTGTCAAAATAACATTAATTGAAGTTACTAAATGCCAAGCATTACTCACCTTTGTTATTTGTTTATACATTCAGGTGGCCATATCGATGCCTTCAAGTTCCTGATTAAGAAAGGTGCCAAGGTGTGTGTTGCTTTAAATGGCTCCACTCTACTGATGGAGGCAGTGGACAAAGACCAGGTGAGTCAAACAGAATGTTTCACCAACATGATGAGTCCTTGGAAAGCCCAGTAATTGGATATTTTGATGATTTAACTCTCCGGCCATCTGTAATCGGGGATTGTACTCAAGCTTACTGCAACACACTAGAGACACTAAGAGATTGTCTTGACATGATCTTATGCAGCTGTTCCACTCTTGTGAGCTTGACTCCTGGTCGTCCGGGTCATATTGTTGTGACTGTAACATTATAGATTGTAAATTTCAATTGTTAACTCATGTAGGTGGAGAACGTAATCAGCATTTGTGGACACTGTTACAAATGAACATGAGTACAATCCTTTGCGAGTGAATATTTATTTCTGGAAAGTACTTATAGCCAGTCACTCTGGTCAGGTAAGGTAGTTACAACTGACTGTTGGATTTTGAATGCTATAAGTAATTGCAAGGTGTAACCATTTATTTCAGCTGCTTCGAGTTATCTTGTACACCCTTTGATGAAAATTCATTCCAAATAGTCAAGTCTTTGCTATCTTCTAGTGCATCTTGTTAGTTTGTATGTTAGTAAGTTAGTAAGTAGTAAGAATTACAGACTTACATAAAATTCTTGATCCAGGATTTTAAAAGGATTTGTTGTGCCTTGGTGAAGGTCTGTACTCTCCAAGTGACTTTGCCATAGTGCTATTTTCTCTCAAAAGTTGTTAACAAGGCATCTGGCAACTTAAATTGTTTACACAAATAACTTATCATTTAGACTTGCCCCGAGTCTTTGTATTTGTATCCATCAGTAACCTAAAGAGTTAAATTTTAAATGGGAAACTTACATGAGTTCATTATACCACAAGCATTCAGGACTAAGGAAGATAGCCTCTCAGGGCTGGCCGTTTCTCCAAAAGTCATACAGTACCCATATATTACACAAAAGACAAAGGTACTTGTGAAAGTCTACTCATCATTGGCTGTTCCATCAAACGATATTCCACATTGATTATTATAATACAATCTCATCGAAATGTAATAAGGGTCACATTCATGTACAATATTCAGAACATTCCTAATTTATTTTTTAATTATTTCTGGACATCAAGTAAGAAAACATATTTACGAACATTCCATACTGTAAGAGACCTAGAACGTGTTCTAAGATAGGTTAGAAGCTACCTTAGTGGGACCGGAAGTTGACATCAGATGAAATTACTCTAAAAAATTCATGAAATTTGTTATGACAATATTCTTTTGAAGCAAAAAAGTATTTTTTGCTTGATAAGAGATTTACAGCACTTAAAGTATGCACATTTTTTTATTGAACACAAATTTTATTTAATTATGTATTAAATAATCATAAACCATTTCAAAGTTAAGGGGTCAGGTTTTCTGTCAAAGTATGCACCAAATGAGTTGAAATGAAATATATTATATTAATTTTTTTCTCTACTGTTGGTAGGTGTAACTACAAATGCTAAATGTCCAAAATGGTGGCCGATGCCAGACCCTGTAATACAGGGTAAATGAATCTGGAAGCCAGAGTAACAAATAAGTTACTATTTCATTTATTTTTTTTAAGTTCTGCAAAATGGTGGACCCTACAGGTGGCAATGCCGAGGGACTATCCCAGTATGACTTTATATGTTGAACCACACAAAAAAATCCCAACTTTGATTTCATCACGAAGTGGTTTACATTAAGATGCCATGTAACCATTATGTTTCATCATACAAAGACGCTTGTAAGCCACTAAGGCCTCTGCACATGTAATTTTGTATGAAATGAAGGAATGTGACATCAAAGAATTTCCCATTTTTATTGCATGTCTGACTGTATCAAGAAAATTACCAAATTACTGTCACATTTGAACAAGACATAATCTGTCATTGGCACCTTATTAATATTGCTGTAGGGCGTAGTAGGTCACTGATGAATTAAGCCTTGGTTTACTATTTTGCCCATTTGAAATAACCAGACAAAACCTGCTTTGGCAGAGATAAAGAAAATTATAGTGGACTAGCCCCATCCTTTTAATGGAACAACATTCACCCTATCTAAGGGGGCCTTCTCATGGACGCATGTGAATTTAGCTCGAGTGTCTTAATAATATCATTATTCTTTATAGGTCTAATATAATAGCTGGCGTCACAATGTATTGAAAATGTGGACACTGCATCAGTAATCCTTAATTAACATAACATAGAAGTACTGAATACAAATATTGAATATTATAACTACAGTAATCTAGTGTATTGGTAAAATTCAATTTACACCATACAAAAATAAATATTTCTTTTATTCTTGACCTGAAAGTCAAATAGTTGCTGTGATATTGAATATTTGGTCAGAGATATTTCCATACATATGGAGCTGCACTTAAGAAGGAACATTCACCATAACTGTTTGTTCTGGCTTTTGGAACTACCAGAAGAGACTGCTCACTGTAACATACTGAAGTTAATGGGCTGTAGTGAGTAACAAGATATGTATGATACTCTGGTGCCATACCATGGATAATGTGAAAAGTTAAGATAATGAGTTTTAACTTGATTCAGCAATGAATTGGGAGCAAGTGGAATGATTTAACACTGGTGTTAAATGACTTTCCTTCAGCCCCCACTCTGGCAGTCATGTTTTAGATTCTCTGAAGTTGCCAAATTCTGTTTACAAGAAATGATACTTTCTGCCTACCAGAAAATACAGCTACCCCACCTGGGATCATAGTTTTATTTACTTTTTTTTTCTTAACTATAAGTTCCATGATAGAAAAGATCATTATGTTACAATGTGGATAAGGCCTCAATAACATAGCCATATAGGACAAATAAGATGATAAAATATTACTCTTGTCATCAATGACACATCCTTAGTAAAATGATGGAAGGTGAGTCTTACCATGAATGACATGACCATAAAATACTACTGAACTGATGAAAAATTATTTTTGTCATCATTGATATGGCCATAAAGTACATGTGAAATGCTGAAAAGTGATTCATGTAATCAATGACCTCTCCATAAAGTACTAGTAAAATGATGAAAAGTGATTCTTGTCATCAATGACCTCTCCATAAAGTACTAGTAAAATGATGAAAAGTGATTCTTGTCATCAATGACCTGTCCATAAAGTACCAGTAAAATGATGAAATGTGATTTTTGTCATCAATAACAAGGCCACAAATTACCAGTGAACTGATCAAATGTGATTCTTTGCCTTAATAACATGACAATAGAGAACTAGTGAAATGCCTGTCTCTTGTCATCAATAACATAGCCATAAAGAACTAGTGAAGTGATGCTTGAAATATGACTGTTGCTAGACCAAAATCTGCCCTCTGCGAGGTATTGGCAAAATTGTTGTGGTCATTCCAAAATGATTACAGTGGCTTTGAAAGCTTTAAAATCAACAAATACCTGCGAATGCACAAACTCTCACCTGCAAGCAATTCTAAAAACTAAAAAAACACCAAAAATGAATTTCAAGATAGATACATCCTGGTCGAGTTTTTTAAATTTAAAAAGTGACTCTCACTGCGACCAGTGTCTCATCATTTCGTCCTTTTAATTAGTTTTATGACCCAACTATACACATGCCCTCTCTTTTCCATATAGTCTTGTGCTGTCACCTTTTCTGCAAAATAAGTGCACAATATCTGTGAAAAAAGGAAAAACAATCTAAGACTTGATCTGGATCAGGATCCAGAACATATTTAACGAGGACCGGGCCACAGATAGACTCAGCCTTGTGTGAAAGGATGACCGATATCTAATGTATAGACTTAGAGTTCTGTGTATGGACAGACAGCGAGACCCGATTGCAATACCCTCAAACCACCCCTTTGGGGCACGGGAAACAAATGGGGTTTATTACAGCATTAGGATGGAAGAATGTGAGAAGTGTGTTTCTGAAGATGTCGCCTTCCGTTGGAAATTAATCCCGACATTGCATGTAATCATAATTAATAATTGAATATCCATAACTGTGTGTCTGTGGGATTAGCTGGATTTGAGACTTTCAAGATTGTTTATGTTGTCGTCCTGTGAGGGACAACTTGAGCAACATCACAGTTTTGTGGTGCCTGGATTATGCCTGGATAAAAACATCTTCTTGTGAGAGACAATGGATTGTAATGATTTTTTCTAATATCCTGTTGATATCATGTTGGATTTGCACACACATATTTATGGGAAGGACAAACAATGTACCCAGCTTTAAGTTTTCAATGATGTAATCAGTAACATGGCTGCTCCCCGATTCAGAAGGTCATTGGTATGTGTGACCCGACCTTAAATTTTAATGCCGCTTGCCAATGCTCAGTAGTTTTTCGCCAGCCTCGAAAATGACCAGTGTGATAATACACAGTTCACACTGTTCCGCACTGGCCTCATGAGCTACATACGAGTACAAATTATTTAATTGTCACATAGGTTAGACACACTCATTCCAAACACTGACGGGATTTCTAGGATGTATCAGATTTCCAAAAATCTTTGAAAAACCTACCATGAGCTCTCATGTGCTAAACTAAAAGGGGACTCCCCAGATGGGTGATGGGGGGGGGGGGGGGCAGAATAATTGTACAGAGCGGATCATTTCAAAACATGCATTAATTACCCAAATATGAGATCTCTTTTCAGAGTGAAAATGATAAGCTTATAAAGGAAAACTAAAATATGAGTTGTTATGATGACGCACAAATATTTGAACAGTCTTTAAGGCCTAATTTTGAATAAATCACTTTTAACATTTACCGTGAATCTACAATTGTGACACCTCTGACAAACTGTCCAGTGACACCTATTAGACCTATGCTTTAAACACTGTTTATTTTTCATCTTTCAGACTTGTTTTCCATCTCTCTGGTTCCGGGTTCCGTTCTAGGCCAGACCTGTAATTGAAAGCTAGTAGTTGTTTGTCAGTTGTAAAAAATCTAGACCAATTAGTATGCTTTGCTTTCCTCCATTCTGTCAATTGCCCATCACGATGTGACACATATTATGTGTTGACAGCAGCATTAATTTCTAGTCAATAAAACTCTGTATGTTCATAACACTCAAAGATATGAATACTTTTAAAACACGCACTGACTGAAGACACACAAAGTCTCGCCCAGTGGTCTAGAACCAGATATTTTCAAGATATACCTAAAAAGGCTCCAATGCAGATCCATTTCAGCTTTAAGCAGGACTGATCCACGGGTAGACTCTACCTGGTTTGAGATATGACCAGATGCAATGAATATTTTTGGAATAATGTGTGTTGACATAATAGGCTGAGGGGAATATAAATAACAAACATCTAAACCGCTGTTTCCATGTACGCGATAGCGGGACGCCATTCCCGCCTGCCGCTAGCGGGTCGCGGAAAAAATCGGTCAGGGATCGAATTAAAAATAACGTCCCGCATATACCGCATCCCGCTACCGCTATCCGCAGCCGCGACCCGCAGAAATGGAAACACTGCTGAGCATTCATGTAGGATCGATTTTTATCGCTACCGCGACCCGCGTACATGGAAACAGGGCTTTATTTCATGTATAAATGGGTTTTTTTCACTTTCTGGTGCAAATTGTGGGCTTTAAAATCACCAGTGAAACATTTGTGGTGAAAACATTTTTTTTCTTTGACATGCCAAGAAATATGGAGGACCTGTGGTTTACAGAATAGATACATTAGCTGGAACCCATTCTTCCCTGCGTCAATGAGTCATGGCATTTTAAAAGAAAAATTCATATTTCATGCACCAGATCTGGGCCTCCCGTTCACAAGATGTTTTACTTAGAGAAAGACTTATCTTCTGTCTTTCAAAGAAAAAAATGGTCTTTATTATTACAACGAATGAAATTGTTCAAATTTTCAAACAAAAAGCTGTTCAAATTCTTTGAAGTTTATTTGGAATAATCAATTCTTCTTTCTTTATTTTTAGTTTTGTTACTTGCCCTTTTAAAACACCAAAAATCATTGCAAAATTACTTTTCTGAAATATAAAATATAATGAAATAGAGAACTTATGTAATAGCTAGAAAGCACTTAAAAGAAAGAATGGTGTTTCCAGAGATTTGAGATTTTGTTTTTTTGTTTTTATAATGAAGAATAAGATCCAGATCTATTCCAAAATTTAATCACTTCTTTTTGTCAGGTCATTACCACATGAAAAGGTACAGCAAGATTCGTCCATTACTCTTGGAGTTATCGCGAATACAGATGAATAATACAAGGAAACAATAAACAACTGCACCCCAAAAACATAACCTGTTGGTAATGAAGGAAACATTCTTTATTTTTAAAGCTAACAGCAGAAAAAAACCCTCAAGTTTCAACCTAGAGTTTTTAATTTTCTTGTTCAGCAATAGATCACAGACCCCAGGTTCTATGTACCCACTTCTCTCAAACCCAAAGAAAATCAGACAAAATAAAAAAAAGAAACCTTATGTCTATATACGACTTCCTGAAGCTCTGACTTCACACCAACACACGAGTCTGATTTAAGTCAGTTGCAGGAACAAAGGCTATGGGATTGCTGTAATTTATTGCTTTTGAACAAAAGAATATCTATGTCTTTTTCTGGAGGTAAAGAACAAGGGAGGGGAAGGGGGGGGTTCTTTTGTGTTCCTGATCATATAAATTCTCTTATTGCCTGACTTTTATGTCTGTTGGCTAGTTTATATCAAAAGAACCCCTTTTTCTTCCTTTCTTCTACCTCCAGCATTTTTTTGCACTTACAAGACAAATGGGATTTGGTGCTGATTTTCAGCTGATTTTCAATGGGAAGAAACACAATGTCTCGTTAGCTCACTGATTTATTGCTGAAGTAGATATCATGTTCACTTACATTATGTCACCCTTCTTCAAATCAAAGACAACTGTAATTTGTTAGACTGTTTCAATTTTCGGGGAGTGTTCAAATGGACAAAAAGGTGGTGATTTAGGCAAAAAGGTAGTTCAATAATATTAATCCACTGTGGTAATGGACAAAGTAACACAATAACGTGGAAAGTTTTTATCAAGCAATGACTAACGCAGACAGCTTGCCTTGGGTTTTACTGAATTGCTTTTTGATTGCTATTTAAAACCGATAAAACTTTGGGTAATCTTTCTTAAGATCAAATACTTTTAGATTCAACCTCAAGCATAAATATTCAAACACCATGCTTAGTATTAGTGAAGTGTTGTAGTTTGTCATATGATGGAAATTACTTGCTTTAAAAGTACTCTTATTGCAAAACATTCATTAGTTGTTTTCTACTGGAGTTTTAGGCTGAGTTTTAGGGGACCACTTTGTAAAGGGTCAGTTTGGCAAAGGGTTGATTTATCAAGCTCCCCCAACTAATATACAGCCATTTTAGGAGATCCCATTGATAAACCAACATTTTACAATGCTGACTATAGGTTATTAAAAGCCATATCTGCTTCCCTCTTAAGACAGAAGATAAAATTATTTAGATTGGTCAAGTATAATAACGTCACATATATTTTGGGCACACACAATAGCAGTTCTCTTTCAAGCTGTTGGTTTGTTTTCTGTCCCTACACTGGCAAAGATGAAGTTGGTGGATTAACTGCAAACACTGCTCTAAAGTTCAAATTTAATTATTTAACAATAAAAAAATGAGAAAAGTATGCTTTGTGTTTAACTTCTGTACTAGTGATGAGAACTCTGTCTCACCCTATCACAGCCCTCTGACAACTCCAAAACTCGATAAATAATTTTCTGGCATTAACACTATGAAACATAACTTCAGACATGTGTGTGTAATCAGGCTTGGAATTCAACTAAAGTACTGACATAGAAGACTGAAAGAGTTTTAGAAAACCTTACTGACTTGAAGACAGGGTTGTGAATGGTTAAGTGGGTCAGCAAGTCTGACATCTTATCACAGGCTGTCACTGCAGTGTGGGTTCAACTCCCATAATAGGCAGTGCTATGGACCTGTTTGACTATGACCCGGGATTTTGAATAGAAGGTAAAAAAACACTTACTGTGACTGAGAGACATTTGTTGAATTTTACTGATACAAACATGAACATAAATGGTCGATGTAATACATAAAGAGGTTAAGGAATTTGTCGGTCCTGATGACTCACATGGCTGGTATTTGTTTCCAGTGTTTGTAACATGAGGAGAGTATGTACACTCACTCGAACAGGCCAGTATATCCCCAGTTTACTTTCCCATATAATGTTGCTACTTTATTACTTTGGGTCAAGGTACACTTGTATGACTTAATCACCTTATTCAAGGGAACAATTACCCTGATTCACCTGAGGATCGAACCCAGACTTTCAACTATAAAACCCAACACTTAAGACACTTTAGACACTCAAACCACACAGTCCACATCAATAGTATTTAAATCATTAAATTTAAATTTAAATCTTAGCTGGGTTGTTTGTAAATTCTCAAGAAATATATATTGTATATAATATTGCCCCACTTTTGCTAGTATCTTTTATTATCTCAGAATAAGCGACAAAATATGTATAAATGTATGAGGTAAAACACTGGCCAAAATTAAAGTTATAAGGAATGTAACAGCTTTGTCCAATTTGGTGAGCAGAATCCCATTTGCCCAGAGCAAGATGTCTTAACCCACACAAAGCAAAATAAGTCAAACCTACTTGCAAGAGATGTAAGTGGCATTAGACTAGTAAGTTCATTCCTTTTAAGATAACTAATGGACATTACTTCAGGGCCTATTCTGAAGTGGAGAACATATCTAGATACTTTTTGTGATGGGATTTATCCTGATGACATTACCTAAACATTCTCCAGTCACGATCATATGGGATTTTCTGTGATGATGTCAGCTTGCCATTTTTGTGTAAATTTTTAAAGCACCTTTTGATTTTAAGGACATTAACAAACCTAGAAAAGAAAGCTCTGTATATATATTAATTTAGGTATATATTAAAACATAACTACACAGTATCTCCAGTCTTATGTAGTATAGTTTTACAATACTGTTAACTATGACATGAACACCTGGAATTCTTAATATCTTACTTAGAGTAGGACTTACCTATTACTACTACTTAGGGTAAGGCAGTATTAATAACATGCTATTGCAACTTCAGTCCTAGCTGCTTAGCATGAGGCTCATTCTATTGCAATATATCAACACTTGTCTTGCAAACTGCACTGGATAAGAAACTTACAAACCCATTACAGCAAATTGTTGCTGAAGAACAAAATTAAAGGATTTGCAATATCTTTTTTACTTCCAAAACAATCCTCTATTTTGGTCGAAAGGACAGCAATTACTGTGAGCTTTTGCTTCTCAGAACTATGGACATAAAATCGCATGTTTTGTGGTGGCATTTTCAGAGACAAATGTCTGTTTAAGGAGGGAGGGGATTTGTAAAGAATCAGTCTCTGGCAATGATTGATTACCCCAGTCATTTGAAGTGTTAGACAATCTCTCTCCGAGGTGTTCAATTTGTCAAGAATGGTCTTTCTTCCCAATGAAGTTCTTTTGTGATTTTTTCTTTATACAGTGAAGAACAAACTTATGGGTTGTAAAGGTTTGTAGTGGTGTAGTAGTGTAGAGATGAATTGGTTGCATCAATCCTTAAAGGGTGAAAATTAATATTGGCATTTACTTTTATTTGCGGTTAAGATATATACTTAAAATAGATTGGTAATAATTTTATATACAATAAAAATATGGCCTGTCAGCAGTATACCTCAGCAAAATAATACATGTGTATCTATGGTCTAGAATTACTAGATACAGTTTCTTGAAGTTCCCTCTTTTGACAAAAAAGGTTAATAAATCCCACAAACATTTTGCCAAGCCATTTTCTCATTATGTCCCTATTTTATGCCCCCCCCCTCCCTCGCCCTCTTTATATAAGAACCGGTTCCTGAATGACATATTAAGGCAACATCTTAAGCATCGCCTCTTCAAATTAAGCTTTCCCTCCTGGTATTTCTCTCTTCTACATCCATAGTCTGTATTTACAGTAATGTCCCTTTAAAATGCTTGTTTTTATTACCTCCACCGAGGAGAGGTTTGTTTGTGGGAGTGATTACTTCTAAACTAATGAACTCATCTTCATGATGTCCCATGTGGGTAGGGTCTGCTGACCAAAGGAAGAAATGATTGAATTTGATGAAAGATTAATTTGTAACTGTCCCATTCACATTGTATTTTCATTGTCATGCTTTCCCAATTCCAGGGTTAAAATAAAAAAAGTAATAATTGGGCGAAATTACAATATGTGGATTCTCAGCTGCCTTATTGGAGGCCCACGGTCTAACAGTGCTATATCTAGGTACTTATGTATTTGTCACATAATTCATCAAGATGAGCATACTCTAGATACCATGTTAAAGGCTATTTTAAAAGCTGTAATCTTGTGTAACCTTGAACAAATGTCTGTAGCATGTATTACATCACTTAATTAGACACGTACTTTTCGCAGGAAGAGTTTGTGAGGCATCTGCTGGAGTCGGCTGACAGACTTGGCCTTGACCTTAACCACAGGGACAAAGCTGGCAACAATGTCCTGTTCTATGCAGTGGCTAATGGAAATATAGCCATCTTCCAGATTCTACTTAACGCAGGTAATGGGTTATACAAGTAAGCTTTTTACTTCTCCCACTCCAACAACCCCAGCTTACCAGTGCCCTTTGTTTTCAATGAAGAATATGGCCAACTAATATGCACTGTTTTATTCCATACCCTAGATATCCCCCACTTTGATACCTGATATTGGGGTTTGTTTAAAATGATTATAGATTAACCTACTTAGCTTAGATTTTATTTGATGTTAAAGCACAATGCTACAGTGATCATATGATATTAAACAATTATTTAGTTCATCGGTGACCTAGTGGTGAGTGAGTTTGGCATCCGAATATATTGCTTTCAGCTCTGTGTGGGTTCAACTTGCATGAGTTACAATGCCAAAACTTGTCCCAATATTAATCCTGGCTGCTGAATGGGATGTAAAACCCTAAGCTTTGAATTCTTCTGTGTTACTTAAGACAGACACATAACATCAGCAGAGAGGTCGTCAAGGACCATTTTATCACCTGTAGCAGGTTTGCTTAATGCTAGACATTTTCAGCTCTGGTGTATTGATCCTTCTATCACTTGTAAAAATTCCAGATACAAAATTTCATTTTTCTAGCAAAACAATAATGTACATTTGCATTCATTATCCTTACAAATGTCCCTCACAAACACTCTAATAAATAAGTAATTGCTTACAAATTTTATGCCATGCCCCATCTTCTATTCAATGTCTCTCAGCATATATACTTTATTCCCACTTGTCCTCAGGCAATGTCCTAATACCATTTCCCTGTGACACTCATTGTTGGTGAATGTTTCTTCCAGGAGTCAAAGTGTCTTCAAATGATCACAACAGGAACTTGTTGATGCAGGCGGCATTACACGGCCATATTGAATTGGTGCGACATCTGGTGAATTTCAGTGACAGTCTGAACATACAACTAGAGGATAAAGACCAGGATGGTAGAAATACTTTGTTTTACTGGTAGGTTTCCATTGTCAACATAGGTTGTCATTTCTAATCATTCAATTACACAGAATGGGTTTTTTTTTCCTGGAGACTTTGTTGCTTTCAACACTTAGTGTCACTGTTTTGTCCTATTAACACTTTTTTTGTCATAAACTGAACATCTAAAAGCCAAGTGCCAATTCCAAACTTGTTAAAAATGGTCTATTGCGGTGTTTCTACTGTGTTTGAAGCTGTATATGCCAGTAGGTAATTTATTGAAAATATTGCCATTTGGGTAGCCACCACATTCAGGGGTTAATATATTTATATTAATCCATGTTACCAAACAAATGTAAAACCAAAACAAGGCCTCAAATCCCTGTCTTTGTGCCAATAGTTTCTCCACCATGTTTTCTAACTTATTAGATACACCACAATTTTTAACTAGTGCTATGGATTGATTGTTGATCTCTCTAGAGAATTTTCTATATGTTCAAGGGGAGATTTCATTTCAACAGAATTTGGCAAGTGCATATGGCATACACTAACACAAGAAGTCAGGTAAAAGCGGGCAACTGTTGTGGTAATTCTGGAGTTTCTTTTTCTGCTTACAAACCAAAGAACAACATATAATCTATCAAAGTTTTTTGAGTCATTTTATGCTATAATGACACTGATTATTTCTCTGATGAATCTTTTTGACAAGAAAGAGCCCAGTTTCTTTGCAAAGACATTATCATCTATAAAGCCAAAGTTACTGTCATTCCAATTATCTTCATCTTACTTTATTGGGTCTTACAATTGTTTGCAAATCTTGACAAATGAAACAATTCTGGTCTTTTGCAACAAATGCTCAACCCCAATGTGTCTAATAGAGCTTTATGTGTTGGTAAATTAGAGTTTAGTGATGGTACCTTATCACAAGTGACTGGGCCTTTAATACATTGCAGTACAATATGGTCTAACATGTTGTTTATGACAGAATCTACAACCCCTACTACTTTACTGCTTTTGAAAATATAAGTGACAGAAAAAGTTACACAATTTACTAAAAGGTAGTAACTTGTGGGTAAATAAATCCTACGATAACCATTGCCTGACAGTTAGTCTGCAATGGCATTCAGGAGTAAATCACAGACAATGGAATAAAGTTTTATCCTACTTGTAAAAGTTACTTGTTTTCACAAAACAGATTTATACAGATAAGATAAATTTGGGGGTGTCTCAGACTGAAATAGTATGGGCTTTACATTATTTCTAAAAATATAAACAACAAATGGATGTATTAACCTGAAAAGATCAATTCGTCACCGAAAGATAATAAATACAGGTAACCATCTATAAACCAGTATAACCAGATAGCTATGAAGCACTGCCCTAGTAAAAGTCAACTGTGATGTTATAGCATGTCATAAAGTTTATACCATTGACTTTACACCAATGAAGTTTTGACTCTTATAATATTCATCCGGAATCAAGATATTTAAAAAAAATGTTAAGGTTGGGGGGATTTTATTCATGAGTAAATAAATTAAATACATAACAGATTCCGGACAGAAAATAGCATCATCGAGTATGTCATTCCCTTCAGTATCAATTCATTTATTTTGTGTTAAGAGCTACAATTTCTTGAGAAACACTCTTCACAACCACTGTATTACAGTTTTTTGCTACACTACAATAAATGTATAGCTTTCACAGGACTTTCACAGGAAAAAATGGGCCATCATTAAAGTCATTATATAATGGACATTTCCAATGATAAAGTGACCTCAAAGTGAATATGGAAACCAAAGAGCTAAAGATATTGCTTGTCCTTAATTATATTCCACCAAAATATCTAATGTGTCATAAAATGTCTTGAAAATGCCACTGGGCACAAATACATTAATAATTCTTATGCCCCTGTTCCACCAAAGGATAAGCCCCGATTGGTCCTGGGACCCTTAATCCTTGAGAGTCTGTGAAAAAAATCTGAAAAAAATGGGCGGGAATATGGAATCTTGATCCAGGTGTAGGATGAAGCACAGATCATCCCCAGGAAGCCTCAGACGTCCTCTGACAAGTCACGATCTTTCCCTGACAATGAGATGATTAAGCTAAGTTTGTGATCGGTTTCAACCCCTATCCTGTCGGGGATATACCGACTGGGTCTCACACTGGTCTGAGGTTTCCTCAGGCCTCCTGGGACTAATAACAGATTAACAGAGACAGTAATGGGCGATTTTTGTTGAGGTATGGGTCTAAGTTCAGGCCTCCTGGGACTACGAGCCCTGGGCTTAAGAGTCGCAGGACAACATAGGATTGTGTAAATTTGGGTCTGAGACTGTTGAATTTGTGGGTAGGGGTGAAAGTGGGTCGGTTATACCCCTCATATTTATACCGACCACAACAGATCCAAATAGACTCAAAGAGACTGTCCAGGACTCTGAATCCGATCCCCCCAAACCCCTTAATCGTTAGTCTGGTGGTGGAACAGGGGCATTAGAAAGCTGTGACCTAGGTATTCATAAATAAACTAGTATAGAAATAAACATTAGTACTCAAAGTGCTTGCATATATATGTACTTTTAGTGTGGAAGGAGGTCAGGTGGAGGTGTTGAAGTATCTGGTTCAGTGTGGTGTGTATCCCGAGGCAGATAAACATGGCAGGACCAACCTGATGCAAGCTTCTAGGTACAGTCAATGTTTCTTTATTTACCTTTTTAACTATAGCAGCATGTGCCACTTGGGTCACAAGACAGTAAGGAAATACCACATACTCAGATGCCTTACAAAAAAGGGTATTTCTAAAGCTGTGATAGGCTATCTACTTTGTTGGGAAAACTTGTACAAAGTAATGAACAGGGTACTCCAAAAGAATTTCAAATATAACTTAAGTCAATCAATTCAATTAGTATCCAATTAATATTAGTTGTTTTTCCTCACAATTGCCTATATTCTCACAAATATTTAACATTGTATTATCTCCACCAGGAGGTTGTGTATTTGGATGGATACATTTATCAGTCTGTCTGTTTGTTTGTGAGTCGGGTTTGGTTATTATATTAAAATCTTGTCAAACTAGTATGTACTGCTTTATTCATTGCTTTACATCCTAACTAGCTCTATTGTTCTGACATGGCCCAGTTTATTATAAATAAACAATCTCATAAAATTTATTATACCACCTGGGACTCTGCAACAATGCAGAGTCTCATAAAGTACAAGCTGAATTGACTTCACAATTTAATTACAGCATAATTACCCAGGTAAACAAAGATATCATAGTGGAAGTAAATATTATAACAAAAATATTACACATACAGGTAGCACAGTTTGCAGTTAGTCTTGTACCCGTGTGTGTGTTTTATTTAGTGTCATCACTTACAGGTTTTAGTTCTTATTAAACCTATTTTTGTGTATAATACAGAATTGGACGTCTGGATATGGTTCAGTATTTCATAGAAAATGCAGAAAAGCTTTCAGTGGATGTCAATGACCAGGACATCAATGGGGAAAATGCCCTGTTTTATGCCACCAGGGCAAATAAGCTGCAAGTGATAAACTACTTACTAGACCATGGTGAGGCTTTTGAACATGTAGGTGTATCAACTTGTAAGAGCTCTGCAATAAATGCAAATTCTGTCTTCAAAGCCGATAATTTACCACCAATTTCCAGTTCCTAGGATTTATTATATATGGAAACAAAGTGTACTTATCCATATATGTAATTCACCATCACTGATTGTGACTAGCAATGCATGTGTGCCCCAGTTGACAAAGTGGGGTGATTTTAGCTCATATATCTGTAATAAAGTAATAAAAAGCAGCGCCCTAATTGATTCAACACATAAAAGCTGAAAATTCTCAAACATTCTTTTACACTCATTCAATCCAAAAGGCAACAGTCGTTGTCGACTGCCCAAATATGGTAAGCAACTGGATTGGCACATTTCCTAATATAACAGAAGGCCAAAAGAAATCCTTTTCATGAATTGTTGGTGGCCCTTTTACTCAGTATGTGACCATCTACATGGGAACCTACATTAAAATGTATTATTTTGGGTGGTAAAAACATGCAGCATGTTTCCACAGATTGAGTGGGCTAACAGGCTACAGTGAGGTGTACTTATCAATAGCGTGTTAATCCACTAGTGAAGGATAATCTTACATAGGAAGCCCTCCTAAATGAAACATATATGAGAAAAAATATATATTATGAAGGACCATATAACCATATAATATGACTGCAGTTTATGTATATCATCTTTATCAGTGATATACTTTTGTACATATCAAATCAGCAGCAATAATTATCTCCTGCCAGCAGCTGAAGGCCGTGGTCGGGAGATTATAAAATGCCTTCCGTACATGCGTCTGTGTGTCCGTCCGTGCGTCTGTTTTTATATAAACTTAATATCTCATTCATTTATAAAGATATCTTCACCAATTTGGCAGGAATGTTTATGGCTATAAAAATATGTCTGTGCCAAATTTTGATTTCATTTTAAAAATAAAATGGCCGCCATAGAATGTACTCCTCTCATGACAAAAAAGGTTGGTAAATTTATTATCATCTGCAAACTAAAATCATTTAATAAACCAGTTTAAAATCCATGATGTCTTTTGCTTAAATAAGTAATGTATATTCTGTATGCTTGGTTTAACACTCATTTTTCATGATTAGGCACCATGTTATTTGTAATCAGCCAACATTTGATATAATACACATATGTAAAGCCTGATATTGTCAATGAACTGATCATTCGGGTTATCTTCTTGGTCTGCAAGTAATAATTCCTCCTTGTTGTTTTTCTGGTTAGCCTGCACCTCCTTTCCATGAATAAGTATTGTTTATCATCAGCTGATAAACTGGTGTCTCTTCGTTCTCTCGCAGGATACTGCTAAGCACAAGCTCTAGCAAGGCCCATGCTTCTACAGACCACCTTTTTGTCCTTACACGTCTTTTCTCTTCATTTTATTGTTATTTTTTGCTCACCAGACTTTTATGAGAATTTGCATAGCGTGATAAGCACCCGTCTCTTCACCCAAGTTAAGCAGCAATGGGCTATGTTAGCACTTGGAAGGGTGACCATTTGGGTGCATTGCTCTTGCCTCTGATGGCTTTGTAGCTCGTGCATGAAGACCTTGTTTCAATCCAAAACTATTTTGCCTTGGAAACCTAGTATCAACAGCCCATTGTGTACCTACATGTTGCTTTACCTAATACTCTAAGTTGTAATGATTTCTAGATAAATATCCTAAAATATACACAACAATATAGGTGATATATATTTTATATTGATCTGTGTATGGCCAAAAGATATATATTAATGTAAAAATGGTACGACGTAGGTCTTGGTAAATACCCGGAATTCCTAGCACTTTCTGTGAGTGTTTGTCTTCGGTAAACAAAAACAATCTGCACGAGTATAATGCCTCTTTGGTTGGTACAAGCACTTCTATTTCCAAGATTTTTGTCAGATCTTATTGGTGAGAACTGGACAGGAGGTAAGATAATGCTACTGTCAGACCAATATTTCCAACCACATAAAGAAAAGTGTACTTCCTAACCCTGAAATAGAGACTCCTTCAGTGAGAAAAAACTCATTAAAGGAGACACACCCAGAAGTCAATGTCTGACAGATAAAAATTGGCAGTTAATTTTCCACTGATAGAAGCGCAGATTTATATTGCGATTGCTAGATTGTGCAAATGTACAGAACTTGCACAGATTATGGAAAAATTGTATACATTGCAGCACAATATCCTCGATCCAATATATTATCACATAATCTGATTTGAGGCTAAATAGGAATATATTATTCTTACATATATATCTGCTCTCTAACAATTTGGATTTGAGAAATGATTTTGCCAGAGCCAATCCTCTTAAAGCTTACACTTGATATGATTGGCTGTGCTTTGCTTTCCACAGGTTCTCTCCTTTACAACCCGTAAAGTTTTTGTTTACTTTTACACAGGCGCCGTTCTTGGGAGAGATACAAATGGCAAGTCAGTCCTACACCATTATGTCATCAAAGGCAATGTGGAAATCTTCAAGGAACTCTCTCAGTATTACAAAGAAGAGATAGACTCAGATGGAGAAGGGATGACTTTGTTAATGCATACCTGTATCAGGCGTACTGAAGAACAT
The DNA here is from genome assembly GCA_964017235.1 of Sabellastarte sp. h YS-2021. Lineage (NCBI taxonomy): Eukaryota > Metazoa > Annelida > Polychaeta > Sabellida > Sabellidae > Sabellastarte > Sabellastarte sp. h YS-2021. The sequence continues at coordinate 68,891,378 of OZ024936.1, forward strand.
GTTGCCATCATGAAATATCTAGTAGAAGATATCAAAGTGGACATGAATAAAGTTGATAAAAAGGGTCAGTGTGCACTCTTCCATGCTGCTTTGTCTTCCAATGCCATAGCTGCTTCATACCTGTTAGGTCAGAAGTCAATTGGCATACTACGTGACTTTGAAGACAAATCTCCACTGATGGTTGCATCATCTGGACCATGTTCCAGGATAGTAGAGGCATTGCTGGAGTGTAAGAAAGGTAAAGACCTTGCACAGGAGATAGATAAGTATGGCAGAAATTCCATACATTACAGCGCAATGCATGGTAGGGAGTATCCTCTGAGTATATTGAAAACCTACGGCTGTGATATTAATGGTAAAGACCATGAAGGACTGACCGCCATCATGTATGCGGTACGAGGTGGCCATCATGTGACCTTATCAGCCCTTCTGAAGAGGGCAGCCAAACTGGATATCTGTGATAACGTGGGAAGAAGTGCCTTGCATCATTGTTTTCTCAAACCTGTCCCTCATGCAAAATGTGCTAAGATCATGATCAAATATGGCGTGGACATTAACCAACAGGACAGTGAAGGTGTGACATCACTGATGTTGGCCTGCCAACAGTGCTCCAAAGCTGACATAGGGCTTATTAAGTTTCTGCTAGATTGTGGTGCTAATCCTATCATTCAGGACAATGAGGGCAAAGACTCATTTGACTACTGTGCATTTGATGCTGAATATGTAAAAGCTTTAATGAGAGAGAAATCAGGTAGGTGAATGATTGACTAGTTATTTGTATGTAGTTTTTTTTTAAATATCAGTTTTATTCTATCATTGAGTGGGTAAAAACATCTGTGTGGAGATTTGAAAAAAGCCACAACAAAAGAGATCATAAGTCAAAACAGGATCGGATTGAAAATATTAAATGATTTCTGTATATATAAATAAAGAACAAATTTTAGTTTAGAATAAGAAATGATCAAAGGCCAGGCTTTTATTTAAAAGTTTTACTGCTTTGGGACTGGCTACTTTGCTTCAGTGATAACAATTTGTATGCAGTGCCTAGACAAGTAGATATCATAATGTTAAAGTATCTCGTCCCTAGTTGAGGAAGACACTAAGAAGTAAAGTAATTAAAAGTATATTTACAATAGTGTTGATGTCTTTCAGCAATTTAACCATTCCCAGATACAAAAAGCATTACCACCTGATGCACTGAAGTTTCTGTATAAAGAACAAAATAAACTGTTGTTTAAACATGTGTATTAGACAACAATGACAGGATTTACAATAAGCTTACCTATTTATGTGTTGGCATCATGATTTTAAACTCATAGGACATAGTGAAGTTAAAAGTTTCGTGGTACTGCAAGAGATTTATATCATGCTTCGTCTGTTACATTTCTAGGGATGTTGCCAGAGCAAAAAGAAGCCTTAGACCTGAACAAGGAAAGAATCATGGAGTCTATAGACCTGCAAAGTGTTCTCAGGGGATTGCTCAAAGAGGAAATTCTAACAAAGACCTTGAACTTTGAAGTGGTGAAGAAGCCAGCCAGTGAACGTGTGGCTAAGTTGTTGGACATTTTGGTCAACAGAGGACCAAATGCATTCAATGTGTTATGCAGAGTTCTTAAAGAAACTGGCCATCCTGAGTTAGCCTATTTTTTACTTAAAGAGTCTTACAGAAAGGATGAGGAGATTTATTGGTAGAGAATGTTCAAAAATAATTAACATCTGTGTGATCCCTTCATGTTATTTAGGTTGTACAATATTTGATCATTACTGAAAGCTCTTTTCTTTTTACTAAAACATGACACATGAGTTTTAAGTTACCTGCTAGACTTTTGCTGAGTTTAAAAAAGGTATACGTGTTTAAAGTTTGTTAGGGAGTTTCAAAATGTATACTTTTATCTTTTGGTGTAAATGTACTCATTAAGAAGAGAAGTGGTTGAGGCAGTTTTACCCGCGAAGATGTAACACTAGACTTGCTCCAAGTCTTTGTATTTGTATCCATCAGTAACCAGAACAGTTATATTTAAATTGGAAACTTAAAGGAGTTCATTATACCACAAGCAATCTGGAGTATGGGGATAGTCTCTGAAAAAACAAAAAGTCATACAGTACCCATTTATTACACAAAAGACAAAAGGACTTGGTGAAAGTCTAATTTAACACTGAATGAATACCCTGTGGTCCAAAAATATGAAAAAACTTAACAATTTTTGTGTTATTTGTAAATGACACTTGCTGCTTATAAATTCATTCAAGAAGCATTTATTGATTGTTAGTACTGCAAAATCTTTCAGAACCGCGTGTGTAATCAAATCAAGTTCAACAAATTAAATCAAAATTTTAGGCTGGATGACTTAAAGTTAGTCTAGAGTAGTAATCATTGACTTTGTCTTTTCCAGACTCTGAGTATCTTTGCTTTATATTACATTCACTAGTGCAGACATCATATTACTTGCTTTTTACTCGTTGTGTGAGACTTGTTGATATCTTCCCAGGGTGGTTAACAATTTCAGCATTTCATCACTTGTCTCACCTCTGTGTGGTCACATGTGGTTGAGAGCTTATTTATCAGATTGCCTTAGCTGTTGAAAGGAAACCATTACCCAAACTTTGACCTTTGACCCTACTCACATTGTTTTTTTACAAATCACTTGTCAATCATCTTCACCAGGGGCATAGCTTATGTGTATGCCAGTACCCCCAGGCTTACCATTTTGTTGGTAGAATCATTTAAGAGATATACATTGACCCTTCCCCCTACTAAATATTGCATCTAACCACAACTTTCTTAAAATTCAAGGCATACCAAATAACAAATCCTAGCTTCTCTCCCTTTCACAAAAAATACTTGGACTATTAGTCTGGAATCTGATGACATTTATGTTTTAGAAGGGCTATTGGTCTAGAGCTACAGGTAGTATAATTCAGGTTATAGGCATTGGGCAAACTGCTCAAGTCCTTCAACTACTGCAGTTTGTATGTGAAGTTGTGACACAGTGGCCAAAACATCTATTTACCTCCACTCACCTTCTGTCTCTGTATTACACTGAAAGATAACTGAGTCACAACCAAATATACACCATGGACTACACCTGCAGTAACCATAGCAAGAAAGTCAAAGTCATCTGCACATGCTCACAGTGAGGTGGTCAGAGGTGGAAATTTTAAACATTTTAAAACTTCCATAAAATGCGCAAGGTAGTGGACGTTTCGCCACTGTGGCACAAGATCGCATACGAACCTTAGATGGTAGTTGACGGACAGGGGCATTTCGTCCAATGCCTTTAACAAAGGGACATACTGCCTGTAGTGTGACTGGGGTTTTCGTGTTGAATCGCCATAGATTCATATTAGCTACCTGACGCCTCCGATCATATGGTATTGCCACTGACCTCAGAAATGACCTTAAAATAAACAATTTAACACCTGCTTATGCCCCTCCTCAGTGTCTCTTCCATGCTTTGATGCCTTTTTGGTGATGACATTTTTTCTATGCTATGGATTACTGCTATTCCTTGAATACTATAGTGCTATGGCTTAGGTTCTGACCAATTTGGTACTTCCCAAGAACAACATCATTTAACTCCTTGTTTCTTTTTGTCTGTGAAAGAGATTGAGTTTATTTTGCTGATATACAATTATCAAATTAAAGCAATATATAGTGAAGTTATACATATTGTCTCTTACACTTACAATGTCATTTAAGCATCCACTTGTTATATCTTGTTGAGATTTCTTTGTGCGCATTAATAATATGATGCATTGGAGCTCACTTGTGATGTTTTATAATAAAACATTTGAAAGGGTAAAACAGGGTGTACCAATTATTTTCTTTGCAACATTCTGTTTGTCATAAAATTGAAAAGGATGTAACTTGACAGGTTGCCAGTGTAACATGTTTTGTTCACAATTAAAATTTTGTGCAGATTCTATGAAATGTGATTTGTGTTAAAATGAAAGTTGAATTTAGTTTAACATCATTTTGCAAGCGTTGTATTGTATATATCTAGAGGGGAAGTTGAGGCCTTAAAAGAAAAGTAGTGCAAACCTATTGTCTTCAATACTACAGCGAAGACCATATGACACTGGTCATACCATCAACTTTCCCACTTTAGGTTTAAGGCCAGGATTCAAACAGATATACAACTAGTACTTGTGTTAATGCAGATGAGGAGAAATCCCAGCCTGGTTTACATATAACATGTTTGAACAAGGATTTGTTTTCAACTTGTACCAAACTGTCATGCCAACTGGTAAAGCCATGTTGTCCTTGTTTGAATATAAATTGCTATATAAGTGGAAATTTTCACTAGGCATTAATTTTTTGCTGTTTTAGTTAATTGCTTTGGATAGTGGAATTAATTCAAAGTAAAATGTTAAATCTATGTTACTAAAGTAGAGACCAACTATTACTGAAATTTATCCTGAAGATTTTCAAAATTGGGAATTGGTGAAGTTTTTTTAGCTACATTTCTACTTATACAGTACTTCAATTGTTTAATTTCTTTTGGGGGTTTCCGAAATCAAGACATGTTTCATTTCAAACTCTACCTCCAGTAAATGATTCTCCAACCCCGAGTGTACTAATGATGATATGGTAATAAACATGAAAATGGTAGGATATACCTTGTTTATAATATACACCAAAAATGGTATGATATAATATAAAACATATTTTTCTTTCATTTTGAAGAACTCTCCCAACTTTTATCAAATCAGTAGGTGACCTCAGCATATAGACTTCATAATGGCCAGAGTGTCCTTATTACCTCCACCAAAGAGGTTATGTTTCAAGATGAGTACATTTGTGTCGGAGACTACACCAAAACTGGCGATTGTATCTCATAATTTTTTATGTAGGTAGGACTTGATTGAAGGAAGAATGGGGGGCAAAGTGATGCCGTGGTGACACACTCACCGCCCACCTGAGGTCAGTGGTTCAAACCCCGGACCTTATGTGGGAAAGTTGGTAGTTGCTTACCGATGGTCGGCAGTTTACAGTACAGAACATTGACCAACTGTATGTACTGGTTCCCTCTGCCCATAAAAAACTACCCATTGTGATATGACCTGTACAGTGTTGAAGGCGACATAAAACCCCAAATAAATAAATAAAGGAAGAAGACTGATTCTGTGTACAGATCCAGGTCATACCCTGGATACAAAAAAGTCCCAACTTTTCAGCAGTCCCATTTTCAGTGATTGTCATCATGGTCATGCTGTAAGCCCGACAGTTTCAAAATGCAAAACTTAGTGTTTGGGTCAATTTATCACACGAGGATACACAGGCTCCATGATGGAGATCTGCACTCTGAGTACTTTCTAGTTTCAGGACTGATTCTAGACAAGTCAGCTTGGTGAGTGTGGATCATTACAGTTACAACTAGATTTAAAAAGCACTAGAAGGCACAGATAATGCATAATGACTGATTGTGATATTCTATTTTATATAGTAATGCACCAATTATGCTGATTATGACAGAGTGATATTTCCAAAACCAGTATATGTATATCCACATGTGGTATCTTCACTTGATGTGAGACTGTTTTTCTCAGCAAAGGAACGTGTATGGTTATATGATGAACAAGTCAGTTACCAGTTGATCACATGCTGAGTTCAAATCACAGGTAACATTGTTGACAATTAGTAATAAATGCAATTGAGTAACACTGAGCCATTCATTTTACTTCTTTGATGCACTGAGGAACTCTATTGTAGTAATAAACTACATATTAATATCAGGTCAACTCATTCCATATTTCCAGGATAACCCCTTATACTTATCAAGATCTCACAAATATGACAATAATTTGATCTTGAATATCCATTTTCCACTAAAAAGAAAAAAAAAACAATCATTTTTGAATCAATGTTTTTATTATATTTCTTGATATGACTAATATGTATATTTCTATATGTAATAAAAATTCTACAAAATTTGACAATATCAACAAATTCTTGCAAAATTCACCAAATGTACACCAAACACAAATTTACCAAGTGCACTGGAAAGCCAATACAAATCAAGATTACAATTCCACATAGGTGATGCTGTGGCCAGAGTAAGGTCTGTCACCTGTGCTACAAGTCGGCCATGCCAAGATGTTAAAGAAGATTTCCCCGAAGTCCAAGCTATTCATTCACTGTACTGAAAACCCATCTTATTTGGCCACATTTAAAGTCAGGTCTAAAGCCTTAAGTGACTTAGAGCAATGAGACCGGGTATCCACTTCGCACTAACCTATCCAAATTTGGGATGTAGTATTGAATGTAGATAACCATTGAATGTATACATTCAATAGTTAAACTGTGGAATGTGAACATTCCACAGCCATAGTCGTTGAATGTGTAGTGGTGGTGGACCAATTCACGCCCGGGTACCAATTCACGCCCACCCCTAAATTTATCCAAAACAATTACAGTTAAACAATAAATTATAAATGTAAATGATCCATAAGATGATTATCTATGATGTGGTAAACATCTTCTCAATGAAAAATAATAAATCTTCAAGAAAATTGAGGGTGGGCCTGAATTGGTACCCGGGCGTGAATTGGTCCACCACCACTATATGAACTTAACAAATGGAAAGAAGTAATTGATAATGTGTGAAATGTAACTTATTATTGTCATTTTCTTAATAATTAACATCTGTTGATATTAACTTAAACAAGGCCGAAAGGGGTTTCAGGCTACTAGCATGAGCTGCAAAGCCATCAGAGACACGAGTAGGGCACCAAAGCACCCATAATGTATCCCATTGCCGCTTAACTTCAGTGAACAGACAAATACTCATCAAGCTGCGCCACAATTCATGAAAGTCTGGAGAGAAAAAATAAATAAAAAAGAAATGACCTCTAGAAGTGTGAGCCTCGCTAGAGCTCATGCTTAAAAATAACTTTTGCAATAAGTTGATTATCTGTATTCAGTTACATAGTTATGTATTATACCAAAAACTGTTTTGTTTTCTAAAAATATGTTCATCTTAATCTCTTTTCTAATTGTATTGTCCCAATATAGGTTATAAATTAAGTCTTTGGAATCCATATCAGCCTTTCATATTTAATTATACAAACATCCCATGCCTTGGGCCATTGAATGTACACATTCAATGATTTTAGCCATTGAATGTACACATTCCAAAGCTCAGCCATTGAAGATATACATCCAATGATTTGTCCACTGAATGTACACATTCAATAGTTTGAGCCACTGAATGTATACATTCAATGGTTATCCACATTCAATACAACATTATCTATAACATAAACTCAATGATAACTTTCTCAGGGAAACATTAGTTTTTACTTATTTTTTATAAACCAAAGATACATTAAAGTAACCAAAAACTTTGTTCCTTCATGGATGAGTCAACTGGCCACAAATTGAAGTCATAATGTGCTAGTTTATTATTCACTTATAGAGCAATACTATAGCAATAATAATTAAACAGCTAAAATACAAAAAGAAAACTGTTCAGGTAACACAAATGTATATTTTGCTAAACTAAAACCTCCAGTACACAATAAACCATTTAGAAATAACCAAATATTTGATCTGATATATCATTTAAGGCATTTGGTTGTTAAAGCTATGCCCTTGTATATGTTCTATAAATAGCATCATTGATGCAGGAATTGTGAAGGCAACAATAACTTACTTATTTCATATATTTCTATTCCAATAACTACCACATCCATTCTACAGTTTTATGCATGACCACTCTTGTGATATAAAGGTCACTATATAATCATTACTATTCACATGTAACACATTTATAACAGTCTAAATTAAAATATACTGACCAAATATAGCACAGGAAATTCAAAATGTTTATTACATGCCTAAAGTATATCATACATGCCTTTGCCCAAAGTATATCATCAGGCATGTGTAATAAAATTCAACAACTTTGAGTCACATGAAAATTTCAAAATACTTTAAGTTTTCAGGGCCCGTAGTCACGAAAGGTCTTAGCCAGGGCTTAGGCTTAAAGTTGAGACTTTTGTCTCAAGTTTCTGCCCAAAACCTGTGAAGACTTTTGTCTTAGGCTTAGTGGTATTCACAAAGAATTTAAGACTGGTCTTAGGCTTAGCCAAGGGCTCAACTTTAAGACTGGTTAGTAGTGGGCTTAAATTTTGTAAAGAGGATTTTTAAATATGGCCGCCATAAACTTTTCTCCACTTCAAAATTTGAAATGGCTGTAAATAAAGTATAATTATACAGAACATCTCATTAAAGCAGTCTTTGGAAGTTTATATGTGGTAACAAGGTTTTCCATTTCAAAACAGCACTTTTCCTTAGATAAAATGCATTAAATGAAGGATATATGTCACCAATAGTATAGTTTGAATAGAAAAGAAAGGTCACATGACACAGAAAACCACTGTGGTTATTTGATAATCTTGGACTTAGCTAAGTCACCCTTTGTGAATACGGTTTTAAGACAAAACTTAGCTGAGACAAAAGTTTTAACTTTAAGACTGGATTTAAGCCTAAGACCTGGCTAAGTCTAAGACCTTTCGTGAATATGGGCCCAGGGATTTAGCAAAATGCATGGTTACACAGTCAGCCTATAATAAACATACTACTATACAACTGAACCCTGGGACAAGAAAACTAAACTTAATCATAGAATTCTATTAAAATACCTGCCACATTCATTAAACAGTTTACAATTTTAGCATTCTCATGATATTTAGGACCTAGTATTATTACTACAATTCACACATAACACATTGATAAGAATTAATATTAAAGCATATTGATCAAACATAGCACATGAAATAAATAATACTCTGCATACACACTTTGCCTACAAAACATCACACAAGTACAATAAAATTCAACAAATTGCAGCTAAAATGTCTACATTTCTCGGGAGATTTTCTGGAAATGCAGTTTTCTATTCAACCTTTAATTAATATATTTTCATAGAATTGAAACCGGTTTATTCTTACGTACTTTTATGGCATTTAATCACCCCCTTTACAAGGGGAATCTAGTTACAATATAACCAAAACCATCAACCAATATCAGTATCAATATCCAGGGACAGATCTGCATGGATACAAATGGGAAACTGCAGTTAACAATTACATATAAATTAATATAAATACCATATAACTTAACACTATCAATAATAGAAGATATGTAATTTTTTTTCTTTGATGTATGTTACACATATTCATTACTAATGATATTATATATATGTATACTGTTATTGCAATATTGAAGAACACATGACACCACACAATCTGAAATGTTACTGAAATTTGTGCCAATATAATAAAAACACGAATGGCACTCAGATACTGCTTGGTGTGCTAACTTACACACACGTCTTAACTTGGCATGAAACAGAATAGAAAATACTAATCAACAGTCAGTTATCATTGGCAACAGTTTTACATTTCTAGGAAGGTAACATACTACAAGGTTGAGATAGTAGTCAAAGTAACAGCATACCTGCTCAGTTCTGTACAAATCTTGGATGCTGGTTTAAATCTAAAACTGTGTTTTCACCCATGCACTATCACTGCAGAAGGTTCTAATTCTTATTCTAATTGGACTTTTATAGCGCTTAATCTCCCTTGTTCAAAGGGAACTCTAAGGTGCAACTGAACCATAACAGTCAACCAACTTCAGTATCTAAGGACAAAAAAGAGCCCAAGCACCACAGAGAATGCCAGGGGATGAGTGAGACTTAAGCATGATGACTCTACATGATGTAGAAGTAGGGGTCAAAGGTTGACTTTGACACTTGCAAAAGATTCACAGGTCATGATTTCCTAGAAGTTATTTTCACATTTGGAAGCCCTAGAACCAATAATAAAGGAGATATAAGAGCTTTTTAGCATGATGACCCCACTTGACCTTGAAGTGGGGTTCAGAGGTCAAGTTTGACACTTGCAATAGATTCACAGACCACAATTTCCTATAAGCTGTTTTCTCATTCTGAACCCGTAGGACCAATGATAAGGGAGATATTAGGCCTTTTTGAAATGATAACCCCCTATTTGACATTAAGAGGTGATATGGCAGTCATTTTGTTGTAAAATAAGGTCCGAATTACTCTCAGGCAGTCTTTCCTTGCCATTTACATTTTGTGTAAATCCAATAAAGCTAGCTGTAATATTTTAAGTTTTAGAACACATTAATGATTTCTGAACAATCAGCTATGGCAGCCATGTTGTTTTTCAAAAACGAAGACAAAATCTTTACAGACTTGTTCTCACTGACATAAATATTCTCCGCAAATTTGGTGAAGATTTCTTCATAATTGAATGAGATATAAAGGTTGATGTAAAAATGTGCCAAATACACATGCACGCATGCATGCACAGAAGGCATTTCATACTATCCTCAGCTGAGCCTTTGGCCGGTGGGAGATAAAAATGTATTCTAACATGACACGGATGTGTCCGTTAATTTGATTGGCCTAATGACAAAACACTTAATGGGTAAAATCCAGCATAACCCTGTAGCTCCCTATTATAGCTCATTATGGGTGTCTCGACTATTGCCACAAAAATGTAAATAATATATGACAGTTATAAAATTCAAACACTTGTCATGTTAGAATAGGAATAACCCCGTCCAAAACCCTGGTATACACAGAATTTTAATAGGGTTTTGAGGCAATAACCTCAAACAATGGTAAAATTCTGCGTATACTACAGTTTGGTTGGGGGTTGTTCATATAGTAACATTGGGTTAATAGCGTCCCTTTTCGAGTTAAGAAGTTTAAGACTGAAATGTAGTTAAAACATTGCCATGGCAACAGCTATTGTCTGATACCCTCCAAAATCTTATCAGCTCTAGATCCTCCTTCGGATAACATCCATGCATTGGTTTAGGCATTGGAACCCCCACAAACCTTAAGACCCAAAAAATCTTAAAAGTGTTGACATGTTTCCAGATACCCCCCCAAAACCTTAACAGCTCTACATCCTCTTGGGATAAACATATCCTGGAAATTTGGTGAAAAGCCATGCATAGGTTTTGACTGTTGGCAACAGTTGTAGCCAAATATCCCCCAAAACCTAATCAGCATTAGATCTTCTTTGGGTACACATATCCTGAAAATTTGATGAAAATCTATGTACGAGTTTTGGGTGTGGAACACGCACAAGATTTATGCCCATGGACCACAAGCTAGACAAAGATACATGATTACAACACCTTTGTCACTCTCATTATGTATAATTGATTAAAATAGAGATGTACAAGTGTTGTCAATGACAACAGCTGTCCAGGAGTTTTTATACTCTCTTTTGTGCCAAGTAGTTGCATGTGCCAAGTTACGACACCAAGCAATATAGAAGTAACTCACACAGGTATGATTCTCAAAAGACCTTTGATTCAGTGAGAAATCAGCAAGCATCCCTTATGTGATATGTTGGAAACATGAAATCCATTTCATTAAAGTCTTTTTTCTAGAGTTTTCATACTCACACAGGTATGATTCTCAAAAGACCTTTGATTCAGTGAGAAATCAGCAAGCATCCCTTATGTGATATGTTGGAAACATGAAATCCATTTCATTAAAGTCTTTTTTCTACATTTTTCTACATTTTACAGCTGGTAAATCATTTGAATATTTGTAGAATTACTTGAGAATTTAATGAGGCAAGAAACAGGATTATATATTAACTATTACTTTGCTTTATACATCACTCAAATAATTATCTAAAATATGTAAGACACATCCCTTAGACAGCCATTCCACTATGACGATCTGATTGTATATATAGTCACTGATTGATAAATTGCTAATTGGGCACAAACTGGGCTTGTAGCTCTGAATCAGATGTGAATTTGGCATGTAGCTCCTGCATCATGGGTGAAGATGGGTGGGTTTTAATTCCCGAACCCTCTTGAATGGGTTTGAACCTTACAAACACCTATATGACTGATACAATTAAGCTGAAATAATGGAAATTGAAATAATGGCTTTACGAATGTTAAGATAGCTTTAGAGTTAAATTCCCAAATTCAAAATCTTATATGGATCTGCAGGTTTATTCAAACAATTTGAATTTATGTGGAAGATAAGCAATTTGCTCCTGAAAGTCACTGAATCTAAACTGAATGCCCCAAATATTAAGATCATGGCTTACAAACGTCTCAAATGAAAACATCAACCTCCCATACACAATCATATGGCAAATTTTCAGGATCAGGGAGAACGATCACCATAACAGAACAGCCATGTTACACAAGAATGGTTTTAAACAAAAACAAAAACAAAATACTCACAGTAACCATTAGTAATTCTGACAGTAAATAAAACACATCTGAATATACTTGTCACTTGGTAATACATTATTATTTACACTGTAATCTATCTGTATGCGGTTTTATGTTCTGTCACAACATATACATATTCATACATATTACTAAAATTACCAGAATGATGTATATTTATTTTGAAAAAAAAACTTCAGCATGAGTAAAGAAAAACAATGTAAATTTGTCTATACACAAACTCGGATAAAAAACAACTTCAAAGAAGTCTTTAGGATAATTGCTTTATAGAATTATTGCCATTGATAGCGATGATGGGGTTAGGTTTTAATATGAGGCCATTCCACCCCATCTTCTAAACTTGGAAAGACCCAGTGTAAAGGAAGCAAAAAGCTCAAGTACCAATAATTGCCAAAAACAGCCTGCAGATTGTGAGCTTGGTCATTTGTGTTAGTGATCTTGATATCTGTGTCTTGTTCAAAAGAGGTAATTCCCCGCCTGATGCAATTGATTTGCTCCCTAAGGAAACCGACGGATGTCAGACAAAACCACGACACAGAGTACAACAGAATTAATAGGCAGAGATCGAAGGTTTTGATATAACCCAGAACCCACTTCAGCATGGCAACGGGAAGAATGATATCCGTCCAGTGGTGGTTTGAAATGGATATGTGAACAGTAAAGAAGTAAATCAGAGACTGAATAACGCAGTATACAGTTGCCATGGCTCCCCAAAATGTAAACACGGCGAAGTAGCGCTGGTTGCGTAAACCCACACAAGAACCAGTAAAGAAACAGTGGTGGTCTCTTTTAAGGACACATGTCCCACATATAGGACAATGGTGAGTCCTGGGAGGTCTTACACACTGACAGACTATGCAAGGTTTCCACGACCAGTAAGGGTAGACTAATTTACGCTGTCTCCTTGGCGAACTGTTTTCTAATAGTATGCCATTTTGATTTTCAGATGGCAGTGACCCATTCTTATTTTTGGAAGATGCAGAATCATTTTCATTATTTGTATGATCCATATCCACAACGTATAAAGTCTTCAAAGAGTTCTTATTCAGCATGGAATCTTTGAAAAGAGTTCTAGGCACGATGAAACTACCAGTATTATTGGAGTCTCTTTTGATATCATTCATATTGATCTCAAAGCCACTGTTCTGAATGTCTTCCTGATGCTTGTCTATGAACTGTTTGTATTTGTCTACCTTGAAAGGCGACTGCACAAACTTCAGGAATAGCCAGTTGACCACCAGTTCTATCAATATCACATAGCAGACACATTTATTGTAGAAGACAGCACTTGGGTTTTCTGGGTAGATTGTGGGTAGAATGTACTCAAACCCACAGTACACTACCCCACAAACTGTGATCCAGAACCACACAAAGGCAAACACATTACACCGCTTTCCACACTTGTCATCTCTGCTCACTTTGGCACTAGTTTTGGAAGAGGTTTTTGACAGCAGCTGGTGAACAGAAACAAATAAAATGTATATTAGAATATTTGAAACCTATGATTGATTGAGTTTCAACATACTGTATAGGTCATATCCAAACCTATGATTGATTGATTGATTGATTGACTTGAGTTTAACATATTGTACAGGTTGTGTTACAATGAGTAGTTGAGGATGTTGATGGTAAAGGTTGAAATTAGGGTTTTATGTTCCATTAATCGGGGTCATACTGGGACAGGCATTGAGGCTGTAGCATTTACATTTTAAAGAGACAAAACCAGACAAAGATGACAGCCTGTGATCAGTTGGCTAAACTTGCTTACCACCAAGCCACCGGGGATCTCCTAAGGGCTTAAATTAAAGCAACATATATTATATTACTCAATATTTTGCATTTAAAATCATCATGTATCAGCAAAAAACTACCAACTTTCAACTTCATGTCATGGCTTGAATTCAAACCCACATTCCCAGAGGTGGGAGTTGAGCATGTTACCAATCTATTGTACCAACTGAAATCCTGTTAAAACTTATAAAACAGGTTGATTAATTACTTATGGGTAAACAGTGCTAGGAGTACATGGTCCAGATCATATCATCATAGATAATGTAAGAGGGATGAACTACCAGAACACTGAAAAGCAGTTGCAAACTTTCCCACTTCAACTCATGGAAGCGATTTAAACCTATGACTTAAGAGGTAAGAAGTATTTGTGTTGCTCACTACACCAATACAACTGTTAAAGGTATCTAAAACCTTGACCTTTGACCTCATACACTACTGTGGCCCTCTAGTTATTTCACCAAAAAAAATCAATGTAATCATATATATTTTATCGACAGAATGAATAGTGGAATAATTACAGAGTTGAACCTTGTTTATGTCAAGAGTTTAACAATCCACAGTTATATTATCATGGATGTAAAACATATGTTATTTCACCGGCATATGTTGAGTTTTTGACACCCACCCACCAAAAAAGAAAAGAGGTTATATCACATGAGAAATTTTGTAAATGTCTTTCCTATGTATTGCAGACTGTTTAGAGGACAGAATGTTTACCAAATGGTAGGCATAGTTTTCCCCCATCCTATTCACTGCAGCTTGTGATATGAGCTATATAATGTGTTTAAAGTAATGTTAAATATAAACACAGGTGATAAATTTGCATAACCATACCATGAACATATGATTTTGCTGTATTTGGGTTCAGATAAATAGAACATCAAAACCTGTTTATAACAATTCCATATGCCAAATTAATCTTAAAAATCATGATATGTTTCATGAAAACATCTCAACTTCCCACCTCTGAGGTCTTTAGATTAAATCCTAGACCTTCTGTGGAAAAGTTGGTACTTGCTTACTGATGGATGGCAGTTTAAAGTACAGAATCTTGACCAACTGTATGTACTGGTTTCCTCTGTCCATAAAACTGCCTGTCATGATATGACCTGTACAGTGTTGAAAGTGACATAAAACCCCAAATAAATAAAATTATCCAACCATGCGTCCCACTGCTTTTCAGTTCTCTACATTAATAATTTAGTATTAACTTTAAACGACCACTTAATAAAGAAACATGGTGGTAATCAGGAAGATTTCTTAAACGATGCTGTGGTATTTATATTACCGAAGTTACATGCTACTGATAATTAGACAGTTTAAGACAAACCAAACGGGTGACGTCATCTTTATTGTTACATTGAATTTTAGAGCTTGAAGCTACAAGTACAGAATGTGAGCAGAGCATTCTAGATGCCAAACTAAAATGTGTACGTCTAGTTTCTACATTGAGAGTGTGTGACGTTAAAACCTAAATAAATAAATAAATGAAAATATTGTAATGGTCCATGAAATGTTGAACTGCAAATGAAATTGTAGGAACCAAATGCTCTTGTGTCAGTGTATATGTTACAGTAAATATGTGAAATCAGTAAATACGCGTATTCCCTAAAATTTTCAGTAAATGAATTATGACCTGTGTTAGTTTACAAGTTTAGTGGTTTGACATTCAGTAAATAATTGAAATGAGACTTTGATGTTCACTAGTTTCAAAATATATAATATGGAACTGTAAACCAAAATATGCATTATATTAGAGCATTTTACTCTGTTACAATAACTATTAGATTGTACTAAGCATACTTCATTTTACAGTACATTACATGCAAATATTATGTGAAAAATAGCACTATACTTTTAAATATTTATGTTTACAAACTTTAGGTATGGGTTTTCAGTAAATATTTCATTTCAGCTTGTATTATTTTCAATCCGACAGCTACTAAGGACCTATGACATCCCTACAAATGATTAAAGATCATTTTACTTTTCACCATTTTTATGTGACTGATGCACTGAAAGTGTTTTTACTGGCAATAGATTAAAGTTTTAGAAATTAATTTAAATTTGACTTTCAAAACGTTTACATATTTTAACTATACTTTCATTCAACAGAAATTTTACCTTATCATTTAAGACAAAATGATTTACCCCCAATTATAAAGACCAGAAGTGCGCAGTGAACGAAAACCTCAGCTGGGAGTAAAACCTCCGATAACCGCCTGCTGAAAAAACGGGTGTCGTTTCGAATTTCTCGTTTGGAAATTCGTCCACTTTTACGAGGGCGATCATGCATTCAAAACAATATGGCGGCTCCCTTGTTTGTGTCACCTCGTAAAAATAAAGGGATATCTCTTTCAACTAGGTAGGCCGGTCTTTATAATAGTAATAAATACCTCATGCTCGGGCGTTTGTTACAGGATATACGCCCGGCAAAAATTCCTTAATAATGCCCTCGTGCCTGATGGCGCTCTGGCATTATTTGAAATATCCTATGTAACAAACGCCCTCACAATCGGTATTTATTACTACAAGTCCACATGTATTCTTTCATAATCTACTGTTAACCAGAGATTATCAGTAAGTGTGTTTTTTTCTGTTTCAATTAAGGCTTATTATTTTGCTATTTTCTGGTAGATATACGACTTTAATGTATGTACTGGCTATTTGATCGAAGAATTATTGTTACAAACAATGAAAAGGCCAGCTAGTCCATAATTGGATTTCATTATAGTCTATTCAGACGGATTTAATCTCTTTTAAGGCATCTATTATTATAGTGTGGCTTCCTCTGTTAAAAGGACAACATTTACAGGGAGATTTTATTTAACTCTAATTACAGATCTACATTTTACTGGTGACTTTTGGAAAAGAAATGCATTGTCAAAACACATTGCTAAAACTCCAAAGATACTCAGTTGTTGAACATGAAATATATCTTAATCTTATACCTTGCTTGTTTGTCCTTGTACATAAAGTATTACAATTTGAAAAATATATGGATAATTAAATTTACAAACATATGTCAGTTTACATTACAATTTATTTTAAATGAAAAAAAACAATTACAAGTTTGTGTCACATATCACATGCAACAGCTTTTGAGACTATAAAGTGATGTCAAATAGTTATCCCACTGCTGGATTTTAAACAAGTATCAAACTTTTAATATGACAATTTTTAAAACCATTTAAAGCCACTTTGAAAATATTAATGTTAATATGCAGACCTAACAGATAACACCCAAATATTAAAGATAGAAAGTCTTCATGGTGATTTTAGTAAATACACGCATTTACTTGACCCCAAAAAAACATTAAAAACGGGTATTTACTGAAATTTTCAGGGAATGCGGATATTTACTGACCAATCAGTAAACATGCGTATATTTACTGAATTTCACATATTTATTGTAACATATATATTCAGTGTGTTCAGTGCGAAAATAAATCTACTTTGACTTATGCATAACAAACTGACTTTATATTAAATTTGTTTCAATCAAAGCAGGTTAATATTAGATCAGTAATGATAGCTGGAGGCATATCAATATACTTTGTATAAGAGGAATTCCACGAATTCAGTGTGGAAGCCTAATAATCTGTTCCTTACCTTCTTAAAAGGAATTAGAACAGACTCCATAACTCTTTGATAAACTCCTTTATCCAGTGTGTATAATTTTAAGTTTTAACACACTCTTAAAATTCTTTTTCTTTGGAGTTCCATGTAAATTTACAACTTGAAATTAAAATTATGTCTTCTTCAATTCACCAGCAATTTTGTAATCCACTTATAATTGTATGACGTCCCCCTATTTACAAGCTTTTACGCGTACGGAAACATAATTGGATATACACTCTGCAGATTTTTACCAAATCACATTGTATCTTTGGAAATACAACAAAACATGTTCAAAATGGGAGGAAAAAGTCCTCATATGTCCTGAGCGATATTTGGAAGTATTACTAACGTAAACAAACCACAACCCGCAGAGACATATTGACCAGACGATCCAATCATGTTCAGACTCTTACACTCCCCCCCACACCACCACCACCACCACCACTCTTCCGCCTAACGCAATGTAGAATTATCTAGCCTTGCATGTTGGCCTTAGAGAGAGCCGCGGAATAAAAAAAATAAAGGTCACTTTTACATTTTTTATCACCAAAACTTTTGTCAGAACCTTAAGACTTCTCTTATCCCGTTTAATCTTTGCATGTTCCTGTCCGTTATTGATGGTGTCAGTATACCCACAATAGAGAGGTTTAGTGATGCGTTTTCCAGCTACATAACGTAAAATAAATTCCGTAAGTGATACGTTAGGTTTGAAGTGCAGATCAACGTACGTAGTTTCTTTGATGTGATAAAAAAAACATGGTTTGTAAACAGACCTCTGGTATTCATATAGGAAAATATAGTGAACTGAAACCTAACCAAAACATGGTATACATATTTATCTGCCTATGAGGTTGTGGCATATTTATTTGTGGTGTGTAGTTTTTAAATAAAATAGATAGGGGTGAGTGAACGTAAATAAGCCAGCCTTTACGTATAAAACCGTAATTGACCCCCCCCCCCCCCCCCCAAACCTTAAAAGTCATCTGATACACATCTAATGCTGACGTAAATACTTTGGGTTTAAGGTTTTGATGGCCAAAACGTAACACTTAACCTCTCTAATATTTGCTAAAGCCCCCTTCTCACATATACACCTTTTCAATAGGCGGCAAAAGCCGTCCCCAACCTTCATAACATCTTATACTTCCGCCTTTAGCTACCCCAAAAGCATTTGCCACTGAAATTTAGGTTATGTTCAAAACTTCCGTCTGTTTATTAAAATCGCTTCTGAACGCCTCACACCGAGGTAAAGCCGAACTTTGTTGTATGTTTTCCGAGATAAAGGTTGTCTTTTCCGCTAGTTTCCGCCTTGAAAACATACATGATAGATAGAAGGAAACAAAAGGTCGAATCTCAGTTTCTCAGGGAAACAGCAGACCTTGAAGTGGGCCAACTGGGACTCAATGGCTCTACAGTAGGGAGTGGGAGGCGGTTATACTCGACTATACAAGGCAATAGGTTAAGCATCCTCAAAACTGAAACACCATCATCTACTACATTTTTCAGGCAATTTTAGAAGAAAAACCGCGGCAAATCACCGCCTTTCACTACCGCCGAGATGAGATGTGGACTTTATACAAGGACGTTATGTTTTGGGTTCATTTGTCTGTCTAAAGAACTGACTTCTTTTTTTTTTTTTTCTTTTTTTTTTTTTTTTTGGCGAATGATCCAAATTAGAGTAAGAATGTGAAATTCGCCACTTTTAACATGTTTTTAGACTGTTTTCATGCATTACTCTGCTTTTAATCAAGCAATATGTGTCAAATTTTACAGAAGTGTTTACCCTTTATGTTCTACACAGGAACGTGGCGAATTTCACATACGTGGCGAATTTCACATTTCTTACTCTATATACTAGATGCAAACAAATCGTGAATTTTCAGAAAGTACTCTGGCGGAGGTCTGTTATCTACAAATTTAATGCTTTCTTGTTTGGTATAAAACAGTGTAGTTGTCTGTACATGTGATGACCCCTCTTTTTCACGGATATGGATAAGGACACTATTTTACACCAAAATGATATAGGGTGTCGTACAGGGACAATGGGTAATGGCATAACCATTGACATGGAAACAAATGAAAAATGGATAGTTGAAGTTATCCCATCTTTCCATTAACTGGTTTCGAACCCATTGCTAGAGAGGGCAGGGCAAAATGATGAAATCCAAAGGTAGTTAATCCCCAGGCCTCATATTCTTTTATTATACAGGAGTGTCATTATTTTGTTCATGAAGCATAGTTTTAACTGAAAATTTGATCAGCCGTGATTTATTTTTGGCAAAGTTACTACACATTTTAACTTTATAGAGATACACAGGAAAAAAATAATAAATAAAAAATAAAAAAGTATCACATCAGCTGTTTCCAAAACGTGCATAAGTTGAACAGCATTATATATTTTTTTCTTTTAATTCAAGTTTTTCTGACAGTTTATGTTCATTTTATACCGTTTCTATCTTGATTTATTTACTTATTTTCGCAATTTATACACAAGCCATAATAATGCAATCATACAATAGAAAAAATTTCCTGAATGATAAATACAAATACATAAATAAAATATAATGCTTTGTGTATGTCTTATAAATTATGTTGCACTTTTATCATCCCATTTTTATCCAATGCTTCACAAGCCAGTTTCATGGAAACATACAAATATAGGACATTGTCTCACATGAAGAAAATGAAGAAAGAATGTGTATTTTTCTGAATTTCCCTGGTTTTAAGAAAATATTGCCTTGAGTTAATTAAAAAATAACATGGTAAATAGCTATTCCAAAAGAGAAAATATGACTAAACGGACCTGAACAATGACACAACAAAGAAAGACATTATGACTATATAGAGAAACATTTGTCTCAAGAACATTGGGTGATTGAACATTGATGTATTAAAATGTAATGCCCCGTTCCCACATTTCCGGGCAGTTATAACAACTTGTTTTTTTTAAAACTGTCTCATTGACCTTGTCCGTAAACTGACCTTGTATGTTGGAAGTGCTTGGTTTAACATGAGCCATCCCATAGAGGTACCTCGCCCCATCAACCCCCCTGACTGTAGATCCTAACACAGCTAGTGAGAGAACATAACTACTATTTTAAACATTTTAAAAATCTGATATGATTTGAAAGTGTTGTCCATGTAATGGCAAACATGTTCTACCAAAATATATATCTCGACTTGTGAAACCTAGCGGAGACTACCAAAACACAAAACCCATCGCGCGTAGCTCATGAGGCCTGCACAGAATTGTGGGAACTAGGTCCTACATTAAGTTTTATTATTTACCAGAAAAAAATTATAAATATACGTGAGACATGGTAACAACAGAGAGGTTTCCTCTTTCATCACACAATTCTACATCCCACAAACATAATCTGTGCTTGTACATCCTCCTTTTTAAATTTTGCTTCACGACCCTGTCTGTGGTGGAGCCCAACTTTGGAGTCAGCCCATCTTAAGATGGGCTATAGCCCAACTAAGGATCCTAAGTTGGATAGCCTATCTTAAGATGGGCTGAGCCCATCTTCAGATGGGCTAGATGGGCTAGCTTATCTTAAGATGGGCTAGAACATATCAGCCCAACTTAAGATAATAAAATTCAAGAATGATATTTATGTGCAATATAATATAAGTATTTAAAAGGAAATTATTTTACATGAAAAAGATGACATTAACATTGATAAATTTAACTGACCCTTGTACATAAGTAATTTGTACTTCTTTTTTATTTTATATAAATTTGTTTAATTGATCTAACCTCAACAAAGAATATTTAATAGCACAAACTAAAATGAATTGTGTTTCATCAGCCTTGAGAAGCATTAAAATATTCCTTTGATGTTGATTGAATATGATTGAATATAAAAGTTGAATTGAAATGTTGATTGAAGTGTCTTTCATTGGAACGATTTCTTAATTGGATTTGTGCCTCTTGTTTCAACATTCTGTTGATGTTGATTTGTTTCACTTTGGCTGGGTGAAGTACACAACAGGGAATGCCCAAAATGATAAAGTGAAACAAATCAACATCAAAGTAATCTCTAAGTACAATGAGGCTTAATTCTATCATACCTATAAGCCAAATATAGTGGGTGACTTTATGGGTGAGCCTGATTATATGTTTGAAGTTCAACAAAAAATATAAAACTGCCTTAGTAAATTACACTAATTAATTTGAAAATGTAATTAAATCAAACTAGTTAATTTGATGCATTAGTCAAACAGCACAATGATGCATAAAATTGATAAAATACATATTGCATCTTAAGATAGGCTACCCAACTTAGGATCCTAAGTTAGACTATAGCCCATCTTGAGATGGGCTGACTCCTAAGTTGGGCTCCAACATCTGTATGACTCTGAAAGGAGATTTTGCGTCTTTGATAGTGCATTTTTAAAATGTTTCACCCCGTATAGCCATTTCACATGGTCCCCTTCAACCCTCCAGAGTGTACCGTTTAGTTTAGCATGTAAGAGCTTGTTTTAGGTTTTTCGAACATTTCAAAATATCTGCTATGTGCTGGAAGTATGGTCCATGTTGATGTAAATATGACCTTCTTAAATACAAATTCTGACTTTTGTACACTTGTGAAACTGAATAGATACCACCAAAATATGAAATGCATCAAGCCATAAACAAGCCCAGATTAGTTCAATATATTCAGCTCTTATGTTGCTCATAACGCTAGCACAGAGCTGTGTGAACTAGGTCTGATAAGATATTTTTCATTGGTTTGTTCGGTGTAAAATAAATTTGTGTGTTTGTGTGTTATCAAATGGAATTTCAACAAATCACAAAAAATGTAAAACAAATACATAAAATTGATATTAGCTTGTCTTAATCTCTATCTCCTTTTACCTCTTTGGTCGTGAATTGTTTACTTTATTTCAATGTTGTGATAATTACATATTTTACTAATCAAGACAGCTTGCAATGTCTTTGGATTCTGATTTTTGGTTCTTCTCTCATTGTGGATCCAACACCTTAAAGTCTATCATATGATAGGATTAGGCGCTATAAAAGTGCCCATAGCATTACACATTACATCCACCTTCACGTGTTTGGGGGGCATAGTGGTTTACTCACAAGTACACTTGCAACTCAACCTTCAAAAACTGTGCTTAATCCCTAGCCCACAACGAAGTGTGAAAGTAAGTAGCTGATTGGCATTGCCCAATGTTTGCTGCAAAAAAGACCTCATATTCACTCCCCCACCCAAAATATTCATCTCACTTTCAGAGTTAAGTTGAATTGACCCAATGCGAATCCCATCAAATTGCACCAAGTGCATCCTACCCAAGTACATGGCATGCTGAAGTACAAAGAAAAGTAGATGAATCTGGTTGTAGTCTGTCACCAAAACACAGAAAGGTGTGGCCTAAGGATTACACTGGGGGATTAGAGGACTACTAAAGTCAGTAAAGCACACACATGCAAAGAATTCCTCACAAGTGAAGGAAAAAAGGGAGTTTGCCCACTTTTATGTACTCTGTATATTTTTTTCTTATTTCTTACGCCTTTTGCCAGGCTGCTAGTTAGAACTTATTTGTTGATAGAAAGATTACCGCCCATGACATGTATCCCAATAACTAAGATCTATCATGGGCTACAATCCTTTATTTGTACAAGATCAATTGAATCTAATACATTACTGTGGCTTTTGATCCATTTTGTGGCATTTCTGAGTCCCAAACTGGTGATATGCCTCACGAGATCAAGGGGGCTTTTTAAGGGAGGGGGGCAGGGTGGGGGTTAAATATGTTTCAAATGTCGGCTTATGTACATGTTTACTGCACTGCAAAAATTGATTGTTAGCTTAATTTTAACTCATTTGTGTCAGCTCAGCCAGACTTCACGAAATAGTGAAAGACACTCCCCTATTTCCAGAAATGTTTAAAACTATTAATTTCAATGGTTTATAACATGTCATCTGATGTCTTTGTGCAAAGGACAATATTGTCAATAACAAAATTGCATGGTGGGTTCACACTTTGTCAGATGAACGGCTCCCATGTTACATAGCCTCCAGATGAACATGAGGCATCCAATTGTATTATGTTTACACTCAGCACAGTATCCCCTGTGCAAACGGACTCAAAGTTCTATTTGACCCATCCTGACTGCACAAGTACAGCCCAAACCCTAGTGACTGACATTCAGTTAGCTGAAAGACAGAGTTGCAGGATTGACCATTTATCTACATCACTAGGTTCTTTAGCCTGCTACTGGCAATAGGTGCCAATGACAGAGGACTACCATTTAAAGTGGTCATCCATTCCATGTTGTATTTGCCTGTACCTGGGATCGAACCCAAATCCTCTGTGTTACTGTGAAGTAAGAAAGTAGACGAATGCTTAAACGTATTTCTGATTTTAACTTGCAAAATCATAGTTGAAATGGAGAATGTATCATAAGTATTGGCCAAATTTGGACACCAAAATCTGAACGGTTTCAAAAAAGGTTCCAGATAAGTTGATAAGCGTGATTCTCACTGGACCACAACTAGATACATATGGGTTCATGCCACAATAGCTTCAAACAGTTTAACATATCCAGGTTTCCTTTTGTTATGGATCTGATGGCAATAGACCAAGCTTATCATACATTTCACAAAACATAAAAGACTAGATTCTATGTGTAGCACCTTCTCGGGAAAATGTTGTTTTAGCATAAGGATTTGAAGGAAGGAAAGTAAAAGGATTGCTAAAATTGACTTTTGCAAAATACATTAGGACAAGGTAAAAATAGTTTGTAACAAAACAGCTTAACTAATAATTATAAAATGTAAATTGAAGTGTAAAGAGCTTAAATAACAAATCTCATATAACTTTTGCCCATGTCATTATAAATCACTTTATTTTTTGTGTTTACCCTTTCACACAGATAATTGTTTGTGTAAAAATGTTTTGCGAAAGATTTATTTTGACTATTTTTATTTACAATAGTTTATTAAACAATGAACATAAAGCATACACACCCATGTACAACATTATACAAATAACATCATTTCAAAAAAATATATAAGAACAAGTGTAAATAAAAGATATGCATGAGAAGATTAGTCTTGGGCAGAAAAATAATTAACAAAATTGTTTCAAACCAAAAGCAATTTGTAAAAGGCCACTTTAATCTTGACCTTTTCTGTTTTTACAGGGCAACCATCTTCCTCAATTTGGACTAATATTTTGACCTTTTCTTTTATTAAACCAAGGAATTCAATGAACAAGAAACTTTAATACAATATAACACAGTTCAACACATGAAACAATGGGTGGTCTCTTAATGGTAAGCCAAAAATAACTTCACAAACAGTAAATTTAAATTTTACTTTTAACTTTTCATGCATCTGATCCCTAATTTTGGTCCAAAGTTTCATACTTTCTTTACACTCATAAAAGTGATACTGAATGATATCACTTTTTACAGTAAATACAGAGTGGTGAATCCTTGGTGCCCCATTTATGTAAATTATAATTACAACTTAAGATTCTGTTCAAGACTTTGAAAACTTTGAATATAACTTTCTTTCATAATTTTATAGGGTGATCTGAAAACATGACTCTAGTTAAAGTTTTCTAAAAAGGGGTACAATTCGACCCATACATTTAATGATGTAGGTGGTTTTGTGTTTTCTGTGATCAAATGAGTGTACACTAATTTACTACTGACTTTTTCTATTGGTATTAATTTCTTATTTATATACAGTATAATATCATCTGACCAGCGCTCTATATTATTCAAATTCTCATACATTACTTGTTTCTTCCAAATTACAGGTATGGCAGTCAACATACAATTGTAAAAACATTTGATATGACCGATTCTAACTTTTCACTACGACTATTCCTTTTTTATATGCAACCATTATTATCTAGTATATCTAATATTTTTAGATTGTTGCCGTATTTGTTTGGGAATTGATTTACTGTGATGGGTCTTTGGCCAATTTTAATATTTTTATTGTACAGTACATATTCATTTAGTATTTCAGAGTTTGGCACTGGTTCCATGCCATAGGAATCATCCCAACCCTCAAGTACCTGTTGATAAAACGGAGACAAGCCGATTTCTATATAAGAAAGACCTATTTTTTGTTCAACATAAATTTATTGATAGACAACATTTTTAAAAATAAAAATTTACTATTGACATTTTCACTACAAAAAAGGCGTTTTTTCCAGCCGCACTTGGAAGCAATATCCATTTTATGAACATCTGCCATTTTTAGTCCTCCATCCTCAATAAGACCTAGTTATAGTTTCTTTTTTTAATTTTTGGCATTTTATGTCTTCATAAGAAATCCATGAGTTTTTTATTTATTCTATCAAGTACTTCTTTTGGGACATAAATCAACCTCAATAAGAAAATTACCTTAGACAGAACCAGTGACTTTATGATTGTAATTCTCCCCTTTAAAGACAGATTTCTGGCATTCCATATACACAATATTTTTCTCATGTCTTCTAACCGTTCTTCAAAATGTAAACAAACCATTTAATTTTGACTTCCTATGAAGGTGCGTGCACAACGCTAAAATAGTAAAACCAGTATGAAGAAACTTGTAAACGAGTGTGGATATTAAATCTAATCTAATCTAATCTAATCTTTGCAAGCGCAATATCTTCCCCACAATGGGGAACTCAGTGCACTAATTAAACAAAATCATTTTTGTATGAAAGTCGAGGGGCGTTCAAGGTCGGTAATCCAGGATTGTGGGTGTGCCCAGGAGGGAAGGAAAACTAAGTTAGAAAGCTAGAGCTGAAGAGATGAGTTTTAAGGTGCTTCCTAAAAGATGCAACAGAAGGACTATTTCTTACATGGAAAGGGAAAGAGTTCCAAAGGACAGGGGCATAGTGACTGAAGGAATTAGAAAAGTGTTTAATTGATTTGTAAACTTTACGATCAAAAGTGGGGGCTTGAAGGAACTTGAGTTGGGGGGTACTTCGCCTTGTGTTTCTAGAAGAGGTGTAGGGGTGGATTAATCCTCTTAGGTAAACCAGTTGACCCTGGTTGAGAATCTTATATGTAATAAGACCAATTTTAAATTGTACCCTGTATTTGACTGGTAGCCAATGAAGTTTTTTTAGCTGAGGGGTAATGTGTGAGAATTTAGTGGAACGGGTGACAACCCTGCAGTGAGTTCTGGACTAGCTGCAATCTCCTTAACTCAAAATCAGTGAGCGATAAGAAAAGTGAATTGCAGTAGTCCAGCCTGCTGCTCACCAAAGCATTTGCCAACAGCACTGATGTATTCAGGTCTAGAAGGGGACGAATTCTGTAGAGGTCTCTCGCTTGTACTCTAGTGGACTTAATGACCTGTGACACGTGGTTTGAGAAATTGAAATTAGAGTCAAACACCACTACGAGGTTCCTGACACTTTGTGCTGGCGATACCTGATTTCCCAGAATATTGATAGGGAAGTGAGGGAGGAGTTGGTTACGATTTTTTGGGAGCCTATGAGAATGAACTCAGTTTTGTCTGGGTTAAGTTTTAATTTGTTTGCAAACATGAAATTTTGAATGTCGTTTAGGCAGTTCTTTAGTTTTTGGATAGAGCGAGAGAAATTTTCTGGTGAAAGTGTTATGTATAACTGGGTATCATCGGCGTAAAAGTGGTAGTTGATGCTACTGTGGGAATGAATGATTCAGCCGATTGGGTTAGTGTAGAGAGAGAACAGGATTGGTCCAAGGATAGAGCCCTGGGGTACTCCATAATGGAGCGCAGCAGGATGCGAGAGTGTACTGCCTACCTTGACCGAGTGTGTCCTTCCTGACAGGTATGATTTGAACCAGCCAAGTGCAAGATCACTGATTCCATAATCAACATTGAGTCTGTCCAGGAGAATGGTGTGGTCAATGGTATTGAAAGCGGTGGATAGATCCAGAAGGGTAAGGGCAGTGACAGAACCCTTGGCCATGTTAAGAAGAATATCATTTTGGATATTAAGGAGGGCGCTTTCAGTAGAGTGGTGTTTTCTATAAGCCGACTGGAAGGCAGTCATAAGACCGGCTTCATCAAGATGAGTTTGTAGCTGGAGGGCTACTACCCTTTCAAGTATCTTTGAGATAAAGTTTAAATTTGAGACAGGCCTGTAGTTTTTAAAAACTTCTTTGTCTAATAATGTTTTTTTGAGGATAGGGGTAACATGGGCCTGCTTGAAAAAGTTTGGACACTTACCTTGCACAAGAGAAGTGTTGATTATTGAGGTCATGGGGGGTAATGAGAATATCCAGATAATCCAGAACAAGGAAAGTAGGCCAAGGGTCTAGGGAACATGATTTACTAGGAGAATTGGTAATAATTTCGAAAAAAAGTCGAAAAAGTGGAGAATATAGGGGGAGGAGTGTCAGGGGGGATGTGTTGCAAATTGGCAAAAGCAGAGAATGTTAAGCACATTTTTTCTATTGTTTCAGTGAAGAACTCCACAAACCTGTCAGCCAAAAGCTGAGGGGGCTTTATCGATGGGAGGATCTTGGCTGGAAGTCTGTGTAACACATTGCCCAGGACACGCCATAATTTTTGTGGATTGTTGTGATTGTCCTGAATTTTTAAACACTGAGAGATTTTCAACAGGCAGCCAATGCAAGTTTTTAAGAACCAGAGTTATACTATTTTATCTACTAGTGTTGGATATAATTCTAACAGCACTATTTCCAATGCTTTGTAGTTTAGATAGATTGAACAGAGAGACTGAAAAGTGAATTACAGTAATCCAGCCGACTACTGACAAGAGTATTGGCCGCAAGTGTAGACAAATCATAAGTAAAAAACTGTCCGACACACCTCAAGCCACTGAGTTGCATAAAATAATATTTAAAACACACTAAGAAAATGTTTAGACAAGGAAAATCAGAGTTGAACCATACGCCAGGTGGGGAGAGAGGACTACCCGAGATGTCAATTGGAAGACATGCTTCCAACATATCCCTTTGAGGATTTGACCCAAAGTGTATAAACTCGGTTTTATCATGATTCAATTTGAGCTTACTGGTTGCCATCCATTGTTTTATTGACTTTCACCAAGTCCTTTTGTCTTTTGTGTTATATATGGGTACTGTATGACTTTTGAAGAAACGCCACCCTTGTTTTTTCACAGAGTATCCCCCTTACTCCTCCCTGAATTTTTGTGGTATAATGAACTCATGTAAGTTTCCAATTTAAATTTAACTGTTCAGGTTACTGATGGATACAAATACAAAGACTTGGAGGAAGCCTAACTGTTTTACATCATTGAGGGAAACTTTTCAAATGATCACAGACAGAAGAGGCATTCTTTCTGAGACAAATGCACATAAAGTTGGGTATTGTCAGCATAAAAATGAAACTTAATACTTAATACACAAAGTGAAACCAGTTTTTATAGACTGATAAAAGTGAGTTAAATAGGTAGTGAAACGTTTGAGAACAGAGCCCCGGACTCCAAATTATGACTGAAGACAAGTGAAAAGAGTGGAGTGATCAATAGTGTCAAAAGCAGCAGATATGTCAAGCACTATCAATGCAATAGGTTCACCTCTGGACAAGGATAAGCGAACCTTGTTAGTTTATGGACAGAAGAGCTGTCTCAGTCGAATGATCTATTTAATAAGTAGACTGGTAAGAGTTGGCTAACAACCTCACATCCCATCAGTATCAGCCTATTGGGCAATATCTACAAGACTGTTGAGTGTATACCTGAACATATTAGATCACACTGGTGTGTATCAATAAAATGCCATAGATCTATTTAACATCATCTGTCCCAAGCCCTATTATTCTACTGTCTGAACAAGTCAAAGTACTGTCACGCAATTTAATGTTAGCCTTCTGAATAGCCCCAGTACAATGATTGACAAATGTGATACCTACTTCCATATTTTGGCTCTAAATGCAGCGATCTAAAGAAGTTTATCAACAACAAATGTGTATTTTCTTCTGTACATATAATAACTCAATGGTACTTCAGATATCCCTATGGCCTTATGGTTAGGATGTTCAGAGTGGAAGACCTGGGTTGATTATTGGCAGCGTCAGGAAAAATGTACCCATTGTGAAGGTACTCATATCTCTGTCATATTCTGTATCCCTTCTTTGAAATATAGTAAAGGATACAAATATGGCAGGGATACAAAATATGGCAGCACTATCTTGCCTTATTGTGTATCCCCACACACTTTTTCTTCTTTTTTTGTCTGGCGATATACGGGCCATATGGATCATTTGCCTTACACAATGACTACCATTCTTTTATTTCAGATGATGTACAAGGCAGCAGTGTAAACTATATTGAAGGTATGATTAAATTTTAACATCCATTAATCAATCAGTTATAAAGAAGATATTCACACCATATACATACAAATGTCACACCGACATTACTAGAACACCATGAATTAAATGCCATATGGTAACTCATACCATTTTCAGTGTAACTGTGTACGACACGGCCTGTATAGGGGCCTGTCCAGTCAGTTTATGGTCGACCTTAATAGAATTTACTATTGCTGTTCTGGTTCGTAGTTCTCCACCAATAGCAGGTCACTTCACGCTTCATGAAGCGTATGAAACGATAGGGTCCATCATATTGGATTCTGCAATCGAAGGACATACAAGGTTACAGATAGAAGTTAAAAAGAGTGAATGAAAAATCAAATTATTTTATGGTTTTAGTTGTTTTAGTTGTTTTTAAATCAAAAGAATGCCTGCTTCTAGTAAGAAGTCACCATTAACTACGACTAAGAAAAAGAAGGCAACTCCTGTACCAGGCAAGAATAAGAAGAATGGGGCTGTGAAAAAGGGCAAGAGTAAGGACTTGGTGAATAGCAAAGACGGTTCGTACCTTAATGACGATAGTCAATCCATGTTAGCTTCTGTAGCAAGTCCGCCCCATACTGTAGCAGCGTCGTCAACTTCTGTAGATCACACAGTACTGAGTGTGTTGGCCCGGTTGGAGCAGTCAAACTCGGAAGTTATGAAGCGGTTGGAAAGACTGGAGCGGAACAATACTATCACCTCAACCCCAGCATCATCTCCTCAGTCGGGACCTAGGGACAATGTGACCTTCAAACTACCACAGACCAAGGTCACATCGCCTGGCGCTCAGAAGTTGGGAGATCTCACTCCTCATGCGAGCCTACTTAATGCTTATAAGTGGCCAGCCAGGGAAGGAATGCCAGAACCAACTTCACTGCATCCTCAGTCACGGGACAGTAGATATCCTGGGAATTATAAACCACCAGCAGAGCAGGAGCAGAGGCGAGGCTACGACAAGGACGCGATTGTCCCCAGTTTGGAGCGGTTGAGGGCAATGCCTCACGTGGCGTCCACGGTTTCTGACCTTCTGGCCCAGTTTGAAACACAAGCACACCATGATGTTCTGCAAGGTAAGGGCTTTCTACATAGAAAAAAATCTGGTAGATATAATATAACAGATATGCCAGTGGGTAGACCTGAGGTGAGGTGGCCCAATGAGGGCTTTGTGTCCTCTTCAAACAGCAAGAAACCGGCATTTGATGAGATGAACCTGCAACAGTGGGCGGTAGGTCAGCTCAATAATGCTTTGCAAATCGACGATAACACCTTGCTGCGACATGTGCTCAAGCAGATGATGTTGGCACTGAACGATTCCGTAGCCTTGCCGTGGCCAGCCGTGAGGGCCGCCTGGGCTGTCTCAATGACAGAGGTTGAGGAAGGTAGGCTTCAATGGCATGATACCACACAATGGGCCCTGAATCGTGTCAGTTCCTCTCAAATTGCAGTCATGAATGGTCAGAATGTGTCTTCCTTCGGACAGAAGAGTCGTATTTGCAAATTTTACAATGAGGGATCGTGCAGCAATGAAGGTAACCACGGTATCTACAGACATATTTGTTCCTTGTGTTCCAAACAAGGTCGTACTTCATCACATCCAGAATTTAAATGTAGTTTTCGTGTGAACGTCAGATCACAAGAGGTCAAGGCAGTGTCAGCAAGGTAGGAGCCAGCAGGATCACCTGGACAACCTGCAAGGACAAAACAGACCTATGTGTATAAAGTAACAGACAATAAAGTTAAATTAAATGAAGATAACAATAATGAACAATCAAGGACAAAACAGAGCTATGTGTATAAAGTTACAGACAATAAAGTTAAATTAAATGAAGATAACAATAATGAACAATTAAGTGGTGTTTATATGAACAGAATGCATTTAGTCAATAAGCAAGAGTGTAAAAATGATACTAATGCTTATGATAATGGTTGTGAAAATATGTATTACGGTAATATGAACAATGCTAAATATTTACAGCATGATATATTGTCTGGGGCTGTCCAGGGGGGTGGCAGCGGTGATGGTCGGGCACCAGAGTTCAAAAAATTTCGGGTTTTTGATGCCTGGGGTGAGTTGAAATTGTCTTTTGCTGCCATCTCCATGGACGGGCCATGGGAAGAACTAACAAAAGTGTGGGGGAGTCAGATGGTAAACTTCGATAGTATACCATACACTGTGCTTCGCATTGTGAGTAACCATGGCGAACGCCACCGGCAGCTATTGCATATAGATGGAGAAGAGGGATCTGACCTCCAGGGTTTCTTCTGGTGGTTTCAGGAGAAGGGAGATATAAGATTACAAATTTTGCACAGGGATATTGAACAGTACATGGAAGTCGTAGGAAGGGGTTATTTTTTAATACGAACTGATTCAAAATTCCAGTTTATCACAAAGGATTTGAAGCAGGAGGCAAAGCAAGCCTATGGGGAATATATGAGAGAAAAAATAGCTTGGGAGCGCCATGGTTGCTCGTATGTGAAATATATGCAGTATGTCATTGATGGTCTTATACATCAGATGGAAAATATTAATGTACAAAGTGATGATGAAAGTATAAAGGTCGAATCACAACCATTGACTGATGGTATTGTTGAGGACAAGATGGGGACTTGTATTAGGGAGCGCGTTCGGGTTAATCCGCGTAACAACCACGATCTGTCGGATTATAATATACGAACCAAGAAGGTGGGTCATCTGGCATTGGACAGTACAGATTTTCGATTCATTGGTCCGGATCGTTTGCCTGTAGCCATAGATTCGATAGATAAGTGCTTAAGAATAGGAACAATCATAAGGAATACAAACTTACCTAACTATCGCATGGCAAGAATTCCTTTGATATCAGGCCTGAATATCCCAGCTTGGGAGCGACAATTGCAGGGTTATCCAGATGACAGATTAATTCAATACATAAAATTTGGCTTCCCTCTGTCCCTGATATCTCCAGACAGGTTGCATAACCAAGAGGTATCCAATCATTTTTCGGCTCGACAGTATCCACAAGATATACAGAAGTACTTGAACAAAGAAATTAGTTTGGGGGCCATGCTGGGTCCTGTTGATAGCGTGGATTCTAAAGACTTCCACTGTTCACCTTTAATGTCACGACCTAAGGATGGGGATAGTAGAAGGGTCATCATGGACCTCTCATTCCCCCAGGGTAATGCATTAAATGATCAGGTAACTAAAGAAAAATTTGATGGTACTCCTTTAGTACTGAAACTACCTTCTATTGATGACTTTGTTCAAGACATTGTTAGTATCAAGGAAGACCCAGTTATGTTTAAAATAGATGTGGCCCGAGCCTTCAGGAATCTACCTGTAGACCCAGTCGATGCCCTTAAGTTGGGGATTAAGTGGGAGGGCAGTTTTTATCTGGATAAGTCGGTCGCGTTCGGCTGGATCTTCGGGACAGCTTCGTTCCAATTATTATCAGACTCCATAGCTTACTTCATGAGAGATTATTGTAATCTTCACTGCTACATAGACGATTATGTAGCGGTTTTACCTAAAATTAAAGCAGACGTAGCTTTTGATAAATTACGTTCACTGTTGCAAGAGCTGGGCCTCCCCTTGAATATTGCGAAGCTCACCCCCCCCACCAAACGCCTCACATATTTGGGCATTGACATTGATCTTGATAGTAACACAATGGCCATAAACGAAGAAAAATTACAGGATATTTATGCAGAGTGTGTTAAGGTCAGGGGTCAAAAATACCTGTCTAAAAACAAGTTTCAGGCGTTGATGGGGAAACTTTTATACATACAGAAGATAGTGAAACCGGCTCGAGTGTTTATTAATAGGATTTTGGCCACATTTAGGGAAGGTAGTCATAAAGAAAAAATTTATTTAAACAAGGCCTTTCACGCAGATATAGACTGGTTTATTAAGTTTCTCCCTTCATTCAATGGGATCACCTTCATTGAAAAGAACGCGGTCGATGACACCCAGTCACTATTCCTGGATGCATCCCTTACTGGGTTGGGTGCAGTCTGGAGAGATCGTGTATATGCGACTCCAGTGAGGGAGATACCAGGCTTTGTTCTAACAATCGTACATCTGGAGATGTTCAATGTCTTGTTGGCCTTGAGGGTTTGGGGTCAACACTGGCGTCATTCAAGCGTCAAAATTTTTTGTGACAATCACAGCGTTGTCCAGGTGGTCAAAAATGGCAAGACTAGGGACCCTTTTCTGGCACTGTGCAT
Source organism: Sabellastarte sp. h YS-2021 (assembly GCA_964017235.1). NCBI lineage: Eukaryota > Metazoa > Annelida > Polychaeta > Sabellida > Sabellidae > Sabellastarte > Sabellastarte sp. h YS-2021. Next base: position 68,925,557 of record OZ024936.1, read on the forward strand.
AAGGAATATTTGGCTTTACACAGCAATATATGATGTTCATTTAATCATTGAACACATTGCTGGTAAAGAAAATAGGATTGCTGATACTTTATCTCGCATACATTCTAATAAATTGGTGGATGAAAATATATTGAAGCATTTAGTCAAAAATTATCATTGGGAACCGATTTTCCACTCTTATTTTGACTTGACCTTGCATATATAATTGTAGATCGAAATCTGGGAGCTCCTTCCAATGCCTTGGCAGAAGCAGCAATTCACAGAATCAGGATAGCATACAGACCATCCACCAGGGCTTCTCATAGAGTCCACTTCTCCACTTACCTGGCATTTGTGTTATTTATGGATTTACCCTTGGAATTCACAATTCACTCCATCATTACTTTTCTTGAATATCTGTTCATCAATCAGATTTCTCATAAGGTCATGTTAAATTACATGTCATCTTTAAGATTCATGGCAAAAAATTATCACTGGGACATAGCCCCTTTAGAGAGCCCCCTGGTGGGGGCGTATCTTAGGAGTATAAAAATTAACTTCACCTATTCCCCAACAGTCAGACGTGTGTTTGATATTAATATGATGCATTCTATTTCGGCGGCTTGCGACATTCTCTCAGACCCCCCCCTCTTCAGAGCTGCCTTTTTAATAGCTTTCTTTGCATTTCTGCGCATGTCAAACATTGCCCCCCATTCCAAGGCGGCTTTTGATCCATACCGCCACATTCTCCGTCAGGACGTATTGTTCCTTCATCCAGGGGCCCATATTCTGTTGAAATGGACAAAAACCTTGCAAGATCGATCAGCCCATCACTTTGTTCAGATTCCAAACCTTAAAAATCCCCGACTATGTCCTGTCAGGGCTATCAAGGAATTGATTGAGTCCAGACCCCTCCATCCTCAAGCTCCCTTATTCGTTCACAAAAATTCTCCTTATACCGTGGTTATAGACACCACCATCAGAGCGGCATTGAAAACCGTCCTTACCCATTTACACATTCCTATTAGAGGGCATGGGTTTCATTCCTTCAGAAGATCTGGAGCTACCATGGCATTTGATAATAATGTTCAGCTCCAACACATTATGGCCCACGGGTTGTGGCGGAGCTCGGCGGTATGGCAGTATTTGCAAAACGCATCTGTGGCTCCCGCCATTATCCCTCTCACCTTTGCCAAGGTCATTTCATCTTAGCTCGGATTGGCGCTTGGTGGTTTTTCAGATTTCATCCATAAAATCTGCAAACTTTATATTTTAAACATATACTAACATGTAAAATAAAATATGCCCAAACACTCAGCAGCTTACATTATTCTGACCTTGTGGCTTTAATCTACGACCTCTAGAAACTGTGTACGACACGGCCTGTATAGGGGCCTGTCCAGTCAGTTTATGGTCGACCTTAATAGAATTTACTATTGCTGTTCTGGTTCGTAGTTCTCCACCAATAGCAGGTCACTTCACGCTTCATGAAGCGTATGAAACGATAGGGTCCATCATATTGGATTCTGCAATCGAAGGACATACAAGGTTACAGATAGAAGTTAAAAAGAGCCCTCCAGTCCCACCCCCACGTCCAGCAGGCTAAACGATTGTATTATGATGGGGTGCATGGGTTTGGGTACTAGTTGCCAAATAAATAAATAAAATTAATTCTTTTATGTTCACTAGTTGTAACAGTTTTATTACTTTTATGTGATATCAGGTTCTTTTACACGAGTTGTATTCATTTTTATCAGAGAGCATATTGTGATTGGTGGTTTTTCAGATTTCATCCATAAAATCTGCAAACTTTATATTTTAAACATATACTAACATGTAAAATAAAATATGCCCAAACACTCAGCAGCTTACATTATTCTGACCTTGTGGCTTTAATCTACGACCTCTAGAAACTGATAGTTTGCACTCTTAACACTACAATATGCAGACCATTCTAATTTAACAACGTGTAATTCCATCTGTTGCTTGCTATAAAAATACCATCACAGTTATGAGCCCCACTTTTTAGTACACTCGGAGGAAAAAGTATTGTCTGTGAGGAAAAGCCATAGCCTTGCTCCGGTGTCAACTATCCTATTTATATGCTCTCAGTTGAATCTAGAGAGAAGTTTGGTTTGAAGAAGAAATTTCAAACTCATGAGGGTTTGTTTTTACGGAGACCTACTGAACCCCAGTAGTAGACAGTTACAGTAGTCTAGTCGACTACTGGCCATAAACATATAACAATTTCAGTAGCACTTTCATTTTCTACAAGCTGTGCATAAATCTTGTTTGAAGTGAGACTATTTTCTAGAAAAAAACAAGAGGTGTTTTGGTCCCCTAGCGCAAGCGCAAAGCCATCAGAGACACGAGTAGTGCACTAGAATTTAGGAAAGTCTCATGACACAAAGAAATTCCAACTTAGATATATCCCACAGCTGGTCTCGAACTCCGTTGCAAGAAGGACATATGTATGACAAAAAGCCAAGAGGACATGTGTCCTTTTAGCTATTGGAGAGGAAGAGAGGCAAATTCAGAATCCACAGGTGTTGTCAATTTCATCAAAGTCTGGACACAAAAAAAAGTGATCTGTAGAAGCGCGAGCTCTTTCGAATCTCGCGCTTAAAAAGTTTGAATAAAACCCTGATCGATATTCCTTACAATGCTAAATATTTATCACACACTGCAAAGCCAAGAACCAGACTAGCAGTTTGGATAAGTTCACAGTGCAAAGCTAGCATTAAACCAGTGCTAGGTCGTCAATTGCTGTATGATATCAAAGAGAGATATCCTACTGTTCTCTCACATGTCCTAAAACACAATACAGTTTGTATGAAATATGCTGTGCAACACATACACAGACACCGAGAAATGATTTTTAAAACAAAGAACAAATTTGGCTCATGGTCATGAATGAATTTCTTGGACAAACACCTCAGATGCTCAGGTGCTCCTCAGATATCGGATAAAATCTTATCTAATATGGACTTTATCATATCAGGCCCCGAGCTGACAAACCAACAGGACTGGACCAGTTTCCCGATCCACCCCGACTAGACTGATTAAATTCTGGGATCGGGATTGCGAGTCAACACTATAAACACCTTCTGGATCTGTAAATCATCATTTATCACTGCAAAGATGCCGGCCACATATCAGAGAGACTTTGTACAGAAGCTTAGGGCCCTGTTATTTTTATTGAGTTAAATATTTTATTTTTCATTATGATTTGCAGACAGAAAAGGTGGCACCTGAACCCAGGAGCAGCAGGCGCCCTGAAGCCAGCACCTTCACCCCAGCGACCACCCAGGAGACGAAGAAAGCCAAAGCCCTGGGTCATGTCTTGGATGCTACAGAACCCTCCTGGCCAACTTAATGCAAAGGGATATCCCAGCCTACCAGAATTTTTGTAAGAACGCATACACCACCGCATCAAGAATCCAGTCATCTTTTTAGGGAGCCCTTAGAAGTAAGACTAAAACTGGCAATAATGCTGAGACACCTGGCAACAGGAGAAACACACACATCCTTGTAGTATCACTGGTTGGTTGGCAAAACCACCATATGTAAATTAATCTCCCAGGTCTGTTGGGCAATACCTGCTGAATTCAAAGAAGAATATAAGACATGCCCTCTTGATCCTGAAGACTATAAAAAGGTGGAGGAGAAGTTCAGAACCAGATGGAATGTCCCCCACACTCAGAAAGAAAACATATAGCCATGAAGAAACCAAAGAAATCTGGGAGTGAATATTACCACCACAAAGGCTTCTTTTCCCTGGTGCTGCTACCCTAGTCGATGCTGAATACAGATCCCTTTGGGTAGATGTTGGGTCAAGTGGATCTTCATCAGATGCACAAATATTTAACTGCAGCAAGTTGAGGAAGAAGATTGAGGATGGCACCTTGGGGCTTCCACCACCTGAACTCCTGGGGAGGGAGGGCCAGATTTGCACTATTTCTTGCTGGGTGACGACGCCTTCTCACAAGAGAAGAGAGAATAGCAAACTACAGGATCTAGGAAGGATGGTAGTGGAGAATGTGTTTGGAATATATGTGAGCAGATTCAGGGTACTACTGGGCACAAAGGAGCAAAAGCCAAAGGTTGTCAGAGACATTGTTTTAACATGTGTGGTGTTGCACAACATGCTTGGTATACACCAGGGCAGAACAGACAGGGCACCCATCACAGAAGATTTGTAGCCCTACAAAATGGACAGGTGGTGTATGTGCCAGATGTAGGTGTGTTTGTGGGAACTTCTATCTTCCTCACGTTCCTTTTACCCTTTTTAGGACCCATCTTATAAATCAAATAAAAGCAGCGTTTGTAAAAAACAAAAGCCTATCAACAAGTCAGCCCAACTTGTTTCTTACCACTAAATCCTAAGTTAATTTGTAAAAAACCCAAAAACCTATCTAAATGTTGCCAGGTGTGATCCATCAGATGCCAAAGCCCAAATGATGATTTGTGCGAATTGACTTGCCTTATATAGACATATATCCCATAACTAACAAGCTGTGTGGGGTTTGACCCTGAGTAATATTGCATATGAATGAAAATTTTCTCCTTAGAAACCCCAGACTGTGAGTCAAAAATCGCTCAAACAGTCTGTGTTTAATTGTATTTTGAAGGTAAATTCTAATGTCAGTGCGGTGATGTATTACTGTTTAAGCTTGAGGCCATTTATCAAAATCGGAAGAAAACTTTTGTTTCTGGTTTCTATCTGAAAACCAAAACTCTGTACACACCAAAGGGATCTGATATAACATCCTATACGGCAGCCTTAGATAGAGGTCATCTTTAATGTGACAAAATGGTAAAATTAATTTTATAATCCGGCAATTAATAGGGAAATTATGGCTATTTTAAATGGAACTTTGTTTTATATGCTGATAATACCATCCAGTCAGATAAAAGTTCAAGAATTTGTCAAAATAAAATGAATACTCTATTGTCATCTTTTACACTCCTGGTTTCCCCTCATTTATCATTTTACTTTATGTTTATGTTTGGCCAATAACGTTTGCCCCTCAGGTTATACAAGGTAGACGCTTCACCTGGATCAGATCTTAGAAAATATGCTATGTATGTGTTGTTAAACACTAGCATTCATTGATCTGAAGTTCAAACCCAGGTAGAGAACAGTCTTCCTCAAAGATGATCCATATTGAAACACAATATGTTTTTAGTGGTATTTAATGATATCTGTTCCATAACTTAAAAACTACTAATCACATGGGTCTTAACCAATATCTTGCTCTGTATCCCAGGGTGAGAGCTTCTCTCTCTCTCAGCCACTGCTTGCAGTGTGTGATGTGAACATGATCCAGGGTACTGGTGCCAAAGCAGTGACAAAAGTAAAATCAGATCACAAAATTTGCATCAGCCATTTAGTTGTATTATGAGACTAACGTTTCGGGGTTTCAAAATTTTTGTGAATTACACATTGGCGCAGTGACAGGAAACCAGTAAAAACATTTTGAAAAAAGCATTCTTACACAATGGCAAAGAACTATGGATGGTGATGCTGGGTCAGCACTAAAATGTAACACCAAATTTTACTACAGTTGTGTATAGAAAAACCCATAGGATATCATTCTTTGGGAATCTGATGCCCAAGTGTTTTTCAATTTGTTTTGACCCTAATGTCATGACAGTCTAAATGCTGATGACTTGCTGAAACATTGCCATTTCCCCGGAGAATCATATAAAGGATACCTCTGGCAAATCATGGCCTTATTACAGAGGGAATAGTTCTCAAGTCATTTACCCCACTATAGATTTGGGCGACTCCATGTGATACAGATTATAGAAGATAAAAGAGATTTTTTGTTATTCTCTGAAACCAGGGTTATTTTACATATAATATCCACTTTGTTTTATTGATAAGTAAACTAAGCCATATTTTTACCTAAAAATCCAAATGTACCCCATAGCAAAGGACACCAGTGAATTAAACTATCTACATTTCAATGCCACAGAAATTAGCAGAAGTTTTGTAAAGATAATTGTTAAAGACTTTTATAACGTATTCAGGGTTTACTTATAATGAATTTGATAGGGCTCATTTCTGTTAAACACATGACACTAGAATGTGCTTAATAAAATGTTCACAGTGTAAGAAAAAAGTTATTGCATGCAGAGAAAAATCCGAAGTTTATCATCAGAACACGTATCGTTGTATATGAAAACACAATGTGCTCCATGCTTTCCTAAACAAATACACCATTTTTTCAGAAATATTTACAAAAAAAACTGCACTTATTTTCAGCCAATTGTATCCATAGAAAGGAGTGCCAGAAATGCAAAAACCTATTTCTGACTTTCATTTTTTGTTTATTCATCAACTGGAACATGTTATGGACAATAATATTTTTTTCTAAGGACATTTTGAAATTAAATCACTGAAGAGTTGAAGTTTTAGGTTTTTTAAAAAAGGCTTTTTAAATGGCACGTTTTTTCTCTCAATATCAACTGATGCTAAATTTAATAAGGATTATTTGACCATATATGTAGATTTGACATGGATTGAAAAGCTTAAATCAATAGTGAACTTAACTGTTATACAAATATGTAAGGGACGTGAAGCTCTCTTTTTCTCAAGACTTATTTTAAGAAGTGGAAGGATATTTCCATTCTTTTCCTTTTTCATTTATATATCTATTCTTAATATTTTTTCTACAAACACGATTTCTGACTGTTTTTTGCCCAATGTGCTTCAATGATGAGGAAACTGTTAAGGCTACAAATACGTGATATATATCAGTAGAACAATTCTACTGCGGAGCTTCTGTTCATGTTAAAATAGGGGAACAATTGCAAGTCAAATATAAGCTAAATTTTCGTTTTTTTCAAATATGGCCTTGTTTTACTTATTATTCACACAAAATGGGGGATAGTAAAAGTAAGGCATCCCGTCATGAGACATAAAAATATATCACTCATGCAGCTTCATGCAGCTTCACGATACTCATGTTAGGCATTCATGTAATATTGTCTAATTCTATTTTGACTTTTGTTGTGCTTAATTTTTACTCAAAAGACAGACTCTAACATGAATCAACGAAATGACGAAAATGAAATAAATCCCAGATTGGCTTTTACAAAGATATACGCTTTGGCGGAACTTATAAAGTATTGGACGGCTTGGCTGTTTTAGACACTTTCAGGAGCTTGTTAAGAACAAATCAGAAAGACACCCTAAGCAAGGAGTAACAATAGTCAAGACTGCTCACAATAAACATTTGTAGCTGTCACAGTCGTTTTCTGTGTAAGATATTGTCTAAGTCTCCTAAGTTTCCTAAGGTGGACAACACAGGCCTTATAGACACTTGGAACATGCCTAAATGAGAAACCTGAACCAAACCACACTCCCATAATTTTACCACCTTTACAGGATACGTTGGATATCCAAGTATATTCCATTGCAAGCAATTCCACAACTTTTTTTGCCAGTAGCCATTTTTGACATCAAGCAATCACCTGTTGAACCATTGAAATGAATGAGTCACATTCTTAAGAGTGAGTTATGAGATGTACGTAGAGCTGTGTGTAATCAGCATACAAGTGAAACTTAATTATATAGGAATCCCCGGTGACCTCATTCAGATAATGAAAATAATATGGCACCCAAGACTTAACCATGGAGGGCACTCTACAAAAGCTTCAATAATTCTGAAAGGGTTGACCAAATCTTAATACACTGAAAGTGATCACTGAGGTAAGACTTTACAATCTTAATACATTGCTATAAATGCTAAATCGTAATTGTAAACAATTCAAAAGTGTAGAATGGCCTATGGTGTCAAACGCCTCAGACTGATCTGTCTCATACTGTCCTATTAGAATTGCTCTTGCCTTGAATATCTAAGTGTAAATGCTCTGAAATATATAAATGGATGCCTAGAAGAAAAGCTCTCTCAGCATGAGCTGTAGCCTGTATCACTTGTAATCCTAATTCTACTGTGATGGGTTTGCCTCCAATTATGCATATGGGAATGTCATGCCACTTATCATTAAATTTGTAAAGATTATGAACATAATCACAGCTATCATAAGTTGTAAATATTCAACATGTTTTAGAACATTTGCAAGTGAGCATATCTATCCATACCGATTTGACATGCCCTTTACACAATGCAACCAATCACTCTATGTGGCCGAGTAGCCTTGTTCAAAGAAAATGTTAGTTGTCAGAGTCTGCTGATTAATCGCTACTTTCAAGAAGAAGACTTGGTGTTAAGAATGGTCTTTATGATTCATATTGGACAAAAGAAAGTCACAAGGTCTTTTGATTTGGTCTAACAATTGATCTTTTTCTTCAGACAGATCAAGAGTTCTATCTAGTATTCCCCTTTTCTTTCAACAGGATCGGTTGTTGATCGGTAGCTATACTAAAAGTATAGGTTAATGACCAAGTTAGTGTCCAGTCCAATATTTGAAAATACTGGACACTTTCTGGGGTATTAACCAATTTAAAATATGCCCCTTAATATTTTAAAGATGCTGTTTAACATCCTTACTTTCCATTCCAATATTTCTGGTGTGTACCTTTGGGTTTTTATGATCAGTTTATTTGAAATAAATGTGAAAGGTTTTCTTTTGAAACATGTAAAAAGGCTGCTATATATGGTCAAAATAACAGAGTGGAACAACTGGCAATTAGTGCAAGATATTGGACACTTTTAACAAAAGATAAACCCCTAGGTGTACTTTAAACAGGTGGAAAATTGGAGTATATTATCTTACCATGCTAGTATCACATGTATAACCTAAAGATCTTAAACTACAGTCATATGAAATGCAATTGTAGCGTACACTGGTTGTGGACTAGTTAACGAAAACTTCTACTCCATACTAGACGGGAATAATCTTATTCTAATATAAGCTACCCTTTTAAAATTGCCAATATTTTGCACAGACAGAATGTTCCCCACATTGATTATATCAAGTACTTGATTAACTCTGAGTCACTCTAGCAAATCAAAAAAGGGTAAATGATATTACTATAAGGGTAAAATGTGTGAGAAAAAAGGTAGGCTATTGTTTTAAAGGACTGGTACAAACAGAGCAGAGATATTAATCTGATAATGTCATTTATCTACAGTGCAAAAGTGAGAATATACATTGCATGGTTCTGTATTAAAAGCATAGGTCTTTATTGTGCCTCACATATCGTGATTTATGTCTGTGTGTATTTTTTGTTTAAAAATCCAGTTAATGCCAATTGCAACAGGCAATATCTTCTGTCATGACATATCCCTGGAGCCAATATATCAGAGAAGAAATTTACTTATTGCCAAAGTTTTTGTATATTTTAATACAATATGCCATCAGATAAATTGATTCTTATTGCAAATCAGTAAATTCCAGTGTTTCAAATGGTTAATCAACACACTGGGAAGATTGCTGAGAATTTCTGTCATTGAATTAATACATCATGATGAAGTATTCTCTACAGTGTAACATATACAAGTAACTTTGGTATACATGTTTTTCATGCCCACACTTTTTCAGTTAATTACAAGTGATAAGATGGACTGATGTTGATAAATTTTCAGGTAACAAGGTATATCAAGAGAGCACTCGAATTTGGGTTGAATCCAATATTTGGATCTGATTGGCTTAATATCAATTTTATCATATTATTAGTAAAATTGCAATGGGGTGTTAAGTTCTCAATTGGGGAAGGGGTAAACAACCAGTTGGCCAAGAGTTTGCAGTAGAAAACCACTGATAATAATTGATAATAAACTGGAAATTTTCCACTTAAAGCCACTCCTAATCTAAAAACTCAGGATCTTGGAGTTGGACGGAAGTATTTTTATTATTATTATTATTATTAGTAGTAGTAGTAGCAATAGTAGTAATAGTAGTAATACAATATAAATATATAATGTAAGTATATATAATCATTTAAAACAACAATAAACGAAGTACTGTGACAATTTGGAAACCAAACCAAAGCAAAAGTACTATTTACAAAAGATTCTAATATACCCCCTGAGTATCTACTGAAATTATAAACCTGGTCCTCCAAAGATGTTCCCAAAAAAAACTACATAGTAATTAACATTAGACTCTTCAAAATTATTATGAAAAAATTTAAGCTTAAAAGAAAATTTCAATACAATTCTAATTTCAGAAATTCTTTGGGATTAATTTTTACTGACGGTTAGTTTTTTTAAAGAGATAAAATAGAGATTTTACATTTTCACTGTGAATTCATTTTCATGACATAAGAATGGAGAGTATCATGGAGACACAGTGTCAGTAAAGGAATATGGTTGATATACTTCAGAAAAGATGGTAAAACTTAAGCAAACCTGTAGCTAAATTGTTTTGCTGATTTGGGAATGGATAAAAAATCTGGGGTTACACAAACTTTACCACCACCCTGACATCTCCTGGTACAAAAAATATTTTAGAACGATATCTACAATGTCTTTTAGAACAATATCTACAATGTCTTCTACAATGTCTGTGGGTTACATAGTGTATAAATATTTATAAAAAGCCAGCACTTGTTTCTAGAAAATCTGCAAAACTTATTAATAGTAATTACCTAGATCATACCTGTTCATGGTGGAGTCACAAGCTACAACTGAACGGGCTCTTCTACCCTGAGTTGTGGTTCAACCAGGTATAATCCGTTTTGTATCTTAATGCCTTTGTAGGGACCATATTTCGATAGGATGCCTTTGGCGCAATGTGACGCAACTCAGAACATATTTTGCATACAGAGAGGTCCTTTAAACTTGTTTGAAATAGCTATTTGCAAACTTTCATGCAAGCTGTATTAAAATATATCAGAGGGGTGAAGCTGGAAGTGTGATAGATATATGGGCAGCTCTTTCTGCAATATACACTACCCAGAAACAAGATCCCTTTTCGGAGCCATAAGTGCGAGGTCATCTAGTAAAAATTAAATACCTATAGATATCACCATAAGGAATGGTATGACCAAACCAAAATTGGTACCGAAAATTGGTCCAAAAGGTGGTGCCTCATGTTTATGTCCTGGTACTTATGTCAAACACTTTGCATTGTAGTTAATAATGACATCATTATTTAATTTAAATGTCACCTTATGTTTGTTAATAATATAGCAACTGTCCAGATAAAAGGTTCTTGGAGGTTCCTAAATTCTGACCATCTATACATAAATAAAAAAAACATTCAGGCCACAGCTTGCTTTTGATGCTCCCATGGTTTGGAATGATTTACCTGTTGAGGTCCGTTCTATTATAACTGTCACCTGTTTCAGAAAAAGGGTAAAATCGTATTTATTCAAAAAGGCTTTCCCAACTTAGCATATACTCCATCCTTCATTGCCATGATATTGGACTTGGCAACTGCTATGTAATGATGGTTTTAATTGGATTCTGGTATTGCACCTTAGAGTCTGTCTGGCAGAGATTAAGCATTATAAAAGTACAGAATAGAATAGGATAGAATAGTATAGAACAAGGGACTTAACAAAATTGTTATATGTATTCCACCTGGGTATTACTATTTTACAGAGAACCCAGCAACCAAGTGGTGAACGAGTATGGTGCTTATTATATCACTTGGCTCTCACCTCAATAAGCCTTTGGATCAAATCTAGCTCATGGCAATTTATAAGCGTCACGGAGATCCCTGTCCTAATTTAACCTTAGTTGTTCAAATGGACAGAAGTCTCCTTCAATCTTTGCAGTTTGGTGTTATTACCTTATAAATCTTTTTCACCCAGATTTCAAGAAAACACTCTTCCAGGCCCTCGTATTCACTCACTGGAGCCTTCTGATTTGTCATTTCTCCACCCATTAAAGTTCTGAGTACTATCTGAGATTACATATGTTGATACCTCATTCGCAATTTATAACTGAAAACAATATAATGGCTCATACTCCACTTTTAAGAATCATATCCAAGCAATCCTTTGAGCATCCTTTTGTGTATTCAAGTTTATATCAGTGGAAAGTTTAACATACTTTAAAATATAGATAAAAGGTTACAACAAGTTTTTCATAACTGTTTCACCAGAGTAGAGGTTTTGTTTCAAATGTATAAACTGTTGTTAGACAAACTTCATTCTACAAAAAATAGTTGTTGTAAAAAGTTCTAATCACATTTTCCTCTAAACATTTCATAAATCTGAACTATACTGACCATTCACTCATCTTGTGTGTATTTTATCCAAATAAAATATAATGGATATTTAATTATGAATATTATTTTATTTTGTCCTTCTTGCTATTACACGAGAATAGCCACAGACAAATATAACAGTTAAAATCTTGCTGAGACATTACATCACAAATAAAACCACAAGTATAAGAATTACAAAATGTTACAAAATTTCAAATATCATAAGGTCCATGAAGCTATGTATCTCGTCCTTCAGACACTTCAATAAACTTTATCAAGTTCACAAATACCCACTCTTCATCCTGTATCTAGTTATAATCTTCATTTACTTTAACACCAATTTTAAACAACTTCTGAAATCCATTCACAAAGAAAAGAGAACATAAAAGATAAAAATACCACCAATAAATACTAAAATTTATCAAACAATATCCCTTTAAATGAAATCTCCCATAAAGTTCATCCAAACACCGGGGTAATTGATAAAGCACATGTTCTCAAATGAAACTGAGCAGGAATAGCATCTGGTAGCTAATAAAATCAAACTCAAATGAAATTGAGTTGCCGAGATGGATGTTCGATTGCATTGATCTATCAGTGTGTTAATGTGTAATGAGAAATTTGTGTAAGTGATGGTAGCTTATATTTTCAATGGGTGATGGTCTACTTGTTTGGTATTATTTTGTTGTTTTGTTTTTATCACTTTCTCCCTCATAAATAACTACATATTATAATGCTGGGTCTAACGATTAGCAGATGTGCTCATTTGTGTTATTTTATCAAGTGGATATGCACAGAATTTTTGTGGCATCCATATTTGTATAGAAATACACATTTTATTAAATAAAATAGCCTTACCATATCCTCACCGGTGCTATATGTTGGCTTAAGGTAACATCCCATAACAAAGCAGCATATCTTAAAAACATTCTTGCTAGTGGATCTGCTCATATAAGTACTGCACATGTATCACATCCATAGTGGATCTGCTCATATAAGTACTGCACATGTATCACATCCATAGTAGATCTGCTCATATAAGTCCTGTACATGTATCACATCCATAGTAGATCTGCTCATATAAGTACTATACATGTATCACATCCCTAGTAGATCTGCTCATGTAAGTACAACGCATGTGTTATGTTCCCAGCAGATCTGTTCACACATGTGCCACATGTGTGATGTTCCTTGTACCCTCTATTTTCTACACATTTTGTTTGGCACATTTGGTACAGGTTGTTGTTGAATCATGGTGGCCAGGAGTATGACATAATGTAAATGAGCATTATGGCAAACTCACAGTTTTCTCAACTATCTGGTTACTTTAAAATCGTTTAAATCACAGTTTTCTCAACTATTTTGTCCTACAGTGGGTTGCATAAGTCAAATGGGATAATAGATGTAACACAAAATTGTACTAGTTGACCAGAAATTATATTACCTAAATGTTGGTTCTTGTGAAAATAAATGCTCTCTGAAGTTAAAACAGCCTGTGTAAAAGTGCATATGCAACCTAAACCTAAGATAGAGATTTTTACCTAGGTCACATCTTCCTGTACTAAAGCCATGGGTTACACTGACAAATATGATTCTCATAGTGCTTAATCTCCATCAAACGACAGACCCTAAGGCACAACAATAAGTCCAAAGAATTCATAGTCCAGAGAAGGGGGGGCCCACACCACAGCGGCAACCAGAAAACGAAACCTAGAGCTTTTGTGAAGAGATAAGCTTTCAGCTTCTTCCGAAAATATAGAAGAGATATGGCAGAGCAGATGTCAACTGGCACTCATTCCATACCTTGGTATAACTCATTCTATACCTTGGTACAACTCATTCCATACCTTGGTACAACTCATCCCACACCATAGTTATGGTTCTTTTCACCTCGTATTAGGGTAGGACATATTCAGTGCAAATCTGTGAGATCCACATTTGGGCAACACATGCTTTGGGTGATTTGACACATCTTGGAAAATGATTTACATTTTTGACAGCTTTTAAAAACGTTTGAAATGGCTATAACATCCTGTTATGAGCTGTATTAAAATATACACGCTAGAGGGTTGAAGGTAGTGGGATGGACATAGAGGGTGGCATGTTTTTCAATCTGCACTGGCCATATATAAAGTCTATTTTCGAGTGAACAAGGACAAAGTCATCAACCAGAAAGCAGATATCTACAGATAAGACAATAAGGTGAGGCGCAATCTAAGCTTTGAGCTTTTAGTAATTTCTTTCATAATACAAAGTGGTTTTCATTTTTACTGGAATGCTAAATGTTACTGGTGCATATGGCAATATATCTTTATTACACCCCAGACAGAATGATTTAAAGCATTTCACTATTCACCAATGACCTATATGATACTCCCAATGGTTAATAGAAAAATATTAGAAAACAATCAGTATTATAACTAACTCCATAGAGCATACAATATATATGTGTATTTACATAAAAGCTCAATGGAATTTGTTTTCACTAAGGCCCTTGTCACACTTGCCCCTTACAATAGACATATTTCTGTAGGGACACGGTTGAATGCAATGGGCCAATAATATTGCAGAAAAGCGAGCAGGTGTATAAATTAAAATTTTTAATTGATAAATGTGACAGAAACGGCAGTCTGTAGTTAGCATAACCATCACAAAGTCCTGAAGTATCAGAAAAAAATAGGAGCTGTTACTACTGGTATTCTACTACTGGTATTCTACTACTGGTATTCTAAAACTAGCACTTTTAGGTCTTGCTACACAATATATTGTCATAGTTTATAACCATCGAGACAGCTTTTAAAGATATCTTTCACAATCGTATCTTAGTCACTTCAGGCAATGTTTAGGGGAATGGTTCAAAATAGGCCTAGAAGTGAAAAAATATATTGTAAATTTATTTATGGTGTTTGCAAAATGGTAACAAAAATTTCCAATCCGATAATAGGCAGAAAAACCTTCAAGATACAATGTTTTTTTTTTTGTTTTTTTTTTTTTGGGGGGGGGGGGGTTCCAGTCTTCCTCCCTGAAGCTGATCCGTGCAATGTATCTGGTAAAATGAGTATGTCTGCTTTTCAGTGTTGTCCGCATAGAGTCTGTCATTAAGATAAAGATTAAGTGCTATGAAGATATTATTACAATTGGAATTTTGTTAATTATCCACACAAAATTTATTGTAACATCAATCCCTGTTCCATTCAAAGTGAATTGCCATGTAACTTTGGTGTTTAACGAGTACCATAAACTGTATATTCTATTTAAATTTCATATCCTAATATATGTTGCATTTAAGTCAATGTTATCTGCATTTTAATATAATGCGTGACATTCAATGTTTTGCATAGAGTGCCTCATACGCCCTAGTAATCAGGACTTGCTGTGTGTTCTTTGGTTTGTATGTGCTGTAGCAGGTGGCACTTAAATAAAAGGTTTTTTTCTCTCTTCTGTATCCCCATCAGTGCAAATAGACACGGCTTATCATATCAGTTCCAACTTGATTATCATATTCTATCACACTGTCTTGTAATGAATCTCCATTGGATCATGCCGGCCTTTCATTACTTCATTCCAAAAGAGGATTCTATTGAAGTTCAGGATGGGGAAATCTGACAGGGGATATAAGTGCCACACACCAAAAGTGTGAGTAGTTTGATTACAAGATCAAAGTGGGTTTTTTATACACCTCTTTGAAAAGCTAATGTTACATTAAAAAAGGCTTTGTTTATGTAATGTATGGAACATCAAGTATGAAAAACAGAAAGATATTTTAGCCTTAGATATTCAAACTCTAAAAATGTCCAGTTGTGCTTATCAGGGTATTGTGACCATTGCTACCTTCTCCAAGGTTGTTATGACATTTATCTGTCTGTCTGGTTGCAAGATAACTGGAGAAGTGGGTGGACTTGATTAAATTTTCAGAAAAAAGTTGACAATGGCACATGGAACAGATGATTAAATCTTGGTGGTGATCCATGTCACCCTCTGGTCTGGATTTTTAAACAATATTTTAATGTTGAACTCATTAGTAATATTTGAGGTTTCGAGCCTTAGCAGAAGTATATCACTTTCTGGGTGCTCTTGCTTAATTGTGCAGTTGTTGCATACAGATGCTCTAATCATTTTACAAAATTGTATTTAAATTAATGTACATCAGTACAGAACCTCAGTGCTGAATTACTACATTTATGGGTATTCTACGTTGATTTACCTTTCAAAATTTTTCATCTTTGATGCTGTAGATTTATACTTAGGTAACTTATCCTTAACTACAGGACTCAAAGCGGTAAAAAAATACAGTCCACTCATTCCAGTGTATGGTATTCCTCCACGTAAGAGATGGTGATGACCATTTATCAACATCACTGGGTTTCTTGAGCCTGCCACTGGCGATATGACCCAATAATTGAGGACCATGATTTTAAGTGGTCGTCCAAACCACTATGTTGCAAGCTGAACCGGAGATCCATTGTGTTCCTAGGTGAGTGTGTTGCACACTGGACCATAGTGTCAGATAAAAGCTTTACTTTATTTCAAAAGCTTTACTTTATATGTTAAAATACTGTATGTTATTACCAACTTCATAACAGTCAATTTGAGAAAAAAATGAAAACTGGAATTTTCAGATTATTGCTTATAGCATCGTGCTTTGGACTATGGGTCATTTTCGGGAGTACAAACTGACCTCCTTAGATTGCATATTGAAGTCCATACACATCGATGATAACTGAGTTCCAGTAAATACAATCCAACATAAAAGCTCAGATGTTAAACTTGCCATTATGCACCAATGAGACACAATATAAGCCAACACACAAAACAATTTTTATTTGGATAAATTCTCCATGTTTTAATACACACCACAGACCACAAATTAAATTGATCACAACCTTCTTATTTCCGATCTAATTTTGAATTTGTTTTACAATGTTTTAGGCTGAAGAAATCTATTATCTGATCTTATTATAAAAGAATAATTTTTGTGCCTATTATGTGATCAATTGTATTTGTAAATGGTTTTGTATATGAATTAGGCATGGGACGGTGGCACCAATATCTTGAGAGTATCAAAAGTAATTTACTGTAATAATATGTCAACATTGTAAAACTGACATCTTGCTTATCAACCCATAAAACCGAAGGAAAACTTTAAATATTGGGAACAAGCAAAAAAAGCAAGAAATCTGGACACTTTTATGTACATTTGAGGACTTTTATTTGGATTTCATTTAGAGGAACCTGATATGATTTGGTTACATCATTTGGTTAGTTTCACCTCCGGTCAGTGGCTATTTCGACTGGGGATATAGGAATGCACCTCTTGTTTCAAAAGCATGGAATCGGAAAGGTTTTGCTTTTTGATAGCACCCCATCCCTAGTACCAATTAAGCTGATGACAACATATAGGACTTACTGGAGGCCTGTCCTGCTTGATCCGGCTGTCGAAGTGATGCAAAACTGAACTTTGTGCTTCAAATCTTATGCAAAGACTGTTTGTGTGTCTTCATTCAAAACAGCATTTTTCAGTCCCATCCATGCTACAGAATGTTATGCACTTGTGACATACGAACATAACACAATTTCCATGATAATGTCCTCATTTGGTGAATAGTTATTTATTTAACAGGGTCTTGGTCCTTATCATTTTACAAATAATACTGCAAGTGACATATAATGAAATATACACTTGAACTTTTCAGCATACCATTCTTTATGGTGCTAAGGTAGTTTGAGAAATATCAAATTCACCCAAATATGTCAATCTATTATTATATTTTGATTTGTAGTGCCTTATAAGCCCACATCAGGCTGGGTTTGTTATGTATAACTTTACTGTATAGATGTAATGCTGCAATTTAGGCCAAAGATTAAGTGGGTGACACTACTAAATATGGAATAGCTTTGATATTTACATCTTGGTGGGAAACCCATGTAACAATGCTGCATACCCTGCAACGGAGTGGTCTATTTTAACTATTTTTATCAACTCATTGGATGAATTACGTGGAGTCAAGTAACATGTTTGATTTGGCCTTTAATATTAAATTTTGAATTCATTGAAAACGGAGAACTTATGCAATATTACCAAACTGTAGTTATTGTAAAATGAAATTGGAACCTTTTAATTCATTTACAGAATAATCCAGTGTTAAAAGGTGAAAGCTATGATACCGTTAAAAGAATTCCCACTGGTAATTGACTCCTTTTCGACCATGGGGATTTCCTGATACAGTAAAGCTGCACAAATATGCCTCCCATTTTATTTGAATGCAAAAAGGTACACAGATATCTTCTTTTGATACCCATAATCCACAATAACGTGTTTCATGCTGGACTGCCGCCGATTTATTTAGTTCTGATCATAATCTTGTATTTATATTGACAAAACTTCCATTAAAATGGAGTTAAGTTTACCTTTTTAAAAGGGCAGGTTTTCATACCAGATTGCCAATTAATGTTCTATGCTTTCCAAGAGTGATCAGGACTTGTTGTTGTGAGTGATATTTTTTAATCATGCCAGTCAAGGGCAGGTTTTAAGGATTATCTTTTTAGTTATACCCCTAATATCTTTATTCATGTCAAATCACGTGTTTTCTTCTCTAGGCCCCCTACTAGTTTCCCACTTTTATAGTATTTAATTGCTGTCCAAAGCAGACTCTAAGGTCCATCACCAGAAACCCATTCAATAATCATTATTCCAGAGACATAGCCTAGTTGATACCACAGAGACGCTGTGGGTCATTTATGGGCTAAGGTAGGAAGACATTTTTGAAGAGATAATATTTTGGCTTTTTTCCTAAAATACCCAACATTGGGGACAAAATGAACTTTATCAGGTAAATTATTCCAAACTTTTATGTATTTATGTATAGATGGGGAAAATCGGGGTACCTCCTACAATCATTTATCCGGTTCATGATATCTTGTGCCATATCTACCACAATGAATAGACAAAAGGGAACCAAAACAGCTGGAATGACCAATGTGAAGAAACTTATGAAACAAAGTAGCCATATTGAAGATGCAGTAGTATTAAACTGACAACCAATGGGGTCTTTTGAGAACAGGGCATGCCCGTTTGTATCTATTACAGTTTATGACAATCCTAGCAAGTGTATTTCGGGTACATTAGAGTTTGCGCATGTTAAAACTAGACAGACTTCTGAAGAGAGAATTGCAATAGTCAAGGTGACTACTCACCCAGGCATTTGCCGCCAGGATAGCAACCTCATCTGTCAGATACTGTCTACCTTATCTGAGATAATATATTTAAACAAAACAAGTCTTTCAAATATTGTGGACATGATCAATGATTGAAAAACCCATCACAATATATACCTGATACAAAGATGCTAGGCGTGACATATAACACCAAATAACCAAATCGAGTTTTATTTCAAATGTCTAAGTAAATATCATAATTTATTTTAACCCAAAATGAGGCACAAAAAGTGGAACAACATTTGTTAGGTGATAAAATGCTTCAAGCCAACGCAAGATTTTTGGTCTGGTCTTACCACCAAGTAACCAATATTTCCTGCATGATGTCAAAAAATGGATTTGAACCCTTGCCCAGACTTAATACTTGTCCAGACTTGACACATAATTGGCTACTGAAATCTACCATCAAACTCTGCAATACTTTGATGAGATTGGTGAATAATTATACCTTCATAGAAATATTTTGTTGTAACAGCCTTTGTAGGATGGGTGGTGGGGTAGTTTTTTATGTCAAAAACCAGTGTCCAATTAAAGGCTTCAATTAGAGCGCAGAACAAGCTGGTATTTTTAATCCTCTGAAGCTTTTCAGGAAACCAGGCTGATTTTTATGCCTGAAAAGCGGAAGTCTGGGCCTTAATTTGGATATGAACAAGAACCACCCTTTTAAAAAAGACATGACTGTCAAAGATATTGACACTAGACCGGACTTACGAAGACAAAAGTCTGCTAGTTCATCAAGACACAATTTCAGATATATTTTTTGTTAGTTATTGTTATTATTTACAAATTGTTACATTTTTAATATACACATAATTGAATAACATAAAATTACAGAGAAAGGAACACATGCTTCTAGTATACAGACTATCATAATGATTTAAAGATCACATGACCTTTACTCTAACTTCCAGCATGTATCAATCACGGTTTTTGTTAATAAGATAATATTACATTCTTGTGTTTTAATTTGTATCATGTTTTCAATTCATTTGAAATGAAAATGATAGAAGGGCAAACCAAAATTGCAGCATATTTTGCTTTTTAGAAACAATAGTATATGCAGGCTTGATTTGATAAATATTTCATGCTAAACATCATCATTCTTACATATAACATCATAGATTTCGTTTTCTTTCAAAAATCACAAAGGGTCATTTTCTTTTTAATTCAGCCCCTCCCCAGGAGAGGAAGGATATAAAAGTACAATAGTTCCATGGCAGATCATAGTGTAGGCCTATTATGTGTCTGCATAATATCCTATTATACGCCCATGTAAAAATAATCTTCTTAAGTGCATACCTGTCAACCTTATAAGTATTTGGTATAATTTGACTGCCCGCTTGGCCAATGTCTACCAATTTTTTTTTTTTTTAATTTAAAGGGAACTGTACTTTCGTAAAAAATATAGTAACATATTTTATATGTTATCCGATCTTCAATTATCCGACCTCAAACCCACTCTCCCAACTCCATTTTAACCTGTTATTTTAGCCCTACTATTATCTGACCCTTCTATTATCCAAACCAACTGTTCCTCACCAAGAGGGTCGGATAATAGGGGCTATATTGTATTATCTTTCTTTCATCTCCGGAATTAAAACAGCAATCCTTTTCTTAATTTCTGCCAATTTGTGAACACAGTGGTACAGAGGTCAACACACTTTCCATGTACCTGTGAGATCGTGAGTTCGAACCTAACTGTAACCTTCCCTGAAAAAGTTTGTAGTGGCTTAGTAATGCATGATGTTATACAAGGATGGACAGTTTTACGGACAGGTCATTATAATGGACAGACAGTAAAACTAATTGTCCATTGGGCTGCCCTGTCCATAAGAATGTCCATCCCTGTAAAGTGAAGAATCTTGATCAACAGATGGATGACGACCTATACACACAATCTTAAATCACACATACATTAAATATAGATTTATATTTCCTTAAAGTTATTTGGTTTTTACTTTCTTCCTCTCTCAGTAATTTCCCTTAAAACTAAAGATAACTTGGAATAGGGACATTCAAAATATGTCAGTGAAAGGACTATTTACATTGACAGAATATATGAAGCATTTTTCTTACCAATTACAAAACAAGTACACACAAAACAAGTAATGTTGCTGAAGCAAGTGAAGCTAAAATTTCTCAAGGTTTCAAATTTTTATCATTTCTTTCCTACCAGAAATCTGTTTTACAGGGAAACTTGATAAAAGTTGCATGTCAGAGAAGTTGACATGTCTCGCAGGCTGTAATTGTGGGCTATCTCACGTTAACAGAACAGTTCTTCCACTGTTGTTGGCCCCCTCAACACCCCCCCCCCCCTTTAAATCCCTCCTCTCTTCACCGTTCAATGAAAATAATGGGAAGCCAGAATCTGAAGAGAAAAATCCATACTTTGTTATAATAGTTATAATTTTGTTTCTTGATTTATGTTAATTTGTACAGAACAAGAAAAGGGTATTACAGGATATAGATTGTGGGCTAAGTTGTGCACATAATATCTTCTCATATACCCAAGATAATTTAATTTGTACACATAAGTAAGTTATGCTGTGATTGCACGATGCTGATAATCGTGTGTACATAAGATAATCTCTTGTACACAAGATAATTAAGGAGTTTGCAAAAGATTATCTCTAGATAATTACATGTATTTTTTTTACGATATTATCTCATGATAACAAGAAGATATTGTGCACTTGAGATGATGTTGTTTGGGTTACATACTTATCTTGTGAGTAAAGTTTAGTAGTCTGAAGCATGGGGATAGACTAAAGGTTTCCTCAATTGGCCATAGAAAGGCCATTGGTAGGCGTAGTCTTGCTATGGCTGCACCAGCCTAATGGAGCAAGTTGCCACAAATATTTTGGATCACAGCAGACCATCTCGTGTTTCAGGAGCCAACACAAGACATGCCTGTTGACAAAGGTATAACCACCACCATATCCACGCCTTTCTGGCAGGCACCTGATGGGTAACAACTTCTCATTTTTTGGAATTTTCCCTTTTGACTCCAGTGCATTTGAAGTTCTGTAGTAATTTTTAGCAATATATAAATGTTTCTATTGTCATTATTATTATTCTATTATTGTGATAATCAGATGATCATGACATAATTAACTGCTGATCATGAAACAATTTTGTATGCAAGACTTAGCAATTAATATATTTTCTAATGTGAACCCTGTAAATTTGGAACAAAAACAAAAATAGTGCAAAAATATGGTCTGAAAATAATGGTGAGCTAAATGGACCTTTCTGTGCTTTCTTGCCACTTTCTAGATTTGGTATATTCATATTGGAAAAGTCTAACAGGCAACAAACCGGTAAAAGATCTGGAAATTATCAAATTCGATATGAGAAATAAGGCATAATTTGAAAAAAAGAAGATGTAAATGGTATTAAAATATATACTTGTGATGCCATACCATTGTTAAAAGTGTAGATCATTTTTAAGAATCTACACTTTTATGTAGATTTTTTAACCAAAGCTGTGGATTCTTAAAAAGAATCCATACTTGGATTTCATGGCCAAGTTATTACCTCAGCCAGTGTTTGCCTTAAACAGTAGTGAAATTACATTAGATCTTCAACATCAGAAATGTCTTTATAATTAGGTTGATAATCTAAATTAGTCCCTTCTTTACATGCAGTACTCTCCATTTTCACAGGTTTGTACCATTTCATTGTCAGAAATATCTAAAAAATCTGGCCAAATGTTATTGCTGGTAGAATTCTAGCATTTTTAGCTGTAATATCTGCAAATATTTTGTGTCCTAAAGAGCATGTCTATGGCATTGAAAGCTATATCTTTATCTACTGACCTAGCCAAATTCTGTGAAAATGTATTCTGAGTAATAAATATATTATTTCCATCAGCATTTTAATCCATTTTAACAATTTCACAGCAAAATATAAATAGAATGACCACAACATACACACATGCAAGTGAAGGTTGACTTTTCATGCCTGAATGGTTTTAAAGAATCCACACTTTTGGAAATGGGTATGGTTGTGTTAACACCATGTTTCAGTTGAACCAAAAAATTAACTCCACTAGTTTTACTTGCATTGGCCTTATTCACTAGTGCAGTGACCTGTCACTATATTTAGCCAAATGTACTGGGGGTGAGTAATTCAACGTCTGACCACTGGTCTGATTAATAGTTATTGAGGTAAAGTGTGGTCTACTTTTTGGTCATTCTGAAATGTGCAGAGCACATGGCCACTAGTTTTTCTGTTTAAAAGCTCACAGCAAGGCGCGGCTTGTTCAAGCAATTGCTTGGAGAATTATATTTTTTTAGGGATAAAATACCAAGTTCAAAACTTTGGTTTATTTTGGTTTGATTTAAAGCTTGGTATTTTTAACAAGCCAGGTTTTGCTGTGGTGCGTGATCTACTCTCATTACAGATGGCGAAATTCTACTGCAAATCTTGTGATCTCCTGGGCAGGGAGTCACAGCACCCCAGACCTGTGGGGAGAAATTGTAGATTAAATTCATCTGCACCTGTGGGGGAAATGGTACAGGAGACGTCACAGAGTTGTGCTGCAGAGTAGCCAGGTGCTGTTGGTGGTAATCCAGCTGTGTCTCCAGTAGCAGTCCCAGCTCAGGGTGGCAACGATGCACTTGCACTGATTTTAGAGAAAATACAAGCCTTGGAGGAAAATAATAAAAGACTTGAATCAAAAATTGACAGTAGATCACATTCCTTAAGTGGTGTGTCACATAGTTCACCAAAGAAATCACATCAGTGCTCACAGCAATGCAGAGTTAAAGTACAGCCCGAGAGAACTCAGTCTGAGTCTGAAGATGAGCTAGATAGTTTGCTGCCAGGAGCCAAGTTCTTGAAGGAGAATGAGCTCATTCAAAGTCAGGTTCATGAGCAGATTAGGCGCCTGCGTGGCAAACCAAGAGATACAGGTACGATAAACTTTAAATCTGGTTTACTTAGAGCAAATGAAAATAAGAAAAAAGTGGAAGTAGCCTGGCCCCATGAGTTTTGTTATTCTGGCATTAGTGGGAAAAATCCTCAATATGAAGAATTGAGTCCATTTCAATTTATTTTCGGGCATATTGGGTGTATACAAGAGGAACAAAGCCAGGTAGTCCGAGATAATATGTTGGAATATTTAAAACTTTTAATGCAGGATGCAATTGAGACAAATTGGGCTACAGTGAAAAGGGCTCATAGTGTAGTGCTACAGACAATGGAAAGGGGTAGATGTTCATGGGATAAGTTTGAATCTGTTGATAGGATCCGTATGAGATGTGCGCAACGTACGTTACAGCCCAATGGTATAACAAATAGTGGCCAAAAGAAAGAAATCATTTGCTCTAGGTTCAACAGTAACAGTTGTTCTCATAATGGAGATCATCAAGAAGGTCAAACATGGTTGAAACATGCATGTGCTCATTGTTTTTCATTGACTAAGAGGTTCTTGAATCACAGACAAAGTGATTGTTATAAGTTGTCAAAAAACGGAGAAAAGAAAGATGTAAAAAATTAACCAATTTGAAAAAGTTTAGAAACTGTAAAGATTGCAAGGGTCGTAGTAATGGAAACAACCTCTATGGTGATAGAATTTGCAATTTTAATCTCTCACGATCATTGGATTTTGGTTGTTACTCAAACACTGCCTTGTCAGAGCAACGCGATTTGATGCGCGTTCAAGATAGAAGTTGGCCTGATGTATCTAGTGGTGACATGTACATAAATGATGTTAAATTAAGTCCAGTGGTTCCACACAAGCGATCTGGTGACACGTTTCAGAATTGCTCTGCCATTTCATATGTAGATACTTATAACTATCAATTGTTTTATGATGATTTTAGTTGTGATAATAATAATCAATGTCAAAGTTACAGTAACCATTATATCCGTTATTGTCATATGGGTTCATCAGCACATAGTGGTCGTTCGGACACAAACTACGATGACATGAGCTATAATTGGTCAGGAAATAGTCTGTCATTGAATATAAATGACGTCCTTTTAGACCAAAAATCTTGTAGGCCACTGCCTAAAGCTATTGCAATAATGCAAGCGGAAATGATAATAATTATAAAAACTTGGAAAAAAAGTTCGAAATTGCAAATAATAGCCCTCGAGCTTTGCTATCAGTCCCTACTGATCAAAAACAAGTCACCCTTGACAATTTGAAAGAAACTCTTCTTCCTAATTTCAATTTCAATACAGGAAGGCATGAATTGCTTCAAAAGCAGCATAGTTCACGTAACACTACTGCGAGTAGTAGTTTTAAACAACTTAAAGGCCAACATGGGTATTTGAGTCTATGTAATAAAAGAAACATTTTAGCTACTTTTAATGATACAAACCACAGACAAAATATCTTAGACAAGAAAATAGGCTTTGTATCAGTCCCTATTACAAGAACACTCAGTTGGGAGCAGGGTAATAAAATTACTGCAACATCAATGTTACAATGGGCTGTTGAAGCACATAAACTAGTGGTTGGCACTAAGGTTGAAAACTATAAGGAGGCCAGGATTATAGTTCCTTCTAATTTAAATATTGATAATTGGAAAACTTTGATGAAGAATCATCCTGATAATGTTCTAGTCCAATACTTGGAGTATGGTTTCCCACTAGGTATCAATAAACAAAAATTCAATTATAATCAACATGTTGAAAACCATCCATCAGCCAAGGCTTTTCCTGAAGATATTGAGATTTATTTGGAGAAGGAAATCAACTGTAAGGCTATGGTGGGACCCTGCCCCAAGGACATTTTTAATAATTTACATATCTCACCCATGTTGTCCAGACCTAAACCTAATGCCAGTCGACGCATAATAGTGGATCTGAGCTGGCCTAAGGGTCACTCTGTTAACTCTGCAATTGAGGATAACTGTTATGATGATCAAGACTATATATTAAAATACCCTTCAGTTGATGACATTTTGAAAGATATAAATCGAATTGGTAAAGATGCTTATCTATTTAAGATAGACATTAGCCGAGCATTTCGCAACTTGCGTTTAGATCCGAAGGATTATGACGTCATGGGCGTCACTCATAAGCAGCAGGTGTTTATAGACCTAAGCGTGGCGTTTGGCCTAAAAATAGGAAGTGCGCTCTGCGAACGTGTAACCGATATCTTGCGTGACGTCATGACGTCACGTGGATGTGCAGTGCACAATTATATTGATGACGTAATCGGAGTTGACGCTAAGAATGACGCACAGCTTTCATTTGCCACATTAAAAGCGTTGTTTTGTTATCTAGGTATCCCCATTAATCCTGATAAGTTAGAACCACCTTCTCAACGGTTAATATGTATGGGTATCATGGTTGACGTTGAAAAAGGTCAAATTTCAATACCTGAGGATAAATTGCTTGAGATTAAGAACATATGTAACCAATGGACTAGTAAAACCTTTGCAACTAGGCGTCAACTTCAAAGTCTACTGGGTAGGCTGTTATATATCCACAAATGTGTGGTTCCTGCGCGGTTGTTTGTAAACAGAATGCTTCAGGTCATGCGAAACACTCCTATTGGTCAAAAAATTCGGTTAACCGAAAAATTCCATCAGGACTTGAGATGGTTCAATAAGTTCCTTCTTGATTACAATGGCAAGGTTGTTATGGACATTAATCGCCCTTCCATGGATGTATTTGTTGATGCATCACTGTCGGGAGTAGGGGCTAAATGGAATGAAAATGTATATGCATCCGGTTATCCGAACAGCTTTTGTAATAATTTAACAATAGTTCACTTTGAAGTTGTTAACATATTGGTCGCACTTAGACTTTGGGCGCATTGTTGGGCCCACACAAAAATTCATATTTTTTGTGATAACCTGGCAGTAGTCAACGCTTTAAACTCTGGTCACATACAAGATGAATTTCTCATGGCCTGTGCTCGCACTTTGTGGGCTATTGCTGCTCAACATTATATAACTCTTATCTATAGTCATATCTATGGTATCAATAATAAATATGCTGATTGCCTTTCCAGGTGGGGCAAAAGGGTAGATAACCAGATTGTCAGGGAATTGAATCAGTGTAATTGGTGGACAGTTCCTGATCACTATTTCTACCCAGACCTTTCTATATAATTGTTTTCTAGGATCTCAGCTGGCCAATCTTCTGTTACAGAATGCTTCTGCTCGCATAGAAACAGGGATAAGACCTCGCACAGCCACAGTTTATCAAGGCAAATTCAAATTTTATTTAGCTTTTACAAATTTTTTTAAATTAAAATTTGATACTGTGGAAGCAGTTCTCATGTTCTTTGAGTATCTGGTCATATTGGGAAATACAGTTTCTTCTTTACAGAACTACCTGGCTGTTTTTAGGCACTTTGCTAAGATTTATGACTGTAAAACTTCACATTTGTATAACAGGAAGCTTGATCTGTTCCTTAAGTCAGTATCCATGAATGTTCCCTATCAACCAAAGTTAAGGCCTGTATTTACTATCCCTGATCTCAGAAGAATTTCCATGCATTGTGATGCTGTGGCCAATGGCCTAGTTTATAGGGCAATTTTCCTGTTGGCATATTTTGGATTTTTTCGCCTTTCTAACTTGGTGTCCTAATCTCAGGCCGCATTTGATGTCACAAGACAGTTGACTATAGGTGATGTCATTTTTGGACACCCTGGGGCCCATATTTTACTGAAATGGCATAAGCCTATGCAAGCATCCCAGGCTCTTAAAGTCATACAGATTCCTCGCCTGCAAGATCCCTATCTTTGTCCTGTCCGAGCACTGAGAGTATTGCTAAAGCAAAGAAACTGCTCTGATTTGGACCCCTTGTTTGTTATACCCAAAGGCAAAACTGAATGGGTACCTCTCTCAGCTTACAAAGTTAGGGCTACTTTGGCTACTATTCTTGCAAATCTGCATCTTCATGACAGAAACTTGGGATTTCATGCTTTTAGACGCTCTGGCGCCTCATTCGCATTTAATCAGAATGTATAACTCCAAAATATACAGGCCCATGGGGGCTGGCAGAGTGATACCATTTGGATCTATTTACACAACACTCCAACAGCAGCTTCGCAAGTTGCACAAACTTTTAAGGCTACTTTGAACACACACTAGCTTGGGTTTGGGGACTTCATGTACATAAAGTAACACGTTAACATGATAGTCTAATTTTTAGTTGTTTCTTTTAACATTGTACTAAAAGATTAATAAAATTTCCCCAAGGCTTGTTATCTGTGTATTTTAGCTTATCTGATTGCTTGTTTGACATTGCACCAGGTCAATTTCCACATCTTTGGTTGGTTGACAACTTTTCTGCAATTGGTTGGTTTTTGGTCATAACTGAATTGGCACCTCTGTCATGTATAGAAAACAAGTCCATAATCATATGAAATCTTCCTTTCTAGAAAAAATACAACTTGGTCATAGGCCTTGTGTAGATCTATGAACCAGTGTAAACCCTTGGTCATCACTTATAAATTGTAATTTGACATTAATCATGGGTCAATCGCCTAGTAATACATATTCATCAACTGATTTGGGTGTAAATAATTTATAATGCTAAAGGTCAAGAGATCATATCATGTGTCTGGTTAATTCTGGCTTATGGGGGCAAATGGTCCCTTGTCCCCATATTGTTATCCACAATGCATTTTTGGGTGTAGACTGTGCTAGCAAACAGTGCAATGAACGTATGAAATACTATGATAGCCCTTTACAGAGACTATGCTCCAAGTAAGGAATAGTTACCAAAATCATTAGAGTAGAATCTATATAAATTTACAGAATTAACAGAATCTGCCAAAACTTAGTATAATTAAAATATAATGTCTTTTAATGCACCATAACTGTATAACAGTAACCATGCTAAACAATTTATGATTTTGTAATACAATTGTTTATAATTTCGTGACTCTTTTGGATTTCCATAGAATATTTTGTACAATCTAGGCATAATAAATGAACATAATGGTGACCATTCAGCACACCCTTAATTGGTTTAAGTACTGTTGCAATTAATATTAAACAATAATATTGAAAGGAATAATTAAACTAACCTCATTGCATTTTCCTATACAAAATAATTATTTAAAAAGTTAACTTCCTGGTCACAATTTATAATATATTGGTTGAATGTTCCCGGTTAAACATATATTTAGTTAAACATATATTTACAAAATGATATATAATTTAAGTTAGAGAATGCCCTCAATAAGTGTGGATTCTCTGATTTCAAAGCTCTCGGCATAGCGGCCTAGAGCTTTCAAAACAAAGAATCCACACTTTTTCAGGCATTCTTCATAACAGAAAATACGTTAAAATCAGTGTCATTACAGTAAAACTTTGTATATATTGCTATTACAATTGTCATGATATAGTTGTAGCCCAATTGTGGTGGGGGCTTATGATTCAAAATCTGTGCCTAATAATGTAAGTGTTAATAATTTTCCCAAGTCAGGAAATGTTTTTCCATTGTTGAAAAGCAATTCGTTATAATACTCGCTTAATAAATGGCAGCAGTCATTGGCTATTACAGTGGTAATCAGCAATGGTGAGAAAGGTGTGGGTTCAAATCCAACAAGTGGATATGGTTGGGTCAGCCCACAATATAACCCCAGCCTCTGAATGGGACAAAGAATATAAACTCTCAACTTTAAGGAGGAAGAAAGTCTTTGGTAGTTTTATTTACAGTGTGGAAAAAAGGGAATCTTTAAAGGTTTTCGTATCATTGCCCTCATAAGCATTATTTGAGGTGTTTTGCCTTGGCGCAGGTATGCGCTCCTGTTTGTTGTGTAATATGGGAACAATATGATTTGTCTACCTAGGATACCACAAAATATGTACACAGAGTGCGAACCAGGTAACCTTACACTTGTCGAACTACTTCTATTCCTTTATTAAATCAATTAAAAATAGTTTGGACAAACCCTCTACTGCTTCCCTGCATAAGTTGGCCGCGGGTCGTAAGTTGGCCGCCATCATCATATTTTGAAATTTCTACAAATCTAAAGGCCTGTATCATTCTTGAATGGTCTATTATAATAAGATTTATTATAACTACCACTTTTAAAACCTGTGCAACCACACATTTGTCTGTTTGATACATTTAAATGAGTGGTGGCCAACTTACGACCCGCGGCCAACTTATGCAGGGAAGCAGTACATGGCAGGTTTTTTCAGTGGGGGTCAGGTTTTTATACTTCACAGTACGTCCAAGTGTGACCCATGCGGTTGAAAATCATTTCATATGAGAAATGCATTGGTTTCTGTATCAATACTGTTATGTGGCCGATTAAACATCTGTCCAGGTTCATTCACTTATACCTACTTCCTTGCATCTAGGAAAAGAGTGTGCCTTTGTGTTTGTGTATATAATCTTTAGAGAAAAACAGACATTTACACAATAAAGCACATTAAGCATACACTGCCTATTTGATGTTTATATATCTTCAATGACTGTTAGAAGGAAGGCAGTGTACACTAGTTGTTCAATATCTTTCATAGGGAATAACTGTGCAAGCAAAGCCCCAGTGTACTAATTGGTTTATTAGATTAAGAAATGTTTTTGTTCGTAATAAGAGCAATGATATCAGCATATATGTCATTTATTCTGAAACTATTTACATACTTTAAACGTTTGAGTATCCTTTAAAATAGTATAATCTGTCGTGTAAGATCACCATAACCTAAATTCATGTTTTTACTTTAATTTAATTTTTTAACTTAATTCACTTTAAGTTTTACCGAAAACTGAAAAGGTCCTCAATGCCAGCAGAGAATAACTAGATTTAAAGAAGCTTCACATTAGTGTGAGTCAACAGCACTAGTTTTAAAGTCAGGGAAAGATAACATCATGAGGTCCATGCATTGTAGCCTTTTCATGTATTGCACAGCTGGTCAGGAATTTGTAATGTAACTATCTAAGCATAAGTCAGCAACTGCCAAGTTTCCATGTGATGAATTAGAAACTTTCTATCATGACACAACAAATACTCCATAGAATCCTTATAAATGAAACAAACTTCAATATATCAAATAATTGTTAATCCCCAGTCCCATTCATTGTTTGTGCTCTCATTATAGACGTCCATACCTTGAATTGTGAATCCATTCCAGTGTAAAGAGTCAGTGTTCGTGTAATAATCGTTGTGACAACCAAAATATGATCACCCACTTGTCTGTCTCTCTTACAATTTAACTGGAGCAAAGTTATCCTGTGCCTATTCATCTGGACAGGTGTGAAAGCCCCGTTATTTGATGAACGTTCTATATTGAATACATACTCGGCATACCATCCCCATGATTTGAGGAAACTTGGGGTGGGGGAGAGGGGGGTAAAAAGCCATGTGTTTAATCCAGAGTTTGGTCCCTGTAATTTAGTTGATCTATTGAAAGCTGTGTTACTGACGAACACCCCTCTTTTCAATGGGGAGGGTCAGTTGTTTGAGAAAATAGATGGTGTTGTTGAAAGCGGAGCCTTGAATTGTACAGAAGCCTACAATTGTCTGGGCCCCGTTGACAAGACATCTATTTTATACAGATGACCTTGCAAAGTCTCGTGTGCTCTTTTTGATTAATTGAAAGAAAAAATACACCGTAGAAGATCTAATTCTATTATTTCAATGGCCATTGCATTTTTAGTAGGCTATATCTGAAAGTTACAAAACTATTCAGTCACAAGACTTGTTTTCTCAAAACAAATATCTCTTAGAAACTGTTTTGTGCCATTATACACCACTTTAATTTTATGCTTGTGCTTGCATATATCCCCTGACCATCTTCTAAAGCACTGACTTTCCAAGAGGGGAAATATCCTTAAACAAGAATGATTTCAACACTGAAAACTATGGAATAGTTTGGGTCAAAGTTAAACATATTTCTAATTGTCGACTTTGTATCTCGATACATTATCTTGACTTATGGAGATATTAAGCAAGTAAATCAATATAACTATCTTAATTTATTAACTCAATAAAATTATCTGTTGAAAATAAAAGTATCAATTGCATGACTGCAAAAATATGTCTAATGACCAGTTCTCAACAGCCATGATTCATAAAGATCACTTGTAACATTGATTTCCAATAATACATGTAAATCATTTATTTCAGCTATAGCTTTTTCATGTATGCTGATGACACCTACCAATCTCATGAAAGGTGAAGAGTTGCTTGAAGTAAAACTCATATAGTGTACTCTTGTGTGTGTTTATTTTTTTTATTTTTTTTTTAATTGTTCAGACGCCTTTAATGTAGAAACAGAACTAATGAAGCTATCCTGGCAAATTATGATTAAAGTTCTCTCATTCCATGTCAAGTTCAGATTTTGGGTAAAATGATATTAACAGATTTCTGTTGTAATCCTAGCTTACAGTGTTGTCAATATGAAGATTAGTCTGAATGGTCAGAATTACACCCCAAAGAAAGAATAAAGAATAGATAACCTTTACAAATAGTTGGCTGAACTTGTATCTATATTATGAGACAGAAGGATAATCTGTTTATCCCACATCTCAGTCACAACAGAGATTGTGACAATAATAGCACCCCTGTTCCACTGTTATGGGAGAACGCACTGACTGACCCATCTCTGCGGGTCAGGGTGGTAATCGTTTCAATAATGCAACTCATCTTATTGGTAAGGAGCATAATGGCAAAAACCACTGAGAGCTAGTGCTGACCTCTCTGGAAATATTTTCTGTATTCTTTCTAGAACCTTTCGGTCAGTGTATACATTTTCTGGAACCTTCTATAATCTCCAGTATATAAAGGGTTGAAAATTTGGCCACAGCAGAGTGTTTTGAGTTTGTGTACTATAAAGACTGCCATACTGTATCAAATGGATATAAACTGCTTGTATTATTTACATTTTGTGCTGAACTCATTAGAGTGAACTGGACATAGTGTATGGATCTACCAGCGAGTGGATTTCCTGTATTTTGGACATTGTTTATATCTGGATATAGTGGATCTACCAGAGAGTGGATTTGTTGTAATTTCGATATCGTGCTCTTCTTGGAGTGAACAGCATAGTTGCACACACACCCTGAAAATCTGGATATAGATATTTTGTGATAGTGGGTGCTAAACATATCATAGGATACAGGCATTTTTTGCTAGAGGACACCAAGTGGATCACAGGACAGATTGCTGGATACAGTGGACATACTTAACTGTTAACTACATGGATAGAACTGTGGTCACGTCAGATTTGATTTCCTTATTATGTTATCATTTTATTTTACAAACTATTATGAGCATCAGTTGACTGTAATTGTTATTTTAATTCTTAAATAAATTTGTTGAATAAAACTTCTTGTCTTTTTGTGTTGCAACTTAAAAGCAACCAATAATTGCCACCGTGCTTGCCCCATGAACCCCGTTAAGTGATACTGCCCTCTTCTTCACTACCTCCATTGCGTACATTTTAATTCAGATTGTGACAGCTCATAAGAGGTTTTTCAAACATTTTGAAAAGGTTATGTGTGTAAAAAGGCTTCAGTTCTGTGAGATATGTATCCTACTCGAATACCAATTCTGAGCTATTAACACTTATAGATACTACTAAAACACAGGGGCATAGCTTATGTATAAGTAAGTACACCCAGGCATAACGTTTTGTCAGTAGAATCATAAATGAGATACACAGTATGTCATATCCTAACAAATGTTGCATATAACCACAACTTTCTGAGAAATCAGGGCATTCTGAATCAAAATTCCTAGCTTCCCCCCTGAAATATAAAATGCATCAAACCAGAAATGAGCCCAATGAGTTAAATATTTTCAACTCGTATCTAGCTCGTGAGGCCAGTACAGGAACGGTGTGATCTGGATATAAACTACATCCCAAAATTCTACTGAAAATAGGATGACAAAAAGAGTTAGAAAACACATTGCCTTCTCGGACAGAAAAAAATGTGTGAACAAAGAGATTTCCTGTCAAATTCTGCTGTAACAACAACAAAACATAAAAACCTTCACCCCTTGTCTAGAAATTAGCTACAATCTGCTTAGTATTGATTGCCTTCAGAAATATTGATATGGGTGAATGATCAGGATTGTCATCTTAATAAAAATAAACCAGAACTCTGAAAAATAAAAAGGGCCTATGTCTCAGTGTATGTATAATGGGACATATGCCTGTTTGGTCGGGTAGGAAGGCATTATTCGTCAGTGGGCTGGTACTGATGAAGTCTTCCTCTGCCCCCAAAAGACCATTTTTTTCACTGGGGAAACTTGCCTGCATTCGTTCGGGACTATTTATTTTAGCAACAGCAGATTTATTATTTTCAAATTATTTAAGTTTGTTCCTTTTTAAACTCATTATCCTAAACAAACCCGACTAATATATGCAAAAATAATTGGAATAACTGGATACTGCCCCTTGTGACTTAATTAATGAATATCGCATAAAAGTTATGTTTGAGAAACCTTATGCTAGAAATTCAATTTAGTAATTTTCAAATGGATACCTTACATATATACTTTTTTGTCAACTGTGAAAGTAAATTTAATTTTCAATTTCCATATATACATAATCTTCGATATAAATGTGACAGAAGATAAGGAAACTTCCTGCAATGTACTGTGTATGAACAAATAATTCTATTCAGCTAATTATTTAAGAATTTACATGTATTTGGAGATATTCCTTTCGAACCGGTGTTTATCTGCATATTGATACCCCATCGCCAATACCTTACTTATATATAATAATTGTTGCATATTTTCACCAAAAATAGTAGTTCTGCATTTTCTTTTGGATAACAGTTAAGTTATATTTTTTTTCTTTCTGGCAAGATGTTTGAATTATCTCCTACACTCTACTAATTGGACCCATTTCATTTGATCTTTCACTTCAGCAAACACCCAAGGCCAAGCTGTAATTGAAAGGAAATGGCAGAAGCTTATTATTTCAAGTCTGTTCCGCCCTATAAGATTTATTTAACGATTTTCAGCATCTTGCCCCCAGTTCTTCAATACATTAAATTAACAGTAATCTGTACGGTTCCTTTTATTATTACTAGTAGTAGTAGTAGCAGTAGTAGTCGTTGTTTTAGTAGTTTCAATTTTCCACTGTATAACATACACTTGGTATAATATATAAACTTGCGGCCTTCAGGTGTTTACTTCAAATATGAACCGGTATATTATAATAGGTGGTTAAAGGTGGTGGAAGAAATCTTTTGAAGTCGGCCATCTTTCTGTTCTTTTGACCTCTGACCCACGATAAGGAACTGTTAAATGTCCCCTTAAGTTCTAATGGACTTTAACTGTATAGATTTGGACACAGACAATCAAGTCATAAAATCAATAAAGATGGATATATTACTCATTCTTTATCCATTCCTATATATTTATTACAGATGATATACAATATAGTTTAGCAACCATTCTAAATACCCTCTTACTCTCACAGCATATTCAAATACTATATGTTATAGTTTATTTAAGACAAACTGATCAATATTAATGGAATATAACCCATTACCATAAATCACCCATGCTACAATATAGCTCAAGGATGTGAAAAGAAACAGGCCTAATAAAACATGCCTCACAGCTGACATACCCAGGAGTCACATTGTAGTCACAAGAAAAGCAATATTTTGAAGAAATATGACACCTAAATATGTGATATAGAAATCTAATTCATATGCTCAAAGATACAATTTTTGTTTCCTTAAACAAAGTGGCTTTTTAATCTTAAAACTATTTTCATAAATTAAATCAGATTATTTGAAATTATTAACACCTGATTACACCTGCAGTTGTAGCATGAATGCTATCAGTAGATTTGGATGAACTTAATCAGCCAACCTTAACACTGGACCATCTGAAAAAAATTGCCTGCAAAAATACAGAAAATAGTTGAGGGACTTGGCATGAGTAAATCACACCCCAGTGTTTGTTGTAGTCTGCTCTTATTACAGTTTATGTCTTTTCTATGACAAATAGCACAACATGCAATAAATTAATGACCCTCTTGGGTGCCTTATTGTTCAGGGCATTAGAAACATATGGCATTGGTCATATGTTGGTCAGTGGGTCTCAGTAATCACTTATCTCTCAACTGTGTGGCTGTGGGCTTGACCTTTGGATAATTGCAGCATGTGGGATTCCCCGTCTCTCCATAGCTGTTCAATTGCATGCAAACCACTTCTTTAAAGTTTGTCACATTTGAATCATGTTAAGCAAATCCATCCGTATTTTGATTTTGTACTACACGCTTCTATAGGGCAACCTAAGGCAGTGATGAATTGAATCTAGCAAGGTGTTCATGACTTTGCACAGGGCAGATATTCTATTTACCATGTCATTAAACAGCTATTTTTCTACCATACTATATGGAATACATTTACATTCAGAGCCAACAACATATTGTCCCCACCATTAGTAGTAAATAAAAAATTTTAATTACTTAAATGTAGCTTTTATAAGCTACAAGCTTACCATGTGGAACTGAAAGCTATCTCAGACTGCCGCAGGCAGTCAGGGCCAACCCAAGAAAAATGGACATAATATTGGTGTGATGCCTTCAAACAGAGGTGTACTTCCTTCTTCGAGTTGAAAATTTACCCATACCCCCTCAGCTGTAATACAGCAGGGAGGCAGGGAGGGACTCTCTTCAATTCCACATGGTAAGCCTGTAGCTTATAAAAGCTACATTTAAGTAATTAAATTCTTTAATTTTATTGCACTACAATAGCTTACCATGTGGAACTGAATGCTGAATCCAACCACTGAACGGAGGGATTACAGCTGAGACTGGAGGTATTTTGTCAATTTTTCTTGGATTTTGAATTAAATTAAAGTGTATATTAAAAATTACCAGTCTGAGTCCCACTTACAGTGCTCTGGTTACGAAAAGTGGGTCTAGAAAATCTAATTGAAATGACAGTACAGATACTGTCTGGATGTCTGGATCTTTGCAGGAAGAGGTGCAGCCATGCTTACTTTTTTATATGGTATTTATAGCCCCAAGGGCGTCACTACAAATAAAGACAAGCCCTGGGCTTGAAAATCTCATCAACTTTGCCACTAATGATAAGATGAATACTAATAATGAGATTATGGGGTCACCTCGGGAAAGGCATAATATATTATACATATTAAATACTGTTTTAAAAAAATAAAAGATAAAAGGCCTTACCCGACATCATGAGGAGGTAGCCATATACCTAGACCCTGGGATTTAGACTCCTAAAGACTTTGTTACAGCGGGTGTGCCCCCACTTTATTTCTTCCCGAGGGTGGCTAGTCTGAGGGGAAGGGCCTAGGACTTATTGAGCTGCTACTACTGGACTCAGATACACATTGTTCCCTTTATCTGACCAAGGTCTTTTAAGTAAAAAAAAATGTAAAAGTATTGTGAGCCTTCCAGTGACAAGCTTGCATGATTTGGTCCACTGAAACCCCACTGTAAAAGGCCTTAGAGGCCGCAAAGGCCCTAATATCATGAGCTTTAACTTGGAACAAGTCCAAGGATTGTTGAATTGCTTGTTTGTGATTTAGTAGGATCGTTTGTTTAACCAAGAGAGGGTAGCGGGTCTGACGTCTGTTGGTTTTGACTATAAAATCTGAAGAGGGTCCGCCTCCAAAAACCACAATTTTCTTCAATTGCATTTTGAAAACTAAACCAGCCACACCTAAAAACTCAAACGTCTTAGTTTTTACTCGATTTTATTCGATTTTTAACCTTTATTCGGAAACTTGGGAGTTTCAGAGAGCCACGCCACTGAAACTTTCAAGTTCCAGTGTGTTTACAGGCTGTAAAGCTGCCCTGGGAAGTTGATGTTATGCTGCCTGTACATGTATTTCTGTGATGTGACGCCGTCATACTTTGTTTGACACATGCTTGTGTAGCTCTGGCGCTTCTAGAGTGAGATAGAAGGGCTGTATACTATTTTTCATACTGTTCTGTCATCACCTACAAAGACAACCCTCTTACCCATAACACAAGCAAGTTTCACACATTGTTCTCTCTTCTATTCAATTAGTGTCAACATGCCAAAGAAAACTTTCTTTTATAATAAGTGTGGGTATGAACATGAACGTCCTATCAATTCAAAATGTGTGAAACCCATACAGGACAGTGATGACGATGAAGTGGTCGAAAGTGGAACTGTAAATCAAGACATCAACATGCAAATCTTATCAGAACTAAAAAGTTTCAGTGGTAGACTGTCGAAAGTTGAAAGCAAAGTGAATCAAGAAATGCCTACTACCAGCAGTCAATACAGACATGGTGCTACTGAAGTGAAACTGCCACTTACCCTGCTGTATAACAGGACTTCAATATGTAGCACACAGTAGATGCTCTGTAAATACCTGGACTGTGTTAGGAAACACAGCCCAGCCGCTCTTCAGTTGAATTACTGGACAATATATTTTAATACGTCTTGTCAGTTAACTTTCAAACCAAAGAGTGCCCGCTTCCGGTACTCACGTCTTTAAGCTGGTCCCCGATCTTCGGTGACTGCTCAACCCCGGATCTCAACCCCGGATCACCACATTCTCCTCTGTGGTGTTTTTTGGTTATCCTTTAGACGCTAAGGTTAGGCAATTATGAACTACTGTAGCCACCTTAATGACTACTTAACAAAACATTTAAAGTTACTTCAACTACTATTACTTTGGTTAAATATATTAAGACCTTTTTGATTAAAACTATTTTCCTACTGCTGTTATCTGTACATTTACATGTTTAAAGTTATATTCAATAGTCCATTAAATTTACTTTTGTTAAAAACACTTTTTTTTCAAATCATTACTTTGTTAGACATTTTACAATATTATTTACAGTTTTATGAATTAAATTTTACACATTTTTACAAATTATTACTTGGTCACATATTTTACACATTTTACTTTTACCTTTTTGCCTTTACCTTTTTTTGTATGTCAGCATGACATACCCTGAGAGCATTGGGTAGCTCTCTCCACACCTGAGTGCTAGGGAGTGTCGGCATAACGACAAACCCAGCAACTCTCCCCCTCCCCTTTCAATGTGAGAGGTTGTAGAATCGCCTGGCATTGTCCGAGGTGGTCTTGATGACATGTTCCACCTGCAGGCCCTTCAAGTCGGCGATTCGTTGAGCAACACACAGAATACCATATGGTGTGTTAAAGTCACAGATAGCATGCTCTGGTGCTGTTAGGTGTGGTGCGTCTGTTTCTAACAGAATTCTCTCCAATGGCAGTTTCCTGATGACATCACTGACTTCGCGATGACGTTCTGGCCTGAGGATTAAGGCAGTAAAGCCGAACATTATACTTGGGAAACTCTGATGCCATTTTTCCATTTCCTTCACTGGTCCATTGAAACAATGCCTGTGTATTTTACATCTTTTCAGGTCGCAGCCTCGCAACTTGTTTTCCATTGTTTTTAAACACAGGTCACTCGCATCAGGAGAGTTGTTATAATCCCTGCAATGGATAACCAGAACTTTTGACCACAGTTTTGACTCTACGTAGAACGAGAGAATATCCTCTAGAAGTTTGGTCTGATACTCTATGAGGGTGCTGTAGCCGGAAGTACGCTCAATACCAATTTCTCCAATTGCTACGCATCTGGCTTCTTTTAGTATCTTGTCCTTGATGGCTCCCACACAGTGTTGATTGACATACTTCGCGTGTTTCGGATGTACGCCAAAGGCAAAACTGAGACGATGATCTCGTTTCAACATACGTAATTTGTCCCAGGTTGGAACCTCATCACAGAACACAGCGACGGCGGCTTCCAATTGAGAGGGTATATGAGGCATAGGGCCACGTATCATGATAGGATCCAAACGATCAAGCCCTGTTTTCCTCTGCAGCCTGTCCATATGGAAATGTGTGTCTATAAATGAAATTTTTTGGTGAGACCTCAGGTAAGCTAATTTATCGGCTCTGCGGTCTGCCTCCTTTTCATCATACGCGACACCAATCCTGTTTTGATTCAGGTTCATCTCCGTACTTATCTCACGAGCCCGTAATAGGACTGCTTTAAAGTCCATTTTGTTTCCTTGCCCTGTACTGGCACCAGTATCTGATGTTTTTTGACTGGGCTCACTTGAAGGTTTTGTTGATATCGGGGCGACATCACTAGCTGCAATATCCTTTTTACTGGGACGAGTTGGTGATTTAGTGGAGCTACTTGTGGGCTTTGCTGATGATTTCGAGACGATTTCATCAGTGTCCATTGGTTCCTCACCAGCAACACTAGAAGGTCCTGCTTCTTTGGTTGATGTTGTAGCCAAACTTTCATCTATTGAAGCCAATAGAGTGTCGTCATCTGGTACAACTATCACTTTTTCTGCCTCCTTAGTGCTAGAGTCCTCCTTCTGTGTCACTTTTCTACAGACTTTAGAAGTTTTCTCCGGCTCTTCAACTACATCGGTTGTCGTTGTCTCGGATGTTTGTTCAGTCTGTATACTGACTTGTAGAGTTGGCCTTGTAACCTCAAAATGTTCCTCACCAATGACATTGATGAGGCAAGCGGCAATCCTCCAGTGAAGTAAGGACTCAATGACATTAGGTGGATCTATATTTGGTGTTTTCCCAACTGATTCAGGGTGTCTCCACTGATGGAAATCCTGCATCATTTTGCGATCCTCCTCGGATTCATGAATGGTCATTCCCCTGGTATTCGGGTAGATATGATCCTTCAGAACCTTGTTCATTAATTCTCCATTATCACGGCATTTAAGTTGATCCCTCGCGACTTGAAGAAATTGTTCTAATGAGGCCATTCTTTGTGCTAGATCCATGTCTGTGCCTGCAAATCCTGCTGGCAAATGTGCTTGTATGACATGGCGTCTCATATGTGATTGTTCTTCTCTGCACGTCTTGATAGGACATTGCGGACGACGCTTCCTTTTCGGTGCAGGCTTTGGTGTTTCAGACGGATTTGGTCTCTTTTGAGCCTTTTTAACTTCGTCTTTCTGAACATTCGATTTATTCGAGTCCTTTTCATGTTTATGAGACGGTTTACTCGATGGTTTTGAGTATTGATGTTTTTGGGCCTGTTTCCATCTATTAGACCTTTTCTTTGACCTGACTGTCTGCCAGGCATATTGATCTTTTTTGCGATGTTCCTGACGTCTGGGAGGTGATACTGCCCTGGTTTGAGCAGGCCTGGTGGTACGTCTCAATTCCGCTTCCTCCTCTGTTACTCCATACACACTTTTCGCAGATGATGCTGTTGTAGGTTTAACAGGTTGACTCACCATCTGAGCACTGGACGGAGTTATAGTAGCTCTGGTCACAGTTGATGTGCGCGCTGGGGGTGACAGGTGCGACACCCGCGGTACAACAAAACTGGCCGTCGTGTAACTTGTTGCTACAGAGCTAGAGCTTTGCGTCTGAGATTCAAACTCATCGCCAGGATTCCTTGGGAAGAGATTTCTTATGACACCTTTCCAATAGCAATGGCTGATCAAAGGGTTCTCTTCTGTTGTGTGACATGAAGACACGTTCACGAACCTGATCCGGTCGTAGCATGGGGTACATTTGCACCAATATCGACACTACTTGTTCGTCTTCAGTTGTAGATGTCGTGTGTGGTCGCTGAGGTGGCTGTTGCACCTGCGAGGAATACTCAGGCACACTTGACCTCACCGGAGATCCTGAAGTATGTCCAGTGTGCTGTGGACTCTGCCTGGTGCGATTTCCTTGCCACCTACCACTGGAACCCTGATTTCTGGATTCATGTCTGGTTCCCCATGGTCTGTCACGCTCTCTGTCATCATATCTGCAATGTCGAGGCCTTTCATGGTATCCATCATCATCCCTGTGACGTGGACGGTCAGTGTGAGGGCGGTCAAAGTCGTCACGACGCTGTCCCCCTCCTCTACGTCTGCCCCTCACATCTGAAATAACGACACAATTTTTTAATTCGAGAACATATTTATGAATAATACCCTTTATTTGATTCAAACATGCAAACATCTTAAATAGAATAATCAGCTAGATGTCTGGGTCTCTTCCTCTCACGGCCTGATCTGGTAGCTGGAAGAACATCTGCTGAAGAAGAAACATTCTTATCTATGGATGCATTCTGATTAGTTGAACAGGGTAATAAACAATTTTTAGTTTTGTTCTCTAATGCGTCGTTATCTTGACTAAAAGTTTGGTTAGACAAATTATTATTATTTCCATGACCAAATAATTGATCTAAATATAATGAATCAGATTCTGGATTTGTCTCACCCAATACAGCAGTACCCTCTGGATCACCTTGGTCCAAGAGTCGGCTTCTCTTTCGTCTCAGCCACAAAGGTATGTCCCTGTCTTCACATGGCTTCAACCTGTCATGGTGTAAAACATAACTTTTCTTTCTATCACATACCCTAAACAATACTGGAGATAAAACCTTTGTAACTAAGAACGGACCCTTCCACACTTGCTGTAGCTTAGGACTTTGACCAACCTTTTTAGCAGAATCCAACTGGTAAACTAGATCACCCACTTCGTATGTTTTCACCATCAATCTGAGATTATAATCTTTCTTCTGTCGTAACTGGGAAGATAACAGGTTATCTCTGGCCAATTGATGAACTTGTTGCAAAATGTTCTTCAATCTGACAACATATTCAGAAGATGAGAGATTAGATGTTTCAATAGTTCCAATCATCAGATCAATGGGTAAAGTAATCTCGCGACCTAGCATCATCAAATTTGGTGTAAAACCGGTATTCCTGTTCACTGTTGAGCGAATAGCTCCAGCCAACTGATGCAAATGTTCATCCCAGTTTTGCTGGTTCCCTTTCAAAAAACATCTGATAAGTTGTAATAAAGTTCTGTTGTATCGCTCAACTTGACCATTGGAACAGGGTCGGTATGGTGTGGTTCTGGTCTTGGCAATCTGAAGTAGCTCACAGACGGAAGCAAATAACTTCCCATCAAAGTTCTTGCCCTGGTCTGTATGTATCTCTATTGGACATCCAAATCTTGAAATAAATCCATCAACCATACATTTCGCTACTTCCTCAGCATTTTGGAGTGGTAAAGGAAAACATTCTAGCCACTTGGTGAATTGATCGACAATCATAAGCACATAGTGGTTACCCCTGGTACTAGGAGTAAAAGGACCAAGTATGTCAATGTGAACTCTTTCCAATGGCGACCCGACATGATATTGTCCTAAAGGTGCTTTTGGCTTCACAGTCGCCCTTTTATTCTTGTTGCAGGTGCTGCAAGACTTAACAAAAAGTTCAACATCCCTTGACAATCCGTACCAAATAAAAGACTTCATGATACGTGCTACTGTCTTCGCAATTCCCATATGTCCAGTTAAAGGAAGATCATGGTTCATGGACATCACTTCCTCTTTGAGACTTTCTGGCACTACAAACAACAGTTTATCACCAAGATCATCACTCCATCTGTAATACAAGAGTTCATTTTCATATACCAACTGGTTTCTGTGTAGATATAGGTACTTCACAGTTTGACTACTCAATGCAAGCTCTTTTTGTTCTGGCTCGACCTCTGTAGTAATCCAATTGATAATTTTCTGTAGACATCTGTCTGAATGCTGTGCTTGATGCAACTGTTCCTTGGAGTAACCTTCTAACCATACACTATTAGAACTAGATTCAGTTACTGTCTTCACAGCAAGTGGTACAACATAGTCTACATCCTCTTCAAACCGTGACCATTGATTGTGAGCTCTGGTACAATACTTGCATCCTCCACATGGAAGTGTTTCTGGTTCTGATCCGGCTTTGTAACAATCGCAAAATTGAACATCATCAGGAATTCTGGACATTCCATCAGCATTCCCATGTTTAACTCCAGACCTATGCACAACCGTCATGTCAAATTGACTGAGTTCTTCTAACCATCTAGCCAATTGACCTTCCAGGTACTTGAAACGCAAAAGCCATGTTAGGCTGTTGTGATCTGTTCGGAGTAAGAACTTGCGACCTAACAAGTAATGTCGGAACTGTCTTGTGAACCTTACAACGGCTAAGAGTTCCTTTTGAGTGACGCAATACCGTCTCTGTTCAGGTGCAAGAACATAACTTCCATAGCACACAACTCGTTCAACATCATCCTGTACTTGAGATAGAACGGCTCCAATGGCATGATTTGAAGCATCAGTGTCTAACACAAACATATCCGAAGCATTAGGATAACTAAGTATAGGAGCTGTGACCATTTCCTGTTTCAAAGTCTCAAACGCATCTTGATGTCTGGATTTCCAGGTAAAAGTT
Source organism: Sabellastarte sp. h YS-2021 (assembly GCA_964017235.1). Taxonomy (NCBI): domain Eukaryota; kingdom Metazoa; phylum Annelida; class Polychaeta; order Sabellida; family Sabellidae; genus Sabellastarte; species Sabellastarte sp. h YS-2021. The sequence goes on from OZ024936.1 coordinate 68,970,036, forward strand.
GCCCGACTTCCTGTCAGTTCATAAAGCAAAGACGTCAGTTTGGCATAATCCTTAATATGCTCCCTGTGATAATTTATAAATCCGAGAAACCTTTCAACATCCTTCACGGATTTCGGAACTGGCCACTTGGTCACTTTCTCCACATTCTCTGGATTAATGGACACACCCTCTTCGCTGACTATTCTTCCAAGGAATAAAGTCTTGCTATGAAACAAACTACACTTCTTGGGTTTGAGCTTGAGGTTATATTTCTTGAACCTAGCAAATGTGGTTCTCAGGTTTGACAGATGATCTTCAAAGTCTCTTCCTAAGATTATGACATCATCTAAAAATGCTAGTAACTTATCCCAAGTTAACCCACGTAACACGAACTGTATCACACGTTGAAATGTAGCCGGTGCATTGCATAATCCAAAAGCCATCCGCTTATGTTCAAATAAACCATGTTTGGTTATAAATGCAGTTTTATGTCTGTCTTTCTCATCAATTTCAATTTGCCAATAACCACTGGCCATGTCCAAGTCTGAGGATGATTCCGTTATAATTCCTGTGTCTAACATCAGTTTCAAGTTTTCCTCCTCTTCTTTCTCAAAACCTAAAGGGGTTCGACGCATAGCCTCCTTCACGGGGCGCTCGTCACCTGTGTTTATGGTATGTTTGATTTCTGAAAAACATCCCAAATCATGGCTCCCTTTAGAGAAAGTATCTTGATATTCTAGTAACAAAGTTCTCAGTTTTCCAGCTTCCTGTGGTGTTAAAGACTTTATTGATCTCTGGTAAAGACCTAGTAAATGTTCTGGTAAATCATCTGAAGATACAGAATTCACTTCCCTGACAGTTGGCCAATCACTATCATAATCATCAACGATGACATCACAAGTAACAGCATAGCCTAACACATGACCTTGACGTAAGACTATTTGACTGTTAGTATCATTCACAAGTTGTATCGGCACGGTAACATCAGACTTCACAAGAGTGTTTGGTAACAATAGTCCCTTGTTGTTCCCGCTTGACACAATGACCATTTCCCCGGTACTGGGAATTGAAGTGATAGCTGTAGTCCTTAGTATACTCATAGGCGGCACACTAATTTTCTTAGCAAGTTTCACTTTGCACTTTTCAAACTGAACACCATCTTCATTTCTCATTTCAGTAATTTCTGTGGACACTTTGTTAAGTCCAAAAGTGTTTTTATCAAAGTCCAATACGGCACCAAAATGACATAAAAAGTCTATTCCAATAATTAATGGATCCTTAATTGACGCCACTAAAACGTTCCATTTCTGGCTTTGATTTCCAAAAGAAATGTTAACTCCCTTTAACATCCATGCATTCATGTTCATGTTTTTGGCAACACCAGTCAACTTGTATTTTTCTGACAAAGGAGGCTTTTCTGGCAATTTCCCATACACTTCTGTGCCTGTATCCAGCAATGCTTTGGTTGGATATCCGTTCACTGAACATGGAATAATTGCGCTTAAATTCTGCCTATTAGCCTCACACATCTGTTGGCAAATGTGAGTTGAACTGTCTTTGTGTTTATGAGAAACAGCGTTGACACTTAAGAGGGATGGGTCGCTGTCGCCGCCACCCCCCCTTATCAGTTTAAAGGGGTCATCTTGGATTTATCAGAGTAACCACGAGGTGGCGTACTCTTGACATCTCTGAAACTACGACTGGGGGATTGTCCAGGTGAATTTGACCTATAGTTTCTCGATTGTTCATTTGACCTTGACCTCCAATTGGGATCGTCACTTCTACCAGTATAATTATTTCTGCCTGGACTAAAATTACCTCCCCCTGGGCTGTTAGATCTATTTGGACTATAACCATATCTTGGTGGTTCTCTGCCACGTCCTTCTGGATCATCATATCGGTAATAATCACTTCGGTTATACTGTCCATCATGATTCCAATATCTGGCACCATTAGATCTAGGACTTCCCTGTGAATACCTCCTCCTTGGGCAATGACGTGAAAAATGTCCTCTCTCCCCACACTCATAACAAGCCATTTGATTAATACTGGGTTGTTGGGTCCTGGTTGGTGAACGATTCAGTCCACGAACTAAGTCACTCAATGTCTTTTCCAGTCGGTCTATCTTGTTCTCCATAGACTGTTGGTCAGCAAACTGAACCTTTGGCTTAACATCAGTATTTCTGGCTTGAATTAACTGTCTAACTTTGGCACTTTCTGCAACACTTTCTTCAGAACTATCTGAACTATCATGTAGCTGTTGTACCATCTTAGCTGACACTTTCTTGCCATATATTGTTCGCCTCATGTGCTGTTCCTGTTTAACATACTTGAACGCCTCTTCTAGTGTGTTAGGAGACTTTGTACCTGCTGCTAAAGTGGAATGCTTATCACGGCAACCTTTCAGGAAAGCTTCAATGAACATAGCACAATTTAGTTCCTGTTGAGCTGTATCAGGATACGCGCTGATGATCATCTTCTGTAGGCGTGTCAAAAACCTTTCCAAGGATTCATCTTCCCTTTGCTCCACCGCCAGAAGTTCCCATCTGATTGTACTTGGGACATCAGTTTTCTCAAAGTGACCTTCAAACTTAGTCTTGATTTCATCAAAACTGCTTCTGACTTGTGCGGATAAGATGCTAAAGTACTCGGAAGCTTCTTTTCTCAAACACATGGAAAAAGCATCTATTTTGTTCGCTTCAGTCCACGGCATGTTCCTGGCATATGTTTCAAACTGTCCAATGAAACCTCTCCAGTATTCCCCTGTAAATGTTAGTTTAGGGACATCTAAGCTTCCTTGGTTTCGCACATTTCTAATTCTGGCTGCACCCATACTTCGGGAAGTAACTGCAGGTTCGTCAATAGCACTACTATCTGAACTAGGAGCACCATCACTACTCTCAAAACCAAAAGTTACATTGGTAGTTGTGATTGGACGCGATGTCCTCCTGTATGTTCTGTTCATAGCAGGTGGTTGATACAACTCCCTGTCACCTCTTATATATCTGGAATCAACCGTTTTTTGAGCAAACACTTTGTCATAGGCTGGGTCAATTCTTGGCGTTGATGACATGTTGCTTTGCATCACTTTGGGATGAGGTGTTGTGTTTGACTTTGCCTGAGTCACTGAGACTAGAGGTAACTCGTATCCGGTCCACTCTAAGTCCTTTTGCCATCCCGATGGTAAGGTAAATTCCACCCCATGTTTATGCTTCATCTCAGCAACACCACCGGTAATATGATTGCAGACCTGTTTGACCTGTTCACGAAGTATATCTTCTTCAACTGTATGTTTTTGATCAATGGCCTGAGTCATTTTTGCAACCATTTCAGATCGGTTTCCCTGCATCTGTTGTACACGTTTTATCTGGGTTTCCTTCTCCTGCAGATAACGCTCTACAGCGGAGTCACGTTCAGCCTTCAGGTTAGACAATTCCTGTAAGGATTTGTTAAGATCATCTTGAAGAGACCTATAATCAGGATCCTGAAGTTCTTGTGCTTCGATACCTGATGGTCTGGTGTGTGTTTGAGCTTTAAGATGATCGACATCCAGTTTCAGAACACCAACATCTTGCTTGAGATACACCAGATCTTTGTTTATAGGTTGTTGTTGGACTTCCACTTTACGGTTAAGGTCCACCACCTTCTGGTCCGTTGATTGAATGCGCAATGTCATGTCACTCAATTCATCTTGGAGTCCTGTGATCTGCTTGGTTTTGTTTTGCACATCACCTTTAACCTTTTCAATGTCGGAGGTTAATTCTGTTTGCACTCCTCAAATGCTATCACCCAGATCGTGAACTTCAGTTTGAGTTGATGTGATATGTTGATGAAGTTCCAAGTTGAAACGATTCACTTTCTCATCAGTCGTCTGAATACTCTTCTTAACCTCACCCAAGTTCTGCTGCATGGAAACTTTGTTTGAGTCACATTTGGACTTGACCCGTTTGACTTCATCATTAGTGGATTTTACGGATGACGAAACGACACCCACATCTTTCTTCATAGCGGACATCCTTTGTGTGACATCCTGACTCACATCCTTGACTTCACCATCAAGTTTCCCAACATCCACTTGTACACGTGACAGACTGTCTTCTACCTTCTGAACACGCGAAGTCACATCACTCATGTTCTGCTCTTCAGCATTCATCTTATTTTCCAGCTGACAGACTTGCTCTTTACTGGAATCAATTCTACTCTGGACTTCTTCTTGATTCTTATCAACTTTCTGCTCCAATTCCACTACCATACTTTCCACCGCATCATATTTTTCTGCAACTGGCTTTATGGCTTCATCACACTTGGTCTGTAATCCGCCAAGTATTTTGTTCATGAAATCAGACATCTTGTTGTCCAGGAAATCTGTTATTCTGTCATCAATGGATTTTGTTGTCATTTTCATTTCATCTAATGACTTCACTGTATTGTCCAGTCTGTGTGACATCTGATCCAAACGAGATTCAACAGTCAGTGGCAACGCAACTTCCTGTTGTGGATCAACTTCCACCTTTGGTGAAAACTTTGACATCTGGACTTGACCATCACATGGCGCGACATCTTGTCCTGAACTGACATCACCATCACTGAACTTGATGATCCCTGTGGAAACAATGTCCTGCTTGACACTATCAGGAATCTCGACTTCTGCAAACTGGTCGGCTGTCATAACACCCCCGCATCTTGATCGGGCGGATAAAATGGCTTCTGCTCTGACGTCACCAATTCCATGGATCGTCTTCAGCACTTCAGCTGTAACAGTTTCGATGTGGAACTGCTTTGCTTCAGCCATCTTGTTTTTTTTTTATTTCATATCTTTCCCCAAATGTTGAACAAAGACAAAAAATTTTTTTTTTTATTTCAGTTCTATTTCATCTGATTTATTTATTACAAACAATGCAACATAATAAGATGAATTTTATTTTACTGACAAAGAATTTTCTAATTACACAAATGCAACTCGATAAAATAAGTCAGTTATTTTTTCAAAACTTTATTTTCAAATTCAGTTACAAAGTTATAACTTTTTTTCAAAAAAGATAATTAAGCAATAATAATTCATTTGACTGTAACCAAAATGCCTAAAAATTTATAGTCAAGATTAAGTAAACAAAATTGTAAATAATGCAACTTGTATACTTAACTAGTCGTTGATCAGTTGACTGCTTTTCCCTGCCTGAGAACTGGGACCTGTAAACTTGTCAACCGCCACCACATGCAACTTGACTATTTAATCAAAAATTTTTTTATTTTACAAGATTTGATGCACGAATCAGTTGATTTCAATTTTTCATGCAAATCAATTTCTAAATTCTCTCAGCAATAAACACTGATTGATCTTGTTTATATAATAGTATGTACTGAATCACAGTACAATTTTTTGCTATATACAAAATATTCAATAATAATAATTTTCAATATAATTTCAATACAAATTCTATACTGTTAAAAATCAATTTAATATCGACAGCTTTGAAATTACACAATATTAATGTAATTTAACTATGACCAATCTGTCGTCACAGTTACTATTTATTTTACTATTATTTTTCAATAAAATACTGTCGACAGATTACTGTTCTAATTACTAACAGTATGAAAAATATTTAAATGAACTAGAAATGTCACAGTCGACAAACTAGCTGCAAAAAATTAATTCAAGATATGAACCAAATTACTGATTCACTTCAATAATTCACACACACGGTATGAATAAAAATAAATTCACACAGTAGCTATATGTGTGACAGTGAGAAATGTCAATCGACACTAATTCTATTTTTTTTCAAAGCACCTGAACTGCCAAGAACAGTAATTCAGAATAAATTCAATTACAAATAGTTCACACTATATCAGCATGAATATGAACTACAATAACAACAGTAAGTATTCCAATATCACTCACTGTAAATAGTTTTTTCAATTATTTTTCAAAAAATTCACACCAAAGTATGAATAAAATAAACAGTAAGTATGAATTTTAATAATAACTCACTGTATTTTCAACCTCAGTTTCAAATATCACACATATAATAAATATCTGCTACTGACAGAGTTGATGAACAGAGTTTTACCACTATTTAAAACTACCAAATCACGGTAATTTAATGTGTGAATTTACCGCAAATCACGGTAATTTAATACGTGGAAATATCCCTAAACAAGTCAATTAAATGTATTTCCAATAACCATCAACCCTGTTACACAATATTTTTAAAGTGACAATATGGCTACCAGTCGTAAAAAAGTCACAAATCCGCGCCAATTTACTTCTGGTACCAATGAAGTGAAACTGCCACTTACCCTGCTGTATAACAGGACTTCAATATGTAGCACACAGTAGATGCTCTGTAAATACCTGGACTGTGTTAGGAAACACAGCCCAGCCGCTCTTCAGTTGAATTACTGGACAATATATTTTAATATGTCTTGTCAGTTAACTTTCAAACCAAAGAGTGCCCGCTTCCGGTACTCACGTCTTTAAGCTGGTCCCCGATCTTTGGTGACTGCTAAACCCCGGATCTCAACCCCGGATCACCACACTACCATCGCTAAACACACTCAAAAGCTCTGCCAAGGTCCAGGAAGAGGTTGACAGGCGACTGGAAGAACCAAAGCAGCTAAATTCACAAGGCAAGTACATATCACAACGAAATAGGGTCACAAAAAACAAGAATATTCTTACCAGCAAAACTGATAGGTCAGTCACCTATTAGACATTATTCAATAAACGGTGTTTTACCCCACTCCAATGTAATTTGCATATCCCCCAGTCCATTAAAATCAATGTAAACCTGGTGTTTCCACCAGAGTTTCCACCAAAATTCCTGTTCATTAGTATGCTAATTGGTAATGTGTCACATATGGGAAAGGTGATTCTTTAATTATGTTAGGGATGTAAGGGAATCAGACTGGTTTTAATTTTATGTTCACTGATGAAATGGCCTTAAACTTAAAGTGAAAAGGTATTGAAATGAACAATTTGATATACTTGAATAAGAATATCATTCTATGTCATTCAAAATAATTCACTAAATTTTAATCATTATTTTTAAAGTTCAATAAAGAAAGAACACCAGACCTCTACACATGATATTAAATATTCATTTTCACTTAATAACTAGAAACTGTTAGTGAACAAATGTTACATATTGACAAAAATATACTTCGCTTGGTTGTTTTTTTACCTTTGGCAACATCCACCACTTAAAGTTGCAACTTAGATTTAAAACCTACATTTTAATGCAATTATCTTTTAGTGGCTTCAACCAAATTCACACACCAAATAGTTATGTGTGTTGCAGGTCGAATAAGTATGTGGATAAAAAAATTAAATCTTCTTATTGTCATCTTGCATAGACAATGTATTTAAAAATTAAAGATTCAAGTCCTCACTGCCTGTTTATTCATCACTTCCTTTCACAATACTGACCTACATCTGAAAATGAATACAAATCATTACAGATTCCATGATTTTGTAAGTAAATGTCTCTTGTTTAATAAATGCTCCTTTTATGACAATTTTATGATAGAATCAGTCAATAATTAAAACATAAAGAGAGTATATATGTTTTAAATGTTTCAGTATATAGCTCATTTTCAGGAGCAATCTGAAAATATGCTGCTATTTTCTGCCACTAAACATGATTCAAATGATTGTGAAATATTATTAAACCTTAGAAATAGCAATGTTGCTTCTTTCCGAGATTGGGAAAACCCTAGCTTTGACCTTTGAACTTTGCTATTTGTTATGTATTTCTGGGGAACAGGTTGACCGCAAAAGCTGAACCGGTATTCACATAATGTCTTAGCCAGGGCTTAGGTTCAAAGTTAACACTTTTGTATAAATTTCTAGTTTGTCTTAGTCCCAGCAATATTCACAAAAATGTTCAGACTAGTTTCAGGCTTAGCCAAGGTGATAACTTTAAGACTGGTAGATATGAGTCTTAACATTTTGAAATAGGTCTTAAATATGATTAAGACTAATTGTGAAAACATTTAGCATAATGTATGTTTATATTTGTGTATATATAGGTTATTTATTGTAACATTTCAACTTTATAAATTATAATTTTTGCACAGATGATTTCTGCACATTTATGTTTTATTTATGGGAAGAGTCTAATTCTGCAGGCAAAATCCCAGACATGATATAAAATCTAGCAGATGTCTGGTGCTTGCAATTAAATAGACTAGATTTTGGTAATAACTATATTGTAAGCTGTAGTTTGATTGGCTGGCTGATATAATTTTTGTTGTGGTCCTAAAATTTAAGTATTAGGCTAAGCTTAGTCACCTTTGTACATTCAAATTTAAGATAAAACTTATCTGAGACAAAAGTCTTAAGTCTGAGCACACAGTTAAACCCAAGACTTGGCTAAGTCTAAGCCGCTATGTGAATACCAACCATGGGGACCTATTCATAAAGAGTCTCAGACTAGGCTAAGTCAGACTACGCTAAGTCAGGAACTTCAATTTGAGCCATTTGCCTTACCTAAGGCTGAGAACTTACATTGATATCACAAAGGTTGACTTAGCAAAGACTAAGCTTATCAGATAGCCACAGTGGTTTCATGTGCCATGTGACCTTTTATTTTATTTAAAAATACACTATTCGTGAAATCATTTGTTTGACACAGTTTATGTTACAAAAACCTTGTAACCACATAAAAACTTCCCAACGACTACTTTAGGGAGATGTTCTATACATTTATACTTTATTTACAGCCATTTTAAATTACTGAAGTGGAAAAAATTCATGATAGCAATATTTACATCTTTGTGTACAAAAGTTAAGCCCACTCACAAGTGGACTTAACTTTAAGCCCAAGACTTAGCTCAAGCCTAGAGTTTGATAATTCCTCAAATCCACTAAGTCTGAGACCGCAAACTCAACTTGAATTAAATATAAAAGTCTAAACAGTAAGTCTAAGCCCAGACTGAGTAATTTTTGACAATGGCCCCTGGGCTATGTCCTCTTTTTTAAACTGACTGCGGGTGTTTATCACATAAAATATGGTATATTGAGAATATACATCTTCACACTTTTATGTACACATATATTGATGGATTAGATTAGAACAAGCGATTTCCATAAACAGAAGATCTGTTTTCATAAAAAAGTGTAAAAGTTATTCACCTTTAAGGAGTTCTAATTCATATTTAATTTTATTTGCAATCCACTTTAAGAAAACTGGTGATGTACACAAATGCCCATGTCTTTTAAATATTTAAAAAATTACTTACAGGTTTTACTGCACTAAAATCAATCCATAAATAAGAAAACAAAATTATTGAAAGTTAAGTTTTGGTTTATTGTCACATATAATTGCCCTTGGAATACACAATATTTTAGCCAAATATGCAACTATTTTCCTTAAACTGAAAAAAAACACATCTACAACAAAATGTTTTAAAAATGGTAATATCATACTAGAACTTAAAGTTTTATACATGTTCTAAAAAAGAAATGTGGCTAAAATGGAGAGAAATTAAAAATCACCTGCCCCTCTATCAGAGAAAAAACGTCCCAATCTAAGCCACCCAATGACATGCACTGTCTATTCAATAGTAAAGCCTTGAGAACCTTGAATGAAAATTGCCTCTTCCAAATATGTAAATTTTTGGTGTTTCTCCCAGTGTTTTGAATAAACACCAAAACCAGGGTAAAACACCGTCTTAATGAATAATGTCTAGTGTGACTGACCCCCAGATTTTCCCATTGGCCTAAATTGGATACTTTGTTTGTAACCCAGGCATGGATTTTGCTGTGGCACTTGCCGGAAATCAAGGCTAGCAAGAAAGCGGTTTGAGGGGAAGATGTTTGCGGTCTGTGTCTTTCATAGGCTCAAAGGGTGCTTTTCTGAGCTCATTAAGTACAACAGAAAAGTTCTACTTGGGAAGATTCCTGGAGCTTTTGGGACAATCCCTGTGAAAGCTAGAAAGTAACCTGTTAAGGTAAGAGCTTTGACAAATATGGCGCCCTGTTGAGCCCAAAGTGTCAACAATGGCCGTTCTGTAACCATTAATGGTTGAAGGGCGCCTGTTTAAGTCTTAGTGAAGGTACATGAAAAAGTTTGAGACATGTTTCACAGAGGGAGTGGAGAAACCCACCGAATTTTCTCTGCACCATTTTTTCAAATAGGGCCACTTTACTGATAACCCTTAATGATCACCTTTGAGGGGCGGCAATTGTCTCTGCCACTTCCACAAAGAAGCCTTGTTCTTGGAGCTATCCACTCCTAAACACCAGGAGTGAAGGTTCAGATGTTGTGGATTGTTTGAAAAGTGTTGTTGACATTGATAACCAGAGTGGGATCTTTGTTGAGAGCTGCACTAGGTCCAAAAACCAGGGCATCCCTGCCCAGCCTGGGGCTATTAGAATGGCGAGGCAATTGCTTTACCTGATTTTGGATCACCCTGTGAAGGAGAGCCATGGGAGGTTAAGCATAAGTAGTGAGAACTGACCAATTTACATTCAGAGCATCTATGTCCCAAGCATGTTGGTCTGGGATTAGAGATACTTACAATGGAACTTTGTCATTCAGACAAGTGGCAAATAGATCTACATGAGGAGTGATCTATCTGAACACCTGCCATTCTGTTGATTGGACTTGATTCGACTGGGACAGTAGGTTGGCCAACATGTTCAGGCACTCTGAATGTGTATGGCCCTAAAAGTTATCTGGTAATGATGGCACCAGGTCATAATTTTCCACAGGAAAGCACACATCTCTACTGAGTGGGTTTCTTCTTGTTTGTTTTGTAGGCTACTACTGTTGAGTTGTCTGTAGTAACCAATACTATTTGATTTTGACAGTGGTCCTTGAACCTTTTCAGGGCCAGAAATACTGCCTTCAACTCTATAACAGTTATGTGTAGCCTTTTTTCATTGTCTGACCATGGATCTTTTGTAGAGACCTGCTCTAAGTGAGAGACCTAACCTTTCTTTGAGGCGTCTGTAAAGATTTGGCTATTGTGTTCATAAGGTGCAGGTCTGTACCCTTCATCACGTTGACAGGGTTTCCACCACCCTAGGTGAGGTAACATTGTCTCTGACCAAAGAAAGAGGATGTCTAACGACTGAGAATATCTCCAGTGCTCCTTGAGATGCCACTGAAGGTTCTCATGCGAAGGTGTCTCTCCAGAACCATCTTCTCCATTAAGACAAGCAACCCAATTAGGGACATCAAACATCTTGCAGACAAAACAAGTTGAGCCATTTCTCTTCAGTGGTTTTCACTAGCTAAATCTAGGTGGTATTCGTAGCCCATGGGGCATAACAATGCAGTGGGTTTGAGCTCGGACTTCTCCTAATTGATTATCCATCCTAAGGACTGAGATAGGTCTACCATGATCTGAGTATTCACTTGTGCCTCCTCCTGAAATGGGGCCCTGATAAGCCAATCGTCCAGTTATTGGTGAAGTCTGATTTCCCCTTGTGAGGGCTATCAGCTTTACTTACTTTACAATCAATGTAAAGACTTGTGGAATCAGAGAGACCCTGCTGGATTCTGGTGTTTCCATTTTTGAACCTTTTTACTAATAGGAAGGCATTGAGCCAGCTAGGTCTACAGCGACTGTAAAACCCAAGAAATCTTACCTTTTCCACCCTTTCTATAACATTCCTTGACAGGAGAGAATGGATGCCCTGATAGCGGAACCCAATCGTCGAGGTAATAGAGAGTTTGCGAACAACGTTTTTGATGCCTGTATCTACTTTCCGCTATGTTACACGTCATTGATTTCTGTGTGTGATGTCATTTCATAAGGTTTTAACTGCACAAGAGACTGTAGATTATTTTTAGCATCTTTGTCAGTTTTTAAGAAACCCAAGTGTACAACGACCAGCCTTTTTTCATCCCCTGTCATTATTTTTTTGAGGTAATGAACACAATCTTCCAAAGTTTTATGTACGTGTGTTTTATAAGCTATTTAACTTGTGGGTTTACTGGTTGTTGGGCCAATAAAGTTTGTATTATATATCAGTACCCAGTTCATTCAGTACTGTAGATGAATAAAACCAGTGGATTTATCTTTATTGAGTTGTATAATTCCCAATTAATTTAAATAAAATGCATGTAAAAATCCTAGTTCAAACGCTGTTCACAAACAAAACTGTCCCCCTCAATGGCTTTCTCCCGTATTGATCAATTATGTTGTGTATTTTTGCAAGGGGCGTTTATGAAACGTAGTGCGCAACCTCTCTATTGGTGAAGGCTAATTTCCCCTTGTGAGGGCCTCAGAGCTAGATTATTTTGATGGGCCTTGTATCCTGAGTGAGGGGAACTCTGGCTTTTTTGTTGAATGGTAGATCGTAACCATTGGTAATAATGTTTAACACATTGTTTGACCTCCAACTGGTGGACTGATTGAGGCTAAGGAGTCATTGGGAAGAGGGGTTTTCCCCGCTGCCCCTTGGGTGAGGACAGAAATTACCTCTGGAGACTCTGTTACTCGATTTCCCCTTGTCTGAGAAAACAAATGGTTACTACTTGGAGAGGAGCAACAGAAATGAACAGAAGAAGGGAGATGGACAGAATGAGGAGCTTCTAAGTTCTTGATGTCTGGTATCTCTCAAGTAAGGTTAGGGATGGGTCATTTCAGCCTCACACCCAATGAGCACTGAAATACCCATTGTATGCATCTCTCTCTGGAGAAAGTGGGCTAAGGCCTTACTTTGACAAAAAAAATGTACAAAGACCTTGCAAACACAATATTTTATATTTTTATGTGTACCTCAGATGAATGTTTAATCTTTGTAAAATTTGTTAAAATGGAATGACAAAAATATTGTAAAACCAACCTACTGATAGTTGGCAAGCACCTGCTGAGTCGTTTTCTTGTTCTTGTTTATCAAAGAACGATGCACATGTAAATAAAGACTGCCAGTAAGGCAGAACCTCCCATTTATTTTCATTTCTGCAGGTATGGGAGTTATATTCATGTGTATGTAAAGTATATGCCTAATTTTTAATAAAATGCACAAAAAGGGACGATTTTTACTATTGCCAAATCAAGGTCCCCTCTATACCATCGAACTTGCTCTACAGACGATGACATAACGGAAAGGGTTTCCCGGGGATTCCCTTCAACAAGGACTCAATTTTCGTTTTTTTTATATTTTAAGCATTTAAAATGGTTTAAGAATGTAGAGGAGTTAAACCCTATAATATCTTATTTTATTTTATTTTGACAGGCGTCAGTCATGTATATAATCTATTACATGCAGGAGTCCTTGTTGTCCACTCTTTACTTCACAACAGGAACTCGGGATTGAATTTGAGTTGTAAAATATGTTAAAAATATTTTTCTGTTCTGTGAATTGTCACAAAAATAAGATTCTACGATATAACATAAAGAAACTGATGTGGTTAAATTTCTTTCCTTGCAATAAAACACTTTTGTATCTTAAGGCTGCCAATGAAAAGAAGGAAATACATATGCCACTATCCAGGTCACCTCAATATGAAGGCATCACACCAGTATTATGCCCATTTTTCTTGGGTTGGCCATGACTGCTGCGGCGGTCCGAGATAGCTTTCAGTTCCACATGGTAAATTATTGTAGTGCAATACAATCTACTATTGAAACTTTCCTCTTGGAATTACCAGTGTCTTTCCTGCCATGTGCCTCACATGTTCAAAGTCATCTATCACAGGAACCATACCTTCTATACAAAATTGATTTTTCATTCATCTATTCTTTTAAATTCACTTACTTCTTCAGTAAAAGATAGGCCAGCTGATTTTACCTTTATTTCAAAGATGTGGAGGAAGTATTTACACGTGTGATAATTGATTGGAGACACATGTCTTTGTGTCTCAAGTATAGATCCCCATATTTTCCAGTTTCTTTTCTTTAGTGACAAAAACTGCATTTTTATGGGCAACACAGATGATGCTTTTCATATCCCAACACATTAGCATTACGAACGAATCAACCTTTATCATAAAATTCACTGTTAATGATTACCCTTAAATTATATTCAGTGGTTGTTATGCTTCTTTCAAAGTAAGTTGGACTTTGCTATGCTAATTTCTGGTTAAAGCAAAAATACATAACATTTACCAGATTATATTATAACTTATGAATAAACATGTGTAACACTTCTCAAAAATCTTTCTTACAGAATCACTTCTCTAGGAATACCGTCGACTGCGATTTTGGTTGGAACTGGTTTTAGATAAAAACAACTTCGGCTGGAATGTGTCAAAAAGATTTGAACTAATGGACACCAAAGATGTGTTTTGAAATATCACATTCTTGCCATGTAACTAAAACCTGTTTGCATGTCAAATTTAAGTCTTACACTTTGTACTCGTTTATATGCTCTAGAGTGTGGAAATTTCACATATAGTGCTATCTCAGTAAGGTTGTGTTCTATGGAATTTCTGTTCAGTATATTACTAATGGTGAAACTTTCATCAGTGCCCAAGGTAGGTTATGTACGAGTAAGGATACTACTGAGGTTGGGATACTATTTATTCTATAATTAACAATATTAAGATAGTATTTACATACAATATTGAGATGATGAGGCCACCTTAACATAAAATACAAGAGTTAAGATATGGTTACATAATACTAAGTTAAGGTGGCCTTAGCCGAGGCCCCAGCCCAAGAGAGGTGACCTAAACATAAGTCTATAGGAGGAAAGTGACCTTAAGGTTGGACCTTAAGGGAGTGAAATTTTGAGGATTGACAAAGGTCACCGTAGCTTGGGAGGGGGCAACAGCTAATTATATATGGTGAGCAAGTTACATGTATGATACTGAAAGTTACTAGCTGTAGTATACCAAAATATAAGGGTTGCTAAAGACTTTCATGTATATGGGAAGGTTGCATTTCAGGTGCTACCTTAATCAGTAGCATTTGAATTATTTGTAGTTACCTTAAGTGTGTACTAGCCTTTGACCTCTGTAATACTTATTCCGCTTTTTCTGAAGATTTTCCCTCCTGCCTCACTTTAACTCCAGTTTCCATTGAGGCAAGTCGCCATTTTAATAAACTGTAAATATTTTTGGAACCGGAGATGAATGATATTTGTAACTTGTGTTTTAGAATTTACTTTTTATATGATTTTAGTGTTTTATTATTATGGACCTGGTTGTAATTTAAGTACCTGTGGACATTTTGGCTCAGGGCGAATGCTGTGGAAGAGGAGATTATTGACTCTGCTTTGAGCCATGCTTGTTTTGCTCTATCTGTTGGAGCCCTCTTTGAGGGCTGTATTTATTTTATTATCATATTTGGGTTGCTTATGACACTTATTTGTCATCCAAATTTCACAGCAACACAAGCACGATTCAAAGTAGGTATTTTCTGCTTTGTTTTTCAGTATGGTCAAAACATTTGTTTGTATTAAATGTGGGGGTCATCATGCACAACCCATAAATAGAAACTGTAAAAACATGGACAGTGACCAATCAGTGGACACTAATACACAAATTTTAAAAGAACTAAAAAGTCTCAGTGGTCACATGTCGCAGATGGAGGATAGAATGGAAACCCTCAGTGCAACATCTTTGTCACCCACTAAAACACCATCCAGAGGCGAGATCTCTTGTAGATCACCAGCAAGTGTCAAAGGGCTCTGCAGGCAGCATGGAAGATGATCTGGTACTACCGACTCTGGCTACCTTGCGACAATCCAGAAGCATCCAGGATCAAGTGGATACCAGGATCAGAGAGCTGCAGGCAGTGGACAAAGAAAAAGGCAAGTTTAAATCCCAAAGGGGAGGTTCAGAGACAATCTGGGTGAAACATGAGATTGCTTGGCCCCATAATTTTGTACTTAGTGGCAATTCCAAAAATAGAGTAACATATGACAGTCTATCGTTAAGCCAATGGTTTTGCCACCATTATTAGGGATGAACATGATTTAGAAGTAAAAAACAAAATGTTGGAGTATTTACCTGAAATAATGGAGGATTCTCATGATTTTGGTTGGTCGTCTGCAAAAGATTATCATGCTGTTCTGCTTTGCAGAATGGAGGACGGCCGTGTTACATGGAAGCAAACCCATAAGATTGACCGAGTTAGAAGAGCTTATGCTCATAGGTCTACTTCCCAATCCCAAGTAACTAGTGGTAACAAGAAAGTTGGTACCAAGGATGCACCAATCCCTTGTAGGTACTTCCAAACAAACTCCTGTTCTCACAAAGGTGATCATGATACTAATGGTCATACATATATACACATTTGTAGTACTTGTCACTCACAAGGCAAAACTGCTTTCCATTCATCCAGAGATTGTCGTAAATCAAAAAACGATTAAGGCACTGCAGAAATGCAGTACTGATAGTGTAGTCACTAAAAATCACAATACCAGGTGGATAATTAATGGCAGTAAAAGTAAAAATGAGAGTAAAAATTGGAAGCTGGACTGGGATAAGTGGTTGGGAAATGTCACAATATTTCTCCACAAATCCATGTAGTCAAACAGTTTTATCCAACAAAGAGTATTGACGGGTTCTCAACGTACCTGTGTCAAAAAGTAAAGATATACTAAAAGTACTAATGAGTTACAAGTAACTTATTCAAGAGATCCTCCCTATCGAAACAAGCATTTAAACAAAACCCACAAGGTGTTGAATGTCAAACAATCAGCTGATTTCACATGTGGTTCATATATAGATAATGGCCAAGTGGCTCTCCATTATGTAAACTTAATGGCCTGAGGCCCTGAAAGGGCCGAAGGGTCATTAAGTTTACATAATGGAAGCGCCACAAGGCAATTATCTATTATAAAACCCTGTAAATTAAAACCAATTTATTAATTCAATAATTTAACACCTTGTACCAAATGATCAACCTAGACAATCTTTACAATGTTTCCTTTGGTGTGTATACCATGTGGGGCTTTCACTAAATTAGTTCTATGGTGTTTTTTTTATTTCAATGCACAATCAACATTGTTTCACCATGTGTACCATTAGTTTTTCTTTATGGGAAAATATAATTTTGGATAAAGCTTGAAAAGTTTTAATATAATCTGACTGCAACAAAATTTAACCATGGATAATGATAATCGATAAAATATGGATCTATGACTTACAGAAAGCACTTTCCAGAAAAAATTAGACTGCTTATTTAACAATGCTGTGGATAATTTGTTGTGGTGAGTATTTCATGTTACTTTATTAATTTGTGCTTATTTTAAGCTATTATTTTTGTGTTTCAGGCATTGAAAGTGCTAGAAACTGGATAATTACTTGCTTGTTTTATTTTGTGTTGAACTTTTTGGGTCTCTCAAGATTTTTATTTTGTGTGCTTCTTTGTCTCTTAATTTGGAATCAAGGAAAAATGCCTCCTGGAAAGATTGTCTCCTGGAAAAAGCCTCACAGAAAGAATGCCTACTCCATATTTTGTATTTGAGAAATACCTCCTATGAAAATTAATCCACAACATTAAGAACAAAATTCATTTCAACCACAAACAGTGTATTATTTTAGAAGTATATAACAAACTGTAATAAGGTAAATTAAAATCTTTATTTTGAACTTAAAAACATTGAAAATTTAAATCAAATTTAAACCCAGCAGTAATGCATTTCAGTACTGCATTTTTGCACTACATTTTTTTCTTATTTTACTTGAGTCAATTTTGAGTCACTAAAAACACTCCTTTTAATATAGTATGCTGGGTTAGATTTTCACAGTGAGTTTGTTTAAAAGTTAGGTGGTCCTTCGATTAAGTTCACAGAAGAATATTGTAAAGTCAGATTGTAAACAAATGAAAGAATTAAAAAATATCCAACTTTATAAATTAAATTGCTTGTTTTGTATTTGTCAGGAGGTATTTTTTCAAAGTAGCATTTTTCCATGAGGTATTTTTCTATGAACTCTGAATGTCATTCAGAATTGAAAAAGACTTTGTAAATGTACCCACTGAACTAATTAATATGAAAGTTGTGAAAACATTTCAATATTGAATGTAATGTGCTGAGGATGACTGGCAAATACTAAGTACCCTTTTGTTCTTGGCAGACTGGTCATTGCACTAAACCACAATCAGCTGTTAGAAAATAATGTAGCATTAACTCTCCATTATGCAAAAATAATGGAGAGTTGAGACAATGAAAGGGTCGCCTGTCTGGGTTTTATATACCATTGCACAATAGGTTTAATGTGTTCAGTAATACGGATTACTTTCCAGAAAGTGCGTTAACAGATACAGAGTGTCAACAAGAAAAGGATTGTTTACATCTTGATTCCAAAAGTAAACGTGATTATGTTGAAAATAGCAGTGTAGAAAACAGTATGGGCAGTGTTAATGCAACAAAAAGTGTTAACGTAAGTGTACAAAATCCTACTCAACATGTAGTTGAGAAACTGGGACAGGCAACTATAAATTTTGACAAAAATATCGAAGGTAAGTCAATTAACTGTTCCGCAAATGTGGATGCATGGTCCCCACAACGCCATCGTTCAGATACAACTTTGCAAATAGAAAAATATAAACTGGATTTGAGGTTTCGACCACGTCATAAAAATAAAATTGTATCTGCACTGGATTGTGCAACTTTTCAAAAGTGGGATGATCAAAATTTCGAAAAATTTGGTTTCATACCATTGGGAGATGTTTTGTTACCCCATGTTTACTTGAATAACGTGACTTCACAAATACTGATTCAATCTCAGTTGAAACCCGATATATGGGAACGACACTTCACTGGTTATTGGGATACACAGTTATTATTACTGTTGAAATATGGCTTCCCTCTGGATTTTGATGATAATTGTCCCCTGGAGAGTGTTGACAAAAATCATACCTCAGGTATACAATTTGCTGATGATATACAGGCTTATCTATCAGAAGAAAAGTCCTTTGGGGCCATATTAGGTCCCTTCAAAGGACCCCCTATTAGCAATTTGCATATTTCCCCATTTTTAACTAGGGAGAAACCTGGGGTACCTCATAGACGTGTAATTGTGGACTTAAGCTTCCCTCATGGTAGATCAGTGAATGATGGTGTCAGTCCCCAGTGTATCCCCCCAAGACATTAAAATACAAGCATGGGTTTAAATATCTATTCAATCTACCAGATGTATTTTGATATGCACATAACAATCTTACATTTAACTTTTATTTACTAGAACATTAATTTACTGAACTTGCTTTATAATACCACTGATTGCAGAAACACACGGAAAAGATCTAATAAGGAATGAATAAATTTAGTTCAAGGTCAGTCAATTCGGCTTGACCTTGAGAAAGACAGAGGTCACTGCGAGCCAAAATGAAATAGGTGAAATTTAGTTGCAAGGTCAAGCAATTCCCTTGACCTTGAAATAATTGCGAGGTGACCCAGGAGATGGCATAGCCATAATGACATGGGTTCTAACCTATGGGAAGAGTGAGAACATGCAATCAGTGGAAACAGTGTATCTAAAGAAATACTACATGGTTACGAATAGACCCCATGGCAGAAAGAAGGTGGAGATGTAAACTGTGGGTATGATACCCTATAGTGAATTTAACTTCAAAGTGGAGGAAAGCCATACTAGATGGAAGTAAACCAGAACATGAAAAGAGTATGGCTAATGATTATGTGAATAATTTTAGAATTTTGAACCTTTAAGGTTATGTGAATTATTTTATACTAAGTGGAGTAAAGCCATGCCACATGAGAGTAAGCCAGATGAGAAGAGTGGCTGGCAACTGGTTAATTTTTGGAGATAGAGAAGCACCCAAGTGCAAAGTAGGATGTAGTGGGACTAGGACGAAAGGGAAGCAGCAAAAGCCCTGGAAACTGGAGATGACAAGGAGGGGGAGGAGACTAAATATGTATGAATGGCATCCGATTTCCAAGTACCATGTTTTTTGATAAATTCAAGGGGAACACCATTGTGAAACGCCCAGGAAGCCCCAGTCCTGCGAAAAGCATGGAATGTTAAAGGAGGGGCTATTTCCAGAGCCTGTGATAGAAGTTTAAGATGTTTTCGAGCCACTGAATCTGTAAGGGGTACTAGGCCATGCTTACAGTGCAAAAGAAATAGTGGATCATTGGGTTCTCCTGGAAAGACATGAATCATTGTTGTGAGAGCAGTGATTGGACACAAAGGGGGGGGGGAACCCAGAAAAGGGAGAGGCAGTGTCACGGTATCTCTACAATTCTGAATAGTTTTTGACCATTTTATGAGAAGCAATCCTCCTTGTACTTGCATTATGAAATCTCCACGGGCCAACTGCCTGGTCAAATCAAATGAGTGAATTGTATGAGGTAAAATATTGGACAGCCTGAGAAAGGAAAAGAAACATGTGCGGTACAGGGACCTAAAAATAAGGGGGTTTTCCATGTTATTGCATTGTTGAATGATAGCATGGAGCATTTCAATATCAATCAAGGAACTCATTTTAGGTGTAAGGGGAGCTGAATTTTGAATGGACTTGAGGAAAAGGGAGAGACGCTCGTCCCTAAAGCAATGCGTAGGTAGGCCATATATGATATGGAATTCCCTAATGGCAAAAATGATACCTTGATGCCTTGAGAGCCCTCTTGATAGAACTTGGTTTTGACATTAGCGAAAAGAAAGCAGTCCAACCAGCAACCAAAGTCACATGTTTAGGTGTTGATATTGACACGGTATAATTCACTGTTTGCAATAACCCCTGATAAAGTTACAGAAATTTTGTCAGAATGTGTATCATGGGTAGAAAGAAATGAATGTACCACAAAGCAACTACAGTCACTTCTTGGAAAGCTGCTGTATGTGCCAAGTGTGTCCGCATCTCAAGGCCTTTCTTAAACCGCTTGACCTTCTCAGGGCTGCAGGTAAGCTCACAAAAATCTCCCTGAATATGGACTTTAAAAGGGACCTAAATTGGTTCATCCACTTTTTAATGGTAAGGCTTTCATTTCACACAGGCCCATTACTGAGGAAATTGAGCTTGAGGCTTCTTCACAAGGATTAGGTGCAAGATCACGTCACCAAGTCTGCATAATTTCCATAATTTCTTCTGGGTTTCAAAAATTTCACTATAGTCCACCTGGAGATGTTGAACATCCTTGTGGCAATAGGTACCTGAGGTCATCAATGGCAGGGCAAAGCTGTAAAAAAATTTTGTGATAATGGAGTGGAAGTTTCAGTCCTAAATTCTGGCAAAACTAGAGACCTCACATTAGCAGCTATTGTAAGAAACATGGAAACAGCTGAGATTGATAATTATCTTAAAACTGTCCATATCATGGGTAAAATCAATGAAAATAGCAATGAAAGTTTATCGAGGTGGAATATGGGTACACAATATCAACAAAAAATTTACCATCTCCTTCCTATTCATGTCTTGGCAAGAACACCGGCAAATGCACTCCAAATTAATTGGTCTATATAACATCCACAGGTCCCCCAAGCAAGATGTCAGCTTTAACAGCCAGGGCCACCAGTAGACTGAACCAAGCTTTTGCAGATTCTACCTCCAGGTCCTATCAAGCAAAATTTAGGACATTTGTGGGCTTTTGTTGTGTTGCATCCATCAACTTATTAACCATATCCCTCTTGTCAATACTCACATTCTTAGAGTTCCTTACATTCAATAATATTACTTTTTCTGGCCTTGCAAATCATCTTTCAGCAGTCAAATCAATCCTGGCCTCCTATGGTGTGGATACCTCAGCCTTTAATGACCCCAGGATTAAGCTGTATGATATACCAATCATGAGATACAGGCCCTTAAACCCCTCTATCAAACCCATCATAGATATACTCACCCTTCAATCGATTGTAGAAGCCTCAGACAGTATGTATATAGGCCATATCTTCAAAGCTGCAATTCTACTTTCTTTTTTCAGTTTTGTAAGGATCTCTAATCTTGTCACTCATGCCACATCCTCTTATGAGCCACTAAAACAATTATCATGGGGGGATATCATATTCGCACCCCCTGGCATCCATATGATCATTAAATGGTCCAAAACCTTGCAAAATAGAGACAAGATTAAAGTTTTCAAAGTCCCTTCTCTAAGTACTTCACCCCTCTGTCCCGTGTCAGCATTAAAGAAAGTATTATCCTCCACTCAAGGTTCTACTAACTCTCCTTTGTTCCAAGTCAAATGCTATTCTAAATGGGTACCCGTAAGTGACACTAGACTCAGAAAGACCTTCACAATTATTATCAAAAAGCTCAATTTAGGTGAAACTGGGATCACCTTCCACTCCTTCCGACGTTCAAGTGTTACCTTGGCATTCAATCTTAATGTCCCTATGCAGGATATCCAAAGTCATGGTACCTGGACGTCGGAGGCAGTCTGGTCCTACATTACACAGGACCATAATGCCTCTACATCCGTGGCTACCTCTTTCCAACACCTACTTTGTACTTAACTACTGACTACTGGGTATGATTTGCAATTTAAAACCAGTAACACAGTTTCAGTAATCATTTTAGAATTATATGCCTAAATTGGTGACTAGTCCACATTCTAAATTATAGCAGTTTATTATTTCAAACTTTATTATTTACTTTATTATTTCAAAGAAGTTTATCGTTTAAATATTTCCAACTTTAACTTAAACTCACTACTTCATTTCATTAAATTAGTTACTCAAATAATTGTGCTAAGTTTAAGCTTAAACTCAGGTGAGGTGACATTGTCACATTTATTTGTCAATACTTCTAGTTAAAGGCCACCTTAAAGTTGAATGTTCAATGTTGCTGACTTTAAGGTCATCAGAAAATCAATTGATGTAAAATAAACTAAGGTGGCCTTAAAGTTGTTTGAACTTATGTACAACAGTATGTATATACAAATTAGTGTATTTTAACAAATAGAATAAAATTTAACTTCCCCAGTGTGACTTTCAGTGACTTCATATTCAAAGTCAGGACACTGTGTGGTTATTTATGGTTGGTCAGTCCCTGGTCATTGGTTGTGAACCCCTTTTCTTTCTGCCATTTTGAAGTTGGTGGCACATGGGATCACACCTAAAAAAATTATTTTTGAACCCCCTTTTCTGTCATAATAAAACTATTGTTTTGTACTGTGAACAAAATACTGTTATTTTTCAGATCACTATGAGTAATGATGGTGGGGTATGCTTCATCTTTTCATATTACATCAGGAGCTAATGATGGCACAGGATTAATCCGTTATTGCTCCTTCATTATGGACACAATATATATGTTTTGCTTCAAGCCTGCAGGTGTAGCTCAAGTTTATTGCTTGGGCTTAATGACTGCTGGAGAAGTGCTGCATTCTTCTGTGCTTCTTGTTTCAAAATAAATTATTCATGAATTATTAATTGATAAATTGCTATTATATATAATGTATATTACTTGAAACATACAAACATAATTAGTTGGGATTGGTAATGCAGTGTTTCCACTGGAACGGACCCTGTAACCGACCCTACGACCCTAGGGTTGGTTGCAAAACTCGTAGAGTCGGGAGAAAAAGTGTGGGAAAATGGTGGGTTGGTTATGAAATCCCTGACAGGACGGTAAAGTTACAGACAGGTCGTAATGGCTATCCCGACAAGCCATAGGGTCGGGAACCTTTTTTGCACTGCCAGTCGTAGAACTTCTATGACAAGCCCTAAACCCCTAACAGACAAGCCGGATCACAAACAGACAATCCGTAAAGACAAACAGACAGGCCTGGAGCATGTTCGGGACCCTTCCCGACAGGACTGATTGTTTTTGTGGGTCGGGATGCAGAATCGGGATCCATATCACACTATATAAACCCCCCTTTCCTGTGATATTCATTTCACACTTCAAAGATGACAGGAACACATCAAGAACAACTGATAGATCATTTGAAGGTTTTTTGGTTTTTATTGAGTTTAATTTTTATTGTACTGAACCCACCACCTGCCCAGCCATGGAAAGGATGCATTGTAATAATAAAATCTTTGATATTGTCCCAATTTACACACTTATTTAGTATGTCATATACTCCTCCATATGTGCTAAACAAATTAAAGAAACTTATTTTGAACTTTTTGTAGAATAATAAATCACCAAGAGTTAAATATGAAACTACGATTGCCAATATAGAAGATGGTGGACTAAAGCTACCAGATATTACCAGTTTTCATAATGCACAAAAAGCCTTATGGATTAAAAGACTGCAGACAAATGGAGGAAAGTGGAAAAAATTATTCTTCATATTAAGTAATTTAAATCCTCTATTGTTGGATCTTAAATTGCAAGTGTCTGATATTAGCACATGTAGAATTGGCAGCTTTCATCATCAAGTACTAAATTGCTGGTACGATATTAAAAGTACACAGCCACTTACAATGATAGAGCTATATAATGAGTACGCTTTTATGAATAAATTTATTCTAGTGAACAATGCTCCTTTAACTCTTAGAATGCTAGGGATTAACGATGAATGCTTAAATCTAAAAATGATCAACTTTTTGGATGAAAAAAAAGGTTGATCCCGGCAAGAAATCTAAAAAGAAAATTTAAGTGTAAAGCAACCATTCTTGATATACAACGTCTCATTTCAGCAATACCGGTAACATGGAAACGTAAGATTCAAATAAATACAGAAAATTTTGAAAGGTTGTCTGAATTTAACATACAAATTAATAAAAAACCAAAAGAATTATTTAAACTTCTTGATTTATTTCCATTCTTAGAAAAACTAGATTGGTCAAAAAAAAAATTAGCTTGGCACATGAAATAAGTAAAGAACCTTATTTACAAAGTTTCCAATTCAAAATCTTACACAGGACTGTCAACTGTGGGTACAATCTTTTTAAGTGGAATCTTGTTGATTCTGCTGTTTGCAATTACTGTAATTTGTATATAGATACCATTGAACATCACTTCTCTTACTGTGTTGTATCACAAGACTTTTGGTTGAAAGTCTCTGACTGGTTGAATTCTTTTATGAAAGAAAGTTTAAGCCTTTCAATATGTGAAGTGCTTCTTGGTATCATTAAAACCTCTACAGCTGACACTCATTATTACACTCACAATTATGTTATCATGCTTGGCAAAAGATTTTTAAAAAAAGAAAAAAAAGAGAATATCTGGTGTGCCCCACTGATCCTGAAGACTGGAAGAAAATTGAAGAAAGATTTAGAAACAGATGGAATGTCCCCCATGCAGTCGGTGCACTAGATGGAAAACACATTGCTATTAAGAAACCCAAGAAGTCAGGCAGTGAATATTTCAATTACAAGGGCTACTTCTCCCTGGTACTTTTGGCTTTAGTCGATGCAGATTACAAGTTCCTTTTGTTCAACGTGGGGGCCAGTGGGTTATCATCTGATGCACAGATTTTCAACCGCTGCAAACTGAAAAGAAAAATTGAAAACAGAACCTTGGGACTGCCACCACCTGAACCACTTGGACCTGATCTATACTACTTCCTGCTGGGGGACAACGCCTTTGCCCTGATGCCTTGGCTGGTCATGCCTTACAGTAAAAAAATAAAAACCTAAAGAAAAGCTGCACACCAAGTTGTCTCTCGACAAGTCGAAGCCCAAATATATGCAGATTGTCTACCGACTCGCCTTTTTATACTCACAGACTTTGAAGCCGACAGGTCGTAAGAAGCCAAAATATTGCCGGCCTGTCGGTTACAGTTGCCAGCTTGTCTGTTAGTGTTACAGGCCTGCCTGTTGTTGTTTATGGCTTGTTTGTTTCAGTTTAGGGTCTGTCGGTCACAAATTTTCCCTACTCTAGGACCCAGTCTGTAAAAGTTACCGACAGGCCTGAAAAAAGACAGACAAGCCAGCTAAAGTTACCGACTTTACTGTAACATTCTAGTATGGTTGGTGAGTCATCACGTACAGTCTGGAACTCCACATTTGGGACAAGCCGGATACTTGTTATAGACAGGCCTATTTGATTAACCGACAAGCCGGGAAGTGTAACCGACAGGCTGTTAAGTTAACCGACAGGCCTGTTGCTAGGGGGCTAAAATTAGGGTCAGATACAAGGGTCGGTAACAGTCCTAGAAATATTAAACATGTTTAAAATTTTACTGACTCTCCCTGACAGGTCGAGAACTTGTAACCAACCCTAACCGACTATGTAAACATTGGTCCTGACTCTGAAAAAATGCAGAGTTACCGGCCTGTCGGTTTCAGTGGAAACAATGCATAATCTTCAGTTGAGGTCTTGAGTTGATATGTTGTTAAGCAGAGGCTACATTGGGCAGTCACTAAAGTTGGAACTATATAGACAAGTTTTATGCATTTCTCTGCCTTCAAAAATCGAAAACAATTAAACAGACAACAACAATTGGCAGAATTCGGTATATCTGTAAGTGCCAAAAAGTTGGCACTTAAATTCGTAGTTTTCAATGGTGTTTCATTTTTAACTATACTTCAAGCAAGTTACTACATTTAGATGCCTGCCCCTCTGGTGTAGGGGATACCTTTGATAAGTAGGTTTATACCATCTCCCAACCGGACAGCTGGCGGGGTCAAAATATAGCATATAATGAAATGATTAACATTTTGGTGGCCCTCAAAGTGTGGCATGCCCAGTGGGCTATGTCCAAAGTATTCATCAAGTGTGATAATCAAGCTGTAGTGTCTGCCCTAACTCCAGGTAAGACATGTGACTGTACCATGGCCAACTATGCTCGGAATATATCCCTGTGGCTTATTGCTTGTAATATTGACATTATGTAGTCCATGATTCCATCTAGCTATTTGTATTTTTAGGAAGGCTGCCACTGAAGCATCATTTGACTCAGCTGGCAACACCCATGCATTCTCAGACTCGTCCAAGAGGGCCTACATTACCCTATTCAGGACCTTCCTGGCCTTTGTGGTCTTCATGTCTTGGGCATTCATCAAGTAAACACGTTAAAGTTATTGTGCTTTCTGAGTGCCTTAAGTATAATGGGGTCAAACACACACAAATGGTCAATAATATGTCTGCAATTATAACCAAGTTTCTTATCATGGGTCTGGATGTTGCCTGCTTTGTTGATTGTCTCTTGAAATACTATCAAAAGAGCAGTGCAATTGCACTCGCCTTTAAATGTTAAATTGAAATGTGTTATTGACATTCCTCTAATTGTTGAACAATGTGAGTTCACATACATGGCCCAAATTTGCTCACCTTTTATTCTTGTTTACGATTGTCAAACTTAGTTCCCAATGCTATTGCACAGTTTTCTCCACTCAAACATCTGGCAAGAGGTGATTTGATTTTTTGACCTGTTAAGATCATTGTATTGCATAAATGGTCTGAAACTATGCATAGAAATAATGAAAACAAACTTATAACAGTACCTAAAATATCTAATTCACCCATTTAACCTGTGGCTGCACTGAGTAGGAGTAGGAGCCCTTACTCCTAATACCCCATTTACACTACAGGCGGTATCATTCACAGTAACCGATGTTTGGTGAATAAGTATGCGCCCTTGCGAGTCAGTGGTGTACCATTCATTACGTTTCGTGTCCTACAGAAGTTTTGAAATGTTTAAAAAAAATTTGCCTCTGATTTTGGTATCGTAGGCATGCACAGACAATTTTGGGCTTGTGCATATAAATTTCTTACTACAGCAACCAAAGGTGTGTTCGGTGGTATACGTAAGCTTGTAATTCAGTCATCTTTTGATGTAACATGGCTACATAAGGTGAGTTAAGGTATTGGTCACACTACCGATGGTGAGTTGAGGTTAATGGAGGTTGGTTCTCGGTGACCAACGTTTGTAGTACTGCCATCCTGTTGTTGTTGACAGTTAAAAAACTGTGTCCAATCAGTGGCCGTCAGCCTGTAGTGTGAACAACTTGGACAAAATGGTGCGACCTGGGGGCGGTTCTGCTGCCAGGAAAACCTTCTGACCACGGTACATACTGCCTGTACTGGAATGGGGCATAAGGGTCCTAATTTTCCCCTGCTTCAATTTAAAATGAATAAAACCTCTGACTGACAGTAAAGTCAGACGCCACTTTGCATTGATCTTAAGTAAGTTAAACTTCAGTAATGCTGGTTATACCTTCCACACCTTACGGCATTCAGGTGCCATCTTTTGCTTTCAACAATGATGTCACACTTCAAAACATTCAGAGGCATGGTACCTGATTGTGTCTGGAGGTATGTAACTGATAGAGTTGATGTTGGTGAACAAGTGATATGTTTAAGCAGAAACTTTCCTCTGTGTGACCTAGCTGTACTTTGGGGTTTTGGTGAAGAAGTAGTCTTTTTATAACTTTTACAAGTAGATATGTTCTCATTCACTGCTATAGTAGCCTTGAATTTAACATTATATTATCATAGGGTCACCTTTCCATAAGGCACTCATATATATTCTCTCCTGAATTATAACCCTTGTTATCTGATGGAAACTAACTTTATTATAGTGCCCTCCTCATTCCTTGTGTTAAGGTAACCCTAATCTGTGTCTCAGGTAAGGTGACCCAATGTCTTGTCAGAATGTTATTGGTCTGTAAATACAGTGAGTGTAGAAAATTACTTATGTATTAATAAAATATATATTATCCACAATGTAGTCTTGACCTTTCTCCTCGTATCATTCAAGGTCATTGGCCAAACTCACTGGTGCTCGAGAAACTGTATGTACATGTATATGCCACTCTAAATATCGCCCTCATATAGGTCCAATCCACTTTGTGATGGTAATAAAAAATGTTATGTCTATATCTGTATGTTCCTAATTTTGATCAAAATATAATTTTGTGGGAGATAATAAATAAAACAATGTGTCTTCTACAATACAAATAATAATTTTTATTCTTTAAGAATTCATCTCTTGTTGACTGTGTTTATACATTATTTATATATCTTAAGCAAAAAAAGGAAAAAAATTTATAAAAGTAAAAATGATTACAGATAAAAACCTGTCCCACAAATAGGCCTACATAAACTGCTTCATTGTCTAAAGGATTAGATTTTCTGCATAATGCATAAACAAAGGAATCCCATATGTATCCGTTCAGACTAGCATGAGATTATCAGATGGGATCAATATGTTGGCCATTTACTATAATATTATCAATTAATCCATTGTAGTGACCAGCATTCAGTCCTGAATACTCCATATAGGTAACCATAGATCTGGAGGAAATGAGTGATCCATAGTCATTGTTTGAAAGTAATAAAAGGGAATGCATGTTTATGTGCATGTCTCAGTTTCCTTTTAGAACATGAACGCACATGTACAAGTAAGGATACCTGTCTCTGTCTGTATGTTTATAGAATGTGTGTGTAACTTTAGCCTACATATTGGCAGAGACATTTCGTTTGATTTTGTTGGATAACAGCTAAGACAGAAAACAAAAAAATGGTAATATATTTTTCATATTTTTTTAATTCTCTGGCGCCTCTTATTGTGGATAATTAGCATTACTAATGTAACATCCATATATGATATGGATCTATATTTTACAGATATACTTATACAGGGCCTCTGCTTATTTTGGCTGCACTGAAATCCATGAAGAAATGGAAAACTAAGTAAAACAATTGAAGGATTAAAATTCACTGGAGACCCTTACTAAGGATATATCTCGCGGCTAATGTTTCATAACAAGTGCAAGTAGTGCAAGTAAATGTTTTAATAAATAAATATGGACTTACTTTATTATTATGGTGAATGCATGTGAAATATAATTTTAAATCTCATCACTGGCAGACAAAAATAACCGAATTTTCCTCTGAACCAACTTGCATGAGGGTTATCGTATTAGCTGTACAGGGACTAGGTGTTATATTTGATAACAAACTTGCCGTGGACCTTTGAGGTCAGTAGTTCAAACCCCGGGCCTGACCCTATGTGGGAAAGTTGGTTGTTGCTTACCGATGCCCTACAATGTTGCAGTGCAGAATTTAAACTGACTAACATGGACTGGTTTCCTCTCTCCATTAAACTACATGGACAATGCGTTGTTGAAAGCGATGTTTATACCTAAATAAAAAAATCCTTAACTCTGAGATTGTTGGAAAGACAATTTTGGCGACCATTGACTCTCTGCGAAAATAATAATTTAAACATCGTTAAAATTCTCTGGGGTTATTATTATTATTTATTGCTGTTGCTGTGCACTTATAGACAGAGCAACAGTGCTATTTAACCCATCCAACTCTCTAGTACCTGTCACTCCCCTAACTGAAAGACGGAAGGTGTGAGGTTTGTCCCTTGGCCATACCATTGAAATTGTAGCCTTGAATAGGGTTTTATGCGTACATTTCCCTACTTCACCCAGGAGCAGAAAATGGGTATCAACACTAGTTGGGGAAGCAAACCAGGTGCCGATTTCCCAAAGGGACTTAGACTTAGCTAAAAACTTGGCTAAGTCAGGGACTTAAATCTAAGACTTTGGTCTTAGCTAGGTCTGAGACTTAAATGGATTTCATAAAGGATGACTTAGCTAAGTCCAAGCTTATCATATAACCACAGTTGTTTTCTGTGTCATGTGAGCTTTTATTTCTGTTAAAAACATAATATTGGTGATATATATCCATCATTTAATGCATTTTATCAAAGGATAAGTGCTGTTTTGAAATGGAAAACCTTGTTACCACATATAAACTTTCCAAAGACTACTTTTGTGAGGTGTTCTGTATAATTATACGTAATTTACAGCCCTTTCAAATTTTGAAGTGCAGAAAAGTTTATGGCAGTCCACTACCTACCAGACTTAAAGTTAAGTCCACTGACTTAGCAATTTCATGGACTTAGCTGCTTTGTGAAATCCACTAAGTCTAAGACCACAGATTTAACATTCTGTTGACAAAATTTAAGACCAAAGTCTCAAATTTAGTCTAAATCTGGGCTTAAGTCCCTTTGCGAAATCGGCACCTGTGACATATTGGTACCTCTTCTGGGGAGTAGAAATGTCTTGAGTCGCTAAAAGAAGCTATAATCCCTACTGCATATTTCTTGTCAATGTCCAAATTCAATAGAATTATGGAATAATATTGAAAAACTATTGAAAGAGACGGTTCGTTTAGAAATAGAATTTTTGGATATGCTATTAAACACCAGAATCATATTCCAATTAACAGCTTAATTCTAGTTACTGTATTCTAATTAGTATATATTCATTGCATGAAGAGATGGCAAGAGAATAATTCTGAAGCCACTAAAACATATATTGAATAGCCTGTTTAGAGACCAGGAATATCGTACTAAATCAAATGAAAAAGAAACAGAGTTTTCTCAGGTTAAGGATCGGTGGGCGTCTATGTTTTTGGAGTGTGCACTAGAATTATACAAGTAGAGCAAAATGAATATGTATGGGGTATCCCGTTAACTTCTGTAACAATTGTTAAATTTGTTAATGTGGATCCTATTTTTATATATATTAAGGTTAGTCTTTATGCTTTATTTAGTGTGTATTTTTCATTTCTTTCCCTAAAAGTTATAAGCATGTGTGCGTAATTTTATATGTATATGTTTTTGCACCTATTAAGAAAAAAATAAGCACTAGTCATATGGATCACAAGAGCGGAAGAAAGACTTTACCGTTTTTAAAAACTCTGAAAGTAATACTCTTTCTCCAGTGAACACACAACCAAGTTTTTAAGTCATAAAGCAGATACAACTCAGCCCCCAAAGCAGTCAACACAATAAAAGACAGCAAATGGAATAATTGTTTCTATTTCTAACCTTTCATCTTTTGATATGCATATAATTTTAAATGTTTTATTCGATGACTATTCTGACCGTACTGAAAAGAAAGAGTTCGAGCAGCTTACTGAAATACCAAAAGGAGACAGAAAGGTCAAAATGTATTGGTCCAAGGACATGCAATTTGCGAATGACCTTGGGAGAAATAAAGGTCAAACTAGCAAAATTCAAGGACAAGCTCGGAACCAAATAAACAGTGAATAGTTCACACCCCAAACCAAAAACAATGTGATTACTTATCTAAGGTGGAGGAAATGTAAGTTAACAATTTGTAAACCATGCATAGTTGAAATCAAGGCTATAATAATACCAGCCGAAAAATGGCAGAAGCAGTTATATAAAAAGCTATAATTTTTTTGGTGGAAGAGGTGAAATGTGGCACCCAAATCCCAAGTAGAAAATTTTTAAAACCTCTGAAAGTAATAATTTGCTTCCAGAGAACACACAACCAACCTTTTTTCAGTCATAGAGCATATACAAGTAATCCTTATGGTGCTTCTACTTATCGCTAGCATGCTACGATCAATCTTGTACATTCTACTGTAGAAATGGAGCCCTGCGAATTGGTCATTGTACGAGCAAGTACCTATCCAGTTCCCCAGTGATTTTTCTGTTCATAAAATATACCACTTTATTGTAAGGATGGTAGAATTTTTTTTTTCTTTATTCTAGCCCAAAGCCATCTCATCTATTTTATAGCCAACTTATCCTCCCTACTCTCCTTACAACACAGGGGAATAACCCCAATTATTCTATAAATCAGAAAAATTATGACTTTTGACTTATCTCTTCAGGTGATAATATTAGTGAGCTCCAAATTTGTTTATTTTGACATGAAACTAGCAGTGTCATTAAAAGCATGGAAAGGGGAGTTGTACAACTGAAAGTAGACAACAGCCAAAAACAAGAAAAAATGGGAGTCCATGATCAATGTGGTTATACATCAGACCTTCACATTTGATGAGATAACTATCACGATCTACTTTTTTACTCCCAAGAATATTATCAGGGATGGTTTGGACACAAACTCAGGATAGTGGAACTGGGATAAAACAGAACCTTTCACATTATATTTGTGGTAGAATGTTTTATTATATTTGTACTCAGCACAATATCTCAATGTACTACAGGACTCAATGTGCTACATTACCCATCTTACTGTACAAGTACAGCCCAACTCTTAAGTTACTTACATTAACCTAACCGAAAGACAGAGGCTGAAGAATGACCATTTATCAACGTCCTTGAAGTTCTTTAGCCTGCCACTGGGGATAGGAACCAATGACAGAAGTTGTCTCTCTCTCTCTATATATATATAGTGGTCATCCGGGTCGCTATGTATCTGCCTGTACTTGGCTTTGAACCCACGTCCTCTGTGTTCCTAGACGAGTGTGTTACCTACTAGGCCACAGGGGCTTGTATCAAATTCACCTAATATATTATTGGTTACATGATTCATATGCTTAACATAAACAAACTTTTCAATTTAAAATTGCACTGATTATATGCACGCTACTTAAACGCTGAAATAGTAAAGCATTACTTCACGTTTCCTTTAAGAAAAAATATCAATACTCCAGTTTTTATCATTCTCTTAAGCAGTCTATTGATTATAATAAAACACAGATTGTCTTAATGAAAATATCGATTGCAATGTTAGGTTGGTCAATTTCCGATTTTTTATGTTATATCTACAACACACCAAACCATTTGTTGAACATCTATATAACATATCATCAGTAGGAATACTAGCTATATTATTTCAAATTTAAAATGCTCGTTTAACAACTCTGTCTGCATTTGCATATGCTTTACTTCGATCAGAACATAACATATTTGTAAATGATTGACTCAGTCTTGTTTCAATTGACTTCTAAAGTAATGGAAGTAATAGTTATAGTAAATTTTTCATCAATGGACAGCATATAAAACTCCGGCTTTTGTGTGTTTGTGTATTCAGAAGATGCAGTCCAGATTTCTCGCCATTGTACTGGGATCAGTTCCTCTGTTAGTGTTGGTGCAGCAAGTGATACATACTGGCATGATGACTGACAGATTGGGTAAGCATATCTTGGTATGCAGAAGTGACTTCTTGTATTGCAATGTGATCATTTAATGTCCTCCATACACCGAATTTTACATAAATTGCAGGACATATGGACCAGTGACGTTTTCCCCTATACATACCGGCGCCTCTTACAGTGGATAAAGTTTTGCAAACAAGTGTTCACTTTTTTACATTAAAATAATTACGAAATGAGGGAGAAGTCACAAAATAAAAAATAGCATCAGAGATCCCCGTACCCCATAGCCTGGGGAAATAGTTTTCAACACCATGAGATATAGAAGTAGTGACACAGTACAAAGAATGGGATACTTTCAGAGTAGTGTCAGTTATATAAATATCCAAATAAAGTAGAGAAAATAACATCGAAGAGAAAGAAAATGTATTTAAAGATAAAGCTCTAAAACATGACAATTCAATAGCAAGATCACAACATTAATCAGTAAACTAAAAACTATGAAGCTGTAAAATTTATTAATTGGAGAATATCTGTCAATGGAAATGGCACATATATGTAAAAGTACATATAGTAATCACTTGCAGTAATCCATATATCTTTGTGAATCAGAAATATGTCTCAAATATGGCAGGAGAACACACTTTGGCAAAGCCAAAGTTAAAGGTTACACCATGATGCACAGCTACACCACCTAATCAACGTCCCTACTAAGAGTCAAATCAAGTTCGCATCATGACATTGCACACCTACAACCCCAAGCAATGTCCCTACTAAATATCGGCTTTCTACACCTTACGGTTTCCGATATATAGCCCAGACAAGATTTTATAGGCTAAGGTCACTATGGTGAGGTCAAAGGTCAAATCAAGGCCCTACCATGACGTTGCACACCTACAACCCCTAACCAATGCCCCTACCAAGTATCAACTTCTTACTCCTTACAGTTCCCGAGATATAGCCCGGACAATATTATATAGGTAAAGGTCACTATGACAAGGTCAAAGGTCAAATCAAGGTCACACCATAACGTTGCACACCTACACTCTTTAACCAATGTCCCTACCGAGCTACAACTTACAGTTTCTCAGATACAGCCTGGACAAACTTTTTCCCACCAACCGCCCACCTACCTGCCCGCCTGCCCATCCAGACACCATGGGTGAAAACAGTACACAATAACTTAAAAAACAGAATCAAAACGAATTGAACTGGACAATATATAACCACATCATTGTCTAAACTAACTTGTATTACATTCAGTAAATGCCTACATTTTGATCAGATCAATATGTCATCATCTGATCAGAGGCCCTGATGCTTTTATAGCACTCCCGATGCCTGCTGTGCCCTCATTTTTTTCGTTATTGGTTTATATATATATACAATTTTGTACCATGTTTGTTACAACATTTTAGATGGAATATATTTTATCGCCATTGACTTGTGAATACACTTTTGATACAAGAACCTGTTGAAGTGGCACAACCTTTTCTTAATATGCCATGACCAATCAACTGATGCTTTCTGAATACCAGTCAATATGAGAATGCTTTTAATTATTTGTCTTATATATTTCATAACAGGGAGTGAAGACCATACAACAGAACCTGGTACTTTTCCTGGTGTTCAGTCAAAGCAGAAACCTTGTGAAGAGTTTCTACATATATTCTATCTGAAAGTTCCAAAAACTGGAAGTTCAACTTTCAACAGCATACTTTGCCGAAAAACACTACAGAGGAACCTCACACTATTTAGACTGAACCAGCCAAGCATACATCCTGGCTTAATACACATGAATGCTAAAGGAAATGGTTCAAAGTACACTGACAGAGAGCATAAATATGACATGCAGGTGAATCATGCAAAGTATAATGAGAATAAGATTCTTCAACTAATGCATGATGACACTGTTTTCACTGCTACATTGAGATACCCATTTGATACATTTAGGTCAAAGTATTATTTCTTCCAGAATAAGTTTCATAGATACTCCAAAAGTAATATAGAAGGTGATGCCATTGCAGAAATTCTTCAGAATACTGTTTTTGACCGTCATTTACAACTTTACACCTTGCCAGGAAGACAGAGAGAACTGCAGAGTAGCATGTATAAGTATTTCCAACAGGATCATGACAGAGCAGCAAGAGATAATGAATATTTTGAAGAAAGCTTAAGGAATCTTGAAAAGCGCTTTCCTGTTGTTTTAATCAATGAATATTTCGATGAAAGCTTGGTATTATTCAAAAGACGTATGTGCTGGCAAATGAAAGATATTCTGTATGTTATGCACAAAAATGCATCCTATAGTAACAAGAATAAAAAGCCAGAGGAATATGGAGAATTGTTTCACAGACATCAGAACATTTCAGTGATTGATTATAAATTCTATGACCACTTCTTGAATATTCACAAGAGAAACTTTCAGGCAGAGGGACAGTCTATAGTAGATGAAGTAAAAGTGTTTCAGAAACTTAATGCACATACAAACAAATTCTGTGAGGAAATATACAAAAGTATGGTGTTGGCAGATAATGATTTCTCTGCAGAAAAAGAAATTTTCGAAAAAGAAAAACTTTTTCAAAAATCAGAATTTAATGACATGTTTACTGTTACTGCTAGAGATTGCCTCTTGATGGGAATTCATGAAACCGTCTTAGAAAAAGCAATAAAAGCAATGAACTATGAAGTGTGTTGCAGTATGACATGTACTAGATTAAAATTTTCCAGACAGTATTGTCCAAGGAATTGTAGCAGTTGCTTTCATCAATATATCCCAAACAGCGAGTTTCAAGGGAACTTCTTACGGGATTTGTTATTGTGAATACCAATACTGGCTGGTAAATTTAAGAGTATTACGTTTAGATATTCAATGTCAGAGGTTGTGAATTGTAAACATTTTATTATCTGGAAAATAATACATCCCTCATAAACATCAAGCATACCATCTTCAGTTGGTATTAACATGAGAAAGCAAGCTGGATTATTATCTATGGTCAAAGTGATAACTTGATACAACCAGCAAAGTAGCACCCACCCAGGTAGCATTCTGCCAACGTTGGCTATTGGTCTCATGGTGGGCAGATTTTGCCACAATTGGCCCTATGTCGGCCCAGCGTTGACTTACTAACCAGTACTCAGGCTGCAGGTCTGTAGCGTTGACTTCTGTTGGGCAAAGGTAGATTTTTAGTCAAGTATATAGTAGGTAGATTAAGTAGATTAGTAGGGCCTTGATTTGACCTTTGACCTTAAGTAGATTTTTAGTCAATCTACTAACAGTAGATTTTTAGTCAAGACGATGGTGAGCTATAATAGGGTATTTGGGAAAACTTAATAAAAGTTATTTATTATAGTGTAGCTAATAATCAGATGTCAGTAAACCAATTTTTAACGCATTTAGACATAAATATAATATTCCTCATTATAAATTCAAAATAAAAATTGTTATTTAACATTGTATTTTTTCAGTGGATTATCATATTTAGACTTTCAGCCATCATTGGTAATGTTGCCTATGACCAAGTAAAATGACAGGTGATATCATTGGTCATGTGATCAACCAAAGATTGCTTTAACAACATAACTCCACGCAGCAGTTTGATTGTCGCATGGTGTAATTGGAGTGAAATTCTTACCCGTAGGTTGTCGGTATCTGACTAATGTAATGTCTGCTGGGCTAAAGGCTGTTGGTCAATGGTGGCTGCCAATATCGGACCAACGAATGTGCTGATGTTGGGCTAATGTTGGAATGCTATCTGGGTCTATTTGCCAATAAATAAATATCATAATTATGGGTATTTCTTTTTAATATAAGTCATACTAAATCATAGTTTGTTTTCAACGTTTTAATCAATTTATTATATGTAATCTAGATAATGTACTTAAATATTAATTAATAATTAGATTCATAAATATATAATTTATAATATATAATTCATAAAAACAATTTTAGACTGACTTAACTTGGTCTCTGGAGAATGGCTCTTCACACCTATACTTCCTTGTACAGGCTACTGGAGACAAACAGAAAGTGCCATTGGATTACAAAAACTGCTCATACTAGGTCAACATGGCTACTTTTTTTCATCCCACCCACCACATAAAAAGCATGAAATGTCACATATCATAGGGAAATTATGAATATGTTTTATACTTTCAGCAAGGGGCCACGGTGGCAGAGTCGTAACATTCTCGCCTCCCACCTCTGAGGCCGGGGTTCGATCCCCAGCACGGCCTCAAGTGGGAAAGCTGGTAGTTGCTTGCCGTTGGTCGGCAGTTTACAGTACAGAATCCTAACGAACTGTATGTACTGGTTTCCTCTGCCCTTCCAACTACCCGTTGTGATATGACCTGTACAGTGTTGAAGGCGACGTAAAACCCCAAATAAATAAATAAATATACTTTCAGCAAAAGAGATAACTGATCAACTCTATCCAAGTCCGTTGGACTGATACATTTAAAAATGCACCACTAAAACTGTTTTAGTCCATTGCTTGCTATTAAACAGAGTATGTCATCTAAAACTGCAAAAGTATCGACCTTAAATCATTGTAAAGGGCACAGGTACTCAATTTATAATGATTCTTTGGGTGTTCTGCAAAGACATGCATGCAGCAAAAAACAACAGAAATGTAAAAATCCATGTTTAATTGAGTTTTTGATCTCAACAACGGGGCATATCACAAAATGCAATAACGACTTCGACATCAATGTCATTTTTCTCCCCAATGTCTGTAATAGTGCATCTACTAGCAAACAGGTCCTGGCTATGCAAGAGCAAGGTAAGGCCACTTTTTACACCTCAGGAATTACCTTTATTCCATCAATCTTCAGCCTCTGGTGAAAATGGCATAAATGAGACTTTTATATTAAAATTATATCTGCGGGGTTAACATAACGGCAACATATACTTCCACAAATATTCCTATTTATGTTTATGCTTATTACTTCTGTAATAAATTTGAACCTGAATAGAGTTTCGATAAATTTAACCACAAACAGTTTACCGTAAAGGAGTTACTCATCCAACTCATTCATCGCCTAATTTTCACATAAAATATATGGCTTAAACATTGACAGATCCCAAAAGTCCAGAAATGTGACTATGTGTATACTAACAGAGCATGCTATTAAGCTTACAAGAGTTATAATAATATATTTACAGTGTCTTTTTTACACGTTCAAGTTTCATTACCCCTTCTACCAATAAAAGTGGTTCCTTATTCCTAATATTTGCCCTAATCAAAGTTTCGGCAATCTTATTTGAGGAGAAGCAAATTGAGAAGATCAGTAACAACTTCAGAATATTAAACATGTCTGATATTTGTGGCAGGTCAGTCTGATCAATCTAAATGTCATTAAGTCAAATCATAGAGGTCAGAATCCACAGCAGAAACACCCTATCCCCTAAGGATAGGGTCACCTCCTGATCTTCATTTTTATTGCTAACAGATCGGGAGGGTGGAAGATGTCATTCTGTCATATCATTTTGCAAATATGTCTACTCTTAGGTCGGGTAAATATAGTCCCTGGGAACTCCAAGTTGGGTGAGGATGGGTCTGTGTTGGTTCCCCGATAATTCTAGTCTGATCTCCAGAGCGCATTTGAATTTCCCTCTTTTATAGCAAATATTGGGGACTCTAGCTGATTTTAAAGTTGACGCCTCTGTCCCAATAGCCCTTTAAACATGATACCAGATCTATATCAGATTCAAGTTGTTGTGCATCTACCAAAATCATTTTAGGTGTACTTGTTTTTTTATAGGTGATTAAAAAGGATCCTCGTTTAGCTAAACAACTCTGCAACTTTATCAAGCCCTTTGTTAATATTTTTCAGGGGTAACTTCCTTTAACTATCATTTTCTGGTCCTTGTTCATTCCTTTCATTTGGATTACTGTCACCTTATTTCCCCTTTATGTAGGTATGCCACAGCCTGGTTTTCTATAGCCTTTTCCCTTTCCACCACCAACTACCACGGGCAGGATTAAATTTCACAGCCATAAACATACAAATATGGTAATGTAATTTGTTTTATCGAATCAATGAGTAAAAAGTATTTTATTGACAAGTATTTGCTACTCATTGGAAAATTCATCGATTGTGTTCTAAGGGATACATAATGTATGACTTTAACTGCGTGAGGATAAAAAACTCCTTACATTATGTATGCTTTATCATATTATACTCTTAATTGCAATTTACGGCCCACTTCTGATAGGCTTGTTATTTGCTTTCTTTCGAGAGTTCTAGAATAATTAAAATATCTTTTTACCTCTGCCAAGGAGGTATTATGTCCATCACAATCCGTTCTTGTCCTTTTTTTTTGTTTTTTTGTTGTTGTTTTTTTTTTTGTTAGCAGGATTATGTAAATACTACTGATTTGCAAATTCATGAAAATAAAATCACAATCTAAGGCCAATATAAAGGCAGTAATAAACTTACTGCCCGGAGAGGGCCATAGCTACTAACCCAAGCCAAACCAGCTCAGTAAACAATTAACTGCCCCCAGAAGGCCACAATTATTAAAAATTTTCAAATTTTCTAAGAGAAAAAAAGAAATATAAATAAAAGGTGACAGAAAAAGCCATTTGCAGCAAAATAGCTGATAAAGTTCATAATGTAGTAATATAAAATATTAATACAAAAGTTGCATGGGTTATAATGAAGTAAAATATTGCAAAATATAATACATAATGGTAGAAATAGAGCATAGTTATCCACCAAACCCCAAACTAAAGCAAAAGATGGTGTTGAAAGGTGCGAGCTACCTGAGAGGACATAGAAGGAACCAAATGTATGTACCTCCACACTGCAGGAGATGTTGCATGATCTCTTGCAAAGAAATGCCCAGGTTGTAGCGGACTTTCAAAACATATGAAAGGTCAATGGAGGAGAAATGGATAAGAGAGAAGAAATATTTTTGAGATGCTTTCCAGCCACAGAATCTATGAGGGGAGGGATCTGATTATCAAAAACAAAGGTGAATTTTTGTCAGCTAGTATACTGTGAAACATGTTGTTCAAAACTTTAACAGGACATAATGGTGAATCTCCTAGGTCTGGAATGTTGATAGTTGTCATTTGCTTTCTATTTTTCAAAGTTTTTGACCCTTTGACAATTACTGTGCAACATTTGTGAGAAAATATCAAATCTCCTCTGGTTAAGTGTCTTGTAGGATCGAACTGCTTTGAAGAATATGGAAGAATATTCGAAAGTCTCAGGAAAGAGAAGAAGGCAAACTAGTATAAAGTATTAAAGACCACTGAATTGTTCAATGAGAGATGTCATTAATCCGTTATAATAAATAAATTGTGATGATCTTTTGATCCTTCAAAGAAAGTGGTGCATTTATTTTGAGTGATTTGATAAACAAAGGGAGCTTTTCATCTTTGAAGGGAGATGTATTCAAGCCATATACAATAAACATGGCACAAATGCCACATTCTGGTATACTAATTCATTGATGCTGGTCGAAAACCAAGTTTTAATCTCTGCAATGTGGCAGAGGCAAGATGTTCCGTATCTCCCAACACTTCTTCAAATATAAGACATTGTTTATATATGTTCATTCAATTTTGTTAGAGTCTGCCATTGTACCCTGCCATCTAGATAACAAATCAGCAGCAACATTATGACAACCAGGAATATGATTTACAACCAATTCAACATTAAACGTGGAAGTTAACAACCATATATTACGTGCACACATAGCTAGTATACTATCACAAGCACTACCTGTCCTCAACACCTCCACCACAGCCATGTTATCGCATTAAATTTCAACAGTTTTGTCCTTCCAACGGGAACCCATATTTTCAATGCCACTACTAGATCAAGTATCTCAAGATGTACAATGGTACAGTTATTAAAACCTTCAGGGGGGTAAGGCATAGACTATTTTATCAAGAGTACCCCCTAATCCATGCAAGCAAGCATTTAAAAACACTGTTTCCTATATGACTTGGTTATCATAAAACGTAACACCATTGTACTTTACCAAAATTGTGTTAAACCGGTTACGATCACGATGAAAATTTTCATCAAGGAAGATAGTATTCTTATCAACACTATTCCTAAGCAATCGAGGCATTCTATTCAAGAAATATCTAGCTGGTTTAACACATTTGGTAATGTAAAGATCCCAGTAGGGATTGAAATTGGTTTTTAGTGACTTTCTTCTTGGAAACATATGATGAGCATATTTCTTGAATTTCTTTCAATTTGTCATCTGGTATTCTTCGATATCAAGACAAATAGCAGTATTAGTGGGCTCTATAAGTTTAGAAGTACTTATTTTGAGGCCTAATTCTCGCAATAATGCCATTAAAGTATGGTAAGATTGATAAATATCAACTGGAAGACCCGTATACACCAGGTCATCAATATAATTGTGTAAGTTCAAATAACTGAATTTACTTTTCATGATGTACTGTACAGCATCAGTATAATGTTGGTACAACGCTGAAAGAATACGGAACCGTGCCAGAAACCGAACGGCAGTGCCCCATCAAAGTAATAACCATCATGTTTAAGTCCCAATAAATCTATATCCCCAGGATCTATCCTGATATGCCTAAAGGCAAGACTGATATCTATTTTATATAATAAAGCATCACAACCAAGTTGTTTAAGGCTAGCAACAATATCATCTATAGATGGATACTTCAATTCAAAATAAGAGCCCACGTATTTATCTTTAGGTACTCTATTATTAACAGATTGACCAAGAGGAAAACTTAAATCAAGAATAACCCTCCGAATTTGGTTTGTCTCTAGTAAGAAATGGGGATATATGACACTCAAAAGGAGGACTTGCAAAATGGCCATAAATAGCACTATATTGCATTTCAGTCTGAATATATGCAGGCACATGATCTGAACATTTAATTGCCAAACTATGATAAGCCTAATTCATAGACAATTTTGCCCTTTACCAAATAGGCCCCCGTCAAATCAGACCCCAGAAAAAAGTGCATCCTAGTCAAATCGGCCCCTTGGAAATAACACCCTGGGCAAATCGGCCCCTGGAAGTATTAACCTGGTCAAATTGGCCCCTAGGTGTTAAATACCTATAAATATTACATATCTGTGCACAAAAATTAATGAATTAAAGAAAATTATCCTTAAATGATCACAAGAGCTACATAATAGTTTAATGTTCATTTATTTATTTATTTGGGGTTTTACGTCGCTTTCAACACTGTACAGGTCATATCATGATGGGTAGTTGGAAGGGCAGAGGAAGAACCAGTACATACAGTTCGTCAGGATTCTGTATTGTAAACTGCCGACCAACGGCAAGCAACTACGAGCTTTCCCACTTGAGGCCGTGCCAGGAACTGAACCCCGGCCTCAGAGGTTTAATGTTTAAGTAGAGGGATTATGATTACAGCTACTAATTAAGCAGTAGCATATATTAAAAGCAAAGTGCTCTGTAAAGATCCCAAAAGTTACAAAAAAGTTTAGCATCCAAACAGACGGATTATTAACAAAGATACTAATCAAATTCTATATAAACCCAGTCAAATGAATTTTGTAGGCCTTTAAATAATTTCCAATTACAAAATTTTCCAACTGGGGGCCGATTTGACCGAGGCTGAATTTCTAGGGGGGCGATTTGCCCAAGGCCCATTGTTTTATGGAGCTGATTTGCCGAGGGTAGCTTTGGCAAAGGGTCGATTAGATTGCAAAGTATTGTTCCTGTCAAAATCCAACAGAAATCCGAACTGGATAAGATTTATTAATTGTTTATCCCTATATAGATCTAAGTACTTTTTCCAGGCTTCTACATTAAGTTGAGTTTGAACAGGAATCCTAACTTTCATAAAGTTGGGCATGGCAGAAGACCTGATCATTTCATGAGCTTCTATAATCCTAGGGACTCTTCCCCAAACTACTTCATGACCCGTATATGTCATCAAATCATTGAATGGAATGAATCTAGCTAACCAAGTTTTCAATACTGGGCGAGTTTCATAACGCTGATACGTTATCTACACTAATATTCTTATTGAGGAAACATCTAGAGCCATGGAGGGACCTCAGTGGGTGTCCATCCATGGCTAATCGTTTTTGGAAGATGCATGCACTACATTTTAGTATGTGAGGATGTACGACCATTGCTTGCAAAGTATGAAGCACATACAAGATCCCGCTTGTCTCATGAGATTTTGTTTGTAAGCATGAGCCTTGGTTGTAATATGTACAAGGCATGGATTTTGTGACTTTTCCATACTTTTTGTTAACATTTGACTGTCCTGATGTGACAAACTGGACATTTGGAACATGTTTTTGTGCATCAGCATGCTGGATCCAATCAATAGCCAAAGTATCTGAATAATCTTTAATTTTACCTTGTTCCATGTGACACAGTAAAACTCTGTGGCTAGCTTTGGCCGAGGTCCATAAGAATTCGTTTGCGTCATCCATAATGGATATAAGATACTCAAGCATATGTTTTCTCATAGTCAGATCCAATTCATCTCTCATGGTTTGGCAATCCCAGCCACCCACTGTGTCACATTCAACTGGTCATATGTGACCCTTTCTTTGTTTAAACCTGATAACACATATTCATGTGGCCATTTAACTCTATTTTTAATCAAGAGCTCAATATTGCCACCTCTTTGGGATCTAAATTTTGAACTAGTACCTGGTTTAGCCAGATCCGACAATTCCTGAAGTCTTTGATCAACTTTCAGTTGCAAAAGTGTTTCGTCTGTTAACGCACTA
The DNA here is from genome assembly GCA_964017235.1 of Sabellastarte sp. h YS-2021. Taxonomy (NCBI): domain Eukaryota; kingdom Metazoa; phylum Annelida; class Polychaeta; order Sabellida; family Sabellidae; genus Sabellastarte; species Sabellastarte sp. h YS-2021. The sequence goes on from OZ024936.1 coordinate 69,014,349, forward strand.
AGATTTGAACCTATATGGTCACTAGATTTGACTGATGGCTGCGTCACCTTGCTAATTTTCTTTGATTTAACATCTTTAGATTTTCAACTTTTGATTTTTAATTTATCAACAGTCTTTTTGCATTTTTTGTTTTTGATTTTATCCAACCGTTTACCTATCCTACCAAAGTTCTCCAAAATCTGAGCATTGATGACAGCTTGCACACCCGGATGCGATTTGTGAACATTTAGAATAGAATAGAATAGAATAGAAACATTTATATAGCGCAAAATTGATGCAACATCCTCTAATGCGCTTGAAATCAAAAAGGGAAAGTCGAGGGACGTTCGAGGTCATGATCCAAGGTTAGCGCCCGCCAGGGAGATGTACTATGGTGGAGGATATGCTAATCTAAACAAGTAGGTCTTTAGCTGGCTACGGAAACCTGTTATTGTTTGTTGTGATCGTACTGATTGTGGGAGTCTGTTCCATTCTATGGGGGAAGCCACTGCAAAACCTCTCCTACCGATGGCCTTTTTGTGAGAGGCTGAGGAAAGAGAAAGACGATTTCCACGTGTTAGACAACTGGTTTTGATCAAGGATGATAGGTATATGGGTTGAGAGAAATTTATAGCCTTGAAAGTAATTAGATTGTACTTAAACAATATACGGTAAGTGATAGGAAGCCAGTGTAGTTTTTGAAGAAAAGGAGTGACATGGCTAGTTCTATCAAGTCTAAAAACAATTCTACAAAGGGCATTTTGTATCTTTTGGAGTTTAGCAACATTGTACTTACTGATGCCATAAAGTAGGGAATTGCAGTAGTCAAGTCGACTACTGATCATTGAGTTTGCAAGTAAGGCTGCAGTTTCCACACTGAGGAATTTACGGATACGTCTTAGGTCCTTAAGGTGGTAGTAGCAGGCTCGACACATATTAGTTATGTGGTTGGAAAAGGTGTTTCCAGAGTCAAAAATTACACCCAGGTTCTTGACTGTATCAGTAGGGGAAATAGAATTTCCGAGAAGTTGAGTAGGGAATTTATTTATGAGGGACTCTCTGGCTTGTCTATCACCTATTATAATAAATTCAGTTTTCTCGGGATTGAGTTTCAATTTCACGCCAGCCATCCAGTTTTGGATACATGTGAGACACTCTGTAAGCTCAGCGAAACTGGAATCAAAATTCCTATTGTCCAATGCTAGATATATTTGGGTGTCATCAGCATATAGATGGTGGGTGACATTGAAATTGGAAACGATATTACTGAGAGGGGTTGTGTAAAGGGTAAAAAGGAGGGGGCCCAGGACAAAGCCCTGAGGCACACCATACGGAAGTGAGAACACATCTGAAAAGCTATTTCCTAATTTAACCTTCTGTTTCCGGTTTGAGAGATAGGATCTGATCCACCTCAACACAGTGCCATCAACCCCAAACCAATCTCTTAGGGAATTAAAAAGAATGTCATGGTCGATAGTGTCGAATGCCGCTGAGAGGTCCAGCAGTGTGAGTGCGACAGCCTTACCAGAGTCCAATGAAGCAGCAATGTCATTCTGGATTTTCAACAGCGCTGTTTCTGTGGAATGGAGTCTCCTGTAAGCGGATTGGTTGACATTGGAGAGCCCCTCGCTATCGATATAATTATTTAACTGTTTGGCAACTACTTTTTCGATCAGTTTGGATAAGAAACTAAGGTTGGATACCGGTCTATAGTTTTTTAGGAGATTTCTGTCTAAGTTTGGTTTCTTGAGAAGAGGGGTGACATATGCTGTTTTGAAACAGTTTGGGAAACTCCCTTCTTTGAGTGAATAGTTTATAATATTGGTGATTGGAGTGACCAAAATGTCCGCACACTCTTTGACTAGTGCGGTAGGTATTGGGTCCAGGTCGGATGATTTGGTGTTGGATGACCTTAGGATTTTGAGGATGTCATCCTCAGATACAGGCTCAAAAGAGGTCAGGGCACTGCTATTACTCTTCGGTATTGTGAGGGAAACAGGCACTGATGACTCTAAAGCAACTCTGATTTTCACAATTTTGTCACTGAAAAAATGACCGAAAGTGTTAGCTAAATCAGTAGGACTAATATGATCGGGTAGGATGATAGTTGAGGTTTTGTGCAAGATTTTCTTGAAAGTGTTCCACAGAGCCTTGGGGTTACCATTATTTTCAGCAATGACAGTGGAATAGTGCCTGCGTCTTGATTGTTCCAGTAGGAAATTGTAGCGATTGACAGCAGCTCGATATCTTCTCCGGTTGATTGCAGAGTTGTTACTGCGCCATACTCGCTCACACTTGCGCTTCAGACGCTTTGCTGAGAGGATGTCTGAATTCACAAAGCCTTTGTTGGGGTGCACTGGAGCCATTTTCCTCTTTATTGGGGCATGCTTGTCTAGAATGCTGCGCAAGGTGTTGAAATATTGGTGACTGAGCAAACTGGCTGTTCTGTGAGAATGCTTGATTAGATCAGAATTCAGGATGTCCTCTTTAAAATCCGTGATGTTTATCTTGTGAATTTTCCGGGTATTAACTTGTCTAAATTTGCAGGGAACCTCAATAGGTATATTGACCGAAAAAGTGATGGCAAGATGGTCAGATAGCCCAGCTATAACCTTAGCGCAGAGTGCCTTTGAAAAGGTGTCCCTCACACATATGACATCTAATATATGGCCATGAATGTGTGTTGGGGAATCAATAATTTGGGTGAAATTATATTGGCAGAGGGAATCATTGAATTTCTGCGACCAACCGTCCTGTTTATCCAGGTGTAGATTTAAATCACCTAATATTACATTTTCACAACATGATAAGGTAGCACCTTCGACAAAGGAACTGAAATCCTCAATGAAATTGGCTTTGGAAACATTGGGAGGCCTATACACAGTATGGAAAACAATATCCTGAGCATTGCCTGTGGATAGGTGAACAGATATGGACTCAAAGGTATTGAAACACGGTTGAGGCAGAACCTTAAAATCAATATCATCACGGATGAAAAACCCGACACCACCACCTCTCCCCTGCTGGTGTGGAACATGAGTACATTTATAGCCCGGAGGAGCTGTCTGTGTCGTCTGGTCGAATCCAGGTTTCAGTGACCGCAATAATATTAGACTTCTTGCTATTGATAAATTCTGCAAGAGCAACAGACTTGTTTCTAATGGATCTAATGTTTATTAGACTCCCAGTTAGAAGGCTAGTATTTGGGCCAGGATTTATACTGACATCCCCTGAGAGGATCAACAAGATGGACACCCATGGGCTGACATGTTTATATGAATGTGTTACCCTACGAATATGTCCTTGTATAGCCAAAAAGGCATAATTGACCCCATTGAGACATGGGTGAATGCCAGAAGCAAAAAATATGGTTGAATAGGTGGGGAAAGAAAAAGGCAGACTTGAGGCAACAGGAATTGGTGTTGTAGAAGGGTTGTCAGTGGTGGTATTGGTTGCTCGAGCAACCAGCAAAAAGTAAAGACAGAGCCAGAAAGTGCAATGCATGTCCAAAAGAAATACCAAAAAAAAGAAAACTAGAAAAAGATGAACCTACCTTTCCTGTGTACCCACCTGTCTAAACAGCAAACCATAGATAAGTAAGTTTAAGAACACTAAAAAGATTGGTGCAGGATTAGTATGGACAAGGTGTGATATTGTTTGGTTGTAATTTTATTTAAGTTATTGGGTTAACTAGTTATGGTGAGAAATGGACAAGGTGTGATATTGTTTGGTTGTAATTTTATTTAAGTTATTGGGTTAACTAGTTATAGTGAGAAATGTTGAAACAATGTGTGAGAATCCGCGGGAAATGTCCGGTGAGCGATAATACCCGATAGAGCATTATTTACAATTCTACCAAGTTGAAGGAGGTAGTATGTGCCAGCAGTGAATGTTAAACAACTAAATATTTTATAAAATGACAATAAAAACAGATACAGACCAGCAAGCTGTGTAAAAACGAGAATATTAGTACCGGTCCGTTATGACAATATAAAAACACGTCTCGCCTGGCGAACGCTAAAACCGTAAAACCGACTGTTTCTGTTGTGAAGAACTAGCTATATTTGGTTTGGTTTGTGAACTACATGTGCCTTCATTATCAGAATCTTGAATGATGTCACTGCAATCAAGGTCACTAATGGATCCTTCAGAAGCTGAATCCGACATATTTGTTTTATGTCCGAAATCACACAACTTTGATCTATAATTTTCTGTAAAAATTGGTTATCATCCGACAGTTGTATTTCAACAGGCAATTGAACTCTACTCTGTTTATGTGAACGCAAATTGTACATACTTTACTGCACTATGACTAGAATCAATATCACAAAGTTTACATGTTCAAAACACACAGAAAGTTACATAAAACACATAAAATACTATGGTTATAATACTAAAACAAAATGTATAAACAATAATGTATAAAAGTACATAAAAAGAAAACCATACAGTATCAGCCACGTGTCCTGCGTAGAAGAATAATATTAAAAATATTTGATGTTTCTCAGAGAGAAATCAGAGAGGTCCCACACTTGACCAGCTTACCAATTAATATGCAAATAAGGGTGTGATACTAAATACTAAATAAAGGTAGTCCAGAAATGATCTAGATGGCACCCAAATGCCATCCCGCAGAAGATAGTTCTTGGTCCAACTTATATCACATTAAATTTTGGTAGTTATCTGGATCACTGTCTAATTTAACATTGAAGAAAAAAATCAGATTTAACAGAGAATATTCAGAGGCATGGCACCTGGACGTCGGATTGTGTGTGGAGATATATCACTGACTCCACCAATGCAGGGGAGCAGGTTGCTGAAATGTTCAGAACTAAATTGTCATCTAGTTGATACGGTGCACTACTCTGTACTGTTGGGGTTTGGCTGATTGCTTTACGAATATTTTAAATTAATGAAACTTTATTCTAAAATTTCATTATGTATTCACTTAAGTTAACAAGGCATAGGGTCACCTTTTATTATGCACTCTTATAATTTATCTTCCATATTCAACCATTTATTTTCCTTATGTTATGGTCACCTAAATCTGTGCTAGTTAAGGTAACCCTATGCCCCTCATTGAAATTCTGTTTGGCTTGTACATAATTATAGTATAGTACTTGACGTAAAAATAAATACATATTATCCGCAATGCTTCTTTCAACTTGACCTTCAAGGTCATTGTGTTCATGTTAACCTCTGGGCCTCTAGGAACTGTGGCAATATGTGTCTCGATTAATTGAGCTAGTGAGTTAACAAATCTAACAAAAGTTTTTTTTCCAATATTGTAATCGGAAAACAAGTCTTTTCTCGATAAATCAAACTAGTCATCTTGATTTATTGAGATAGTAAATAGATAAATCAAGATACCAATGATACTAAGTCGATAATTAGAGAAAATAATAAGTGTCAGGATTGCCCTACTGTATCTACTTTGGCCAAAATACTGTTTTTATTTTGAAGAAAAGAAATAAATAAATATCACTTCATGGTAACCTTTTCCACACAAAAAGTCTGTTTTAAGCTCTTCAAAGAAGTTACATATTGATTCGGTAACAGCACAGACAGGTCTTTACTGATATATTTGTTGTCGATCATTTTGATAGTCTTAGTCTTTCTACATAGGTTCACATTAGATTTTTACTTAAATAAAGAGTACTTGACCAACTAAATATTCCGGAGGATTTCTATGTATAATTCCTAATCAATATAATGGTATTACCAGTGATTATAGTTTTTGGCTGGGTATCAGATATTCAGAATGGATTCTGTATAACATCACAAATGGCCAGATAAGTTCATTTTAGCTTGATAGAAACAATGCTCTTGCTTCTGTTACCCAGGAAATCATTAATATTGTCAATCACTGTTTTTAAGAAAAGCAATATTACGTAAATATTAACAGACTATGGTTCAATAAATTCCCGTTATTTTAGAATCTTTTAACATGCAATAACACCTCATGTGACAAAGCAGGAGCCAGCCAATTGTTATTTATTGTTTTTTGGCACATTTGGCTCAAATCAAAATACGGATTCAAAGCAATTATACTGTGAGGTTTTCAGTAGGATAGAACTTTCAAAATGTAAGTGTAATACTTGTATGTTGTGGAGCTTTAAAAGAAATGTAACAATATTTTTTTGTGAATTTATTGTTGAAAAACAAAAGACTCGTCATGTAAATCAACGGCCTATACCACAAGTAATTTTAGTCCTATCTGAAATATTGCTCAGAAATGAAAGATATGTATTTGGTTTGAGACGAACACAAAGTTAGATTTTGGGATGTTAGACTGAAATAAAATTGGCATTAATTAAGTACATAATTTAAACATGTAATCGGAATTGTGTCTTGTTTTCATTTTCCCTTTAATTTCACATGAACCGCAAAATTACGATCTTCATGTTATAAAAGATACTATTTTTTTTCAAAAAAAAAAAAAAAAAGATTTTTCAAAATTTGAAAATAAAACAAAATTATTTTTTCAATTTTTTATCTTATAAAAATGAGAGCCTAGACTGAGTGTTGGGTCCTGGAAAATAAGTCCATAGCCCAAACATGTTGGTTTATCTCTTTTGGTGAGACAGTGAGCAATTTGAAGATGTAGCATAGTTCAAACCTTCTTTAGTCACTGTCTCATTGGCTTCAAATATCGCTGTAAAGTCACATTACCAGCTTACATAGTATCACCTGTTCATTAAGAGAAACAGCTGGTAACACACAATAGTGTAGCAGCAAATATTTTAAATGTTATTCAACCATTGGGTGACAAGAATATAAATAAAACTATTCAGTACTAATACTGCTGAAACTTTATCATCTAATATCCAAGTCCCACCATTCCTTGGGATCCTATCTGTAAGTATTTGCTTTTCCATTCGATGACCTTGTGATTAGTAAAAGAAAGCTTCTATCTGGGCACTATACTGGCTCATAACCCATGTCCAAAAAGTAAAACATTATCTGGGTTGTGTCAAATCTCAATTATTGTGTCTTACAAAAATCCCACCAAAGATGTCGTACCAAAGACAAAGTGGATCGAACCAGAAATGAATGTAGACGAGCAGTTTGATTGATGCTTGTAATTACAACTTGGCAAAGTATGAAGTAGATCTCATAACTCAACATACACCAACAGAGACTTCAATGGTTGTATTTTAAACATTAAAATAATCACTTATTTTGATATTTTTCTAACAGAAGTAACATTTTATTTTTAACAAGCTATGTTTAATATTATAGGTAATTTGCCAAAATTGCAAATCGTGAAATATTATAAATGAAGAATCATTCAAAGTTGGGGTTTTACGTCCCGTTCAACAGCCAGGGTCATATTGGGACAGGTCCTCAGAATTGCCACTTGTGGGACTCGAACCCACAGAGGTAACAGCCTATGATTAGATGCCAAACTTGCTAACCACTAGGCCACTGAGGACCTGAAGAATCATTCATAACACAGTGCAAATTAACTATTCAGATCTTTCAGAAAGCCCTCTTCCATTTATCTGTCAGATTGCCAAAGGCCTGCCTCTTTGTTAAAGTGTACAACCACACCAAAGTGGGCGTCACTTCAGATGCCATCCATAATGCAAACATTTAGATAGAACCATTGTGCAGGTTCGAAACCTGTAACACTTCCTTCAGTGCTGTGCCATTCAATATAAAAATTGTGATGGTAACTCAGAATATCAAAAAGGAAATTATATTCACTTCTTAGGATGAAGTTGATGTTATTTGCCATTATATTTGGATCACTACTACTGTTTGTGACAATCAGCCACTTCTCTCCCACAATAATGGAGCCTCTCTCTCTGGGTATGTATCAATATACAACATAAACTTTCATCAACAATTACAAGGCAATTTGAAGTTTTACAGTGTAAAGAAAGATGAAAGCCTGTTAGAGACCATGAGTGTGATATTATGTATTTTTAAAGTGTCTTTAATATATTACTCTTAATGTTCAGTGTAACTATTAGCCAAAAAACGAACCTGGTGTGCTTGTTAAAAATACTGATGAAGTTGCTGGAACAAATACTATCAGTTTCTATTGGCACACTTTCTTGATGAATGAAACCATTCTGAGAGTAGGTACCTCTGCCAAGGCCCAAACACCTCAAATATTGTTCATGAGTGCAATGATAAAAAATCATTTACAAAATTTCTGGATCCAGACGGTGATCCAGATGACCACCAACATCTTATCATTTGTTCCAAACTTTTAATTGATATCGCGGTTCATGGAAAATTCATCAACACCCATCTGTAACTTTTTGAGTTATTTAACAAACAAACTGACATACAAACAAATACACAGCACCAAAAATATATCCCCCTTGGCGGAGGCAATAATAATATCTATCTATGCACGCTGAACTGCGTTGGACTGAAATATTCATTCAAAGTACTACACAGGTTAGAATCACCATCTCTAATTCATACATTTATGGAAATAATGTGTCTAATGCCAACATAAATTGGGCTATAAATTTTATATTTGATTTGTGGCAAGATAGGAGACACAAACTGTATATTTAAAGCATTTACCATTCATCTTACACATTACATTAAGGTGAAACAGAAAGAGGATTTACTCATATCTTTGCATAGTTTCATATATTTTCTGTTTTCCCACCCTGTTCATTGTTATTGTATATTTTGAGTGACATATATAGGGCTGGGTATTTATTGTACTTTGATATTTATGTAAGTGTAGCGTTTATTTGTAAAGATACATGCCACTGTAGTAAACTAACTAACATCAACCATTTTTTTTTTTCATTTTGCTTCAGTTATTATTTCAGAAAATAGATTTGATCAACCACAAACATACATCAAGAATATCTTCAGAAATTAAAAGAGATATGTACACAAAATTTTACACTTGTACTATCTGACGGTTTATTGCTACATCATCACTTTAAAAATGGTATGCAAGGTGCACTGCAGACATTAATATAGTTCAGTTGTTATTTCAGGAAACTGGCTTAATCCAGCAAATAATTCCATCGCCAATACATCAGAAATTAAAAGAGGTCAGTGTACAGAATTCTTACACTTATACTATCTGAAGGTTCCAAAAACTGGAAGTTCAACCTTCAGCGCAATACTGAGTAGAAAAGCCTTTCAGAGGAACCTGACATTATTTAGGCTAGTTAATCCCAACATACATCCTGGATTATTACACAAGGCAGAGGCTAGAGGAAGAAATGGTATAAATTACACTGACAACGAGCATAAATATGACATGCAAATCAATCATGCAGTGTATGATGAAAAGAAAATCCTGCAATTTATGCATGATGACACCATATTTACAGCCACATTGAGATATCCATTTGACACATTCAGATCAAAGTATCACTTCTTTCAAAATAGGTATCACAGATATTATAAAACAGACGTCCAAGGCGACGCCATTGCAAAAATTCTTGAGGAGGCTGTGTATGACAAGGATTTACAGCTATATACATTTCCAGGCAGGCAGAGAGAATTACAGAGTAGCATGTATAAATATTTCCAACAGGATCATGACAGAGCAGTAAGAGATACTCACTATTTTGAGGAAAGCTTAAAAACACTTGAGAAACGCTTTCCGGTAGTATTAATCAATGAATATTTTGACCAAAGCCTTGTCTTGTTCAGAAGACACATGTGCTGGCAGATGAAAGATATTTTGTATGTTGCACATAAAAATGCATCATATGACTATAAGAATAAAACGCAAGAGGATTATGGGGAGCTGTTTCAGAGACACCAGAACATTTCAATGATTGATTACAAATTGTACAATCACTTTATAGATATATACAAAAGGGAGTTCAATGCAGGTGGTCAGTCAATTATTAATGAAGTGGAGACCTTTCAAAAACTGAATTTGAAAACAAATCTTTTTTGCAAAAACGTATATGAGAGTTTGATATCAGCACACTACAATACTGCAGAAGAGTTAAAAGTTTTAAGAAGGGAAGAATACTTTGGCAAGACAGAGTTTAACAGCGAATTCACACTTAGTGCTGGGGATTGTTTGCTGATGGTCATTTACATACACGAACTGGAAACTGCAATTGCAGCAATGAATTATGAGAGTTGTTGTGAAATGAGCTGCACTGCTGTGAAAATTAACTCGGCTCATTGTCAAAACAAATGTAACAATTGCATTCAGAATAGTATTCCTCTGAGTGTGCTTCACCATGATGTTTTTAAAGATATGCAGTAATTGTATGAATAATTATTCAACCAAATATGCAAATGACTTCATAATTAGGCCACACTATTACTATTTGTATGGAAAATATCATGATGTTGCCATGATCTAAGATGTTGCCTACTTAATACTCAGATTTCTAACATATTTAATATCCCAGCACGAACAGACCTTTGATAAAACGTTTGTTTGGCGTTGAAACTTGATCCTGACACTAAAAACTAAATCTAAATGGTCTTCCAACATAAAAAGTAGTGGTATTTTAAAGAAAGTAATGGTATTTTAAACAACAAATCCTAGTGTTCAAAATTGATCCTGACATTTATGTACAAGAAAAAGTAGTTATGTTTCAGAGAAATGGCCAACACTGAAGCTAGTTTAGAACATTATGAATGACCTATATGATGACCATTAACAATAGAGGAAGGGGTGGCCCCCAAGAGTTAAATCAAGTGGATTGAACAAAATAGAAGGAAGTTGAAATTAGAGATTGTGTTTTTCTAGCAAGTTCTGGGTGGATGTAATAAGGATCTTGAAAACCCTTATAAAATAAAAGAAAAAACGTCTTAGATACCATCTGACTTAAACTACTTCTTACTACATTCTTATCAAATTTCAAATTGAATTCTCCATATGTTTTTCAGAGACTCTAAATACCTCGACACATAACATTTGTTCTATCTAATAAGGAAAAAGGTAAAGGCTATTATAAAGTTCTGCATGAAAAGTCTGAAAATATAATTTACACATTACATCAAAAATTGCAGGGTGATCTGAACTATACTTTTGAACAGTCACATTGGTATAAAATCTTTAAAGTCTGTTGTAAAGTCGTTAAAGACAACAATATTATATGGCTTCAATACAGACTAATTCAAAGAATAATAGGTATACATTCATTGCTGCATAAAATATCGATTAAAATGATGGCAAATGCCATTTCTGTAATGTCTCTTCAGAACTGTTAATTCATTTATTATGTTTGTGTTCAAAAGTTAAGCTATTGTGGCAACAGGTTGAGAATTGGGTTAAATCAAAAACAACTATACCCTTAAAATTGACTATACCTGAAATTTTATTGGGCTATTTGAAATCTGACCATTTTATGCCTGCCAACACAGTTATATTGTGTAACATATATTTTTCAAACCCAAGAAGTGGATAAATTCTTTTCATTTCTGAACTAAAAAAATAAAAATAATGTATAAAAAGCAATACTTTTTAGCAAAATTGGACTTAAGAAAGTATTACTTTGAAAACTGCAGGGCCATTTATAATAGTATCTTTAAATATAAAACTTGCATCCTTAACATGTATTCTCAGTTAAATTATATTCTACACCTATTCTAATAGAACGGAATTCCACATCTTGTAATGGGATGAGGTGGGAGCTTGTTATCTTTCCCTTACTTCAATGTGTAAAAAATAAGTTAATTCTCTCTTCTTTTACTTGTAGTTTGTTTCAAGCTAAAAGAGATGGAATAAAATCGGAGTACTTTTTTGTTAGCTTGTTAATCCTATGGTGATAAAATTATCTGAAATAAAATTTTGAAAAAAAAAGTATTTAAGCAAGGAACAAGGCCAGTAGAAGCCCTCTAGGGCCAAACCCCTTACTAATGGGGATTTCTTTGAAATACAGGATAATTTGCTATAAAAGCTTAAGTGTTAAACACCAAATATTAGCAAATATGTTACTAAAGAAAATAACAACACAGTGAAGTAAAAGTTGGATAGCCATATATATAAGATAAAAGTTAAAGTCAATTGCATGGCGTGGGCTTTTCAAGCTAGGTCCGCTCAAAGCTGAAAGTTTATTAAGTAGGGACAGCAATGTATAAGGAAGTTACACACACATGGCTTGGTGTTTGTGTTTTTTTCTTCAAGCTACATCCAAAAGAAGAGTATTTTGAAAGAGATACATTAAGTATTGTGCTTTTACTTGAAAGTTTCCCGTATGGTTAGAGTCTTTCTCTAATTGCAATGGCTATTTTTAATAAAATATGTAAAGAGCTAGACAGGATAAAATAATTAGACACAGAGAATGTGAAAACTATTTTTCTCTCTACAAAGAAACATACTTTGTTCAAAATATTACCATGCAAAATATGCCACCAGAATATGGAAATTTGACTATCCTATTACATGAACATATCTATATCTAACTAGAAACTATAAAAGATAATAATATGTAACGATATCCTGAGTGATTAAGTTTGATTGTTCATGTAATATTATTAACAGATACAATGCAAAACCATTCTCAATGAACATGTCATTACATATGCATGAATCATATGGAAAATTACAATTTCACATATTATGTGAATTTAGTTGGCCACATGAGAACATGCAATATTTTTTGTTCATGTGGTCACTTCAAAAAAGTTAGGATTTGATTGCTTGTGATACAATAAACTCCCTTCAATCAATGTGTCTCTATACCTCATTTTGTTTTAAAAAAACAGCACAATAACATAATCATATTTGATTATAAAGGGGTTGCGCCAGTCTGCTTAAATGCATCAGTTAATCAGGTTTGATATTTATCCTATATAATTTTACCTAATTATAGCTGAACATTTCCCTAATTGCCTACTGACTACTTGTTGAAATGAACACCAACTGAACAGCAGTCTTACATCCAATTAACACACATAAAACAATTATGAAATTATTTAACCTAAGAGCAAACAAATTAATACCAAAGAAAACAGCTTTATTGTCTCTGTTGAGGTAAGTGTTGGAACGGACAGGTCATTTCAAAACCAATCAGTTGACTAGATACATTACTTGGACATACTAAAATGGCCAGAGATTTAAAACAACACATTTATTGCTTCTGTGGTTGCTGCCTGCGTGTATACACATTTTCAGACATATTTGCAGTCTGTCATCTCCAATATTTGCATACAATTTTACTCTATAACTTACTCTTATTCTTCGATTTGTTTTTCAGAAAATGGATATTTTCTTAATGCAACATTGTAAGAATATACGAAAAGAGTGACAGAATCCTGATAAAATTTTGCAAAATCTTAATAGAAAACATATACAGGGATGGCAAAACATGTAATAGACCGGTTCAATCTACAATAATTTACTTGTTACTTTCGTGTCAGCTAGAATACATAACACCATTTTTAGATATAATCCCAGTATAAAATCAGATGATAGTGTAAGTACTCAAAAATAGTGAGTATGTTAATACACTTAAAGAAACTATAAAGGAACCTAAAGATGACAGCAAAAGTTCAAATTAAAATGGAACTATGTTAAACGTTGTATTTGAACTGAAGTTGTATATTGTTGATATACAACTGAAAAGCAAATCTTCTAAAGCCACAAAAACTTGATGACCCTTAAACTGTGCTCAAATAATGTAAAAATGTCTGTTCAAATATGAATCTTTCAGATAAAAGAGACATAGTAAAACAGAAATTAAAAATATTTTTCATGAAAACAATGGCAAAATTATTATTAGATCTCAATAGTTCATTGATGAATTTGAAAAACCCTCTTTTATTATGCAGAAGTCTAACTATGATATGAAACTTATCCAAACCTCAAATGTTGACGGGAAATGAATTATATCTTCAGCAGTACTTACAGCTTCATACAGATTTTTTTCAATATATTTTCACAAAATGAAAATGTTAAGTTTCTAGCTGCCAACTATGGAGAATTTCCAAAAATTCTTACAATCTGGTATATATGCAGACACCCAAATGTTTTGTTCAGTTTAAAACTGACCACAAGGTAAAAGCAGAAGTTCTTCATATCATCCAAAGTGATCTTTAACAGATTTTGTTCATCTTGATTAAATTGGGTGAATGGAGGAAGATTTTGTGGAGAACATATACTAGGTTAACTGTTGATATGATAGAATGCTTACATTACTGTGAAGCTCTCGAATTATAATTTTCGCTGACTTTGAAAAAGCTTTTGATACATAAAATGGGAATTCCTATATAAATATGTAAAACATTATGGCTTTCTGCAAAACATGACTTTCAGTTACCTATAACAGTATAGATAATTGTGTCACCAACATTGAACTTTGATCAGCATACTTTAAAATTGCTTGAGAGATTCGACAAGAGTGTTGGGGCTAGGGTGGTAACACATTCCCCTCCCACCTCTGAGGCCTGTGGTTCAAACCCATGACCCTATGTAGGAATGTTGGTAGTTCCTTAGCAGTGTTCCTCAGTTTACAGTACAGAACCTTGACCAACTGTGTGTACTTGTTTCCTCTTCCCATAAAAATATACATTGTGATATGACCTATACAGTGTTGAAAGTGGCATTAAAACCCAAATAAAGCTCATGAGTCAACCAGTTTTTTATAATAACCTGTTTACCATAAATGTCAAAAACATATTAATTACAGTTTAGAATTTAGAGCCCTATTTTTTCCACTGTGACAAATGAAACCTTTTCTGTAAACTAACAGAAAGGTCGCTGGCTAATGTTTAAAGTCACTTGTGCTAACAAGATTGCTTGGATCTTTGTCAAATCACTGGAATTTTCTTGGTACAGCGATTATTTTTATTTGATGTGGCTTTCAAGTGATGCTCTGCTGTGGTGTGATGAATGCTTTTTTTCCCAGAAATCTTCATTTGAGCATGTATCTGTTAAAAAGTTAAACAAAGTCCACTGTGACTAAATATTAATGTGTTTGTATTATATTAAAATGGTAAATTTTCAGCAAAATCAACAGTATTACTAAGATAATTGTTATTTGGGTCATTACTGCATAGCATAAAAGCTCCAAAGCAATCGGTTTGAAAATTTGGGTAGTCCTTCTTTAACATTATATTTCATATTGACTAATAAAGATATTATTCTATTCACCTATGACCAGAAATGTTCAAACTTGTTTGGATTTGGATGGTTCAGGAGATAAAAATTTTTTCCACGATGGAGACAATTTCCTCTAATTATTTACTTTCCCGAAAAGATGGCTTACCAAAATCTGAGTCAAAGAAACATGTATGAAGATCTCAATATTATCTTCCAGTGATAATCCCATTTTGGATTCTTAATTTCAGGTGGTTTGCTGAAATTAGGTTGTTTCAAAACTTCAGAATTAAGACTGGGGGGCACAGAAAATTGCTTAGATCAAAAACTATGTTACACACCTAATGAAACAATAAATATTTTAATCAGACAACCACCAAATTGTTTGCTTTTACATGTAGAATGCTGATGTATAGATATGTAAGTTACAAACAAATATATTTTAAAATTAAGATATTTAAGCAGCATCCGTGGAAAAAAACGCCCCCTTTAAAGAAAAACCCTTGGAAATCAAATAATGTTAAATCCCTGTAAAATACTTAATGTTTGGGTGATTTTAATGCAATAGCCATTAAATGTTTCTTATCATAGGCAACATGCTAGGCTTTAAATGATTAGGTGGAAACCAAAGATGATGTTAGATAACAATGGGAATCAATGATCAATAAAATACTCAATATTTTGATGATTTTGACCAAACAACCACAAAAACATTCATTACTGTGTACAAAATGCTAGTTTCTACGTAATTAAAATTTAGAAACTTGGCTTGATATGTCTTTCAATTAAATTATTGAACAGCAACACCCATGAAAAAAAATCGCCCAACTGATTACTATTGAGTTTCCGTGAAATACCATCACTTTCCCGTGATTTAGCAATCACCCAGAATTCGATGTAAACATCCGCTATATTTCCTGCTTCTGTGCTATTGTGCTATTAATCTGTTGCGGGCATTAGGTGATATTTCATAGCCATTTTAACTGTGTAATAAGAACGTTAACTTTTTTTCAGATTATATTGACCATGCCAATTTTACCATTGTCAACTAGCCCATACCTGTGTGTAAAAACAATGAACGCCCTTCTGCACTTGGTAAACGCCCTTGTCTTACTAACCGTAACAAAACATCGCTGCCCTTAGTGGCTATTGAGCCGATGGTGTCAAGACATTACTGGAATTTGGTTAACCAATGGGGTTTTGTCTAGGGCTGTGACGGGTGCTGAAAAACGGCATCGAGTACTCGCCCTCTGATGTAGACGTGGTAACCGCGGCGATCGACCCTATCGGGATCTAACGCCGTGGTTCCTCCCCATTTAAAAGTAGAGATTTCAAAAATCATACAACCTAGGCATTCATTGACTTGTTAAATGCATTTAAATGAAAGATATATTGAATAAATAAATACTTTGTACTTGACCCTCGGTAAATATTCACATATCTCTGTGTAACACCTTATATCTTATTTTTATAATATCTGTCCGCCATTGTTTACCATAACTGAAATAATTATTTTATATTTGTAGCCGTTAATATAAACCTTCTAGTCGCCCCACATATGAAATCTTTCTGCAAATCGAAGAATTTTTTAAAAAAGAGGCCAATAGGGTTATGTAAATATTAATTTCTTTTTAAAAGCACAACACAGTAACAGAACTGCTTGGTTAAAAACATTTTTTCGAACAAAGTACTACAGAAATGATCCCTCATCACATTGACATACTATAAGACCATAATATTACAAATAATTTTTTGCAGTGAAAAAATATTTATTAAACATTAAAAAATAAGTATTTAAGCCAAGTAGTAGTAAGAAACTATAATTTAAATATATGCATCAGCAATCCTGACAAAAGGTTACAATTTCTTTATAAAAATTATTGTTACATTGGTACCTTTTCAGGGAAACTCAAAATATTTCCAGAAGCAATTGAAAAATATTTTAACAACTTAGAAATATTAAATACAGTAAGCAAAATAGATGCAAGAAATAAAGTCACACACTTGAATGCAATATAAAATCTTCCTGGTCTCGGATAGAGAGTACAGAATAAATTAAAACTATTTTTCATTATATTTTTGGTATTGATACATCATTTGACATTGTTATCCCTATGTCAAAATATTAAAGCTGTTTTTTCATGAATTACAAAACCTTCATGTATCATATATTCAAAACATAATACAAATAACACCTTGCATTTGCATTTGTAGTATACCTAAAATAAATTTTGAAGAAAAAATTCGGAGAAAAGTCACAAATCAGATACTGTATAAGTGGTTATTTTCGCGGGTACTTAAGTTCGCGAATGTACACTGTAGGCCTGCTTCGCGAGAATTTATTTTCGCGGTGAAATATATTCAATTATCGCCCAAACTAACAACATGTTCAAATTAAAATATTACGCGGACTTCTGCTGGTTTGATTGGAAATGCATAGTTGACGTCTTTTCTTTTATACACGTTGTCAGTGTGTGACCCTACTCTGGGAGATTATAAATTGAATCGAACACACTTTCATTGATCGGCGCATTATCAAAGAAGTTGTGTAGCGGGGTCGTGTAATTGAATTAATCCCTCCCTATTGGTGATAAAGATCAAAGAAGTTAGGCGTTTCTGTGAATGGTACATTTGATTTGTTTCCGTGACAGTGTTAAATATTGTATCTTGCATAATCTTGTATTACCGCTCACGCTAGACTGGTTCTACTGGATATAAATATTGGCTAGAAGTTATTTTCGCGTTTTGTAGTCACTCGCGAATATAGCGAAAATTAATTCCACGCGAAAATAACCACTTATACAGTAACTACAGTTCCAAATATACCTGGAAAGAGTCCTGGAAATGGGAATTACAGAAATCCGAGGTTTAGGAGAAACCACATATAAACGGCAATAAATTCAAACCAATCAGAATTTCAACATGGAGGATGAAAACTGTAAATATTGTCCTTAAAAGTCATTATATTACACTGTAAACATAAAACAGCATTATTGGATTGATAATTTAAATATTATTACAGACTTTTGCTTGAGCCATCGTTTCACATGTGGTTCTGATGGTGAGTAAGCTAATATTTGTAATCTCTACTTTTAAATGGGGAGGAACCACGGCGTTAGATCCCGATAGGGTCGATCGCCGCGGTTACCATGTCTACCTCTGATGGTGTCGAGAGGTTTCGCGGTCGAGAGGTTTCGCTGTCTTGGTCGTTTCGCTGTTAATTTGGATGATTCGCGTTAAATACTGGTGACGTTTCACGTGAATTTCTCAGATCCCAAGATGTATTATGTCATTTGTTTATCCCTATCTCTATAATATCCACAAACTAATTGATAAACATAAAAACCCTAGTGGTGGTGGACCAGTTCACGCCCGGGTACCAATTCACGCCCACCCTCAATTTTCTTGAAGATTTATAATTTTTCATAGAGAAGATGTTTACCACATTATAGATAATCATCAAATTGATCATATACATTTGTAATTTATTGTTTAACTGTGATTGTTTTGGATAAATTTAGAGGTGGACGTGAATTGGTACCCGGGCGTGAACTGGTCCACCACCACTAACTTCTTTGAAGTCAATTATGTCGATTAATCCCTTACAGTCCATCAAGTAATTGCTACAACACAAGAGAGTGTAATCCTAGCTAGTCAAAACAATTGCAATCAGTATATCCATGTGGGATAAATTAGATGTATAGTTGTTACAAAATATAATATCTTATCAAAATATAATTTAACATTATCACACACCATTAGATCCACGATTAAAATCTGAAAACAATGGTATCTCAATTATCAGAATCTGTCCATTAATAAAGATTTTGCGCCACTCTTAACTTCAAAGAAATAATAAAAGTTCACTGCGAATCCTCCATACCGCGAAACCTCTTGTAATCCCTCTGACAACCGGCCCGAATTCGAGTAACCGCGAGATTTAGTACCTACCATTAGAAGTCTCCTGTAAACAAATAGTCGGTTCCGGAAACGAACCTTTTGAAGAAAAACATCTTCTATTTGACCATATACATTGTATTATAGAATATGGAGTAAATTGTATGTTTTCAAGCAAAAATAACAACTTTAATTGATATTATGTGATGGAAATGCAGAAATGTAGCATATTTTACACAAGCGTTTGATTACATGGGCGATAATACAATTCCTCGCAAGTAACCAAGTTTTTAAAATGGACTCGAGTACAAGCCAAGACCGCCTCGTACACCGAGGCTCGAGCACTGGTTTGCAGCCCTAGTTTGGTCCCAATAACCTACAGTACTGCAGACAGTATCCTTAATGCCGTCGCTGCAGTGTGTAGAGAGATTTCACTGTTGCCACTCTACAGTAACGAAAAAAATAATATAGCTAGCCTTCTCGGATTTGCAGGATATATTCATAACCATAAAATGTTGCCTGGGAATATTTTTGGCCTTATTTTGAAAAACAGGATGGCTGCCACGGGCGTTTTTTCAACTTTCAGCAAGGAGTTTTGTTGGTCCTCTAGAGCAAAGGGTATTATAGGTAGAGATCTCAAATTCGCAGGATATGTTCCTCATTATAAAATCTTGACTTGGAATATTTTTGACCTCATTTTCAAAAACAAGATGGCCGCCACGGGTGTTTCGTTGGCAGTCATGAAAAGTGCTTATATCTCCCTTATTATTGGTCCTAGAGGTTTGCAATGTAAAACCAACTTATAGGAAATCATGGGCTGGGAATCTTCTGATGTGGTCAGATGTGACTTTGGACCTTCAAGGTCAGACAAGGATAGCCAGATTTGACTTTGAACCTTCAAGGTCAGATAAGGATAGCCAAATTTAAAAGTGCTTATAACTCGCTTATTATTGGTCCTAGAGGATTGCAATGTGAAGCCAACTTATAGAAATCATGGGGTGGGAATCTGCTGATGTGGTCAGATTTGACCTTGGGTCCCTCCTTCAAGGTCAAATGAGGATAGCCAAGCCTAAAAGTGCTTATAACTCGCTAATTATTGGTCCTAGAGGTTTGCTATGTGAAACCAACTTATAGGAAATCATGGGCTGGGAATCTTTTTATGTGGTCGATTTGATCTTGGGCCCTCCTTCAAAGTCAAACAAGGATAGCCAAACCTAAAAGTGCTTATAACTCACTTATTATTGGTCCTAGAGGTTTGCCATGTGAAACCAACTTGTAGGAAACCATGGGCTGGGAATCTTCTGATGTGGTCAGATTTGACGCTGGGCCCCTCCTTCAAGGTGAAACGAGGATAGCAAAACTTAAAAGTGCTTATAACTCGTTTATTCTTGGTCCTAGAGGCTTGTAATGTGAAATAAACTTAAAAGAAATCATGGGCTGGGATTCTTTTGATGAGGTCAGATTTGACCTTGGGCCCCTCCAAGGTCAAATGATGATGGCCAAACCTAAAAGCACTTATAACTTTCTTATTATTGGTCCTAGAGGTTTGCAATGTGAAACCAGCTTATAGGAAATCATGGTCTGGGAATCTTTTGATGTGGTCAGATTTGCCTTTGGGCCCCCTCCTTCAAGGTCAAATGAGGATAGCCAAACCTAAAAGTGCTCAGTAACTCTCTTATTATTGGTCATCATGGGCTGGAAATCTTTTTATATGGTCAGATTTGACCTTGGGTCCCTCCGTCAAGGTCAAACGTGGATATCCAAACTTAAAAGTGCCTATAACTCACTTGTTATTGGTCCTAGAGGTTTGCAATGTGAAACCAACTTATAGGAAATCATCGGCTGGGAATCTTTTGATGTGGTCGATTTGATCTTGGGCCCTCCTTCAAGGTCAATCAAGGATAGCCAAACCTAAAAGTGCTTATAACTTGCTTATTATTGGTCCTAGAGGCTTTGCAATGTGAAGGCAACTTATAGGAAATCATGGGCAGAGAATCTTTTGATGTGTCAGATTTGACCTTGAGCTCCTCCTTCAAGGTCAAACGAGGATACCCAAACTTAAAAGTGCCTGTAACTCACTTATTATTGGTCCGAGAGGTTTGCAATGTGAAACCAACTTATAGGAAATCATGGACTGGGAATCTTTTTATGTGGTCGATTTGATCTTGGGCCCTCCTTCAAAGTCAAACAAGGATAGCCAAACCTAAAAGTGCTTATAACTCACTTATTCTTGGTTCTAGAGGTTTGCAATGTGAAACAAACTTATAGGAAATCATGGGCTAAGAATCTTTTGATATGGTCAGATTTGACCTTGAGCTCCTCCTTCAATGCTAAGCAATGGTTGGTTGGCTTTGGTGAGTTGTCTTTCTGGTGGATACAATCCGCATCGGTTCTCTGATGCACTAGGTCTAGTTATGATGCTGTATATCGCCAGCAAAACATACAGTATGTATACATACATATGATACAAATGGCTGACATACAGTGGTATACAAGCAGCATACAGTATACAGTTAAGAATTATTCTTTAAGAGGTTGTACACAGTAAATTCTTGAACACTGAAGCTATGAATATTATGTATTTATTTATCACTCTGAAATGACTGAATATGGTTTCAGATATTATTCATCATGGGAGATAGTGAAATTCCAAATCCATTTAAAAAATGGAAGAAGAGGGCAAAAAGGTTTGCTTGTGGTGGTAAGTTATTATGATTTTTTGTACTGGATTGTTTGTTGTTGTTAAAAACAATATTTTCTTTGACATACATGTGTATTTACTGTCTAGAGCAGGTTTCAGTTTGAGTTCTCACATCCCTTATGATTGCACTTTTTACCCCACATTGCTTTCACCCATGGCGTCTGGGTTGGTCTGTGGTGAGGTGATTGCCAAGAAAAATCTTTCCTGGGTTCTTTTTCAAAAATAGTAAGTTATAGGAAGTTCATACTTGAAGTTGATGGGCACATTGGTTGGGGATGTGGGTGTGCAGCTTTTTGGTGTGACTTTTATTTGACCTTGCCATAATGACCTTAACCTTTCTAATCTTTTCTGTGCTATATCCCGATGTAAAAGTAAATAATATAAATATTCCCGGGGGTGGGAGGATATTTTCTAGAATATATTCCCCCCACTATGAAAATCTACTGTACCAACAGAAAAATATAACTCTGGTCAAATCTGTTTCATTTTAACTTTATTTTAAAAAAGAGTCACTTCATAGATGAAATTAGGAACTGCACACCAAAACTATTGAAATCAAAATATAATTAAGCATCCCGCAAGGGACGCTTGTTTGTGTATGGGAGAGCTTCCGGCTCCGCCGGCTCCGCATTTTGTTTTCCCTATAACTCTGTAACCGTTAGGCAGATTCTTTTCAAATTTGGCAGGTTTAGGCAGTAGCCTTGGGGAATTTTTTGGAATATGCTGCAGTGACATTTCAACCAATCAGAGAGGTCACATGACCAAAAATGTCTTTTTTCGATGGGGAAGCTTGTCCGGATGATAACTTGAAAGGAATTTTATCAATTCACCTGAAACTTGGCAAATGCATTCATTCTATTAAAATCTGGAAATCATTAGATTTTGGCATTGATTGGTCAAGAAATGGCCGAGTAATTAATGATTAATTAATCATTACGAATTTTCCAAATAAGGAAAACACAAAAATGCTTATATCTCGAAAACCGTGCTAGATAGAGCGATTTCGACGAAATTTTTGACCTGCAGGGTATCTCTGCGGAGTAGTTTTCCCAATTTTCAAAAATTTTTGTCTCGTCCAAAATGGCGGCCATTTTGAATTTTTCGAAATTTTCGCAAAAATTGCAAAACACAAAAATACTTATATCTCAAAAACCGTGCTAGATAGAGCAATTTCGACCAAATTTTTGACCCGCAGGGTATCTCTGCGGAGTACTTTTCCCAATTTTCAAAAAAATTTTGTCTCGCCAAAAATGGCGGCCATTTTGAATTTTCGAAATTTTCGTAAAAATTGCAAAACACAAAAATGCTTATATCTCGAAAACCGTGCTAGATAGAGCGATTTCGACGAAATTTTTGACCCAGAGGGTATCTCTGCAGAGTAGTTATCCCAATTTTGAAAAAATTTTTGTCTCGCCAAAAATGGCGGCCATTTTGAATTTTCGAATTTTTCGCAAAAATTGCAAAACATAAAAATGCTTATATCTCGAAAACCCTGCTAGATAGAGCGATTTCGACGAAATTTTTGATCCACAGGGTATATCTGCAGAGTAGCCATGCCAATTTTCAAAAAAATTTTGTCTCGCCAAAAATGGCGGCCATTTTGAATTTTCGAATTTTTCGCAAAATTGCAAAACACAAAAAATGCTTATATCCTGAAAACCGTGCTAGATAGAGTGATTTCGACAAAATTTTTGACCCACAGGGTATCTCTGCAGAGTAGCCATGCCAATTTTCAAAAAAATTTTGTCTGGCCAAAAATGGCGGCCATTTTACTCACCTACTCAAAATGAGTAAATGCGAATTATCTCTTAAAAGTATTGCAGATAGCCAATTTTTCTCAAATAACTCATTCACCTACTTTTGGAAGAGCTTTCACATGGTGAAGTTTCAGACCCATAGCTAATTACTCACCTACTCAAAATGAGTAAATGCGAATTATCTCTAAAAGTATTGCAGATAGCCAATTTTTCTCAAATAACTCATTCACCTACTTTTGGGAGAGCTTTCACTTGGTGAAGTTTCAGACCCATAGCTAATTATTTACCTACTCAAAATGAGTAAATGCTAATTATCCGTAAAAGTATTGCGGATACCCAATTTTTATCAAATAACTCATTCATCTACTTGTGGGAGAGCTTTCACATGGTGAAGTTTCAGACCCATAGCTAATTACTCACCTACTCAAAATGAGTAAATGCAAATTATCTCTAAAAGTATTGCGGATAGCCAATTTTTCTCAAATAAATCATTCACCTACTTTTGGGAGAGCTTTCACTTGGTGAAGTTTCAGACCCATAGCTAATTACTCACCTACTCAAAATGAGTAAATGCGAATTATCTCTAAAAGTATTGCAGACAGCCAATTTTTCTCAAATAACTCATTCACCTACTTTTGGGAGAGCTTTCACTTGGTGAAGTTTCAGACCCATAGCTAATTACTCACCTACTCAAAATGAGTAAATGCGAATTATCTCTAAAAGTATTGCAGATAGCCAATTTTTGTCAAATTAATCATTCGCCTACTTTTGGGAGAGCTTTCACTTGGTGAAGTTTCAGACCCATAGCTAATTACTCACCTACTCAAAATGAGTAAATGCGAATTATCTCTAAAAGTATTGCAGATAGCCAATTTTTCTCAAATAACTCATTCACCTACTTTTGGGAGAGCTTTCACTCTGTGAAGTTTCAGACCCATAGCTAATTACTCACCTACTCAAAATGAGTAAATGCGAATTATCTCTAAAAGTATTGCAGATAGCCAATTTTTCTCAAATTAATCATTCACCTACTTTTGGGAGAGCTTTCACTTGGTGAAGTTTCAGACCCATAGCTAATTACTCACCTACTCAAAATGAGTAAATGCGAATTATCTCTAAAAGTATTGCAGATAGCCAATTTTTCTCAAATAACTCATTCACCTACTTTTGGGAGAGCTTTCACTTGGTGAAGTTTCAGACCCATAGCTAATTACTCACCTACTCAAAATGAGTAAATGCGAATTATCTCTAAAAGTATTGCAGATAGCCAATTTTTCTCAAATAACTCATTCACCTACTTTTGGGAGAGCTTTCACTTGGTGAAGTTTCAGACCCATAGCTAATTACTCACCTACTCAAAATGAGTAAATGCGAATTATCTCTAAAAGTATTGCAGATAGCCAATTTTTCTCAAATAACTCATTCACCTACTTTTGGGAGAGCTTTCACTTGGTGAAGTTTCAGACCCATAGATAATTATTCACCTACTCAAAATGAGTAAATGTGAATTATCTCTTAATAGTATTGCAGATAGCCAATTTTTCTCAAATAACTCATTCACCTACTTTTGGAAGAGCTTTCACACACGAAAATGAAAAATTGTGAATATCTCGGAAAAGCTATTTCTTCTGCTTTAATGCTCGGCGGGAGATACACACCGCGGCAGTGGTCTTGACAAAAGTTTTTGTCTCCCCAAAAATGGTGGCCATTTTGAATTTTCAAATTTTTGCAAAACACAAAAATGCTTATATCTCGAAAACCGTGCTATATGGAGCGAACTCAACAAAATTTTGGACCTGCTGGGTATCTCTGCAGAGTAGCCATGCCAATTTTCAAAATATTTTTGTCTCGCCAAATATAGCGGACATTTTTAATTTTTTTATTTTTTGCAAAACACAAAAATGCTTATATCTTGAAAACCGTGCTAGATAGAGCAGACTGCGCTGACTTTGGTTGCCACAACAGTATAAGGCTAGAAACGAAGCATTTTCTTAATACTTTAGCACTCACCTTTATATCCTTTTCGGGACGCTTTGTTTTTGCTATGCAAAAACATTATCTTTTTTTTTTGCGAGCGATCCTCTAGTTTTAGATGTCTTAGAATAGAGTTTGTTGGTTGGGTAGCTTGGGGAGGGGGGGTTATTTTCCACAAGTTCTTTACAAATAAATCTACTTATAAAATTATTGCTAAGTACTGCCCATTTATATTCTTATTTTAAACCATTGTTATTTAACTACTTCTTTAAAGAAGTGATGTGTAAGCCTAATGAGGCCTGGCAAAATCCTTTGTGTTATCTTTTAATCATTATGATGATTACATTTTTTGATGGAACAAAAGAAACCTGTAACAGAATAGGTTGCGTTGTCTAAGTTCTGGTAAATTAATGTTGTTCATTACTGTACAATGCATGAAATGATAATAAATAATGTAATGTATGTATAAAATAAATAAACATAATATATTTAAACAAGATGTTGAACTAAAAATATGCAAACCAGAACAAATAAATGCTCAAAAGAATTATAGGATGGGAGATATTTTCAGGAGTGGGTTTTATTTACTTCCAGTAACCAAAATACAACTCTCAAGTCTCAACTCCAATATTATTTATCAGATATTATTGTCCTTAGGTCATGGGTGGTAAATTTTCAGGTGGGGGTATTATTTTCAGACAAACCTCCTCCCTACCCCAGGGCTGGAGAAATTTCTAGAGAAAATATACCGGGGGGGGGATTGGACATTGGACATTACACCGGAAACATTAAGGTGCAGGAAGTTGATACTTTTTGGGGATATTGATTGGGAATGGGGGGAGGGGGTGAAGGTTTGCATCTTTTTGGTGTGACCTTGATTTGACCTTGCCGCAGTCTTGACCTTTAAAATCTTGTCGGGCTATATCTTGGAAACTGTAAGGTGTAGAAAGTTGTACTAGACAGGGTTGTTGGTCGGGGGTTGTGAGTGTGCAATGTCATGGTGTGATACCGTTAAAGTTGCAGTAATATTGGCCTTTAAAATGTTGTCAGGACAGTATCTTGGGAAAAATAAGTTGCAGGAAGTTGATACTGTGCAGGGATATTAGTTGGAGGATGTAGGTGAGCAACATCATGATATGACCTTGATTTGATATTTGTTTTTGCTGTAGTGACCTTGATTTTTAAAATTTTGTCTGTGCTGTATCTTGGAAACCATAAGGTATAGGAAGTTGATGCTTAGCATGGTTATTTGTTTTGTGTAGGTATACCATATCATGGTATGACCTTTGATCTTGGATATACCAGAATCTTTCCTAGTGCCGCATTTGAGACATATCTCTCCTATTTCAAAGCTATACAAATTGCTGCTAGAAGTTATAGTGTTTTAACCTTATTGTGCTATGTCCTTTGACAGGTATACTTCAATAAATAATAAATAGAACAGTTGTTAAATTTTACCGCCTCATTGGTTCACAAAGCCTTTTGGTTCACAAAGTAGTGCTGTAATCTTACTATTGTCTTGTCTTGATAGTTTGTCTTTACCTATATTTAATGTTTTTAAAAATGTAACTAAGCATCCCTGAAAGGGCGCTTATTTGTTTTCGTCTCAGTTTCCTCGCCGCCGCCGCATTATGGTCTCCCTTGAATATCTCCCTTATTATTAGAAGGTTTCAAACCATATTTGGCAGTTATATACCTTAGGCGTGGGAAAATTTTTCGGCATGCTTAAATTTGACCTTTGACCTTTATGAAGGTCACATGATCAAAAACTATTTTTTTGAAGTACACCCACCACCGCCCACCCCCACCCCGTCATCACAGATCAGGAAAAACTACTTGCTACAGAGCCTTATAATTTGACACACCTGTTCATACTATCGAAAACGCGAGCTGAATAGATTTTGGGAGCAATCCCTTGAAAAATGTCTCATTTATGAGTGATTTTCTGACACCTTCCAATCTGAAAGTCTTAAATTTAGGCCAACCCCCCTGTTATCTTCTTAAGTATTGCATTTAGAGCTATAAAATGTACTGGGAGGTAATAGGAAACCATATGTGGAGAGTCTAAATAGCTGGTCAGTTTTACCCCACGGCCCCCCCTTATGGGTCAAACTGGGATCATAAAATAGCTGATTTTGAGTTTTTGCCTTATATCTCCTTTATTGTTGCTTTTATAGCTTCAGAATGTATTAAGAGGTATTGGGAAAGCATATATGGAGAGTCTAAATAGCCGGTCAGTTTTACCCCCCGACCCCCCTTATGGGCCAAACTGGGGTCATAAAATAGCCAATTTGGAGTTTTTGCCTTTATCTCCTTTATTGTTGCTTTTATAGCTTCAGAATATATTAAGAGGTATTGGGAAAGCATATGTGGAGAGTCTAAATAGCCGGTCAGTTTTACCCCCTGCCCCCCCCCCCCCCCCTTATGGGTCAAACTGGGGTCATAAAATAGCTGTTTTTAAGTTTTTGCCTTATATCTCTTTTATAGCTTCAGAATGTATTAAGAGGTATTGGGAAAGCATATATGGAGAGTCTAAATAGCCGGTCAGTTTTACCCCCCGACCCCCCTTTTATGGGTCAAAGTGGGGTCATAAAATAGCCAATTTTGAGTTTTTGTCTTTATCTCCTTTATTGTTGCTTTTATAGCTTCAGAATGTATTAAGAGGTATTGGGAAAGCAGATATGGAGAGTCTAAATAGCCGGTCAGTTTTACTCCCCCGACCCCCCCTTATGCGTCAAAGTGGGGTAATAAAATAGCCAATTTTGAGTTTTTGCCTTTATCTCCTTTATTGTTGCTTTTATAGCTTCAGAATATATTAATAGGTATTGGGAAAGCATATGTGGAGAGTCTAAATAGCCGGTCAGTTTTACCCCCCGACCCCCCCTTATGGGCCAAACTGGGGTCATAAATAGCTGCTTTGGAGTTTTTGCCTTATATCTCTTTTATTGTTGCTTTTATAGCTTCAGAATGTATTAAGAGGTATTAGGAAAGCATATATGGAGAGTCTAAATAGCCGGTCAGTTTTACCCCCCGACCCCCCTTATGGGCCAAACTGGGGTCATAAAATAGCCAATTTGGAGTTTTTGCCTTTATCTCCTTTATTGTTGCTTTTATAGCTTCAGAATATATTAAGAGGTATTGGGAAAGCATATGTGGAGAGTCTAAATAGCCGGTCAGTTTTACCCCCTGCCCCCCCCCCCCTTATGGGTCAAACTGGGGTCATAAAATAGCTGTTTTTAAGTTTTTGCCTTATATCTCTTTTATAGCTTCAGAATGTATTAAGAGGTATTGGGAAAGCATATATGGAGAGTCTAAATAGCCGGTCAGTTTTACCCCCCGACCCCCCTTTTATGGGTCAAAGTGGGGTCATAAAATAGCCGATTTTGAGTTTTTGCCTTTATCTCCTTTATTGTTGCTTTTATAGCTTCAGAATGTATTAAGAGGTATTGGGAAAGCAGATATGGAGAGTCTAAATAGCCGGTCAGTTTTACCCCCCCGACCCCCCCTTATGCGTCAAAGTGGGGTAATAAAATAGCCAATTTTGAGTTTTTGCCTTTATCTCGTTTATTGTTGCTTTTATAGCTTCAGAATATATTAAGAGGTATTGGGAAAGCATATGTGGAGAGTCTAAATAGCCGGTCAGTTTTACCCCCCGACCCCCCCTTATGGGCCAAACTGGGGTCATAAATAGCTGCTTTGGAGTTTTTGCCTTATATCTCTTTTATTGTTGCTTTTATAGCTTCAGAATGTATTAAGAGGTATTGGGAAAGCATATATGGAGAGTCTAAATAGCCGGTCAGTTTTACCCCCCGACCCCCCTTATGGGCCAAACTGGGGTCATAAAATAGCCAATTTGGAGTTTTTGCCTTTATCTCCTTTATTGTTGCTTTTATAGCTTCAGAATATATTAAGAGGTATTGGGAAAGCATATGTGGAGAGTCTAAATAGCCGGTCAGTTTTACCCCCTGCCCCCCCCCCCCCCCCCCTATGGGTCAAACTGGGGTCATAAAATAGCTGTTTTTAAGTTTTTGCCTTATATCTCTTTTATAGCTTCAGAATGTATTAAGAGGTATTGGGAAAGCATATATGGAGAGTCTAAATAGCCGGTCAGTTTTACCCCCCGACCCCCCTTTTATGGGTCAAAGTGGGGTCATAAAATAGCCGATTTTGAGTTTTTGCCTTTATCTCCTTTATTGTTGCTTTTATAGCTTCAGAATGTATTAAGAGGTATTGGGAAAGCAGATATGGAGAGTCTAAATAGCCGGTCAGTTTTACCCCCCCGACCCCCCCTTATGCGTCAAAGTGGGGTAATAAAATAGCCAATTTTGAGTTTTTGCCTTTATCTCGTTTATTGTTGCTTTTATAGCTTCAGAATATATTAAGAGGTATTGGGAAAGCATATGTGGAGAGTCTAAATAGCCGGTCAGTTTTACCCCCCGACCCCCCCTTATGGGCCAAACTGGGGTCATAAATAGCTGCTTTGGAGTTTTTGCCTTATATCTCTTTTATTGTTGCTTTTATAGCTTCAGAATGTATTAAGAGGTATTGGGAAAGCATATGTGGAAAATCTAAATAGCCGGTCAGTTTTATCCCCCGACCCCCCTTTATGGGTCAAACTGGGGTCATAAAATAGTTGCTTTGGAGTTTTGCCTTATATCTCCTTTATTGTTGCTTTTAGACCTTCAGAATGTATTAAGAGGTATTGGGAAAGCATATGTGGAGAGTCTAAATAGCCGGTCAGTTTTACCCCCCGACCCTCCCTTATGGGCCAAACTGGGGTCATAAATAGCTGCTTTGGAGTTTTTGCCTTATATCTCCTTTATTGTTGCTTTTATAGCTTCAGAATATATTAAGAGGTATTGGGAAAGCATATGTGGAGAGTCTAAATAGCCGGTCAGTTTTACCCCCCGACCCCCCCTTATGGGCCAAACTGGGGTCATAAATAGCTGCTTTGGAGTTTTTGCCTTATATCTCTTTTATTGTTGCTTTTATAGCTTCAGAATGTATTAAGAGGTATTGGGAAAGCATATGTGGAAAATCTAAATAGCCGGTCAGTTTTATCCCCCGACCCCCCTTTATGGGTCAAACTGGGGTCATGAAATAGTTGCTTTGGAGTTTTGCCTTATATCTCCTTTATTGTTGCTTTTAGACCTTCAGAATGTATTAAGAGGTATTGGGAAAGCATATGTGGAGAGTCTAAATAGCCGGTCAGTTTTACCCCCCGACCCTCCCTTATGGGCCAAACTGGGGTCATAAATAGCTGCTTTGGAGTTTTTGCCTTATATCTCCTTTATTGTTGCTTTTATAGCTTCAGAATGTATTAAGAGGTATTGGGAAAGCATACGGTGCAGATTTGTGCATTCTTAGCTTTACAGCATGCTTATTAAAACCACAAAGCATTTTAAACTTTAAGGGATGCTTCGCTTTTGTTAGCAAAAGCATTCCTCTAGTTTTCCCTTTATCCTTACACAACTTAATCTGTCAGTTGTGGAAGAATCCTTATCTTTGTACTTTTTCACCTCTGCTATTTGTCATAGTGTCCAATGCTATTTCCCCAGGCCGTGGGATACAGGCATCTCTGATGATATTTTCTTTATGGTAATACAAAGAAGCATTTGTGGAAGACAAACTTTCTTTAGAGACAATACATCTTGTTTTGAAGAAGAGGCATTTTTATTGGAAGAAATTTGACCTTTATCTGTAAAAATTTCTGTACCTGAATTTAGATAGTGTTAAATTTAAACAATGAGGAAAGTCTTGTTTGATGAATGCACAAAATGTTAAATATATAATCAAAGGCTGCGAAGAAACCCTATGTTTTTTTTTTCATTTTATTTTATGGTATTGATCCCTTTGTGAAGAGAAAAGGAATAGTATATAAATAGATCAATAAATGATTTGATACAGTTGATTTCAGTCTCAATCCTGAAAATATTAATTTCAATTTCTTGTCCAAATATTTAGAAGGCTGTATTTTCAAATCATTATTCAAATCATCATATCTAACACAAGATAAACTGTAAACTATACACAGTGTATTTAATTTTTTATGTCAGCTGACTTGTCAGTCAGCTGACATTATGTCATCACTCTGCGGCGTGGGCGTACGCGTCCGCGTGAACAACTTCTTCTCCAAAACTACAAGGCCTAGAGACATGCTGTTTTTTTTAAAAGATACCTTATCTATCGAGGATGAAAAATTGTTCAAGGCATGCAAATCTGTCTGTTCGTCTGTTTGCTAGAGACATTACAAGGGGGGTACCCCCACCAAAAGTGTGAAAATTTCAACTTTTTATCACAATTTTCTCAGTGACTATTGTAGGGATTTCTCTCATATCTTGCATATATGTACTAGGCCAGAGGTAGATTCTCATGTGTGAGTATGAGACCTGGATCTGTCTTACTTTTTTTTAATAAATTTTTTTAATAATTTTTAATGCATTAAAATTCATGAAATCATGCACTAAATCACTTATAACTTCAAAAGTGTTGCATTTACAGCATTTTGTTAAAATATGTTATTCAGCTACTTTTTTCATAGCTACAATATGGTGAGTAAGTTGGGTGTCTGTCTCAATAGCTAAGTGAGTAATAGCTACTTTTGGGCTTTTCAGTAACTTCCATTATGAGTAAAAGCTACTTGTAACTTAAAAACTATTGCATTTAGAGAATTTCGTATAAATATGTTATTCAGCTACTTTTGGGCCAGCTATAACATAGTGAAATTTCAGACCTGTAGCTCATGGCATAGCTGAGTAATAGCTACTTTTAGGTTATCACTGTTGAGTAAATCGCTTATAACTTGAAAACTATTGCATTTAGAGAATTTCGTATAAATATGTTATTCAGCTACTTTTGGGTCAGCTATAACATAGTAAAATTTCAGACCTGTAGCTCATGGCATAGCTGAGTAATAGCTACTTTTAGGTTATCACTGTTGAGTAAATCACTTATAACTTGAAAAGTGTTGCATTTAGAGCATTTTGTTAAAATATGTTATTCAGCTACTTTTTTCATAGCTACAATATGGTGAGTAAGTTGGGTGTCTGTCTCAATAGCTAAGTGAGTAATAGCTACTTTTGGGCTTTTCAGTAACTTCCATCATGAGTAAAATCACTTGTAACTTAAAAACTATTGCATTTAGAGAATTTCGTATAAATATGTTATTCAGCTACTTTTGGGCCAGCTATAACATAGTAAAATTTCAGACCTGTAGCTCATGGCATAGCTGAGTAATAGCTACTTTTAGGTTATCACTGTTGAGTAAATCACTTATAACTTGAAAACTATTGCATTTAGAGTATTTTGTTTCAATATGTTATTCACCTATTTTGGGGTCAGCTATAACATAGTGAAGTTTCAGACCTGTGGCTCATTTCATAGCTGAGTAATAGCTACTTTGAAGTTCTCACTGTTGAGTAAATCAGTTATAATTGGAAAACTATTGCATTTACAGAAATTTGTGCAAATATGTTATTCAGCTACTTTTGGGTCAGCTATAACATAGTGAAATTATAGACCTATAGCTCATGGCACAACTGAGCAATAGCTATTCTCAGGTACTGACTGTTGAGTAAATCAGCTATAACTTGAAAAATATTGCATTTGGAGTATTTTTTTAAAATATATTGTTCACCTACTTTTGGGTCAGCTATAACATAGTGAAATTACAGACCTATAGCTCATGGCATAGCGGAGCAATAGCTATTTTCAGGTTCTCACTATTGAGTAAATCAGTTGTAGCTTGAAAACTATTGCATTTACAGTAGTTTGCTTAAATATGTTGTTCACCTACTTTTGGGTTAGCTATAACATAGTAAAATTTCAGACATGTAGCTCATTGCATAGCTGAGTAATAGTTCCTTTGAGGTTCTCACTGTTGAGTAAATCAGTTGTAACTTGAAAACTATTACATTTAGAGTAATTTGTTAAATATGTTATTCACAGAATTTTTGGTCAGCTATAACATAGTGAAATTACAGACCTCTATGTCATGGCATAGCTGAGCAATAGCTACTTTCAGGTTCTCACTGTTGAGTAAATCATTGTATCCACTGGATAGCCGCAGT
The DNA here is from genome assembly GCA_964017235.1 of Sabellastarte sp. h YS-2021. Classification (NCBI taxonomy): domain Eukaryota; kingdom Metazoa; phylum Annelida; class Polychaeta; order Sabellida; family Sabellidae; genus Sabellastarte; species Sabellastarte sp. h YS-2021. Next base: position 69,047,730 of record OZ024936.1, read on the forward strand.
GTGTAGAGAGAGATTTCACCATTACTGCTCTGATGAAAAAAAATATTATAGCTAGCTTTCTTAAGTTTGCAGTATATATTAATAACCATAAAATGTTGTCTGGGAATATTTTTGGCCTCATTTTGAGAAACAAGATGGCCGCCACAGGTGTTTTTTGTCAGTCATGAAAAGTGCTTATATCTCCCTTATTATTGATCCTAGAGGTTTGGGATGATAAACCAACCTGTAGGAAATCATGGGGTGGGAATCTTTTGGTGTGGTCAGATTTGACCTTCAATGACCCCTCCTTCAAGGTCAAACAAGGATAGCCAAACTTAAAAGTGCTTATAACTCGCTTATTATTGGTCCCAGAGGTTTGGGATGGTAAACAGACAGGAAATCATGGGCTGTGAATCTGTTGATATGGTCCGATTTGACCTTGGAACCCTCCTTCAAGGTCAAATGAGGATAGCGAAAATTGAAAGTGCCTACAACTCGCTTATTATTGGTGACAGAGATTTGGGATGGTAAACCATCCCATAGGAAATCATTGGCTCGGAATCTTTTGGTATGGTCAGATTTGACCTTTGGACCCCTCCTTCAAGGTCAAATGAGGACAGCCAAGCTTAAAAGTGCTTATAACTCATTTATAATTGGTCCTAGAGGTTTGGAATGGTAAACCATAGGAAATCATGGGCTGGGAATGTATTTGTGTGGTTAGATTTGACCTTGGACCCCTTCTTCAAGGTCGAACGAGGATATTGCATTTGTAGTATTTCTTTAAATATGTTTTAACCTATTTTTTACACTTAAACAATTACCTTGTTATTTTCCTTCATAATACCATTTACAGGGCACAACTTTTTTATCCTTTTCTTCTGTCAGCTTCGGAATTTCTTTCGAACTTGCTGTTCAGTTACCATTTACTGTATTTCTGTACAGCCCTTTTCCTGATAATTATTCTGTCCTCTAATCACCTTCACAAATCAAAAACACTCAGTCAGCTGACACAGTGCCCGTTCACGGGCACTCTCCTCTTGTTTGTGCAGTTCAGTCACTTGTAAGGTGTATAATTATATTTTTGCCTTAAATTAATGATTATTTTTAATACTGCAAATATAAATGAGCAGTTACAGTTGCAAAATAATCCTTTTGAGGGCTGAAATGATATTCTAATATGATTGATGTGAAAAAGCAATTTTGGCTTTATAATGAAATTATATTCAAGCATTACAAAGTTTACACGGTTGTTGAACATTGATTATTTGAAACACGCAGATAAAATACCAATGACTGTCTGGTCTTGTTTCAACATAAGTTCTGTTCAATGTTTGATTTGTAGGTTTTCTGTCTCTGGTCTTTGGCGTAATATGCTTTGTCTGTGGTATTGCACTTTTGGTAAAATTTGCTGAATTTTGGGGTGATGAAGAGGAGAAAGTCGAAAGGTAAAAAGGACGATTTATAACGCTCATGCTTAAAATGTATAACAAAATTATCACAATTGAATAGTTGGTCATGGTATATGATGAATATTCCAAGTGCTTGGTATCTGCTTTAAAACTTAAGTAACTTTGATGTTTGCTAATACGAACCATATACTTTTAGCACTAACGAAATACAAAGCTTATGGCAAAATGTTAAAAGTAGTAATAACTAGAAAATTATTGGCAGATAGCAGACCTCTCATGAGGCCTTATACCTCAAATATGGCTGATTAGTGCATTGATAAAAAATCCTTTGAAATTCCTAATCACCATCAAAATTGAATGATAGGTCCCTGGTGCCATTGTCAACATTTTCTTAAATTTTTGTCAAAATCTCTCACAACTTTCAAGCTGTTTTGCACACATATTAAAAAAAAACAATCACAAACAGTCAGTTACACATACCTCCTTATTGTTGGTTAATAACAGTTATTGGAATTACTGGAGGGGCACCCTTTAAAAGTAAGACCAAGTAATACAAACTTTTTGCAAAGTTTGCATCAGTGAATAAGCAGCCACATGTACCCTGACCTTGATTTTATGAAGATGACTGGATTTTTTGGACAAAGATTGTTTAAAAATTATTGTATGGTCCATCAATCGATTTCTGTAGGCATTCTGTAAATGACTTTGGCTTTCTGGTTGAAGTTACTTCAGTACAGGGTTGGGGTCAAAGTACTTTGTACTTAAGTACATTTGTACTTAAGTACATTTTTCAAAGTACTAAAATGTACTTAAGTACATTTTCAAATTCCAAGTACATGTACTTGAATTATACTTAAGTACATTTTAAATTTGATGTACTTGCAAGTACATTTAAGTCCTTTTTAAGTACTTTTAGTTTAAGTAAATTTTTACTAATTTTTCAAAAGTTTGTGTATTATATAATCATTACAACTGAATTGACCTTTTTCCAGATCTTTATTGATAAACATTCATTTAGATTAAATTTTCATAAAAGTTTCACTGATATATCTGATTCAATTTGATAACAGTGTTTCTTTAAAAAATTTAGTATAATTGATAATAATAATGAATCAAATTATTTAAGTTTCAATTCGATAAGCCAATCACATCTTAAAAAGAGGGACAATTGTTCCAAGATTGCATATTACTCCCCTTCTTTAATCCTCTCATAACTGTCTACTTTGAACTTGCCTGATCTCAGTTAATAATATCTACCCTGGTATGAGTATTCTTTGTAAATTGCACCTGGGCATTTAAGAGCTTTCAATTGGTCCAAGAAAATCACAAGGACCAGATTAACACAGTCTCTGTGATGTAATTGCTCAGGAATGACTTTTTTCAAAGCATGAATACAGATCAGAAGATTGTTGGAGTAGGTAAGACTGTTGATTACAGAAAAAAGATTATTTCTTTCACTGGCCATGATCTTGTCTGACCACTATAAATACTAGGACAGGGGGATTGACAAACCACTCACTTTTATGGTAATCACATTGTGTTAGCCCATTGGTGCTGTTTTAAAGCATTTTGAGATTCCAGCTAATACTGAAGGGAGTGTCACAGCAAAGTGTAAACAATGTACTCAGATTATAGCAGGAAGCACAAAAGTCACTTCAATTTCTGTCAAACATTTGAAGGTGAGGATTAGTTCATTGTTTACTTGTCACTTTTATTGAATAGCAATTTTATGCGATAACATTGTATTCAAAAGAAAAACACCTAAAGATGTTATATTTCATGTAGTCTATAGGCCCCCAAATCTCTCAAAGTCGCAGTTCCTGGACGAATTTGGCATGTTCCTCGAAGGTGCTGCTTTATCAGGCTATGAAAATATTCTCCTTGGTGATCTTAATTTTCATCTGGATAAACATGACACCTGGACACTGAAATTTTATGATATCCTTGAGCAATTCAGTTTTACACAACTTGTCAATACACCCACACATATTCAGGGTCATATTTTGGATGCTCTATGTGTGAGGGATTCCTTCTCCTGGGCCATTAGTCCCAAAGTTATTGGGGGACTATCAGACCACCAGGCAATCATATTCAGCTTTATCTTCCCTTGTTAGGGAATCCTGTAAGTTTCAATGTGTTCTCATCCGTAAAATTCACAAGATAAATATTTCAGAATTTAGAATGGATATCCTGAAATCCGACCTCAGTAGATGCCCGTACAAAACTGCCAGTCTTCTCAGTCATCAATACTTTAATACTTTGAGAAGCCTTCTTGACAAGCATGCCCCAATCATGAAGAAAAATATACCGAGACATGCCGAGACTGGTTTCATGAACTGTGACATCCTCAAAGCAAAACGACTCAAGAGGAAATATGAGCGGGCATGGCGTCGTGAAAACTCAGCCAGTAATCGTAGCCGATACCGGGCTGCAATCAACCACTATAATTTCCTGCTAGAGAAGTCCAAATGCAATCATTATTCCAACATTGTGGCTGAAAACCAAGGAAATCCCAAGGCTCTGTGGAACTGTTTCAAAAAGATCTTACACAGGTCCTCTGTTGCTGTTCTACCAGACTACACAAATAAAACTGACCTTGCGAACACTTTCTGCAAGTTCTTCTATGACAAAATCCTCAAGATAAGATCCACACTGCAGTCATCAATACCATCTTCAGTTACTAGACCCAACCCCACTAAAAACAGTCTGTCCTCTTTCACACCTGTGTCCGAGGAAGAACTATTCAAAATTCTAAAGTCCTCACCATCCAAATCATGTGATCTTGACCCGATTCCGACGTCACTGGTCAAGGAGTGTGCTGATATTCTCATCGCCCCCATCACTAAAATTGTAAATTATTCAATCACAGAAGGTAGTTTTCCCAACTGTTTTAAGATGGCATATGTCACCCCCCTTCAAAAGAAGCAGAGCCTTGATAGAAATATCCTCAAAAACTACAGGCCGGTGTCAAACCTCAGCTTTATATCTAAACTTATTGAGAAGGTGGTGGCAAAGCAGCTAAATGAATTTATTTCGCACGAGGGGCTCTTAAATGTCAACCAGTCTGCTTATACTGATGCTGAAACCGCATTGTTAAAGATTCAAAATGATATAGCTCTCTCAGTGGACTCAGGAAAGGCAGTGGCCCTAACATTATTAGACCTATCGGCAGCGTTTGATACGATTGATCACTCTCTTGTATATGACTGCTTGCATGACTGGTTTGGTCTAGATGGTACTGTTTTGTCATGGATCAAATCGTATCTTTCAAACCGTAAACAAAAAATTAAAATAGGTGATAGTTTTTCTGAGGCGGTAATTCTCCCTTTCGGAGTCCCCCAAGGCTCTGTACTGGGTCCTCTCCTCTTCACCCTCTACACTAGTCCCCTTAGTCAAGTTATTTCAAAATTCAATGTTACTCATCACCTGTATGCCGATGACACCCAGATCTACCTAGCAGTTGACTCCAGGAATTTTGACTCTTGCATGGAAGAGCTGACCGAGTGTCTCAAGTCTGTACAAGAATGGATGGACGGTGTCAAACTAAAACTAAACCCAGAAAAAACCGAATTTATCATTATATGTCAAAAAGCCATCAGAGAGTCGCTTGCACCAAATTTCCCTGTTCCACTCCTCCAAAACAATATCTCTCCGTCGGTGGAAGTAAAAAATCTGGGTGTTATTTTCGACTCAGACAACTCCTTTGACAATCAAGTTGCCAAGGTTTGCAGAGCATGTTACTATCATCTTCGTGATTTGCGACGAATTCGCAAATTCCTTGGAGTTGAGACAGCAATACTTCTGGCAAACGCTATGGTCAGTAGTCGTCTAGACTACTGTAACTCTTTACTCTATGGGGTAAGCAAGTCCAACATAGCCAAACTACAGAGAGTCCAGAATGCTCTTTGCCGCATCATTTTCAGACTTGACAAAATGAGTCATGTTACACCCTTTTTGAAAAAACTCCACTGGCTCCCAATTCAACATCGCATCCTGTTTAAGTACAACCTTTTGGTATTCAAGGCTATTAATCTTTCACATCTTTCAGCTTTAATAAGATCGAGCAGTCTCACTCGTGGCAACTGGCTATCTATCTCCTCAACCCGCCCCAATAAGCACATAGGAAGGCGTGGCTTTGCAGTAGCTGCACCAGCCGAATGGAACAAGCTGCCACAGACTGTCAGATCTCAGCAAACAATAGATGGTTTCAGAAGCCAGCTAAAGACCTACTTGTTCAGGCTGGCATACCCCCCACCTTAGCTATACCCTGGCGGGCGCTTTTTAGATGTCAACCCATGCCTGTCCCTGGACTCTCCCTTCTTGGACTCAAGCGCATTAGAGGATTTGTATCAATTTTGCGCTATATAAATCCTACTATTATTATTATTATTTCTTAAAGGAGAATGTAATACACAGCAAGCTTTCTACTTTCTCTCTAATACTTCAATTTACAAAGATTAGTTAACATAAAACATTATGTATAGTATTATTGTATTAGATTAACTAATTTTCCATCATAACACTTAATTAATTTCTAATTTAAAGTGACTTATAAGCCCAATAGCAGGCTGGGTATTTTTTTATATGTTGTATCTGTTGTTTTGTGAAATATTGGTAGTTACTAAAATAGAATAAACAATAATAACAGTGGGCCTTTTAATGTTATAAAGATAGTAATAAGTGGATAACAACCAATTAGTGTATAATTGGAAATTTTGTATATATGTTTGAATAAACTTGGTGGTGTGTTTTTTTTAATTTTTTTTTGTCATTCACGGGTGATAAGTACTTGTACTTGCACTTAAGTACTTTGAAAAGTACTTGTACTTGTACTTAAGTACTTTGAGGAAAAAAGGACTTGTATTTGTACTTGTACTTGAAAATTAACAAAGTACTTGTACTTGAGTACATTTCAATGTACTTGACCCCAACCCTGCAAGTTCAGTATTAATGAGTGGAAAGATCCATATTGTATTCTAGATACAAAAAGCACAAAGTGGTCGAGGTCTGTACTGTGCTTCTAGTTTTGTTACATATTTTATAGATTTTGATAAAAAAGTATTATTGTTAAAAACACTCCAACCAGTCAGCTTGTATTTTTTTCCAGTGCTGTGTCATACTTTGGCTGTGCCATCTTGATTCTGGGCTTCCTGTTGATTTGTATTGGTATGGGGATTTTCATCACAATTTGTATTGTCTACAGACGACTGACTAAGGCCATGGATGGACCAGCTGGTCAGGTAAAAAATATTTTGGAGATAAAATTGATTCGTACATTTCTACTAATCAAGGATTCCAAATATATTTTCATTATTTTGTGTGGAAGCAAATATGGAAAGTACAGTAAAAAGGAGTGTGACATCTGAACTGAAAAGATGGTCACTCGGAAATCAATCTTTTGTATTGCAGCTTTTGCAATCTAATAGGGTCCTGGGACTCGGTAACGTCCACCTCAAACCTATCCATTGACTTACATGCAAACTGCATGTGTTAACACACACATTGAAAAGAGGTGTTTTCATCCTCTTAAGGTGACCTTGAATGTACAGTCGAGTCAATTTAAAGGTCAAATTTTGGAAAAAACAAATGGAGTAACACAAAAAAGTAAATTACATTCTGTCTGAACTGCAGCAAAAGAAAAAAAACAGAATGACAAATATATTTGACATTCTCAAGCCAGGCCATTGACTTTGAAATGATCACCAGGGCATAAAATTATAGGTTTTTAAAATTAGATACATATTAAGTTTCATGTCAAAAAACTTCTTGCACATATACAGTAAAGTTGATTGTTTCAGTGCCCATATATGCATTGGGACATCAAAGCCTGTTCTATTTATGCTCAATGTTGTCATTGTGTAAAGTATGTACATATAAAGCCAATGTCAGTAAAATTAAAATCTAAGTAGAACAACTTTGATGTCATAAATAGCTGTAGATGTGTCATATACAAATAAATCTTATAGATAACGGAGGTTCTAGTTTTAAATAATTTACTGTTTATATAGAGTAAGAGCTTTGCATATATCCATCAGGTTTTAATGAGGTGGGCCTTTCTTTTTGCAGTTTTATTACCCCACAGCCCAAGGGCTGTCGGGGTATTGTTTTCACCCATGGTGTCCGGATGGGCGGGCGGCGGGAAAAGTTTGTCCGGGCTGTATCTCAGAAACCGTAATGTGTAGGAAGTTGATACTTGGTAGGGACATTGGTTAGGGGGTATAGGTGTGCAACGTCATGGTCTGACCTTGATTTGACCTTTGACCTTGCCGTAGTGACCTTGAGTTTGAAAATCTTGTCCGGGCTATATCTTGGAAACCGTAAGGTGTAGGAAGTTGATACTTGGTAGGGACATTGGTTAGGGGGTGTAGTTGTGCAATGTCATGGTTTGACCTTGATTTGACCTTTGACCTTGCCGTAGTGACCTTGAGTTTGAAAATCTTGTCCGGGCTATATCTCGGAAACTGTAAGATGTAGGAAGTTGATACTTGGTAGGGATATTGGTTAGGGGGTGTAGTTGTGCAACGTCATGGTGTGACCTTGATTTGACCTTTGACCTTTCCGTAGTGACCTTGACCTATAAAATCTTGTCCGGGCTATATCTCAGAAACTGTAAGGTGTAGGAAGTTGATATTTGGTAGGGACATTGGTTAGGGGGTGTAGTTGTGCAACGTCATGGTCTGACCGTGGTTTGACCTTTGACCTTGCCGTAATGACCTTGAGTTTGAAAATCTTGTCCGGGCTATATCTCAGAAACCGTAAGGTGTAGGAAGTTGATACTTGGTAGGGACATTGGTTAGGGGGTGTAGTTGTGCAACGTCCTGTCTGACCTTGATTTGACCTTTCCGTAGTGACCTTGACCTATAAAATCTTGTCCGGGCTATATCTCGGAAACTGTAAGGTGTAGGAAGTTGATACTTGGTAGGGACATTGGTTAGGGGGTGTAGTTGTGCAACGTCATGGTTTGACCTTGATTTGACCTTGCCGTAGTGACCTTGAGTTTGAAAATCTTGTCCGGGCTATATCTCAGAAACCGTAAGGTGTAGGAAGTTGATACTTGGTAGGGACATTGGTTAGGGGGTGTAGTTGTGCAACGTCATGGTTTGACCTTGATTTGACCTTTGACCTTGCCGTAGTGACCTTGAGTTTGAAAATTGTGTCCGGGCTATATCTCAGAAACCGTAAGGTGTAGGAAGTTGATACTTGGTAGGGACATTGGTTAGGGGGTGTAGTTGTGCAACATCATGGTTTGACCTTGATTTGACCTTTGATCTTTCCGTAGTGACCTTGACCTATAAAATCTTGTCTGGGCTATATCTCGGAAACTGTAAGGTGTAGGAAGTTGATACATGGTAGGGATATTGGTTACGGGGTGTAGGTGTGCAACGTCATGGATTGACCTTGATTTGACCTTTGACCTTGCCGTAGTGACCTTGACCTATAAAATCTTGTCTGGGCTATATCTCAGAAACTGTAAGGTGTAGGAAGTTGATATTTGGTAGGGACATTGGTTAGGGGGTGTAGTTGTGCAACATCATGGTCTGACCTTGATTTGACCTTTGACCTTGCCGTAGTGACCTTGAGTTTGAAAATCTTGTCCGGGCTATATCTCAGAAACCGTAAGGTGTAGGAAGTTGATACTTGGTAGGGACATTGGTTAGGGGGTGTAGTTGTGCAACGTCCTGTCTGACCTTGATTTGACCTTTCCGTAGTGACCTTGACCTATAAAATCTTGTCCGGGCTATATCTCGGAAACCGTAAGGTGTAGGAAGTTGATACTTGGTAGGGACATTCGTTAGGGGGTGTAGTTGTGCAATGTCATGGTTTGACCTTGATTTGACCTTTGACCTTGCCGTAGTGACCTTGAGTTTGAAAATCTTGTCCGGGCTATATCTCAGAAACCGTAAGGTGTAGGAAGTTGATACTTGGTAGGGACATTGGTTAGGGGGTGTAGTTGTGCAATGTCATGGTTTGACCTTGATTTGACCTTTGACCTTGCCGTAGTGACCTTGAGTTTGAAAATTTTGTCTGGGCTATATCTCAGAAACCGTAAGGTGTAGGAAGTTGATACTTGGTAGGGACATTGGTTAGGGGGTGTAGTTGTGCAACGTCATGGTTTGACCTTGATTTGACCTTTGATCTTTCCGTAGTGACCTTGACCTATAAAATCTTGTCTGGGCTATATCTCGGAAACTGTAAGGTGTAGGAAGTTGATACTTGGTAGGGATATTGGTTACGGGGTGTAGGTGTGCAACGTCATGGATTGACCTTGATTTGACCTTGCCGTAGTGACCTTGACCTATAAAATCTTGTCCGGGCTATATCTCAGAAACTGTAAGGTGTAAGAAGTTGATATTTGGTAGGGACATTGGTTAGGGGGTGTAGTTGTGCAACGTCATGGTCTGACCTTGATTTGACCTTTCCGTAGTGACCTTGACCTATAAAATCTTGTCCGGGCTATATCTCGGAAACTGTAAGATGTAGGAAGTTGATACTTGGTAGGGACATTGGTTAGAGTTGTAGGTGTACAACATCATGGTATGACCTTGATTTGACCTTTGACCTTGCTGTAGTGACCTTGACCTATAAAATCTTGTCCGGGCTATATCTCAGAAACTGTAAGGTGTAGGAAGTTGATATTTGGTAGGGACATTGGTTAGGGGGTGTAGTTGTGCAACGTCCTGGTCTGACCTTGGTTTGACCTTTGACCTTGCCGTAGTGACCTTGAGTTTGAAAATCTTGTCCGGGCTATATCTTAAAACCGTAAGGTGTAGGAAGTTGATACTTGGTAGGGACATTGGTTAGGGGGTGTAGTTGTGCAACGTCATGGCCCGATCTTGATTTGACCTTTCCGTAGTGACCTTGACCTATAAAATCTTGTCCGGGCTATATCTCGGAAACTGTAAGATGTAGGAAGTTGATACTTGGTAGGGATATTGGTTAGGGGGTGTAGTGGTGCAACGTCATGGTGTGACCTTGATTTGACCTTTGACCTTGCCGTAGTGACCTTGACCTATAAAATCTTGTCCGGGCTATATCTCGGAAACCGTAAGGTGTAGGAAGTTGATACTTGGTAGGGACATTGGTCAGGGGCCATAGGTGTGTATTATCGTTATTATAGGTGTGACCTTATTTTGACCTTTGACGTTGTCGTAGTGACCTTGACCTTTAAAATCTTGTTGCACCTTTAGGTCTGTCTTTTGATGCAGATTAAGCACTGTTAATTCATATTAGAATTTATTAAGAATTTTACTTTCATAACTTCCCATTGTAAGAGATAGAATTTCATCAAGTGAGCCACAGATTTTGCTCCAACACCACACATAAGCGTTCATTAAATGTATTACCACATCTGTATGCATGGTAATATTCAAAACATCTAAACCATAATTCGGCGATGCAGATGTAGATAAAGAATGTTGAATTTTAGTTTACTGATTAATGCTGTCATCTTGTTATTGAATTGACTTGTTTTAATGCTTCATTTTACATGCATTATCTTTCTTTTAAACATTATTTTCTGCATTTAAACATTTTTTGGAACTTTATATAACTGACAGTGCTCTAAAAGTATCCTGAACTTTGTACTGGTACAGTGCTTCTGTATCTCATGGTGTTGAAAATATTTCCCTAGGCTGTGGGGTACGGGCATCTCTGATGCTATTTTTTATCTTGTTGAACTTGTCACCGGGAATCAGTGAACATTTTGTTTTTGTTTCAGCTTGACAGACTCAAAGATAGAATCACTGACCTTGCATAAAGTTGTCTTTAATAATTCACTAAGCATGGTAGGGGTGACATACTTTAAAATAATTCTGTCTTGTTTGTTATAATTTTAAAGGCTAAACTCATACTCAACACCAAACTCAAATATTGACAAAAGTATTTCACCGATGACCCTTTTTGTGATCTTCATTTTGGTGTCAGTAATCTCAAACCATATTGTGGTCAAGACTTGCTTTTGGTGATATGTTTCATGTGTTTTGATAATATATTTACTATTTAGCACATCAGGCAAATTGGGCAAAATATCATGTAAAAAAAGCAAAAATCTAGAAAAATTTTATTTATATCAAAGATCAACAACAAGTATGACAAACTAGTAGGCAACTACAAAGATTTTATTTAAAGTCTTTTTATTTCATCTCCTTTTTGCAACTTTATGTGACACCTTCAGTTTCAAGGTATCCAACCAATTTTCAAATTGATCATTGACGCATTTTAATACTTGCGGGTAAATATTTGAGTTTAAGTGAGAGAATGTGTTTAGACTTTAGAGTAAAAAATGTGAGATGACACAGTGTGAAATTGACCAATGAGAAAAGCCCTTTCTATTTCCTTGATTGGATTGGAAATTCTGCATACATTTGACATGTGATTTCTTAGACCTTGTGCAAGGTCATTCCTTAGTGCACTATAATTCTCGGAGAGCACTTCCCTCTGGAAGGAAGTTTTACTTTCAGTTGAGAGGGTAAAATCCAGACTGTTATAAAATGCATTCATTGATTGCTTCATTAAAGCCCAATATAAAGACTTGTGAACAAGTCCAATGATTTCTCGTAGTTGACATTATTTTTTTATTTTTTTTGTGTGTGTGTCTTATTTTAAACGGATGCAGGCCATTGGGAAATTGCAATGCTGTGGTTAATTTCACATTTATAACTCTTAATTTTCAGAGGAGATGACGTTTGAATAGTTGCTAGAAACTAAGTTTTATTGCAGTTAAACCTTTCACTCAAAGTAGATCAAATTTAAACAATATACAGTCTAAGTGTAAAGGAATTTTTAAATTTATTCTGTATGCTCTGTGTTCAATCAAAGTAAGTTCAACAAAATGTTTTTCTGCTTGTTTATCACAGTTTAATTTTGATGGGTCTGGCTGCAACTTAATCAGTGTGTTTGTCTTTTTGTGCATTTTTTTATTAATTTTTAATGGTTTTCTTTATCATATTGGTTGGATATTTTCTCACCGTAACCATGTAAATACTACTGCATGACGTATTGTGGAAACACTCTTTGGTGAGACACCAGGTAGAGCTAAGCTAACTGCGGTCTCTAAAAACAATGAAAATATTTTATATATCCATTAACAACATACATGATATCTGATATTCAGACTGTTTTGTCTTCCTGTTTTTGATTTTTTAACATAATTTTCCTATTTTCACACATGCATGACATTTTATTTTCAACAAATTTCTTTACATGAAGCACTATGTGTGAGATGTGCTTCCACGCTACATGTATTTTACTGTTGCTTTCCAAATTACCTGTTTGACTTAACTTTTCCTCCATAGCATCCTTGTCAGCTGATTCTCCAATTTTGACCTTTATCATATGGCTTTGAATTTCGCTTTTGTTGTCGCATTTTAGAATTTGCTTACAAAATATAAGAGCATTGGAAAATATTTAGATTAAATTTGACTTCAGATGAGACCATCTATCAAGCATTTTTCACTGAACAAAATTGCCACTTTGAAATAGTTTCTTTGCAAAATGAAGTCGCCAGTGGTCAGGTGGCAGGTGCTAATTTTTTGCTCCGGCAACAGTCACACTTAGTAACAATATTTTTCTTTCTTCTTTCAGCACCTGTACAGTTCAAACATTTGCCAAGCATGGCAAAAACTCACAAGCAAACTGCACATAATAATTATGTCTCTAACTAGATGAATGCACGTGTATATTAACAATATTTGTTTACATCTTTTTCCTTTCTTTTGGTCACATCTACAGTTCAAGCCGCCAACCTTTGCCCCAGGTCAGGCTCCCTACCCGCAACAGAAGCCTTTCATCCCTCCCCAGGGACCGGCTGCATCCCCTACAGCCCCAGGAGCCCCAACTCCTGAGAAGTCCATGTGAGTAACTGGGTTATAATCAACTATCAATCACAATTGAAATCTGAAAAATCTAAATAAAAAAGCGTCCTACTTAGCCATAAATTTCAGCTACTTTTCAATAAAGAAATAGATTCCAAAGTCAAGGGTGTATCACAAACAATACATAGATAAAGTGATCGTAGACCTGAGTAAGGGAAGGTTTTTCACTTAAATTTTTCTTGGAGTCAGCGTTCATGAAATAATACCTAGGTAAGGTCTTTTTAGATTTTAAGCAAGGGAAAAAAAATTTGCTTAACTCATAAGGTATATTAGTTTGTAAAATTTTGAATGGAACAACACCTGACAGAGTTTTTTGTAAACAAATACTTCTTATGACTATTGTTGTAGTCATCTGCTTGTTTGCATGCTTGTTCTAAGGTCCACTTAGTGTTAGAAATGTTCATGAATACAGTTTCATAATTTCTTACTTGAAACCTCAGTAATGCTTAGAATCTAAGTTAGGAATGGTGTAAGTATTGTTTGTGAATACAGCCCCTGATACTCATTTCTCTTGAAAGAATTCCACTTTTGTTTAAAGCAAGTTGGATTGTAGTTGGTTTCACTCCGTTTAAGTGAATTTATAGTCATCATAACAAAAACCAGAGTGAAATTTATTACAGTGTGTCAAGGTCACAACTGCAGGAGGCACCCTTTGATAAAAAAGTGAGACAAAATATTCAAAATTTCATGGCAGTTTTATTACCAGGGAAGATGTGGGACCAAATGTCATCAGACAAATCAGAAATGTGTTAAAAATTTCCCACAATTTCAAACAAACAGGAGGGGGTTTCCTACTGTGGTGATTTTCACATGCACTGGATAGAGTTCATTTACTGCCAGGCTTCCTAAAGTTCTAACTTTAGATGTTGTTAATAGAAAAAGTTTTTAGAAATTAATTTTTAGTTACTAGCCTTAATTGATGTGGGTTTAATGTATGCATGTTTAGTTGTCAAGGGTGTGTGTATATATAGTTTCAAAAGTCTTGCTGATTTCTATCTTCAATACAGAAATAGCACTAGCTGTGACAACTTTTATCTCTGGACATAGTAATATTATTACAGTAATACAGTCTAGACGAGACAAATGCATGTGGAATAAGATGACTTTATTGCTAAAGGCATTATTATATACGTTGATGTAATTTATTATCCGCCAAGTGATATATAAATACCAACTTTGTGGTTTCGAACCTGAAACCAGGCTATATGTGGTAAAGCTGGCAGTTGCTGTCCAATACCAGGTGATTAAGTGTTTACTTATTGATGCCTGATAGTTTAGTCTAGGGTTTCTACGAGGTGTAATTTTTATCCTTGAGTGCTTGCCATTACTTTTTTCTTTACCTCACAGCCCTTAAGGGCTGTTGGGGTATTGTTTTCACCCATGGTGTCCGGATGGACGGGCGGGTGGTCATCCGGGCAGGCAGTCGGGCAAGCAGGTGGAGGGAGAAAGTTTGTCTGGGCTGTATCTCAGAAACCGTAAGGTGTAGGAAGTTGATACTTGGTAGGGACATTGGTTAGAGTTGTAGGTGTACAACATCATGGTATGACCTTGATTTGACCTTTGACCTTGCTGTAGTGACCTTGACCTATAAAATCTTGTCTGGGCTATACCTCGGAAACCGTAAAGGTGTAGGAAGTTGATACTTGGTAGGGACATTGGTTAGAGTTGTAGGTGTACAACATCATGGTATGACCTTGATTTGACCCTTGACCTTGCCGTAGTGACCTTGACCTATAAAATCTTATCTGGGCTATATCTCGGAAACCGTAAGGTGTAGGAAGTTGATACTTGGTAGGGACATTGGTTAGGGGGTGTAGGTGTACAACGTCATAGTCTGACCTTGATTTGACCTTTGACCTTGCTGTAGTGACCATGACCTATAAAATCTTGTCTGGGCTATATCTTGGAAACCGCAAGGTGTATGAAGTTGATACTTGGTAGGGATATTGGTTATGGTTTGTAGGTGTGCAACATCATTCTGTGACCTTGATTTGACCTTTGACCTTGGCGTAGAAGGTTGACACTTGGTAGGGACATTGGTTAGGGGGTGTATGTAAATATATGTGTGCATTATGTTGTGACCTTTTTGCACTGCCAAAGTATGTTCAGCTGCCATATATGAAACATCTTTCTCTTATGGCAAAGATATATGGATTGCTGCAACTGATTATTATATTCACTTTTAGATAATTATGCTATTTCCATTGACAGCTATTCTCCAATTAATAAATTTTACAGCTTTATCCTGAGTTTATTCTCTTTTTTTAGATTTTTGAAAATCTTGAAAGGAAGTATTATTGATATATTATGTTAGTCAATTGATTAATTTTTAGAGTTTGTCTTATTGTAAACTTATGTAACATTGGCAATAAAAACAGTTAAAAAAAACTGAGTTACAAAAAAAAAAATTTTAGTTTACTGATTAATGCTGTCATCTTGCTATTGAATTGTCTTGTTTTAGTACTTTATCTTACATACATGTTCTTTCTCTTGGATATTATTTTTTTCTGCTTAAACATTATTTGAACCTTTATATAAGTGACACTGCACTGAAAGTATCCCAGTCTTTGTACTGTTTTACTACTTCTATATGTCATGGTGTTGAAAACTATTTCCCCACTCTGTGGGGTACGGGCATCTCTGATGCTATTTTTCCTTTTGTGTCATGGCAGTTATAAAATGTGGAAAGTGCTGAGGGCCTGTCCTAGTCTGACACTGGCAACTTTGTCACAAAATGTGTCATAGTCATTGACAGATAATGACAGCATTTTATGGAAATATTTTGAAAACTGCCAGTGTTCCAAAATAGGAAAGAGTACATATTTGGCAATTCTATACTGAAACTTAATTCATTACTCCACTGTTAGTGATTGTTGTGGGTTAAGTATAGCCTGTAATGCATTGTGTAGGTTATATCATCATGGGTAGTTGAAGGTATTGAAGAAAGAAGTGTACACTACTTGGTCTAGTTGATATGATCAGTAAATCGTGTTGCAACCCACAAATGACATGCCGGACTAAAGTTAGACATGGATGAAGTTTACAACTGGGGACTTGATTAACAGTCCGCAATTTTTGTAAATTGTGTTAATTGCAATTATCTGTTAAGTACATAGCAGTAAAATATATATTTACATATTTGTATCCCCGGACGTAATTAAGCATCCCTGAAAGGGCGCTTATTTGTTTTCACCTCAGTTTCCTCGCCGCCGCATTATGGTCTCCCTTGAATATCTCCCTTATTATTAGAAGGTTTCAAACCATATTTGGCAGTTATATACCTTAGGCGTGGGAAAATTTTTCTGCATGCTTAAATTTGACCTTTGACCTTTATGAAGGTCACATGATCAAAAAGCCTTATAATTTGACACACCTGTTCATACTATCGAAAACGCAAGCTGATTAGATTTTGGGAGCATTCCCTTGAAAAATGTCTCATTTATGAGTGATTTTCTGACACCTTCCAATCTGAAAGCCTTAAATTTAGGCCAACCCCCTTATTATCTTCTTAAGTATTGCATTTAGAGCTATAAAATGTACTGGGAGGTAATAGGAAACCATATGTGGAGAGTCTAAATAGCCGGTCAGTTTTACCCCACGGCCCCCCGTTATGGGCCAAACTGGGGTCATAAATAGCTGCTTTGGAGTTTTTGCCTTATATCTCCTTTATCGTTGCTTTTATAGCTTCAGAATGTATTAAGAGGTATTGGGAAAGCATATGTGGAGAATCTAAATAGCCGGTCAGTTTTATCCCCCGACCCCCCTTTATGGGTCAAACTGGGGTCATAAAATAGTTGCTTTGGAGTTTTGCCTTATATCTCCTTTATTGTTGCTTTTAGACCTGCAGAATGTATTAAGAGGTATTGGGAAAGCATATGTGGAGAGTCTAAATAGCCGCTCAGTTTTACCCCCCGACCCTCCCTTATGGGCCAAACTGGGGTCATAAATAGCTGCTTTGGAGTTTTTGCCTTATATCTCCTTTATTGTTGCTTTTATAGCTTCAGAAGGTATTAAGAGGTATTGGGAAAGCATACGGTGCAGCTTTGTGCATTCTTAGCTTTACAGCATGCTTATTAAAACCACAAAGCATTTTAAACTTTAAGGGACGCTTCGCTTTTGTTAGCAAAAGCATTCCTCTAGTTTTTGTAAATTGTGTTAATTTCAGTTATCTGTTAAGTACATAGCAGTAAAATATATATTTACATATTTGTATCCCCGGACGAAAGTCGGGGATACTTAGGATTCAGTGTGGTCACGCCACTGCCGCCGTAGAGATTTGCTTTCGGACGCGATAACTTAAAAAATATTTTAGTTAGACCTTTCAAATTTGGTATGTGGGTATATATGGGCAATGCCATGAACGCTATTGTTTTGTGACCTTGACCTTCAATTTCAAGGTCACTGGTGGCCTCTTAAAGGTCAGATTTTGGCCATTTTTTCACATTTTGGCCCAGTTCTCATATACAGAAAGACAAATCATCCTATGGCTGGTATATATAATACACATATATGTCCTCTGTAAGCATGCAGAAATTTGACCTTGAAGCTCTTCATTGAAGGTCATCCACAGGTCATCCAAAGTACTTGACCGAGGCCATTTTTAGAGATATTTTCACACTTATTGCTGACTATATTGCATGGAAACTATTGAAAATGGCTTTGGAGGTTGAGCCCATGATGGAGTACCGGTATCCAGACTTACTGGTGACAGAGGATTGTTGGTTACAGAGAAATTCTGCTGATTCTATAGTTACGGACAGGAAGAAAGCAGTTGTTTCATATAAGCCTACCCCTGCTGAGATGTAGTCTAATTCGCCTAGTTCTGCCAGCTCCTGAGTTTTCACAGAACTGCGGAGCCACCAGGAACTGGTTACAGAGCATTGCTTCACCTATAGCCGGTTAGGCCCTGGTACTGGGCAGGTCAACAGGACTGGCTAACAGACCCGCAGTAGGCTTTTAAGGGTCCAAGTGGCCGTCTCATATCAAACAGTTACTGCCTGAAGAAATTGGTTACAAAGAAATTCTTATACCAGTCATTGGTCTTGGTGAGATGACTTGTCTGAACCTACCAGACCAGTCAGCCAGCCTACTGTCGGGACCTCCTAGCTGGTCGAAAGTGACTATAGATAAGAAGACTTTCCCAACAAGATTTGTCCAACTACCTGTCAGCCTTATCTTATCAGACCCCACACCAGTCAGTTACTGGTCACAGTGAGATGCCTAACTCAACCGACTGGTCAGCCTACTGCCAGCAAGAAATCTGCTGTATCAGTTACTATGGAGGTTCATCAAGTTTTTCTTATGGGTCCCAGTGAGATACAGTGATCCACCCTCCTAGACTGGCCACCCAGCTTGCCTTTTACCCAGCCTGTGAGCAGTGGCAGCTGACACCAGGGGCCTGAGTTTCCAAACTCAGCCTTCCCCTCAAGATTATAACCCATTTGCCGGTTTTCACAACTCAAGCAATGGTAAATTTATCTGTTAATCAGACCAGGGGTCACAGTTCTCATAAATGGCTATTAGTGTTTTCCACAGTGGGGTTGTGTGGGTTACTGACACCCATACAGAAGCAAGTCCACCTAGGCCGCCTCCACATGAGGCCGATACAGTGGCACTTGAAGAACAGCTGAAGGGTACCAGACTGACTAGAAAAGGTCATCCCAGTTCACTTCACCCCATCTAAAATGGTGGTTGTAGGATGACAATGTTCTTCAAGGTCAACAATTACACCTACTTAAATATGCTCTGCAAATCCTTACAGATGCATCAAGAAGGGCGAGTGCTCACTTAGGGGAACACACTGTAAGGGGGAACCTGGTCCCTTCCAGAAGCAAGTTACACATAAAGTATCTGGAACCAAGGCAGTCTTTTGGCCCTAAAGGAGTTCCAAGACCTCTGCTTGAACCTTATTGCTACTATAGCTACGGACAACACCATGGTGGTTGCCTATTTAAGGAGGGGGAGGGGAGTAAGTCGGGCCCTCTTTGTGCCCTACTCCTGACCTGGTGCTCCAGGAAAAAGGCTCAAGCCCGACACATTCATGCTTCAACCATGTCCCGTCCGGAGATACACTCGCGTCGAGATGCAATGTCTAGTTTAATTTTCTTTTTCTTCTTTTGTAGGCCGCAAGCAAACCCTGCTGATGTGAATGTGGAAATTACTGAAAATTATAAATTTTAAACTTTAGAAATGATCCCAATTTTTGTAATGGTATTAAAATATGTAGGAATATTTATAATCAACATGAGTTATAATATTCTGATATTTAGTCACTCTTTCATTATATGTTATTATCATAGTATTATAATAGTTGTATTTTGATTTCAAATTATAAAATAGGAACTAAGAAAAGTTGAATCTCAGTATGAAACTTGTTGTCAACTATTAAGCACACATGGAACATGCGACAAATTATTGTATGGTCCAGACTGTTTTGGGCTTTACTGTCAAAACAAAAGGTAATACTCAGAAATAACTTATTTACTTTTGTAAACTTCAAACAAAAATAATGGCTTGTATACTACATTTGTTTGTTCAAGTTTAAGTGAATGTTGTAGCACAAGTGTTGTGTTGTGTAACAACCATATATTGTAATAACACATATCCATAGATTTATTTAAAGCTTCTAAAACTAGAAATTGTTTTCTAATTTCACTAAATGATCTTTTGAAACAAAGAGTTAGCGTTATGTTATTTCATAGTTGAGATTTCTTGCCAAGCAAAGTATAATTTTTGTTGAATATCATTTCATGAATAATATCACATAAATTTGAATATCAAAACTTAGACAAATACATGATGACAGGACAGTAATATAGAGCAAGTTAATTATTTGTTTTAACAACATTTTTTTATGTCTGTTTGATATTGTAATTTTATTGCGTTAATACATCCTATCCAATGGACAATTGCTTATCCGGTCGGCACAGACCGGCCCGCCAAACGCCAGAAAAAGACGTCCTGTGTTGCCACTAGCTGGCCGGTCCGTAGTACTGTGCACTCCCCAGATGGCGCCTCGTACTTCCTTCCTGTCTAGACAACCTGATGTCATAGCATCTTTTTCGTTTGGCGCGTGTACTGTGCAGACGTAGTTTCTACAATCTCCAGATTTTTTAAAGAAATGTGTGCATTATGGCGGATTTTCAACCTCATACGTGGATATTTTCAGTGTAGAAGTGTTATCTACTAATCAAGCACGGATTTACATCTAGAAATCTGCTGGAAACGCTCCCTAGTTGACTCAATTTAGTGTTGATGATAGGGCAGTAATCGACGAGATATATGAAGGCAGCCATTTGCTAGTTTCCTTCCATTCAACCATTGTGTTGTTAGGGGCAGATCGACAATATTGAGGAATTAAGAACATACTATTTACAGGTATTTTTATCCGTGTCTTTTTGTTTTAAATGAATCTTCTGTAACCTTCCAGCTACAGTAACCATAGTAACGTCTTTCTAGTACTAAATAGAAATCACGGGAACTTCAGGCTACGTAGTTTTGAACCCTGCAAGGATTTCCCCTATGAAGGGTGCTTCTTCTTCAGAGCGCACTGGTCCAGACATCTTTGCTGTAAAGCATTAGTCGACCGGTAAGCTTATATATAGGTTCATCAGAAGCAAGAGATGAATTCTTCAGAGTTCTTCAGAGCGCACTGGTCCAGACATCTTTGCTGTAAAGCATTAGTCGGCCGGTAAGCTTATATATATGTACTCCTACATAGAAGGAATTCCATCAGAAGAGCATGAAGTTTGATCTCACGTCTACTGTGATATCAGTCCCTCCCTTGCAGACCCGGCTTTGTTGTCGGTAGTGGGGGTTGTGGATGGCCAGTTCACTGGTTTTATCACGAAAGGAAGAAGGAATTTCATCTACACATCTACAGAGCGCACTGGTCCAGGCTTCTCTGCTTTAAAAGCATCAGCCGGCCGGCCAGCTCAAAAGAACGCGACCTCTGACGTCATATCCAGTCAGCCAATCGCGTGTCCTTCCGACTAATCACGAAGCAGGTCACGTGTTTTCACCGACCAGGAAGGTCGGAAGTGCGTTCTTTCAGAACTCACGTCTACTGTGATTCCAGTCCCTGCTTTGCAGACCCGACCTTGTTGTCGGTAGTGGGGTTTTGTGGACTGTTAAGTTGCCGGTAAGGCATCACACAAAGAACGCGAATACTGACGTCATCTCCAGTTAGCCAATCGCGTGTCTTTCCGACCAAATACCGAAGCTGGTCACGTGTTTTGACCGACCAGGAAGGTCGGAAGTGCGTTCTTCACAACTTACGTCTACTGTGATACCAGTCCCTCTCTCATGGACCGGCCTTCAATGTCGGTAGTGGGGTTTGTGGATTAACAGAATACTGCGCATTTGCATGTTTAAGTATCACAAAAGAACGCGACAACTGACGAGCTCCAACCAGCCAATCGCGTGTCTTTCCGACCAGCAAGCTGGTCACGTGACACACCGAACAACAAGTGATGCTAAAAATAGTTCACAAGGGCTTTCCCCGTAACTGTCAAATCTACAAATAAGACGTGCGATTAAAGAAATACTTTAATTAATGGAGGAAACCTACAGCAAGCTAAATTCAACACAGAAGATAGTTGTAAAATTGCTTTAGCAACTGTGTACAGAGTGTACTGACTGGTAACACAGTTTTGTACTTTTCAACAACTGGTTACAGAGTGTACCGACTAGTACTGGCTACACAGCCTTGTACACTTGCTTCAACAACTGGTTACAGAGTGTACCGGCTGGTACTGACTGCACAGCCTTGTACACTTGCTTCAGCAACTGGTTACAGAGTGTACCGGCTGGTACTGACTGCACAGCCTTGTACACTTGCTTCAACAACTGGTTACAGAGTGTACTGACTGGTACTGGTTACATAGCCTTGTACACTTGCTTTAACAACTGGTTACAGAGTGTACCGACTGGCACTGGCTACACAGTCTTGTACACTTGCTTCAACCTACTAGTTACAAAATCTACTAACAGGGTGTTGGCTACGCAGTCCTTACTATACAGTGCTTCAACCCAACTGGTTATATAAAGCTGGCTAAATATAGACCAGTAGCTGTCAAAATTCATGGATGACCCCAGCCTGCTAGTTTTTTGTTACAGAGAATTACTAGTTACAGTAAAGTACCGAGTATGGAGCCCGGGTACCGGACAGAGTTTATGTAGTTACAGAGAATTCTTAGACCGGTCAGTGGTCTTGGTGATATGACAGGGATATGACAGTGTCCCTTATCACACCTCTCAACAACCTGTTATCGGTGTTGGACTTGACTGGAGAGATAATAATTTTTGTCATCATGTCTGGCCAGGGGTCAGACATCTCACAAATGCCAATTGCTCTGTAAATGCTGCACCTTGCAGGCTGCTGGCCCGGGTCGAAGAGTCTATTAATGTGAAAAGTTGTGTCAGCCCCACCGGACCGCAATAACAGCAGGGAGACTATTAACCTGGATCATTGTCACCAGACCGGACCAGTGTCCGGAGGGACAGAAAATGTTTGTCAGAATACCAAATGTCCCAAATGTGGCACACAATCTGCCTATAGGGTCCAGACTAAGCCCTTTTTGGGAACATAGGAAGCCTTGGGGGCTGGACCCTAGGTAGTGCAACTGTTGAAGGAGGGATACCTATGTCCATATACCTATACAAGAACAATCCAGGAAATGCCTGAGATTTCACATCCAAGGTCGGGCATACCAGTTCAAGGCCCTGCCATTCGGTTTGTCCACAGCACCTTTGGAGTTCACCGTGATACCAAAGCAGGTGAAATTGATGGCCATACACAAGGATTTAAGAAGCCACCAGTACCTAGACGACTGGTTGGTGAGAGCCAGATCCCACCGGGCTTGTCTCCAACATACACAGGAACTAGTAAATAATGTTTCAGCAACTAGGTTGGCTGATGAACTTAGAGAAATCAGAGCTGGAGCCCAAACAAGACTTCGATTTTGTAGGCTACCAGTTAGTCTTCGGGTCTGATCGGTTCCGACCAACTCTGGACTGGTGACAGAGCCTTCAAGAGACTGTTAAAACTGCTATCCCTACCGGTTTGCCCGGTCCGGGAATTCATGTCCTTGATAGGTTACTAACATCTACAGAGAAGCATGTTAATCTAGGCAGACTTCATATGAGACCCATAGAGTGGCATCTCAAAAACAACTGGAGGGTACCAGAATCACTGGAAAAGGTGATCCAAGTCCCCAGGTCCCTGCACCCCCATTTACAATGGTGGCTGAAGGAAGACAATGCACTTACAGGCCAACCATTACACCCAATAAAACATGCTCTGCAAATAGTTACAACGCATCAATAGAAGGGTGGGGCGCTCACTTAGATGAGCACTTTGCAAGAGCAACCTGGTCCCTTCCGGGAAGCAAGTTGTATATAAACTATCTAGAACTTTAAGCAGTTTTCTGACTTTAAGAGTTCTAAGACATTTGCTCAAACAAGATAGTACTTGTAGCAACTGACAACACCACAGTAGTGTCATACATAAAGGAAGGAGGAATGAGGTCGGGCCCACTTTGTGCCCTACTATGGAGAATCTTGACCTGGTGTGCCAGGAAACAAGTGACTCTAAAGCACGACACATTCCAGGCCGGCCTAATGTGGTAGCAGACAGGCTGTCCAGGCTAGGCCAGACCATCCAAACAGTGGTTTCTCCTTCCAGCGGTCTTCCACTCTATGCAGTAGGTGGCACCGGCCCCAAATAGACTTATTTGCCACGAGGTTCAACAAGTCACCTCTGTTTTGTGTCACCGGTACCGGTTCCCCTGGCCACAGCAGTGGATGTGCTCAGTCGGCCATGGTAGGATCTAAAAGGATACACCTTCTCACCATCAGCCATATTGGGCAAAGTGGTGGAGAAGTTACAAGACTCCCCATGTAAAAGAATCATTCTGATTACACCGGGGTGGCCCAACATGCATTGGTTTTGGGATCTGGTGGCCATGTCCAGCCACATCCCTCTGAACCTGCCCAATCTGCCCAGCCTGTTGACAGCCATTCAATCAGATCCCTCACAGAAATCTGACAAATCTATATCTCCATGCAGGGCTCCTAGAGCCTCAGCAATCGAGGAGCAGGACTTGTCTGAGGCAGTGGCAAGAAATGAGGCTCCTCAAAGGGGGGGTCAATCCGATCAGTCTATGAGGCAAATGGGTCTGTTTTACCAAGTGATGTATCATTCATCAGGTGGCCTTCGGGCACCACCTGTAAAGTCAGTTGTTGACTTCCTTAGGTACCTGATTCAGGACAGGAAGTTGCAGCCCAGTACCATTGATGGTTACAGGTCAGACATTGCTGATAGTCTGGGAAATTTGCCCATCAATGTTAGTAAGGATGAAAATCTCACTCGTCTCCTGGATAGCTTCCACTGAGACAGACCCAAAGACCGGAGGGGAACCCCCTCCTGGAACCTCTCTCTGGTTTTTTGCACCAGTTGACAAGGTTCATTTTGAACCAATTATAGGCCTCCTTGAAACATTTACCTTGAAGGCAGTTTTCCTCTTGGCCCTGGGGTCGGGCAAGCGTAGAAGTGAGATACATGCTTGGCAAACAGCCCAGCACCATTGATGGCTATAGGTCACCCATTGTTGATAAACTGGGAAATTCACCCTTCAACATCAGTAAGGACGGCAATCTCGCTCGTCTCCTGGACAGATTCCTCAGAGACAGGCCCAACGGCAGGAGTGGCATACCCTCCTGGAACTTCTTACTGGCCGTGCACCAGCTAAGACCCCATTTGATCCAATCAAGGAGGCCCCCTTGAAGCATTTGACCTTCAAGACGGTATTCCTCTTAGCCCTTGGGTCGGGCAAGTGCAAAAGTGAGATTCATGCTTGGCAAAACTGATATATTGGACACCAATCCGATTGGTCCAAGGTGTCCCTGTATCCATCACCCAGCTTTCTATCCTAGAATCAGCTGGCCATAGAGTGTCCAGTGTGGTCCCTGGGGTTATAACAGCCCTGGCCCCGACTCTGGATAGATCCCTCAAGTCTGACAGGTCCCTCTGTCCGTTCAAAGCATTGTGCTACTATTTGGACAGGACCTCAGACATCAGGCAGAACAAGGAGGTGGTTTTTGTCTCCTTTAAGAAAGGTTTCAACAAAGACATTTCACCTGCCACTATCTCCTCTTGGATCAAGCAGACTGTGATCCTATGTTATGAGCTCTCTGACCAGGAGTCCCACTTTTAACATCAGGCTAAAGCCCATGATGTCGGGGCCTTGGCTGCTTCTAAGGTCTTCCAGTCGGGAGTCTCCTTAGATCCAATCTTGTCAGCCCGCCACTGAAGTCACAATACCTTCACACAGTTCTATATGAAGGTCGGGGCTTGGGCTGATTCGGAGCTTTACCAATTGGGCTAGGTAGTGGCTGCTCAGCAGATCCACAAGTGGCCCTTAGATTGAGGAGATTTGTATATGTGCATAACAGTTCTTCATGTACATAAGAATTAAGTGTGGCGTGCTTCCTTCGGGAGGTTTATTTGCATTCTGGGACTGAACTCATCCCTCTCTTCCCCCACCTCAGAGCAGGTCTGCAAAAAAGGGGGGGGCGACGGGGGTATAGCCCCGGGTAACCGGCTGCTGGCAACCGACCATGGCCTTGCAGGGTTTCCTGACCTTAAAGTCAACCCAGGCCTGGACCTATAGGTCTTCTGACGAAGTCAGCCTAGACCGTAGGTTTAAAATTTGGTATTACTTGTGAGTTCACATAAGTCCCTAGTAACTTACCCGCCGACCAAGCGGTAGTTATTCAGCAATTGTCCATTGGATAGGATGTATTAACGCAATAAAATTGCAAATTTAATAAGTAAATTAAATTTTTATAAGTTAATACCCTATCCAATGGACACACAAGACCCTCCCACCGACCCCGCTCTCAGCTTACTAGGGGTCTAATAGGTTTAGACAACCAAAAAGATGCTATGACGTCAGGTTGTCTAGACAGGAAGGAAGTACGAGGCGCCATCTGGGGAGTGCACAGTACTACGGACCGGCCAGCTAGTGGCAACACAGGACGTCTTTTTCTGGCGTTTGGCGGGCCGGTCTGCACCGACCGGATAAGCAATTGTCCATTGGATAGGGTATTAACTTATAAAAATTTAATTTACTTATTAAATTTGCAAGTTTGTAGTTAGAGAAATAAACAAATATTTATTGTTGTCAATAGGTACTCAAATATTCTGTTGGTGAGTATCAAATACCAAGTACAGTTAAACTCCTATTAAGTTGAATCTCAAACTGCAAAACCTTTATAAATAATCAACACAGGATGTGATTTTCATCCAACTCTACAACATACTTTTTATTGAGAATATGGTGAAATTCATCCAAAATATTTCTGGACAATATGTTTCTTACATGTGTGCTTATTTTTATTTTCTTTTGTACTTTTATGAAGTTGTGACAGTGTTATCAAACTAGATTGAAGTTTGCCAGTCCTGAGATGTAACAAACATTGAACCCAAAATTCAAAAAGATTTCAATGTACTGATATAAGCACACATTTTGATTGATACTCGCCAAATTATTTATATTAATGTCATTGCGGTTTCCTTTTATTATGTGTTACTCCTCTAGAAATATGACATATAGTTATTGTTGAAATATTTGTCATAGAAGTGTTGTGGGAGCAGTTTTAGATTAATTATAAATTTATAGTACACTGGTTATAGATTGTTGGTAGAAAATGTGCAGCTTTTATGAATCCACACAAGTGAAAAGTAGGAAAATGTTTAGAAAATAGAACATAGATAAAAAAGTTTAATTTTTTAACCATATTAAATAAACCTCACTAGCTAACCCTGTACTAAGTCATTACCTGTGATGACACCTGTCAAATATCTTTAGGAGAAAAGCATTACAATCAAAGTTGCATTAACTGTGTCAGATGCGTTCCCTTGAAACTTCACAGTATAATCACACAGTATAACTTATATTTTGCTCCAGTAAGATAGCAGCAAAACTTTGTGAAATTTGCCGCGGTGGTGGGGTGTAGGGGGAGATCTGTGAAGATGAGAGAAAAATGATCCCAATTTATACAAATTGTGCATCAGAATTAGCAAAATTACTAGAAAATTTACACAAATCAGGGAAATAGAAGGGGGGGCGGGGAGATTTTCATACTCGCAGGTTTCACATACATTGGCCAATTTCAGATTTCTTACTCTGTATTAAATGTATGAGTTGGCTTTAGAGGGAGTTGAAAATGTTGTTTTCTAGGAAATCTCAATGTACCAATCAAAGTTAAGAAAGTACACTGGCTTACTGCAGAAAATATGTTAATCATGTAAATCACACAAAACAGGTATTAAATTATGAAATTATCCCTTACCTCACATCCTGAAAATACACCCAACTAAAATATGTCATTTTGTTTCAAATATTAAATTGTACGTTTCTCTCAAAGTTTGAATTGATTGTGTCATTCTGTACAGTTTAATGAATACCCATTTTATCTTAGAGTTTGTTAAAGTGTCAAACAGTCTGTATATATTAAAGAAGTAGTATATTTATTTACACAGAATGTTGGATTGTAATTCAGTTTTCTTTTCGCTGGTATGTGTTCTTTGAAAGTTATTTTTACCACATAGTCTGTTATCCATATGATTACAGTCACAAACTTACAAATGTATGTTCCAGTAGTATATTGTACGGTCAATCTGGAACTTGGCTCATTTTATGAAATGTGCAAGAGCATTTTTATTTTTTTTAAATGGACATCTTCCTTTGCTCCTTTTTTGAAACGGGCAGGCCCGCAGATTGGATATAACACACATGGATATTGTAAAGTCCATTATTGTAAATTAGAAGTTAGTGTGTAGTTTTGATACATAGTTTAGATATTGTAGTGTTTAAACTTGTTCTTTGCATAAATTTAGTCTAATATCAGGGAGATTATGTTATAATTTACATGCGTTAATTGTTGTAGGAATGACCCAGGAATGTTAGATATTGTGTTGTTTGAATTTAGTCTTTTATGATAACAATATTAGCCTTTTTAGTAAAGTTCATGATTAAGTGGTAGAGCTACTCCAACAAACCCCCTCCCAACCGGTGAATTTTATCATGCTGTAACAAGCTTCATATTTTTGTTTCACCCCAAACAGGATTCAAGAGCACTTATATTTATTTTGTGTAATAATGTAACGTGATCAGTTACACCATCCTACATGTGCTTAACTTTTCAAAACTGCTTAATATTGTCTTTTTTAACATATGACGACACTGAGTAATGTTAATATTATTTTTCTTGTTGGTGATTACTGTTTAAGTTATTATTGCTGATAATATTTTTTTGTATGTTAAAGCTATTAATTTTGTAAAGTTTATATTGTGTTTATTCGTGGTTGCTAAAATACTCACTTTCATTACATGCTGTCCTGTACAGTCACAGCTTTGGTGTAAATACAGTATAAACCTCTATTATCAGACCTTCTCTCCTCCAAATAATCAATTCAATTTTCTGAACTCATTTCCACCCTCACAAATTTGTGTTTCCCCATTGCTTTACACTGATATGCGTTTCTTTTTTGACAAACTTTCAGTTATCTAAACCAAATCCTCCTCTCACAATTTGTTTGATAAAAGGGTTTATACTGTATCATACAACCTCTGTTAACGTATCTTCCATTATTTTTATTTCCCAATTATTTTACATGAGAGGGCCTATTAACAAAACTGGCTTTTAATTTTCTCTTATCTGAACTAATTGTAATTCTCGCAGCTTTTTTCAGATACTAGAAGTTATATGATATACAAAATTTCTTGGTGTATCAATTTCATCAAAATCTAGCAAATAAATAAAACAGAAAAACTTTGATGGGTGATCAGTTAATTTTTGATCAGTTAATTCAGTTCAATTAAATTTTGATATCAGGCACTTTAATTGTAATTTGACCTTGTCAGTCACTTTAACTGGTAATTCATGTGAATATTTGAAGTTGTTGTTATTTACTTTTCAGTTTGTTTTCTCACATATTTTGAACAGAATACTTGACAAAACAATTGAAACTTCATCTGGGAAGTTAAGGCAAGTTATCAGTGTTGTTATTTCTGTTTTACACACGACATGAGTTGTTTATCTTATTTTCTGAAGTATTGTTTAGTTTTACTAATTTTTTATTGTGCAATAAGTCCTGTTTTACCTTTCAGTTACAATATATTTTGTTTTTATTTCTGCTTTTATTTTACGATGATGTTATGATCATTTCTCTTTGGCTGAAAATTTAATTTATATCATGTATATTATATCATGTGTACATATTGCATATGTAGGTTTGTTTATCCTTTACTAATTGCTTCACATAATTCACAAACATAGCTGTAGAACTGTTATATTTGCCGGAAATGTGAAATACTTCACTACTCCAAGATAAATAAAACTCTTCACAAGTTAAGCACTTTGCAAAACACAAAGTAATTTTGCTTTGGTGGAAGACAAATATAAATTGATGATTTTACCAATAGTTTGCTTAAATATGGAACATTTCACTTCATGGCAATTTGCACAGTTCTTTCTCTTACTGCTGCATAGCTTTTCTAACTTATACATATATGTAAGATTTTTTTTTTTTTGAGTATCAGTTATCACCCAGATAAACTGTGGTTCTTCGTTCATAAAAGCCGTGATGAGCTGGGTTTTGTTGAATTGGCTTTAATGATAACTTTAATACACTTCATTTCTTTTTTATGTTTGTTAATTATTTTCAACAGACCTGTTTTGGTTAGTTATACCAGTTTTTAAAGTCAAGTAAAAATACATATGTTTAAATTTGTGTAATTCACATTAATACAAATTAATTCAAAATTTCTGCTTGACTGTACATATTTCACTGTACAGAGAAATACCAGCCTTGAACTTGGTGCTTATGGATTCAGTACTTCCCAAGATATTTTAGCTTTGTTATTTATGTTGTATCCCTCCGTTATGATGGCAGAGTTTCTAGGGTTGTTATTTAGAATATTTGCAAAGTATTTACTAAAAGCATACATTTTGGAGTAGTACTGGATTCTCAAGTATTCACAGATATTTGTGATGAAGTGGAACAATAAAACTTGTATAATATGCCTTGTGTTTTGTTTCACTTTCTATCTATTTATGGGTTTCTATACATTTAAATGTTATTATATTGTCCTTGAATAGGTCATACCTGGATTGATGTTTGGGTAGAGGAAA
Organism: Sabellastarte sp. h YS-2021; assembly: GCA_964017235.1. NCBI lineage: Eukaryota > Metazoa > Annelida > Polychaeta > Sabellida > Sabellidae > Sabellastarte > Sabellastarte sp. h YS-2021. Next base: position 69,078,190 of record OZ024936.1, read on the forward strand.
ATTGTTCATATTTTTTTAAGTACATTATTTTTGTATTTACAGTGCAATGTTTCACCCTCCTCTGTATTAATCTTTCCCTTTCTGAAGGTTTTGTCCCATGGGTATTCAAAAAGGATGTGGTAATACCTGTCTTAAACAAGCATCTTTACCTAATGAAGAACTGAAGAAATATAGCCCTGTGTGGGGACTCTGTTTTATATTTAAATTTCTCAAAGACTGTCAGGGATATACTGCTGATGAAACACAACACAATCTTTACTGTCCAAATCATTCGGCGTAATCTTGTCAATAAAGAATGATATATCTACTGTCATTGTCAACAGGTGAGCCCACTGCTTTGAAACTGGTTAATCTGTTCGCTACTTTTAACACCACAGAACAGAGTGTCATTCTCTGTTGATTGTTATCCTGGTTTGGAGTGTCTTGAGTTGGTGCTCAATGGGTCATATACATTTCCTTTTACAAAGGAATACATTACAAGTAGCATCTCTATTGTTTTAACTGACAGAACTTTTGCACCTGTTGGTGACTCAACAGTTAAAAAGAAGTCACCGACCCTGTAAGTACTGTATCCTAAAGAGGAAATCACGTGAACTCCAAAAATAGGTACAGACTGGTTGCAAAGAGGTATATGACTGGCCACATTGGAAGGAAATAGCATTTTTCATCGTTAAGACCAAATTTTTGAAGTAGCAGACTAAAAGTTATCCAGTGCTTGATATTTCTGCAATCCAGCAATCAAGTTTTACAACCTTCCACTGAATGTCTTGCCTCCATCAATATTCTTGGAGAATGGCCACGGTTATCGAGTTGTCTGTACCTTTAATAAGTGATAGACTGGCATCCCTATTGTCAGCCTAATGGGATGACTGACGGAGCATCTTTTTCAGGAAAAGTAACCAACATGATGTAGTTTTGCTCATGGAATGAAATGCTACATGTTGCTGATTCATGAACTATGGTCACTTTGTAGGGTTTTCTGTTCTGTCATGAAAATTAGCACTGTTAAAGTTTACATATAACAATTTCTTTAATGGGGGGTGGGAGGAGGGATAAATGCAAGCCAGTATAAATTGCACACTTAAGACCAGAAATAATAGTTGTTTTATGAAAAAAAATTACCTAATCTTTGAGGTGGGAGGTGAGTGTGTTACACTTATGCCACCATGGCCCCTTGTATCAACATCAATATGAATTTAAGGCACAGGAATAGTTTTCTTTTGCAGTATGCAATGTACCACACCCCAACGGATTTCATAGCTGTTGATTGTAATGGTATTTAAGATGAATTATCTATTTTGAAATACTTAATATTTGTGGATATTTGTATCAATACGCCATATGTGGGAGTAGTTGTGGTTTTCTTGGCATTACACATTTTAAGGTGTAAACAAAACATTGCATAATTATGTCTACCCCACATTTTTGCTTTTTCCGCCGTCTCGCTGTTCGGCATACACCATCTGTCATCACACTTGGTTTCTGGTCATTTCAAGGAAAAGTATTTTCCTATCTTATTTTATCAAATTTGGTGTGGGCGTTTATTGGGTTAATAGCTTGTATGGGATTGCTTTTGCTGAAGATAGCTCTATAGCTAACTGAGCAATAGATACTTAGTTACTTTTGTGTACTTCTTTTGTGTACTTTTAAGGAAACATATTTGACATATCTTTAAAATTTGGTATAAGCAATAGTTAGGTCAATAGCTTGCTTGGGATTGCTTTAGTAATAATAGCTATATAACTGACTGAGTAATAGCTACTTAGCTACTTAGAGTAGCTTTTTTATTTTAAGCATTTTAAAGGGAAAGTATTTCACCTATGTTCACAAAATTTGGGATGGAGGATTACTGGATCAGTAGCTTGCTTGGGATTGCTTTTGGTGATAATACCTTTATAGCGAACTGAGTAATAGCTACTGTGCTATATAGCTATTATGCTATTTCCAGTTTACTTTTTTTCTGGACATTTTAATGAAACAATGTTTTCTATCTTCACAAAAATTTATATGAAGGATAATTGGGTCAATAGCCAGGATAGCTTTTGGTTGATAGCTTTGTAGCGATCTGCTTTGCTACTTTGAGCCTACTCTGAATTGCATTTCTGTTTTCACTCTTTTGAAGGAAACATACTCATCTTTGTAAAATTTGGTGTGAAGGTTTATAGGGTCAATTGCTTGCTTGGTATTGTTGTTGATGGTAATAGCTTATTTAACCTCCTGGGTAATAGAGTAGTAGCTACATAGCAAAATACAAAATATGTCTATCTCCTAAACCGTGCGAGATAGAGCTATTTCGTCAAAATTTTTGACCCACAGGGTATCTAAGCAATGTACTCTTGGCAATTTTCAAAAAATTTTATTCTCCCCAAATATGGTAGCCATTTTGAATTTTCGCCAAAAATGCAAAAACACTATTTTATTGTGTTAATACATCCTATCCAATGGACAATTGCTAATCCGGTCGGCGCAGACCGGCCTGCCAAACGACAGAAAAAAATCGCCTTATAAGAGTGCATAATGCCCTCTCAAGCTGGCCGGTCCAATTGTTCACTCGCCAGGTGGCGCATCGTGCTTCCTTCCTGTCCAGACAGCATGACGTCATAGCATCTTTTTCGTTTGGCGCATGTATTGTTTACACGGAATATTTTCTCAGTTTTTAAAATTGGATATATATCATAAGTGACTTTATTTTTACTTTTAAAGTATTATCAACTCTATTGTGGGAGTACATAGAACATTTTCATCTCAGGAATTCATTGTTATCAGATCATTATGTCTTCTCCGAGCCAGAAACATGGAAGCTGTGAACACATCATGGCCTCGTTTGACAGCCATAGTTTCTGCGCACGCTGCAGAGAGAAAGGTAAAGGTTCTGACCCTTGTACTTCTCATAATGATTGCAATGCTTGTAATTCCCTTACTGAAGAACAATGCTTACAGTTGTCCACTCCCAGTTATAGGATTAAAAGAGAAATGTGAACTTAAGAAATCTGTGGATAATACTCCCCAAAAGGACTCGGGACAGTTCCTCTCTCATTTACCCATCCTCTGTGACGGTAGTGGGAGCTGTGGACGGCCAGGGGATGGTACAGTCCCCTGGTTCGAGTTCAGGTACCAAGAAGAAGAAATCTAATCCTTCAGATAAGAAAGTTTCATCTTCTAAACACTCCAAAAAGAAGCCTGTCAAATTGCCTACATCCAACCCTCACAGATCCTCAGCTGACGCTAGGATTGAAGAGTTAGACCAGAAATGGTCGGATCGCTTCAACAGATTGGAGGCTCTCTTGCTTGCAAAGACATTGGATAAACCGGAACCGACTTTTGGTACGGTTAAAGTCACACCAACGACCTCCCCTTCAGCGGGTATCACTACATCTACAGAGCCGTTCATCAGGCCTGTTGAGAATCTTCAAGACTTGGCCGGTACCGACCACTCTCCACAGAGACAGGCCACCGACAAGTCGCTCTCATCCATTTCTTCAAAACAACCGACTTCAGATTTGCATGGTAGCTCTCAGATTGTTGTTAAACCACAATCGACCGGCAAGTCGCTTAAAGTCAGACCGACTACCGACCACACCTCAGATCTTGCTGGCACCAACTCACCTACTGTTCACCAGGTTCCCAGCAGATCGTCTTCAGCACCGACCGGAAGACAGAGCCCTGTATCCATGGACACAGATTCAGACTCTGACTTTTCTGACTGACCCCCTGTGGACATATTTGTGGATGAAGGGGAACTGTCCGACCAAGATCCTGATGCTGCTGCTACCGACCCGGATCAGACCCTCTCAGAGGACCAGCATTATAGGGAAACAAATGAGAGGGATCAGATCGTTCATGGGATGGACACACATTCCAGATATGGATTCAGCAGCAGCCACATCAGATGACAACCCCTTTGCTGGGCCCAAAACACAAGCAACGGGCAAGGTGTCGGTCAAAATGCCTACTGATGAGTGGCTATGTAGGAAGATGGGCAAACTCAAATTTACCCTGATGGAGGGATATCCTTCACGTAGCTCGGAAGCGGGAGGCTTACTCAAAGATCAGTTTGTTCGACCAGCCAGATCTCAGAGCAAATGGTATGGGTCTGTGCCCAACCAACAGAAAGGTGATACTGGATCTGGGAAAACTGTTTCATCATGGAGTACAGATGCTTCCAAAGTTAACAGCACCTATAGCCATATAGCCAGGGCAGCAGGAATTGCCTCAACTCCACCAGCCTCCCGTCCGATATCACAGGATAATTTGAGGCGCTGGGAGAAATGTGCACGTGAAGCCTCCACCATTTGTAACCAGGCAGCCAGTTTCAACAGGTGCCTTTACAAAGTTCAGGAAAATATGCAGTCCCAGTTGAGGCTTATCAAATCTGATCTTGGCAAGTCTTCCTCACGAATGTCAGGTGCAGCTGATGAACTTCAATTTTTGATGACTTTCAATTCCAGCATAACTCAGGCCATGGCAAAGACCTTAGAACATCTAAGTGACTTTGTCTTTGTTACTGTTGCTAATACTACGTTAGCTCGCAGGGATTCTTACCTGTCCCACCTCAAGGATGGCATCAAACCAGATACCCTGGCTGCCCTCAGAACGGCTCCTCTCCACATTTCAACCCTATTTCCAGAAGAAGCTCTCAAGCAGGCTGAACAGGATATAGCCAATTTTGAGAGATGTATCAAAAGAAGGGTGGGGCGCTCACTTAAACGAGCACATGGCCAGAGTTTCCTGGTCACTACCAGAAAGCAAGCTGCACATAAACTATCTAGAGTTAAAGGCAGTCTTTCTGGCTCTAAAAGAGTTCCAAGACCTCTGCGCGAACAAGATAGTTCTTGTAGCAACCGACAACACTACAGTAGTGTCATATATAAACAAGGAAGGAGACATGAGGTCGGGCCCACTTTGTGCCCTGCTGTGGAGAATCTTGACCTGGTGTACCCAGAAACAAGTGACTCTCAAAGCCCGACACATCCCAGGCCGGTTGAATGTGGTAGCAGACAAGCTATCCCAGCTAGGCCAGACCATTCAGACAGAGTGGTCTCTCCTTCCAGAGGTTTGTCAAATTATATGCAACAGGTGGAACCGGCCTCAAATAGATCTATTTGCCACCAGGTTCAACAACAAGTTACCTCTGTTTGTATCACCAGTACCAGACCCCCTAGCAACAGCGGTAGATGCATTCAATCTGTCATGGGAGGATCTGGACGCATATGCCTTCCCACCAGCAGCCATCTTGGGCAAAGTGGTGGAGAAGTTACAGGACTCCCCATGCAAGAGAATCATTCTGATTGCTCCGGGGTGGCCCAACATGCCTTGGTTCTGGGATCTAGTGAACATGTTCAGCCAAATCCCACTGAGCCTACCCAATCTTCCAAACCTGTTGACACAGCCCTTCAATCAGATCCCCCACAGAAATCTGACAAACCTAAATCTCCATGCATGGCTCCTAGAGCCACAGCAATCACGGAGCAGGGCTTCTCTAAGGCAGTGGCAGCAAGAATTGAGGCTCCTCAAAGAGGATCAACCAGATCAGTCTATGAGGCAAAGTGGACCATTTTTACAAAGTGGTGCATCACTAATCAGGTGGACTTCAGGGCACCCCCTGTAAAATCGGTTGCTGACTTCCTATTGTACCTGTTTCAGGACAGGAACTTACAGCCCAGAACCATTGATGGTTACAGGTCTGCCATTGCTGATAATTTAGGAAATTCAACCATTAATGTCAGCAAAGATGAAAATCTTACTCGTCTCCTGGATAATTTCCACAGAGACAGACCCAAAGGCCGGAGGGGAATTCCCTCCTGGAACCTCTCCCTGGTTCTACACCAGCTGACAAAGGCTCCCTTTGAGCCAATCAGGGAGGCCTCTTTGAAGCATTTGACCTTCAAGACAGTCTTCCTATTAGCCCTTGGGTCGGGCAAACGCAGAAGTGAAATTCATGCATGGCAAAACAAGAACATCAGACACCAGTCTGACTGGTCCAAGGCGCCCCAGTACCCATCACCCAGCTTTCTGTCCAAGAATCAGCTGGCTAAAGAGGGTCCAGATAGTGTGGCCCCAGTGGTGATACCAGCCCTGGCCCCAACTTTGGACAGGTCCCTCAAGTCTGACAGGTCCCTCTGTCCGGTCAGAGCTTTGCGCTACTATTTGGACAGGACCTCAGACAGAATAAGGGCTTCAAAAAGGGCTTCGACAAAGACATCTCTCCTGCCACTATCTCCTCATGGATCAAACAAACCGTGATCCTATGCTATGAGCTTTCTGATCAAGAGGCCCACACCTTACATCAGGTCAAAGCCCATGATGTCAGGGCCTTTGCTGCTTCTAAGGCTTTCCAATCGTGAGTCTCCATTAGAACAGATTTTATCAGCCTGCCACTGGAAATCACATAATACCTTCACACAGTTCTATCTGAAGGATGTGGCATGGGCTGATTCAGAGCTCTACCACCTGGGACCTGTAGTGGCTGCTCAGCAGATCCACAAATAGCCCAGGAATAGAGGACATTCTGTACATATGTAAATAGTGTATATATATATATATATATATAAAAAAATGTAAGTAAAAAAAAAACAAAAAATAACTGTGCTGTGCTTCCTTCGGGAGGTTTATTTCTACTTCTTATGGGACTGAACTCATCCCTCTCTTCCCCTACCTCAGAGCAGGTCTGTTAAAAAAAAGGGGGGGGTAAATCGGTTTGGACCGTTTGACCGGTTTCTGGTAACCGACTATGGCCTTAAGGGTCTCCCGACCTCAAGGTCGACCCAGGCCTGGAAGAAAATTTGTTAGTTCTGTTTATGAGTTCATCTAAGTCTCCTAGTAACTTACCCGCCTACCAAGCGGTAGTTATTCAGCAATTGTCCATTGGATAGGATGTATTAACGCAATAAAATTGCAAATTTAATAAGTAAATTAAATTTTTATAAGTTAATACCCTATCCAATATTTTGGAAACCATAATATGTAGGAAGTTGATATTTGGTAGGGACATTGGTCAAGGGTTATATGTGTGCAACGTCATGGTGTGACCTGGATTTGACCTTTGATCTTGCATATCTGATGCTATTTTATGTCTCTACGAGGATATCTGATACTAATTATCTCTTTTATATCACTCTTATATGTTTTTACTTGAATCTTGGTTGTTGCACCTTTGGGTGTCTTTTGGTGTAGATTAAGCACTGTTAAAGTCATATTAGAAGTCATTAACTGTTTTACTTTTGCAACTTCCCATTGTAACAGATGGTATTGCATCAAGTGAGCCACAGGTTTTTCCCCAATTACACATAAAAGCATGTATTGCTACACCCAGGGTAAATCAAATTATGATTTGACCATTCTTGAATAGATGTTTGACCATTCTGATGAATTGTAGGTCTGATTGAATTTTGTTTCCCCCACCTTTTCCATGTAATGCCTTGTAGAATTTTTCTGATCAAAATTTTGTAAAACATCTTACTTTTTTCATTTTCTAAATCAACCAAGTTTTTTTCCATCAAAAAATAGGACCCTTTTTTTAAGATTGCAATTTTTGATAAATTTTGAATGAGAAGTATTAATTTTTTGGCTTTATTCATTACCATTTTTTTAAGTGTCAAATATTCCACCATCCAATTTAATCTATCACACTTGTATCAAATGGAACAATAACTTCCACCATCCAATTTAATCTATCACACTTGTATCAAATGGAACAATATCTTAATTTAATCTATCACACTTGTATAGAATGGAACAATCATACATGTTAATGTTTTTACTGATGAAAATGTAATCAAGCCTACTTTTAGTTTTGAACTGCTTATCTACAAATGTAAATTTGTCGTTTGACCTTGCTGATACTTTCCAACAATCTGTCAGGTTGAAATTTTTAATTAGGTCGAGTAATACCTTTCTGCTGGTATCTCTTAAATGTGTTTGGGGTTCTCTGTCATAATCTAACAAACAACCATTGAAATCACCACCAATGATAATTTGAGTAACATTTACTGAATGATTTTGTAGCCAATTTTCAACAGTGGTGAAAAATGCTTTTCTCTCAATTTCAGAATTCGTAGCATAAATATTAGTAAGACCTTAGCCTAGATCATCCCATAGTGTTCTCTGTGGTGTTTGACCCCCTCTCCTGTATCTGGATATTGAAATTTGGTCTAGTGCTTTTTTGGTTTTGTTGTGCTTTAGAGTAATCTTGTATGGGTAGATTAAGCGCTATAAAAGTCCAATTAGAATTAGAATTTTTTTAATTCTGGTACTTGCTTGCATTTTTCAACTGAAATGTCATACATTACAGATACCTTCTGAGTTTTCAACTTGTGGTCAAAGGGAAGCCATTTTGCTGTAATCTTGGCTAAGGCAGCTGTTGGTGCATCTCTGATATTTGCAGCAATTTCTGGGCATCCTTTCTGGATTGCTTGCACATAGTTGTACGCATGCTCTAAGGATTTTGCAACAATTCCATGACATTTGATTTCCCAAGGGTAGGGTTGTTTAACACATCATCTTTACTCTGAAAGACTCATTTTCTTGTGAGCTATGCTGCTGGGTGCATCACAAGCAGCATCCCTTTGTTTGTGTCCTGGCATGCGACACATTTTGCAAACAGAGGGACTAGTGCACTTTGACCTGAAATGTTCTATTGAGTAGCAATTTGTACGAATCATGTCCACTTTTTGCAATGGCTGACCTTCACAGAACACCCTTGCCCTATTTGGTCCAATATAAGCTATCCTTTTGAATATCTTTGTCAAAAGGAGTAACATTCAGTTAGTTCCTTGGTGTCTGGATTTCTAACTTTTCCATACTGTATTGGCTTATTCAACACTATCCACAAGGACTACCAAAAGGCCTCAATGCAACTGTTGTCTTTAGACAAAGGTATATCCTTTATGGTTATTTTGATCACTTTTTCATCTGGGGAAACAATACCTGATCTAAATGGGTTTTCATTGAAAATGTCAATTAACTGGTCCCTGATTGTTAATTTGTTTGTCAGTAGTTTAGTTCTGCATTCAGTTGATTTGACATATATTCTCCAAAGTCTCCCTATTCTCTGACAACCTAGAACATTTTCCAGGCCAACCTTATCTTTAACACTTGCATAAACTTCAAATTCGTGCAGTATTTTAAAGTCCACAACATCTCTTGCTTTAAAGAACACTGGTGGTACATTTTGACAGCCATTATTCTCTATCACAAAAGCACCAATTAACCAATTTCCCAGTCTTCTTAATAGGTTTAGAAAAGTAAGTTGGTGTCCTTTATGTAGTATCTGTCAGGGTTTTTTCTTTCAAAAAGTAACCAAGCACAATTTTTTGTGTATTATATACACTTGTGTAAGTTCTTTTTCCAAATAAAAAATATCTCTGTTTCCTGAGTTTGTTAACTTTAATATTGTCAATAATCAAAAGCACTCCACGGCAATAAATTACTGTTTAATGCCTAAAACCGCCAGAGCTGAAATACACGTCTTTTCCAACTTGAGGTCACGTGACTCTCCCCTTATTATTTTGTTTTAAATTTTAATAATTTATTAACTGTAAACTATTAATCTAATCAATCATTGCTGTTTTATGTCTTATTTTGAAATACACAAATAACATAATCACACAACAACATGACAAAAACACAAAGACACTTCATATACATAAGGAACCAGAAAATATGACAGGACGACAAAACTTTAGAAGCACATATCACAAAACACAGAAAGACAAGTGTTGGTTGATATTGGTGATGTTGGGAGCTGTCTGTCGAACCAGATTGATGATATGTTTTCGCTAATATATCTATCTTTTAAAAATCCTTTTTGTGTTTCTCCTATGACTTTTGGAAGCACCTTCTTCAAACGCTGAGCTGGAATGCCTGATAAGATTTTGTAGTCTGTATTTAAAAGTGAAATAGGTCTTTTATTTTTCAAAAATTCTCTTGATTTGTTTCCTTTTGGCAAACGTGATTGTTCCTTGTTTTTGGAACACAAATAATTCACCTTTCAAAAAAGATTCGTTAAAGCTATTTATTAAATAATAAGTTTTATATCATGCCAAAATTTTTTTGTAAAATTCCCCCGGGAAACCATCAATTCCTGGGATTTAATTGTTTTTCATATTTTTAACAACATTTTTGCCTCCTTTTCAGAAATTTATCTCTTACATAAATTTTGATCAGGCTCATCTAATTTCATAATATTATCCTCCTTTAAAATTTTATTGTAAACAGCATCACTGTCCAAAAACTTTTAGCTGTAAATGTTTGTATAGTACTTTTATTGTCTGAAAGTATTTCGCCAGGGTTCATAATTGTTTTCCCATTCACATTTAATTTAGTTATTACTTTATTAATGTAATTGTGTTTCTCCAAGTTAAAAAAATGCTGCCTTTTCCCCTTCATTGTAGTATTGCGCTTTTGATCTTAGTACAGAAGCTTTTAATTTTGCCACCCCATTTCCCTTAATTCTGATTTTTTGCGGTCCAAGTTCTTTTCTAACTGACATATATTATCTTGTAAGTTTGAAGGCAGGCTTTGTTCATTTTCAAGATTTTCTGATATTCTGTTTTATTTTGGTTTCTTTGTCCCTATTGTATTTGGCCTTTCTTGAACTGTAGGCTTAAAAAGTTTTACCTACCTCACTCCTCTGTTACATTTATTCTCATCTTCACCCGGGATGAGAATTATAGTGTAAAACAGGCAGGTCAGAGCCAGCTCTGACACCCCTTACATCATGTTGGTAGATCATCAGCACGAATTAGAAGTTAGATCCTGGGCAGCAAGATTATCTGTAAATTGGTTACTTACAGACCTACTACTGTTTTGGTTTTGTCCTTCGCATGTATTCACCTTCTGACTCATTTAGTCGGATTAGCAAGCTTAGGCTGGGCCAGGCTAACCCTGGTTCCCCCTCTCAACTTGACTTTTAAGCTGAGCTTAAACTTTTACCTTTGGCCCTGACCCCCTTGGGATTGTTCCACCCTACTGGATTGATATAGGCCTTTTGATACAGGAACATTTTGATTTTCGATGGCATGTTATATCTTGATCTGGTCATTCAAGACTTATTCCTGTTCAGTGCATCACATGACCTCTGGGGGCCTTGGCCCCCTTGGACCTGTTCCTCCCAAGGGGAGTTCTCCTACCACATTGATATTGGCTCTTAGATCTTGGAACTTTTTGCTTTCAGATACAGGTGTTCACCTCTGCTTGGTCAACTTTGGGTGACTCCGGTTGGTAGATTTGCTTAACCCTTCTGAGTCTGGACCCATGGGGCAGGTTTCACCTCCAGGGAGTTTCATGTGAGGAGTAGGCTCAGTTGTTTTAGGGATAGGCTGGATCAGGAAGGTAACTGATTTACCCTCTCGAACTTTCACTTAACCGAATATGACCTGGAACAGACTAATGACTAACCAATACTAACACTTAGGACTAATGTTCTTTATTTGCCCATGTATTTCATGTGTTTCTTATGATTTATATATTTGCCACTTTTTTATACTTTGACTCCTTATGTTAACTTTAACATTTCAAAGACATTTGATTATCTATCATAAATTTTCTGCCACCTACATAAGCTTATCATTATACTTACATTGAGAATTTGTATTATATATTTCTTGTTTGTCGTGCAACAGAGAAGTGTTAAACTTCCAAAACCCTTTGCCACATTTAGCTTTCGATAAATTTAATTCTAAAATAAGAACAGAATTCTATAGCCATGGGAAATTGAGGTATTTTTTAGTTTTGAATGAATGGCAGGGGTTATTAGGAAAAAGTCGAGTCTAGCCATTTGTCTGGGGGATTTGCTGTTAAACCAAGTGTATATTTTAAATTTCTCATTATTGATCCTCCATGCGTCCTCTAGGTCCAAAGCTGTTTGCATTGCTTGCAGTTTAGCTTTTGCCTTTGCATTGTTTTCCCTTTGGTATCCAGGAGCTATCAATTTCAAATTATCTTTCTTTTAAATCATCGTAGAAGCCTGGGTCATCACTATTTGGACCATACAAGACAACTAAAAATATTGTGTACTCTTCACAGAAATAAATTTTCGCCATCAGTAGATTACCCACCTCATCTTTTTATTCTTTGAAAATTTTGGATACATCATTGTCGCTAAGTAAGATAGACACCCCCTCCTACTTTCAGAACAAAAGGAGTTAATAATAATCTCATTTCCCCACTCTTGTAGGAATGCATTATGGTTTGCTGGACTGATGTGTATGTTCATGAGATAGTATACCGATAGTTTTTTTTCTTCAACTAATAAAACATCAGGGCTTTTCTTCCCATCTGCCAATCCCCTCACATTCTTACAAAATATTATTAAAGGACCTGCCATCTACTTATGTCAGTTCAATATAAGAATTCAATTCATGGACCAAAAAACCTGTTAATTGAAGCATCCCATCAAAGGAACAGAAAGTGCACCAGAAGTGAAAATACTGGGATGTGGGGGGTCATACCGAGCCTGTGGACTACTATACCATAATGATCTGGACTTTGAACGTCTTGATCTTCAACTGAAACTGCTTCTAGGTGTCATGAAACAGGGGCCATCAATCAAAGAAATCACCAAAATCTCCATTTTATGTCATGTTTTAGTAGGTACCCATCAAGAAGCTTCTTAGAGAAGTGGATAAGTTGCTTAAACTATATCTGACAGTACCTGTCCCATCAGCAACATCAGAGAGAACAAAATCTGCTCTCTAGAGAATAAAGAGCTACTTGAGAAGCACTATGACACAGCAATGAATGGATAATGTGCTAATCTGCCGTGCCATGAAAGAGAGAACAGGGTCTGTATTCACAAAGATTCTTATTCTTAGAATTAGTCTTATTCTTAGATTTTTTTTAGAATTGTCGTTTTTCTTAGAAAATTCTAAGAATAATTTTCCTATTCATAAAGATTCTTATTCTTAGAATCACACTAAATCTTAGAATTTTTCTTAGAATGTTTTTTATTCTTGGAATTTTTTAAGAATAAGAATTTGCTATTCACAAAACTCTCATTCTTAGAATATTCTAAGAATTTGATATAAATCTAAGACTGGCACATAGCATGCTTAACTTCAGACAAATAGTTGCTTTGGTGATTATAATGCAGCAACTGATTTGCAAATCGACATATCCTGCAAATCCTGTGTACTGAACTGAAATGCAGCCTCTTTTCATTAATTCAAAAATTTCTAACTTTATGTACACATATGCCAAGATCTCTATTCTCAAAGATTCTTAGAATTTTTCTTAGAATTACAATTAGTCTAAGAAAAACTCTAAGAATTTCATACATTTCTTTTTACTTCTATTCTTACAATTATTCTTAGCTAAGAATTGTTTTGTGAATGGGATTTTATTCTAAGAATAAGAAAATTCTTAGCTTAGAAGTTTTCTTAGACTTAAGTGTTATTCTAAGATAAATTCTTTGAAAAGAATCTTTGTGAATACATACCCAGTTAAGTTGGACCTCATTCAGATAGCTACGCTGTTGGTCATTGTGAATGAAGAAAGGCAGCACTAAATAAAAGTGTTTGCAGTACACATAAATTTGGAATATGTAATAGATACTGTTAAAGATAAATATTTATAGTTTCAGGTTTCTATCATATGATACTTTATTTCTTTTGCTAATGTTAACTTGCAAATTTAAATTAGATCATTTAGTGTTTAATCGTGCTAGTGTTTTAGGCAAAATTAACCATTGAATGTTTTTTTTGCATTTTCTCAGTGATACAGTAACTTCTGTTGGTGTAAAAGTTTGTTGTATATTCATTGAAGATTTATTTAAGATAAAAGACAAATTCTTCCAATTATTAATTGAAAACTATGCCCACTTTACCTTTGTTCCGCAAAAATGAAACTGAAAGTATATCTTTGGGACTAAAAAAAAACCCCAAAATTACAAAAATATTTACATTTTCACTTGACATCCCCCCCAGATAACAGTCTGGTTATGGACCACTGGTGGGCCACCAGCGGCAAATCCGTTGGCCTTCCGGAGACTACCACTGGTGGGCCACTGTCTTTTTGTCTGTTGGGCCAATGTTGGCCCATCAGTGGCAATATACTGGATGATTTTTTTTGCAATAGCATAAGCCAATCAGATAGCAGCATAGAGTTATGTGGCCATTTTGGGCAGATCTTGGCTAAGAAAATCATTGATAAGTCCCATGACCATAGATTCCATAATTCAGTGATAAATTATAATATATTCAATAACAACTTTTGCATTGTGCATTTATTATAAAAAATATTGTTTTTATGTCTAAAATTGTCAGTTAATAAGTTTAAAATTGTGGGCTCATCAAAATCTCATTATTAGACATTCAACAATGAATCAATTTTTATTAAGTTTCCCCAAATGCCCTATTTTTGCTCACCACCATCTTGAACAAAGTCTGCTGTTGGCCCACTGGTAGCCCACCGGTGGCAAATTCTAGAGACAGATGCATTCTGAAAAATGCTTGGAAGTCATCGTTGGCCCAAAGGTAGCAAACTGCTGAACATGCAATGAATAGCCACCGGTGGCAAAATCTGCTGATCATATGCTGTGGGGCCACTGATGGAATGTTATCTGGGCCCTTGACTCCTTGAGAATGGTATCACTTCTAATGGTGTCATACGTTAACCCCACCGCTGAGTTTAACTTTGCCCCCCCCCTACTTTTCACATGCTTTCTACGCTACTGTATTTGATAATTATTGCTTATTTGTCAGTAACTATGTAGACTACAATATATACATCAATAGAAACTTATTCAAACAAAGCTTCTACCAGTTTTATGATCAAAATACTTGCAGACATGACTGAGAAATATAAAGGCCAGTTGATACTGTTCCGTGAGGTTGTTTCAACATGTATTGAATTTCTATTCCTTGTCCTGATAGTCCGATAAATAGACTTCATATTTGAGTAGCAATTGCTCAAAAAAAAGCAACTGATAAAGTGATACCTCCACCACTTCATTCCTCTGGCGTGCACATTTCAATTTAGCACGTCAAAGCTTCTTTAGATTTTTTTTGAAACATTTAAAATATTTGCTACATGTTAAAATGGCTGGCTGTGTTTTGCTTTGCAAGTGCTACCCAAATACAAATCTAGACTTATCAAACCTTATGGAAATCCAAAGCATCAAATACATAGAATCCGTCAGGTAATGAGGCCTGCCTGGACAAGTGTGAACTAGGTGTTATGTTAAAGGTTTTTATATTAACTGCTGTCCCTCACTGTGGATACGTTTCATGACTTTGAAAACATTCTTCAGGTATATATGGACTTTTGTTTAATCAATTATTGACATAAATGGTTAATAAGTGTAAAGTAACCCCTGTGAAGCATATTATTTTTACTTTTTAATACTCGAAAAAGAAAAAAAAGAACAGACTCATGTGAAGAATATTTTGGAAATTTTATCATTCTAAAAGATAAGACAATTTCAACATACTCAAATGGGTTTTTTTCTGTCTTTTCTTATCAAAGACTTGACATAGGTAATTTTCATCATTTATCACACACCCCAGAAAAATCCATAGGTGACATTTCAGTTAAGGTAAACGTTTTCTAATTGGACCAGGTATAGAGGGCTGGGTGCATATAAATGGTGGCACCAGGGACTTAACTACCCTTGATGACTGGTTATCATTGTGGCACTAACAGGCTGGACTAGAAACATAAGGAACCACTAATGACAAGGAAGACCCACTTGAAGGTACTGGTATTTGCATTTTTTAGGTGTTGACTGATATGAATTTATATATTTTAAAATTTGCAAAGCAATTTAAAATGTAGTTTTGAGAGGTAAGCAATGTTCTGTTTATATAATATATATAATTACTAAATTCATTGAAATGCAAAGAAATAATTCAAAAATTTCATTTACGTTTCATACAAGAAATAAAAAGTCTTGAACAGAAGTATTTGTTTGTTTGTGTGTGTATTGATCAATGTAAAAATTATGATAAATCTTATAATATTGCTTTCAGTCTTGAGGTGACATGTGTCCTAAGTAAGGACATATGCGATGTAGCATGTAATGGATACATTTTATTGAAATATATAGTGATTTTCCATCAATATTTTAAACATTTCTTAATTATTACTTTAGGTCTTTGCAGTATAATCAGTTGGGCTTCATGTCATCGACAATACAGCAGTTTAATTGTCGCATATTGTAAATTGTACCCTTTTGCAGATGGATTAACATTCTCCTTCAATAAATAAATATTAGCTAGAAGAAAAGTTTCAATAATTTCCAATTTTTAAGATATTCACTGGAATTAATTTTAACTTGTGGTTAGTTTCTATTTTATAGATTTATACAGATTTGAATTACCAATAATAATTACTTTTCACTATTCAAGTTCATTAACTAAAATAACCAAATGAATGCCTTTTGAAATCGTCCACCGATACCTTATTTCTGTGGTGTAGGTAATATACACGTATTGTCTCAAAGTACTGTTCTATCTGGTTAATATTTTTCCAGCTTTTATTAAATTTCAGAATATTATAATACATACGTTGATCTCTTGCAATATTTTCATCTACTGAAGCACCATTTAGCAATGTTTCGGTGTTCGCAAAACGAATAGTTTCAATGTCTGAAGTCTGTAACTATATAACCTTCTGTGGGGAGGTGTATTTACACTGCAAAATGCATTGTTAGGCATGTTATTAGCAATAATGAAATTATTAATTTCTTTTCTCTACACAGAGAAAATAATGCAATTTCTCCTATTTTTAGGAAAGTTCATTCAACTTTTTTTTTTGTTTTCTTACTGCTTGCCAACCGAAGTAAGACGGATGCATTTTTCATAATAATATTAACTTTCCTGAATATTAAATTTCATTCTGTAATTATCCCAAACAAGTTCTTTGTTACTTTTCGATGTGTACCAAACGTAAAAAAAATGAAGAATAAGGAATCTAAAATTTGCCACCTCTAAAACCTTAGTTAATTCTATAAAGAAAATGATGCTTTGTCTTAAACTTGGTATATTTCAGGTCAGAGAGTCTTGATTTGCTATACATTCAACAAATCTCACCTCAGTTCATTATTTTTATTAGTATTTCTAAATGTGGCGAATTTCAGACATGTGGCGAATTTTAGAATTTTTTTTGTACTCTAGAATATGAAAATTACATGGGTGGGGCATATTTAACATTTTATTACAAGAGAAAATAACACAATCAAAGTCCAAATTGACAAGAATCGTGTGTTTTTCTTCTTCAATGATAAAATGTTTAAAACGTACCAAAATATATTTTTTATTTTCACTATTCTCCACTTTGTTTCAATAATAGATAAAATAATTCGTTATGTAACAAAATTATAAAAAAAAAATATCTGTAAGAGAGTATGCATAGTGCCTGGCACTAGTGAATATTAACACATTTTTTCCCTTGAGATTTCAGGAAATTTACCACGACCCATGTTTCATACATATCCATTGACCATATAATAAACACGTAATACCTATTGTTCAGTATATATAAGTATGCTAATTTATATTGGAAAATACATGTAAATTAGAGTGCAATGTTAAAGTGTGAGTAGGAGTGCAATGGGGGCGTATTCACTATGATGCATATCCTGGTTGCCCTCTCAATGACTGGAACCAAGCCCAGGAAATTTTTATCCACATACTAGGTTATGTTTACTACAAGAACAGACAAAAGTTATGTACATAATACTATAAAGAATTCACAGAAGAGTTTAGTAATATTCACACTGGACCCCTTAATAGAAATGTCAAGGAGAGAAATGTAAAAGAATGTTGTAAAATCCCATATAGGATTATCACAAATTCAACCTGAGTTAGATGAAACACCCGAGGTCACTGGATCTATCCATGTTCATGTATTTTTAGGTCACAAACAATTACTCACCCAGCGTGTTGCATAAAGGAAATCAATATTTTGCTTTCATATTTTAATGGGTCCATTTAAATTTGCTATGTATTTTTGGTACTTTGGTATTGTTTTCACAGGTTAATCCTACTAGGTCAACTTTGCACACAAGTGGACAGTTAAACCCAAAATATTTTAAATCTAGAATTGCAGTTACAGGACGTGTTTAAAATGTAATACATTATTTTTAAAAACTTGCTGCAAAATTAAGGTAGATACATAAATTTAAATACCTCACTTATTTAGCAAAAAGCAAATAGAATAAATACTGTGTCATACTACTTTGTTTATGGCACAAATACTATGTAAGAAGCAACAGTTAAACACGTCCATCACAAAAAATAAAATGAGAAAATAAAACATTTTTGTGCGACTGTTTTCACATTTTTTATCACAGCCCAAATAATAAGGGTTTGTAATTTATATTTTCAGACCTAAAATTGGTGAAGCTTTCAAAACCCTGGAAAATCTGAAATAAAGAAGTTATAAACAAACCAGCAATTAGAAGCTTTGAAGCAAAGAAAAGTGGAAAGAGTAGGTTACATTAAGATAATGGCAGAAGTAATGTAAAAGTGACAGTGACACATAGGCAGAAATTGTAGCAATTAACTTTGGTATGGTGGATTACAAAGATGGACGGGATAATGAGCACAGAGGCAACAGCACACAACACCATTAGCTTTGGAGAAGATCTTCTGTCAACTGCTGTTCCATCTTTAAATGATACTGACACAAAGAACAGACCTTCCGGTTATGATGATATTTATCATGACATTATAGTGAGTGTAATATCACTCCTTGCTTTGATATTTAACATTGGAGCTCTTGCTTTAATCTTCCTCAAGCAAAAACAACATCAGTTCAGTCCCTCTGAGATTCTCCTTGTAAGCCAGCTCATCCTTGATGGGGGTGCTGGTTTGAGTAGTATACTATGGGTCATTTTGACAACCTACGCCAAGCCAGTCCAATTCATAGGTCCGACCCTTGAAGCAGTGTGCAAGATTGTCTATTCTCACATGTTAACACAAATTTGTTTGACTGCTTCAATTCTCAACATCATCCTCCTCACTTTAGAGAGGTATACAATGGTCATATTTCCTGTCCAACATAGAACCCTTCTGACAAGAAATATTGTTTTTATCCTTATTGCTTCAAACATCATTTTCTGTGTGATATATTTGCTGGTGACCAATGTTTATCCAACAGGTATTATCCGTGGTAGATGTATATATGGTATAAATTTTAGTAGCTCAATTGAGGCTCTTATATTCTATATCATTAACTTCACTCTGCTACTGGCTCTTCCTGTTGCCACATTCTTGATTTGCTACACCCACATGTTTATTAGATTGTACCAGAAGAGGAAAGTCAAGGATATTCAACCAAGAAGTACAATGACCGCTTTAAGTCAACTTTCCATCAGTCAGAAACCTGCAGTATCACCTCTTGCCAACAGAACAGCTCCCAAGACAAACCTTATAAGCCAAAGTAGCAAAACCATGCCTGAGGTTGAGACCCCTACTATTAGTACCAAAAACATAGTTCAATATAATTCAAGGCCAGAAAAGTCATCTAGTAATCCTAGCAGTAGTAATACTCTCTTTATATCATCCAACTACCAAATAACTCCAAAGGCACAACAATCAGCATCTTCTAAGGCAGCATCATCTAAGAGTGGCACTCTCTCTAAAATTGAGATGAACATATTGAAGATTGTCATTGTCCTGAACCTTGCTTTTTTAGCTTGCAATTTGCCAATTCGTACTCAGATGATGATTTGGGGAGTCCAAGGATTTCCTGAATCTTTTATGTCCCTCAAGTGGCATACCATGTCAATCTTATCATCTTTCTACCTGTTTCTGCATCCTGTAATCTATGTATTTGCTGTCAAGAGGTTTAGGGACGAAATGAGGAAGATATTATTTGGCTGCAAAAAATAAGGCAAATTCAGATAGTACAAAAAGACCACATCAGACCTAGTTAATTATCTGATATTTAAATGTATTTGCATGGATCATGTAGTATGTTGCCCACAATACCATATGACTAGTAAGATGTTTAAAAATAAATTTGGCTTGTATGAACATGATAACAGTTCTTTTATATATTTTATTAAAAATATAGACTGAGTGTCACTTGTGTTATCTATTTAAGTTAGCCAAGTGCTAGTTTGCAATATTTATGTACAAATATTCACTACTTGTTGTTTTGGATATGTTTTGTGAACAAATATTCACTACTTGTTGTTTTGTATACGTTTCATTTCACTGTATATAATTATGCTAAAAGTCGGTTGAAGGAATAGTAGGGAAAAGGCCTGTCCACACTATGCTGAGTGGCCATACTGACACACTTTTGAAATTTGCTCCATGACCTTATCCTTATTGCTCCATAAATAGAACGTGTATGTGGGTAGAACACATTCAAAATTGAACCATCCCTACAAAGCGATACGTTCCACCTTGACCTCTCCATTATAAAGAGCAGTGAATGAAAACTTGTTGCTGCGCATCGTCGCTAACGTACATTATAATGTGAGGGATATGATATTGTAAAAATAGTCCAAAGGGCTGTAATTCAGCAAAGATATAGTTCCAACTACATTTATTAATAGACGTTTTTGACTTAAAATGATACCGGTCTTTATAATAGCCATAAAGGACTTGGTTTGAGTACTGTATCGGCGAATAAAGCACAAACATCCGGCTATAATGGACTCAGCCCTATCAGACTTCATCCATTATTCCACCTGGAAGTTTGTGATTTATTTGCCGATACAGTACTCAAACCTCGTCCTTTATTGCTACAACATGTACATTTTAGCCCAGCATATTAGAGCATATGGCAGGTTTTTTCAACCATTTAAAAAATGAGCCTGTATAAGTTAAATATTTTTTTTTCATGTGTAGGTCATGAGGCCAGCATGGAGCAGTGTGAACTAGGAATAAAGAAAAAAATGTTTGTTGCCTGATGGTTCAAAGATTTAATTGTTATTTGTTTGTTTTAAGTACTGAAAAGCAAATTAAATGGTTATAAATGTATATCCGATTATATCAATTTAATTTTTGTAACTAACATATATAGTTGGCAAAATTTTAAAAGTATGAAGTAGAGACTGAAGACCAAAGCCTTGAATCAAATATCATTTAAATAACCCTGTACCAGATGTGATTCCATATACAAATACGTATACTATCATATGCATGTCATGGACCTTAATATTTGCCCCTTTTAAACAAACACAAGTGCTATATACAGTATACTTCAGAAAGAAGGGGTGTTCTAGCTGATATTTCTAGATGAGAGCCCCATATGCATAAACTTTCCCTGTAACAAAGATAAAGTATAGTGTGGTTTGTATCATCATGTACAGAAGAAGGAATGTTTAGTTGATTTCATGTCAGTTTGAAAACTGCTGAGCAATATTTATTTCAAATAGTCTTGCATGTTAAGTTTAAATGCATCAGAATCAATAACAGAATTATACATTCATGTTGCAAACCATTCAGAGGCCAATATGTGTTAGTGAGTAAACATCTTCACAATAATATAGTTACTAAATGTTGTCATTTGTCTGTCCTCAGTTTTTTGTTTGTTTAGACTTGTATAACGCCATTTAGGATTGGGACCTGATGCATTGTAGACTATTGTAAGATTTTACATCACATATTATGTCACTGCACTAACAATACAAAAAGAACACTGTTGCTACAAATGAACTGTTATTTATGGTTGTATAAACTTATAGTTATATTTATGGGCTTGTGAGTTGGTATTTGAAAGCTACCGTTGTAAAGGCAGAATAATTTAATTGTCCAGTTGATATTATTATTTATTCATTTATTTAAGTGACAAGTATAATAGCATAAAAAAAAATGATAACAATTGAATAGCTACATATAGTATATACCCAGCCCTGATGGGCTTATTAGTCACTATAAATACAAAAAAAAGAAAAACTTTACATTTGTTGGAAACTGTGGATTTAACATTCTATTTTTGAAATATAATGTTGTTTCTTGTAAACCACATTTCTGATATGAAATTACTCATTAATTTTACATCTAAATGACAGATAACATTTATGTACTGTTCCATAAATGTGATATACATGATGTTAAGATAATTGGCAACCAGTGTTGTATGGAAAGGTTACATTAGTTGTAAAGTTACTAGGTGCAAACATGGAAATAAATTGAAAATAAAATAATGATCTGTTGTTTGACATGAACATAATTAAGTTTCCTTAATACTTTTAATTTTGATGTAATTTTAAAGTTATGTTGAATTAAAAGTTGACATATATGACATAAACGAGAAATTTGCAGCCTTATGGTTAAGAAGTTTGTCATTTAGTCATGTGATACTTACTTTGTTGTAGTTGGTACGAATTTCAAGACAAAGAGATGAGCTTTGAAACCTTTGAGGTTAGAAATATAAAAGCCAAAAAGCCTGAACCTTATGTGGGCAAGTTGGTAGTTGCCAATGGATGGTCGGCAGTTTAGAGTACAGAATGTTGATCGATAGTATTTACTGGTTTCCTCTGCCCACAAAACCACCTGTCCTGATATGATCTGTAGAGTGTCGAAAGCGATGTCAAAACCCCAAATAAATAAATATATAAATGATAAACCATCACAGATAATGTTTAGATGTGATCACAGATACATAATATCAGATCTTTGATTAGGGATAAGTACAATTTACACCAAGACTTTACATTTATGGAAAATCATTTTCTCAGTGGCCATATTCTTGTAGAATGAGTGATGAGTTTGGTGAAGCACATCAAGATGTTTGATGAAACAGATAATGATGCTGGTTAATAATGAATCTTTCAACAGTGTCGATCTTGCAACAAATAAGATACACAAAAGTATGGCAGTTCATAATGAAACCCTGTCACCTGACATGTAACAATCACAAAGTTTAACCCCACAAGATCCATTCCAAATTCCTATCAGACTCAGCCCCAGCCAGAAAGTGGAAAATATTAACAGGTATCAAAATTTAGAAGAAAACTAGCCAATATTCACTAAAAGGTTAGCCTTGCTGAAGACTTAAGTTTATTTTGAAGTTAGAGAAAAGTTTCAGTTCAGATAACGAAGTTTCAGTTTATATAATGTACTCATGCATGTACTGTCTTTTATATTAGCATACAGCTAAGACAGAGAGCCTTGTAAACTTTGCTTGAAGTCAAATCTCTGAGCTCCTTCTGTCACTGGATGAACTACATGAATTTTGTTTTACTTGTATCCACAAGGGCCTAACACGAAAAGCCACATGTTGAGTTAATGTGGCCTTTTATCTCCACAGACCCAGATAAACCTTAACAGCAAATGTGTAATATAACACCTTGTAAAGTGTACCAGTCTTCGCAGTATTGCAATAAAATTCTTTTATAAACTCTGAAATGTTTACTCTGAAATATTTTCTGTTTACAAAATATTGATAAAATAACCATTTATTCCTATGCATATTAATGAAAAAGATCTTACACTGCTTACAAATTTGTGTCACACCGACAATCAACTTCTTCAAAGTTGTAATGTACAGAAAAATGAGGTACAAATAGAAATTGAACATATGATTTATGAAGAGACACATCACCTTGGATTAAGATTTAGATTTATTTTTTGTTATACATTACGTTCAACAGCCAGGGTCATATTGCGACAGGTAGTTAACCGGTGGAGGAACCAGTGCATACTAGTTCGTCAAAATTCTTTGATATAAAACCAGTGGGCATCAGCAAGTAACTATCAACTTTCCAGCATGAAGCGGCAAGGCAGAGATTCTAGCCAGCAACCTCAGAGGTTAAGGGGCCACGGTGGCAGAGTGGTAACACTCTCGCCTCCCACCTCTGAGACCGGGGTTCGATCCCCGCATGGGCTCAAGTGGGAAAGCTGGTAGTTGCTTGCCGTTGGTCGGCAGTTTACAGTACACAACCCTAGCGAACTCTATGTACTGGTTTCCTCTGCCCTTCCAACTACCCGTCGTGATATGACCTGTACAGTGTTGAAAGCGATGTTAAACCCCAAATAAACAAACAGAGGTTAAAGGCAAACACTCTAACCCCTAAACAACCGAGCTAGGAAAGTTTAATATGCCTTAAACTCTGTCATAAATAATACAACAATATTGCTCAGTTCTTTCAACAAGCAAGTCAATTTGCTGCCTCTGGTCCACCAATTAAAAATTTAATCTAATTCAACACAGTGCGACTAAACATTGATCAATTTATGCTATCTGAGTTTAAGTTTGAATAATCAAGAATAAAGGGAACTGTAATAATCCCTGTAATTCAAACCAAAATAAATAGACAAATAATCAATTAATGGCAGTTCATTAAAATGGTCTAAGAATTTAGGAATTAACAATTATAAGTGAATCATTTTTAAATATTCTATTCTATTCTATTCTATTCTATTCTGTACTTTTATAGCGCTTAATCTCTGCTAGGCAGACTCTAAGGCGCAACACCAAAAATCAAGTTTAAGAAATCATCTGTCCATAGCCGTTGCCAAGTCCAGTACCACGGATACGCCGGATAGAGTGTAAGCTAATGTGGGAATGCCTTGTGGAAGAGATATGATTTTAACCTTTTCCTGAAACAAGTGAGAGTTGGGGCAGAACGTACCTCATTAGGCAAATGATTCCAGACTGTGGGGGCATCAAAAGCAAAGCTGTGGCCAAAGTGATTTTTGGATTTATGTACAGATGGACAGAATTGAGGAACCTCCAGGAACCTTTTATCTGGATGGTTGTATCTTGTACTATATCTTCCACAACGAGTGGGCAGAAGAGGACCAAAGTAACTGGGATGACCACTGTGAAGAAACTTATAAACTAGAGTGGCAGTTTTGAAGATACAGCGAGATTCAACTGGGAGCCAATGGAGTCGTTTGAGAATAGGAGATGCCCGCATGTATTTGTTACAGTTTGTGACAATCCTGGCAAGTGTATTTTGAATACACTGTAGTTTACGCATATTGAGACTGGACAGACTCCTGAAGAGAGAGTTGCAGTAATCAAGGCGACTGCTCACCAAGGCATTAGCTGCCAGGATAGCAGCCTCATCAGTCAAGTGCTTTCTAACCCGCCTGAGATCACGAATTTGAATGAAGCATGTCTTACAAATATTGCGGACATGGTTAGCAAAGGAAAAATTAGCATCAAACCAGACACCAAGGTTCTTAACAACAACTGCAGGATGCATGAAATTACCAAATATCTTAACTGGGAGATAGGGATCTAATTTCTTGAGTTGTGCATGGGATCCAAAGATGATAAACTCTGTTTTGTCAGGATTTAGTTTGAGCATACTTGACGACATCCATTTTTGAACATCCAGAAGACAAGAATTCAGTTTGTTAAAAGCCAGGGCTGCATTTTTGTGAGAGATATGAATAAACAACTGCGTGTCGTCTGCATAAAAGTGGTATTTGATGTCAGGATGCGTTCCAATAACCTTACTCAAAGGAGTGGTGTATAAGGAGAACAGCAGAGGACCAAGGACGGAGCCTTGTGGTACTCCAAACAACAGCTCATGCAAATCAGAGAGGGTTGACCCAATTTTAATTGCCTGGAAACGGTGGCTGAGATAGGACGTGAACCACTTCAAGGCTGTGCCAGACACACCAAACCATGATTTAAGACAATTAAGAAGAGTCGGGTGGTCAATTGTGTCGAACGCAGCTGACAGATCCAGTAAGACCAATGCAGTAGGCTCGCCCCGTGATAGTGAGAGATGGATCTCATTTTTGATAAGCAGCAGGGCGGTTTCTGTGGAGTGACCACTTTTGTATGCAGATTGCCTAGGATTATCAAGATTGTTACTATTGATATGTTGCATGAGCTGTTTAACAACTACACGCTCCACCAATTTTGACATGAAACATAGTCCTGATACCAGTCGATAATAAGTGACTTTAAAACATTTCTCATAGCAATGCATTTATGTCATTATTATAACGTTTATTATAACATGACAGACATCAATTGTTTTTCACTCACATATTTCTCAATTTTGTGTATGATCCCCAAACTTGCAAGATATGGTTGAAACTAAGCTACCAAACATAGAAAGTGGGTGCGGCCAATGGAAAGATCCAGTAATTTCTCTTTACTCCTGTTTCATTTAGGGGGTTGGATCTAGATGTCAACGCCAAAAGATTGGAAAATAACAACTGTCGAATTCACCTGAGTTACACATTATCACAGCAAGTAGCTGCCCTTATTATTTTATCCTCAATAAAAAACTGACAACACACCAAACACTTTGAAGTTTTTGTCATTTCCAACTTTCATTTTGTGTCTCATACATAAAATCATTAGCCAGCTTTTTATTACCCATTTTTATCTTCAATCAGTTAGCTGTAATTTTTTTTGCCAATGCATTATTATATTGTATTTCTTTTACCATAAGACTCAAAGTGATACATGACACATCTTATTCCGACTTTACAAAAACAGCACAAGATAACATGACTGACATTCTCCTAAGACCGACCCTTTATCAAGGTCTCTGATGATCTTGAGGCTTCACTGGGTATGGAACCCAATGGCAAAGGATAGACTTTAAAGTGTTCATGCAAGCCACTGTGTACCTGTGTGTACCTAGAATTGAACCCAGGTCATCTGTGTTCCTAGACGAGTGTGTTACACACTAGGTCATAGTGGAAGATCTGTCAATAGTGACTTATAAAATCAGTGGATACAAAACAAACCAAATCATTATGTGCATCATATGGAGTATCTGAAATATTACTTTGTTGAACTATAAAACAATCGCCTATTGTATTTTGTATTGTGTATTTATACTCAATATATCCTTGTACTGCAGGACTCAAATCAGTATCTGACCCATATTGATTGTATAAGGACAACGCTAGCTCTCATGTGATATACATTTTCCTAAATGAAAGAGAGACTCAAGGATGTTTATCAACGTCCATGAGGTTCTTTAGCCAGCCATTGAGGACAGGGCCCATTGACAAGATAGATGACTGCCATTTTAAGGGTCATCAGAGTGTACCTGGGTTCAAACGCACGTCCTCTGTGTTCCTAAACGAGTGTGCTACACTCTAGGTCTACTCACTGGTGCTAATGTATTTAAGCATGCGTTTCATCATGTAGTAAACAGGAGACTCAAGTCCACAGAGCTTAGTTAAATGGTGACCTACTTTAAAGTCCAGAAAAAGGCCTTGTTTCATTAGTCACCAAATGAATCCTTGAGTAGCCTGAAGGTAGAAGTGTCCTATAACCCTAATTCTTTGGGATTATTGGACCTACCTCCCCATGGAAATTACTTAGTTATTGGTGTATCTACTGTCTTCTAACCTGTCCTCCTTTTCCTTTTTTTACTTTTTTTTTTCTTTCCTGAAATTAAATTAATTAAAAAGTTGGCATTCTTCAGATATGAAAGTTTGCTTACATTGATGTCAACCTACCAATAAAACTTGATGAATAAAAAAAAGTTAATTAAAAGGTTTTACATTCCTGAGATAAAGTCTGTGTCTTCAATTCCTACTGATTGAAATGTTTTATCATCTGCTTGCTCCTATCGTCATTGGTCATTAGAGTCAGCAGTAGCATTATTCACATGATACAAATCCGTACGATTTTAAACCAGTATCTTTGTCAAATAGGACTCTCATGTGGAGGCCAATGTGCCACAAACTAACTCTGCATTTAAAAAAATCAGACCAAAAGGATGAAAGTGACACTTTGTATTATAATTTTACTATTTGATAACCTATACAGTAAATATAATCAAAGTAGTATCCTACTTTTTTTACTTTGCTATATTTGCTATACAATTCTTCTTATACAACATGCTCCACTGTTATGATCAATAATAAGACTATCTTTTAAACATGTGGAATATTTTGACAAAGATTTTCTACCATATGATTGTGATGAATAGTATTATGTTTGAGAAAACATTGTTGGGAGGCAAACTCACCAGATTAGAACAAAGGTATAAATTCATAAGCAGATAATAAAAGTAAACATCCGTGACAAAGCATAAGTTTATATTTGATATTAAAACAATGAGACAGAACATAAATGTATTAGAGTTATTTGTCTAAACTTTAAAAATAAGCAGTGATTGGGTAAACATATACAAATCTGTGAATAAATAAATAACGTCTATGTATAATAAAACTGCAAAAATACTGCTGTATTTGGCAACCTAAGACTTACCCTCTGGCAAGACTTGGTGCAAATGCTTCAGATGTTAGTGACCCTGTCTCTTGGTGGAACCAAAGCAACATGTAACCTGTGATTACCACAGCTTTTGACTGGCCTCAGTCATGGACCCGTAGGCAGACTGAGAAAGTTTTGCATCAAATCTTGCTAGAGCCCATTTGTATCTTGTTTATATGGCGGCACAGCATTTGTTCACTGTCACTGGGTCCTTTCCTCAGAAGCTGGCTTAAGAACCTCACGGACATTGTTAAATGGTCAAGCTTGAGCCTATGTCTTTTAGTTATGGGAGAGGTCCTCGGTGGCCTAGTGGTTAGCAAGTTTGGCATCTAATAAATAGGCTGTCACCTCTGTGGGTTCGAGTCCCACAAGTGGCAATGCTGAGGACCTATCCCAATATGACCCTGGCTGTTGAACGGGACGTTAAACCCCAACTTTGACTTTGGTTATGGGAGTGTCAACACTTAAAAGCATGTACTGTACCTGGGAAAGCAGGATGGGTCTGATAGTGCGTTTTGTGCAGTAGTACAAGGAGATATGCACTGAGTATAAATATGCAATAAGTATCTATATAACTGACAGCGACGTCAATAACTGACAAATATAAAGTTCCCTCAGACGATTAACAGACTTCTCTAAGATTTTCTGACAGGAGACTTTGACATTGATTTCCACGTATTATTTCCATTCTTTTTAAATAAAGTACGTGCATATCCTTTTTTTCTCCTAGATTTCATCCCTAAATACACCAAAACAAAAAATTAATGGGATTTTCATGTAGGTTCAAAAATACATTTTAGCCAGAAATAAAGCACAATAAAAAATAAGAAAACAATAAGATTCAAAAGGAATCTTTGTCACAAGTTGCTCTTTCTACTTCCTCCATTCTCATTAGTTCAAATCTAGACTCATTCCTTTTGCCTGACTGCGGTTTTAACTGCAGCGTTTATGTTTCCTGACAAAATATTTTTGTTTCCTAAGTATACCAGATAATGGACTGGAAACCCTGGGATCAGTTTGTGGGTCTATTTTGAAAATTATGGTAAATACTGAATGAATACAATGAAAACTGCTTAAGCAGCCACCCCCCAAGAGCAACCACCTGCTAAGACCAACCGCCTGTGAAACAGCTCATGGTATTTTACATTAATTTGAACCTGGAAAAAACATCTATCTGCTACCTGCAACCAGCAACCACCTTTTTAATATGCCAAGAGAGCTGTGAACCTGCGAAGAGAAACCACCCTTTCCTTTCAAAAAATTCCAATGTACTTTAAATTCATGATGTATTTTACTTACTAACAGTAGATGATCTGTACCCTTAGATGCAATATCTATACTAACTTCATTAATCATTATCATAAATATAACTACATTTAACATCATTATCATAAATATAACTACATTTAAACAAATACTTCATATTACTATCCAGAGGATCTTGAGAAATAATTTTCTCTTTCATTTAAGGGGCAAGTAATTTATTTAATTTTTTATCTAAGCAGATCAATAAATTCGGTTAAAATTATTCTTCTATTATTAACCTTTGAGGAGTTAATATACCATTTACCCAAGAGTAGTATATAATTAACTGAGTGACTCACATTGTTATAAATATTAGTGATTCCAAAGATTCCGTAATAAATATTTAAACTTGATTTTTTATTCCAGCCAAAGTTCTATTCTTTTCCAGAAATATCTACTCTTATCACAATGGTAAAAGTGGTGTTCAATAGTGTCAATATTTAACTTGCAATGATCTCAAGAACTATAGTTTACTATTTTCCACTTGAACAAACTATAATTACAATTGAGAGTCCTGTTAATTATTTGATACTGGAAAGACTGTAAATATGGTTCTAATGTTATGGTTCTAATATCATTAATGTTTCTAATGTTTTATATAAAAACTAGGGTATTGATATTTTGCAAAATGAAGAGGGATACCAAACCTATTATTTTGTCTATTAACACTAAAAATATATTAAATACTTTTTTTTTGTTTTATTGAGATTTGATAAACACTATTCTATTAACGCAATTAGACAAAATCTAAAACAAATTATATTAAGCCATGAGGTTCAAAGTCACAAATTCCCCAAAATTACATCCATAATCTGATCCTCGCTTCTTCTTCTCCAGTACAAGTGGAATTGTGGCCTAAGTCTGTGAAATGTCACAGATCATTATAAATATGTCTCATTTTTTCTGATTTATCACAATAGAAACGCAGATACTTATAGTCCTAACAGGAAAGAATCCACCAATTACGTCAGTCAAATAATGACACTAATGTGCTAATACATCCTTAAACTACCAATGTATCAGGCATCTCCACAAATATAACCCACAGTAAAAAATAAGCAAGTTTTTGATATGCCCTTCTGTATACAATACACAGCCAGGAAGACAAGAACACCCAGTCTGAAAGTGTAACAGGTGAGCACCAGAGACAATTTGAAAACTTCATAGCCACCATGTTAAATGTAAGAAAACATTTGGTAAATATCCATATATGGGTTGAACTGTAGCGTCCCGTCAAATGTAAACGTCCTAAAAAAAGAACAGATTTTTGTCAATGGCAACACGGCTCTGTTGCCAGATTTTGACAAAAAACCTAATTATGTGCAAGAGGCTGAACAGTACAACACCCATTTAGTAAAAAAGCCATGCAGGGGTTCTGAATTAAGAGTCCCAAGAAACTTTAGGCCTGCCGCTGCCCTGACGGTTAAGGGGACTACCCTTTTTGGGCTTGGATTCAAACCAACATGGCACAGTATCAGACAATATTATATTAATTGGAGGTTCTTATCGGAAAAGTGTGACAGTGATAAAAACTTTCAACCTACAAACAACTGCAGCTAATTTCTGCTGAACTTGAGTCAGGAATTATTAGGCTTAACATTAAAGTTGAATGATACTCAAAAAACCTTGTGGCATATATATATATACTTTCAAATACTAATCAAACTTTATTTGTCTGATTTTCACCATCCTTAAACTGGCCACTGTAACCAGATGGGCTGAAACTCAATTAGTTTTTTCTCACCTTGTAACAGGTGAACTTATTATAATAATTATTATTATTGGATATGAAAATATGAAACATCAATTTCCAGTTAAGAAAGCTAATGATAGTTAAGTCACAAGTTTTCATTCTGAATAGAGTGTAATTAATGGGGGTGTTCCGCTGGAACAGACCCTACAAGTGTCTCTATATCTCTAGGGTCGGTTGCAAAAGTTGGAGGTTGGGGACGCAAATCCAGAAAAAAAGGACGCAAAAATGTTGGGTCGGTATTATCTCCCCAACATGATGTAGTACATACCAACTTGTCTGGCTCTACTTCCCAACCTGACTTGGGATCGGGATGATTTTCTCCATGACAAGACTGGAAACTACCAGGACAAGCTTTGAACCCCTAACAGACAAGCCATATCAAGCCCTGATAAGCCGTACTGACAGACTGGATTCCAAATAATGCATTGCATAAACCAACTCGCCCGATATAGTCATAAATTTCACAACCAACAAGCCTTTGGTTTGTAAGATGAGGATGGCTTGTCCTACACAGTTTCCAGCTTGTGTAATGATGTAACCACCCCACGGTTTGTGTTTACGGCTTGTAAAGATGTGTTCCCGGCTTGTTCTGCTGAGATGTTACCAACTCTATGGTTGAAGACTGGGAGACTTCCTGTCTTGACGGGAGGTGACCAAGTCAGGTCATGATGTGTAGGACAAGCCGGTTTCCTTTAAAGTATAGTCGGCTTGTGTGTACTGGCTGTTGGGAGCTGGTGTCATGGTACTTAATCACGACAGATGGGGACCTTCTTCCAGGCAAAGATGGTAACATTGTAGGCGAGACAAGAAGTGTGCAACAAGCCAAAGAAATTCACGACAGGGTGATTTCCAGGTGGGCGGATTAAAGGTCCAAAGACAGAGTCAGGGAGAGTCGGTGAAACATCATGAGAAGCCAGGAAACTTCAACCGATCCTAACCGACTCTGTAAACATTGCTCCTGACCCTCAAAAAATACCTAGTTAACAAGTCAGCACCAGTGGAACACCCCATTAATGTTGCTGGAAAATTGGTACTTAGCAAAGACAGGTTAATTGCACATGTGCTGTAATTGTCTCCAAGGGTCTTCAATAGTCTGAGGAGTCAATTAACCTTGCGGCAAACATCTCCACTCCTTAGATTCTACACCTAATACTCAGGGTATTGGAGATAATTTAGTATTAATATGAACATGGAGAAAACATAGGTTATTTGGATAGGTCAAAAATGTTTTGTTGGAAAAAGTTGGATGTGAATTTTAAACTTGAATGGGGCAGTACAGATTTTTCCATGCTAGGACTCCATTTTCCACTAATCTGAAGGATATTCCTTATATTTTGTGAAAAATTTAAAAAAAGGGATGAATTGGAAAAGTAGATACTTGACTCCCTATCATAGGATAACACTGATCAAAACTTTATTCGTACCTACACTGATCCATACCAAATGCTCTATTGCAAAAAAAATTGTGGGATTCAAAACCACAAAGTCAAAAGGAAAACCATTTATGCAAAATACTCAAAAGAAGGCTTGAGAATGACTGACATTTTTAATTTTGAGAAGGTCCTAGAATTAAGTTGAACACCCAAAATAGTTCCCGCAAACAAAAACACATTGGATGTTACTTTTAAAAGACAATAGTAATAACATAAATAGCATACCTATAATGGAATGAAGTCACCCTTTCTAGTCAACTCTGTTCTATTATTTTGTATTACATAGAAACATATGCCCTGAATATTGTGCCAGTGTTTTGAACCTTAATTATTGTACATGTTTTCTTCAAGAAATAAAAATTTAAAAAAAAATCTCCCTGATTCTTCCTTTAACTGTATCCATGGGGCTATAGTTCGTACAGTGAGGAACTAAATGATAACACTGCTAATGTAAATAATTATTCTGTTTGCTGTTACTTGCCACAACATCTTAGTCCATCAGGATAAAGTTTTGTGTAAACAGATAAACATCTCATGTCAAAACATTCAATGTTAAGTGTACTTACTACAATAACATTACACACCTGCCTCAATGAAGCGACCTGTTTTCTCGCCTTTAAGTTTTCTTCAGCCCTGTGGCTTGTACTATTGCTTCACTTGCAGGAGTTAAAAGCTTTACAGGTCTTGTGCATGTGATTCTGAATTTATATACATACAGACTTTTATTTCCAACGGATATTTTACTGATTTTAGTTTAATTTTAAAGTTCATTTAAAGTACATTTGCATTCTTAGTGTCATTAAGCATCCTAGGCCAGTGGGTGTCAGATGTAAACGAATGGACACCAGTGCCCCAATGGCTGCTGACTTCAAGAGATCAGGTGGTTTAGCGTCATTATCGCGGGTGAAGTTGTCTTGGCACACCCAACTTCAGTGGCTTCATCACAGGTAGATTCAAAGCTAGATCTGATATTGAAGAAAATAGAAGAATTAGAGGACAAAAACCAAAAACTGGAGGAAAAATCACTTTGAAGCATGTAGTAGGCCTATCCACACCTCGAGTTTCTCATAGTTCACTTAAAAGATCACACAAGTATAGTGGATGATCGTAAAGTCGATCACTTAAGGGAGACTTATAAAGCGTGATTGTTCTTACTTAATATAATTAAAATCAACCTCAAAATATTAAGGTGCATTAAAATACGACTTCGTCAAGCAAATAAACTGACAAACTGCTGTAAGACTTCCAAGATTTTTTTTCAACAGAAAGTTCAACTTGGGGTTGAAAATGCAGAAAAAAAGACTGTAATTTATATGATTGATCATTAAGTCGATCACCAAGTACCACCACTTTCATTGGGATCAACAAGATCAAAGATTTGTTGCAAGATGATCAATTATATCTATCGAACAAAAATTCTTACACATATTTTATATTAGTTGTATTATAATAAACTGGATGGTTTATTTCTGTCTTGATTCAATATTTTAGTGTTCATTTCAGAAAATATGCAAATATATTTGCCTGGAACACATTGTACGAGTATTTTTGTAGAATATACTCAAGAAAAGAGTGCTTGTTTATTTGCAAATTCAAATGAAGTCAGCCATGTGCAGTAAAGCTGTCATTACTGACTGATCGACTTAATGAGCATATCAACGCTACGATCACCTTCTATAATGTGTGGAGTTAAAAGATCTCAAGAGGAGTAGTGACCGGCTTTCTTGACTGCATTTTTCAAAAGAAGCGGGGTTGCAGAATGCAACGTAAGGCCAAGAAACTGTTGGAAAGGCTCCAGGGCATGCCCAGGACTTCCAGGTAAATCTATTAAGTCAGGTTTCCATAGATCTAGAGACAATGTGATCAGGTTCGAGATTTCATGGCCACATCACCACTCTTTTCCCAGTCAAGGAGCTTCTTGGGATGTATCCAAGAGGAAACCAGTAGCACAGTTAAGACAAATATCTTGGAGTATGGTAGGCATTTATTCAAGTGAGGAGAACATCTGCCAGTATTTTAACAACTCATGTAAGCCACATACAGAACACATTGTGGGAATATCATGAAGCATTCATGGCCCTTCTGCTTTTAAGATGTCCAGTAAATGTTTTGAGCTTTTCAAACGTTTGAAAGGAAACATTTTGCAAAGTGATGGATATAAAAAATATTTATGATAGAATGTTTGCAAACTGTTTATTAAATGTTTAATGACGAATGTTAGAAAAATGTTGAACACAAGCGAGCTGCGTTTCTTACTGTATGTGTAACAGAAAAATTGAACCTCCTACTCCAGTTTTCAACTTGAATACCATCCCTCCCCCAAATAGCGGCAAACCCATTTCTCCCTTTGATAACCATCACCTAAACCATCGCATCCCATTTATACATGTCTTTGGCTTTTCCTACAATTGATACTGTGCCTTTGTAAGTTGTTTCCTGTCAAATTTTTATCCCATCATTCCCTGTCTGTATCTGTCCTTAAATGTTGCCTTATTATTGCAACAGTTTATGCTACACGTCATCGGTCTGTCACCGTTGATATCTGTGGCTTAACTTTGTATCCTGTCAAAGGCACCATCCTGAACCTTTGTAATCTGTTTGGAAATGCTACTCACCATTATAGAAGCTACCATTAGTCTACATTCTCTATGTTTACACTCCGTCATTATCTTTTGTTGACCCTCGCTTTAAGTGGCATGGAGTGGTGTCAAGTCTCTACCCATCTCTACTGCACCATGTCACACACTGTATACTCCATAGTATTTTGCCTCATTTTTGGAACCGTGTCTCACAGGCGTCGCTGCAAATCTGTTACTGTTTCAACTGTTGTCCCCTTTTGCTTTACCTCAACTGTTGTTCCAGGACCCGTTCCAATACATCGAAGACCTCTCTGGCCCATAGATCAATGTCTCTGTCCCCCTTTCAAATGACATGTTACCAGCCGTTTCTCTATATTTGTGGTATGTCACAAGACTTCCCTTTAAGTTCTATGACTTTTCACCCCCTTGTCTCACTTTTTCACCCATTGACATAGCCTCCCATCGCTTCACCTGTCTCTACATTTCTATACTTAGGTGACCGTTGGTCTTGCAGAATGATAGGAAAAAGACACCATCCATTTACGTTGTATTCCGTTGCTTCAGTCTAATATACGTCTTGATAACTCTTCCTTCACAATCTTACAATTATCTCTACTCATCTACCTGTGTCCCATTGTGGGATCACTTACTGTGTTTTATATATATATATATATATATAGGACATTCTGTTCAAAAATTGGTCACTCTACTTTAAGACATCATCATGGATAGAGATTTCCAACAATTTCTTCAGGCAAATGCCATTGTAATTGCTGCACAGCATGACCTTCAGTTTATGTGCAGGGTGTGGATGCAAGCTGCAGGAGAAAACAGAAGGAGACATAGAAAGTTTAGAAACAGAAGGAGATGTAGGAGAAGAATCTGGACAGGGGGCTGTATACTTGATAGACCCACGATTGGACTGTATGATTTAGGGAGAAATAATCCAAGGTCCTACAGAAATTCAAACAGACTCCTGCAATTGCAAGAACACCTAACAACTACAGGGCACCCGACCATTCAGCAGCATAGTTGGAACCAGGTCTATTCTATTCTATTCTATTCTATTCTATACTTCTACAGTGCTTAATCTCTGCCAAGGCAGACTCTAAGGCGTGACACCAAGTCCTATTCAATAATCATTCCAGAAACATAGCCAGGTCGACACCACGGAGACGCCGGGAAATTTAGATACTAAAGTGGGAAAGCTAAAACAGGCAAGAGTTGGAACAGAACGTACATCATCAGGCAAATCATTCCAGAGTGTGGGAGCATCAAAAGCAAAACTGTGACCAAAGTGGGTTTTTTTATTTGTGTACAGTTGAGTAAAATTGAGGAACCTCCAGGAACCTCTTATCTGGGCGGATGTATCTTGTGCCACAACAAATAGAGAGATGAGGGAATAAATAGTTTGGGTGACCACTGTGAAGAAACTTATAAACCAAAAGTGGCTGTTTTGAAAATACACAGAAATTGAACTGGCGACCAGTGGAGATTTTTTAGAGTAGGACTACCCCATGAGTAGGTCTGATGTTGGCTGTAACTTTGCGGTATCTTGCTTCGGCCAGCATGTTCACCAACCTCCAGTGGGGCTTTAGAACAGCACCAAACACCATATCTGAAGTGGTCCAGGAGGTCTCCCAAGCTAATGTTGACAGATTTTGGGACAAATTCATAATGACAGCCAATACGGACGTTCAACAGTGTTCCGTTGCAGTTGCCTTCTGTCAGCAAGGAATTGTCACCATGTTCTTGGGGCTATTGATGGGAAACATGTTGCTATCCAGAAGCATCCCCTCTGATTTTTACAACTACATGAATTTCTATTCCATGATCATAATGGATGTTTTTGATGCAAACTATAAATTTATCTGGCTGAACATTGGCACCAATGGGGAGCAGGTGATGCCCAGATATGATGACACTACATACATTTCATTTTTTTCTTATTGGTGATGATGCCTTTGCTCTCAGACTGGAAGATTTCCTCATGAAGCCTTATGCTCATCGGTATCTGACATGTTAAGAGAGAATTTTCAACTGTGGACTCTCCCGGGCAATGCACTTTGTTGAAAACACCTTCATAATTATGCCCATACACTTCATAGTAATTGGTGATAATAAAATCAGAAGCCTTATGAAATCATCATTCCGAGTCAGTTTTCTTGGCAATATCATGGAGCCAGCTAAATGGGTCAAAAACCTTGGTGTCATCCTGGATGCTGACAGTTCAATGCAAAGACACATGGCTAATCTATGTTGCATATGTTACTATCATTTCTGGAAGCGACGAAGGGTCTACAGGTATCTAAATCCTGTAACAGCTGTGAAGGTGGCAAATTCCTGGATTACTGTTATTCACTGCTTTATCACACAAGAAGGTATATACTGTAAGACTACAAAGAGTTCAAAATGCCTTATGCTGTACTGTTTAAAAACTAGATTAATTTAGTCATGTCAGACCCTTCTTGCACAAACTACACTGGCTCCCCATTCAATACTGTATATTTTTCACATACAACCTCCTCACTTATAAAGACATAAGTTTTAGCCAACTGCTATATCTCTCCCCTCTAGTTATGCGGAGTGATCTCACAAGGGGCAATCGCCTATCAATTTTCTCATCAAAATCAAATAAATACTCAGGGCTGCACAGTTCTGCAGCCGCTCCAATAGAGTGGAACAAACTCCCTCAAGCCATTAGAACTGTGGAAAGTATCTCTGATTTCAGGAAACAATTGAAAACATATCTTTTCAGATTAGACTATCCTCCACAATAGCCTATCGGACGTTAATACAGGAATTAATGAAGATATACTATAATGACATTGGAGCTGTGCCCTGGCAGAACCAATTAAACCAACCTGGCTTAACTTATATTTCGTTAATACACATTTAAAATGTATATGTGTGACTCTTCATATATGTGATACTTTTTGATAGAATTATTATGATTTTTGTGTATGTTTTGTGAAAGTACACGTGATTACATTAGATGATGAGATTGAGATGAGATTTAGTGCTATGATAGTCCACATGTGATTACATTCCCTTACTGCTACAAGACCTCTAGTTGTTAAGCGGTCACATCATAACAGGTATTTGTAAGGACAGAGGAAACAAGTACATACAGTTGGTCAACTCTTTGTACTGTTAGAGCTCCGATCAAGAACAAGCAAGCAAGTACCACCCATCCTGGATTTGAACCCAATGTCAGAGTGTAAAGGTTTTACTGGCCCCTTAAATTTGGATGCAGTTTTTCAGAGACATTGAGCCAAGGGCCAGAGAGGTCTTCAATATTTGGAACGGGTCCTGGAACAGTAGTTCAGGTGAAGCAAAATGGGTCAATGGTTGAAACGGTAACGGATTTGGAATGACGGCTTTGAGACGTGGTTCACAAAATTAGGCAAAATACCATGGAGTATAGAAACGGTGCATTACATGGTGCAGTACAGAGGGTTAGAGACTTGATACCACTTTATTTCACTTAAAGCAACAGTCAACAAAAGATAGTGATAAAGTGTAAACATAAACAAAAGTAGAACAACCATAGCTTCTGTAACAGTGAACAAAGTTTCCAAACAGATGATAAAGGTTGCATGGTGATGGTGCCTTTGACAGGATACAAAGTTGGTGCACAGACATCAAGGATGACGTGTAGCATGAAAAGTTGCCAAAATAAGGCACCATTTAAGGACAGATACAGACGGGTGAATGACAAGATGAAAATTTGATGGGAACCTACTTACACTGGCACAGTAACACTAGTTGGAAAGGGCATGTAGAAGCGGGAGGCGATGGTTAGTTAGCAAAGGGAAAACTGGGTTTGCCCCCATTTGGGGGGAGGGATGGTGATGAAGTTGAAAATTGGACAATTTTCTAATTGCACACATACTGTAAGAAACGTAGCTCAGTGTGAGCCTGGCATTATTATTTTATTTTTACATGAAGGTATTCATAATTCCAAAGATTTCCACAGGCTCACAACATATGAACAATTAACAAAAAGATGTATCAATGCTTCTGGCTCACAGTTACATATTCTGCAAGTATTTGTATTTTCTATTGACATTTTCCTAGTATTCTATGGATCAGTCTATACTGAAACCATATCAAGTAGTTGTCTTTCACATTATTAAATATCTGCTTGAAAACACTTTTCCATGTTGTCAAGATTTTATGTTAGATCTTTGTTCCATTTTAGTTTATATTTGCTTTCTACCTCTAGTGTGTTGATCATATTATAAATACCTTTACAACTTTGTTTACAGTCAAGATAGAAGTGTGGTAAGGAATAAAATGTTGTGAAAAGAAAGATTGTTTGGTTATCAGAAAATCCTCATCTTTTATAAACCTTCTCGCAGTTGAATGTTATATTTGCTTTCAATTTCATCCTTTTTTAGAATCTGAACAATCTGTACTTACAATATGACCAATAACAGAAATCCTGTGATTGTTCCAATCGTTTTTAAATAAACTGCTATTGCTTAGTTTACCATTAAACCACAGGAGAATTGAAGATGTCCATTTCAGTTTTCATTTCACTGATTTATAATCATTGTTCCATATGAAAAATAGTCTTTCTAAAAATCATTTGGAACATTATTCTTGACCTTAATCCCAAAATAAGGACCATATTCTTTCAAATCCTTTAGAACATTAGAACTCCAACAACCTGACCCATAGTCTGGTAGATGAAACTAAAAGTCTTTTAGTCCAGGTACATTTTAGGGAATTTACAAAATTGACAATGTTTGTCATTTTCAGTCTTCCGTTTATTTTGCTTTGAGATAAGATAGCACATTTCATTTGTTTCAGGTTTGTCATGCCAAACAAGTTTGTGTAGCTTTTTGTTGAGCTTTTCACAAAATTTGTTGTCTGGTAGTAGGATAGACATAAACAGATGATTTAGTTGAGACAAAATAAGGGTTTACCTAGTGGTGTTAGACATCTTTTTTCCATGCACCTATAGTGTTATTAATCTTTAGTGGGGCATTGCCATAGCTGATTTGTGGTCTATTAGATAAATTTAAATCAAAGGTAATTAGGAGTAATGTTAAATTAATGGAATCCCAGTTTAAAGATCTACCTCAATTCTCTTCTTACACTATTTCTTTTTATAAATCCAAAGTATTCTAGTTTTTGATAGTTTTATTAATTCTGATAATAATCAAAATATTTCTAATATATTCAAGGTATGTTGCAAGGAGCTCTCCGAACCATCCATAAATATTGTTGTGTCATCGGCAAACTGTGAAATTTTAAATTCTTCTGATCTAATTTTAATCCCATTTCAGCTTTTATTTGTCAGTATGATTTCACATAGCATTTGTGCACACAAGATAAAGAGATAAGGGGTGATTGGATCTTCCTGCTTTCAACCTCTTTTAATTGGGAAAAACTCTGACAAAAAACCCAACTTGTAAAACAGTATCCATTACTTCAGTATTAAAAATGGTAATCCATTTATTGAAGTCACTACTAAAATTAAAGTGATTTACATGTACTCTGTACATGAATTTCCATGAGATCGAATCAAAAGCCTTCTCAAAATTAAGGAACCCATTTTTTCTGTATAGTTCATAAAATGATATACTAGTCTAGGTTTATTTTTTCAAAGTGACAAGTGTTTATTTACTACTCTGCTATATTTCTGTATGTCACTAAAAAAAAATTGTGCTTGATGAGGCTATATATACTTACCACATGCTGTCTGTTATTCATAGTGATTTTCATCAAAGTGGGATAGGCAAACAACACTGTATTTTGATGGCTCCCATTTGTTTCTTTTGATAGCAATTTTCCAAGCTTTTTACAGCTTTGGTTTTGAAAAGGGGGAAAACATGCCCCCCTTTCTTATTACAAAGTGGAACACAACATTCAAAAGGCATTAAGTTTGAATCATTACATAAAAATTGATAATTTTCAGCCTGCTGAAGTTTGAATTACTAATAGACTCTATTAGTACTTCTTTTACATACCAGTTTCATTTAAGTTTAAATCCCATTTCTTTCTCTTGGGTTCTGAGTAATGCATTCAATAGGCATTTTAGCAAGAAAAAAAACCTCAGAAATCCTTGGTGTTGCCAGAATACAGTAGAGTGTAAACAAGCTACATCCGGGAATCCGGATTGTTTATGACTGAGTTGTTTATCAGCACCATCTGTGCAGCATTTTTGCCCATGAGATCCCTATTTTTGACAAAGTCCTCTAAATTAGCCTGTTACTGCTCATTGCCAATTATTTGGAAAAGATTGAAGGTAAACATTTTATAAGCATTCTGAAAATATGGGTTAAAAAGTTTGTGATAGAATGTTTTCAAAGCATTTGATAGAAAACAATTCAAAAACGTTTTAAAGTGATGGGTTTAAAAGCCAGTTGCTGTTAAACCTTTGCAAAAGATTTGCAGGGAAAGATTTAGAAAACATTGTCTATAAATGTTGTTTGAATGTTTTATGTGTAAGATTTATCAAGCATTTCATGTTGATTGTTTGACAAACATTTCCAGTACAACCTAGTTTCTTGAGTTATTTAATAAACGTTTAATAAATATTTTCATCAAAAGCGTTTGTATAGAGAATGTTTAAAACATTTTTAAACATTACACTGGAAACATTTTAAAATGTTTTTAATGTTTACTGGGGATAGGGAAACACTTCTTACACGGGGCGGGTTGACTACTTTAGCCAGAAAGCTGGGGACACAGGAAAGGAGGTCTCAAAAACTAACTGAATGTGTAAAGTAAAACCTAGACGTTTTAATCTAATAGACTTTTAAATTCAAGACTTTTTATCATTGCTCATGTTTTCTCAAGTCAGAATGTTGGTAATATAGAGTGTATTGATATTAACTTTTTAGAAAACACTTGCATGGACTCACAGTCGTATTGTTGGTCGCTGAAAGGGTTAAAAGCAAATGCTTTAAATGAAGATTTCAATAGTTGGATGAATTGTAGTGACAGTGAATATAGTTCTAATGTAAACATGTCATCCAGCGAACTGTCTAGTATTTTAGACATCAACAACAGTAGTGACACCAACAGTGCTTTGGTGTTTTATACATGGCACTTTCAATTATATTTGTTCCATGTCAGGGGTCAAAAGTGATACTTTGGGGTTTATTAGTCAGTAGTACTCCTGCGTCTTTGTTTCTTCCCCCAACAACATTCATTGTGACAATTTAATTGATTGGGTTTTTGGGGCTCATTTAGCCGTTTCTCCACAGGTTTCCCTAATTATAAAGAAGCCCATATCAGGGCGCCCACTGAAATTTGTGGTAATTGTGCAGACCAGCTATTGTTGGACTACTTGGAATACAGGTTTCCTTTGTGTGTGGACAGTTTTAACTTACTTTTCAATACTGATGTGACAAATCACCCTTCAGCTGTTAGTTTCCCGGCTGATATTTATGCACATTTTGTGAAATAGACTAAACACAAAGCAGTTGTGGGTCCATGTACAGATATTCCATTCAAAGTTCATTTTTCCCCTTTGCTTTCAAGGCCAAAGCCAGATGATACTGTTTGAGTCAATGTAAACTTAAGTTCACCGTATGGCAGCTCCTTCTATGACTGTATTGAGAAAGATGTGAATGGCGGGATCCTTTAATTGCTTAATTGTATTCCCTTCAGTTAAAAACGGTGTAGGTACAATTGAGGTGTTGGACTATGACGTGATGCTGTCTAACATAGATGTGAGCCGCCTTTTCCAGAATCTTAGGGTAAATCTGGGTGATTTTAACCTATTGGGTTTCAAATGACAAGGTCACGCTTATCTTGATATCAATGTCCCCATGTGCATGAAGTGGTAGTGCTCTGTGGCTTCATAGATTATCTAGGTATTTAACTAAATTGATGTCGTCATTTGTGTTCATCGAGGCAGTGACGCACAAGCCTAACTTGACCTCCTGTACTTGCTGTTTGAATTTCTAGACATTCCTATAAATTGTAAGGAGAAAGTTCCCCCTAGTAGATCCACACATGTATGGAGACTGGAGTGGACGTTGATGTCCAACGCCTCTCTATACCTCAAGCAAAAATACGGGAAATTTTGATTTGTGTAGGCTTACATGTCAAACACTTGTCACTAAAAAGCAGCTTCAGCTTGTTAGGAAAGCTCTTGTATCTACGTAGATGTGTTGCACCTGCAAGGGTGTTTGTAAACAGACTTTTAAACTGCAAAAAATAATCAAGTTCTGTTCAGACATAAATAAAGGTCTCAACTGGTGGGTGTGTGTCTGTGTGTGTTTAAACTGACTCCAATGGCAAGGTCATGTTCATTCAAGCTGGATATAAGACTGAGGTGTTTGCGGACGCT
The DNA here is from genome assembly GCA_964017235.1 of Sabellastarte sp. h YS-2021. Taxonomy (NCBI): domain Eukaryota; kingdom Metazoa; phylum Annelida; class Polychaeta; order Sabellida; family Sabellidae; genus Sabellastarte; species Sabellastarte sp. h YS-2021. The sequence goes on from OZ024936.1 coordinate 69,121,678, forward strand.
TTGCGTTACAGGCATGAGTGCTTACTAGCAGGAAAATGTTTATGCAGCTTCTAGGCATTTCCCTGCCACCTGGGGGTTAAACCTCAAACAACTAGAAATGTTGAATGTTATTATTGCTATGAGAGGGTTTGGTGAAATGTCCGAAAATAAGAACGTGTTATTTCACATTGACAACAAGGCCGTTGTGTTCAGATTACAGAAAGGTAGACTTAGGGACGACTTCATGCAATCTGTAACCAGGCCTATATGGCTGTTAGCTGCAGCAAGAGACATTAAACTACATTTTAAACACATATCAGGTATTAAACAATGTAAAAGCAAATAGATAATCCAGAGTATTTGAAGTTGTTGACTTAGAGCGGTTTGCTAACTGCACTTGGTGGCCAGTCAGGGGTCAGTACTTTTACAGCAACTTGTTTATATAATTGTAGGTGTCTAGGCAGTCCTAATGAATCAAGCTAACAAAAGGCTTCACTCTGGGTTAAAATCCTGCACAGCAGCAGCCTACCTAGCAAAATTTACCTCAAATGAGTAAATTCACTCATTTTTGACGCTCACCAGCTCACATGCTACACAGCTAAACATAGGTACATGTAACTTACCAGCTTTTATGCTGCGTAATAGACTTGCTCCAAGTCTTTGTTTTTCTCATCCCACCAAATCTGGCATACATGAAATCATTATGCATCCACTTGAAGAGGGAAAAATCCTTCTCTATGCTGAAATACAGCCCCACATTCTGGTAAAAAAGTCATACAGTCCTCATATAATACCTAAGACAAAAGGAAAGTCTAACTGCGTAATGGTTCACTTTATGTTTTAAGCACTTTTTATGTCATTTTATCATTTTATTGTATGTATTCATGCTAAATAACTTCTATATTGAACCTTTTATGTCTTTTATATCGTATTTTAACACACAATTACTTGGTTTAGATTCAGCTTGTGTAAAAAAATCCTTTCTCCAACCTTTATTGTCTTATTTAACTGCATTAACTTATGGCTCTTACCCTTAAGGACTGATTTCATTATCATTTACATACATGGGTGTTATATTAATTCCCATTTCTTTGGCAACAGTATTGTCCTCATTTGGCAAGCTTCTGTTTGTGTGTATCAACGTCTTAGAATTGAGTCTTACAGTATCTTCATATTTACCTTATATGTAGATAACAGCCAAAGCAAAAAGTTCCTTATTACACAAATGATATCAAAGTTTTCCATACCTCCGTATATCACTGGAAAAGACCCAGTAATAAGGTCAGTGTTCAGGAAAAGAGAGAAGTTGACAAAGGTTTTGGATGAGTTAGAGCTAAACCTGTAGCATGGTCAGTTAAAGGAGTATTTTGTGAAACTGAATTTTAAGGAGACCTAAGCAAAAAGGGACATACACTTTTCTTTAGTTAAGGAGCTCCTTACCAAAGGATGCCAAAAAAAAAAAAAAAAACTACAGATCTGGATCAGATATTGTCTTGAAAATAACACATATAACAAACTGACGTAGATGTACATCATAGTTAAGATGCATAGAAGTTGAGTACGTTAAGGGTAATAGAGAATGGAGAAAAGATATACATTGTATTTATAATCCCCGATCGTAAAGGGTCACCCCTCATTTGTATAACTTTCCCACAAGAGCAAGCAAGAAGGCCCTTTTACACGTATTGTGAAAGGGACGTTTTACAGAGTAAATTCTCATAAAAAAGTGATCCCGATTCTCTGGCAAAGCCAAGAAAATAAAAACTCAATATTTCTGATACTCAGTAGTTATGTAATCTTTTTTTTCTCTTTCCTCTTGTTATGTTTACTTGTGTGACATGTTGGAATCACCCCCTCCTCCCCCCAAAAAAAATCTTTCTGTTACAAAAATTACAGTAAAACACAAAATGTGCCCTGTTATTGATTGAAAATATCAAACTTTATTATCAATGACTTGTATTATTATATCATCTGGTTGGTTAATCATAAATAAAGAAGGTTTCAAGTTCTGTTTAACTTAGTGAGTTGGTACACGCCTAAAATTGATTAAAATAAATCATAAAGTCAAAATTTAGTCTATCAGGCTAACCAATACAAAAATATATCTTGCTTTGTAACCCGTCTGTTAAAATGATTAATTTTGGCCACTAATGTTATTGAAAATAATGACATGATCACCCCTTAAACCATATTAAAGGGATAATTAGTTGGTTATTTATTTTTATAACCAATGCTTGTAACAAGTCATATTTTAAGAGAAAAAGTCACTCCTAATTTAACAAAACAAACCCAAATAAAGATTGTGTGTTCTAGGTGTGCTAAATTACAAAGGTAAGCAGTAAAGAAATCAGAGGGTTTGATTTATTTGGGTTTTAACCCCCCCCCCCCCCCCCCCTCCCCTCAACCAGATTATATCATGATAGGTAGTTTTTAGAGGAAACCAGTATAAAGTACACAGTCGTTAGTCAAGATTGTGCACTGTAAACTGGCAAGGCGCCATATAATTTCCCACATATGATCCAAAGGTTGAACCGCAGACCTCAGAGATGGGAGGGGAGCTTGTTACCCCACTGCCCTGCCGAGCCTCCTGAAGTCAGAGGAATTATTTAAAGTTTTTTTGGTAAAGTTTGTTCCCTGGACGTTACGTTGATTAAATTTCTCAGCTCAGTTTTATCTTGGCGAGGATGTTTCTCAAGTTGAGAGTCACAAATCAGTATCTTAGACGAAGGGATATCAAGTGCCAAATAAGATCTGGAGAGACAAATGTCTTAAGGCAAAGCCCATATAAATGCAAACAAATACATGCATTTGTTTGAGATTTAACTTTTTAAATGTGTTTTTTTGGAAACTGGCCCAAAGTTAATGTTACCGATTAACTAACACATTGATATAGAGTTTATCTATTTTAACATTTGGGGATTCAAATCCCACATCAATGAGGACAAGGAGACCAATGATTCACAGTCCCCAACCCCCAAGACAGAAACACACAATTGCGGGTACCATTTATTATGTATATGTAAATATAGTTAACATATGGTAAATACAATACTAATACTAATATTGATATACAAGTCAGTTAAGATATATATGCAAAAGATTCTTGGCGTAAAAGTTCCTAATATAATTCATAAGTAATCACAAAGTAATATCAAGGCTGCAGAAAAGTTACTTACAGGCAGCCAGTCTCATTCTGATGACTGTAACCATTTAATTTAATATGAAACACAAACAGTGACAATGACCTTAGGTGACCTCAGAGGTGACCTTGAACCCCAGCAGAAGAGGACACAATGGAAGATACTAAAGCAAGGCCAAAGCTTGGACAAGCCAATAATAATAATAATATATATGAAATTTTGACTAGGGTTCAAACCAAAGCCCCTCTAGACTGCAGGAGAGGAAGGGACCCCCCGAGTTTACATGATAATGAACTAAAATGTTTATGAAATTTGCTACACTAAAATTGAGCATAACATACAATGCATCCCCAATAATCCTATATAGTTTACACTCGAGGCGAGATTGGAACTCAGGGATGGGTGGGAGGGAAAAAGTTTGTTCATGTTCAACTTTGAAGTATCAAATTCAAACTGAAGTTAAGATTCCCAGAAAACCACAAGGTCGAAGTATGAACCAATGAAATTAAACTGTTTGTCTGTTGTCCCTAAAAACTGAGCAAAGGGTTCTAGGAACCAAGAATTGTGTCATAAGGGGTCAAACAACAATCATCAGACTAGTACCCATACCACTGAATAAGTGCTATAGAACATTTAAGACAATGTTGCCTTGGGAGGAGGACTGAAACGTGGGTCGCCCAAACAACTCAAGCGAGTGACTCAACTTGCTAACCAAATGTCTGTTGAAACCAGACATTGCCGAAGCGACCAAGAAATATGTTTCAACTCTTACTTGGATGCTGCTAAAGGAATTTCAAAGCATATAAAATGGTTTCTTTCCCCACAAGAAGTGAATTATTAAAAGAGCATGATCCAAGTTTCTTAGCACGATTTATGGACAAGCAATAATTGACTAAGTGGCCTCGTAGGTACCATTTTTTGCAATAAATTGCAAGAGAAGTTCAACACGTAGAAAAATGTAACTACTTTGGACTGAACAAGGCAGTCATTGATAAATACAGTACATTTTGCTCTATAATTATGATAAAGTTTTTAACAGCTGTCGCAAAAGGATGGAGAAAATTATGATTTATAGGTTTGTACACGAAAGAGAACCGAGACAATGCATGCAAAAGAATGGAGTTACACTGTAAACCAGTTAAATTCTGCTACATATCTAAAAGACCAGGGAAATAATCAGGGGGAAGGGTTTTCGAGTGAAAACAAACCTTTTAAACAACTGATATTTTACAAATATTTTTGATATCTGTTTCATAGCTTATTGATGCTTCTGAATCAAAACAACTTGGATTTACTTTCATGAAATTTCTCTCGAAATTTGGCATAGTTTTTAACATTTTCAAATGCTATAATGCAGTTCTTATGGCGGGGTTCCACTGGAACCAACCCACGAACTGACTCCAGGACTCTAGGGTTGGTTGCAAAAGTCGTGGAATCTGGACGGAAACCACAAAAAAGCGCGCAAAAATACTGGGTCGGTTACATCATCCCAATAGTAATCCTTTAAAGGAGGCTAAACATCAATAAGAACCACTGGGCAGGGAAAAAAATCTGAGCTGTGTCAACCAACAATCCTTGGGGTAAAAGCTGGCATGTATCAGTCCTTTTGAGGACTACTATCAGTCCTTTTGAGGACTAACCAATTGTTCAAACGAACTTTTATTTAAGCTGGTGTTGGTCAAACTTTCAACACATTTCCAAACCAAATCCAGTTCATTTCCAACAAGTTGCAAAACTATCTCCAACCAAATCACAAGTCAAATTGCCGCTTGCATAATCGTCGCTTACTGCCCTATCATCAACACTAAATTGAGTCAGCTAGGGAGTGTTTCCAGCAGAGTTCTTGATGTATATCCGTGCTTGAGAAATAGATAACACTTCTACACTAAAATACTCCCAAAAAAGGTTGAAAATCCGTCATAATGCACACTTTTTCCTTTAAAAATTCTGGATATGTTGAAAACATGTCTGCACAGTACATGCACCAAACGAAAAAGATGCTATGAAGTATGATGTGCCACCTTGCGAGTGCATGGCACTGGGACAGGCCGGCCGGTGGAGACGCAGGACGTCTTTTTCTGGTGTTTGGCAGGCCGGTCTGCGCCGACTGGATTAGCAATTGTCCATTGGATAGGATGTATTTACGCAATAAAAAATTATTTTTGTGCAAACTTGCCAAATGTTTTAAAGTTCCAAAACTCTTAAGGGAAAGTGAAATGTTTAGCAAAGGATCAAACGTCACAAGGTTGAATCCAAAGGTCAAAATACTTCCCCCACATGTCAGACCTTGGCTTACGTCGAACCGTTTTTTTCTTAGCAATTTGAATCTTTGGTGCAGGCCATATTTTGGCAAATTTTTTTTACAATTATTTATCATTTCTTGTTTATTGAATATTTATTCCAAAAGTTTTTAATAACTTTTTTTCAAACAAAGACTCACTCATTTATTTTTTTCTTTGTGTTGGGGGCAAAAGTGTTTTGTGTGGGACGGTGTAATGCTTCTTATTTAGAGTTTTTTAAACAGGAGTTTATAAAGTGCATTTGGAAGACTAGGGTGGTCCTAGAAAGGACCTTGAAATTGTTTACAGCAGTGGTCCTGAAACGGACCGATTGAATGCTTGGCAGGTGTTCTACTGCGGCTGTTGTTTGACATCAGCCGACTGCAAAGGAGGTGGAGGCTGGGATGGTGGCTGCTGATGTTCTTGATGTGAGGCGGTGATGGTGGGAGGTGAGTCAGCTGATGCTGGTGTGTCGGCTGGTGAGGATGGCTGCGGTGTGTCAATCTGCTGGTAGCTCAGCACTGAGGGTATGTTTCTGAAGAAGCTTGAAAGTCTTGATATGTTGGGTTGACTTTCATTGCCTTGTGCTTGTGTCTGTGTCAATGTGAATGCAAGTGGCCTTGAAGATCCAGCCTGTTGGTCGTCAAGGACTAGGAAGGAAGTTGGCTGCCCTCTGGATTGTTGCTGCTTTCCTTTCCTTGCCACCTGGGTCTGCTGAGCAGTTTGGATGACCTGACTTGAAGATATCTGTATCTCTGGAATGGTCAAGATGTATTCCCTTGCAGCTGGAGCTCACCGCTGTGGCCGTTGAGATGTCATTTGCACTGGAACATCTGCTTCTGTTCCAAAAGCCTCTGTTTCAGTGTCACTGTCAACTCAACCAACCCAACCAAGATGATTGCCATGCACATTTTTCTTTTCTGCACCATGTTGATGGCTACCACTCATCTCAGGAGTGTCTCCCAAAATTTAACTGGAAGTGGATTCCTCATTCCATCCATGTTGAGGATTGCTAAAAATTACTCTTATAGCTGTTCCTGCCATGATTTTCCTGCTACTGTAAAACAGTGTGGGCTTATGCTATTGCTTCTTATGTCTGGTGATGTTCCCATGAATCCTGGACCGGTTATGCTTGGCTCAGTAAATGTGAGGTCAATCCGAAATAAGTGCCCTCTCCTCTCTGATACAATTGCATCTCAAACCTTTGATTTCCTCTGTCTCACAGAAACACACATTCCCACCACAATTTCCTTCATTCCCTCACCCCTGATGGATTCTCAATGATACATAGGTCACGTTCAACAGGTATTGGTGGTGGTGTTGGTTTCTTCATTCGTGAATCATACAAATGTCACAAAGTTGATACCACAAATTATAGCTCCTTTGAAAATATTGTCATATCCGTTTCAGTGCCAGGTCGAACTTGCTCCTAGCTTCTATCTATCGTCCTTCTGGGCCGTGTTCTTCTATTTTTTTAGATGAATTTATGTCCTTTGTTTGTTTTCTGTCTTCTGTTGATAGCAATTACTTCATCTGCATTGATTTCAATATACATGTTGATGTAACTTGTGGTGATAGTTACAAATTGGAATCCCTGTTAGAATCATGCAATCTAACACAGTCAGTTAACAATACCACTCATTTGCACGGCCATATCCTTGATCTCATTCTTTCCCCCAGTGATCAAGATATGTGCGTGCATGTTGACGTCTGTGAATTCATATCTGACCATGCAGTCATTAAATGTGTTATTGACTTTCCTTCCTTTCTTACTAACTGCCAAATTAGAATTTCCTATAGGAGGTACCATCGTATAAATATGTCCAACTTTAGGTCTGACCTTAAAGATATGCCTTTTGTGAAATGTCCAGCAAATTCTGTCTCACTGCTCTATGATCAGTACGTACATGACTTGAGTCATATCTTGTGTCCAGTTTGAGGATGAAACAGCGTGCTGACTGGCTGTCAGAGAGCTATCGCCTTGCAAAGTCACTCAGACGTCAATTTGAACGTGCTTGGGAAAAGATAAAAGCCAATACAACCGGAGTCGTCTTCGGCGTCAAATCGCCTGGTGTAATCGTCTAGCCAACAGGGACAAGACTGTCTATTATAGGAAACTTATCTCTGACAACAGCCACGACTCCAAGAAACTATGGTGGGTGTTACACAAAGTCCTACATAGATCCCACAGCACTACTTTGCCCACTTGTGAATCCTCAAAGTCATTGGCTGATCGTTTTGCTACATTTTTCTCAAATAAAATCATGAAAATCCATGAGAGTTTCTCCTCATCTGAGTCTTGCAACATGGTACATCCCCCCTTTGACCCTCCTACATTAATAGTCTTTACTCAAGTCACTTAACATGAAATAGGTAAAATAATCAGTTAATCACCCCCCAAATCATGCCTGTTGGACCCAGTGCCCACATTCTTAATCAAGGAATGCATTGACATCCTTCTACCATCCATAACCAAATTGGTTAATTGTTTGCCCCGGGAGGGACTGGTTCCAGATGGGTTCAAAAAAGCTGTAGTCACTCCACTTATAAAGAAGGCCTCGCTTCCTGTTGATGATTTGAAAAACTTCCACCCAGTATCAGGACTTAGCTTCATTTCCAAACCGGTGGAACATGTAGTTGCTAAACAGCTGGTTGGCCATATTCATCAACATGGCTTGGATAACCCATACCAGTCTGCATATAAGTCAGTTCACTCAACAGAAATGGCTCTACTTTCCATCAAAAATGATATTTATTTGTCACTATCCCGGGGTGAAGCTACTGCCTTAGTACTTCTGGATCTCTCGGTCGCTTTCGACACTATTGATGATTACACTCTCCTCAGCTGCCTTCTGGATTGGTTTGGTGTTGGTGGTTCTGCTCGGAACGTTTTCAAAATTGGTTAAAATTGGTTCTACCTTGTCTGACCTACAAAAATTGCTATTTGGCGTACCTCAAGGTTCTGTTCTGGGTCCTCTGCTATTCTCTCTTTACACATCTCCCCTTAGTACTCTGATTGGTAAACACAAAAGCGTAAAATTTCATTTCTATGCCGACGATTCACAACTTTATGTCCATCTGTCGCACATGAATGCCTCAGCTGCTTTTGATAAGTTGAACAGATGCCTTCAAGATGTTAATGAATGGATGTCGGCTAACTTTTTTTCATACTTTTTGGCTCCAAGAAACAGAGAGAAAGGTTAAATGCATGTTTCCCAATTAATATCCTGAGCAACCCCCTTCACCCCACCAAGTCAGTCAGGAACCTGGGTGTGTGGTTTGACTCTGATTTTTCTTTCTCTAAACACATCCAGAATGTTTGTAAAAGTTGCTTTGTTCAACTGAGGGATTTTAGAAATATTAGGCACTTCTTGACTCATGATGCAGCTGTGTCGGTTGCCAATGCTTTTGTTAGTAGTCGGTTGGACTACTGTAACTCACTTTTCAGGAGTCTCTCCAAATTCAATCTTCACAGATTACAGTCTATCCAAAATAGTGCAGCTAGAATTGTTACAAATTCGAGTAAGTTTACTAGGATAACTCCCGTCCTTAGGAAACTCCATTGGCTCCCTGTTCAGTTTCGCTCAGAGTTCAAACTGGCTACCCTGGTATACAAGTTTATTCACACTGGCTTCCCTAAGTACTTTGCTCCATATCTTTCCACATACCACAATACTTACAATACTAGATGCAGTCAGAGTGTTGCCAATTTCCTTAATGTTCCAAAGTTTCAACCTAAAATTCACAAGTCCACTAAACAGTTTGGTTTCAGTTTTGTTTTTGGTGCTCCCACTGTTTGGAATTCACTCCCTGAAGACATTCATGCATCACCCACTATTGCCTCTTTTAGGAAGAAACTCAAAACCTATCTCTACGCAAAGGCTTCTCCTCCTTTGCTCATTTTCTCTTATGGCTTCTCCGTGGTGCCGACCTATTTCTGTCCTTGGATTTTGAATTTTGTATATTGCTATTGTCTTGTTGCGCCTTAGAGTCCACAAGTCAGTTGAGATTAAGCACTATAAAAGTCAAATTAGAATTAGAATTAAAATCACTTTCTTCTGTACTGGGCATTTTCTATGCAACTCCCTCGTCTTGTGACTGTGATTCCTCTGCTCTTTCCTCTTCCTCCCTCTGTCGCTGTTGTTGTGCCTGCTCCTTCTCTCTGGCTATCCCTTTCCTGCCTCCTCCACTGGATATCTGCCATTGTGTCCCTCAGCTCAAATTCAGGAACACTGAATAATGAGCAGCTCGGCCAGATGCCAGATTCCAAATGATGCAATGCGACTCGCCGACTCGCCTTATATAGACAGATATTGCATCAGCAGACAACCTGCGGGTCATAAAAATGAAGCCAGCTTGTCCTACACAGTTTCCGGCTTGTCTGTTATGTAATTCCTTGTCGGTTTGGTGTTTACAGCTTTTCCGTATGTCTTCCCGGCTTGTCCTGTTGAGACGTTACCAACTGTTCAGAGGTTGAGGTTGAGTCCCGGTACTGAAGGAGGACAGGATGGCAAGTTTTTCAAGACAAGATAGGAAGTATAACTGACAAGCTGTAGGGATCTGTGACAGGACAGTTTCCAGGTGGGCGGAGCCACAGCCTGGATGCAGAGTCATGGAAAGTCGGTAAAATATCAAACATGTTTGATATTTTAGCGATCCACCTCAAGCTGGGAAACTACAACCGATCCTAAACGACTCTGTAAACATTGCCCAGTTAACGATATGTCAGCTCCAGTGGAGCACCCCCATTACCCTGCTCGATCTTTCTTAGTAGGTCATTAGTAGCCAAAGTTCCCCCCCCCCCCCCCCCCCCTTTTAGGTGAGGAAACATTATAGCCCCCTAAATTGACTTCAATAGATATGAAAGTCATCATACAATTACCTGTTGGGATTTCTTAACTCTTCTCAGTCTATTTTACCCATAGGTCATATAATGACAGGTAGCTGACAGGGTTGAGGTAAAGTAATATTTACTAGTTGGGTATAAATTCTGTATTAAAGATCATCGGGCATCAGCATACAACTTTCAAGTTTCTCACTAAAGTCGTGTTAAAATAGAAACAAGGACCTTACATGTGGGAAGTGAGTATGTTATGACCACTATGACCCCCTACCCCTTCAAGGTGATAAAGGAAGACATTCATTAAAGGTCAAGACTTTTGATCTCCTTCAGCAGCTAATGGATTTCTGTTAGAGAATGAAATATTGATCGACTTGAAAAGTTAAAGTTTATTGTAAATTTCTACACATAAATATGTCAGTTCATTTTGTAATTCTGTAAAGACATCTCCATCAGTCACTAATACAAACTGCGAATAATAAAGAAAATAAGCAAGCAATACAGAAAGGTCATTTGATCACAAGAACAAATCAGCACCCTTGAAAACCTTATCACTAAAGCTTTACGAACACACCAACAATCTACAGCAAATTAATTAATTCAACCAGTATATTTTATGCAATTCAAAGAAAATATAATGATGCAATTGTTGAATATTAGATATTTGAATATGCTCTGAATAAAATGAGAGTAATTCTGGCAGGTGATCTGAATTATCTGTACTTTAGAGACTAACAGAGAACCAGAAACATGTCAAATGAGGAAAACAACAACAGGTGGAACACCTAACAATCCCAATGAGAAATGTGCACAGTAATTATATTAAAACATAAACCCCTGTACATGATATACTTGGGTCACAATGCACTCGTCCATTACCTTAAAATGTATCAAACACATGGTACACATAGTGATGTGTTCATCAATTGCAATCTGGTGATGTCCTCATGAGACACTTCAAATCAAGATATCATGATTGTATCTTCAAAATCTTTAAACAACAGCTTTAAACAATATTTTAAGCAAAATACCATAACCACTGGAATGTGGTAAATCCTTTTGGAATCTGTGACATTTTGCGACTATATCTCATCAACAAGGTTGAAAATACACATTTTGTACTCACTAATGACACTAAGCTAAATAAAGTTGCTGTACTACGATGATATCCGGGTATCAGCCCCTGAAATTTGGGGACACTGTGGTGCCATTTTTTTTTTGCAAAATTATACCTCTACAGAAACAATCAAAATGACAAATAGATGGATCCTCTAATAACCAAACTCCAATTATCCAAATATTCAATTTTCTCACCACTATTCTACTGTCCTGTATCCATCATTTGTTTCACAGTAAAACAACTTCTGTTCAACAGACCCTGTAGAGCAGACATTTGAAATTCGCCACAAAGGGACACCCTATAGATGTGAGGCAATACAATCAAGATAAGTGGTAATTTTGAAACAGGGCAGATCAAGGGCTACACATTTACCAAGTCCTTTGTCTTTTCTGTAATAGAGTAAGAAATCTAAAATTCGCCACATATCTGAAATTCGCCACATGTGAAAATACTAATAAAATAAATGAATTGTTGAGATTTGTTGACTGTATAGTAAATTAAGGCTTTTTGAACTGAAAAATACCAATTTTTAGATAAAAACATAATTTTCTTCATAAAATTAACTAAGGTTTTAGAGGTGGCGAGATTCCTGGCGAATTTTAGATTTCTTACTCTATACAGGTAATGTATGACATTTGGAGGAACAGCCAGCCCCTAACAAAAGAAACTATCTCCCTTCCTTTTACTCCAAAATACTTGTGGTACAAAGAACTCTTGTAAGTTTCCAATTCAACTTTAACAGTTCAGGTTAATGATGAATACAAATACAAAGAGATGAAGCAAGTGTTATCTGTAGGCACAAATATTGCAGAATTCCCCACTAGTCAAGGAAATAGAAGCTGGATTCCTACCTGTCATTTTTATATACTGTGGCAAATTTCAGAGGTCTCACTCTCTCATCTGAACAAAAACTCACTCCCATGTTATGTTGGTGAAAAAAGCTATGTTCTTTTTTTATGTGAAATCGATTATTACATGGATAAAAAGCAATAAAATACAAAAATACTGATAACAACATACTGATTTTTAACAGACTATGTTATAATTCAGTCAAAAAAAAAACTCATAGTGGAAGGACCACAAATTTGGTCACGAGGTAAAACAAGTAAAAATGTGGTTGTATAAGTTTGAAAAGAACAAATAACGTAACACTGTAGTTTACAGGTTCATGTTTTATTAAAAATAATAAATACAAAAGGAAAATTTGGTTCATTACCCTCGGCCCCCGTAGGCATTTTTAGCGAGACAAAATTTTTTTGAAAATTGGGATGACTACTCTGAAGAGATACCATGTGCGTCAAAAATTTCGTCCAAATCGCTCTATCTGGCAAGGTTTTCGAGATACAAGCATTTTTGTGTTTTGCAATTTTTGAGAAAAATTCGAAAATTCAAAATGGCTGCCATTTTTGGTGAGACAAAAACTTGTCCTGAGACAAAAAGGATAGCTACTCTGCAGAGATATCCTGTGGGTCAAAAATTTCATCGAAGTCGCTCTATCTAACACGGTTTCAAGATGTAAGCATTTCTGTGTTTTGCAATTTTTGAGAAAAATTCGAAAATTCAAAATGGCCGCCATTTTTAGCGAGACAATTTTTTCTTTGAAAATGGGGATGGCTACTCTGCAGAGATAACTTGTGGGTCAAAAATTTCGTCGAAGTCGCTCTATCTAGCATGGTCTTCGAGATATAAGCATTTTTGTGTTTTGCAATTTTTGAGAAAAATTCAAAAATTCAAAATGGCTGCCATTTTTGGTGAGACAAAACTTTTTGAAAATTAAGATGCCTACTCTGCAGAGATACCCTGAGGGTCAAAAATTTCGTCGAAATCCCTCTATCTAGCACGGTTTTCAAGATATAAGCATTTTTGTGTTTTGCAATTTTTGCGAAAAATTCAAAATTTCAAAAAGGCCGCCATTTTTGGCGAGACAAATTTTTTTTTTAAAATTGGGATAGCTACTCTGTAGAGCTACCCTGCAGCTCAAAAATTTCCTTATTTGGAAAATTCGTAATGATTAATTAATCATTCATTACTCGGCCATTTCTTAACCAATCAATGCCAAAATCTAATGATTTCCAGATTTTAATAGAATGAATGTATTTGTCAAGTTTCAGGTGAATTGATAAAATCCCTTTCAAGTTATCATCCGGACAAGTTTACCCATCGAAAAAAAGACATTTTTGGTCATGTGACCTCTCTGATTGGTCGAAATGTCACTGCAGCATATTCAAAAAAATTCCCCAAGGCTACTACATACACCTGCCAAATTTGAAAAGAATCCGCCTAACTGTCACAGAGTTATGAGGAAAAGAAAAGGTGGAGCTCACAGAGCCCACGGAGCCAGATATCCTCCTATATACAAACAAGCGTCCCGTACGGGACGCTTAACTATGTATGATCGAATTATGGTTTGAATGTTTTGAATATCACCCATACATACAGATGTGGCAATACATGCTTATATGTGGAGTTGGGCCAAAACCTGTGACTCACTTGATGCCATACCATCTGTTACAATGGGGAGTTGCAAAAGTAAAACCCTTAATGAATTCTAATGTGACTTTAACAGTGTTTAATCTACATCAAAAGACACCCAAAGGTGCAACAACCAAGATTCAAGTAAAAAGATATGAGAGATATAAGAGAGATAAAACAGTATCACATATCCCTGTAGAGATAAAATAGCATTAGATATGCAAGATCAAAGGTCACATCAATGTCACACCATGATGTTGCACACCTATAAGCCTTGACCAATGTCCCTACCAAATATCAACTTCCTACACCTTATGGTTTCTGAAATATAGCCCGGACAAGGCTTTATAGGTCAAGGTCACTCCGACAAGGTCAAAGGTCAAACCAAGGTCACACCATGACGTTTTACATCTACACACCTTAGCCAATGTCCCTACGAAGTATCAACTTCCTACACCTTACGGTTTCCGAGATATAGCCCTGACCAGATTTTATAGGTCACTACGGCAAGGTCAAATCAAGATCTCGCCATAACGCTGCACACCTACAAGACAAGATTTTATAGGTCAAGGTCACTACAGCAAGGTCAAATCAAGGTCACACCATGACATTATACACCTACAACCCCTAACCAATGTCCCTACCAAGTATCAACTTCATACACCTTACAGTTTCCAAGATATAGCCCGGACAAGATTTTATAGGTCAAGGTCACTATGGCAAGGTCAAATCAAGGTCGCACCATGATGTTGCTCACCTACACCCCCTAATCAATGTCCCTACCAAGTATCAACTTCTTACACCTTATGGTTTCTGAGATATGGCCCGGACAAGATTTTCAAGCTCAAGGTCACTACGGCAAGGTCAAATGTCAAATCAAGGTCACACCATGACGTTGCACACCTACACCCCCTAACTAATTTCCCTACCAAGTATCAACTTCCTACACCTTACGGTTTCCGAGATATAGCCCGGACAAGATTTTCAAACTCAAGGTCACTACGGCAAGGTCAAAGGTCAAATCAAGGTCACAGCATGACGTTGCACACCTACACCCCCTAACCAATGTCCCAATCAAGTATCAACTTCCTACACCTTATGGTTTCTGAGATACAGGCTGGACAAACTTTTCCCCACCACCCGCCCACCCATCCGGACACCATGGGTGAAAACAATAGCCCGACAGCCCTTATGGGCTGTGGGGTAAAACTATTCGTTGGATTACCAATGTTGATACAATCTTGTCAGGCCTGATATGACACAGTTTGTCTATATGCATTAAAAGCTATACAAGCCAATACAAAAGGATTTGAATGGCTAGTTTTCACTTTACCAGTACAGAATATGTGGAATATATAAATTTAAGGCATTAAAGCACACAGAATATCATTTGCATTCAGAGATAATAATATAATCACACACATATTTCAAACTGCATTATAATGTTTTAATAAACATCTTACAATGTTTATAATGTCTTAATAAACATCCTGGCAATGTTTGTAGTAAAGCTTTTGTGTTACAGTAATTTAGTATTCTTGTACTATGTGTCTACCAGTGATATACAGGTGATCACTTTCTCATGATATATATGTACAATTTTATAATCATCACACACACATGCAACTGATTGTTTAACTTTACAAAGCCATACAATATATTTACAATTTACAGACTTTCATTCCATTAAAAAATCTGAACTGCTTTCATGAGTGTTGCTATTTTACATAGTCTTTTACATGTAAATACTAGATACCATAAAGTCCTAAGGGTATGTATCAGTTTTAAGAAAAAATGTCAATATTTTACTCAGTCACAAAAGATGCAGAGTGAGTGATGACAACGATGACGGCAGCAGCGACAAAAATGATGATGAACTCTGCTCAAAAGTGTGACAGAGAAAAACAAGATGAAATATTTGATCTTTTCAGCTCAAATGATCCCTGCTTTGTAAATAAGTGTTTGATCTACTGGCTCATTTAAAACTTTTTTCTCAAATTTCATCAGGAACTATCTAAGACAAACTCAGTTTCCAGGCCTATAAAGCCAATTAAAATATGGCATTTTTTTAATATTTACATTGATATAGTAAACTTGACTGACAGGCGGTACATCCTGCGGTTAGAAGTTTCGTCCAAGTTATTCACACTACAGGTGGACAGCCACTGATTGGACTTGGTTTTTTTTCACCGTCAATAACAGTAGGATGACAGTACTACAAACATTGGTCACTAAGAAGTAACCTCCATTAACCTCAACTCACCTTCAGTATCCATCAGACAAACGTGTGGCGAAACGACCAATACCTTAACTCACCTTATGTCACCGTATTACACCAAAAGACAACCGAATCATAACCTTTTGTACATCGTGGACCACACCTTTGGTTACTGTAGTCAGAAATTCATATGCATGTTTCCTCATATGTTCCCTATTTTAACATAAGTTTATCCAAATATTATTCAATGATAAAATACATTTCACAATATTTTATTATATTCCGTCAAATTAATATATTAGACATTTTGTCCTCAAAAGTCTTCAAAAAGTACATATGGGTTCATATTTATATGTGAGTTATGCTCATGTGCACATTTGAAAAGTTATGTCATGGCGTTTACCACATTAGACACACCCGGTTTTGCATCGAATTTCCACCTTTAGCAACCGGTTCTAAAAATGTTCAATCACCCACAACACTAACCAGTTTATTTTGCAGATTTCATTAACAATCAAACAAAAAACTTAATTATACCAATTTACCATTCACACATCGCTAGTAATTTAACCTAATTAAATAGGAGAAAGCTGTGACTTCTGTTTGGCTGTCAGATCAGGGTGCCAGAGATCTACAATCAGCACTAAACGTGTCTTTACGCCTCTATGCCACACTTCATGTTCAAAAGAATCGTCAAACACTATAAATTCACCCTCTTTCCACGTCCTGAAATACGAGCAGAGAAGACAACTGTAGAAAAATAAACTAAAACTGGGCGGATATTTAGTAAGGAGAAAAATTAATATACTCTGTATTTTCATTCAGGAATACAATTATCATACTTGCGAGTAATATAAATGAGACCATAAATGCTTCCCAGCAGTCAACCACAAAGTGTATTCATCAGTATTATATCTGTGAACCAGCAGTCGACACCCTGTAAGATCATTTGACTTTAAATTCCTTCAGTGCTGTAGAATTAAAACTCTTGGTACATTGAGACACAGTCGGTTAAAATATTATGTAAGTGGATGTTATGGATAATATGAATCACTTGTTTGTGTGTTATACCAATTTAAACCATCTGCAAGCTATTCATGGGGGAATTTCCTTTTTGGCATAATAGAATACTGCTCAGTTGGTGGCCACGGGATTAAGAAAAGAGTACACTTATTCACTCAAACATTTACAGTTTCAAATATTCAATAAAAATGGGACATAAAGTGGGTCAATATACAGTAATAATGACAGCACACAAATTACTTCTCGTGGCAGCCCTAGTTGTAGCCATACAAATTACACTATCTTGTGTCATTTTGGTGTCTAGCTTTTGGCCATTTATAACTGGAATAGCATGGTCGACAACCATTTAAGGATATGCTGAAGTAAAATCCTTTGAAAAAAGGCCTTTTCCATTAGAATTTTCCCTGTAATCTGTAATTTCTAGCTAAGAAGAAGTATTTGACTGATTCTGTTCAATATAACCTAACAGAGTTTGGATGTGCATCATTTTCAGACTCACCTGCAGCATCTCTGTATATTGTAATTGCAAAAACTTAATTTTCACAACATACCACAGCAGTATAGGTGACATTACCTTGTATCATTTTCCACTCTTATCTCAGGTCCATCTGGTATGACAAGCCCCAGATGAGCACGTATCCGGCAATTCGTAGGGCCACAGTGAGGCCAAACGTGTACACCAGGCTGCATGACTGAGAATTTCACCTGTTAAAATCAAACTACCAAGGTCATACATAAATAGTACCCTTATAGGTATAGTAAGGCCAAACATGTACACTTGGGTGTGTAAACTGACAATTTGACCTGTACAGAAACAGTTGGACACTGAGGTCAAACTCACAAGATTAAGCCCA
Source organism: Sabellastarte sp. h YS-2021 (assembly GCA_964017235.1). Taxonomy (NCBI): domain Eukaryota; kingdom Metazoa; phylum Annelida; class Polychaeta; order Sabellida; family Sabellidae; genus Sabellastarte; species Sabellastarte sp. h YS-2021. The sequence goes on from OZ024936.1 coordinate 69,139,603, forward strand.
TAAGTACAGGTTTCCTTCCACTGCCTGGAAGACTGACAATTTCACAGGAGAAAGGTCTGATACAAAGTTCAGATTGTGAAGGTTAGATATCACAGATTCCCCGCCACTGGCTGCATTACCATGAATCTCATCTTCAAAGAGAAGGTCACATGCAAAGGTCAAACTCACAAGGTCAAATGTCATATTTACAGGTACCCTGGCCTTAGCTTGCATTACTAAGAATTTGACCTATACAGCAAAGGTCAGATATCAAGGTCAAACCCACATGGTCAAATATCATATTTACAGTAGCCCATGGCATTAATTGCAGCTGGTCCAACAAATGATTAAACACTGAAGTCCAAACATTCAAATGATCTGACACCAAAGTCAAACTCACAAATGTCAAACATAACAATTGTAACAAATTTTATTGTAATTTAACTTTTTGTAAGTTAAATACTTACCTTATCCTCACAAATGCTTACTTGGTTTTGTGGAGGCAAAACGCGGCGACCAACAAGAATATTTAAAAATTATTCTTGTTCGAGAGGTGAACCCCGTAGTTAGTGATAGGTGCGCATGCGCACAACACATTGTCGGTTGGACTTTGTCGAGAGATCCTCATTTAATTTTTGGTCCCCTATGAAAACAAACTTGTGAGGGGAGGAAGGGTGGGTCTGTCCTTGTGAGGATAAGGTAAGTATTTAACTTACAAAAAGTTAAATTACAATAAAATTTGTTACATTTTATTGCGTAAAATAGCCTTACCTTATCCTCACAAATGCTTGATTCCAACCATAACAGGAGGAGGGGTTTGTTTTGCAACCTCCCTGTTAATAGATTATGGGGTTCACCATGAAAGCATTTGAAGGAGAGGATAAGATAAGCTTAAGTATGCTACAACAGAATTTTCCATTACTGTAAGATATCTGTAAAGATACGTAATGATAGGTAACCTCATGAATATTCATGATGTACTGTTGCAGTTGACACTTGTCCAATGTAGCATAAAGTTGTCCTATATCTAAACCATCACCCATAACTGTGTGGTGGGGAATGGCTTCCTGGGTCCCTCGAGCTGGGAGCTGTCATCCAGCAAGAAGGCACCCCAAGCTGGCTTCTGTGTTTTACAAAATACAGTCATGAGGCCATCTGCCACAGAAGAAGACATATGTCCATACAAGATACTGGTATGGAAGGAAGAGTAAAGTATGTAAGCCATATGAAATACTCAAGAACATACTCAAAGCCAATCACATGCTGAGCAGAAACCACTGGGCCTAATTGTAATCTGTTTGGTCTGTGGACTGCCAAGACACATAGCTTAAAAGGTAGAAAATGTGTTGTGGCTCTTCCAATGGCAGGAGCCTAAAATCTGCTCTAGGGACACCCATCCTTGAATACTAAAGAAGCAGACATGGACCTAACATCATGGGCCTTAACTTGTAGGTCCTGTGTATCAAAATTGGATGACTGATAGCCAATAAGACAGTCTCTCTGATCCAAGAAGAGATAGCGTCTCATGAAATCTCTGTCAAAGCCTTCTTTAAGGATATAAACAAGAGATTCTTTCCCTTCCTTAAAGCACTAGTTCTGTCTAGATAGTATCTAAGTGCTCTGACAGGGCATGAAGTCATATCCTCCGTCAAGTCTGAGCCCAAAAAAGGTTTAAGAGCTAGAATGACCACTGGTTTGAGCAAAACTGGGCAATCAGAAGCCAACTGATCCTTTGCTAAGAAGGCAGGAGAAGGAGAAATAGTGATCTCCTTCCAGTGAGGTTTTGTGTCTGAGGGAAGAATATGTCCAAGCATGCACCTCCCCCCTCCTTTTGCAAGATGCCAAAGTCATCAGGAAAACAGTCTTGAAAGCCAAAATCTTACGACTTGCAACCTTCAAAGGTCAAAAGTCAAAGACAAAAGAACCAAAGCTAGGTCCCAAGAGGGAATACCCCTATTTGCAATGGGTTTGTCCCTGTGAAAGCTTACAAGAAGTCTATTCAAGTGTAAACTCTTGCTCCCTTCCAGGCCAAAATATCCCAAAGATTAGCTATTGCAGTACTATAGCCAGCAATTGTGGCAGGATCCATCCTTTAGAGGCTCAAAAGGGGCCTTAGTCAAAGCCATGAGGACTAAAGACAGATCCCAGGCTTATCTCAATAAAAGCTCGCAATAAGTCTGTTCAGATTCAAACATTTGCTAACCTCCTGGCCAAAATGATCAGCTATGGCAGCCCTAAAGCCAGCAGTAGTGGCAGGCTTCAGATTTTTAATAGCAAATAAGTGATTCAACTCGACTCCATTTCACAGCTTGGAGAGACATATGCATGTACAGGACACAGAGATCCCCACTGGCCAATGATATTGCAAGATTAATGCAAAGAAAATGACAGGAATGGTCACCTATCCACACACTAACCTTGCCCAATGCTGATTAACTTCCTTGAATAGACTAAACTTCTTGTGTAGGCTATCCGTACTTAACATTTTATAAAGCACACAACACACCAACGATCTATGTCTTTGAAAAAGCAAATGTTTCCATCTAAAATAAACAGTATTGTGTCAGATATGATAGAGGAAACTATTTTACTGAGAAAATCCAGCGACTTGTAGTCATTTACAGAAGACATTGTGTGTAAAATAACATAGTAAATGTAACACAATATTTTCAGCAGCATGGTGGATTGTTTCCTGTCTGTAGCACCTGCAGTAGAGCCACATGAAAGGGGAGTTTTGATTGGACAGCTACAAAGCACCCATTCAAATACTGCACAACTCTGAGATGGCAAAATATTTTCATATAACATAGCTATTTATACGTATTTCTTCTACTACACCAGAATCCCCATTTCATTGAGGATAATGGTGGGAAAACTTATGTGTTATCTTCTCTGTAATGAACTATGAATAGAAGAACTAGTAAATGGTCCCCAAGCCAGTTGTAGATTTAACACAAGGCAATGGAGGAATGTAACTGTCTTGATGCCTGGTTAATAAGGTGATGGCCAACCTTGATAAAACCTCTGTAGTAATAGATCTTCTAGGACTGACTGTTTTCCAGGCTACAGAAAAACTGCTAAATACTGTTATGGTAGAGTATTATTGAACTCCACACTCTGAAAGCAATTTGCGTTTCTTAGAGGGGAAGATCCTTCAGACAATGAATGTTTTACTGCCGACCTTCTTCATAAACTTCACCAGGACCTCATTGAGGGGCTTCCCATTAGAAGCACTGATAAATGTTTTGGAATCGAGATGAAAGGTCATCTTCTTTGTTTTCACCAAGTGGAGAAGGTACCAGCCTTCTGGAGGTTTAATTACTGACCCCAGAAAACGAATTGTAATCTGACCAGCTATCAAATCTAAATGTCATCTGGTGTTGGAAAAGCAAACTCTAGTAGTTCTACTGCCAGCTGTTTTTCAATCGCAGCAGGCCTCTTAATGCTGTCATTTTCAGGAAAATGTGGCCAGTTCAAAGACTTCTGTTGGACAACCCCCATAAATGAAGAGGTAGGAAGCTTGAACTAAAAAATTGAAGAATCTTCTGTAGTAGATCCTCTACCAACGACTGTTATACAGCCAAGGGGGATCTAAGAATGCTGTCATGGATTACTCAACCCTCAGCATGTAATATTGTACTTCAGATCTGTAGAATAGGAAGTCTTAAACTTCTTTCTTTTTAGCACGAACTCTATGAATTCTAAAAGAACGCATCTGCCATCTTGGAAACGGGCAGAGTTGAAAAAACTTCACGTGTTGCCTCCTCGACGACCAAAAATTGAATGAGGATCTCTCGACAAAGTCCAACCGACAATGTGTTGTGCGCATGCGCACCTATCACTAACTACTGGGTTCACCTCTCGAACAAGAATAATTTTTAAATATTCTTGTTGGTCGCCGCGTTTTGCCTCCACAAAACCAAGTAAGCATTTGTGAGGATAAGGTAAGGCTATTTTACGCAATAAAATGTAGGTTCCCAGCCAGTGAATGCATCACTAATAATTTCACTTGTAGGGGAAAGGGAAGACACCAAGGTTAAACTCACAAGGTCAAACATTAATGTTACAGGTTCCACAGTATTGACTGCAATACTGAGAGTTTTCCCTGCACATAAAACCATACTATGGATAAGTTGCAACTTGAATGATGATATATTTTCTCTAAAATTTATTATCATGAAAATAGCCAGACTCGGCAGGCAAGACCCCCAGCTCGCAGGTACAACTAAATGGCCAACAACATTGAGATTTAGGAAATCTTAGGAATAACCTCAGTTGTAAGACACATACAGAATCCATAAAATGTTGTCAGATGTAAGATTCACAGATTTTACAAGTTGTTTTCACATTTTGAAGCCCCAGAACCAATTATAAGGGAGATATAACACCCTTTTAGAATGGTGACCCTACATGATCTTGAAGTAGGGGTCAAAGGTCAAATTTGACATTTGTAAAATATTTGCAGACCACGATTTCCAATAAGTTGTTTTCTCATTCCAGACCCCTAGGACCAATGATGAGGAAGATATTACGGCTTTTTGATCTCCCCCCCCCCCCCCCCCTTTGGTGATGTGATATGGCAGCCATTTTGTTTTCTAAACAAGGCCAAAATTACTCTTACGCAAGCTTCCCTAGCAATGTACATTTTGTGCAAATCTGACAGAGCTAGCTTCAAAATTTTAAATTTTAGAACATATCAATGATTTTCTAACAATCTGCTATGGCGGCCATGTTGTTTTTTAAAGTGAGTACAAATTTTTTACAGATATGTATTCACAGCCATAAACATTCTCTGCAAATTTGATGAAGACATCTTCATAAATGAATGAGATATAAAGCCTGATGTAAAAATCTGACGCATGCTCACACATGTACGCACACAGGGCATTTCATAATCTCTCAACTCCAGCCTTGGCCTATGGGAGATGAAAATGCAACTGTAGTAAAAATGGTTTAACAGCGCCCCTTTATCAATTAAGAAGTTTAAGACCAATATTTTAAATTGTTTCAATGGCAGCAGATGTTTCCAGATACCATCCAAAACCTACTCAGCTCTGGATCCTGTTTCGGTTAACATATCCTGAAAATGTGTTAAAAATCCACGCATTGGTTTAGACTGTGGAACATCCCCAAATGTTAAAACCTAAAAATATTCAAAGTGTTGCCATGGCAACAGTTGTTGCCAGATACCTCCCAAGAACTTAGCAACTGTAGTTTCTCTTGGGGTAAACATATCCTAAAAAATAGGTGAAAATCCCTGCATGGTTTAGGCTGTTTAATACCCACAAAATTTAAGACCCCAAAAAATTGAAAAGTGTTGCCATGGCAACAGTTGTTACCTGATATCCCAAAACCTAATCAGCTCTAGATCCTCCTGGCATGAACATACCGTGAAAGTTTGGTGGAAATTGGAAAGTGGGTTTAGGCTGTGGAACACTCACAACCTTTAAGACCCCATAATCTTAAAAGTATTGCCATGGTAACAGTTGTTGCCCAATAACCCCAAAACCTAATCAGCTCTAGATCCTCTTAGGGTGAACATACCGTGAAAGTTTTGTGAAAATCGGTGCATGTTGCCATGGCCACAGCTGTTGCCAGTTACCCCCTAAAACCTTATCGGCTCTAGATCCTCTTAGCGTAAACATATCCTGAAAATTTGGTGAAAATCAGGTGCAAGGGTTAAACTGTGGAACACCCACAAGCTTTATGCCTGCCACCACAGATGCCCAGACGGCACAGGGGATAACTATAACCATAGGCTTTATGGGCTGGGGTTAAAGGGTACAAAGTACTAAACAGTAGTTTAACAAAAGTTGCAATTTGCTACCAACAAAAGTTTTTCTTGAGAAATGTTTGGCAATTTTACCCTTTTGGCAACAAAATTGGGTTAGGTACAGACAGCATCTTTGGCTTAAATACATCAGTTGACTGACATAAACTAAAGTGTCATCATTTAAAGCTTTTAAAACCATTAAGGCATGTCTCACCTGTCCTCTCTTGCAATTTGCTGCATCAGGAATAGCTTCAATCATGGCACAGGTTTTTGGTACTTTTTTACAGTTTTGTGCATTTTTACGACCTACAAATCACACACTTGATGAAAGTTACAATTCTAGATAACTTTTAAAGCATTAATCTCTATTAAAAATACATTCCAAGTCATACCAAACAAGTACAAATTTTAATTCCAAAATTCAGGGACAAGGCAACATGTGATTCGATGCTATGGTGAAAACACACGAAGAAAGATTTAAGTTTTTTTCAGAATGAGGCAACATAGGAGGAACAAATCTTATTGGGAATATTTATTCCACACTCTAGGTGTGTCAAAAGCAAAAACTGCAATGAACTTGCTTCACCGATTTATGAATGAAGAAAACTTTGGAACCACAAGAAGTGTAATAATCTCCTTGTTGGATTTTGTGCAATCATCATATCATTTACCACAGCAAATTACAGTCTGTATGTTGGATCTCATCCAACAAATTTCCTATTTCTAAGGCACTTAAAATATTATACTAAGAAGTCTGAAATTTACTGCAATATATGAAATTAGGCACCGGGTGTATCTTTTAAACCTTTAAAAGACAAAATAAACAATATTTCTGCAAAGTATTCATTGGACAAGATCAGAAGCTTAATTCTATTCAGTACTTTTATTGCGCTTAATGTCTGCCAAGGCAGACTCTAAGGTGCAACACCAGGTCCAATTCAGTAATTATCATTCCATAGAAATAGCCAGGTCGATACCACGGAGACCCCAGATACTTTATATGCTAAGGTGGAAAAAGCCATATTGAAGAGATAAGATTTTCTTATTTTAGCTTTTTTTCTGAAACAGGCAAGAGTTGGGGAAGAACGAACATTATCAGGTAAATCATTCCAAACTGTGGGAGCATTATAAGCAAAACTGTGACCCTGAGTGTTTATTTTTTAATTTCTGTACAGATGGGGAGCATTCAGGAACCTTTAACCTTGACGGTTATATCTTCTGCCATATCCTCCGCAATGAATAGACGAAAAGAGGACAGAAATAGTTTGTATGGTCACTGTGAAGAAAATTATAAACCAAAGTGGCAGTTTTGAAAATACAGCAAAATTCAGTAAGGCAGTCATCAAAATCACATATGAGAAAAGTCAAGGATAGCAAAGCAGGGTTTCCTCACCAGCACAATTCACATATTACATACATGACTTTCATATTTCTAATTCGAAAAGGAAATATACATTTGAAGCTGGTGTCATACGATTATTTCTTCCTTTACAGAGAAGTGACTGTTCTGAGGGAAAAGACAGAAAACAGAAGAAACAGAAGCTTGACATCCATTGAAGTTAGTCACCAAACAGAATGCACTCAAGGTGAGAACCTATATGTTCACATTATGAGAACTACAGCATCTGTCAAATATGCAGTCATTTAAAGCAAAAAAAAAATGTCAATTAAACTCTTGACTTCTTACTCGCTTTTTATGATCAAATGTACTTTTATAGTCAATGAGGATATCTACTATTATACGTACAAGTATGTTTAAAATACGTGCAAATAAAAGTATTGAGTAAAATTGTGCATAGGTGGGCTGTAGACACTACAGTTTCTGAGAGAAATATAATCAACTGAAAAAATATCTCTAAAGACAATGAACAAGCCAAGGCTTAAAAATGTTGTGTTTATATCTAGTGTTGCTTAAATATACTTGTAAAATACACCTGTTTTATAATCAAAGTTACTGAGTAACACACTCACCCTGTTGAAATAACGTGAATTGCTTCCAGTCACCCTTTTCCCTTAGATTTTCCTCTTCTGGAACAAAAGATCCGGTCTTTGGATCCAACTGTGCCAACCCTTCATCTCGGATTTCTTTCCATCTACGTTCTAAAGCCTAGAGAAAAATAGAGCAGACTGTACAATTTGATCCTACAGTGTCCACAGAATTTTGGAAAAGTTAAATTTTAAGCATTGTGACTAATGTACCAATTGTTACTCACTGTAACACTGGATTGTCCTGAATTTGAAGAAGTATGACTCACTGTGTTCAAGGTATTAAATGGTGATGTCCCCAACTACATTCAATCCTTGCTTTCCACCAATCAACCACCAAGACGACTACATTCTGGTGACAAAATGTATAAACTAAGAGAGCATCGATGGAAACTAAAAAGTAAGAGGTATCGATCTTTCTACATTGGAATAGCCTACCTGATGATAGCCAACACATCGAACTGGATATAATGATTTCAAGAAAAGACTTAAAGGGGAAAGTTTTCGATCCGGGACGAAAATCTTCTCAAAATACAAAGATCATACATTTGGAGTCCCTATCTACAATTCTAAAGAAACACCACTGTTTACTGGGATATAACATATCACCTTTTGATAGCACAGATAGATTCTTCCTTCCAGTCTAAAAGGGCATAAGACGTTTAGTCTTCCAGATATTTTATTACTTTCTACAGTTGTCTCACTGTGTACACTACACAAACTGTATTTTGCAGAATTCAGGAAAATTCTAGTTGGTAAAATTCTATGAGTGCATAAAGTATATAATTATGTAATATGCTAATTTCATCATATAAATAGTCAACTGTTACTTAATATTCACATTCACACACTAAATCTTCCCATTTATGTCTCATGTAGGGAATGTGTGCTGGATTTGGATATAATCCTCTAACTTTCCTCAACACACAGTCCGGCATTATTTCTCACTTATGGAACACCAAACCTTGACCAGCAGTTGCCTTTTTCTGAATATATTCTGGTATATCTCAAGCACCAAGGTTGTATAAGCAGCTCCAGTAGCGAAAATAAAATTAATGTTTCTTCTTACTGACACATTTTCCATTGTTGGTCCTCTACCCTCACCTAACCAAGAACAATCCTTTGTCGTTTCTGTGATGCATTGGTCCAAAAAACAATATGGACACCTAGATTTCTTATCAGCATCAGTTAACTGGTTCCTTGTCCCTTGTGTTTCATGTGAAGTAGATGATTTATTGGTTTGTCAAATATCTATCTTTCTAGTTTTCCTTTTCTTGGTGTGTGCTATGTTAGAAATTGTAACAAATTTTATTGTAATTTAACTTCTTGTAAGTTAAATACTTACCTTATCCTCACAAATGCTTACTTGGTTTTGTGGAGGCAAAACGCGGCGACCAACAAGAATATTAAAAAATTATTCTTGTTCGAGAGGTGAACCCCGTAGTTAGTGATAGGTGCGCAGGCGCACAACACATTGTTGGTTGGACTTTGTTGAGAGATCCTCATTTAATTTTTGGTCCCCTATGAAAACAAACTTCTGAGGGGAGGAAGGGTGGGTCTGTCCTTGTGAGGATAAGGTAAGTATTTAACTTACAAAAAGTTAAATTACAATAAAATTTGTTACATTTTATTGCGTAAAATAGCCTTACCTTATCCTCACAAATGCTTGATTCCAACCATAACAGGAGGAGGGGGTTTGTTTTGCAACCTCCCTATTAATAGATTATGGGGTTCACCATGGAAGCATTTGATAGAGAGGATAAGATAAGCTTAAGTATGCTACAACAGAATTTTCCATTACTGTAAAATATCTGTAAAGGTAAGTAATGATAGGTAATCTCATGAATATTCATGATGTACTGTTGTAGTTGACACTTGTCCAATGTAGCATAAAGTTGTCCTATATCTAAACCATCACCCATAACTGTGTGGTGGGGAATGGCTTCCTGGGTCCCTCGAGCTGGGAGCTGTCATCCAGCAAGAAGGCACCCCAAGCTGGCTTCTGTGATTTACAAAATACAGTCATGAGGCCATTTGCCACAGAAGAAGACATATGTCCATACAAGATACTGGTATGGAAGGAAGAGTAAAGTATGTAAGCCATATGAAATACGCAAGAACATACTCAAAGCCAATCACATGCTGAGCAGAAACCACTGGGCCTAATTGTAATCTGTTTGGTCTGTGGACTGCCAAGACACATAGCTTAAAAGGTAGAAAATGTGTTGTGGCTCTTCCAATGGCAGGAGCCTAAAATCTGCCCATCCTTGAATATTAAAGAAGCAGACATGCACCTAACCTCATGGACCTTAACCTGTAGGTCCTGTGTATCAAGATAGGATGACTGATAAGCCAATAAGACAGTCTGTCTGATCCAAGAAGAGATAGTAGATCCCATGAGACCTCTGTCAAAGCCTTCCTTAAAGGACATAAACAAGAGATACTTTCCCTTCTTTAAAGCACTAGTTCTGTCTAGATAGTATCTAAGTGCTCTGACAGGGTATAAAGTCATATCACCAGTCAAGTCTGAGCTCAAAAAAGGTTTAAAAGCTGGAAGGACCACTGGTTTTAGCGAATCTGGGCAATCAGAAGCCAACTGATTCTTTGCTAAGAATGCAGGAGAAGGAGAAATAGTGACCTCCTTCCAGTGAGGTTTATGCCTGAGGGAAGAGAATATCCAAGCGTGCACCTCCCCCCTTCTTTTGCCAGATGCCAAAGCCATCAGGAAAACAGTCTTGAAAGTCAAAATCTTAACACTTGCATCCTTCAAAGGTTCAAAAGGAGCCTCAGACAAAGACATAAGAACCAAAGATAGGTCCCAAGAGGGAAAACCCCTATTTAAAATGGGTTTGTCCCTGTAAAAGCTTGCAAGGAGTCTATTTAGGTGCAAACTCTTGCCTACTTCCTGGCCAAAAGGTCCCAAATGGTCAGCTATTGCAGTTCTGTAGCCAGCAATTGTGGCAGGTTTCAAATTTTTGACCGTAAATAAGTGGTTCAAAAATTCTTCTATGCCTGAGGTAGAGGCTCTGCGCTGACCACCTTGTACTGTTGGCACCAGAGTTCCAAAATGGACCACCTTGACTCATAGAATCTTCTAGATGAGGGTCTTTGAGGTGCCTTAATTCTATCTGCCACCTGCTCAGAGAATGATTCAAGTGATTCTAAGTGGTGTCTAGGTGCCAAATATGCAGATTCAGATACATGAGATTCTGATGGAACTTCTGACTGAATGGTTGTTTTAACAGATGAGGCCATTGAGGTAGTTGTAATGGGGCTTGGTTGACAGATTCACTAGATCCCAAAACCAAAGCATTCTGAGCCACCCTGGTGCTACTACTATCATCTTGCACCTGTAGGTGTTCATTTTCTGTATGACTTTTGGTATGAGTGCTACAGAACAAAAGGCATAGCCGTCCAGACCCTCCCAGGAGATGTTCAATGCATCTATGTTCATAGCATTTGCATCTGGGACTGGTGAGACATGGATTGGTAGTTTGTGATTCAATTTGGTGGCAAATATATCCACCATTAGTTTGTGCCAAACTTTGCCAAATTAGGTTGAATATTTGAGGATGAAGTGACCATTCTGTTTGAATTATTTGTCCTTCCTGGAGAGACTGTCGGCTATGACATTGAGGCAACCCTGAATGTGACTGGCTCTTATGAGTATGTTTCAAGGATTGCAGTAGGCCAAGATGCGCCAAACCAGGAAACACATGTCCCATGAGTGTGTTCCCCCTTGTTTGTTCAGATAACTGACCACAGTGGCGCTGTCTGTTACTCTCAGAACTCTTTTGTCTAGAATTTTGTTTTAAAAGCTTTTTAAGGCCAGAAACACTGCCTTTAACTCTAGGACATAGATATGAAGTAATTTCTCTTGATCTGTCCAATAGCCACTGACTGTCATGTTTTGAAAATGAGCTCCTCAACCTTGATTTGACGCATCTGTGAAAATAAGGGTATTGTGTTCCTGTGGAAGAAAAGGACAACCCATTTTAGAATTTTTTGGATCTTCCACCACTGAAGATGCTTTTTCAGAAGGTTTGAAACAGGAATCTTCAGGTCTAGAGACTGGGGATCCTGCCAGTTTGTTTTTAGGTACCACTGGAAAAGGCGCATATATAACCGACCCATTGGTATTGTCTTTTCTAGGGATGCTAGTACACCTATCAGGGACATAAGCAACCTTGGGGTTGTTTGTGATGCGATCTCCATGTCCTGAACAGACTTTTCTAGAATTTTCAACTTCTTTTCGATTGGAAAGACTTTTCCTGTATCAAATCGAAATGGTAACCCAGAAAGTCGATTTTTTGTGTAGGTTCGAGCTCTGATTTTTCTAAATTTATCACAAAGCCGAGTTCTTGAATCTCATGGATGAGTTCTTTTGTGTAGAGCTGACACTGGTGTCTGGTATTTGCTCTTAACAACCAGTCGTCCAGGTATTGGTGAACTCAAATTCCGCGAGCCTGAAGAACGAGCCTCTTTTACAATCCACATGAACTATAGCGGTGCAGTCACCAACCGCAATGGCAGTGCTTTGAACTGATACATTTGCTTGTCTACATGGAAACATAGCCAAGGTTGAGAATCTGGGTGTATGGGCAAGTGAAAGAACGCATCTTTCAGGTCTATCGAAACTAGCCATTCTACTTTTATGACCGAGTTTCCGAATATCACTGCTGTCCCCATTTTAAAATTTGGAACTAGCAGGCATTTGTCCAGGACACTGAGATCTATCACAGGGCGCCATTTATTGCCGGGTTCTGGTACAAGAAATAATCTGCTGTAAACCTGGAGTTGTGCAATCCTTGAGGTAGTAACTTGTGCCTTTTTGAAGCATTTGCGACACTCTTAGGTAGCCATGTTTTTCCTGTCTGTAACCGCTTTAAATTATGGGATGTACAGACATGGGTGGATTCGACTGGAATATTATTCGATAAACCTTCTCAAGATTTGCACAACCCTTGTATTTGGTACGGAGATCTGTTGAAACTGGTCATTAACCTTTTGTGACCGAGTTTCTTTATAAAATTTGTCAACTCCATTCACAGCTTGGAGGGACAAATGCATGTTGAAGAACCTTGCCCAATGCTGTTTAACTTCCTTGAATAGAGAAGAACTCCTGGTGCAGCCTATCCGTACTGTACACTTATAAAGCACATAGCACATCAACGATCTATGTCTTGATAAACAAAACAATATTTTCATCCATAAGAAGCACCATTGTGTCAGATATGATAGAAGTAACAATTTACTGAGAAAATCCAGCGACTTGTAGTCATTTACAGAATAAATTGTGTGTAAATGAACATAGTAAATGTAACACAATATTATCAGCAACATGGCGGATTGTTTTCCTGTCTGTAGCACCTGCAGTAGAGCTACATGAAAGGGGAGTTTCGATTGGAGGGCTACATAGTACCCATTCAAAAACTGCACAACTCTGAGATGGCAATAATATTTCCACTTAAACCAGCAATTTATAGTTATTTCTTCTACTACACCAGAATCCCCTATTTCATTGAGAATAATGGTGGGAAAGCATATGTATTATCTTCTCTATAATGAAGTAATAAATGGTCCACCAGCCAGTTGTAGAATAAAGACAAGGCAATGGAGGAAATTAACCATCTTGATGCCTGGTTTGTAGGTTGAAAGCAACGTTGATAAACTTCTGAAGCAGATCTTGTAGGACTGACTGTTTTTCAGGCTACAGGAAATCAGCTAACTGCTGGTATGGTAGAGTACTATTGAATGGTTACTGCTGCATTCATTCATAAAAATCCACCAGGACTTCATGAGAGGAATTTGCTATTGGACGATCTGAAGGATATTTTGGATTCGAGATGAAGGGTCATCTTCTGTGTGTCTACCAAGTAGACAGGCTACTAGCTTTCTGGAGGTTTAATTAATAACCCCAGAAAACGAGTTTTAATCTGCCCAGCTATCAAATCTCAACATCATCTGGTGTTGCAAAAGCAAACTCTAATAGATCTTCTACTGCTAGCTGTTTTTCAGTCGCAGGATACCTCTTAACGCCATCTTCAGGAAAATGTGGCTAGTTGAAAGACTTCTGATGAACATCCCTCATAAATGAAGAGGTAGGCAGCTTGAACCAAAAAACTGAAGAATCTCCTGTAACAGATCCTCTACCAAAAGCTGTTTTACAGCCAAGGGGGATCTAAGAATGCTGTCATGGATTACTCAACCTTCAGCATGAAATATTGTACTTCAGATCTGTAGAATAGGAAGTTTTAAACTTCTTTCTTCTTAGCACGAACTCTATGAATTCTAAAAGAACGCATCTGCCGTCTTGGAAATGGGCAGAGTTGAAAAAGCTTCACGTGTTGCCTCCTCGACGACCAAAAATTGAATGAGGATCTCTCGACAAAGTCCAACCGACAATGGGTTGTGCGCATGCGCACCTATCACTAACTACGGGGTTCACCTCTCGAACAAGAATAATTTTTTAATATTCTTGTTGGTCGCCGCGTTTTGCCTCCACAAAACCAAGTAAGCATTTGTGAGGATAAGGTAAGGCTATTTTACGCAATAAAAAAATATATCTTTGTTGTAAAATTTTTACATTTGATTTTCAGTACTGTTTCTGTTTTGCACTTTCTTGCTAGAATAACTTTAATATAAAATAGGAATTTTTTGCATAAGCCCTCTTATGAAAACGAAATTAAAAAAAAATTATATCTGTGACATGTAACAGATTTATAGATACAAAATATGTTTATAGTATGGTAATTTAGCATGATGTTATATTTTAGTATATATGATAAAATCCTTCCAAAGTCCAAGATTACACATCTTACCTTGTTTGGAGTATTTGAATTCCCAGCCATTTTGAAAAAATAAACTTTCAATAGCTTCATGTTGTTTTTGTTCACTTCCAATATCACTTTATAACTTTCCATTTCTTTATTATTCAATCTAATGTTGCAGTTACATGTAATTTATGAACTTGTTATTATCCTTAGTTGCATACCAAAATAATAAACAGATTTATGTTTTATGACATCATTCTTTCTATGACCTTACATTAGTCCAAATTTCTTTTTAGATCTTGTGTTTCATAAATTGGCGCAATTTTCAAATTTTATAGGTCACAGTATTCAGCATATAGGCAGTGATGGAATGTTAGTGTGTCAAGGTCACATTAAAAAGGCAGACTTTTTGAATGAGATAGCTTCATTTAAACTACTGGTGGATTAGTTTCACTCGGTTTCTCAACTTATCATTTTTATGTGTACATTTTAATTTTTTTGTGGAATTGTAAATTTGTTACTTGAGAGAAGGATAAATATGGAAAACAAACTACAGGATATTACAAACACAAATAAAAGATACTGTAGCTACATCAAGGAAGATGGTTCACAGATGTTCTACAAATACAGCAGAAAATCTAGAAAGTTTTAGATTGTGCTTTTGCAAATGATTTCGGATAAATTACTATTCATACATAAATTACAAATTTAAAGAACAAACAGATCTTGCTTTGTCATCTGTGAAAGATGTTATTTCTCAGCTGATGGATGAATATTTACATAAATGTGATAGTGAGCCAAATAAAAGACAACCTTCAGTTGAATCAATGGATTGTTATGGTGATTTGAGTCTTTCATTTGTACAAAAGGGCAACTTTTACTATAATTAATTAATGAACTCTCATTAGGAAAGAAAGAAGTGTATTTTGATAGGAAGCGACATGTTACTACTGTACTGCTCAAAAATTTGAATGATCAAAGAATTGTTGAATGGTCTTCTTCTGCTCCTCTGAAGAATGACTTTTACTTGAATCACTACATGATTCACTCCTTCCTCATTAGTGGAATGCTTACAAGCCAGTATGAGCAGTTTAGTCAAAAAGCAAGAATACGTACTACAACCAAAGACTTTTGAAAAACTGTTTTTCCTATGTTTGAGAGGGCTATGAGCATAGAAACTGAGAAGAAGTTTCTCTCACTGAAAACGGCTACACTGAGGGCATCGGAATTTTAACTGATGCACGACATGCCTCAGAAAAAACTCCTTTCATACAGATGTGTGTGGCCCTTGGAGAAAAAACACATCAAATTGTGTGTTACCAGTATGCGACCAAACAGGATGATCGTGTATCCCAATGACATGAACTGATAGGAACAAAAAGAATATATGAGCAGTTACTAGTCAAAATATTATCATCAAGAGACATGGTCAGAAATGCATCAGTGTCTAGCTACATTATCAAAGAGCAGCCACATACTGAGGACTGTCTGGATACATGGCATTGTACAAAAGAAGTCAGTAACTATTGGTAACCAAATCAAATTAATTTTTCTTTGCCATATTTATCATATTGCTGTTTTTCAAATTATTAATATTATTTTAAAATATAAATCAGCGTCTTTTAACCCCCCACCCCCCCCACCCCCGATTTCTTTTAATTGACAGGTCTGAACTGCAACAGTCAAAATTACCAAAGGTCCAAAATACAAAATAAACAAACAGTGGCATCCAGAACTTTCAGGTGAAGCTGCTGGCATTAAAAGACACATCTACTGGAGCATGAAAAATTGTCAGGGGTCTCCACAAAACCTTACTGATTGATTAGACAATATCACTCTACATTATCAAAATCAACATGACAAATGCCATCCTTCTTCTCAGTGTAAAAGTGTGGCATCATACTTTCCATCTAGAGTTATAGTCCAAGATAAAGTAGCTGTTAAACTTTTGGAAAATTGTATAAAAAAACTGTATATATATAAGCACCCAGAAAAATATGTGAATTGTATTGATACACAGTTTTTGGAAAGTTTCAACAATGTTGTACTTATCTATTTGGGTAAACGTATTCATTATGGAAATATAATGTACCAAATAAGGATTGGATTGGCCACATTAGACTGGAACAACAATGTCAGTAGGGATGTTTATTCAACTAAAATCTACAGAAGTGTCAGAAATCCAGACCAACAAACACCAAGACGATCACTGAAGCCAAAACAATTCAACTGGTGTACAGGACTTTGGAAATCCTATTGCAGTTGTCTTGAATACATGAAAGACAGTTTACATTTGACTTTAAAAATATAAGTATGGGACCCCAGTTTACACACTTTTCAAGTTTGCAATGATTTGGAATAAGGGAATCAACATGAATTTTGTAAACATGATTAACTAGTATCCATAGTATCAAACAAATGCTATCTCAAGGCTCTAGCAAGGATGTCAGACAGGAGTTTTTAAAAACGAATTCTGTGTGTGTCCTTTAGTACTACATGAGCCTAAAAGGTGCTCAGTTACCATCATAATCATTTGATTTGATGTCAAGTAATTTTAATTTTAAATATACAACCAATTTCTGTTCATAGCTTTGTTATGCCATGAGTCTGCCTTGGCAGAGATTAAGTGCTATAGAAATATAATAGAATAGTGTGTTGAGATATTTTTATGTATAAATATGAATGCAAGTATTTGTAATAAGATATTTATTTAGGGGGTCAATTTTCTGCACACTTGATGTGTTTTTATTACATAAAATAGTCTACCTTGTCCTCATCATTGCTATACTTTGGGAAGATTTTATAAAGAAGCTGTATAAAAACTATCAAGAAGTGACAGATGCAGCTCTTTAAATTTCAAATGAAGAATTTTCTGAGAAGCTTCCTCAAGCACACTAAAATAAAGTATTTTTGTTATTTAAATTTTCAACATCAGATTCCTACATAAGCCCCCCTGTACACAGCAGTTGTTACTTATCTGGGATGGGTGTACATTACAATGCATTTGCCATGTATATGTTACTTTGGTTATTCTAGCATCACACTTGACAGGGGAATGAAGGTTCTAAAATGCTCTTTGACCCCTCGACTTTGGGCTTTAAAACCTTTCCATTTAAGAGTGTTTTTTTATAAGAATACCAGTGTGATTAGCCACTTTTGTCTTTACTATATTTTGTTTATGTAAGCTGATAATATATAAAAGGTTGTTTCATGGGAAGGTAGATAATAAAATTTAACTTTGCTTGATACCCAGCAGTTTTTGACCTTAATTGTTAAAGAGTAATAACACATCAGTGGGCAGACATTAGTACCACACACAAAACCTCAGCAGTTCTGAATTGCCAAGCAGACTATAATTCCCCTTAATATACAAGCAGTGATAGATTATCACTATTCTAACGTGATACATGTCAAATTATGTTGAAATCTTCTCTTAATTTACACTTGTTGGGTGATAATTGGACCAACTATTGCACTTAGTTATAGTGCAAAGATTTTTGTCTATCAACCAATCAGATTCACTGACACAGCCATGTTCTATCAGAACTGTACTCATCAGACTCTAAGTAGAAAAATATATGTCCATTTGCTGTAAACTGCCTAGTTTGCTTTTATATTTGCCAACAAAGCAAATTTGTACTTTGTTGAAAATTTAACGACTAACTTATGATGAAATGGAATGATGGATGATGACAATTACCAATCAAGTAGTGGCGTTTCGGATATTTGAGTAAAAAACTTTGAAATTCATCATTGTGAAATTTGCCGCCATATGCACATCCTTAAAAACTAAGATAAAAAGATTCAAATTTTTTTGGCCAATTTTGCATCAGGGGTGATTAATCACAAATACATATCACAAATAAGTTGAGACTTTCCTACAAATCAAAGAAAAAGGTGATTTCCTCACTGATAAATTTACATACTATGGCAAATTTCACACTTTTTACTCTAAATTTGCTTTAAAACTTTTAACCTGCAGCTTGACCACAATTTCCTGAAAATGTCTTCTTGATTTACCTTGAGGTCAGACTCGTGTTGAGTTTGCTTTAGTGTCCACCAAGGCCTTGCCTTGAGTGTGTCCACATTGTAAAGCGATCGCTGCCACATGGACCTGAATATACCCCGATCTGCACCATCTTTGTAGACATCATAAGCCTGAACGAATATAAATATCAAAGCAATTGTAAATGTTCAGTTAGACAGTTACAGAGTCATTTATATAAAATTTTTCACTAAGATGGTTCATAATTTTTTGGAACTTCTAATTTACAGCCAGGGGTGTGCTGAAGATAACTGGTCGGTGACATCACACCTCTATTAAGATCACCAATGATGCAATATGTGATGTCACAACGAAACAAGCAAGATGTTGGTGCCAATCAACAAACCACATTTAACCACATTCAAATCATTTGAAAAGTCAGGCACAAAGGTCAGATGTACAGGCAAGGCTGATTATCTAAATTAGGACTCCAAGTAGCTGATTGCATTGGCTGGCGATTTACAGGTTAACTTTTTGTGACATACAGTATCAGTGGAAATACTAAAAATGTCAAATCCACATGCACCACGAGTGTAAACATTGTAAAAAATATGGCTTATCTCAAGCATAAAAATAGCATCAGAGATGCCCGTACCCCACAGCCTTGGGAAATATTTTCAACACCATGAGATATAGAAGTACTGTACCAGTACAAAGTTCAGGATACTTTCAGAGCACTGTCAGTTATATAAAGGTCCAAACAATGTTTAAATGGAGAAAGAATGTTTAAAAGAAAGATAATGCGTATAAACATGAAGTATTAAAACAAGATAATTCAATGACAAGATGACAGCATTAATCAGTAAACAAAAATTCAACGCTCATTATATACATCTGCATTTCCGAATTATGGTTTAGATGGTTTGAATATTACCATGCATACAGAAGTGGTAATACATTTAATGAATGCTTATGTGTGGTGTTGGAGTAAAATCTGCGGCTCACTTGATGAAATTCTATCTCTTACAATGGGAAGTTATGAAAGTAAAATTCTTAATAAATTCAAATATGACTTTTGCTTAATCTGCATCAAAAGACAGACCCAAAGGTGCAACAAGATTTTAAAGGTCAAGGTCACTACGGCAAGGTAAAAGGTCAAATTAAGGTCACACCATGATAATACACACCTATAGCCAATAACCAATGTCCCTACCAAGTATCAACTTCCTACACCTTACGGTTTCCCAGATACAGCCCTGACGATTTTATAGGTCAAGGTCACTATGGCAAGGTCAAAGGTCAAATCAAGGTCACACCATGATGCTGCACACCTACACCCCCTAGCCAATGTCTCTACCAAATATCAACTTCCTGCACCCAACAGTTTCTGAGATAAAGCCCGGACAATATTTTATAGGTCAAGGTCACTACGGCAAGGTTAAAGGTCAAATCAAGGTCAGACCATGACGTTGCACACCTACACCCCCTAATCAATATCCCTACCAAGTATCAACTTCCTACACCTTACGGTTTCTGAGATATAGCCCAGACAACATTTTATAGGTCAAGGCCA
This sequence comes from Sabellastarte sp. h YS-2021, assembly GCA_964017235.1. NCBI lineage: Eukaryota > Metazoa > Annelida > Polychaeta > Sabellida > Sabellidae > Sabellastarte > Sabellastarte sp. h YS-2021. Next base: position 69,159,672 of record OZ024936.1, read on the forward strand.
CTACGGCAAGGTCAAAGGTCAAATCAAGGTCACACCATGACGTTGCACACCTACACCCTCTAACCAATGTCCCTACCAAATATCAACTTCCCAAGCCTTACAGTTTCCGAGATATAGCCCGGACAACATTTTATAGGTCAAGGTCACTACGGCAAGGTCAAAGGTCAAATCAAGGTCAGACCATGACATTGCACACCTACACCCCCTAACCAATATCCCTATCACGTATCAACTTCCTACACCTTACGGTTTCTGACATATAGCCCGGACAAGATTTTATAGGTCAAGGTCACTATGGCAAGGTCAAAGGTCAAATCAAGGTCAGACTATGACGTTGCACAACTATACCCCCTAACCAATGTCCCTACCACGTATCAACTTCCTACACCTTACAGTTTCCTAGATATAGCCCGGACAAGATTTTCAAACTCAAGGTCACTACGGCAAGGTCAAAGGTCAAATCAAGGTCAGACCATGACGTTGCACAGCTACAGTAACACCCCCTAACCAATGTCCCTACCAAGTATCAAATTCCTACACCTTACGGTTTCTGAGATACAGCCCGGACAAACTATTTCCCGCCGCCCGCCCGGACGCCCGCCCGTGCATCCGGACACCATGGGTGAAAACAATACCCAGAGAGCCCTTAAGGGCTGTGGGGTAAAAATGGATAAAATTCACACAAACTGGTGTGCCATTTCTAAAAAAAAACTTATCTGATTATCTGACATTTTTGAGATAATGTACATATATAAAATGCTTCAAAACTATAGCTACTGTATGCTAAAATTCTCTATATAAACAAGTCAAACTTTTATGTATAGAAAAATCACACCTGAGGTGGTATACATCAGAAAATAGTCACCAGTCCAATAATATTGAAGCTGGCTAGTGCTTTAGTAGATGTATTGCAACCCCCCATCCCCCCACCCCACAGCCACCATCAGTGGCAATTAAATTACTATGAACACACGCTAACATGAGAGAAAGAGACAATAACAACTAGATGAATGCTTTTGCTAACAAAAGCGAAGCGTCCCTGAGAGTTTAAAATGCCTTGTGGTTTTAATAAGCATGCTGTAAAGCTAAGAATGCACAAAGCTGTACCGTACTGTTACATAAACCAACCCCCTTAGTGATATCATGACAGAGAAAATCCTAAAAAGGTCTTCTTTAATTAACATAAACAAGCGTTGTAGACATAGACAAGCTGGAGAAAGTGTTGTACAGTGGATGTACAACATTGGATGTAACTTTAGTAAATTTTGTGTAAATGCCACAAAGCATTTCAGTAACGAGTATTGACAACTTCATATATAATCATGTGTGCAAGTATGTATTGCTATTTAGATTGTCCACAGGGTTTTGCAATAGGTTTTAATACATTGTGAAAGCATAAAAGCAACAATAAAGGCAAAAGCTATTTCATGACCCCAGTTTGACCCATACATGGGGGTCAGGAGGTAAAACTAACCGGCTATTTAGACTGTCCACATATGGTTTCCCAATACCTCTTAATACATTCCGAAGCTATAATAGCAACAATGAAGGAGATATCAGGTAAAAACTCCAAAACAGCTATTTTTTACCCCAGTTTGAACCATAAGTGGGGGGGGGGGGGGTCGGGTGGTAAAACTGACCGGCTACTTAGACTCTCCACATATGCTTTCCCAATACCTCTTAATACATTCTCAATCTATAAAAGCAACATTAAAGGAGATATAAGACAAAAACTCGAAATCAGCTATTTTATGACCCCAGTTTGACCCATGGGGGGGGGGGGGGGGGGGGAGATCAGGGGATAAAAGTGACCAGCTATTTAGATTCTCCACATATGCTTTCCCAATACCTCTTAATACATTCTGAAGCTATAAAAGCAACGATAAAGGAGATATAAGGCAAAAACTCCGAAGCAGCTATTTATGACCCCAGTTTAGCCTATAAGGGGGGGGGGGGGGGGGGGGGGGGGGGGGTTGGGGGTAAAACTGACTGGCTATTTAGACTCTCCACATATGCTTTCCCAATACCTCTTAATACATTCTGAAGCTATAAAAGCAACAATAAAGGAGATATAAGGCAAAAACTCGAAATCAGCTATTTTATGACCCCAGTTTGACCCATAAGGGGGGGTCGGGGGGTAAAACTGACCGGCTATTTAGACTCTCCACATATGCTTTCCTAATACCTCTTAATACATTCTGAAGCTATAAAAGCAACAATAAAGGAGATATAAGGCAAAAACTCAAAATTGAAAATTTTAATTACTTAAATGTAGCTTTTATAAGCTACAAGCTTACCATGTGGGACTTAATGCTGTTCTCGGGTTGCCACACCCGGGGCCAACGTCTTAGAAAAAAAGATTGTTCTTGTTAGCCACCGGATATACTGGTAGTTGTCGTCACGTGATAACTTCTGACCAATCGCCCTACTTTCTCGTTTAAATTTTTTAAACCTACCCCTCAGCTGTAAACAGCGGGGAGGCAGGGTGGGACTCTCCTAAGTCCCACATGGTAAGCTTGTAGCTTATAAAAGCTACATTTAAGTAATTAAAATTTTCAATTTTATTACGCTACAATAGCTTACCATGTGGGATTTAATGCTGAATTCAACCGCCCGGTGGCGGGATTACAGCTGAGACTGAAAGATATGTAATTTTTTTTTTTTTTCTAAGATTTTGAATTAAAAGTATAGAATAGTGCCAGAAATACCAGTCTGAGTCCCATTTACAGTGCCCCGATCCCGAAAGCCGGGCCTGTAACGAGCCAAAAACCTAAGTAAATGAGAGACAGTGCTAAAAACTGTCTAGATGTTTGATTGTAGGACGGAAGTGCAGCAGTGCTCACTTCGAGGTCTAAGGGTCCCAAAGGGCCCTTCACGTGTGACTGACCAACCCAGTGGTTGGGCATCTCATAAATTTTTTAAACCTGAATATGAGATTAATGACAACTAAATAAATCCTTAATAGAAATTGCTTTGATAATTAAAGAATAAAATGACCTTACCCGTAATATCTTGAAGGTAAAGGAATACCTAGATCCTGGGAAAGACTCCTGAAGACTTGGTTGTAGCGGATGTGCACCCCCCCCCCCCCCTTTTTTCTTTCCGAGGACAACTGGTCTGAGGGGAAGGATCTAGGACTTGTTGTGCTGCCACCACGGGTCCCAGATACATATTGTTGTCGGTGTCCGACCAAGTAAGGTCTTTTAGGTAAAAATTTGTAAATGTGTTGTGAGCTTTCCAGTGACAGGCTTGCATGATTTAGTCCACCGATACCCCACCGTAAAAGGCCTTAGAGGCCGCGAAGGCCCGGATGTCATGCGCTTTGACTTAGACCAAGTCCAAGGCTTGTTGATCTGCTTGTTTGTAACAAAGTAGGATGGTTTGTTTCAACCATGAAGAGAGTGTAGCGGGTCTGATGTCTGAGGTATGTCCTTTCTTAAAGGAGATGAAAAGGAGAGAACGAGACCCTCTCAGGTCTTTAGTTCCGTCCAAATAAAACCTCAGGGCCCACACGGGACACAGGGTCCTGTCTTCTTTAAACTGTCTATCTACAATGGTAGTCAAAGCAGGTATAGTCACTGGTGACACACTTTGAGAACCTTCTCTTGCTAGTTGGTTTTTGGCTATGAAATCAGAAGAAGGGAACAAGGCAACCTTTTCCCATTGGCCTAGATTAGATACTTTGTTTGCGACCCAGGCATGGATTTCGCTGCGGCGCTTGCCGGAGGCCAAGGCTAGCAAGAAAGCAGTTTTGAGAGTAAGATGTTTGAGGTCTGTGTCTTTCATGGGCTCAAATGGTGCTTTGGTGAGCTCGTTAAGGACAACAGAAAGGTTCCACTTGGGTAAATTTCTGGAACTTTTAGGACGATCCCTGTGAAAACTGGAGAGTAACCTATGAAGGTCTGCATTGTGTGCAATATGTTGGGCCGTTGGGCCCAAAGTGTCAACGATTGCAGTCCTGTAACCATCAATGGTCGAGGGGCGCCTGTTTAAGTCTTGGTACAGGTACATGAAAAAATCTGAGATTTGTTTCACAGATGGAGTGGAGAAATCCACCGAATTTTCTCTGCACCATTTTTCAAATAGGGCCCACTTTGACTTGTAGATGGTCCTTGTTGATGACCGCTGAGGGGCAGCAATTCTCTCTGCCACCTCCACAGAGAAGCCTTGTTCTTGGAGTTGTCCGCTCCTAGACACCAGGAGTGGAGGTTCAGCTGCTGGGGGTTGTTGTGGAACACCAACTTGTGGGACTGTTTGAGTAGGGCCGTTGACACTGGGAGTTGCAGTGGGATCTCTGTTGAGAGCTGCACTAGGTCCCAAAACCAGGGCATCCCTGGCCAGCCTGGGGCTATTACGATGATCAGGCAATGACATTGCCTGATCTTTTGGATCACCTTGTGAAGGAGGGCCGTAGGAGGGTACGCATAGGCCGTGAGGTTGGTCCAGTTTATGTTCAGAGCATCTATGTCCCAGGCCCTTGGGTCTGGGATAGGAGACACGTATAGTGGGAGTTTGTGGTTCAGGTGAGTGGCAAATAAGTCTACATGAGGTGTGAGCCACTTCTGGCAGATCTGTTTGAACACCTGTGGGTGCAGAGACCATTCTGTTGGCTGCACTTGGTTGGACCTGGATAGTAGGTCGGCCATCACATTCAGGCACCCTGGAATGTGCCTGGCTTTCAATGTTATGTGGTAGTGATGGCACCAGGTCATGATTTTCCACAGGAGAGCACACATCTCTGCTGAGTGTGTTCCTCCTTGTTTGTTGATGTAGGCTACCACTGTTGAGTTGTCCGTCGCAACCAACACTGTTTGATTCTGGCACTGGTCCTTGAAGTCTCGAAGGGCCAGGGAGACCGCCTTCAATTCTAGGACATTTATATGTAGCCTTTTTTCCCGATCTGACCACAGACCCTTTGTAGAATTTTGGTCTAAGTGAGCGCCCCAACCTTCGTTTGAGGCGTCGGTAAAGAGTTGGATACTGTGGTCTTTGGGATGAAGGTCTGCACCTTTCATCACATTGGAGGGATTTTGCCACCAATCTAGGTGGGCTGCAATGGCTTCTGTCCAGGGAAGGAGGTTGTCCAGCGACTGAGGAATCTCCAGTGCTCCTTGAGGTGAAACTGAAAGTGCCTCATGTGAAGGCGTCCCTCCGGGACCATTTTCTCCGTTGAGGCTAGCAACCCAATTAGAGACATCAAACATCTTGCAGTCAAAACACGTTTTGACTTGAGTCGTAGGATCAAATCCTGAAGTTTGAGCCATCTCTCTTGAGTGGGTTTTACAAGGGCTGAATCTAGGTGGTATTCGTAGCCCACGAACGAAAACACCTGAGTAGGTTTCAGTTCTGATTTTTCTTGATTTATTATCCACCCCAAGGACTGAGTTAGGTCTACCACTGCCTGAGTGTTCACTTGGGCTTCCTCCTGAGACTGGGACCTGATCAGCCAGTCGTCCAGGTATTGGTGAATTCTGAGTCCTCTTGAGAGGGCCATTAGTTTCACTTCCTTTACGATCATTGTAAAGACCTGGGGGGCTGTGGCCAGCCCGAACGGGAGTGAGGTGAACTGGAACACCTGAGCCTTGTAGCAAAACCTTAGGTATTTCCTTGAGCTTGGGTGGATGGGGATGTGCAGGTAAGCGTCTGACCCACTCCGATACCCACTCCCCTGGAATCAGGGAGGTCCTGATGGACTCTGTAGTTTCCATTTTGAACTTTTCTACGTGTAGAAAAGTTTTGAGCCTGCTTAAGTCTATGACTGGCCTCCACATTTGGTGAGGCTTGGGTACTAGGAACAGGCGACTGTAAAACCCGAGAGATTTTACATTTTCTACCCTTTCGATGGCGTTCTTTGACAGGAGAGACTGGATACAAGTGGCCAAGGCTTGGTCTTTTTGTTGGGCCTTGTACTCTGACAGAATCAGAGGAAATCTGATCAAGTTTGGCTTTGAACGGAATGGCAGAACGTAGCCATTGGTGATAATGTTTAACACGTTTTGAGAACATTTGTTTGTTAGCCAGTCTCTCCTGAAAGAACAGAGGTGACCTCCTACTGGTGGACTGAGTGAGACTTTGGAGGAGTCATTGGGAAGGGGGGTTTCCACGCCCCCTTCCCCTATTGTGGGGTCAAAAACGACCCCTGGAGCCTCTGAAGTTGGGTTTTCCTCTTCCCGAGGGAAAGGACTGGTTACTGCTTTGAGAGGTATTGCCCCCATAGGGGCGTTTTCTGTAGGAGCCTCTTTTCTTGTGGGGACCACGAAAGGGCTTATTCTGGTAGGGTGCAAAACCCTGAGAATCTTTTGAGGTGCCTTTTTTGAGAAGGAAGTCCTCACCTTCCCTCACTAGTTGAGACTCGAACAAGGAAGGGCCCCAAAAGGACGAGTTCCTGAGTTCTTGGCGTCTCGTTTCTCCTAATTGTGGATGTAATAGAGTCATCTCGGCTTCGCGCCTGAGCAAGCCGGTATTAGCCATAGAGTATAATTCCCTCTGCAAAATATGGGCTAGAGATTTGCTGAGACAAGTGAGGGCCCTGTGTTGGACAAGTACTGTCTTGTTCCAAAAATCTAAGTAGTCAGCTACTTCCTCATATCCGCGCTTTGCCGCTTTCTCAGGATTGGCACCTTTCTGAATCTGAGATTTAATCTTCTTGGCCGTAGACTTAATGTTATGTTGGCATTTTTCCAATGAAGCATTGCAAGAAGAGGAGGTTTTGGCAAATGCAGCGGTGAGGTTGAGGGTCGAGATATTTTGTTCCTTGAGATATTTTGTTCCTTGAGAACTGGCAGGGGAACTCTGGCTACTGGGGTCCCAGAAGGCCTAGGAGTAATACAGATCTTAGCAAAGTCCGTATTCAACTCCTGCATTTTGTCCTGAAAAGTGGGCTGTGGTTTTCAAGGACAGGGAGCTGAAGGCAAGAGGTTGAGGACGGGGGGTGAGGTGAAAAGGTTATCAGCAGCACACTCGAGGTCTGCATTGGATCCAGTGAAGGAATCCCCGTCGCCTTCACCCAAAAGATCTAGTTCATCATCTTTGGAACTAGTTGCCGCTTTTTGCTTTTTTAAATAACGTTTCCTGTTCTGAATTTTCTGTAACTGCTCATCTGAAAAAGACGTGCAGATTTGACAGGGTGTTTCAAAGGTGACACAGGGGTCGTCTCCCTTGCAAGCCTCCCTACAGGTGGGGCAGTAGTTATGTATATCAAAACTGAAGCAAAAGTGGCGGCATTTCTGAGCTCTCGGTTTGTCTTTATTTGCTTGGTGAATCAACATTTTATACGCAATAAAAAGACGTACAATATAATTGCCTGAACCGAGGAAAACTCAAAACACGCGAAAATCAAAGAAATACTAAAACTGTGAAAATTAAAATTTTCCAGAATGATCAATGGCATATATATAAAGAAATATGCAAATATGAGCCTCCAACAATAAGTAAAAACTGAGAAATAAATGAAAATGTCTGTATATTTACAAAGTGCTACCAGTCAATCGTGGCCAACGAGAAAGTAGGACGATTGGTCAAAAGTTACCACGTGACGACAACTACCAGTATATCCGGTGGCTAACAAGAACGATCTTTTTTTCTAAGATGTTGGCCCCGGGTGTGGCAACCCGAGAACAGCATTAAGTCCCACATGGTAAGCTATTGTAGCGCAATAAAATCAGCTATTTTATGACCCCAGTTTGACCCATAAGGGGGGGTCGGGGGGTAAAACTGACCGGCTATTTAGACTCTCCACATATGCTTTCCCAATACCTCTTAATACATTCTGAAGCTATAAAAGCAACAATAAAGGAGATATAAGGCAAAAACTCAAAATCAGCTATTTTATGACCCCAGTTTGACCCATAAGGGGGGGCCGTGGGGTAAAACTGACCGGCTATTTAGACTCTCCACATATCGTTTCCTATTACCTCCCAATACATTTTATGGCTCTAAATGCAATACTTAAGAAGATAATAGGGGGGTTGACCTAAATTTAAGGCTCTCAGATTGGAAGGTGTGAGGAAATCACCCATAAATGAGACATTTTTCAAGGGATTGCTCCCAAAATCTAATCAGCTCGCGTTTTCGATAATATGAACAGGTGTGTCAAAGCATAAGGCTGTGTAGCAAGTAGTTTTTCCTGAACTGTGATGACGGGGGGGGGGGGGGGGGGTGTACTTAAAAAAAATGATCATGTGACCTTGATAAAGGTCAAATTTAAGCAAAAAAAAATGATCATGTGACCTTCATAAAGGTCAAATTTAAGCATGCAGAAAAATTTTCCCACGCCTAAGGTATATAAGTGCCAAATATGGTTTGAAACCTAATAATAAGGGAGATATTCAAGGGAGACCATAATGCGGCGGCGGCGAGGAAACTGAGGCGAAAACAAATAAGCGCCCTTTCAGGGACGCTTAATTACAAATATGTTTGCCCTGGCTCTCTAAAATGAAATAATATCAACTGGGCTTACCTCATCATGCTTTCCTGTTCTAAACAAGGCATCACCCAGATGGAAGAAGAAGCGTCCATCGATCACACCGGTCTCTTCTGTAGCAATGCCCTCTCTCAGGTAAGGTATGGAAGCCTTATCATCCAAGTCTGTGGTCTTTATAATGAACCCCATGTGTACTTTAGCAAAGCCATTTGCTGGGTCACTTTCTAAAACCTATACATAATTAAGATAGAGTAAAAGGCAGGTACAGTTATTCTTCAGCCCAGTGTCCCAGATGGCTAGATAGTGCTTATATCCTGTTTCTATGGCATGAAATGACATGGAGTGTTATTACTTCCCTCATGGCAGTCTGTCGTAGGTTTACATCCTCAATTTATGTTAGTACCAGTACATATGGAAAGCGCCTTGTAAATAGTAAATTTTCAATTACCTATCTATTGATCAACCACAGATCATCTGCTTTTGAAGTCCAAAACACTGACCACAAGGACACAGAGATCACTGATATAATGTATTGCATAAAAGAGCAAAATTACCTGAACAACAATTTTTGTCACTGGTAAAGACAGTAGAAAAATAGAAGTGATTAAATCTCATTATACAAGTGACAAATGTACAAAACACTGGAGTTCAGTACCTTTAAAGAGATAATTGAGAGATAATTTTTTTATTATAATGACAAGTACATTAAATATTAAACCATTTGTACAAAGCCCAATTGGGCTTATTTGTCACTTCAAAGCAAGTATCTGCCAGTGTGTTGTAGCACTGGCAGTTATTATAGTACGGTTTCTTTGGTCAATAAATTGTCTGGTTTTAGTCACATATTAAGGTCACAATTAACTGGATACTTCGTTATTCTTAAGCAAAGTCCAATTCAACACCTGTGCCTTTTTTGACCAGTTACATGAGCCATGCATGCAATATTTCACCTAAATAGCATTAAACTTTCCCAGGCTATAAAAATTGAATATCTGCAGTCGAGCTCTTTTCACCAAACTTAAATAACCCTTTCTGCAAAGAGCCGAGAAGTGTTGTTACCTCTGCAAAGGATGTTATGCGAGTAGTGGAGTGCATTTGTTTGTTAGTCGGTTTATTTGTGAAATAAGTCAAAAAAGTTAAAGACAAATTTTGATAAAGGTTTCAGGATGTTGATGGTGGCACATTTAGGAACAGACGATTAGATTTTGATGGGTATCTTGATGATATAGCAATTTTTTAACTTACTTATAATCACTTTATAAGTAGCAATACTGAATGTGTTGGGCCTTGGCGGAGGTATGTACTCTCTGAGTGTTCATACCCCATGCTTGGGTGTTTGTTACAGGATATATGCCCGGCAAAAATTCCAAATAATGCCCAGAGCACCATTGGGTGCGAGGGCATTATTAAGGAATTTGAAGCACTTTTTAAGTTTTCATCCGGACAAGCATACCCCTTTGAAAACATGATTTGGCCATGTGAATTCTCTGTTTGGTTGAAATGTTATTACACAATATTCAGACATTTTTCCCAGGGCTACTCAATACATGTGCTAAATTTGAAGAGAATTTTCCAGAGGTTGCTGAGCTATAAGCAATAGAAAATGCGGGAGCTGGAGGACCCACTCTCTCTCTCCCCTCTCCCCTAAATACAAACAATATTCCTTGCGGGACCCTTAATTATAATAAACATTCTTCTCAGACCACCTGCTCTAAAGTGCCCAGTCATTTTAAATATGAATATTCGATTTTATGAATTAAGTGTCTACATTCAGTGCAGTGGTAACACACATGCCTCCCACCTCTGAGATCAGAGTTCCAATCCCCATCCAACCTCATGTGGGAAAGCTGGTAGTTGCTTGCTGTTGGTTGGCAGCTTACAGAACAGATCCTTGACCACTGTATGTACTGGTTTCCTCTGCTTTTCCAACTACCAGTCACAATATAACTGATAAGGAACTAGGCCTGACATCAAACACTAAATAAACCAAATAAGTAAAATCCAAAATAAATCCAATGGGCATGCTTACTTTATATAAAATAACAGTTGTGTTTATATCTTGATACAAACACACTGGACTAGCAATATGGTATAGATTGCTTATCCGGTCAGCGTAGAATGGCCCACCAAACAACAGAAAAAGCCATCCTGTGTTATCACCAGATAGGATTGTGTGATGGTGTTGTGTGACTTCCAATGGTAGGATGACAGGATTTGTTCCAAGGAGACTTCTGACTGGAAGGCCTTGGAAGCAGCAAAAGCGCTCATATCTTGGGCTTTAACCTGATGTAAGGTGAGGACCTCTTAATCCGAGAGCTCATAACATAGGATCACAGTCTGCTTGATCCATGACAAGATACTGGCAGGGGAGATGTCCTTGTCGAAACCCTTCTTGAAGGAGACGAAAAAAACTCCTTGTTCTGCCTGAGGTCTGAGGTTCTGTCCAAATAGTAGCGCAAAGCTCTGACCGGACACAAGGACCTATCAGACCTAAGTGACTTATCCAGAGTTGAAGCCAGGGCTAGCATAACCAATGGGGCCATACTGTCTGGACCCCCTTTTGCCAGCTGGTTCTTAGAAAGAAAGCTGGGTGGGGGGTAAAGAGACTTTTGACCAGTCTGACTGATGTTTGATGTTTTGTCACGCATGGATCTCACTCCTGCATTTGCCCAATCCCAGGGCGAAGAGGCCTCTTAAATTAATGGGTTCAAATGGAGCCTTTCTCAGCTGGTGCAACACCAGGGAGAGGTTCCAGGAGGAGGATGCCTCTCCGACCTTTCGGTCTGTCTCTATGGAAACTATCTAGGAGAAGAGGGAGATTCTCATCTTTGCTGACATTTGTGGGCAAATTGCCCAATTTGTCAGCAATGGCTGATCTGTAGCCATCAATGGTACTTGGCTGTAACTTCCTGTCCTGGAACCGGTAGAGTAGGAAGTCGGCTACTGAATTTACAGGGGGTGCCCTGAAGTCCACCTGATTACTGAGGCACCACTTTGTAAAAATGATCCACTTTGCCTCACAGACTGATCTGGTTGATCCTCTTTGAGGAGCCTCAAATTGTGCTGCCACTGCCTCAGAGAAGCCCTGCTCCTTGATTGCTGAGGCTCTAGGAGCCATGCATGGAGATTTAGATTTGTCAGATTTCTGTGAGGGATCTGATTGAAGGGCTGTGTTAAGTACAGAGGGATCTGACTTGAAAAGGTCACTAGATCTGAAAACCAGGGAATGTTGGGCCACCCTGGAACAATCAGAATGATTCTCCTGCATGAGTAATCCTGTAACTTCTCAACCACTGTGCCCAAGATGGCTTCTGGTGGGAAAGCATATGGATTCAGATCCTCCCAAGACAGGCTGCATGCATCAATGCCCAAGCCAGGGGGTCTGGTACTGGTGACACAAACTGGGTCAGTTTGTTATTGAATCTCGTACCCAATAGGTCTATCTGAGGATGATGCCACCTGCTGCATATCAAGTGGAGGACCTCTGGAAGGAGAGACCACTCTGTTTGGATGGTCTGCCCTAGCCTGGATAGCTTGTCAGTTACCACATTTAGCCGGCCTGGAATGTGTCAGGCTTTGAGAGTCACCTGTTTCCCTGAACATGAAGTCAGGATTCTCCACGGAAGGGCACACAGGAGGCTTCATTCTCCCTCCTTGTTTATGTAGGCAACCACAGTGGTGTTGTCTGTAGCAATGAGAACTATGTTGTTCAAGCATAGGTCTTGGAACTCTTTTAGGGCGAAACAGACCACCTTTAGTTCCAGATATTTTGCGTGCAACTTGCTTTCTGGAAGGGACCAGGTTCCTCTTGCAGTGTGTTCTAACTGAGTGGCCCACCTTCTTTTGATGCGTCAGTAAAGATTTGCAGAGCATGTTTTAGTGGGTGTAATGGTTGACCTGGAAACACATCGTCTTCCTCCAGCCACCATCTTAGGTGGGGAGGAGCGACCTGGGGATAGGGATCACTTTTTATAGTAACTCTGTTACCCTCCAATTGTTTTTCAGGTGCCACTGTATGGGCCTCATGGAATCGACCTAGGTGGACTTGTTTTTCTGTGGCTGTCAGTAACTCTATGAGGGACATCAGCTGCCAGACTGGACAGGTCGGTCTGGCCAGTAATTCTTGAATCTTTGGTGTTAAGGTTTGCCATCGCTCTGGGGTGGGTCTGACCATGCCCCCTTTCAGGTCAATCTGGTAACCTACGAACCTGAAAACTTGTTTGGGGTCCAGCGCTGATTTTTCCATGTTCACCAACCAACCTAATTTCTGACAAATAGCTACTTGAGTCTGTGTATGCTGGAGAGAGATTTGGTAGGTTCTGACTCTGACCAACCAGTCGTCTAGGTACTGGTGGATCCTTATACCCTTATGTAAGGCAATCTGTTTGACCTCCTTTGCCACTTGATAAACTCCATTGGTGCTGTGGTGTACCAAACGGTAGTGCTTTGAACTGGTAGGTTTCACCCTAGACTTGAAAGTGCAGGTACTTCCTGGACTGACTTTGAATCAGTATGTGGAAGTACACATCTGTGAAATCTATGATGTTAACATCAAAAGATTCCTAGCCCATAATTTCCTACAGGTTGGTTTCACGTTGCAAACCTCTAGGACCAATAATAAGCAAGTTCTAAGCACTTTTAAGTTTTGCTATCCTCGTTTGACCTTGAAGGAGGGGTCAATGGTCAGATCTGACCACATCAAAAGATTCCCAGCCCATGATTTCCTATAGATCGGTTTCACATTGCAAACCTCTAGTACCTAGCAAGGGAGATATAGGCACATTTAAAGTCTGCTACGTGTGGTACCTTGAATTAAGAGCTTGAAGGTCAAATGTTTGCAAGGTTGTACAGGACATGTATATCTGTTATACATGTCAGCTATGAAGAGATTCAACCTTCTACCTATCAGAACCAGTCAGTAGAAAAAGGTAGATAATTTTCAAAGAAATGCCCGCAACGGCCATCTTGTTTTTCAGAATGAGGTTACTTTCAGTCCCAGAGAAGCTTACCTCCCAATAAAGATATCATGCAAATTTGGTGAAGCTAGCTGGTGTAGTTTTCCTCTGAGAGCATTAATGCCGAAAATCTCTCTACTCGTGGCGGCGTAGCGAACACTAAAACCAAAGTAACCACCGGATGCCACAGGTGGATACAGTTAAAAGCCCTTCTTAGTAGACCCCATCAAACAATCTAAGCAATTCTATAATCTCCTTTGTATTATAAATTACAACTGAAACCCTTTTAAGTAGGTTTAAAACACACCCTATTTTAAAAGGTAATGTTAAATGTTTTAAATATGTTTTCATGTTCACACATCAGGACTTTGTATGCTCCTTAAATAAATTTGATTTTTATTCACATTTTGATTAAACAAATAAAAATTGTGCCACTTTTTTCTCCTTTTCCAAAAACTGTGTGCCCCTTTTTTCTAGGTCCTTTTTTTCCTGTGCCCCTATTTTTCCGTGCACCGCCCTAATAAGGGAGTATAAGTGGACCAACTGAATGAACTCACATATTTGAAGACCTTTCTTGCTGCTTCTATTTTTCCAGTCATCATGTACTGGACTCCCAAGTCATTCCATAACTTCAACTCTTGTGGATAGATCTCCAGTACTTGACGCAGTGCCTTGGCTGCCTTTGCACTCCAACCTAGAATATATTTTATAGAGCTTTTTTTGACCCTACAATTATTACTACTATGATTTTTGCCCAATTATTTGTCAGTTCAACTCACTGAGATCCCCTTGGGGAAGACTTTTCACCTGAAAAGCAGTTGATTAAATAAGATTTTATTTGACTACTTTTGATTGTACAATTTAGCTTTTGAGGTTTGGAGTCAGATTCAGGAACAATAGACCATCCTAACTTAACATTTTAAGTGTTACTTAGATTTAAAGCAAGAAAGAGTGAAACTTTATTCACAGAAATACCAATTGCAATAATTAAGTGAAAACCATAAGGTGACCATATGTAAGTACTGTTTGTGAATTCTGACCCAGGTGTGAAGTCACCAATCTTTATGGTCAAGAGGTAGTTAGGACTAGTTCTGTTTTGTGCAACAACTTATCATTTTAATGGGTCAAGACTTTGTTTTGCTGTTATAAATTGTGTATAGGGATTGAAATACAATTTCAATATCAATATCTGCCACTGTGGCCTAGTTAGTAACACACTCGCCTAGGAACACAGAGGATGTGAGTTCAATCTCAGGTACAGGCAGATATATAGTGGCTCGGATGAACACTTAAAATGGTGGTCCTCTGTAATTGGGTCTTATCCCCAGTGGCAGGTTAAAGAACCTCAAGGACGTTGACAAATGGTCATCCTTGAGCCTCTGTCTTTCAGTTAGAGGATGTCAGTAAGTTGAGAGTTGGACTGTACTTGTACAGTTGGATGGGTCATATAGTGCTTTGAGTCCTGTACTACATGGAGATATTGCGCTGAGTATAAATACAAATACAAGTATCAAATTCTAAATTGGCTTTGCATATCGATCGATATTGAAATATTCATGCCCTAAAATGCATTATTTTGCACCTACTGGTCCTCCTCTTATCAAAAATCATTTTGCAAACATATAAGATCTATAAGACAGACCATGAATTTAATACAACCTGCCTATAAAAGCAATTAAATCTCTTCAAAATCTCATAGTAAATCTTTCATGTATCAGTATTGATGATCAAAGTATATGGAAATGATAAGTTGCAACACTGTTTTGAAAATTCTTCCTTGGCAGGTGCTGGAAACAATATTGAAATTAATACTTTTAGCATCGATATTGAAATTTAGGAAGAAAATCAAGACATATCGATTGAAATATCAATATATGATCCCTTGACTAGTCAAGACTTTATCTTGCTGTTACAACTTGTCTTGCTCACACTTCTGTGAAAATGTAGCTTAGCAAACATTAGTCACAGAAGTCTTAAAATTGACATAAATCGTAAATTTGGAACAGATGTATAATATTTCTATGGTGGGGGAGGTGGGGGGGGGGGGGGGGGGGGGGGCTTGGGCTAACACAACAAGTATACCTCTAAACTGCATCCTGTCTACACACTCAGTCACAGCTGTGAGCATAAGTGACTTAGGCACATCTGGTAAATCCAATATCTGGAGGTATGTCTCGATGCTCTCTTCTGCCAATAACAAATACAAACAAATATTTGGAAACATCTGAAAGAAGCAAAAGCCAAATCATTTCAAGAGAACTGCACTTGAAAAATATACTACAAAAACAGGACAAAATCGAAGGAACACTAAGTGATCAAGTAACCAAGCAAATACTCTGATCAATTTGGATTCTTTTCTATTCTGAAGCTAAAATACCATGAATGTATTGAACTACTGTTCATCAATATTTTTTCAGTGAAAATTATAGCATCAATTACTGCTGGAATATTTGGTTATGTAAATAGTAAATATTCAAATATTTAATGTCTGTTTTAAAGTTTTTGGTAAATTAGTTGGTTTCTTATACTAAAACTAGTTACTTCCAATACTCATATAAATTAAAATATTCATCATAAAAACCTAAAAATTTGCAATATATTTTCATATTTACTTGTGTAAGAGTGTAAGTTTTGAAACTTGGTAGCTAAGATATGCTTTGAAGGAAAAAAATACATTTCTACACAAAAATGAGTAAAGGCACCTTAAATGTATGAATTCTACAGGTAATTGATATAAACCAAAATATATGACATTGAGAAAAGACATTCACATTGTACTACTGGGCAACTAATCACAAATACCTTGCCTTTCAGCTTTAAAATATCTTAAAATTACCGATTGCACTTCTTTCTGATAGAGTAAAACAAAAGACAAAAGAGGTACATCACTAACTGGCCATACAAGTTATAAATTTTTCTATGTTTTGTACAAGTTAAAAGTGTGATAAAATCCAAGCTTGTACACGACATATCCACCAAATAAGAAACTGATTGATGCTGTTCCAGTGAAAACATACCTAGAAATTTATTGCTACGCTGCTGTTCTGCTAAAGTATCGAGTGCCTTGGCTTTGGCATGCAGAATGTGTGGATTCTTGGGGTGTTTCTTCAAGAGTTCATCAAACATAGCCAAGGCCTTCTTGCCCTCTTTCTGCATGAAATAAATTTCACAAAACCAACCCTTAAATAGAATTTCCGACTTGTCACCCCAGTGGGCCAAATTCATGTGAAAATGGAGGGGGTAGCGTTATAGAGCTCTTGTCCACATTTAGGGACCCTTAAAAAAAGAAAACATCGAAAAACAATTTCTCCACTGTCTGGGATGAAGTATATGTAAATCTGGGCAAGAATTTTGGTGGTTTCTAAGTTTGGAAACTTTTGCATCTTCCGAAAAATGTTTACTTGTTGGAAATATGACTGTTAACATAAACAAATACACTGTGACAAATCTATCAATTTATTGAATTAAACTGCCTAAAATATTTTAAAAGCACATTAGTATTCACATATACATAAGAAGGTATGAGTTATACTGAATAATCACTCATGAAAAAATTGTTGTTAAATTGACCACACACCTAATCATCACCCACTAAACTATATCTACTCATTACAGCCCTGAAAATTAGTAGGTTGGAACAGTAAACCGGTATACTGTATTTTATTTTGTTTATGTAGAAATGAGTAAATCTGCAAAGAATATTTAAGAATTGGCTATTACTCATAAATACCATATTCATAAAGAAGGATCAAACTGTGCCAAACATCTGATTAAAAATTACAGAAAATGACAAAACTATTCTGTAGCTGAAATTTGTATTATCAAAGCAGATTTTTTGGGATCAAGTGTAGAAGATTCAATCATATTTGATAGAAAATTTATTCTATTTTTAGGGACATCACAATTCCAAATATTTCATGTCGGCTAATCACCAAGTATTTTTCATGCCGACACCAAATAACCATCGAATTTATAAAACTACCACAAATCAAAAGTTTGATATTGTAAAAGGCAATGAAACCCACCAAATATGTGAAAGAAAATGAAAAAATACATATATCTGTAAAATTAAGTAAATTTGCCATTTTCCTGCAAAATCTGATGCATTTTTCTCATACAGGAAATGGGCATTATAAGAGGTATATGGTACTTCCGATTTTACGTGAATGCATAAGCAGAACAGAAAACGTTGCTGTTGTTGGATTTTAACTTATCTTATGTGACAATATTAGGGCTGGAACTTTGTCAGAAAAACGGCACCGGGTATTCGCCTCGAAAGAACTGATCCGAATTCGGGTAACCGTGTTTTAGTTGTCACCCAGAGGAAGTGGCAGAGAAGCAAATATGGCGGATGATGTAAACAAAACATCATGAAAAATAATGCTAAATATCTGTATGAATATGGAAAATTATGTGAAAAACTAATATCAGTTAAAGAAATCTGACAGAATACTAAGGTTTATCGAAGTATTTCACTGATTTACACTATATTTAATATCTTTTCGGTTACCCGCTTCGCCAGTTTGTATTCGGTTTCTTAAGGAATTTGGACCGTTTGGGGGTAACCGGGTATCCTGTCACAGCCTCAGACAATATGGACATACTTGATGGATTCAGACCTTCTGCCATCCTTTAATACATTGAGTGATTAGTCATACTTAAAAATATGAAACGGTAAAAACACTATTCTAACTCTTGTCGATTAGTCGGCTAGTCATGCCGCCCCTATCTATTTTGATGGATGAATCAAAGAAAATCAAAAGGTGTGCAAACATCAGTGTGGATATGAGCTTAAATTCCTCATTCATTATGTAGCTCAACTTGAGCTTGATCCCTGAAGTGAATATGGGCCCTGTTGTATAGAAAGATACTTACCAGGCCAACAAGTAGATTTGCTTTTGTTAACTGTGCTGAGATACTGCCAGACAAAATATCATCAACTGATACCTCTATGGATTCTTGCTCTTTCTTCTTGTCTATACAAAAAACAGTGACATGTATTTATAACAAGACCACTGCCGCGGTGTGTATCTCCCGCCGAGCATTAAAGGGGACCTAACTTTAACACTTTTGAAGATATTTCACATTTTACCTCTTTCATTATTTTGCTACAAATAACAAAATGGCTATTACTCACTTATGACATGCAATAGAACCCTAAACTATGTACCATGTTATAGCTATGGACAAAGTAGCTGAACAACATATTTTAGGAAAATACTCTAACTGCAATAGTTTTGGAGTTACAATGGCTTTACTCAACAGTCAAAATTTCAAAGTAGCTATTACTCAGCTATCCGAGGTGCAACAGGTCTGAAACTTTACTATGTGATAGCTTACCAAAAAGTAGATGGATAACATATTTGAAAAGATTTCCCTAACTTTAATACTTTTGAAGATATTTGACATTTACTTCTTCTGTTATTTAGCTACAAATGAGAAAATAGCTATTACTCACTTATGGCATGCAATAGAGCCCCAAACCATGTACCATGTTATAGCTAAGGACAAAGTAGCTGAACAACATATTTTAGGAAAATACTCTAACTGCAATAGTTTTGGAGTTACAATGGCTTTACTCAACAGTCAGAATTTCAAAGTAGCTATTACTCAGCTATCCAAGGTGCAACAGGTCTGAAACTTTACTATGTGATAGCTTACCAAAAAGTAGATGTACAACATATTTGAAAAGATTTCCCTAACTTTAATACTTTTGAAGATATTTGACATTTACTTCTTCTGTTATTTAGCTACAAATGAGAAAATAGCTATTACTCACTTATGGCATGCAACAGAACCCCAAACTATGTACCATCTTATAGCTAAGGACAAAGTAGCTGAACAACAAATTTCATGAAAAAACTGTAACTGCAATACTTTTTGAGTTATGAGTCCTTTACTCAAAGTAGAAAAAAAATCCACGGCAGCCATCTTGTTAACACCCGTGGCAGCCATCTTGTTTTTTACTATGTGATAGCTTACCAAAAAGTAGATGTACAACATATTTGAAAAGATTTCCCTAACTTTAATAATTTTGAAGATATTCGACATTTACTTCTTCTGTTATTTAGCTACAAATGAGAAAATAGCTATTACTCACTTATGGCATGCAATAGAACCCCAAACTATGTACCATCTTATAGCTAAGGACAAAGTAGCTGAACAACATATTTCACGAAAAAACTGTAACTGCAATACTTTTTGAGCTATGAGTCCTTTACTCAAAGTAGAAAAAAAATCCACGGCAGCCATCTTGTTAACACCCGTGGCAGCCATCTTGTTTTTCAGAATCAGGAGAAAAAGATTCCCTGGCAAGTTTTTCCAATGATGAATGTATCCTGCAAATTTGGAAGGTCTAGCTATAATTTTGAGCTATGAGTCCTTTACTCAAAGTAGAAAAAAAATCCACGGCAGCCATCTTGTTAACACCCGTGGCAGCCATCTTGTTTTTCAGAATCAGGAAAAAAGATTCCCTGGCAAGTTTTTCCAATGATGAATGTATCCTGCAAATTTGGAAGCTCTAGCTATAATAGTTTTAGAGATAGAAAGGCTTTTGTAAAAACGTGACGAACGGACGCACGCACGCACGGACAGAGGGCATTTTATAATCTCCCGTACCGGGCCTATCGGCCGGCGGGAGATAATAAGTGCTATAACAAAATCTACTCCAGCCTAGGGCAGGGTCGGTAACACCGGTATCTCGGTATCGAGACCAATTCACTTAAATACCGTTGCGACACTTTACAGTCGGTATTTCGAAAGTCAGCATATAATATTGTGAGAAAACGTAAAGTATTAGAAACAAACCTTAAATCTGAAGAAATTACAGACTTTTATCCCATATTTTTATATATTTCAGCACTTTTATATTGATTTCTTTCAGAACTGCAATGTTTTCTTTTCGCGAATCTTACTTCCAGTTGGTGGACCTATTCGTTTGGGAATATGCTAGAACGCAATTTCTTCTTTTGGTATCCCGGAATCGGTACGGTTTTACACTGGCAGGATACCGAAATGGAAAATCTGCTACCGACCCTGCCCTACTCCAGCCTATATCTAATTGGCCTATAAAACCCCAATCACACTACAAGCGGACCAAGTGGTATAACCTGTGGTTATAGGCGTTAGGCGAAATGTCCTTGTTCTTCAACTGCCGTCCGAGGTTTGTATGTAACCTTGTGACACAGTGGCGAAATGTCCATTACCTTGCGGAGACAAATGCAATTGCGAGCATGCACGGATGATTTTTTTGGCTATGATAACTGAAGATGTAGTCCGTGGTGTATATAAGGTTGTGACATACATTGATATAAGACGAGTGGAGGAAAATAGACATTTTAGCACCACACCTATAACCGCAGGTTATACCACCTATAGTTTGATGGAACACCAAATCTCGGAAGATATGAGGCTTCCTTGAAGGTGGTTCTGCCATCGTGTAAAACCTCTAACCACAGGATATACCGCCTGCAGTGTGAATAGGGCATTACTAATTTCCCCATGAAAAGGAAGAGTAGACGGTGACGTAACCACTCCCATTTGTCTGCTTGAAATACTTGAAAACGCAATCAGATCAAGGTCACATTTCCAAACAAGGTGCTGTCTACCTATGGCTTGGTCCCCTCAGAGATAACTGGATGCGGATCCCAAATCAACAATTTGTTTACAGTGATTTTTATGGCAACAACTGCATGTGTAGCTCAGAAAATATCAAAATACTGTCACACAAGGTGGGGCCAATATGAGGCTTATGGTCTTCCTCAAAGCTCATTTGAATCTAGATGAATGATCTTCATCTGGATCTGGATCAAATAACCAGAATTTTTATATTGTTTAGCACCACCCATAGGTAAGGGATTGTAAATTCTTGTGCTTGTTTCATTGGTTATTAGAGTTGTGATTCTTTGCCAACCAAATTTCTATCAAATATCTTAGTAATGATGATTTCATGGTATTGAGGCTGACAATGACATCACTATCTGAATGGTGGCAAAAACATCAATTTGATAAGAAAGTCCTATATATTTCACAGTAAGATACCAATATTTACATGCACTTAAACTGTAATTTTGATTCTGTTCCTGCATGTAGTGTCAAGTACCTAGATAGTCACTCCCACACAATAAATTACTTTGGCTCATATCCTGAAGTTACATGCATTTCATTGAATGGTTGGCATGTTATTACCGTAACAAAATATCTTTAAAATCTTGACAGAAGCCTGTGCAAAAAATTTTCAAAAATTACATTAACACTGAAAGCAACACCCAGTTTATAAATTTCTTACCATTTCTTGGGATCTGTGAGCAAAGGAGTGCTGGTATTATTTATCAATATTGAAATATTTATCATATCAAGCTAAGTTTGCTGATATTGATAATGTAGGGTACAATATCAATATCGAAACATACCACTTAACAGGTACAACTATCGTGATTTTCATTCAAATAAAGTACAAAATTTGAAGAATATATTGGTTTTCATATTATTTTTGTCAACTTTTAGTTACTGCTAAAGCGGAAACGCCATATTGTTTCAATTCGACAACCTACTAAAACTTGTGAAAGAGTTTGGAAGGTGTCTCTAGGAAAACATCTTGTGCCCCGATAATTCAATATCGATCTATAGGGAAGGCAAAATACAGTTTGATATCGATATAAATATTCTTATTCGATACCAACACCAGAGCAAAGTATAGTAGTTCTCCATCTATAACCTTAATATTTACTATGTACAGTACTGGGTATACTAGGATCTGACTGTGAATTGATTCAGAAAAATACTGCAGATATCCAGTCACACTTTGATGTTTCCACTGCATACATTTATTCATGCTTCATAACTTCATGTATCTACTGTAATTATTGTATATTGTTGATTCACTAATAAAAGTCACAAGTAATTGTGCTGTTATAATCATAATACCAACCACACAAAAAAAAAAAATATGTGTTTTTCTCTATTGTGCATTTTATATAATACATCAAGTTTCCTCAATAACTTTCAAATCACTTAAAATAAAACTAGACGAATGCTTTTGCTAACAAAAGCGAAGCGTCTCTTAAAGTTTAAAATGCTTTGTGGTTTTAATAAGCATGCTGTAAAGCTAAGAATGTACAAAGCTGCACCGTATGCTTTCCCAATACCTCTTAATACATTCTGAAGCTATAAAAGCACCAATAAAGGAGATATAAGGCATAAACTCCAAAGCAGCTATTTATGACCCCAGTTTGGCCCATAAGGGGGGGTCGGGGGGTAAAACTGACTGGCTATTTAGACTCTCCACATATGCTTTCCCAATACCTCTTAATACATTCTGAAGCTATAAAAGCAACGATAAAGGAGATATAAGACAAAAACTCCAAAGCAGCTATTTATGACCCCAGTTTGGCCCATAAGGGGGGTGTCGGGGGTAAAACTGACCGGCTATTTAGATTCTCCACATATTCTTTCTCAATACCTCTTAATACATTCTGAAGCTATAAAAGCAACAATAAAGGAGATACAAGGCAAAAACTCAAAATCAGCTATTTATGACCCCAGTTTGACCCGTAGGGGGGAGGGCCGGGGGGTAAAACTGACCGGCTATTTAGATTCTCCACATATGCTTTCCCAATACCTCTTAATACATTCTGAAGCTATAAAAGCAACAATAAAGGAGATATAAGGCAAAAACTCCAAAGCAGCTATTTATGACCCCAGTTTGGCCCATAAGGGGGGGTCGGGGGGTAAAACTGACCAGCTATTTAGACTCTCCACATATGCTTTCCCAATACCTCTTAATATATTCTGAAGTTATAAAAGCAACAATAAAGGAGATAAAAGGCAAAAACTCAAAATCGGCTATTTTATGACCCCAGTTTGACCCATAAGGGGGGGTCGGGGGGTAAAACTGACCGGCTATTTAGACTCTCTATATATGCTTTCCCAATACCTCTTAATACATTCTGAAGCTATAAAAGCAACAATAAAGGAGATATAAGGCAAAAACTCAAAATCAGCTATTTTATGACCCCAGTTTGACCCATAAGGGGGGGTCGTGGGGTAAAACTGACCGGCTATTTAGACTCTCCACATATGGTTTCCTATTACCTCCCAGTACATTTTATAGCTCTAAATGCAATACTTAAGAAGATAATAGGGGGGTTGGCCTAAATTTAAGGCTTTCAGATTGGAAGGTGTCAGAAAATCACTCATAAATGAGACATTTTTCAAGGGATTGCTCCCAAAATCTAATCAGCTCGCGTTTTCGATAGCATGAACAGGTGTGTCAAATTATAAGGCTCTGTAGCAAGTAGTTTTTCTTGAACTGTGATGATGGGGGGGGGGGGTGTACTTCAAAAAATAGTTTTTGATCATGTGACCTTCATAAAGGTCAAAGGTCAAATTTAAGCATGCAGAAAAATTTTCCCACGCCTAAGGTATATAACTGCCAAATATGGTTTGAAACCTTCTAATAATAAGGGAGATATTCAAGGGAGACCATAATGCGGCGGCGGCGAGGAAACTGAGGCGAAAACAAATAAGCGCCCTTTCAGGGACGCTTAATTACTGCTTGGTGTTTTAAAGTCACCTAAAAGTAGGTGGCGTCCCAGGATCTACTTGCACACAAACATCCCAATAATAATATATTTTTTTGTTGACAATTATGTACTCGAGTTTTGTCTGACAAGCTGTTTTAAGTATTGTCTCTTTATGAAGTATCCTTAAAGTCACTATAAAGAAGATATTGTTGGGACAAATGGTTCACCAGTCTTGCTGCCCTGTTTAACAGTACCACTATTAGTAGCTTCCTGAGTTATAAATCAGGGAGGTCTTACAATAAGTCTTGGAAATGGAAATATGATATAAATGGTTTGTTGCGTGTTGGACTGATCTGTAACAAATATCTCAAAATATACTTGCAAACAAATCAGACAAATCACTCATGTAATTGAATTTGTGCAAGTTATTGCAACACATAAACAGTGTCAGTGAAGCTAGACTAGTCTTATCATGCAAAACTGAAGTAGCAACGATGAGTAGGCACTCAAGTGCTCTTGAGTGAAATTGATTTTTGAAGCATCTGTTCATACACCTAGGTCCACTTAATCTCATTTTTTTAGAAATTATGCTTAGCACCTTCAATTTATCAATTGAATTTGTTATTTCTGTTAAAAAATAACCTCTATATCTCCTAAACAAATCTTAAGCACCTGTCGCATGAGAGTTTTCTTTTCAATTCATACACTGCAAAGTTTTTTTTTAAATAAATGACACACCTTTAGCTTTCTTTGCTGAGGTTTTACTTTCTGCTTTGTCTTGTTCATTTTTTTGTGGAGGGTCACCCTTTTTGTTATTTGTGTTATCTCTATCTTCAGTTGCTGCATTTTTTCCACCATTTTCTTTATTCTGCTCTGTTTTTGGTAGGCTATCTCTTTCCATTCGAGAGGAATGTGTCTCATCTATATTTTCTTTACCACTGAGAATGTTCACCTGAGTCTGTAGTTTACCTAAAAAAGAAAATTTGTCAAATCTGTGTGCAAATTACTTTTTTTCAATTTCCAAAACCTACAATTTTGAAAATTCTGGTATTCTGGTTTTCATTTCAGTTAGGTAGAAATGATGAATTCCTTAAAGAACATTTATTGAAAACATCATTTTAGGCTTTCGACATGGTTTAAATTTTATACTTTACCAAGACAAGAAATTTATAAATATGTGGAGGCAATCACATTTCCAGGGTCGTATTGAGACAGATCATCAGCCTCTCATTAGACCCCAAACATGCATTACATTAAAAGTTGTTGACCCCAGGGGCCTGTAAATCGAAGCATTCGTAAAATAGTTAACTAATCAATACTTAACGACAATATAATGACATATTAACTAAAGCATTCAGTGGGTAAATGGAAAGCACTCTTTATGTTTTCGTTACATTATGCTTTCGTTTGGTAACTATAGACTAAATGTGTGCTTGTATTTGGTTACTTGTGTGTTTGTGTAGCAGTGTCCTTTGCCACAGTACCTTATTTGGTAGACACACAAGAGTGGGGTTTACATATTTTAATCACTAACATTGACATAGATCTAAAATACCATCTACCTACTGGTGTAATCAGAGATTAAGGCCAACTTAATAAAAATATATAGTTAAACATTTTACATACTTTATATTGAGTATACTGAGATATATTTGCAATAAACTAAGATAGCAACATAGATTATGTTAAGGTGGCCATACCGTAGCTTGGCCCAATTAGTTGTCTTTGTGAGTCTTTGTAACTAGTGGACAGGATGACATTTAGGTTGAAACTTAGAGTGAAGTCAATTTTTGAGTAATTTTACTTTACCAACATAGATTTTGGGCCAAGCTAAGGTTATGTATAACTTTAAGCATTTACTTATGATAATAGTATCATAATTTAGATTTTCTGGTTAAGTAGAGTGGGTTAAGGAGTAAATACTGTGGTGAACAATCTAATAAGTATCCCATTGTTGTTTTGTTCACAAAAGAGGCAGATTAAAAATGATGAATATTCATAAATATGTATAAATGAACTATTAAAAGGTGTAAACATAAAAGATGAGTAAAATTGTAAGATCTGCACTTAAAACAAAGATAGTCAAAACTTACAAAAAATTAAGATAATCATTAAAAAATTCTTAGCATTTCAAACTTGTGAGATTCATGTACTATGTGGGAAAAGTTGACCAAACATCTTTAAAAAATGTGATATTTATCTAAAATTGATTTGGGATACCCAGGATATGTTAGTAGAGATCCCCTTCAATTCATAAATCTTCATTGAAATGCATCACTCACTCAACCAAATCCAATGTAAATTACCATTTATATTCACATTACCTTTATGCACAATATTCACTAACTTTGTTTTATATAACAATGATAACTTTATATTTATGTGGAAGTAAAAGACAAAGGGTTCATGCAACTAACACTTAACTACAGGGTCAGAGTTATCGTTAAATTTGAGGGTTTTTACGAAAAAAATAACCAAGAGTAAACTAACTAAGGTTTTGATTTACACGACACTTTGCTAACTTAGGGTTAACTTAGAGTTAACCAATTAGTTAGCAAAACGAAGGCTTTGATTTACAGCCCCCAGGTTTACTTATTACAACAGTGTAGGACCTTAGATATGTTAAACTGAAGTAATCACTGTGACACAAGAAGTCTAACGATAGGAAAACACCACATATGACCATAGTCTAATGTACAGATGAAGTATGAGAGAGTGTTCCTGATATATTCAGGACTTCTGCTGGACCTTAGCTATGTTAAACTGAAGTAATCACTAGGGCTGCAACGATCCTTCGGTTACTCGGAAACGAAACAATTCAGTTCAATACTCGAGGAAAGAAAAGTGAACCGGGTCTTCGAAAACCACTAAACATAGACATAGAGTCTACTGCAAAATTCAATTTGTTTCTTTAAAGATATGAATATATTTATACATTTTACTAATATAAGGCGTTTCCGTTTCAGTATTTTATATTTTAAGCATTTGCAAACTTTAATTCTTTGTGTAACAATGTTTTATAAGACAGCATTTTATTATAACGTATTTCGAAGATGCCTCAAATCTCGCAATATAAAGATGGTTAAAGTTTCCTCTATTTTGCATTTTCAAGGCGTCTTTTTCCCAAAATTCAATAAATTATCAAAATTCTTTCCTGTTGTGTGCTTTGTAACCATTTTATAAGGCAGGATATGTCAAAATATAAAGCAATTTTTTTCGGAGGCGATAATCAAGCGATTAACCGAGTCCCGAGTTGATTCTTCCAAAACAAGGAATCGAGGCGCATTTTTGGGCTCGCTTGCAGCCCTAGTAATCACTGTGACACAAGAAGTCTAATGACACGAAAACACCACAGATGACCATAGTCTAATGTACAGATGAAGTATGAGAGAGTGTTCCTGATATATTAAGGACTTCTGCTGGATTATTTACCTAAAAGCTCTGGAACATCCACAAAGTAGTAGCAGTAGATACCACAGGTGACACTAATCATAACAAACACCAGCACAAACACCACAGCGGGACTTGTACTCTGACTGGATACTGATCTGCTGCTGGCCTTGGCCTTTGCTGCCTTAACTAGAGTTTCTGAAATTCAAAATGGCAAAGTAAATAAAATATACTGCTGCATGAGAAAGCTAAATAAAGCAATCCATAGCATACATAAACATAAGCCTAAAACAATTGTATTTAAACTATGAAATAATGAACATACTTTTCATACAGCTGCAATACAAGAAATTTAACTATTCATATTTTTTTATATTAGTAAATTTAAACAGCCTAATTCTCCCATTTCATATACAACATCATAATATGCATTGAAAATAGGGTTCTCACTGCTCATGCCATTGCACATAAAACTATCAATGAGTATTTACACCATTTAAAAGCATTTTTTTTTCATCTGACATACATCTGAAGTATACATCTGTCATGACAGAGACTTCATATTTGACAGAATTTCAATTGGTTTGGAGGATTTGAAGTTCTGTCGACTTAAAGTGTGCTTAAATGCAGAGATTAAGCACTATGAAAGTCTAGAATAGAAAAGAACAGAATTTAAAAATTTTGATTCAAGTGTGTGTATAAAACACAATTATAAACTAGACCTGGCGCATCAGAGAACTGATGTAAATTGTATCCACCAGAAAGAAAACTCACCAAAGCCAATCAACCATCGCTTAACATTGAAGGAGGAGCCCAAGGTGAAATCTGACCACATCAAAAGATTCTTAGCCCATGATTTCCTATAGGTTGGTGTGACATTGCAAACCTCTAGGAACATGAATAAGCGAGTTATAAGTACTTTTAATTTTGGCTATCCTCGTTTGACCTTGAAGGAGGAGCTCAAGGTCAAATCCGACCACACCAACCTCTAGGACCAATAATAAGGGAGTTATAAGCACTTTTAAGTTTGGCAATCCTCGTTTGACCTTGAAGGAGGGGTCCCAGGTCAAATCCCAAACCTGCATGACCAATAATAAGCGAGTTATAAGCACTTTTAACTTTGGCTATCCTCGTTTGACCTTGAAGGAAGGGTCCAAGGTCAAATCTGACCATATCAAAAGATTTCCAGCCCATGATTTCCTAAAAGTTGGTTTCACATTGCAAACCTCTAGGACGAATAATAAGCTAGTTATAAGCACTTTTAGCTTTGGCTATCCTCATTTGACATTGAAGGAGGATCCCAAGGTCAAATCCGACCATATCAAAAGATTTCCGGTCCATGATTTGCTGTAGGTTGGTTTACCATCCCAAACCTCTAGGACCAATAATATGCGAGTTATAAGCACTTTTAGGTTTGGCTATAATTGTTTGACCTTGAAGGAGGGGTCCAAGGTCAAATCTGACCACACCAAAAGATTCCCAGACCATGATTTCCTATAAGTTGGTTTACCATCACAAACCTCTAGGACCAATAATAAGTGAGTTATAAGCACTTTTAGGTTTGGCTATCCTCGTTTGACCTTGAAGGAGGGGTCCAAGGTCAAATCTGACCACACCAAAAGATTCTCAGCCCATGATTTTCTATCAGTTGGTTTACCATCCCAAACCTCTAGAACCAATAATAAGCGAGTTATAAGCACTTTTAAGTTTGGCTATCATTGTTTGACCTCGAAGGAGGATCCCAAGGTCAAATCTGATCGCACCAAAAGATTCTCAGTCCATGATTTCCTAATGGTTGGTTTACCACCCCAAACCTCTAGGACCAATAACAAGTGAGGTATAAGCACTTTTAAGTTTGGCTATCCTTGTTTGACCTTGGAGGAGGGGTCCAAGGTCAAATCCGATTACACCAGAAGATTCCTAGCCCATTTCCTATAAGTTGGTTTACCATCACAAACCTCTAGGACCAATAATAAGTGAGTTATAAGCACTTTTAGGTTTGGCTATCCTCGTTTGACCTTGAAGGAGGGGTCCAAGGTCAAATCTGACCACACCAAAAGATTCTCAGCCCATGATTTTCTATCAGTTGGTTTACCATCCCAAACCTCTAGAACCAATAATAAGCGAGTTATAAGCACTTTTAAGTTTGGCTATCATTGTTTGACCTCGAAGGAGGATCCCAAGGTCAAATCTAATCGCACCAAAAGATTCTCAGTCCATGATTTCCTAATGGTTGGTTTACCACCGCAAACCTCTAGGACCAATAACAAGTGAGGTACAAGCACTTTTAAGTTTGGCTATCCTTGTTTGACCTTGGAGGAAGGGTCCAAGGTCAAATCCGATTACACCAGAAGATTCCTAGCCCATGATTTCCTATAAGTTGGTTTACCATCCCAAATCTGTATGACCAATAACAAGCGAGTTATAAGCACTTTTAGGTTTGACTATCCTCGTTTGACCTTGAAGGAGGGGTCCAAGGTCAAATCTGACCACACAAGAAGATTTCAGCCCATGATTTCCTATAGTTTGGTTTTCCATCCCAAACCTCTAGGACCAATAATAAGGGAGATATAAGCACTTTTCATGACTGTGGCGGGCATCTTGTTTTTCAAAATGAGGCCAAAAATATTCTCAGTCAAGATTTTGTAATGGGGAACATATCCTGCGAATATGAGATCTCTACCTATAATACCCTTTGCTCTAGAAGGCCAACAAAAAATCCTTGCTTAAAGTCGAATAAAAGTCCCCAGCGGCCATCTCGATTTTCAAAATGAGGCCAAAAATATTCCTAGGCAAGATTTTATGGTTATGCATATATCCTGCAAATTTGAGGAGGCTCGCTATATTTTTTTCGTCAGAGCGGTAACGGTAAAATCTTTTACACACTGCTGCGGATGCTATCCGGTGGATACAATTATAATCATGTTTTTCAACCACAAATGTTTTGTGACCAATAATTCAGTGCCCATGTGATCTGAAATTGGTTGCTGAAAATAATGTATATATATATATATTTTACTCTATTGCAAACTACAGCAGGTTATATGCTGACCATATACATTGTACTTTGTAAATATTTGTTAAATATCTGTTAAATATTTTGTAATTGTTAAAGTGCTTTAACAAAACATCTTTTTCTCCACTCATTTCTAAGCTTAAAGAAGTTAAAAGTAAATTTTTTTAACAAAATAAGCAACTTTAGCCTTTACAATATCTCGATAATTGTTTTTTTCGGTCACTGAGTCACAGGTTCTCGGTCGCTTAGTATTTAACAAGTCTAACAACTAATTTTAATTTGTTCTTATTTCACAGTAAAGTTGTAGTCTCAGTTACCTTATGAGGTAAAGTGTTCATGTTAGGGTTATGAAATGTTTTGGGGCTTCAAAAACGGGGCACAAGCAACACCCCTGTTCCACTGGAGCTGACCCTACGACTCTAGGTTCAACTGTAAAAGTCGGGGGTGTGGGACAAAAATCCACAAAAAGGGTGGGAAAAAATCTGGGTTGGTTTCACCTCCCGATAGGACTTGATATATCCAGGCTTGTCTGTATCTAGAGACCGACCTGCCTTGGCATCGGGATGTTTTGTACAGGACTGGTCTGGAAACTACCAGGACAAGCCCTAAACCCCTAACAGACAAGCCATAGCAGGTCCCAACAAGCCATACTGACAGAGAGACAGGTCTGGAAAAACATACAGAATCCCATGACCAGACTTGCAGTCTGTATTGTCAATACAGTTTTTGATGAATTTCTGAGAAAAAAAAGAGGATCAAGTGTCGACCAATAAACAAATCCATGTTTTAAGTTCATTCCACATTATTTGAGATTTATGACAGGGGTAAAATAAATGTGTAAGAGTTTCAGGAAAGTTATTACATTGGAGACACAAAGATGATTCAGCTTTGCCTATTTTTTGAAGCATGTATTGAGTACCCAGTATTCTATGTAAAAGCCTGTACTGCAGCCATATTATATCATTATCTTGTACAATTTAAAACATATCTGAAATGTAAGTTCCCAATTTTTTTTCTGTATATTCATTCCTAATTCTTCAATACATTTATATTTGAACTCGGTATCAATGGTTGTATCATTTAAAATACTGTAAAAGGTTTTTGTTACATTTTTAGAGTAGATTATTATTGAAATATGATAAGGGATGCAAGGCTGCTCAAATTTTCCAGCTGTGATTTTCAGTTTGTTTAAAAACTTAGTCAGCAAAATTTTTAGTCTGTGGTACTCAAGGAAATGGATGGATTAAAAATGCGATTAATTTTGCTTTGAATATTCAACCAAGGGATATATAATGTTAGGATATTTTAATTAGGATCAGTATTTCCTTCCAATCAACACAATCAAATTGGTTACAAAAAAATTTTTATTTAAGAATTCTAGAAAAGGCATTCCAATTATATTCAAAAACTTACAGGAGGATGTTAAAAATGTATATGTAGAACAAAAGTTAGTTGCTAAATATAAGTTTAAAGAAGATGTGTTTAATGACAACTGGAAGCATTTTGTAAAGCTGTTT
Organism: Sabellastarte sp. h YS-2021; assembly: GCA_964017235.1. Classification (NCBI taxonomy): domain Eukaryota; kingdom Metazoa; phylum Annelida; class Polychaeta; order Sabellida; family Sabellidae; genus Sabellastarte; species Sabellastarte sp. h YS-2021. Next base: position 69,191,495 of record OZ024936.1, read on the forward strand.
GATTAGAAATAATTAAAAAAAAAAAATTAAAAAATCTGATTTTAAAACTGGGTCACCTCCTTGCCAGGGTGTTTGTAACCCTAGTGTTTGTGATGGCAATATTTGAAAAAATGTGAAATAAAAGATTGCAGAGAAATAAAAATCTGAAACTAGGTCAAGGCTGAATATCTGGATCCCATCACATGACCAAAACATTCAAATTTTGTTTTTTTTGTTAACATGCTGTAGTTCTGGTAACGTGATGGGATCCAAATATTTAATGGTGACCTAGTTTTTGATTTGTTGATTGGTCAACACTTGATCCTCTTTTTTCCCAGAAATTGCTCATAGGTTTTACAGTGACGAAAAATATGGAACGGGATTGAAATAGTTTTTTGACTGTTTCTTTTTAAATTGCTCTGATGAAATAGACTGAGAATTTGACTATTATGTCACCAAATGAAACACTTGTTCAGGTTTCTCAATTATTTACAGCATACATGTGGACCTCTTATATCTGGTAACTTCAAAATTGTGATCACTTGCACTGTTTTTTATTAGTATGGGAGCATTCTAGCAGGACATGTTTTTTGTGCTCTAAAGTTTTTTGGATTATTGTCAAGGATATCTGAAGATAAACAAGTTAAAAGTATGGATAATAATCTGGTGTTTGCAAGGATATAAATATTTAAATGTTTTACCATGGTTATACATGTAAAAAGTCTTTAAAAAGTATAGAATAATCTCAAGGCTGAATCATAATTTGAAAATTTTTACTCTCAATAGTGTAATTAGTGTGCTGTGTGCTTAGCAATCATAGTCTATTAGTTTCTAAGTTTGTGAAACAAACTAATTAACCTGTCAGATTAATTAGTGAAACAATAACCTGCCAGCACAATGGAACTACCAAAAGTGGGACCAGTGTTCATTAGGGCATCAGAAATACCAGACTTTAAAACATTAAAGGAATATGAATTGTGTGAAGCCATCTGTAAGAAAATTACAAAAGAAAGCCTCCTTGGGGTGCAGAGAATTGGCATGCTGTGGCGTATCTACCTAAAGAGTAAAGAGGCCAGAGCATCTGTACTAGCCAATAAAGTTGATATCAGAGATCATTGTATCAATGTTTTCACCAACAACCCAATAAGAGCCAAATTGAGTGAGGGGGAGACTGATGAAAGCGTGATGAAAATCACTATAAAAGACTTGCCTCTGTCTACAGGGAATAATGGCATAGAACAATACTTACTGCACCAGGGTCTAAAGTTGAGAGGTAGTATAGAATACTGCAAAGCCAGAAATGAGAGTAATGAGCTAACTGACTGGTTGAATGGGGACAGAATGGTGTTTGTGGACCAGTTTGAAGAGCCTTTACCCAGAAAAACCTACATTGGAGAAACAAGTGTAAGAATATTTCACAGAAATCAACCAAGCAACAGCCGCAAGTACTGTACTAACTGTCACAAAGAAGGTCATTTCAGAAAGCAGTGCTCAAGTGATCCTTGTTGTGTTGTTTGTAAAGTGAAAAATCACACTCCAGGGGACAAATCATGTTCTGGAACAGCAAAGCAGCCTCTCAAGCATGTAACTGCCTTTACTGGAAGGAAAGACGCTTTGAGCAATTTTTATCCTTGTGATATTAAGCTCTATGGCATGCTACATAAATCTGCAGAACATGCCTATCAGTACAAAAAGGCTATACAAACAGGAAGCGATAAAGTTGCAGAGAGGATCCTAGAAGCAAAGACAGCCTTTCAGGCAAAAGTTGAAGCTAGCTTCCTACCATACAACCCCAACTGGACAGACCAGAAAGAAAAAGCCATGGAGGAGATTCTCTCTGCAAAGGCAGAATGTTGTCCAGATTTCTGCAAGTCGCTCATTGAGTCAGAAGGAGTGATAGCCGAAGCTGTTCCAGGAGATCTATTCTGGTCTACAGGGTTAACAAAAGAGCAATGTTTTGTGGTGAAGAAAAGTGCATGGCCTGGGAAAAACAAGATGGGCAAGATTCTGACTGCATTGAAGGAAACTATAATAGAAAAGAACAACAATGAGTAACTTATCCATAGTTACATATAACTGTCGTGGTCTAAATGATCAAAGTAAAAGACATAAACTCTACTCATGGTTTGACTCACAAAAATTTGATGTTGTATTATTGCAGGAAACATTTTGCACTAAAGCTTTTGAGCCACTTTTTAAAGTAGGTTGGAAAGGAAATTCATTCATTGCTCCTTCTGATTCTAGTCACAGCAGAGGTGTAGCAATTCTTTTTAGGTTAGGTTTTGAAGGTGACATTATGAGTACTTTTGCAAGTAAAGATGGTAGAATCCTTATAGTTAATACCGAATATAAAAATAATTTCTTAAGTTTTGTTTCAGTATATGCTCCAAATTCTGATTCAGATAGGGTGGTATTCTTTGATGAATTACACCAACTGCTGTGTACACATGTAATAAACATGGAAAACGTAGTTATAGCTGGTGACTTCAATTGCTGTATGAATTTGTCTGACAGGTTCCCAATATCAATACGTGCTGACAAAAGTGTGCAATCTCTTGAAAACCTTTTAAAAAAATGTAAACTTACTGACAGTTGGAAATCATTTAACTCTGGAAAACAGGGGTATACATATTATGACAAAAAATCTAATTCTCACAGCAGGCTAGACTATATATTCTTCTCAAGTAATTTTCAGTTTGAAATTAAAAACTTAGCTATCACTCAACCAGTTAAAAATCCAGGAGTGGTTGACCATTCAGCTTTAAAATTAAATTTCAAAACTGATTGTGGCGAAAAAGGGCCTGGCTATTGGAAGATTAACAATTCTGTGTTAAACGAACCAGAGTATATTAAAGTAATAAACAATACTATAAAAAACACTATAAATGAATGTAAATCGTTAAACTCAAAACAACTTACATGGGAGATGGTCAAAATAAACATTAAAGAATGCACAATTTCTTATTGTACCAGTAAATCTCTAGAAAGATCAATTTCAATACAGAACATACAAAAAGAATTGGATCAAGTGCATGAAAAAATAGTGTTATTTAAAACAAAACCTAATTTAGATAATGATGATAAAACTGAACTTGAAGCACTACAAATTAGAAATAGTGAATTGTTGAGCAAACAGAAGCGTTATTTTGATTTTAAACACAAAGGTAACCAAATTAGAGCCAGAGCAAAATGGATAAAATATGGTGATATTCCATCAAAATACTTTTTAACACTGGAAAAACAAAGACAGGCATCCAATGTACTAACAAAAATAAACCAGAATGGAAGATTGATAAAAGATAACAGAGGAATATTAAAAGAAACTTTAAGGTTTTATGAAAGTTTATATAAAAGGAGAAACATACCACAAAATACTATAAATAAATATTTAAATAATTTTACTGGAACAAAAACATTATCATCAAATGAGCAAAAGTTCTGTGAAAACTTGATTACTAAGGAGGAGATTTACGATGTTGTTAAAAATTTAAAGCTAAATAGGTCCCCTGGTACAGATGGTTTAACGTCGGAATTCTTTCAAACTTTCTGGGATCAACTAGATTCCCTTTATTTTGAAATGATAAATGAGACATTTGAGAAAGGATCCTTACCAGACAGTACGAAAAAGTCAATAATTACTCTTATTTTTAAAAAGGGAGATAAGACATTGTTGAAAAATTATAGGCCCATTAGTCTGACTAATTGTGATTATAAGATTCTGGCATTTGTTTTAGCTAGACGTCTTCTGAAAGTGATTCCAAATTTAATTTCAGATGATCAAACTGGCTATGTTAAAAATAGATATATTGGTATCAGCGCAAGACATATTATGGACATTATTAAGTACTGTGAAGATTTTAACAAACCTGGAGCAATTCTTTGCCTGGACTTTAAAAAGGCTTTTGATACCTTGGATTGGAAATTCTTATTTGAATGTTTAAGAAAGTACAACTTTGGGGATAACTTTATAAAATGGATTAGAATTTTGTATAATAAACCAAGTTTTAGTGTTAAAAATAATGGATGGATCTCTAAAGAAGCAATAATGAACAGAGGAGTAAGACAAGGGTGTGCAGTATCAGCACTTCTATTTATTCTTGCTGTAGAATTCCTGGCAACTGAAATAAAAAGAGAAAAAAACATAAATGGAATAACACTTTTTCGCAAATCATCGCATGTAATTCAATATGCTGATGATACAACTCTTACACTGAGTGATAAACAGTCTGTTAAAAATTCAATTAAAATGGTAAAGAATTTTGAAACCGTATCAGGCCTAGAACTAAATATTGACAAATGTGAAGGTATGTGGCTTGGTCAATTAAAAAATAACTCTGACACCTTTGAAGGGATACTGTTTAACAATGGTCCGATACGCTGCCTAGGTATCTACATTGACAAAGATGAAGACATCTGTGAAATCAAGAACTGGGAACAAAAGTTAAGTGACATTGAAAATATAATATCAGTATGGGGAAACAGGAATCTCTCACTATACGGCAAAGCAACAATCATAAATAATGCAATTATACCCAAACTGATCCATAATATGACAGTAATCTTCACTCCACCTTATGTTATCAATAAGCTGGAAAGCATGATCTTCAATTTTTTATGGGGTAAAACACATAAAATTTGTAAAAATGCTGTGATTACAAAAATTGAAAATGGTGGGCTGAACATAACAGATATTGAATCAAAGCATTCTGCTTTAAAGGCCTCTTGGGTTACGAGATACATAAATAAACCTGAGAAAACAACAGAGGTATTACAGATATACTTAAAAGCAATTGGCATTGAGCTTAATACTTTACTTAAAATGAATTTCCGAAAAATTGAAAGTTTTGATGTGATGAGCAGAATACCAAAATTTTACCAACAAGTTTTTATATCATATAACTCATGTAAACTTATTAAACCTGTTAATAAAATGAAAGAAATTGAAATGTTCTCTCAACCAATTTGGGGGAACGAATACTTCAAATCAAAAAATAAATGCCTTTTCTTTAGAAATTGGTTAAACAGTGGATTTATCCATGTGAAAGATCTATTTGATGAAAACGGGAATTTCATCACTGAAGAAATTCTACAAGAAAAACTAAATAATAAGCACAACTGGATAAGTGAATTTTTTATGGTAAAGAATGTTGTATATAAAAATATTAGGAAACATTTTGACACCTCAATATGTCCGTATATTCAGTATTCATGCATCAGGAATCTTTCTTTCTACACAGCAAGTAGTCGAATGGATCCAAGGCAGTTAGCTACAAAGGAGTGGTACAAGATACTAGTTGGAAAAAAAGCAAAAAACCATACACACAAAATATGTGGCAAAGAAAATTAAATCTGGATATTTGTGAAAGTGAATGGAAAAAGATATATATCAATAACTACAAAACACTTAGATATAAAAAATTCTCAGAGTTTAAATACAAAATGCTACATAACATATTAGCTTGTAACGACAAACTGAGTAGGTGGAATAAAACTCATTTATCAGTCTGTTCAGTTTGTAAAGAAAAAGAAGATATCAGTCACATGCTGTACAATTGTCCAAGAATTAAATTAATATGGAACAGTTTAAGCAACTGCCTGAATCTGAATATAATGTTAAAACATATAATACTAGGAGTCCAGTGTGACAACTATATATGTGAGAATAAATTTATATGCATTGTCATAGTAAGCTACACTATTTATAGCAACTGGTACAAGACCAGCATGAATAAAGGAAATTATAGCACAGTAAATATAAAAGAAATGATATATCAACAGTTGTCTTTTTATTGTGAAGTTTATGAACATATATTAAGCAGAAAACAATGGAAAAATTTGAGTAGGTTAATTAATTGCATACTAATTTGTTTGAAATAACATGTTCTAAATTTCATAATGTTACTTGTTAGTGCAAAACTTTGTATTTCTAAGAGATGGTTTAATGGTTACATAGAGTATAGCAATGCGTAGTCAAGTTCATGCAGTTTTTTAGCTAGATCAATAGACATGTATTATATAGAACTCTTGAGGTTGTAATAGAATTATCTAAATCTAAGAATGATTGCTATATTTCAGTGGAGGTTATATATATCTGTATTGATAACTTAACACAAGAATGTCTGAAAACTCACATGATTGCTAAATTTTAGTGGACGTTATCTGTGTCTGTACTTATAACATCTGTGAGATAGTTTTTAGGTAAAAATTATGTTATCACTAAAACTGATCTGGAGGGTATGTGTGTATATACTAAACTCTGTTACATTAACAAATCACGATTATCTAAGACTTTTAAAATCAGCTTCAAAATTCAAGTACGAAATTGTCTCATAACTACTGCTGTATACTATACTGGCTGGTCTGCCATCTCTTACACCTGAGGCTGTCCCCCCTGCAGGTGAGAGGCTTCTGGTAGATCAGCCAGCTTTACAATGTCTTAATTTATGTGACAAGTGATTGCGACATTTAATTTGTTTTGGATTCTAAGTGTTTTAAGGGTTTGTACACCATAAAACTTTCATACTGTGTATGAGTGGCACTGTAAAAAGGTACTGATGGTAGGTTTGCTACCCTCGCCTGCCCAGTACCTGATGCACCATGTTACAAAAGGGTAAATAAAAAAAAAAAAAAAAAATCACTTGCACTGTTTTGTCATCCATAACATAATTTTTTTGTCATATTTTCACCTTACATCATGCTGGAAATGGACTGCAACTGAGAAGTACTAAAGTTGCAAAAGACAAACCGTCTCCATGTTAGGACAAGCCTGCGAGTGATAAGAACAAGCATGGAAGTGACTAGGACAAGCCTGTTACTGGCGGGGGGGGGGGGAGCCTCAGTCGGGAACATCAGGAAATATCAAACATGTCTGATTTTTGCCGCCCTACCCCGACAAGCCTGTAAAATACATCTAACCCTAATGGATTATGTAAACATTGCTCCCTACCCTCAGAAAATCCTTAGTTACCGACAGGTCAGCTCCACTGGAACACCCCCACAACATTCTCACAGATTACTCAATAAAAAGTCTAGATACTTCCAGTTACTACACTACTGAGTTTTTTTATTTTATTTCATTGACTCTCATAGTAAAATAAGGCTTATGGTTCCTGGAAAATCCATTTTCAAATTTTTAAATTTCTGGGTTTCCAATGTCAAAACTGCACATTTATATCTCAAATTTTAGCTATACTCAAATGTCACTTTTGGCTAAAATAAGATCAGGTACATTGTGTTTAGCAGTTGAAATCGACCGATTCCGTAGCATTCAACTAGAAAATTGACTGTGTGAATTACGCAACTCTTCAGTGGAAGATGAAAAACATTTTGTATACCAGTGTCCCCCTTTCTCCAGTTTTAGGAGTAAATTACTATCAGATTTAGCATTGTTAAATTTATATCTCAATCATATTTCAACTATCAAAACTATAACTATGATTTACATATAATTTTGAAAGCAAATTACAGTATTTTTGTGTAAGGCTGTAATGAGTGGTTAAAAAATGTCGGTAGCCGAGCTACCCAAATTCGTCTCGCAGTTCATTATTTGCATGGCTTAGTATGCACATTTTGTCCTCTCCCAAAAACACAACGTTGATCTCCAGAAATGATGTCTTTGCATTAAAACTGTTGTGAAAAGTGTCCAAAACTTATTATATTGTTATAACATAGGTAATGTTAAATAAAATTCCCCAATATACAAATAATTCTAACATATTTTGCTATGTTGTGGATTGACGTTTAACTCGCAACCACGGCATCTCGCTACCAGCAACTCGCTACCAAATCTGAAGTATTTGATCTTCAACACACATTTTTATTTACATATTGTTAGGAAACCCCATGAGATTCAATGACCTCATACATTTTCTATGCATAAATAAATATTAATGAGTTCCATTTGCGAATATGAAGTATTTGGTCTGTTAATAGAATATTGTTGGAAAATCCCACTGACTTCCATGGCCTCACATGAATATAAAAGTCCAAGGCTTTGAAATTATTGGATCTTCAAGCTGCATTTCTAATTATAATATGCTGTTAAACTCCATGGAATTGACTGACTTCATATTTTCAATGCAAACATGAATATTAACCATTTGAAGTACACCATCTACCGTATGTATGTGTGTTTATTAACTGGTAGCGAGTTGCGGTAGAGAGACAATGGTAGCATGTTGCCCTGGTCACGAGTTCTATGTCTTTCATGCTGTGATGCTTTGTCATGTTGTAAAACATTACCAAGTAGACGAAAATATAATATATTGTCATAGTTCATGACTATGGAGTGGACCACAAAGCACCCAATATCTTAAAGAATCAACCCCAATTGTGAATACTGACCACCTGATCACTGCCTTAATATTCTGACTGATATACTGGAAAAAGTTTATTGGTTGCATATTCATTTAGTTATCTGAAGTGTTATATACACCAGGGTAAAAGAAATAGTGAAAAAATTACCTCTTGTAAATTTACTCTTGTAAGAAGGGCTGATAATAGAGATAAATTGTTAAAATATAAAATTTTGAAATAAATGTAACAAAATGTACCTCAGTTCTAAATTGCATGTGGTGTATTAGACCGAGTTTCTGTCCCATCGCCAATTGTTACTGATATACTGATGGAAACAATGGCGAGGGACAGAGTTCAGATGTACTTATTTTCTGTGTAAATTTTGAACGGCATATTTCTACACGTATTGCCACAAATATAAAGTGTTATTTGCATTCTTTGAGGTATGTATGTGTGCCATTCACTAATATTTAATGAATATCTTGTTGGTATGTGTATATTTCAACACATTTTTAAAACATCAACAAACCTTCACCACTGGTATGTTATGTACAAAAACAAATTCTGGCATGCAAAATCAGCTTAATGTAACAACGTATGTATAGCCAATGTACGGGTTTTCGATATATTCACGTTTTCGATCACTTAAACTATAAGCTCACAGTCTCGGTTTTGGATGACGTTTTTATACTATTTTAGAATGAATATGAAGTCGCACTGAATCAAACACTTTGTGGATTTAATTTTTTTGTTATATTTCTGATCATTTTGGTGGCGTAAGTTTGGATACTCATCATTCTCCATTTACGTTGTCATATCGAAAACCCGTCCATCGAGGATATTATAAACTGGATTAGACGTGGTTACCTCGGCTCTACTTTACTTGCGTGTAGAGCCGTAGCACGACCCCACATAGAACTGGAGATTTGCATAAAACACAAATATCATACAAATGTGTACACATAACTGTTCCCACAACTATTTTGTTTCATTTTCTTCAACATTCAATCAACATGCAAACATGTTTGACAAAAAATAAATGACATTTGCTGATATTCCAGGGTTTTTGGACCATTTCTCCAAAAATTTGGATTATTATAAAATCTGTGTTAAATAGGATATATTTTGTACAAGTATTGTATTTGTTGTGTCCTTGGCTAAATATCAACTGGTTCTAATTATATTAAACCATTTTCAGTCATTTTTTCAAGTTTTATCCAACAGAAAAAGATTTTTTGCAAATCTCCAGTTCTATGTGGGGTCGTGCCACGGCTCTACATGCAAGTAGAGCCGAGGTAACCACGTCTAAAACTGGATATATGTGTATAGTCATATAGCAAGGTCATTATTAAGTAAATGCAAAAATTGTCTGCTGTTCAAGATTTACACAGAAAACAGGTACATGTGAGCTCTGTCCCTCGCCATTGTGTCCATCAGTATATCAATAGCAATCGGGCGACGGGACAGAAACTCGGTCTAGTGGTGTATATCATTAGACAATCTGGTGGTAACCGATTGAAATGTAAACTGTCAATATACGGTAATTATAATTTAAATTCAAAATATTAACTTCGACAGGGCGTTTACTGGTAGAATGCTACTAGTACGTACTGTACTATATACTACGTACTATACAGTACACTATGTATATTTCTGACCAAGAACTTTGTTTCGGTCTTTAAACCGAGCGATATTATGAGAAAATATTTACCTTCATTTTCTCCTTTCTTGCCAGTTGGACGTTTCCTTGCTGGCATATTGATTATTTGTTAACTATTCCAAATAACTTTAAATTATTTATGACAGATTAAAATACCAATCTTAAATCACTTGAATTTTGTCAAGTCAGAACAGCGTTTCCTTGTTGCCTTTATCACAACTGAAATATTGAATAAAGTTACCCGATAAAACTCACGCAGTTGTTTCTTCGGCATGCATGAATTAAACGGCTAGATATAGGTCATCGTTTGGATTTAAAGAGCCTGTAGCACCCTGAACACAACTTAACACAACCAGTTGAAAAACCACACAAACAAAGCACCTACATACAACATTTTGAAAACTGCCATGTTACAAGGTAAATATTTCTCTTTTGGTGCAGCTCCCTCCCCACAACTTTCAAACATAAACAGCAATGTTAGCAGAATGCTTTGATGTAAGAGAATGGATTGCTTTCTCAGGGCCACTTATATCCATGTAATATTGCACTACAAACTGTGCAGTAAAATTTTTGTTTGGTGTACACAAATTGTTTTAATTTACATTAAAAGTTATTCTACTTGAGTAAATGACCAATTATTACTCAAATATAGCATTTCTTGAACATTTTATAAACTGGAAACCCATACAGGAAAAACCCCCAAATAAATATGCAAATACACGAAAAAAAATAAATTTGTTTATAATTTGTATTTCTTGAAAAATAGTGACAATGGACATAAAATATATTTTTGGAGTAACTTGCTATCAAAAATATTTAGATTAAATTATGTATATGGTCTTTCATTTGACATCTGACTCAAATATAGTCAATAATAACTTTTTTTAATATTTGATTATGTTTATGTTTTACAAAACAATTCTTAATAAAATCTTGTAATCACAAGAATATCAACTTCTATCAGTTTGCTTATGTACACTTTTACAAACCACATGAAAATGTCGTTTAGAAGAAGATCAAGTTTAATCAGTAGAATTTAGACAGAATTTATAATTCTGTTGACGAAACTTAATTAATTCAAACTTAATTAACAAAATTCAAAATTTTGTCTACATGCATTATGGATAAGATTCATGCAGAATTTAAATCATGACAGAATAATCTTCAGCCAAATCAAGTTGGAGGTCCAATTTTTTTATTACTTTGAAGAATTATAATTATCCCCTGTTTTTTGTTTACCTAATACTACTTTTCTTTTTATCAAGTCAGCTATGGTAGTTCAGTTAAAACATACCTAGAAATGATTTGAATTTTGATGCCAGAAATTCTTGTGTTTCTAGTCTAATATACACAAGTTTTATGAACAAACAGAATTTCTAAAACTTTACATGAAAAACCAGCAAAACCAAGCGTTAAGATGTTTGATAAAAACTAATAAGAGATATGTAATTAAAAAAATTATTTAAAAAACTATAGTTTGTTTATTTTTTTTTTTTCATTATGAATAGCAATGGTCCAATTTACTTTAAGCTTAACATTCTGGAAAGATTTATTTATTTATTTGGGGTTTTATGTCGCTTTCAACACTGTACAGGTCATATCACGACGGTAGTTGGAAGGGCAAAGGAAACCAGTACATACAGTTCGTTAGGGTTCTGTACTGTAAACTGCCGACCAACGGCAAGCAAATACCAGCTTTCCCACTTGAGGCCGTGCCGGGAATCGAATCCTGGGATCAAAGGTGGGAGGCGAGAGTGTTACCACTCTGCCACCATGGCCCCAATTTATTACAGTATTCTGGAAAAAAATCATATTACATAAAACAATACATTTTAAAAACCTACTATATACAAAGCCAAGTTTGAAATCATTACCCCCCTATATGACTTTGTATATTGATAGAATCAAAATAATCTTGTTAACTTTTGAAATGAGTTTGCATAACATTCAGTACTTTGTAATCTGATTATTATTTACTGATATAAGAACCATTGATATCATTTATATTCATATCTCCATTTTCAGTAATATTGTCATCAGACAGAAAGGGTTCACATTTATAAAAGCACAATGCTTCCTTTATGATTATTACTGCTATCATCACTAAAATTGGATTTATTTTCACTAGTATCAACTTCTGAATCTGTGCATGATTATTGTATACAATTTTCAACATCAGAAGATATAATTAGAATTTAAATACCAGGAAATAGGTACAAGAGTACTGTAGTGTTACAGTGTGTTTTTGTGAAAGTAAAAATTTCTGACAATCGTATGACATAGTCCACACAAACTTTGGACTTCTGGCCTCGAGTTTTTTTCTTCCAAGAGGGAGAGAAATCTGAGTGTTAAAACTTACAATAGTGGCATAAACATTGGCATGGTGCAACTGGGAGTAGTGTAAATTTTCTTTGTGCGGGAATGCACTTTACATACACATAAAATAAGTGGTATGTTTAATTTGGGACTACAGGCTCTTTAATACTCATGTCAAAGCTTAAGCTACATTTTCACTGTGTATTGACAATATAAAATAAGTTTCACCAGATTGAAATAAAGTAAATTTAGTGTAAATAGGTAAACTCAAAATTTCCACTATATTTCGATTTACAAATATGTAAACATACAAATAGACTTGACACTTGCATTCATTTCTTGAATTTTTTTAAATTCTAAATTTTGGTGTTGCTTTTGTACATAATTAGATAATAAAATAAATTATTTTCAAATTTAAGGTAAGTATTCCACATAAAGAATACTTATCAGAATAAATGTATTTCAGTCTGATTGCATAATTGTTCAGTACAAATCAAAGTTATCTGGGTCAGTTTACACAAATAAAAGTTCTTTGCACAAGAAAGATGTTTGAAAATTTAAAAAAATTAGCACGAGTATTCAACAGATAAATTTATGATAGTTTATAAGGTATGTCTTAGTAATGTTATACAGTGATTATACCAAAACCCACTCAAACCTGTTAAATGATTATGATCTGTGAGATACTGATTCACAAGAAAGTTTGCAAGGAAAAGAAAATATATAAAAAAGTAATCTAGAATTTATAAATTTAAATTAACCTTTCTGTAACCCAAAATACACAATAATCTCTTTAAAGTTATTAAAAAGCAATGCTCTTACTTTGAAAAATACAGAAATCCATCTCAATGAATTCTGTTCCAAGAAACAGACGTATCAATCACATATCTGGTAAAAGTGCAAGAGCTTGCAGTTTGTTGAAAGTGATACATCAGTCTGATGCAAATGATATTGTGCCTGGCCATTTTTTCTCTGGCCAAATAATTATCTCGCTGGTCTAAAACCAACCTTAACTGAGTAAATAATTCTGATTTAGGTCCTTTGAATAAATTTGCATAAAAAACTTAGATAATTTCTATTATTTTATGTTAACTTGTAATTACTTCAAATTTTGACGTTTTTAAGTGGATTTTTGCCTTTTGCACCAATATACTCTTCATGTTGATTGTTTCCCTTGCAGATGATTGAACTATATGAACATGATAAATCTGGATGGTGAAATAAATCAACATAAAACTAAGACAAAGGATTTTAATTATACCATACAGGAGGTGAAATAAATCATAATCAAAATAATGGTAAACAAAGGATAAATCAAGGTCTTATCCAAATAAAAAATCATAACAATTTAAATTTATAAAAGGTATAACTTTCTAACTTTATGTATATGTATATATGTAATAGCTAATGTGTGAAACCAGGGTTTTCGCCAAATCCCTGAAAATTAGTTTCACCTGAGGATTTGACCAGATCTGTGTGTGTCTGGACCCGTTCTGGCTAAAGTTGACAAATTTTCAGTATTGACCAATCCCTGAAAATGGAGGATTCGTATTTGACAGATTCCCGAAACTATAAAATTTTTAGTCCAGTGAATTTGTCAAATAGGTATTATTATTGTTATCATTATTTACAAACTTTCAAAGCACTTCATTTTGATGATGATAATAAATAGTTGCTACTACATTTCATAGTCAATAATAAAATTTATTCTTTTATTAAGTGGAACATAAGTTACAGGCGTGAAGTACAAATATAAGTATAGATACAAAGTTTAGTACCAAGCCCGATTGGACGTATTTATCAATTCAATTACAGAATACTACATTAATGTGGTTAAAATTTGTTGCATTGTTCAAAGCAATCATATTTTACGATGCCAGCAAAGCATTATTGGAGTACATGAAATTGCTTAGGGTGTAAGTGGCTGTTAAACGAGACATAAAACTTGAACTCTGAATATGCTTAAGGTGTAAAAAAAACAGATATCTTAGTCCCAGGTTTATAAAATTGTTACTGAAGTGTGCACAACACAGTAAAAATTAGAAACATTTAAAAATGTTTTAAATGTTTACAAAATGTTTTAAAACTTTTTAAAACACTATCTTATGGTATTCTAAATGTTTCCAAGTAAACGTTCACACTGTAATGTTTAAAAAACATTTTATAAACATTATACAAACGTTCTTACTGAAAACATTTATTAAACCTTTATAAAATAACTCAAAAACTAGATTTGACTGGAAACGTTTTTTTAAACATTTATAAAATAACTGAAGAAATGAAGGTTATGCTGGAAATGTTTTATAAACATTCGCCATTAAAGGTTTGATAAACAGTACACATAAAACGTTTTAGCAACATTTTTGGACAATGTTTTGTAAATGTTTGCCCTGAAAAGATTTTACAAATGTTTAATAGCAAATGGTTTTCATACCAATCATTTTAAAATGTTTTTGAAAGTTTTCTATCAACTGTTTTAAAAACATTCGGTCAAAAACGTTTTTAAACCCATATTTTCCGAATGCTTATTAAATGTTTACCTTCAAGCATGTCCAAACAAAAAAAAAAGATGGCAGTTGGTCAATAATAGGGATTTAAGAGGACTTTGTCAAAAATTGCCCCACATGTAATCCCTAAAAGTAAGAATTGAATGGGGGGTACAATTTCTAAGCCACTATCTTACAATTTTAGACATAAAAATAATACTTTCATCAGTGAGTAATCTTAAAAAGATATTGAATTTGACCTCTGACCCCATTATCATTGAAACATTACTATGTAACCTTTGCCTTGAAACATTACTATGTAACCTTTGCCAAACGTTTCCTTTCAAATGTTTACAAAACACAAAAATGTTTACTGGAAAATTTAAAAAGTTTCATGAAAATGGTATCACGGTTGTTTTCTTCCAACTTATGAGAGATTTTAGAAGGGTTCGACCATTCCGTCCTCATGAAGCTTCTTCGTTTTCTAGCAGTCGTTTGGACTACTACAATTCTTTCCAAATCCTATCTACACAAATTTTAATGCATTGATAATAAATACAAGCAGATATACTAGAGGCACTCCCATTCTAAACGAATTGCATTTGTTGCCTACTGTCTCACTGATTTAAAAGTTTCTTTAAACTGGTTCCCTAAATATTTTGATGCATAGTTTTCTTCTTTAACTAGTCTGTACAATAATAGGTGGTGTTGGTGTGTTGCTAACCCTTTTGTTGTTGCATAGTTTTGGTCCTCTGTTCATAATTCAGACAATTTGCATGGTAACAGTTTTGATTTTCATGCACGGAGAGTGTGGAATGAGTTGCCTGGTGAGGTTCATACACATCCTGTATTGTCTCATCCAGAAGGAGACTTAATTAAGTTTCATCTCCTTCTCAAAGTATATCCATAGTTATAGCTTCTTTGTCAATCCTGCCTGTCTTTGTACTGTTGATCTTTTTTCTTGTCCACATACACGGGTGGTTACTGAGATAAACGGTCATAGAGATAAACGGCCTTCAGAATTATTCAAATTTAATTGATGTAAACAACAAAATCGGACAAACTAAATGAAGAAAACAAAATGAAACCAAGCTTATCTTGGCATTTGGTATTTGGTTTGTGTTATATTGCTCTTTAAACCGTTTAGATTTAGCAAATTATGAAGACCGTTTATCTCCATGACCGTTTATTTTCGTGATCACCCATGTACGTGTACTTCTGAAATTAGATGTGTTGTCGCCAATTTTAATGTTAACATTCATAACAAAGCAACTTAAAAGAGTCAGGACTTGGCAGTTAGGAAGTAAAATTGTGGGCGTTATTCTGTTCTCCTTCCTCTGACAGATATACGCTCAAAAGAGAAGTTCAATACATGTGGTAACTTTAAGTTTCATTTAATTGAGAAACATATTGTCTTTTGCATAGTTGTGTGCTACTGGAATTGGGATCTACCCACATGTGCCACAATATACATCTTGTGTTTACTGTCAAGTAAAGGTAGTTTTACAGTTTCTGATGTTGTGTTCTGTTTTCTCTTTCCTGAATAATGTATTTGACAGTTGGGTTGCTTTATCAAAGTGTGATACATGATCAATATTCGTTATTTCTAAATGCAAAGGTATCAGAAAATGTCGTTGTGACAGGCTGGAGCTATATGATTTATATTTGCTTTTTACAGCATATTAGCACAACGCCCCGAACCTCTAGCTGATGATCAACTTCATCTGGATGTCTCCCAATTTCTCTTAACCTTCACATTCTCAAAAAGACCAACTGTTCTAGGCTGGTGTCTGTTGTGTATTGTCAGGTAATTTGGATGGCATGTCCTGCTTCATTTATATAAAGCATTGGAATTTCAGAAATGAGTCACAGTCTGTAATATCAGAGGAAGTGGTGGTCACATGACTGAAGTTCATGTCAGTCTCAATGTTTCTGGCACTTCCCAATTTGATTTCTCAATGACTAATGTCACATGACCAAATATGTCTTTCTGGCGAATCGTGGTGCGAATGATTTATAAGATCCAAATACACATTCTGTTTGGCCATTTTAGATATAAACATAATTAAAACAGTATGATTAATTGCATAATGTACAATAATTTCCGAACTCAATTACCTGTCTCTGTGATGTAGCCTGACCTATTCCTATCTGATCACTGGATGAATGACCACCTGAGTTCTGGGCCAAGTATGGGTGGATATATAGTGGCTCAAATAATCACTTAAATTGAGATCACATCGAAATATGAATGATATAAGGAACTCAGCATGACATAGATCAATCAATCAATCAATCAATCAATCAATCAATCAATCAAACAGAAATTAGTTAAGTTGATTTTCTCCATAATATAACCTTATTACACTCATGCCTCTCATTTCCCCCAATATAAGAGAAATTTAATTATGTTCCACAACAGCAGTTACAGTTTTACTTTAAAAGAGCCACAAAGGCATGTCAAAAGACTAGGAATTCTAATGCAGCACGTATATACATGTTTCTCAAGTATCCATTGTCAGGTATGAAATATGTCACATTTTTCAAGTATGAAGAAAGTTTAGAGTCGCAGCTGTTTTATTCTGAAAGAAACAATTAGAAAGAAGATCTCTGGTACTGAGAATTGTAACAAATACAGATAAAGGCATTGTTGTGTTTTACCAGTCTTTTGTATAGTAATTTGTTTGTCATGGCTCAAAAAAGAAAACATTCAATATCAATTACATTGTGAGAATATCAAGGGTACTTTGCATGGTTACTTGCTTTTGTTAAATTAATTTCATTATTGACGGCAATGATTGTTATATATATATATACAGGAAGGGTGATAATTTGTCCTAATTGAAGTAAAAATTTTATGAACAATTTATTGTTAAAACATGAACTATTGCAAGATAGTTCATTGGATAACAGTAATAAGTACTGCAATATGGTTTATAATGATCATCTTTTTGTACCAAGCCCCAGAGTACAGTCAGATAGTTATGTTATGGAATAAAACCCAACATAGCTTTCACCAGCCAGGTAAGTAGTGTATGGTTTTAGTATATAACTAGAATTGCGTCAGTTCGAAGCAGTGCACCCCTGGACAGGACATGGTATAATATGATAAATTATATGGTATAACATATAGATAATTCAGCCATTCTAAAATGCGGCATTTTTGATGTCTTTTAGTGTAAAACCGAAGCCACAAAACAGTATACCTAGAGGCCCTACCCATATATATCTATTGCTCTGCATACTAAGTTATTGCACATAATAAGCCATAATGTGAAGAAATACCCCAGATTTTACCTTTAGAAGGCTGCTATTTTTTCTTGGAAGGTAGAGGCCACAAAACAATATGCTCCGAGCTCTTTCCCTTATATACCCACATATCAAATTTGAAAGGTCTACCTATATGGAATGAAATATCCTCAGAAAAAAAGACAAAAAGGCCAATGTTTGAAGACCAGCCATGAGCTTGCAGAAACAGATCAAAGTTCAAATATCTGCAGGCTTATAGGAGACATATATATCTGTTATGTGTATCAGCCAAAGGATTATCTAACCTTCTATGAGTACTAGGCCCAAGGGTGAAGAAATATCCCAATTTGGAAATTTAGAGGACCGCCATCAATCTTCTAGTGGAAGACCGGAGCCGCAAAACAATTGCCTCCAAGGTCTTACCCATACATACACACAAACTAAATTTGAAAGGTCTACCCAAAATATTTTTCAAGCTATCGCATATGAAATGAATCTTAGACTCTGTGGCTAAACTTAAGTATCCCTGACTTTCGTCTCGGAATACAACTATAAAGAATAACTCTTTTCTTTCTGAAACTGAATTTAAGGTAAAAATAAAGTGTTTTCCAATGTTGCCTTTTTAAAAGGTTGGTCAGAATTGAACCTTTTGAAACATTTTGGTTTCAGATAACAAGCCGTTGAGCTTGGTAGGTCTCATAGAAGAAAGTGAAAGATGAACTTCTTAAATATATCAATGTAATGAGTATGCTACTCCTATTGAGATAGAAGTTTATGTTAACTGATTACATATATGTGGTAACCACAATAAGTTTATTTATTTATTTATTTGGGGGGGTTTACGTTGCTTTCAAATCTATACACGTCATATCACAATGGGCAGATTTGTGGTCTGAATAAACCAGTACATGCTGTTGGTCAAGGTTCTGTGCTATAATCTGCCGACAATTAGTAAGCAATTACCTACTTCCCAAGTAAGGGGCAGGCTTTGAATCGCCAACCTCACAGGTGGGAGTGTTACCACTGCACCACCGTGGTCCTCCCAAAAAGTTGAAGAATCTACCATAGCATTTTGAGGTAACCTTAAGTCAAATTTGAGTGAATGGCAATGTGATCACTGCTACTGACTAAACTGTCACCGTTGCAACTTTATGCTACATTGATGGAGGGGACCATTTTTTAGATTCACAAATGGGCTAATTTTGTAAAATATTACTGATAAGTTTTAAACTTCACTGTAAGACATCACGTAAAATAAATATATTAAAAAGAATCACTAAAATGGTAAAATGGGAAAAAATATCATGGTACATGTATAACTTGTGTCAATATAATTAATAACTGGTAATTAAACGGTGCAAACAATTATATATTTTAATTTATTCTAATTTGGTTATAACTTTGTGGTGGATCACAAGGGCAGTCAAAACAAGCACAAACCCAGATAGCATTCCGCCGTCGGACCGACGTTGGCTGTTGGTCGCAAGGTCGGCAGATTTTGCCGACGTTGGGCCGACGTTGGGCCGACGTTAGCTTGCCAACCCCTACTCGGGTTAGATTTCTCAATATTTTGCCGACGTTGGGCCAACGTTGGGCCAACGGCGGATTTTTGTTCAAGATGGCGGCGAGCAATAATAGGGGATTTGGGGAAACTTAGAAAAAAAAAAATTTATTATGGTATGTCTAAAAATCATATTTCAGTGAGCCCAAAAATTTTAAGCAACCATTTAATAATTTTAGACATAAAAATAATATTTTCATTATAAATTCGCACTAAAAAGTTGTTGGTGAACATATCTGATTGGCCGATGCTGTACATAGAATATAATTTTTAGCGTTGGCTTGCCGACGTTGGGCCAACGTTGGCCCGACGGTCAAAAAGCCGTTGGCCCAACGTCGGCAGCCAACGTCGGACCGACGGATGTGCTGACGTTGGGCCAACGTCGGTCCGACGGCGGAATGCTATCTGGGAATGATCTGCTCTTAGACATTCAAGACCATATCCTATTTGCTCTACATTTTACATTTCTTACTTATGCCTGTAGCCAAAGTATTAGCAAGAGGAATCTTTCTAAATATGAAATACTAAAATATTTCCAATACTTATACTAATATTTTTAAAACTACATATGTGGCGTTTATATTTCAAGAAAACACTCACCGTTTAACTCCCACTACACCACATGGAATATTATTCCAGTATAAAAAATCCCAATAAAAATATTATCTCTTCCAATGTTGAGGCTTGAACTGATATGGAATATCTTATCTACATGCACCAATACAATACAATATGACACAATACAAAACAATTCTTATTTTGGGGAGTTCTCCGATTTTTATCAGATAGGTAGATATTGTCAGCACATGGCATTCAGCTCAGTTAAAATGACCTCTGCCAAGGTGGTTATGTTTTTGGGTGTGTTTGTTTGTCTATGTTCATGATTATTCCAAACCGAACCAATGCATCTTTGTGAGAAATATTTTATTTGTGTAGAGCTTTTCAACAGTGCAATTTTCAATGATTTGCAGGTTGTGGTTGAGATTACTCCAAAAAGTAAAAGAGAAACAGTATTTGGATTACAATATTGGGACACTCTACAGCCTTGGTTTTGAGCTTTGCACTCTTTGAGTGTTTTCTGGTCACTGGTTTGAAATACATTAGATATAGTTGGTATGTAAAAAATCTTGAGTTTTACCAGTCTCACATTATTGTGAAAGAAACCTCCTTTAGATAACCTTTTAAGTTTATTTGTGTATTTTTTTGTACATTATATATTATATTTTGTACAAGGAAACACGTGTAATTGTGTTGTGTAGGGTATTTACAAGTTCATCGAAGGCTCAATGAATCAAATAACACGACTCTATGGTCCGACGGCGAAGGAAGCTTGAGTAGTCCAACACACACCACAGAAAATGTCAAACGCCAAACTGAAGCAGGTGTGGATGTACAACAGCAAATGTCACTGCAGTCTTGGTAATTAACTTTTGCACAGTCGTAAACTTCTGTTAGTACTGTACAATGAACAAAAATGGTTGAAAAATAAGGATAAAATAAGAAATAAAAATTCCTCATCAATATGATAATTTTGGTTTTGTAACCGACCTTTTGAAAATAAAACATAAAAGAAAACTAGCATAGTCTGGAAACTTCTCTGTGAAGGATAAAAACAGTCAAAGTGGGCTATGTTTCTTTAAAACGTGAACCTTATTTTTTGCAGGAAATGTACTCAGAATGTCAGGAAGAAAGAACTACAACTTGTGTGTGACAAAAATCATTTCCCTAAAGGCAGAAAAACAAGGCAAGTATGAAAGAAGGTTTACAAAAACAAAGCTTTCCGTGCAACATTTGATTTAAAACTAGAATAAACTGCTATCAAAGAACTCCTCCAGGAAGATGCTTCCAATAAATCACGATTTATTTGTAGCCTGAAATGATTCTGGATCAGTCCATGTAACTGTAACTACTTCTGTCTATGGACAGGCCCTACTCGCATAAAAAATCTCATGAAGACCCATTCATTACTTTTGGAGTAATTTCAACCAGACAGACAGCCATTAAAAATACATTGACAATGGGAACTTTGACATTTCTTTGTATCCAGAATGTGATCTGGAACTTTCCCAAAATGTGATCACTTCCTTCTTTGGTCAGGCTCTGACCACATAAAACTTTCAGCAACATCGGCTCATTCTTTTTGGAGTTATCACAGAGAAACGAAAAGAAAAACAAATGCAACACAAACCTTACCTGCTGGTGGAGGTTATAAAAATATTCAAAACAGGTTTAAGTGAGAAATGCCAATATATACTGTGCACTTTGTCAGTCAAAAGTTTGCATTTCCTCTTAACAAGTATAGACCCATTGCCTATTGTATCTGTAACTGCCAATTAGGTAAGCACTTTGGGAAATCAAGACAACTTTTAACATCTGACCAGAAATAAAGGCCGCATGGTCAATCAAGCTGAGGATCTATGGCATATGGTGACAATACCTGCCAACACCTAGTTCGCACAGTTCTGTGTTGCCCCCACAAGCTAATTATGAGCGTACAATATTTAACTTGTTGGGGCTGGTTTTTGGTTTAATGCATTTTCAGCCTCTGATGAGAGATCACACTTTGACTATCGAAATACAGTTGTGTATAACATCACAACAGTATAAGGCCCAACTGCATACATATTTGGTATAAAGTGAACTTTATCTGTGACTACTATCACTTCTTGCGTTTTCTGTTTTAATGCATTTCATAGTTTGGTCATCTCCTTTAGAATTCATAAGTTGGGATTCATATTATTGTAAGACGCATTTGGTACAACACGTGCAATGTTTGCAGCATGTATTGGATTGTAAACATTTTTGGAAAACCTCTGGTAAGTCATGTGCTAAACTAAAATGTACATGCAGGGTGGATGAAGGTGGGAACGATGGAATGGTTATGCAGGATATCTCATTTTAAAAGTGCATTACCATGATGCAAGGTCCATCTTTTACACAATATTCTCGGATGCAGTTGATAATCCAGATTTTAACTAAAATGTAATCAGAGACACCTTGTGCTATTTTCAACAAAATTCAACAAAGTTAATCAATGGCACTTCAGTTACAGATTACCCTTCACCTTATTTTTGGTTTGGTCCATTCCAAGAAATGAATGAGTGTTACTGATGACAAACCCAAATGTCATTTTGTTCTAGATTAAGGCATGAGCCAAGTCATGATACAAAGCAGTATAGTATGTCCTGAATCTATAACAGGTGTTTTGTAAGCAAATTGCCAGAGCACTTCAGACTTGGTTATATCTAAACCACTTAACCAAACCCCTTACACATCACGACAGTCCAACTACAACAAATGTTTACATCTTTCAGGTTACTTGTTGATGACAAAAACAAAGTGGCCTACTGTTTTATACAAAAGGCTGGATGTTCTAGCTGGAAAGGCATTATGGCCAACATCTCATCTAATGGAAGAGTTACCAGAGTACAGGGTGTGATTCATCATCGCAAAACTTTGAAGAAATATGGATTGCACCTGAGCAAGTACAGACCTCATCGAGTTGATAGATTATATAAAGACTACACAAAATTTGTGGTTGTACGACATCCTTTGGACAGGCTTTTATCAGCATACTATGATAAAATAGCATCACCCAATCCAAAATTTAGAAAAGCTTCCAGGATGATAGCAGAAACATACAGCAGCACAAATGTTCATTATCCCAACAGATTTGCCTCATTTGAGCAGTTTTGCCAGATGATTACTGCTGAAAATCGCCTGTCTAGAAATATTCATTGGGATAGTTATTTTGGAAGGTGCAACTTTTGCCATATTAGGTATGACTACATAATTAAGCTGGAGACCATGCTTGTTGATCTCCCATATTTCTTGTCTCAAGTCTACAACACCTCTGATATCAGTTTATATCAATCAGTGAATGTCAATTCTAGGAGAGAAGAGACTGGTATGGCATATGAAAAAATATTGCATGAATATCAAAATATTTCTGCAGCCTTAGTGGAAAAACTTTTGAACAAATTTAAATTTGAATTGACAGCATTAGGTTATGATTACAACCTCAAGAATTTCACAATGCAAAGTGTCAGTAATCGAGAAAGGGAAAAATGTCTGTAATAATCTGTATGGTATCTATTTTCTGTCAGAAAAGTATCAGTAAATTAAACCTGGACAATACTATTGGACAATTACACAGATGACATACATTTTTTTCTTTTTCAGGAGTAAAGACGAAAAAATTAACAAGTTATTTTAGTAATAGGTTAATGTCTTTGTTGAGTGATCACGTAAAAAAATGTGTATGTACTTAAGGATTATTTTACGTTTACTTTTACTCCAATTTGTGCAAAAATCAGCACTTGTTCAAGGAAATCAGCAAAACGTAACCATAGTTAGAGGCGTTGAGGAATAACAAAAAATATTTTCCACAATCTTTATTTCTCATTACTCAGGTCAAATACATGTCGTGGTGGATAATAAATATGTAATCCTAGGAAAGTTGATACATTAAAGTTCAGGTGAAGTGATAATCAAACTACGAAATACATTTCAACCACACTTGCACAGTGTTCGTCAGTTTTCCCCCGATGTCTTTTATAGCTTTCCAAGAGGTCACCCTGTCTTGATCCGTTTGTAGTCATAACAGATGGATATAACAAAAATCATTAAAAATAGCCAGACTAGCCAGACGGGAACCCCCGCTTGATAGTATAGTTGGAGAGCCCCAGAGACCTTTTAGGGATCTCCACCATTTTAAATGTATGGTAAAATTTGGCAGAAACGCAATGCATAGGTTTAGATTGTAGAACACTCCAAAACCGGAAAAGTGTTGCCACGGCAAAAGTTATTTCCAAATCTTGCCCAAAACTTTGTTAGCTACAGTTCCTCTTGTGATGAACAAAACCTGAATATTTAGTGGGACATGTATAAGTTTGGACTGAGGTTTGCACTCACAAAATGAATAATAATATAAATAATAAAGAGAGAAAAAGTATTGCCAGTTGTTCCCAATAATCATCATGGACCATACAACAAGCATAAAATTAAAACTACTTAAAAGAGGAGAGTGTTGATATGACAACAGATTAACCCAGAACCTAAGTAGCTGTAGGTGGTCTTGAACTAAGCCCATCCCGAAAATCTGGTACAAATTTGTGCAGAATGTAGAGCATACACAAACTCTACGCCCAAGGTTGCCACCTCCAAGACAAAGAGTACAGGGATAACTACATCCCCAGCCTTTATGGGGGGTGGGTTTAAAATAGAATAAATAACCCTAATGAAATCTATTCATTTTTTTTTCAAAGAGAGAGTGGATATCACAATCATCACAATATAATCAGGGGCTTTTTTAACACTATTTCAGCATTTAGTGAGCATCACTTTACAGAGTTTTTCAACATGTAGACTTTCTGGATATTCAGTGTTTTGTTTGGCTTTTAAAACAAATTTTTGCTCACTCACGCAGCATGTGGATAAGATGTCTTGCTTATGGAGCAATACAAAATCCAAAATTGTTGTGTCGTTCTATGGTTCAGTGAGAAGTACACTTTTTGGGATTTAATACATTGTTGGATAGGCATTCTTAATACTTTCTAAATAGAATAGGACACACAAACTGGTCCGAGAAAAGTGTGAACCTTGTTGAATTAGTCCATGTTTTTTAATGTTAAATTAAAGATGATTAAATTTATCACTACAAAGTTAAAGTTGTGTGTTTATAATAATCTTTCCTATTCTGTTATTCTTTAGATGTCTATTGTGAAGGTATCATAATGTATAAATATACACACAATAGATAAACAATTATTTTCTTAATTACTGGGAATTATTCAGGCCTCTGTATTTGTCTCAAAATAAAGTTATAAAGATATCTTAGCAGCCATGTAGCGATAAAGTATCAGTAAAGTAATTAAACAAGCTCTAAAAGCTTGCCCTTTCTTGTATATTATCACTCATTCATTTCACTCAGTTCTATGTGATTACATTGGCTCAAAACAGATCTGATTTTATGTTATTTTCCAATATAGGAATGGACCCAGTGCTAGGGCATTCCTTAGTGGACTATGATTAGTGCACTCATTCACTGTCTCAAGAAAACCTAGCACAGTAATAACCTACAAACAAGTCAAATTTAAGTAGAGACTCAAGCATTTATGCAATTTATGCATTCTATATTGGCGCTATTTCGTTGATAGAAGGAAACAGTGATGCAGGAATTTAGATTCTAAATTTTGGGCAAAAGGCTGAGAAGAAAAAAATGAGAAGACAGAGAACATGGTCTTCACTACCTGAGCTTGGAATAATAGGATATTGGCTACCTATCTGGACACAGAAAGTTGGTTCATACACGAAACTGGAATTAGTAATACAGTAGCAGATTGTCTGTCTAGATGGGATCAACTAAAGAATAATCTGGCATGGCAATGACGGCTCATACCTAAGGCAACATTGATGCAAGTAAAACCCAAAATTTTGGGCATAAGCTGGGATATTTAATTTCTGGGATTTTTCAGATTCACAAGTACAGTGTAATGTGTAAACAATAAGATCAACATTTTTGTTATTTAATGTATTTTTTTTTAAAATCCATTGCTCTTGTTTACATCACTTCACAAGGTGTCCTGTGTGACAGAAAAGGAAGACAAAGTAAATCATAATACCTATATGTAATATCAAAATCAAATCTGAATCGAATGTCCAATAAGCGGTTGTCACTTCTGCCAAATTTTATTAAAATGAGTTTCTTCATGACATGAATGGCTAATAACTTTTGTTCTGAATATACTTGATGTAATCAATATATATAAATCCGTTCAGATTAAAATTTTGACACCCATTTGAAGGCTCAAATAGCAACAAGAAGAATTATATTAATGGACTGCTGATTGACTTCTGCTTAATTATAACCAAATATGATATTAAAAGGTGTAATTGATAATGTTGTGGTGACCTTACTTTTTATGTATTCTAGAACTAGGTTCCAGAACTCTTTTCCCTTTGGATATATGACAAGCATGTGACCTATATTTTCCATTTCATTTTTGGATCTAAAGCATGTAGCATCTTCACTTAGATTTACTTTTGATAAATATGACCTTCAATTATTCAAATATTCAATTATTCTGTGCAAAATTCTTAATTGGAACCATTTATATGTATTGTTCCAGTGACAAATTTGGAAAATATGCTTCCACATTTGATTAGTGATTGTAACATTTAAATAAATTTCCCATTTGACTCTTGCAACACTTCATTTTGCTTTGCAAGGAATATTTTATAAAATCCTCTAGTGTCATTATTCCTGGATATCCCATATTTCAGAGACATATAGAACCAATTACTTTATTAAATTCTCCATACATATTTTCATTAATAAATTTATAGACTATAGTTGATAAGCGAAGGTAAGCTAAACATTCAGTGAATCCAAGTTGTAATGATCTTTCAATATCTGACTTGTGAGAACCTTTCCCTCATCGTCTATTGCATCAGAAATCATAATTAGCCATTCAGAATATAATATGGGGAAAGATGGTTTGTAATGATAGATTTTTATTGCAGCAAAGAGGAATTGATGCTATATGAAATTTGGATTTTATTTGTTTTCCTCTGTTACATATATGGGCACTATATAAGTTCAATGTTTAATCTAAGTTTTATGTCTATATATTGCCATATAAGTGTTGTCTGCCGCTCATCACAGGGGGTGTAAAAATAATTCCAAAATTGTAGATAATGTTCTTTATTCAGATAATATAATCACATAAAAATAAAACTATAATTCACTGTTATCATTGAACTTCCATTGAATTTGTATTTCTTGAATTATGAAGTCAAACTTGTGTAGTTGAAATATTAACATATATAGAGGTTGCTGCTTTAAGTAGTTTGATTGTTCTGTGTTAGGTTCATAGAACTGATGTAACACAGAAAACCATTCCACTGATCAGCAGTCAACCTGTCTTTAGCAACTTATTAGTTCAATCTCCCCAATCTCAGATTTTGTAAAGGCTTATATAGTTTAGTACAGGAAAGAGTGACAGTCATTTCTGGATCCCACTTACTGTATGAGCAATAATAATTAATGGGAAAGACTTCCTGATATTATATCCTGAACTGTATCAATAACATCAAAGCATCTGTTTTCTTATAACTGTGTGGTCACCACTAAGAAGTCATAGAGTACATATGGGGGTTGAAAGCTGTAGTTATGATGAAATTATTGTATTACTAACATATTTCCTGTTTTTGTTGTTCTTTAATCTAGTGACTGTTTATGACAGTGAAATATTGCAGCTAGTGCACTATAAACTGTTAGAAACAATTATAACATGTTTTGAAGAATCCTGGTCTACAAATTACATAGATTAACTGTCAGTGTGTACAGGAAGTCATAATGATTAATACAAATATATACATGTGTAGGCTAAGGGAGAAATGTTGGTTCAACATAAAATTATTTACTTTTTAAAATAAACCCTAAATACACATAAAATACAGAATCTCACAATAGACTTGAGTATCATCGGCATAACAATGAAACTTTACTCCTTTGTGTTTACCAATAACCAAACTAAGGGGTTGTGTACAGAGAAAATAATAAAGGACCCAAGACAGAGCCTTGGGGCACACCAAACAGGAGTTTACAAAGATCAGAGAGAGAGAACAGAACCAGAGAGAGAGAACAGAACCACCAATTCCAAACCAGGTGTGAAGACAATGAAGAAGGGTGGAATGATCAATTGTATTAAATGCTGCCGAGAGATCGAGCAGTATCAGGGCAGTCGCTTCGCCTCTTGACAAAGATAGGTGAACTTCATTTTTTTATAGAAAGAAGAGCTGTCTCAGTCGAGTGACCTGTTTTATATGCTGATTGATATGGATTGTCTAAGTTATGAATATGTTCTAACATTTGCTTAACAACCACTCATTCAACCAATTTAGATATGAAACTAAGGCCAGATACAGGATGATAGTTTTTAAAATCATCTGAAGGAAGAATAGCCTTTTTAATAAGAGGAGTAACTACAGCAGTTTTGAAACCGTCAGGGACGCAACCCTCCATGAGTGAGCAGTTAACCAACTTTGTAATTGATGGTAAAAGTATGTCACTACACTCTTTGATGAGAAATGTAGGCCACGGATCCAACAGGCAGGATTTCATAGGCGAGTTTCTGGTGATTTTGTCGACAGTATCTTGAGGAACTTCAGTAAAGGCAAGACATTGGATAGACCACAGGACAGATCACAGGACAGATTGTTGGATACGGCGGACAAACTTAACTGTCAGTTACATTGGTCAGGTCAGATTGTTTTCATTATTGTATCATTGCATGTCCTATTGAGAGTATACCAGTTGACTGTAATCATCGTTTTATTTGTTAAATAAATTTGTTAAGTTAAACTTTTTGTCTTTTCCTGTTGCAACTTATAGACAACCAGTAATTACTACCCTGCTTGCCGTAACCATAACACCTGTGTCAGTTGTGCCCATGTAGCAGACGCATATAACCAAAATATGTTGTATGTTTTCAATTTTTGAAACATATATCATCTTAAGTCATTAAAGATTGTTATCTCCAATAATTTTCTCCATAGGGAGAATTTACTAATCAGTCTTTTTATCCATCTGGCCTTTATAGCCACTATAGAGTACTCTAAATGTGTCATTTTCAGACCTACCATTGAATGATCTAAAATCTCTATTTCTTTTATCAGGTTTATTAGACCATGCGTGCTTAAAAATATATTATTTTAATTCCTTCAATGTAGAAATATTTGGTGTAGGTAAGCTTGAAAACAGATGGTTTAACTTGGCTAGAAGAATACTGAAGCAAGACTACTACCGGATGAGGGATGCAAATTGGAACCAAAATGCATCTTTGCTCCAGGATACCCCGGATATACCTGAATGTAGTCAGATGTCCATGAATTTTTCCAAATATATCCCCATACAACTTACGTAGGGCCAAGTCCCCTCAAATCTGCTCCAGTATCACTCATGCATAGACAGGCATTGCTCCCAGTTCAGGGCATATATGTGGCCATTCTTGGCTCCCGAATGATCCATGATGCATCCCAAGGTCACAAAAGTTCTATACAAATACTGCTCTGGATCCTCACCTTGACCCCCCAAATCTTTATACATGTTAATGTCAAACCCAAGGCATTTCTTTTTCACTTGAGGTACCCTGCCAACCATCCCTGTGTTCATCCTGGTTTATGCTAGGGGTCCAGTATTGTATAGAGTGCATAGAGTATAGAGTCCAGTTTTAACCTGGAGCCTTTCCTCCTAAGGCCAAATCTTGGCTAAGGTTGAAACCCACACCTCAGGTTAATGGCGACCAATTCAAAGGCAAGGTTTGAATCCTGTTGGGTCTGGCTTCTGTCCTACACAATTATGTGTATATGCAAGAGATTATTCGATTTTTCCTATCAACCTGTACACTTCTGTAGTGTTCAATGCATTCTTTGAGTGAAAGTTCATTTTGTTTTTCAAATATATGTTAGTCCAGGGAATTACTTTAATAAGATATTTCAATTCACATGTAATCTTGGCTCTAGATAATGGGATGTTGTTTAAGATAGGGTTAAATTTGTTCAGAAAACACTGCCTTTTCCCTATTCCTAAATACTTTTTACCCCACAGCCCTTAAGGGCTGTCGGGGTATTGTTTTCACCCATGGTGTCCGGATGGGCGGGCGGGCGGGCGGGTGGGCGGGCGGCGGGAAATAGTTTGTCCGGGCTGTATCTCAGAAACTGTAAGGTGTAGGAAGTTGATACTTGGTAGGGACATTGGTTAGGGGGTGTAGGTGTGCAACGTCATGGTCTGACCTTGATTTGACCTTTGACCTTGCCGTATTGACCTTGAGCTTGAAAATCTTGTCCGGGCTGTATCTCGGAAACCGTAAGGTGTAGGAAGTTGATACTTGGTAGGGACATTGGTTAGGGGGTGTAGTTGTGCAACGTCATGGTCTGACCTTGATTTGACCTTTGACCTCGCCGTAGTGACCTTGACCTATAAATTCTTGTCCATGCTATATCTCGGAAACTGTAAAGTATAGGAAGTTGATATTTGGTAGGGACATTGGTTAGGGGGTGTAGGTGTGCAGCGTCATGGTGTGACCTTGATTTGACCTTTGACCTTGCCGTAGTGACCTTGACCTATAAAATCTTGTCCAGGCTATATCTCAGAAACTGTAAGATGTAGGAAGTTAATACTTGGTAGGGATATTGGTTAGGGGGTGTAGGTGTGCAACGTCATGGTCTGACCTTGATTTGACCTTTGACCTTGCCATAGTGGCCTTGACCTATAAAATCTTGTTCGGGCTATATCTCGGAAACCGTAAGGTGTAGGAAGTTGATATTTGGTAGGGACATTTGCTAGGGGGTGTAGGTGTGCAGTATCATGGTCTGACCTTGATTTGACCTTTGACCTTGCCGTAGTGGCCTTGACCTATAAAATCTTGTCCGGGCTATATATCAGAAACCGTAAGGTGTAGGAAGTTGATACTTGGTAGGGATATTGGTTAGGGGGTGTAGGTGTGCAATGTCATGGTCTGACCTTGATTTGACCTTTGACCTTGCCATAGTGACCTTGACCTATAAAATGTTGTCCGGGCTATATCTCGGAAACCGTAAGGTGTAGGAAGTTGGTACTTGGTAGGGACATTGGTTAGGGTGTGTAGGTGTGCAATGTCATGGTCTGACCAGGATTTGACCTTGCCATAGTGACCTTGAGTTTAAAAATCTTGTCTGGGCTATATCTCGGAAACCGTAAGGTGTAGGAAGTTGATACTTGGTAGGGACATTGGTTAGGGGATATAGTTGTGCAACGTCATGGCCTGACCTTGATTTGACCTTTGACCTTGGCGTAGTGACCTTGACCTATAAAATCTTGTCCGGGCTATATCTTGGAAACCGTAGGGTTGAGGAAGTTGATACTTGGTAGGGACAT
The DNA here is from genome assembly GCA_964017235.1 of Sabellastarte sp. h YS-2021. Taxonomy (NCBI): domain Eukaryota; kingdom Metazoa; phylum Annelida; class Polychaeta; order Sabellida; family Sabellidae; genus Sabellastarte; species Sabellastarte sp. h YS-2021. The sequence goes on from OZ024936.1 coordinate 69,222,961, forward strand.
TGGTTAGGGGCTGTAGGTGTGTATTATCATGGTGTCACCTTAATTTGACCTTTGAGCTTGTCCTAGTGACCTTGACCTATAAAATCTTGTTGCACCTTTGGGTCTCTCTTTTGATGAAGATTAAGCACTGTTAAAGTCATATTAGAATTTATTAAGAATTTTACTTTCATAACTTCCCATTGTAAGAGATAGAATTTCATCAAGTGAGCCACAGATTTTGCTCCAACACCACACATAAGCATTCATTAAATGTATTACCACTTCTATATGCATGGTAATATTCAAACCATCTAAACCATAATTTGGCCATGCAGATGTAGATAAAGAGGGTTGAATTTTAGTTTGCTGATTAATGCTGTCATCTTGTTATTGAATTATCTTGTTTTAATACTTCATCTTTATATGCATGATCTTTCTTTTAAACATTATTTGGACCTTTATATAACTGACAGTGCTGTGAAAGTATCCTAAAGTTTATACTGATACAGTACTTCTGTATCTCATGGTGTTGAAAATATTTCCCTAGGCTGTGGGGTACGGGCATCTCTGATGCTATTTTTAACACCATGAGATATAGAAGAAGTGAAACAGTGCAAAGATCAGGATACTTTCAGAGTAGTTGTAGTTATATATAGCTCCAAATAATGTTTAAGTAGAGAAAATAGCATCTAAGAGAAAGAAAACATAAAGATAAAGTATTAAAACAAGATAATTCATGAGCAAGATGATAGCATTAATCAGTACGAAGCTTTAAAATTGGAGTATAGCTATCAATGGCATCAGTAGCACAATTATATACTTAAAACAAACAGATTTGCTTGTCTGTCTGTAGAGCCTTGTATGGAGGACTGTTCGCTGTTAGATATGGAGGACAATGCTAGTGTTTTCAATTCTAAAAGTGAATCATTGATACAAAAATACGAATGATGGTGTTAGGGAATCTGTAACACTTGCACTATCGTTGCAGAATAATACAGACATAGTGGTTCAAGATCAAGTGGTATTGAAGGCAAAACAGCAACTTGGAACTGCGTTTGGTTGTCTCCCATTGTCTGGCATAACGTTGTTTAATGGTGATCCGACTTACTCTGACAAGATACCAGATATAATACAGACACATAGGCCAATAAAGCAGACTGGACTGCCTAATTTTTTTAGGCTTATGAATTCCGATTCAGACTCATTTGAATGTCCCGTGTTGCAGATATTATCTCAGGGATTATTTTGACCAACATCTTCCAGATCTTATACAATTCGGATTTCCTTTGGATTTTGATAGGAATTGTATGCTAGGTAGTACCCTGGATAACCACACTTCAGCAAATAATTATTTTGAAGAAGTTGATAGATATATACAGGAGGAACTAAGTTTTGAGGCAATGATAGGCCCATTTGATGATCCTACTTTTCCTCTGCATATCTCTCCTCTGATGACACGAGATAAGGCGGGTTCGGATAAGAGAAGAACCATAGTTGATCTTATTTGGCCCAAGGGCCTCTCAGTCAACAATGGAGTTAGCAATTGTTCATATCTAGGTACACAATTTGAACTCACATATCTGACTATAGATTCTATTGTAAGTACACTTAAGAGACCTGGTCCTGCTACAAAAATTTTCAAAATTGATATTAGCAGGGCTCTTAGACATGTTCATATCGATCCTGGTGATCTAGATTTGTTAGGATTTAAGTTTAGAGACAAGTTTTACCGGGATCTGACGCTTCCATTTGGTTTTTATTTAGGATCATTTTTTTCAAAACTCAGCGACTCAATTAGGTGTATTATGGCCAAGTATGGTCAACCATACCTCTCTAATTATATTGACGATTTAATATACTGTGGATTGCCCTCAAAAATTGATTCAGCTTATCAATTTCTCCTTAACTTACTCCAGGAACTAGGACTTGACATCAATGATACAAAATTACATTCACCAGATACAAAGGTCGTGTGTCTGGGTATTTTATTCGATACCGTCAACAGGACTATTTCCGTACCTCCTGAAAGGTTGCAGGATATACTTTGCATATGTACTGAATGGTTGGATAAAAGATGTTGTACCAAAAATCATTTGCAGTCCTTATTGGGTTCCTTGTTATATATTACCAAATGTGTACGCCCAGCTCGATTTTTGCTTAACAGAATTTTGCAGGTGTTAAGAGATCATGTTGATATATTTAAATCAGGAATTTCATAATGACTTGAACTGGTTTCTTACTTTTCTGTCTTCTTTTCATGGTATTACAATATATGTCTGGCCAATTATAGATAATATTTATTTAGATGAGTCTCTTACATGGCGTTACATACAGTTGCCTCCCTCTGCGACCTCCACAGTCTCGTCCTCTTTCCATTCTTATTTACATACATAGATGCCCTACTTTCTACTGGGACTTTGGGGATCCAAGGTGTATCCTAACATTTAACCAATTCATTCATTGTTACGTATCAATAATTTGGGCTATATATATTGATATGTCTGTATGTTAATTAGGCTGTATTGTAATACCACCCCATTAGGAAGGCTTAGGCCCCAGAGGGCTTATAATCGCTCTGTTGTACAGTAATGCTAATTTAAATGTTATTCTTTTATATGTGTTGAATTATTGCCTTACTTTGGACGGGCCACCCCTTTCTGTGTATATGTTATGAGCCAGGTGTGAAATTGTCCATTTCGTGAAATGGACGAGGAAATGGACAACTAATGCCCCTGTTCCACCAAAGGATTAAGCCCCGATTCTGTCGGCGACCCTTAATCGTGGACAGTCGGTGGAAAAAAAGGTAAAATGGGCGGGAATACTGAATCGGTATTGAAGTCTGGGATTAAGTACAGATCGTCCTCAGGAAGCCTCACTGGGACCGACTGGTCTGGGACTAAGAACCGACTAAGCCAGTTTTCTGGTCGGTTTCAACCATGATCCTGTTGTACACATACCGACTGGGTCCCAGGACGCCTCAGGCCTCCTGGGACTAAGAGCTGACTAACCCACGATTAACTCCTGGCGTCCTCAGGCCTCCTCACTCTTCCCCAGACCAGGATCGCTGATTCTTGTTTTGAAGAAAAGCTGGATTTTCTGGGTATATACATATAAAATTCGCGATCTAATCACCATTGTTTTTCTAGGAACACAGCAGGATGTCACCTTTTAATGGAAGACAGATTCAACAACAACTTTTTTGGTTTTTATTCAGTTACAAATAATCATGTATTTCCTATTTCTACGTCGACCACAGCAACCACCACCACCACCAGCCATACAGAGACCTAGAAGAAGGCACAACATGTGGGTCAGGCCATGGCTACTACAGAGAGAGGAGAGAGGGTCATACCACAACATTATGGCTGATCCGTATGCCACAGACATTCCAGGATTCACCAACTACATGAGGATGACCCCAGAATTCTTTGAAATGATAAAGACCAGACTGGAACCACGTCTAGCCAGGCAGGCCACCAACTACAGAGCTCCAATCAGTGTTGGGGAGAAGTTAGCCCTCACCATCAGATATATGGCCACAGGAGAGTCCTACACATCATTATCCTGTCAGTTCAAGGTTGGCAGATCCACCATTTCCGAGTTTTTACCAGAGGTCTGCAGGGCCATCCAGGATGAGTTCACCAGAGAGTTCCTCAAAAGTCCTACTATTCCAGATGAGTGGAAAGAACTGGAGAGGGAATTCAGGATCAGGTGGAATGTTCCACATGCCCTGGGAGCCCTGGATGGGAAGCATGTGGCCCTGAAGAAACCCAAGAACACTGGAGCCCTGTACCACAACTACAAGGGGTTCTTTTCCATTGTGATGTTGGCCCTGGTAGATGGGCAGTACAAGTTTAGATGGGTGGATGCTGGTACAACTGGATCTTGCTCAGATGCCCAGATATTTAATGCCTCTCAGTTGAAGAGGAGGATTGAGGATGGCAGGATAGGCTTCCCTGACCCAGCTCCTATAACCCAGGGTGGTAGAGATGTCCCCTACTTCATCCTGGCAGATGATGTGTTTGCCCTGAAGACCTGGCTCATGAAACCCTATGGCAGAAGGATGTTAACAAGAGAGGAAAGGATTGCCAACTACAGAATATCAAGGGGCAGGAGAGTTGTTGAGAACGCTTTTGGCATCCTGGTTTCAAGATTCAGAGTGATGAGGACCACCATAGAACTACCCCCAGCAACAATCAGAGAAGTGGTATTCACCTGTGTGGTTCTGCACAACATACTGAGAAGCCAGTTTCAAGGTCAACATGGTGGTCAGCAGCCTGGGGAGGATGATGATGATGATGTGCCTGGTGATTGTGGATTGATTGGTGGTGCTGCTGGTGGAGGCCAAGACAGAAACCCTGCTAGAGAAACCAAAAGACAGAGGGATTACCTGAAGGACTACTTCAATAATGAGGGAGCAGTGGCCTGGCAAGATGGCAGAATATAAGTCCTGCTGCAGTAAACAGTCCTTTTCAGGACTAACTATAACAGTCCTTTTCAGGACTACCAATTATTCCAAAAACAATTAATGAGCTATGCTTGCTTCAGACAAACCCCATGCCAAACATAACTTGTACATACGGACAAACAGACAAACCCCATGCCAAACATAACTTGTACAGACGGACAAACAGACAAACCCCATGCCAAACATAACTTGTACAGACAGACAAACAGACAAACCCTATGCTAAACATAACTCTCCAATCTTTAAAAACTACACCCAAAATTTGCCTTAAATTTAGAATCAACTAGACCTATCACATCGGAGAACCGATGCAAATTGTATCCACCAGAAAGAAAACTCACCAAAGCCATTCTAACATTGCTTAACCTTGAAGAAGCCCAAAGTGAAATCTGACCATATCAAAAGATTCTTAGCCCATGATTTCCTATAGGTTGGTGTGACACTGCAAACCTCTAGGAATACGAATAAGCAAGATATAAACACTGTTAATTATGGCAATCCTCATTTGACCTTGAAAGAGGGGCCAAAGGTCAAATCCGATCACACCAAAAGATTCCCAGCCCATGATTTTCTAGATTTTGGTTTACCATTCCAAATCTCTAGGACCAATAATAAGCGAGTTATAAGCACTTTTAAGTTTGGCTATGCTCGTTTGACTTTGAAGGAGGGGTCCAAGGTCAAATCCGACCACACCAAAAGATTCCCAGGCCATGATTTCCTATAGGTTGGTTTACCATCCCAAACCTCTAGGACCAATAATAAGGGAGATATAAGCATTTTTTATGACTGCAAAGAAACGCCTGTGGCGGCCATCTTGTTTTTCAAAATGAGGCCAAAAATATTCCCAGTCAAGATTTCGTAATGAGGAACATATCCTGTGAATTTGTGATCTCTACCTATAATACCATTTGCTCTAGAGGGCCACCAAAAGTCCTTGTTTAAAGTCGAAAAACGCCCGTGGCGGCCATGTTGTTTTTCAAAATGAGGCCAAAAATATTCCCAGGCAAGATTTTATGGTTATGAATATATCCTGCAAATTTGAGAAGGCTAGCTATAATATTTTTTTAGTTAGAGCGGTAACGGTGAAATCTCTCTACACACTGCGGCGGTGGCGTAGGCGTAACAAAGTCAAATCCATAGTATCCACCGGATGCTATCCGGTGGATACAATTATAGACAAATAACTGAAAGTAAGAGAGAATTTTTATGATATCTTTTAAAATATTACAAATGTCCCAATAAAATCTGTTTCCTTGCTAAAAAAATATTATAAAATATCATCACCCAAATGAGGGTGCAGTTCATGTGTTTGTGGAATTTTTTTGGGGGGTGGGATAATTCTGTTTCCAAATTTGTGTGTCAGTTCCTTGGTTGGTGGTTATATTTACTAGTGTGTTTGTCTGTTTTTGGGTTGGTGGCTATGTGATAGCCAAAAATCTTTAACTCCAGGGATGGTGTGAGTGTTGGACTTTTTTTACAAAGTTAAAACAATCCCATGGATTTTAAGTTACGAATGGGCATATTATTGGCCATAATTGGAGTTCATTTATCAATATGTTTTTATATGTGGCCTTATTTTTGTTAAGTGTATTATTTTATGTTTGGGGTGGTGTAAGTGTTAGGCTTTTTTTTCTTGTGATAAGTATTTGTACTGTTTTGTTTTTGTTTTTGGGGGGGAATTGGAATAACTTGCAGCTGAATAATTGTTTTTGGAAGATTTGGTGGCCCTCAAAAGGGCCTGGCAGGTCAAAGACCCGCCCTGACTGGATGGCTACTGAGGAGGCTGCTGCTGTTGAGGCGGTACTGAAGTGGTGATAGTAAAGAGCTGCTGCTGTGGTTGCTGCTGCTGAGGCTGCTCGACGATCTGTGTTGATGTTAGATCTGGGAGCTGGCTTAATATTCCACTTAGGTTGTGTCTGCTCCATTCGTCCTGTACAGTTAGGACTGATGTAGGGTTACCGAAGCCAATGGGACTTGGTGTATAGTACACAAAACTGCTGCCAGCTGCTGCTTGAGTGGAACTAGACGCCTGTGGAGTGGTTGTTGGCAGTAGCCCGACCCTCTGGAACTCCGTGGTAATAGTGGCTGATCTTCTGGGCAGTGACTGACGTCTATGGTTGCTCTTAATACTTTCAATGTCTCTAAATATCCTGCCCTTTAGGTCTTCAAATTCTTCTTGGCTCATCTTTTCAGCCTCTGATGCCACATAGTCAAAGAAGGGCTGCCTGTCTTACTTCTGCTGCAGAAAACCTGAGATCAATGTCCTCATCTGGTCAAAGTGCTCGAGAATCTTGTAGTTTGTTGAAACGGGTGTAGATGTAAGGATGGACTGACTCCTCTCCCTCAGGACACTGGACTCAAGGTGTTCTGTATCAGTAGTAGAGCCACGAGATTCGTCCTGCCTGCTGGTATTTCCACTGGCCTCAAACCCTGACCTTCTGTTGGCCCCCTTTCGTCTGATGTGGGTTTTAAGGAAACCCATCTGTTGGTAGACCCAGGACTGTCTCTTGGTCATCTCCCTCGGGGCTTGGCCAGATTGGAACTTGGACAGCTTGCCATAACGCGTTCGCTGGGATTCGAACCAACGTCTGACATCAAAGGGCTGGAGCTTCAGTTTTGCAGATATTTCTGCCCAGAGAGCCTCTCTTCTGTTCCTGTCATGGAACTGTGGATGTTCCTTGTCATACAGTTCTGGGTGCTGCTTTACAAATTCCACAATGGAAATTTCCTGACTGTCAGTAAAATTTGCTTTAAGCTCAAGTATTATATGATATTAAAAAAAATGAAAACCCCTACAAAACAGAGACACACGTCTCTCAGTAGCCAAACAGTCAGTAACAACGAGAATGTGTGCGCGGTCGCTTATATAGTCCCAGACCTCCTCATTGCCTTGTTTTAATTTCCGACGCGCTGAAAACAGTCGGTTCTTAATCGGTTGTTAGTCCCAGGCCTCCTGGGGCATCCTCAGACCGTTGCAGACTAAATTTGTGTTGTCCCAGGCGGCCTGAAGACACCGGCTTGGTTAGGGTCGGTTACCCTTAGTCGGTGCTTATTCCCAGACCTTGATTTTTGGGTCCCAGGACACCGCAGACGGTCTGAGGCTTCCAGGGACTAATGGAACCGATTCACTTTCACACGCATGAAATTTATACGCATCATATATGAGCCGCGGACTAACCACCGGCCTCCAGGGACTAAGCTACGGAGGTCTGGGACTAAGGGTCGCAGGCGGCCTGGGACAACACACGACTGTGTAAAATTGGGTCTGAGGAGGCCTGAGGAAGCCTGGGACTGGACATTTTGTTGAGGGCGGGAAATATGAATCGGTTGCAGTCGTGAGAAATATCAAACATGTTTGATTTTCCTCGCAGCCTCAACCGACCACAACCGACCCTTACAGAAGGTCTGGGACTAAGCAAATATTTCAAACCAACCCTCAAAAACCCTTAATCGGGAGCCTTAGTCGTGTGGTGGAACACCCACATAAATGTATGAAATTTTTACTCTCATTCACAGTGCATTTGTATTGAAATATTGTATTAGAATACATCAATGGTTGTACTTTAGCCTAAAGACTACTGGTGATGTGCAGGTTATTATAATTTCTGTAACATTTTCTTATAAAATCTAACATGATCTTACTATTAAGCTACAATATTAGTTAAGTATTTGTTAATATTTGTATTTAAATTTACTAAAAATTTAAGAACTTGAGATAACATCTTAGTGAGACTAAACTACAATATATAGTTTATAACATTAAGAGCTTTTAACACTAAGCCACATTAGTAGTTTATTTACATAACTGATTGCAAATGTTGACATCACTGTTGTCATTTACTTGTCCACATTATCAAAAGATTTATGATAATGACAGGCACTGAATTAACCCTTAGTTCTAATCCTCAAAAGGTTGGCTATAATCCTCAGATCTCATTAAAAGAAAGCTGCACCTCTGGTAAGTTGGATTTAATTGTAATTAGCCCTATTCTTTTTGGAACCTTTGGGATGACTTTAACCTTTTTAAATAGACAGTTACTTTTAATAACTCTTACATCTAATCTGAAAAGGGTAGGCTACAATTCCTCAGCTCTAATCATTAAAGGAAGGCCTTTTAAACAAGATTAGAGCGCAAAAAAGACAAAGTTCTATTATATTTCTTTTAAGCAAAAGTCAAAAATAATATACCAGGTAAAATATGCCTTTTAAAAGTGTGAGTATAATTTTAAATAGTTATTCCTATTAAAAGGTATGCTTTATATAATTGACACTTTTATTTCAAATTTATTTCAAATATTTATAACTTATCAGCTATTAACAAACTTAGCGTAAGATATTTCATATACATATCATTATCATAGGGGAATAAAGTGGATAACTTAAACCAAAAGATTGGCCATGAATGAAAGTTTAACTTTCATACATGACTTTGTTCATGTCATGAAATGGATAGCAAAATATATAAGGATTTGTCCATTTAACGAAATGGATAATTTCACACCTGGGTCGTAACATATACACCTTTCTTAATCTATTATGTCCTCATATAGGGCATTTGTGAATTATTTTATCAACACTTTTAATTTTGTATTAGTAATGTTTATTAACTGTATAACTGTCAGCAATAACTTTTTAGTAGTCACATTTACTCTGTTGTCATGGTTAATAAATAATTTTTAATCCAATTGGCTAGTTTCTGAATTTAGGGGCCAGATACTGAACCAATCTCACTCAGGACAGGCTGGAGAATCTGATTCATTTTTATCATCAATTTGGACAGGGATTTGAACAGTTTCATTACCAGAATGCAAGTTGTAATGTCATTTTCAGCTTCTGTCATTGTACATACACAATAAGTAAAATTAAATTTTGATTAAAAACAAACATAAAACCCAATTAAATTCGTGTGCAGTTCCTTTGACAACTTGGGAGATATGATACCATGTGCTTCTAACTTCAAAATGGCAGAGTCAAGAGGGATTCATAAAGACTGACCAAAGAGTGACCAATCAAAATTGACCACATGTACCAGTGGTGAGCAGTAAAATATTTTAGAGAACAACTTCTTCGGAACTGACCTAGTCCACACCTTCATGTGGCCCTGAACACGCTTCCTATTTGGGCATGATGTCTGGTTGGGTTCATATTTTGCCAGGACATTTTCTTTGGACTTTGCCACAGTTAGAAAATTCTGTTATGTTTGGCACTGCTTAAAAAATCTTTTTACCCTGTATAATATATATACCCTGTAGTGGTAATGCGGTGTGGGGAGTTGATGGGTATTTCGGGCTTATTCTTCAATATTTACAGCCTAGTGGTATAGTGGCAAGATTTTCAAGGGGGGGGGGGGGGGGGGCAAATACATACAGAAACGATTACAATTAAAAGGTGACTAATATGTGAATGAATTTTGTAGAAACCGACAGCTCTGAAACCTCCGGAATTCTGGTGATATAATGAACTCCTGCAAGTTTCCAATGCAAATTTAACTGTTCAGGTTAAGGATATAAATAGGACTTGGAGCAAGTCTACGTGTGGATGGGTCACAAGAGAACATTTGGTTCTTTTCCCCATGTAGTCAATATGTGTTTCACACTAATGAGATTTTTGTAAATACAGAAGAAATTATCTACCCCTAAATTAGCGCATTAATAATACCAACTTATTTGTTTACAAAAAATGATTTCGGTTCAAAAATACAAGTAATTTAACAACTACTCTGAAAGAATCAGTATAGCGCCATATATCAGTATAGGCATGTTCGTTTTTCGTCTTTATCTAGCAGTTACAGGTATTTAACCACTGTTATTATAACTGCCTGTGTCATTATCTGACAGTTACAGGTATTTAATCACTGTTATTATAACTGCCTGTGTCATTATCTGACAGTTACAGGTATTTAATCACTGTTATTATAACTGCCTGTGTCATTATCTGACAGTTACAGGTATTTAACCACTGTTATTATAACTGCCTGTGTCATTATCTGGCAGTTACAGGTATTTAATCACTGTTATTATAACTGCCTGTGTCATTATCTGACAGTTACAGGTATTTAATCAATGTTATTATAACCGTCTTTACATTTTTAACAACAAGAATTTTGTTTTATTTCTTCTTTTGCTTTGGAGCAAAATAAGGGACGATTTTACACCCTTCAATCAATGAATGCATTGATGTCAAGAAATGACATTTCTCAAAGGCACAATTTATTGACAAGGACTTAACCAAATACGTGGGTATGTGCTCAGGAATTAACATAGCGAATGGACTCCCACTGTTTAATCAACCTTGGGAGAAATCACTCGAGAGCACACAATCAATGAGGTGTTGGTTTGAGGACTGAGTCCCATATGGCATGTGGATATGTGTCATAATATTTTCTGTTCCGTGAAGTGTGGTCCGTGATATAGATTCTACTGCAAAAGTAGAAAATGTAGTCAGAAAAAAAGCTTCGAAATGTTCACTAATTCTCAATTTTTAAAAGATTTAGTAAAACAAATTATCACTGATGATCCTTTTTTTCATAAAGAAATTATAACACAGGTTAAAATTTCACAAAGGATTAATTTTCACTATAAAAGCTCATTAACTAGAAGAGCTAAAATTCATGCCTAGTGAAAATTTCACTTATATGTTATGTAGGACATAATAGGCGTTGTCATTTGCTTCAAAAGCAATCTAAAAATAACATACAAATGCATTTACTTTTGAGTCTACATTAGTCACAAGACATTTAGTTTTGAGTCTACATTATTAAAATAATCACTTACTTCACGATAGTTGGGATTATGAAGAAGAATAGCCCAAAAATACAGCTGATGGTTAAAAGGTTTTGAAACATGTATTAAAGGTGGGAGATAAGTGTATTAAACCACCAACTGGAAGATAAAAGTCTTTGTGTTCAGTTTAATAGTTTAGCTACATATACCACGAGTGGGTGACGGATAAAATCCCTTCCCTGAAAAGCCTTCAGAAAAAACCCCTGAATTTTTTTCCCTGTGGACAAAACAAAAACAAAACCCTAAGGCAGTTTTGTTGAACTGGGGGCATTTCTCAAAATGCTTTCATCCATAAGGGTGAATTAGGGCTTTCCTTCAGCGGGCTGAAATACTGCTGGGGGGGGGGGGGGGGGGGGTTCTCTTCACAGGAGACATTTGTGGGGCTTTTCTCCTGAGGGATTTTCTGTTCAGGCCTATTCTCCTGGATTCGCCATTTATATTTCCCACATAACATCATGACCTGGACTCGAACCTAAGACAAAAGAAGTAGTGATTAATTATATTGGTAAGGATCGGGATTTTTTCTTGATGCCAAAAAATCACAAATTTTCAACAGTCACATTTTCACTCATTAGGGTGAAATTCCAAATGTGGATATTCGGCTACATTGACGGAGATATGGAGTGGAGATGTGTGCTCTTAGGGTGCTTTCTAGACTGAAAACTGGAGCACGATTGTAGAAATGATGTTCATCTGCTGAATAAAAGCAATTTGGCAGATAAGCTTTCAATATTATAAATTTTCATCAAATCTGGATTAAACAAGAGGGTCACAGATGCCCCAAAAGGCGGGTTGCGCAGGCAGAAATAAGGTTAGCAACTGCTGTAATTACATTTAGAAAAGAAGGAAATAAATGTTAGGTTACCCAGTTAAGGTGAATGTGTAAGATGTGCTAAGAAACGTAAAACTTGTAATCTAGGTTACATAATTGTATCTATGCTATAAACAGACAAACGAAAGGACGTAATTACACCAACTTAGCTATGATGGTGATGCATCTCCCTGTCAAGTTTGAATTCGACTGGACAAAGTGTTTTCGAGTTAGAGTCCAGAAACAAAAATGTGGACAGACAGACGGATGGACAGAAAAATGGACAAAACAGACAAACAGACAGGAAAACGGACAAACAAGCAGACAGAATTACACCAATTTCGAAAGGAACCTAGCTATGATGGTGATCTATATCCCTGTCAAGTATGAATTCGATTGGACAAACTGTTTTCGAGTTGGAGTCCGGAAACGAAAATGTGGACAAACAGATGGATGGACAAACGGACAAACGAACACACGGAATTACACCAATTTCAAAAGGAACCTAGCTATGATGGTGATGTATGTCCCTGTGAAGTTTGAATTTGATTGGACTAACTGTTTTCGAGTTAGAGTCCGGAAACAAAAATGTGGACAAACAGATGGATGGACAGACAAACGGATGAAAAACAGACAAACGAACAGACGGAATTTCACCAATTTCGAAAGAAACCTAGTTATGATGGTGATCTATGTCTCTGTGAAGTTTGAATTTGATTGAACTAACCATTTTCGAGTTAGAGTCCGGAAACAAAAATGGGGACGGACAGATGGATGGACAGAAAAACGGACCAAAAACGAACAAACGGACAGAAAATCGGACAAACGAACAGACGAAATTTCACCAATTTCGAAAGGAACCTAGCTATGATGGTGATCGATCTCCCTGTCAAGTTTGAATTTGATTGGTGAAACCTTTTTCGAGTTAGAGTCCTTAAACGAAAATGTGGACAAACAGATGGATGGACAGACAAACGGACGAAAAACGGACAAACTAACAGACGGAATTTCACCAATTTCGAAAGGGACCTAGCTATGATGGTGATCTATCTCCCTGTCAAGTTTGAATTCGATTGGTCAAACCGTTTTTGAGTTAGAGTCCAGAAACAAAAATGTGGACAAACAGACGGATGGACAGACAAACGGACGAAAAACGGACAAACGAACGGACAGAATTTCACCAATATCGAAAGAAATTTAGCTATGATGTTGATCTATGTCCCTGTCAAGTTTGAATTCGATCGGACAAACCGTTTTTGAGTTCGAGTCCGGAAACAAAAAATGTGGACAGACAGACGGATGTCGGACACATCAGTCTAATAGGCGGGTTGGTTACACGCAACCCGCCTAAAAAAGCCATAACTTGAATGCCAATATGCCTGCATGGCCTTGTGGCTGTTCCAACATTAAACTAGAGGATCGCTTGCAAAAAAAAAAGATAATGTTTTTGCTATGCAAAAACAAAGCGTCCCGAAAAGGATATAAAGGTGAGTGCTAAAGTATTAAGAAAATGCTTCGTTTCTAGCCTTATACTGTTGTGGCAACCAAAGTCAGCGCAGTCTGCTCTATCTAGCACGGTTTTCAAGATATAAGCATTTTTGTGTTTTGCAAAAAATTAAAAAATTAAAAATGTGCGCTATATTTGGCGAGACAAAAATATTTTGAAAATTGGCATGGCTACTCTGCAGAGATACCCAGCAGGTCAAAAATTTTGTTGAGTTCACTCTATATAGCACGGTTTTCGAGATATAAGCATTTTTGTGTTTTGCAAAAACTTTGAAAATTCGAAATGGCCACCATTTTTGGGGAGACAAAATTTTTTGTCAAGACCACTGCCGTGGTGTGTATCTCCCGCCAAGCATTAAAGGAGAAGAAATAGCTTTTCCGTGATATTCACAATTTTTCATTTTCGTGTGTGAAAGCTCTTCCAAAAGTAGGTGAATGAGTTACTTGAGAAAAATTGGCTATCTGCAATACTATTAAGAGATAATTCACATTTACTCATTTTGAGTAGGTGAATAATTAGCTATGGGTCTGAAACTTCACCAAGTGAAAGCTCTCCCAAAAATAGGTGAATGAGTTATTTGAGAAAAATTGGCTGTCTGCAATACTTTTAGAGATAATTCGCATTTACTCATTTTGAGTAGGTGAGTAATTAGCTATGGGTCTGAAACTTCACCATGTGAAAGCTCTCCCACAAGTACATGAATGAGTATTTGATAAAAATTGGGTATCCGCAATACTTTTACAGATAATTAGCATTTACTCATTTTGAGTAGGTGAGTAATTTGCTATGGGTCTGAAACTTCACCAAGTGAAAGCTCTCCCAAAAGTAGGTGAATGAGTTATTTGAGAAAAATTGGCTATCTGCAATACTTTCAGAGATAATTCGCATTTACTCATTTTCAGTAGGTGAGTAATTAGCTATGGGTCTGAAACTTCACCATGTGAAAGCTCTTCCAAAAGTAGGTGAATGAGTTATTTGAGAAAAATTGGCTATCTGCAACACTTTTAAGAGATAATTCGCATTTACTCATTTTGAGTAGGTGAGTAATTATCTACAGGTCTGAAACTTCACCATGTGAAAGCTCTCCCAAAAGTACATGAATGAGTTATTTGATAAAAATTGGGTATCCGCAATAGCTTTTGAGATAATTAGCATTTACTCATTTTGTTTATTTATTTATTTATTTATTTGGGGTTTTACGTCGCTTTCAACACTGTACAGGTCATATCACGACAGGTAGTTGGAAGGGCAGAGGAAACCAGTACATAGAGTTCGCTAGGGTTGTGTACTGTAAACTGCCGAGCAACGGTAAGCAACTACCAGCTTTCCCACTTAAGGCCGTCACGGGGATCGAACCCCCGACCTCAGAGGTGGGAGGCGAGAGTGTTACCACTCTGCCACCGTGGCCCCCTTTTACTCATTTTGAGTAGGTGAGTAATAAGCTATGGGTTATACCCTGAAGATCAAAAATTTCGTCGAAATTGCTCTATGTAGCACGGTTTTCGAAATATTAGCATTTTTGTGTTTTGCAATTTTTGCGCAAAAATTCAAAAATTCAAAATGGCCGCCATTTTTGACAAGAGAAAATTTTTTTGAAAATTGGCATGGCTACTCTGTAGAGATACCCTGTGGGTCAAAAATTTCGTCGAAATCGCTCTATCTAGCACGGTTTTCGAGATATAAGCATTTTTATATTTTGCGAAAAATTCGAAAATTCAAAATGGCCGCCATTTTTTGGGAGAAAATTTATTTTTTGAAAACTGGCATGGCTACTCTGCAAAGATACCCTACGGGTCAAAAATATCGTCGAAATCGCTCTATCTAGCAGGCTTTTCGAGATATAAGCATTTTTATGTTTTGCAATTTTTGCGAAAAATTCGAAAATTCAAAATGGCCTCCATTTTTGCCGAGACAAAATTTTTTGAAAATAGGCATGGCTACTCTCCAGAGATACCCTGTGGGTCAAAAATTTCGTCGAAATCGCTCTATCTAGTACGGTTTTCAAGATATAAGCATTTTTATGTTTTGCAATTTTTGCGAAAAATTTGAAAATTCAAAATGGCCGCCATTTTGGGCGAGACAAATTTTTTTAGGAATTGGGATAACTACTCTGCAGAGACACCCTGTGGATCAAAAATTTCGTCGAAATCGCTCTATCTAGCACGGTTTTCGAGATATAAGCATTTTTGTGTTTTGCAATTTTTGTGAAAAATTCGAAAATTCAAAATGGCCGCCATATTTGGCGAGACAAAATTTTTTTGAAAAATGGGATAACTACTCCGCAGAAATACCCTGTGGGTCAAAAATTTCGTCAAAATCGCTCTATCTAGCACGGTTTTCGAGATATAAGCATTTTTCTGTTTTCCTTATTTGGAAAATTCATAATGATTAATTAATCATTAATTACTCGGCCATTTCTTAACCAATCAATGCCAAAATCTAATGATTTCCAGATTTTAATAGAATGAATGTATTTGCCAAGTTTCAGGTGAATTGATAAAATTCCTTTCAAGTTATCATCCGGACAAGCTTCGCCATCGAAAAAAGACATTTTTGGTCATGTGACCTCTCTGATTGGTTGAAATGTCACTACAGCATATTCAAAAAAATTCCCCAAGGCTACTGCCTAAACCTGCCAAATTTGAAAGGAATCCGCCTAACGGTTATAGAGTTATAAGGAAAACAAAATGCGGAGCCGGCGGAGCCTGAAGGTCTCCCATACACAAACAAGCGTCTCTCGAGGGACGCTTAATAAGGGGAGTAAAAATGATCACATAGCTATGGAATAAATATGTGGCTGACAAGTAAATATACCAGTTACTCAAGTTACTTCTGTGTTGGGGAGTTCAAATCCGGTTAGTTTCATCCATGCATACTCTAGACTTTGAACTTAATTGTTAATAAAATCCCTATTTATTGTTAAATTATGTTAGTTATAGTAAAAAAACGGGACTAGACTTACTAAAGGTGTCACAAGTCAAAATATTTCCACCATTATGCCCCCCAAATCAAAGACCTTTTGCAAATCCGTTTCCTGATTGCCCAAGTTTACAATTTATTGTGTAATACCTCCTGAAGTTATTGGAGCAACCATTTCTAACAGTAAACAAGCTTTTCACGTATCATATGCATTATTTATCTGGACTGACACGACACATAATCCAATGTACATATTTCTGGTGAGGCATGAAATCAAGTTCCGTTTGAGAGGAACACACAAAAGATACAGGATTTGAGTCATATGACAGACCACATTGTTTACAAAGTTAGATGGCCTTGCATCCAAATGAGCCCATTACAGGTAAAAAAGTAGGCCATTTTTACAAACGAGTATAAAAGTAACCCACATTGGGGATACAAAATGAGAGTGTGTATAGAAATATGCAGTAGCTAAGAAATTATCATATTCCACACATCCTACATTGAAAACATACTCTAAGTGAAAATATACTGAAAATAAATGTGTTGTACTGGTTTTAATTTTGTCATTAGAAATCAGGCATATTTCTCTTGGTGCAGTGACCTTGCTATTCACAGTGTACTCAACCAAGTCACAGGATACACAATCAATACATTACTAGTGCATCATAAAAGCTTTCCAGTGATATCTGTACTGTGATACAAGTACTAGTTTTAGGTGTACTCGCATACAATAAAGTACCTCACAATATACAGAAATTTGACCTGTAAGTTTCAATACATCTCTGAAATGGATATCGTGGTAATTTGTCTACTGGGAACTCTGTTTGTTATCCAGTTGAATAGCTACCCAACAGGAGCCCCAGTGGAACAATGTGTGGATATGCAGCCAAGTGTCTACACACACGGAAATGAACAAACTATTGGATCCAATTATAGCATAAAAGTATTCCCAAACACCACTGAGGCGGGGGAGAGTGTATTTGGTAAGTGATTGTAATTTGGAAAAGTGACAATGCAACGTCTAAGGACCGAAGATGATAGAGGGTGATTACTTAACGCACTACACACCTATTGTAGGTAAAAACGAGAACCAGAAAATTGAGACATCCCAGCAGGCACGCGACTTTGAAATCTGGTTGATTCCAACGGTGAAATCTGGTTGAAATACGTGAAGATTTTGCAAACCGTTTTTAGTTGGATCCAACCGGTGAAATCATGTTGAAACCAACTGTTGAAATCTGGTTGAATTCAATGGGTGAAATCTGGTTGAAATACGTGTAGATTTTGCAAACCGTTTTTGGTTGGATCCAACCGGTGAAATCAGGTTGAATTCAATCGGTGAAATCAGGTTGAATTCAGTGGGTGAAATCTGGTTGAAATACATGTAGATTTTGCAAACCGTTTTTGGTTGGATCCAACCGGTGAAATCAGGTTGAATTCAATGGGTGAAATCAGGTTGAATTCAATGGGAGAAATTTGGTTGAAATATGTGTAGATTTTGCAAACTGTTTTTGGTTGAATCCAATGTATGAAATAGGGTTGAATTCAATTGGTGAAATCAGGTTGTTTACACTGTCTTCTTTAGTTGAACATTGTAGCTTGTGTGTCATAATTATAGCTTCTTAATAACATTATATAATGACTATCCATATGCATATTTTACAATTTGGATATAACTTCAAAGTAATTAATTCTTTCCAAGATCACATGTTTTCATGAATCATTGTATATTCAATATTCTATTTCTGATAACGTTGTAACAACACATAATTTTTAATCAGCTTTCAAATATGCTCAAGATATGTAAATCCATATTTTCCAACTAGATATCCATTTTTATGTTATTAATAGGATCGGTATTATTCATTGCCTTCAATTGTAATTCTTTTTGTGAAATTTTAAAATATTTTTTTTTCTTTGTAAATAACAAACAATTGTGACATTATTTATATCTTCAGTATTTTATCCAATCAGTTTCTTTTAAATGTTTTATTAAGTTGGCTATAATTATATTGTAATTATAAAGAAGCTATAATCATGTAGCAAAGCCACAATGCTCAGTTCAGATGCTTGTGTCTCATACAACTTTGTCATATAAACTGAAAAAAACACAAGAAAAGCCACATTTGAAGAACTCCACCCATTATTCCCCAACTTAATTAGTTGTCAGTGCTGACCACAGAAAAAAAACAGACTTAAAGAAGTAAACACCATGTGTGCAACTGAGCAAGGGTAAACCCCCACCTCCACCCCTGCTGTGTTATCTAATTACTTTAGTCACAGGTCCAATGTCCTGTGTAGCAGGGTACAGATAAGAAAAACCAGGAACCCCCCAACCTCACTGTTGTGTGATAAAATGTTATAGCTTAGGTTCTCTGTGTAGGGAAGTTTTCTGTGTAAACTTGTAAACTGAAAACTATGTTCTTTATGTATGGGAGAATTTGAGAAACAAAGTCTAATTACTAACTTTTGATGAATAAGTTTGAATTCATCTTTTTTATTTAAGATAAGTTTGACTTCAAAACATTTTTTTTTAATTATCGGGAATTGCATTTATCAAAATATAATTATAAATTATAAAAATTATATTTGGATGCATCAGTTAATTAATAAGGAGAATGGAGAAAAAATGTACAAGTACATGCACACATAAACTCTATCATCTTTATAATCTTTAAAAATTAATCTTTGCTTTACAAATACTGTATCTACAAATTCAAAAACAATTGCAATAATAGTTCTTTCAAAAAGTTAGACTTAATCACTAAATTACCCTCTAGAAAAAGAATTTTCAATCAACGATTACCAGTCATTCATTTCCCAACATTCAACCTGTTTTCTGTTCAATAACATGACTAAGATTTCATGTCGAAAAACCTAACTTGATTTAGTGGTGATTTTTTTACGAAGTACCACTACTTTTTCCAGTCAGAAATCTAGCTTTGAAATAGTGTTGAAATTGAGTCAGTGTCAGTTTTTCAACCAAAAATCACCATGATTTCTGGTCAAAATATCACTACTTTTTCATGTCAGAAAACTAACTTAGATTTAGTAGTTGGTAATGTTCATTTCAACGTCAGGACCTGTTTTCAACTCTAAATAAACGACATTTCAAGGCGTGTGCCTGCTGGGATGCTAAATTATATATTTAGCGGAGATAAGGGTACATGCTACCATTATTATGTTCAATAGGCTTTGGTTTACCAACAGATACGAACATGACAATAACAAAATAGATTTTTATTCTTATATTTTTCAACATCTTTAAAATCGCATAAATGAGAAGCAATACTAAGAAATGTAACAGGCCAAAGGAGCAAAATTGGTAGGTTACAGAGTAAAATATCATGACTTTAGAAAATACATAATTAAAAATAATTAATTTGGCACAATTTTCCATCACACACCTACTGTAGGTTCGATCTGGTCATAATATGACCATTTGCCACAACTACACACCTATTGTAGGTGGCTAATTTGGCCAGAAATGGAGATAATTTTCCACTACACACCTATTGTAGGTCCATTTCTCATCATAAGATGACCATTTAGCGCCACTACACACCTATTGTGAGTGACTAATTTGGCAGGAAATAGACATGTATTTCCACCACACACCTGTTGTAGGTCAGTTTCTCCTCATAATAAGACCATTTATCACAACTACACACTTATTGTAGGTAGCTCATTTGGCCAGAAATGGACATATATTTCCACCACACACCTACTGTAGGTTCGATCTGGTCATAATATGACCATTTGCCACAACTACACACCTATTGTAGGTGGCTAATTTGACCAGAAATGGAGATAATTTTCCACCACACACCTATTGTAGGTCAGTTTCCGAGATATTCACAATTTTTCATTTTCCGCAAAAATCCAAGATGGCCGCCAAATGTGGTGAAAATTGAAATTTTCCCCTTTGCATATGATACTCTTGTACTACCCTGTGTGTCAAAAATTCGGTCAAAATCGCTCTATCTCTTACGGTTTTTGAGAAATTCACTCTTTTCATTTTCCACAAAAATCCAAGATGGCCGCAAACATGGTAAAAATTGAAATTTTCGCCCTTTGCATAGGATACTCTTGTACTACCCTGCAGGTCAAAAATTCACTGGAAATCGCTCTATCTAGTACGGTTTTGGAGATATTCATACTTATTCACTTTCCGCAAAATTCCAAGATGGCCGCCAAATGTGGTGAAAATTGAAATTTTCCCCTTTGCATACGATACTCCTGTACTACCCTGTGGGTCAAAAATTCGGTCGAAATCGCTCTATCATTTACGGTTTTTGAGAAATTCACACTTTTTCATTTTCTGCAAAAATTCAAGATGGCTGGCAAACTTGGTGAAAATTGAAATTTTCCCCCTGTGCAGAGAATACTGTTGTACTACCCTGTGGGTTAAAAATTCGCTCAAAATCGCTCTATCTCTTACGGTTTGGGGGAGATATTTGTGATTTTCCACATTTTCAATAAAAGTAGCAATAAAGTAGCCATTACTCACTTGTACATTGAGCAACAGGTGTGAAACTTAAATATGTTACACTTCGCAAAAACATAGATGAATGACATATTTGAGAGAAATTGTGTAGCTGCAATACTTTTGAAGATATAAGCCATTTACTCAATATGGTTATCATTAAAAATTGACAAAGTAGCTATTACTCACTTAGCTATGGAATACACTTCCAAACTACTGACCATGTTGTAGCTATGGAGAAAGTAGCTGAACAAGGTATGGAACAAAATACTCTAAATGCAATAGTTTGAGAGTTATAAGCCATATAATTATATTAGGTAAAAGTGCTATTACTCACTCAAAAGTAGGCCAAAGTTCACCAAACCCAAAAAATATTGAAGAGCGTAAAAATTTAATAGGACAAGTAATTTATCAAAAATGTGTAACTGTAGTACTTTCAGAGAAAACTGCGTGACCCACGCACGCACGCACACACATGGTGCAAATTATAATCTCAAAGTAGCTATTACTCAGCTATGCAATGAGCCACAGGTCTGAAATTTTACTATGTTATAGCTGACCCCAAAATAGGTGAATAACATATGAAACTAAATACTTTAAATGAAATACCTTTCAAGTTATAAGTGATTTACTCAACAGTGATAACCTAAAAGTAGCTATTACTTAGCTATGCCATGAGCTACAGGTCTGAAATTTTGCTATGTTATAGCTGACCAAAAGTAGCTGAATAACATATTTACACAAAGTGCTCTAAATGCAATACTTTTCAAGTTATAAATGATTTAGTGTTTAGTAAGAATCTCAAAGTAGCTATTACTCAGCTATGCAATGAGCCTCGATGTGGAATTTTACTATGTTATAGCTGACCCCAAAATGTGTGAATAACATATTGAAACTAAATACTCTAAATGCAATATTTTTCAAGTTATAAGTGATTTACTCAACAGTGATACCTAAAAGTAGCTATTACTCAGCTATGCCATGAGCTACAGGTCTGAAATTTTACTATGTTATAACTGACCCAAAAGTAGCTGAATAACATATTTGCACAAAATTCTCTAAATGCAATAGTTTTCAAGTTACAAGTGATTTTACTCATGATGGAAGTTACTGAAAAGTCCAAAAGTAGCTATTATTCACTTAGCTATTGAGATGGACACCCAATTTACTCACCATGGTGTAGCTATGGAAAAAGTAGCTGAATAACGTATTTTAACAAAATGCTCTAAATGCAATACTTTAGTCCAGGAATTTCATGAATTTTAATGCATCAAAAATTACTAAAAAAATTCATAAAAAAATAACTAAGAAAGATCCAGGCCTGAGACTCACACAAGGGAATCTACTAGTGGTCTAATACATACATGCAAGATATGTGAGAAATCCCTGCAATAGTCAATGAGAAAATTGGGATAAAGTGTTGAAACTTTTACACTTTGGGTGGGGGGTACCCCACTTGTAATGGCTCTGGGGAACAGACGAACAAACAGATCTGCATGCCTTGAACAATTTTTCATCCTCGATAGATAAGGTATCTTTTAAAATTAACAACATGTCTCTAGGCCTTGTAGTTTTGGAGAAGAAGTCTTTCACGCGGACGCGTACACACACACCGCAGAGTGATGTCAGTCAGCTGACATAAAAATATGTTGAAGGACATAAAAATTCATTAGTAATTTACCAAAAATATGTAACTGTAGCAGTTTTAGAGGAAACTGTGTGACAAACGCATGCACACACAGATGCACAGACTTACGCACACACATGGTGCAACTTATAATTTCCTGTCGGCGTGCCGGGCGGGAGATAATAATTAAAAATAATATTTTAATGTCCATTCTGAATTTTATTTCTCATGAGGAATGAACTAAATATAGTTTTCCTTCTATTTGCAAACACCCAGACTGAGTGCTCTATCACTAAGCTATGATGTCTTGATTTACTCATCACTGGGAATCAAACCCAGGCCTCTCAGTCTGAGCTGACAATTAATTATCTTGAGTAAGAATACATAAAAAAATGCCAATATGAGTTTTATATCTTATATTATTATATCAGAAACTGTTCTTAATTTTCCAAGCTTGTTGTAACAAATGCACACCAATTGCAAATTCCTATAACATGGAGATAATATTTGCAAGGTCATGTTTCCTGAGACAAGGTGTTAGGTCAGATCAAGGTGACACCGTGACATTGCACACTAACAGTCCCAAACAATATCCCTGCCAAGTATCAATTTTCTAGACTCACAGTATCCAAGACATAGGCTGACCAGGATTTTCAAGGTCAACGTAAGTTTAATTGACCACTAACACACTCGTTTCTGGCTAAGTTTCTTAATTTTTCAACCATTGTGTTCAGTTTAATTAGATGAATTATACCACACTTGAATTCTTTACATTAATTTGACACATTAATTATATATTTCATAATACCCCTTTCACACTACAGGCAGTATACATTGCAGTAGTAGGCATACTGTAAAATGTCCTTCAACCATAGGTGATAGGCGAGTGGTGGAATTGTATGCCCATTTCCTGCCATATTTCTCACCTATAATAGGTGTGTAGTGGTGAGAAATGGTCATAATATGACAAGAAACTGACCTGTGATAGGCGTGTAGTGGAAATGTATGCACATTTCCTGCATTATCACTCACCTACAATAGGTGTGTAGTGGCGATAAGTGGTCATCTTATGATGAAAAATGGACCTACACTAGGTGTGTGGTGGAAAATTATGTCCATATCTTACCAAATTAGTCCCCTACGTTAGGTGTGCAGTTGCGGCAAATGGTCACATTATGACCAGAAATGAACCTACAGTTGGTGTGATTTAGATTTATTTATTTAGATTTATTTGTTGTTTTACGTCACATTCAACAGCCAGGGTCATATTGCAACGGGTAGTTTACAGGTGGAGGAAACCAGTGCATACTCCACTGTAAACCACCGGGCAACGGCAAGTAACTAACAACTTTCCAACATGAAGCGCCCGGCCCGAGATTCGAACTGACGGCCTCAGAGGTTGGAGGCAAGAACTCTAACCGCTACACCACCGAGCCCCCTTACAGTAGGTGTGTGGTGGAAATATACGTCAATTTCTGACCAAATTAGTCACCTACAATAGGTGTGTAGTTATGATAAAAAGGTCTTATTCTGACAAGAAACTGACCTATAATAGGTGTGTGGTGGAAATGCATGTCCATTTCTTGCCAACTTAGTCACCCACAATAGGTGTGTAGTGGGGATAAATGGTCATCTTGTGATGAGAAATGGACCTACAATAGGTGTGTGGTGGAAAATTATGTCCATTTCTTGCAAAATTAGCCACCTACGATAGGTGTGTAGTGGCGATAAATGGTCATCTTATGATCAGAAATGGACCTACAGTAGGTTTGTGGTGGAAATATACGTCAATTTCTGACCAAATTAGTAACCTACAATAGGTGTGTAGTTGCGATAAAAGGTCTTATTCTGACAAGAAACTGACCTACAATAGGTGTGTTGTGAAAATGCATGTCCATTCCTGGCCAAATTAGCCACCTACAATACCTTTGTAGTTGCGGCAAATGGTCATATTATGACTAGAAATAAACCTACGATAGGTGAGTGTTGGAAATAGATGACCATTTCTTGCCCAATTTGTCACACAATAGGTGTGTAGTGGCGACTGTGCGATAAGTGGTCATCTTATAATGAGAAACTGACCTACAACAGGTGTCTGGTGGAAATGCATGTCCATTTCTTGCCAAATTTGTCACATACAATAGTTGTGTAGTGGCGACAAATGGTCATCGTATGATGAGAAATGGACCTACAATAGGTGTGTGGTGGAAAATTATGTCCATTCCTGGCCAAAATAATCACCTACAATAGGTGTGTAGGTGTAGCAAATGGTCATATTATTACCAGAAATGGACCTACAATAAGTGTGAGGTGGAATATATGTCAATTTCTGGTCAAATTAGTCACCTAAAATATGTATGTAATTGCGATAAATGGTCTTATGAGAAGAAACTGAACTACAACAGGTGTGTAGTGGAAATAAAAGTCCATTTCCTGCCAAATTAGTCACCCACAATAGGTGTGTAGTGGCGATAAATGGTCATCTTATTATGAGAAATGGACAAACAATAGCAGTGTGGTGAAAAATTATGTTTATTTCTTGCCAATTGAGCCACCTACGATAGGTGTGTAGTTGCAGCAAATGGTCATATTATTATGACCAGAAATGACCCTACAGTAGATGTGTGGTGGAAATATACGTAAATTTCTGACCAACTTAGTCACCTACAATAGGTGTGTAGTTGCGATAAAAGGTCTTATTCTGACAAGAAACTGACCTACAATAGGTGTGTGGTGGAAATGCATGTCCATTTCTTGCCAACTTAGTCACCCACAATGGCCATCTTATGATGAGAAATGGACCTATGATAGGTGTGTAGTGGCGATAAACGGTCATCTTATGATTAGACATGGACCTACAATAGGCGAGTGGTGGAAATGCATGCCCATTTCCTGCCATATTTCTCAGCTATAATAGGTGCGTAGTGGTGAGAAATGGTCACAATATGACAAGAAACTGACCTGTGATAGGCGTGTGGTGGAAATGTATGCACATTTCCTGCAGTATTACTCACCTACAATAGGTGTGTAGTGGCGATAAATGGTCATCTTATGATGAGAATGGACCTACAATAGGTGTGTGGTGGAAAATTATCTCCATTTCTGGCCAAATTAGCCACCTACAATAGGTGTGTAGTTGTGGCAAATGGTCATATTATGACCAAAATCGAACCTACAATAGGTGTGTGGTGGAAATATATGTCCATTTCTGGCCAAATGAGTCACCTACAATAGGTGTGTAGTTGTGATAAATGGTCTTATTATGAGAAGAAACTGACCTACAATAGGTGTGTGGTGGAAATACATGTCTATTTCCTGCCAAATTAGTCACTCACAATAGGTGTATAGTGGCGCTAAATGGTCATCTTATGATGAGAAATGGACCTACAATAGGTGTGTGGTGGAAAATTATCTCCATTTCTGGCCAAATTAGCCACCTACGCTAGGTATGTATTTGCGGCAAATGGTCATATTATGACCAGAAATGAACCTACAGTAGATGTGTGGTGGAAATATACGTCAATTTCTGACCAAATTAGTCACCTACAACAGGTGTGTGGTGGAAATACTTGGCCATTTCCTGCCAAATTAGTCACTCACAATAGGTGTGTGGTGGAAATACTTGGCCATTTCTGGCCAAATTAGTCACCTACAATAGGTGTAGTGGCAATAAATGGTCATCTTATGATGATAAATGGACCTACAATAGGTGTGTGCTGTGTGGTGGAAAATTATGTCCATTTCATGCCAAATTAGCCACCTAGGATACGTGTGTAGTGTACCTATTTATGCCCACCCCAGAATTTATCCCAAACCAGCACAATTATGCAATAAATTACCTAAGTATATGATCAATTTTGCAAATTTAATAAGTAAATTAAAGTTAATGCCTTATCCAATGGGCAATTGCTTTACCGGTTGGCGCGACCGGTCCTGCCAAACGCCAGAAAAAGACGTCCTTTATATAATCACGGCAGGATCAGTCAGGAGAGTTCATTCGCCAGGTGGCGCATCGTACTTCCTCTTCCTGTCTAGACAGTTTGACGTCATAGCATCTTTTTCGTATCTAGTGCTAGTAAGACCCCTAGTAAGCTGATAGCGGGGCGGGTTGGGTGGGCCTTGCCTGTCCATTGGATAGGGTATTAACTTATAAAAATTTAATTTACTTATTAAATTTTCAATTTTATTGCGTTAATACATCCTATCCAATGGAAAATTGTTGAATAACTACCGCTTGGCAGGCGGGTAAGCAGCTAGGGACTCAAGTGAACTCATAACAAAACAAAAATGAGAAGGCCCATTTGACCTTGGGTCAGAGAACCCTGAGAGGTCAAGGTCGGCTACCAACTAACCGGTTTACCGGGAGTCTACCGACATTGCCCCCCCCTTTCCTTCCCAGGGTTGATCTGAGAGAGAGAGAGAGAGAGAGAGAGAGAGAGGGAGGGGCTGAGAAGCAAGTCTCAGTTTTTTTTTGTTTTTTTTTTGATATGTACATTTCAACATATTTACACTATGTACATATCTAACATATTTACAATATGTACATATTTACATATATATACAATATATCCTCGCCTCTGTGCCTGGTGGTGCACCTGTTGGGCAGCCACTACAGGTCCCAGGTAGAACAGCTCTGAATCAGCCCAGGCAACATCCTTCAAATAAAACTGAGTGAAGGTGTTGTGAGATTTCCAGTGGCAGGCTGACAAGATCTGCTCTAAGGAGATCCCTGATTGGAAGGCCTTAGAGGCAGCAAAGGCCCTAACATCATGGGCTTTAACCTGATATAAGGAGAGGGCCTCCTAGTCAGAGAGCTCATAGCATAGGATCACAGTCTGTTTGATCCATGAGGAGATGGTGGCAGGTGAGATGTCTTTGTCAAAACCTTTCTTGAAGGAGACAAAGACCAACTCTTTATTCTGCCTGAGATCTGGAGTCCTGTCCAAGTAGTAGTGTAGGGCTCTAACTGGACATAGGGACCAGGGAAGAGACCAGGGCTGGAATGACCACTGGTGCCACACTATCTCCACCCTCCTAAACCAGCTGATTCTTGGACAGGAAGCTGGGTGAGGGGTACAAGGACACCTTAGACCAGTCTGACTGGTGTCTGATGTTCTTATGTAACCAAGCATGGATCTCACTCCTGCATTTACCAGAACCTAAGGCCAGTAAGAAGACAGTCTTGAAGGTCAGGTGCTTCAAAGAGGCCTCTTTAAGGGGTTCAAAGGGAGCCTTTGTCAGCTGGTGTAGCACCAGGGAAAGGTTCCAGGAGGGGATGCCCCTCCTGCCCTTGGGTCTGTCTCCATGGAAACTGTCCAGGAGATGAGTAAGATTCTCATCCTTGCTGACATTAATGGTGGAATTGCCCAGTTTGTCAGCAATGGCTGATCTGTAGCCATCAATAGTGCCTGGTTGCAACTTCTTGTCCTGAAACAAGAGCAGGAGGAAGTCAGTAATGGCTTTCAGAGGTGGTGCCCTGAAGTCCACCTGATTACTGAGGCACCACTTTGTAAAAATGGTCCACTTTGCCTCATAGACAGATCTGGTTGATCCTCTTTGAGGAGCCTCAATTCAAGCTGCCACTGCCTCAGAGAAGCCCTGCTCCTTGATTGCGGAGGCTCTAGGAGCCAGGCATGAAGATTCAGATCTGACAGGTTCCTGTGGAGAACCTGGTTGAACAGGTTGGGTATGTTGGGCAGACACAGAGGGATCTGACTGGACATTGCCATTAGATCCCAGAACCAGGGCATGTTAGGCCGCCCTGGGGCAATCAGAATTATCCTGTTGCAAGGGTAGTCCTGTAACTTCTCCACCACTTTGCCCAAGATGGCTGCTGGTGGGAAGGCGTATGGGTCCAGTTCATCCCAGGAAAGGCTGAGGGCGTCCACTGCCCATGTCTGGGGGTCTGGGACCGGTGACACAAACTGAGGGAGTTTTTTGTTGAACCTGGTGGGAAATAGGTCCACTTGAGGCTGATGCCACCGGGAGCATATAGCTTGGAACACTTCTGAATGAAGTGACCACTCTGTTTGAATTGTCTGGCCAAGTCTGGATAGCTTGTCTGCTATCATGTTCAGTCGGCCGGGGATGTGACGTGCCCTGAGGGTTACCTGCTGTCTGGTACACCAGGACAGGATTCTCCACAGTAGGGCACACAGAGAGCCCGATTTCATCCCCCCCCTCTTTGTTGATATAGGCAACCACTGTTGTGTTGTCTGTAGCTATCAGTACTGTCTTGTTGCAGCAGAGGGTTCGAAACTCTTTTAGAGCTAGAAATACTGCTTTTAGCTCTAGATGGTTTATGTGCAACTTGCTTTCTGGAAGGGACCAAGTTCCCCTTGCAGTGTGCTTGTCTAAGTGAGCGCCCCACCCTTCTTTTGATGTGTCTGTAAATATTTGCAGAGCATGTTTTAGAGGGTGTAATGGTTGACCTAGTAGCACATTGCTTTCCTCCAGCCACCACCTTAGATGGGAGTGGAGCGACTTGGGGACAGGGATCACCTTTTCTAGTGACTCTGGGACCCTCCAGTTGTTTTTCAAGTGCCAGTGTATGGACTCATGTGAAGTCGCCCTAGGTGGACTTGTTTTTCTGTTGCTGTGAGTAGACCTATGAGGGACATGAACTGCCAGACCGGGCATACTGGACCGGACAGCATTGACTGGATCTTGTCTGTCAAGGCCTGCCAACGTTCTGTTTGGGTCTGTCCTTGCCCTCTTTCAGGTCGAACTGGTAACCTACGAAGTTGAAAACTTGTTTGGGAGCCAGTTCTAACTTTTCCTTGTTCACCAGCCACCCTAGTTCTTGACAAAGGGTTACTAAGGTTTGTGTATGCTGGAGACAAGTGTCATGGGTAGAGGCTCTCACCAGCCAGTCGTCTAGGTACTGGTGGATCCTTATAACCCTCTGAAGTGCCATGAGTTTGACCTCTTTGGCCACCACTGTGAACTCCATGGGAGCTGTAGATAGACCAAAGGGTAGGGCTTTGAACTGGTAGGACCGACCCTGGAGGTGAAAACGCATGTACTTTCTGGACTGACTGTGATTTGGTATATGGAAGTATGCGTCTTTGAAGTCTATGGATGTGACCCATTCGCCTGCCTGTAGGGAGGTTCTTATGGTCTCTGGGGTCTCCATTTTGAACGACTCTGTGTTTAAAGAAGTGTTCAAGGTGCTCAGGTCCAGGACCGGTCTCCACCGGTTGTTGGGTTTGGGTACCAAAAATAGCCGGTTGTAAAAACCCAGTGAGTTTTGATTTTCTACCGGTTCTATTGCACTCTTGTTTATCAGCTGATACAGTGCCTCTAACAGGAAGGACTGTTTGGATGGATTGTGGTAGTTGCTTCTTACAGTCGGTGACCTTGTCAGATTGGGTCTGAACCGGAAGGGGAGGGTGTAGCCCTCCCTCAGTGTGGTGACTACTTTTGGACTCGAACCCAGAGCTTCCCATTTCTCCCAACACTGGTGTAACCTTGCCCCTACATGAATCGACCCACTTCATGCTAACCCATGTACTAGTTAAGGCAAATGGTCATATTATCACCAGAAATGAACCTACATTAGGTGTGTGATGGAAATATATACAGGTCCATTTCCTGCCACATTTGTCACCTACAATAGGTGTGTAGTGGCGAGAAATGGTCATATTTTGCCAGCAACTGACCTACAACACATGTGTGGTACCCACTACCCAGTAAACATTATAAATGTTTATAAACCTAATTATGAATGGTTTATTTAAGGTTTAAAATGATGGGCTGCTAAACGTTTATGTATAAACATTTATCAACGTTTAAGCATAAACGTTTATAAAATGTTTATACATAATTTATACATAAACGTTTATAAACGTTCAAGTATCCAGCATGATTCATGGGAGAATGTAAACAAACTTCATTGTATGAATAATTTCCCTATTTACATTAATTTATCCTTGCACAGAGTATTCTATGATATAATGTACTTTTATGTCTCCACCTATAATGTAATGATGGCTTCAAACAACAGTGATACAGCAAGATATAGTAACAGAAATATTTCTCCAGTTTCTCTCAAAATGGCTGTGCTGATGTCATCATCCCAAATGAAAGCGAGGTTAAGATATTCTTCACTCTCTGTTAACATTTAAAAATGTTTATAAACGTTTATAAACCAAACTAATATTGCTAAAACATTTATAAACCCATAATATTGAATAATTGAAAAAACATTTATGCGTTTACTATAAATGTTTATAATGTTTACTGGGTAGAAATGTGTGGTGGTAGCCTTTGTTGGGCCAATAGATTGGCTACTGGTGGCCCAACAGTGGTCGACCAGTGGACTGTTTTCTGGGATATGCCCTGGCGGAGGTATGTGCTCTTCAAGTACTCGTTGGTGAATTAATTTCTAGGAAGAAATGCACGATACTGTGACATGCAGTATATTGTGGCTATCTTTATGTGTATACATGACAAATATGTGATAACTTCAACAGACCTGTGTACAGGTACTGAGTACTGTACTGTACTGCTTCCCTGCATAAGTTGGCCGCGAGTCGTAAGTTGGCCGCCATCATCATATTTTGAAATTTCTATAAATCTAAAGGCCTGTATCATTCTTGAATGGTCTATTATAATAAGATTTATTATAACTACCACTTTTGAAACCTGTGCAACCACACATTTGTCTGTTTGATACATTTAAATGAGTGGCGGCCAACTTACGACCCGCGGCCAACTTATGCAGGGAAGCAGTACTGTACCTACAATCACAGTCACTAGTTTTTTATCTTTCTATATGTACACATGGGGGAGTTTCTCCACAATCGCCGATGCACGGGGCGACAGCGATTGGGCCGTGACAGCGATTGGGCTTTTTTTTACTAAAATGCTTTTCACAAGACAGAAAGTGAAATTTTAAAATTAACTTATTATGAAATGTCAATACATTATACAGTTTTAGCCTATTTTATTTTACTAATAACGTTTTTGAGAATAACAAGATCACTGCCGTGGTATGATCTCCCGCCGCACTACATCAAAAAGTAGGTGAACAACATATTTGACAAAACTCCTTTAAATTGAATAGTTTTGCTGTTATAAATTATTTAAATCAAAAAAGTTAAAGTAGCTATTACTGAGTTAGCTATAGACCTACAGCTTTCAAAATTTGCAATGAGTTATTTGAGAAAAATTGGCTAAGTACAATACTTTAAAGAGATAATTCGCATTTACTCATTTTGAGTAGGTGAGTAATTATCTACGGGTCTGAAACTTCACCAAGTGAAAGCTCTCCCAAAAGTAGATGAATGAGTTATTTGAGAAAAATTGGCTATCTGCAATACTTTTAGAGATAATTCGCATTTACTCATTTTGAGTAGGTGAGTAATTAGCTATGGGTCTGAAACTTCACCAAGTGAAAGCTCTCCCAAAAGTAGGTGAATGAGTTATTTGAGAAAAATTGGCTATCCGCAATACTTTTAGCGATAATTCGCATTTACTCATTTTGAGTAGGTGAGTAATTAGCTATGGGTCTGAAACTTCACCAAGTGAAAGCTCTCCCAAAAGTAGGTGAATGAGTTATTTGAGAAAAATTGGCTATCTGCAATACTTTTAGCGATAAATCGCATTTACTCATTTTGAGTAGGTGAGTAATTAGCTATGGGTCTGAAACTTCACCAAGTGAAAGCTCTCCCAAAAGTAGGTGAATGAGTTATTTGAGAAAAATTGGCTATCTGCAATACTTTTAGAGATAATTCGCATTTACTCATTTTCAGTAGGTGAGTAATTAGCTACGAGTCTGAAACTTCACCATGTGAAAGCTCTCCCAAAAGTAGATGAATGACTTAAAAAGTAGATGAACAACTTATTTGAGAGAAATTGTGTAGCTGCAATACTTTTGAAGATATAAGGCATTTACTCATTATGGTTATCATTAAAAATTGACAAAGTAGCTATTACGGTTTGCGAGATATTTGTCATTTTTCACATTTTCACCAAAAGTAGCAATAAAGTAGCCATTACTCACTTGTACATTGAGCAACAGTTGTGAAACTTAAATATGTTACAGTTCACAAAAAAGTAGATGAACAACTTATTTGACAGAAATTGTGTAGCTGCAATACTTTTGAAGATATAAGGGATTTACTCATTATGGTTATCATTAAAAATTGACAAAGTAGCTATTACTCACTTAGCTATGGAGATACACTTCCAAACTAGTGACCATGTTGTATCTGTGGAGATAGTAGCTGAACAACATATTGGAACAAAATTGTGTAGCTGCAATACTTTTGAAGATATAAGCCATTTACTCATTATGGTTATCATCAAAGTAGCTATTACTCAGTTACCTATGGAGTTACAGCTGTGAAAATTCACAATACAGTATATCCAAAGGATAGGTGAACAACATATTCGACAAAAATCCTCTATATTCAATAGTTTTTGAGTTATAAGTGACTTGCTCAATGGTCAAATGTTAAACTTAGTATAGCTATTACTCAGTTAGCTGTGGTGCTACACCTTGGACACCTCACCATGATATAGTAAATGAAGGAGTTGTTGAACAACATATTTCAGGCCAATATTGTAAGTAACAGTTACAAAAACAAAATCAATTTACTCATTTTGCTCATTGTTAATAACAGAAAATAGCTATTACTCACTTAGCTATGAAGATAGAACCCTAAAAATGGTACCATCTTGTAGGCATGGAGAAAGTAGCTGAACAACGTATTTTACAGAAACACTCTAAATGCAGTCGTTTTGGAGTTATGAGCACTTTACTCAAAGTAGCCACCATTGCTATTACTCACTTATCTATGGTCCTAGGTGTGAAATAACAGCATCAAATGAAAGGACATAAGCAATAAGGTCATAAAAAACATTGAAAAGGCCAAGGAGAAACAACCAGTGTGATGTACAGCCCTTTATAAAAGCGTGACACTCACTCAATAACACACGAACACACGCACGGAATGCGTTTTATAATCTCCCGCCCGGCCGGCGGGAGATAATAATTATTCAATCTAAAAATAGAATCTATAGGGATCTCCCCAAAAATCCATGATGACATCATCCTGTCAGTGGCTATGGTAACGTTTTTATTCAAGTTTAAAAATGCTCAGGGGAGAAACCAACTTTATCTTTCAAATATTTTGTAAATTGGAATATTCCAACTGATTAAATTACAATAATACTACATCCACAAATAAGAAGGACATCACAAAATATTTTAATTACGCCCGGCAAAAATTCCAAATAATGCCAGAGCGCGAGGTATTTATTACTATTATAAAGACCGGCCTACCTGGCTGAAAGAAATATCCCTTTATTTTTATGAGGTGACACAAACAAGGGAGCCGCCATATTGTTTTGAATGCATAATCGCCTTGTAAAAGTGGACGAATTTCCAAACGAAAAATTCGAAACGACACTTCCGTTTTTCAGCGGGCGGTTATCGGAGGTTTTACTCCCAGCTAATTCTATGCGCACATATGGGTTTTCGTTCACTGTGCACTTCCGGTCTTTATAATGTTAAAAAAGAGGTAGCTGAACCCATTTTATATGATACTTATATAAATACATTGGTACATATATAAACCAGGGTTCGATTATTGCATTTCTTAATAATTTATGGAAATTAGGTTAAATCAAACAATATAATGACAGATCGTCTCTAACATAGTGACGCAGGTGTAATTTGTGAACAACAAGTTGGGGGAGGGGGGCGTGATATTGATTTTCTTCAGTCTCTTTGTAGAAGAACTGGATAGTGAATGACATAAATGGAGTTGGTTTGTGACATCACATTTTCATCATAATTATTTAAAGAGACTTTTCACATTCTACTCTATTCTATACTTTTACAGCATCTAATCTCTGCAAAGGCAGACTCTTGCACTTTTGTATGCAATTACTGCTAAATAAAAAAAGATGAAACATAAATACTTTTGATATAATAAACAGAATAAAACACTTCTTTCTGGGCAATATTGTGATTTATGAATCCCTTGGCCAAGTGATATTGCCTTTGGGCCTATCGGCCCTCGGGCTATATCACTGGCCCTCGGGCTTCATAAATCACGATATTGCCCAGAAAGAAGTGTTTTATTCTGTAAATATATAACTATTTTCTTTGATAAGCAAATTTAGAATATATTTCTGTCTTTATATAGCTGCAGTTGGATTTTATTTAAGAATTAAGTGTTTAGTTACAAGCTGTCACCTCATGACTGTGTGGGTGTGATGCCTGTAAGTGCCAATGCCAAGGCCCAAGGGTGTGTCTCATTATGACCCTAGCTGTTAAATGGGGCATAACACTCTAACATTTATATTGCTGCTGTTGTACTTTGTTCTATGATTATAAAACAACATTACAAAACAACATATCTAACATTATTATTAAAATTTTTATAAATATATTGCTAATGCTCACTATTTGCATTTCTAGAAATTACAAATGTACATATTTCCATACACGGAGGTATGATAGATGATTCACAATTTATTTACATATGTTAACAGCTGATGGCATCGAGTGCTTTGTGACCTTATTAGGTGAATATTAAGTGCAAAGCGCAACTGTGATAAATTTGGTTTTAATTACTTCAGAGAGAACACAAATGGCTGTTG
This sequence comes from Sabellastarte sp. h YS-2021, assembly GCA_964017235.1. Taxonomy (NCBI): domain Eukaryota; kingdom Metazoa; phylum Annelida; class Polychaeta; order Sabellida; family Sabellidae; genus Sabellastarte; species Sabellastarte sp. h YS-2021. The sequence continues at coordinate 69,258,158 of OZ024936.1, forward strand.
AAACTAGGCTGTCTTTATTTGTTGTTTGCCATACTTGTTGAATACAAATGACATATATGAAAAAAATGTCATAAATGAAGATTTTGTATTGTTAATCTTTATAAGTGATATATTTTCATATACAGTGTATGACTAATGAAGGATGTTTACGTTTGTTATCCATTATTCTGCTTGAATAATTAGTAAATCAAGTCCACATTCAAAGAAAAAATGCAACATAGACTATCCTATATACAAGGGCACTAGTTAATTATTAAAACCTTCAATTTAACTAACTTTGTTGGCAATTTCTACATGGATTTAAGTGCAACCAAAAAAAAAAAAAAAAAAAAAAACCCCAAATAACAGAGGCTCTGTGAAAATAACTTTCCAGTTAAAACAGATTTTTATTATCCACCACGCGACGTATTTGCCCTAAACACGGGGAAATACAGACCGGGATGTATTTTTTTTGTATACACCGGCGCCCCGGTACTATGGATATTGAGTTTGGATAACTTTTATTTTTTCAACAATATCTCGGAAAGTATGTAACTTAAAAATATGTATAATATATCATTAGAAAGGTGTTATTCTAGCGCTTCTGCTCATGTATGTTGCATAAATATCCATGCAGAAATGACTGAGATATTGCAAGGTAAAGAATGAAGTTTTTATATTCAGTATTGCTCATGCTTTTTGACAGATTTTTTCACGTTCTCTCATTAAATATTCATATTATTTTACCCATAAATCGCACAAAATGGTGGATAATAAAAGTAAAACATCCCTCATCAGACATATACAGAAAAAATATATCACTCATGAAGATTAACAATATAATACTCGTGCTACGCACTCGTATAATATTGTTATCTTCATTCGTGATATATTTTTTCTGTATACGTCATTCGGGACGTTTTCCTATTATAGGTTACATAGTTTCCAAAATATTAATGGAAAATTGGCACATCCTGACAAATTTGTAATTAGTAATTGCCCATAGTATGTGGCATCATGGTGTACATACAATGTCTTGTCTGTTTGTCCTAATATTTAATAAATACATTTGAACAAATGTTCTTACTAACTTTGAAACCATATGTCATGCTTGGTACAGCATCTGCTTCTGTTGTTTGCTACAGTTAAAATGAAAAGTATAAAAAAAGAAAGACTGAACAATATTTGCACTGTTTGCTACTTTGACAGACCAATTATAAATTATGTGCATGATAGAATATTTTACAACATTCATAAGTTGCACCAGTCAGTGACAAGGTAATACCCGTTAGAATATTATTGTGAGAATCTATAACTTTACTGCTAAAGTTTCAACTGGGCAGATTTAGCTGTAAGGTGAAAAGTAATGTCACCCATGTACTCTTGTGTTTTATCAGTTCGGGTAGATGGAGACATGCTGAAAGGAATCTTGCTTGAAGCCAGAGAAAAGGAAACCAACAAAATTATTGGAAGTTTCATTGAGCTTCTTACAGATCGCCGATACAAGAGATTTCAAACTATAGACTGCAATGGTAAGTTACATAAGGAACAAGGCCACTGCGGTTACCTCCCGCCTTAGAATCAGTAATAATGGAGAACTAAAGGAAAGATAAGGCCTTTGTAGTAAGGTAACCCAACTTGACATTGCAGAAGGGGTCAAAGGTAAAAGTCAGCAATTGGAAATGAGTCTCAGGTCATGACTTCCTTTAAGTTGTTTTCACATTTTGGAACACCTACTTGATGCACACTTCTGACAGAATAACAAGGCATTAGTCTTGAAGGCATTTAATAACCTCCACCAGGAGGTTATGTTGTGTTAGTTCACTTGTGTGTCTGTTTGTTTATCGGTCTGTGTTTGTGATAACTTCAAAAGTGATGAACAGATCTTTGTTAAATTTTGTACTGGATAGGGCCATGCCAAGGGAAGAAGTGGTTAAATTTTGTACTGGATAGGGCCATGCCAAGGGAAGAAGTGGTTAAATTTTGGGAAAGAGTCGGATCATATTCTGGATTAAAAAAATTTCCTGAATTTTGAAAGTTCCCATTTCAGTGTATTTCCAGTGATTTTGCCTTTCCGATTGACATTATTCTGAAAATAAAGAGTGGATCTTCATGGCATTTTTCTGTGGGTAGAGCCTGACCAAAATTAGACATGATCACATTTTTGTGAAAGATCTGGATCATCTTCGACAATAAAATTCCCAAATTTTCAGAAATACCCCCCGGTGTTGATCTTGGATCTATGAGTGTTATACAATTATTTTTAAGATTTATCTGAGACACATCTTATTATTTAAATCCCCAACAGCAAAGTCTGACATAAACCACTTTGTGCATGTGGGCATAAATTGCTATAATGATACAAATGCAAATGTGTTTATTTTCACATCACATTTGATAGATGAGGGACTGATTTAAGGGTGATATTTGACCGCATCGGAGTTGGTGTTGTTTCATAGTTACTGGTATTTTATAATTGTAGTAAAAACACAAAGCACAGTAAGTGATGAAATCATTCAGCTCTACACTGTTCCTGTGAAAGGTTTTGCCATGTTCTTTATTTATACTTCTTTATAAATAGGACCAAATTCCGCAGTTACCCACTTTAATGCAGACACCAAACGACCACCGTTTCACTTTCACTGGACTCCACCATTAAATGCATCGGGTGAAGTGGAGTTTGTGTGAGTATTACCATTTATTATTGTAACAGCTGAACTCTGATAACTCAAATTGCTATTTAGACATTTAAACCCCTTTAAGACCTTATCTGTTGATTAGCAGTCAACCATTAAGTGTATTCATCTCCACGATGTCAGGTGGCTAGCAGTTGACAGCCCACATAGTTCTTATACTTTTACTTTAATTTGCATTGTGTTTTTAATCCTATATGAATATTGCAATTCACTGTTTAGAATAGTCTGTGGAGAAAATTATAGATGACAAGGAACACTTGTAATGTGAGATTTAGCTACTTAAACTGTGTTTAAACTATTCATCCCTCGACTTGACTTTGTTGCTGATGTATACTTCTTGTCTGGTGGGGAAGGGGCTAAGAGATATTCTGGCCATCAACAATACGTCTAGATATAGAGTATGGAGATGACCACTTGGAAATATTTTTGATAGATAGATTTATTTAGTTCAAAATAGAACTAAACTAGAAAATAAATACCATATACTTATCATTGTAAACTGCCGTTTATCTGTGTTTTATGAATGCTTATATTTTGACTGGATAAATGTGTATCATTATCTCTTAATGTATTAGGATATACTTGCCTATTCTCCAATAAGCAAGGATTTGGAGTTTATTCCCTTTTTTGTTGACATTACAGTGATTTCATATGTAAGCATATGAGTGAAGAAACCTGTACTTGAAGTTGCAACTTCATCAATAATTTGTGTGTTAAAATTAAGGTAATTCATACATGTTTAAAATGTAATATTGTCTTTATGGATATATGATAATCTTGTTCTAATAACTTTGTCATATCATATATTAATATCGAAAGCAACACACATGAGTTTACCCTGACATAATAGATATTAAGCCTTTTTGAATAAAGATTTAACTTATTCCAAAAAGACTGATGGAAGGGAAGATCTAATTTTATGAAGGATCATATTCCATCATTTGTTTAGTAACCATCTTTGTCCCAAAAGATGTAAATTCAAGTTGATTTTGTAAGTGGAGTCCGATGGAGAGATTTCAAATGAATTTTGACCGATAGGTATATTAAAAGGTATGATCTAAAAAACAGAGCACGGCAGAGCAATTTTGAGTGAATTTTGGACGTATAAGCTAAAGGAAGTTGTTTTTATGAAATGTAAGAAAAAAACTATATTCTCACTTTTTGGTGGTCATTTTAGATTTTAGGAGAAAATATGAAATTACATCTATCTCATATATAAAAGGAATGACAGGGAGTTTGGCGAAAAATATTAGATTATTTTTATCTCATATATAAATGGAGCGAGAGTGGGTGATTTAGAAGAAAGTTTGAACTTACTACTAGTATTCCATGCCCTTGTAAAGTGAAGCAAACCTTAAAGCATATTCAAACTGCAATGAAAAAGTGCCTGTCTTTTCAGCTTGATTTCGGGTTCAAATGTTTTGTTGCGACATGTGGTGAATATTGAAATATTTGTTATCTGTTTTAAATTTTATGTGACAACATATACAAAAGCTTTAACTTTTTTCCATAACTCATTAATCAGAAAATTTGTCATGATACTTTAAATCTAACATACATTTTAATGGCTACTAATATCCATTGTAATGTTTACTTTGTATTGCAGCGCTACCATAGTCAGGAGCAAGTTGGAATACTGGAGAAATATCAAATCCAATGTTTTATGTAAGTAAATGTAGAGTGAAAAGTGTGACATTTACCACAATAAGTTAAATGTTACCATTAGAAGGCCCCCTTTGGCAGTAAGGTAAATCATTAGAAATTTGTAACACTTTTGACTCGGGGTCGTAATGTAGTCACATAGCTAACAAATGTGCAAAGAATTTATCTCGTTGGTGAAATATGCTTACTATTTAAAGATTTCACTTATCATGTAAATGCTAACTTGAATAATGTCTATGATAATAATGGTTAAAGGTTGTATTGCCACTTTGTTAGGTAAAAAAGGGTTTTCCAAGTGTTTTACTGCTTATGGCTACTTCTATATTCACAATATACTGATTCATATGTACCAGTTGAAAGTCTGTACATTGCCTTCGTAGTTTTATATTTTCTAATTTATAAACTGTATGAAATTGTTATATAATATTGAAGAATTATCATAGCTTCATATAAAATAGTGGATGTTTCGTAAATATCCTATTTTTATAAACTTAATATATATAATGACTTCATTTTAAAGGGTGATAATGGGATATTTTTCAGATCTTCAGTTTTTACACAAGTGACAGTCCCACAAAATTTTGTTTGCTTTCACTTCACAGACATATAAGTTATGCTGTCTGGTGTCAATAGTTTTATGCATGATAAAACACTTTGATAAAGTTATGATTTGTATCTCAAAAGAAGTATTTTCAATGTTATTGCATACACACTTATATTTAAGGCAGTCAAGGGACAAAAATGAATAAATAAATACTATTATTGAAGAAATAAGATATTTTTTTAGATTCTGTTTTACGCAATATATTAATGAATTACTTTTTTACCCCACAGCCTTTAAAGGCTGTGCGTTTATTGTTTTCTCACATTGCGTCTGAGAGTGGGTGGACACCGAAAAAGACGTATCTGGACTGTAGCCCAGAAACCACGATACTTTGGGAGTTGACCCATGTAATGGTGTGAATTTAATTTGACCACAGTGACTTGGACCTTTGAAATGTTGTCTGTGACATATCTTGGAAGCCATGAGGTGTCGAAAGTTGATACTTGGCAGGGATATTGGTTGAAGGGTGTGCAGAATCTTTGTTAGATTGACTTCCTTAAACATTTGATCATGTTGTAGTGATTCTGACCTGTAAGATCGTGACATTATGTCAGAACTATATCTTGAGAACCCTAAGGCCTAGGATGTTGATACTTAATAGGGACATAGGTTGGGGAATGTGGGTGTGCAGCAGCATTGTGTGAACTTTGTTTGGCCTTCAACCTTGGCTCGGCTAGAATGTTTTCTGTTGTCATTTTTTTAAACTTTGTTTGACTTTCAACCTTGGCCCTGCCAGAACGTTTTCTACTTTTTACAAATGATACAAATTTCTCTTAACACAAACATGTATGGATTGCTGTAACTGATTTCTAATAATTTTTAGGGGTCAGTGTGCAACATCATGAAGTGACCTTAATTTGACCTTTGACCTTGTTGTATTAACTTTAACCTTTAAAATCTTTACTACATCTTGAAAAGTTTGAAGTGTAGGTAGTTGCTACTGATAGGGACATTGGTTGGGGGATGTAGGTGTTCAGTGTTATTGCTTGACCTTGGTGTGACCCCTGACCATGTCTTTGCCAGAAGATTTTTACTGGCATAGGGTTGATACACTTGAGCATCAAATAGTATATTGTAAATGATCCATGTTATTGTAGGAAGAGCTCAAAAATTAACTTTAGTTAGTTAAAATTTTGTAATTGCTTTCGAACTCACAGCATGTGAGATTATATTTGGAATAGCTTCTTTTAATTATCCTAATCTACTGATTGAGACTTGTTTCTGCCACCAAAGAACTGTATGGATTGGTGCAACTGATTATTGTATCCACCGGAAGCATCTTTGGTTTAGCGTCCGCTACGCCGCCGCCGCGCGTAGAGAGATTTTCGGCGTTAACGCTCTAACAGGAAAACAACAGCAGCTAGGTTCACCAAATTTGCAGGATATCTTCATTGGGGGGTAAGCTTCTCTGGGAAGGAAAATAGCCTCATTCTGAAAAACAAGATGGCCGCCACGGGCATTTCTTTGAAAATAATCTACATTTTTCTACTGGCTGTTCCTCATAGGTAGAAGGTTGAATCTCTTCATAGGTGATATGTATGACACATATACATGTCCTCTACAACCTTGCACACATTTGACCTTGAAGCTCCTAATTCAAGGTCATCCACGGAGTGCCGAAGTAACCCACATAGCAGACTTTAAAAGTGCCTATATCTCCCTTACTATTGGTCCTAGAGGTATGCAATGTGAAGCCAACCTATAGGAAATCATGTGCTGCGAATCTTCTGATGTGGTCATATTTGACCTTGGACCCCTCCTTCAAGGTCAAACGAGGATAGCAGAACTTAAAAGTGCTTATAACTCGCTTATTATCGATCCTAGAGGTTTGGGATGGTAAACCAACATATAGGAACTCATGGGCTGGGAATCTTCTGGCGTGGTCGGATTTGACCTTGGGCCCCTCCTTCAAGGTCAAACGAGGATAGCCAAACTTAAAAGTGCTTATAACTCGCTTATTATTGGTCCTAGAGGTTTGGGATGGTAAACCAGCATATAGGAAATCATTGGCTGGGAATCTTCTGGTGTGGTCGGATTTGACCTTGGGCCCCTCATTCAAGGTCAAACGAGGACAGCCAAACTTAAAAGTGCTTATAACTCGCTTATTATTGGTCCTAGAGGTTTGGGATGGTAAACCAGCATATAGGAAATCATGGGCTGGGAATCCTCTGGTGTGGTCGGATTTGACCTTGGGACCCTCCTTCAAGGTCAAACGAGGATAGCCAAAGGCAAAAGTGCCTATAACTCGCTTATTATTGGTCCTAGAGGTTTGGGATGGTAAACCAACCTATAGGAAATCATGGGCTGGGAATCTTCTGGCGTGGTCGGATTTGACCTTGGGCCCCTCCTTCAAGGTCAAATGAGGACAGCCAAACTTAAAAGTGCTTATAACGCGCTTATTATTGGTCCTAGATGTTTGGGATGGTAAACCAACATATAGGAAATCATTCACTGGGAATCTTCTGGTGTGGTCGGATTTGACCTTGGGCCCCTCCTTCAAGGTCAAACGAGGATAGCCAAACATAAAAGTGCTTATAACTCGCTTATTATTGGTCCTAGAGGTTTGGGATGGTAAACCAACATACAGGAAATCATGGGCTGGGAATGTTCTGGTGTGGTCGGATTTGACCTTGGGCCCCTCCTTCAAGGTCAAACGAGGATAGCCAAACATAAAAGTGTTTATAACTCGCTTATTATTGGTCCTAGAGGTTTGGGATGGTAAACCAACATATAGGAAACCATGGGCTGGGAATCTTCTTGTGTGGTCGGATTTGACCTTGGGCCCCTCCTTCAAGGTCAAATGAGGACAGCCAAAGTTAAAAGTGCTTATAACTCGCTTATTATTGGTCCTAGATGTTTGGGATGGTAAACCAACATATAGGAAATCATGCACTGGGAATCTTCTGGTGTGGTCGGATTTGACCTTGGGCTCCTCCTTCAAGGTCAAACGAGGATAGCCAAAGGTTAAAGTGCCTATAACTCGCTTATTATTGGTCCTAGAGGTTTGGGATGGTAAACCAACCTGTAGGAAATCATGGGCTGGGAATCTTCTGGTGTGGTCGGATTTGACCGTGGGCCCCTCCTTCAAGGTCAAACGAGGATAGCCAAACTTAAAAGTGCTTATAACTCGCTTATTATTGGTCCTAGAGGTTTTGGTGCATTGTCTTTACGGTGGATACAATTTGCATCGGTTCTCCGATGCGCTAGGTCTAGTTATTTGTACATTTACCTAATCATACTCACCTCCATTGAAAGCTATACTTGAATTAATAAATAGACCAGTTAATAATTTTACAGCTTCACAACAGTTACTTTTACTTTACAAATTCATACTGTCATCTTGCTATTGTATTTTCTTATTATTACTTTGTCTTGACATACACATTCTATTTCTTGAGTGTTATTTCTCCTGCAAATTGGCATTACATTCAATGTATGTTCTCAATACTCCTTATTTTTGTTGTTTTCACCTCTTTCATATCTCATTGTGTCCAATGCTGTTTCCCCAGGCTGTGGAGTAAGGACATCTCTGATGCTATTTTTGTACTTTGTATTCTTAGTTGTGGAGGAATTGGGTAACTGTACTGAACGAGACTATCATCTTTTTGAATCGTGCAGTGATCACTGGTCATTCCTTGGTACCTTGAATAATGGCATTTTTGACCCAGAAGGAGTTTGCAGGTAAACATTGTGGAGTAATGTACACAAAATTAACCACAGTTGTTACAAACATGGCCATACTTTGTCTATGTTGAATCTCATGACAGTACTGCTCTTTATTCAGGTACTATAGACAATATTTTTATTTTAGTTGAACTGATTCACCAATAAAATTTAAAGTGTCACTGAGGATCAAGTGTGGAGATCAGAGAGCACCTAAAGTCACCCTTTCTCTGACATATACACAGCAAGTATCTCACTGTTTTGAATAAAAGTTTCTTTTTGTGAAGTTTACTGTCAAATGACATGCAATACATCAGCAGTCAGGCGATTACGTTGATTGTTGTAAAGATTACTTTTTAAATGCAGCAAAAGTGATATTTAATAGGGCTTTATTTCCAGAACAAAACCTACCTCCTTTAGCTGCTGTCATTGTAGTTTGCAGTAAACAATTGGGGAACAATTTGATGCAAATTTACCACAATTATTATAAAAATGACTGAATTCTAAAATTTTGGGTATCACCTACACTTGATTAAGGTTCAAGTTGATTCTTTAAATTTTAATAGGGCTTGCTTTAAGGAAAGAGAGAGAAATATCAGATTTAAGATGATATCAGCCTTGTGAAAATGGGAGTACAGTTTTATTTATACTTTTGTTGCAAAATTGTAAGTGCTTCTATTGGAAAAGAGGGGAAATGAAATTAGTTTTCTATGTCGGCAGACTTGTCAGTCAGATGACACTATCGCATCACTCTGCGGTGTCCATGGACACGTCCACTTCTATGTGAATAACTTCTGTTCCAAAAGTACAAGGCCCAGAGACATTACTTTACCTTTGTGTTTGCCAGCGCTATTACAAGTGAGGTACCCCCACCCAAAGTGTGAAAACACTTTATTTCCATTTTCTCATTGACTAATGAAGGGATTTGTCTCTTATCATGCATATATGATCATGTTCTATGCCACAAGTAGATTCCTTTGTGTGAGTATCAGGCCTGGATCTTCTTAAGTATTTTAATGAATTTTTAATGTATTAATTGCAAGAAATCATGCACTAAAACACTAAAACTTGAGAAGCATTGCATTTAGAACATCTGGTTAAAGTATGTTGTTCAGCTAGTTTTTACATAGCTACAACATGGTGAGTAACTTGGGAGCTTATGCCAATAGCTAAGTGAGTAATAGTTACTTTCAGTACCTTCCATAATGATTACAATCACTTGTAACTTGAAAACTATTGCTTTTAGAGTATTTCGTTAAAATATGTTATTCACCTTTTGGATCAGCTATTACATGGTAAAATTGCAGACTTGTAGCTCATTGCATAGCTGAGGAGCAAAAGCTACTTTGAGATTCTCACTGTTTAGTCAATCAGTTCTAACTCGAAAACAAAGTACGAATTAAAAGTAGATAATACCCCGGTACTCACTTAGCTATTGGGATAGACTCACAGGTTACTCACCATACTGTAGCTATGGAAAAAGTCGTTGAACAACATAACTATTTTAACAAAATGTTCTACAGTAAATGCAATATATTTCAAGTTACAAGTGATTTACTCAACAGTGAGAATCTCAAAGTAGCAGTTACCTAATGAGTAAATTGATTGTGTCTTCAGAAGTATTACAATTTCTTTTGAAGGTGTTGTTTATCTACTTTTTGATGAACAATAGCATATCAAAGTGTCAAACTTGTTGCTTAATACATAAATGTGTAAAGGCTGCTTTAATTATGTTATAGTTGAGTAAACTGCATATATCTTGAGCAACCAGGTCCTCAGTAGCTTCTTAGGAAGCACCCTAACCGTTAGCTTTAGACTTTACTTCTGATACCATTTGCAGCACACCAGTTTTGTGTCCTTTTCTACTTTCACTTGTATTCTGAAGCTCAGAATACATAGTCAGCTGACACAGAGCCCGCTCATGGGCAGTGATTGCTTGTTTCAATTTTAGATATTTTAGAAATCATATAAATTTAAAGTTTTGTTTCACTGTTTCAGACTATTAAATATGGAACGAAATAATAAATAATTTATGACTTGTTGGTTTGGATGTATAATGCACTGAAGCTATGTCCAAAATTCGAAGGAATGTTAATGCCAGATTTGAATTTTTTTTTAGAATTATCCACCTAAAAAGTCGTTTCAGTGTGCTTAAAATTTGCATTAATAGAGTTTTAAATTGATCAATTGACTTTGGCCCTTATACTCTCCTTGCCAAACAAGATTTTTTATATAATTTTCAATTATACACCTCAGAAAAAAAAATTTCACGGTCTTACAAATGCTGTTGAGTCTGTACAGACATACATCAAACACAGGCAAACCAGATTTATTTATCTCTTTATATGCAGCCATCTATAAACACATTCTATGTAAATATGTGTGTTGGTTTCAAAATCTTTCACAAACCCTTGACAGGATATTAACACCATGACTAACTTTGTTGGTAAAAATCAGCATATAGTATTTCTTATCAATTTTTATAGCTCTCAGAATTAGACTACAATAGAACATAATAGAACATAAAGTAATGTTTCTGTATTGTCTTGTCTGGCGCTGGTTATTTGAGTCACCCATAAAACTCACTGAGGCCAATGTGATACTAGCCAGGTTATTGTCTAATTAAATTTTGGAATTTCTCAATTTGTGAAATACCTCCTGCCCCTGACTGATTAAACTGAAACATATGTTGTCAGCCATTCTTGATCTTTTTTGATGCCAAAAGTTATCTATCAAAGTGCATGGATCAAAGTTAATCCAAAATTTGCTCCAAAAGTCTGATAAAATTTTGGAAATACAGTAGATTTGGTTTAAGTAGAAGTTCCATAATTAGAATATTGCCATAAATACAAGTGGTTTTTAGTCCCAACAGTTATTAATGCAAAATATAAGGATAGCTAGAAGTTTAACTTACAGAAGTTGGCTATAAGTAGAACCTAATTTGATGCAAAAATTTATACTTTTCAATGGGGATAACTAGGTAGAAGTAGAACCTATTGTTCTTGTATAATATTCTTGTGTAATACTTGTGTACAGAAATCATGAAATCCATGAAAAACAGGTGATAAAATGACGCCATTGTGTTAGTTTCTACCTATTTCATCCCTATTGATTTATACAGAGAGTTGTCACAAGTGTTAATTTTTGCAAAAGAATTAAATTGCCAATGCTTCGCTTTTCTTGAATTTTTTAAGTGGACATAAGTAAAACAATTGGCTGATATTTTGTAAGTTAAAGTTAGACCCAATCCACTGTACCAACAATTATCTAATCCAAAAATCTGATAAGAAAACATCTGTTTTTTAACCAATTTTTATATGATCTTCACTGGTCCTGAATTGTTCAAACTAAACCTGGTCCTGATTTGTTCATACAAAACCTGAAATAAAGATAAGGGGATAAGCTGTGGAAAGTTCAAGGAATTTCAAATTGATATTGTGTTGGCTTTGCTTTCAGTGAGGTGTGGAAGAGCGTGCACTCGGCTTTCAAATGTATAGAGAACTACTACCTACTGTGTGAAGCAGCAGGAGACAAGGCGGTACAAAGCTACGCTTCTACAGCAAAATCGTTGTATGAAGTATTTAGGAATCACACCAACGACACATACAATGCACACTGTGGTAAAACACTTATATTAATGCTATATAATACTAATAGGAAAACTTCCCGAAAGACATATGCAGAATACAGTTATTACAAAATGAAGATAGCAATATAATGTGTTTATCTTCATGAGTGATATATTTTTTTCTGTATATGTTTAATGAGAGATGTTTTACTTGGATTATACACCATTTTGTACTGTTTATCATATTCTGTAAATCCAAATTTAAAGATTGAATGTGAAAAAGTCAGTCATATAGAAACGGGCACCAGTGATTGTAAAAAAACCTCAATCTTTAATTTGTGGTTTCTCAGTCATTTCTGTATGAATTTTATTCAGCAAAAATGACCAGAAGCGCTGTAAAAAGACCTTTCTAATGATATGTTATACGTATTTGTAGGTTACATGTTTCTGAATTATTACTGAAAAATCGGCATTTGTTGACGCTGTTTAAGGAGGTGCTGCTGTATACAAAATAGATATATATATATATATATAGCTCTGTATACCCCTAATACAGGTCATAAAGGGCACTTGCTGGATAATAGAATTGAGGAATTCTTTAAATAAATACAAAGGCTGACAGATGCTGACTTTCTTTAATCTATCATGTACCAATTAGTACAATAGTTTATGTAATTGTGGTGTGTTAACATAAAGTGGTTATTTCTTAAACTTATCTGCTATATTTTTTAATTTTCATTATATCATTATAATACTTGACATAATGTTTGAAATGAAAATTTTCAATAAATTATGCATGTCAAAATAAACTTTCTCAATCATCATAAATAAATCAGGGATGCTATTTTGGATGTTTCAGGGTGTGGTCTTTAGAAGGCTACAGCTAGTATTTCAAAGCAATTGGTCATTCCTAAATTGGAAAAATAATTGTCATACTGAAAACACCTTTATATTTTTAGTCCAGTTGTCAGAAATTATTTCTCCAAAAATAATAGTTTTGATTTAATGGAACCCAATTCAAAGTTTTGATTAAAATTATAGTTTCTATGCCTGCTTTTAAAGTACATTGTATTAAAGTTTATTTTTTTTTGATCACCAAAAGTCTCCAATGTGTTATGGAGGACTTCTGTCACCTCACAACAGTCTCAACTTCAACTATATTTATTTCTATGAACTATTTTATGTAAATCATAAAATGATAAACCAGGACTGCCTTAATAGAAGCAAATCCAAGCAACAATATTCTTTACCCTAATTTGTCACCATGTGTTGAATATGGCTGCTGTACCGAGACTTTTACACAATGTGAAAGCTCAGACCTGCATACACTTTCATGTCCTTGACCTTATAGTCTAAAAGCAGTGGATTCAGAGCATTGCCATTGAAGTACCAACCTTGGCACCAGTATCTTTCATTGTGACTGTTGCATCAATTTTTGTATGTGACAAAATCAGATGGTCTAATGTAATACGCAGTAGTATCTTGTAATTAATGGTGTATCTTTTATTTGTTGTTTTATATTGGATTCTCAGAATTTTAATTGGGGTCAGAAACTTCAAAGTTTTGTGTGTAAGTTATCAGCCCAATAGTCTGGAAACAATTTTCTTCAGATTTGATACCTTTTACTTCAAGTCATAGAGACATTATCATCAATTGTGGCATCATGCTATCATTATCAGGCACTTTAAATCAAGATATTTTGATTTAATTTTGTAACCCTGTTATCATGGATGTATACCAAGCATTTCATAGTCTATTGCAAAATACTGTACCTGATTAGTATGTAGACACCTGATTTCTGGTAACATTTTCCTATTCAATTAAAAGCTGTGTACACATATCTAGCAAAGATATTTTAAATTCCTGTACCATTCGTTAATTCTCCAGCTAAGATGACAGTAAATATATATTTTATAGCGAAAAATAATTCACAGCATTAAAATTACTTGAGTTTTTTTATGTCAGCTGACTTGTCAGTCAGTTGACAATTATAGCATCACTCTGCGGCATCCGCATGACTATCTTCTGCAAAAGTACTAAACCCCGAGACATACTGTTACTTTTAAAAGATGCCTTATCTATCACAAGTAGAGCTTCTAGATATCCTTGCATTTTAGACTAAAAGGTGTTGGGGATTTGAAACTACTTATAATTTTGGTAATATTCTACATATGACAGTTCTACTTCTAACAAATCTTCTGTGTAATATAACTATGGCTTTATGACAAAACTATGTGGTGCATTATCACGGTTTTCAAATTTTAAGGTGGTGTCTAGTATAACACATGGCACATTTTTTACATTTTTAGATGAATGTGGCTACGTTGAAGCCAATCGCTGTTTCTTAGAGTTGACAACTTTGGACCTTTCTGATTTAGAATCTTCATGCAGGTAACTCTTTATTTTATCACCTCTGTTAAATTGACATTTGTTTACTTTTTTACCCCACAGCCCTTAAGGGCTGTCGGGGTATTGTTTTGACCCATGTTGTCTGGATGGTGGGGGTCGGGCGGGCGGCCGGAAAAAGGTTGTCTGGGCTGTATCTCTTAAACCGTAAGGTGTAGGAAGTTGATACTTGGTAGGGACATTGGTTAGGAGGTGTATGTGTGCAATGTCATGGTGTGACCTTGATTTGACCTTTGACCTTGCCATAGTGACCTTGACCAATAAAATCTTGTCTGGGCTATATCTCGGAACCGTAAGGTGTAGGAAATTTATACTTGGTAGAGACATTGGCTAGGGGTTTTAAGTGTGCAACGTCATAGTGTGCCCTTGATTTGACCTTGCCATAGTGACCTTGACCTATAAAATCTTGTCCAAGCTATATCTTGACAAATGTAAGGTGTAGGAAGTTGATACTTGGTAGGAACATTGGTTAGAGGGTGTAGGTGTGCAATGTCATGGTGTCATCATGATTTGACCTTTGACCTTGCCATAGTGGGCATGACCTCTAATATTTTGTCCGGGCTAAATCTCAGAAACTGTAAGGTGTAGGAAGTTGATACTTGGTATGGACATTGGTATTGGGTTGCAGGTGTGCAATGTCGTGACGTGACCTTTACTTGACTTTTGATCTTACCATAGTACCTCAACCTTTAAAATTTTGTATACCAGTCTTCTTATTGTTTCTTCCATATCTCATGGTGTTGAAAACTATTTCCCCAGGCTAGGTGGTGGAAATTGGTTGGGGATGTAGTGTATGCAGGATCATGGTGTGACCTTGACTTGACTTTTGATCTTGCCATACTGACCTTGACCTTTAAAATCATGTTTTGGCTATATCTTAGCAGCTGTAAAGTGTTGGTAGTTAATAATTTGTACAGAAATTGTTTAGGGGGAAGAGGAGTGCAACATTGTGATATGAATTTGATGTGACTTTTGTCCTTGCTGAAGTGACCCTGATTAAAATCGTGTTATATATCTTCAAAACCATTAAAGTTGATACTTGGTAGGGATATTGGTTGGGTGTGTAGGTGTGCAATATCATGGTTTTCAAATTTGTGGGATTAGAATGTTTTTCTATTGTCACATTTGAGACAAGTTTCTCTTATCGCCAAATATATGGATTGCTGCAGCTTATTACAAAATGTACTTTTACTTAACTGTGCTAGTGCCATTTACAGCTCTACATTAGTTAATAAATAGATCAATTATATTTGAATTGTACAGCTTCATAACTTTTAAGTTACAAATTAATGCTGTAAATTTGCCATTTAATTGTATTGTTTTTCCACAAAATATGTTTTCTCTTTCTTTGGTGTTTTTTCTGCTGCACTTTTACATAATGTACACTGCTATAACTTACAAGACTCTTTGTCTTTGTACTTTTTCACGTCTTCTATTTCTCATGCTGTCCAGTGCTATTTCCTGAGGCTGTGGGTTATGGGCATCTCTGATGCTATTTTACTATTTATTTTTATTTTTAGGCAATCTATCTTTTTCTTTTAGACAAAACATTGCTTCAGTGTTTTTATATATATAAAGTGACTTAATTTTATGTGTTACAGAAACTGTAAAACTGTATGACTGTACGTAAAATAAACCCCTGGAAAAAAGGATAAAATAATTATGTGTTAAAAAACTTTTAGCGATCAACCCAATTTTGAACTGTAACTGTATCATTTTCTGGCAACCAGTGGAATTTTACCAATTGTTTGGTAACGTTTGAAAACCTGGGGTCGTATTCACGAAAGGTCTTAGCCAAGTCTTAAGCTTAACTTTCGTATAAAAATATAGCCAAATTAAGCCTAAGACTTGGCTAAGACCTTTCATGAATACGACCGCTGGAGTATTGCATCACCACCCTGCAGAGGAAAGTTTGAAGACCATATACAGAGGTGAGTGCCAAAATAGCTTGACTCTGAATTCTTGCTACACAAAATGGCTGGTCTCCATCTTTCCCTAGTCCACTCAATACCTAGGTTTGTGTCCATTTGTGTATTTCAGTGCCTACCAGAGAACCATTGATTGTGTGGCCAGCTTAGAAGAAACGTGTCAGCCGCTCAGTAGACCCGTGTTGCTCACTTCAAATCCAAAGGATACACAGGCGGCTAATGAATCTCTACAGGCAAACCTGCGTCAATGTGAACTGTGTATGTTCATGTTATGAAAAATTGAATAAATTTAAATTTATGTTATTTCAAATAAAGCAAACACAATTAAATATGTTCAAAGCACATAAAAGTATTAATAAGTACATAAGAAGATGAAATAGAAATACAATAAACTAAATATTGCTGTTCAATGATTTTTGATGGTTTAAAACTACGAAGTGGCTGGAGTACGGTAAAACACCGCACTCGAGAAGAAATTCTACAGTACGGTAGCATTCATTTGCCGTATTCCAGTAAATAAACTAGAGTGCGGTTCAAGCTGGTGTCCTAATAATCTCATGGAGTGAAGGAAATATGAGACCACGACAGGGTTTCTATATTTTAAATACAGAAAATCTAGCCAACCAGTCTATTTTTTGTCTGCAAACGTGTTTAATTTAATTTAATTAACCAATGAAAACAATTGCTGCTCGAGACAAATATTTTACTCTTACCGTAACTGCTGTTGAAGTTTTCTAGCAATATTTTACAAATAGAATATCAAATGTTAGTAGTTGCACACACAGACTTAAGGAAATATGAGGTTAAGATGGGTATTTCTAGCCATATTTTAAAAATGGGAGATATAGCCAACCATAGTTTTCGTCTGCAAACATTATTAATTCAATTAACCAATGAAAACAATTATTACTGAAACCGCACTCGAGACAAAGTTCTAGAGTACAGCAATCCGTACTGCAGCATATTTTCTACGGAACGGTTTTACCGTACCCCAGCCACACCCTTAAAACTAATTGTATCGGTATATTTTTTTACTTCAACCAATAAATATGGCAAAAATATGAAATTTTTGACAGAATTATAGCAAACCTTGATTTGTTTCAGAGACAACAGCAATAAAATAACATCTAAATTAATAAATTCTACGGTGACTCTTCGCAGTCATTCTTTTGTTGTAGAACTAGTCTTTGGGAGGTAAAATATGCTCTTGCTTTTCATAACTTCTCAATGCAAATGTTTACAAAAGTTTTTCTGTCTTTTTTTGTGATGTCCTTGAAGTTTGTGTTAGATGTAATAAAATACATGTTTTTGTCATGTATATAGACACTAATGTGTTCTTATCATAATGGATACCTTCATCCCAAATATATTCAGCGATTTCTACCATCTTTCAGATGAAAGCTGTCCAACAGTACTAGAAAAAAAACGGCAACTGGAAGCATGTTTTGCCCAGGAAATAGCAGATCCTCTCTCGTTTGAAAACATCTGCATGTAGGTTCATCTTTAATTGATTTGTTTCCTTTGTCATATCCTTGGCATTACAGTTGTTGTTACATAAACAAAAATGGTCTGTGACTTTTTTATGATGTATGTGTTTATGAAAATGAAACCATATAAGAAAAAGATTGATAGTAGTTTTTGGGTATGAAAATTTTATGGTCAGTATCAAACTTCAGTTTAGTTTTCCATATCAATTTGCTGATTTGTCATAAAAAGTAAGAATTTTTACGCTTAATTGCACATGTTTTTTCAGAGAGATGACCTATTTGAATGAGCTATTTAGTGCACAGTGTGCTAAGCAAAGTCTATTTTTATTCAATATTTGGTGGGAAAAAATTCCCCTTTTAGCGCACCCATCATGAAACCCTTTCCGGGATAAAGTATAGGTCAATCAGGTAGAAACACAGTGTTTCGACATTTAGAAATAACCACTTCGTGTAAATATGGCGGTAGATGAAAATAAACTCGAAAGTCGTGACAAAAAATTCAATTTATTAAGTAAAAATATGTACAATATATAAAAAATATGTGGATATTGTGCACTGTCACTGACAATATTGCTGGGAAAAAGAGGTAGGGTCAGTTACAAGGGCGGATGTGTTAAATAGGTCATTTTCGGTACATTGTCGCTAAAATACACAGATAATAAACTTAGTATCTGCGATTTTACAAATAAAATTTTAGTATTTTTTCAGTCTCATATTCGAGATACAAAAAATCCCATATTTTCAGAAATTCCCTCCTGAAAACTGATGAAGGCCTACACTGTATGAGTGCATTGTAGTTCTTTTGGGTTTTTCAGACAAACAGAATCGTACTCAGATTGCCTGGTTCAAGCTGGTGAGGGCTGCCAGTTACTGGATGAACAGTTGATCAAACACAGATCCAAGATCAGAGCAGTAATGTCTACCTTTGGTTGTATGAATGATGAATTCACACCTCTGGCGTCAGGTACAATTTAACTCTTTGACTTGGGAATTAGGCACAACTTGGAACATAAAATGCATATTTTAGGCTTGATTTATGCAAAATGTATTATTGTAAAATGTATTATTGTCAGATTTGACCTCGGGGGCCCCCAAGGTTCCCCTCCTTCAAGGTCAAACAAGGATAGCCAAAACTGAAAAAAGTGCTTATAACTCACGTATTATTGGTCCTAGAGGTTTGCAATGTCAAACTAACCTGTAGGAATATCATGGGCTGGGAATCTTCTGATGTGGTCAGATTTGACCTTAGGCCCCACCATCTAGGTCAAATGATGATAGCCAAAGCTTAAAGTTCTTATAACTCGCTGATTAACAACTTATAGGAAATCATGGGCTGGAAATCTTCTGATGTGGTCAAGTTTGACCTTGAGCCCCTCGTTCAAGGTCAAACGAGGACAGCCAAATTTAAAGTGCTTATAACTCACTTATTAATGATCCCAGAGGTTTGCAATGTGAAACATATAGGAAATCATAGGTTGGGAATCTTTTAATGTAGTCACATTTCACCATGGACCCCTCCTTTAAGGTCAAATGAGAACAGCCAAACTTAAAAATGCTTATAACCTGAGGAATCTTCAGCCTCTATGTCATTTGTTATTGCTTCTTGTTATGAATTTAAATGCAAGAAATATAATCTTACTGTATGGCTTGTAAAGGAAATGTATTTTTCATGGCTATAGGTTGATTTTTTTTAAAGCCAACAAGCGATTATAAATTTTCACTTCAGGCTTCAAAATATACATGATTACAATAATATTGTTAAAGGTTATACAAGGCTAGCCAGTTGGTGAAATACCATATTGTTTTTTTCAGGCTTACACATTCCACCTCTATTTTTCCTGTGACTATATAACTGCTGGTAACACCACTTGTATTGTGACTGGACTATAAAACTGTTTATTCTTCTCTTTGTTTTAGACTGTAATCTAAGAGACCTGTTACAGTGCTATGATCCACTTTTGGAGCATCTATTCAACCAATCTATGACCACTGGCAGCCTGACTGACCTGTTATCTGAACTGAAGACTTATTCATCTAATTTGACAGGACTTGATAGATCTGGTACTTGCAGGTGAGAGACCAGTTTATTAGCAATTTATACTTGGTACATGGAAGGAGATATAAAATTTGCCACAGTAGGAGAAATTAATGATTAAGAGACACATAGTACTACCTTCTCATTAAATATGTAATTTTTTAAAATACTGGCTGTTTTCAGAAAGGTGATACAGTTACCATATATTACAAACACAAAAGAACTTTAAAGGTGTCCAGCTGTTGATGCATCTGCTAGGATACCACATAGATTTAATTTTGGTGGGTTTGTACCTTTTTTTACTTAATATAATAATACAACAAGTGTTTGAATAGCATTTTGAATTACACTGCCATTATTTCAGCACACTGGAACTAACCATTCAGAATGCTACTACTTGTTTCATCAGAGAATTCATGAAATGTCCGTTCAATCCTGCACTTGAAGAACTGGATCTGTCCATTCCTGTGGAAGAGAAGCCTCTATATGGTAACCATTATGTATATACCCTTATATAATTGTTCTTAGAAAATTAGACTAAAGATCCATACACTTCAGACTGATATGCTATGATATAGAGTAAGAAATCTAAAATTCGCCAGGAATCTAAAATTCGCCACCTCTAAAACCTTAGTTAATTTTATGAAGAAAATGATGTTTTTGTCTAAAAATTGGTATTTTTCAGTTCAAAAGGCCTTAGTTTACTATACATTCAACAAATCTCACCACAATTCATTTATTTTATTAGTATTTTCACATGTGGCGAATTTCATATATATGGCGAATATTTAAGATTTCTTACTATAAACAGATACAACACTTCTTTCAACTAAAAACATGTTGAAAAAAAATAAATCAAAATTGGACCATAAGCAAAGACGTTCTGGGCCTGCATATTCAAAGATTCCTAAACTCTTACTTGTGTTAAAACTAACTCCTCATTTCATGAGTTTTATGCTTAAACTCAGTCTTTCCACACTATAGAAAATTCTTAAACTTAAACTCATCTTTAAAAACATACATAAACATTGGGGTTATTCTCACAAGGCATTTCTTTTGAAAATACAGTAGAGTAAGAAATCCAAAATTCGCCACATATCTGAAATTCGCCACATGTGAAAATACTAATAAAATAAATGAATTGTGGTGAGTTTGTTGGCTGTATGGTAAATTAAGACTTTTTGAACTGAAAAATACCAATTTTTAGACAAAAACATCATTTTCTACATAAAATTAACTAAGGTTTTAGAGGTGGCGAATTTTAGATACCTGGCGAATTTTAGATTTCTTACTCTACAACCTCTGTTATCTGACTCGCCTGGGAGAGTAACAGTTAGGCTAGGTAACAGAAAGGTTGGAAAGGCTAAAGTCACAGGTTTAAATGATGTAGTGAGAGTGGGTTTGGTGTTATAGGATTCCAAATTGAGGTAATAAAGGGTCCAATTATAGAGGTTCTACCATACCATTTCCAACAGAGGAAACACAAACTGACAATATGAGTTTAAGTTAGAGTAAGAAATCTAAAATTCGCCAAAAATCTAAAATTTGCCACCTCTAAAACCTTAGTTAATTCCATGAAGAAAATGATGCTTTGTCTTAAAACTTTGTATATTTTAGTTCAAATAGCCTTGATTTACAGTACATTCAACAAATCTCACCTCAATTCATTTATTTTATTAGTATTTCCACATGTGGCAAATTTCAGATATGTGGCGAATTTTAGATTTCTTACTCTATAATTCTAAGAATCTTTGTATATATGGCCCCAGGTCATTTAAGTTGAAGTGTTCTATTTTATATTTGCTAACAGTGCCTACCAATCCCCTGAAAGTTGAAGAATATTATCAAAATAAAAAATTGCTTCATATTTAGTCAAATTGTATAGTCATTTTTGGATATAGACAAGCTTTGTGGCAGGAGTTCTAACTTTATCACCAGTTTTGTATTGTGTCATAGCGATGTATAGAAACCATAGCTTTAAAAATCATTCTAATATTTCTTATGAGTGTGGTCCCAGTACCATACACTGCAAAATTCATTTAGATTAAATCTTGTTGTCTCTGTTCCTCAGCCTTGCAGCAGCTGGTTTCAGTGAATGAAAGTACAAATTTTAACATGTATGCTGAAGTGACTGGAATTCTCCAACAAGTAACAGCTGAAGTGAGTGGGTTGAGTCAGCAACTCAGTGTATGGTGTGAGGAAGGTACGTAGATATATATATTTCATATCAGCCAACAAAAATCATTGACATATTGACTTAACCTTACAACATCTCCCTCCACATAGGCATCATTGACCTCTCTTCTGAAGTACATCTACAAAGATGCTAATGGTTTCATCTCTTGGCTTATTTATATGACTGTAATACCTATCTATGCTTGGTGCATGAACTGCAACAAACCAGGCTTGTTTACCTGTGGTTGTAGTGTGGTCCAGGATGCATTTGGTTTGATTCGGTGGGATTTGAATTTTGTACAGTGCCTTCAGGGCAATACAACACAACTTGGAATGCAATTTGCATTAGGGACTGCTTTTAAAAATTATTTGAAAAACTTTCCTGTAACCTCTCATGAGCTGTATTAAAATATACACACTGGCAAGTTGAAGAGTGAAGAGGGGGAAGTCGGAATGGATATATGGAGCAACTCTTTTTTTACCAATATATGAATTGTGTGTTCAAAACCAAAATGACAAGGTCGTCTAGTGGAAGTCAAATACTTTCAGATACCACTGGATACAAAAGTGTGACCTAGGAATAAATTATGTTTAATGGATGTGGATTTGCCAGTTTTCCTGCTTGCTACAGTCTTTCCAGTCCTTTTTGATCATTTCTCCCAACCTATGTGTGACTTTTCTGTAAGTGTTCATATGGATAGTACCCTATTGGTTACACCATTATCATTAGAATTCTACAGGGCCAATTACTAATTAAATAGGTCTCCTTTGGATGAACTGGAGACCCAAAAACCAGGGCAAATTGTACTCGTTTGTCTTAGGGGTTTAGTTTATATCAGTGGGGGATCAACTGAAACTATTCAAGGTCATTTTATGTACACTACTGAGTGCCAATAAACATGTTACATATTATGGCATCTCAAAAAACATGTAAGTGAAGCATATTCCCACAAATAGAAATATAACAAGTGGAGACTGAAGGATACTTATATCAGTCCACAAGGTTGTGGATGACGTACATTTTTTATATGTGGCCCAAAATAGTTTTTAGAGACAATGAGCCAGGTTTGTTATAGTCACTGAAAATCTACGATGGCTGTAAATAAACTAATTGTCTAAATGAGAACATACCAACACTGGAAATACCATCAACACTCTGAAAGGCATGTGTCTTGGTAAATTTCCCCTGCCCAGTCTCATATCATCACCCATAGATTGTTACTGTATCTTATTGTGGTAGCTTATATCTAACATTAATATTAAGTCAAACTGGATTACCTAATATTGGATTTTGACGGAATGTCTCTGATTTTGTCAATTATTTCAGATTTTGATTCCAATTTGTTGGTATTGGCCACATTCTGCTCTTGATTGGTGTAAACTAGAATTCAGTTGACAAGCTTATGATAATTTATTTCTGAATACCTAAACTGGTTTTCATCCTTGTAACTGCCTATCCCTAACTTTTGCAAATATTTGGTCGTACTGTTTGTTCAGTTTGTGATGGTCAGAAATTGTAGTTTATCTATTTATAGATACTTAAAGAATCTTGAACTCTGAAACGTGTGGAAATTAAGTAATACTATTGGTTTAACAGCTATACTTTCATCAGTTATGCATAAAATTAGCAGTGCTTACTATATCAATCATGATAAATTTGAGATGAATCCCATGATAATTTGTTTGAAAGAATGGGAATGCATCTGCCTTCACAATATTAGAATAAAACCTATAAATGTGATATATTTACATATGCCAAAACACTTAAGAAAATTAAAACCCTAAAGAAGTTTGCACTATTTTTAGTTTTTTTATTCCAGCTGCCTGATATTCTTGTTACATACTATATATATCACACATGTGTGTGTGAAATGTTTCAGGTTGTGAAAACATTGTTGAAAGGACATCTCAGTTCAAGGCTTGTTTTAAGAATGATACTGATATTGAAGAAGTTGTGAGAAATGTGCTATATCATTATCAGCATAGTAGTACTTCCACCACAGAGGATTGCAAGTGAGTATTGATCTGTGTTGAAATTTTATCTTGAAACTTGTGGCATGAAGTAAAAATATTTTTGTCTTTTCCCTTGAAAGTTGACTTAAGAAAGTTCAAGATTGTACTTTTCTGTGGCTATAGTTTTAATATCGAGGCATAATTTCAGATCACAATAGTTTGGCGAAAATAGTGTGTAATAAATGTGATCTCTTTTGAACAGTGCAATCAGTGAGTACATTCGCTGTGCAGATGAACATTTGACGGGCTGTGGGTGGACTGAGTCCTCTATAGTACCACACAACGATGTCTCCATATATCAAGCTATCGAAATCTGTGATGTGAAAGCCAATATCAACTATAGAGAGCACAGTGGTAAGCATAATGTTATTGTAAAATTATTATTGCATTTATTTAGTTGACACCACAGCTAAAATTTGAGAGAACTCTGTGCACTAAGTTAACAAAATATGCATCATTTGCATAATCGAGGGGTAGTTTATCTAATAGCCAGTAATTTTCTCACTAAATAGGCTCTGCCTCCTCATAGATTGACACCAGTGATAACGCTCTATGGTAGAATGTACTTTTGAGTAGCCATATTTCTCTACAAAGTGTGATAATGTAAGTGGTAAAAGAGCTTCACAGCATAGATCTTGCTAAGACAAATTCACCATTTTTATTCCTTTTCAATGCAGCTTGTTTGGATGAAGATTACAGTAATCACTTGGTGGAGTCTATCCATCACTCCTGTAAAGACATTTCCAGAAAGGAGTTACGTGACCTGAGTAGTGAGGAAGTCTGTCTGTAAGTATGTTGCATATTGTATTAAATGGTGTTGAGATGGGGTTGCAGCCTTTGCATACAGGTATTCTTATAGGGTAGCACCGTTGCTAGAGGTGTGAATGGTAAACCAACGTTTGGTTTTTCATTTGGTTGTGGTAGAAACAAAATCTACTTAGAATATTTGAGAACCAGTTATTTTCAACATTATTATTTTAGGTTTGTGAGTTTTGTCACCGGACTTTCATGAATGCATGGTAGTGCAGCGTGATGAGTAGTTGTCTGCTCACTGATGTTAAGCTGCAATGGGATATGTTAGTACTTGGATGGGTGTCCGTCTGAGTTCTAGACCAGCTGTGGGATGTGTCTGAGTTGGAATTTCTTTGTGTCACCAGATTTTCGTAAATTCTAGTGCACTACTCGTGTCTCTGATGGCTTTGCGCTCGCGCTAGGGGACCAAAAGACCTTTCGGCCTCGTTTAGAGTGGGTACAACAACAAGTTGCCATAGTAAATCACTAACATTTTGCAACTTTGACATAAGCAGAATCCATTTTAATGATTCCTTCATTCTTTTTATAATCAAGTACTTGGACCTAATATTTTATTTTCCGCAACAGAAAGTATTTGACCCTTTATTAGTGTAACATACCGATTAGTGTATATTTTTGTATTTAACAGTACCAGGTAACAAATAGAACTTTGAATTTTATCCTGTTTTTACCTGGAAACCAATGGAAATATCTTAATAATGGTAAAGCATGGGAGCTGTAACATTTTGTATGTGGTGATGTCTCTTGGAAATATTTTCTGAAACACCATATAGATAAGGAACTGATAAAGTCCCAAGTTACATATCATTTAGGCAGCAATTATAGTTTCTGTTTGTATTTTTAATCTGAATGATGTTTTTGAAGTGGAGTCATGCTGTGGAAACAAGTTTGTTCACTACTTTATATACAGTCATGTTATTGCATTCTTTGCCTACACTTCAGACTTGCATATCCCTGGCTGGTGCTCACAGGATACAGAACTTTGCTGTATTTTCAAATCCTGTGTATTGGAGGATTTGCATTCATTTTAATTTTCCAATGTATAAATCCTTAACGTATTATATTGTATATTTTTATAGCATTTACCATGATATTTGCACATTGTCAATTAACATTCTTGTAATCCTTTCACTTTCTTTTCAGACTACTTGAAGAGAGAGGGAGATGCTTTCTAAATATGTCTCCTTGTTGTGGACTTAAGAAGTCGATTGTTGAACCGCGCCTGTTTACATGGAGTATTATAAACAGATGGCTCATGTGTGACTCAGTGGTGAATTATACCCATTTTGTGACAGATGAATCTGGTAAGTTTAACATACCACAGTAATAGCTTGCCCATTAAATCTGGGGAAATCCCCCTTATATCTCCTGCTGTATTAAGTCCATAGGAATATCTGGTGGACTACAACTGCTATAGTAGATGTTTTGTTCTGTTTGAAGTATGAGAAATAATTTGTGATACAGTTGCAAAATATTCATGTAATCTTTTACAGATTTTCAGTGATGGGCAGGCAGGTGGGCGGTTGGGCAGGTGACAGGAAAAAGTTTGTCCAGGCTGTATTACAGGAAGTTGAAACTTGGTAGGGACATTGGTTGGGGGTTTAGGTGTGCAACGTCATGGTGTGACCTTGATTTGACTTTTGACCTTGCTGTAGTGACCTTGACATTTTAATTCTTGTATAGATCATGGCTGTACTGTGTAGGAGGTTAATACTTTGTAGGGGCATTGGTTAGGGAGTGTAGGTATGCAAGATCATGGTGTGACCTTGATTTGACCTTTAAGCTTGCTATAGTGACCTTGACCATTGAAATCTTGTCCAGACTATATCATATCTCAGAATCTGTAAGGTGTGAAAGGTTGATATTTGGTATGAACATTAGGTAGGGGTTTGGGTATGGAGTGTCATGGTATGACCTTTATATGACCTTTGACCTAAGTGAGCAACTATCTTGAGTTAACCTTGTTGTAGTGACCTTGACTTTTAAAATCTTGTCTGGGCTTTATCTCAGAAAGTGGAAACAAATGAGAAAGTTGTAGAAAGGTGATTCTTGGATGGGTCATTGGTTGGGGGTGCAGGTATGCTAAGTCATGGTGTGATCTTTAACCTTGGCTCTGCCAAAGTGTGTTAACCTGCCATAATTGAGAGATGTTTCTCTTATAACAAAGCTATATGGTTTGCTGTAACTGACTATTATATGTACTTTCACTTAATTGTGTTATTTCTATTGATAGCTATACATCTATTAAGAAACTTTACAGCTTCATAATTTACAAACGTTTGCTCTGACTCTTAAATGTTATTTTCTCTAATAACATTATTTGGACTTTTACATAACTGACATCGTTTGCTGTCAAAGTCTCCTATTCTTTGCACTGTTTCATTTCTTCTATATCTCATGGTATTGAAAACTGTTTCCCCGGGCTGTGGGGTATGGGCATCTCCGATTCTCTTTTTTTCAAACGTACAAAACCTGTGCATTAGACATATTATATTTTAATGGATAGTTAACTTGGTTGCATTGTCATGGAGCACATAAAACTAAGAATTGTATTTTATCAGCCTACCAGAATAGCATTCACTGGCTTTACATAAGAAATGTTATGTAATCTTAGTGTATCAAGAAATGCTTCTAATTGACTTGATTTGTAGATAATTTGTAAACTTAATTATACATACTTTTATGCGATTGACAAATTATTGTTCATGAAAAAATTCCTTGTCAAATTTCATTTAACCAGTCTTTTTAGTTTGTAATATTAAATATCAAGGAAAACATAGAAACCTCAGAAAGGCTTTCTTTTTCAAGACCTGAGAGAGCCTTGATCCAAAAGACAGCTCATGAATTTCAAACTCTACTGGTTTCCAGTTTCTCCTCCCCCTTATAAAGGCTTTGTTCATATTTCTTGTCTTGTGCATCTTCTGTGGTCTTATCACTTGATGAAATCTGCTGGTACCTGAGGGAATCTCCCTCTGCACCACATAAGCATACTCTTTCAGTGTCCTTGTTGTCTTTTCTTTTATCAAGTAGCAAAATGTATTACTTGATTGAGTGCCTTTGCTAATAATAAACACAGCAGCGACATATTTTGTTTTTACAATTAATACTAATAATGTATTTTGCAAGCTTTAATCATTATCCTTATTTTACCATATGACAGTTACTGCTGTGGGATGTGTAGTTTTTGCTTTAGCGAGCCTTTTTTAGTTGACCTTTTGTACATAAACTACTCGATATATTTCAGGTGAATGTCCATTGGAGGAGATCTTTAAGTGCTATAAACCTTTGGTGGAATTCGTATTATTTTTCCACCCTGTTCTAAAGGACAAAAACTATGTATACAGGATGAGTGGAGCTCAGGATTACTACTTCACCAAAGTAAACAGAGAGTCTCGCTGCCCTACAGAAAGGTATGTACATTATTATTGTTATTACTATTTGTGCACTTAGTTAAAAATAAAATTACAATTCTCAGCACAATAGGAAATTCACTTATAATTGTAATCAGTGTCTTATTTTATGTTGGCTTACAAAAGAAGTGAAGTTTCATTATGGTCAAAGACCAATAGAATACTAAAGGACCTGTCACACTTAATGATATCAGAATACAATTCTATCTGTACAGGTTATCGTTTGTTCCATTTCTGAATCAGTGCTTTCAAAAAATTCTACATTTTAAATTATTCCAATCTTTTATATGGTGTCCAGTTTGTAAGAATTTTTTAAACAGATTTTTTTTTGCCATTGTTTTTGTGTTAATATACACTCACAGAAACCGATCCATTCCAATACAATACGCTCACATACAAGCCCTAATTAAGGTGAAGAATATGATGATTTGATTGTTATTATGGCTGTGTTGCCTCCACTTCCAGCATGTGCGTACACCTACTGTCAAATATATAAAAAGATATTGTGCCTGAAAAGCAGTAGATTAGATTAGACTAGGCCTACTATCAGGTGTTGTAACTTGACACACCCTTCTTCTTGCCCAAAATCACAACATAGAGTATCAATCAAGAGCTGGTTGTTGTCGGCAATGGTTTTACACTGTGATGTATCATACCATATAAGGTAGAGGAGATGATAGCCAAAGTCACAGCTGATCTAGAATAATTTGATTTGGGAATTTTTGAGAGGAGCTCCCTAGTTTTGTGTCAAGTTGGGGCGCTGTTTTGAAATAGAAATTGTATTATTTTCAATTAAAAACGATGTAAAAGGATAGTTGACAGTATTTTAGTGTGAAGTCTATTTCTAACATTCATATATGTCAGTGCGTAATATAATCAAAAGAAATTTCCATTTTTAGTCACACAAAATAAGAAAATTAATAAATAGCAATATTGTTAACAACTCTTCTCATTTCTAACATTGCCCAATTCCTAAAACAGTCAATATTTTGTCACACTTGCATTCTTTTCAATCAATTTGTATGAGCATTTGAAAAATTCTTTCACTATTGTTATTAGTTGAATGAAACAAACATTTTGATATATATATATACAACATCTTGCTCACCAGAGCTTGAGGATCTGAAACAAAAATCACTCTGTGCTCCAAAGTTTAATGCAAGACACAAACCACACCAAAACCCGCATTTGGAAGCTGTTCACAAGGAAACACTCCTATAACTATAATATTTGAATTTTTACAACAAGCCATATACTCTGCCTGGCCAATGAAAGCATACACTTGTGCACTTCGTTGTTTTATTTCAGTGACTTCCAATCCATTGAGACCTGTGTTGCAGAGAAGTCAGCTCAGTGTACCTTTCCTTCCACATGTCTGAACCAGAACATTGCAGTAACCGCTGGACCAGTTCCTTTACCATTTGCAGATTTTTTTGCCTTGAAGCAAAACAAAGAACTCTGCAGCACAGGTAGAGTTAAGCAATGTGAAACTTACTGGTGTATTTGAAACCTTGCCACTGGTGACCATTTTTTTTGCAAAATAACTGAAATTAGTGTTAATTTTGCATCAAAACCCCCAGTGTGCTCCACAAAATTTATAAATGTGTACAGAATTTTCCACCAGTCACTAAAATACAAGGGGATTTCCTCAGTGGGAAATTTCTGAAATTTAAGTTGGAGTGTAAACTGCACTATAAAGTATTATATTATATAATATATTATATTTAAGTGTAACATTGAGGTTGAAATATTCAGTCATTACTGATTAAGGTTGTTAGAAGGTCTCATACCCATTGAAATGTACCTTGTTATCCAGATATGGTGAAGTAGAAAACCTGTGAGAGGTCCCATAAAGTTCTTTTTTATTGAAACAAAAACACTGCCGTTACAAGTATAACTGAAGAATCTCTGACAGGAAAGGAAACTTCAGTTTACAGCAATAATAGTGATAGTTTGAAATTTTCATTGGTGTAGCAGTATAGTTGTAACAGTTATACATTTTAATTTTTATAAAAAACAAAAGAGTTACAAAAAAGAGAGAGAGAGAGAGCAGGAAAAAAAATGTTACAACAGAAAAAGAAACGTAAAAGAAATATACATTATGTACATAAGATATAGAATCACCAGCCATATATTAAATGCATTATTATAAGAATGTTACATTGATTGATACATCATAACATATTTTAGTAGAATCTTAATTTCTAAAGATAAGTTTCATTAGATGCCAACATCTTTCAAATATTTGTTCATTTAACTCTAGTTTTGCTGCCAAATATTACTCATTATATGTACATACCCCCATAAAGTTCTACTGAACAGAGATATGCCATAGATCCTCTATAATCCAACCTGTTATTGTCCAAACATTTGATATTAAGAGCTCATTTCAACTTTCCTAAAGTTATGTTCTATTTTTAAGCGCGAGCCTTGATAGAGCTCGCGCTTCTACAGATCACTTTTTTTTTTTTGTCTCCGGACTTTGATGAAATTTACCTGTGCATTCTGAACTTCCCTCTCTTGCTCTCCAATAGCTAAAAGGACACAAGTCCATTTGGCTTTTGCCCATACATATGTTCTTTTGACTCCGTACTTTGATGACATTGACAACACCTGGCTGTGCATTCTGGATTTCCCTCTCTTGTTCTCCAATACCTAAAAGGACACATGTCCTTTTGCCCTTTGTCCTTTTGGGATGTATCTAAGTTGGAATTTCTTTCTGTCACGAGACTTTCGTAAATTCTAGTGCACTGCTCGTGTCTCTGATTGCTTTGCGCTCGCGCTAGGGGACCAAAACACCTTTTGGCCTTGTTTATACTAGGGATGGGTTGGTAGCCTCGGTATTAAGACAATTTTACTGAAATAGCATGACAACATTTTTACAACCGCCATCTTGCTTATCACCACATATAATTGAAGGAAAACATAAAATATTGGAAGGAACCCGTATATCTGAAGAAGTTGCAATTTGGATGACAGGAAACTGCAATGTTTTAATTTCACAGATTTCACTTCCTGTCATTAGGCCTATTTCATTTAGGGTGAACTAAAAGATATCTGTTTTTGGAATCTGGTTTAAATTAGAGGGATACTAAAATAAAAAATATTCTACTGATCCATTCCTATTTTATACTACATGGGTGGTCACAATATTACTGTATCCAGTTCATAATAATGTCCGATATTTATTGGGGTTTTTATTTTTAAAATGTTGCAACCAGAATTTTTTTTATCAAATTTGAGATCAGTTTGAGATCAATATTATTTCATGAAAATTTCAAAATTGAAGCAAACACCCCAATTGAGTACATTCAGGTTCAGTAAAAAAAAATTAAAAGGACACAATTATAACCCGGACATAATTGTGACCACTTAGGTAAATGCCTCTTCTGTGTTTGACCCAAATCCTACTCTCTCAGCATGCTCAGATAATAGAGGTTGAACTGTAATTCATCCTCTTACTTACAGATTGTGAAGACCAGGAACTGACTGAAGATTCCCTTGCTGAGTGTGATGTGGAGAACATTCCAATGTACGTCCAGACCATTGCAGGGAAAGATGTCACAGGATTAGACTTTCAGACTCAGTGCAGGTAGGATATTGCTGTATTAAGGTCAACATACTGACTCTAAGTTGCCAAAATTTCTTTTAATATATATGGAATTAGACCTTCAAAATTACTGCAGGTAGGGTTTTGTTAATATATAAGTTTTGTTAATATATAATATATAAGTTTATTGGATTGCTGTATATTTGTGAAATAATGCCATATCATCAGACCGTCAAACTCACTGCAATTAGAGCACCATTTTATTAAATTCAGTCTGCCTGTTGTAATTAATTGCTGTGTATATATGAAATGATGTCAAACTTGCATGTAAAGTGCATGTAAAGTATTGCATTAAGACCATCAGACTTTCGAACGAAGTGTGGATAGAGTGCTGCTATATTAAACTCAGTGTACCTGGTATAATTAATTACTGTGTAGTCAAATAATGCCCATAACATCAGGCTGATGCCACACAACACAAACATTGATGCTGATGTTTTATCTGGTAGCTTATATATACAGTTTGAGAAAGTGTTCATCAGTTTGCTACAACACTTTGAAGTCAGGTACTCTTTATTTTTAGTGTAAAAATTCGTCAGTTTCAGTCACTTTATCTTTAACTACTTGAAGGATTTTATTGAGTTCTTGTTTTGCGCATTTCAGCTCCCTACAAATAGTCACTGATTGCCTCCAGACTAAAATTGGCAATTGTAGTGCCATGAAGAGCTACATCCGCAATCATGTGGAGATGATCCCTTTCAATCAGGCTGCAGACTTGTGTACCCTGGATGTATCCTTCCTTGATCCAGAACCAATGGAATGGGACATACTAGAATACACTACCACCTCCACCACAACAACCACTACACCACTTCCTGGACCTACTGTCATTGCTGGAGCTAATGTCAAGGTCACCCTGTCAGTCTGGCTTTTTGTGGGGGTCTTACTTCAAACATTCTGCTTTTGATGAGGAAATAGTTTGCACACTGTAAAGACACTAGGTTTTAGCATAGTTAACTTTGCATGGTGGCTGGGCATTCTCAATTGACTGAGAACATTTGTAAAAAAAACATTTCATAAAATTAATTCCAACCCACATGTCATCAATGTCACCTTATTCCCATTGCTTTTTGTGGTTCTTTGAAGTTTAGTGTAGTGTAGTTAATTGTATGATAGTTTTTCTCAGGGTGAATTCGGATCCAGGGTATTGTAGAACAAGTGAACTGCCTAATATTTTTATTATTCCTGCCAAATTTACAATTTTAGTAATAATCAAAAGTTTCTGCCACACAAGTGAGCGAAAACATGTTGTATTATTATTCTTTGCTCTGCAGCGAAAGGAAAACATATGTTGTCCAGTTAATTGTTACAAGTTAATGACATTGTCATAGACTTTGAAAGTAAGTTCAGATCATCATGAATGCACAATATTTTGAAAATGTCCATTGCAAAAACATTTCATAAGGTATACTGTAGAGTCTGCCATTTATGCAATGTTGTTACATTAATTCGACAAATCCATGACTTGTCACCAACACAAATTGTACTGGTCAAACTTAATGGTTCACTTATCACCAGGCTTGGGGCAAATGTGTTGAAATGTACTTAAATGCAAGTAATTTTCAAAAGTACTTAAGTACACATGTACTTTGAACCCCAATTCTGGAATTTTCTTTGTGTAAGAAATCCACCTAGTAACAAGTATGGTAACTCAGACAAAATGTTACTAAATGTCAAGGCCACCTTAGCGTTCCAACTGTCTGCAGGAGTGTTGAGAAAAATGATCTGACTGTACAATCTTGGAACAATATTTATTACTGTGTTTGTGCCTTAGAATTTTGCTAGTATAGAGATTAGCCCATTCACAGCTGTCACCAAAGAGTAATTATCAATGTTTGCTTATTAATTTTTTTCCCCATATACAAGGTCATCAACATGACTGACCAAATAGAAACGGGGTTGATAACCAGGGAACCATTCAAAAGTACTGATTTGTATCTTGTGGGATTTATTGCTGTAACAGATTTCCAGTGCTCGGGCACCTTTGCAGTAAAATTGTGTTGGACAAGATACAGCTGTTAAGTGGTTAAGTCTCATAAAAGATTTTTGAGGAATTTTTTAAGAGTTGAAAATAATGTAGCTTGTAGTGTTTCTGTGAAGTAGACTTCCTGTGACATTGTGTACTTTGGTGATGTCCGTGAGCAAGAGGCGGTTTTAAAATAATTACATTTTTTCATTGCTATTTTCTACATTATAAGGTAGAAGTTAAATGTAATCCAACATAACCATTCTGTTGGTCTTAAAATTGGTATTTCACAAAATGCACTTATTCTAGCTGCCATTAGTAACAGGTTGCATGTACTCAACAGTTAAATTGCAATAAAAAGAATAGAATTAGCTCTGGAAAATAGGTTTTTAACAATAGATATATAATATAGTTGTAGATTACATACTTATAAAATATATTTTTAAAAATCAGTAGTTGCATTTATGTTGGCAACAATTTACTTTGGTAACAGTCTGCTACACAACAAATTATTATCGGGTCCATATATCCTGGTAGTTATGTTATGTATGGTGTGTGATGGATAGTTAAAAATAAAATAGTCATTACAGGGTCAAGAGGGTGCCTTTTCCACTCCACAAAACCCTCACCTTGTCCTGTTATCTAGATATCTTGGTTTAGTAGAAATATTGTGCTAGTCTGTTACAGCAACATTCACTAATCACAGTCCGTCACCCCAGTTTGGGTTTGACTCACAATGAGTGTCCATGCTGAGAACCTGTACCAGTATGACCCTGGACCCATATTTACAAACTGGATGAAGTTAAGCAAAAATTAACATCAGTTTCATAGAAAAATGGCTTCGTTAATCTTCGTATTAAATCGGTATTCACAAACTACTTAATCTAATCTAATCTACTGCTTTGTAGGGGCAATATCATCCCCACAAGGTAGTATCAAATACATTAGTCATAAGGATAGTCGAGGGGGGGTTGAGGTCAGCTTAAGCAAATATTTGGATTAAGTGCAGCAGATTAAAGTATATTTAATCCAAAATTTAATCAATTTTCTTAGGTTGGTTAAAGTTAATCAAAAAATTAACTTAGCTTCTCTGTGAGTAATCCAATTTTTGGATTAACTTAAGCTAATTTCTTGCTGATCTTTCACCCATCCCTTTTGTAAATACAGACCCTGTTAAAAAAACAGAATATAATACAACACCAACTTTGAACTTCAACTGAGTTCACCTAAACCTTTTATTTGTCTCCCACATTAGAAGGGTTGATTTTCCATTGACATAGGTTTAAAGGTATATAGAAAGTAAGAACTCAGAAATAATCCACAGTGTATGAAAACCACCACTATGGGCACACCTTACAAGTTAGACAAAATAGAGAGAAAAAAATTGTGTCAATTTTTTCTATCACATGAGATCAGAGACTTAAAATAGCCTCCGAAATAACAATTGTGCAGAGAATTTCACACATATCAAGGGAATAGAAGGGTGTTTTACATACTGTGGCGAATATGTCATTGCTCACTCTTCATTATTTTCCTCTCATACAGTCGGTAGCTTGTGTAGTTATGCAAAACCACTGGGTTTGTGATGGCACGTGTCTTGAACTTTTATGTTTGTAACAGTAT
Organism: Sabellastarte sp. h YS-2021; assembly: GCA_964017235.1. Lineage (NCBI taxonomy): Eukaryota > Metazoa > Annelida > Polychaeta > Sabellida > Sabellidae > Sabellastarte > Sabellastarte sp. h YS-2021. The sequence continues at coordinate 69,293,796 of OZ024936.1, forward strand.
ATAACTTATTTCTGATCTGTGTCGTTTCAGTAAGCTTTACTGGATATACACATAATGCTTGTTTTACTCTATATATATATTTTTTTTTGGGGGGGGGGGGTGATGGTATTTTTTTCAGTGTTGCATAAATATGTATTTATTATATTTGTTTTATTGTTAATCATTATATCCCGAGTGAAACCTTTTTTAAAACTATACACAAATATTTTATAAGTATCTAATACTTTTGCGCTTTGAATTTTAAAAGTTGGTGGTATTTTTCACTTTACTGACAATCTTCCAGCAAAAACTCACACTTTGGTTAATATTTTGATAACAAATTCTGTTTACAGATTGAAGTCTTACAACATTCATTTTAAAGAATATATTTTGACATGTAACCTCTATGATCAACTTTTTACTGCGAACCAAAAACACCAATGAACATCCAATTTTATTGACATGTAGGAGAATATATCGTGGACCTTTAATAAAGAAATACAAGCTGGATATTCACAGGTTGGTGGGCTATCACTGGTAGACTGTCAGTCGTGATAAGTGATGATATATATTTTTGGAACCACACTGATATCAGCTGAGTTGTTAGTGATAATCAAATAGAACTTTGATGTGTATAGTCATCTCATTTTAATATTTCTGTTAAACTTGTGCATAGATTTTTATTTCAGACCAGTTTTCTGTTACAGTTGCACTAGAAATGTTAGCTCGAATAAAATTTCAATTCTGTGAATTTTACTTTTATTAGAATTCAGTTTCACCAATAGGTCCTCAGAACTAGATTGGCTTAGCAAGTTTTATTGCATCTAATCACTGGCTGTCACCCGTGTGTGGTTTGACTCCCACTAGTGGCAAGCGCTTTGGTTCCTGCACCAGTATAACCCTGGATGTTGACTAGGAAACAAAGCCCCCCCACTTTGACTTCAAGTTCCACCAGTGGTCATATTTGTAAGATGTGAACATCTGATTTACATTTTCAGAAGAAATTAATTTAAGTTCTTCTTTGGATGAAGTAGCTAGGTTTAATAACATATGACAATAATCACCTTTACTTGATTTTGTTTCCCTGATTTAGAATATTGGTCTATAAACATATCCTCATGTCATCAATATTTTTACTGAGGGCGCAGAAAAATGACTGTCGCAATGTGTTATGACTGAGTTATTGTTTTGATAAGAGAATATCTTGGTCTGATTAAAATGTAAGTAAGATCTTACCAACTATTACTTGTGTAGGATAATGTAAAGCTTTACTAAAAGTGTCACCTTTCTATACACTGATACTCTTGACAGCATGGGACCACCTTAAACAATCAAAAGTGATTTTAACTGAGTACAATTCCCCCTTAGGTGTTATAAAATTTATGTTGGCCTTAACGCAATTGAACTATAGTCATAATCCTGATATAAATATTATATAAACTAGAAATCACTTACATAGCACAGACCTCTGTAAAAGATATTTCAAAATTATGTGGTTTTTTTTGGTATCCTGAATATTATCTTGATCTTTCCCAAAATGTAATCAGTTCTTTCTTTGGCCAGGCCCAACCCACACAAAAAATTGATGATGATCTGCTCATTACTTTTGGAGTAATGTGAACCAGAGAGCCAAAGTCAATGAGAATGGGACCTTGAACAATCCGGATTTTTTTTGTTCTGAATGTGACTCGGATCTTTTTAAAAATTCAATCACTTGTTGAGCAGGAACTACCCACATAAAATGTTTCATAACAATCTGTTCATTACTTTTAGAGTGATTGTGAAACACCAACCGTTAAACAAGCATCCCCCCAAAAAATAACCACTTTGGCAAAAGTAACAATTATGATTAAGTTATTTTTAAACAATTTGAGGGATGGCTAAAATAAGCATAATTTGTCACAGCAATTTTCCATTTTAGGTCAAATACATCTTTTTTATTATGTGTTCCTACATGTTACCCTTGTGTTGACCTTTCCCTTTGAAGATTTCATGTGAATGTTATAGGAACTACATAATCTGTGTTAACAAATGGGAAAGTTGGTCCATCCATTTGAAGGATCAATCATATCAAATCCTAACATGTACAGCAACACACCAATTTAATTGAAATAAATGTGTTCTTTATAAAAAAATTATCTCTGGCTTCTGTGGGCTTGTTACATAACATTGGAAAGATCTAATTCTCTTCAATTATTTATACAAATCATTAAGTCTAAGTCATGTAGAAATTATCACATATAAACAGAGCTACAGTTGTGTAAATACACTGAGTACAGTTTCAGTGTGTACTTCGGAAAGGGTTTATAGTTTCCTTCAGATGTTTTTTTCCTTCAGTGTTTTATTCAGTTTTCATTAATATTAAGATCGTGTTTCATTTCACTAAAAATATCATGTGCTATAGATATGTGTTGAACTATTCTAGCCACCATCTTCTTGTATTTTAGAGGTTATAAATGGAGATTTTTAAGTAAAAGAAAATTTCACAAATATAGATTTTATATTTCCCCGGGAAATCATTTTTGCTGTACAAGGTCACTAATTCCATATTTGAGATAAAAAGTTTCAAGGAGATTAGATCGCTAGTCACAAAGTAGGTATAACTTGAGCTGAAAAGAGCAGAGTCTTCTTCCCTGAAGGATCTTCTGACAGCCATTTTTGATTTTTGAGCTGTCCCAATCCAAAAACTATTCAATCAAGGTGCATAGATCAAAGTTAATCCAAAATTTCATTGAATGATTAGATCAAACGTTTTGTGAATACCAATCTGTGCTGGGTTAAAAATTTGAATAAAAGTCTACCTTTTGACTCAAATTTAATCTGATAGTTGCTGACCTGTGTTAATGAGTATTACACTATTACATTTACATCACCATTTTTACAGCACTTGTAAAACTAAGCACATTATAGTATGTACAATAGACACTGAAATGTCTAGCGATTTTATACTAATCTAAATAGATAGGTTTTTAATTTCTTTTTGAAATCCAGGATGGCATTACATCTTCCAGGTTTGACAGGTCAGGTGTTCCATAGCCATAGTGTAGAAGAGCTGAAAGCATGGTCAACATAGGTTTTACTTTTGGTTCTTGGAAATCTCAGCAGCTTGTGGGAACCTGATTAAAGGGACCTGATTAGAATATGTTGCGTCAAAAGAGATGAAAGGTAGCCTGGAACAAAGTTATGGATGGCTTTGAAACATAGTATTGGAAGCCAATACTGAAGTGATTTTAATATGGGTGTGATATGATCACATTTTCTGATGCCACAGACTATAGTCATGCTGCAGCAGATTGATTACCACATCAGTAAGTGTATTAATATAGCCATCTTCTGTCTTATACTTGAACACTTATGGTGATAGAGTGCTTAGTGAGAATTCTATGCGTCCACAAGTGCACTCGGAGAGCTTTAACTCCTTTAAATCCCAGCACTTCCAATATTGCCTATGAGTGCAATGATAGCAATTTTTTTAAAGAGTTCTGTATCCAGATGGTGATCTACCAAAAATTTATCATCTATTCCCTATGCCATTGTTGTAATTTACTGAAAACTTCATCATTATCCTTCCATAAACAGATAAATGCAGGCCACAAATAACACAATGACCTTGCCTTGGCAGAGGTCAAAAACAAATATGCATAATACGGTTAGTATTAAGTTATTATAATACACATATTGCATATTTCTCAGGAAAACTATCTATATGAAGAAGTTCAAGTGCAATTCTAATGTTTACAAAAAAGATAAGACAAAGATCAGTGCAAAATCACCTCAAATGTGTAGATTTTTACCCTGAACTTAAGCTGAGTGTTGGCTCGTATTTAACTGGAACATTTTGTGTATAGAGTCATTGACTAATTAACCTTGCAAACGTCAAATTGTTCAGCTATTGCGGCAAACCGCATGGAACCATATCTGATTTAGTGTAAGATGTAAAGTTTGCCACAGGATGTTAAATTTGTCATTGGGGGGTACCCTTTAAAAAGTAACTCTAAAGATTCAAAAGGTGTGTCAGTTTTGCATCTGGGGAGATATGGCTTAACAACAGCCACTAACTCTATGTCATTTGAAGGTTAATGACGCTTTAAATTAAAAAATTTTCCACAATTGTAAAAACAAAACCAGAATTTTTTTTTTCATATAGATCAGTTTCCAATGACTTATTGATTTATAGATATACTTTTAAGAGGAATAAGTGCTTGCATTCCAAGCTTACCCGTTCCTAGTGGTGTAGTGTGTAACACACTCACTTCCCACCTCTTAGGTTGTTTGTACCCTGGACCAACCCTTTTTAGGAAATTTGATAGTTGCTCACTGAGGCCTGACACTTTGCAAAAAAGGGGGCCATAAAAGGGCCACAGTGGCCCATACTTGCCTTCCACCTCTGTGGTCAGCGGTTCAAACCCCGGATCTTATGTGGGAAAGTTTGTAGTTGATTACCGATGGTCGGCAGTTTACAGTGCAGAACCTTGACCAACTATATGTACTGGTTTCCTCTGCCCACAAAACTACCCGTCGTCATATGACCTGTACAGAGCTGAAAACAACGTAAAATCTCCAATTAACAAAAACAGTTACAATGCAAAATTTTGACCAGCTAGAGTGTACTGGTTTCCTCTTCCCTTAAAACTACCCAATGTCATATAACCTATAAAATATTTTGAAAGTGCTGTTAAACCCAAAATAATTCAAAACTAAGATTATGTACTAAAATTGCTGAAAACTGATGGCTGTGGCAAAGTACCCTTTAAATGGTATCTCTTAAAAGAATTCCTACTCTAATCTACCCTAACTTATTCTGGTTTGCACTCAGTTTCCATACTTAAAGATTCTAAAGCATAACATAATAAACAAGAGTATTCGGAGACTGCATACCTCTGCTAAGGCGTAACATCTCTACCAGAGCTTATGAGTGTAAAGATAGAAAAATCCTTTTAAAAATCAATAAATTTTTAATGAAATTGCCTACTATGAAATTTTGGTGTAAATCTCTTCAGCAGCTTTTCTGTAATCTTACCAACATACAAATAAACAGAATTTGTAGATTACATAACTTCCTTGGCAGAGGTAACATATACTGTCAGTAATAATGTCATACTTTTGTAATCACTGATGCTGGAAATGTTTATAAGTTGCTTGTTCTTGGCTTTGATGAGCGTCTGAACCTTTTCACCTGTTCAATGGTATCTGGTAAGGGTTCATGCCTTGTTTCTGGTAGAATGAGAACAAGACCTCCGGAAACTACTGATGCAGTGCCAATGATCAATGAAGGCATAACAGGATCCTTTCTAGCCTGCAAAAATAAACTGCGATGAGACAGTTTGACCCGATTCAAACATTGGAAGTACAATCTACAGTATTGGTGTAAAAAATGAATTAACATGGTTTTAACACACTGTGATAAGTATTCCAAGTTCAAACTTTTATGCTTCAGCTGACAAATCACTTGATTTTAAGTTTTTGAAAATTTTCTCTCCCACACAAATGTATTATATTTATCATTTTTGACTCTGTTTTCAGTGTTTCATAATACGGAGTGATTATTTACCCAACAGCTGTGTACGCTAGTTGCGATATTGGTCTAGCGCATTCAACGGCTGTGTATGCAAGATCTATATCACCACTAGCGTACCCAATGACTATGTACACAAATCACTGCTAGTGTACCCAAAATTTAACCACTTCTTCCTTAGCTCATGTCTGACATGTTCTTTAAACTTTGTCAAAATGTAACAAGAACCAAGTTGTTCTGCTGTTTCACAGTGCCAACCCATGCTAAGCTGAAAAATTTTAATTCAGAGAGTGATCCTTCGGCCATTGCTTCACAATGCCTTAGATACAGAGCTGTTGAGTACACTGCAAAAGGTAATGATATATACTACCTTGGGTAATTAGAAATAGGGTAGGCTGTACAAATTTGGAGTTGTTGGCTACACTAGCAGTGATATAGACAACACAACCACTTGGTACACCAGACCAATAACACTGCCAGTGTACACAACCACTGGGTACACTATAAACTGCTCTCAGATTTAAAAGGGAAAAATCAGAGTGTCCCTTTTAGGCATTAAAATTCAGCATTTTGATACTTTTGCTGCAAAAGGCCGTAAATATTCCCTACATTTACCCTAGTTTGGTGCATAAGAATGCATAGAAACTGCAAATATTCACTTTTGTGAAAAGGACACTTTCTTAAAACTGCAAATTTTCGCTTTCTAAAAAGGACGCGTCCTTTTCACAGAACCTGCAAATCTTCACTTTTCTAAAAAGGATGTGTCCTTTTCACAGAAATTACAAATCCTCACTTTTCTAAAAAGGACACATCCTTTTCACAGAAACTGCAAATCTTCACTTTTCTAAAAAGGACGTGTCCTTTTCACAGAAATTACAAATCCTCACTTTTCTAAAAAGGACGCATCCTTTTCACAGAAACTGCAAATCTTCACTTCTCTGAAAAGGACATGTCCTTTTCACAGAAACTTCAAATCTTCACTTCTCTGAAAAGGACGTGTCCTTTTTGGTGAAACTTCAAATCTTCACTTTTCTGAAAAGGACGCGTCCTTTTCACAGAACCTGCAAATCTTCAGTTTTCTGAAAAGGATGCGTCCTTTTCACAGAAACTGCAAATCCTCCATTTTCTAAAAAGGACGCGTCCTTTTCACAGAAACTGCAAAACTTCACTTCTCTGAAAAGGACGCGTCCTTTTCACGGAAACTGCAAATCTTCACTTACGCGTCCTTTTCACAGAAATTACAAATCCTCACTTTTCTGAAAAGGACGCGTCCTTTTCACAGAAACTGCAAATCTTCACTTTTCTGAAAAGGACATGTCCTTTTCACAGAAACTGCAAATCCCCCATAGTTGTGATATGGATCTTGTGTACACAGCCACTGGGTATGCCAGCAATGATATTGATGTTGGATGCACAACCATTGGGAAAATAGAGTTTACTGCCCGGCACAGGGTAGTTGGGTATGCCAGTACCTTTTGGGTACACTAACAAAAACAAATGACATAAATCTAGGGTACATAACCATTACGAAAAATAGAACTTAGTGCTTCAATTAGATACAGGATACTTGGTTATGCCATTAGTGTACATACACAGCCGTTGGGTATGCTAGCAGTGATATAGATGTTGTGTACACCACCGTTGGGTACGGTAGACTGATATCACTGCTAGTGCACCCAACGGTTGTGTACATTAGCAGTGAAATACATCTTGCGTACACAATCATTGGGTACACTAACAATGCTATTGATCTAGGGTGCACAATCATTGGGAACATATAGAGTTTACTGCTTTGAGTGCAGGATAGTTGAGTATGCCGATAGTGTACGTACACAGCCGTTGGTCACGCTAGCAGTGATATGGATCTTGCGTACACAGCCATTGGGTACACTAGACCGATATCACTGCTAGCGTACACAACTGTTGGGTAGGCTAGCAGTCAAATAGATCTTGCATACACAACTGTTGGGTATGCTAAGAATGCTGTTGATCTAGGGTGCACAACCATTGGGAACATAGAGTTCACTGCCTTGAGTGCAGAGTAGATGGATATCCCAGTAGTGTACATACACAGCCGTTGGGTATGCTAGCAGCAATATAGATCTTGCGTACACAACCGTTTGGTACGCTAGACCAGTATCACTGCTTGTGTGCACAACTGTTGGGTACGCTAGCAGCAATGTAGATCTTGCGTACACAACCATTGGGTACGCTAGCAGTGAACTGATCTAGCATACACAGCCGTTGGGTATAATATGTTTTGCAACACTTTCTTATTTTTCAGGTCACACAGTGATTCTCTACAGTATAGGAAAACAGCTAATATCCCAACTCTATTCCAGCTAGTTAGCGGCTGTAACCCTGTTGGCGTACAACCTGTATTGTGAGTTGATAAATTTGAGAGAGTAATAGGAGTGATCATACATGTCCTCAGTTAAGACTATTTCAAAACTGTTGAGAGTGAGCCGTCAGCTATCTTATGACCTATCTTATGTGATAAAACATATCTTGTACTCTCTTTGTTATGACTACTCTTCCTTTGAAAATTGAGACCAATTGCGCCACAGTCCCATAGTTGTAACATACTCGCCTGCAGACCCTAGTATGGATCCATGCCAGACCTCAAGTGGAAAACCTGTTGGCTGCTTGCTGTTGGTCAGTGGTTTACAGTACAGAACCTTGATCAAGTGAGTGTGCTGGTTTCCTCCGCCTTTCTACTTACCCAGTCTCAATATGACCAATTCAAAGGTACTTAGTATGACATAATTAAAACGGTAGATAAATAGTCAAAAGCAAGGATAAGTTGACCAAGTACGCTGATTAACCATCTCTGCATTTCAAGATAGATCAGGATCTGTGGGTTAAGGGTTGTTTTGGTAAATCCTGGCATTCGTGAGCAGATTCTTATTGTCATTCCACTTATTTTTTATTCATAATGCAATCATCAAGGTAAGGTCACATTTCCCCCATTTTTTATGCTGAGATCGGTCTCTGGATGCCCTCTTTTCGGATCGGTCTTATGATAGGGCCAAAATGTAGAATTGGGGTAAAAACAGGACTGCACTTTGGATTTAGACCATGATAGTTTTCAATAGTTTTATATATTCAGGGCAACTTTTATGGTTATTTCAAAAACTCGGAATTCAGTCCAACTCAAAAGATGGGACAATGGATTAATTGACTGAATGTATAACACAACTAAATATTCCCTCCCTTTGCTACTGGTATAGACCAATAATTTAGGACACAGCAGATTATATCAATTTTTATGTATCATGCATTAGTAAGCTTTCACAAGTTCAAATTATTATTCATCCTATTGCCCTGGTAACATATTGTTAATGTATTATTCTATGTATATATTAATGCACTTAGCACTGAAATAATGTCATATCCGTCTGTCCAATTTCCGACAACCCATAAGAGAACCTGCTTTTGATTAGTATTCTACACTGTGGTTTGCCAAGCTTGGGTGGGTGCTAAGTTATGTCAGGGTGCAGTAGTCTCACACTTCAATTAACTGGATGTGAATTCAGAGAGAGAGTGTGACTGGGGAATTACCCACCAGGATACGGAACAAGGGGGCTGTGAAGTTTGCTATCCTGGCAAACATGGAAGATGCTCCTAGGCCCACATTCCGCATGTTGGTCGGGTAGAGTTCAGGTGTTTGGGCATACACACCACCAAAAGAAGAGGTGAACCCCATCTTACCCAGGACACTTAATGTCACAATCAGCCAGGTAAAATTCCCACTCCAGGCTGAAAATACAACAGGGTAATTAGCTGTGTACTGCATATTTGCATTAACTTTATCACAAAAGCTGACAAATTCATACATTATGTGTCTGAAGGACATTCATTATATTAATTTAATAAACATTAAAAACTATTCATCGCGAGAGTTGTTTTACTTTGATGAACCCTCAGTTTGCTCTATTTTTAGCCAAATACAAATACTCTACTGACAGTTCTTTTGCTTTAAATAACCTTGCCTGCATAAATTTTTGAAGGCACCAAAACAGCACTAAAAATTAATGCAGTTTAATTTTAATTTTCAAAACCATCATTAAGGTTAATACAGATTTCAGTCAGCAACTGCAATTTTTTAAGATAAATGATTTTTTCACCCTATCTCATATGCTGCAAGAGTGTGGGTTTGTGGCTTGAATAAATAATTTAATAATACTTGCATATACAGGACTTGCTACTGAAAAATGTTACAGGTCAGTAGCCAAAGTTTTCAGTCCATTTTTTAATGTAGGTTAAATTGATATTGAGTTTCAAACTTGACCAAGTGGTAAGAGCTAAACTATAAAAGGGTAATGTTATTTTCTACACTTGTAAGAATGTCTGTTGTGGTGACCACAGACGTGAAAAACAGTTTTTTTAAGTTACAGGCGGTCCCGACATGTAACTTTACAGTAAGTTATAGCTACCAGTCCGGGACAGGATGGTAAGTGTTAATTTTTTACACCAGTAATACCCCATTACATTTTCCAAACAACACCTCCCCAATTTATAGTTTATAACAGTCACAATCGTATAAGGATAAATCATAATGCCCTAAAGATACGCCATGACCTGAATATTACTTGTCGGTGATTTTGAATTTAAAAGAATGGGCATGACATATCAGCAGAGAACTGCCCACGTGTAAAGGTTTTAAACATGTTTTAAAAATAGGATGGCTAGAAATAATAGCCTAAATTGTGCTCCTGACCTTCAAAGTAAAAAGATCAATCATCTGACCTTCACCCTTTTGCTCCCTAGTACAAACTTGGTCTGATCGGGAGACAAAATCATATAAAAGTGGAACCGGGGTATTAAATAACACTTGATAACTGTGGTTAATACCTCTGTTACACTGTCGCTTGCTGGGGTTATGAGCTAGAATGGAATGAACTTGTCTACCTTCGATTGTGATTCTGACTACTTTGAATTATGATATGTCTTATTCATTCTGATTCGGTTGATTTGCATTGGGTAGGACTGTTAGGGAGTTTGATGACACAACTGCAACAGAGATTTGCTTTTGGCAACACTTATGAAATGTTTGAGCAACCACCCCCTACCTCTCATGACTTTTACTACAATGTAAACACTGGAGAGGTGAAGGGCATTCTTCAGCACTCACTGGCCAGATATGGGACCCCTCTTTCGGGGCGTAGACATCAGGTCATCTAGGCGAAATCAAATACGTACCAACATGACTGCATGGGAAGGTGTGATCTAGGCATTACTCATACAGAGACAGTTTTATACATGGATGAAGTGGAACATTTGGTCAAACTTGATATGGAAAAGAGTCTGGCTCACCATAGATTCTGATGACTGTCCCAAGTAAGGCAACTCCTCCAGACACAAAGAAGATAAACAATGGTATTCTCCTACCAATGCTGGTTTAAACAAAATGAAACAAAATGCTGTTCAAATAATATAGAGCCATTATACCGCATTTAACATTATTACTACATAGACTACTCTCGTGGTTACTACTAGCCCTGGATGAGGCAAAAAAATTATAGGAATATATTATTCAAACTGAAACTTTATTGCTACTGCCTTAGCAGTTTGTTGATGTAAAATCAGTACATGTATGTGTAAGGGGACATTCGCATATTTGCAAACTGAATATTTATTATGCATAATTTCCATAACTTGGAAATTAGATTTATTTTTTGTTTTACGTCGCATTCAACAGCCAGGGTCATATTACAATGGGTAGTTTACCGGTCGAGGAACTAGTGCATACTAGTTGGTCAAGATTCGGTACTGTAAACCACCAGGTATTGGCAAGTAACTACCAACTTTCCAACATGAAGTGTCTGGGTCCTCTGTGTTTTCTAGGAGAGTGTATTACCCATTAGACCATAGTGGCAAACTTACTAATGGAACATGATCCACAGGATGATGTAGGCAGGTACTTCTATGAGAGAATAGAGCAGTGAGTTGACATATCTGTCTCCTGGTAGGTAGGTCACTGTTAGTGAAATAGCATTGTAGCCAAGTGATGCCGTAAACCTGAAAATATACATGATTACAAATGTAAAATCTCCCACAGCAAATCAGTCCAGAAGAAAAACAAGATTGGTGGTAGAAGAACCATGTTTATATCTTGTATAAATAATAGTTCCCTACAGCTAACAATGGTAGATATATATAGAGTATATAACAGTTACTAAATGTAATATTGTAAAAGTAATATAAAGCTTTACAATATCATAGTTAAATTACAAGATTTAAAAACTGAAATGTTATTGCCATACAAGTAATCTTTGATGCTTATCCCAAATATTACACATGCTGTAATACCTTTGCGAGTGAGCATTTTTGTCCCAATTGATCATGATAATAACATGTTGGTATGCAGCTACAATTTATTTTAGTTCTATAGTATGTTTCAGAGTGCTAGAGCTAATCTTGTACTTTCATCTATAATAATGGAGCAGAGCGATCTTGTTTAAAACTAAAAATTAGTCTTATAAATCACCCAATTACTTTACATGTGTTATATCAGCTAAGGGTTACAACTGATCTTTATGAATTGTAGCAGTCTGGAGCGTAAGTCCAATCATATGAGTCATATGACCAATGCATTCATTTGTGACAAATCAAGTGTTTTGTCAATTTTCCATTGTTGTTTTTCCGGATCAGTCAGCATGCTGTGTTTGAAAGAGGGTAGGTCTTACAATGGGTCAAAAAACAAGGGTATTACATCACCAATGCAATTCACACATACAGTACACATTTAGGTTTAACATTATATTGCAAGCTTCAATGGTAATAAAATACATAATAAAATTGTGCATTATATAAGGAAGTGTTCCGGTGTATATGCTAATGATACTTTCTGATCCGACATAACAACAAGAATTCTTGACAAATATACATCATTTTTGTATCAGCTTGTGTCATATCCCTGTCACTCAGCATAGATATCATAAATGGCCAAGAGTTCCAGTTTTATTAGTGGTTTGTACTGTATCATCACTGGTGCATACGTGCCTAAGCATTTTGTCATCACAAATATTTGATTGCAAGTTTGTCCAGTTACAGTCTGCACACAAATCCCCCAGGCATTTTTCCAATTCCTTCATTTAGTCACTATGCACAAAGTTTTGGAAATCTTTTCCTTTTATTTTGTTGCATGAAAATCTATACAGGAAGAGTGGAGAATTTAGCTAGAAACTGAAATTTGTATATTCTCTTTTCCCTTACTTTGAACAAGTATCACAGCTTTGTTTGAAGTCTTTGTGTAAATATGAACTTATTTTACTTATTATACAAACAAAATTGTAAATAAATAAATACAAAATAACCACTGCAAAGTATATATAAAAATACTCACTCAAAAAGATAAAAAATAACCTTTGAATAACATTTGAGGAAATTTTAAATTGTTAGTCACGTGGGCATTTTCCTATTATATATAACACTGACTGATCTAGATCTTTACACTAAAGTTCCATTTAGCAAAACCAGTTATTGTGCTTTGCTTGCCTCATAGTTTTGTTTGCAAAGCCCTTTTCAATTGCATACAAAATTCTAAAACATGGCCAACCTGTATACCTCTGTGAAAAACAACTCGATCCCTACACATCATCTACAAACACCAGATATAGCTGTCCAAAGTCTAAATTCTTTTAAGTCCCCTCTATTCATCATAGGGTCCACAAATCCCACAAACATTTTAAGTCCTTCATCCATTATGTACTTTTGTTGCTGCTTTCCTTTTCATAAAATAACAAGTCTCTCAGCAATATTCAGAAACCATCTTCACCAGCTCTTCAAGTCAAGCTTCCATACTTAGTATCTTCCTGATCTGTCTGATTACAGCAAACCATCTTGGGTTTCTGGAGCAAAGCAAAGGCCTGCCTGTTCAAATTGGCAAATAGTCATCCCTCCCTGGTGACCGCTTGCTGAGTTAAAACATCTGCTCTATGACTCTGGCTTTTTGTATGGACACACATTGGAGGATTCACATCAATTCTTTTCTATATAAATGTTTCAATGCTATCCCCCAAGTTTACAACCAATGATTACTGACCAAGAATGTCCCTTGAATAGAGCTTTGTTAATTCTTTTGTTAATGCAATGACAGTCTTGCATCTACAAAGCAGTAGATTGTATTAGATATGACATGCATGGGATACCAAGAATGACAATAAATTCTACAATCACAACATCGAGCCAGAGCATTAATGTTTGCATTTGTAAGCATTTACTAACCACAGAAACCACTGGATGACAGAGTAGCTCAAGATAGTTTTGGATCTAAAGAGGTCTTTGATATTGTACTTTGGTGCATCGTCTTTTGATGGTGACTCTTCCTTTGGTGTTGTACTTTGCAATTTGCTCAACAGCCTAGAAAGATATATATAAGGCGAAGTTAATGATTATTACGGAAGAGTATTAGTGCCATAGAAAAAATTTTTTTTTTTTTAAATTGTCGACTTATTATCTCAACATGTTGAGATAGTATCTCAACATGTTGACTTACTATCTCAACATGTTGAGTTAGTATCTCAACATGTTGACTTACTATCTCAACATGTTGAGTTAGTATCTCAACATGTTGAGTTAATATCTCAACATGTTGAGATATTATCTCAACATGTTGACTTAGTATCTCAACATGTTGAGTTAATATCTCAACATGTTGACTTACTATCTCAACATGTTGAGTTAGTATCTCAACATGTTGACTTACTATCTCAACATGTTGAGTTAATATCTCAACATGTTGAGTTAATATCTCAACATGTTGACTTAGTATCTCAACATGTTGAATTAATATCTCAACATGTTGACTTACTATCTCAACATGTTGAGTTAATATCTCAACATGTTCAGTTAATATCTCAACATGTTGAGTTAATATCTTGACATGTTGAGTTAGTATCTCGACATGTTGAGATATTATCTCAACATGTTGACTTAGTATCTCAACATGTTGAGTTAATATCTCAACATGTTGAGTTAATATCTCGACATGTTGAGTTAATATCTCAACATGTTGACTTACTATCTCAATATGTTGACTTACTATCTCAACATGTTGACTTAGTATCTCAACATGTTGACTTACTATCTCAACATGTTGAGTTAGTATCTCAACATGTTGAGTTAATATCTCAACATGTTGAGATATTATCTCAACATGTTGACTTAGTATCTCAACATGTTGAGTTAATATCTCAACATGTTGACTTACTATCTCAACATGTTGAGTTAATATCTCAACATGTTGAGTTAATATCTCAACATGTTGAGTTAATATCTTGACATGTTGAGTTAGTATCTCGACATGTTGAGATATTATCTCAACATGTTGAGATACTAAGTCAACATGTTGAGATAATATCTCAACATGTTGACTTAGTATCTCAACATGTTGAGTTAATTATCTCGACATGTTGAGTTAATATCTCGACATGTTGAGTTAATATCTTGACATGTTGACTTAGTATCTCAACATGTTGAGTTAATATCTCAACATGTTGAGTTAATATCTCAACATGTTGAGCTAGTATGTCAACATGTTGACTTACTATCTCAACATGTTGACTTAATATCTCAACATGTTGACTTAGTATCTCAACATGTTAACTTAATATCTCAACATGTTGACTTAATATCTCAACATGTTGACTTGTTAAATGTCTGACTAGAGAGTAACGTTTTGGCTAACAGCCTATAACCAACCCTGGTTGGATGATTATACAATTAAGAGTTCTTCCAAACTGCCCTGGCTGCACTAAAAGGGAATTCACTCCTTAATACTGATAAGAAATTAAACAATCAACAATTCCCTAAACATGCATCACACTAGTTATCAGTTTATGCCTAAATTGTGGGAGTATTCAGAAATACATAAATGAAATGAACTTTTCATATGAATTGTTATGAAATAAGCTAAATTAAATATTACTTTCTCATCAGAAAGCCATTCAGAGAGCAAAAACCCTCGCCATGTAAATTTCTACCAATGACAAAGAAAGACAAATTGCTTTAATATTCAAATTTTGATACCCATAATTTAGACTCAAAAGTTTGTTAATATTATGGCTGTCAGAACAGAAGGGGGATTAACATGATATTCAATAGATTTATACGGAAAAAATCAAATTGTAAACATTTTTTATAGACCAGTCTAGTGTTGCATTTAGTAGATAACATTATATCCAAAACCTAGTAGGGCACATTGATGTGTGAGTATGCCTTTACACAATTACACCTGTCCATCAACCCGTGTGTTGTAAAGTATCAAGATGTTAAAGGTCAACATTGCTGTAACAAGGTTAAAGGTTAATCCCATTTTACACCATGGCGTTGCACACCTACACCACCCAACCAATGTTAACCACCACAAATTTCACCGTCCTCTTCCTTATCATTCCCAAGATATGGCCCGTGAAAGATTTTATAGGTGAAAGTCTCTATGACAAGGTCATATGTCAAATCCAGGTCTCACTATGATGATGCAGACCAACACATCCAACCTATGTCACTACCAAATATCAACATCATACACCTTACAGTTTCCGAGATCAATCAATCAATCAATCAGTTGTCCAGGTGCTTAATCTCCGTATCAACGGATTCTAAGGCACACCATCCAATCCGTAAGGCATAAATCATGAGACATTAGACATGTTCCGAGTCGTTGCCAGGGAGGCGGTCCGGTGTTCGGTAGTAAGAAGCTATGGTGGGAATGATTTCTGAAATAGGTAGGTTTTGAGTCGACTTTTGAAACTGGAGAGATTTGGAGCACTGCGTATATCATATGGAAGATCATTCCATAACTTAGGGGCATCATATGAGAAACTATTGTTAAAATGGACCTTTGATTTATGGATGGAAGGACAGTAAGAGGGAACCAGAAGGAACAAATTTTTGGGATTGGAACGTCTTGTATTCACGGCAGATTTGTACAAGGGGAGATATGGTGCAAAATACTTAGGCTGGCCAGTGGTGAGGTACTTATAGACCAAAACTAGGGTTTTGAAGATAATAGATATATGGTCCGGATAAGATTTTAAAGAGCACTGTCACTACAGAAAGGTCAAATAAGGTCACACTATGATAGAACATACCTACACTCCCAACAATGTCCCTACCAAATAATGACATGATTTCAGAGATATAACCTGGACAAGAGTTTAATAGTCAAAGTCACTATGGCAAGGTCAAAGGTCAAATTAAGGTCACATTATGATGCTGCACACCTACGCCCCTTAACCAATGTCCCCAACAAATAGGTTTCTGAGATTTTAAAGGTCCGGGTCATTGCACCAAAGTCAGTGAGATAGTAAGTCAACATGTTGAGATACTAACTCAACATGTTGAGATACTATCTCAACATGTTGAGATATTAAGTCAACATGTTGAGATAATATCTCAACATGTTGAGATAGTAAGTCAACATGTTGAGATATTAACTCAACATGTTGAGATATTAAGTCAACATGTTGATATACTAAGTCAACATGTTGAGATACTAAGTCAACATGTTGAGATACTAAGTCAACATGTTGAGATAGTAAGTCAACATGTTGAGATACTATCTCAACATGTCGAGATATTAACTCAACATGTCGAGATATTAACTCAACATGTTGAGATACTAAGTCAACATGTTGAGATACTAAGTCAACATGTTGAGATACTAAGTCAACATGTTGAGATACTATCTCAACATGTCGAGATATTAACTCAACATGTTGAGATATTAACTCAACATGTTGAGATACTAAGTCAACATGTTGAGATACTAACTCAGCATGTTGAGATACTAAGTCAACATGTTGAGATAGTAAGTCAACATGTTGAGATACTATCTCAACATGTTGAGATAATATCTCAACATGTTGAGATACTAACTCAACATGTTGAGATACTAAGTCGACATGTTGAGATACTAAGTCAACATGTTGAGATACTAAGTCAACATGTTGAGATACTATCTCAACATGTCGAGATATTAACTCAACATGTTGAGATATTAACTCAACATGTTGAGATACTAAGTCGACAATTTAAAAAAAAAATTTTTTTCTATGGCACTAATACTCTTCCGTAGATTATGGTCCCTGATCATACCTTATGTATGTTTATTTATTTTATCTGATATATATTAACATTTAGAAAATGATAATGCAACTTCCTCTGTATTAAATAAATAAACTATAAGAATATTATGAAATCTAGATCGCAGAACGCATTTATTAAATTTTAACAAACAACATGCACAACATACTCAGATAATTTGGCAAATATAGGAAGTAAGTATTGGATCATTGATACAAAATGTATTTTCTAATTTGTATGTTGGCTGGTGATGTGTTAAAACAAGGTTGATCATGCAATTAGAAAATAAAAATTATATGCCACTAAAACATTTAAGTTAAGTAAAAAACTTAAGTAAAAAAGTGTTTTATGTGGTGGATATAATTTTAGCCAATGTATATTTTGATTATTTTATCACTCTTTTTTATTTTATTTATTTATCTCTGAAAAAAGACCATACTTGATGGTGTAAAAATACACATACTTCAATAAACCACCTACTTTTTAAAGTCTGCATGGTTGTCTTTATTTTCAACATCATTAACGTATTGCTTATTTGGTGCCTGGAATGCTTCCAGTTCTTCTGGTGGTGCAGTAAATATGTGCTCTGGATAAGCCACCTTGTTGACTTTGGCAGCCTTGGACAAAATTGCCTCCGCCTTTTTGTACTTTTTATTGGCCACTAACCATGGCACAGATTCACTTAACAACCTGAAGCATAATTAATGGGGAACACAATTAAATCCAAAACTAGTCTACTATACATCAAAACTATGAAAAATACATCTGCCACTGTGGTACTGTGGGCCGACACACTTGACTAGGAACATAGAGGGCCTGGGTTAGATCCCAGGTGCCAACAGATACATAGTGACTCAGATGACCACTTTAATTAACGGCCCTCTGTCACTGGTTCCTTTCTCCAGTGGCAGGCTAAAGAACATCAGGGATATTGATAAATGGTCTGCAGTAAAGGAGATATGGATCTGTGTATAAATATACACCAGTGTAATACATTTTATATATATCATGAAAGATAATTTATACTGGCAGCTTGCTAAGTTGTCCTCAACTAACTTGCCATCATTGCCGCAAACCACACAGTTAGTCATATTTACTGATCACCAGGAATTTTTAAGAATAAAAGTGTTTCTTTAAATCTTTAATCAGTTTGTAGATAAAGAATCGCAACCTCTTGCTGGGATCAAAGCCATTTAGAAATAATTTTATTAATTTTGGTTTGGCGCATGTCTTTAATGTTCCAGCAGACTAACTGATGTGCTTCACACAGTTCATGTTTTATAGAGTTTTCTAACCCTGGACAAGGTACTTTACAGTTATGCATATGTCCCTCCTTATTGATTGGTATAAACGGGTATCAACACTGGATGGGAAGGAACAAGCCCAGTGGGCAGGCAACTTTGAAATCAGGTTGAATGCAATGGGTAAAATTTGGTTGATATAGGTCTAGATTTTGCAAGTTGATAGTTGTTGCATCTTGTCTGTTCATAATTGTTTTTGAGCAATTAAACATCATTGCTCAGTATATGTATATACACTTCCTAATAGATATCCATTGTTTTATGTTCATCTAGTAAGAGCATGCAAATCAGATGGCATTTCATTTATACTTTAAACAAAGTATTATATATCTCATATTCTCTGTACCTAATTATTTTATCCAATCAAACTTGTTAAATGTTATATCAAAAATAGCCATTGCAATTAGAGAGAAGCTCTAACTACCCAGCAAAGTTTCAAGTAAAACACAATACTTAGTTGTCTCTCTTTCAAAATATTTATCTTTGAATGTAGTTTGAAGCAAAAAAACAAAACCCAAGCAAAATGTGTGTAACCTCACCCCATTGTAGTCTTCTGACCACAAATGAGTTAAATACGACTATTTTTCATTCATACTTGGTCATTTCTATTCTAACATGATACATATTTGAAATACTATACAAGCAATTATTATTTACTTTTAATGATAAAAAACAGGCTGTTTGAACCATTCTAATTTACAAGGGGTTATTGGTGGGACAGCCAAATTTTCTCCATTGGCCAATCAGATTCACTAACACAGTGATGTAATGTTACATTGAGCTATAGCTCAAACCAGAGAGGTTACGTTTGTTTTACCTATGAAATATTTTCTCTATCAGCCAATCAGAATTGTAGACACATCCATGTCATGCTGAAATGTTGTTTTGCCTCTTTTTCAGTTGACTCCCATCTTGTTGCAAGTATTACTTTATTGGTAGGAAACCAAATTCATAGCTTTTAATCATCGCATGTAACAAACCAATATTACTAAAGATTCCCTCACCTCGATCCTTGATCTAATCTCACTTATTATTGTGCTTGGCAAATCAGAAAAGGAAATAGATTTTTCAACTAAAAATATCATCATCACTCTTAAACAAATATATATCTTCATGGATGTTAATCATTTATGGATGTTAATGGTTTTCCGAACTATTTCAGAAATGTGTATACTTTCCAGCTGGAGCTCTATTCACTAAAAGTGTAATCAACATGTGCCCTGGTCCATTTCACTGATAATTGTCAATGAGAACCTATGCTCAGTGGAATAAAATAGAGCTAACTTCTTAAAAACTAAAATCTTTTATTTAAAAATTTTAACAGCATTTGAAATACAATTATTTCATGTGTCAATGTACACTGGCATGGTGAACAAAACACTCATTTCAAACCTCTCTGGTCAAAGGCTTTGAATTTTGGTCCCAATTTGAAATGAGAAAAT
This sequence comes from Sabellastarte sp. h YS-2021, assembly GCA_964017235.1. NCBI lineage: Eukaryota > Metazoa > Annelida > Polychaeta > Sabellida > Sabellidae > Sabellastarte > Sabellastarte sp. h YS-2021. The sequence continues at coordinate 69,314,123 of OZ024936.1, forward strand.
TGATAGTTGCTTGCTTGTACAGAATGGCTCACAGGGTAGAACCTTGTTCATGTAAGTATGCATTGATAACCCCATAACTTTAAAATAACTGTTACCACATGACATTTTCTGTATATAAGAAACGTCTTTAAACCCCAAAACACTCAATAAAATGAGAGAAATTTGTATTCTAGATATTTCAATGTGGATACAATGTATGTAGAAAAATGGATTTACCAGTAAAACAGCAGCGTGAGCAATAATGGCACAGTAATGGCTAGCTGTAAATGCCTCCAGTTTCTCAAAACGTAGGCTATACCAATGAGAGAGACATAACCAAAGGCCCAGAAAAACTCCACAGCTACTCCAGCTAATGTCCGCTGTTCAATTGGAAATAGTTCTAATCCCAGAATGAAGGCTGTTGAGATCATACCCTGTGTGATGTGATGTAGTACAACAGAGACAAACAAATGTAGCAACAATGTAACTACAAAGACTCATGAAAGCTTTATCTGTTACCTTCCTCTCCTGAAGGAGAGGTGCTAGAGCCCTGTAATTGCATGAGTTTGTCTGCCTTTGTGATTACTAAAAACTGTACACTGTATCAAAGATATATTTCACACGAGATGAAAGGTACCTGTGGCTCATTCCTCTGCAAAGATGATTCAAACCTGCATAGGGAGTCTTTTTAGGGAATTTTCAGCGAAATATGGGTCTTGGTTCTCATGTGTGGGTTAGGTTCCCTTAGGCACCGCTTTTTCAGTTTGCAAAGTGGTAGCACAGAGAATTGTAGTCAGATTACTGTAAATTTCTGAAAGACCATCAGTAAATAATGTAAGTGTGAAATTGTGTCTGATGGTTTGAACCTCGGACCTAACCTCGGAAGTTGGTAGTTGCTTACTAATGCTTCTCAGTTTACAGTGCAAAATTTTAATCATATAATATGTATTGGTGTCCTCTGTCCTCAGAACTACCCATTGTGACTAGACGTACACAATGAGTTGAAAATCGATGTTACACTGAAGTAAATCAAATTCAATAGAAATTCTGAGCTTTCCATGAAAATGGTATATTTGTTGTAAATCCGTTCACAGGGAGCAGTGTATTTATTTTCATATCATAAAATATGTCTACAAATCTCTGAATAATTTATTTATCTTTAGTTCTTGTAAGAGATGGATTGTAAAGAAGTTTAAATATTTAATGAAACTGACAGTGTAAATCTTTTCATTTTAAATGGTAGAATTTCAAAATGGCAGGAAAAAATCTTTCAAAAACTGACACCCCACGTTTTGGAATCAGCTGTGTCAGGAAGGAAATTCAGCATAAACACATTAAATGTATTAAAAATGCAGAACCTCTTTTGAAGTTTCAGCTATTACCTGTTGTTGGATACCATCAATGAATCCCAGGATGCAATACATTAACAGGTTAACTGAGAAAGCCTGTATGAAAGCTATCACCATATTACTCCATATGCACACCAGGAATATAATCTTGCGGCCAAATGTATCACTGGAAATTTAAAATTCAAAATTTACACTGCCAAAAATTCTTCTGGTCTACATGCACAAGCTACAAAGCTGTCAGAAACACGAGAAGTCCACTAGTAAGAGAAGAAATTGGAAAAAAATAAGAAGTACGAGTTTCAAACAAAGCTCACGCTTAAAAGTAAAAATATATATCAGCACAGTTTCACTTTTCTAGAAAATCTAAGTTTAGGGTTTTACATCCTGTTCCACAAACATTATCATATTGGGACAGGCCCACAACCCTAACTACACTAAGGTAACAGCTTGTGATTAAACATCTTAACACCATAAACCTGGTCTAAGTTAAACGTTAAACCTCAAGCGTTTATTGAATGTTGTATGAACAGATTTTCAAAATAAAAACTTTTGGTATCATATATGGGGTTGTTCCACTGGAGCCGATGCTAACTGACTCTTACCGACTCAAGGGTTGCTTAGCTGAGTCGAGGTTTGGGGATAAAAAGCAAGAAAAATGGTTTGATTTTACCTCACCAACAGGATTTAGTACATCCTGGCTTGTCTATATCCAGATCCTGACATGAGTTGGAGTCGTCCGGTTTTCTGAATGATCAGGCGTGAATGTATTAGGACAAGCCGTAGAGGCCAAACTGTGGTATTTGACCAGATGCAAGTTGGATCTGGTCAAACAAGCTGAGTGACAAACTGACAAGAATGTAACAGTGTCTCTACCCAACATGACCAGACTGATGAATTTGTGGAATTGGGGTCGCCAGTCGGGTTCAAAGCACCACTACATAAATCCCTTGTTGCTGCTATAACTTTTATCAATGAGATTTTGATTTTCATTCTGATTTGCAGACAAGAAAGACTCACCTTAACCCTGGACAAGCACCTGCCATACAGCCATCACCTTCACCACAACCCCCACCATCCAGACCAAGAAAAATGGCACAAAAAACCTGGCTCATGCCATGGGTCCCTTTAAAGAAAATCTGGGAGTGAATTTTACAATTATAAGGGCTTCTTTTCCCTGGTTTAGCAAGCCCTGGGCGACACCAAATGCAAATTCCTGTAGGTAAATGTTGGGTCAAGTAGAACCAGATACGCTTTCATCAGATACAAAAATATTTAACTACTGCAAGTTGAAGAAAAAGATAGAGTATGGCACCTTGGGACTTTTGCCACCCAAACTCCTGGAGGAAGGAGGGCATACTTTGAATTATTGCTAGCTAGGTGATGGCATCTTTGCCTTGAAGCCATGGCTAGTGAAACCCTATAGGAGAACAAACTCACTAGGGAAGAGAGAATACAGGATTGACAGAGGCAGAAGGGTACTTGAGAATGTGTACAGTATCCTAGCTAGCAGATTTAGGGTACTACTAGGCACAGTCGAACAAGGGCAAAGGTTGTCAAGGCATTGTTTTGGCATGCGTTGTGTTGCAGAACATGCTGAGGACACACCAGGGGGGAGTAGCCAGCCCAGAGGATGAGGTTCCAGCCATAGAAAATGAAGCACTAGTATGTGGGGCTGATGAAAACTGCAGGAATCCTTTGAGGGAGATGAAGCAACAGCGAGACCTACTCAAGGATTACTTCAATCATGGTGGTGCATTGGCTGGGCAGTAGTAGAGGATCTGAAGATGTGAGAAGGACCTAGCCTTGGAACAGAACATGCTGGTATCTACCTTGTTAGGACTACCCAATTATTCCAAGAGCCTTTATATTTAGCTAGTGTTGAACCAATGCCCTACATATTTCCAACAAACCTTCAACAAGTTTCCAACAATGTTCGAACAAAATTCTGAACAAATCACAAGTCTCAAATGTGTAACAATATGAAAGTTTTTCAAAAAGTTAGACAGTAAATCTAGAAATTTGTAAAGAGTTAGATTTTTGTGCATCGTTCTAAATGGCTTAAAGTTAAACAGTTTACATACTTAACATTTCGAAAAAAGAAAAAACAAATTCAAAATATTTGAAACTTTGAAAGTTTCTGAAGTTTTAAAATCTTTTTATAATTTTCCAAATTTCTTACTGTTTAAAATCTTTTCCAAAATTTCTTAAAGGTCAAACTCTCAAAGTTTCAAAGTTTTTAAAGGACAAAATCTTTTTTGAAGTTTTAAAGTATTTTCAAAAGGTTTTTACTTACTCACTCACTTGGTTGAGGCGTGTTAATCTGCTGGTAGTTCATGACCTACTCTATATTCCTGAAAAGGCAAGAGAGATCTGTGATGTTGTGTGAAGTTCCTTCTCCCATGACAGGCTACAGATGGTGGATTGAACCTACACTTTTTCGGAGCTATAGTGCCACTTTCACTTATGTGCCACAGATTTATCAACAGCAGCCAGCAGTCACTGCCAGAGAATAGATCTTGACTATTCCAGAAACCCAGCAAGCCAGATCATTCAATCAGTTCAACCAGGTCAGGGAATGTCACGAGGACAACCGCAGCAGGACAGCAGAGCAGCAGACCTCGTGTTTGGTTTTCAATGATCAACAACCTGGGACTCCAAGACAGCTACATTTTACCATCAGCCCTTCCAAGACCTTCAACCCATTGTCTGTAGCCTCTGTCACAGGCAAAGAAAGTTCACACAACACCCCAAGCCTCTCTAGCTGTTTAGAATATGCAGTCGGTACTGAACTACCAGAAGATGGATACGCCTCAACCATTTAAAACAAGTGACCCATCCCCCCCAGCAGTCAACAGAGGCTAAGCAGCAGCAGTAGACTTACTCCAACTACCTCCAAAAGTTGTTCAGAACAACTGCTGTAAAATACCCTTTTCAGGACAGCCGCTAATTCATAGGTCCTTTTCAAGACCACTTAAATCTTCACAAAACCATTAATAAGCAGACTGTTTAAAAAACTCAAAGAAAAAGTTTACACCACCCCACACAAGACACATGATTACAATACACAAAAACACAATCCAAAGGTTTCTATCTTTTTCTTCAACTTTCAGCAGTTAAATGTTAGTGTATCTGATCAAGATCCATTAGACACAACATGTACCCATAGGAATCTGTATTCTCTGTCGACTAGGCTAGCAGCACCAGGAAAAGGAAGTGTAAAATTTTGTCCCAGATTTTTTGTCTCCTTCATGCCAATATCTTTCCCACCTAGTGCCCTAAGAGCATCAGCTTTTCCTGGATCTGTTTCCAGTCTTGTGAAGGTTATAAGGCAGATCAAATACTCTTTCTGGAATTCAGCAAGCATGACCCTGCAGACAATAGAATTTACATATGGTGGTTCTGCCAATTAGCCAGTGATACGTGTATGTTTTTCTGTTGCCAGGTATCAAACCAACTTCTAAGGACTTCCTCAAATTGGTGACTTCCTTTTTGATGAGGTGGTGTATGCATTATTTAATGAAGTCAAAAACTGCAGTTGACATCCTGAAAAAATTCTGGTAACTTGTTATATGAGTCTGTTTTATGTTGGAGGTTGTTATAGCATCTTCTGTCTTCCCTTTGAAGGATCCATGGCATGGACCAGAGGTTTAGTGGTTTTCTTCTTCACCTGGGTGGTGGTCGAGGCTGCGCTGAAGATGATGGCTGTATGCAGGTGATGTTCCTATGTTCAGAGGTGTCCTTTCTGCATATCAGAATATAATTAAATATTTAACTCAACAACAGCAAAAAGGTCCAAAACTTCCATAGAAAGTTTCTCTGACTTGTAGCTGGCATATTTCTAGTGATGAATGATGAGTAACAGCAGCAACAAGGTGTTTATATAGTGTGGCTTTAATCGGAACAATATTCCAGTCTAGTCAGTTTGTCACTACAGCTTGTTGTGACCAGATACAGCCAGAAACGGTTTGGCTTCCTATCTGGTCCTGGAGAAAACATACTGACCCCAAGTCAGGTCGGGATCCTGAGCTAGACAAGCCAGGATGTACTATATCCTGTCAGTGAGGTGTAACCAACCCATATTTTCCTGCCCTTCTTTCTCGATTTTTGTATTACTTTCTTGCATTCATACTTTTATATCACATAAACTTAAAATGAAATAGGAAGTTTATTTATCAATAAATGTGGAAAGCATAACTGAAACAATAATTTTATATTTGTTCAATTTTAATTTAAACATCAATTAAATATTAAAAATATTGTTTTTCTTTTAACTACGGAAGAGTAGAAGCGCCAACATGACAATTATTTTATCTTGATTTATTGACTTAATAACTTGATAAATGACTGAGTTATCTCGATAAACAAAATCGATAAATCATCTTAAGTATCTTGATTTATCAATTTATCTACTCGATATATCGACTTATCTCGATTTATTGACTTAGTAACTTGATAAATCGACTTAGGTATCTCGATTTATCAAGATACTAAATCAAGTTAGCTATCTTGATTTATCGACTTACTAAGTCGATAAATAAAAATAACTTATGTATTTCAATGTTACAAAGATGTTGCACCTTGAATTGCTAGTAAACAGAAGTCATGACACTGACCTGCAATGTAATCTAATAGAACCTTTATAGCACCTAATCTCCAACGAGACAATTACTTTTTTAAATATAATCTACCCTGTTGCTAATTATTACTTGGAAGTAAACTAATGTGAATGAGTGTCTAAACAAGTGTCCATCGGGGTTTTTACAGAGATTTTTCATACACAGTATGAACAACTGTCACATTTAAGTATCTGTGCATACATTTATACAGATAGAAATTCATCAAATGTTACTGAAACACATTCTTAAATACTACCCACTGTTTACAAAATTTATCATGTTTTGCTTCAAGCCTGGACAGGTATTCTTGTTCATTATATTTTTGTTTTAGATAGTTTTCAAATTCAAAAATATGAGGTTTTCTTTTATTTCTTGAACACCAATAAATGTAGTATTTCCCAACAATGTATATAACATTAAGACAAAAACAAGGGGAGTAAAAGCCAGTTGTTTCCTGTTTTCCAAATAGTATATCAACTAGATCTAAACTTAAAACTACATCTCCTTTTCTCATTAACCAAATTTGAACATTTTCCCAAAATATTTTACTTATTTCACATTCTAAAAAGAGGTGTACCATGGTTTCCGGATCATTGCTACAGGGTGAACACAAAGAACTATCAGTATAATGAATTTTGTGCAAATATTGCTTTGTTCCAAGCAGTCTGTGGATCACACGATACTGAAACCAGATAAGAGTATTATCACATATAGTATGAAAGCAAATTTTGTGTGCAGTAGTCCAATATTTTTTATCTAAATCTATTTTTAGTATGCCTGTCCATTTTGTAATATAGTTGTGGGCCTGCTTTGTACCTTTTCTAACTAAGATGTTGTAATGATCCTTGCTTCCCCGACTAGATTTGGTCAGCACTTTTATCTGAGGTAGCATAAAGGGCTTTTCAAATGATTGATCAGTTGGTTTTATTTTCTGTAGATAATTTTTTACAGTTGAATAAATTCTATGATAAGTTAAAATATTAATTGGGCTGTTGAATAAGGTATGAATTTCTTCCAAAGTTAAAATATTTCCATCTTTCGTCAATAAATCTATTGGGGAAATAATACCTTTCTGATATAGTGAAGGTTCAAATAACAGAGCATGAGAATTTTCCTGATTGTACCATAGAGGTCCACAAATGTTCTCATAAGGTTCACAACATTCAAAAACTTTAGTCATAAAATTGCCCCAAGCAAACAGAATGTCTTTCCAAAAAATATTAGTGGTGTTGCCTGCACATTTATATGACCATTGTGGTCCCATGAAAAGCAGTTTATTTCTAGGACCTGTATTTGAAATTGCTAACTTTATCCAAGGAGCATCGACATTTACATATATCCTGCGTAGCCAAGTCAGTTTCAGAGACTTAATAAAATGTTTCAGATTTATCATTTTGAGTCCTCCTTCTAAATAGTCTTTGCATAATAAGTCTCTGCTGACCTTATCAGGCTTTCCATCCCAAATAAAATTGTAAAAAGTTTTATTCATTTTTAATATAAAATCAATATTTGGACTTGGAATGGACATAAATAAATGTGTAAGCTTGGGAAGTAATAAAGTTTTAATCACAGTTACCTTTCCCAGTGGTGTTAAATAACGATTTTTCCACCTATTTACTATAGTTTCTATTTCAGAGGCAACTAGTTCAAAATTTAGATCCACCATTTTGCTTAAATTTACAGAAAACATTATCCCTAGAAAACTAAACTCTGTAGCTCCCCATATAAAGTCTTCTTTTATATCTAGTTTATCTTTAGAGTATCGTTTCTTTCCAATCCAGACTAACTTGGTTTTATCAGTGTTGATTTTCAATCCTGACAGTGTACCCAAAATTTCTAAAGTATTTAAGGCTGCCAGAAGGGACCCCACCGAACCACCCAAAATGAGTGTGGTGTCATCAGGGTTAGTTTATATTCCATATGATCAATGGTAATCCCCACTATATCCTTATTAAATTTAACAAGTAGTAGGAGTACTTGAGCACACATAAGAAATAAGTAAGATGCAATGGGATCTCCCTGTCTGCAACCCCGTTCAATATTAATAGGATCAGACAAAAAACCACATTGGATAATTGAAGCTGTAATATTATTGTTAAACATTTTTATCCACTTAATAAAACCTGACCCAAATCCTAAAAACTCCAAAACAGAGTATAAAAACTTCCAAGACACAGAACCGAATGCCTTTTCAAAGTCTATTAACATTAAAAGTCCAAGAATTTTATGTTTCTCTGTGAAATGCATCAGATCATAGATAAGTCTTGTATTTTCTCCAATGAAACGTCCTTTTACGAAGCCTGCTTGGTTTTTAGAGATAATTTTGTCCAAGATTTTTTTTATTCTATTGGCTATTGCTGTTGATCCGATTTTGTATATCACTGATAAAAGTGATATGGGGCGCCAATTTTTTAGAAATTCTCTTGGCTTATTTCCCTTTGGCAAGCAGGTTATTATACACTGTCGCAGAGATGTTGACATTTCACCAGTGATGTGTGCATGATTGAGACTCCTAAGAATAAAGATTTTCATTTTTGCCCAAAATACTTTAAAGAAAAAAAGAAAACCATCAATTCCTGGACTTTTACCGTTTTTCATTGAATTAAGGGCTATACCTAGTTCATGTATTTCTAGAGGACCTTCTAGTAGAAGCGATTCCTCATGCGACAGGGTCAAAGTGTCATTTTTTCTCCAAGAATTGCATTCAAATCGATGTCATTTGACATTTTAGTTTGGTTCCTGAATAATTTTTCATAAAAGCATTTTAATTCATTTAAGATTTCCTTTTGATCAACAATACACTTATTTGGAGTTTTAATTCGTTTGACGGTTTTCTCAGTATAGTTAAAACTTTCTAAGGCACAGAATAATTTAGAAGGTTTTTCACCATTATGTAGCCACTGGGCTCTTGACCTGACAATGTTCCCTTTAACTTTTTGTTCTCTCATGTCCTGCAATTCTCTATTTTTATCATCCAAAAGATCCCCAGAGGATAAAGTATTCAAATTTTCCAAAGTTTTTATGTCTGAAATTAGATTTTTTTCCTTTGTGTCAAGCTGTCTCTTTACTTTTGTTGCAAATTTGATAGTTTCTCCCCTAATTTTTAGTAAAAGAACTTCAAGAAATTGAGCATCATTGATCCGAAAACAAACATCGGAATCCTTGAGTATATTTAAGTATTCATGACTATATACAAGGACTGAATAAAACTTTTTTTCAGAATCGATCAAGGAGTTAATCATGTTGACATATTCTGTATTTTTTAAGAGTGAACAATTAAATTTCCATATTCCTTTACCTTTGACGAGTTTACAAGTGACCAAAGTCATTTGGACTATTGAATGATCAGTTCTATAGCCCGGTTGAATAGTACAGGTGGCCACAAAGTCCATCAGTGTATTTGATACAAGAAAGTAATCTAGACGGGCTTTTTGAAAGGGTTTTTTTCTATGCCATGTATATCTTCTAATGGTGGGGTTGAAGATATACGGAACACGTCTGCTAAGTTGAGGTTTGACATCATTTTATGCATTTCTATTCTTGCTTTAGGATTATTCACTTTTTTATAATTATAAGTATCTATGTCAGTATTCAGTGGGACATTGAAGTCACCACAGAGTATTGTATAAGGTTGTTCACTGGAATTAATGATCTCAGCTATTGTCTGAAAGAAACTTGGAGAATCATTATTGGGAGCATAGATATTAATTAGTTTAATATAAATGCTGCTCAACTTCAGGTCAGCAGAAATAAGGTTTCCCAAGTCATCATTATAGTGAGACAGAATTTCGTATTCAATATTTTTCTTAAAAAGTGTTGCCACCCCTCTAGAATTTCTACTAACTCCATGTACCAAACATTCACCATTCCATGTTTGATTAATTTGACATCTTTACTTAGCCAATGTGTGTCTTGCAGACAGAAGATATTTGCATCAGAACTATTTAGGTACCCAAGCACATCATATCTCTTTTTAAAGTCCCTTAAACCTTGGCAATTTACTGACAACACCTTGATTTCATCATTCATCGTAACCAACCTGATGGGGCCCCGATGACAGCTGGTACATATTTACTAAATGATTATCTTTCAATTTCTTACAATATGTTACAGACATTGGAATTCTGCATCCTTTTATATCTTTTGGACATAATTTACCAAAATTAGTCCATATGTGTATGACAAAAAAATTTTTCAAAGAACGTAGTAAAGGAAAGAACTTCAGTGGGAATGAATAAAAACTTAAATAAAAATAAAAGTAAAAACTAAAACAAAAATAAAGAGAATAAGTTATGGATCTACAACTGTCCATAACTTAAAAGATATGTAGTGATTCAATATTCAATAGTGATATGAATATATAACTGTTTAAACCTAGAAGTGCTTCTTTGTTGAGACATGCATCATAATGCATTTTTGTATCTTTTTTTGGAAAATAGAGCTGAAATTGAGTTTAGAAAGGAATTACACCACATGACTGTTATCAAATGCATTGAATGAAGGTTAGAACTATAATCAAGCGGAACTTACTGAAGCGTGTCACTTCTTAGGTGACAACTCTCATCCATTTTAGAGGATGTTTATGCTACTGTTAATGAAATAAATTTTCAGGTGTCATTTCGAATACACCACATAACTGTTATCAAGTGCATTCATTAAAGGCTAAACCTTGAGTAGGAAAAAACTTGCTAAAAATGCATCATTTCTCAGGTGACAGCTATCATCCTTTTTAAGGACGATCAATGAAGTAAATTTTCGAATGTCGTTGCTGCATGTATATCCACAAACACAACATGTGATATACAGGCAAATAGGTTTGTCTTTTCAAATCTTGTATATATTGATGAATAATCTTGAATAATCTTGGCCGGTGTTATAAATAATTACACCTTCATTTGATACCAAAATTTAACTAAAACAATTTAAAAAAGTGAAGGTATCACAATTAACAAAATAAGGTCATATACATGCTTGTTTTAACATTAAATTATCACTGGGCTGCAATTTGCTCCACAGAGTATTACAAAAATAAATATGCTTATATTAACTTGATCAGTATGAAAAGCAGGTATTTCGCATCAATTACTTTAAACTGAAATGACACTTGTATAACAGTAAAGAAATGGAGACCAGGTACTTCAAATGTATTGTAGTGAACTAATAATTAGCACCAACCTAAACTTAAACAAACCTCTTCCTTAATCAATACAATTGAATATTGTTATATTGTTAATATCCATAGAGACTGTGATGCATGAAAGTGCAGTTTCCTTTAAATTTTGTAAAGATACAGAGTATACCAGGTAATTTTTAACAAATATATTTATGCAGACTGAGACTACCACAGAAAATCTATATACAATGTCATGAGTGATTACCCCAATTAATCACAATACAGTTTCATTTCAACCACCACCGTCAAACACTACATAGAGGTCATGAAATTAATTGCATTATAACTTTTCCTAGCAAAAAATAACTACACACTACCAATACAGAAGGAAGTCGCGGTTGTAAGAAAAGATTTTTTAATGTTCAAAGTTACCATATTGCTCTGACATGGAATTGAGCATTACAATACTGCCACAATGATGACAAATGTGACTGAAAAGAAAGTGGTTTGAATCATTTTCGAGTTATCCAAAATTTGTATAATGTTGACCAACTTTTTGTTAATGCAGAATACATTTTGTTATTGTAAAAATAGAAAAAAAAATAAATAAATAAACATAAAGTAAATTAATGCACTATCTTAATAAAAAACAAGAGCATTTACCTTTTAACATTGAGCACAACAAACACAGTGATAATCATTATGGGTTAGATTAATTCTTTTGCTATTTGAGTTTATGGCCATTACTTTTACAGTACCTTTTTAAGAACATTTTGTTTATAGTTTAAATTCACAGACTTCTCTTGTTAGTTCCTCTATGCATTGAAACCTTGAGGGTCCAATGTGTGTGCCTCCATACCATCGGGTCACAACAACTAGTTTGTTGGTGATGCTCTGTTCCTTCATAATCCTCAATATGTGGCGCCCTGCAGACCATTCTCCGTCGTCCTCATGATGTTCAATAAGCCCATCGCTTGAAGCTATTCTGTACGCATATATGTTATGAGTAGCACAAGCAACACGTGGATCCATGAACAATGCTTGTAAGCAAAAAGCAACATAATTTCTGTCATGAATGTCAGTTATGTGTCCTTGGAAATTACTTCTTTGTATAAGTTTAGGTTGAGTATGGTTGAACTTTTTCTGTTGCATCATCTCATCATCTATATCTGGTCCATATATTGGGTCTGGTTTGGCTTCTATCATTTTGTTGTCCACCATGAGTTTTTCACCAAACCATTTTGCTGCCTTGGACTCTTCTTTTGCCTTTTTGTATTGAGGCCATAATTTTCGTTTTCATTCATTGAGCTCAGGTGGAAGCTGCTCTACCACTGAGTACTTCTGAGAGCTGTCCATGTTTTTGGTATGGCGAAGGATCTTTATCTCGTCTTGTATAGAGCCAAAATATGCATATGATTGGTCTTGATCTCCTGCTGTTCACCTTTCCCATGCGATGAGTGTTTTCTATCACCAAACTGTCGATGAGGTCCTGTGGCATCATGAGCTGATTCATGAAGAACTCGTTTAGGACCTTGCGTACATCCTCATCTCTAGACTCTGCCAGATTGTAGAATAACAGATTCTTCTTCATGCTTCTAGCCTTCTGTTGCAGCAGTTCCTCGCGAGTTTCACCTACCACTTTTTCCAATCTTGTCAAGCGGCCTTCAAGGACTCGAGTTTTCGTTTGTGCATTCTCAAGGCTTGCATTTAAGTTTCTAATCTCCTCATCATTTTTTTGTACTGAAGTCGTAAGGCTGTCAACTTTGGCAACTAATGTATTAAGCAATTGCCTACCCTCTTCCTTATTCTTGGTTATCAAGTCCTTTATTTCAGTTTTAAAGCCTTGTAGCTCCTGATTAAATTATTCTGTCACAGACTTAATAGCAGCCACAGTTTTATCATGTGATTGCATTGTGAGTTCAGGAGTTTTCAAACTTCTACTTTGTGATACTTGTATTAGAGTTTCTTCATCCGTAGAATCACTGGCTGAAACATCATCTAAGTTCATCATGAGTAATGGAGAGATATTCTTACGCTTTTTAGTTTTTCTGTTGTCCTGAGATTTTGCCTCTCCTAGTATCATACTATCTAATGTTCTTTGTCTATAACTATCACTTTTTTCTTGTGGTCTTTGAGTACTTGATGTCTGTGTGTGTTTACCTAAAGGTGTATCCATTTGCAGGAGTGTCTGGGAAGTTTGTAAAAAATCCAAGTTGTCTCCACAATAACTGTCTTTTTCAGTGGTATTATTTACATATATGTCATAGTAACTATCCACAAAATCTTCCAAATCAGTCAATGTTGTGTTTAGATTAGTGCTGTCATTAGTTGTTTCTGGGTCATTCGCAGGCACAAATGTATTTTCTTTATTCCACTTTTTTCCAAATAAGGTGTCTTTATGACATGGGTTAAAGGAATTCATATCAAATGGAATTCCAAATTTCTTTGATATGTGTCAGTCACACTTTTGAAACAAACAAAACATGATCATAGAAATCATTCACCATTATTAACAAGGTTACAATTAAAGGATGCTAACTTGATGCAGGCATACCCAATGTACTTTTCATAAATAAATGCTAGCCGTAGAGTCTGTCATATGATGGAGATTAGGCACTATAAAAGTATTCTTATTGAATCACTTTTTCTTGTTTTTTCATTAGGGAGAGTTTGCAGGTGCCAAGTTTTAAGTTGGCCATATTACGGACAGCTGATTTGATAAAGGGCCAATTTGTCCAGCTCCCTGTTTATGCATTCTTGTAATATCCTATATCTTCTTTGGGATCTAAAAACTTATTGGTAATCATGTGGCCTGAATCTTTTGGTGGGTTCACATCTGACCTTGGCCGCCTACTTCAAGTCCTATTATGGTCCTTGATGCTTATAATACTTATATTTATAATGCCTCCTCAAAATTTGTATTAGAGGTTTGTATTGTGACAATAGCTTATATTATAAAGATCAGAAGTGTGCAGGCTACACAAAACAATGCGGTGCGCATATCTTTGCGTACATTTACCTGAGGCAATAAATGGACGATTGCCGATAATATAGAACCAAACAATACAGGCAAAATATAGTACGACAAATAGGTGTGTAGAAAAACATATTTACAATAATATTTATGGATTAATAAAAGATACCAGTCTTTATAATAGAAATAAAGTCCTCTGGTTAGTACTTTATGACCTCTATAAAAGGACGGAACTTCCGCCGGTACCTCCTTTGTAATTGGTCCTAGAGCTAAGTCGATTTATCAAGATACTAACTCAATAAATCGAGGTAACTAAGTTGATTTATCGACTTACTAACTCGACAAATTGAGATGGTTATCTCAAATTATCGACTTATGATCAAATTATGATACTAACTCAATAAATCGAGGTAACTAAGTTGATTTATCGACTTACTAACTCGACAAATTGAGATAGTTATCTCAAATTATCGACTTATTAAGTTGATAAATTGAGATAGCTAAGTTGATTTATTGAGTTACTAAGTCAATAAATCGAGATAAAAAATTTGACATGTTGGCCCTTCTACTCTTCCGTATTTAATAGTTGAAATCTGAAAGCTATCTTGAAAACTGATTTTAGTTTTAAATTTACCATCCTAACCACCCATCCTTGACTGATTATTCTTTTAAAGAAAATCTCAGTTTCTCATCAATTCTGGAATGCTATACATGACTTTTACATACTTCTTATTACTGAATATCTATCTTACATAACTATAATATCACACCTGAACCCACTTGAGTGGTGAGTGGGGACATTGAGAGCACCCAAGGGTAGTGCATAGTGATAATAGTAGTTGATCACCTGAGCTGTGGAAAAATAAAGGCTCCCACCACTCCCCCAATCTGTGTGATGGTCATTGACAGTTCTACCAGCCAGTTCTTTCCACATACTAAGTTAAACTGAAATATAGAAATAAATAGACCTTTAAAAAGTTGAAAAATATGGTGCCTTGGGTTTATATAAGGTGGTTCCACTGTCCCTGTCTAAAAGCCTGTGTAGTTATAACAACTTGTATTTAAATTATGCTTCACGACCATGTCCTTGTGGCTCCAAAAAGATATCTAATATGTTGATAGTGAACATTTAAAATGAGCGGCCCTGTATAGCCATTATGCCCTCTTCACCCCTCCAGCATGTTTATTTCAGCTTAAAAGATGAGAATGGTGTGAACAGGGAATTAGGATTGAAAGAAAAACATGGTTTGTAGACATTTTTGCAGAGTGCTGGACTACACACAGAACATTCATGTCTGAGTTGGTGGTTGGGGAGCACATATTTCTCACTCTACTATGTTTTATCCTCTTAGCCCTCTTAGACAGAGCAATTCAATCAAGTTAGCTTTCCCTGACGAAAGTTGTCAAGTACACATAGTTATTTATAGCAGTTCCTGAATGCTGCCATTCAAGCTGTATTTATCAGAATGGACAGGAATAGAAGAAACATGTTATTCTAGCAATTTCATAATAATTTAGATCTGCAAATAATACCAGAAGTAACTGGATTAATTAATTAATTAATCAAAAATTACATAACCAAGTGCTGCATATATGTTGTTTGCATAAAAATGAATCATTTTAATTTCGGGTATCATTTGTGAACCAAGATTCAATGTTATTTAATGTTTACTGCAATTACAGTCATATATACAATTCTAACTGATTTGATCTTATTACTTACATCAGTAACCAGTGTAGATTTGTACCCGGATGCTGGGTCAAACCAGTAGCCGTTCTGGCACTCCACGGTAGTGTTATCTCTGCTGAAGTTGCTAAAGTACAATACAGATATTGGTGTTTGATGTTTGTCCATAGCTTACTCAAACTTATTTGTGTGAAAAATATGTGAAGGAAATAAAACTAACTTGCTGGCAATGTTAACTGGAACAGCCTCTGTGAGTAAAAATACTGGCCTAGGATCGGATGACCACTTAAAATGGCAGTCCTTTGTCATTGGGTCCTATCCTCAGTGGCGGGTTTAAACCCCATTCACACTTCAGGTGGTATCGGCCACAGTAACCCGCATTTGGTGAAACATCCCTGTCCTTGTATCACTGTCTTATGTCCATATGCATTACATTAACGTTTATATAGCGCCTGTTAAACTAAGCGCTTGCAACCATGTGAGTGTGTGGCAAACCATCCATCACCTTGTGAGTCCTACCAACTTTTTAAAATATTTGAAATTTTGGCCTCTGATTTCAGTACTGTGAGCATGTACAGAAGATTTCACATGTGTGTGTATGAATTTCTGACTACGGTTACCGAAGGTGTGGTGAACGGTGTGCATAAAGTTGTGATTCGGTCATGTTTCAGTGTGATATCACAAAATTGGATGAGTTAAGGTATTGGTTGTTTTTGCAAAGTGTTTGGTGGCTACCGAATGTGAGATGAGGTTAATGGAGGTTGTCTCTCGGTGACCAACATTTGTGGTAAAGTCATCTGACTGTTATTGATGGTTAAAAAACAGTGTTTAATCAGTGATCATCTGCCTATAGTGTGGACGTCTCAGACGAAATGGGGGTGACCTAGGGGTGGTTCTGCCATCAAGAAAAACTTCCAACCGCGGGATTACCACCTGTTGTGTGAATGGAGCATAAATACCCCGAGATGTTGATTAATGGCCATTCAAAAGATTGTGTTTAAGTTCGGGGAATGGGAGCCCTTTAAGAGCCTGGGCTGCACTTGTAGTCAGGATGGATCAGTTAGCCTTTTGAGTATTTCATTGAAGTAGAAAGTGCACTACATATATGTACAATAGTAGAACTGGCCGAATGACAAATACAAAGAAAATATATCATGAATTAACATGAAAATATTGCAGGAGTATGTAGCACAATGCTTTTATGACATTTATTTATTTATGTATACAGTTATTTCATAGTGCAGCTTTAAAGGAGCCAAAACACGTTTAGTTTAGTGGCATAAGGAAACGTTAGAGTATAATTATTTTATACATATATGTAAGCATTTTATCTCTGTCTGATGAGCTAATATGCCCTAACATGTATGAATACTTCATGAATACCAAATATTTGTGTGTAGAAGATGTGATACAAATATGAGCCTTAAGCAATTTCATATATTGTTATAAACTATAATAAGCACTGCTGTTGCATCAATTGCCGGTGTACAATTATTCCATGGTGACTCTTTATACATTCACTTGATACATTCATTTCACAAATTCAATTTCTTTCATACCTGTACATATGGCACTGATCATATTCACACTTCCCGTCAGCATCACAAATTTGAGGAATGGACTCACTGATATTGCTACCTTCTGGTATGGCACACCTGTAGTTTGGAGTATCACCTAACAATGATAAAATAATATTCTTTATTATCTACATAATTTATTTGACCAAAATATCTAGACTTATTTCCTCCACTTGAACAAGTTCCAATTTTAATAGATATTTAATTAATTTTATTAGCTACAAATATGTCATGTACACAATTAGAAATTCTAATAGTACTTTTGTAGTGCTTCATTTACATCTACTGACAGACTCTAAGACTCCTTCCCTTCAGTAACACCCACAACTCTGGATTACCGACCTATACTGCCCATCAAGCGGGAATTATCGGCCCTTGTTTTTTCCTCTCCACTGTGTTCAGTGGCTATATCTCATTAATTTACATCTCTCATATGATTTGTTCGTTGTTTCCCCTTGTTGTTTAGACCTCTTGTGAATTTTATTGTTAAATTTCTATACTCCAGTTTGCTTTCACTTCATTTGTCAGCTTATAGGTCCCCTTTTAGCTTTTAGGGTGTGTATGTTTGCTCAGAAATTTAAGTTTTTCAGCTGGCTTAGTGGGGAGTATAGGGTGCCCGTGAGTCGCCCACGGGACGAACGACGTGACGGCTTGATGCTGGGATGATTGAGCTGTAAGGATTTTAATTGGTCAGACTCCCTACAGTCCCTTTTCATCACAGCTTAAGGATACTGGAGTATTACTATTCCTTGTGCTCAAAGATGTATACCCCTTGTTGTCTTGCCCTTCTGTTGCTTTTCCTTGTGAATGTCTCGCGCATAGGCACTGAGCTGTGTGTCTCAGCGACCACTCAAGACTCTAGCGTCCTCCCAAGATCCTTTAGGCAGGCTAGCTGTAGCAGAAATGTACATCACTTTCCTTGTTCAACAAAGTTTAGAGGTCTGTCAATTTTGCTCCTACTGTGTGGTGATATTTCTCTAAACCCAGGTCCTATCTCATTCGGCGTTGTCAACTGTCGATCAGTCAGAAACAAGGGACCCAGTATTTCAGACATGATGTCTACTGACTCTTTCAGTATATTGGCCATGACTGAGACTCACATTCGTCCATCTGACAATGACAGTTTCCTCCGCTCAATCACTCCTGCTGGTTTTACATTGTGTCATAGACCCCGTCCTCACGGCTTCGGTGGTGGGGTTGGCTTTTTTGTCATTGAAAATATCAAATTCAAAATTCTTGATAGTCCTACATATACAACTTTTGAAAACTTAGTTATTGACATTGGCTCATCTACTAGTCCTTTTATGATAGCATGTGTTTACCGACCTCCAGGCTCATGTTCAGATGAATTTTTGGACCAATTTCTTAACTTTTTTGAGTATCTCTCCTCTGTAAGTTCCTTATTTCTTATGTGTGGGGACTTCAACATTCATGTTGACACAAGTTCCAGTGACAGCACCAAATTTTTGAATTGTCTTGACTCATGCAATATTGCACAGCATGTGCACTCACCTACTCACCTACATGGTCACATCCTCGACCTTGTTCTTGCACCCACTGAGCCGAAGGTTGTTTCCAACGTACGAGTCGGTGGATTTTTTTTCTGATCACGCCGTTGTTCATGGTCAGCTTGATTTTGCCAGTCCCACTGCACCCAAGTCAAACACAATAACCTTTCGAAGGTATCATAAGATAAACATGCAGAGTCTGATCTGTGATCTCGAAAAGTGTTCATTTGTTGCAAGTCCTGGCAGTACCGTTAGTGCACTTCATGACCAATACACAAGGGATCTGAGTAACTTGCTCAATAAACACGCTCCTCTGGTCACTCGTACCTTCACCAAAGGTGCTGCAGGTTGGCTATCAGACACGTACTTGCAGGCCAAAGCAGTCAGGCGTCAATTTGAACGGTTCTGGCGGAAAGACAAGTCCCCACAAAATAGGGCTAGACTCCGTAAACAAATTGCTAGGTGCAACGCCATAATTACTAAGGATAAGACCAACTATTTCAGGAACCTCATTAGTGACAATGCTCACGATTCTAAGAAACTGTGGCAGATTCTACGCTCAGTCCTGCACTCTGTTCCTGAGAAGGTACTCCCCTCTCACGCCTCTCAGATATGCCTTGCCAATCGTTTTGTCACTTTTTTCTCAGATAAAATCAGAAAAATCAGGGACTCCTTTACTAACACTGACTCCTTCACTCTTCCTGCTCCTTCAGATGTACCCAAATTTGACCTTTTTAAAGCAGTTTCTGAGGATGAAGTACGGAAAGTAATTACCAAGTCACCTACCAAATCTTGCCTCCTCGATCCATGGCCTACTTTCCTAGTTAAAGAATGTTTGGATATTCTCCTCCCCTCAGTTACTAAACTTGTCAACTGTTCTCTAACTGAAGGTGCTGTCCCGGGTGGTTTAAAAAAAGCTATTGTCTCTCCTCTGATTAAAAAGTCTTCACTACCACCGGATGAATTAAAAAACTACCGACCTGTCTCTGGCTTGAGTTTCATCTCCAAACTTGTTGAGCGTGTAGTTGCTTCGCAGTTAAATGACCATGTTGCCTGTAACGGACTTGAAAATGTCAGTCAATCAGCCTATAAGCAAGGTCACTCGACCGAAACTGCACTACTGTCTATTAAAAATGAAGTCCACCTTGCTCTTGCTAGAGGTGAAGCTACTGCTGTTGTTCTCTTGGACCAATCAGCAGCATTTGACACCATTGATCATGGTACGCTTATTGAGTGTTTGAGTTCCTGGTTTGGTGTTGGAGGTGTGGTTCTGAACTGGTTCAAGTCGTACCTCTTTGACCGCTATCAGTGCATCAAGATTGGTTCTGTTTTATCCGATGCTAAAAGGCTATTGTACGGTGTGCCCCAGGGCTCTGTCCTGGGGCCGATCTTGTTCTCATTATACACTACCCCCCTCAGTAAAGTTATTCAAAATCATCCTGGCATATGTTTCCACTTTTATGCAGACGACACACAGTTATATGTTCATCTCACACATAACCATGCCACTCAGGCCTTTGATAGACTGAAAAACTGCTTGGATGATGTCAGAAAGTGGCTTTCTGCAAATAAGCTTAAACTAAATCCAGACAAGACAGAATTTATTCTGTTTGGCTCAAGAAATGTCCGCACAAAACTCAGGAAATTTTTCCCAGTTAATATACTTGGCAACCTCCTTTCACCTGTTGATGCAATTAAGAACTTAGGTGTCTGGTTTGACTCTGATTTTTCCTTCTCTTGCCATGTCAGGAATACCTGTAAGGCTAGTTTTGTTCATATCAGGGATTTAAAGCGACTCAGAGGATATCTTACACGTGAAGCTGCTCTTTTAGCTGCAAATGCCTTGGTGGGAAGTCGTCTTGACTACTGCAATTCCTTGTTCAGAGGTCTCTCTGCTCTAGACATTCGGAGGCTCCAATGTGTTCAGAACAGTCTTGCAAGAATTGTGGCTAATACCACCAAATACTCACATATCACTCCTGTAAGAAAGAGTCTTCATTGGCTGCCTGTCTTGCATCGCTCTGTCTTCAAGACAGCCCTGTTGGTGTACAAGTTTCTACATAGTGGCCATCCAAAATACTTTGAACCTTTCCTTAAACCCAGGCATAGTGTGTATAGAACACGCAGAAGTCAATCTGATGGTGTGCTGCTTGAGGTCCCACATTGTGCTTCAATATATAAGTCTAAAAAGCATTTTGGCCTTAGCTTTGCATACGATGCCCCAAGAATTTGGAATGATCTTCCTGATGATGTACGCTCAGCTAAATCTCTCTCCTCATTCAGAAAAAAGTTGAAAACTTACCTCTTTGAAAAAGCTTACCCACCCTAGATCACCCCTAGTTTTTCATTTTGTCTCTCCGTGGTGTCGACCCCTGCAATGTCCCTGATTTAACGATTACGATCTCTGATTTTGGCTTTCTGCGTCTTAGAGTCTATCATTAGATAGAGATTAAGCGCTATAAAAGTACTATTAGAATTAGAATTAGAAATCAACATGTGAAAATAATGTCTCTGACAACCCTTGGCCTTTGCTCCATGGTGCCAAGTAGCACCCTGAACCTGCTCACTAATATTCTAAATGCATCCTCTACCACCCTCCTGCTTCTGGAAATCTTGTAGTTTCCTATTCCTATTCTTTCGTCCCACGTGAGTTGTCATCTGCCCTAGGGTTTCACCATCCATGGCATCAGGACAAAGGCATCATCACCCATCAAGTAGTAGTGCAAATCTGGTCCTCCCCCACCCTAGTGGTTCAGGTGGCAGACACCCAAAGCTGCCATCCTTAATCTTCTCCCTCAAATCGCTTCTGTTGAGAATCTGTGCTTCTGATGAGATCCACTTGACCCTATATTGACATCTGTATTCTGCGTTGACCAGGGCAAGCAGCACCAGGGAAAAAAGTCCTTGTAGTTGTAATAGTCACCACCAGATTTCTTTGGCTTCTTCATGGTGATATGCTTTCCGTCTATTGCCCCTACAGCATGGGGGACATTCTATCTGGTTCTTGACCTCTCTTCAACACTTTTTTCAGTCTTCATGGTTAGTAGGGTAAAGGAAATATTTATCCTGGAATTCGGAAAGGATGGCTCAGCAGACCTGGTGGACGAATTTACAGATGGTGGTTCGGCCAACCAGCCAGTGATACTGCAAGCAGGTGTAGGTCTCTTTTGTTGCCAGGTGTCTCAGCATTATTGCCAGCTTCAATCCAACTTCTAAGGACTTTCTGAAATTGGTGATTGACTTCTTGATGCGGTGGTGTATGTGTTCTCGATGAGGACAACAAAGCAGGTTACATCCTGACAAAATTCTGATAAGGTGGGATATCAAAGTGTATTAAGTCGACTAGTAGGTTGCTAAAGCATTCTTGTTCTTGTCTTTGAAGGATCCAGGGCATGACTTTGTTTGGTGGCTTTCTTCTTCTCCTGGGGACTGGTTTTGGTTGTGGTGCTGACAAAATTGTAGGTCTTGGTACTGGGTTCAGATGTGTCCTTTTCTGCCTGTAAATCATGATAAAAATCAAAATTTTAAACACAATAAAAGCAAAAGTACCATAAGTTTCCGTAGCAAGTCTGTCTGATGTAAAGCTGAAATCTTTGCAGTGACAAATGATGATTTATGACAGCCAGAGAGGGGTTATATTGTTTTTGCTTGATCTGGACTCTTGATCCTGACTCCAGGAATTAATCAATCCAGTCGGAGTGGGTCCAGAAAATGCTCCAGTCTTTCTGTTTGTCAGTACAGCTTCTTGGGGGTTTAAATGGCTTGTCTGTTATGGTAGTTTCCCTGTCTTGTCTGGAGAAAAGCACCCTGACCCCAAGTCAGGTCAGGATCTTAATCCAGGCAAGCCGGGATTTTCTACATCCTGTACGGGAGATGTAACCAACCCAACATTTATGCAATCTTTGTCTCTGGATTTTGTCAGTCAGTTATAGGGTCATCTCCAGCGGAAACCCCCCATAAGAAGCTTATTTCTTGTTCTCAGTAAATTCATAGGATATTCTTCCTTTTTCCCACAAGTGATTCTTTTTCATTGTGGTAGAAGATTTTTCACAGATCTCATTTATTCTAGTATTTCCATAGCAAATTCTAAAATTGCCAGATATCTTCACCAGTTTGTAGGATATTCTCAGTATAATCTTGTTTTGTTGAGGTTTAATCTCAGGACAATCGAAAAACATTGTAGACCATCACAGAAGGTTGGAGATTTTTTCTGTCACATCACCACACTTGCCCGCCCTTTTTTCAGAGAATTCTGGCAAATTTGAAATCATCTGTATTCTTCTATACATGATGGGATGATCATAGCATACTGTCCAGTGTGTGACCTGGGCATTATGAATGAGTATTTTTGCTCTAAATATTCATGTGTGATATTGTTTTGTTTGTAATAGCACCACAACCATTTTTGTAACCATCTTTCCCTTTACATTACCTTTTTTGTTCACTCTTTACATGATACCACTAATCCTCCTACAAAATTTGGTGGTAAGTGATACACTTAAATTACAGCTTTTTGATACTATCAAGTTAAACACATATTTTCATGTACAATTTCCCCTCCACCGTGCTAAATGCCCATAGAACATTTCAAGCCATGCTTGTCCAACTACTCTGGTTTTGTAACGATGATTATTGCTCTAGATTCACCTGAGAATATGCTAGTATAGAGATTAAGGATTGTAAAGTCTGAATTATATTAGATTAGGTTAGATAAGTGCCAGCTTTTTCTATGGGGTAGGCAATAATTCTAACTGTATCAATCCTGCACCCCTCAAGCATGTACATTTTAATACAGCTTATGGACGTAAAAGTGTTTTCAAATGTTTCAAAAAGCCATCCCAAATACATGCTGCTTTTTTACTTATGTTATATAATCTAAACGTGTCCTACCCAAATGCTAATCAGACCAAATTGCATTGAATGCATCCTACCCAACTAGAAGAATGGACCTAACCACTACTGAAGGTAGACAAGTCCATTTTGTGTGTGAATCAACTACGGTATAGTGTGACCTAGGATTTCACTTGAGGCAAACAGGAGGCAAACTTGTAAATATGGATGAGTGTTTATTATCAATTCTCCAGTCAGGATTACAAACTGGCTTATATTGCTCAGGAAGTAGTTAATATTGTGCATCCTACTTACCTATGAATGCTACAGACATCAACATCCATCCATAAGGTATACCTAATCAAAAAGCATTGAGACGTGAACTTCTGATTTGTCAAAGAGGTACATCCCACTCACCTATGTATACCACTGACATAACCATCCATGCATAAGGTACAGCTAATCCAAAACCATAGAGACAGTAACTTCTGACTTGCCATTTGCTCAATTTGCCAAGTAATCTGAGTGCATGATCTGAATCCATATTCTTGTACTTGTTCACACAGCCTTCAAAGACTCAGTGAAATCCTCTTTACTTTCGTGCTATAAAGCGACAACATAAAAATCAATTACTAACATTGAGTTATCTAAATTGAGGTTTTAAGTTCTTTTCAACAGCTATGAAGAGATCTTGAGCAGTTTCCATATGTTTCTATAAGTTATATTTGACCCTAGGACCACAGATTTAATAATCCAATAATTTTGAACTAAGTTACATAATCATTGGGCTAATGAGGCAACAAAGTCAATAGATAATGAGCATGACAGCATTCATGTATATTTCAAGGGATACACCCGAGGCCGGCTGATTGTTATCCACTCATTTTGTTAATCAACACTTTGTAGCCAATATGGATATCCGAAAGTATTAATCGTTTAATATTATCTACAAAGTATCTGGTGATGTACACTTGTACACAACAAATATAATTTGTCTTACACATTTGCACACTTTTTTGAAATAACTGAAAAAAAATTTATACACATTGGATTAAAGATAACCAATAGAAAACTTCGTTTTAGCCACAGATGACTCAGCCATAAATAACTTAATGCTAATAAATACTTTCATCCCCAGACAAAAATGGGACGCTACACCCAAGAAGGGCTAAACGTTGTACATTTAAGTAGGTCAAACTCAATAATATCTAAGTAGGTAGTAAGTTCTTACAATGAAATCTTTTAAATCCACTTCTTCATAATGGTAAACATTTTCACCTAAACGTATTTATATTAGTCATCTCTACAATACAAATTTTTATTATCACTAATAAAAAAACCCACAATAGTTAGTGTATTAACTTTTACTGTTTTAGTTTGTAGTTTTACCTGTGTTATCCTGTGTGTAACTGTGTGTGCATACTTATAAATAATTTGGTCCCAACCTTTGATTTTTCTGTATTTTTTTTTTCTGTATAAATGATTGATATATATGGATGGCTAAAAGGGCCAAACACGAACTTATTATAGAAGTTCAAGAAAGAGAACTGTCTTGTAAAACTCAGATAATTGTGAGACAGGTTCACTATCTTGTTATCATGACAAAACATAAATATAAACATGTATCTATAAATGTATAATACACTTGAGGGGGATGTGGTGGCAGAGTGGTAACACTCTCGCCTCCCCCTCTGAGATGGGAGTTTGAATCCTTGACCAACCCTCATGTGCGAAAGCTGGTAGTTGCTTGCTGTTGGTCGGCAGTTTACAGTGCATAACCTTGACCAACTGTATGTACTGGTTTCCTCTGGCCATAAAGCTACCCGTCGTGAAATGAACTATACAATGCGTTGAGGGGGACGTTAAAACCCAAATAAACAAATAAATAAACAAGCATACTACACTTTGTGTATCGTTAAAGCAGACATGTAAAAACACAACTCAAGGAGAAACTGACCTATATCTTTCATTTCTAATGACAATTACTTGTAGATTCAAAAATTTCTTCTTTTCAAATGTGTATATTGGTTTTTTTAAATGGGCTTTAATTTTCTTTCCAAAAATGGCAACTTTATATAATATCCACAAAAGTAAAAGGTTTGGAAAAAGACAGCCTGTATAAAAGATAGAAGTTTTCTTTCAATCTTCTCCAAATTCGGACTGAAATTGTAGATGACGTCAAAGGTAATGTCTGTACACATAAGAAGTTATTACTTTATTTTGATCGACAGGTTTAGTTCATTGGAAACCTTTGGTGCAGGATCACCTTTCTTGGTGGATTTTTTATGTATTATGTGAAAGTGTGAGGTCACAAATGTCATGTGATACGAGGGCAAGTCCACAAAACACACAGGCGGCGTTAATGAGTTAAAGGTCTTTATTTGAGCAGATGGTAAGTTTTGACGAAGTAAAAATATTGTGAATATGTTGTTTTTGCAGAGTACTATCACTCTGAATGAACTTTGGCATTTGACCATAAGTTCTGAACATAAATAATAAGTATCATAGATGATAATAGATCATAATTATCACCAATAGATTTTACAATTTACTGATATTTTACCAAGGATACACGATGAGAAACTATACTGACGGTTTATGAATTGGCTGGTGACGCAACCAGGTCATATTAGGAAGATTCAAACCTAAGTGACGAAAATAAGATTAACAAGTCACACCAAGGTGAAAAGTTCAAAGAGAGGTCAAAAACACATATGTGATCTGAGCCAAACTTGCATTTTATAATCTCCCCAACTACCAGAGGTGGTCTATGAATAGGTCACGTAATAAAAAAGCACAACCGTTCAGTACTATAAGAGGCAGGTACTTATTTAAGGAGATAGTTATAGGTTACTTGGTATTGCCATTTTATATGAGATCTGTGGTTGCATTTCTCTGCTAAGTTCTGTCCTCATGAATATTCAGGAGGTTGAAATAATTTAAATCATCTGATATCTGGATAAACCGGTTAAAAACTGGGTACATCGTGTGGTTCTTTGCACTATAACTTGTACGGGGAGCTAACAGTGCATATGAATGAAATATTCTATAGACAGAATTTTCCCTTCATTTTAACTGTTCCTTCCTTTGGACAAAATAAAATTCATATAATAAGCAAAGGTCATACAAACGTCGAGTTGAATGCAAATTTTAATAATGAATTATGTGGGTATTTTGCCATAGCTAGTTTTTTCCAATATCTGAAGTTATACCTTATTTGATAGTTGGAAATTTAAATTGTAAAAATATAACCTCGTATGTGAAAATATCCATGTACAGATCCTGTTAACATAGGTCGGAGAAAACATGAGTTATCAGTTAAACTTTTCTCGCATTGCTATGAAAGACCAAACAAAGAGGTGTTCATATGACCCTCTTCTATATCAGGAGCATAGATTCTCCACACAAACTTTAAGGTTGGGCACTCCCATTTCACCTTATGTTGGTGTTCCATTGGAGCTGACCCTACAACCAACTCTATGACTGTAGGTTCGGTTTGAAAAGTCGGAGACAAAAATGTAGAAAAAAAGCATACAAAAAGTTTGGGTTGATTACCTCCCAACAGGAAATAACGCATTCAGGCCTGTTTGGAGTAAGACCCCAGGCTGACCAAGAGTCGGGTGTTTTTCTCTGCAACTAGATAGGAAACTACCAGGAGAAGCTGTAAACCCCAAATCAACAAGCTGTATCAAGCCACAACAAGCCGTAGCGGCAAACAGACAAGACTGGACCAGTATCGACTCCAACTGGACTGATTAATTTCTTCAGTCAGATCGCGAGTCAGGATCAAACCAACACTTTTTAAACCAGTTCTGGCTGCTGTATCTCATCATCTATCACTGCAAAGATGGCAGTTAAAACCTCAGAGAGACTTTCTACAGAAGCTTTGGGTCCTGTTGTTTTTCTGGAGTTATATATTTAGAGTTTTACTCTGATTTGCAGACAAAAATTTTGCTGAGTCAGGATTTATTAAAGTTTCAAACTTCTCACAATTTTGTGTAGTGACCCCACTTTTTATTATTTATTTTTGATTGAAATTGTACGTACTTTTTTCATGAAATATTACAAAATTCTTGATATTAGACGTCTGACAAATTACAATTTTGTCTCAAATTAAGTGTATTTTAGCCAGATATTTAGTCCGATTAGCAAAGACCAGTCAATGCTTTGCTTGGGCTGAAACTATATTCACTTGACAGTGCTCTAATTGTTTTGTTTATTTCTGTGTACTTTGATGTGAATTAAGACCCTCAAAAATAATTAGTTACCGACAAGACAGCCCCAGTGGAACACCCCTATTAAACATAAACCAAAGGTTAAATCTCTCCACTTCAAAAGACTTCAAACCATTGACTTCCTATTGGTTTCAAATTCCAAACCTATAAGAGCAATACTAAGTGAGTATTAAGGACTTTTTAGGTTTGGCTGGCCTCTTTTTACCTCAAAGCATAGGGCGCAAGGTCAGATCTAACTACACAAAGAGAATGCCAGCATATGAATTACTATATATTGGCTACACATCCCAAAGCCGTAGTACCAATAATAACTGAGTTAGTCTCGTTTTACCCTTAAGGATGGGTCCAAAGTCAAAATTTGATCGCATAAAAAGAATCCCGGCACCTCTGTTCCAAAGTTCTAGGACTTATAATAAATGTGCTATAAGCACTTTTATATTTGGCTACTCTTGTTTGACCTCAAGGCAGGAGTCAAAGGTCAAATTTACCATAAAAATAATCCCAGCATATGATTTCTTTTAGGTTGG
Source organism: Sabellastarte sp. h YS-2021 (assembly GCA_964017235.1). Lineage (NCBI taxonomy): Eukaryota > Metazoa > Annelida > Polychaeta > Sabellida > Sabellidae > Sabellastarte > Sabellastarte sp. h YS-2021. The sequence goes on from OZ024936.1 coordinate 69,342,518, forward strand.
CTATACAACCCAAGCCTGTAGACCATTAATGAGTGAGATGTGAGGAATTTTAATTTTGAGTTTATACATTTTTGTTAGAATGCCAGCCCATAATTATCTATATGTTGGTCTGAGACCCAAAACCAGTTGGACCAGTAATAGTTGAATTTTGAGTTTATACATTTTTGTTAAAATGCCAGCCCATAATTATCTATATGTTGGTCTGAGACCCAAAACCAGTTGGACCAGTAATAGTTGAAATTTAGGTATTTTAAGTATGACTCAAATGGCTTGTGGTAGCCACATGTCTGCTTACCAAAATGGGTCCAAAATTCCAAGATAAGCATTTTCATAAAGAACCTATGCTGAGGTCTATGAGAGGCCTATGTGTAAATATTTTTGCAATTGAGAAGTAACGGGAAAATCTCTCCACACAATACAGGTGTGACTGTGGTGGCATGACAAAGTAATATCCAAAGTATCCACATGAGACTAGTACGACCTACAATAATAAGTTCAATAATTTCAATTTAATGGATCTGAATTAGATTGTTAAAATAGATCAAACTACTATAAAGATAAGTTATATCACATAAAGGATAGTTTGTTACAATTATGACTGACAAGATCATATGTGACAAAGGTTTTTAAAGATCTATAATCACTATGCTAATGCCACGGACATTGGCCCTTTAAAGTAGGTCGCATGACTAATAAGACCACAATACCTACTGCACTATCATGGTTGGCGATAGGCAAACGTTCACTAGTGCAACTGGGTCATAAAATTAAAATATTTAATTGGGGTTATAATCAATTACTCATCATTTATCTTCATATCTTTCCAAAGACGCCAGCTGAATATAATAGTCACTTCTTAGTTTTGATGTTGCTAGCACTTGAGTCATCCACTATGACATAGGAAGTCTGTTGTGTCATTGACACATTGGTTCTTATTTGTTGGTTAGACAACCCTTTTGTTTGTGTAGTTGGATGAAGCAGTTGTGTCTCTGGAATTGTATGGACTCCCTGGAAAGTGCTGCTGGTTGCTGTGGCTGTTTTTAAGCAAGCAGAATCCGTGGCCCATATATTGAAGTTGCGCTGGAACCTGTCCTTAAAAAACGTGGCTGTGGTTAGCGGGCTGTCTCCCCTGTTTTGCTGAGGATACCACTGAGTAGTCTTATGCTCTTATGTCTAAAAAACTGAAAATCTCTACCTTTTGATTTCCACAACTCTGAGGCCAAGTAATTAGAGAATGCTGTTCTGGTGCTCGTCGGCCTGCCAAAAAGAGGCAGACATGGTTTTCATCTGGGACAATTGATCAAGCATCTGTTTATCCTCTGATACTGACTGGGACACCACACAGGTACTATCTGCTACCTCTCAGAGCCAGGGCTAGACTCCATACTGTCTGCATATGTAGAGCCTGGAGATGTTGTGTGCAGACCTCTCACTGGCACTCGGTTCTCCTGTGCTTATCTGATCCCTGAGGACACGCTGATGCCATTCCTTCTTATGTGGGATTTCAAAAAGTTCAATTTGTCATGTATCCAGTGTTGTCTTTTGTAGAGTTTCTTCAGGGCCTGGCCAGACTTGGACTTCATTAGCGTCCCACATCTTGACCTTTGGGACTCAAAACATGTTTTCCAGACCTGCACAGAAAGTTTATGTCTGTTGGCAAAGGTTTCCCAAGGGTAGTACTTCCTTGCTTTATTTTTGAATATCTTATGTGTCTTATCATAGAATTCATTGTGATCCTTGCTTACTCATTAGAATCCGCAAGAAAAATATTTGTCATCTTGCCCTTCTTTCCACTGGATTGACAGGGCAACAGAGAGTCAGATCCTTTTTGACTATTTTCCCCTTCAGCTTCCATCCAAGTTTCACATTCTGTCCTCTGTCTTTTACCCTCCTGTTCCTCCCTCCCTTTCTACTCCCCCTGTATCCTGTCCCTATTCCTCCTCTCTCTCTTTCTTGCCTCCCTCTTCTCTCTCCTTCGGTTGTGAGCAGCTATATCCCCCAACTCAAACTTTGTCTGTGGGGGCTTCTATCTTCCTGGGATTCTTGCTAGCGTTCTTAGGAGCCATAACATCAAGTAGTATTTTAAAATACAAAAATTATCACCTAGCCAGCAAAAAATGCAAAAGCCTATCTCAACATTACTTGTTATCTGTTGATGCACAAATTCCAAATCATGCTTTCTGTGCATTGACTCTGCCTTTTATATGTCCAGACCACTTGTTTCTTCTAACATCTTATCCTGCTGTGCTGCCAACTAGTCAACGCTGGGATCCAACCATATACAAAGTCTGGTAAAGTTCCGATATTGATGGAGAGCCACCAAGTCTGGTTTTGCATAAGTGCAACAGACTGGTTTAGTTTCTAAGTTCAAAACTTCCAAAGTTTCACAGTGGTCAAAACTGAAAGGGTTGGACTCAAAGGTCAAAATGATTCCCTATAATGTAAAAGATTCCAATCAAGTGAAAGTGTTTCCAATCAAATTTTAAAGCGTTGTTTCGGGCTAAATTTTCATGTTTTGGCAGAATTTTTTTGGCCAAAGTCTCTTGTTTCTCCAAGTTTTTTCCCAAAATTTCATAATTTGTTTTTCTTAGTTCAAAAGTCCATGATTAAATTATTTGAATTTCTCAACACTATGCCTTTAGTTAATTTATAAAAACAAAAGCCTATCTAACATGCTGCCAAAGAACAAATAATGAATTGCACAAATCGACTTGCCTTTTTGACAGAGATTGCAAAATTGCTATGCTGTGGACCAGTAAAATGATGCGTCCTGTCAAACACTCTTCCCGTCTTGTCTCTTGCTGTTACTGCCTTTTCAGTTTCTCTTTATGGGGGACTCATTGCAGCGATTTAAAAGTAAATGCTTGTTTTCTGTGACTAATTTTTCATTGGTTGACCTTTGACCTCAGATCACATCTTCCCGCTGAAAAAGTAATTTTCATTCACTCTTGAGAGAGAAGTCTAAGGGATAGGACACCATTTGTAAAAGTGTAACAAAAAATTTTATTTTCTTACATTTAGTATTTTAGTGTTAGAATTTTTAAGTATTTTATATTGTAACGTTAGTGTATGTGTTACATGGTTAGTTATTAACATTTGACATGCCTATTTCATATGCTATCCTAGGTGTTTATTGTGTTGTAATTAAACTTTTTATTGCTTAGAGATCTTGACATATGAGTTGACGGTCTATATCACGGGGTAAATGTAAGTACTCTGTATTAAGCTTTGATTTAATGTGACTGTCAAGTGTATTATGTATTGATCACCTTGCGTCATGTGTATTTATGTTCTTGAAAGTATTTGGTAATTGATATTGCATAAAATGGCGAAGGTATTTCATTGTTCCCATTGTGGCGGTCCGCATAAACGACCCGTCGTATCAAATGTCAGGTTCAAAACAATGAAAGTATTGAAAGTACTTCTTCTGGCACCCATAGTAATGAAGCCAGTGATAACACAAATTCAGAGATACTTAACACATTAAATGCTGTGAGTTACAGATTGACAGCCATTGAACAGAGGATTGACAGGACTGAGGAACAGCTGCAGAGCCATCCCAAGGTGGTTACTGACGCCCCTGGTGAGTGATTCCCTCTTTCAAGAATCGGATGAGGAAAGTGATGCTGGGAATGACGCTGTGATTCCAACTACTCAATTTCTTAGAAAATCCTCACATATCCAACAAGCAGTCGATCAAAGACTCAAAGAACTCACCAGGATCAATGAACAAGGTATGTTCAAATCTCAGAGAGGTGGCAATGAACAAATTCATGTTAAGTGTCAGGTCCACAAAACTATGTCCTAGCTGGTACTTCTAAGTCCAGAGTCACATATTTCAGCCTTTCAACATCTCAATGGATGGCAGGGTTTTGTTCAATCATCAGAGAGGAAAAAAATGTAAAAGATGCAATATCTTACTGAGATAATGGATGATGCTCAAGATTTTGGATGGGCATCAGTGTAAAGGAAAGGTGAATTGGTTAAACTCTGATAAATTAGATAGACTTAGGTGGGCCCATGCACAAAAAGTGGTCAATGGATACCCCCTAGTGGTCAAAACAACAAATCCAAAGGTGAGTCACTTGGAGTACCTTGTAAATATTTTCAATCAGGAAAATGCTCTCACAAAGTGGACCACACAAGTAATGGTCAGTTATACCGTCACATTTGTTTACACTGCCACAGTGCAGGTAAGTGCTTCTCACATTCCCTTAAAGAATGTCAAAATAAACGCCATCAGGAGCCAAAAAAACGAGTAAGGCACTGCGGGAATGCAGTGCCAAAGAACCAAAGTACTGTTTCTGCTGTTAGTAAGGTTAAGGTTAATCTTACCCCACAAAAAAGTCAATACAGAACCAGAGCAATAAAAAATTCTGGTGAAAGTGCAAATTGGCGACTTGATCTGTATAAATCCAATGATTCGTCTTTTGCTAAAGTCTTGAATTTAGCCATAAAAAATAACAGAATGGTTAAACACAAGGAGGTCAGTAAAGCCAAACTTGGTGAACCCCTCCCTCAGGTAAAACATTACAAGCAATATGGTAAAAAAAAACCAGTTACGGTTTCACCTAGCAGTCATGTGAAAAGTTCAAAGAGGAAACCCATAAAAAACTGCAAGGTAAGTGAACAAACTGCAGGCATACCATGTAAAAATAGGTTTCAAGTCTTGTAATGCGACGACGTCATTGCCTTCACTTCTGATACTGACACTGGCACCGTTCAGATCACTCGAGTTTCCCCCAATAAGGGTACTACCAGTCAATCCAAACTTAGTTATACGTTGTCTCATGATGCCTTGGGTGACTCCCTTGCTCAGAGTGACAATCATAAGGACATTGCCTCTGCCTTTACCAAGTATGAGATTCCTTTAAGGGCTAGCAGCAAAACACAAAATCATAAAACTGTCCTCACAAATTGCCCTACCCTTAAGTTATGGGATGTCCAAAATAAGCACAAGTTTGGCTTCATTCCACTTGGAAACCTCAAACTTCCTGACCAAATCATCCCTAAAGATATCAACAGTACCAGTATTCAGTTACATAACGTCATAGCTACATCTGGTAACTATAATTTCTTAGGTGATCAAATAAATGTCAAGTCTCAACTTAATCCAGATCTGTGGGATACCTACCTGCAAGACTATTGGGATAAGCAGCTTCCCTTCCTAATAAGGTTTGGGTTCCCCTTGATTTTGGCTCTTAAAAGTCAGGAAGATAACCATTCCTCAGCAAAACTATTTCCAAATGATATTGAAGCGTATTTAGATGAGGAAATCAAGCATGGGGCCATCATTGGCCCTTTTGCAGCCCCTCCAGTGAATGACCTTCATATATCTCCAATGATGACAAGGGAAAAGGCCAATGCCTCACATCGTAGGGTCATCATAGATTTGAGCTGTCCTCAGGGGTTACCAAAGATACTTATCTGGATACTCCATTCATTCTTAAGCTACCAACAATAGATACAATCATAAACCACGTTAAAGCTCTATGTAGGGGTTGTAAGTTGTATAAAGTCGACATAAGTCGAGCATTTCGACATATCAAGCTTTTGTGCTTGCATCATGATGCTTATCACGTTGATACCTGCCTGCCCTTCGGGTACAGAAATAGAAGTGCTCTGTTCCAAAGTATAAGCAATGCTGTGCGTCACATAACGTGTCAACGTCCGTTTGACGTAGTGAATTATATAGAAGATATACTTGGGATCGATCTTCCTAGTCGAATTGACGCTTCTTTTGACGCTCTGCGTCATTTGCTACAAGATCTAGGTTTCCGGCTTTCTCTCAAGAAGTTGCAGGCTCCCACCACTTATCTTAATTGCCTGGGTATCCTAGCTAACATCGGAGACTTCACTGTGTCCATTCCTCCAGAAAAATTACAAGAAATTAAAAAAATTTGCTTATTATGGCGTGACAGATCACACTGCACTAAAAACAACTCCAATCTCTGTTAGGAAGCCTTATTTATGTTTCGAAATGTGTTCGAACCTCTAGATTCTTTCTAATTAGATTGTTAGATGTCTTGAGATCAATGGAAGATAACACTTATGTTGCCCCAACATTAGAAGCAAAACGAGATATAAATTGGTTTGTCACTTTTCAGTTTAATGGAGTTACCTTCTTTGACCACAGGCCAGTAAATTTCTCAATAGAACTGGATGCTAGTCTTCAAGGCTTAGGAGCCAGATGGGGTTCTTAAGTGTATGCTATGGCCCTCCCATTAGGATATCTAGACCTTCAGATTGTACACCTGGAGATGCTCAATATATTGGCAGCATTAAAAATTTGGCATCACCATTGGGCCAATAAAAAGTAGCCATTGCCTGCGACAACTTAGCAGTCATTCAAGTCCTCTCATCTCGTAGAACCGGAGATCTTACATTAGCAGCAATTGCCCGAAATATTCAATTTCAAGCTGCAATTAGTAATATCGACCTAAAGGTCAACCATATCCCTGGCAAGGTCAATGTCATTACAGATCTCCTCTCAAGGTGGCAAGCCACTCTAAATGCTTCATCTATCTTACACAAATTACTCCCAGACCATGCCTGGGTTCAAATCATGGAAGAGCATATTACACTAAATTGGTCCATAAAAATATAGCATTTTCATTCTAGGGTTCAACCCATGCATTAACAGCTTGATAAAGCAAGAAATTCAGAAAACTAACATGGCCTTCAGACCAGCCACATCCAGAAATTATGAAAGTATGTTTAGACTGTTCATAGCTTTCACCATATTTATGAAAATCATGTATGCAAACTTTCACCTCTGGCCCTCGTTGCTTACCTCCAGTTTCTGGAGACTGATCAAACTTCAGCTTCAGCCATGGCTAACCATCTGTCAGCAGCAAAGGCCAAGGGCGAAGCAACCAAGTCAGGTTGGGGATTTTAACAATAGTACTGTGGGTTTGTGTCTACAGCCTGTCGTGAGGTGTCCAGGTAATGAATCGCGACAGGCCAGCAAGTGCTTCCTGACAATACAGTAGTCACTGGATTAAATAAAACAATTATTCAGCCATCAGATCAAATGTTGCTGGATATAATATGTTTTGTCTAATCCAAGATGTTACAAAATAATTAATAATATTTAATCAAAGACCATGATAAATGAAAATTCTTTCAAAAACCAGAAGGCGACAATTCTACTATGGCCCTTAATTTTATTCTTTAAAAGATTTGATTTTAAAAACTCATTCAAAATGGTAGTTATTTTAGCCAGTGGCAGAATAAAAACTGAGACACTGAAAAAAAATGTTAATTTATTAAGGTAGAAGGATGCATAATCAAAGAAAAAACAAGTGCACATATTTTCAATTAAAAGGGAAAGAAATAATATTTGGATATCCAAGTTAAAAGTTTATTCTCAGATAATCTCAAAGATATTTTATATTTGTCAGTGGTGTTATTATGTTCACCCTTGGTCATGATGTTCACCAGTTTTGGGCACGAGCAGATTGGTTGATATAGCTTCACATATGCATAATTTCTTAGGTTGCCATGGTGACATTAGGGGAAAAAATGGGAACAAGTGATGTTTAATATTTCTTCCAACCCTGTTTCTCTGGGTCTCCATGTTGGCTAAGACGAATCTTCATTGTGCCTACATTTGGCACCTGCAAATTAGTTATGGCAACATTTAGAACAAAAACTTGTGATGTTGGTGGTTAAGATGCCAGCTTGGATGGAACCAATATAACATGCAACTTTTGATGAGAAAAGATGGCTTTTGAAGAGCCTCTGTCATGAGCCTGCAGTCAGAATGAGGATGACATGCAAGCATAAATGATCAGCTTACACTGCAGCATCATCCAACCCTTCAGAAATATTTTTGCATCATCTGCATTGCGATGCTGCCAAAAAGAACTTTCAGCACTACCTTTTATGTTCCTCTAGTATTTTGCTACAGTGTCACACCCACTTAGTCCATGAAAATGTAATAGGCTGCCCACTATATGTGTAGGTAATCTCACACTGTCATTAATATCAATTGTAGTTTGACCTCAAGATGTGGATCCCATCATCATGTGACCTTTGATGGCTTTTGTGAATACAAAATGGCAGAGAAGATGAAAATGATCTGTGGTGTTAGTGGCAAGTAACACATCATGTGCATCGCTGTTTATGATTTGGTGAATGATCACAATGGCAGCTTTAACTTGGATTATTTTATATCTGACCAGCTTGTAACTTTTCCTGCTTCAATTTGTGTGGGTATTGGGGAATTGGATATCAAAAGATCCCTACAAGATCTGATGTTAATCAACCTACTTTGGAAATGGACAGTTTGGCTAAAGAGAACATACTAAACCAGATGAGGCAGTCCTCAGACCATCAAGCAGTAGTTTTTTATAAAGAAGAATCAAATTCCAGAATGAAGTATGATGCAATTAATTGTTAGAAACTCCATTAAAGGGTCTGTACTGACCCTACTGATAAAGAAAATAAAAGCAGAGTATGTTCTGTTGAATCTTGAAATTGGTAAGGTCATCACTTAATTGGCTGTAAATGTTTGTGATGCTTTGTCAGAAACAGAAGATGGAGCTTTAAAAAGGTTTAAACTGATGTTCTTAGAAAGGAAACTGTGTATGCAAATTTTTCTCTACCAATGTTAGACCCAAGGAAGCATGGTTGAGAGAAAGAGGGAATGTCACTTGTTCCGGTTTCACTGTCCTCACATATTCCTATGACACCAGAATAAATAAAGTGTAGCTATGGAATTGAAAGGGCGTGCAAAACCATGTGATGTGGATAAAGGAAAGCAAGCTTGCCATGTACAGAATCCTGCATGTGTGAAGCCAGTCAGCAAATATACTGGACAATAAAACTGTGAATAGCAGGGCCATGATGTTCATGATGGCACTGACAAATGTAATTTGTTCAGTTGATTAAGATTCTTACTTTGAAATATCTGAGCATAGCATTTGACTCGGATATTATACATTATTTCCGTCCTTTTGAATGAAAATAGGTTCACTTGCTATTTTATGCTTTCTTTGTGAAACCCTGTTACCTGAATAAATTTATTTTTTTTCAGTTTCTTTTCTTTTTATTGAACTGTCACAAGTTAAAATAACTGCCATTGTAACAGGGCTTTGAAACGATAATCCTTGAAATAATGAAATTAAGAGCCAAAGTTTGACCAGTACTATCTTGAGGTCTTGAAAATTTGATTTACCAGAGCCTTTGATTAAAATATTAGTAATTACCTTGTATATGCATTGTCAAAGAACATACTGGATTAGATGCTTCAGATTATATCCAGTTCCACTACTAAGCAAGATATTATAGACGTTTCCTGAAAATTTGAAAAAAGTATGGCGGCCATATTGGATGTTAATTTTTGGGGGTGAATTGCACACAGCATTTGATCTGATGGCTGAATAATTGTTTTATTTTATTCATTGACTGAAAAAAAAAGATCTTGGAACATACTTGCAATCTCACTGTTGTGTTATAGTAAATTAGGAAACTCGAATTTTGGAAAAATGGTATGAGAAAGGGATATTGGTAATTGGAGATATTGTTCAACAAACAATCTTAAAATGGTGAGTGATTAAGAAATATTTTGTTTTCGCATAAGAAACTTCTTAGAATATTTTCAAATCATCTCATAGTTACAGAGATATATTAATGTTTAAACATTTAATTGATTAAGACAATTATTTCATGAGCCCTCATATCCCGTACCACATGTGCCTTTTAGTGTAACCAAGGGTGTAAAAATATCCACCATAAGGTCAAACAAGTCGAATGTGGATGTAAGTGTATATAGAATAAAGATCTTAGTGTACATGTACATTGATAGTATGACATGTAGAAGAGTCTTTTACCTTTTTAGCAAGTTATACAATATAACAACTTGAGGTGCTTTAAATACAATGTAATACACAGAGCAATGGGTACAATGAATCAACTGTATAAAATGTTTATTAAAAAAGCAGATAGATATAGGTTTTGTCAGATATATAAACATCAAGTTGTTCAGCTATTTCAGCTAACTGTATGTAACAATGCCTGAACTAGTGTAAACACCTAAAATTCGATATGGTATCTGAGCACCACTGGGGGCACCCCTAAAAAGTAAACCAAAATATTCAAAATGTGTTCTAAGTCTACATCTGGGATGATCAGAGGCCAAATATCACAAAAATTAGAAATGTCCAGATATTTTTGCACCAGTAAAGGAAATTGTGTAGGTTTCTTATCTGGCCATTTGTACATACTGCGGCCAAATTTACACTTCTTACCCTTACCACATATAGAAGTTTAAATGTACTTTCTATATGCCGCTGGTTTGCACTGCTGTAGCACTAGATTTACCCATAGTAGTATGACTTAACAGCCACTAAATATGTCCACTTAAAGGTTAATGAAGCTCTATATTATGTTAATTAAACCTCTAGTAACACCACAAGTTACTCTAGAATAACACATTTAAACTATAAGAAAATTGAAAAGTTTTACAGAATAAAATGATAATTACCAGAACTACTGTTTTTCATTATAGATAAGTTTCCAATAACCTATTGATATTAAGATACAGATACAGTAGGAATAACCCCCGCCACCTCAAGCAGCAAAGCACAAGCTGCGGATAATTTGTTTCTGACAGATACACAAAATGAAATATGACAACTAAACTATTTACAGTACAGTGTATATGACGGAAACCATTAGGCTCATAACAAAAGCAGAACTGACATACATAGTGACAAAGGCTCTATTAAACTCAGTATACTGTATAATGTCCAGCATGCAAAGCAAGCTCAATTATACAGATTATTAACAAAACTAAATCATTTCTAATATATGAATGTTATTAATATAGATAAGTTAACAAATAATTTGGAATAATAATAATCACCACAAAGGTACATAATTGCACACTTCGCTCAGATATTATGATGAGAAATTTACATAATTACATATTTAAATATAAGCACTGAAGTTACCTACTTTTGCAATAAGTAGTTACTTGACGTATTGTTACACATGAAGCCTTAACTGAAAAATATATTATTGTATAAAACTACAATGGACATGTTAAGGCCTGATGTTGAGAAAAATTTAACTCAAATTTAAATATGTTACAAACCTAAAATATATAAAACAAGGACAATGCAATTATGTAATTGGGAAAGAAGAGCAAATATATGGCATCCATTTAATTCAACTTGTATACACCAACTTGTATTGGGCTACCAACTTACCAGGCCCAATACGTATTACAACTGAGTCCACCAGAGACTAAGGTACAGCCTAATCTTCTTGGGGTGGAGGCCTGACCCCCGTGATACCTTGACATCACCATTTACAGTGCCCCACTACCACAGGAAGCAAAACACAAGATGCAGATAATTTGTTTAACACAGATACACAAGAGTAAATATGACTACTAAACCATCTACTTACTAAAATTGCTGAAGCATAATGGCTAAGTGAAGGTACCCCTTAAATGGTATTCCTACAAATAAGGGAGGCTTACCTACTTTAACCTACTCTCAGTTATTTTACTTTACACTTAATGTCCACCTGAGATTCTAAAGCATAGCCTAAAAAGGAGCAATCAGAGAGCATGTATCTCTGCCAATGGCCAACACATCTTCTATTGCTAATGAGGGTGATGATAAAAAATTCTTTTTAAAAAAAATCAGTTAAAATAATTGAAGTAGGCAGACCATGACCCACCTACTGTGAAGATTTGATGTAAATCTGTTCACCAGTTTCTCTGTAATCTTACCAACATACAAATAAACAGAATCTAAAGATCACATAGTCTTCTTGTCAGAGGCAACAAAAACAGTTACTAATTATAATGCCATATGTTTGTAATCACTGATGCTGGGAATGTTTATAAGTTGCTTGTCCTTGGCTTTGATGAGCGTTTGAACTTTTTCACCTGTTCAATGGTATCTGGTAAGGGTTCATGTCTGGTTTCTGGTAGAATGAGAACAAGACCTCCAGAAACTACTGATGCAGTGCCAATGATCACTGAAGGCATGACAGGATAATTTCTAGCCTGCAAGAAATAAACTCTGATGAGATGGTTTGACCCGATTCAAAAATATGAAGTACACGTACTGGTCTCAAAAACAATTCATATCTATAAGTTAAAGGAATGAAAGACTGTGATAACAAGTATTCCTAGTTAAAATCATTTATGCTTTAGCTGCCAAACTGATTTAGCTTTCAAGGTGCTTAAATCTGTATCCAAGGCAAATGTTTTCCATTTATTATTTTTGATAAAACTCTTTGATAAAGTCTTTTCACCATATTTTACACTTTTGCTTTTTCCAAAGAAAATGTTTATATTTTAAAACTTTGGTTGTTATGTCAGGTCGACAGGTGGTTGTTGCCTGATATAACGACGAGTGGGTATTTAGTGGAACAGAGGGCTCACTGTGCTGTGCTATGTTCCATCCAGGTGTTTAATAATTTTGAAGTAATATTTCTAAGTTGATTTTACTCAAGCAGATCACACAATGTTGCTGTAAACTATGGGAAAAGTCTAGAAGCATCACCTTTGCTGAACTAAGACAGATAATAGCCTAATTCCATTTCAGAAAGTTTGCTTTTCAATTGCGCAAATAATGCAGTCATAAAAGTAATTTTGCTGGCAGACTATCTTGTGAGTAGGGAAAGTTGGGAGCATAATTGTGGCAATCAGAAGAAGTTCTCAGTTGAAAAACCTTGCGGAGTGAGCCTTCACCTGCTTTGTATCCTATCTTATGCCCCTTTCACACTACAGGCGGTACATCTTGTGGTTACAGGTTATCCTTGGTGGCGGAACAGCCTCCAAGGTCGCCCCATTTGGTCCAAGTTGTTCACACTACAGGTGCTGTAATTCACGGTTATAAGCATTTGGTGAAACGCCCCTGTCCTTTACCGTTTGAGAATTGTGACACAGTGGCAAAACGTCCATTTACCTCCACTCACCTCATGTTGCCATATTACACCGAAAGACAACCTAGTCACAAACTTATGTACACTGTGGACCACACCTTTGGTTACCATAGTCAGAAATTCATATGCACATGCATGAAATGGTCTACGCATGCTCACGGTATTGAAATCAGAGGCGGAAATTTTAAGCCGTTTAAAACTTCCGTAGGACTCGCAAGGTAATGGACGGTAAGCCACAGACTCACAAATATGCGAATGGACGTCAGACGGTGTTCCAAGGACAGGGACGTTTCACCAAACGCACCTACCATGGGCGATACCACCTGTAGTATGAAAGGGGTATAAGGTAAGAAAACCTATCTTGTCAGGCATACAATCGAATTTGGTCACTCTTTTTTAAGGTATGACTAGTCTTGTCTTATAAATGTACAGTACAGTGTTCATGACCCCAGAGGAACACCTCTGCGGCCGGGATTCGATCCCCGTCATGGCCGTAAGTGGGAAAGCTGGTAGTTGCTTGCCGTTGGTCGGCAGTTTACAGTACAGAACCCTAGCGAACTATATGTACTGGTTTCCTCTGCCCTTCCAACTACCCATCGTGATATGACCTGTACAGTGTTGAAAGCGACGTAAAACCCCAAATAAACAAATCGTTAAAACACTTATTTATTGCATATGAACATTACTAGAACTGTGTCTTCAGTGTTTATAATTGAATAATTGTCCCTGTGTATATTTCATTTTTCATGGGATTTGTGGCTATGCCAAGTACCACGAGTGGCTTATTTGACTAAATCCCTTGCCTATTTCACAAATGGGCAGTTTCATGGATTGGGCCTCACATATGCATGTGTCTTTATTCTTAAAATATTTTTAAAAGAAATAAAATTATTAAATAAATCACAGTAGTCAAAAGAGCAGCAGAAAGATGAATTGTAATTGACAGCCACATATTTGGAACGTTAAAGATTACAAGCAATGATCTCACAATTGATTAACAGTCAGTCCCTTTAGATTTATGAAAACTATTGTAACAATGCTGGAATATCATGAATATCATAAAAAGAAAACATCTCACAGCTTGTTTTATTATGTGAAATATTTCGTGTATTTCAACAACAGAATGTTAATGTATGAAAATAACATGTGAAGATGTAAAACAGTGTCAATTTGAAGTTTTCATATTTGCTTCTATTTGAATCCAACAAAGTCAGGAGAATTAAATTTTTGCTTAATGACAGTTATAACACACAAAAAGGGAGAGGGATTCTTATGTTTTTTCCTTGATATCCCCAACACCATCTGGCAAGCTGTATGCAGTACATATGTATATCTAATATTATATTCCCTATCAACTAAACTTAATCACTATTCTCAAAGTATAGTTCGTCTGTTGTTAAGTATTCCAAAAAGAGTTCTGAATAAATGTTAAATGATGAGAATACACTGGCAAACCAACTGCTCTCTGCATACAGAAACAACAGAACAGCCAGTACTGCTTCTGTTGATGATGTGTACACAGAACTATGTAACCTGACCCAAATTCATCCAGTTTGAAGCAGAAATGCACATTTCAACAGATAAAAGTGCTGATAATAAACAGCTGAGCGCATTTTGGCTTGGTTATTTATGTCAGCAGTGTTGTAACACACTGTGTTTTTCATCTGAAAAATATACTTGGTAAATTTGGTTTCAGTGGCCCTTTAAACTACCACAGCTTTTGCCTTATTTGGTATGATATTCACAAGTTTTGCTGATGTGAACCAACTCTTGATTAATATTCTGCATAGGCAGTTTATGCCAAGCTGTGTGAGGAATCAGTAGTCTCAGATTTCAATTACCTGACAACAATTTTGGGAAATTGTAATTACCTACCAGAATACGGAACACAGGTGCTGTGAAATTGGCTACCCTGGCAAAAATGGAGGATGCTCCAAGACCAACATTTCTCATGTTGGTTGGGTAGAGTTCAGGAGTCAGAGCATACACACCACCAAAGGAACAAGTGAATCCCATCTTACCCAGAACACTTAGTGTAACAATCAACCAGGTAAAACTCCCACTCCAGGCTGAAAATACAACAGGAAAATTACTTGCGTGGAGCATATTCTTATTATAATTTTTATTGTGAGAAGATGACAAATATGTTAATTCTGGATCTGAAAGACAAGTTTGTATTTATTTGTCTTCTTAACAATTTAAAATTATGCATCATGAGGGTTTGTTATCATTGATGAGCCATCACTTCCCTTCAATAATAAGTAAAATCAGTTAATATTTACCAAAAGGTGTCAAAAATCAGCAGTAAAACCTAGCCAGATTTAATTACAGCAATGAATATAAAAAGTTTAATTTTCAACTTTAGATTTCTCCAACTATTATGCATGGATTTTAATTGTAACAAAAAGCAGCCAAAGCATTTTAAAAATATCTTCAACATACTTGTAAGCTATATAGTTTGTATGATTTGAAGAAAAATATGAAAGGAAAACTTTCCAAGTGATATATACGCAAATATATGTGTCACTTATTATATTTTATTATGGTAACAGTAACATACAGTACAGAGAATGAATATATAATTACAAAAACAGTCCACCAGCCCTCTGGTCACAAAAATGTCTTTGTAACCACTGTCCAAAAATATAACCTTCCATAACCTCCCACAAGCTGTACAAGAATATTTACATTGGAGTGGTGAAGGGACAGGGAAAGCAAGTTTAATAAATATGGAAGGGCTCTCTCTTCAACATGTACTAGCCAGATACAAGATCTCTTTTCGGGTGCAAAGGGAGGAGGTTGTCTAGAGGAAATCAAATATATACAGATACAACCACATGAACAAAATGTGATCCATTCATTAGTCATAACGGCACAGTTTTACATGTGGCTGAGGTGTGATAAATGTTTCCTTAAAGTTGATGTAGAAAAGAGTCTGGCTCACCATAGATTCTGATGACTGTCCCAAGTAATGCAACTCCTCCGGATACAAAGAAGATAAACAATGGTATTCTCCTACCAATGCTGTTCAGCCAAAATAAAGAGGAAACACTATTTAAAACATTTAATGTACTTAAATATGATTAAATAGACTTTTCTTTTCTTTATAAGTAGGAGTGCATTATTCACAGTGAAACTTCACTAATAAGAGTAGTTTGTGTAAGAGTATATCATGCAAGAAAGAATGTTTACTACATATATTTTCACTTATTTGAAAGAAAATTAAGCAAGGCTAGGTGACAACCAAATGTGACAGTAACAACTGTTACATTAGATTTCTACTGATATAAGTTTAGATATATATGATATAATACAAGGTGAACAGTGACTGATTTTGCAAAATCTTTTGAAAAAGCATTGAACTATTTTACTGTTATATTACTCAACCAGTAAGTTTCACTGGGTTTGTGAAATGAGCCAGTTACGTCTGACAAACAGATACAGATACTACATATTGTGATAATTATTGTAGGATTGTATTAACTGAATTTTTCAAAGCGAGGTTATCAGGTAACATTCTATATAGCGTGTTAACAATTCATATAACTAACAGTGCACCAATATAATAACAGATGGGTTATGGTATTTTGGTGAAAACAAATTAATGCTGGTTTCAAATAATCAACATATCTAAGAAAAGAATAATTCATACTCATGTTAAATTCTTATTCCAGACAACCTTGAACAGATAAAACTGACAAATCTGATATATCTGGTCACATAGCACTTTTAAACGTATAGAAAAGACACAAATTGTCTGTTACAATGAATTGCACTTCATGTTATATGTCAGTAACAAATGGTAATTGTATTATATAATTATACTAAGCACAATATATCCTTTACTTCAGAAGTCGAATTGCTATTTGACCCATCCTATCTGCACATACAGAGCCCAGGTTCTAGTAACTGATATTGCCCTAACTGTCTAAGGGATAAACATTATCAAATTGTCTAAGGTTCTTTAGCCTGCAACAACAACGAGAAACAGATCTGGGATCTAACCCAGATCCATCATCTGTGTCCCTAGGTGAGTGTATTATTCACTTCATCATAGTGGCAAATGGTAATATTAAACTTACTAATGGAACATGACCCACAGGATGATATAGGCAGGTACCTCTATGAGGGAATAGAGCAGTGAGTTGACGTATCTGTCTCCTGGAAGATAGGTTACTGTCAGTGCAATAGCATTGTATCCAAGAGATGCTGTAAACCTGAGAATATAAAACAAATGGCATGATGTCAGCTCAGAGCTTCCCCCATGAAAAAAATACTAGTAGTTGGAAGAAGAACTCAGTTTATTCCTTTTTACATACATTATAGTTGTCTTCAACTAAAACTGGTACATATACAGAATTAGACAGTAATAGTTACTCAATGTTATGTCATAGGAGTACTATAAAGCTTTAAATATCACAGTCAAGTTACAAGATTTAAAAATTGTGATCTTATTTATTGAACAATTAAACCTTACAGCTTTGAACCTCAGGATCATAATTTTTGGTGATCGTTGATCCCCATCACCAATATTACACATGTATATACACCCTTGCCTGCGAGCCTTTCTGTCCTGTTTGTTCATGATCATAACTTTTTGATTGTAAGTCAGCTATAATTTATGTTAATGGTGACGCCACTTATTTTTATGGTGACAACTAATCTTGTGCATCTTTAAAAATGGAGCAAAGAAATCTTGTCCCAAAGAGAAAATGAGTCTGACAAGTCTTTCAGTTCCTGTATGCGAGTGATAAGAGACAAGGGTTATGATTTATCATTATAAATTGTAGCAGTTGCATGTATGTTATAAAGCCCGTTCCATTGGTCATATGACCAATCTTCTCACTCAGGACAAATCCGTTCATGAACAGCCTGCCATTTTTGAAACAACTAAGTTTTTCAATAACTCGCAAAAATGGAACATGGGCTTTATACCAACACTGTAATTCATGCATACGGTAAAAAAGACTGGACCTCCATCTCGACACAAAACCTTTGAGAATTTCATTGTAGAACCCGCAATGGGAAGCTCCAGTAATAATATTTAACAACTGACTCCGACCACAATATCATGCTTTTTAGCTTTCATTTATCTCAAGTATAATAACAAATTCTTGACATTTTTTGACAGTTACACAAAGACATACTTTTTTTTGAAAGCTGCAGCTGGGATGATGTGCTTCATATAGGTGTGATGATTGTCATTATTAGGATTAATTTTCACTGATAAAAGCTTCAAAAAAGCCACAAGACAATTACATTGCACTCCAATAAGAACTGACATCGCTGGTGTATTTTCACTACATCTATAGAGGCAAGCACGTTAAAATGCTTGTCCATTAATATTTGTGAGCTAAATTTTGTCTAGTTTAAAAAAATACTGCCATTCCTTGAATTTAAACAAAAACGTTAGATCACCTAACTAGAGTCATGTAAAATAATATACAAAAATACATATTTTTACTGCTCACTTTTTGAATTTGCATTGTGGGACTAATGTATCCAATTTTTTACAGCGCGTTAGCTTTGCCTTATCCCTAGGGTTATTTGGAAGACCTTTTTTGCATTGAATACAAAATTCTAAAACAATGTGTTAGTGAAAATACCTCAGGAAAAAATATATGTTTTCTTTTAATCGTTGTGCATCTTTCTAACTTTCTGCCTTTTCATAAAACTGCCAGGCCCTCATTGTTTTGGAAACATCTTACTCTTCAACGCAACCTTACTCATTTTGTATATTCCCTTATTCACAACTACAGCCAAGGATTACTGACCAAGAGTGTCCATTGGCCATTGTCAATTCTTTTGTTAACACAGAAAAAATATTGTGCCTGTAATGCAGCAGGTTAGATTAGATTAAATAGGATAACTATGGGATAGAAATGATACTAAGCCGGTAAATCACTGCATTAGACCAGAATATACATGCTTAAATGTGTTAGCATGCACCAACCAAATAAACCATTGGATGACCGAGTAGCTGAAGATTATTTTGGATCTGAAGAGGTCCTTGATGTTGTACTTTGGTGCCTCATCTTTTGATGTTGACTCCTCCTTTGTTGTTACACTTTGCAATTGGCCCAATAACCTAGAAAAAAATAAATCATTCCAAAGTTAATGTGAGAATTTTCTAAGACAGAATGCAAAGGTAAATAATGACAAATAAACTGCGAAAAAATACATGTAGCATTAGTATTTCACTTGTTGATCAGCATGGAGATACCATATGTGGAAACACTGTGTTGAAAATTCACCAATAACAAGCCTAAATTATTTTTATTCCTACGATTTTTTCTTAGGATACCTCTAATTTTAAAAAAAATACTTATAATGAGTGTATTCTAATAATAAGAAAAATAATATGTGTAATTTATTTACCTGGTAATTAAAGTTTGTATTTTCTTATGACTTTTCATTAGTATTGAGTAAGAATATTGAATAAAAATAAGACTGTTATGAAGGATGGGTATTAAAAAGTATTCATTTTACCTTAGCAAAAACAAAATCAAGTTGGCACATGCAGGAAGTATCTAATTGATATAATATTTGACCAATGGAATCAATGAAACAAAATATATTTTATAATTTGTATATTCACTGGTGTTGTACCAAAGCAAGGATGGTCATGCAAGATACAAATATAATTTACATTTCCCTGAAACATTTGTCAAAGGTTGGTGAAAATGTATATAGCTGGATGTATCTGTAGCTGCAAAACACCACCTACTTTTTAAAGCCCTTCTGGTTTTCTTTATTGCCTGCATCGTCAACATATTGTTTATTTTGTGCCTGGAATGCTTCCAGTTCTTCTGGTGCTGCAGTAAATATGTGCTCTGGATAAGCCACCTTGTTGATTTTGGCAGCCTTGGACAAAATTGCTTCTGCTTTTTTGTACTTTTTATTGGCTACTAACCACGGCACAGATTCAGTCAATAACCTGGAGCACAAAAACAAATTAATGGAGAGCACAACTAAATGCTAAAAAAGTACATCAAAACTGTGAAAATGCATTTGCCTCTGTGGCTCTGTCAGCTAGTGGGCAACACACTTGACTAGGAACACAGAAACCTGAGTTCAATGGCAGATACATCCAGAGACATAGTGGCTAGTACGACCACTATAAATGGCAATCCTCTGTCATTGATTCCTTACCCAAGTGGCAGGTTAAAGAACCACAGGGAGCAATAGCACCAGAGAAATACATTGAACATATATCATGAAAGGTAATTTATACCAGCTTTATTAGAGCTTACCAAGTTGTCCTCAACCAAATTGCCAGCATTGCCACCAACCATACACTGCCGACATAGCTAGTCATATTCACTGATCACCAGCAATGTTTTAGAATAATTTTGTTTCTTCAAATCTTCAATCAGATTGTAACTAAACATTCCCAACATCTTGCTGGGATCAAAGTCATTTTAAAATAATTTTATTAATTTTGATTTGGCACATGTCTTCCTTAACCCAGCAGACCAACTGAGCTACTGGTTTCTAGAGTTTTATAATCCTTGGCAAAATACTTTACAGCTATGCACAGGTCCCTCCTTATTGATTTATTGAAATGGGCACCGAGACTGGCTGGGAAGGAAGAAGGGCATGTTCAGGGGACTAGAAATATGTTTAACTAGAAAACTAGCAAATTAGATAAATACCAGTAAAAGCATAAACAGGCCATAATTGCCACCACCAGGAGGTTTTTTGCTATGGTTTGTCTGTATCTCCATATGTCAGTGTTAACAATGGATCTTTTTGATTTTTTTATGTGAGAACGGCTTGACCAAAGGAAGAAATGATTAACTTTTTGAAAAGATCCAGATCACATTCTATATACGAACAAAATCCAAAATTTTCAAAGTTTCTGCTTTCAAAATATTTTAATAAATTTAGCTTTACATTAGTTACTAGTTACATTACTCCAAAAGTAATGAAGAGATTTTCATGAATGTTTTTATATAGATAGGGACTGGCCAAAAAAAAGAAGTGATTAAATTTAAGGAATGATCTGGATCATATTCTGGACACAAAAAAGTCCATAAATTCCCTTTATGAAGCACTTTAGGATTTTTTTAGTATTACTTTATTGGCAGTTATCCAAATTTGGAAATTTCATCTTAAATCTAGCTTCAAGCTTCCGCAATGGAACTTAATTTGTATCAGGAGGCTTGCCTTCATTTGGGAAAACCAGGAAAAAGAATTTTTAAGTATTAGTATCATCCAGGAAAGCCAGCACACATGCATGATGATGATATATTGTTGTTTTGCCTCTTTTTCAGTTGGCTCCCATCTTGTTGCAAGTATCACGTTATTGGTAGTACTCGAAATTCATAGCTGTTAATCTTCCCATGCAACAAACAAAATTGCTGTACTCTAACTAACCTCGATCCTTGGTCGAAACTCATTATTTTTATGTTGCTGAGAAAATCAGAAAATAAATTAGACTTTTCCAACCCAAAATATCATCACTACACTTTGATAAGCACGGCCATCTTAGGAGTCTGCAGTGGCAGTTTGTTACTACCTTAAATCCTAGGGTCTAATGTGCATTGGTTCCTAAGTTAACAAATGGTATTGAATGGTTACACCAATCATTGATTGGCTTTGGTTGAATGAAGTCATGCTTTGGGGTTCACACGTCATTTTAAAAGTGGTAGTGATTGAAACCACACGTATGAAAGTTTCCCACCAACCCACCACTGATACACATGTAACACCTGATTAGTCAATACTTTCCCTCTTTGGACTTGACCTCTCCTAAGAGTGTACAGGCTTATGCCTGGGTCACCTTTCGACCTTGCAGCTGGACCTCTAGATATTGATCACATCTTTTGAGTTCTCCAATTGGATTGATATGGCTCCTTGGGATTGATCAACTTTCTTGATCCACCTGAGGGAGGTCTCCTTAAATGGATTAACATAGCTTTATGTGATTCTGGATCAGGCGGACCAGACCGACTCTGGTATCCCCTACCAAATCTGGCGAAGCTTTTCCCCCTTGGACCTTACCACCCCAAGGATGTATCTGGTATACCTTTCGATCTTGGAGCTTGACCCCCTAGAAATGATCCATCTAGGTGAGGTCTCCTCTGGATGGATGTGGCTCCTTGAAATTTTTGATCACTTTTGTAAACTCAACCCTATGCGATTGATCCCCTCAGGGTTATGAATTCTTGATAGTGGATCAGGCGGTCCAGGCAGACCCTGGCTCCCCCCTCTCGAATTTGACAGATATATACTTGCTAGGACATTACTTAGATTGTGCTTACTGAATGATACTGTTCTGTATTGTGTATTCGTGGCCAAATTATGTCAACAAACAAATGTTGTGCTCGTTGTATAACCTTCAGTATTTTATGTTGACCTTTGTTTACATTTGACCTTTGGTACTTGACCTTTATGGTATTTTATTAGTGGGTTTCCACAAGTATTTTAATCCCGTCTTTGGGAAGTGATATTGTGTATATGGTGGCTTTAAAATTTGTCACAGCAAATGTTTAAACTCCTTTTGGGGGAAAGTTTTACTGTACATATTACTAACATGTAAATAAAATGCCTCAAACCTTGTTTTACTGACTTTCAATGCACATGACGCTCTCTGGGGTTTGAATCTCTCACCTGGTCTTGGGTTTGACATCTGACCTTCCCATGGCCTCTTATGGCCAAGCAAGGGATCATCTAATATGACCTCAAGCAAACTGACACAAATAACTATCCTTATAGATGTTAATCTAGATAGGCAAAAGTACCATACACCACTGGTTTTCCGAGCTATCTGAGAAATATATATACTTTTCGGCAGGAACTCTATTGACTGAAAGTGAAATCAACATCAGCTCTGGCTAATTTTATTGATACTTGTGAATGAATGGCTATGTTCAGTACAATAATATCTTGTATCAATGTGCACTGGCATAGTGGCCAAAACACTCGCTTCACACCACTCTGGTGATGGGTTTTATTCCTTGTCCCAACTATAAATGCAAAGATTGATTGATTTAAAACAGTTTTAAATGTGCCTAGAAAAAGGTTAGACCTACCAGTAAAACAGCACTGTGAGCGATAATGGCACAGTGATGGCTAGCTGCAAATGCCTCCAGTTCCTTATGAAGTAGGCCATACCAATGAGAGAGACATAACCAAAAGCCCAGAAAAACTCCACAGCTACTCCAGCTAATGTCCTCTGTTCAATTGGAAAGAGTTCTAATCCCAGAATGAAAGCTGTTGACACCATACCCTGTACCATGTAATAAAGTAGATGATAAACAAATATATAGCAACAAACTGCAAAGGCTAATACGCTTTAGTTAATACCATCATCATTCAAAGGGAAATGGCAAGGGTTTTTGTAATTGTGGTCATTTGTATATATATATTTGACCTCAAATATATCTTGACAAAATTCTGTGCAATGGATTTAATCATCAGGATTATATTTTAACACAAGGTGGAATCTACCTTTGGAGCAGTCTTCTGAAAATATCAATATCTGGTCTGGAATGATCTAGTACAATATGTGTTGCAGTTAAAATTGATGTAATATACATGTTTATAACTACATATGCTAGTTTACAGTTACAGTTATTACCTGTTGTTGGATACCATCGATGAATCCCAGGATGCAATACATATACAGGTTAACTGAGAAAGCCTGTATGAATGCTATCGCCACATTGCTCCACATGCACACCAGAAATATAGTCTTGCGGCCAAAAGCATCACTAGAAATTAAAGTTCCAATGGGATAATGTCATATAGTTTCAGGTTACATCCTGTTCAATAGCCGGGTGTCATATTGGAATGTGCCCACACAGAGATGACAGACTTTGAAATTAAGCTAAATGTCTTAAAATTGCTCTTTTTAATATTAAAATCCTACTGAAGTAGTCCTTAACAAGTAAAGCAAGATGTAATGCTCTCAGTGTGACCAAGGTGTGAACCCATATCCAAAATAGCAGTCCACATTTGCCACTGTTAGATTGCCAGAGCTTTCTATAAATTACCATTCATTGCTAATAGCTTGGACTGATTATTATTTTAAAAATATCATTTTCTCGTCAATTCTCCAACACATACACTACACTATTATTACATTCCTCTTATCACTGAATAACTTCCCCCACACCTTATACAACTTTATATTACACTTTAACTCACTTAACTTCTGTATGGGCGAATATGAGACTACCCAAGCATAATATACAGTGACAATAACAGTTTATCACCTGAGTTGTGGAAAAATAAAGGCTCCCAGTACTCCTCCAATCTGATTGATGGTCATTGACAGTTCTACCAGCCAGTTGTTGCCGCATACTAAGTTAAACTGAAAGAGGGAACCAAGAAGGCTGATCCTAAATCAATTATGACAGTGGAACAACCCCGTAATCGAGTAAAGTATTTTATTAATGGGGCAGTTACACTTCCAAAGATGGTCAGGAACAGATGGAAAGAGTTGTTTTGGTGACAAACATTGTGGTCTGGGAGCAAGTTGCCCAAATTGTGCTAGTGCTACCCAGGAGATCTTAAGAGCATGCCAAACTGCTTCCAGTTCATTCACAGATGGACAGGGATTTCTCTCACACAAGACCATGTATGGAGCTTCCCAGTTTCCCTCTCTTTAGTGTGGGATGACATAAAGTATCATTAAATTACCCACTATAGTCCCCACCATAGCCCCAAACGAGCTAAGGGACCAGCTCAGGATGAATTATGACTACTACCAGAAATTATATAATTTTAGGATTTTTTCCAGATGGGCCTGAAACTGCCAAGATTCACCCTGGCTGTCCTACTATACTCACAATCATTAAGGTAGCCATGCAGAATATCCCGGAATTGTAAAAATCCCCAATTTTTGCTGTACAGGAGCAGTCTGGGAATTCATCCATGGAAGTGTAACTGGCCTATAAACAGGTCATATTCTGTGTTTGTAATCATTATCTCTGTGGTTGCCAATTTGTATCTGGGTCAATATGAGTTCTGTGCATTACGGATGTGTTCAAGTATCTCCTGATTTAGTCACAATTATGATCACATAATTGAATCCTATTAAACTTGCCCAGGTTTCCATATTTATTTAAAACTGCAAATAATGCTCAGATCAATCAAACAATAAATCAGGCCAGACAGTCAATCAATCAATCTCTTAATTAATCAATCTATCAGTCAGCTAACCAAGTTCTTAATCTTTTTGTTTGCAAAGAAATGATCTAAATGGTTTTATTTGGAGTAAGTTCAGTAAAACATGATTCAGCCTCAATCAATATTTACAGTAATTGCAATCAAATTAATATGCTATTCTCAATATATTAAGTCTTATTACTTACATCAGTAACCAATGTAGATTTGTACCCTGAGGCTGGGTCAAACCAGTAACCATTCTGGCACTCCACAGTAGTGTTGTCTCTGCTGAAGTTACTGTACATAAATGCATAGACTTTTTGTTTAATGTTTGTACAAAATCTTATCAAACTTAGATGGGGTCGGTTCCAGTCCACTTTAGCAAAAAGGGACTGACATTACCTAGGGAGACATTCACCTAGTCTAGTATTGTAGTAAACTTATCTTAGCATTCATAAAGTCATCTGCTACAGCAATCTTAAACCTATTTTAACATTTGCAAGCAACCTTTTTCATCTTAAGTGTTATACTTAAGGCTCATAAACCAATTGGATGGATCGAAAAAGCTGTCATAAACTTTTCATTAGACTATTGCATCAGTTGCAATGTCAGTTTGAAAGCTGTCAGGAAAATATCAGATCCTATCCTTCACTATACCCATGGATCGTGAATGGTTTTATTTTCTTTCCAATCGGAAGTTAGGTTTACAATCGGATCACCATAATGAAACAGCCCTTAAGTATATAATTGTCAATAAAGATATTGTGCTACACACATATATTATCATCATCTTTCTTCATGGTGTATTTCTTTGAAAGTGTCATTTGAGACGTTTTCTTATTGTATTTGGTGTAATATCAACTTCAAGATGGGTTTTGGGAAGGGTTCCTGACTGGGAGTTTAGGATTGTGAACCAGTTGGAACATTTAGGGGTGTTACTGATAAATTCAAATGTATCATTGTAAATCCTAAACTCCCAGTCTATCCAAATTTGCTGTCAACATTCTGGCTATATTTACATAAACATTCCAATTGCCTAGAGAATGCCAGATTTTCGGGATCTTGAACCAATGAGGGAGATAGGTCGCCATAGTTGAACACTGCTATAATGTACACTTATTTCACAGTACAGTTGGGATGGATCAAAATGTCTTTTAGTCCTCAGAAATAAAAGGAAATATCAAAATACACTTGTTCAGTGTATAAGCCATTAGAACTCTATGTCAGATCTTCCATAACACCAGGATATTTTCTTGTGTTTGTGTGCACATTCAAACCATACGGTAAGCAATACATTTCAAGTTGTCAAGTAGACAGCTGTCTGGTTGTTGATGCATACACCAGCTCTATTTTACTTGTGTGTAGAGCTTGGCATGACCCCACTGAACACCAGGGAAATACTGATACACAAGAAAAATGTACACCCATATATTCCAATAAGTCTTTTGTTATGTTCCCCTTAATATGTAGGCATAATTGAGCCAAAATAAAAGAAACTTGAATGTCCTTTTTCATATTAAAGTTGTGGGAAACAGTGTAAATATCGTACTCAAGTCAACATAAATTGTGTTAAACTGTAAAAAACTGATTTAATCGTCTATCAAGTTTTATTTCACAGAGAATTTTTTTATTTAAGTTAGGTCATGCCAGAGCTCTATATGCAAGTAAAGTAAGTCAAAATGACTGTGCCAATTGTCTTTAGTCTTGATAAAGGCTTGATGTTCCTTGTAAATTGGGGGAAACCTTTAGTTTGCATGATAAAGTTTTAGTTTGCATCATGTTCTTAACATCCTAAACGTCTGAGACCAATAATAAGCGAGCTGTAAGGACTTTATCTCCTTCTGATGATCTCCCATATCTTAACATATATGTGTGCTTTATAAATACAAAATATTTATGTACATATTTGAAAAAGATGTGATGCAAATATGAGCCTCAAGCAAGGCTTTTTTCTCAAATAAACTACTGTAAGCAATACATTAGTATCAATTGCTTGTGTAAAATTATTTCATAGTGACTCTTTATACATTCACGTGATACATTCATTCTAAAAATTCAGTTACTTCCATACCTGTACATATGACACTGGTCATATTCACACTTCCCATCAGCATCACAAATTTGAGGAATGGACTCATTAATATTGCTCCCATCTGGTATGGCACACCTGTAATTCGGAGTGTCACCTGACAAAAGTAAAATATTTTTATTATCAACCATACAATGGATTTCACTTAAATAACATGACATACAGTTATATTATGTTGTATTCCATATTATTTATATTTAAAACAAATATAAAAGAGGCAGAAAAATATCCTATTTAATCTAATAAAGACTTTTCTGGTGCTTAATCTCCTTAATATCTTATATAACAGACTCCTAGGTGCAACTAAACATACACATATTGAATAAGAGTTTATCCATTAATGTAGCTAGGTCATATCAGAGAGACAGAGGGGGGTGGAACAGCTAAAGGGGGTAGGCTTTTCCTAATACGTATATTTCGAGCCTTTTTTCTGATGGAAGTAATAGAGATGGCATTGCATATCTGGTCAGGCAGATCATTCCAAATCTCAGGAGCATCAAAGGTAAAACTGAAAAGTTTGATTTCTGAACTGAAGAACAGAACGGTGGAACAGTCAAGTAATGATGATCTGGGTGACCAAATCTGATGTTGTAGTAGCAACTGCTCACAGAGGAAAGAAAGTCCAAAATAGGAATTTATAGATCAACGTAAAAGTTATGAACATAAAAGTACTTAACGGGCAACCAGTGGAGCTTTTAAGATATTGCGTGAGCAAGCTTTCTGCAATTTGTGACTTCCCTACCTAAACTATCTTCACTAGTACAACCCTGGATTAGAGACCTTATGTGATGGTTACCCATTCTTTCAGTATTTCAGCACACTGAGTTCCCCTTGTGGGGAAGCTAATACGCCTGTCAAGCAGTAGATTTGATTAAATTAGACATTTGATTATTATAATCTGTGCTAAACCACAACAAATGAAAGACCAAAATTTTGTTTTACACCCAGTTTAACAGCTCTGACCAGCTAGATGACAAACACATTTAAGTACATCAATGTCAAGCTTGATCCAAGTAATTTGTGACTGGGTAATGGTTCTATATTGACTATGTTCTATAAAAAACAAGTTGAATGTATATGTGTGGGTGTGTTAACTGTGTCAATTTAGTGTCATGAAAGTAACTGGAGCTATTATAATCAAGATGAACTGGCAAAGTCACAATTGTCAACCATATATCATATATTTATGTAAGGTTATTTTTTTTGTCTGTCCGTTCATTTGCCTATGTTTGTGATCACTCTGTAACTTATGAAGGAATATTTATGAAATTTTAATGCGGGTAGGCCTGAGAAAAGGATAAAGTGATTGAATTTTGGGAAAGACCCAGATTCTACTCTGCATAAAAACAATTCTTGAACTATTGATAGTCCAAGACAAATGCACTCACCAAAGGCATTGCCTGATGGTAGAGGTAACCAGTTTAAAACCCCGAATGAACATTGCTGTCCTAACTACTAAAGTGTTATATTGTCAACCGTAACAGGACTACAACCCGTGTTTTCACTGATATGACCCATATTTTTTGTTGTATTACTTGTCTTGTCCACTATTTGTGTGATACACTTAATCCTTCTGTAAAACTTGTGTGATGTGTTATCCAGTGCTATTACAGTTTTTTATGTAATCAGCTAAACACATCTTTTCATATCTTATTGTCCTCAATTATTCTAAATCCTCATAGTACATTTTAATCCATGCTTGTCCAGTCACTACGATGATTTTGTAACAATCCCAGATTCACCTTAGAATCTACTAGTACAGAGCTTGAGGATTATAAGAGTCAAGATTAGATTAGTTTAGATGAGAGCCAGCTTGTCTATAGGGTTGAGAATAATTTGCATAACCTGAACACACAGCTGCTATTCATGATGTAAATCAGTTATTTATTGAGCAAAAATACTGAAATAAAATTCTATTCCACACTCACAAGCAATGTTTAAAGTTGGGCACTGCTACAACCGATCCATGTGAAAAAGTTGAAAAACTATCAGTTACCAATTAAACTCTAATGGTATTATTATCAAAAAAGTCTTAATGCAGATCACTCAGCTCAATTTTACAGTAAGGATTAATCATGTCATGCAAAGAGTGGACATGATAAGTCATACAACCCAAAAATATCACTAAAAAGTTGGGTAAAGGCAGTTGTGACTGTCAGGGAGACCTATGATCCAAAGGCCCCATACCACTCCCTCCAGCATGTAGATTTTAATAAAGATCAGTACAGTATGTAGCAGCCTTTTAAAACATTTTAATAGAGCTGTCCCTGACACATATTACTTTCTGAGCTGTTTTCTAACACCCCCAATGCATCCTACTGAAATTCAAATACCAATGAAACGCACACCATGCATGTGACCCTAATACAACAGAGGGTAGAATGACCCTTTATAATTAGTGTCTCCAGTAAACAGAAAGTTGTGATGAAGGTATTACCTTCACAAATGTGAATGTAAAGGTTTATAGTTTGGTATCAGTATATATTCTATCACTCGACTTTACATTTACACCCTGGGCTGGGTTTCAGAACTTTTCACGCACATTATCTGTCTTGGCTCACTCTGGGAACATACTAGGGGGCAGCCACAATACGGCGCTCACACTAACAACCCACTATGAGCCAGGTACCCATTACTCCTGGGTAGAGAGAAGCACAGTCCAGGTTAACATCTTGCCGAAGGATGTTATCCCACATGAAACAGTGGGCATCACTGGGGATCGAAGCCACAACCTTTGGATTGTGAGTCCAACACCCTACTAACAGAGCCACATGAGACCCAAAATGTAAGTTGTGCAACCAACAGGAAGCATGCTTGCAGATATGGAGCATCGGTTTTACCAATTTGCTAATCAGCATTGCAAATCAACTTTCAGATTTTTAGTAGGCTGAGCATAAACTCATCAGAAAAAGTTCATATTGTACACCCCACTTACCTATGTATACCACTGACATTAACATCCATGCATAAGGTACACCAAATCCAAAAGCATAGACACAGTAGCTTCTGATTTGCCATTTGCTGAATTTGCCAAGTAATCTGAGTGCTTGGTCTGAATCCATGTCCACACAATGCTCAACGACTCAGTGAAATATCCTCAGAACTTCTGTGCTATAAATCGACAACATGAAAATCAATTACTGACATTGGATGGTCTCAATTGAGGTATAACTTTAAGGTCCTTCCAGGGGCCACGGTGGCAGAGTGGTAACACTCTCGCCTCCCACCTCTGAGGCCGGGGTTCTATCCCCGCACGGCCTGAAGTGGGAAAGCTGGTAGTTGCTTGCCGATGGTCGGCAGTTTACAGTACAGAACCCTAGCAAACTCTATGTACTGGTTTCCTCTACCCTTCCAACTACCCGTCGTGATATGACCTGTACAGTGTTGAAAGCGACGTAAAAACCCCAAATAAATAAATAAATAAATTGACTGACTGATCCTTATCAATATTCATATGTTTCCATTAGATATATTAAACCTATGGTTACACAGGTGAGAATCAAATGATTTTGACCTAATAATGGTCACCACTAGGCTGATGAAGTAAAATCATCAATAGATACAGAGCATGACAGCATTTGATGTATAATTCAATGATTACATTTGAGACCCGGTGTCAGTTGTCCACTCATTCTGTTGCATCAACACTTTGTATAATAATAAGGATTTCCGATTTGTAATATGAAATTCTTTAATATTATCCAAACAATATCAATTGATCTGTACACGTCCACAAGACTCTATCTTGTGCTACACATGTGTACTTTCCTAAAAAAAGAAGAAATGTATTTATACACATTAGATTACAAAAGGCAAGATAACTAATACCAAACCTATTTTAGACATAGAATAATGTGCCATAAATAACTATACACATTACTAAATATATACTTAAAATCAATAGCCACAAGTTGAGTATTTTAAAGAATAAAAAACTGTTCAGGAGCCAATATATGAACTGGTTGTTCAAAAGTTAGAGTTATTTTTGTGGGGATTTAAACAAGTATTCTATACATTGTAAACGTAACACATAATGTACATAGAGTGTATATGTTTGCCCCTAGTAAACATCTCTAGAAAGCTG
Source organism: Sabellastarte sp. h YS-2021 (assembly GCA_964017235.1). Classification (NCBI taxonomy): domain Eukaryota; kingdom Metazoa; phylum Annelida; class Polychaeta; order Sabellida; family Sabellidae; genus Sabellastarte; species Sabellastarte sp. h YS-2021. Next base: position 69,373,717 of record OZ024936.1, read on the forward strand.
ACTCCAAATATGGGATGAAAGATCTCATAAGTTAGAGATAATTTTGTTTCTGTACATAGGTATAGTGTACATGGAAGCCTAAAACAGCCAAACTCTGATTTATTCCAGAATTTCAAGATACTGCTGTTTCATAAAACTTAGAAAAAGGACAAAATAAAAACTGAAACAGTTAACAATTTATTCTTCAAAAAGATCGAAGTTCAGGTCTTACGACTGGTTCAAAGCTATTACGAAAGGCTCTCAGCATTTTTCATTGTGGTAGTCGATAGCCTGTGGTTAGGAGCCAAACCTGCTAAACCAGTAGGCCACTGACCCCCCCCCCCCCCCCCCCCCCCTTCTTTAGAAAGAGGTTTACACCATACGTCTTTGCAAAAACAAAACACAGGTATTTTGGTATATATTAGTATCTTTTTTGACAGCCATTATTAATGTCACTGGATTTTTTATTTTTTATTACTGTTTTTCTGCCTTAGAGCTCGTCTTTTGACAGAAAAATAGGTATATAATAAAATTTTTGGTAGAATGAAAATATTTTAGGCAAGGCTGTGAAGATGCTTCAAGCGTCAAATGTGGTAACTATGATCAAACTCAGACTCAAACCAGTTCACATTTATATTATTGGTAATATTGCAGTACCATCCAAATGGAATAGATTACCAGTGTAATATCCTCACATATATCAGATCTATTAACACCTGGGCTTCCCCTTTAACTCAGCTGGTTAAAGAGCTAGACTTGTGTTTATGTTTATTAGTAATCCAAAGTCCGTCAGATCGACTCCCAGCAGAACCAATCAATATATAATTCTCTCCTCAAACTACACCAGGCTACAAATAAAAAGTTGAAAACCATCTCTTTGCAAAGACCTCTTTGAAATTCGACTATAACTTTTTATGACATTAAATGCCTTAAAATAGGTCCACAATGGTCAACTGGTTTGAAGTTTGGCATCTAATCACAGGCTGTCCCCTCTGTGTGAGTTTGACTCCAACAATGGAAAATGCCTTGGGCCTGGCCAAATATCACTCACCTTTGAGTGGAACTTAAAACTCTAAGCTTGACTTTGTCAGTGCCTTAGCGGATGTTTGCATTAATTATGGCACTATATAAGTTCTATAAATCAAATATTTATTCGTTGGTCAGCAGTCATCTGGACTACTGCAATTTAATGATCTATGGTTTTAGCAGAGCTAATCCAACCAAACCTCAAAATATCCAAAATGCACTTTGTAGGCTGGCACTTAGTCCCATGATTTGGTTGTAAATATCCCCTATCTTTTTTGCTCTCACAAGATCCACACTTCATTCTTATAAAGTTATAGCTTTCTTGTTCCAAGTTATCTGTGTATTCATTTGAGATCACCATCCAGTTTTGTTTGTGGCTCAACATGTGTAAACAGAGAAGACCAAATAACATTTGATTATTTCAAATGGAACGTTGTCATAAATTTGTAGCAATTTACGTAAAAAATGGTTCAAAAGAGTTTCCATTATAACGTTGTTTTTGGGAACCTACAACAGGACATAGTGTGTAATTATCTGGCTTTTTACAAGAAAACAAAAATTATTTATGCTGTTAAAACATCTCAATATTTATAAGAAAAAATGCTTTTTTTCTTATTTTGTTAAAACAGCTTCAAAAATTAATTTATGTATATTTGCACATAATGTACACACATCAAAATAACTTTTTAGACAGTATGCATCATGTGGAGGGCTCTTTTAATATCTTCTAGTGGTTTACAGTTGATCCTATATCTAACAAGGTACCATGTATAAGTCATGTAATAAATGCGGCTCAATATATCATCTTATGAGACAAATCATATATTTATGTACTATATTATTTATTAATTCTATTAGGACATTGATAACAATGTCATGAAAACTTTAAAACTGTACTTTTACATAGTAAGACATTCTCATACACAGAGGATCTATTAAAAACTGAAAACTGAAATAAGTAATAAAAGCTTATTAAAGCCTAGGTCGAACCTTTCTGCGCAGTTGTTTGTGTATGTATTTGGTTTCCTCTTCACAACATCAACCTTATCACTTTAGTATGTAGAGTTTAAAATATTTTTCATTATCATATCACCTCAAAAGTGTCTTCATTTGAGGCAGACCAAACATGGTCTAATGTCAACTGAATGTTTTACCTGATAAAACAGTAAAGTAGGACTATGTCTCACAACACTGACACTCAATTCACAGTTTTTCGTATAATATGCACCAGTACACCCCTTATGAAAATTTCTCTAAATGCACTTTGACATATTTGTGAGAAAATAGTTGCACATGTTTCTCATAAAATTGTCACTTGCTTATTTCTAAAAATGTTTGTTAAATGTGACCAAGCCATTACGCACAAAAGAAACTGTCTCCCTTAATTATAATTGCCAGTTACCAATTACCACCAAGAGCAACGTTTTTGTTGTTGCTTCAGCTGTGCAGCAGTTACACTACAGGATGAGTATTTCTGGTAGATATAGACCACAGGAAAACAGACAGAAAGCAGTACCTCTTGTGAAACCCAGATACACACCCCGAGCTACAGTTTGGATGCAGAAATGAATCAAAATAAAAGAGGACAATGGCCAGGGTTTTACTGGAAAAGATTCGGCAAAAAATACAGTAAAATTACAAAAATATTACAGCAAATATGCCATGTCAATCACTTCCAAGGCACGCAGAATAATACAGAATGTGCAGGCAATTTAGCAGAAGAAGTACAGAAATGACAGGACACCCAAAAGCAGTCTATACAATCTGTGCTATGTAGGAAATGTCGAACATTTTAAATTTTTTTTGTAGATGGCCATGGTGAACAAGGAATGTCACAGGATGCAGACTTTCCCGGCAGAACTGTGGCAGTACATGGGGGAATCACATGATACACAAAATGCCGATAAACGTAAGTCATATACCTGTAATGTGCTTGGGGGTCTTATAGCTGCATATCATTGGAATTGTTTGATGTGCCTTTGTTTAGGTTTTAAACAGTTGATACCTTATTTACTAGATTTGTTATTGGGTGTTAGGTATTTATTGGCATATTAAGTCTTGCACGTTATACCCCATTTACAGCACAGACGGTATCCATAGAAACCCACGTTTGGTGAAATGTCCTTGTTTTTGGATCACTGTCTGACACCCGTTTGTGACTTTACGAGTCAGTGGCAAACCGGCCATTACCTTCTGCGTACTATGCAGTTTTGAAAAGTTTCAAATTTCAGCCTCTTATTTTGGTACCGTGAGCATGCACAGATAATTTTGCACATGCGCATGTGAATTTTTTACAACAGTAACCAAAGGTGTGGTCCTCGTTGTACATAAGGTTGTGACTCGGTCGTCCTTTGGTCTAACAAGGCGGCATAAGGTGAGCTAAGGTACTGGTACTTCTGCCCCGTGTTCGTCCGACAGCTACCAAAGGTGAGTTGAGGTTAATGGAGGTTGTCTCTTGGTGACCAGTTGTTTGTAGTAAAGTCATCCTACTGTTATTGACAGTTAAAAAACTGTGTCCAATCAGTGGCCTTTTGCATGTAGTGTGAACAACTCAGATGAAAAACGTCTAACCACAAAATGTACCGCCTGTAGTGTGAATGGGGTGTTAGCAGTAGGTAACCCGGTGATAATAGGTGGCAAGGCAGTATGTCAAGGCATTGTCAAAATAAGCACATACACAAAACAAAAAGTTTTAGTTGTACAAAAACTACTTATCTGATGCTTTTCACAGGGACCTTGAATAGGTAACTTTAACTGAACGATTCAATCAATATCGGTAGAAAACATAGAAAGGTACATGGCAGCTGATCTCTGTATATTTAAACAGATACATATAGCTGACATTCCTGACTCCTGGGTGTTAATTATCACCTCAATACCCACATGGAGTCATTAAAGATAATGGTTCTGTAAACACATTCAGACACTTCAGGCGGATAACATGTATATTTCATTTACCATTACATAATCCTGTAAAGCGACTTTAAATCATATCCACAGTGGCATAAAGTTATTAATATGAGGATTTCACAACTCATTCAAAAACTGCACATGGAGAATAAATATATATATATATGTATATATATATTTTACTTTTTTTTACCATTACATAATCCCACAAACAAGAGTTTAGGATAAGGTAACACATATACTTGTACATATATGGCTCGAGGCACAGAGTGGCACTTTTGAATATGTACCATTTGTGCACACAAAACTTTGAACTAACATTGAAGTTGTCAAGCTGAAATAGATTTAAATAGCCTCAACATAAAATGAAAACCATTCATCACTCCCATCTGTGGCATTATATATTTCAAGTATGGAGTCGATAGTAAAATGCAATTTGTCTTGTCAGAATGGATCTAAAATTGTCTAAAAAAACTCTGAAGCATGGTCTTTCAATAATAGCTCAAACTAACCTGTTTTGGTTAAACCTGAAATTGTGGTAACATGCAGTGTGGTTGAGTAGTCGAGTGGTAAGCACATTTGATATTCAGTAACTTACAATAAGGTCACAGGTTTCGAACTCACCTCTTCACACTCTTAGGTCTGTCCTGATAAGATATTAGGTGTTGAGGTGGATGTAAACGAGTAGTATAGGAGATACTATGGTCACACAAATAGTCACACAATCTACGTGGTCCCTGTGGGGGTTGTATAGATTTTTGTGACCAGCAGTCACGGCCCATCTGTGTGAGGAGGGGGATATGGGGGAGTTGGGGGGTTTACTTAATGCAGGGTGTTAATTATCTGTGAAAATTAGGTTGAAATGGAATACATTTATTGGAATGAAGTACATAAAATATTCATAGCATCACCAACAAATAAGGGGCATGTAAAGCTACATGAAGGCAAATAAAATCATGCCAAACAGCTAAAGTAAAATAAAACCAGCAAACAAGGACCTTTAAAAAACTAGTAAACAACTGGAATATTTAAGCATCTACATATTTATAGCAACAAATAAGGGACATTTAAAACTACAAATTATCATAAATATGAAACATCCAAAAAAGTTAAGACATTTAATCCCATACAAATTTGTAAGGACATTTAAAAACGAAATAGTCATGAAAGGTAAAATGATTATATGGTCCATTAACCGCTGAATGACTCTAGTCTTTGCTACTTTTCATATTTTCAAAAATAAAAGCATCATAAAAATTCCTGGATTTCCATTGGGGTGACTATAATTCCAGCAATCCGATTGGCGTGACTATAAATCGGCGTCAGGGGTTATTTAAACATCTACAAATTAAAGCTAACCAAAAAAGTACACACAAGTAATGGTCAAGCTTTTTTCCCACAATTTTTTTCCTTTAAAAAGCCAGTTAAAGGGACCCAGTTTCACATTGGCACAGCAGCCTTTCATTAGACGCAACATATAATTCAAACCCAACCCCTTTAATTTAAACCAACCCCTGTACATTATTACCTTTATTTTAAAGTAATTACCTTATTTTAAATTTTTCTCGGCGACTGTTATTTAATAGTACTGGAATAAGTAAGAATCCCTCGAATATACCAAAGTCCAAAAATTGAAATATAATATACTAGAGTCCAATGGAAAGGCTATTATCCCCTATCATTTGAAAAGCATGTGACTATTCTCACAGATGGTCATTCCACAATACAAAATGGGTTTAATGATCTGGAAAAAGTGTGGGGTAATAAATGTATAATTTTCAAATGCTCATAACTTTTTGAGGAATAGTCCGATTTTAAAAATTCAAAAAGGACCTTGATCCATATCTCCAGACAAACATTTTGATACCTTATACTATAACCCCGAATAATAAATGCACAATATTTCGAAATCCAGCACACTAAAAAAGTCCCATTGTAAAAGCCTATTATCCACCTCCTTGACAATTGCATTCGCACAGCTGGTGTCATTAAATCATTAAAAAGGTCTTGTTAAGGAATTATAATGTATAATTTTCAAATGCTCATAACTTTTTGAGGAATAGTCCGATTTTAAAAATTCCAAATGGAGCTGAATCTACAATTTCAGACAAACATTTTGATACCTTATACTATAACCCTAAATAATAAATGCACAATATTTCGAAATCCAGCACACTAAAAAAGTCCCATTGTAAAAGCCTATTATCTCTCCTTAACAATTGTTAAGGAATTATAATGTATAATTTTCAAATGCTCAACTTTTTTGAGGGATAGTCCAATTTAAAAAATTTCAAAAACTGTCTTATCCTATGATTTCAGACAAACATATTGACACCAAACAAACCTATGTTACAATACCAACCAAATCGAGCTTAGTTTTATTTACCTCATTTATGATTCAAAATATTATATATACACACAACTATACACAAACAAATACACACAAAAGAAGATAGGGTCTAATTTTCTAAAAAAAAATACTAAATCTATGAAACAAAAAATATGTACCACCACCAATGACACACACACACACACACACATACACACATGGAAAAACAATGAAACCAAAGTCACTACAAACTACTCTCACAACAACATTTTATACATTCGTTTCAAGTCTCAGCTGCTTCATTCTTTCAGCCCTCCAGGCAGTGAGTCTTAAATTATATTTGTGTTGTTCAGGGCTTCTATTCCATTTTTTACGGGATGTTCTTTTTTTAATTTCCTTCTCTTCGGCTTGCCTGTTTGCCTCTTCTTCATCATTTTCATTAAAATCAAAACCAAAAGTTCTACCCATTTCAGCCATTCTTTCCTCCCTGACCCTTAGCAGTCTATTTTCAAGTTTTCTTTTTATGATAAATACAGTAATTGTACTTATCAGAGTACAAGTGAAAATGACTCCACACACTGTCACAATAAGTGTACTTTTGGGAACACTATTCAACGATGGAGTTATCCCTTTTGACTCAATACCATGCGGTACATAACTTATTTCAGGGGTTATACTTGCAGTACTTGTTTCACATGCTCCTATCAGAGTAACTTTGTACATAACATTACAGTCTAAAATCACAGAATCAGAAATTCTTACAGAATCCAAGCTGTTGAAAACTGTAGTCAACCAACCCATTCCAACAAAACTCTGACTTAATACAATTTCTCTGGTAATTTCTGGCTGTCTGAAAACATCATTTCTGTTAACATTTGTGCAATATACTTTTCTGTTTTGTTCTTGACAAATACATTTTTCATGGCACCACATCAAACCCCTGGTAATGACCAAAGCCCAAAAGACTGATAATACTTTGATGAACATTTTGACAAATTTCTAATGAACTCTCATTAAGGTACACTGTACATATATACCCACAGAAACATACAGACACAAAGACATACACATACCATTGTTTTGGGAAGCCATATCTTAATGCATGAATAGTATTATGAGAAGCTATAGATTTTTTAAGTAGAAGAAGGTATCTATAATGAGAAGCCACTCTGTTATAAGAAAGGGGTATTAATAAAGCCTAAAAAAGAAAACAGAATTGAAATAGCAAATAATAACATAAGCCCCTCTATGTCAAGAAGCCATGTCCATTTTTTTCAACATAGACCCCATTGTCAAGGATTTTAAATGAAACCCATAAGCCCCCTCTATGTCAAGAAGCCATGTCCATTTTCACAACAGACCCATTTTTAATGATATTCCAATATATCCCTAATCCCTTCATGTCAAGAAACCATCCCTCATAACACCTGATGAATAAACAATGAAGCTTATGTTCTAAAGGAAATGGATGTGTCTTTTTAATTGATCCTTGCAACACCTATTCTATACCTATACACCAAATATTTAACTTTACCATTATTCTTTTGTACTCATTGCCCCATTGTCTCCCCAGATTATCAGCATTGTCTTACACTCTACCCATACTGCTATATATTGAGATCTAATTTCACTCAGGTTATTCATTTGATTTAAATTGGCTATCACTATGTTTTGGAAATTATTTTTGATCACACTCTGTATTTACATCTCAGTATACTGTATGTGTCCTGAGAAATGTGTTTGTGGAAAAGACCAGATATCATGTCTACAATTGGAAACATCTGATCAGCTAAAACTAAGCAATGATGAAAGTAAAGGGATACAGAAATTGGTCTTAAGGGACAGTGCATTTCAACTGGACAAAATTCAAAAGGTCTTTCCCAATCTACATGAGATATCACTGATGAAATCAAAATTAATAACCGATGAAACTCAGTCAATAGATATTGAAAAAGAAACATCATTCCTATTTTACACTTTGTGTATGCTTCCAATTTTTCTCATAGCCTTTCTACAGGCCCATCAACAAGAAATTCGCAATGTCATTCATCACATGCAATTCATTCATATGTGCATTCAAGTGTGTATAAGGACCATAGAGGGTATTGCAAAGACTGTCCACTTTATGTACAAAGTACTGAACATCTTGAATCTTGCTATAGGTAAGAAACACCATTAATTCACCTCCCATTTGTAGCAATTAATTGAATTATTACCAACTGATGTAATACTTTTTCCATTAATCCATTCCATTTTTATAATATATCACACCAGGAACAATGTAGAAACAACTGTATTATAACACTGAATTATAGAGGTATAATTTTTACACTAAAAATCTTATTATTGTAAGATATATCGCATATTCTATACTTATCTTCAGGGATGATGGTGAGGACATTGGAAAGGACCTATCGGCGCCAGTTTATGGATCAACCGCTTCCAGGCAGACCACCAGCACTACAAGATGGACCAGTAGCTAGAGGAGATAGGCCACCAGCCGGACAGGACAGAGGACTGCCTAGACAAGAAAGAAGAGTCTACAACCTCAGACAGACAACTCAGAGACAGCACCATTACCGTTATACAAATTGAAGATATTATTTTATCGTTTTACAAGTTCTATGTACTGTATTATATATTAGGGACACTCAATAACACATTTTAACCATAATTTCTTCTTCTAATCTCACCAAAGTTTTATTTAATATAGATATCAATGTAACACTAACCAATATATATTTTATAAATTGTATTTTATATGTAAGTTTATATGTCAATAATTTGAAATAAAGGTTTATATGATATAGCTGTCTATTTTCTGCTACATATTCAGTATATCTCAACACTAATGTTAGGATTCATTTCCTCACAATTTCTTAAAAATTGAAAGACTTCTGCATTGATACTATGACTGGGCTTTATGACTCATTCGGTCACAAAAGGTATTATGGTACAACGTAGGGGTTTTGACTTTGGGCTTTATGACTCATTTGGTCACCCTTTTGTGGAGGGAAAAAACAGCTATTAGCTTTCCACAAAGTGGAAATTTCCAGAAGCCACCACGAGGAGGTTAGCTGTTACGGCTTCCATAATTTAGAATCCAAACTTTTTCCCCAATTTTGAAACCAAGCAAATATGGCCATGCAGGGAGTAATTAAGGTCCCATAACAAACCACAAAGTGCTAGCATAATGGGAATATATGAATAATTAAATCTAGTAACAAACCAATAACTGATATTGCTGATACAAGCAATGTAATATTTATTACTGCAAAAACAAAACATTGATATTTTTAAAAATATCTGCACTGATGAAATCCTGAAATCCGATTGGTGTGACTATATTCCAACAAACCACTAACTGTTAGCATAACAGTGGGCTATATGAATAATAAAATCTAATGACAAACCAATAACTGATACTGCTGATTCAAGCAATGTAATATTTATTACTGCCAAAACAAAAATATTGGAATTTTCAAAATATCTACACTGTTGAAATCCTGAAATCCGATTGGCGTGACTATAATTCCAACATTTTCATTGGTGTGACTATAATTCCAGCATTCCCATTCGACTGATTGAATTAAAATCCCTTAATCCACCACCAAAATGTCCCTATAAAAAGCAAGGATTTGCAATTCAAAAATATTATTCCGGATTTTCTTGTCACCTTTTCAACACAGATTTAAGCTCTTCACCTTTGTTGTAATAGGATACAATTAGTGTTTTGGATAACTATTTCTACATCGTTCAAGGTATTTATCATTATATTTTATGTAAGATGTATTTAGACTTTAATGCACTACCAATAGTATAATGCCCGCATATAATTTTTTTTAAAATTAGACTAATAATGTACCCGAAACACTAAACGGCTGCATAATGAAAAATAACTTTAAAAATGTACTCAAATAAATTCATAATGTAGTCTTATATTTTTGGTCAAATAAAATCAAAATGTACACATCCATCACACTTCAGTCTTAAAACTGTAATGCACTAATATACATACCTAAATTTTGTTCCACGATGCACTCTGCTAATAACTCAATTATATAAAAGCATCAAGCATAATTTCCATTGAAATCATTAGCATTTGTTTTATTTACATTTATAACCATACTTTTCCCCAAGACACAGGTATATTTATATTCTAAGCAATAACTGAAAATAGGGTAGTAACTGAATATAATTTACTCCTTAAAAATTAATAAATATACTGACAAGCACAACACACACACAATGTGTAAGGATCTAACTTTGAGTGTCAGTAGCTGTACCAATTGCTTTGAAATCAAAATATTACAATTTAGTAGCTGAACAACATACTTGAAGCGTATGGGCATTCACTGGTATTTCTGGTTTGCTGTAAAATGGCCAATAATAGAGATAAAATGTTAAAATATAAAGCTTCGAAACAAATATAACAATATGTATCTCAGTTATTGTATTTTACATTATTTGACAATCTCATAGAAGATGAATGAAATATAAAGCTGTCAATTTAACTTCAAAATATTAACATCAGTGTGGGTGTTTACTGGTAGAAAGCCACTATCTTGTTCTACAGTATGGTGATCCATGGGGTTTTCGTGGCAGTAAAAACATTTTATGTACTAGTAATTTCTAGCAACTTTGTAGATCGATTTCACTTTAATATATGCTAAAATATGAATTAAAATTAAATTAAAAACATATTATCTGCTTCTACAGCATGCTGGACTGGTACTTAAACTTGATTTTAAAATGAAAATCAGCCATTGTTTTGTTTACAAACTCGCTGGTGATTATCTGCTTCTACAGCAGGGTGGACTGGTACTTAAAATTCGTTTTTAAAATGAAAACGGCCATAGCTTTGTTTACAAACTCGCTGGCCATTATTTGCTTCTACGAATCGTGGACTGGTACTTAAAACTTCTTTTTAAAGCAAACTAGGCGATTCCCTCGCTGCCACGACCTCCATATTTGTTTACACACGTGCTTTCCAAACGCGTCTTCTACCGAATCTGCCGAAGTACGGGCTAGTACTAAAACTTCTTTTTAAAGCGAAGCAGAAGATTCGCCCCACTGCTACGACCTCCATATCTTGGTTTACAAACGTGCTTTCCAAACGCGTCTTCTACCGAATCTACCGAACTACGGGGTTACTACTAAAACTTCTTTAAAGCGAAGTAGACGATTCGCCCCTTCTGCCACGACCTCCATATCTTTGTTTACAAACTTCTTGGCCATTATTTACTTCTACAGAATGGTAGACTGGTACCTAAAACTTCTTTTTAAAATAAAAATGGAAACAGCCATCGTTTTGTTTACAAACTTGCTGGCCATTATCTTACATTTAGTTTCTTCTACAGAATAGTAGAGTGGTACATTAAACTTGTTTTTAAAATGAAAAACAACCGTTGTTTGTTTATAAATGCACTTTCCAAAGATATTCCTGGCCATATATTTTATAAAAATAAATATTAAAACCCTTGATGAAAATTAACCTCTTAGCTACAACATTTAATTCTATTTTCTAGTCTTCATAGGGCCTATTTTAATGCAAAAACAATTTAATAATTGTATCTTACATTCATAGAGCCTAATCTCACAAATGACCTAGATTAACTGCCAAGCAAAGTTATACCATCCAATTAGTGCTACATGTAACTTACAATGTGCCAGCTCTTATCTTCTAAAATTTCTAGACTTTATACATAAAAGTTTGCGAGTAATTCGGCATATATTATAATAACTCTTCATGCTACTTGAAATTGTAAAAGTAATTTAATTTTGCAGATGGCGACTCTTCGAGCAAAAGTGGATTCTTTCCAAGATTCTGGGAAGCTTTTAGAATGGGCAGAGGCATTAGAGATTCACCAAGATCCGATAGTCCTGGACAGACTGGCCATTCTTAGATCGGGCAGCGCTGATCGTAAGTTACTATTTGCTCAGTACCTAATTTTTTTGAAAAGTGTTTTATTAAGGACAATTTATAATGCCTGTTTCTGTTTTTTATTAGACGAATCCTGGTCACTACCGGATAACCTGCCCGAACCGGGAAGCGATCTGAGTTGGTGGGACAGCGACATCTTTGCGGATCAGTCCCTCCTCACCGAAACGCCCAGAGAAGTCGATAGCCGTATAGAATGGTGGGACCAGTCTTTATTCGACGAGCCTGACCAAGAGGAAGAAACAGAGCCCGACCAAGACCAAACAGCTATGACTGACCAGGGTCTACCAGCAAAAGCCGACCAAGATGAACCAACCGAACCGAGCCAAATTCCCGGGGCAATGCGGATGGATGAGCCAATGGAAACTGCTGAAGCAAAGGAAGCCGACCGATCCGGAACCAAGTCGGATTCAACGTCGGATCCAGAGGGTGCCCCTCGAGAATGGTGGGACGATTCGTTCCAGGATGATTTAGAAGCAGCTGACTTTCGCGAAGCAGCCGACTTTCACGAAGCAGCTGAATCGGGGCAGGTGTCTTCTCCAGTGACCGCACCAGATGCCCCTCGAGCCGCTGAATGGTGGGACGATTCATTCGACGCGACGGATGAGGCCTTGCTCCTAGATCCCGATAACTGTAAGTTTTTCGGCTTCCTATTTTTGTAATTTTTTACACGTACACTTTGATTTTGTGTTGAACTAAGCGCTTCTATAAAACCCTTAAAACTTTTTTAATCATGTTTTTCAGCTCCTCGGGCAAACAAGAGATCGGTTTCGGGTTCAGAGGACAGCCCAACTAAAAAGAAGTACGAAGTCGCACCGCCCGAAACCAAATACTACGAAGTCGAGTCATTAGGTTCGCGTAGTTTCAAAGGTGGGTAATATTTCATTCTTCTTTTTGTATGTAGGGTCCTTATGCGTACAGTAGTCTAAATTTTTTTCTCTATTTTTACAGGTAACGTATTGAGGGAGCATACTTTCCGAATAAGATTCCGGGAGGAAGTCAATGGGATACCGATACGTGACCTCGGCACCGAGCTTCTCGAGATGTTCGAAGAAGTCATTCGTAGGGGAAGCCAAGACTATCCGGGGGACGCGGTGGCCCGTATGTACATCGTTGCTGAAAACCTGAGCGACCCCATAATCGTCAGGCCGAGGCCCCTCAGTGAAATGACGGCAGAAGCTGTCCTGGAAGCCGTGATGGCTGCCTTGAACAGTAACGAAGGGATTCTCGTGACTGACAAGTTTCAAATCCAACTGGGCATCGCTCAATTCGAAAGAGGTAGTGGTCACGGCCGACCGTTAGTCAATGTAGAAAAAGACTGTAAAGCAAAAAAATCCATCGTTACCATTAACAATAGAGACCATCTTTGTTTAGCCAGGGCTATAGCCGTGTGTCTCTTTCACTGGGAAGTGGTTAATGCGGAAACCGATGCGGCAAAGCGAGAAGCCAGAAAGGCGTACAACAATATGAGAAAAGGGGACCAAAACCGTAGGAATAGCCAGCAAAAAAAGAAGGCTCTGCAGTACCACGCATTAGCAGGAGTCCCTACGGACCGCCCTTGCTGTTTGGCCGACATTTCAAAGTTCGAAGAAGCTTTGGACGTCGACGTGTACGTGTTCGCGGCGCACGTCAACCAAAGAATCGTGTACCCCGACTACGAGAGACCGCGAAGGGAGAAGAGAGTGTACTTGTTTTACTCAAAACACGATGAAATGGAAGGCCATTTCGACGCCATCACCAAAGTCCCCGGTTTCTTGGCAAGGGGATACTTTTGTCACAAGTGCCTCAAGGGATTCCATTCCAGGGACAAACACGTATGCGAGGAATTTTGCCGCGCCTGTAGAAGGACCGAGTGTCCGAGGGGTAAAACTACCGTCTGCGACGATTGTAACATTGAATGCAAATCTACGGACTGCTTCGACCACCATAAAAAGTGTAAAACCATCCGAAAAAAAGAGATTCCTGCACCCTGCGACATCTATTACAAATGCAAAACCTGTAAGACCGTCTTACAGACCGCCAAGAGGAGCAAGAATGATCACCGATGCTGGGAGTTTAAATGCAGATCCTGCGATGAGTATTACGTAGGAGAACACTTGTGCTATCTCAGGATCAGGGATCCGAAGGACAGACCGTGCAAGTACGTATTCTTCGATTTTGAGTGTACCCAGGAAAGCGGAGTCCACGTGCCCAACTATGTGGTAGCGCAGACCGTATGCCGAGTCTGTCTGGATGAACCTTGCACTCTCGATGCAAAGTGCCATTCTTGCGGGACCAGATGTCATCTATGCAACCGCCTGGATGCCAAATCCGGAGAGTATTCCGGGGAACCCTGCGACGGTTGCGCTAAAAGGGAGGTAATCTTTTCAGGCCCCGACACCCAGAAACTATTCGGAGAGTGGCTTTTCAATAAGGAAAGGAGCCGATTCACAGCTATAGCTCATAATGGCAAGAGCTACGACAATTATTTCTTGTTGTCATATCTGGTCCAAAACGGATCGGTTCCCAAGTTGGTCTATAACGGATCCAAGATCATGCTCATGCACCTGGAAAAAGGTTACGATATCAGGGTCTTGGATTCCGCCAACTTCCTGCCCATGCGACTGGCTGCTCTCCCGAAGGCGTTCGGGCTGAAAGAGCTAGCCAAAGGTTATTTCCCTCATTATTTCAATACCAATCAGCATTGGAATTACAAGGGTCCCTATCCGCCAATGGAAGACTATGGCATAGATTCCATGTCTTCCTCGGACCGAGAGAGCTTTCTACAGTGGTACAACGAGCGGACGGATGAGTTCGATTTCCAGCAGCAGATGCTCTTGTACTGCAGGAATGACGTACAGTTGCTGAGAGAGGCCTGCATGAAATTTCGAGAGTTACTCATCGGTATCACCGGAGACTCCGATCCCCAATCCCAAGAGGTGGAGAGAGCCATTCAAAATGGAGTGGACCCGTTGGCTTACCTTACAATCGCATCCGTCTGCATGAACGTGTTCAGAAGTAAATTCCTCACGGAGAAGCACGAAATAGCTACCCGAGAAGCCAAAGATGAGGCCATCAGACACGGAAAGCCGGTAGAAAAGATGGAGGCGATTAAAAAAGGAAAGAAGTTTTTTCAGCGAGGTAATCCGGTAGAAGCCGTGGAATCCAAATTCTTGAGTTCCCCTCTGGCCATGATTCCAGCCGGTGGTTACGTGGCACGCGACCAATATAGCAAAATCTCGATTCAATGGCTAGAATGGGAGTCTCGCAAACGCGGAGTCAAGATCAGGCACGCCTTGAACGGGGGTGAGGTGAAATTTCCTGCCCCTAGTGGTAGGTACTACAAGTTGGACGGATTTTACATCGATCCGGTAACCTGTGAAAACGTGTGCTTAGAGTACAATTCTTGCGTACACCACGGGTGTCTTTGTCAAGACAGAGAGTCCATGGATCCTTATAACAAACAATCCATGGCCCAAAGATATGCCCAAACCATGGAAAAGGTGAGGGTCCTGGAAGAAGCCGGAATTAAAGTCGTTACGAAATGGGATCACGAATTCAGACGGCAGTTGAAAAATGATCCGGAGTTGGTTGCGTTCTTGGAGACCTTGGATCTAGAGGAAAGACTGGAACCCAGGGATGCCTTCTTCGGCGGTAGAACCAATGCCGTGAAAATGTATAGAAAGGCCGAAGAGGGAGAAAAGATAAAGTACGTCGACTTTACATCTCTATACCCCACGGTCAACAAATACGACCGATACCCTGTGGGCCATCCGACCGTCATCACGTCAGAATTTGCTGATATCCGGGACTACTTCGGTATTGCCAAAGTAAAGATGCTGCCACCGAATGATCTCTACCATCCCGTACTCCCCGTTCGGTGCCATGGAAAGCTGTTGTTTCCACTGTGCAGAACCTGCGCCGAAAACAAGAACCAGAAGGGCTGTTCCTGTTCCGACGAGCAGCGCGTCTTGTTGGGGACCTGGACCACTCTGGAAATTCGGAAAGCAATAGATAAGGGCTACAGAATAGTTCGCGTCTACGAGGTGTACCACTGGCCAGAAAGTACCCAGTATGACCCGCGGACTGGTAAAGGAGGGCTCTTTTCAGAGTACGTAAACGCATTTCTCAAGGTGAAACAAGAGTCCTCAGGATGGCCGGAATGGTGCAAGACGGAGGAGGACAAAGATGCCTACCTCTCGTCCTACGAGCGTAGAGAAGGAATCGCTTTGGCGAGAGAAAAAGTAAAGAAGAATCCAGGCTTGCGGTCCCTTGCCAAATTATGCCTAAACAGGTAAATATATTTATATACTAATGTTATATAGCTTAACTTATGCTTATATGCGTTGTAATAGATCGTAACTTAGGTATATATATATATATATTTAAATAATGGCTCACAATAATTTTTTTCTTACAGCTTCTGGGGCAAATTTGGCCAAAGAGAAAATCAGAGACAGAGCCTCATAGTCTCAGAAGAAGCAGAATTTCTGAGGATTCTCAGCAGCACGGACAAAGAAATCCTGGACTGGCATATCATTAGCCAAGACTTGGTGCAGGTGGACTGGAGATATGCCAGAGGTTACCTCGGCGAAAATGCGACGACCAACGTCTTCCTGGCAGCCTTCACGACTGCACACGCGAGACTGAGGCTGTACGAGGTGCTCGAAAAGTTGGACAGGAAAGTCTTGTACTTCGACACTGATTCGGTTGTCTACGTCGTCAAAGAGGGCGAAGAAGAACCCCCGGTGGGTGACTTTTTGGGCGACCTGACGGATGAGTTGGACGGTAAACATATCGTCGAATTCGTCTCGGCTGGTCCTAAAAACTATGCCTATCTCCTGAACGACGGAGACACCCAGTGTAAAGTAAAGGGCTTTACTCTTAACCACCAAAATGCCAAGAAGATCAACTTTAGGACCATGTGTTCGGAAGTCTTTCTCTGGCATTTTCACGGCAACACGCTGGGGACGAAGCTGGAAAATTCACGGCAAATATGCAGGGATCCTAAAAATCAAAAAGTGTACAATCGACGGCAATTGAAGTCGTATTCCGTCGTGTACGACAAAAGGAGGGTCTTGGCTAATATGGACACCGTGCCCTATGGCTACGTAGATTATTAAGTTTATACTTGTTTGTACATAATGTTTTCTTTTGTACATCATTATTTTCGTTATTGCATTATTCTTTAAAAATTGGTATTGGTTATTTAATTTGTGATTTGATTTGCTATTTGATTTGTTTTACAATTTGAGATTTGATTTGTTATTTGATTTGTTATACAATTTGAGATTTTATATCAATAAAATGAACTGCGATATGCCTTGGTCTTTATTAGTCTTAACCGAACTTTATTTGCGAGGAGCTATCCGGAGCCATCCGGAGCCTTTTAGGAGCTATCCGGAGCACTTAGGAGCTATCCGGAGCCATTTAGGAGCTATCCGGAGCCATTTAGGAGCCATCCGGAGCCCTTCCGGAGCCCTGTCGGAGCACTTTAAGAGCTATCCGGAGCCCCTCCGGAGCCATTTAGGAGCTATCCGGAGCCATCCGGAGCCAATTAGGAGCTATCCGGAGCCATTTAAGAGCTATCCGGAGCCCCTCCGGAGCCAATTAGGAACTATCCGGAGTCATTTAGGAGCCTTTTAGGAGCCATCTGGAGCCATTTAGGAGCTATCCGGAGTCATTTAGGAGCCACCTTAACCTAAACCCCTAAATCTAAAGCCCTTAAACCCCTAAATCTAAAGCCCTTAAACCCTAAATCTAAAGGCCTTAAACCCTAAATCTAAAGCCCTTAAACCCTAAATCTAAAGCCCTAAACCCTAATTCTAATTACCCTAAAAACTAAGATTTTATAAAAGGAAAAGACATTTTATTCTTAAAAATGACCACCATGAAAACGTGTAGTGAATGCGATAAAAGCTTTTCTAAAGGCTATAACTACAAGAGACATATTCAGAGGTTTCACAATAATCATTTTGGAAAGGAAGCTGTACCCTTACCTTTCGAAGCGGCATCCACAGCCTGCGTATCCGGAGCAACCAAAAGCGGAAAAACTACATGGTTGTTTCGCTTACTTAGGAACAAGAATGTCATGTTTTCGGAACCGGTAAACAAAATATTGTATTGTTACGGTATCTACCAAGATACTTTCGACAGCATGAAAAAGGAAGTGGAGGGTATAGAATTTCTAGAAGGCATACCGAGTCGGGCCGAGATAGAAAATTTTGCGGATGGAATGCATAATCTCGTGATTTTGGACGACCTCTCAGAAGGCGTGGTTAAGGACCCCGATATGGAAAGGTTGTTCGTTCAGGGAGCGCACCACTCGAATCTTAGCGTGTTTTTTGTTAGTCACAATTGTTTCAGGCAAGGCAAATGCGCGAGAACTATAGCCTTAAACACTCATTACACGGTTTTGTTTAGAAATATAAGGGATGGGCAACAGATATCCGCTTTAGGAAAACAAATGTTTCCGGGCAATAATAAAGCATTAGTGGAGGCGTACGAGGACGCTACTTCTCGTAAATACGGATATTTGGTGATCGATTCCACGGCTAATGGCGATGACGCATACAGGTTGAGAACCAATATATTTCCGGGTGAAGATCCTTTGGTCTACGTACCGATAAACTATAAAAGGGACTGAGTAAAAGTTCGATGTCATATCATGGATGCGAAGAGCAAGAGTCTGTTACTCTATTTATCGGAGGCGACTGATAAACAGCTATCGTCGTTTTTGAAGATAGCCGACAAAGGACAAATTTTAGTTCTGAAGGAAACGGTGTTTAACTTACTATTGGGAAATTTGCCGATTACGGAAGAAGATAAAAAAGCTTTGAAAAAATACAAGAATTTTCTGAGGGAGTTTGCCCGTAAAGGTAGCAAAAGTGACATAAAAAGGAAGGCTAAAGTTATTAAACTTGTATTACGTGTAGCAGCCCCCGTATTAAAGAGATTATGAATAGCGTACGTAAAATGATGTTAGTGCCTTACGAGGAAGGGCTAGACAAACCTAAAAATAAAGGTTTGGAGAAAGAATTGATCGTATCGGCTATGCCAAAATCTTTAAAGCGTAAAGCGGATTCATTACTCAGTTACATACAGGGTAGTATTGAGTGGAAAAATAACGGTGAAGTGGTTTACAACGATAAATGCCTGGAGGGTAGTCACATTACAGACCTAGTACGTTATAGTCTACAAGAATACGGCGAATCTCCCCCTCCCCATTACGGGACCTTTCTAGAAATACTAAGCGAGGTCAATGTTCCTAAAAGCGTAGTTACCCGTAGAAAAAACCCATTTCCAAGACGAGATAAAAAGACGGGCAGTACTTGGCAAAAGTTATAAGAGTGGGTCAAGGATTAACAGTTTTACCAAAATGAAGATCGGTTACATCTGTCGAATAGCTGTGTGTTTGGTGGTGGTAATAGCTGCCTTGTTCGATCCCACTGGAAAGGGATTTTGGTTCGGTATATTACGACATTGTTTACAGCTGTTAAACAGGGATGACCCCATGGAAACAGTTTCTGGAGAAGAATTACTTCGATCCGGGGAATCCGGCTAGTTTTGCGGGACCGCAGAAGTTATATCGCTACTTGAAAGAAGAGGGTAATTTCGATGTGACGAAGAACCAGGTGGCAACTTGGCTAAAAAATAAAGACTCATACAGTTTACATCGCCAGTCGCGTAAACCAAAAAGACGTAGCAGAGTAGTGGTAGAAGGAATAGACAGTCAATGGGATGTAGATTTAATGGATGTAGGGTCTTTGGCAAAAAAGAATGACGGAATAAAGTTCCTGTTAGTTGCCATCGACGTCTTCTCAAAATACCTTTTTGTCAGACCTTTAAAGAACAAAACGGGTAAAGAGGTCAAAGCCGCTTTAGAAGATATTTTTCGAAAGGGGCGCAAACCTAAAAAGTGCCGTTTCGACCAAGGAAAAGAATTTTCTAATAAGCAAGTACAAGGGCTTTTGAAAGATGAAAAAATAGAATTTTATACCAGTCAAAACGAGACCAAAGCGAATTTTGCCGAAAGAGTAATTAAAACCCTGAAAAAGATGATTTATAGATACATCACTCATTATGACAAGGAGAAATATATAGACCATTTAGAAGAGCTTGTACGATCTTATAACTATAGCTATCATAGAACCATAGGTATGCCCCCTGCGAGGGTGGGTCGGAGTAACGAAAGATCGGTCTGGTGGTATTCCTATTGGCCTGAAAAGGACGAAAATTTCCGGCTGAAACCTTATAAGTTTAAAGTAGGCGATAACGTAAGAGTTACTCACACTAAAACCCTTTTCGACAGGGAATACGATTTCAAATGGACCGGTGAGATATTCAAAATAAGGGCGCATTATAAGAGGGATGGAATCAATGTGT
Source organism: Sabellastarte sp. h YS-2021 (assembly GCA_964017235.1). Classification (NCBI taxonomy): domain Eukaryota; kingdom Metazoa; phylum Annelida; class Polychaeta; order Sabellida; family Sabellidae; genus Sabellastarte; species Sabellastarte sp. h YS-2021. The sequence goes on from OZ024936.1 coordinate 69,394,266, forward strand.
ATCGTTTAAAAGACTTTTTGGACGAAGATATAAGGAAGCTTCTACGAAGCCGAATTGCAGAAAGTGGAGCAAAGCGACGAAAATAGAAAATTAGCAAAGTGCTAAAAACGCGTAAAACTAAAGGTCGCAAAGAACATTTGGTAAGGTGGTTGCATTGGCCCAAAAAATTTGATTCTTGGGTGGCCGATAAAGATTTGAAAAGTTTATAAGAGATGTTTCTCTACATAGGCTGGCAGGATTCCTTAGAGGTTCACCCTTTCAACAGGCCTAACGATTTTATCGTGGATTTGCCAAAAAGTTTGCTTTTACAAGGAAAGTGGGAGGTAGCCTTGACGGATATTAAAGTAAGGGCCCCAAAGAAATCTACTTTTTACGTATTAGCGGACTTTTGCGAAGAGAGTTTTTTAAAGGGAAGTCAGTACCCTGTGTTACGGAGAGTGGACGGGAAAGAGGCTCAATATACGCTACCATATTTCGTAGAAACGAATAAATCAGAGGTGCGGAGTATAAGATTGAGTATTCTCGATCAAAACTTAAAACCTTACCAACTGAGCGATATCGAGTGTACCTTGTATCTAAGGAAAAAATATGTGGATACCCAAAGGTTACCATCCGTTTAAATTAATCAGCCCGGTGCAACAGCAAACCGAAATGGCTGAAATGTTGGTCAAAAGGAAGAGAGGAACGGGAAAACCGGTGCAGAAAAAGAAGACGGGAATGAGAAAACCGGCGCAGAAAAAGAAAGCTGGAACGAGAAAACAGGCGCAGAAAAAGAAAGCTGGAACGAGAAAACAGGCGCAGAAAAAGAAAGCTGGAACGGGAAAACCGACTCAGAAAAAAAAGAAGACTGGTAATAATAGCGTAAATAAAAAACCTAAGAGGAAAAATACAACAGTCAAGAGGGTTAAAAAGTCTATAAGAGGTCGAAGGACGGTGCGAAAAGATATATTTTCGTGATGGAGGTGTACGAATCTAATTTGCATTTGTTCGAAGAGACCCATACGGATTCTTTCATTGAAAAAACGGAATGGATTCCCTATGCCCCTCAGGGCGTGATAGGAAGAAATGCTCCCTTAGAATTCGATATACCCGGAAATTCTGCCGCATATATCGATTTAAATAGAAGTAGATTGAGAGTGGGCCTACGCATCGTAACGGGGGAGGATAAACCTGTGACCGAAGAGGACAAAGTATGTTTAGCAAACCTTGGATTGCAAAGTTTGTTCAGACAAGTAGACATCGAGTTAAACCAGAGGCTGATTACCGCAAGCGTGGGCTCTTATTATCCTTACAAAGCGTATTTAGATGCCCTTTTAAACAGTAACATCGGAGATACCAAGGGAATATTAAATAACGAACTATTCCATAAAGACTCTTATGACGCAATGGATAGCGACTCGACCAGTAATATCGGGTTCGACCGAAGGTACAAACGGACGAGTAAAGGTAATACAGTCTTTTTAGAAGGCCCTATTAGAATGGATATTTGTCAACAAAAGAAATTTATCATCAATGGTATTAGAATTCGTATGAAACTTTACCAGCACGAAGATCCTTTTCGACTCATGGCTGAGACTACCGACGACTACAAAGTTGAAATACAATACGCCTCTTTGAGAGTCTGTCAGGTGAAACTAAGCCCTGGTATGGTGGTAGCGCATGAAAAAAGAATACCAAAGCAATGCGCCGTGTACCCGTTTTGGAAGTCCGATTTAAAAGCTTTCAATATAGAAAAGGGAAGTTACGGGTGGTCTGCCGATGACGTGTATCACGGGAGCATACCCTCTGAGATAAAAATAGTGTTGTGCAGCGGAAGCGCATTCAATGGTAATTACTCTGAAAATCCCTTTAATTTTAAAAATTACCAATTAAATTTCGCAGAGGTTATGGTAGATGGAGTGTCCGTTCCATCTCAAGCTATTACGCCTAACTATACCAATGGAGATTTTGCTGAAGCTTACTGGACCCTGATGTGCGAGGAACCTAGATACGGTCGGTGTATAGAAATGAAAGAATATCCCAACGGTTACTGCATATACATATTTAGAATTTTGGGAAGAGTAGGCGGGGATGTGGTAAATCAGAAGAAATGCGGGCATACCAGAATCAATTTAAAATTTGCCAAGGCTTTAGAAGAAAATGCTACCGTCTTGCTGTACGCATCTTTTCCGGCTGAAATAAGAGTGGATGCTGCCAGAAATATCCTATAAAGAAGTCTATAAAAGGGGAGGAACAGGTCTAAAAATGAGTCATTCAGGATGTATGCGAAGTATTTCTTGATTTTCTTTTGGATACCCGGGTTTTATTGCAAACCTTGTGGTGAACCAGCGGTGTGTCGATGCTACGAGTCTCTGAGTTTAATATCCTGTAAAGAAATAGAAGAGTTTCCGAGATTTAATAGTTCGGATATATGGAATATTGATATGCTGGATATTGTTAATAGCAGCTTATCCCAAATACCGGATTTAGATGACTGGCCTAATCTTGCTATGTTAAATTGGATTGGCAATAGGTATTCCAGTTGTAGAGAGCTGGAGGGATGGAGCAGCCATATCTACGTGAATAGCGATTGTCCAAGAGACTCTCTATCTACGATTGAAATAACGGAAGGTAACGAAGTTTTCTTGTGGCCATTCTTTTTAACATTCATTCCGTTTTCGCTTCTGGGTTTAGTAGGAGGTTATCGGATAATATACCAGTATACCAAAAAACCCTTAAACGAACCGAATGCTCATTTGAAGATATATACGGAAGAGAGTTTGGTTTAATGATCAGTTCGAGTCCAGATGGCCAAGTTAACGCATCGAGTGCTTTACAGCGATTTGGGATGTCCATTAAATCTGCGCGATATGGCAGAAACGAAGATCGACATCGAGTACCATTCTTTGTCGTTTGAAAGATTATTGTGGAGACATAGGAAAATCGGATGCACTTGCATGATTTATTCTACCGGAAAAATTATTTGTCACGGAGGGAAAGAACAAATGAGACGATACGCCAGGTTAGTGGAAAGAATGGGATATCCGGTAAGGATGAAGAAAATCAAAACGCTTACTATGAGTGCTGTATATACTTTACGAGGAAAAGTAGACTATTGCAAAATAGTACAATGGATGCAAGGTTCTTATGAACCGGAAATCTTTCATGCTGTGGGCTTTATAAGAGAGGGGATACATTATACCGTTTATAAAAGCGGTAAAACGATTGTGACTGGAATAAAATCCGAAAAAGATTTGGATAACAAAGTTAATGCTGTTTTACTAGAGTTAGAAGTGTTATAAAAGTACAGACAAAATACGAAAAAATAAATAAAAAATACAAAAAAAAACAAAAAAAAACAAAAAAAAAATAAAAAACAAAATCAAAAAAAAAAGATGGAGCATGTCAGATATCACCCTAGTATCGCAAAGTATACGTATACGATAGAATACTTGGAAAAATTACCCAGCAAGAAGAAATATGCGGATGCCAAAGAGTGTGCGATGGCTGGATTACAGTACGGTCAAGCCAGATTCGGTAACGACCTAATAAATGTGAGAGTGCTAAAAGATGGTCAAGTGATTGAATCCTGGCAACAATGAGTCTCGGTTGGGGTCCCGAGACGATACCCTTGTCTGCGAACAAATAATACCTTCCGAGGAAGGGGGGACCAGGAAACCCTGGAAAAAAACTAATATTTACAGAGTACACATATTTTATTGAACATTTCACATAAAACATAGAGAAATTGAAAGTTTATAGGGTCTCTCGGAACAGCAGTTTGTAGTCTTCGGGAATAGTCTCTAACACTGGTAGGGTAGTTTCCTCCAATGGCGCATATTCGACTTCTTGTAGTCCTAAAATCTTGAAAACTTTCTCGACGTTTTCTGCCACATTACTTAAAGAGATCAAATGCAAGTAATTTTGTTCCGCGTCTTCTTCTAAACAGCTATGGTCCCTCTGTCCCGGCATGTCGTATTGACAACCATAGCAGTGCTCTCTAACGAGATCCGACGCTGCCTTTTGGGTCATATAGGCTCTAACGAGTCTGACGAGTTTCTGTTTGTCCGGGGCAGGAGCCTTTTTCTCGGTTATAGTGTAGGGCCACCCTTCCTGTTCGGCGTACTGCTTCAGAGACGTCTTGGAGAAGAACGATTTAGGAGATCCGTGCTCAGCGCTGTAAAGGTACTTGGTTAAGGTAGGTTCAGGAGGAATGTTTTCTTTATCCGCCGGTGAGAAAATCTCGAGGGCTTTCTCTTGAAACTCTTTCCATTGGATTTCGTCCAAATTGATGTACAGATTATTCCTCTTAAAGCAGACGTACATCTTGCCGTAAAAGGGAAGCGTCTCCAGGTTAGATTCTTTGGTAAGTTCGAACTTGAAATTTTGTTCATTCTTCAGAGCCTCGGTTATGCTATGGAATTGATTTGAAAGCTTCTTCCAGACGTTACTGGAAAAGCAAATGTAACGGTTGTTTTTGCTGAGACGCACGAAAGTAGTCTCGTTGAACTTGCTCTTTTCTGCTGTCAATTCCATGTTTGCTGCCCGAATGCTACGTTGCGATATATTTATAGAGATGCTCATCAATTTTATAATCGAATGCCTGCTTCTGATTGGTGTGACGTTAAATCCAGCATTTTGACCATAATTCATGCAATTTGATTGGTGTGACTATAAGACAGGGTGCTTCGCTTGGTGGGACCATAATTGCTGCAATTTGATTGGTTGGAAGAAAAAATGTGCGTGTATGTGTTTCTATATTCTAGAATTTTTTAAAATAGTCCGTGTCCCTTTGTAGGACATAATCCGTTGATGTCGGTGAACTTGTCGGGAACTGTCATCAGAAGGTACTGGCATCCTTTACTGTGCTTCAGGTGCTCTTCGTAAGCGCTGTCTCTAGTTTCGAAAGAGTACAAAGTAATGCTACACCAGGGACAATGTACCTTGTCAGCATAGCCAGTATAAATAAATCCTGCATGCGCTAATTCTTTGGCAGTGATAGGCATGGCTTTTGGCCATGTATTAAAGGTTGCCATTCTAGACGAATAAAGCAAATATTTAGTATGCTTCAACACAGAGAAACCTTCGAATACACCTTTCTCAACAGTGTCCTGATTCGTTGACAATGCAAAGCCTCCTATTCTAGCATTGCCGGTATGCTCCTTCGACATAGTCGGTCCATTTGTAGAACTGGTCCCGAATGAAAAGCCTCCGATTCTACCGTCTACTGCGTGATCTTGCTCCTTCGACATCTCGATGGTTTATGAAAGCGAAATCGGTTTACTACCCAATATATATTTTCACAGATAATTAACACCCTGCATTAAGTAAACCCCCCAACTACCCCATATCCCCCTCCTCACACAGATGGGCCGTGACTGCTGGTCACAAAAATCTATACAACCCCCCAACTCCCCCATATCCCCCTCCTCACACAGATGGGCCGTGACTGCTGGTCACAAAAATCTATACAACCCCCACAGGGACCACGTAGATTGTGTGACTATTTGTGTGACCATAGTATCTCCTATACTACTTAAACGCTATTATAATGTTAACATTAAATCAAGTATATGTGACATATTTATTTCATATGTTCACCAGTATTTCTACCTCTGTCATAGAGGTTATGTTTTAGCAGTGTGCGTTAGTCCCTTAGTATATTTGTCTGTTTGTTTGCAACGGATGTTGATGTAAGTTTTCAAGAAAAAGGCGATAAAGGCATGAGGAACAGATGGTTAGATATCGGTAATGACTTGTATCCCTGCCTGGATATAGGAAATTTTTGAAGGACTTTTTCATCACGGCACTCGTGAGCAACAATGTTGGGCCTTGGTACTGGTATGTACTCTCCGAATACTCTCGTTTCATACGTTTAGCAGCATTTTTTTAACAATAGGTGATTGCTGGGACATATTTACTGCTCTTATGAAAATAATTGAAATATTACTGTGCAGAATTGTGACAGATTTGCAAGTGATGTGAGGTACCAATTAATAATAACGTGACCATATTTTAGTGACAGTCAAAATATCTGTTGGTCAGTGTAGTATCTGGGTCTGGATCTAGGATGTTTCTTTTTAATATTTTCTTTCTTAATTTTGATTTATTTATTTTTGGGGTGGGTGATTGGGTCGGGATGGGTGGGGTGTTGGTGAGGTTGGGTTGGAGGAGTCTGTAATATATCATAATGTTGTTAAATCTTAGCAAAGATCTAAGTTTATGTAACCAGTTGCTCAATAACATTTAATCTCTACATTGTTGGTTTCTAAACGACAACAAAGTAATACAATACTGAGGAAGGAACAGCCCCCAGATGGTGAAGTGATTGCCAGCCACTCTCTGGCTAACATTGTTCACATTATGTTCACAACCATTCTTGGCAACTGTCTTACACCCATCCAAAGACCCAATTCCGTTTTTATTGCCATCCAAACAAATTTCCGTCTGTGGAGCCAACCTGGGCTCAGTAGTCACATCAAGAATGGCATCTGAATAATTTTGCATGTTATACCGTTGTGAATCATTTTGTGTAACATCAGCAGAACAATTAACAGAGTCATGTGAGGACATTATAACATGATTCTGTTTACTCCCAACCTCATAGCTATTCCCCAAAGAAAGCCCAATTCCGTTTTTATTGCCCTCCAATTGTTTGTTTGACTGCAAAGTCAACTTGGACTTAACAGAGGTTGTGGGATTACAGGCAAGTGGTTTGCGCTCCCCGGAGTACTGTTTGTCATTATCAACAGTGACAGTTTGATTTTTGCCAAACCCACCAACGCACCCCGTGTACTTACATGCATAGAACTACCAACATCGTCTGATACTGACATAAGACTATTTAATACTTCAAACCTATTATGCAAAGACAACGGTGCATTACACCCTCTTTTGTGGAGTGCATTCTACCTGATTCACAATGTTCCTGGTCACACAGTTAAGATTATTAGATTCTGATACAACATTTCTCAGGCTTTTAATATTTCTAGTAAACTTGTACTGCAAACCTCTGCTCTCGGTTTTACTGTTGCTACATTTCAAGTTAGATATATTTATTGACAACCCTTGTGCATAAGTTTCAGAAGAACGCACCTGCTGAGTGGTACAAAATTGCTTATACCAATGAGAAATTTGATTTTTTTTATTGCATGATACTCATCCCACTCATATGGCTTGGAAACATTGAAAAAACATCTAGTCAAAGTTTGAGTGTTCAAAAGCTGAGCACTCATAGTTATTCATTTTTGAGTGTTTTTTTCAACTTATTTCGACATTCAGCAGATGGATGGCCAAAAACTCTGCCAGAAGATGTGAACCATTCAGAACAAATGTGTTTGAACATGACACCTCTCATTTCATGATTTTTGGTATGAGAGCAATTGCCCTGATTATAATATAAGCAGGGCATGGATTTACTAGTATTATGGATTTTCTTGTAATTTTGAGGAGTTTAAACTGGATGAACATGTCGCTGGGCATTGGCTCTTGGAACCCTACCATTTTTTTTCAATTTCCCCTTAATGTTGGATTTCACTTTGTTCCATCCTACAAAGTAGGACCACATGACTAGCCTTTGTCACATCCCACAAAAATCATTCGCATCATCCATTAGGGCAATTATGTAATCTAGCATATTTTGCCTGGTTTCCAAATTGGCTTCCTCCCTCATGATGAGGCAAAAGCCAGCCACCCATTGTGTGATGGACAAGTGATTATACTGAAACTATTCCTTAGCAGAACCAGAAAGACCGTACTCATGGGGCCATTTGACTTTGTTTGGAACACAAACTTCCACATTTCTACCCCTCAAAGACTTAATTTTTGTACCTGGCTTGTCTACTTCTGTTAATTCTTTCAATCTCTGCTCAACTCGAGCTTGTAACAAAGTATCTTGTCTAATAGCTTGCAAATCAGGCATTTAAGGTATTTTGGGGTGACTTAATGACTGTGTGACCGAGGACTGAGTTACAGACTTCGTTCTGGTGCCCTTGTTTTTAATTTTCTGAGAATCAGTACTTTTCTTACATGAACTAGCCTCCACAGCATCTAAATGTTTACCCAAGGACTGTAATTGCTGTAAACTTTGCACATTGATAGCCTGCTGGCAAATATTTGATACATCAGACTCAGATCCGAATTTACATCTTTGTGCTGTTTTTTGGACTGAGAATTATCAGAACTTTGCTCCGGATCTGAATTTGCTACCAAAGCATCACAGTCTGTTTCACTTAATGATGTATCGGAATCAACAGGCCTGGATATGGAAGCTTTCTATCTGGCCAGAAGATCCATCAGAAAATTGGCATCATCCGACGTCTGACTCTCAACAGGTACACGTAATTCTTCTTGTCTGCCAGATCTAGGATTATAATGACAAGTGGCAGGGTTAGCCATAGACCGAGTTTCTGTCCCGTCGCCAATTGCTATTGATATTTCTGATGGTACGCAATGGCGAGGATAGCAATTGGCGACGGGACAGAAACTCAGTCTAGGTCAGCCATATCGTCAACTTATGTAAACAACAACAAAAAAAATAAAACCCTAAAAGTGTAAAAGTACTAACTAAAATGACATTTTTCAATGTCACACCCTGGTCACCTCTACATTTCAAATGAAAGAAGGACAATGTTAGCCCTAAGGTGACCAATCGAACTTGCTGGTACTCCAATACCGGCCCGAAAGATGGTCTTTTGCAAATGGGTGTCAGGTTTAGTTTGACCATGCATGAGTGGAAGAGCGGTGTTCAACAGTGAGGTTGCAAAGAATGTATTACAAGATCATAATGTCACACTGTCCTGCGTGGTCGTATCAATATGTATATGAATTTTGATCCATTTTTTTGTATCTGTAAACGGACCTCGTGTGTGGGTAGTGCAAATGTAAAAACAAGCCACCCCATGAGTGATACCAATCCCACCTTCACAGCTCCAGTATGATCATCCACTTCAGCATGTAAGAGCTTGTGCCAGGTTTTTTTGACATTTGAAATAATCCATCAAATGCTACAAATGATGTCAGTCCTACTTTTATACAAATCCCAAGTTACTTACACTTATTGCAGATTCTACTGAAGCATGAAATGCGTCCAACCACAAAGGAACCCCCTATGAGTTAAATATAGAGAGCTCATACGTAGCTAGGTGGGGCCAGGATGGAAAAGTGGGATCTAGGTAAAATGTGATATGTGGTTATCTCTTGTGCATTGCATCATTTCAAAAGACAAGAAAACTAAAAGTGTGAAAACGGTGGTATTTTACACGTTGTTATTTATAGGAAACACTTTATGAGGAAAAGTGCTAATTTATATAGAAAGCAGTGTGATCATTACGAATGAAGACAATGTATTTTTGTAAACTTGTGAAGAAAAATGATTTGTCCTTGATCAAGAGTAAGATTTTCAGAACGGGTGATTTAATATTGCATAGATACAACTCGAGTTCAAAGTATGAAGACTTGAAATAATGTATAATAGTATGTTGACATGATTTCTATGTGTCACGCCCAATCCACATGTTAACAGTAATATTAAAGCAGCAGATTGGATGAGTGGATGACTAAATTTGAGGCCATTTCATGAACTGGGAAAGCAAATACTGGATAAATTGCTTATTTCATAAAATGCACAATTCAGTTGCATATTACTCAAAAATAGGCAATTTTACGGATTATTGCGTAACATATACAGAAGATATGAAAGTATGGGTAATATTATGTGAAAATTTTAATGAACTTATAGATTGAAGTAACTTCCTACCAGTCATTCAGTTTTTTTTTAATATTTACTAGTAAACGTGACTATAAATTTATTGAGGCCTTAGATATTTAGTATCGTCATTCATAAAGCTTTCAACATTTTAACAAAGTGATGCCAACACTTGTAACTATTGAAATCTACCCATTTCAAAATACGAAAAAAGAGTTGAAAAACCTTGTATTACTTTGAGACTTCCCATTCCGCACTAAACTTTATTTAAAACAAAACTAGAGCAGAGGACTATTTCTTCCCAGTAGCTTTCGGCTACTTCGCAGTTACATTACACAGTACAATGGGAGTTTGTATGTTGAATTTGGACAAACCTCTGTACATTTAAACTATATGTTCTTATGGAATTGCCTTGGTTTGTCCAGCAGTGAGGCAAGCAGCACTTGCCCAATGTGAACGTAACAGTTTCCGAGGAAAAGTCACACAAATGGCCTAGAATTGGACATTATGAATGTTACTCGATTAATAATGCACTCATGCAATATATATTCATGATTTAGCGGGTGGAGCACCAAGATCCACTTTATTCAGTGCTCCCAGTGAAAATTGTTCTTGTGCATCAATACCTTCGATTGGGTATTGGGGTATTGGTAATTAATATTGGCGCCAAATTCATTTATATTTCATTCAACATTGCAAAGTCAAAGGGGCAAGACGCCATTTTACATCAGAAATTTTAGGAAGTTTGGACTTTAAGTTTTTAGCCCTCAATGTTGGATTTTGGTTTCCATGTGTTGGCGTCCACTGTGTGACTTCCTTTCATCAGATCTACAGATTGCGGCACAGAATCCAGGAGGATTAGTGCCTTGATTATTGCATGTGTTGCTCTGGGGTGCTGGAGCCACGGAAGAGGGATGAGTTCACTTTAATTTTATATGTGTCATCTTAATGTTGTTTTATATTTATTTTAGTAATTCTTTTAGTCAGATTTTAGTCATATTTTAATACGGAACGTTACGTATAGTTTCACTTTGATTACAAGAAATTTGCTAGCTATTTGAACTCATCCGCCTGTTAGACCTGCAATACTCAAGGCACGGCGTGCTATTTGTATTAGTTTCAGAAACAGTGACAATAACTGTGACATAATTGTAATCAAGATAATAACATCAGTGATTCAGTGATTTATCAGTAACATTAACGGTGACAATGGCTCCAGCCAAGAAACTTCTTTGTAAAAAGTGTGGCAATATGCATAAAAGGCCAATCAACAGCAAATGCACATTTCATGAAAATAGTAACGATTCTAGTGACTTACCTATTAGTGATATTGAGGCACCAAGTGTCAATGATTCAGGTGCTCTTAACTTGCAAATTCTAGCCGAATTGAAAAGCCTAGGTGGCCGAATGTCTATGATGGAAGAGAAGATGGCCAGCAGAGATGCCAGAGATGCTACCATGTCAACGCAACAGTCCACAGCTGAAGCTACAGGTGGGACTACTGCAGCAGCCCAGCCAGAGATCCACAACACTTCGCAGTTGGATCAGGTGGTCATCCCAACACTGTCTACCCTGCAAGGAAGTCAACATATTCAAACTGAGGTGGACAAGCGACTCAGGCAACTGGTTGACCTTAACGAATCAGGCAAGTCTAAGTCTCAGAGGGGAGGGAATGAAATTGTCTGGGTAAAGAGACAAGTTCCTTGGCCTCAGAATTTTGTACTGGGGGGCAGTAATAAGGGCAGAATGTCTTACGATTCACTAAACTGGTGTCAATGGGTAGCTGGATTCGCAACAATTGCAAGGGAGGAGCAAAATGTAGAAATAAAAAATTCAATGTTGGAATACTTAACAGAAATCATGGAGGATGCTAATGATTTTGGGTGGCAATCAGCAAAAGCCTCTCATGCTGTGCTTTTATGCAGGATGGAGGATGGGAAAGCAGATTGGAGTGAAACTCAAAAAATTGATAGAATTAGGAGGGCTCATGCCCAGAGAGGGGTTACTCAAAATCAAGGGGGTCAAAACTCAAAATCAATCAAATCAGATTCAAAACCAACTATGGCATGTCGTTTTTATCAAAAGGGATTATGTCACAACCAAAGGGACCACGAAACAGGGGGAACTTTTTATAAACATGTCTGTGCCAACTGCTTCAGTATGGGGAGGGAGAATAGGCATATGTCAAAAGACTGTAAACTGTCCTCCAGGAATTCAAAAAAACGAATAAAGCACTGCCAAGAGGCAGTGCAAAGTTGTACTGATAGTGTAAATAGTAGTAAATTACCTAACAACGTGTATTGTGCTAGCAGAGTTGTACATAATAGTATTTTGTATAATGGTACTAGTAGTAACTGGAAAGCTGATTGGGCCAGATTCATTGGAAAATCTTATTCACAGGTCGCGGGTTCGAATCTGGTCACAGCTAAGGTCAAGGCTCAACACATCAGCTGTAATACTACGAATAATCTAGCAGTCAAACCAAAGACATGTAGGACTAAAAATACAACCCAACTCACCTTGTCAATTCTGAACAAGGAAAGACATCATAACTCTAGTGATAGGAAGCGAATATCCTCTAGACGTTATCCAAACACTATCAAAACTCATAGTTCTGAGTTCCAGATACCACTTCAAAACAGATTTGAATCCATTCACATGCCGGATCCGATATATCCGAATAGTGAAGCAAAGCCTCAACAAGAAATACTGAAATCCCCAATACATAAACAAAGTACTGAGTGCACAGAGGTCTGCAATGACACTGTACGTTTATGGCATTCAGCTGATAACAATGAAAACGTGATACAAAGTAACACTCCAAATACAGGGCAGGGTGAATGTCAAAAACCCCAAAAATTTGGTTCTAAAATGATTGGGCCACAGGATAAATATGAATTGGCACTGCAGGTTAAAAAGAAAAATAAAGATAAAATCCAACTAGGAAATTCGGATCCGACATTTCAGAAGTGGGCCGAACAGAATCCAGACAATTTTGGTTACATCCAAGATTTTCACAGAGACTTAAACTGGTTCAGAAAATTTTTGCCACAGTTTAATGGCACGGTGTTCTTCAACCATTCTCCAGTGCACATGACCATAGAATTGGATGCATGTCTGGTGGGCCATAAAAATTCCCAAAAATTATGAAAATTACTCAATAGTACATCTAGAAATGCTCAACATTCTGGTAGCACTAAGGGTCTGGGCAAAACAATGGTCAAACAAGAAAATATTGTTAAAATGTGACAATCAAGCAGTGGTTTCCGTATTGAACTCAGGGAAAAGTCAAGATATGACATTAGCAGCCATGGCTAGAAATATTAACATGCTCCTAGCCGTGGAGGACATTGAATTGCAAGTTATTCATATTCTGGGCTCAGATAACAAGATAGCTGACTTGTCAAGGTGGAGCATAACCAGTAATCCTGATGTAAAATTACGACAGCTGATTAAAAATCCATTGTGGTTAATGTTATCTAGTGATATCCTTAACTTAGATTGGTCTATATAAATTCAGGTCTTCCACAAACAGTCAAGTGCCTGGCACATAAAGCAGCAAACAGAACCCACCAGGCCTTCAGACCAGCTACACAGGCCTCTTATCTCAGAAAATTTAGAGTTTTTGTAGCCTATTGTTGTTTTATAAAAATGCAATTGAGGGATATAACACCAGTAGTAGCCCTTTCCTTTTTGGAATTTTTGACAGAAAACGCAGTTTCACACACGTCCATCGCAAACTACATATCAGCAATTAAAGCCAACTTGTTTCTGTATGGACTGTCCACTGTAGTTTTCATAGATCCAAGAATTGCATATTTTCAACGGTCACTAACCCTTAATAAGCCGTATGCACCCACATTGAAGAAAATCATAGATATTCCCTTATTACAAGCAATGGCAGCGATATGTGACGCAATGTGGATGGGCAAATTTTTAAGGCTTTATACCTCACTGCATTTTTCTCATTTTTGAGAATTTCTAATTTAGTACCACATTCAATACTAGCCTTTTCACCCCTGGAACAAATTACAAGGGGGGATGTGTTCTTTGCCCCCCCTGGGATTCACCTCTTGATAAAGTGGACAAAAACCATACAAAGTAGAGACTCTATCAGACTTTTAAAAATTCCGAGCTTAGGAGATTCACCCATATGTCCTGTCAAGGCAATAAAAAATTTGTTGGCCCTAACCCCTGGAAATGAAAATGCACCATTATTTCAAATTAAGAATGAGAAAGCTCAGTGGGTCACCCTTACAGACACCAAGACTAGGCGAAATTTTGCCACCATTCTTCGAAGACTGGGTATGTCGAAGAATGACATGTCTCTCCGCACATTCAGGCGTTCAAGTGCAACACTGGCTTTTAATTCAAATACCTCACTGCCAGGTATTCAGAGCCATGGCACCTGGACGTCTGACTGTGTGTGGAGATACATCGTCCAGGATCACAATGCCTCTCAAGAGGTAGCCAATTCCTTTAAAAGGCTACTATCTATCCCCCCTACAGCTACTTCCTAGTTGGGGCTTGGTGGAGGTTGGGCATCTACCTCAAATATACATCTTTTGTATTTTTTCTCATGTGTAACTTAAAGTCATGTTTAAGGGTCACCTTAATATTTGGTAAGAAGTAGGTTTCATTCCAGCAAATCTGACATACATGAAATCATTATGAACCCACTTGATGGGTAAAAAAAGCTTCTGTCTAGAGAAATGTCAGCCCCACATTCTGGTAAAAAAGTCATTCAATCCTCATATAATACCTTAGACAAAAGGACTTGATGAAAGTCTAGCCCAAAGTCGGAAATATGGAACTACTGCTTTTAAGACTAACTGTGTATTCAGATATGTATTCGTGCATGTTCCATATATAAAAAGCATTACACTTTCTATCTTTAATAATACATGTGCATGCAATTTAAATCTTTTGGTAAATCACTACTAACATAGTATTTAGTTATTTAATGCAGTAACTGTTAGAGCTACCAACATTATGTCACTGATAATATGTGTCCTCCATCAGGAGGTTTAGTTTTGGGATGCATTTGTTTATCTGTCTGTTTGTTTGCCTTTATTTGCAAAAACTCCAGAAGTAATGAACGTATCTTCCTGAAATATGGTGGCTTTCTACGAGTGTTTTCTGGTTTAATTATATCTTAGCTAAACTTGTTGTATCAATTGTGTATGTTGTTAAAGACTTTTCAGGTACTTTATAGGTCTGTGACAGTGACACTGAGTGGTTAATGTTGATGATATATTGTAATGTGCCTTTATTGTAAAAATACAAAGAAATATGTTCTCAAACAATTGTTCTTAAATTTTTGAAAACAAAATTCAAAAATTAGTTGTTACATCATATGGGATTGTGTGAAAAGCCCATAACA
This sequence comes from Sabellastarte sp. h YS-2021, assembly GCA_964017235.1. Taxonomy (NCBI): domain Eukaryota; kingdom Metazoa; phylum Annelida; class Polychaeta; order Sabellida; family Sabellidae; genus Sabellastarte; species Sabellastarte sp. h YS-2021. Next base: position 69,409,334 of record OZ024936.1, read on the forward strand.
ATTGTTCTCAAATTTTTGGAAACAAAATTCAAAAATGAGTTGTTACATCATATGGGTTTGTGTGAAAAGCCCATAACAAGTGTTCTCAAATTTTTGGAAACAAAATTCAAAAATGGTTTGTTACATCATATGGGATTGTGTGAAAAGCCCATAACAAGTGTTCTCAAATTTTCGGAAACAAAATTCAAAAATGGTTTGTTACATCATATGGGATTGTGTGAAAAGCCCATAACCATTGTTCTCAAATTTCTGGGAGACAAAATTCAAAAATGAGTTGTTACATCATATGGGATTGTGTGAAAAGCCCATAAGAATTGTTCTCAAATGTTTATGACACGTTTTCCAAACACAACAGTGTCAACATTAACTTGGAAACGTTTAGTAAACCATAAGATAGGATTTACATAGGTTTTAAAAACGTTTAGTATAAACCATTTTAAAACGTTTTAATGTTTGCTAGGTGTTGCTGGGACTTAGATTTTGCTTTCACAGAATAAGCACATAAACTATGCATATTGAATTTATATTAAATGAAATATCACAATGAAAAGATATATATGCCAGCCAGTATAGAGACTTATAACTCTATATAATGGGAAATTCCACATTTGAAAACACACATTGCATCCCGTCATGGAGTCTTGTAATTATTTGCTACAAGCAAGTGTACAAATTTTTAAAGAAATCTAAGTCAATGTTGATGCTAAAATATATGTATATTGTATATTATATGGAACGTGTATATTATGGGAACTTCCTCAATGGAAAATACATATATCAGCCATTCTAGAGGTCTATCCAATAAATTCCCCAATTGCTTGCTGTGCAAAAGTTGGAAAAAAATTCAATCAATGGTGAAATATGACCACCCAACATTAGAATGGAGCAGGGAAATTCAAATTACGTGGTAGCAGTTTTTCTCCCAACTTCTACCAAAGTAGGGAGTGAAACAGACTTTATAACCAAAAGTGATGACATCTAATGCAATGGGCAATAAAAAGGCTTTTTTAAACATTCTTGATTGTAGCGGCCAATTGATACAAATTACAATTTGTGTGCTTTGAGCATTTTTAAAGTGCACTTAGTACAGGTGACTCTAGAATAATTGTCTTATAGTTGTATATCTTTGTTCTGTATGCTGCACTTTTGGTCTTTCATTTTTATGCAGCTTGATAACTTTTTCCAGATTGTTTGTTTTCACATCGCATGTTTCAGTTGGTAATAGGTGAGCAAATAGATTAATCCAATATCAAACATTTTATAGCCAATTATAAAGAGTTGTTGGTTTTATCAATAACATTTAGAACTGTGTAGCCTGCCTAAGGCTCAAGTTACTTATTATTTGTTTATTTAGTGTTGTACTGTCATACCTAGTATCTTATCAGTTATATATCAGTAAAACAATGGGTACAGTTCAAAGTTTGGGCTAACCATGTACATCATTTGAAAAGAAGACTGTGAAGCATAAAGATATTGCACCTACAGAGCAGGAGGTTATGTTAGTTATAGATAAGTTAAAAAGAAAATTTAAGTTCGACTATAAAAATTCCAATTACAAAAAGGGTTCTTCCCTTAGAAACATTATCAATAACCACAGCTTTCTAAGATGTTAAATCTCATCTTTTGGACAGGGGTTATACACTTTTTTGTTAAACTAAAATGGCATGGGGGTATTTTATTACTGTCTACATTTACCGTATACATATTTGGGTATTTAAATATACAACCAGAAAACCCTGCATGAACTAACTTTGCAGCAGTTTTGCTTGCTATAGACATGTATAAATTTGTAGGCACCTGCAATGTAAAATTGTTGTGTTTGTCACCACATCTGACAGGAGAGAGAATGGTTTTAAATGCTCCTTATTCTTCGGACATTGGGTTTAACTTAAATTTCAGTGGGGTAAACTGGTGGATGAAACATTGTCTGGTGTTTGGCCCCTCCTGGTTATTTTACTCCTAACATCTCATCTGAGAATAGTCTACTTTTATTATGCTTATCTTGCACTATTTCTGTTTATAGCAACATAAATCCCATCAGGTAAATGCTTTTGTACAACTTTTCTTTTAAAATTTATTCAGTTACTACAGTTAATAATCTCACCACCCTTACCTTAAGGTAACATAAAAACACTGAAAATGTGAAACTGAAGAATAACCTGAATAGGAAACTTTAATTAGGGAAACGAAGAAAATGAGGCTATTGCTGCTCCTGACGATAACTTTTTAGTAATTTTCTACTAATAAACATGATGTTTCACTCAGATCTTCCAAAAGGTAAATTACCACCAGTTACATATTAAGGGAAATTTAATCTGATGAACAATCAACACACAGTGAAATCCCATGCATGATCTTGATTATCTAGGAAGCATAGATCTGCCATAGACAAACCAAACTACACTTTTGTTTTTGTTTAGCACACGGAACCTTGACTGGTATCTAGTATGCATCCCGCGACCACCACTATAACCACCTGCTACAATATGGTTTGTCATAGAGAATGTTGACCATCTAGTATATGTCCATTCGCCACCATTAAAACCACTGCTGCAATATAGATTTTAATGCAGAACCATGTCCATCTTTTATGCATCCATCTGTCACCAATAAATTCACTTGCTACATAATGTGCATAATGTGGAATCCTGACCATTGAGTGTGCATCTATTCGAGATCATTTGAAACACCTGGTTCAATTTTGTTACCCTGGCAGAATCTTTATGACGCATTATTTTCAGATATGCCACCACTAATGTCCTTACTGCAATATGGACTACCATCCACAATTTTGATCATGAACACATTCCTATGCCACCCTTGAAGGCACATGCTGCAATATTGTTTATCATGCAAGATCATTACCATCTAGTATGCAACTATATGCCATCACTAACCCCACTTGCTGCTATTTGACTTATCATTTCAGGAACTTTATGATGCCAATATTAAACCCACTTGCACTTTAATTTGTCATGCAGGAGCTTTACCATCTAGTATGCATCCTTCCACCACTACTAAAAGTACTAAATCAACTGCTCATATACAAGTCAAGGATTGACCCATTTGCAACATTTGAAGAAACTTACACAGCTTCACTGTCATATTTTTCTTGAACATATATATAAAAAACTTCATATACCTTTAGACTTTGCACTTTGCACCCTATAATCTAATCTTCTCTTTCCCAATTCAGCAGCATCATTTTAAGCCTTTTGAGAATAAGGTCTGTCAAAAAAGATGAAAGGATGATGTGGGGAACACTGTTGCTTAGGCTTTTTGGTTGAGTCATATTCAGACCTACAGTGAATCTCGTCTGTTGGATTGAAATTCATGACCACAGAGGTGAGAGCAATGTAGTCATGTTGATCAGAAAACAGCCTATTTGAAAATACATTGATAATGAAGTAGTTTCAGGATATGTTGATAAAACAGAACAAAATATTCAATTGTAACTAATCTGAAACAAATAATTGATTAATAGTAATGTAATCTCTATAAAATTATTTCCACTCCTCTGTGAATAAACAAATCCATTTGAAAGTAAAGCATTGATTGTTCTGCCCAAGGAAAAATACAATTCGTATTTCATCAGAAGCTACATTTTTTAAAAGTTATCTTCTGGTTGGATGAATCATGTTTTGTAATATCAAACTCAGGCCTACCATTCTAATTGGTATTGTGTTGCATTTTTGTCAGTGTGATGAATTTAGGTTTTATAATTATAGAGAATCTTCAGTGGACTCCCCATCAATAACTATCAGAGGATTTGAGGTTCACAAGATGCTTAGCAAACATAAAGGATTGTGTCCTCAATTCCAACCTTGGAGAACATTATGATGTCATCACCAAGTACAAGAAAAATGATGTGTTTATGCGTGACAAATTGAAATTCACTGGAGATATGTTACATAGCGAAGACATAGCAAGTTTTATAGGTAAGACATATAAATTGAAAACTGAGACTAAAAGAGACACAAATAGTCTCTTATGAGATATTTTGTCTGAAAATTATCAGTCACAAACTCCAATTAGAACTGATTACATCACAACTTCCAACTGGAGTCCTTGATAACAGATTATACAATTATGATGAGTTGGACGTATGGCAGAAACAACACTGCATTCTTTGTACTGTTAATGGCTACTGCTATTGATTGTTACATCTGCTTTTACCCAATTGTGCCATCTCCATTCACAGCTATGCTTTAATTAATAAATTTTACAGCTTCATAACTTTAGTTTACTCACTAATGCTGACATCTTGCTTTTGAATTGTCTTGCTATGATGCTATGTATAGGCATATATTTTCTCTCTCTTAGTGTTATTTCTTCTGCACCTTTACATAACTTATATCATATATTCTCAAAGTCTGCTGATCTCTGTGCTATAACTGATGGTGTCCAACACATTTTGTTCAGGCAGTTGGTACAAATATCTCTGATGCTATTTTAAAAATTTTAATGCTAGAGTGCAGTTAAAAAGTACAGAAGCTAAAGTACACAAAAAGCAGTTGGGTTAATGGGGGTATTCCACTGGAGCCGACTTGTTGGTAACTAGGTATTTTTCAAGGGTCGGGAGCAATGTTTACAGAGTCAGTTAGGATCAGTTGTAGTTTCTCACCATGTCTTGGTGGATCAGAAAAATATTAAACATGTTTGATATTTCACCAACCCACCAAGACTCTGTATCTGGACTGTGGCTCTGCCCGCCTGTAACCATTCTGATGTGAATCTCTATGGCTTGTCTGTTGTAGCTCCCGTCTTGTTCTGTCTTATAGTTCTTAAAAACTTGCCGTCCTGTCTTGATTAAGTACCAGGACTCCACCTCCTGACATCCCATCAAAACAAACTGACCATACTTGAAAGGAAACAGGCCTGTCATATACATAATCAAAATGACTTGGTCACTTCCTGTCAAGATGGGAAGTCTCCCAGTCTTCAACCATTGAGTCTGTAACATCTCAGCAGGACAAGCCAGGAACAGAAACAGACAAGCCATAAACAGAACCGGACAAGGTGGTTACACAACAGACATGCTGAAAAGTGTGTAGGACAAGCTGGCTTCATTTTTACGACCCATGGCTTGTCTGCTGATGAAGTCTCTGTCTGTATAAGGCGAGTTGGTTTGCACAATACATCATTTGGAATCTGGTATCTGACGGATTACATCTGGTATAATTTAAAGAATAGGAGTTTTTTTTACAATTATATAGGGCAATGATGAGTTAAAGTTGGCTGACTTAAAAATTTAGGATTTTGTTTTTACAAAACGCTGCTTATTTAACAAAGAAAAATTGGTCCTAAGAAGGGCACAAGAGTGAGGAAGATAGAAGTTCTCACTGAAAGTGTTCCTGAATTTGAGCTGGGGCAGACAGTGCCAGTGTCAGGAGGGAGGATAGGGAGGCAAGAGAAAGGGAGGAAGAGGCAAAGAAATGGAGTGAGGAGGAGGCCAGGAGGGAGGAGACAAGAACGGAGCAAGCTACACACTCCCCAGAGGAGCGAGTGGCAGAAGAGCGTGCCAGGACAGATAAAAGGGACACTGAAACAGAGGCTGGAGGAAAGCTGGGAACATCACAGTCATGATACAAGAACGGGCACATGAAAAGCACATACCTGATGGACTTGGATGAGGAGGCTATTGGGGACTTTATGAAGGGCCACGAGGAGTTGTATGACAAGACAGGACAAAGCAAGAAAGGACTGTCTCTGGGAGAGGTCCCAAAAAAGATGATGGAAACTCATAACTGAATACAGGATAAATTTAGAATTCTGATGTCCCACATTAGATGCAAGGAACTCATCAAATTGTCAGACTTCAAGTCTCAGACCCAAGGAGCCAGTGCTTCAGTTGTTTCAGCACGTAATATCTCCAGAGCTTCAAATGACATGGACAGTATGGAGATCAGCATGCAGCAAACAGACACCACATTACAGCCTCAACAAGTCACAAGCCCCACCACAGCAGGGTACTCTTTAGTTCCCCAGCAGGTCATGGATCAGTTTACACAGATGAGAACCATGCTGTCATCATTCCTTGGGCAAAAGCAGGAGACAACACATACTGCCTTCTGCAACTACCTGGCATTGGAAGTGGAGGGGTTAGAAGAGAGAGACTTTCATCATTTAGAAACCAGGCTGTGAAGCTTCTTGCCAGCATTCAAAGCAATGCAGAAGAATGGGGCATCAGGCCCAGCAACCACATCAACAGACACTTTCACAAAGCTTAAGTACAACTTCAATATCTGTGCCACAGACATTTCAACAGCCACAGAAGCCAGTACCAACTGCAAGGGAATACGTCTGAACCATCCCAGAGACTCAGACCCCAAACACAAAAAATGAATGAATAAATGAATGAATGAGTGTGTAATTGAAGAAAAAATTGAAGTTAAAAAACTTTAAATTAAAAAAAATCATATTAAAAAAGTTGGAACTTAAAAAAGGGCAAAGGAAATACCTTGGATTTGATTTTGGATTTAACCTTGTTACCTTTGACCCCATGAGTAACTTTTTTTTTAGTTTTCCCCTTAAGATTTGGTTAATTTTGAACTTTAAAATATCTTGTAAATTTGCAAGAAAATAATTTAGAAAAAAATGAAAGGTTTACAAATTTTATCTTTTAATGGTGGGTTATTTTTACATAACTTGGGTTTAATGTTTTAAATGGGAGACTTGTGATTTGGTTTGAAAAAGGTTTGAAAAAGTTTTGAAACTTGGAAATGGATTGGATTTTGTTTAGAAATTAGTTGAAAATTTGATCAACACCAGTTTAAATAAAAGTTCTTGAAATAAGTGGTTAGTCCTAATAAGCACTGATAGATGCCAGCTTCTATTGCTCCCAGGGTTGTTGGTTGACACAAGTTAGATCCTGTCCTCCTGCCCAGTCAATGCTCCCATGTGACTGAAGGAGTCTTTAAGTATTTCTCATTGATGTTAAGCCTCCCTCAAGGGATTCCTATAGTTCTCATTTGGCACATTCACCACCTGAGCCACTACACCATTTGTTGGGGTTGGTGCCCTCTCTTCTCTGCCCTGGTGTGTCCTCAGTATGTTGTGCAACACCACCCACATAAACACAATGTCTCTGACAACCCTTGATCCATGGTGCCCAGTAGTACCCTAAAACGGCTCACTAAGATTCCCAAAGCATTTTCAACCACCCTCCAGTCTCTAAAAATCCTGTAGTTGGCAATTGTTTCTTCCCCTGTGAGTTGTCTTCTACTATAGGGTTTCACAATCCACGGCATTAATTCAAAGGCGACGTCACTTAGCAAGAAGTAGTGCAAATCTGCACCACCTTCCCGCAGCAGTTCAGGTGCTGGAAGCCCCAAGCTCTTGCCCTCAATCTTGTCCCTCATATCACTTCTGTTGAATATCTGTGCATCTGAGCAAGAACTACTTGACCCACAATCAATCCACAGGAAGCTGTATTCTGGGTCAACCAGGACCAGGAAAACTGGGGAAAAGTGGCCCTTGTAGTTGTTGGCGATATGCAACCAGTGATGCTGCAAGGAAGTGTAGGTCTCTCCGGTGGCCAAGTGACTCAGCATTATTGCCAGTTTCAGTCCAACCTACTGAAATCAGTTACTGACTTATTGATGTGGTGGTGTATGAGCTCTTTGATGCGGTTAAAGAAGGCAGGTGGCATCCTAACAAAATTCTGGTTACCTGGGATGTCAGTGTGCATTAAGTCAGCCAGGAGGTTGCTGTAGCATCCTTTTTCTTGAAGGATCCAGGGCATGACCTGCAGTAGTTTCCCATCTTGTCGTGAAGAAAATGATCCAAACCCAGAGTCAGGTTAAGATCTGGATCCAGAAAAGCTGGTACAACTGCATCTGGTCAGGGAGGTGTAACCAACCCATCATTTTTGTGCGCTTTTTCTGTTTTTCATCCCCAATTCCCAGACTTTTGCAACCAATCCTAGAGTCATAGAGTCAGTTACAGGGTCGGTTCAAATGGAACACCCCCATTAAGTTGGTCCTTTTAATGGCACCCCACAAATGGGAGGATTCAGTTGGGTTTGGGTTTTAGGAAGATGGGCAGACTTTCACATTTCTTATAGATAACCATTTGTACAAGAAGGGTTTGTCAACATATTTTTTCTTCCTTTTTACAGCAACAGCTGGTATGCAGACGGTGTTTCAGTCTACCTATCATATCTGTTTCGGTTTTCAATCATGTTTTGGAGTTTCCAAAGAAACTATGACTTGGGAAGGAGGAATGAATTACTGCAATAACCTTGGAATGCAATCTGTGTCTATTCATCCTGAAGAGAAGCTCCAGCTTTTGATATCTGTGATGCAGAAATTAAATGGTAAGAGATTGTTCAATGAATCTATATTAATCCCTGGTTCCACATCCATTGACAAAAAGTATTCATATTTTAGATTGTTTCCAGTTAAACTTGCTCACTGAAACAGGCATCAAAGTTGGTTTTTCTTTGAGAATGTGTCCAGCTTTTTTCATATTTTTTTGCTTAAGTTTTGACATCGCAAAGAAAACACAGACCACTATAATAACATTGTATAATTTTATGTTTCATAGATTGCTTAATTTTTACTGCCATTTGTATTCACAGAAATATTGTTGGTAGAAAAACTAACTTGCAATATGGTATCATTTTTTAAAAAAAAATATTGCAATGCAATTTCCAAACAGTTAAATAATGCTGTATATGTATGCATAAAATACCTGCCTTTTCACCATTTTCGTTGTGTTGCTATAATGCTATTTCAATTTTTAAAGAATTCAAAGAGAATAGAGTTAATCACATTTTATACTTTTGTCCATTTCGGCATTACACAAAATCATTTGTTACTTGTCTGATTTTTAAACCAGTAGCAGCTTACAAATTCCTTTGGACCAATGGGCGACGTTTTGCCACGACAAATCTCTTTATATGGAAAACAACTACAGACGGAACCTTTCAAACTGTCGACTTTGTTTGTTTCATGAGGGTGATCCTAATAATGCTTTGATTCCAGAGGACTGCATACCAATATTTAACTACAACAATATTCACCCTTGCTCTGTTATGACAAAAGTGCTGTGTGAAAAATCGTACATATAGGGAAAACATAACCAGGACAGCTGGTATACATAAACCTAATATTTGGAATTATATGTTTTTATTTGTAATTGCCATTATCTTTTATCACCATTTTAGTTCAGTACATCTACCATATGAATAGCAAACAATAATATGTAACATTGAATTAAATGTATTTGTCTGTAGTTGACAGCACCTTTCTTTCTGAGGCAAAGGCTAAAACCTATTTATTTAACAATATATGTAACATTGAATTAACAGTATATGTAACATTGAATTTAATGTTTTTATCTGTAGTTGACAGCACCTTTCTTTAAAAGGCAAAGGCTAAAACCTATTTATTTAACAATATATGTAACATTGAATTAACAGTATATGTAACATTGAATTTAATGTTTTTGTCTGTAGTCGACAGCACCTTTTCTTTCTAAGGCAAAGGTTAAACCTTTTGGTTTAATAGAGCTTCTTATTATAGTCCAGATGCCACGTAGCCATATTAGGTCCAAGCGTGTTTTTTGCTGTAATTTTTTTTGTAGATTTAGCATCTCTGAGATGTCTAAATAAAAAGTCAGCCCGATGTTATCTTGTCAACCTTGAGGAATTTTTTCAAAAAGCCAGAAAACAAAATGGCTGTCATAAATAATGAAAAATTCTATTTTTACACATAACTTTACTTCTAATGTACTTAGAGACACAATGCTGGAGTCTAAAACTAGGTTTTTGGGAGTCAAGGAATCTGTTTATGTTGTAATATAAGGTTTAAACGGAACAGAAATATCAGATTTGCAGGATAAACTTAGTTTTAATTGCCATATTGGTTTAGAAAACACTTAGAAACCTTGAATACACAATGAAGTATTGCCATATCAAAAACAATTATTTACAAATCTTCACTTTTTCCCCTCCCAGGGGATGAATTTAAGAATAATGTACAGTTAAAGAAAAAAGTAATCATTCCAGGCCAGGTAGCATTGAAAAAATCATATGCAGAGAGAAATTTCTCTCACTGGTACAATAATAGTTTTATCAAGTCTCTGACTATTACAAAGCTTGTGTACCCAATGTTGGTCCTCCCAAATACTACATATGATTCATAAATTTTTCAAGAAAGTTTTTCTGGAGCATGTCGAAAATCAAGAGTAATACGGTCACAACTGGAGCAGGATCTTCCAAAAAAGGAACTAAAGTTGACAAATGTGTCACACACAAATGATACATTACAGCTAGCATGGATAAAAAAATTTAATTAAATGTGGTAATTGGAAAACGCTTTCAAAAAATGACTGATATGGACAAAATGTCTTAACTAGATTATTCTTCTCTGGAGAATATGATCAATGGAATTAATAAATTCTTTATGGGAAGAGATTCTTAATTTGATTAGGAAATAAATGTGTGAACCTACCCTCTTTGGAATATTTTTACTTGGTGCATCCAAATCCAATTTTAAGAAAAACAGATTTGCACTACATTAGTGAAAAAACTTGTTTGTTGAGTCTTGAAATTTACTTAGGCACTTTATTTTGTGTAAAACTTTAACATTAATTATAGTTAGTTTATTTTAACTCACTTATGCCCTCTGTTCCAAGGCCGTTGTGAATAAAAAATCCTAAATTAAGAAAGAAATTGGATGGCTGAAACATTTCACAGAAAGTCAGACAATATGTTAAAGATAGATTAACAGTTTAATGGCTAATGATATATGTTAAGCACAATTTTACTTCTTCACAGTTCTTCTCCCTTGTATAGTGACTTTAATTCCAATCATTGGGTAGAATGAAGAAACTTAAGTAGCACAACATTTAAAACAATTCAATGTTTGCCTGTGATGAAGGTCATAGATCAAAACACAAAATTACCAAAATGATCACTTGGAAATTCCACCACAGGTTTTATACCAGAACTATCCATTTTCTTGCAATTCAGCTGAAAACAAATTTAAATGAATCACGACAAAATCAATTTGATAAAATAAAACAATTATAACATACACCTATTTGACAAATAGCTTCTTAAGAATTAATCCCATTCAAAACTAAAATCATATTTAAAATGCTATGTTGAGCTCCGGGGTATGACAGAAGAACTAAAGCAAGCGATCTGAACATGAAATAAATATAGATAGTGACATTAAAAGTGTTTAAAGTGACTGACATTTAAATAAACTGAATGGATACATGGATGCTCCATGGTGCCCAGTAGTACCTTGAACTGGCTCACTAATATTTCAAAGGCGTTTTCAACCACTTTCCTGTCTCTGGAGATCCTGTAGTTGGCCATTTGTTCTTCCCATGTTAGTTGCCTTTGGCTTTAGGATTTCACCGTCCATGGCATCAAGGCAATGACATCATCACCCAGTAAGAAGTAGTGCAAATCTGGCCCTCCCTCCCCCAGTGGTTCAGGTGCCAGAAGCTCCAAGATGCCATCCTCGATCTTCTCCCTCAAATTGCTTCTGCTGAAATTCTGTGCATCTGATGAAGAACCACTTGATTCACAATCTATCCACAGGAATCTGTATTCTGCATCTACCAGGGCTGGGAGAACAAGGAAAAAGTAGCCCTTGTAGTAATCACTGCCGTATTTCTTTGGTGTTTTCATGGCGATGTGCTTCCCGTCTAGTGCCCCGACAGCATGGGGGACATTCTATCTGGTTCTGAACTTCTCCTACACACTGTTCCACTCCTCAGAGCTAGTAGGGCAGTGCAGGTATTTTTTCCTGAATTCAGCAATGATGACTCAGCAGACCTGGGGGACAAACATACAAATAGTCATGCAGCCAACTAGCCGGTGATATTGCAAGGAGGTCTTTCCTGTTGCCAGGTGTCTCAGTGTTATTGCCAGTTCCAGAGCAACTTCTAAGGGATTCCTAAAATACCTGGTATTCAGGGACGTTGGTGTCTATTGAGTCGGTCTGGAGGTTGCTGTAGCATCCTTTATCTTGTCCTTGAAGGATCCAGGGCATGGCCCAGGGGTTTGGTGGTTGTTCTTCTTCTCATTTGGGCTGGTTGGGGATGTGGCTGTGGTGCCGGCTATAAGGCAGGTGGTTGTCCTGGGTTTGGATGTGACCTTCTCTGTCTACAAATTATGATCAAAATCAAAATATTAAACTCAATAAAAACAGAAGTACAAGCGGGAAAAACAGGAGAAAAACGGAGCTGTGGGAGTAAGGGGTCTGAAGTGATCCTGAAATGCCCTGATTGGACAAAGGTACATATTAAATAAGAGAGGATCTGTAAGCATGTCACAACCGATGGCAATAAGACTTTTATTAATAGGCCTTCGAGATGGAGATTTATCTGGAGATTGAACTGTCAAATAGGGGGGAAACATGAAGATCAAAAACCTGGTCATAGAACCTACTGAGGAGACATTATTTGTTATAACTCTAGGAGACAGTCTATGCAAAATGTTGTTGGTAGTTATGGAAACATTAAAATCAGAAAAGATCAAAATGTAGTAAAATGGTTGTAGTGTGACTCTGTAGTGGTTGAGACTGGGAATTGGAACCTAAAATCAGATACAAAGATATAAACTGAAATATTGGATAGGGACTGTGTCTCGGATATAGTTCTGTTTCAAGTGATTCAGCATTTCAATATCAACCTGTTTATCTGAATAAATTCAGGTCAGCCTCGATATTTTTGGTACCAATTCCTGAATTCCTGTTTAATTTTGGTGTCTATGTCATTGTGAGCGCGAATGAACCATTTATTATGAATGCAAACATGGAATGTCACAGGAGATTTTTATTGTTGAGTCCTTATATAATTGGCATCATAATCTAAGTTTTATTAAGGTGTTAATAATGTCGAGGTGAACTATTTTGAACTGAAAGTCAGGTATGCAAAGAACAAGGGAGCTGTGAAACGTATTGACCAGATAAAAGGTTGGCATGTTGGTAAAGAATACCCTGTTGGTGCACAGTTGGTTAATTGTAAAAGGGTAATACCAGTGAAAGCTGGTATGAATTTCAGAAACCGATTAATGTCCATGAAGAAGTCCAATGTACGCCTTATTCCCTTTTTTATTGGATTTGGTCCTATTCATGAAAATTCGGGCTGAATGGACACGCTTCTGAATGTACAAAAGCCTACCCAACAGCAATTGAAATTTAACATATTGAAATGAATATTAATCATGATAGTCTACAAGGTGATTTTGCCAGGTCCAATTTCAATGGAATGCTGCAACATTGGATTGCAATGACGGTACCAATGGCGTTAAAGCTGCCAGATTTTCGAGAAACACTCTTACCTTGGCTAACCTTAGCATGGATTGGCTAGGTTATGTCCGAGAGTGTCGAGTCCAGGACAGATGGCATCCTTGGGACCTGTCATTCCTGTAGGATCATGTCCTGGATTGCCGGTGGCCTCTTTGACTGGGCGGGCAATTTGTGCCCCTCTGGTGAAACTGGCAAACTGTGCAACACCACTTGTTAGTGTAGTTATTGGGTGGCCTGAAGTAGTATGACGCCCATGTAGCCCTGGCGCCCCATGGCTAACTTGTCCACTCGTTTCATAAGCTCTTGAGTTGAATTTCCAATTCTTCTGAAATACTTCAGAATTTTATCAATCAAACCTGACTGAAGGGCAGTGTGAATTATGTTGTCAGATAAAAGTGTAGTTACAGGTTTCTTTGGAGCTTTAAGTATGAATCACTAATATCTAACTTTTCTCTCCTTTATCTTTTCACTGGAGTCAGCACTCGTGCCAATGTTGTCACATGCTTTCTTTTTTTTCTTTTTTTAATTTCCTGTCATATTGATATCCCAAGTTAAAATACCTTTAAAACACAAAAATACTGAATAAGTATCAACTTTACCTTTGTCCCACGATTAAAATACATGTGTGGACATCAGTAACACAGTCAAGTTTGACCACTGATTGACCAATGAGGCGTGTCTATTGTAGATTTCCAAATCACATATAAACAGAATAGAGAAACGGAATACCTAAGTTTAACTTAAGAGGGTGTCCAACTGACTGAGCAGGGGCCTAACATGCAGTGTCATCCACACTTGAACTTCTGAAGGTTCCCTTTTATCTTAATAGAGAGAACAGAGTAATGGGTAACATTCATCAGTCAGGCTGTCAGTACATTTATTACCTCTAACAAGGGAGGTTATCTTTTTGAATGACTTTATTTTATGTTTGTATATGTAGTTACTCAAAAAATTAATGTACACACGTTCATGATTTTTTTTTTCAATTAGGTTGGGCTCAATCCAAGGAAGACGTGATTAAAATTTGGGAAAGATCCTGGCCATATTTCGGAAACAAAAAAGTCGGAAATTTCCAGTAGTCCCATTTTCAACAATTCTTGGGTTGTGGATGAGATTTCCCTGAAAATATGTGACCAATCTTTCTGATTTTATTGATTTTATTTATTTGGGGTTTTACGTCGCTTTCAACACTGTACAGGTCATATCACGACGGGTAGTTTGAAGGGCAGAGGAAACCAGTACATGCAGTTTGTCAGGGTTCTGTACTGTAAACTGCCGACCAACGGCAAGCAACTACCAGCTTTCCCACTTGAGGTCATGCTGGGAACCGAACCTTGGCCTCAGAGGTGGGAGACGAGAGTGTTACCACTCTGCCACCGTGGCCCCTACCAATCTTTCTGAAATATTTTGTGCATAGGGCCTGTCCGAAGGAAGAATTCACTACATTTTGGAAAAAGATCTATATCAAATTTTGTATACTTGGCTACCTTGGCAGAGGTGTGTGTAAATTTTTTCTAGGTTGTAATGCAATATGAATATTTCCGTAAAAAATGCATGAAAAAAATCACCAATGAAGACGACAAGTGTGCAGTATTTTGTGGTCATCTTCAAGAATGATATAGAGTTTTTTTATGGATGTGGATGTGGATGTTTTACATTTACTATCGACCATTTTGCTTCAATAAGAAGTAATCAATTAGTAATTTAAGTCCATATTTAACAAGATCATACAAAAAACTCTGAATCCAGTGGCACTAGTAAGCATACTTTCTTCTTTAACTTAAATTTTGTCACCATTCCTTCAGAGCTTCTATGGCAATCCAAAAACGCAGAAACTCTGTGAAATGATTTATGAAATATTTATCAAAAGTCTACACTCGTTTACACTTTTTAAAAGTTATTTATCTATAGTAAGGTGGCCAGAAATACAAAACAATTTCTCCCGGTCTGTATGTCCCACCAATTAGGTCAAATATGGCTGATGTTAATTTTAATGAATTATTTTTTTTTCAGAAAATAAAGCTGTATTGTTACTGGTTTAGTAAATTATAAATATGAGTATATTATTGACTGAATTTTTGGCAGAGTAACTTTCTTCCGACGTTAATTGTTACCGGAAAACAGAGTAAACTTTGGGCCTGATCTTTTTGTTGAAAATAAAAATATTTTGAAATCTAAACCTACCTTGATTGGTAAGAATTTACAGCAGTAATGCTGAATAACCATCATGTAATCTTAAAAGGGTGAAACAGTTAATGTTAAATTCTACTGCGCAATATTTGACCTAGAGTACTAGTACAAACACTACCAACAAGATTGCTTGGCAATGTTTTAGGAGCTTTTAAGTCATTCACTTTTGTAGGACTTTAGATTTACTTTCTTGTTCCAGTGCAGTGATTTTTATTTGGTCACTGTAGCTTAAAATTTATAGATACGTAGATTAAACATTTAAAGGTATAATTACATTGTCTTATGTATACATCTTGGAAAGCAGCATACAGGTTATTTGCCAGTATGTTACAATATGCAAATGTGGTGTTAATGATTTAAGTGTTTAAAACTGCTTTGTGACAATGGAAGAGGTCTCAGTTGCTCAGAGTTGCTAGTTCTGGTAGAGAATACATCTTCATGACCAAGGACGTATACAAGGGTGGTTACATCAGTTTGGAAGGTTTCTGTATAACATGTACTTAGCCATTGTATGTAGTTAGTGATGCAATTAAGCATCCATCTGCCCCCCACCAGCAAGTATCAATCTGCCATCACTAAACCATTTTCGCATATGGGTTTAGCAAGCAAAACCTTGACATCGCATCTGTAATTACCCACAAGTAAAACCAATGATGTAAGATGGTTTACCATACAGAATTATACATTAATTATACATTAATTATACTCCTTTTACATTATACATAAAAGGAGTGAGAATATGTAGGGAATATGCAGTGACAGCACATTTCATTGTAGGGGAAAATGTTAAAAAACACAAGCATGGATACAGTAAAGTAGATTGAAACTTGCTACTATAACCTACTATTATACATGGATAACAGTGATGCCAAAATATTACTTACAATAAAAACCTTTAATAGGTAAACTCAGAGGGAAAAAAGGGCATAAATATATAGAAAAGAACAGTTCTTGCAAATATTTATAAACTCAGGAAAAAGGGCAACAAAGTCTATCCTTTTATACATCCATCTGTCATCAATAAATTCACTTACTGTGAAATGGTTTATGATGAAACATCCTGACCATGTAGTCTTCTTCAATTTGTGGTCGTTTAAAACACCTGGTGCAATACGGTTATCAGGTCCTCAGTGACCTAGTGGTTAGCAAGTTTGGCATCTAATCATAGGCTGTCACCTCTGTGGGTTCAAGTCCCACAAGTGGCAATTCTGAGGACCTGTCCCAATATGACCCTGGCTGTTGAACGGGACGTTAAACCCCAACTTTGACTTTAACTTTGACTTTGCAATATGGTTATCTATACGGAATCATTGTCATCTGATCTAAACTAATCTGCTGCTTTGCAGACACAATACCTTCACCACAAAGGGGAACTCTGTGCGCTAGTTAACAAAATACATTTATCATAAGGGCAATGAGGGGCAGTCAAGGTCAGTGATCTGGAGTTATTGGTGTGACCAAAAGGGAAGGAGACTACACTGGGAAACAGGAGTGTTGAAAAGGTGGGCTTTGTGGTGTTTCCTGAAGGATATGACAGAGGGAATATTTCTGATATGGAAGGAACAGGGGCATAGTGAAGAATTAGAAAAGTGTTTATTTGATTTATGAACTCTTCAGTTATAAGTGGGGGTATGAAGGAACTTAAGTGTGGTGGTGCTGCATCTTGTATTTCTGGAAGACGTGTAGGGGTGAATTAATTCACTTAGGTAAGGACAAAGTGGGTAATGCTGCTTTTGGGAATTTTAATTAGGGGTGTGACAGGGTGCCCGGTCACCGAAAGACGGTGACAATCTATGAAACTACCGGGTATATTTTAACGTTCGTGGAAACCGAAAATCTATACTTCCTTTACAGAAAAGGTACAAATTGTGTTGAATAAAATAAATATAACAATAAAAAGTGTTTTACTTACCCTAGAACTCCATTATCTATCATATTTTATCACAACTTGAGCTTCAGTACACCTTAAGTACCTGGACTTCCTGTTTGGGGATTTACCGTAATCAACTAAACTATCTCCATAGCAACCATAGTTCATTTCCTGTCTGCAGGTAAGTACTCTCTTTTTTGCTAGTATCCAGTTTAACTGTATTTTGTGTTGCTTTTTTTGACAAAAGGATCATTTTTGCCTTAAAAAACGAAGCAAACTGCAAGGAAATGGTCTAATATTAAGCTTTTGGATGTTCACGATCTCCGGTTACGGTCCGGTTATTTCCCGCGGATTAACCGGAGTCAAAATATTGTCCCCGTCTCACCCCTAATTCTAATGAGGCATACTCAGACCCACAGGGAATCTGATTTGTTGAATTATAATTTACTGCCACAGAGGCAAGAGCCAAGTGATTAAATACCTAATTACAAAGCACCTGACGAGTGCAGACTTTCACCAAGTTGGGATTTTTGTATCCAGAATATAACCCGGAACATTCCCAAAATACAATCTTGTCTTGATTTAGGCAGGCTTTATCCTCAGAAAACATTTCATGAATATCTGCTGATTACTTTTTGAGTAATATCAAGAATATGTCAGCGTCATTGACAATACATTGAAAATGGGACCTTTGAAAATTTATAATTTTTTGTATTCAAAATATGATATGGATCTTTCTTAAAATTTAATCACTCCTTCCTTTGGTCAGAACTTACCCAAACAAAAATTTCCTAAAATCTGTTCATTACTTTTGAAGTATTCACAAATAGACAAAAAAAAGCAAAAAAAAAAAAATAAAAATAAAACAAATAAACACACACAAATACAAAACCTCCTGATGGAGCTGATAACTAGTGAACCACAAAGTTGGTAAAACAAATGCAAATGTCAAGAAAGTAGTTTGTGGATATATTCATAAAGCACATAATTTTCAATTGTGGCTCATCTAAAATAAAGAATTGATTTACAGTAATGCAATCTCCCTAAACTAATTTCTCTCCTCTGTGAATAAACAAATTCATTTGAAAGTAAAGCATTGATTGTTCTCATCAATGAAACATCTAGTTGTTCTTTCATCAGAGGGTACAATTAATGTTAAATTATCCTCTAGTTGGATGAAATATGTTTTATAATATAAAATGAAACATTTTTTAAACATGAAACTCAGGTTTACATTTGTATTTGGTATTGTGTTGAACTTCTGTCAGTGTGATGAATTTAGATTTTATAATTATAAGAAAACTTCAGTGGGATCTTCATCAGTAATGATCAGAGGATTTGAGGTGCACAAGACATATAGTAAATATAAAGGATGGTTGGACTGTGTCATCAATTCTAACCTTGGAGAACATTATGATGTCATCACCAAGTATGAGGCAAATGGTGTGTATGTCTGTGAGAAATTGAAATTCACAGGAGATATGTCATGCAGTGAAAACATAACAAGTTTTATAGGTAAGACTTCTAAATCACAAGCCTAGTTATGCCACTTTAATCATATTTGCAGTGTATATTATGTAAAAGGGCGAATATGGGTCTCTAATGGAATATTTTGTCATATAATTATCATCACCCATTGGCATAATAACTACCACTTGGGGTTCTTGATATCAAAGTTTTAAATTCTGATGAGTTCAAGCTGTTTCAGATACAACAGTACATTGTTTGTGCTGCTGATTATGTTAGTCACAATATTGGCACGAGAATGGAAAATACACATGCCGTTAAAATATTTCCTTTTTGGCAAAGGAATCTTACCTTTCAGAATGCTAGTGCTGGAATCCCAGTGAGAGGGACAATATGTTATAGTAGAATGACTGCTGTGCAAGTATTGTTTTCACCACTGGCATTTGATTGGTCATTAGAGTGGACAGTTTGTTGGCCTGAAAATCTTGTGAGAGGTGTATCTCAGAAGCAGTAAGCAGTAAGCTGTAGGCAGTTGATACTTGGTGAGGACATTGGTTAGCGGTGTAGATGCGCAAAGTCATAGTGCAATCTCGGTACAACCTTTGACCTTTGCTCTGCCAGAATGTTTTATTGTCATATTTCAGGTATATTTTTCCTATTAGTATAACATGGGGATTACTGTAACGTAACTGATCATTATATTGCTTTCACCTAACTGTGCTCTCTTTGTTGACAACTATACTTTAATTGAAGATTGACCTCATACTTTATAGTTTAATAATTAATACTTGCATCTTTGTTTTGAATTGTTTTTCATACTTTGTATTACATTTTGCCACTCTAAAGAGTTGTTTCTCCAGCACCTTTATATAACTTACATTGTCTGTTCTGAATGTCTGTTGATCATTAGTTTGATAGCTGATGATGTCTATTGTTCGTTCCCCAGGTTGATGGGTACAGGCATCCATGATGCTATTTTAACAATTATTTTAATGCTAGAAACCTGTTGAATGTCCAGAGTGTCATGTTAATGGGGGTGTTCACTGCAGTTGACTTGTCAGTAACTAGATAATTTTCAAGAGTCGGGAGCAATGTTTACAGAGTTGGTTAGGATCAGTTGTGTTTTCCTGGCTTGTCAAGGTAGATTGGCAAAACATCAAACATGTTTGATATTTCACCAACCCTCCATGACTCTGCTCAACTGGAAACCATCCTGTTGTGGATCTTTACGGCTTGTCGGTTACACTTCCCATCTTGTCATCTACTATTACCATCTTGTCTTAAAGAACTTGCCAGCCTGTCCTGGTTAAGTACCAGGACTCCACCTCTAGATAACACCAAACTACACTAACCAACCATACGGGATATCTAACCAGCCTGTTGTAAACATAACCAACCTGACTTGGACACTTCCCAGTCTTCAACTGTTGAGTCAGTAACATCTCAGCAGGACAAGCCAAGAACACATACAGACAAGTCGTAAACACCAATCCAACAAGGGGGTTATGCGACAGACAAGCTGGTAACTGTATAGCACAAGCCCTTTCATTTTTATGACCCATGGATGCAATCTCTGTCTGTATAAAGCGAGTTGGCTTTTGCAATGCATGATTTGGAGTCTGGCATCTGATGTATTAAATCTGGCAGTGATTCAACAATAGGAGTTTGTTTTTTGTTACAATTATCTTGGGTAATGTTGGGTTGAAGTTGGCTGACTTTATATGTTAGATTATATTAAAGAGCTGCTGCTTATTATTTGACAATGGGTCAAAAGAAAGGCAGAAGAGTGAGGAAGATAAAAGTTCCCACTGACAGTGTTCCTGAGTTTGAGTTGGGGGAGACAGCGGTGGATATCCAGAGGAGAAGGGAGGAAAGGGAAGCCAGAAAAAGGGAGGAGGCACAGCAAGAGCAGGGAGGAGGAGGCAAGGAGGGAGGAGGCAAGAGCAAAGGAAACACACTCGCAAGAGGAGGGACTTGCAGGAAAAAGGCCTAGAACATAGAAAAGCAACACTGAAACATAGGCTGGAGGAGAGGCGGGACCATCACTGTCACAATACAAGGAGGGGCACATCTCCAAAATCTATCTGAAGGACTCGGACTCAGAGGCCATTGTGGACCACAAGGAGTTGTACGACAAGACTAATGAACAGGAGTGTCTCTTCGAGCAGATTTCCAAAATTCACAAGCTGTCTGTCAAGGTGTTGAACAACTGGTTTGACTTTCAAAGGACACATTACGAGAAGCTGTCTGGACAGCCCCTGAAGGAGATGATGGAATGTTGGAATTGGATACATGACAAGTTTGGATTCCTTAGCTCACACATCAGATGCAAATCATCAGGCTTCAAGTCCAAAGCCCGAGGAACCAGTGCTTCAGCTGCTTCAGCACCCGACATCTCCAGAGCTTCTACTGACACAGGTAGTGTGATCAGCATGTGGTTAACACAGGTAGTGTGATCAGCATGTGGTTAACAGACACCACTTTCCAGCCTTAAAAAGTCATGAGCCCACCACAGCTTTACTATGCTATTCAGATGACCAGCCGGTCATGGACCAGTTCACACATATGAGAACCATGCTGTCATCATTCCTTGGGCAAAAGCAGGAGACAAAAACATGTACTGCTTTCTGCAACTACATGGTGTCCTCCAGAGAGGGATTACAGGAGAAAGACTTTCAGACATTTAGAAACGAGGATGTAACGCTTCTCAGCAACATTCAAAGCAAGGCAAAAGAACATGGTCATTAGCCCCAGCAGCCACAGCAACAGACACTTTCATGTAGCTGATGTACAACTTTAACATTTGTGACACAGACATGACAGAAACAGTCACAGCAGCCAGCACAAGCAGCAAGGGAATACATCTTAACCATCTCAGAGACACAGATGCCTTCAAGACAGGTCAACAGAGCCAAGTGGCAACCAAATATAACGGCAGCAGCAATCCCGAGGGCAGGCAATTTCCTTCCAAGTCACTGACGACCAACAAGCTGGACCTTCAAGGCCACTTACCTTCACATTGACACTGACGAAGCACTTCAACCCTCCATCAGTTGCCTCTGCTATAGGCAAACAAGTCAATACAGCATATCAGGACATACAAACTTATTCGAAAAATCTTTAGTCTGTGATGAGCAACCAACAGATTGAGACACCATATCTATTTTCACCAGACGACATGCCAGCACCAGCTGCGTCTCCTCGAACCACCACCGTCTCACAGTAAAAACAACAGCCAAGTTTCCAATTGGTCCTTTTCAGGACCACTGCTGTAAACAATTTAAAGCTTTTTTTCAGGACCACCCAAATCTTGCAAAAACATCTAATAGCTGCTGTTCAAAAAATCCCAAAGAAGAAGCATTACACTGTCCCACACAAAACACTTTGACCACCCTTTTTAAGCATGAGCCTCGCTAGAGCCCGCGCTTCTACAGATCACATTTTTTGGTCTCCGGACTTTGATGAAATTTACCTGAATTTGAATTTGAATCCCAGTCTCTTGCTCTCTCAAAGTGTCCTTTTGGCTGTTGCCCATACATATGTCCTTTTGTCTCCAGACTTTGATGACATTGACAACTCCCGTCCATTCTGAATTTCCCTCTCTTGCGCTCCAATAGCTAAAATGATATATGTCCTTTTGCCATTTTTCCAAACATATGTCCTTCTTGCACCAGGCTTTCAGAATTTGTGGCACAGAGTGATGACTATTTGTCAGGTCACTGAAGTTAAGCAGCAATGGCCTATGTTAGTACTTGTATGGCCAGCTCTGTCATGAGACTTTTATAAATTCTAGTGTACTACTCATGTCTCTAATGGCTTGGCGCTTGTGCTGGGGGGACCAAAACACCTTTTGGCCTTGTTTTGTTTCAGTACAGCCTGTCAGGGAATGCTACGGCTTGTCTGTTAAGTGTTTATGGCTTGTTGCGGTTCCTTCTTGTCGTGAAGAAAATGATCCAGATCCCAAGTCAGGTAGGGATCTTGATCTAGACAAGCCTGTATGTGCATCCTGTCTGGAAAATGTAACTGAATCAACATTTTTGCACTCTTTTTTGTGGTTTTCCTCCTGTAGAGTTGGTTACTGGGTCGCTTCCAGTGTCACACCCCCTTCAGAGTCAACCTAAATGCAAAATAAAACTTTACCTTACTGCATAAATTGATAATATCTAATAATTTATTTATTATTGCAACAAATTTATTCACTTAATTCTCACAAAAATGTTGTTTTTATGGACATCTGTGCTTTAACAGCAGCATCTGTGGTAAATGTGTAAATGGACTTTCTAGGAAATGCTAAACATTTTTATTTATGTTTATATCAGTGTTATGACAGACATCTCTAAATGCTTCTATTAACATCTATGCTTAATGCTTTCATGATTATATTTATTAACATATATGCCAAATGACTTCATGATTATCCATACTATTTTAAGAGTATAAATACCACTGTGTAATGGACATATATGCTAAATGCTTTTCTGAATATCTCTTCTGAAACCTTTCATGGATAAACACACTAAATTCTTTCATATATATCTATAATAAATTCTTCCATGGACCTATATAATGAATGTTCTTTTTTATATTTATACTAAGATTTTCAGGAACAAGTATACCTATTATTTCAGTATATATCTATGCTGAATGTCAATGCATCATATGATTTAATTTTGATTAAAATTGGACATCGGTTTTATCTGACACTTGAAGCATTCTATGTAGTTGTTTATTGCTTTGTTCTTACACCAGTCTTATATATGTGTCCCTCTCTACAGTTTTATGTGTGTCATATCATGTGATGAGAACTGGTCTCAAACATGCAACAATTTGAGGGACCATGGACAGCACCTTATACAGCTTGAGGGTTGTGGCTTGAAATTTTTGGTACTTTGTTTTTCCCTCAAAGAACTTGTAAAACAGGAAATTTATCCTAGTGACATTTATCGTTGATGTTTTAATTCAATAAAACAGATATATTGCATTGAAGTCGGCAGATTCAGAAACTGTGCAGTCATCTCTAGTGATAACGTTTTAAAATTTTAAATATTTCTTAACATTTATTATCTACCATGCTGTATCCAATATAAGTAAATATGTGATTATTTGTCTGAAGAATACAAAAAAGCCTGTGGTACATGTTTAAGGTAAGGACTTACAAGTGAATTTAAACAAATTTCTGCATGGATTTCAATGCAACACACAAACTCTGTAAATATATTTTTTCTGATGATGTATGCAGCATGATTTTTGATTGCATAGTGTGTAAATATTTGTGGAAACCCGGCACTTGTGTACAAATTTGTCATGATAATTATTCATAATACATTGCCCTGGGGAATTAAAAGAAATATTCCCAGGTCTTTATGTGTTGGCATTTAGTTCAAATACATTGCATTGTGGATAATCATATATAATTGTAGTAGCTTAGCTGCACCATAGGGGCGTTTTAAGCAAGCTCACTTCAAGGGCAAACAACAAATGCAAGGGTTTTGTAGTTTCAGACAGATGGACAGGTTTTCACATTTATCAATGTACAAAATTATTTGTAAAATAAGGTCAGTGAACATATTTTTGTATTTTAATCTACAGCAACGGCTGGTATGCTGACAGTGTTTCAGTCTGCTCATCAAATCTGTTTTGGCTTTCAATCATGCTTCCTTGTCTCCACAGAAAATGTTACTTGGCAAGAGGGAATGACTTACTGCAATAATCTTGGAATGCAATCTGTATCTATTCAACATGTAGAGAAGCTTCAACTTGTGACATCTGTGTTACACAAATTGAAAGGTAAGATATTGTTATTCAACGATTCTATATTAATCTCTCATCCCACATATCTGGCAAAAGGGATCCATACCTCTGGGTTATATCAGTTGGTGGAAATAAATAAATGTCCATATCCATCTCATTTTTCTACCAAATTTAAGATGTGACATTATTATGAAAACACAGTTCAATGTAATTCAAATGCTCTCAATGTATCAGTGCAGGACACCCCATACCTTAAGTAGTGTACTTAGAAAATTAGACACAAATTATTTAAACAAACACACTAGTTTTGGAGGGTTTATTAGTTTTAACCCATAGCCTTTAAAAGCTTTGCAGGTACTGTCATGGCATCCTCCTTGGACTTTGTTTGATCTTTGCTATTGCCTGAATGTTTTCTACTGTCACATTCGAAACATATTTCTCTTATCTCAAAGCTTTATGGATTGTTACAACTGATGATTTTATGTACTTTTACCTAATTGTGCTATCTCAAATGACAGCCATACATAAATTGCTAAAAAGGTCAAGTAGTAAATTTCTTCTCTCAGATTCATAGCTTTTAGATACAAATTAATCTTACTATTATATTTCTTCTTTTGATACTTTGTCTTCACATACTTTTTCTCTAAAAACTATTTTTCTTGTCCTTATACATAACTACAATCTGTTATGAACGACTCCTTATGTTTGTACTTTTTGCCATTTTAAGACCAACCATATAGTCCAGGAGCTATGTAATATTCATTTTTGTCGGAAACATCTGAGGGTTGTGTCATATGTAAAATTTACTCTAGAATCTAAAAACTCTATTTCTTATGATCATGCAGGTAGACCCAAGCCAAGAAATTTTACTTCAATTTTTAGGACCAAAAGTGTGCTTGGACAAGTTATCTGCTTAGAAGAGTTATCTGCACGTGTACCAATCTTTATTTAGAAAACATAAAAATACTATTCATTCCACCAGAACGTGCAGGCATTAAGCTTTTCTTCCAGATGATCCATTAGTGTGTAGTTGAATCAAGTATATATCCATACCGGTTATGAAACAAAATCATTAATATTTCAGATGGAAATTTTGATTTACCTTTCAAAAATATCTGAAGCAGTAACATCTTTATGAATGCTGGATATAAAGCTCTTGTTAAAATGAGGGAGCTATGTGCTTTAATTTGATATAATTGTTGTGTTTGTATATCAAACAAAAATAATTTGAATGTTTCTTTTTATAAATACTCCCACATCAGTTTGACTGTATGAGATTAAGATTCTGCACACTACCAGAACATATTAAACATAATACTCTTAGATAGCCCACCAATTAGAGATTTACACATAACTACAATCCTACCTGTGAGATTAGAGTTTGAATCCTGGCCCAACCTCAAGTGGGAAAGCTGGTAGTTGCTTGCCGTTGGTAGGCACTTTGCAGTACAGAAGGGGGTTCGGTGGTATAGCGGTTAGAGTTCTCACCTCCAACCTCTGAGGCCGCCGGTTCGAATCTCGGGCCGGGCACTTCATGTTGGAAAGATGGTAGTTACTTACCGATGCCCGGTGGTTTACAGTGCAGTATGCACTGGTTTCCTCCACTTGTAAACTACCCATACTGTACTGGTTTCCCCTGCCCATTAAACTACCCATTGTGTTATGACCTATACAATATGTTGAAAGCAATGTTAAACCCAAATAAATTAAAAAATAAACAATTAGAAAATTTAGGTTTTAGGAAATTTTTAGTAGTTAATATTATACCAAAGAGACTACTGCCAATGGTCCCTTGCCAGCTGGTCCCATCAAACATCAGAAAAAGATGTCCAGAGTCCCTTCTGGCCATACCAGCAATGCCTTCATCACTCGCTAGAGGGCTAATGCTTCCTGTACTCCATAGGTGGCTATGACATAAAAATTCAAAAAAATCAAAAAATTTTAAATTTTGGTATTTTAAGTGCTTGTTTGTGTGAATTTGTGTGTCATTACATTATAAGGATATCATGACCTCAGAACAGAAGAATGGACAGTGTGGGCACATAATGGCGAGTCTTGGCACTCGTATAAAATGTGCTCATTACCATGCTAAATGGTCCAGAAATGACCCCTGTGCATTGAGAAGACTTTTCTACATGTCTGCTTCTTACTCTTGACCAACACCAGCAATTGTCTGAAAGATGGGCAATGGTTAGAGTGTTTGACCAAGAATCAAGGCTTTTTCCTTGGATAAAATTCGTTCAGCCTGTCCTGAGGCAGTGTTTGCATAACACCTTTACTCAGATTTATTTGAAAGGTGTGGCTGCTGAGCTCTATCGTCTTGGTGGCAGCTCAGCAGATTTGCCACGAAGTTCCATTCACCTGTAATTTGGGTATTTGTCTGTACATAATGTATATATTGTACATAAGCTTGCTGTAGTTGGGTGTCTTAATTGTTTTCAACCTCCTTTGGACCTGGAATCTTGAAAGATGTCCCCTTCTAAGGATTGACTTAAGCTTGATCAAAGCCCTTATCCAGGCACCAGGGGTGTCAGATTATTGGTTCTTTAGTCGTCCTGACTCCTTTCTCTTGGAATCCTTAGGGATGAAACTCTTTCGTCGCCTCTCCTATATTAGGGAAGAAAAAGAAAGAGTGGAGTACCCGGTTCAGTTACCAATTTAACCAGGAAGACCTTGGAACCCTGTAATGGAATTAACTTCCTCTTAGATTTGTTTTCAGTCATCAGGCAGCGACCCTCCTTCCACTGGGTAGTTATTCTGGCAGTAAAAAATGCAATAAAGTGGAATGATTCAGAGGTAAGTTAACTTTTTATTAGGTAATATCTTACCTAACAGACAGGGGATTAACACCCTACCATTCCCCTCCTTTACCTTATTGGGAATCTTAGGGTAGGGTTTTTAAAACTAAAAATAGGATGTGATGACATAGCCACCTAGTGAGTACCGGAAGCATTAGCCCTCTGGCGAGTAATGAGGAAATCACGGGTTATACTGCAGGGGACCGTTTTTGTCTGATGTTTGGCAAGAATGGCTTGCATTGGACCAATGACAGTAGTCTGTTAGATGAGATTCACCTTATATGTTACATAAACAGTGATGTTAAGCTTAATGCCTGCATTTACTGGTGGTATTTATAGTATTTATGTGATTTAGATTGAGGATTTGCACAGCACCAGATAACACTTGGTAACCATGCACAATTTCGGTTCTAGAAATTGACCCCTTTTGCTATGGGGGTACCACACTTTGAAGTACAATTTTATCTCCTGGGTGGACTTGTGTGATCATAAGAAGTGGTTTTTCAGATTCCTGAGTAAATTTAACATACGAAACAGCCCTTCTGGCGCTTCTGACAAAAATAAGTCTTGCCTAGACTGATATGTGTTAGCTCTAATCCTATCTCAATTGTCAGATAAAACATAAACAATCAATTAATCTCAGTTCATATTTTAGTTTGGAATTATTCAGAATCATTTCTAAATTGTGTGTTTTTAAAACAGTAGCAGAAGACATCTTCATTTGGACTAGTGGGCTTCGTGTTTCTGGGACAAATAACTTCATCTGGATCACAACTACAGAGGGAACCCTTCAAACCATCGATTTCAGCTTGTTTCACTCAGGTGATCCTAACAATGCTTTGAATCAAGAGGACTGCATACCAATAGCTAACTTTCAGAATATACATTTATTAGTGGACCACTCTTGTCAAGTGAGGGTAAAGGTGTTGTGTGAAAAGTTACACACATAGGAGAAACATTAATAGACTATCTATTGAAAATAAATTAATTATTTTGGATTTTAGCATTGTATTTGCAATTTATATTCCTCAGTTATCACTAGTATATTTTGTAGCAATTACCATGTAATAAGCAAAACAAAGAATCTTAAATCTTAGTGTGGCAACAATATTGAATTCTTTGCTTTTGATGCTAGGTGACATCTTCATTTGCTTCAGACAAAGGCCCACAACCCTCTTGTTTAAATGGAGCTTTGTTCTGAATCAAAATCAAACAGACCATTTGCTAGATAGGCTCTCGTTGAAGAAATGATAGGATTTGTTTATTTAGGGGTTTACGTCGCTTTCAACACTGTACAGGTCATATCACGACGGGTAGTTGGAAGGGCAGAGGAAACCAGTACATAGAGTTCGCTAGGGTTGTGTGCTGTAAACTGCCGACCAACGGCAAGCAACTACCAGCTTTCCCACTTGAGCCCATGCAGGGATCGAAGCCCGGCCTCAGAGGTGGGAGGCGAGAGTGTTACTACTCTGCCACCGTGGCCCCAAGAAATGATAGGATGAAATGAAATTGATTACAGCAAGTGCATTTTAAAAGTTTTGTTAGATGAGTGGTTGCCCTAATTTTACTTTAAACTTTAGTGTCTCAAGTCAGGGTAACACTTTCAGCAAACAAAATGACATACACTTCTCCTGTAAGCACATAATGGTAATTATAAAGTATACAATTTTTTGCTAGATTAAAAACTTGTTAATGTATTGATTGTTGTTCATTGGTTTACATGGGTGATAGCTTAATTAGTAGTATACGAAAAAATGACCCCTGTCACAGCATTTGAAATTGATCACTGGTAACACATTTTAAAATAAGGAAAAAATACTCCAAGTTTGGATCAGGGCAGATCTGTAGGCCTACTGTAGTCACCATTATCAGAAATGTATAAAGAATAGTACTTTTGTTGAAACAGAATGATATTTCCCCATCTGCAAATTTCATATTATGTGGTGATTGTCACCATTACGAACTGATTACTCTTATGTCCTTGAGAACAGTGGACCCCAGGACATATAAAATATTCAATTTTTAAGCGCAAACTCTAGCAAGGCTCACGCTTCTAGAGATCACTTTTTTCATTTATTGGTCTCCAGACTTTCATGAAATGTGGCATGGCCACAATGACTGTCTTTTACAGAAGTGAAGCGGCAATGGGCTATGTTAGTTCGGAGATGGGTTACCGCTTCAGTGAACTACTTATGTCTCTGATGGCTAGTAGACCAAAACCCCTGTCAGCCTTGTTAACTTTACATTTCTCCACCATTTCTGCATAGATTTAAAGCAAAACAACAGCAGAAATTCTGTGAAGTAATTAATATTTTTGGGGGGAAAGTAGCAGACATTTGCTAAGCTAATTATCAATGATAATGGGTGCAAGTCATACAATAAAATCTGTATATCAATTATTTAGCTAAAATATGGCTTATGATGGATAATAAATATTAAGTGACTTAATAAGATTCAGTTAGTATTAAATGTGTTTCTACATTTTTAAATCATGGCTTCTGTATGTCTGACATATCCATCACACACTTTCCCAGTAAACATTAAAAACATTTTAAAATGGTTCAAACATTTACAAAACGCTTTACGACCTACATAACCCTTACAACCCAATCTTATGGTTTTCTAAACTTTTCCTAGTAAACATTGAAGATGTAATGTGTATAAACAGTCTCCATACAAACGTTTTTTAATAAAAACATTTATTACACATTTGTAGAATAACTCAAGAAACTATGGACTTTGACTGGAAATGTTTTTAAACATTTCTAAAATAGCTGAAGAAATAAAAGTTATGCTGAAAATGTTTTATCAACATTTATCATGAAATCTGTGATACACAAAAAACATTTGAACAACATTTGAATACAATGTTTTGTACATGTTTTCTCTGAAAATGTTTTACAAACGTTTAGCAGCAACTGTTTTAAAAATCCATCATTGTTTTTTATCAAATGTTTTAGAAACATTCTGTCAAAAATGTTTTAAATCCATATTTTCAGAAGACTTTTTAAATGTTTGCCATCAAACATTTCGAAAGAAAGCAATAATATGGGGTTTTGAAGAACTTTGTCAAAAATTGCCCGACACACAATTTCCAAAAGTAAGAATTGAATGGGGCATAATTTTAAAGCAACTATCGTACAATTTAAGACATAAAAAAAATTTAATTTGTGATGAACAGCCATAGAAAGATATTGAATTTGACCTCTGACCCCCATTATTATTATTGAAATTATTATATTTATTTATAAAATTTTATTAGTAAATGTTTGCCTTCACACATTTCGAAAGAAAGCAATAATATGGGGTTTTAAAGAACTTTGTCAAAAATTGCGCCACACACAATTTCCAAAAATAAGAATTGAGTGGGGCACAATTCTTAAGCCACTATTGTACAATTTAAGACATAAAAATATTTTTATTTGTGATGAGCAACAATAAAACAATAAAAAGCTATTGAATTTGACCTCTGACCCCATTATTATTAAAAATTATTATATTTATTTGTAAAATCTTCTTACATTTATCATTAAACGGTTCATAAACGGCACACATATAAAATTCTATTATAAGAGAACAGTGAGAGCTGGATTTATTTGGGGTTTTACGTCGCTTTCAACACTGTACAGGTCATATCACAATGGGTAGTTGGAAGGGCAGAGGAAAACAGTACATACAGTTCGCTAGGGTTCTGTACTGTAAACTGCCGACAAACGGCAAGCAACTACCAGCTTTCCCACTTGAGGCCATGCCGGGAATTGAACCCCAGCCTCAGAGGTGGGACGCGAGAGTGTTACCACTCTGCCACCGTGGCCCCTCAGTGAGAGCTGGACAGTAACTCCAAAGATAGAAGGTTTGTTGAATGACACTTACACCAAAGTTGGGGTTTAACGTCCCGTTCAACAGCCAGGGTCATATTGGGACAGGTCCTCAGCATTGCCACTTGTGGGACTCGAACCCACAGAGGTGACAGCCTATGATTAGATGCCAAACTTGCTAACCACTAGGCCACCGAGGACCTCTGACACTTACACCAAGATGCTCAGGAAAGCCACTGATGTCAAATGGTGGGAACCCAAGACAAAAGGTGTATGAAAGAACTCCCACTTCTTGGTAAGAAAATAGCAGCAAGAAGAATGAAACTCGCTGGTCACTGCCACTGACATCCTTGTCACAGGGTCAGAATGAGATTTACTTGGTAAATGAAACCAATGTCTGTTATCTTGTATAAAATTATTTTAACAAGTAAAGTTTAGTCTAAAGTCAGCCAAATCATCCCAGGACTGTCCAGCTGTTAACTCCAGCAAGTATAACACCAAATAATAATGTTAAACATCTAACATCAAAACATGACTGTAAACTCCAGCAAGTATGACAGCAAGGAATAGCATCAACCATCCAATGCCAAAAACAAAAGCCACTCGTTCCACCAGCATGGAACTCTTCAACCAAACTCTCCAACACCAGCTGCAATGCTGGCATATAAAACAACAAAGACTTTCCCTCAAGAAATTATCTCCCAAAGGAAAGATGTGTAAAACACAACTTCGTCAACACAACTCAATGTTTCCTCCCCACAGAAAAACTTGCACAAAATGGACACTACCAATATTGAAACCATATAAAACCCTCTGATTCAAAACAAACTTAATGAAGCATGTTTTCAATCACAGAAGTGTGAAACAACACAAAGTGACAAAACCATATTAAACCCAGAATGTACACATGTGGAACAACAAAACTTGAAGCAATGTTCCAAATGATGAAACCACAATTACCCCAACAGAACATCTATAAAACTTACGAAATCACTTTGTGACAATCCTGAACTAGATGCTAGCGACCTAGTTTCTATGGCAGCCTAACCAAAATCTGAAAAGAAGAGGAAGACCTAAAATAGACTTTTTAGTGGTGTTAAGGTAAGATGTGGGAAATCTGACAACAACCAAGTAGCGTACAGTGATGGAAGGCTGGACTGTCTGGAAAAATCATGTGACTGCTCGTCTACGGGTGACCAAATAATAATATAATAATAATATATGTAGTAACGGCAGTTGCGGCCAATTTGAATGGCTATTAATTATCTTTGTTTGGTCTGCTGAAGTTTAAAACTTCTGCTGTATGATGTCCATTTGTTTGTATACAGTCCATGGGAATGTAACAAACAAACCACTTTTTGCTTCTGTGTGGTGAGGATGTTTGTTTATGGAAGTTGACTTCATGCTTGGCTTGTCTGTGTTGTTGTAGCAGAGTGCAGGTTGGTGGATTATATTTAATCAGTGTATTTAAGGGATTGTATGTTAGTGACTGTATTTGTGTCATAAATTGGGTTTTAATTTTGAATCTAGGAACAAGAGTTGCCGGTTGAGCAGGTGGAGGAGATGCAGCAACTTTTGCTGAAGTGGAAATCTGTGTTCTCTCTGTATGATCTGGACTTGGGTTTGACCAATAAAGCAGAACACTGTATAAGTCTGAAGGACAATACTCCATTCAAGGAGAAGCCACGTCCTATACCACCCTCAATGTTTGAGGAATGAGTAAGCACTTGAAAGAGATGGAGACCCTTGGTGTGATTCGAAAGAGTCAAAGTCCATATGCATCCAACGTGGTTATAGTTAGGAAGAAATCTGGGGCATTGAGATTTTGTTTGGACATGATTTTGAATTCTTGGACCATTCCAGACTCTTATAGTTTGCCACGGATTGACTCCACTTTGGATATTCTGTCAGGCGCAAAGTGGTTTTCTGTGCTAGACCTTAAGTCAGGATACTGGCAGGTTCCTCTAGCAGAGGAGGATAAATGCAAGACTGCATTCACTGTCAGATCTTGGATTCTGGGAGTGTGAATGAATGCCGTTCGGACTAACGCTCCAGCCACTTTCCAGAGGTTGATGGAAAATTGCGTCAGTGATATGCATTTAACTTACTCTTTATTGTACTTAGATGATATAATTATCTACAGTTAGTCATATGAGGAACATATAGTGTGTTTGGAGGCAGTTTTCAAAAAATTGAAAGAGGCAGGTTTGAAGCATAGTTCTTCCAAGTGCCAGTTCTTGTGCAAAGATATTAAATATCTTGGACGTATGATTAGTGAAAAGGGTATTAGTGTTGACCGAGAAAAAATGGCTTGTGTTCAGTCATGGCCTGTCCAGAAGACTGTGAAACAGGTGCAAAGTTTTCTTGGTTTCACCAGTTTCTACCGAAGATTTATTAGAAACTTTGCTAAGATTGATAAACCATTGCATGAAGTCACACAGGGAGGTGAACCTTATTAGTTGAAAACAAAGACCAAGGTATCCACCCTTGAAATGGGGGTCAGCTCAGCAGGAAGCCGTTGAGGAACTCAAGGATGTCTGTTGTAAGACTCCTATATTAGGCTTTGCTGATTATGCACAGCCATTCATACTTCACACAGATGCCAGCAGAGATGGTCTAGGGGCCGTGTTATTGTAAGAACAAGGGGGTGTTAGGAGGGTTATTGCTTTTGCCAGTCATGGTATCTCCAAGACCGAAAGGAATTATCCTGCCCATAAGTTGAAGTTTTTGGCTTTGAAATGGGCTGTTGGAGAAGTTCCACGATTATCTTTATGGCAACAGTTTTTCAGTGATTACTAACAATAACCCACTGACATATGTGTTGCGCAATGTTAAGCTGGATGCCACAGGTCACTATTGGGTCACACAGTTGGCCAATTATAACTTCACCTTTTCATACGGTCCAGGTTCAAGCAATCATTTCGCCGATGCCTGGTCAAGGATTAAATGGCCTGAAGTCACTGCAGATGTGGTCAGTCAACTTTTGCATGTTCATGTTGATAACATGTCTCCTGTGGAGTCATATTGTTTCATTCAACAGGGATTACCTGATGATTATGAGCAGGAGATTGGGACGAATTCTGATATCAACTGGGCTGTTGAACAGGATAATGATCCTGATATTGGCCTAGTCAAGCAGGAGTTGGCTAATAAGTTGACTGTTGGCGATTTGTCACCAGTAGCAAAGAGATTGTTGAGGGAGAAAAAGAATCTTGAGCTAATTGACCATAAGTTGATTAGGAGAAGGGTTTGCTCTGGTGAGTTGCAATATCAACTGGTTGTGCCTAGTAAATACGGTGAAGTGGCTTTGAGTTATGTGCACAACCAAATGGGTCATCTTGGAAGATAACGGACCCTGGAGCTGCTTCATGAGCGGTACTACTGGCCGAGCATACAGGGATCAGTTGTTGATTATATCGCCAAATGTGGTAGGTGTATCAGGCGCTTGGACTTAAATCCACAAAGGGTACCATTGGTGACAACAGAAACTACCCAGCCCATGGAGCTGGTTTGTATTGATTTTCTCAAACTTGAAAAATCTAAAGGTGGGATTGAAAATGTGTTAGTTGTAATTTCACAAAGTATGCCCAGGCATATCCTACTCATAATCAAACAGCTAGAACTACTGCTAGGACTCTGTTTGAGAAGTTTTTTGTGCAGCCAGAAGGTTGATTGGAAAAGCCACATAGGTTCCATGGTTCACGCCTACAATTACACAAAGCATGGCACAACTGGCTTCTCACCATACTTTTCATTGTTTGGGCATCACCCAAGGATTGCAGTTGACCTTGCTTTGGGAAGATATGAGCCAAAGTGTGCTGCTGACTATGTCAGTAATTTGAGGGATAGACTAAAAACAGCTTATGAACTGGCTGAAGCTAATAGTTGGGCTAGTCAGAGTAGCCAAAAGAAGTGCTATGACCAACGCGTGAGGAGTGCTGTTTTGGCACCCGGTGACCGAGTCTTGGTCAGAAAAGTTGGTTTGAAGGGAATGCAGAAATTGGCAGACAGGTGGAGTGAAGAAACATATGTAGTGGTGGATCAACCAAGTCCTGGAATTCCTGTTTACAGGGTTAAAACTGAAGTTGGCAGGAGCCATATGAAAACTCTTCACAGAAACCTTTTACTCCTTATATCTGTGTTACCGTTGTCAAAACCAAAACAAGTACCTGTACCATGTAAGAGTAAGTTGCAAGGTCCACCAGTTGAAACTTTGGTTGAGCAACCTCCATTGATGACTGAGACAGTCTTAAACTGAGCCTTCAGATGGTGATTCTGTTGTTGAAGTGACATGTGTCAGGAACCTAATCGGGTTCCAGTGCCATCACCAAAGGCTGACATCGATTCACTTGATAGTGAGAGTGTGGATTTGGAAAGTGACTTAGATGAGGGAAGTGTTCTGGTTTCGGGACCTCAATATGAGTCAGGGACATTTGAGCCTGATGTTCAAGATCCAAGTGAATCTGTTTTGGATTCGGAGGATCATAGCGTTGAGCCGAATGAGCAGAGTGTGGATGATTCAGTCAGCACTGTTGATCATAGTGGTGATAATGAATTATCAGTTGCCATGACTCCTGTTCCTGCTCCTAGAAGGTCGGCTAGGATCCGAACTCCGGGTCATCTACACCCAGATATTGTGTATGACATGATGCATACATCTGAGTTGCATGCATCAGAATGGAAAAAATCTGATTTGGAATTGCAAAAAATTGGAATGCTACAAAGCATGATAAAGATTTTGAAATGATTGTGGAAGTGAGAATGTGGAAATGTTTTGTTGTAAATAGTAACATATAAGTTGTGTTTTAGATGTACTTCTTTTGAACTGGTTGAGTGGCTATATGTTTCTCAAGCATGTTTAAGACAACTGGTTGAAAGTTTTTGGGGTGTGTTAAGGAGCTGGAACCTCTCCTGTAATGTGTTTAGTTTTGATTGATGCTGTTAAGCTGATTAAGCTTTGGGTAGTTTTAAATGTCAGGATGTCATTTCCCTGTGAGGGGGAGTATGTAGCCATGACATTTGCAGCCGATTTGAACAGCTGTTAATTATCTTTGTTTGGCCTGCTGAAGTTTAAAACTTCTGCTGTATGATGTCCATTTGTTTGTATAGAATCTGCGGGAATGTAACAAACAAACCACTTTTTGCTTCTGTGTGGTGAGGATGTTTGTTTATGGAAGTTGAGTTCATGCTTGGCTTATGTGTGTTGTTGTAGCAGAGTGCAGGTTGGTGGATTATATTTAATCAGTGTATTTAAGGGATTATATCTTAGTGACTGTAGTTGTATCAGAGATTGGGTTTTAACATTGAATCTATGAGCAGTTTATAGTTGTTTATGTTGATTACTTGATTACTTGATTGGTAATTCTTGGTGAAGATTATTTTGCATTTATTTTACAGAATCTTCTTATGTGGTCATTTGGTTTAAAACTAGTCTGATACTTGTCTAGTCATTTAGAAAGGAGTGGTGCTTGTAGTTGTCATAGTAGATTTTATTTTGTATATAGTAAACTAATTTATTTAATCTATTAGTATGACTGTGATATCTTGACACCTTTTAAATAGGTGATGTAATAGTATTTGGAATGACAATTTCTAGTGCGTATATATTAAAGTGTAAAGTAGTAATATTGAATTATTTAATTGTGTATTTGTGCAATACTCTACCGGTCACTCCACTTAATGGTTAATTATGTTTTTGTAGGTGTTTTTTATGTGATGTGAAGTTCACTTGCTGCTGGTGGTGTCAAGAGATGATGTGAGTGATAATAAACTTTTAGTTAAGACTGTCACTTCTTTGCTCCTTCTTCCCAACCCCCTGGTTTTACAGGAGACCTGTAGTTAAGTGAAGCAGATGCATCTCATCTCCGGACACATATATATTATATCCATCATTTTTAACCTTTGCGAAACAGTTCCTTTCAAAGGTTTACAAAACCCAAAAATGTTTACTGAGTTATGCTTTATATTAATGGAAGTTTTCTCAGCAAATAAAGTTGTGTTGTTAATGGTTTAGCAAATTATAAATATGAGAACATTATTGAATGAATTTTTAGCAGAGTAACTGAGTTCAGAAACTGATACCATAAAACAGTACAAACTTGGCCCTGGTCTTTTTGTTCCATTGAAATAAACTGTTTTTTATATCTAAATCTAACTTGAGTGCATTTATAATTAGTAATTATTGTCAATTGCTAACTGTAACTTTTTCTAGACAAACACTAGGCAAAGTAAAGGGTTTAGTAAGTTTTTTGTTTCCAAAATTTTAACAAAGATAATAACTGCACATTTAAACAATAATATAGGGAAAAGGAGAAAATGCAGAAATGTAGAATAGTCAACATTAGATTTAAGCACTTAACAGTATTTGACCACTAGAGTACTAGAGTACTAGTATATACAGAACAAGATTGGAAGATAATGTTCTAAGAGTTTTGAAGTTATTCAGTTTTGTAGGAATTGAGCTTATCTTTGTTCCGTCCCAGTGATTTTTGTGACTTATTTTGTGTGCTTAATATTTATATGCTTAATGTTTAAATATTTAAAACTGCTTGGTGACTATTGACAGATCTCTAAGTCACTTGGCTGCTAGTTCTGGTCGACTAAGTGTATGTCCAGTGGCAGATCCTTTCAGAATTTGAAACCTTTAGTCATGGGGCTTTTTGTCCCTGCCCACGCCCCCCTCCAATCCCCCACCCCAAGATCTATTTTTACTTGGGTAATATGCCTGTTTAAAGTGACAGTCATTATATCTGTGTCACTGTCCAGTATCAAAGGGGATTAGGTTCGTTTGTGTGTGTACTATGTTAGGTCTCATCCTCAAACAAACTGAGGATTACATCTTTTGTGGATGACTTTGTTTATAAACCTTTGTTTACCATTGTATGTTTAAACATGAGACACACAATTTACAAAACTGGAATCACTCACCCCAATTAATAATTTATTACTGCACTTCTATATTTCAGTTCTAATTTGCTGATAAGATTAAATTGCAAAAAAGTTAAATTCAGAAAATGTTTCATCAAATTTAATCAATTGGTTTATGTGTTTTTAAAGAAAAAACAATAAAAGAATCAGTTGTTTTAAAATAAAAATGTTGAAGAAAGATTGTGGCATATAAATTTAGATTCAAGTAAGTAAGTTCCTCCGTTTTTTTTCAGTTATATCATGGGAAGCCCCTTTGAAGTTTATTTCAGGTTTCATGTGTTTTTATTCAATAAACATTGTGGCATATAAATTCAGATTCAAGTATGTTTCCCTCCAATTTTTTACAGTAATACCATTGTTTATTATGGGAAGCCTCTTTGAAGTTTATTTTAGGTTCCATGTGTTTTTATTCATGTCAGTAAACTGCTGTATATGTCTGACAATTGAGTGTAGAAAAAGCCCCAATAGAAAAAAAACTGCAGAAAAAGTCACAGTAGAAAACTAGTGTATGAACAAATAACCCCAGTAGAAAATACCCAAACATTTTGACTGTGCACTGTGTGATATGTCCCACTACAAAATGTCCAAGCATGAAATATCCATACCCGTGACAACCCACGCCCCGACTTTTGGGAAATCCTGTATCTGCCACTGATGTCCCCTCACCAATTAATATTGATGTACCAATTGTATACAATAGTGCATCTCCAATATTATCAATAGCAATTGGCAGAAACTCTGTGTACTAGTTCTGGTAGTGCTGGGAACGTTATCTCAATGACCAAAGACCATATCTATCTATGGGTGCACTGCCTGTATTT
The DNA here is from genome assembly GCA_964017235.1 of Sabellastarte sp. h YS-2021. Classification (NCBI taxonomy): domain Eukaryota; kingdom Metazoa; phylum Annelida; class Polychaeta; order Sabellida; family Sabellidae; genus Sabellastarte; species Sabellastarte sp. h YS-2021. The sequence goes on from OZ024936.1 coordinate 69,448,250, forward strand.
TTTGTATATCTCAGTTAGCCATTGTATGTAGTAAGTAATAGCTAGTAAGCATCCGTCTGACACCTTTAAAACCACCTGATGCATTTTAGTTAGAAAGCAAAACCTTCACCGTTTAATATTTACGATGCAAAAGATGGACCAACTTTCTTGCATCCATCTGCCACCAAAAAAAAATCGCTTACCGAATGGTTTATCTTGGAAAACCTCTCCATGTAATCTTCATCTATCTGCAATCATTTGAAACACTGTGATATTGGCCCTCAATGCTGAATCTTTATTATCCTGTAAGCATCCATTAGCTACCACTAAACCCACTTGCTAAAATATGGTGAACCATGTAGAATCTTGACAATCAAGTATTCATTCATCGTCACCTCTAAAACACTACAATATTCTGCAATATGCTTCATCTTTGCTGTTTATTATTTATCTATCTGTGCAGTAACTAACCCCATAACTTGCCGCAATTTTGCCACCACTAAACCTATTTGCCGTAGTTTGGTTTATCTTGCAGGTCCTTTACATTTTAGTGTGTATCCGCCAAAACTGAGAATGCAACTGATCAAATACATATCCAGAAATGACCTATTTGAAATATTTGACAGCTTCATGAACTTTGTGCACATTTATATTTTACGAATTATAATCTGTCCTCTCCTATTTCAGCAGCATCAATTTTTAGACTTTAAAATAATATCTAAAAAAAACAAAGAAAAGTTCTGAGGACAAAGTGGAGGAACATTGCTTATGTGCCTTTCCGATGAGCTATATTCAGATCTACAGTGAATCAAATCTGTTGGATTGAAATCAACAACTACAGATGTGAGATCCAAGTGATTAAATAGAGGTCCTCAGTGGCCTAGTGGTTAGCAAGTTTGGCATCTAATCATAGGCTGTCACCTCTGTGGGTTCGAGTCCCACAAGTGGCAATTCTGAGGACCTGTCCCAATATGACCCTGGCTGTTGAACGGGACGTAAAACCCCCAAGTGATTAAATGTCTAACTAGAGAGCAGTTGTATAGTGCAGACTTCCATCAGGTCAGTTTTTTTGTATCCAGAATATGATCCTGATCTTTCATAAAGATCCTTTCGTTACTTATGAAGTAAGCACAAACACTGGTGGTTTACAGTGCAGTATGCCCTGGTTTCCTCCACCTGTAAACTACCTGTGGCAATATGACTCTGGCTGTTGAATGCGACGTAAAACAATAAATAAATCTAAATCTAATATGAAACAATGAATAAATTTACAGAAATGAAATCTCCATAAATTGACATCATCTCCTCTCAAAAACAAATCCATTTGAAGGTAAAGCATTGACTGTTTTTGTCAATGATAAAATACAATTCATATTTCGTGAGAAGCTACAATTTATTTTAATCTCCTCTGTTTGGATGAAACATGTTAGGTAAACATGTTGCCTAGTGGTTAGCAAGTTTGGCATCTAATCATAGGCCGTCACCTCTGTGGGTTCAAGTCCCACAAGTGAAAATGCTGACCCTTGCTGTTGAATGGGACATTAAACCCCAACTTTGACTTTGGATAAAAGATGTTTTATATGTGTAGGACTTGACTAAAGGAATAAGTGGTTAATTGTTTATTTTATTGTTTATTTGGGTTTTTACGTCGCTTTCAACACTGTACAGGTCATATCACGACGGGTAGTTGGAAGGGCAGAGGAAACCAGTACATAGAGTTCGCTAGGGTTGTGTACTGTAAACTGCCGACCAACGGCAAGCAACTACCAGCTTTCCCACTTACGGCCATGACGGGGATCGATCCCCGGCCGCAGAGGTGGGAGGCGAGAGTGTTACCACTCTGCCACCATGGCCCCGAATAAGTGGTTAAATACCAGGTTCTGAATGATATTCTCTACATAAAAAAAAAATCCTGAATTTTCAAAGGTCCAATGACTTTGGCTTTCTGGTTGGTCTAAAACTAATGAGCAAATCTTCATTAATTATGTCATTTGGATAGGTCCTGACTAAAGTATGAAGTATTACATTTTCAGAAATGATCCCTGGTGGAGTTCTACGTTCTCGGAGTGATTTCTAGTTTAACTATATGTTAGCTATTTAATACTTATTGCATCAGTTGTGTATGCAATAATGTCATTCTTTATTGAATAATGTCAAATTGCAAAGTGTATGTTTATCATGTATTTATTTCTGTTATTGTCTTTCTATGTTACTGTCCCGTAAATATAATATTTCAGTCAATTATTTTAAGCATTTTCCAAATGTATTATCACTCACAGTGCAATGACATAATTTTCACTGGACCATATAATTTGATAGAATTTGCACAAGCCTTGTTGATAAACAGACTGCTGGTTTAAATAAGTCTTGACAAAATATGGAGAAAAAACATTTTATAAAAATTAACTCCTTTAATTGAAGGGGTTTACATCATAAGCAAAAAAGAACTAATATATTATCTTGGCTACATAAGTATCATTATGGTATAACACTTCTACAAGAGACACACTCTATTACAAATGACGAACAAATATGGAAGAAAGAGTGGGATGGTCAAATTTTCTTCTCCCATGGGTTAAATCATAGTAGAGGGGTAGCAATTTTAATTCTCCTGAAATATAAACTTAACATTGAAATATTATCTGAATATAGAGATACTGAAGGTAGAATTCTACTTGTTGAATGCAGTGTTGAACAAAACAATTTCATAATAATAAATGTGTACTCACCCACTAAAGACAAACATCATGAATAATTATTATTTCTATCAAATCTGAAGAATATTGTTAACCAGTATACCGACAAAGCTCTCATTATAGGGGGTGACTTTAACACATATCTGGATGTTACCTTGGATAAAATGGCGGAACAGCAGAAAAACAGTCGACCTACAGTGAAAAATTAAAAAGCTTCTATGAAGAATTCTTACTTGTAGATATCCTTAGAGTCAGAAATAAAAATCAAATCTTCTAACAAAGAGAATTCACCAAATATGGCTTTATACAGTCAAGATTAGATTACTGGTTCACCTCAATTCAGCTTGAATACTTAATTCAGAATACATCAATAAAAGCAGGTAATAGCTCGGACCATAGTATAATATCATTAGATTTAGATCTTGTTGACACACAAAAGAGAGGAAAGGGACTATGGAAATTTAACAACAATTTATTAACTGACCCTGATTATGTCAGACTAATAAAAACTTTGATTACAGATACAAAAAACTAATGTTAAGTTAGAGAACAAAATTACACTATGGGATTTTGTAAAATGTGACATAAGAAGCCATACAATATTATATACCTGTAAAAAAGCAAAACAGGAAGCAATTACTGAAAAAGAACTTGCATCTAAAATAAACAAGTTAGAACAAAATGTTACAATGAAAGGAGAGGAAAATTTAACAGAATACCTGGAATTGAAAAGAAAATGGGAAAATTTTTTAAAGAAAAGGCATCTAGGTGTTATAACTAGGTGAAAAGCAAACTGGGTGGAAGAGGGAGAAAAAAAATACCAAATACTTTTTAAATTTAGAAAAAAGGAACTTTAATAATAAGTATATATTTGCAAATTGATTAAAAAATGAGATAACTTCATTAAAAGATATAATAAATGAAGAAATGCGATTTTATCAAAACTTGTATACTTCAAAATTGAAAATTGAAGGAAGTATTAGTAAAGGTCAGAATATTTTCAAACAAAATAGGATTCCTCAACTACCAAATTTAGAAAATATTATGTGTGATGAAGTTGTAACTCTTGAAGAGATTACAAAGGCCTTAAAACTGCTACCAAATAATAAATCACCAGGATCTGATGGGTTTGCCACTAATTTCTATAAATTCTTTTGGATAGATATTAAAGACTTTCTGTTTGACAGTTTTAGATACTCTTTTACACATAGAACTTTAAGTAATGATCAAAAATTGGGTGTGCTCAATCTTATCCCCAAAACCCAAAAAGATTTATGATATCTTTCAAACTGGCACCCAGTCAGCCTTTTACAAACTGATTATAAGATCCTAACTAAAACCTTAGCTTTAAGATTACAAAAAGTTCTTCCTAAAATAATAAGTACGGACCAAAAAAGTAGGATATATACCAAATAGATACATTGGTGAAAACATAAGAACAATACAAGACATCATGACATACTCTCAACTTCATAAAACTCAAGGATATATTGCCCTTATTGATTGTCAAAAGGCTTTCGACTCAATTGAATGGGGTTTCATGTCTAAATGTTTGTTGCATTTTAACTTTGGGGAAAATTTCATTAGATGGATCAAGCTACTGTACACTGGTATATCATCATGTGTTGGTAACAATGGATTTTGTTCTAATTACTTAAAGTTATCACGAAGGACAAGACAAGGGTGCCCAATATCAGCTCTTTTATTTTTATTAATGGCAGAAGTAATAGCAATACATATAAGGAATAATGCTGATACTAAAGGTTTTATAGTTGGTAACACTGAAATAAAAATTAAAATGCTTGCTGATGATACAACCTTACTATTACAGGATCTATCTTCAGTTGAACTAGCAATCAAAGATTTTGATATATTTTTAAAATGCTCTCGTCTAAAATTAAATTTGCAAAAGACCGAAGTTATAGGATCCAACCTATACAGAGACAAGCTACAAAAAACACTTTCAGGGATAACATTGAAAAGGGGCCCATTCAAAACGCTTGGAATTTGGTTTTCTTACAATGAGGCAGAGATGATAGATTTAAATTTCAATGAAGAATTGGAAACAAGAAAAACAACTAGATATCTGGAGGTCCAGGAATTCATCACTCAAAGGTAAAATAATAATATTGAAAACACTAATATTGCCTAAAATCTTATTTCTCTTTAACTTAATCTATGTACCAAAAAGTGTTCTTGACTAAATTGATGAAACTATTTTTCTGTTTCTTATAGAATAGTAAACCTTCCAAAGTAAAAAGAAGTACAATCATTGGATCAATAACTTATGGAGGTTTAAAAATGGTTGATATATATATCATGCATAAAGTTGCAAAAGCTATGTGGATTAAATATTTAAGTAGTATAGACCAGTGTCATTGGAAAACTTTATTTTTGAAATTGTTAGCAATGAAAGAAACTTTGCTAAATAAAAGATTGGATGACACTTTTTTTCAAAAGTGTTCGACAGCATTTCATAAACAGGTTTTAGAAAGCTGGACAGAAATATATTGTTCCAAATCATTTACTTTTAAAGAGATTTTAAACGAATACATTCTTTACAACAAATATATCACCATAGCCAAAGGAACAATAAGTGTAGAGAGGGTTCCAAATAATCTAGGGCATAATGTGAAAATAATTGACATGTTGGATAATAGTGGGGACCTTTTAAAATGAACCAAACTAAATAAAAAGCTTGGTTCAAATCTTTCTCAGATGACGTATAATTCACTTGTTGGTGCAATACCAAATGAGTGGAAAATCAAAATTAAAGAAAAATCAGTGAATATGACAGACAGGCTAACAGACGATATAAGACTTACTTGTAATAATGTATTAGTATCACTTGAAAAAATAACATAAAAAAAATTGTATAATGAATTAATTGGAAGAATTGCAAAACCACCAATAGCTGTTGAGAGTTGGACTTGAACTATACCCACTTTTAGAAAATCTTGATTGGAAATGTACCTTTATTCTGCCACATAAAATTGCTCAAGAAACTTTTCAGTATAAAGTTATCACTAGGATATTAAATTGTAATTATAATCTACATAAATGGGGAATAAAAGACTCACCACTCTGTGAATATTGTAATGAGTTGGATACAATAACACATCACTTGTTTGAGTATCAGGTAGTAAAAACATTCTGGAATGAAGTTGAATTATGGATCAATGACCGATTGGGGGTTTTGTTTAACCTTACCGTTTGTGAAATTATTTTTGGAATACATGAATTGGATGAACTAATCAGGCTTGTTAATTATATTATTCTCTATGGTAAACTTCATATCAACAAACAATGAACATATACTAAAAAATTGACTCCTGCTGATTTTTTAGTAAATTAAAGGACAAAATTATGGTTAATCTGACTTTATTTCGAATAAATAAATGTGACGAACATACAATACCGTTGCTTGAATATTTAATTCTATAAATTATCTTTTTGTAATAAGTTTTAATGCTTGGGATATCCGTTAATAAAGACAGTGTCATAAATGTTTTTGTCAAGGTGTGCATGTAATGTCATGCTCCTAGTACTTGTTGGTGTCTGTTTAACTTTGTCATCAATTGTTAAGTACCTGTGTGTGGTATTTGTACTCTTTGTATTATATTTGTATTGTAATTTCTTCTTTCTAGTACTTGTTTAGCATCTGTTTGAACTGTGTAATAGGTTGTTAAGTATCTGTGTGTGGTATTTGCAGTCTTTGTATTGTATTTTTGTTGTACATGTAATTCTTTATGAACAATAAACTATTAAAAACAAAAAAAAGTTATGTATGCTTGTACAGATTTTCCAGGTACTTTTAAGGTCCAGTGGCACAGCGCACAGTGTTAGCTACAGTGGCACAGACTGACTAATGATAGTGATATATTGTGATGTGCCTTCTTCATTAAAAATACAAGAAATATGGAAGCATTCATTTGTTTACCTTAAAACCAAAGTAATTGTACAATACATGCAATATCACGATGTTAATATACTTGTCACAGCCATTCAGGGGGCTTGCAATTTTGTCTTACAAGGAATTCTACCATGTAAAAACATACATATATTAGCAATGGTAGAAGCTAATGCCTAGTTCTCACAAGTGCCTAGTTGCCTCACAAGCTACAAAACTAATGAATACATCTAGACTTGTTTGCTGCTCAATGCACCTTGTAGTAGTATCACTTCAGTTTCATGAGTGTACATCAGACCAGATTTGTTGTTTGAGTAGGATGCGTTTGCTATAGCCCACACAGTGATTCCTGCAGGTAGCAGATTTTGGAAATGTTTGAACAACCACATAGTGTTAAAGTCTCTGCATGGGATGGGTGATAAAATGGGGAAAGGCTCTTTTGTACATATGCACTACTAAGATATGAGGTTTCTTTTCTCAGTCATAATCACATGGTCTGAAAGTAAAAATTTTAAAATGAGTTGTTACGTCATATGGGACTGTGTGAAAAGGCTATTACAATTGTTCTCAAATTTTTGGTTACAAAATTCAAAAACTGAATTGTTACACAACATGGGACTGTGTGAAAAGACTATTTATATCGTTTTCAAATTTAAAGTAACAACAATTATCTTTTGGTGCAATATGGTTTGCAACTTCAATTTATGTTGCTGGGCCTTAGGCTTTGCTTTCAATGAATAAGCACATGAAAATATGTAAATTAGATTACACTTAGAGAAACATCATAATGACAATACATATATCAGCTAATATAGAGGCCTAAAATTCTAGGTTATGGAAAGTTTCACAGTTGAAAACACAAACCTCATCCCATTATGGAGCCTTGTAATTATTTGATAATTAAATGTACAATGTTATATACAAATCTCAACAATTGTGTGGGCTTGTAGTTGTATATTATGGGAACTTCCATAAATGAGAATACATATATTAGCCATTCTAGAGGTCTATCTAATACATTCCCCCATTGCTTGCTGTGGAAAATTTAAAAAAAACAAAAACAATCAAAGGTGAAGACTGAACATCAAATATTAAAATGGAAATTACAGTAAGGAAATTAAAAATCTCTGGTGGCTGTTATTCCCCTAAAATACCAAAGCAGGGAATGAAAATAGAATTCACATCATAAGATGATGACATGTAATAACATGGGGAAAAGGGGTAATTGTAATGCATCTAGAAATATTCTTGATTGTAGCGGCCCATTGATATAAATTACAATTTGTGTGCTTTGAGTTTTATTGCGAAAAATACACTTACCATTTCCTGACCACAGCTATATGTTGGAGCCATCCAACTCACTGGCCATGGTTGAGAAACGTTTTTAAGATCAGGAAATTGTAAGTATTTATCGAATAAAAAATAAAATTACAAAATTACAACAAAATTTTTCAAATTCATTAGTGTACATAGTATAGTGGACTCATTGCATAATGGTTGCATATCTTGGTTCCATGTGCTGCAAACTTAGCCTTTCGATATTTATTCAGCAACCATAACCTGAAGAAAACTAATTCCAAATTATTTGTTTTTACATAGTATTTTTCAGTTGCTAATAGGTGAGCAAATAAAGTAATCGATTATCAAACATTTACGGCCAAGTTGAAATAGATGTGGGTTTTTGTCATAAACATTTACCCTTGTGTAGCCTGCCTAAGGCTCTAGCTACTTTGTAAATAGGAAAACCCTTTTCAGTTTGCTTTGTACTCTTGCATAAACAGGCTTTTGTATCAAGTTACTGCTAAGACAGATACTGGTGAGCTAGTATTTCCTCGCATATAAAAATGTTTTATGAACACAAAACCCCGGTGTGCACCTTTGACAAGTCTTTTTTTTCATATTGGAATCTTGAGCAAGGCTATCTCCTGTGATTTGAATGTTGCCTTCAACTCATTGTAAAATACACTTTAAAACCATTCTGACAAGGTGCATGTAGCAACTTCATTTCAAAGATCCTCTAGAGTGATGGCATCTGAAGATCAGATCCACACAGATGAAACTTGGTTTTTGACTGACTTTAAAGTCTGCCTGTAGAAAGTAAGTGGTGACAAAAATAACATAAAGCTTTTTTTGGATGAAAAAAGCGCAAACAACTCCTTCCGTTTTCACCAACTAATAATCTTTGAAATCCGAGGGTACCCTCCTGATGGAGTGATGTTTGAGTCCAACATGACTGTCTCTGATCATGTGTCCTATCTCTCTGGGATGACTCCGTATCCATGTGAAAGTATTTTTAGGATTCCCTAAACAGGCGATTGAATCACTGTAAGTCACTCTTTGCCTCATTATAAAGACTGGAAGTGCGCAAACAACAGACACATGGCCAAACATGGACAAACTTTTGGTTTGCATTTTGGTTTGGCAAGCAAAACCTGAACTGTCTTGTATGTATCTCTCTGCCACCACAAAAGCCACTTAGCCACTACTGCAATATGCTTTGCCATGCAGAACTTTGGTGATATTTTGTGCATCCATCTGCCACCAAGAAATTCACTGGCAACAATATGGTTACCCATGCAGAATCTTTATCATATAGTAAGCATCGATCTACCACCATTTTAACAAGCTTTTTGATTTTGGTTTACCACGTTTATTGCTCAACTAAATGCCATGTAGGAAGTGACTGCTGTCAAAATTTAATTAACTAAAATTGTAACACTTGTTATAGGACATTTAAATTTTACATCAGTTAGTAATGTCCATATTGTAGATTTTCCTTTGAAAAATGGTAGTGGGATTTGATGTTGATTGTGAAAATCTTGAAATATACTGAACATTTTAGTTTCTGTCACGTTCAATCCGTGTTACAGTAAAATATTTTCTTTAAAATGCGTTTTCTTCATTTATGAAAGTTGCACCTTGCTTAATTGACAGATTTACATGTATAGATGGCCCACTCTTTGTGTTTCAGTAGGACTTTCTTTCAAACTTATATGAAGTTTCTACAAAGATTACATTCTGTTACACAGAGCAATAACCAAATCTCTTAGATTGGACTTTTTATCAGTAGAAACTGTAATTGTACTTTCTACCGGTACAATTTGAAATACTACCAGGATGGACTTTCTACCATGACACATACATCTACCACCACCTGCTGCAATATGGTTTCTCATGCAGGATCTTTACCATGAAGTATGCATCCATCTGCCACCACTGAAACTACTAAACAAACTTCTCACATACATATTAAGAATTGACCTAAACATTTGAAAGAATGTTGACAGCTTCACAGTCATATTTTCTTGAAAAAAATGTATCTACCACCACTAAAACCACTGTTGTAATATAATTTACCATATAGAATCTTGACTATTGTTGCACATAAGGACATTAAAGTATTGATTTTCTCTGTATTCTGCAGAAGTGGCCTAGTTAGTAGTGAGCTTTCTTGTACTTTACTGAAGTGATCTGTTTATAGATTTGGGGGAAATATTGCTAAGCTTCTAAACCTTCTGTGTATTCGTTTCATCTGTATTGTAAGTAAATGTATTGTTTTCATTTTGTTCTAGAACTTTCTATAATATCCAGCTATACAATTTGATTCAGCCAAACAATCGAACCATTCAATAAACCATTTGAAAAAGCATTTATTTTGTTTGAAAATCTATTGGTCAACAGTACTCAAAGTGTCTAGTACCAGAGAGTTTGTATAGTCACCACCCATTGCGGTTCTAGAACCTGTTATATCTTAATTCAAATAACACATGAACTACAGTTAAAAGTGAAAAGGCCAACAGATAAGCATGAACTTAAAAGCATTATTGTAGAACAGTTAGTTGTCAAAGATCTTTTTGCTGATAGTTATGTAGAAGTCATTGCCCATGAAGAGTTCATTACTGATAAATTTAATTTGGGTAAAAATGTGCTGCAAGTACGACCTTTAAATTGGCTGGAAATTGATATTTTCAAACACTTTGAACAAATGGCTCAAAATTTGAAATGGACCACAGGCCAGTGGTCTTTATTTAAACAAAATGTTTTGAAAGAAAAAGCCCAAGTGGCATATACAGCATTACTGATTTCTGATTTTTCTGATGTACTGATATGTGAACTATTAATTTGTGAGATATAGTAATTTAAAAGCACAGTCTCAAAAGCTCAGAAATTACCATAAACAAGAAAGGCAAACTCATGTTGAATTGGCAATTGAGAAATAGATATACTTTGACAAATGGTACAATTCTAGGAAATTTGGAAAAGTTAGAAAGTTTGAAATGCTTTGGCAAGTCATTTCAAAATGTATGTTTCTGATGACATTAAAACCCATCTGATAGAGCAGATGGTGGAAAATTCACAAAAGCAGTGGCTAAAGCTGATAACTACACGTTGACTAAAAGTTCACTTTTAAGAAGAATAGATCCTCTGTTTACACTAAGAAGTCTAATCCTAAAGTATGAAATAAATCAGAAAATGTAGCTCTAGAAAAGAGTTCAGATAAGGTTCAAACCACAAATCACACTACGAGTAAGGATAAAAAACCAAGATCATTTGTTGTTGTGTGCCACTATTGTAAACAAACCTTGGACTATTATATCTGACTCTTGGCTATTAAAGAAAAAGAGAGAAAAGGAAGCCACTCCCAATACATTTGTTTCAATCCAACTGGTGTTCAAATCCCAATAGAGCAGATTCTAATATTAGTTCAAACAATTCTGAGGGAAGAGTTTAAACATTCTCTGTCGGAGGGTGGTGTATCCATGATGAATGGTCAATAATACATCAGATTGTTGTACCAGCAATGTATCAGAGTGATATATTGAAGTTGGCTCATGAGTCTTCATTGGGTAGCCATTTGGTATCAATAAAACTAATAATAGAATAACTAAGCAATTCTACTGGCCTCAAATCTGGGACTGTGTGTCTGAATTTTGTAAAACTCTCCAGGTTTGTCACATAGTTGGAAAAGCAAAACAAAAAAATTCCTATGGCTCCCTAAAACCCATCCCAGCATTTGATGAACCATTCAGCAAAGTGACAATTGATTGTATAAGAATCTCTAATCCCTCTGAGTTATTAAATGGTCCTTCAGTCTTTGGCCCTCTAAAGTTGTTGAAACAAATTCATTACCTGAAGGCACTAATCTAATCCAATCTAATGTGGACTTTTATAGCACTTAATCTCCATCACTGATGGACTCTAAGGCGCACCTGAACATAAAGCAAGGCAGTTAACATTAACTGGAGGACGTAGCCAGGTCATACCAATGAGACACAGGGGTGAAACACTGAAAGCTTAAAGCTGTTGGATTATGTCATAAATCTTAGAAGACGGTTAAGAAAGGCTTGCGAACTGGCACAGCAAAATTTGAAAAATTCTCAGTCAAAAGTGAAATTGCTTTATGATAGGAAGTCACAAAGCTGTGTTTTCAAGCCAAGAGACAAGGTTTTAGTTTTATAATCTGTCCAGGGGAGCACACTGCAAGCCAGATACCATGGGCCATACAATGTGTTGAATAGAGTAGGCAATCTAGACTATGTTATTGAAACTCTTGACAGAATGGAAGTGAACCCAACTGTGTCATGCGAATATGTTGAATAAGGTAAGATCATACTTTGAAAGAAGTGAGATAAAAGTCAGTCATGGCCACTGACTTTGTTGTAGAAAATGACAACAATCAGGAGCATGAAACATAGGGTGACACTTCTGATGGTGGAGTTGAATGTAAAATCAGGTTGAGTAATTCAGTGAATTACTAAATTGAATCATGTATAAATCAATCTTTCCAGATGCCTCTAACAGGACCAAGGTAGTCAGGCATGATGTTGGCAATGTCAATCTGGGTAAACAGTATCTGTATTGTGTAAACCAAATTAAACTTAAAAGCTTATGACAAGAATTACAACGCATGTTGGACAAAGACATATTAAAACCAAGTCAAAGTAGTTAGGCTTCGCGTTTTGTGTTACTCCCAAAACATATGGTTCAATCGGGTATTACAAAGACTATAGAAAGGCGAATGTTTTGCATAAAACTGATTTATTTCCTATGAAGGACTATTAGTCGGATTGGTAAAGTCAGATGTTTCACAATTTACTGACAGGTTACTGGTGGTACATCTTACTTAATGGACAAAATATCAGCTTTTGTCACTCCTGATGGTTTGTAGCATGAAAAATTCTGCAGCCACATTTCAAAAACTATTGATTACATGTGTCTATTGATTACATGTGTCTTAGAAGGTGTTGAAACATATCGGGTTGATATTTTCATCTTCAGTGATAGTTGGAATGAACATTTAAAAAGAGTTGAACAAGTTTTGCATTAGCTCGAACAGCAGGTTATTATGGAAATGTTTTTAAAAAACTCAGAGCAACACTGACTAAGCTATTAATGACAACACCTGTGCATTCTGAATTTCCCTCTCTTGCTCTCCAATAGCAAAAAGGACACATGTCCTTTTGCCTTTTTCCCATACATATGTCCTTCTTGCATCAGACTTTCATGAATTGTGGCACAGAGTGACGACTATTTGTCTGCTCACTGATGTTAAGCGGCAATGGGCTATGTTAGTACTTGCATGGGTCACCTTCTCAGTTCGGGACCAGCTGTGGGATGTATCTAAGTTGGAATTTCTTTCTGTCACAAGACTTTCATAACTTCTAGTGCACTACTTGTGTCTCTGATGGCTTTGCGCTCACACTAGGGGACCAAGTCACCTTTTGGCCTTGTTTTCACAAAACTTTAATGTACATCAACAAACTACTCCACAAGAGACAAAAAGAATGCTGAGCTGTTATTTTAGCAGTGCAACACTTAGATATCAATATCTTAATTATCTAAACCAACTAATGTGTACACAAAACACAACCCTTTAGTATTTTTACACTAATTACTGTAAAATTAAAACTATCTACAGAAAAAAAATTCATGAAGATCCGCTCTTTACTGTTGGATTAATGTCGATGGAAAAGCACACAACATTGAAAATGGGACCTTAGAGCATTCAAGAGTTTTTGTATTCAGAATCTATTCTGAAATTTTCCTTAAATTAAAACACTTCCCCCTTTAGTCATGTCCTACCAATATAAAAGTAATAAAAAGATCCATTCATTACTACTGAAGTAATTATGAACATTTAAAAACTAGCATCAAACAAGCAAAAAAAAGCACACCCCAGATTAAAACTTTCTGTTGAAGATGATAACCAGTGAATGACAAAGTAAGTAAAGCCACTGCAGATATAAAGAAAGTAGCTTGGGGATATATTCATAAAACAGAACAAAATATTCTGTTGTAGCAAATTTGAAGCAAAGAATTGATTTACAGTAATGCAATCTCCCTAAAATGATTTCCCCTCCTCTGCAAATAAACAAATCCATTTGACAGTAAAAAATTGATTTTTTCTACCAAATGAAAAAATGCAATTCATATTTCATCGGAAGCTACAATTAATTTTTTATTTATCTTCCAGCAGGATAAAACATGGTTAATAATATTAAATGAAATATGTTTTATAATATCAAAATCAGGCTTACCTTTGTAAGTGGAATTATGTTGCATTTCTGTCAGTGTGATGAATTTAGGGTTCATTATTATACAAAAACTTCAGTGGCCTCTACATCAATAACAGTCAGAGGATTTGACGTACACAAGACATATAGTAAACATAAAGGGTGGTTGGACTGTGTCCTAAATTCTAACCTAGGAGAACATTATGATGTCATCACCAAGTATAAGGAAAATGATGCATATGTGTGTGAGAAATTGAAGTTTACTGGAGATATGTCACGTAGTGAAAACATAACAAGTTTTATAGGTAAGACATATAAATTGGAAACTGACTTTTTCCAATATAATCATATTTGTGGCATATATTATACAAAAGGGATGAATATGGGTCCCTTCTGGAATATTTAACAATAAATTATAACTTACCAGCTTCACTTGCAATGACTAACATCACAACTTCCAATTGGAGATTTTGACATAAGAATTCAAAATTCTGATGGGTTGTAACAGTTTCAGATACAACATTGTATCCTTTATATTGCAAGTTAGGTTTCATTAATATCTGTACAAAATGATTTCATCAATATCCATACTGAATGAAGTCATTGGTGTCTCTACTCATTGCTTTCATTGGTATCATATTAAATGATTTACATGATATCTATGTAATATAGGGAAGAGTATAAAAGCCATTGAAAAAGTTTTTTTGAATTGTCAACTTAGTATCTCAACAAGTTGAGTTACTGTCTCAATATGTTGACTTAGTATCTCAACATGTTGAGTTATTATCTCAACATGTCGACTTAGTATCTCAACATGTTGACTTAATATCCCAACATGTTGACTCAATATCTCAAAATGTTGACTTAGTATCTCAACATGTTCAGTTTCTATCTCAACATGTTGAGATATTATCTCAACATGTTAACTAAATATCTCAACATGTTAATTTAGTATCTCAACATCTTGAGTTATTATCTCAACATGTTGACTTAATATCCCAACATTTTGACTTAATATCTCAACATGTTGACTTATTATCCCAACATGTTGAGTCACTATTTTTTTTATTTGTAGACTTAGTATCTCAACACATTGAGTTACTATCTCAAAATGTGGAGATATTATCTCAACATGTTGACTTAATATCTCAAAATGTTGAGTTACTATCTCAACATATTGGGATAATATCTCAACATGTTGACTTAATATCTCAAAATGTTGAGTTACTATCTCAACATATTGGGATAATATCTCAACATGTTAACTTACTACATATCTCAACATGTTGAGATAATATCTCACATGTTGACTTACTATCTCAACATTTGACTTACTATCTCAATGTTTGAAATATTATCTTGACATGTTGACTTTATATCTCAATATGTTGAGTTACTATCTCAATATGTTGAAATAATATCTCGACATGTTGACTTAATATCTCAACATGTTGAGTTAATATCTCATGATTAACTATCACTATCTAATGTGACCTTGATTTGACCTTGCTGTAGTGACACTGACCTTTAATATTTTGTCTGGGCTATATCTCAGAATCTGTAAGATGTAGAATGTTGATATTTGGTAATGACATAGGTTGGGGGGGTAGATATGCAGCATAACACCTTGACCTGGATTTGACATATGACCTTGTCATAGAGATTTTCACCTATACAATCTTTCCTGGGCCATATCTTGGAAATGATAAGGAATTGGATGGTGGCATTTGGTATAAATATGGGTTAGGTGGTGTAGGTGTGCAACGTCATGGTGTCACATGGGATTAACCTTTAACCTTGTCATAGCAATGTTGACCGTTAACATCTTGATACTTTACAACACACTGGTTGCAGGACTGGTGTAATTTTGCAAAGTCATAGTCACATATCACTGTGCCCTACTGGATTTTGGGTTTTATATTATCTATCAAATGTAACAGTAAACTGGTCCATAAAAATTGTTTACAATTTGCCTTTTTTCCATACAAATCCCACATTTATTCTAAAACCCTGATGTTAATAAAACTTTTAGCCTAAATTATGGGTACAAAAGTTTTAACAATTAAAGCAAAATGTCTGTCTTTGTCATTGGTGGAATTTGGTTTAGTGAGGGTTTGTGCTGTCTGAATGGTTTTTTGATTAAAAAGTAATATTTAATTTAGCTTAATTCATGACATAAAATACAAAGTTTATTTCATGTATGTATTTCCGAAATGCATACTCTAGCACTGTGAGCATAAACGGCTAACTGGTACAGTACATGTTTTGGGGATTGTTGATTGCTTAATTAATTTCTAATCAGTATTGTGGAGTAATTGCCTTTTAGTCTGGCCGGGGGTGGTAGTAGGCTGTCAGTTAAATACTCATGTGAATCAATATAGTATCAGCCTTAGTACAAATCTCAACATGTTGAGATGCTAAGTCAACATGTTGATATATTAAGTTAACATGTTGAGATAATATCTCAACATGTTGAGATAGTAAGTCAACTTGTTGATATACTAAGTCAACATGTTGAGATATTAAGTCAACATGTTGAGATACTAAGTCAACATGTTCAGATAGTAACTCAACATGTTGAGAAAGTAACTCGACATGTTGAGATAATAAGTCGACATGTTGAGATAATAATAGATGTGGATGGAAAATATGCATATGAGCTGTTAATAGATTTCTTTAAGACATCTTACTTTTCATAATGCTAGGCTGGAATGGTGTGAGAGAAGCAATATAAAATGTTAGAATCACATTTTACCCCATAATCTTAAAAGTCTAATGCCCCTGTTCCACCAAAGGACTAAGTCCTGATCCTGTCCGCGACCCTTAATCATGGACAGTCAGTGAAAAAAAAGGTAAAATGGGCGGGAATACTGAATCAGTATTAAACCCTGGGATTAAGTTCAGATCGGCCTCAGGAAGCCTGAGGAGGCCCCAGGAGGCCCCACACAGTCCCCGACTGTTCTGCGATCAAGAACCGATTAAGCCATTTTCTGGTCGGTTTGAACCACTATCTTGTTGTAGACATACCGACTTAATAACAGACAAACCCAATGCCAAACATAAGTCCACCAACCAACAAACTGACAAACCCAATGCCCAACATAACTTGGTAAATGGAATAAATATTGCATATATTTTGAAAGCTACACCCTAATTTCACTTACATTTGGTTTTTATTCTGGAAAAATAACTGAAACTGAAAGTTTTTCTTTTATTGCAAATCTCAAAATTAATTTTTTTATTCCACTTCAAGAAAATATAACCACCCAAATGGTTCTCTTTACAGTATGGTTTATCTGTCTGTTGGTTGTGGGGAGTTATGTTTGCAAATTTGTTTGTCAGTTCGTTGGTTGGGGGTTATGTTTGGCATTGGGTTTGTTTGTTTGTTGGTTGGTGGCTATGTGATAACATAATATCTTTTAACTCTAGGGATGGTGTCAGTGTTGGACTTTTTTATTACAGATTTAAAGCAATCCCATGGATTTTAAACTACAAATTGCAGATTATTGGCCATATTGGCAGTTTATTTACCTATTTTTTTTGTCTATGTGGCCTTCTGTTGTTATGTGTATTACCATGGGTTATTTGTTTCATATTTGGGGTGGTGTGGGTGTTGGGCTTTTTTTTTGTTTTGTGATAAGTATTTGTACTGAACTGTTATGTTTTGGGAGGGGAATTTGAACAACTTGCAGCTTAATAATTGTTTTTGGAAGATTTGGGCGGCCCTGAAAAGGGCCTATTGGGGTATGAGACCCACCAGGACTGGCTGGCTACTAAGGAGGCTGCTGCTGTTGAGGCGGTGCTGTGGTGGTGATGGTGTAGAGCTGCTGCTGTTGCTGCTGCTGAGGCTGCTCAATGATCTGTGTTGTTAGATCTGGTATCTGGCTTAGTATTCTTAAGTTAAGTTGTGTCTGCTGCCCTCGTCCTGTAATGTGAGTACTGATGGAGGGTTTCCAAAGCCAATGGGGCTGGGTGTGTAGTAGACGTAACTGCTGGAACTGCTGCCTGGGTGGAACTAGACACCTGTTGAGTGGTTGTTGGCAGTATCCCGACCTTCTGTGACTCTCTGGTAATAGTGGCTGATCTCTTGGGTAGTACTTGACGTCTATGAGTGTTCTTTCCTGCTTCAATGTCTCTGAACCTGAGATCAGTGTCCTCATCTGGTCAAAGTGCTCGAGTATCACAGAATCTGTAGAAACTGGTGTAGATGTAAGTATTGGTTGACTTCTGCTCTCCCTAAGGACACTGGACTCAAGATGTTCTGTATCAGTAGTAGATCCACGAGATTCTTCATGCCTGCTGGTGTTGGGACTGGCCTCGAACCCAGAGCATCTGTTGGCCCCCTTGCGTCTGATGTGGGTCTTAAGGAAACCCATCTACTGGTAGACCCAGGACTGTCTCTTGGTAATCTCCCTTGGGGTTTGGCCAGACTGTAGCTTGGAGAGTTTGCCATAATGAGTTCTCTGTGAATCAAACCACCTTCTGACATCAAAGGGCTGGAGCTTCAGTTCTGCAGAGATTTCTGCACAGAGAGCCTCCTTCCTCTGTCTATCATGGAAACATCCATGCTCCTTGTCATACAGCTCTGGGTGCTCCTTCACAAACTCAACAATGGCATTTTCTTGGCTGTCAGTGAATGTAGCACAAACCCTGGCTCTCTTGGCTGCTGAGTGGCACTCTGATTCTTCCTCACACCTCTCATCTTCTTCTCCTCAGTAACTTCTAAACCTTCCTCTGTATCCTCTATCCTCTCTTCTCTCTCTTCTGTACCATCCTTTGCCTTCTCCTCTGTCCTTTCCTCTGTCCTCTCCTCTAACTCTCCACCTTCCTTCTCCCTCTCCTCTTGACTCTCCTCCATCTTCTTCTTTCCTCTCTTTCCTTCTTTCTCTTTCCTCATAACTCCAGTGAATATCACAAAAAAGTAAAAAAAACTGAAATATGTCTCCTAACTGTTAAATTTGCCCTAACTCAAGTAAAATGTGAAATGTAAAAAAACTGAAAACCCCTAGCAGTAAGTGACACGCGTCTCTCAGTAGCCAACCAGTCTAAACACAGAAAGCGTGTGCGCGGTCACTTATATAGTCCCAGACCCCCTCATTGCCTCTTTTTGGTTTCAAGCGCGCGAAAAGGAGTCGGTACTTAATTGGTACTTAGTCCCAGGCCTCCTGGGGCATCCTCAGACCGTCGCAGACTAAATTTGTGTGGTCCCAGGCGGTCTGAGGAGGCCCGCTTGGATCGGTTTGGATCAGCTTCTCTTAGTCAGGACTTAGTTCCAGACCCAGATTTCTTAGTCACAGGACACCTGAGATGGTCTGAGGCTTTCCGGGACTAATGAAACCGATTCTTTTTCACACGCATGAAACTTCAAAGGTCTGTTATGAGTCGGGGACTGACAACAGGCTTCCTGGGACTAAGCTAGGGATGCCTGGGACTAAGGGTCGCAGGAGGCCTGAGACAACATAGGACTGTGTAAATTTGGGTCTGAGGAGGCCTGAGGAAGCCTGATACTGGACATTTTGTTGACAGCAGGAAATAAGAATCGGTTTGGGTCATGAGAAATATCAAACATGTTTGATTTTTCTCACGGCCCCAACCGACAACTACCGATCCATACAGAACGCCTGGGACTAAGCAAATTTTTGAAACCGACTACAAAAAACCCTTAATCGGGAAGCTTAGTTGTGTGGTGGAACACCCACATAACACTAAAACTAACAATTATAGATCGTTCACAATATTAACCAACAAAGGGTGTGCAGGTTTTGTTTACACCCATGGGGGTGGTCGCCAGAAAAAAACTTTTGTCAGTTTATCTCAGAAATGTAAAACATAGTATGTTGTTACTTGGTAGGGACATTTCGTGGATGTGTGGGCGTGCAACATCATGCAACATCTTGATTTGATGTATGACTTTGCCAAAGTGACTCTGACCTTTAAAATCTTGTCTGGGCTTTATCTTGGAAACAGTCAGGTGTAGGACGTTGATATTTGGTAGGGGCTTTGGTTGGAGGATGTGCATGTGCCAGGTTATAGTCTGACCATGGGGTTGCCTTTGACATTGGCTCTGCCAGATTGTTTTCTACTTTTATAGTTTAGATATATTTTTCTTATGGCAAAGATATATTGATTGCTGCAACTGATTATTATATGTACTTTAACCAAATTGTGCTATCTCTATTAACAGCTACACGTCAATTAATAAATTTTACAGCTTATAATTTTTAGCATTCTAATTAATGCTGACATTTTGCAATTGAATTGCCTTGTTTGATACTTTTTCTTTACTTACATTTACTTTATCTGAAATCTAATTAAAATACTGAACCTAAATGTCAAGCTTAGAATCAACTCAAATGCAACATATTAATTGGCTTTACTGTATGAGTTAATGATATCCAATATTTTATAAATTATTTATAAATTATTATAAATTATTATTAAATTATGCACCTAATTTTGCAAAAACTCAAATATTTTATGGACATCTATATTAAATGCTTTTCAGCAGCAACTTTATTAAATATTTTTAAGATGTTGAAAAATGTTTTCATGCACAACGATGCAAAATACCTTAATGGACATTAATCTCTATGTTTTGACAGACAACCATGGTTAAAACTTTTATGTACATCTGTTCTTAAATGCTTCCATTGACATCTATACCAAATGCTTTCACAAGTATTTAAACTTAATATTCTACTTGACATTTGTAGTTAATGATTCCATGGACATCTATGCCAAATGCTTTCATGATACCCATACTAAATGTTTTCAGGGGCATACGTACCAAATATTTCATGGACATCTAAATCTGTATTTAATGCTTTCATTAATATCTGTACGGAATGATATCATGCATACACATATTAAATTATTTTATGGAGATCCATACTAAATGCTTTCATGGATATCTAGGCAAAATGTTTTCATGACCATCTATGCTAAATCCATGACCATCCATGGATATTAATACTAAATGCTTTCATGCATCTCTAAACTAAATGTTATTGCTTCAAATTATTTAAATTTGATTAAAACTGAACTGAAGCTTTATCACATACTTTAAGCATTCAGGGGGCTCGGTTGTGTAGCGGTTAGAGTTCTCGCCTCCAACCTCTGAGGCCACCGGTTCGAATCTCGGGCCGGGCGCTTCATGTTGGAAAGTTGATAGTTATTTGCCGATGCCCGGTGGTTTACAGTGCAGCTTGCACTGGTTTCCTCCACCTGTAAACTACCCATCACAATATGACCCTGGCTGTTGAACACAACGTAAAAAACCACAAATATATCTGAATTTAAGCATTCAATATGGTTGTGTCCCCTCTCTGCATCTTCATGTGTGTGTAATATCATAATGCAAACTTGCCGCATATGTAGCAATTTTGGGTCCCATGACCAGGTACAGTTTGAGGATTGTCACTTAAAATTTACCCATCTCTACCTGCCCCTCATTGTATATAACTTGAAATTTTATCAAAGTTCATCACTAGAGAATGCAAATATATAACTGCCAAGTGCGCAGTGTATTTAGTGATAAAATTTAAATGCTTAATTATATTACATTTATAATACCTGAAGAAGAAATAATGCCTGCGGTAGGTGCTCATGGTAAGGGATACAAGTGAATACAAAAAAAATCAAACTTAAGATTTCTCCCCATTTCTGCATGGATTTTATGTTTTAGCTCTTTAAACATAACTTTCTAATGATATGAACACCATATTTGTGGATTGTGTGGAATGGAAATATTTGCTAAAACCCATTTCTTGTGTACAGCTTTCTAATGATAATTATTCACAGCAAGTGGTGCTGGGGAATTTAAAATTGAAAAAAAAATATATTCCCAAACATTTAATCCTCGGCGCTTAGGTTAAAAACATGACATATAAGATAATAATAATATATAATTTTAGTAGCATAAAGGATGCACCACTTTTGCAGTTTAATCTAGTTGCTCCCGAAAACACCCAACAGATACAAGGATTTGATTAGGTAGGGGTTTAGATAGAATTGAAAGACTTTTGGAATTGCCAATGCTGATATCCATTGCACAAGGGTTTGTCAACACCTTGTTTGTATTCAAATTGACAGCAACAGCTGGTATGCTGACAGTGTTTCAGTCTGGCCAAAAAGCCTGTTTGGGCTTTCAATTGTGCTTCGTAGTCTCCACAGATATTGTGACTTGGCAACAAGGAATGGATTACTGCAATAATCTTGGAATGCAATCTGTGTCCATTGAAACTGCAGAGAAGCATCAACTTGTCTTGTTAATCATGCACAAATTAAATGGTAAGAGAATGTTTAATGATCCTTCATTCTAACATGACATGGCTGTGTCCACACTTCTCTTAATAATAATCTAGAAATATTCCCTGGTTAAAATCCACATAACTTTTAGGTTTTGAATTATTGGGTTATAAGATATGTTAATTTGAAAATAATCCTCTGCAATAAAAATTGATGAGACAGGCTGGTTTTATTTTGTAATTTGTAATTATTACTAATGTTAGAATTTTTTACCATATTAGAATAGAAATAACATCTTCCAAACCATTGTATACACAGAATGTATCATGATTTGAGGTAATAAACAACTGAGGCTTCGCCTTCGGGGATTATAACCTCAAACCATGGCAAAATTCTGCATATACCAAGGTTTGTTAGGTGATACCCCTGCATTAATCCCTCTTCAAACATAATTTACATTGTCTCCAGTTAAACTGGCTCACTAAAACAGGCACCAAATTTGGTAAAAGAAAAGGAAAGTGTCTATGCACCAAATCTAGGCACCAATTATGGTGAAAGAAAAGGAAAGTGTCTATGCATTGATTTAGGATCTTTCCTCAAGTTGTACAATTGATCAGAAATATGAATGAAAATAATTTAAAGTACATGTGCACTAATTAGTTTCTTATTTTTTTATTTCGTATATTAGCTAATCTTTGCATCACAGGATTATTCTTTGTAGTGAAGATAACTCTGACTTTAATCATAATTAAAATACATTTTGCAAAACAATTTCCAAATAGACAGTCAAATTCTACTGTCTACATATGTGAAAAAAAACTGTCATTTCAACACCTGTTTTATGTGTTCGCTTTTTTGCTATTTTACTTGTTAAAGAAAGCATAAGGGATCAGAGTTAATCACATTTTACATGTTTTTCCAGTCTGGCATCACACAAAATTATTTGTTTATTTTTTGTCCTCACAACAGTAGCAGAAGACGGCTTACTTTGGACAAGTGGCCATCGGGTCGCTGGGACTGATAACTTCATCTGGAAGACAGTTACAGATGGCACCTTTGAAACTGTCGCTTTCAGTTTGTTTCATGAAGGTGATCCTAATAATTCTTTGAATCAAGAAGACTGCATACAAATATACGAAATGAACAATCTACATCTATTAGTGGATAATTCTTGCCATGTTCTGGCGAAAGTGCTGTGTGAAAAATGGTACGCATAAGGAAAAGCATAAGTAAAGTACTTAAGTATATGTGACCTATAATTGTCAATAACACTGAATGTATTGTTTTGACCTTTGTTCGACAGCACAAAAATGTGTCCAATTGCTCCCCCCCCCCCCCCCCCCCCCCCGTCAAATTGACTCTCAGAGCATTAAGTATTTCTTAAAATTTTTTGTTATTTCTATTATGGTGAATTTATTAAAGAAACATGTTAAATCAAAAGATTAATGAGACCATTTTTGGACATAAAATAGATTGTTAAAAGCATCTTAATATCTTTTAATTATGTCAATTGCACTTTCACAAATATCATTTGATAAGTTGATAAGTTTGTAAATAATGAGCTTTCTGTTTTCCTTGTTTATGGATATAGTAAAAAAAATTAATAGCTTGAGGGAGCTTATTCCATTCATTTGGTAGGAACAGCTACTTCACAACTGCGCATTAATATAATTATATTCCATTTTACTGAGGAAATGATTATACATGGGTTAATATATTTTTCTTGGGGAAGGGTGGGGCAATTTTGTGAGGGCGGAAATTCGTCAAAGGGCTAACTTTTCTAGCTCTCATCCTTCATTTCTGTAGCATCTAGACATGTTTGTTATAACATTTCTGAATACTGGTTTTGTTCTGTGCACCTTGAAATCTCCTAGTGCGTCACTAAGTGCATCAAAAGTTTTGCTAGACAAGACTTTTTCATATTTTTATTTCCTTTTGTAATACTATTTATATAAGAGTACCTTAACAATTGTAACTTATTCAAAGGTTTTTTCATTTACTTCCATTGATAGTGCTATTACCTCGCAGAATTTTACAAAGTTAAAGCAGAAATAGCAATAAAGGACACCATAACTGATGTTCAATACCAAACTATATTATACTTATTCACAAAAATAGAAGTATTTCATGACATTTTAAATGTCTATTCCTGTAAACAAATGTTGTCACACATTCCATTTTTGACAAATTCACCATTTTGATAC
The DNA here is from genome assembly GCA_964017235.1 of Sabellastarte sp. h YS-2021. Taxonomy (NCBI): domain Eukaryota; kingdom Metazoa; phylum Annelida; class Polychaeta; order Sabellida; family Sabellidae; genus Sabellastarte; species Sabellastarte sp. h YS-2021. The sequence goes on from OZ024936.1 coordinate 69,472,800, forward strand.
TTCGCCTGATTGAGATACTTTTGTTCTAAAAACACTTTAAGTTCTTCCTTGAACACCAACAAAGGTGTTTCCTTGTAACCAAACAGAATTATAATCAAAGATAAAAAAAATTTGCTCAAAGGTTAAATAGCTCAGAATTTTCATGGTGTATGTAATTAATTAATTAATTCATTACCCCCAGGGGGGGTGAAATAACAAGCAGTAGTGGGTTCAACATTTTCTATTTATTCATTTTATTTAACATTTTATAATTTATTATTTTATTTATTTTATTTATGTAAAATTTATAATCAGTAGTTCCAAATCTTTGGAATGAAGAACAGATATGCCAGATAATGAACCCACCAGAGCGGAAGGTGACAAAATTACCAGATAATATACAATTTTTGAAATTTTGAAACCAATGTGGTGTCCAAAACTTGAAACAATTATTTTATGTAATAGTGTGAAGATAAAGCCAGAAACCGCCCTGGTGAGAAAAGCCAGTAAGCTGCAAGTGAAGGAAATAATTTAGAAATTTGGAAGGGGTCTGACCCCTGGAGGTCAAAAGGTGAAAGTTGAGTTAAACAGCGACTTATGAGGCATAGTGATGGTGAAAAATAAAGGTTTTGATAGGGATGGACTATATGTGAGAGCCACCAAAGTGCCAAATTAGGAGAGTAGGTGTGACTGGAAAGTAGTAGAAACTACAGAGGAGGCAGCAGGTGTGGAATTAATATATTTCCAAACAGCCCGACTAGACCAAGTACCATGCAACATAATATCTTGGAGGGGAATCCCATGGTTAAATGCCCAAGTGGTGCCCGCCTTTCTGAACATATGAAATGTTAATGTTGGGCAATCTGAAGATCCAAAGATATATGTTTCAAATGCTCTCTGGCCATTGAATCAGCAAGAACAGCCGTTGCACAGGAAGAGGGGACACAATACAAGGGGTCATTATTATGGCCAGGTATCTGTGCAAACATGTCCTGGATCAAGGTCACAGGACAAATGGGGGAATAACCCAACCTGGGAATGACAATAGTTTGAACCTGCCTCCTATCTTGAAGGGTCTTGGACCATTTAGTAAGTATGGTAGCGCCCTGGGGTGTGAAAATGACATCTCCCCTACATAATTGTCTGGTACAATCAAATAAAGCCACAGAATGAGGCAGAATGTTGGAAATTCTCAGGAATGAAAAGAATGCAAGTGAGTATAAAGATTTATAAATGTACGGGTGATTGTATTTATCACATTGGTGCAGTATTTGTTCAAATACCTTCTCATCTAGATGTGAGATGGCTGTCAGATGTAAGGGCCTATTAATTTTAAGTGCTCAGATAAACATTTGGATTCTTTGGTCAGAAAAATGTGAAACAGGAAGGCCATATTTTGCAGTTACAGTTTTAATGGCCGAAAAATAATTTTCAATGTTGGAAGCAGAAATGGAATTTCCATGCAAATATTCCAGAAACATTAGCAAATGTAAAGAATTTACATGTAAAGGGGACAGCCCAGCCGACACCAGGAAGAGAAGAAAGTCTCTGTACATTCTAGTATAGTTCCTCTGTGTAGCAGGCCTATGTGCTGTCTGAAGGCGAGCAAGAACCCTGGTGGCCAGCTGGGATGTTGCAGGTGTATTATCTGTTAATAAGCGTTAAATAACATCATTAAACATCATAAGGTCAATGTGAGCTGGTACCCACATGTGTTGTGGCAATAGTGTGTTTAACTTTGTGTAATTATCTGGGGTTGTAAACCATCTCGACAGAAGATCCGCAATGGTATTAGAATGACCTTGAATGTGATGTACTGTGAGATGTATATTGTATATGGCAGTAAGTAGCCAGATATTCCTGGCGCATGCTGCTAAGATAGCATCTCTGGGCCTGCCAGTATTCAGTACTTCAACCACTGGAAGATTGTCACATCGAATAGTGATATTTTTATTTTGCCATAAGGTTCCCCAAATTTTTATGGCTACCATCACATTGAGCATTTCCAGGTGGTTTATATTATAATTTTTGAAACCATGTGGAAAGAGAATAGTATATACCATTTGGTTAAAACAACCACCCAAGCCTGTGAGTGATGCATCAAGGTAAATTGTACTATGTGCTTTCTTGGTGTCATAATAGGTGACACCATTATATGTTCTTAAGAACACCACAAACAATTAAGATATCTAGCAAAATCTGGGGTTAATTGAATAATATCAATGATTCTGTCTCAATAGTGCCAACATTCTGTTTAGAAAGAACCTAGCAGACTGTACACACTTGGATATATATAATAGGGATCCAAGCAATGACTGAAGCTGAGATTTGGTACAAGAATGTTTTGAAGTCCAAGAATTACATATTTGTATAATCTCATTCAATTTTTCTGCAAGTACTGACATAGTACGAGATTTAGTATCTATAAGTATGCCTAAGCATGTAACCGCAGTAGCAGAGGGAACCAATTTTTCAGGACTGATATCAAGACCCAATTGTGACAATAAATTGAGTAAAAATCGATATGCAGGATATATTTGAGATGGTAAACCAGTATATATAAGATCATATATATAATTCCACAAATGTGGAAAACCATGTTGACGCATAATGTGATGTATAGCATCGGAGCAACGTTGGAAAAACATAGAACCATGACGAAATCCGAACGCCAACGAGGTGTCAATATATGCCTCATTATGTTGTATCCCTAGCAAATCAATATCCCCAGGATCTATCCTAATGTGTCTGAATGCCCTACTTATGTCTATCTTAAAGAGCATGGCTCCTGGACCTAATTCTTTTAATTTTTGTGTAATGTGATCACTGGATGGATATGTTAACTTGAAATAAGTGCCCAAATACACATCAGTAGTGACCCCAGCATTGAACGAGGCCCCTTTGGGCCAACTAAGGTCTAAGATAGTTCTACGTTTACAAGAATCTTGCTTAGGGCGTGTCATTAAAGGTGAAGTATGAATTTTGAAAGGAAGATCCTTGAATGGGCCTAATATGGCACCATGACTGATTTCTGTATCCAAATACTCTTGTACTTGCTCAAGAAATTGTTGAGCCGACTTATGATTCCCAACTGTAGTATTTAAGGGATGAGATCTATCAAAATCATGTGGAAAGCCGAAGTGAGTATATCAATGAGTTGTTTATCCCAGTAATTGCTTAGGAATTTTTTCCAATTTTCAACATTTAATTGGCCCTCTACTGGGACCCTAGCAGCCATAAAATTTTGAAGACCTGTCTGTCTGACAATCTTGTGGGCTTGTATTACATCTGGAATGGAATTCCACTCTATAGTGGGACCCTGATAAGTTTGCAAAGGGGTTAAGGGAACAAAGCCAAACAATGTACCTGTTTGTGCTACACAGTTTTGATAATCTGTACATTGGTTTCTATTTTCCCAGATGTGATCAGGGATACGTTTTTGATCTAAAACAGGGGATTCTTGATCCTCAAATTGCATATCTGAAAGATCTGTGAGAATCTGTGGCTCTGCTAAACCTTGGACAGCAGAATGAGGCGATGATATGACCTTAGCTAGAGATAAAACAATATTTTTGAGGTCGTGGCCAGCTGTGCTATCCTTAGCTGGAAACTGCTCAGAAATGACCCTAGCTGTTGAAGTGCAAGTATATGCTTGATCTGAAGCAACTTGACCATTGGTCAAGAAAGATTTTTCTGGTATGACACTATTATAATGAGAAACCACAATTGTGGTGTTTGCAATAATGTCATTCAACTGTGGGTCCTGAATTTATTTAAATTTCTATACATCACTATGAAGAAAGTCAACATTTGCATGATTTGAACACAGGGCTGCTGATTTTTGGATGTTTTTGCTACCCTGTTGCTGCCCTGCTGACAAAAAAGTTTGACCCCGAGCACTGGCAGTGGAAGAAAGGACATAGTTAGGAGGAATGCCTGCTTGAATGTTAAAGGTCTTATCTACCTCCTGGCCCCCTTCTTGAACTAACAATATTTGAAATCAATTCGTGGTAGGGAGTCGAAATTCATTGTTTGTTACTCTAACTTTGTTAGTGGGCTTTATAAAGTCTCCTTTATAAGTGCAAGGTTCAATTTTTGGTTGAGGGTCTTGTAAAACATCATGACATGCTCCGAAACTCAAAGTCTGGCCCTTATCATCATGTTTCCCAAAAATGGAATATTTGTGTTTGCCAGTATTTCGAGAATTAGCCAAACTCTTTGATCTACTATGTACAGTATGAGTCGAAACCTGCCTACCATGTGTCAAGACCTCTGCAAAGGATCTACCATTACATTTGTTGGAGAAAAATTTGGAAGTATAAAACCAACTTTTCCATTGACATTTTTCAACACCAACTTCTGGACACTTACTTCCATCTTTACACCAGAAAATGTTTTTATGACGGGTGGGGCAGACACTGTCCACACCCTCGCCTACTCGTTTTTTGGCTGCCTGTTTTTTGCGTACACTCGATTTCCATGTGTTGGAAATTTTTGCTGCAGTAGAGAAACAGGATGAACACACATGTCGATAAACGACACCTCTTGTCTCATGGGTCTTGGCAAATGAACATGTGTTCTGGTTACAGTAGGTACAGGGCATGGATTTTTGTGATTTTTGGCCAAATTTTGTATCAGAATTTACAAATTTTTTATCACTGTTTTGTGTATGTCTCTGTGCATGGGCTCCAGTCGATTTTGTCAACTTTGCTATAGTCTTCAATCTCCCCCTGGTCCATTCGACGGAGCAAGACTGCATGGCTGGCCGCTGCCCATGAGAAATCTTGTGAATCATCTAACAGTGAAATGAGATAGTCAAACATATAATCTCTCATTTCTGACTTTTTTTCCTCTCTCATGGAGTGGCAAAAACCATCCATCCATTGGGAAACCGTCAACTGGTCATATGTGACCCTTTCTTTATGGGTCCCGGACAGGACAAACTCTTGAGGCCACCTAACCCGACGCTTGACAAAAATCAATCCCCCCTTTGTGACTTAATTTTTGAAGACATACCTGAGGTGGCAATTTCCTTAAGTTCTAAAAGTCTTTGTTGGACTTGCTGTTGCACATGAGCATCTTGATGCAATGCATTAAGACCTGGGACAGATTCATTTGCAGAAGATGTAGCCCCACTCACAGTATTCTGAGCTACTTGACTTTGCTCATTACTTTGTGCTTTAGACTTGCTCCTACTCATGGTAGATTTAATTTTTGAATGGTCTTTAGTTTTCTTTGCTTCCCCCTTTTCAAATGCATCCAATCTCTGCCCCATTTTTTTAATTGATTCAAAATTTCTTGATTCATCAAAACCTGAATATTTCCATCCATAGCCTTTGAAGCCGACCCTTTGTCGACACTAGCAGAAGCAATTTTGTTTTTTGTTTTTAGAATCGTCATCAGATTCCATGAGTCCAGAGCAATCTAATTCACTTTCCGAATCCGAATCTTCACTAGTGGCCAACTGTGATTGTTTACTAGTTGAGAAACCCCCAATTTTTGAAGAAAATTCAGAGTCACTACAAAGTACTTGTACAGGTATTTAAATACTGTCACGCCTATTTGATCTGAGGTTGTACTGTTTTCCATCGTGTGTACATGCAAATGCAATAAATCAAGGTTACAGTGAACCAGTACGCATCACAAATTTACAGTGGACTAGTAAACGTAAAATACTAAAATATAACACAGTTACACTAAAACAAGACAATATAAAATAAAGAAAATGATACTAATAAACCGCATATGATGCAAAGTCCACCACTCAGCACTGTAGGGTGAGGCGTGAATGTTGCAGAATTTTTGATGTTGTCCCTCCAACCACTGAAATTGGAATGGCAGAACCCACGTGCAAGCACAATGACCAGAAAGAGGCCAACCAATCAGAAACTGCCAACTGTCCAGTAGTGGTCAGTAGTAAAGGAATGAGACCGGTGGCACCCCAATGCCACCAAACAAACTCTTAATTTGTTTTGCACCCACTTAACACTCTCCCAAACTAGGGTGGCCTTTTCACACTTACAAGAAATGATAAATGATAAAACATGAAATTTACCACAGAATTCAAACGTAGTCATGATGGTCACATTTTAAAAATACGATAAAAATAACTCAAATTTGTACAAATTTTGACACTCTAGTCACCCAAATCAGAAACATGTAAAGAATGTCCTTTTGTCAAGCAATTACAATGGGCTTTCCTTACTTGCAGATTTCACATCACTCAGTGTTATAGCTTTGAGTGAGTTTGTGTATGTGATTACTCTAATATTAATGAACTCATCGTTATGAACCTTTTGACTTATCTAGAGCCCAAACAGAGGAAAAAATAATTAATTTTTTGGACAAGTGCAGTTCATATTCTTGTTACCAAAAATATCCCCAATTTTTAATAGTCTCAGTTCCAATGATTTTTGGTTCGTGGTTGAGAGTAAACTGAATATAATGAAATAATCTCAAAGTTTTATGCGTGTATGGCATGGCCAAAGAACAGAATTCACTACATTTTTGGGAAATATCTGTGTCATACTCTGCATACTCTGATGCCTTGGTAGAAGTGTGCGCTCCAGGAGTGCTATCTAGTTAGAAATGCAATAAGAATCTAATCTAATCTAGTGTGGACTTTCATAGCGCTTAATCTCCATCACTGATGGACTCTGAGGCGCATCTAAACATAAAGCAAGGCAGTTAGCGTTAATCAAGGGACATAGCCAGGTCGTACCAAGGAGACACAGATGTGACGGGGGAGGCTATGGTGGGTAGGCTTTTGCAAACAGGTAAGCTTCTTTCTGAAGGAGGCAACTGATGTTGCACCGCGAACATCTTGAGGGAGGTCATTCCAGATCTTAGGAGCATCAAAGGCAAAACTATGGCCGAAATGTTTGGCTGACTTGAAGACTGATGAATGGAAAGGAGGAACTGTAAGGTATTGACGATCTGGGTGACTATGTCTAGTACTATAGGGACAACTACTAAAAGACAAGAACGGTTCGAAATAAGAAGGAGAACCACTATGCAAAAATTTATACACAAGTGTTGCAGTTTTGAAAATGCAACGGTACCTAACAAGCAACCAGTGGAGTTTCTGTAGAATGGGTGTAACATGAGCATACTTTCCATGATTTGTAACAATACGAGCCAGGGTGTTCCCAAAATACATGAGTAATATCAAATTACAAATAAAGATGACAACGTAATACATGTGTGTAGCACAAGTATTTTATTGTTCATCTTCATGAACGATATAGATTTTTTTTATTTGTATTTGTCAAATGTGGGACATTTTACATATACCGTGTAGCAGTTTGCATCAGTAATAAGTAATTTTGTAATATAAGTCCATATTTATAAAAATAATGCAAAAATAACTGTGACAACAATGAGTATAAAATCTTCAATGTTTAACTTTCTCCACCCTTCCTGCACATGTTAAAGCAACATAGCTACACCAGGAGCTCTGTAATGGGGGTGTTCCACTGGGGACGACCATATAATCTACTCTATGAGTATAGGGTCAGTTCGTGAGTTGGATATCTGGATAAAAAATTCAGAAAAAAATGTGCAGAAAAATTTGGGTCGGTTTTACCTCCTTGAAATGATGTAGTGCATCCCAGTACGTCTGGATCAACTTCTCGCTCAGGACAAGCCATAAATCCCTAACCAACAAACAGCATTAGGTTACAACAAGCCAAAGTGACACACTGACAAGACTGCAGCAGTGTTGGGATCTCGAGTCAGGATCACACCAGCACTAAAAACCCCTTGTTGCTGCTATAGCTCCTCATTTATCACTGCAAAGATGCCAGCTACACATCAGAGTGACTTTCTACAGAAGCTTAGGGCCCTGTTGTTTTTTATTGAGTTATTTTTTTTTAAATTTTCTTTCTGATTTGCAGACACAAAATAACTCATTTGAACCCAGGACAATGTTATTACAGTATCAATGGCTGTTTGGCAGAACCACCATATGTAAATTAGTCCCTATTGTCTGCTGGGCCATCCTTGCTAATTTCCAGAAAGAGTATTAGATCTGCCCTATCACTTCTGAAGACTGAAACAGATTGAGAAGAAGTTCAGAACCAAATGTAATGTTCCCCATGCTCTTGGGGCACTAGATTGGAAACATATCGCCATACAGAAGTCAAGGAATTCTCGGAGTGAAGTTTACAATTATAAGGGCTTCTTTTCCCTGGCGCTGCTAGCCCTGGTCAAAGCAGACTAAAGATTCCTGTGGGTAGATTTTAGGTCAAATGGATCATTGTCAGATGCATAAATATTTAATTGCAGAGAGTTGAAGAAAAAGATTGAGGATGGCATGTTGGAGTTTCCAGATCCTGAACTCAAGGAGGAGGGATGGCCAGATTTACACTATCTTTTGCTGGGTGATAAAACCTTTGGCTTGGTGTCATTGCTTGTTAAACCTTGTTGTGTGAACTTTCTTCTCCAGTGACAGAGCCTACTGACGGTGAAATGTAGCTGTCTTAAAGTCCTGGGTTATTGCTCAACTAAGTATGAAATCTGTGGCCCTCTGGGTTGTTGTCCAAAAGGCATTGTGACACAGTTTTAAAAAGATCTTACATAAATCCTCACATGTTATTTTACCAGAATCTACAAATCTTATTGACCTGGTTAGGATGCTCAGACAGTAAAAAAATTATCGAAATTGGGTCTGGCTTACAGTCTTCATCATCGATCACTCAACCCAGTCCAACTAAAAAAAATCTTGTCTTTTTTCCACTGGTATCTGAGGATGACATACTGAAAACTATAGCATCTCCCTCAACCAAAACATGTGATCTCTACCCCATACCAACTTATTTGCTGAGAAATCAATTGAAATGCTCATAACTCATATCACCAACTTCATAAATTACCCACTCAAAGAGGATAATTTTGCAAACTGCTTTAAAACAGTGTTTTTCACTCCCCTTCTCTAAAATCCAAGTTTAGACAGGTATATCCTAAAAACTTATAGACCTGTAACCTGCAACAAAGGATCAGAGTTAATAAAAGATGTCCAGAAATATTTCCAACATGTTCATTATCAATCCATGGACTACTTCAAGATCTCGTTGTCCAATGTCCATATAAATGTTAGATAAGCCAACTAAATGGTACTCCTCTCGCCAATTCAAAGAAACGTTGATTTAACTAAGTGAATATTTAGACTCTACCAAATCAAGAACTATAAGATTAATATAAACATTAAAATAAGCAAATCAGATTAAGGATTCAATAGTGGCATAGTACAAAACTGAACCCGGATAAAACTGAGCTCGGCATCACTGATGACTAGCATACCAAAGAGTCAATTATACCAAAATTTCCTGTCATTCCATCAAAGCTCTGTTTCTCCGGCAGAGGAAGTAAAACATCAAGGTGTCACTGTGAGTCAGAAAACAAACTCATTTGAAAGAACTAACTAGGGTTTGCCTGTTAGTATCATCTAAGGGATTTGCAGTGTAATTGTAAATTCCTAAGTGTCAATACTGGGATTCTCGTGAAAACTGTTATGATCAGTAGCTGACTAGACCACTGTAAATCCTGGTGATTGTTGCTAAACTTGGTACTGAAGTTTAGGGTGACCTCAAATTTGAGAATATATATATAACTTGTGAGTTTAAGTTAACATTAAAGTTAAAGGGTTGATGTTTTGAATTTGGTCACAGGTGAATTACTTATGTATAGAATTTGGTTAGTAATTTGAATTTAATTTTGGGCTTGGGGCTTTCAACTCAAACCTCTACTACTCCCCTTTTCTTTATATTCCAAAATTAAATTCAAATTACTAACCAAATTCTATACATAAGTAATTCACCTGTGACCAAATTCAAAACATCAACCCTTTAACTTTAATGTTAACTTAAACTCACAGGTTATATATATATTCTCAAATTTGAGGTCACCCTAAACTTCAGTACCTCTGTCATTACCTCAAATTATACTATTTATACCTAAACTTTAGGTTGACCTTAACTCTTTTCAAGCCTGGAGCTAAGGCCACCCTAACTAATTCATAATTTGTGGATTCAAAAAAGTTAAACTTTAACTTGGCTTAGGGTCACCTCAAACTGCTGCCTAGCTAGGCTACTGTAATAATAATTTATCATACCTGATACACTTTAACAGCCATTGACATGATATGTGTCAAAAATGTAAATATATGGTCAATGGCTAGATGTGAATGTCAATGTAATATTAGTAGATACTGTTATGATTGTAAATAAATAATAGAGTAGTAAGTGATAATGAATAAAAATAGTATTCCCCACACTGGGGTTTTTATTCATGTGTTGACCCAACTGGAGGCAATGTGATAGGGTATCACTTTAGTTATACGCAACTCATTGCCTCAGTTAATTTTAAAACAGTGGTTCTTGTTTCTCTGTAATTCAATTTCATTGGCTGACCTTTGACCTAGGGTCAGTTCTTTCCCGCTGAAAAACAGTTTGGCATCACTTTTGCAGTGGAAGTCAAACAAGGCAGTCGCCATTTTACTGAAGTTAAAAAATATTTTTAAAACCCCCAGTCCCACCCTAGGGCCTACTAACTTGTTTTGTTAGTGTATTTTCAGAATTCATGTGGAAGCCTCTTCATTATAACGTTGGGTTCGAACCTGAATAATGTCAGCATCTTCAACAGTAGGATGCCAGTGAAAGTGTAGTGGAAATCATGTCTCAGTAAACCAAGTTATGTGTGTGATAATGTGTAATATTAGATATCATTATTGACGATGTGACAATGTGACCAGACCTTGAAGGTAGCTGAAGTTAGAATGTGCACAGTCATCTCTCAGTCTTCATTTCCCCAAGTATCAGGCCGCTGATGAGGAATGTTGGAGGTTTAGTGGGGCATTGACCCCCAGCTTCCTAGTGGTTCTGTACCAAGGACACAATAGAATCGATGGTAACACATATAAAGATCAGTTAATCTCATTTTGGTGTGATATTGTGCCTTTCTTCAACCCCTCGAGTGGTCAGTTCAACTGCCAGTCGATCCCCAGAGGGGCTTGTGTCAGCTAAATAAGAAGGTTCCTCCAGTATATGTTGATCTAGGCCAGTGAGCATAAATTGGCTGCCATGATCTGGAACAGTATATGTCCTCAAGTAGATTGAATGATATGCCTGAACTCACATTAGCCCATTGTCAGCCACCGCGACGGAGGAGGACACCTCCTTCCCACTACAGACTGCACCAGACAAGGACAGAACTGTAAAGAAAAATGTCAAGTATCTCTCTGCCAAGGAACTTTTAATGCATAAACTTTCATGTGGTAATCATAATGGTCACGCCTGCTTAAAGAAGGGGTACATCAATACTCTTAACAGATGTTCCCACACACTGGGCCACAGTTTTTAATATTATTGTTTTATGGATGTAACCTAAAAAGTATATATGTATATACATGAACAATGAATAGTTATACAATTTGGGCTTATGCCTTCTTGTTTTACATATACATATCATATATTAATATTTACATGTGCACTGATATAGAGCATTGCTTATTGCTACGTTTCAAGGTGTTGCCAGGATGGCCAGCTGCTGTATTTATCATAATTTGTTTTAAAAAAATGTTGTTTTACTGTCTTTTATTCACACACATCTGCGACATATGTCACTTACTTTTATAGTTTTTAATCTCAAGTTTATACAATTACCTCTCACCTCACCCTCAAGAAAAAGGGGGCTTTCAACTCAAACCTCTACTACTCCCCTTTTCTTTATATTCCAAAATTAAATTCAAATTACTAACCAAATTCTATACATAAGTAATTCACCTGTGACCAAATTCAAAACATCAACCCTTTAACTTTAATGTTAACTTAAACTCACAGGTTATATATATATTCTCAAATTTGAGGTCACCCTAAACTTCAGTACCTCTGTCATTACCTCAAATTATACTATTTATACCTAAACTTTAGGTTGACCTTAACTCTTTTCAAGCCTGGAGCTAAGGCCACCCTAACTTATTCATAATTTGTGGATTCAAAAAAGTTAAACTTTAACTTGGCTTAGGGTCACCTCAAACTGCTGCCTAGCTAGGCTACTGTAATAATAATTTATCATACCTGATACACTTTAACAGCCATTGACATGATATGTGTCAAAAATGTAAATATATGGTCAATGGCTAGATGTGAATGTCAATGTAATATTAGTAGATACTGTTATGATTGTAAATAAATAATAGAGTAGTAAGTGATAATGAATAAAAATAGTATTCCCCACACTGGGGTTTTTATTCATGTGTTGACCCAACTGGAGGCAATGTTGCTAAACTTCAGAAAGTTCAAATACTCTCTGCTGTATTCTTTACAGACTGGACAGAATGTGTTGTGCCACAGCATATCTTTAAAAACTCTACTGCCTTTTCATTTCATATCATATTTTTTTACAATATAACTTCCTCACTTTTAAGGCCATAAATTTCTCCCAAGTTTCTATTTGTCATCTTTATTCAAGCATTGCAGACTGACTCAGAAAACTGGGCAATTAGTTTCCTCAACTGATCAGACATGTAGGCTTGGGTTGGTCTGGCTGCAGCAGACGGAACATGCTTCCGCTAATTGTTATATCTCTACAGACCCTTACCAGTTTCAGGAGTCAAGTCAAGACATACCTGTTTGTATTGGCATACCACCAACATGGTCATCCCTCCCTGGCAGGGGGGTAGAGTGGGCTATAATCTCTGTCTCACTTTTGACTGCCCTTTTTTGGATTAATGGGCATTAGAGGATCTTTTTTAATTTTGCGTTACATAAATGTCTCTAATACATTAATTTATTTTCCTTATGTACACATCCTCAGCAAAAGGAAACAGGATAGTTGTAGTGAATATTGAACCCCTTACTTAAGCTTTGGCATACATATATTGTGTATATTTAATGTACATGTTGGCTGTTAATGATTTAAGTATTTAAAACTGCTTCATTACAATTGGAAGAGCTCTAAGTTATTTAGGGTTCCTAGCTCTTGTAGTCCTGGGAAGGTTACAGAACATCTCCATGACCAAAGTCCCATACTTATTCTGGGGTTACACCAGTTTGAAAGAAATACCAGAGTTTTCTACAGACCTTAGAGTAAGCCATTGCAGGAGGTAACTGTTATACAGATTTCTTACTCAAGGTCATTACAATGTAAAAAATGTTTTTGCAGAGTTTTGTCTTCACATATTTTTAAATTAGATTTTCTCATATATTTCAAGTTGTTTTTAAAACTTTGCTAAAAATGGGCCAGGTTTTATATTTATGTGTAGGTAGGGAATTGATCCCTCCATTTCTATTGTTAACAGTGCAAATGCAAACGATTTCCTTATTGGCTTTTGCAGAAAAAAGGTGTCTTGTAATGTCAATCTTAACATTTAATAAGACTGTTTCCTCAGAGAGGGCAGTAAAAATGACTTGGTAATAGTTTACCAATAAAAATATGATTTGCTGCAGTAATGACACAAAAATCTTGTTCCATCTGGCTTTGATGTCTGATATATTTCAAGTCTTTAACCAACCTGCATCATGCAATCACAATTCTTCATTTTGGTAACACAAATGACCGAAGGAATCAAGCCTTGTACCAGACCTGGTAGGATTTGAAACATATTCAGAAGTCATAAGTGCCAGTGCATCATTTTGTGATCAATGGTGGCTGTTGGACGGTAATAGCGTCAACACCATATGTTTCTCCATTGAGTTTACTGGAGCTTTCACCACTTTCATGAGCTTGGATGATCTCTGGGATTTGTTTTACATATTTATATATCTAGATTTATATGTTTTATAATGATTGAACATTACCCTTGTTTTGTTTATTTTATGCATTATTTAAATGACAAAACATAAGTTTAATAATAGACAATTATTTTAAATCCAAAACATACCTTAGTCATTAAATATGCATACTACTGTATAAAAGGTACATACTATAGTCATAAAGTATGCATAATGTAAGACTGATTACTTTTCTGCTAAGGACATGCCTTAAAAATAAAATAACCCAAATAATCTGCAAACGCTTTTGTTCGAACTGCATACCTTGACAATAAAATAAGTATACGGCTAAACTTTGGATTTCTCGTCCAAAGGTTCAAAGTAGAGGTTTTACGTCCCCTTCAACAGCCAGGGTCATATTGCAACAGGTCCTATACATTGTCACTTTTGTGAGTGGAACCCATACAGAGGTGACAGCCTGTGATTAGACGTCAAACTTGCCATCTACTAGGCTGCTAAGGACCTTGATTTTTAGTCCAAGCATATGCCTTAGGTATAAAATAAACATAATGTAAATATAAAAATTTCTTCCAAACACATAACTCAGCCATACAAAATAAGCAAAACAAATAGAAAACATTTTACTTTTATATTCAAGTTTCAGGCACATAATGTAATTCACATAACAAATATTCTTTTTACCCAAGAGAACATAAGTTTTGTTTAATATTTTATCTCATGGTTATTAACAGGTGTAGTAATCTTATCTAGAAGTATAGTAATCTTATATCTAGTCACTGTGGTTGTCACCATATTCTATTAGTAATGAGTGATCCTGTGTAACCATTTTACGTAATTACTTATATCACCATGAACAGTACTAAGATATCTGTTAAGTACTTACAAATCATTTTATGTGTTTTATTGTAACTTTGTTGTATGATGTAAATATTTTTTCCAGTGACAAAAAATCTCTAGTCAATCTCGAGCTTTGGTTGGTGCAGTAGCTCTGTAAACTTTTAGAATTAAAACTTTGTGTCACCCTTAGTTGGAGTAAATTTGGTTCCAGTATATCAAAACCAACAGTATTAACTACGGTTCAGCAAGTACTCCCAAGTTATTTAATTTTAATTACTGTTATTCTATTGTATGCTGTAAACAGTTTTTGCAATGACATAAGTCACTGCAAGTAAATCTCAAGTTGTGTATTGTGCAGCAGTTTTGTAAATTATCAGAATATCTATTTTAGTGTGATTCTTAGTTGTGTAACGTTGCTTTTTATAGATATCATTTTTAGAATAATTCTAGTCGGGGTGATTGAGTAACCCCTTTTCAAAAATTAAGTCATTATGTAAACAGGTAAACTATTTAACAGAGTAACTTTATTTTAGTTTTGGGTCAAGTGACTTTAAGTAAACATAACTTGCTTTAACTTAAGGTGACCCTTAATAATATTGTTATTGACTGTATCACGTTTTGTAAATATAAATAGTATAGTAAATAAATATTATGAACCGCAATGCTTGTTTGACCTTTACCCTTTGTTAAGGTCACTGATAATTTCATTTGACTGGGACTCGAGGAACTGTGGCGAAATGTACAATACCTTGCCTATTCTACAGAAGTTTTAAAATATTTAAAATTTCTGCCTCAGACCAACTCACTGTGAGCATGCACAGATGAATTTCTTGCTACAGTAGCTTAATTTGTAGTCTTCAGTGTTTATATGGTTGTGACTTGGTTGTCTGTCAGTTAATACGGCGTCACAAGGTGAATGGAGATAAATGGATGTTTTGCCACTGCGTCACAAGTTCGCATACAAACCTCAGAAATAGTTGAATGCCAAAGGCGTTTGAACTTGCAAAGGCCACCGAGTAAAATCTTTTACCACACATACCGACTGTAATGTCACTGGGGCATTATGAGTCGTGCAATTAAAGTGTTGGACTTCATCATCGTTATTGCACCATTTGGCAACATATATATTAAAGTTATTCATTCTGTCACCACTATCCACTGATGAAAGCCATCCTCCAACTACCAGTCACTCAGAGGTAAATTCCTCTGAGGTGCCACTGATACCATGTAGACCCTGTCCTTACATTAAAATCCGCCAGTAACACATCTAAATGTCCTTCTTCTGATTATGTGAATATACTACTCACTTCACTCAAGATATAGTTTACCCACTGTGTTTACTACAAAATGGTGACGTCTCTTGTAGTAAATAATGTAAGGCCAGCAAAATAATCCAGTTATGGGGGTATTCCGCTGGAACCAACCCTGTAACCGACTCTACAACTCCAAGATCAGTTGCACAAGTTGATGAATCGGTGACAAAAACCACAAAAACGTGTCTGAAAATGCTGGGTCAGCTACATCTCCCCGACAAGATGTAGTATATACTGACTTGTCTGCACAACATACGGAGAACACACCAGGGTGTGAGTAGACAGGGCACCAACCCCAGGAAATGATGTAGTGGCCCTACAAAATGAACAGCCAGTATATGTACCAAATGAGAATTACAGGAATCCTTCATGGGAGAAACATCAACGAGAACTACTGAAAGACTACTTCAATCACATGGGGGCATTAGCTGGGCAAGGAGGACAGAATCTGAGATGTGTCAACCAACAACCCTGTGGAAAGAAGATGGCATCTATCAGTCCCTTTCAGGACTACTATCACTCCTTTTCAGGACTACCCAATTATTCCACTTTTATTTTAGCTTTATTTAATCAGATTTCAAAACTATTTCAAACCAAATCACTAGTCCCTGGTTTAAAACATTCAACCCAAATTATGTCAAAATGACCCCCCTTAAATATAAAAATTTTTAAACCTTCGATTTTTAAAAATTATTTTCTTTCAAATATTTTAAGATATTTAAAAGTTCCAGATCAGACAAATCTCTTAGGGGAAACCAAATAGTTTCTCAAAGTGTCAAAGGTCACAAGGTCGAATCCAAATGTCAAAACACTCATCCCCAAAAGTCTAATTATTTTTTTAACATTTTAAATTTTTGGGGTGCACCAAAATTTCATTCCTGTTTCTCCATTTTCTTCTCTTTTTTTTGGCCAAAAGCTTTTTTAAAAGTTCTTTGTCATTTATTTTTTCAAAGTCATTAAACATTTTTTTTTTCTTTTCTAAGTTCCAAATTTTTAAGATGATTTTTTTTAATTTAAAGTTTTTTCTAACTTCAAACTTTTCTTTAATCACACGCTCTGGTTGATGCTGATGTTAGTGAATGTGTCTGCTGCTGTGGCTGCTGGGCTGACGACCATGTTATTTGCCCTGCTTTGAATGCTGCTAAGAAGCTTCACAGCCTCGTTTCTAAGTCTTTCTGTTCTCACTCCTCCAAGTCCGACGACAGGTAGTTGCAGAAAGCTGTACATGTTGTCGCCTGCTTTTACCTGAGGAATGATGACAGCATGGTTCTCAACTGTGTCAACTTGTTCATGACCTTCTGGTCGACCAAAGAATGCCCAGAAGCTGCACTGGGGATTGTGACTGTTGAGACTGTGTCTGTTGATTGCATACTAACCCCCATACAGTCCAGGTCAGTTGAAGCTCTGGAGATGTCATGTGCCAAGGTGCTGAAGCACTGGCTCCTCGGGCCTGGGACTTGAAGCTGGACGAGTCCCTTGCATCTAATGTGTGACCTCAGGAATCAAAATTTATCCTGTATCCAGTTCTGGCATTCTGTCATCTCTTTCAGGGCCTGTCAAGACTTTGATTGCATCAGCTGCCGTAACGAGTCCTTTGTGACTCAAACCAGGTCTTGCACACCTTGACAGACAGCTTGTGATTGTTTGAAAATCTCTCCCAAAGACACTCCTCCCCTGCTATGTCCTTGAATTAATCATAATTCTTGTCATACAACTCTTCGTGGTCTTTCACAAAGTTTACAATTTCCTCCTCATCCGAGTCTGTCAGGTAGATGTTGGTCATATGCCCCTTCTTGTATCATGATTGTGATGTTCCCACTTCTCCTCCAGCCTCCATTTCTATATCACTTTTCTCTGTCCTTGCCCTGTTTTCTGCAACTCCCTCCACTTGTGAGTGTGTTTCC
The DNA here is from genome assembly GCA_964017235.1 of Sabellastarte sp. h YS-2021. Taxonomy (NCBI): domain Eukaryota; kingdom Metazoa; phylum Annelida; class Polychaeta; order Sabellida; family Sabellidae; genus Sabellastarte; species Sabellastarte sp. h YS-2021. Next base: position 69,490,563 of record OZ024936.1, read on the forward strand.
TTCATTCTTGCCTCCTCCCTCCTGGCCTATTCCTCCCTCTATTTCTGTGCCTCTTCCTCCCTTTCTCTTGCCTCCCTCTCTTCCCTCCTCTGCTGAACATCTGCAACTTCCATCACCCTCACTCTTGTGCCCTTCTTACGACCCATTTTCTTTAATTAAGCAGCGTTTTATAAAAACAAAATTCTAAAATATAAAGTCAGCCAAAGTCAACTGCTCTAGGTAATTGTAAAAAACAAACTCCTGTTCTTGAAACACTGCCAGATGTATTCTGTCAGATGCCAGATTCCAAATGATGCATTGTGCAAACTGACTTGCCTTATATATAGAGAAATTTCATCAGCAGATAAGCCATGTGTCATACAAATGAGGGCCAGCTTGTCGTACAAAGTTCCCGGGTTGTCTGTTGTGTAACCGCACTGTCCGTTTCCATTTATGGCTTGTCTGTATGTGTGTCTGGCTTGCCCTACTGAGTTGTTACAGACTCTACAGTTGAGGACTGTCTTGACGGGAAGTGACCAAGTCAGGTTGGTTATGTTTAAAACAGGACTGTTTGCTTTCAAGCCCTGTCTGGATATGGAGTCCTGGTACTTAACCAAGACAGGATGGCAAGTTTTTAACACAAGATGGTAACAGTATAGGACAAGATGGGAAGTGTAATAGACAACCCATAGATATCCATGATAGGACAGTTTCCAGGTGGGTGGAGCCATGGTCCAGATACAGAGTTGTCGAGGGTTGGTGAAATATCAAACATGTTTCATATTTTGCCAATCTGCCGCAACAAGCTGGGAAACTACAACCGATCCTAATATACTCTGTGAAACTTGCTCCGGACCCTCCAAAAATACCTACTTACTGAAATGTTGGCACCAATGGAACACCCCGTTAATAATCCTTGAACGGTACATACTCAGCAACACTACTTCGATATATTACCCTTTTGTATCAAATGGATAGAGATGATTTAACAAAGACATCTATTCCAAGATCATAATTCCTTCTGATACCAGCTGGGTGTCCAGGTAAAATATAAAAATTATAATCATCCACTGAAGAGTGTTGCAAATTGATATTTGGGTGTGATCCATGCTTCAACTGAAGACATCATGTCATAGTTATACTAAAGGCATAGCTTGACTTCTCAGTCCTCGAATATATTCACAGATTATTTATGTCTCTGCAAAACAATTCAGTCATGGTCCAAGGGAATAAGCTTATTTACACCTTCATGTATTGCATACAATGTCCCCATGCACATTCAGTTAATTATTTTCAAACAAGCCTTCAAAATGCTCACCATTTAGGCTCCCCTTTCAATTACTTGCAATGTTCACCATTTAGGCTCCCTTTTCAGTTACTTGCAATGGGACCTTAATTTTCTGTTTATATCCCAACAGTGTCTGTAAAGTCTTGTCAGATTGTGAGGCTGACAAATTTCAAGCGAGTCGTTTGCCATGTCATCATGGAATAATCCTAAGCATTTGACCTCTTGTTACTTCTTAAATTTACATAACACTGGCCTGCACCAGTCCAATCCGTTTTGTCAACATTTTCACCATTTCCTGATAGTAACAGGATGCAGATTATTATCTATGGTGAAGCTAAGCTTATGCTAAATGTGACAGCTTATGTGGGAACACAGTGTAACAGATCATGTGGGAAAGCTGGTGTCTGCTTGCCCTGTTTTAATTAACAGAGAATCTAGACCTTACTTGGACTAATTGCTTGTCTCTCCAGTGACACAACTAATATCAGTGATATATCTGGAATGTAAACATCATATATCTACAATTTATTGTTATGATATTAAAATAAAAATTGGTTTGAAAAGAAACAACTCTAATACACCTATATTTGTATCAAGTCCATTTTACATTAAAATTTGATTCAGATATGGTGCACAAGATTGCAACCTTTTGCAGACTTCACTCTGGCCACTCCATCCATGGCCCATTCCTAGTCTATTTAATTATGTAAATAATAACAAAGTTATGTTCAATCACAGAGATTTAAAGAGGGTTTTTCTTTTGATGAATAAAACTTTATTCCATGATATGACCTGCAATAGCACAGGACCTACAGTAGGCTCCACGAATATTGTTAATTTTGTGAGAAATAAAATGAATTGTTTTAGGCGTGTCTTGTGTACATATCTGGAAACAGTCTATTTCTTCAAGCTATACAGTCGAGTTTCCGAAAGTGTATTGGCTGCTCTTGACAGATATTCCACTAGCATATATATATATTTATGCCCATTAATCACAATTTGTTTCATCCGGATGATCCAAACCATTATAACAAGGAAGAGGACTGTATACAAAAAGCTAACTTAAACAATTTACACTTATTGGTGGATAACTCTTATCAGGTGATGGCAAAGGTGTTGTGTGAAATTTGCTACACATGTGAAGAAAGTAACATGAATCTTTTCTGCAAGCAAGTGAAATAATTAAGATTGTGTCTTTTTATTTAAAAATTATATTTATTAGATATAGCAAATCACTTGTTATATTAATTAGCAAATAACAACGCAATAAATGGAACCTACTAACACTTATTATGTTGATCTTATTGTAATTGCACAACTCTTATCTGCCACTGTTACCTTGGTAGGTAACACACTCGCCTAACAACACAGAGGATGTAGCCTCGAACCCGGATACAGGCACAATACATAGTGGCTTGGATTGCCACTTAAAATGGTGGTCATAAATTTTTTTATCTCCTATCCCCAGTGTCAAGCAGAATACCTTCAGGCATGTTGACAAATGGTCATCCTTAAGTCTCTGTCCTTTAATAAGTGGAATGTCAGTCACTAGAGATCTAGGGCTGTACTTGTAAAGTTGAGATAGGCCATCTAGGACTTAGATTTCTCTAGTATAAAGGTATACTGCGCTGAATATAAATATGAAATACAAAACCCCCATTTTTTCTTTTCTTCAGACAGAGGCTAAAACCCTACTTCTTCCACAGACCTTTCACAACCTTATTTTTTCTTGGACTGTTAGGCAATGTTATATGGTTAGACAATTTATGAATGGCTTTGTTCTATACAGCTTTAAATTTTCTAGCGCAAACATTAACATCAAAAAGGTCTTGACAGATCAGATAGCAATTTCCATACCAGTTTCTGTACCATTCCACACTGGACAGCTCTTATTTCTATTGAAAATGGCATATACATTTGTTAAAGGATTGCAAAGGTTTTGAGTGAAATAGTTTACTCCTTTTTATACAGTAATGATACTAAATTTATTATTTTTGGTGTAATGATACTAAATTTATTATTTTTGGTGTAATGATACTAAATTTATTATTTTTGGTGTTTTTGAGATTGATTTTATCAATACTACAAAATCCTTGTGTATATTGGGTTTACCAATGCTTGAACTTCTGAATGGTCTTCTTTAGCTTCTTTAGTACCCATTCATTTTGACTTATGCCTTCTTTCCCCAATCCACTGAACCCTTGTGATATGACTTATAAAATCATCAGGTGACAATACCTAGTAAAACAACCAGTCTAGAAAACTTATCCTTGGACTTGCTCCAGAAACAGATTTGGGATAAATTCTATCAATGCCAATCTGAGACATGGCAGAATTAACCTCAGCTAAGGCATTTCAGTGTCCCACAAATTTAGGTGTAATAATGCTCTCAGATGAAACCTGAGGAAATATCTTTAATGAATTGATGTACGTTATGTAGCTTTGCATTCATTCTGCTTATTATCTACTATGCCCTAAATTTGACGTTTATATGCTGAGAAATAAAGCCATTATTATGGATATATTTCTTCTATTTCTGATACAAAATGTACAGAGAAATGGCGATTTGTCCAAATATCCTTTAAAATATGCTATCTATGAATATACTACATGTATCATTGAACTTACGCCCATTTTGTTGTATTAGAATCCGTGTAAAAGGACGAAGAAATCTCAAATTAAAACTTAAAGTTTTCCATGTCAGTTTCCCAAGGTGGTTACATCCCAATAGCGTAAAAGACTGTAAAAATCCAAAACTGGGTGTGCTATTAAGCAATAGCATTGTGTTCAGGCCTTTTAGTGTCACCTGTTGGGTACGTAGTTAAAGTACTCTGACATTAATGGGGGAATAATGAAATTTGTTGATTAACACCTTACTCAAACAAATTTAGTCAAACAAATTTGATACATACCCAAATAAGAATCTCAGCTACCGTGGTGGAGATCTACACTTGAGGAGTGTTTTTTTTAATGTGTTTTTTGTTCTTTTGGTACCATTGCATTTCCCTTTTGGAAAATTATAAATATGAGAAAATTTGAAAATGTACTGGGGCAAATAACTACCTAAATGCAATAGCTTATTGATAAATAGTCCCTGAATTATAACTGCGCAATCCATTTGCTTAATGGGAGAGGGATACGTCGATACAATAGTGGCCAACACACTAAATTCAACTAATTAAAATACTCCAACGCATTTTTTTCCAATAGCAGTTATTCTGAAGGTAAGTTAACCGTTCAGAATTGACTTTTCGGCCAGAAAAAAAAACAAGAAGGCAAAGTAGCTACTATTTTGTTCTGTTTCACGAACTTTGAATTATAAACCTAATGCTAAGGACTGAAGTGATCAATCATATAAGTTTATATATGCTGCTAAGAATATGCTTATTTTTCCTCTGTATACCTCCTGTACACATATGTTGTCTCATTAATTGTCAACTTTTGAATGCTGCCAATGTTTACCCTATAGCTTTAGGGCAGTCAGAATGCACTTTTATTTATCATCTATAAATGGATAATTTTGAGGCCCAAATAAAGGACAATGCCTATAGGAGCGCTGTGCACTCTGCTACCCCAGATATCCCACACCAGTCAAACAGACATGTAAACAGAGTTAATCATTGTAATATTTGGTTCCTGTGTATAAGTCACCCCATTGAATCTGGGTAAATAAGGTGACAAAATGCAATCAATGTTTTTATTTGAGTTAAATTAAAGTTTTTGTAGAAAATTTAATGAACCTTACTTCTGAACCATTTTATGATCTGTAATCTAACATCTTAACTTAAGTATAATTAGTTATTCATACATAAAGTTAAACAGTTTTGCCAGAAATAAATTGCATTGCACATATTTTTCTGCGGCTTCAATAGCCTTATAGTTTGGACTATTTTACGATCATTCAACCAAAATTTAGAATTTAAAAATACTAAATGGAAACAACTTAGATTTAAAACCACATGTGTCAGCTAGGTAGTATTGTTACTTCTGATTCTGTTATATATGATATTGCTATGTGGTAAAAGATGAAAATGACAAGGAATCTGATAGTCCATGTGGCAGTATCCATCTATTCTTATACAATAACTACATGTAGTTAGCAGAAGTAGTTTATCATTGACAAAAAGAAAAGAAAATTTTAAATTAATTCAGTTTGCTATATCCTTAGCAAAACGATATCTCTATGGCAACAGCCCATCCCAGAAATTGCCCATCACCATTACTGACAAAAGCAAAACAAAACTTTAAATTTACTCAGCTGGTAATAATCCTTAGCAATCCAAAGGCTCTATGGCAACATATACGTCACTATGTCAAAGAATAACATGGCATCGGGTGAAGTTGTTCTACATAGTTTGATATATAAAAGATGATGAAGTGGTGATGGCCCCATTAAGAAGATGAAGTCACACACTTAGCATATTGAGGTGTTCTTTTTGTGTCATGATACAATGTACAAAACAATGGCATTATGACATTCTGGCATGTGTGATACAGAATGTGCACTGATATGACCTTTTCTGTTAAGAACAATAAAATACCAAATATGACTTAACAGTAATTTTACAATATTCTATTTATTTATTTTGTAACTTTAGCTTGCATTTTAAGACCCTGGGTCTGTCTTTGAGTGTAAAACCTGATATTACACCAGAAAAATGGTTGATGATTTATTGTCTTTGTGTCCTTCATGTAGAATCTTGGATGTACATATATTTCATCTTTGTGTCTTAAGTACCACAGTTCATATCAGTGATGTTATTATAATGTATATGTTGGATAACTGATGTACTGTCATTATATTAAGAATTTGTATAATTTGAAGATGGAGGTACATCAGGCATTGGTGTACCAAACTGGAAAATATAACCTATGTCTAGGCACATATTTTGTCAGGCATTCAAAACCTACCCCCTACCTTCCCTGAACCTTGTCTGTCCTGTTTAACTGTGTCAAAAATAGTATAGATACTTTCCACAAAACATTTGACCAAAACATTTCCTTTGTCACTTTAACATTGTATCATGATTTCATCTGAGACCAACCATAGTTATTTTTACAACCTTTAAAGCGCTGTTTCCATGTACGCGATAGCGGGACGCGATTCCCGCCTGCCGCTAGCGGGTCGCGGAAAAAATCGGTCAGGGATCGAATTAAAAATAACGTCCCGTATATACCGCATCCCGCTACCGCTATCCGCAGCCGCGACCCGCGGAAATGGAAACACTGCTGAGCATTCAGGTAGGATCGATTTTTATCGCTACCGCGACCCGCATACATGGAAACAGGGCTTTAATGGTTAAGGTCATATCAGAGCATCCTTCAGGTCACAAAGGTCACCAAAGTCAAAATGAGAAACCTGTCCAGGTAACAGAATTGATCAACAACCAAAACTTCTTTGGTTATCTACAGGACAGCAGGCCCTACTTTGAGATAACATATGTCATGATGCATAAAATTAAAGTGAAAATGCCAGTGCAAAGTAACATACTTTGAGAAATTAGATTTGATACTAATACGGTAAGTGATTAATAGTCCAAGATAACACATTCCCCGGTCCCCTCAACAAGAAAAATGCAACATGGGGTTATTGATTTATTTACACCAACAGCTAAAGAAATGTGACTACTAAAACAAAATGTACAGACATGAATAATGCACACCAATTTATATCATGACATCTAATTTTGACTTTGAAACACATTGCATAAAAGATCGGATAAAAGGCCAACCCGACAACTAGCAAGTAAAGGACCACTGTTGTGATACAAAAAAGCAAACCCTACACCAATAGGGGAGGGCCAAATGACCTCAGAAATTATAATAGGTAAAGGGCCAAAGGTCACAAAAGGTCAAATAATGAAGTGCTATATAGAAAGGTAATGAACGTACTGACTGGGAACCATATAATTTGTGAACAATGTAAAAGTTCAACAAAACTATAAATTTACAGGCAAAGCAAGCCCCCATCCCCCTCAAGAAACAATACACCTCAGTAAGATGTATAAAATCCAATCAGATAAAAAATATCATGTAAATGTATGTACAATGTAAAAATTTGCAGTAGCAAGTAATAAGAATAATGCATTTGTAATAATAAGAATAATTTGGTAAGATAATGATCATAAGTGAGCACATTATGTTAGGCAAGTATAACATGAAAGCAAAATGACATATGAATTGCATGTCCAATAGTTACAGTCGGTGATTACAGAGTCAATGAAGCTAGCAAGTGCTTAAACGGTACATATGCTGTTTCTTATACACCATAACCACAAGTAACACAAGCAGGTGCTCACATAAACAGTGACTTCCTGGTTCCCAAGCCACAGGAAGCTATACACTCCATGAGTCATGATATTAAAATCGAGGCTGGAGAGAGGCAGCATAAATCACGGAAAGTAGTTGACATAAAGCAGCCAAACAGTAGTACAGGCACTAAAGGTTGACAGCCAAGCCAGATGCCACAGTAGACAAGGCACCATCCCTGCTGTAAGACCAACCAGACAAACTGGTGAGTCAAGGTACTGTAAGGTAAAACATAGCACCAGCCGTTTTCAATAATCTAGAACACACAGCAGTAGACCAACCAGTAAAAGTTGGCAAGTCAGGGTAAGCCCAGCACAAAGTTCCCATGCAGCAATGGGACATCAGGTAACCAGGCCAGTTACCTGTCGTGCCTCAACAGGCAAAATAGGAACCCAGGCATATCACAGCACTGGTAACACAGAAGGAGAAAGATATCCATCACGAAGCCAACACAGGTCTCCAACAGGCAGCGACCACCCATGACCAGAAGGAATCCTGCAGGCAAGGCAGCATCTAAAACTGAACAAATTTGTAGTTGTTCATTGTGATTTAACCAAGGACAGAGAGGAAAAGTAGACTAGGGATGTACTGGGCATAGAATTATTGTAAGGATATGTGACTTCTTTCTTGAACATTTTCTATTGCAACTGTTCATAATTATTTCACTCACACATTTGTTTAGTGCACTCATAGTAAAAAATGTAACATGAACATATAACTAGAACTAAGTTGCACAGTATAGATACAGATACGACACTCAAATTATAACTAATGTTCTATTTCATCTAATAAAAATTCTGTTGTTCCATACTCTCTGAACGATATTTTATTGAGTGTTTTTTCTTGCAGTTCTTACATAATCTTCTGAAGCTTCATATGATGCCCAATATTTTTGAGTACCTTTCACTGCTTTTTTAATTAGTATTACATTTGTGTGCTATGCATCTCAAAGAATTACTGGCATCGGAGAGACTTATACCAAGTAGCATCCAGCCACAAAGGTTCATTATTTTTTTAACTAGAAACTGTGTTATTGTAGAAGCTGATTTTCAACTGATAAGTCTCTACATATCAGATTTATGAAATTGCACTCAAATCCTTTTGTAACAGCTCATACAGTGGCACAGATGGTAAATGTTGAACTATTTGTATCTGACATCACATCATTTGGAGAATCTTAAATTAATTTGTTGGTTTTTTTTTATTTACAACTTTTCACTTTTAAAAATATAAAACTTTAAAATATAAAATATTTTGAATGAATTTGTTGTTTTGGAATTTGCAATTTTTTACTTTTAAAAATATAAAACCTGTTTTGATATATGTTTTAAGCTCCTTTATTAACATGCTCTTTGATTTAGCACAATAAAAATCCTCAAACTTGTCTTTTTATGTCTTTGTAAAAATATTCTGTTTTGTTTTTTTTTATTTGTCTTTTTTATTTTCATACAAAGGGTACAAAAAAAATAACATTTTGACAGAAGCACAATGTTCATATACTTTCTATTTTTTACAACAACACAAAATTTAATAAAGAGAAGTGGAAAAGTTTCAGTAGGTTGCAAAAAAAAAAACTCAGATGCCCTGGGCAAGAAGAGAAAGCAAACTCCAGTTATTCTTAAATTTTTGGTCGGTATGGGAAATAACTGCCAAATATTGTTGTTCCTCATATTTTTGTTTGAAGAATATTTGGAAGGTAGTAAAAGTCGCAGGGGTATCATTTACTAAAGCTTTAAAGATGTACTGTTTAGCCAACAAGAATATAATTTCCAGTTGTTTCTTATCTACAAGCCCCAGGAGCACTGTTTTAACACTTAGACAAAAGGATAAATCCACTTCGTTCTGAACCCACTGCTTGATTTTTTGCCAAAATTCATGTACAATTGGGCACTGGATGAACACATGGGATATAGTCTCTGGTGAATTCATACAAAAGCGACATAAATTATTAGTCGATTTTTTAATCTTGAACAAAAGACTTTTTGTTCCTAGGATACGATTTATAATCCTGTATTGCAACCAAATTATTTCATTATCTTGAATAACTTTGAAACAATGTTTATAAATTGCTTTCCAATCCTCATGATCCAATTTGTCATCAACCACCGTTTCCCACTTTGTTTTAAAAGGGAGGGTTTGAAGATAGCTTGTGTTAGTGAGTAACTTGTAGAAATCTTTACTTCCCTTTCTCGATTTTAACAAAATTTCTATGGTGGTCGGCCATACGGGTTTGACAATTGGATTTTGTAAATGTATACTAAAATATTTTTTCAAAAGAGTTTTTAGGCGGTGGTAGTCCAGGAAATTGGTCTTTATTTTAAAAATTCTTGTCAGGTCATCTAAGGAAATTAAATTACGTTCACGGAATAGGTCAGCAATGAATACTATGCCCTTACTATACCAGTTTTGGGAACATTCGAGATGGATGGATTGTACCAAAGAGGGCTATTGAGTACTTTATCGTTTTGGTTTATAGAGATGCTATCAATTACTTTGGCCCATGATAGTAAAGTACTCTTCCAGAAATTATTGGTAGTCTTTCTTGCTAGGGTTTTATGCCATAGAGAATGCAAATTAAAGCATTTCTCATAGTCTTTCAAATTGTAGAGACATAGCTCATACCATGGAGTCTGTTTTTGTATTAGCAAACGTCTTATCCAGGTACATTTTAGACTGCATATGAATTTCTCCAAGTCAATCATGCAAAGCCCTCCATTCATGTAATCGCAGCACAGCTGTTTCCTATTTATTTTGTCAGGTTTGCCATCCCATATAAATTTGAAAAAGGTAGACTGCAGTTTACTTATAACACACTGATCTGGATTTGGGATGGACATAAACAAATGGTTTAACTTGGATAAGATAAGTGATTTAATCACAGTGATTTTTCCCAAAGGTGTAAGGAACCTTTTTTTCCACACATTTAGGGACTTATTAAGATCATCAAGTACTGGTTCATAGTTTAAATTAACTACTAAGTCTAAATCAACAGAAAACTTAATTCCCAAAAGATTGAATGTGTCAGTTCCTCATACCAGTCCTTTAGTAACATTTAATTTTTCTTTGCAATGCTTTCTCTTACCTATCCAGACCATCTGAGTTTTCTCCGTATTCATCCTTAAACCAGAGAGTGTACCAAATATTTCTAAAGTGTTTAATGTTGCTTGGAGTGAACTCATAGTACCATCTAAAATAAGTGTTGTGTCGTCGGCAAATTGAGTCAGTTTAATTTCTTTTCCATTTATTTTGATTCCTTTTATTACTTTATTTTCGGAAATCAATACTTGTAGTATTTGTACACCAAGGATAAACAAATAAGAGGAGATAGGATCTCCTTGTCTACAACCTCGGCTAATGGGAAACGGCTGAGATAGGATACCACATTGCTGGACGTATCCAGTTATATTAGTGTTGAATATTGTAATCCATTTGATCATTTTAGGTCCGAAGCCCAATAGTTTTAAAGTCCCATAGAGAAAGTCCCAAGATACAGAATCGAAGGCTTTCTCGAAATCTATAAGCATAAGAAGTCCTGGGATATTCTCCTTCTCAGTATAATGAAGAATGTCATAGATTAGGCGAGTATTTTCACCGATAAATCTTCCAGCCACAAATCCTGTTTGAGTTTTAGATACTAAACTGTCCAAAACTGTTTTAATTCTATTAGCAATGGTTGAAGATAAGATTTTGTACACAACTGAAAGAAGGGAAATTGGCCGCCAATTCTTCAATAGCATTCTAGCTTTATTACCTTTGGGTATACATGAAATGACACATTGTCGCAAGGTGATTGTCATGTTCCCCATTTTGTAAGACCAGTTATATGCTCGTAGTACAAAATCTTTTAACTTATTCCAAAACATCTTAAAAAATTCTACAGGAAATCCATCTATACCCGGAGCCTTACCATTTTTCATATTTTGAAGGGCTTTTGAAATTTCAGGCAACGATAATTCACATTCTAATCGATCAGACTCTACAGTACTGAGTTTAGGGTACGTGGAATTTTCAAGTAAATTGGCCAATTCAAGATCACTTGTATTTGCTGATTTAGTGAACAAGTGTTCATAGAAACTTTTTACTTCATTTAGTATGTCACTTTGTTCAGTCAAGATCTGGCCATCTTGTTTTTCCAAACGTTTTATGGTCTTCTCTATATAATATTTGTTTTCCAATGAGGTTAGATACTTAGACGGTTTCTCTCCGTCTTTTAGCCAAATTGCCCTCGAGCGTATCTTTATCGCCTGAATTTTGGTTTCTCTAATATTTTGCAGTTCCTGCTTTTTATCATAAAGTTTTTCAATACTACCTGGGAAACACTGTTTCTCAAAATTTTCAATGTCGGTTTCTAGTTTAAGTTCAAGCTCATTTGACTGCTTTTTGAGAGTACTTGCAAATTTTATTGTTTCACCTCTAATTTTGAGAAGCAGAATTTCGAGAAAGGTATCATCAGCTATAGTAAACTGTAATTCAGAATTAGGAATAGCGGCAACACTAATAGGATTATAAACCATAGCTGAATAAGTTAATTTTTCTCTATCAATTAAATTATTTATCAGGATTAAATAGTCCTTGTTTTTAAGAAGGGAACAGTTAAGTTTCCATAATCCGCGCCCTCTCTTAAATTTGCAGATACCTAGCCATTCATAATTACAAAAGAGTGATCTGTTCTATAGCCTGGCTTTATAACGCAAGAGTTCACAATATCCACTAGGGTGTCGCTGCAAAGAAAGTAATCTAATCTAGCCTGTTTTATGGGATTTCTTCTACGCCAAGTGTATCGCTTGGTATAAGGGTTTAGTTCCCGGTACAGATCTTTTAAGTCATATGTTGACATGATATGCAGCAGTTCATTTCGGGCTTTTGGGTTATTTAAATGTTTATAGTTCTGACAGTCAAGGTTAGGATCCATGACAAGGCTCAGATCTCCACAGATTACTATGTAGTCTTGGTCATTTGATTCAATTATATCATTGATTTTTTTGTAAAACGAAGGCGAGTCAATATTCGGTCCATAGACATTAATAAGCTTTAATTTTATGTTACTAATATTTATATCCAGGCTAATAAGGTTGCCAATTCTATCTGTAAATGAGTCGATTATTTTATATTCAAAGTTTTTTTTAAGAAGGATTGCGACTCCTCTGGAGTTTGTTTTGGATCCAGCTATAATACACTCTCCTTTCCAAACATTTTTCAAGCGTTTAATGTCACATTCAGTCCAGTGTGTATCCTGCAAACAGAAAATTGATGCATTTAAATTTTCGAGATAATTTAGAACGTCGCAGCATTTGTTTTTATCCCGTAATCCTTGACAATTTGCCGACAACACACCTATTTCACTTGACATCATTGAAATAATTACTTGAGTTCACTCCAAGAGTACATGGCTGATTCGGATTAACATCAGTTAATTTGAACACATTTATAAAGATATGAATAAAGTCATATAATTGATATCCACTAACAACAAATTTATCATTACTTCTCATGAACATTTGACCGTATAAAAAAATCATGCTTTCTGGTACCCTTGCATCTATCACCACAACAAAACACGCTAGAAACATTATACTATATTTACAAGCCATTTACATCAAGATTTTCTTGTTTTATAGCAGGAAGGTTGATGGGAACGTGATATTTTCCAAAAAACTGAAAAGATATGAAAATACTTTGTAAAAAAAAAAAAAAAAAAACCTGGATGATTAACATCTGCAAATGGTTGATATGCTCAAGGTTCCAAATGATTAACATGATCAGCAAACGATTGATATTCACAAATTCTATCAATAATTAAAACAGAGGCTAACCACGTGGTTGTCACTGACAAACACAGCCAAAGGTTAAAAATGGGTTCAGCAAATGTTTAATACCCCCAGAATCATCAGGAGAATATCTCTTACTTTTTCAAAAAAAAAAAAAAAAAAAAAAAAAAAAAAAAAAAAAAAAAACTGGATGCTTAACATCTGCAAATGGTTAATATGATTACAGATTGTACCAATGATTAACACTGAGGTTAACCAATTGGCTGTCACTGGCAAGTATAGCGAACAATTAACATGGATTCAGCAAATGTTTAATACCCACAAAATCATCAAGAGAGTAACTCACAAAAAATCAATAACAGGTTAGCTCAAACATTTTGGGCCAATGGTCAACATAGACAAACTCAACTAAATATTAACATTTGCCTGATCGGTAAAAACTTAATTGCAGCAAGATTTAACGCTGACAAGTTCAGTAAGGGATAATATAGATATACTGGACTAAACAATTTACAGAGAAATAATTTTGGAACTCAGTTAATGTTATCATGATTGGTTAATATACAAATGGTTAACACATACAAGGTCAGTAATACATTGTCAAGTTATGCTAAATATTGGCATTGACATGTTCAATGATTGGATATACAAATGGTTAACATATACAAAGTCAGTAGTATATACACATAGACATGTTTAAACAATGAATTCTACAAATAATTATACACTGTCAAGCAATGCTGTTCATTAACACAGACAGATTCAGCGAACGGTTGGTTTACTGGAGTTCTATAAATAATCAACACTGACAAGTTCAACAAAACATTAACACGAGCAGGTTAGGCTAATGTTTGACATAGTACTTACATGTTTAATAATTGATCCTTACACTATTAACACTAAAGCATTCTCCTAAAGAATAACATTGACAGTCATATGAAGAATTAACAGCGAAAGGTTCAGCCGGAGGTTAGCCCGAAAAACATTTGGCAAGCAAATTACTCTTGAGAAAAATTAGTACAAAATGAGCACTAATGCATTTAGTTATAGAGTAACGCTAGTGCGTTCAACAATAGGTTAATACTCATAAGTCCACAAACGATTTACATTGACATGATCAGCAAATGGTTGATATTCACAAATTCTACAGATTACTAGCATTGACATCAGTAAATGGTTAAAATTCTATTTTTGAGTACTGTTAACATGGACACAATTGAAGTACAGATATCATGTATTGGCATTTTAAATTATATAAAGTTAACACAACCTCTTCAACACTTAGTTAATATTCAAAGTTCTACAGAAGATTAACACAGACAAGTTAAGCCAACAGTTAGCTCATGCTAGTTCAGCAAATAATTAACACTGACAGGTTGATCAAATAGACAACAGACATGTTAAGCAAGGGTTGGCACTTGCAGTGATGTACACTGATATATTTCGCAAGCTTAAGGTTAACATGTTCTGCAAATGTTTTCCATTTAAAGATCAGCAGCTATTTAACACAGAAAAAAAAAAAAACTTTTCGATTGGCAGACATGTTTGTCAACAGATTGACACAGAAATTTGGGCAAAAGCATCAACATCCATCTATTGGAATTATGACCGGATCATCCCCAGACCCCCTTGACCCATCCACGGGGGGGTACAGCCCTGGATGTAAGTCCGAGAGACCCAAGAGTGAACAGGTATCACCAATAAAAAAAAAAATTAAAAAAAACATACAAGCACTAATGCATTTGGTTATAGAGTAACGCTGATGTGTTCAACAGTAGGTTAATACTCATAAGTCCACAAATGATTTACATTGACATGATCAGCAAATAGTTAAATTTACAAATTCTACAGATTACTAGCATTGACATCAGTAAATGGTTAAAATACTATTTTTGAATACTGTTAACACAAACACAATTGAAGTACAGATATCATGTATTGGCATTTTAAATTATATAAAGTTAACACAACCTCTTCAACACTTAGTTAATATTCACAGTTCTACAGAAGATTAACACAGACGAGTTAAGCCAATAGTTAGCTCGTGCTAGTTCAGCAAAATAATTTACACTGACAGGTTGATCAAATAGGCAACAGACATGTTAAGCAGGGGTAGGCACTTGCAGTGATTGACACTGATATATTTCGAAGGTTAGGGTTAACATGTTCTGCAAATGTTTACCATTTAAAGGTCAGCAGGTATTCAACACACGAAAAAATAAAATCTTCGATTGGCAGACAAGTTTGTCAACTGGTTAACATGGAAAATTGAGCAAAAGCATCAACGTCTATCTATTGGGATTGTGACTGGATCATCCCCAGACCCCTCTGACTCATCCACGGGGGGGGACAGCCCTGGATGTAAGTCCGAGAGACCCAAGAGTGAACAGGTAACACCAATACAAAAAAAAGCACCAACATGCATCCAGTCATAATTTTTGTTAATGATTCAACACTAATTTTATATCTTCCATGTCTCCATCATGTAGATATTGCAATACTCAACCAAGTATACATTGATTTAGTGTGCAGGCCAATAGAACCTTTATTTACAAGCATTTTTATTCTAATTCACTGAGAATGACAGGTTTTTTTTAGGTCATCCAAGTTTGTTTGTTTGTAATCACTATTACAGACTTTTTAAGGTTGGAACCATATGACCCATAAAAAATCTTTGTAAAACTTTAGAACCTTCTGGGGTAAGATGGAGCCCATCCCATGAGTAATATTTATCTATTGGCTTGCCATTTTTCATTAACGGTTTGTATGAACACAAATATGAAAAAGACTGAAATTCTAGACAAAGTTGTTCTATTTTCTTGTTTACTTCTATTAGATAATCCTTATTTTGAGAGAAGTCGAAGACTCTTGGAAGTATGGCTGACACAAGTAAGCAAATGTTTGGATTATGTTTCCTTATTTCAAGGATCAACGTTCTATACTTGTCCTGTATAATTGAGCTGGGGGTTGTAGAATGAGATGGAAGTCGTATAATTCTAGGTTCCCCATGCCTTTGTTTCTCCTTATACCATTGCCATGTAGCTTTCGGAGTCAAATCATTAGTGCCTACAAGCAGTAATGCGGATTTATAGTTTTTTAGGTTTAGATCTTTAATCTTATGTACCAGGTTGCTAATAGTAATACCTGGATGTACGGATGTAACTGCCTTAGTTAAATGTCTAAAGTGTTTTCCTATGGAGTCCACAATAATTATTCCTTCTTTTCTGTCAAAACTTGTGCCAGTGCATACTGAAAGAAAGAAAAAATAATAAAAACAGAACAAAAACAGAATAGTAATAGGAGATGAGTGTGTATGCATCAAATTATCTACAGTTAACTTTTGAATTTAGATAAGTTCAAAAGGTGAGAATAGAACAACAGTATTTAGATAACTTTTGTACAAAGAAGTGTTAACAATTACTTGTACAAGAATATCATTCTACATCACAAATAAATGAAAGCAAAATTATTAATCAACATTGACATAAGGAACACTTAATTCTTTGATAATTTTGCTCTTGTCTCTTCCAAAATCTGACCCATAATGTTGGAAGATTTTGTTCCTATTCTGTTTTTGGTTTACACCCGGAAACTGTTTTCGACACTGTACTGAACACATAAGATGAGTTGTCAGTGACATAAGAAACAGCATGATCTTCTAGGTTAGGACTAGTTTAATCCCTTGGGTGATTATAGCATATGGTAGACGTCTTACAAATATGTCATTGTGCACAAAAGTTTTAATATGATTATCACTATTCGACCATACCAATACTTGGTAAGTCAGAGCATTAAATCATAGCAATAAAGTCCTTAAGACTATTCTTCATTGCTGATTTCAGGAAGGTCAAGTAGCCATTATTCTGCCTCATTATTCAGTACTGACTAGTATCCAACACTGATTGACTGATTTAAATCCATCAAAATTGTGCTGATCAAACAGGCAAGGCATTGGTTAATAATTGTCCACAAATATCAACAATAATGCCCTTAACATCTCACAAACCCTGAAGCAAGGATTAACACCGAGTTTCATTGGCATCAAGATTGCCAGCACAAAAAACATTGTTAAAGGGGCCATAGTGAATCATGTCACACTCATTTTCCTGAGCTCAGAAATACTGCAATAAGGGCCAAAACAAGTATAGACATAAAACCAGAATGCTACAGTAATATCATTCAAAACGGGCATTCAAAACTCTTTCACGAGTTCCACCACAATACTGAAAATACCATTGTACACAGACAAGCAAATGAAACTAATGTCAAACCAGAGTGTCAAGTATCAGCAACATATGATCAGCCTCTATCTGAAGAACAAGTGTCTTATTTGGCACCCAGGTTATAACCAACCATTCAAAACCAACCCATTCTTATAAACTCCAGCCCAGGCCTCACATTGAAGGCATTGTGTAAACAATACTCCAAAGTGAATGATAAAAACAAATTGACATGTATTTAGGGTAGTCAACAACTAAAGTTTCTCAGTGGATATAGAAAACCTCCTTAAACATAGTAGTTTAGTCCACCGGATATATGATGTCAATCAACTATTACTCTATATGCGGGGCTCAATGTCCTTTATAAACATCCACTCGCCAGTCACATATTTCCAACCACCAGCGAATGCACATCATGATGTCTTACACATGTACACTAATAACTTTGTTTTAGAAACATCACAGTGTTACATCTCAAACATCCCAAATGGTTTGGAAGTTACAAGATATAAAGAACATTTGCGCACCCTTTCTTGATTGAATCAGGCTGTCGAATGGTTCAACCCAATGCATTTTCAGGGCAGTTCGATGAAGTCAACAAGGATTTAGATGAAGGATGGCTTGCATACACAGGATTGTTGCATTAAATATCACCAATCCTTTTCACAACATGGACTGATCCGACTAACCAGATTACAAACATTGTACAGAACCTGATGTTGTGACTTTTACATCCATTTCAAGTGCTGGCATTTCAAGCAAAACCCAATCTGGGAAATCTAACTGTCGCATTCATTGACAACTGTATGAATTTTGCCAGCAAAAAAAGGACACACAGATTATATAATTTTTAATCTCCTTTCCATTTAGCACTGTTCACCAAAATTATATAAATTCTAATTACAAACCTTATCTCATGTGTACTGTTCGACTGCTGCATTTTGTGAATGTTTTGGAATAGCGCCCTTGCAACAAGTTCGTGTGTTACCAGTCATTACTATAGACCATCAAATAGTTTGACCTACATTTCTAAGGGCTTAGAACAATTCAGAGCCATACAATATGTCTATCTAAATATTGCAAAGCCCGTTTCCCGATGGAACAGGTGACATTTTGCATTAAACAGGTGGACAGAGTATTGGAATAAAATTTTCCAAGACCTTGTTGAAAATCTCAATATCCAGGATGTCCCAGTCTAAGTTGGCAGTGAACATTTTTTGCCAATACATCAGAATCTAGACCAGCGGCCTCTATCAGATGTTGACTGGGAAGCAACATCTTAGGGGGGGGGCATTACCTATGAAGAGCTGGTTTTGGCAAAATCATCCTTTCCCGCGTTTTTAACAGTCGTGGTTCAGACTCTAACACATCACCTTTACCAGCAAGCAATAACACAGAACCCATGCACCCTTGCCTTTGGGTTGTGCTGAAAAAACAAATCCCGCCAGATATACATCCTTGGTCGGATTGTTTAAAATTTAAAAAGAGGCTCTCAATGTGACCATCATGTTGTCTTCAAAATTTGTTTGTACTTTATGTCTTTTGTACTGCAACATTTAGTTTGCAGTAAGTATGAAGTATTCTTGAAAAACAAGGGTGAATAAGACTAGTGGGTTGATCTGGGTCCAGATACGAATCATTTTTGAGGACTGAGCAACAGGTACACCCCATCATGACTGTGTAGTTTTACAGTTATGTGCACAGACAGAGAAAGAAACCAACCTGATAACAATACAATTAGTCTTCCCCCTTAGGGGTGCAGGGGCCAGGGTTTATATCTCATATAATGTAATCAAGATATCTAATCATAAATATGGGCCATGGTGGAGCTGTAGTAACACACTTGCCTCCCACGTCTGAGGTCAGCAGTTCAAACCCCAGACCTTATGTTGGAAAATTGGTAGTTGCTCATCGATAGTCATCAGTTAACAGTACAGAACCTTGATCAACTGTGTGCACTGGTTTCTTCTACTACTCGTCGTGATATGACCTGTAGAGAGTTGAAAGCAAGGTAAAACCCCAAATAGGTATATCATAAATAACAAACACTGTCCGGGAGGAGGCATTAACTCCGGCCTAGGGTTTTATCCAGCGATTCATTAGCTGCTTCTTTGTCCCTTATATTGCAGTAATCAGAGTCTAAACGCAAGCAAAAAATCAGACTTTTTACAAGGAACCCAGAATAGTCTTCAACAAATTTGCAAGGGGTATATACACTGGACAAAACCATGTTTGTAATAGACCATGGTTTCGGTAGTGGGAGTGTTATGGTCTCACAAGGATTTGAAAAACTGGGACAGATGCATAGCATATCTCTTGAATACTAGATTGTATGGTCGTGATTAATTTGCTGATTTTTTTTTTTTTTTTTTTTTTTGCTAATTAAGTTTATCATTTGTCATTAATAATTTCTTAGCAGTTTTAGTAAGTATAGTAAATTAGTTAGAACCAGTTTAATTTTGATGATTTGCAGTGATTTATCAATGTCTTTTTACCATGAAGGATAAGCGACCTACTCACACAAACAATAATAACAAGTTTCAAGCCTGACCTACTTTCCACTCAATAACCAAAGTCTCAAATCAAAAATTATAAATGTAAGGGAGCCTGAATCACTTCATGTGGCATGAAATCTGATATTGAGCTCTATTCCATTGCAGATCGTAAATACAAACGGGCTTCTATGGAAACAATATTTGTATTATGACTGTGTTTCCCCTGTCAATCTTCCAAAGACTGAGCTGACATTTTCTCAATTCTTTTGTTTTGGACTTCAGTGAGGTCAAACCACAAAATTAAAAAAAAGATGGTGGACATTGCTGTTTTTTTTGTGTGTGTGTGTTTAAACGTTGAGTCAAAAAAAGAATCTCTTGGAATATTCAACCTGCTGTTGCACCTTGAACACTCCAACTTTTGACTCTGTTTTTATGCCATCCATTAGGAAGTTGGTTGAGATTATTTGTAGTGCTCATATTCTCCTGTACTCTTCTGCGCTTATTATGATGAAACTTAATGCTCCGGGCTAAAACAGTTCCTGCTGTTAAGAACTTTTGACATGGGAACATTTTGCGTATTTGCCAATAAGTTACTAACACTTCAGTGAGGTTACAGTAAGCTAACAGTTAATAAGTTTACCTATCTTTACAGGTTGCTTCTGACGACAATATTCAGTTAAATAGTAAAAGTGACACAAAATACTTGCATTACATGTATGGATATATTTAGTTTTGGTGTTATTTGATTTGAATAAATCTTTTTTGTAGAAAACCAATGTGTAATCTAATCTATTGCTTGATTTTTCATCCAACAGTTTAGCTTCAAAATAAGTATTTGCATACAAATTTAACAGTTATTAAGTGCTATAAAAAGTACGGTTTTGTTCCATCAGTGCAATGTGTCATAGATTTTTGATGTGTTTTTTTCCAAAATTAATTGGGTCACACTATGTAAATTGTTTGTTTTGAAGCGTCAGTGAATCTTAGCCATTTTTATTTTGAGTATAACTATCTACTTTTGTGTAGCATTAAAACCCTCTCAATTGGTCAATCTATGTTTATTCTAAACAGTGTAAATGCACAGATTTATAAAATTGACTATTTTTTACAAAGGGTAATATGCAGTAACTGGGTGCCTTATAGGCATATAAAACCAGCTCGACATTGTTTGTGTAAAATCAGTTTTGATGAAAATAGGAATATTTAAAAGTACAATATTCTTGGCCTTCACAAAGGGAACATTTATTGTTTAGAAGCAATAGATAGCCATACAAATATGATTTGCTGTGGTAATTACAATAAAAGCCTCTTCCACCTGGCTTTATTATTTATTATATTGCAAGTTTTTAAGTATTCTGTGTCTTGCAAACTCCGATCTTCATTTTGGTATAAATACAAATTGCACAAGGAATCAAGCATTGCACCAGAAATGGTAGGATTTGAAACACACTCAGAAGTAAGGAGTACTAGAGGGTCATTTTGTAATAATTTGCTGCCGATGGATCCTGAAATTTGTGCTTTTGCTGCAACAAGCAACAATGCATGCATCTCAGTTCAGTTCACCGGAGCCTTGACTACTTTGGCGAGCACAGATGAATTCTGGGGTTTGTTTTACATCTATTTCTATTTTGTTTACTACCGTTTATTTTATGTGTAAGTGCGCAGAAAAAAATAGCTCAAACTATAACCATAATTTAAACTATGGGACCTATGTTCATGTTGGCTAACTTTTAAAATAAAAAAAGACTTTCTCAGTCCAGAGCTTCCTTAATAAGCCACATATACGTCAGTAATAAAATAGGAATATTTCCTGAAAGTGTAATGCTGAAGAATTTAAATGAAAATTTCCTGAAAGGCATATACCAAAATATATATCACAATTAAAGATGGCAGTAAACTACTAGTGTGTAACTATATTGTACATCTTCATGCGTGGTGGTATTTTTGTTCTTAGTATATATATTTGTCATAATACGAGCATAAAGTTAGGTGAAATAATTTTATTAATTAAGTTGTTTGGTTTATTTGAGTTTAGTATGATGACAGGGAGTTGAAGTCACATTTAAATATACCATACTTTTATTTTGTGTCTGGAACACACTTTATACACTAAAGGCATCATCTTAAGCAGTAGCGTAGAAAGCAGAGGGGGGGGGGGGGGCATCATATCTCCCCCCCCCCCCACACACTTTTTGACATTGTAAACTCATGATTCAATAAATTAACATTCTATCAGGGTTAAATATATTTCGACATTTACTATTCAAACTATTTTAACCAGATGAATCAAGCACAACTTAAATTTATGAAAAATATAACCTTAAACATATAATATTAAGAAACATGTCCATGTGATTCAAAGTACAATGAGATACTGATGTGGTAGCCACTGTATGTCTTAAATATATGTTGCTCAATTTATGTGTGATGTCATAACCTTTGTCTACTGCTGGGGATTTTTGTAGTATGTAGTAGGTAACTGAGCCATAAGAGCATGTGGTCTTGAAAGTGTGAGGGTTTTTGTTTACGGTACCTACCGTTAATTTCTTTACCTAATACTATTTTCTAAAATTTAAAAGGGAAAATTACCTAAAACCATTGTATGCTTGCAATTTGATGAATTAATAATAAGTAGAGTACAATTTTCATCAATTTTAACTTGCAACTGAAAACTTTGAAAACTACAGTTTACCCTTTAAACTTTTGACTTTGAAAAAACAGTTAAAGTGTAACTGATAAAAAAACAAAACAGCTGAAATTTTTCAGTGGTACCAACTGTTAATCTAGTGGCCTTAAAATGATTTAATTTGTACTGAACCAGTCAATCAAGATACATACAGTTCACTACTTTAACTATTTATATATAAAAAACACAAAACAGTAAAGCACCCACTTTCGTTTTACTGTTTTACTGTTTTATGGTTTGGGAATATAGAGTTCTTCCTATTTACATTTTGACTTGATCTAACAAAAAACTGTATAAGTGTAAAAACATAAAACAGCAATGAGGGTACCTACCGTTAATTTCTTTACCTAATACTATTTTCTAAAATTTAAAAGGGAAAACTACCTAAAACCATTGTATGCTAGCAATTTGATGAATTAATAATAAGTAGAATACAATTTTCATGAATTTTAACTTGCAACTGAAAACTTTGAAAACTACAGTTTACCCTTTGAACTTTCGACTTTGAAAAAACAGTTAATGTGTAATTGATAAAAAAGCAAAACAGTTGAAATTTTTCAGTGGTACCATCTGTTAATCTAGTGTCTTTAAAATGATTTAATGTATAGTGAACCAGTCAATCAAGGTATATAGAGTTCACTACTTTAACTATTTATATATAAAGAAACACAAAACAGTAAAGCACCCAATTCCGTTTTACTGTTTTACTGTTTTATGGTTTTGGAATACAGAGTTCTTCCTATGTACATTTTGACTTGATCTAGCTGGGAAAACTGTATAAGTGTAAAGATTCAAAACAGAAAACAGGCTTTTTTATTTAGACTGTTTGTGGTATATTTTAGATATTTATACTTTTTCAAAGCCAGTCAAATAAACTACTTGGTAACCACAGTGGTCTTGATTGTGACGTCACAATACTAAATTTAAAAGTATTATTGGGTTTTAAAGATTTTATATTGGCATATAATTTTGAAGGAATTGATTAAAATTTGGTAAGTGGATGAAACAAACTATGACGAGTACATCTACTTTATGGTGACCTTAAACTCCAGCCAATAAGTTATTATAGCAACTTTAAGGTTACCATTTACAGGGCCTAAAATAAGAAACCCAGTGAATTTCACTGGTACATGTTCCCTTATTAACACCAGATGAAAAAACCTACACAAACAGGAACTTGTCCTTGACATATAATTCATAGGACTTACAAATGTCTATGTGTAGGATTTCATAGATATCTACATTTTGAGCCTTTTATTTATTGTTTCATTGATGTATTTTAGTTTCCTTATACTTTACAAGTTATACGCCTTATACTAATTAAAATTTCCCAGTACTCAATTGGTACAAGAGCTACTGATCCACAATTTGTACAGAACACTCTTCTTTAAAAGGTACCAGAATAAATTATTTTATGAAAACATTTATTTCAAAATATTTAGTTGCATGCAAAACATTACTTTAAGTAGTATTTTTTTTACCTTTAATTAATTAATTTCTACAAAAAGTAGTATGAGGGTCCCTCTCTGGGACTATTCACGGCCATGAATGAATTGAATCTGTCAAGTCCCTTCTGCTTGAATGACCCTTGATTTGGATAACCTTAAAGTCATTTATAAGTTGCTATTGTTCAGATTTAAGGCCACCTTACATTATACAGCTTCAGGGTGCAAATATCACCCATACCAATTATAACTGAAATTCACCAAGCCTTTTTATTACTTTTGGCCCAGCAAGTGATAACCTTGAAGTTGCTATGACAGACTTATTACCAGGAGTTTAAGGTCACCATAAAGCAGAAATACTCCCCATACTTTGTGTCATCCACTTACAAAATGTTAATACACCAAGCAGCATTGGAACAGTCCGTTATGTGGCAATATAAATTCTTTAAAGCACATTCATATTTTTAATTTTGCATTGTGACGTCACAATCAAGACTACTGTGGCCTTCACTAAAGAGCTCAGGGAAAGTTAAAACTGTCAAACAGTAAAACAGTAAAACGGAAGTAGGTGCTTTACCGTTTTGTGTTTCTCTGTAAATGTAGATGGGTAAAGTAGTGAATGGTATGTACCTTGATTGATCAGCCCTCTATTTACTGGTATGAATCAATTTAAATATGTGTTACTATTTCTTAAAACATTCAAAGAGTAAACAGAAAAAGGGGAATTGACTGTTTGTAAAAAGTTCTGAAAATGGAATGGTTTTCATATTAACAGTAGGTACCTTGTTGGGGGTTTAATACCTACTGTTTTGTGTTTTTTACATTTACATCACATGCAAATTGATTTTAGGTGTGTTTCCGTTTGTTCAGCCCAAAACAGTAAAAAGGTAACAAACTGTTTACCATTTTAATCCCAATAAAAAGAGACATAGATAAAGAAATTAACGGTAGGTACCCTCATTTAATGTTTGTATCCTGTGCAGTTTCCTATCTACATTTTCTTTAGCAAAGAGGGATACATTAAAGGAAAGTTGTTAAAGGTGTTTTAATTATATTAAAGAGTCTTTGGAAGGGATTCTATAGATGGCTGCAGGGATTATCTATAACCAGACTGAGATGTGCATACCTTGGCTACATATAGTGTCAATTTCTGGGAGATGGTTGTAATTGGATCTTTGAGTATTATAATGAGGGAAACAAGAATATGATTCATAAAGCCCAATCATGCTGCCGTCGCCACCACATAGATTTGTTTCGGCATGTAATAACTTTGAAAATATTTTATTTTGAACTTTTAAACTCGACATGTGGGGAACATAAGTAAGATTGCAAGATCAAAATATA
This sequence comes from Sabellastarte sp. h YS-2021, assembly GCA_964017235.1. Classification (NCBI taxonomy): domain Eukaryota; kingdom Metazoa; phylum Annelida; class Polychaeta; order Sabellida; family Sabellidae; genus Sabellastarte; species Sabellastarte sp. h YS-2021. The sequence goes on from OZ024936.1 coordinate 69,516,097, forward strand.
GGTCATAAAAATATAAGTGCATTTGTATACAACTTTATTCTTGTTTCTTTTTAATGCTTTGGGCAAAGACCATATTGCTTGTTATTCAGTTCTACATTCATAGTGCATCAATTTTTGGCAAGGGGGAAATGGTCATTGATGCAGCGAGTTTGGATATGTTGTGCCTGGCCCGAATGGTTGTTTTCATGGGATGCCAAATCTTGTCATTCTGTAGCCCAATCACATTGATCCCATTTCATTGTCCAAGCCTCCTCAGTAAACATTTTGGGGTTTTGCAAATGTTTGATAGGAAATGTTTGGCACAGGTTAAAAAATGATGGTTAAAAACCATTTATAATAGTATGTTTTTATGTATGCATTTTATGTGTACCATTCATTAAACGTTTAATGATAAATGTTAAAAAAACATAACAAATGAACATATTAATATCTAAAGAATAATGGGGTGAGAGATCAAATTCAATACCTTTTTAAGGTTGTTCATTAATGAAAAAGTTGTAAGATAGTGGCTTAAAATTGTGCCTCCATTAAATTTTCACTTTTTGAGATTGCATGTGGGGCAATTTTCGACTAAATCCTCTAAAATCCCATATTATTGCTCACCACCACCTTTGTTTGGACATATTTGAAGGTGAAGGTTTAATAAGCATTCTGAAAATATGGGTTTAAACATTTTTTGATTGAATGTTTTCAAAACATTTGATCAACAATGTTTTTAAACATTTTATGTGTGCTATCTATAAAGCACTTCATGATGATTTTTTGAAAAACATTTCTAACATAACCTTCATTTCTTTAGCTATTTATAAATGTTGAAAAAATGTTTCCACTCAAACCTAGCTTCTTGAGTTATTTTATAAGCATTTGATATGCATTTTCAGTAAAAACGTTTTCTCTATTGACTGTTTATAAAACGTTTTCTAAACATTACAGTGTAAACGTTTACTTAGAAACGTTTAGAAAATGTTAAGATAGGGTTTAAATAGGTTTTTAAAACGTTTGTAAACGTTTAAAACTTTTAAAACATTTCGAATGTTTACTGGGTCCTAATATGTTTTTGTTTTAACCCAATAACCCATTGACACTAATAATGCTCGACTTAAAACCCAAGTTGACAACTTATTTTTATAACACTTTACTCCCACAAATATATAGTAAGTATGTAATACAACAAAGGTTAAAGAATAGGGTTTTATGTCCCAGTCAATAGCCAGAATCATACAGAGATAGGCCTCAGCATTGCCACATGTGGAATTCGAATTCATTAGCCCAGAGCTGGCTAGCTGGCTGGCTTTTATACAGTTTAGCGTTAACTATTTGCAGGTTAGTGTGGATCCAGAATGGTTATGAATTTAGGGACCATATGGTCTAATGAAGGTCTTCTCTGAGCAATTTTCTAGTTTTTGAATGCCCCCACCCTCCAATTGCTTCCCAAATTTTGCTAATGTTAACTTGCAAGTTGGAATTTTTATCATTTTGAGTTTAATCATGCTAGTATTATTAAGTAAAATTAACCATGGAATATTTTTGTATTTCTAAATGATACAGTAACTTCTGTTAGTGTAAAAGTTTGTTGTATATTCATGGAAGATTCATTTTTTGCAGTTTATGCCCACTTTTCCTTTATTCCCCCAAAATGATACTAAAAGTTTGAAAGAATATCTTTAGGACTCAAAAAACTGATAATAAAAAAAAAACATTTACAGTTTCACTTAATATTCCCTTGACTCCTTAAGGATGGTATCACTTCTACTGGTGTCATAAGTTAACATAATCGCTGAATTTAACTTTGCCCCCCCCCCCCTCCAAAAAAAATAAATAAATAAATAAAAAAAATTTATATGCTTCCTATGCTGCTGTTGAGTAGGAAAATGCGATGACTACTTGTCCTGAATTGACCTTCGATGTTTCAAGGAAAGAAATTCTGGAACTATGACTTGACAATAACTTCAGAACCTTTATTTTTTATATTGTAACACTTATGTTTGTACTCAACTATTCTAAAACTATCTCTAAGTAAAATACCAGTGATTATAACTTTTAGGAGACAATATGTCACAGTGCTTTCTCAATCCATATAACAGGGAACACACCCTGTTCTACCTCTTAAATCAATGTCAAACCTGATGTCATGCAAGATACTAATAATAGAAACATTTATATAGTGCAAAATTGATAAAGGTCCTCTAATGCAATGGAATCCAAAAATGGATGTAATGTATAGCCCAACCAGGCAAAAGTCATGACCCACTAAGTTCCCGCGATGGAGGAATGGCCATGGCAGTGGGGATGCCAAGATGAACAGGTATGACAGACATTGGAGATGCTTCCACATCCTTCACTTTAGAGTGTAAAATCTATACTTATACTTACTGCTTCTGTCTCAAATGTAACAGCTCATATCAGTGATGAATCTATAATGTATCTGTTGTAGGTTTATGTGTTTTGATCATATCAAGAATTTGTATCAGAAATTGTATCTAATTGAAATAAGGTGATACATCAGGACATTTGTTAATGTGTAAGATGCTGAAATATTTTCTGTATCTTGGCACTTAGCAAAACTTTGGTTAGGCTTTCAAACCCACCCTTTCCCCGTCGTGAACATGATCTGTGCTATTCAGTAGTGTCACAATAATAGTGATACATTCAATTATGGAATTTAACTTTGTCAATTTAGCTTTTTATCATAATTTTATTCTTTTGGCTCTCAGTACTTTTACACCCATTTCAACAGTTAAGATCAAATCAGTGATCCCCAATATCGACTCAACCCCATAACGACACATGTGTAAGCCAAGAAAAGTACCAAATTTGTGAACAACTCGACCTCTAAAGCCTCTAGCATTATATAGGCCGCTACTGAGTAAAGGCAAAGAAATCTTTAAGTAAAGGCAAATCATTAACTTTTTACTGTATTACAAACATTGCAGTCACCAGTCGATTCCTGCAAGCCATTGAGTCAACTGCCAAATATTGCTATGGCTACTCTTGCTATAGATTCTCTACCAGCACATTCTCTTGGACTGATGCACAGGTGTACTGCAAAGGACTGGGATTGAGGACTGTGGTCATAGAAACAGATGTTGAATTGGAAGCCCTGACTTATATAATTAGTCTATTTAATGGTAATGATGTGTATTGCAGAATTAGTTTGCTCTTCAACTTTGTTATAATTATAATTTTTTAAAAAACACCTTCCCTTGGCCTTGGGTTAGTCTAAAACTGATACTGCTTTTGACTGTTTAATACAGTATTAGCAATGAAATATTTATGCATAAAAAGTTTCCTTGTACAAACCCCTTTCCATAAAAAAGCTGATACTGAGATATTTATTTGTTTCTGTGCTTTCATACTTTTTGCAAGCTATTTTCCCACTTAATAATTCCACTAGCAAATAATGGTGTTTTATATCTTTGAACTTATTTCATGGCACATAACTTATGACATTTTATTATAATGATGGTGTATCTGAGAACCCTCTGTCTGGATAATTTGCTGTGACAACTTAGCTGTACAATCTAGTCTAATGTAGATTTAATGCAATCATAGATTATAGGACTTAATGCCTGAATTTGAAAACTAACTTAGAAAGGCTAAGTTATTGATTTTAAAGTGAAAGGAGTTGTGTTTTGGTTCTGAACTATCATGTTTTTTTATTTCGTTTAAGGACCATCATTTAAAATTTATTTTATGTTGAATAACATAAAGGGTTTCAAAAGGCAGTCATAAATGCATGTGTCTTAGATAGATGGTCTTGATTACTATTAGATACAAACTTATGACAAATCACTTATTGTGATTGAATAACAATTTGTTTATTTATTTGTTTTATGTATAAATTTATAGAAAATCAAACAATTACACAACAGCAAAAACATTGAGGTTCAACTGATACTTTATAGTTAAACAAAAATTCATTCATTAAAATCAGTGCCCAACAGATATCTTTTCATGATTTATTTGACTAAATTTAAAGGCATGTAAGGTATAATTATGAGAACTCTATATATTAAAAGTATTTTAAGTTCAGCATGATTTTATGTTTTAGGTAGTAATGATAACTTCTGGACAAATGCTTCCAGAGACAAGGTATCTTCATTTCTGTATTGGAATGCAACTGGGGACCGTCTTCAGTCAAATGGTGTAAACATCATCTTTGACAATCGTGGGGGAGACGAAGACTGTGTGGAAATGTTGTTTGCCACTTATTACTTCTTAAATGACAGAATATGCACAGGACATAACAGGGTCCTGTGTGAAGTGACATTTGATTAGCTACTGAAAAACACAACTTACTTTGCAATATAGAAAAGAAATTGAAACTTCCAGTAAAGGTACAAGCAAACAGCTGTGGATTTGAACTTATTACATTCCGTATGCACCAGATGGACATAACATGACACATTCAGATATGGGTCCTCTTTAACCTAAAAATGGTGAGAAATTTCAATTCTGGCAAAAATAAGAAACATTTGGTCATTTTAACCAGAGGTCTGTGGGATATATGCTAACATCTCACATTGTATCACCATAAGTGCACAAAAACAAGTTAGTGTCATGTCAGTGCTATGATACATTGTCACTAATTCATTTCAAGCCTTGAGGGTTTGGAATTCAAAATCTAATTGCCAACTATCACAATAGCTGCTCCTGTATGATGGAAGCCAAAGGTATTATGTCACAAATAAAATATGACCTGTGTGAAAAAAAATTAATCAATTAATTAACAATTATTAAACAATTCAGTTAATCAAGAGTATTCTATATTTAGTTATATTGATGTCTGTAAACATAGTTTACTCCAACGTTAACTTTCACAAACGATCCCAGTCTTATCAAGAAAATAAAATTACAACAAACATATATTAAATGAGTACAAGTTTGGATATAAATTCTTTAGTTAATTTATACACAATAGACACAAGTATATATGTGGCACTTTTACACATTGATACTACTACATTTATACTACTGTTTACTTGGGTGACTGATTATAAGACAACCATTTTGTACTCGGGTGCTCTTGTGACTGATTCTATCAAAAATTGGGGAACTGGCAAATCACATGATTTGTACTGATTATTCACACTTAATTATTATTGCAAAGGTAACACCTGTTCTGACGGTTGAGTCTGATCTATCAGATGATAACCTCATTCTTATGGGTCTTGGTAGTATACGTTGAAGAAAGAGCTGCTCCATATATCTGTCATGGTAGAAAGTGTTTCCTGGGTTGTGTTGAATCACTACTAATGCATTGTTACCAAATGTGAATAACACGAAATCAGACCAAATGCGTTCTACCCATATATGAATTGAACCAAACATTAACCCAAGGTGGACAAACATGGTCAGTTGTAGCTCATGAAACACGAATGGGACGGTGTGACCCTAGTATAATCACAGTTCCCAGGTCCAATAACATTCCTAATAGAGCAAATCATCAAGTAGCTCAATAATTTTTTATTTTATTATATTTTATGTATTCTGTACAAATATATATTTAATATACTAAGTCATGTAATCAAAATAGGAATGTTTGTTTTCGCTGTTGTTATTTTATTTTCACTGACTAAAATATTTATTTATTTATATTAATATTTGTTAATTATTTTTTTTTACCTTTTTTCTGAATAGTAAAGTCACAATGTAACTGATTTGCTGAATATTTTAAACAAAGTTTTTGTCACGTCTTATTTCTTTTCATTTATTTCTTCTATACACGTTACAGAATTGGTGTTTTTTCTGCATCAACTATTCAAGTTCAAATTTGGAAAAAATATGTTATGCCCAATCTGTGAAATTGCCCATTTCATGAAATGGGCAGTAATATGTATAAGAAATAAATTTCATAAGTTTTAAATTTTTTTTGATACTGCAATCATTGTTAATTATAGTGCTAACCTGTCGTAGCATAGAGAATACTTCACGCAGCTAATCATTAAGTAATTCAAGTAAAAAAACACCCTCTTTATTTAACTCAAGCATCAAACAGACATTAAAACATATTTATTGTTCCTAAACAGTATCAAAATAATATATTAAGTATCTAACAGGTCAATCCAGCTGTCTATATTTTCTGACATAAACATGAAGTTGTACCCTTTACTAATAGTTTACTGTTTAAATAGACATTTCAGTAATGAGACCACTCATTGTTCAATACTTTAATCGCATTTATATAATTAGCAACAAAAATATACACTTTCTCAAACAACTTAGACAGAAAAATACCTTCTACTTACCTTTTCACAGTTGAATAATTTGCCAGTTTCCCGAAAAGGCTGAGACAGTTGCCTCTTCACAAAATGGGCAACAACCCTGCTTATTTCACAAAATGGGCAATTTCATTGATATGGTGTAACATATACATGAATAAAATAAAATTGGCAGTTCCCAACTGCCATGCAACATGATGTTTATTCGTTTCAGGCCACCAGTCTAATGCTGGTTTCATTTTGGTATCAATAAAATGCATTAAAATCACACAATTCATTAGACTCAAATAAGTCCTTTATTTAGTGAAGTCATGTCGATGTTTGGCTTTTTACTTACAATGCTCCTGTCCAAAAAAAGCTAGTGAAACTGTGAGTTATCAATGACACTCTGATTGTATTGTGACAAAAAGATGACATATACAATCAAAAAGACAAGTCATACAGCATGACCCTGCCAGACACGATTCAATAAGATATTTCTTAAAACTAAGTCATAATCCCCATAGGAAAGTAAAAAAAATAATGTTAAGGCTTGTTAGACTTATTTTCTTGTGGGAAAAAGCTCGCCCTGCTCCTCCCATTTTAGAGGAAGATTAGTCATGAACATGAAGATTAGGCAAGATAGGTAATTAGACTAAAAGAAAGATGTTATTACAAAAAAAAGAGAAAAGTCTAGAGTTAGAACTACACATGTAAGAAAATCGTTGCAATTGTGTTCCAACATTTAATAGCAAAATATCGATATTTAAATTATTATTAAATGTATTACATATACCAATTCTCTATAAACTACTAGTGTCAGGTGGTAGATTTGATTTTTTTATATTTTTGTTTTGTTCTTTGTTCCTGGTTTAATGCAGCACGTTTCTCCACAATACCCGAGGCCAGTAATAGACAAACAGGGAGTTAAAAATTTTATCAACATACATCAATAGTTATATTATGTGAGTACTATCCACTTTGCAATAAACACTTCATATAAGTTATAACTGGTAATTATGATCCAGAATAATCAACTCATTATTGTAAGGACCCATGGTTGAGCAAACAAATTAGTAATAATACTTATGCATGTAACAGTCAAAATAGGCAAAGGTAATCAACCACAGCTATATACATGTACATTATGAAAGTGTGGTTCCCCCATGCCATAGCATTGGTAAAATAAATTAAGATATAATACTAATTTATAATTAAAACAGTGAAAGCACTTGAAGTAAATGTTAAACGTACTAGGTATAGAGAATAAGGGGATCTATGAAGGTCTATAAAGATTAGGGAAAAGAATATAGAATAAATGGATGAATATGTGAAGACTGAAGTGGAGCGACCTCTAAAGGTCACTAAGTAAAACAACGTGCACCACTAATTACATATACAAGTAAATGTATAATTGTACTGGGAACTGGTAAGATGTATAATGTACAAATAGACACCCAAGCACCAAAAGTAAGGTACTAGTAGTGTAGAAAATTTCTGAGAGCATCAGAAACTTGGAAAGAAGACGAAGGGGAAAGATGCATATAGCGCCAAACACATTGAGAAGTCCAGGTACCTCGTACCAGAATATGCTCTACCAGAACTCTATGCCTGAAAGCCTAAGTATCACCTTCGCACCTGAAATCATAGAAGGTCATATTCTTTGGAAATTTAAGGAAGTTACATATAGCTTTCAAATGCTTCCTAGCATAGGAATCAGTAAGAGGGACACCAGGATGGATCTGAAACGAGGGAGAATCCCTGGACTGAACAGACACCTGCAATAATGTCTGCAAGGCAGCCATTGGACAAACTGAGGTGCAACCTAAATCAGGTATTGGTATAGAATCAATTTTATGCCTATCCTGCCTTGGCTTGGATCATTGGAGTATGATCACTGCACCTGTATCTGAACAAAAAAACATCTGCAACACATAGATGTCGTGTTGAATCAAATTTCTTCATGGTGTGAGGATGCATATTGAACAATTTGAGAAAAGAATGCAAAGGTATACAAAGCTTTGAACAAAATGGAATGTAAAAATTGATCAAAAGCGGTGACAATTTTTTGCAACAAGACATGATCTAATGTTAAATGGAAAACAGGATCCAATGGTCTGTTAATTTTTATTGCTTTGACAAATAGAGGAATACGTTGATCTTGAAATGGAGCAGTATTACACCCGTTCAGTATAAGCATGGATCTGATTGCAGTGATATAATTTGTTATATTAGATGGAGATATACCTGCTTGAAATAAGTACTCCACGAAGGCCAACACCTCCAAAGTGGACACCTGGGGCATCCACAGACCAGCCAGAATAAGAAATGCCAAGAAATCATAAAACATCCTTGTATGGGCAGCCAACGTAGCAGGCCTAAATTCAGCAGACATCTGGATGCAGACTCGATTAACAAAGCTGTGGCAGCCCCAGGTTCTACAACATACACAAGGCTAAATTGTATAATTTAACAATGGATGATCAATATGCACATTCATCCATACAGGGTTTTTAACATATTGGGCTAATTTCACTTCATTATCTGAAGTATGATACCATCTGGATAACAAATCAGCTACATTATTTTTTGCAACTTGAATATGAGAGACAGTCAGAGATACATTAAACATAGCAGTTAAAAGCCAGACATTCCTCGCACAAGAGGCGAGTATACTATCCCTGGCTCTACCCATATTCAGGACATCTACTACTGCATGATTATCACATTGTATTCTAACCTTTGTATTGGCTCATAATGGACCCCCAGAGTTTGAGTGCAACAATAACATTGACCATCTCAAGATGGACAATGGTATAATATTTGAAGCCTTGAGGAATGGGCAGTGCATACACTAAGTTGTTAAAGCAACCACCTAGGCCATTAAGTGAGCAATATCATAACATGAACATATCACATCAAGTGTAGGCTTGAGGTCATAAATAGTAATGCCATTATAACTGTCTAAAATACAGAAAACCAATTAAGGTCCCTGTGAAAGTTCTCATTAAGAGAAATGATGATGAAATTATGGTTCTCTCTCAAAAGCGGTAACAATCTATTGAAGAAAAACCTAGCAAGTTTGACACATTTGCATATATACATCAAGTGTTCCAGCAAAGACTGGAACTCCTGCTTTGTACAGGTGTACCTATGTGACCAACTAATACATTTTTGCACAATCTGTCCTAGTTTTAGGTGGTATAGAAATAGTTCAAGCAACTGTATCAAATAATATGCCCAAGCAGACTACTTGGGTACTTGGTGGAGTTAATTTTTTGTCACTAATTGTGAGACCTAACCTCTGAAGCAAGCTGATTATACATTCATAAGGACCTTGTATTCTAGTCCAAAAGATCATCTATATAGCTAAACAGGGCAGTATGACCATGTTTGCCCATTATATACCAAACAGCATCACTTGTTTTTGAAAGAAAAAAGATCCCAAGAGAAACCCAAAAGGCAGGGCCAAATCAAAGTAATATTTGTCACTATAACAAAAGGCCAAGAGGTCTATGTCCCCAGGGTAAATTCTGATATGGCTGAATGCCCTGCTAATTGTCAACTTTAAAAAATTTTGCTGATGGGCCTAGGGGATTAAGTCTATTATGACTGTTAAGTCATCAACAGATGGGTAATGTAATTCAAAAGTATTACCCAAGTATGCATCACCTTAAACCCCACTGATAACAGAGCAGCCCTTCGGCCAACATAGGTCCATGATAGTATGCCTAGTATCTGAGTCCTATTTCTCCCTTATCATAAAATGAGATATATGAGCTTTTATGGGCAATTTATCAAAAGGAGCAATCATGGCTCCAAATTTGAGTTCTTCATGAATATATTTGTCAACATGGTCTGGAAACTTTACTGAAAGATGATTTTTATCAGTGACACCAAGTTCACACGCCTTATCAAAATCTAAAGAAAAACCAAATTCCAATAAATCAGGAAGCTGTTGATCAAAATACCCAGTAAGATGATGTCTCCATCTGTTGACATTAAGTTGTGAATTAAGCGGTATACACATTCCCAGAAAATTTGGAAGTTGACTCTCTCTAACTAATAAGTGAGCATGAATAATATCAGGAATTTTTTCCAGCTTTCTCCCAACTTAATGGGAGAAAGGGGGACACAACCAAATTGGACCCCAGTTTGTGCCTTACACTGTTGATAATCCCGACATTCTTGACCATCAGCATTGGGAAGTACCTGTGCATCTTGACCAGCAGGTATTACATGAATCTACTACAAGACCACATGGCTGGCCTTGCTGATGACCATGAGAAGTCCATTGCATATTCAAGCAAGTTGATTACATCATCTAACATAAACTCTCTATTTTCTGAAACAAGATCCTCTATCATCATCCGGCAAAACCTAGCCATCCACTGAATGGGAGTCAGCTGATTGTATGTAGCCCTCTCTTTACTCTGACCGGTAAGGACATACTGTTGAAGCCATTTGACCCGATTCCCAATATATATGTCACAGGCGAAATTAAAATCCAGGCGGATTTTAAATCCGCCTAGGCGAAATCAAAATTGTAATCTCGCCTAGGCGAAATTAAAATTGTGATCTCGCCTAGGCGGATTTTAAATCCGCCTAGACCAAATTAAAATTTTGATTTTATTTTGACTCAGTTCAGTTAAACTGAAACTTTGACTAAATCTGTTGTTTCTTAAAACACAGTCAGTACATGCAAGTAATTTATTAATGTTTGTATATTTTCAAATCACGAATACGAACACTTAACATTATAAACGGTAAAATTTAAGCAGAAACAGCTAGTAATTAAGACTACTTTAATATATAACATTTTAACAGGTAAAGTTTAAGAAGAAACAACTAGTTTTTAAAGCTACACACTAAAGCGATAACTTGTGAATTAAATCGTATATTCAAACATTGCATTTCCATTAGTTTATTAACACTGGTTAATTTACATCTTGAGGAGAGATTACTGGAACAGTAAATAAAAGTTCAAAACTTGTTTTGGCATAGTCCAACTGCAGAAGTGTGACACTTTGTGGAGCACTTTAACTGAGCCTTCTTGCATCTGCACCTGTTGGTAATACAGCTTCCCTTACACAAGCAAACCGATCCACTTGGTGCTGCTGTCCACCTCCCATTCTCCCTGCTGGCTTGGATGACTGTGGTTTCACCGAGCGTCTCAGGATCAACTTCTTCCAGTGCGGGAAAACGAACTTGCTGCATGCTGACTAGGTCCACTGAGGTGTAACGTGTCTTGAGGATCCCACTGGCACAGTATAGCTGGTATGGGGTTGACTTTGAGGAGTCTATGCTTAGTACCTTGCAAGGGAGAAGCTTAGCATCTGTGTTGGTACGATCTGCCTGGTGAATCTTAATGCCAACAACATCCCCCACATTGTAGTCCTGAAACACCTGTCTATTTTGGTTTGTATATTGAATCTGTGAGCGCCTTGCTGTTTCCAAATAGTTGTCCCTGGCTTGCTTACGGATCTTTCTGTGAGGTGTTTCCATGTCCATCTCTTCAGACAACTCATCAAGTTTCCAAGCAACAAACTGACCCACCTGAAGTGGTTCTTCAAATGGGTTATTTTCACCTGTTGCCAAGTCACTGCCAATCACACTGGTTATTTCTATAACTGTGTGTGTGTTCTGGTCTATTTCTTGGCCATGTAGTTGAAGCCTGTTTGGTTGTTGGACACCTGTTGCAACAACCTGGTGGTCCTGTAAAAGTTCAAAGGTTCTCCCTCTTTTGCCTAGCCTCTTGGGTGTACACGCATGGGGTGCAGTGCCAATGTCTGGTTCTGGTTGGCCGTCTTCATCCTCCACTTGTGATGGTTCATCCTCATCACTGACCTGGCGCTCATGTGCTGCTTCATCTTCAAACATCTCTGGTCCTATTTCATCTTCATGTAGTTGTCCCTGATTAGCCAGCTCCTGCAGTACGAAGAAATCTTTCCTTGGTCTTTGTCCAAAGACAACCTCATATGGGGTGGCTTTTGTTGTTGCTGAAGTGGAGGTGTTTATTGCATGTGTGACATACTGTAAAGCTGAGCTCCAGGTACCACCATGCTCATCCAGCCACTTCCCTAGTTTCACCTGCAGATCTCCATTGCCTCTCTCAACACAGCCTTGTGTTTGTGGTCTACGTGGACTGCCATGGATTATGAGAAGACCAGGCCACAAGGTGGTGATATTGTTGATGACTGAGGCCACAAACTCCCTGCCATTGTCAGACTGCAGAATTTTTGGTGGGCCAAACATACAGAACAGCATGGTCAACTTCTCAGCAACTTCTGCAGCACGTTTTGACGTCAAAGGAAAAGTCCAGGAAAATTTACTGAAGTGGTCGCGAGCATGAAGGATCCATTTGTAGTCTTCATCTGGCTGGCTGCTCATGTCTATCAGGTCAACTTGCACCCTCGTCAAAAAGCCAAGGGAGATGATAGGTTTGGTAGCCTTTGCCTTTTTCACTGGCACCCGGACACTGCAGTCTGGACAGGTTTGAAGGAAGAATCCCACAGCTTCTCTGCGAATCCATGCATAGTTCTTGTGTGCTTCATCCCAGGTCTTATCACGTCTAGAGTGTCCAACACGTTGATGGCACTTCTTTATGGTGTCATACATGTCTTCCTTGGTTGTCAGGGGACATGAATTCTTCTTGCAGTAGATGAGCTGGTTGTTTCCAATGGTCTCTATCTTGAAGTGTTTGTGGCACCAGAATTTGAAGCTTGCACCTCCAGTATAAGGACTCCCTTTCTTCAGTTGCAGACATTCCAAGATCTTCTTGTAGACCTCCTGAGTGATGATGAACTTGTCCTTCTTCTTCTTGTCTAAAGATGAAATATGCTTCTCCAGTAGCTCATAAAATTGCTCTTTCTGATCCATCATGCAAGATTTGAATAATAACTTCTCAGAATTTTGACCAACTTTTATACTCTTATGTGGCTGACATAAAAGCAACACTGTCTCCTTTGATCAAATTTCCACAGTTATAAATGTCCCTTTAATGTTTCAGTGAAATATAGATATAAAAACAAACAACTCAGTCCTGAGTACAAATAAAAGGAAAAGAATCTCTGTAGAAAACCTTTGAGGATTATATGTAAAACCTACTGAATGGCTCCTGAGCATAAATAAAAGAGAAAGTACACCTCACAAAAATCTTTGAAGATTAAATGTAAATGCTTCTTACTCACTCCTGAGCATATTTCAAAGACTATCATATAAAAGTAAGAGGCTACCCTATTACAGATGGCCTATTATGCAATACATGTGCAGTAGACCAATGGCAATTGCAATTACTGTGCCCAGCTGTCAGTGTGGTGGGGCAAGACATGGGGGGAGGATTAAAACAAAGGTAACTGTTAACTGTTCTTGAATTAATAATACTAATGAAAGGGGGTATAATAATAAATAAAGAAATTTGTTTAAAGCCAGATTAGTCATGTTAATATGTTTCAATATTTAAAATAACTAAAACTTAAAGTATATCATTGACTGTAAACAAATTGATTAAAATGATGACATTGCTAAATCAGTTTCACATTAACCTAGTAAAAACCTATTTAACTCACCACAGGATAAAAACCGACCTTGAGACAAATCCAAGTTTTTAAAGTGCACCAGTGTCTCATTAAATGTGTAAAATTCAGTCAGAGTCTATTTCAAATACCCCATTTATAAACCATAATTGTTTAATCTCATGATATTAATTTACATTTCAACTAAATCAAATTTTGAAATCCACCAAAACAATACAAATAAAATTATAATTTTGCCTAGACCAAATTAAAATTTTGATCTTTCCTAGGCAAGATTAAAATTGGATAAAAATCAGCTTATACAATTTTAATCTCGCCTAGGCGAAATCAAAATTTTATTTTGGTCTAGGCGGATTTAAAATCTGCCTAGGCGAGATCACAATTTTAATTTTGCCTAGGCGAGATTACAATTTTGATTTTGTCTAGGCGGATTTAAAATCCACCTGGATTTTAATTTCGCCTGTGACATATATATCCACGGGACCACCCCTCTGAGACATTTTCCGCTAGTTCTTTTAATCTCAACTGAACTTCTTGCTATATTTTTGTCTCTTGTTTCAAAACATTTGGCGAAAATTTGCACCTGTGGTACCAATAGAAGATTTACAGCTGGGGAAACCATACCATTATCACAGTTGGACGCCTGGCAGTAGAATTGTCAACAACAGACGACTTCTTGCAGCATTTGACCTTTGACTTGTCTTTAGTCTTTTTACTACTACTCTCATGTTTTTCAATTTTAGTAAGGCGGTTGCCTAATGCACCGAGCTGTTCTGAAATGTGTACAATGATATCATTCTGGGACAAATTTCCATTTCAGAGGGGAGACTATAAAGTTTTCCTCTAGATTGAAAAAAGAAAATTCCTTAAAAATTATAAATATACAAAATGAAATAGAAGATTTAGAGAAAGACCTTCATGACCACAATTTTGAAAAACTAAATTAAAAGAAGGAGGAATTACAAACCCTAAGAAAAGCTGAAGTAGAAGGTCTAAAGATAAGAACTAGGGCAACTTGGTTAAATGAAGGAGAAAAACCTTCAAAATACCTAGCATCTCTGGAAGCCAAAAATTATGTGGATAAAACAATAAGAAAACTAATGAGGACTGACGGATCAATTCTGACGGACCAAAAGACTATCCTTAAGGAAGTAAGGGATTTCTATTCTAAACTCTTTCAAAATAAACAGCATATAGCCGATTCACATTTATCGGATCACTATAAATTAAGCCTAATGTACCGAGCTGTTGTGAAATGTGTACAATGATATCATTCTGGGACAAATTTGCATTTGAGAGGGGAGACTATAAAGTTTTCCTCTATCCTTAAGGAAGTAAGGGATTTCTATTCTAAACTCTTTCAAAATAAACAGCATATAGCCGATTCACATTTATCGGATCACTATAAATTAAGCCTAATGCACCAAGCTGTTCTGAAATGTGTACAATGATATCATTCTGGGACAAATTTGCATTTCAGAGGGGAGACTATAAAGTTTTCCTCTAGATTGAAAAAAGAAAATTCCTTAAAAATTATAAATATACAAAATGAAATAGAAGATTTAGAGAAAGACCTTCATGACCACAATTTTGAAAAACTAAATTAAAGGAAGGACGAATTACAAACCTTAAGAAAAGCTGAAGTAGAAGGTCTAAAGATAAGAACTAGGGCAACTTGGTTAAATGAAGGAGAAAAACCTTCAAAATACCTAGCATCTCTGGAAGCCAAAAATTATGTGGATAAAACAATAAGAAAACTAGTGAGGACTGACGGATCAATTCTGACGGACCAAAAGACTATCCTTAAGGAAGTAAGGGATTTCTATTCTAAACTCTTTCAAAATAAACAGCATATAGCCGATTCACATTTATCGGATCACTATAAATTAAGTAAAGAATTTAAAAAACTTTCGGATGAACAATCTAATTCTCTAGAACATGAAATAACAATAGATGAGTTAAGTAGCGCTTTGAAAACACATGAAAAATGGAAAGACTCCCGGCATCGACGGGTTCCCAGCGGAAGTCTTTAAAGTTTTCTGGGGAAAATTGAAATACTTCATCCTTCGCTCGGTCCTATTAACATTCAAAAATGGAATTATGTCATGCAGCCTCCGCCACTGTATAATATCGTGTATACCAAAAGGTGACAAGGACAGAACTTTGTTAAAAATTGGCGCCCAATATCGCTTCTATCTGTAGTTTATAAAATGTTATCAAGTGTTATAGCCTCACGTATAAAGTCTGTACTGAATCAACTCATTTCCCCTGCTCAAACGGGGTTTCTTCCAGGTCGATTTATAGGAGAAAATACTCGATTAATCTATGATCTACTCCATTTTACGCAGAATGAAAATATCCCTGGTCTGTTAGTTTTAATAGATTTCCAAAAAGCTTTTTAACAGAGGTTCTTATTGGATTCAACTTTGGTCCGAACATACGTAAATGGGTCAACATTTTTAATACAGATATCACTGCATCAGTTTGCCAATATGGTCACTTATCGGAAAAACTTAAAATTGAACGGGGTTGTAAACAAGGTGACCCCCTGTCTGTATACCTCTTTCTGATCTGTGCCCAGGTTTTGTATATAATGATTGAATCCAACCAGGATATTAAGGGTATAAGTGTCAATGGTAAGGAGATTAAAGTAACTCAGTTTGCCGACGACACTACATTGATACTAAATGGTGAGTGTGGACCCCTCCAGTCAGCACTAAACACGTTAGAAATATTTGGTAATTACTCTGGCTTGATTGTTAATACTGATAAAACTCAGGTGATATGGATTGGGAAAAAGCAAGGTTCAAAAACCAAACTAAATATTGAAAAAAATTTAAAGTGGGGCTCAACCACATTTAATTTATTGGGGGTAAATTTTTCTACAGACCTGGTAGCTATTCCAAATTTGAACTACAGTGTGATTGTTGACGAAATACCAAAGAGGTTGAATTTTTGGAACCAGAGATACACTACTCCATTTGGCAGAATTAATATTCTCAAAACACTAATACTGCCAAAATTCATTCATCTTTTTACTGTCCTACCAAAACCTCCGGCATCTGACATTAAGAAAATCAACTCTATGTTCTACAAATTTATTTGGAACAACAAGCCGGATAAAATGAAACGTACAATAATTAATAAACCTTATCACCAGGGAGGTTTAAAAATGATAGATTTGGGAACTTTCATAGAAGCCTTGCAACTAACCTGGGTAAAGCGTATTTTTGCTGACAGTGGTTCACAATGGTCAACCTTAACTGAATATAACATAGGCAGTAAAAGAAAATTTTTTAACATGGGCTCGCTATGGCACCAGAATTTGAAGAAAAATGTAAGCAATAAATTTTATTATGATCTTCTAACCAGTTGGCAACAAATATTAGAGGTAACTACTATCAGCAAACCAATGAATATGCCATTGTGGGACAACCCACACATCTCAAAGTCCATTTTTTTCAGAAAAATATGTATTTAAATGGTTGTATATTGATAGCAGATGTGTGTAATATGGACGGTCAACTTCTATCCTGTGATGTTCTGGTAGAGTTTTTTCGCCACCATTGTAGACAGGCTTGATAAATTATTTTAAAAAATTCAATATTACCGGACCAGTTTTTAAACCGATCCAACTTACTCTGACAGGATTATTAAGTAAGAATCGAAAAGGGATCAAAATATTTTACGAATTATTAGTAGAGAGCTAATATAAAGAATGTTGAAGACTATCAGAGGAAATGGTCAAATGTACTCTCAAAGGAACTTTCTCATGCGGAATGGAAAAAAATATTTACCATTTGCTTCGATCTAATAAAAGATAATGACCTTGTTTGGTTACAGTACCAGATAATCCATAAAATCCTTGGCACTAGAAGCCTACTCTTTAAAATGTCTAAAGCAGAAACTAATCTTTGTAGAAACTGTGGGTTATCTGAGGAAACTATTGAACACCTTTTCTTTCATTGTGCCAAAGTTAAAGAATTTCTGTTAAATGTTAATAGATGGGCTGAGCCCCTAACAGGTATTAAATGTCGGTTCACCATTCAGGAGGTTTTGTTGGGAGTCATCCGAGTTGGCAGTCATTTTGATGCCCTTAACATATTATTACTTTTAATAAAGGATTATATTTTCCAGGAAACACTAAAAGGATTTTCCTTGAACATTACGGCCTTTTCCCATAAATTACACCAGATATATAAAGAGCAAGAGTTTTTAGCCGCTATAAATTCGCAACTGCCAACATTCCTGAGGAAATGGACTCTGTTTAAAGGTCTAGTGTATACACAGCTGGCTAACACAGATTAAAAAAATATACAATATATATATAATTCAAATGACAAATTTATTTTTCATATTCATATGGACGCCTATTGCAGTGTTTTATCAAAACAGACACTATGGTACCTTTGAAATTGAATAAAGATGTATAAAATATAAAAAAAAAAAATTGCATTTCTATGACCAGAAGTATTAGGGACTTGAACAATACCACCCGACCTGGCATCTAGATCTGATTCCAATACAGGAGGGGTGCATTTTGAAAATCTCTATCTGGAATGTTTCTACATATCACTAAGATCTAGGTCTGACTCGCTGGTGTCAATGGAACTGTCAAACAAAGAAACTTGCCCGGCTGTGGGGGTGGCCAGACCCTAACAAACGAGTGATGAAATCCTAATCTTCCACCAGTTGTAGTTGAATTAAAAAGAGTTTCTTGCCTTCTATTAGACCTCAAGTTATAACCTCCAGCTTCCGCCATTTGTCATGCAACTTACTGGTATAATAAACTGAAACAACTTGTAAACTAAAGAAATATCGTGTGATGCATGCCTGTCAATGGTCAGAATTATAATAACAGCATGGTCAGCCAATATGATGGTCAAGAAAGCCCCAGCCAATCCTAGAAAAGATAACAAATAAGTAGAGTTGCAATACTGTATTCCAAACAGGGACTGACCAGAGAATATCTCTTTTTAAGGTGCCTCCAGTGACGAGCCCTCGTACATCTAGATGTACGAAAGCATATTCTGCTGTCATATCATGAAAGGTAGTTAAAGACATAGGAGATAAAGCTAATATGGCTTTTATTGAATTAGTTATCTGTGCTAAGGTAATCAATCAATCAGTCAGTTGTCCAAGTGCTTAATCTTTGCATCTACAGATTCTAAGGCACACCATCCAGTTTGTAAGGCATAAGTCATCAAGACATTACACATGTTCCAAGTCGTACCCAGGGAGGCGATCCGGTGTTCGGTAGTTAGAAGCTATGGTGGGAATGATTTCTGAAATAGGTAGGTTTTTAGTCGAGCACACGAGAGATTTGGAGCACTGCGGATATCATGTGGAACATCATTCCATAACATCGGGGCATCATATGAGAAATTGTTGTTGAAGTGGACCTTTGATTTATGGATAGAAGCACAATAATAAGGAACCTGGAGGAACAAATTTTTGGGGTTGGAACGTCTTGTGTTCATGGCAGATTTGTACAAGGAGAGATATGGTGCAAAATACTTAGGCTGGCCAGTGGTGAGGTACTTATACACCAGAACTAGGGTTTTGAAGATAATTCGTTCTCTGATGGGAAGCAAATGAAGTGTCCTAAGACTGGATGTGATGTGAGTGTACTTAGAAGCACCAGTGACAAACCATGCAAGAGCATTTTGAACATATTGGAGCCTGGTGGCATTACAGGATGACAAACTGCGAAATAGAGAATTGCAGTAATCCAAACAACTGCTGACCAGAACATTTGCAATCACCACTGATGTATCAACGGAGAGAAACCTCCTAATACGATGAAGATCCCTGAGGCTAATAAAACAAGATTTAATGACAGAATTTATGTGATTTGTGAAACAGAACTTTGCATCAAACAGAACACCCAAATTGCATACAACATCTGTGGGAGAGAGACAATTACCCAGGATATTGACAGGAAATGAGTCACTGAGCCATTTGTATCTGTCTTTGGCACCAAAGACTATGAATTCTGTTTTATCAGGGTTTAGCTTGAGTTTGTTTTCAGACATCCAGACCTGAATATCATTCAAACAGGATTTAAGACGGTCAAAAGACTTGGGACTATCGTCAGGGGATAAGTGAATGAACAGCTGTGTAAGAAGAACACTAACAACTATTTCTAAGAGGAAAATAACTGCTTCCGCAAGGACACAAATTTTCACAAAGAAAGTAAGTAGAGAAGACTCGAATCCCATGGAGACACACATGCAATCACCTTAAACTTTACAAACTGTTTTCTAAAGCCAGCAAAATTTTAATAGTCCAGAAACAAATGTCATACAAAATCCAGATCTACATAATTACATTAAATAAAGTGAGCTTTTATCAACTGGACAGCTGCCAAATTTTAATAAAAAAAACATTAGAACCTAGTATTTTTTTTTAAATTTAAAACTGAAACTGATGTTGCATGGTTTTTAAGACAGGGTCAGTTGGGTGTAGAACAACTTGGGTGTGAACAGACTATGTGTAAATAGAAAATAAATAGATCAATACCACTTAATACAGAGGCTGATACCCATTACACCCATTAAAATGTAATAAATAAAAATATTGTTGTCTCCAAGTTGGGGGTCCCACTGACATGAAATGACAGAATTTTCAAAGTGAAAATGTCAACAAAACATATGCTAATATTCAGATACAGCAAGGAGTTTCTCCCAGTAGGGTCCCGCCATGGAACATATTGTAATATATTTATGCCTTACAGTAATACCATTGTGTGTCATTTTTGTTTGAATGTAAAACTGATGACGGATCAGTCAACAGCACTCAAACAAACACACAGAGCGCAGTATTGCCGCCACAATGCCAGTATGCCAAGGGGTTGGCAGCTCATGGTAGTCATGGCCAGGACATCCATGCTGAAATTTCTGAACTTGTTCATAATATTCTCATAGTAGATCCTCAAAAGTTATAATGAGAGCTACTGATACCAGAGTTTTTGGCTGTGCTACATAGACATCTCTGTTATATATTGTACAAACATGTATTTTAAAATTGAAAGAGACCAGGTTGTCAATTAAGATTATAAAATTGTAAAATGCAAATGTTCACCCAAAGGGGTACATGCTAATTACATCAAAAACTGCAACATTTGGGCTAATCATGGCATGTCATAAACCCAACTCATTGACAAAATAATAAATAATTATTAGCAAGAAAAAGGCAATGATTTTACATCAAACCAGTATCAAAATAATTCTTGAGGGTACCAGTATTATGTCACAAGGACTGATATTAAAACCTATATTGATGCAAAGTTTGCAGGGTATCATACAAGTGCCCCATGGATTTTATGGGGGGGAATCTATGACCTGATAAACAAGGGAATATCCATCATGTCTGATTCCATTTCTTGTGTAAATTATTATTAATTATTAGCCCCGGAAGGTACATAGAACTGTTTTCCTATCATTTTTATCCCATTACCACGAGTTAATAAGTCGTTATCACAACATACTAAGTCATTCCCATGAGTTAGCTAGTCGTTACCACAAGATAATAAGTCATTCCCACAAGTAAGTAAGTTGTGGTAATGAGATTCTAAGTTGTGGTAATGAGATGCTAAGTAATAGAAATGAGATACTAAGTTGTGGGAATGAGATAATAACTTGTGGGAACAAGATACTAAGTGGTCACCACAAGATAGTAAAACCTTGTGTTTTCAGTTATACTAAGTCGTTCCCACCACTTATTAAGTTATTCCCAGCACTTACTAAGTCATTCCCACCACTTGTTAACTCGTTCCCTTCACTTGTTAGTTTGTTCCCACCACTTACTAAGTTATTCCCACCATTTACTAAGTCATTCCCACCACTTACGAAGTCGTTCCCACCTGTTAAAAAGTTGTTACCACAAGATATTATGCTGTTCCCTCAAGATAAGGTTGGTATGACATATAAAGAAATTGCCTGTACATTGGTGTCAGAGCTTGACTTATGATCCATTCACACTACAGGTGGTATGTTACAGGTTTTCTGAGGAGGGTGGACCACCTCTAAGCACAACTCATATCTTCTGAGATTTGGTATACCATTCAGACTACAGGTGGCATCCCCCGCAGTTGTCCACGTTTGGTAAAACGTCATTGTCCTTTAACTACCATTCAAGATTCCTATGCGACCTTGTGACATAGTGAAAAAACGTCCATTTACCCTCACTCTCCTTATGTCGCCGTGTTACACCAAAAGAAGACTGAGTCACAACCTTATATACACCGCTGACTACAAGTTGACTACATTTACCCTAGCATGAAATTCATCTGTGCATGCTCACAGTCGTCTGCATATGCCCATGGTACCAAATTGACAGTAGAAATTTTCAAAACTTCTGTGGGATGGGTAGGGACTTGTTCGGTGGACCACTGACTCACATGTTTGCAAATGGATGCCAGACAGTGATCCAAGGACAGGGATGTTTCACCAAATGCGAGTCACCACTGCGAGATACCAACTGTAGTGTGAAAGGGGTATTAGTAACTTTTAGTAACTTTGACTTAGTATCTTGTGGTAATAACTTTCTAACTTGTGGTAATAACTTACTATCTTGTGGGAATGACTTTCTAACTTGTGGGAACGACTTAGCATCCTGTGGTAACAACTTGCCAACTTGTGGTAATAACTATCTTGTGGGAATGACTTTCTAACTTGTGGGAACGACTTAGCATCTTGTGGTAACGACTTGCCAACTTGTGGGAATGGCTTTGTATCTTGTGGTAACAACTTGCTAAGTTGTGTGAATGAGTTAGTATCTTGTGGTAGGACTTGCTTACTTGTGGAAATGACTTGGTTTCTTGTGGTAATGACTTCACATCTTGAGGTAACAAATTGCTAACTTCTGGGAACACCTTAGTATCTGTGGTAATGACTTTCTATCTTTTGGGAATGACTTGCTATGTTGTGGTAACGACTTCCTAACTTGTGGAAATGACTTGCTATATTGTGGTAATGACATGCTAACTTGTAGGAGTGACTTAGTATCTTGTGGTAATGACTTGCTTACTCATAATAACGAAATAAAAATGATAATGAAACAGTCCCTTCCTGGACTCCGTAATTTCACCAACAGTTATCAAAAATTACTTCTCCCTTCAATCGCTTCTATGAGTAAACTGTACAACTTGGGCTGCCAAGCTCTGTCACATACTATGGTAGACAGACATATCAATACTCCAGTCCAAATCTGTGTTTCCTAGTAACAGAATTGAAAAAAATATACATCAAAAGGGTTATTTTACATTTATTTTCCCCTCATTTTGTATGAATTATAAGTAAAATAAAAGTATAGTAAGAATCAACAAGGCACCAGTGAATATAAAATCTTTAACTTCACGTTTTCTTGCCATTTCTGCATGGATTTTGACTGATTAAAAACCTACAGAAGCTCAATAAATACCTCCCCATTCTTGTTTAATATATTTGTCGGATACACAATTTCAGAAAATTTTGAGGACAAAATGGCACTTGTTTCTATATTTGCAATGCTTATTATCCATATCAAGGGGTCTAAGTGAATATAAAAAACTTATGTACAGATATTTATTACTCAGTAATTAGGTCAAACATATCACTGGTGGAAAATATAATAGAATAAGTAAATTAATATGAAATAATTTAATGTATAGTAAAATTGCACAATATAATCTAAATAAAGATTTAAACATATAAACCCACTTCTGATAATGACTGTAATCCAGTCACCAAATCACTCCAACAGATGTGAAACAATTCCATGTTTGAAAAATTTTCAGCTTGTCACCTGGCCAGTTCTGCTGGTGCCTGTTTAAATCTTTAGATGATATAAGCACAAAGCTTCTAGTTTAACATTTCACAACAATAGGCTGTTAAATTGGACTTTTTGTAATTAAATTAACTGAATGAAATTCAATTTCGTGTTCAAAATTACCCGCCACGTTATATTTAATGCGTTAATATTAAACTTTAGCTTTAAAATCGCTCTTGAATTCAATCATCTTAAAGAGGGCTGTTGTGTTCTAGTCCATCTCAGGCCAGGCTCTGACAGTTAGGACTGTCACAGCCGTTCATTGCTCCAGCCTTGCAATAGGTCAGTTTTGGCAAGCTTGAGTGGGTGTTTTGCCAATGTTGTCCTGTGATTTCACCCAATTAAGGTAAAATCTAGTCATTTTTTTATAGATCCTAATATCTTAACTAGATGACTTTATATACATCGTTTACGAAGCGAAGTGAATTGATGTGCAATGACTAACCTGTTCATTGAGACTGTTGTTCCTTGATTGCGTTTAAGGATTTTAAAGGTTTATTTGATATTGATTAGCCTTTGTTTTAATCTCATGGGAAGTCACCCATATCACTTTAATTCTATTATATCAATGATGGCAAATGCCAGTTGATTATCATCTCCAAGCCCCACCAACAAAGTAAAAGAATGGGATTAATTTTTTTTTTATTATACATAACAAGATTAAATAAGACTGCTGTAATATATTTGCACAGCATACACATAAAGCACACGTACATGTAAGCATGAATGATTGTCAGTAGAAAATTATTTACGTTCATAGGTCACACAAAGGGCAAATCTTTGACTTCAAGGTCATCAATCTTCCCAACCAACAAAGCTTTGGTAAATAGAAATCAAATAGAGGTCAAATAAAGGTCAGGAAAGGTAGCAACAATATGTTAAAATACAGATAAAGAAGGTGGTGGGGGAGGCCAGGCCTAACCCAGCAAATGTGAAAACAAAGTATATGACCAGCTAGACATAGCTAAATAAGTAAGTAAGATATAAATTGTAAATAATAGTAATAATCATGAAGTAACCGTGTACATGGGGAGTTAGGAGGGAGAAAGGAAACCAAGGCCCCGTGTGAAATAAGTAATCAATCTACAGTATATATAATATTATGCTTGTAGCATAATGTTATGCAAAATACTATAGTATGATATGTATAAACCAGTCATCTCATAAAGAAAACAAATTAAAATAAAAGACAAGTTAAATAGCAATTGAGTAACGAGCTAAACCATATCCATAATTCCAAAAAACAAAGTGCAGAATCTTTGGTAGTCCTTAAAGAGCCCCGAGGCAGTCCCGACCAGTCTTCAATGAATAATTTTAAATAGTCTTTGAAGAGCACTAAACTGGCGTAACAGAAAAGAGTAATGGCAACAGGTCAAAAGCACAGATCTATCTGTCCATTGCATTCCTTTTACACAAACAACCATAACCAACACAATCAGGTGCTTGCCTTAGCACT
This sequence comes from Sabellastarte sp. h YS-2021, assembly GCA_964017235.1. Classification (NCBI taxonomy): domain Eukaryota; kingdom Metazoa; phylum Annelida; class Polychaeta; order Sabellida; family Sabellidae; genus Sabellastarte; species Sabellastarte sp. h YS-2021. Next base: position 69,541,098 of record OZ024936.1, read on the forward strand.
GGCTACCTGATGACTGAGCCAGAGGCAGGCAAAAGCTTCTAAATGACGTCACAGGTACAGCTCAGACCCTTCGCATAAATTGATATAGTTCCTGAAGCCACACAAAGATAGGAGCTGACAACAGACGCCAGCTAACCAGGGAACCACCAACAGCTCAGGTGGAATCCAGGTGCCACACTGTGACATCAAGGACCAACCAGACAAACTGGCGATTCTCAGGTAAAGGCCTAGGCAACATCCAGCAACAGCACAGCAACCAGACATCTGGTAATCAGGCCAGTTACCCCCAGGGGCATCGACAGACCTGGGCAGGAACACAGCGGCACAGCCCATGGGCAGGTGCAGCATAGCCATCAGGCAACATCAGGAGGACCATCCACGTCAACCAAGAGGCACAGTCCTACCTGACATCTAAGAACCACCAGATCTTCTACTCCAGACAGCCTGAAACTGAACAAACTGAAGGCAGCATCACACTGACAAACTGGGGAGGGATAACATGGGTGGGCAAACATAGATGTTAGCAGGTCAGAATCAAAAGTAAAGTTACCCATGGGGCTAGTGAAAGCAAGGACAAGGGGGGGGGGGGGGGGGGGAAGCCAATCAAACATGAGGCCAACAATTATGACAATGGAAAAAAAACAACTAAAGACCTAATTAAGGTGGGACTAAGGCATAAGCCCCGAGACACCCAAATGTATTCCAGCATACTTGCGATATAAGCTATAAATAAGTGTATTCATAGATTTTAAGTGCATATTCCCATGCTTAAATTATGATTTTAAATATATTATTGATAAACTGTGCATATATGTGAGTGAATTTAATCATTGTCTAATACACGTACATCCATTAATAAACAAAATAATTTGGGGATGTAGAACTAAAGTTCTACACAACTCATTGCAGCGATTTAAAAAGTAAATTCTTGTTCTTTGTATATAATTCTTCATTGGTTGATCTTTAACCTCAGGTCAGACTTTCACTCTTGAGAGGGAAGTCAAAGGGATACGACGCCATTTGTAAAAGTGTAACAAGAAAATTTTATTTTTCTTACATTTGGTATTCTAGAGGTAGATTTTAGTATTTTATGTAGTAACATTAGTCTTATGTGTTATATGCTTAGTTACTGTTATCTGGCGTGCCTATTTTATATTTTATATTAGCTTTCTTGTGCTGTAATTAACCTTCGTTATTGTTTAGATAATTTGACGTGCGAGTTGACGGTTTATGTCACGGTGTAAATGTATACTTTGTATCAAGTTGTGATTAAATGTGACTGTCAATTCTATAGAGTATTATGTATTGATCACCTTGAGTTGTATGTATTTCACGTTCTTGAAAGTATTTAGTTGATTAATATTGCATAAAATTCCGAAGGTATTTTATTGTCCCCACTGTGGCGGTCAGCACAAGCGACCAGTTGGAGCAAAATGTCAGGTGCAAAACACTGAAAGTATTGAAAGTACTTCTTCTGACACCCATAGTAATGAAACCAATGATAACACAAATTCAGAGATACTTAACACCTTAAATGCTATGAGTTACAGATTGACAGCCATTGAACAGAGGATTGATAGGACTGTGGAACAACTTCAGAGCTGTCCCAAGGTGGTCAATGATGCCCCTAGTTCAGCCAAAGTGAGTGCTTCGCTCTTTCTAGAGTCGGATGAGGAAAGTGACCCTGGGGATGACGCTGTGATTCCAACCACTCAATTTCTCAAAAAATCCTCCCATATTCAGCAAGCAGTCGATCAAAGACTCAAGGAACTGACAAGGATCAATGAGCAAGGTATGTTCAAATCTCAGAGAGGTGGCAATGAACAAATTAATGTTAAATATCAGGTCCCTTGGCCACAAAACTTTGTCCTAGCTGGTACCTCTAAATCTAGAGTTACCTATGACAGCCTTTCCATATTTCAATGGATGGAAGGGTTTTGTTCAGTTATTAAAGAAGAGAAAAATGTCAAAGTAAAAGATGCAATGTTAGATTATCTTACTGAGATAATGAATGATGCCCAAGATTTTGGATGGGCATCAGCCAAAGGTGCCCACGCATTGATCCTCTGCAGTATATAGGAGGGAAAGGTGAATTGGTTAAATTCTGATAAATAAGACAGACTTTTTTTGCAAACAAAATTTTACAAAAACCTTTATTCTGATACTCAAAATGTCATACATAAAGATTGTAAACTCTTAGCCTATCTGAATCGCATAAATGTTCCAAAAATGGGGATAACAGGGAGTGTTGTGACAGTGATCTTTCCTTTGATGAAATAACTAAAGCTGTTAAAAGTCTTGCAAATAATAAGACACCAGGACCAGATGGGCTTCCAATAGAATTTTGTAAAGTTTTCTGGGCAGACATTGGACAACTGGTTTTTGAAAGCTATAAGCAGTCGTTTGAAAATGGAAAACTTTCCCCAAGTCAAAGACAAGGTATAATTAATGTTATTCCTAAAAAAGATATAGATTTAACAGAGCTTAAATCCTGGCGTCCTTTATCTATTTTGAACTGTGATTATAAAATCCTTGCTAAAGCTTTAAGTAACCGTTTAAAGGGTGTTTTGCATGTATAAGTCCTGACCAAGTTAGATATATGGCAGACAGATATTTTGGAGAAAATGTTAGACTGATAGCTGATGTTATAGACTATTGTAACTACTATGATCACCCTTGTCTAGTTTTTATGGCTGACTTTGAGAAGGCTTTTGACATAGTAAAATGGGATTTTTTAAAAACTTCATTAAAGCATTTTGGTTTTGGGCCCCATTTTTGCAAATGGATTTCAACTTTGTATCAAGATATAGAAAGTTGTGTTACAAATAATGGTTACCTCTCATCCTACTTTAAATTACAAAAAGGAATTAGACAGGGGTGCCCTATAAGTGCACTTTTGTTTTTACTGATTGCTGAAATTGTTGCTACTATACTTAGACAAACTGGGAGTGTCAAAGGTTTAAATATCAATGGAACTTCTTTAAAACTGTGCCAGCTAGCGGATGAGATGACTTTGTTTTTAACAGACATTTCTTCAGTGAAAGCAACTGTACAAATCTTTGAAGAATTTTATCGTTATGCTGGCCTAAAGTTGAACAAAGAGAAAACTGTGGTATTCATAGTAAACTCTAATTCTGCACATATGAAGGATGAAAGTATTGGTGTACAGTGGACAAATAAACCTTTTAGGACACTTGGAACCTGGTTTTCATCAAATCCTAATGAAACTGCTCTTTTGAATACTACATCTAAATTGAATCATATAAAAGCTATACTAAGGTCTTGGCAATTGAGACACCATTCATTGAAGGGCAAAATTACAGTCATTAAATCTCTCCTAGTTCCTCATATTTTACAATTGGCTTCTGTCACAGTTTTAAGTGATAAAGTAATCTCCAATTTCGAAAGCCTTCTTTGCAATTTTGTTTGGAGTAATAGGAAACATTTAGTTGCTAAAAGTACACTTATTCAGTTACCTGAAGCTGGTGGCTTAAAAATGCCCTCTGTCAGACATATAGTTAACTTGGTAAAAATATTGTGGGTCAAACGTTTATACAATAACTGTGAAGCAAAGTGGAAGATTCTAACTGAATTTTTAATGGGTATTGATAGAAAACACCTTTTACAGGAACATTTCTTTGAGAGTGTCACACCTAAAACAGTTACAAAGTTTTATTCGAATCTGCTCTCAGTTTGGTATGACTTTATTAAAATTGATATCAAAATTGTTTCAGAATTCTTAACTCTGAAGCTCTTTAATAATCCAGCTATCACAATTAATAATAAACCTGTCTCACCGGAATCAGATAACTGGACCAAGTCAGGTTTTGAAAATGTGGCTGATCTTTTTAATGAAACCCGAATGTCTTTTAAAACTAAACAGGAAATAGAAAATTGTTTTAATATTGTAATCAGTGACCTAAAATTTAATCAGATTGTCAGTGTACTATCTTCTATCTTGAGAAGACTTCCCAAAAACAAGAAATCAGCTAATATTATTCATCCGAAAAATGTGAAACTGTTTCAAGGCTTGGAGAGTTTTAAGAAAATTACAACCGCAAAAGTATATCAGTACCTCATTTCTACGATAAGCGTTATACCAAACAGCCAAAACAAATGGATAGAATTTTATCCATTTTTAGAAAGTGCAACTTTGGAAAACATATATTTGCCGTCATCAAAAATAGTAATAGATACTTATTTAATAACAATGCAATTTAAGATTTTACATAGGGTCTTTTCTTGTAACTACAAATTATTTTTATGGAATATTAAAACCTCTCCAAAATGTGATGCCTGCCAAAAAGTAGATAATTTGGAGCACTACTTTTATTACTGTAGTGATGTAGAACTCTTTTGGAGGCAAGTTGAAAACTGGCTAAGTAACATAATCGCAAGTGAAGTTAAATTAACGGAACTAGAAGTACTGCTAGGTTTCTTAAACTTTGATTCTAACTTTTACTATTCCATCAATTATGTTTTAATTATTGCTAAGTTTTATCTCAACAAAGCTAAAAAAATGGAAAACAAATATTGTTCCTGTACTTTTTGTACACCCTTAGGGATAAATTAATTTTGTAAGAAAAAGTATATGTAAAGCAAGATAGAAGTAAAGTATTTTCGGATAGATTTGGTAAATTAATTGAATCACTCTAATATTATTGACTTCGGTTTCTTGTCTTAAACTTTATCTACAAACCTGACAGTCTACGTTATGTACTATCTATGTTACATGAATTATTAGTGTGTTTTTTGTTGCTCATTTAGTACTTATATTATACTATTAGACATGGTTGCTCTTGTAATATTTGTTGGAATCAAACCTTTCATATCAATGTGTATGTTATCCAAAAAGAAATTAAAAAAAGTTATGGGATGTCCAAAATAGCCACAAGTTTGGCTTCATTCCACTTGGAAGTCTTAAGCTTCCTGATCAAATGACCCCTAAAGATACTAAGAATATAATTTTCTGGGCGACCAAATAAATGTCAAATCCCAACTTAATCCAGATTTGTGGGATGCTTACCTTCAAGAGTATTGGGATAAGCAGCTTCCCTTACTAATAAGGTTTGGGTTTCCCCTTAATTTTGATAGGACAAGTGTCCTCAAAAGTCAGGAAGATAACCATTCATCAGCTAAACTATTTCCAAAAAATATTGAAGCATATCTAGATGAGGAAATCAAGCATGGGGCCATTCTTGGCCCTTTTGCAGCCCCTCCATTGAATAACCTTCACATATCTCCCATGATGACAAGGGAAAAGCCCAATGTCTCACATCGTAGGGTCATTTAAATTTTCCTCAAGGTCTTTCAGTTAATACAGGGGTAACCAAAGATATTTATCTTGACACTCCATTTATTCTTAAGCTACCAATGATAGATACAATTACAAATCAAGTCAAAGCTCTAGGCAGGGGATGCAAGTTGTATAAAGTTGACATAAGTTGAGCGTTTTGACATATCATATCAAACTTGACCCCAAAGATTACGACCTTTTGGGCTTACGTCACGACACCTATTACGTCGATATGTGCCTGACCTTCGGGTAGAGAAACGGAAGTGCTCTGTTCCACTGTATACGTGATACTGTGCGTCACATGATACATCAATGTCAGTTTGATGTTGTGACTTATATAGATGATATACTTGAGATCGATTTGTCCAGTCGAATTGACGCTTCTTTTGACGCTCTGCGTCAGTTGCTACAAAGATCTAGGTTTCCAGCTGTCTCATAAGAAGCTACAGGCCCTTACTACTTGCCTCAATTGTCTAGGTATCCTGGTTAATACTGAAGACTTTACAGTGTCTATCGCTCCAAAAAAGCTACAAGAAATTTCAAAAATTTGTTTATCATGTAACAGGTCACACTGTACTAAAAAACAACTGCAATATCTTTTGGGAAGCCTTCTTTATGTTTTGACATGTGTTCGAACCTCTAGATTCTTTTTAAATAGGTTATTAGATGTACTGAGGTAGAAGATAGAGCTCAAGTTGCTTTAACATTAGAAGCCAAAAGGGACATAAATCGGTTCATCTTTCGGTTTACTTTCTTTGATCACAGGCCAATAAATGTTTCAATAGAACTAGATTCCAGTCTTCAAGGCTTAGGAGCCAAGTATATGCCATGGCCCTTCCACTAGGATATCTAGACTTTCAGATTGTACACCTGGAGATGCTAAATGTATTGGCTGCATTAAAAATTTGGCATCACCATTGGACAATAAAAAGTAGCTAGTGGCTGTAACAACCTAGCAGTTGTTCAAGTGCTTTCATCTGGTATAACCAGAGACCTTACACTAGCAGCAATTGCTCGAAACATCCAATTTCAAGTTGCAATCAGTAATATTGATTTAAAGGTCAACCACATCCCTGGCCAGGTCAGTGTCATTGCAGATCTCATCTCAAGGTGGGAAACCACTCTAAATACCTGGTCCACCTTACACAAATTACTCCTGGATCATATCTAGGTTCAAATCAAGGAAGAACACACTTCAATAGATTGGTCCATATAAAATTATTTTAGTCCATTTTTTAAGTCCATTTTATTCTAGGGTTCAACCCATGCATGAACAACCTCATAAAGCAAGGAATTCAGAAAACTCACATGGCCTTCAGACCAGCCACATCCAGAAATTATGAAAGTATGTTCAGACTGTTCATAGCTTCTACCATATTTATGAAAATCAATGTATGCAAACTTTCACCTCTGGCTCTCATTGCTTATCTCCAATTCCAGGAGACCAATCAAGTTTCAGCATCAGCCATGGCTAACCATCTGTCAGCAATAAAGGCCAAGTTGGCTTTGCTAGGCCTTTCTATCCAACCTTTCCAGGGCCCTGGAATAAAATATTTCCAAAAAGCAATGATGCTTCACAGACCATTCAAAGTAACACTTAGAAGTATAATAGATATTCCCACACTCCAGTTAATGGTTCGCCTTTGTGATTCTACTTATATTGGACAGGTATTTAAGGCAATCTACACTCTGGCATATTTTTCATTTTTAAGATCATCCAACCTTGTCCCTGATTCTGTTACATTGTACTCACCTCTCTATCACTTGGCCAGAGGCGATATCATCTCGCCCCCTGGGACTTCACTTGATACTCAAATGATCCAGAACATTGCAGACAAAAAATGTAGCAAAAATCCTAAAAATTCCAACTTTAGGCAAAAATCCCATATGTCCTGTTCAAGCCATTAAAATATTTTAGTCATAACTCCAGGTAACAATAATCATCCACTTTTCCAGTATAAAACAACCAAAGGTTGGGCTCCAATGACAGACAACCAGGTAATACGCCATTTTAAGTTAATTCTTAAAAAACTTAATCTCCACAATTCCAATCTTACTTTTCACACCTTCTGGCATTCAGGTGCCACCTTCGTTTTAATTCAAATGTGGATCTTCAACATATTCAGAGCCATGGCAGCTGGACGTCAGAATGTGTATGGAGATACATCACACTTGATCATAATGCCTCTGACCAAGTGGCGTTAGCTTTTCAGAAGCACCTACACATACCTACTATGCCCTAATTTGGGGTTTGGGGACTTCATTTATGGACAATAACTCAGTATATGTCCTATTCATTGCTATTTAAATTCAAATATTTTACCTTAATAATCTTTATAATTAATAACATAATCTTAAACTCAAAACATTTTGGATACTCTCATCTTTAGCCCACCTTAACCTAACTTAATGTCATTCTCTTCAAATCTAGGGTGACTTTAAGTTCACACCTCCTTGTAAATTTAAATTTAACCCGCTCAGGTTAACCTAAAAATTTAAGTTAAGGTGGCCTCAATCTGTAAGAGTATCCTCTTGAAAGTCTTATCTTAGGAATTCTGAATGCATATAAATATTAGATGTCTTTAGTGTAAATAAAACTGTATATTTTACCCCACATCTGCCTTTGATTAACTTATTCGTCTTCTGGATCTGAGGCAACTCATTGCAGCGATTTAAAAACTAATTCTAAAATGGTATGCTGCGCAGTGACCTTAAACACATCTTTTGTACAATGCTGGGATCGCCAATATAGAACGGTAAATAAAACAACGCTGTTGAACTCCCGGTAGAATTAGTGGTTAAAATATTCATAAAATTGTCATTTCTTGCTTGATTTTAACAATTAACATATCGTTTTAAACCTCACAACAAAATAAAAGCATCTACAATGATAATCTGTCACTATTTTGTAACGATTTCTGTGAAAATAGAGTAACACAAAATACTTGTTTTTTACCCTAGATATCACCATGTATGTTCCATTGATGGAACAGCCAACATGGCGTTGAATTTGTTTTGATTTTTGCGTAAGTATTACCCCTTATTTTGACTAAAATAATTTGTAATCATTTTAAAATAGGAATAAAAGACAAATTCTCGTGCTTTATGATGGTTTTAAACTATCGATCTGCTGTATTAAAGCACTCAGCCCTTCGTGGCTTTAATACAGCCGATCGATAGTTTAAAACCATCATAAACCATCATAAAGCACGAGAATATGTCTTTTATTCCTATATTCTTCATTGGTTGACCTTTAACCTCAGGTTAGACTTTCCCGCTGAAAAAGTAATTTGAATTCACACATGAGAGGGAAGTCAAAGGGATAGGATGCCATTTGTAAAAGTGTAACAAGAAAATTTTATTTTTCTGCCTCTCCCCTCCCTTGAACCATATGCATATACTAATTGTTGTTATATTTTCAGGTTGTCCTAGATGTGGTCCCTGTGGGCTGGCCTGATCAGTTACTGTAGTGCTCCTGGCTGCTCTAGTTATACAACTGAGCTTCGACTATACGTCTTTTGCCAGTGAAGCTCTCGTGGGGCCAGCCCAGACATATCAGGGCTCAAGCATCTGGGCCTCCTACCAAAGAATCTACAGCACAAAGCTTTGGCTAGCATGTAGCAAGCTCACTTCAATCTTCCTCAGAGTCACTCTTCCCCACCCCTGCTATGGGTGGGTCCTCTGCTCACGGGGCTCCTCAAGTCCCTCCTAGGACTTCTAGGTTCCTCAGTCCTTCATCCTCTGTTCAACACAAGCTGCATGACCACAGCCCCTGCAGACACATTGGCACATAGTCTCTGTCACAGCTGTTGTGGTTTATTTAGACCAGACTTTGCTTTGCAATCAGAAATTAAAAATTGTATTAGTATATCTTTTGGTCAGCTAGTTATTTTTCATTGTTACTTAGTGTGCAGGTTATCAGAAGTAATTTTTGTGATTCAAATACTAGATGTACCTGTAGTCTGAATTTAATGAATATGTTATATAATTTTGTGACTTCCCTCTCTCAGAGTCGCACATGACGTCTGCTTGCTATCTGATGATGTTTAACTAAAAAATTATGTGTGAATTATTTTATTCTATTTTTATCTAATTTGCTTGAAGTTAAACTTTGCTGCTGGCCAGTACAGGCTGCCAGGTGATTGAATTGCTATAAAAATGGTTGAGCAATGTGAATACTTGGTTTTACAGTATTTTTAACTTTTACCTGTGATATGTACAGTAACTTGTGTTTATAATATTTCATGGTAATACTGTTTTAATTCAACATATATTGCATGTTAAATATATAAAACCTTCTGTAGAATATTTAATGAACATGTTAAATGTTATATAGTTCTATGACTGTCATAATATTCTAATTGTACACATTATGTCAATATATGACTGTTAATGTAGGTGTGATGTACAGTAATTGCTTCTAAATAAATGTTTCAATTATTGATATAAAATTTTAACCTATGCTGTATGATATGATTGTGTGGTTTCTGTATGTTCAATGCTGCCTGTATAAGGCCTAAATGTTCTAAATTTTAATTAAATCACTCAAATTTAACTTATGTTAATTGAAACTATCTGTGTAACATTTAAAAATGCCAAATTATGTTATATATTGTTGTTCAGAAGTCATATATGCATACGTTGTGTCAAACCTATTTCTTAGATCATAACGTTCTTAGATCATAACAAGGTTCACTTACATGCTGTTATCTGTATCTAAAATCGTATTGAATGTTAACTCCATTTGGGTCATGATTGGATAACACTGTGTAAAAAAATATTTATTTGATAACACTGTGTAAAAATATTTTATGTTGGATTATTTTAAATTCTATTTTACATTATTTTAGTAGATTCATAATGGTTGCCACTTGGATAATGCCTGAAAAATAACTTACTCCCAAGTAACTTGTTACAGTAACCAGTGGACTTTCAGCTTCAGGCTTCAAGTATTCTTTTTCTAAGTAAATTTATTTAGTCTTAAGGTTTGATATTGTGTTAATCAGATTTCACACTAGAATTTACTCTGAAACACCTTACTGCTATTGTTTTGGGGCTCTTGGACAGTAATAGATGTAGCCCCTTCATAAATGCTAGATGGGGACTTTATTTATGGACAATAACTTGGTATATGTCTCCTTCAGTGTTATTTAAATTAAAATATTTTACCTTAATAATCTTTATAATTAATAACATAATCTTAAACTTAAACTTTAAACTTTTAGTGTCCTGTTTGCATATAAATAATGGTTTATAATAATGTAGAACACACAAAAATACAGGAAAATTGTATGTATGTGAACCAGCCTAATGTAGGCTTATAAGACACAACAAATCAAAACATAATAACAGACTGACACGTGAAGATTTAAAAATATGCAACAAGTTTATGCATTAGTAATTAAATCAGCTTAAACACTGATGAATTAATAATAATAATATATATATTATAAATTAAACAGGTAACTATTTTTGTAAAAAACATGCCTTTTCTGCATAATTTCCCAGAGACTATACCTTTGCAGTTGACATCTATTTTTGTAAAAACATGCCTTTTCTGCATAATTTCCCAGAGACTATACCTTTGCAGTTGACATGATTTTTATAAACAAGTTTTGAATTGAAAGTGATGCATTTTAATAATGCTAAATCAGATAATAATGTACTCCTTAAATTGGAGAAGAGGGGACACTGGCATATAAAATGTTTTTTTTTTCATTTTCCACTGAATTTGACCAGTTTCTACTGTCAAACACCATGTTCCCAGATCTTATTTTAGCCAAAAGTGACCTTTGAGATTACTTTAAATTTGTAGTTACATACTTCGCAGGTTTAGCATTGGTTTTATAAAGTTTAAAAAGCCTTAATTTTTTACCTGCTTATATATCTTCATTCAATTATAGTTTGTTGTTAAAGTTTTGAAGTGGGAGGACAGGAAGTCAGCCATCTTTGCTACTGCAAAGGTTAAACATCTCAAGCTCTTGTGCAATCAGGTAAATGCCAAAGTTCAACAGGTCATTTGGAGATTTTTAATCCAATCACAAAAATGCATTTTACTGCTAGACACTTGTTGACCCAGTTTTTCCCTATAAAAGGGCCAACTTTGGAGTGTTTCTTCCTGGTTCACTTTCTCCCTAAAAGGAGACAGCACTTCTGTAGCATTCAAAGTCCCAAAACTGTCAAGATGCCCAGATCTGCACAAGAAGGGTGAGGTTTATTTTGTAAACTTGGGTTAGAAGTAAAGGGGGGAAATTGATAAACAAATTTCATGGATACAAGTTAAACTTTTCTTCTAATATGATCTAGGGAATTAAAGAGAGGGAAGTGGCCAGCCCCAGTTATACTGGGTTGTACATATTTGTACACAGTGTTTGTTAGTTTGTTGAACCTAGAATAATCAAATAATGTGGGTTGAACTTGGTCTTTCAAGGAAAATCATTTTAAATCTGAATAGACATTTTGGACAATTCATTATGTTTAGATCATGATATTATAATATGAACCATTAATCAAATATTACTATTCATGTTGTAACCATATTACCACCTTCGGCATGCTACATAAAAATGTTGGCAGTGGTATTTGGTTTTTTGAATAGTGTAAATTGAATTGGTTCATAATGTGTTAACATAATGTGTAAATATTGATATTTTGAACAATGTTGTCTTTGTTTAATAATAATGTTTGTTCAGTAAAGTGAAAATAGAAGTTAAGTTATCATGTCTAGAAAAAGTGATTTCTGTTTCAAAGATTTCCTGATTCAATTTGAGATGGTCAGTGAATTTAACAATTGGAACATTGAAATAATGGCTCAAGAGCTTCCTTTGTCACTGAAAGATCAAGCTGTAGCAGATTTTACAGATCTAGATTTCTCAGACAGAAGACATTACCCTAGTTTAGTCGAAGCTTTAAAAGCAAGATTTGAACCTGAAAATCAAATACAGCTCCATAGGGCAAAGTTGAAATCTAGAATTAGGAGAGAGAATATACCTTTACCACAACTAGCCCAGGATATAAGAAGATTAGTGAGGGATGCAAACCCAGGTGTTCCATTAGAAAACAGAGAAAATATGGCAAAAGATAGTTTTCTTGATGCTTTGAATGATAGAGACTTAGAGTTGTCAGTTTTTCAAAGTCAACCCAACAGTTTACAAGATGCTTTAAGGATAGCGCTTGAGATTGAAGCCTTTCATAGGAGTAGAGAGAAAAGAGTGCCTTTAAGGTCAGTTAAACAGGAGAGTGAAAGTTCACTTGTTCAAAATGATGAATTAGTTCAATCCCTTCAGTTAAAGATTTCAAAACTTGAGAAAAAACTAAAATCTGTTCATGTGTCAAAATCTGAGACAAATAGTGTTCCACAGGTTAGGAATACAACGCAGAAAACTAGCAAGTCAAAAGTAGTGTGTTTTTATTGTAATAAACCTGGGCACATTGCCAAAAACTGTCGTAAAAATACTTTGACAAGAAAAGGGAATGAGATGAAACTTTAAACATTCAAAAGCTGGAGTAGGGGGGTCATACATCAGCTGATTCTTCAGAGGGACCCAAACTGAACTCTTATAATGATGGATTGTATTTACCTTGTTCCATTGCTGGGGTAAAAGTAAACTGATTGACACTGGTGCCAATACAAGTATCATCCACCCAAAGAAATACTGGTCCATACCAGAAAGTGCTAGGGCAAAGTTACAAACAGTAACAAGTAATATCAGTTTGGCAGATGGGGAAAATTCAACCACTAGGTGAGGTTATCTTACCACTGTTTATTCCTTATATAGGAACATTGTATCAAAACTTTTTGGTTGCAGAAACTAATGAACCTTTAGTATTAGGTTATGATTTTTTTCCACAAACACCAATGTGTTATTAACTTGACAAACAATACGCTTCAGATAGAGGGGAAAACAGTTGATTGTTGCTTAGAAAGTAAACTGTTGTCCTTGTTTAGGATAAAGTTGACTGAAACTGTTACTGTTCCTTCAAATAGTGAAATGATTGTGAGTGGGTATTTTAGCAACACTGATAAAGACATTTTGCCAAAATGTGCTTTGCTTGAAGGTTCAGAAAAATTGTTGTAAAATAAATAAGTATTGGTGGCTAGTGAATTTAAGGACAGATATTATACTAGGTAGGGTGTTAAATCCACATGATCAACCAAGGCAGTTGTTCAAAGAAACAGTTTTAGGGTCTTGTGAAATAGTTGAACATGTTGAAACTGATGTTCAAAATTGTAGTAAACTGAATCAAATGAATACAGACACTGAGACCTCTTCAATACCAGAACATTTTCAAACTTTGTTGGCCAAATGTCAACCATTGCTTTCAGTCAAACAACAGCAAGAAGTAGAAAGCTGAGTGTTTGATTATAGAGATATATTTGCCAAATCAAAATCTGATTTAGGAAGAATATCTCTGTTCAAACATGAAATTAACACTGGAAATCGTCCACCTATTAAACAGCGACCTAGGAGAGTCCCTTTTGCAAAACAAAAAGTTGAGAGGGAGGAAGTTAGCAAAATGTTAGACACATGCATAATAACCCCTTCTTGTAGCCCATGGTCATCACCAATTGTGTTAGTTATCAAGAAAGATGGGTCTTGTAGATTTTGTATTGACTATAGGAAGTTACACAGTGTCACTATCAATGACTCATAAAGTTTACCCAATCCAAATGACTGTTTGCAGTCATTACATGGGTCAAAGTGGTTTAGCACATTGGATCTGGCTAGTGGTTATTGGCAGATGGAGGTTGATCCTAAAGACAGGCCAAAAACAGTATTTACCTGCCAAAGTGGGTTAGTTGAGTTCAATATTGTGCCTTTTGGGTTAACTAATGCCCCAAGCTCATTTGAACGTCTCATGGAAAAAGTTTTATCAGGGTTACAGTATGACATTGTTTACTGTATTTAGATGATATTATCATAAAGAGTGAGACATTTAAAGAACAATTACTTAATCTGAGGAAAGTGTTTGACAGGTTAAGGTCATCAAACTTGAAATTGTCACCAAAGAAATGTACTATATTTCAACATAAAGTTGAAGTCTTAGGCTATATAGTTTCAGAAGAGGGTATATCAACTAATCCAAAGAAAGTAGAATCAATTGGCCAAAGCCAGTTACTGTCAAACAAGTAAGAAGTTTTTTAGGATTATGTTCCTATTATAGGAAATTTATCTTAAACTTCTCATCGATTGCGAAACCTCTAACAAGATTGACAGAAAAAGATGTAAAATTTTTTTGGTCGTTTGATTGTGATCAAGCATTTTAAAAATTGAAAACTTGTTTGGTCAATACTCCCATTCTAGTGTATCCTGACTTGACAAAGCCATTTATACTTGACACTGATGCCAGTGGTGTTGGCATTGGTGTTGTTTTGTCGCAAAAGCTGGGTGATAAAGAAAGGGTGGTTGTTTATTACAGCAGAGTCTTGACAAAAAGTGAATGAAATTACTGTGTCACAAGGCGTGAATTACTTGCGGTCGTTGATTCCATAAAACACTTTCATACATATTTGTATGGTACAAAGTTTGTTATACACACTGATTACAGTTCATTGAGATGGTCAGTAAACTTTAAGAACTTTGAAGGTCAACTTTGTCATTGGTCAGAGTTTTTGGCAGTCTATGACTAAGAGATAGTTCATCATAGTGGCAAGTCACATGACAATGCCGATGCACTGTCAAGAAGACCATGTGAACCTTGTAGATATTGTGACAGGGTAGAAAGTAAGGACAAGGCTTATCAAACAAATTGCGAAGATTTAAGACCATGTTGTCATCAGCAGTTTCAAGGTAGTGACAATAATGCTAATAGGGTTATGGGTGCAAAAACTTTTCAAAAGTCTGAAACCTTACCAAGTATAAGGTATGATTCTTCTGAAGTAAAAGAGCTTTAACTCTAAACAGTTGTCAAAATGTCAGACAAGAAACCTTTACAGCTGAGTCATGGCTTTAAAGCAATAAGTTAGATGAAATTTGTACTGAACAAAGGAAGGATAAGGATCTAAAATTTATCACTGAATGGAAACTTAAGGACACAAGGCCAACCTGGCAAGAAATATCTGATAGAGGTATCAATTTGAAGAATTACTAATCACAATGGAATAGATTGATTCTTAAGGACAATGTTTTGTACAGGGAGTGGTTTGATCCAAGAGTCAAACAACCTGTTTTGCAATTAGTCATTCCACCTTCTATGAAGGAAGATTTATTCTCCCAATTGCACAAGCAAAGGTGGTCAGGTCACCTAGGTATCAAAAGAACTTTAGGGCGTATGGGTAGATGTGTGTACTGGGCAGGATATAAGGCTGATATTCACAGGTTATGTCGAGAATGTCCTGAATGCCTGAGGTGCAAGTCCCCTGATAAAAAGCCAAGACATCCACTTAAAAAGTATGCTGTAGGTCTTCATTCAGAAAGAGTTGGTTTGGATATTCTAGGGCCATTAACAGAGAGTTCTTTGGGAAATAAATATATTTTAGTTGTAAGTGATTACTTCACAAAGTGGGTTGAGGCATGTCCTATGCCCAATCAAGAAATAGTGACTATTGCAAATGTTTTGGTCAATGAATTTATAAGTAGGTTTGGGGTACAATTACTCCTACATTCTGACCAAAGGTCCCAGTTTGAATCTAGTTTGTTCCAGGAACTTTGTTCATTGCTTGACATTGATAAGACAAGAACAACTACCTACCATCCTCAGAGTGATGGACTAGTTGAGAGGTTTAACTTGACCTTAGAAAATATGTTGAGTAAATCCATTGCTAGTGATCTGAGGGAGTGGGATAGTCATCTTCCAATGTTGATGTTGGCTTATAGGTTCTCCGTTCATGAATCAACAGGTCAAACACCAGCTTGATTTTTGGGTGGGAGGTTACTCCACCTATTGACTTATTGTTGGGGACATTCCCAGATCAAAAACACGGGTCATCAGATTTGCCCTATCTTCATGAACTTAAGGAAAAATTGAAAGAAATTCATGAAATAGCATGGAAAAATTGAGAGAAATCTTGTGATAGGCAAAAGAGATTGTATGATCATTGTTACAATGTAGGATATAGTGTCTTCTTGTTTGATCCAACTAAAAAGAAAGGTATTAGCCCAAAACTTCAATCTCGGCCCTTACTTAGTTGTTGGTAAATTATCTGATCTCCTGTACAAAATTCAGTCCACAGTCCAAAATAAAGATTGTACATCATGACAGATTTAAGTTAAGGCATAGTAAGTCACAAAGCAGGGTTGAGACAACAGATGGAAGTGTAGAATCTATTGAAAGTGATGTAGAAGTACCCAGTTTGAGTCCCAAGTCAGAAGTTTTAGAAACACATTGTAGTCTTAAGGCTAAATCTATAGAGTGTGTTACTACTCGTTCAGGGAGACTGGTGAGACTTTCTAAGAAGTTTAAAGATAGCATTTTATAAATGCACATTGCATGTTTGTTTACCCTTTTATATTTTAGAGCTCGCTTCAATTGCAAGAGATGCAGTTTTACAACCATCAAGAAAGACATGCTTGAGAGGCATGAGAGGGAGAACCACAACAGACTGTCAAAGTGTGGGTTTGGGTGTAATTTTATATTCCCCATACATAAAAAATGCCTATTACGTGATCACCATAAGAGGTGTCATTTAGGGTTACTGTATAAGGACCCAATCATGTGTCAGTCTGACAGGCCTAGGAGCAGGTCGAGGTCCCCTATTGGGAACGATCCTACTGTCCAGACAGGTAGCTTGCCACTCAGGGGAACACCACCGAAAAAACCGACTATGTCGGATGTGGATGAGTTTGAGTTTTTTTTATTTTGTGGAGGATTACATTGATCATAACAATAATGTCAGTGGTATATCAGAGTTAAGAGGAGGGTCACCCAAAGGTGATGTATTGGGTCCAGCTTCTCCAAGCCAGGCACTGATTCAGTGGAAACTAACTCTCATCGATGTAGATGTTGCCAAAGCTCTGTATAGTTTCCTGCCCAGGCCATGCCGTTATACAGAGTACTACCTGAAGGGCTAGTAATTGCATTTTATATTGTGTTTTTTATGAATAAAGATTGTTTTTGTCATGTTGTTTTAATCTGTTTGTTTTTCAGCTATGTTTGGGGACAAACCCTCTTTAGTTGGTGGGGGATATTGTCATGTATCAGCAATGTCGTTAATGCAGAGTTTCAACTATCAGCAACTGCCGGTAATTTTACATCGTTAATCACATTAAATCACATTAAATTGCATTTCACATACTTTTTACATGCTTATATATCTTCATTCAATCAAAGTTTGTTGTTAAGGTTTTGAAGTGGGAGGACAGAAGTCAGCCATCTTTGCTACTGCAAAGGTTAAACATCTCAAGCTCTTGTCCAATCAGGTAAATGCCAAAGTTCAACAGGTCATTTGGGGATTTTTAATCCAATCACAAAAATGCATTTTACTGCTAGACACTTGTTGACCCAGTTTTTCCCTATAAAAGGGCCAACTTTGGAGTGTTTCTTCCTGGTTCACTTTCTCCCTAAGGAGACAGCACTTCTGTAGCATTCAAAGTCCCAAAACTGTCAAGATGCCCAGATCTGCACAAGAAGGGTGAGGTTTATTTTTATTTTTTTTTTATACTTGGGTTAGAAGTAAAGGGGGGAAATTGATAGGCAAATTTCATGGATACAAGTTAAACTTTTCTTCTAATATGATCTAGGGAATTAAAGAGAGGGAAGTGGCCAGCCCCAGTTATACTGGGTTGTATATATTTGTACATAGTGTTTGTTAGTTTGTATACCCTACAAATAGTAGGTTAAATAGCGCTTTGAGTCCTGTAGTATATGGAGATATTGCGCTGAGTATAAATACATACATACATACCCTAGATTAATCAAATAATGTGGGTTGAACTTGGTCTTTCAAGGAAAATCATTTTAAATCTGAATAGACATGTTGGACAATTCATTATGTTTAGGTCATGATATTATAATATGAACCATTAGTCAAATATTACTGTTCATATTGGAACCATATTACCACCCTCGGCATGCTACAGTATGTAACATAACTTGACCGAAAAATTGCTTCAGAATCAAGGATATTGACCTGATCATTCTCAAATTTGAATCAGTTCTAACGCTCCCTGAAAATTCCAGTATCACCTGTGCCGTACTTCAAGAATTATGCTGCAAACAAATAAGCTTACAAACAAGAAAACAGATTCCGCAAAGTAATAAATTTAAAGTGTTCTCTTTTTGCACTCGGTGGTTTCTTCATGAACACATATTTTCCATCTATGGTCCCTACAGCACATATGATGTTCCCTTTTGGTCTGAACAGTCCTACAGGGTGAAGGCAGAGAATTTTTTCTTAAAATTCAGTTAGTACTGACTGCCATACAGATATTACAAACTTGACAATGCTTGACTTGTCGACTTTGAAAAAGCAGGAGAGAGAGGTGTAACCTTTTTTAGTGGTCTGGGACAGTATTCACAAAAGGTCTTAGCCAAATCTTAGGCTTAACTTATCTATATTTGTATACAACAATTGAGCCTAAGACTTGGCTAAGATATTTTGTGAATACCGACCCAGGAGCCTCAAGGTGGCCACAAACTTAAGCCTAGCATCCAAAGGCCTTCTAAACTTTCTTCTAAACTATGCATGATCTCTCTTTATTCAGAGTTCGATTCTGTTCTTGATTTTAATGTAAATTCCAGGAGTCATCATCAGGGAAATTGTGTATGCCTTTTCATAAAAGATCTTCAACTCTGGGTTGTGAATAACAATGTGTGTTCTCCATGCTTTGTTTTGTGAATTTGTCTTCTTTCTCTGGAATGTGTTTAAACCTTATGGTTCACTTATTGCCTCTGCTCTTGCTGTAACAGCGTTGGTTTGTTTATTGTTTATTTGGGGTTTTACGTCGCTTTCAACACTGTACAGGTCATATCACGACGGGTAGTTGGAAGGGCAGAGGAAACCAGTACATATAGTTCGCTAAGGTTCTGTACTGTAAACTGCCGACCAACGGCAAGCAACTACAAGCTTTCCCACTTACAGCCATGACGGGGATCAAACCCCGGCCGCACAGGTGGGAGGCGAGAGTGTGTGGACAGGGCAGGGTCAATATCCTGGGAAAGTAGATGCTCAATCATGATGAGTTGCGATGGATCTGCCTTTGCATCTTGTAATCCATGTCAAGGACAGCATTGTCAGAACTCTATTTCAACTTCATGCCCTTTTTCTCTTTTAATCATATTTGCCCTTATCTACCCTGACTTTGAAATTGTGGACTTGGTCCCTTTTAACCAAGGACAGTGACGGAAAAGTGGATTGAGGCAAGTAATAGGTATAGATTAATTCAAAGAAGATAGACAAATATCTGATTTTTTTCTTAAACATTTTCAATTACACAGGTTCAAAGTTTATTTGATTTATACATACGTTTAATTTACCCACAGCACAAATGTTAACACAAACATGTAACTACAAGGTGCTCTCATTAAAAGATACTATGAATCCAAGCAGCAGTTTGAATGTTATTTCTTACAACTGTAAAGGTCTTAAATCATTGTTAAATGTCATTCAAGAACTGTGACATATATGTGATATATTGCTGCTACAAGAGACATGGCTATATGACTTTGACCTATCTCTTTGTAATTCAGTGCATAAGGATTTTTATGGGCAAGGTTTATCGTCTGTGAACTCTAATAGTGGTCTGTTAGCTGGTAGGCCACATGGAGGGCTTGCCATTCTCTGGCATAAGAGTCTTGGTGTTTCATGTAAAATTAATACTTATGATGATAAACGTCTCATGGGTATTGAGTTCACTGATGTAGAAAAATGAAATATCTCTTTCTTAATGTGTATATGCCTTTTGAGAGTTACGAAAATTATGACAGTTTCTTGCATTATCAGGGTAAAATAGCCTCAATATTTTTGTCTTCTGCATGCCATTTTATATATGCAATTGAGGATTACATCAAGAGTGGAGATACTAATGAAAAAAAACCGTAGGAAATTTGGTAAAGAATTAGTATCTGTATGTGAAGATAATGGTGTTGGAATCTCAGACTTGGTGTTCCTAGCAAACAAACAAGATCCATTCACATTTGTTAGTGAAGTACATCATACTACATCATGGTTGGACCATTGTGTGAGTAATATAGTAGGTCACAACAATATTCTTACCATGGATGTCCTGTATGACATGGATGTATAGTTATGGAAGCTCAGACCATCTACCACTCTTTATGAGTACTAAATGTTGTATGCATGGAGAAAATGTTACAGACTGCTTTAATACAAGCAAACCACACATAAAATGGAGTAAATTAAGTGATAGTGACTTAAATAAGTACCAAAACTGTACAGATAGATGTCTCAAAAGTTGTTTAGCTGAAGTCAATGTTTTAACTTGTAATGATCAAAGTTGTCGAAATGTTGATCATCACAGAAAAATTGATGATCTGTATGATACTATTGTTAATAGCCTAACACAGTCGAGTAGGGGGTTCTTGAAACATCATCATCATGTTAATAAACAAAAGTTTGGCGGGAATGACCTGTGTAGGGACTCATACAAACAAGAAAGAGAAGCATTTCTTCTCTGGAGGGGCTGTGGTTAACCCAGGCAATGTCCTGTCTTTACTATATATAAGAAAGCTAGAGCAAACTTCAAGTATGCTCTGCATTATTTTAAATCTCAAGAAGCTGTAACTTTGTCAGGTAAAATGGCTGCAGAAATGTCTGCACAAGATTATGACAGTTTTGGGGACACTATTAGAAAACATAACCAAAGTAAATGTTGTCTCTCTGATATAGTTGATGTTGCTGTTGGTGCCCAAAATATTGCTGATATGTGGGGTCAGCATTACAAAACATCAGCGTTCATTCTCGAGTTGGAGCTACTTGAGTCAAATGACTCCTACACTAAATTTTGGTGGGAGATTTAGTAAATGCGATGAGTCAAATAAAAAATATTAGCCTTACATTTGTGCAAGTTGATTTAAATAGGAGAGAAGAGAAAAAGTACTATTAGTCTATCTTCAAAGTGAATTTGCAATAATAAATCAAATTCAAGTCTACTCACTGTGAAAAAACTTTATTTCAATTCGAGACATGTATTTGTAGTCAGCATGATGTTATCCTCTAGTGTAGGTTGTAAGCTTGTAGACAAATCATTTAATCACTTAATGTATGCAGATGATATGACAGTAATGGCACCCTCAGTAAAGGGTCTCCAGAATCTTATAAACATATGTACAAATTATGCTGAAGAACATGAAACAGTTTTTAATTCCAGTAAAACTGTTTGTCTGTGTATCAGTGCCAAGAGTTATAAACCTAAGCATTTGCCCACTGTCTACCTAAACAAGGCACATCTGAAATATGTTAGCTCATTTAAGTATCTTGGATTTGTCATAAGTGAGGACTTCAATGACTCTACAGATGTAAAGAAACAAAACAGGAGTTTATACACTAAAGCTAACATGTTGCTTGCTAAATTTAGCCACTGTACACCACTGTTCCAGTCTTATTGTGAAAATATGTATTGTTCACATTTGTGGTGGAACTATGACAGGGAAATATACAAAAGAATTGAAGTGGCATACAATAACTGTTTTAGAAAACTTATGAGATATAAGATCTGTATAAGTGCCAGTAGAATGTTTTTAGATAACAGAGTACATCATTTTAGTGTCTTACGAAGGAAATCTTGATATAGATTAATGAATCATCTTTGTCTTAGTGATAACTCATTATTGTATGCTATTTACAATGCAAATATAATGTACCGTTCATTTTTTGATAAAGAATTTTGTCATAGATTGTTTTAAGTGGGTATTTTTAGGTGTTTATACACTGGTGCATCCTTTGATTCTGTTGCCTGTAACTGGGCACTTTTGTGACCCCAATTTTATATTTTATAGTATTTTATCCATATTATTGTTTACTAGTTTTTTCTTCTTTTGTTACACAGTTGTACATTTGCATATGTACCATGAGTCTGCAATAAATAAATTAAGTTACACAATCATGCCACAGGTACAATTTATAAATAATTATGAAGCACATGCAAATTATATGTTCCTTTTCATTTAAAATTTTGTTGTACCAATTTTGAATATTGATTGCAGTTATTACTAATTCTTCTGGGACTTCATATGATGCCTTCATTTTTGTACACTTTTCAGGGTTCTTCAACATCTCACACTTATTAACACAACATTTGTGTGTTATGTATGCCATAGATATACAGGAAGTGAAGACACTTCCTTTTAGTGCAAGCCTACTACAGAGGTTTACAAATTTAACTACAATACGTGTTACTGTAGAACTTAGGTTAATTAAGCTAAGACTGAGTGATCCATTGGGTTACATTTGAGGGAACTGTGTTGAGTTCTCTTACTATATAAGGACACTGAAGATATGATTTACTCTGTTTTACTGAAGTGGCCCAGTTTGTACAGATTTTCTTATACTCTGCACATATATTTGTTTATTGGGGGAAACATTCTTAACCTTCTAGAACCTTCTACGTATCTATTTTTCCAAGAAAAGTATTGATCTGTTTACATTTTCTTTCTTGAACCTTTCAGAATCACAAGTTATATAAATAAAGGGCGAACAGTCTGACTGCAGAGTTAGTGTTGACCTGGAGTCATATGTGGACATATATATATATGGGATATATATAGAGGTTTTTAAATTTGCTATATTAGACTATTACCTGAAAGTCAAATGGATACAAACTGCTTGTTCTATATATTTTTGTTTTGAACTCTAACTGAAGTTAGGTGTATAGAATTTTGGGTAGATACTGTATATTATGTATTACTAACCACCAGATTATCTCATTTGACCTTTAACTATAATTTTGAGTTGGCTCAAATTAGCTGTAGTGCTCATATCTCCTATTGTGTTCCATGCTTAGTTTTTTTCCAGTGCTAAAAAACAATTACTGCTATTAATAAATGTTAAGAAGAGAAAGGTTAACAAATATAGCTATAGTTATCAAGATATCTGTTGTTTACAGTAAAGTAAGATTTAATAAATTAATTTCTTTTGTTGGGGGAACATTAATAACCATATTTGGAACTATCTTTCAAACAAGATTTAAGGTTTAAATGTAATAACCAGAAGCATCCAGCGGCCAAGGTGGTGCAGTGGTAACATATTCGTGCCCGACCACTGAGGTCTGTGGTTCAAACCTCAGACCCGATGTGGGAAAGTTGGCAGTTGCTAACTGAAAGTCAGCGGTTTACAGTACAACTTGGTTGTCCTAATTTACTCTGGTATGACCTATACAGTGTTGAAAGTGACGTTCAAAACCCAAATAAAACAAAGAAACAGACTGAGTAGTTTATATTGTTAATTCTACTAAAAACTTTAATACTGTCATATATATGATATAACTGCTTATATTATATTAAAGGTAGATTTATTAGTATCAAATATACTGATACCAGAACTAGTAACAAGAAGTTGTCAATCAATATCACAGACAAAGGCAAAAAAAACTTTAAATTTATTTAATTGATAATTTCATTGATGATGTAATATCTCCATTGCTAGAGCTAGTTAGTTATGTCTATATACATCCAAGTTAGCCATTAGAAATGTTAAGTGTTTTATTGCCTTAGAGCTTTGTGTCACAGATTTCAGTATTTGCTTTTGGGTAAAACTATCTACTTACGAGGAGCAATAGAACACATTCAACTGATCAATCTTCTTATTCTAAATTGCAAAAGAACAAGAATTGTATAATTGAACACCATTGACAGTGGATTGTTTGCAATACCACAGTGATTCATAAGATTTTTTCACAAATAAATCCAGCTTCACATTTGTGTAAAAAATTATTTGTGATGAAAACAAGCCTAATTTTGTGAGCTTTTATGAAATAGGTCATTTAAATTTTAGACAATAGTTACCAAAAGAAGAAATATGATTTGTTGTGGTAATTACAATAAAAGATTGTTAAAGCTGGCTTTCTTGTCTGTTATATTTCAAGTTCTTAAGCATCCGGTGTGTTGCAATCTCCAATCTTTTTTTCGGTTTCACAAATGGCACAATGAATCAAGTATTCTACCAGAAATGGTAGGATTTGAAACACACTCAGAACTAACAAGAACCAGTGCATCTTGTTGTGATGATTTGTGGCTATGGCATCCTAACAAATGTGCTTTTGGAAAAGCCAATGACAATGCATGCATCTCCATTGAGTTTACTGGAGCTTTGACTACTGTGCAAATGTGGATAAACTCTGGGGTATGTCTATTTTTCTGTTTATTACTGTTCATATTTTGCATTAATAAATTTTTAAAAATAGCTTTGATCATATACAAGCAGTATATAATGCCTTTGGCATTTTACTACATACATGCGTACACACAATCTCTAAACATGTACAAAATGTATGTAAGGGTTGTTTTCTGGATCTCAAAGATTTTAGAAGGGTTAAACAAGTTGTAATCAATGAGGCTTCAGGATTCATACATAATAGTGCTACCAGAAAAGTATCTAACACAAGCAGATATACTAAAACCACTCTTATTTACAAGAAATGACATTTTGGCACCCTATTGAATATCCATCAACACTCCCTCACTGATCTACAAGTCTCCTTAAAGTGATTACACCATATTTTTAAATGCATATCTTGCTTCTGATATCAGTCTGTACAATAATGTACAATAATTTTCTATGTGGAACATAATCCATGCACAAGTTACAAATTCTAAGTAGTACAATGGTACTCCAAGGACTAACTGGTTAAAATATGGACATTTGATCACTTGGCTCAAACCAGTGTGGTCATGTGTTCAATTTAAAGCATGGGATAAATGATTGCTTGTCCTCCTAAAATGACCTGTTATGACAAATGAAAACCCATACGTCATATTTTGGAGGGCCCTAGGGGGCAGATGGGTTAGCAGTATTGGCATCTTATCACACTTTGGTTGGTTTAACCTGTCCCAATATAACCCTGTCTGTTGTACTGATGTAAAACCCCACCTTTTACTTTGTTTGTCATGCAAGCACTTGTGCTTGTTTTTCACCATTAATCGCACATGTTTCAGGCTTATATTTTCATGTAAAATGTGAAGGTGCATGACTCTTAGAAGGCAATTTTGCATAGTAAAACGGTAACACTCTTACCCCACTTTTGAGATCATGCGTGTTTGAATAAGATGTCATGGTTATTCACATGAAGATGATAGATGCTCCCAGTCCTTGCCTTAAAATCTATAAAATATCAAAGGCTAAAATATTATCTGCGTGTTGCAACCTTTGGTCAGGCTTTCAAAACCACCCTCTCCCTTCAATTTAACTTGTCCATCCCATTTAAATGTGGCAGAGATGATACATAAATGTTCAAAAATAAATTTCAGAACTAAATATTTATTGAGTCAATCCAGCTTTGTATCATGTGTTCATCTAGAGACGACAGAATTTTTTGAAAAAATTAAGGCCATATGAGAACATCCCTCATGTTAATATTATGAAATGGTCTCAACCACAGATATAAGATCTAAGTAAAAAGCGCCACCACGTAAGCCTCTAAGTGTTGCATAGGACCTGTAGTGTTAACTCCGAATAAATAAAATCATTAACTGTTTTAAGTGTATTATGAATATTGCAGTCAACAGTCTATTCCTGCAAGCCATAAAGTCACCTACCCAATATTGCTATGGCTACTCTTGCTATAGATTCTCTACCAGCACATTCTCTTGGACTGATGCACAGATGTACTGCAAAGGACTGGGATTGAGAACTGTGATCATAGATGGAGAATTTGAATTGGAAGCCTTAACTTATATCATTGGTTTATTCAGTGGTAATGCTATGCATTATACAATTCCTCTGATATTCCTACATTGTTGGGATTATAATTTCAACAAAAAATTAGCTGTTATTCTGAACTGCTATTATGAAAGTATTTTGACTAGCAGAGATTAATGTTTGTCTCTTGAATTGATTGTATAACTGTCTTGATTACTATTATGCCTCTGCTTAAGACAAATTGATTAATAAGTTCTTGGGTTTTTTTAATTTTGAATACAGTTTGTACAAAACACAAACAACTATGCACCAGTATCTCTACATAATAATAACATTTTAACTTAAACATGATTTCATTTTTCAGAAAGCAAAGATCGTTTCTGGACAAATGCTTCCAGAGACAAGGCATCCTCAACTGTGTATTGGAATGCAACTGGAAAGCAAGTTCAGTCAGATGGTGTAAACATCTTCTTTAACAATGCTGGGGGGAAAGAAAATTGTGTGGAAATGAAGTTTTCCACTTATCCCAATTACATCTTAAATGACCAAGAATGTGAAGTGAAACACAGAGCCCTGTGTGAAGTGACATTTGATTAGCTATTTAAAAGCACCATGGCAACTTGCAATATGAAATACAATTATGAAATCATCAGCACATGACAGCAACAGCAATAAGTCTTACATAAAATTCAAGGATCAAACTTGGACAAGATTTTATACTGCTTTAAACTAAAGAAATAGTGATAAAATTAAAAATTAGACACAAAATAAAAAAGTTTTTGACATTTTATTCGTTTTGCATCCCCACATACTGTCTGACTATCTCTGCATATATATTGATATATATTCTGATAGACTGTGCCATTGCAGTTCCATGCCAGTTCCAATATTTTTATCAGATTATATTTGGATTGTATAATATTGCCATCAGTGCATGAAAACTTTCAGAGTTTGGCACATGACAGACCTGTATAAAATAAACTGAGCAACAGTTCATCAACATCCGTAGTATTTTTTATCTTATTGTAGCCAAATACATATACATCCTTCTTTTTACTGTGTTAAAGGGAGTGTGCAAGGGAAAGTCCAGACCTAGCAGGGGGAATCTCAATATACAGATTCCACATACAGACTTACCGACTAGAGTTGGCACAGCTCTGTAGGAAGGCTGCCATGGCAGTTTCCTTTCTATCTTATTTCTGCAGTTCTCTGATTTCTTTACATAAGCAAAGACCTTGACAAGTTCAATATTCGAGGTCATTCCTGATTGATTTAGAGCTTAGGAACCCCAGCGACATTGCTTCAAGATTTTGTCTACAAAAAAAAATTGAGTCTGTGAACAATAACCAAATGCTTGATTTTATAGTATCGACATTTTAGTATGGTTTTAGTATCGTTTTATTTGTATTATAAACTGGTTTATTTGTGAATTATGTCTGGAAACATGAAAATGACACTGTAAAAGTAACAGCAGGAAGGAAGTGACAGTCCCAGCTCAGGCCAGAATTTCAACTATAAAAGGTAAGTGGAATGGTTCTGCACAAAATGGATCATACATTCAAGATATGGACTCGGGTAAGCCAAGTAATTCAGATGTCCGACTGAATCCTGATCACATTGATCCGAATTCCTAATCTCAACCCACTAATTCTGACATATTAGCTGTCCTACAGAGACTAGAAGCATCGAAAAGGATTCTGACTGATTACATAGATTGCATTGAGCAGTTTTCCACCACATCCACCCCTCTTAACGTCATATCCAGGGCTTCCGATCTGGATCTGACTCCTGCCAGGAATCTTGATCTGAACACTGAAATTATTGGTTATAATACTATGTCGCTTAAGGCACAGCACATTAATAATGGTGTCAATACAGCTGACAACCCAGTGAACAATCTAGAGATAAAACAGTCTTTTCTGTGTGCTGTGGACATAAATAAGCTAAATAGTAGGGCTATGACAAACTTATATCATTGGTTTATTCAGTGGTAATGCTTTGCCTTATATAATTTTCCTGCTATTCCTACCTTGTTATTATTATAATTTCCAAACAAAATTTATCTGTTATTCTGTAAGTATTTTGACTGTTAGAGATTATTGTTTGTTTCCTGAATGGACTCTATTATTATTTGATTACCATGTCTATGCTTATGCAAATTACTTATTAAAATTGACTAATAATTTTTTCTTGTTTTTAGTACAATTTATACAAAACCCAAACAGCTATGTACCAGCATGAAAACGTTTAGTAGGTTCAAGTGATACTTCATAGCTAAAAAAAAATATTCCATAAAAGCAGTGAGTGACCAACAGATGCATATATCTTGCGTTGGTAGGTACGATTGATTTAAGTAAATTTGAGTCAGAGAACTCTACAAATAAAAGCATTTTAATTTTACCATGATTTCATTTTTGCAGATAGCAGAGATCGCTTCTGGATAAATGCTTCCAGAGACAAGGTATCTTCACTCATCTATTGGAATGCCACTGGAAAGCAAGTTCAGTCAGATGCTGTAAATATCTTCCTTGACAATTCTGGAGGAAATGAAGACTGTGTGGAAATGAAGTTTGCCACTTATCCCAATTACATCTTAAATGACCAACAATGTGCAGTGAATCTCTGTGAAGTGACATTTGATTAACTACTTAAAAGCACTATGACAACTTGCAATATAGAAAATAATTATGAAATCATCAGTACATGGCAGCAGCAGATATAGACTAGAGTTTGCAAAGGAGTTTATACACCTAACCAATGTAATAAAACAAAAATAAGTCAAACATGGTCCAACTTGGACAGGACATAAAGAAAATAGCACTAATAACTAAGGTTTAATACTGCTTTTAACTAAAAGAGTGGTTAGAAAATTAAAATTAGACACAAAATAAAAAAGCTTTTGTCATTTAAATCTGAGGTTTGTGATAGATGCTAAAATTAACCTGTGTCCCTCCAGCCCAATAAAAATTGGAGATAAAAAAATGTTTTGCATCCCCACATACTGCCATTCTAGTTCCAATATTTTTATCATATTGTAACGGCTTGTACAATATTGTCATCAGTACATACAAACCTGGCATATGACAGACATGTATGAAATCAACTAAGCAACAGGTCATAAACAGAAGTCTGTGGTATTTTCCTTTTGTCTTATTTTAGCCAAATGCGTATGCATTCTTCTTGTCACTGTGAAAAGGGAAGGGGATAGTCAAGACCTAACAGGGGGAATCTCAATTACCGATTCCATATGCAGGCTACTGTCTTCCTAGTGAACAATTTAGAGATAAAACAGCCTTTTCTGTGTGTTGTAAACATAAGCCATATAGTAGGGCTATGACAGGTAAAACCTAATTATCACCTAAATTATCTACCTACTCTTGTTTTCAACATTATACCATTTAAGGAATATTTTGACATTTGGCTTTCAATGATTTTATTTACAACAAACTGAAATTATTGTTTTACCATTACTTTCAGCTGGTAACAATTAAAACGTGGGTCCTTGGATTCAGGATAGTTTATCCTAATAGAGATACTCTGGACCAAGTAATACACATTAACTGGTAAGACCACTGGTACTCATAACACAGTGGACCAGTGCAAAGACCAGTGATTACACATGTTCCCCAAAGTGGAGGGGTGTTGCAATTAGATCTGTTTGTTTGTCTGTCCATGCATAAAACTGAAGAACTATACATAACATCTGGGTCAAGGTGATGGTCTGATCGTGACTCTATCCTTCTCAAAGATTGTCTGTGTAAGGGCTTGTGTCTTCTCAGGCACTATTTAATATGATATAGATAGATGTTTAATATGAAAGGATAGAGATGGGACCGTTCATGAACAATATTTAGAAGAGGTGACCTTACATCTAAGTAAGGAAAGATTATTTTCTTGAGTAAGTTTTTCTTGGCATCAGTTTTCATGAGACAATACTTAGGTAAGGTCACCTTAGATTTTAAGCAAAGAAAAAAAGACATCTAAATCGTAAAATATGTTTATAAAATGATGAATGGAACAAAACTTGAAATTTTTTTTTGTCGAGTGGATGAAGTATGTGTCCCACTGAACACAGAACAAGAGCATTACAATAGTTGACATCGGAAGTTTCTAAGTCAAGTACAAAGGAAGACCATGTGTCAAGTAGGGATAGTATTAGAGAGAAGTATCAATAGTTCTCCCATTCATGGGCATGTCAAAGGAAACATAAAAACATATTTGCATAAATTGTACCCGTTGCTAATATTAGGACAATCATGTGAATCATGGTCAGTTGTGCCGACAGTAATGGAATCAGAAATTACCAAACTGCCTGTTAATAAATAAATAATATTATATTATATTTCCGTCAATTTATCTGAATAAATCTCAAGTCAAAGTAAGCATTCAGCACACATGTTTCAATGAAACTCCATAAAAAGTCAACAGTAATGCGTGGGGGCGGGGGGGGGGGGTGTGTGTGTGACCAAACGTCACAAACCTGTCATTGCTCCTGTTATTTTAGAAACATCTATTCTTGTTAGTAAAATTTTAAAGTTGATTGGAGTCGTTGGACTCCCGCGAAAATCAAATGAGTTTGCAAGTGCAAAGTTCTTGAAAAGCTCAAAAATCATCCAAGAGGGACTGCATCACTGCATTGTTTAAATTTGCTGCACTAAATTAACAAGGTAAGTTCAAATCCCAGACGGAGGGGGGGGGGGGGCGGTGGCAAAGACCCAATTATAGTAAAACAGCAAATTCCATGGCCACAAAATTAAGTTTGGCTGGCACTGCCAAAAATAGAACCACATATGATAGCCTGTCACTTTTCCAGTGGATATCTGGAGTTTGTGCCATAATTAGAAAGGAAAAACAAACAAAGGTAAAACATGCAATGTTAGAATATGTTACTGACATTATCGAGGACGCCAAGGACTGTGTAAAATGGAGGAGGGCAAGGTTGATTGGACCATCACTGAGAAAATTCACCGGCTAAGACAGGCACATGGCCAAAAGATTGTAGCAAACCCTTCAAGCTCACAAGGTAAAAAATGGGGGATGTACATGGGGTTCCTTGTAGGTACTTTCAGAATGGTAAGTGTACTTACAAAGCTGACCATACCACTGTAGGTCAGCTATATAGACACATTTGTACTTTTTGTTGCAGTAGTGGCAATTAGTTAAACCACCCAGTCAGTAACACCCAGGAACACTTAACATAAAAATAAGTCCTCAAAAACGATAAGGGCACTGCGTCAATGCAGTGCCTAGTAACAAAGTACTTGCAGATGAAAATGACACCTCTAGGCAACCAAACACATGTCAGTTAAAGAATAGGCATTTCACAACTACAGCTATTCATAATTCTACTCAAGCTCATGGCAGTAATAATTGGAGATTAGATTATTACAAGTTTAAAGAGTACTCTCATGCCCAGGTCGTAAAAAGGCACTTTTGAAGCGTCAAGGTACTGCTGACTCCATGAAAAGTAATAAGCTTGATATCAGCCCCCTTTTAGGGATATGCAGTCAAAAGTGGGAAGTACCCACACTCACAATGTGGTTCATAAGGTACATGAACAAAAAGCGTCTTGACACTGTCGCTGAACCTTCTCTTGACACAAGTGATCACTTCAATGATAATTATGCACCTGTTAAAGCCAGGACTAGAGGGGCTTTGAACATTGATACTGACGAAAATTTCACAATTAACAGAAATGGCCCCCCTAAAAGTAAAACTCTTAGGGATCAAGCATTCACTGTGACACCTAACAATGCAAAACTTCCAATTCTTGGAGAAAGTGGTGATACCAAATATGATCTCCCACTTAGAATAAAGAATAAAGTATCTACTTACAAAGATGTCCTACCTAGGTGCCCCACTTTACAGGCCTGGGATAAGCAGAATGAATTAAAATTTGGTTTTAACCCCTAGGTAGCCTAAAAGTACTTGAAAAGGTACACCCAGTTAAATCCTCTGAAGGCCAACTTGCTCTTCATCAAATTGTTAAGGATTCTGGGGATTACAACTTTATGAAAGCCCACCTAACATTGAAATCACAGTTAAACCCTGATGTATGGGAAAATATGTTGAAAGACTACTGGGAAGACCAGTTATGTGCCATTATTAGATTTGGATTTCCCTTAGACTTTGATAGGGATAGTCCTTTATAAAGCCATTTCGGCAGCCATACTTCTGCTAAATTATACCCAGAGGAAGTCAAAGCCTATCTTTCAGAAGAAATAGGTCATGTAGCCATATTGGGTCCGTTTAAAGAACCCCCCATTCATGCTCTCCATGTATCACCATTCATGACTAGGGAAAAACCAAATACTCCCCACCGTAGGGTTATCACTGACCTCAGTTTCCCTAGGGGTTTCTCAATAAATGCTGGCATATGTAAGGACAAGTACTTAGACACCTCCTTTCTGTTGAAATTACCTACAATAGATACCATAACAAATCAAATAAAAACTTTAGGAAAAGGATGCAATAGCAATTCCCCTCTGTTTCAATATAAAGTTTTCAACCAATGGGTGCCACTCACTGACACCAAAGTCAGACGTCATTTCAATAGTATTTTAAAAAGGCTAAATCTCCACAATAACAATATTACTTTCCACACTTTCAGGTGTTCAGGTGCCACCTTTGCTTTTAATTCAAATGTCCAGTTACAAGAAATTTTGAGTCATGGCACCTGGACGTCTGATTGCATCTGGAGTTACATTACCCTTGACCAGGAGTCAGGCTTGAGACTCTCATGTTTAATATAGCATTTGAAATGTTTCACAAAAAATGACCTGGAGGTCATATGCACCCAGGTCTCAGAAATGGCTACATCTATCACATCAATCCGCTATCACACTCTTCTGTATGCCAGCCACGTCATCCTCAGCCTCACCTCACCTCCATATAGGCGTTGCAATTTCATTACTGCTTTCCTCTGTACTGTTCTTCAGGCTTCCAGCCATTTCATATTCAAGGTCTTGAGTCTCTGCCAGGCTGCTGGAGGACGCCCTTCACCGCCCATTGTTGGATGGCTGCCCTCATCTGTACATGCTGTAGTTACATTAATTCATGTTGTTACATAAACTAAATTCATAACTTGGTTTAACCGAAATCAATCCAATTAGTTGGGTTAAAAATGGTTCGTCTTCTTTTGGAATGGAATGTCAGTCTATTGATGTACATGATAAGTGTAATTAGTTGTAACAATTTAGTTATGTTTTTCAAATATATAGTCCAGATGGTTTGCTTCCCTATCAAACGTCACTTGAAAATTTTTTTAAACATTTTATTCTTAATAACTATCTTAAAGTTGTAGTATTGTAATTACCATGTTTTGGCATTCTGATGTGGCTGCTCTTCCTATATGTATATATTGTTGTATATGGAGCAATTAATGAGGAAATTCTTCTAATTGTTAGTCAACTTTGTCATAGTTATTTGATTTATGTTGTTAATGTGTATAGTATCATCTCATGACCAATTGGCATAGTATGAGTCATATTTCTACTTTCTAGATACTTATGTTTTGTGTTGTTTGACTATATGACTTAATAGTGTCATATGGTAAGGGCGAGTTGCATTGGGCATGATACGGGTGACTGGATAGTCATATTTTGGAACCACTGTCGTGAACGTTGAGTTTAGAGTGAATAGTGGGTTCTAAGTTGATGGAAAATTCGTTTAAAATGTTATACATTACAACTACTGTCAGTAGAATGAGCCATATGGTTAATATATGTATCAATGTTGGACTCAATGCTTAACTTATATCATGTAGGGAGTAATGAACCATTTGTCGTGTATCAGAATGGGAGTCATGTATTTTCTTTAATTTTAACAATCAGCATCATAATGCACTCATGTTCCTAGTGTTGCGGGACATCATGTCCCATGTATGGTTGAAATGATTGAAGTATTTTACATAATTTTATCTTGTGAACAATTGTATATAATCTGATAGAACAGTAAATGCGTTCTCATATTGGTGTTGCACTGTTGCTATATCTTATTCAAGGTATATTCTAGTCAACTGCATTTTATATATATTAACATCCATTGTCAAAAACATATAGTTCATCTCTTGATAACTGAGAATTTGTGGGCGGAACATCTGTGACAATCTGATCTGATTGCAAATGGTGTGGCTTTTACCTTGTGAATAATTGTATGTCATCTAATATATTAGTAAATGCTTCTTATATTAGGGTTGCGTTGCTGTTATTTTATCATATCAAAGGCATATTCTAGTCATTCTAGTTGATGAAACGTATGATTCAATTCTTGATAAATGGTAATTCGATGTAATTGGAAAGGGTGTAGTTATTAAGTATATTTTAACTTACTTTTACTTGCAACAATTGTACATCATTGACGAAACAACATTTTTCTTATACTGCTATATCTTACTGTATTACGTTATATCTTAGTCAATTCTATATTACATGATTAACATTCATAAAACATGTAGATCACATGTTGACAACCGGGACTCTGGGTCATCTGTGACAGGCTCATGTAATTTCGAGAACCGTTAGTTTATTAACATTCTTTATCATTAGTCTCTATTTTTATGCATTATATAGGGGTCTGTTTTACAATAAATAATCATCTTAATAATTCTGTTCACCCCTTGTTTAACTTTAAATGATCTCATTTCTAAAGTTCAGTCATCTATATTTTATATCTTAGTTAATGTTATGTGTTTTATAATGTATCGTATCAACTTAAACTCCGATTGAGGCCACCTACAATGTATTGTATCGTATCAACTTAAACTCTGATTGAGGCCACCTTATGCCCCTGTTCCACCAAAAGATTAAGTCCCGATCCTGTCTGGGACCCTTAATCGTGGACAGTCGGTGGAAAAAAAAAATGGGCGGGAATACTGGGTCGGTATTAAAGTCTGGGATTAAGTACAGATCGGCCTCAGGAAGCCTCAGGACGCCTCGGGCGGCCGCAGACTGTCCCCGACTGGTCTGGGACTAAGAACCGACTAAGCCAGTTTTCGGGTCGGTTTCAACCACGATCCTGTCGCACACAAACCGACTGGGTTCCAGAACGCCTCAGGCCTCTTGGAACTAAGCTCCAACTAACCCACGATTAAGTCCCGGCGTCCTCAGGCCTCCTCAGGCATCCTCAGTCTTCCCCAGACCAGGATCACCGATTCATGTTTTGCAAATTTGCTGGATTTTCTGGGTATATATATATTAAATTCGCGATCTAATCACCATTGCTTTTCTAGGAACACAGCAGGATGCCACCTTTTAATGGAAGACAGATTCAACAACAACTTAGGGCTTTTTTGGTTTTTATTCAGTTACAAATAATCATGTATTTCAATTTTTTACGTCAAGCACAGCAACCACCACCACCAGCACAGCAACCACCACCACCACCAGCACCACCACCACCCATACAGAGACCTAGAAGAAGGCACAACATGTGGGTCAGGCCATGGCTACTGCAGAGCGAGGAGAGGGGGGGGCCTACCACAACATTATGGCTAATCTGTATGCCACAGACATTCCAGGATTCACCAACTACATGAGGATGACCCCAGAATTCTTTGAAATGATAAAGACCAGACTGGAACCACATCTAGCCAGGCAGGCCACCAACTACAGAGCACCAATCATGTTGGGGAGAAGTTAGCCCTCACCATCAGATATATGGCCACTGGAGAGTCATACACATCATTATCCTGTCAGTTCAGGGTTGGCAGATCCACCATTTCCAAGATTCTACCAGAGGTCTGCAGGGCCATCCAGGATGAGTTCACCAGAGAGTACCTCAAATGTCCTACTACTCCAGATGAGTGGAAAGAACTGGAAAGGGAATTCAGGATCAGGTGGAATGTCCCACATGCCCTGGGTGCCCTGGATGGAAAGCATGTGGCCCTGAAGAAACTCAAGAACTCTGGTGCCCTCTATCACAACTGCAAGGGGTTCTTTTCCATTGTGATGTTGGCCCTGGTAGATGGACAGTACAAGTTCAGAAGGGTGGATGTGGGTACAGCTGGATCTTGTTCAGATGCCCAGATATTTAATGCCTCTCAGCTGAAGAGGAGGATTGAAGATGGCAGGATAGGCTTCCCTGACCCAGCTCCTATAACACAGGGTGGTAGAGATGTGCCCTACTTCATTCTGGCAGACGATGCCTTTGCCCTGAAGACCTGGCTCATGAAACCCTATGGCAGAAGGCTGTTAACAAGAGAGGAAAGGATTGCCAACTATAGAATATCAAGGGGCAGGAGAGTTGTTGAGAACGCTTTTGGCATCCTGGTTTCAAGATTCAGAGTGATGAGGACCACCATTGAACTACCCCCAGAAACAGTTAGAGAAGTGGTCATGACCTGTGTGGTTCTGCACAACAAACTGAGAAGCCAGTATCAAGGTCAACCAGCGGGTCAGCAGCCTGGGGAGGATGATGATGATGATGTGCCTGGTGATTGTGGATTGATTGGTGGTGCTGCTGGTGGTGGCCAAGACAGAAACCCTGCTAGAGAGGCCAAAAGACAGAGGGATTACCTGAAGGACTAATGAGGGAGCAGTGGCCTGGCAAGATGGCAGAATATAAGTCCTGTTGCAGTAAACAGTCCTTTTCAGGACTAACTATAACAGTCCTTTTCAGGACTACCAAATATTCCAAAAACAATTAATCAGCTATGCTTGCTACAGACGGACAAACCCCATGCCAAACATAACTTGTTCAGACGGACAAACAGACAAACCCCATGCCAAACATAACTTGTTCAGACGGACAAACAGACAAACCCCATGCCAAACATAACTTGTTCAGACGGACAAACACACAAACCCCATGCCAAACATAACTTGTTCAGACTGACAAACAGACAAACACAACTTACTCACCCAACAAACATACAAACCCAGTCTTAAACAAAAGCCAAACACAAAGTCACACATAATATCCTAAATTGAATTATTTTTTTACATATTTTGAAATCCACATCCTAATTTCACCAATTTTTTTTTGTTCGTGGGTTGGAAATTTATTTGTAGCAGAAATGTTTTTATGGAAATCTTCAATTTTAAATCTTCACTTCTATTCACAAAAATGTGGAAAATATAACCATGGAACTAGTTTTGTTTTCAACAATGGGAGATTGTGTTTGCAAAATAGTTTGTCAGTTCGTTGGCATGGGTTCTATTTACTTTTGGGTTTGTGTGTTTCTTGGTTGGTGGTTACTGGGGTTGGGTTTATTTTTGGTAGTTGGGTGTTAGGTTTGTTACTGGGTTTGTTATTTGGGGGTTATGTTTGGTATTGGGTTTGTCTGTTTGTGGGTTGGTATGTAATAATGCCTTTTAACTCTAGGGAAGGTGTAAGTGTTGGACTTTTCAATTACAGATTTTAAACTATCCCATGGATTTTAATCTAAAAATGGGCTGATTAATGGCCATGTGGGGAGTTATTTTTAATTTTTTTTATGTGGCCTTTTTTGTTATGTGTGGTACCATGGGTTATTTATTTCATGTTTGGGGTGGTGTGGGTGTTGGACTTTTTTTTTCTTGTGATAAGTATTTGTACTGAACTTTTTTGTTTTGGGAGGGGAATTGGAATAACTTGCAGCTGAATAATTGTTTTTGTAAGAATTGGTGGCCCTGAAAAGGGCCTGGCAGGCCAAAGACCCGCCCTGACTGGATGGCTACTGAGAAGGCTGCTACTGCTGTTGAGGTGGTGCTGAAGTGGTGATAGTAAAGAGCTGCTGCTGCAGTTGCTGCTGCTGCTGCTGCTGAGGCTGCTCGATGATCTGTGTTGATGTCAGATCTGGTAGCTGGCTTAAGATTCCACTCAGATTGTGTCTGCTCCCTTCGTCCTGCACAGTTAGGACAGATGTTGGGTTGCTGAAGCCAATGGGGCTTGGTGTATAGTACACAAAACTGCTGCTAGCTGCTGCTTGAGTGGAACTAGACGCCTGTGGAGTGGTTGTTGGCAGTAGGCCGACCCTCTGGGACTCCGTGGTAACAGTGGCTAATCTTCTGGGCAATGGCTGACATCTGCGGTTACTCTTAATAGTTTCGATGTCTCTAAATATCTTGCCCTTTAATTCTTCAAATTCTTCTTGAGTCATCTTTTTGGCCTCTGATGCCACGTAGTCAAAGAAGGGCTGCCTGTCTGACTTCTGATGCAGAAAACCTGAGATAAGTGTCCTCATCTGCTCAAAGTGTTCGAGAATCTTGGAGTCTGTAGTTGAAACAGATGTTGATGTAATGATGGACTGACTCCTCTCCCTCAGGACACTGGACTCGAGGTGTTCTGTGTCAGTAGTTGACCCACGTGATTCGTCCTGCCTGCTGGTATTTGGACTGGCCTCAAAACCTGAACTGCTGTTGGCCCCCTTTCTTCTGATGTGGGTTTTAAGAAAACCCATCTGTTGGTAGACCCAGTACTGTCTCTTGGTCATCTCCCTCGGGCTTGGCCAGATTGGAGCATAGACAGCTTTCCATAACGGGTTTGCTGGGACTCAAACCAACGTCTCACATCAAAGGGCTGAAGCTTGAGTTCTGCAGATATTTCTGCCCAGATATTTCTCTTCTGTTCCTGTCATGGAAACGTGGATGTTCCTTGTCATACAGTTCTGGGTGCAGCTTTACAAATTCAACAATGGAAATTTCCTGACTGTCTGTAAAAGTTGCACACACCCTGGCTCTCTTGGCTGAAGAATGGCATTCTATATCTTCTTCAGACCTCTCTTCTTCTTGCTCCACAGCTTCCTCAATAGCTGGACGTTCCTCAATCTCCTCCTTCTCTCAATCAACTCCTCTGCAACTTCTACTCTTTCCTCTGCTTCACTTTCCTTCTCCCTGTCATCCATCTTTTTCCTTCCTCTCTTCCCTCCTTTCTCTTTCCTCATAATCCAGTCGACAAAATAATAAAAAAATAGTAAAATGTGTCTCCTAACTGTGAAATTTGCCTTAAGCTCAAGTATAATATATATAAAATAAAAACTGAAAACCCCTGCAAATCAGTGACACACGTCTCTCAGTATCCA
This sequence comes from Sabellastarte sp. h YS-2021, assembly GCA_964017235.1. Taxonomy (NCBI): domain Eukaryota; kingdom Metazoa; phylum Annelida; class Polychaeta; order Sabellida; family Sabellidae; genus Sabellastarte; species Sabellastarte sp. h YS-2021. Next base: position 69,580,146 of record OZ024936.1, read on the forward strand.
AACAGTCAGTAACAATGACAAAGTGTGGGTGGTCGCTTATATAGTCCCAGACCTGCTCATTGCCTCGTTTTAATTTCCGACGCGCGGAAAACAGTCGGTTCTTAATCGGTTGTTAGTCCCAGGCCTTCTGGGGTGTCCTCAGACCGTCGCAGACTAAATTTTTGCTGTCCCAGGCGTCCTGGGGAGGCCGGTTTGGATCGGTTAGGGTCGGTTACCCTTAGTCAGGGCTTAGTCCCAGACCTTGATTTTTGGGTTCCAGGACACCGCAGACGGTCTGAGGCTTCCGGGGACTAATGCAACCGACCCACTTTCACACGCATGAAATTCATACGCATCATATTTGAGTCTGGGATTAACAACCGGCCTCCTGGGACTAAGCTACGGAGGTCTGGGACTAAGGGTCGCAGGCGGCCTGGGACAACACACGACTGTGTAAATTTGGGTCTGAGGAGGCCTGAGGAAGCCTGGGACTGGACATTTTGTTGAGGGCGGGATATATGAAGCGGTTGTAGTCGTGAGAAATATCAAACATGTTTGATTTTTCACACGGCCCCAACCGACAACAACCGACCCTTACAGAAGGTCTGGGACTAAGCAAATATTTCAAACCGACCCCCCAAAAACCTTAATCGGGAGCATTAGTCGTGTGGTGGAACACCCACATCACCTTAACTCGAAAATTCAAAAAAAAAAAACTTTAGGGTGACTTTAGTTCCTTGATCAGGGCTAAGGCTGCCCTAAAAACATCCTTAATTTGGCTTTGGGTTTATGGTGACCTTAAATTTATGACTGAATAGATAATTGTAAAAAATTGTTGTTTTCTTGTATCTGTGTAACTGTACATATAAAATAGATTAGCTATTTTATTTTATATAATAAAATTTTATTTTCCCCATTGGGACTTTCACTTTCATTTTCACCCTATCTGATGATCTGGGGCAATGAACATAAAATTAGCGGGTTGTTAAAGTGAGCCATCATGACAAGTTATTTATTTTTACCATGCTGTATTGTGGAGGAGTAGAGGAGAGGGGTACATCAATAACATATAATCAGTACAACTAAAACAGCAGCATTATTGCCCAATGTTAACAAAGTCATCTGACATTCTTTCTTACCAAGGTAGCTTCTAACCTAACATAAAATCTTAGTGCATGTTCTAGGGTTACGTTAGAGTTGGGAATGTTTCTTTAATACAGTTTCATAATTTGGTATTTCAAATCTAAGCAATAGAATGGCCAGAATATTGTTCATGAATACGGCCCAGCTCTTGTGTCACATATCCTACTGTTTTCTGTGCTTATCGTGGTGATAGTAACTGTTCCAAGCCCATAAAATTAATAAAACTTAGTTGACACACACAACTTATGCTAACAAGAATTTGGAGCTGAAGTAGATCAGACCAAACCTCAGTCTGGTTGAGTAAGTGTAGACTATAGCCTTGGCTGGAGAGTTTGCAAATGTGAGTACTAGGAAACAGCTAGAATTAGGAAGGTCTTATGCAAAGTGAATCATTGGGATCAAATAACATCTATTACAATACTTTAATTCATTGAATATTCCTATATTTGGTATCATACACAAGCTGCTGCTTATATTATAACAATCACGGGTAAATGAATGGAAATTTTAAGTTTAATTCCAGTCAGGTTAACTATTATTATTGTAGGTATAATATGCTTTGTATAAACTAAGCCTATACCACTGATTCCTTTTCATTGTAATTCACAGTCATTTTTAAAACTAGAGTAGCTGCTACGACTATTGCTGCTGAAAAGAATAAGAAATCACATGATTTGTACTGATTATGGATTATTTTCTATTAATCACAGTTCCCTGTTACCACTACAATATAGAGCAGCAAACTCCTTAAACACATTCATTTTCAGATGGTTGTACAAACCACTTATCACAGTTTTTGATCAGCAAAACATATTTGCAAAACTACGGCAGCTACGAGATGCCATTTTTTTTTGTTTTAACAGTTTTTCTTATTTTGTCAATTACGACATTCAAGATATTAACTCGTAAACATTTTTCTTATTTTACTTACCAAAATCAAAGTTACCAACAGATATATTCAGGAGAAGAAACAATCTTTTTTATTTCTTTTACTTTATTTTTGTTTATTTATTTATTTATTTCCCCATTTATTTACCCATTTATTTATATACATTTTTTGCTGTTGTTGCCTCGCACATTCACATAACAAATTTTTGTTCATTTGAATATTCAATTGTTGCTAGTTTTGTTGCATATTCAGTTCCTAATATGAAGAAAAATAGCAACAATTTTATATATATACAGTGTAGTGTAATGTTCTTCATTGCTCAGGAAACGCAATTTATGCCAGATTTTGATTGAATTTTACTGGTTAGAAGCGAACACCCAGTCAAAATAATAAGGATATAAACCATTTGATTTGATAGAGACAATGTCATGCCAAATTAATTCCTAATCCTCGGAAAAATTTTTAACTCGGTCAATATTTTCTATTTATGGAAGTTAGTCTGCTAAGGTACTCGAGTACATTGTAAGTTAAACATGTTTACATGAGCACGTTATGGTTAGATCATATGCGTGAAATTTGGTTGCAAAAAAAAAACACACTCTTTTCTCTTGAGCACTGGGGCAAAAGGAACGTGATACAATGAATAGCTTAAAACATTTCACGTTTCACGTTTCAAGTCATTCAATTTTCAATAATATTTAAGTAATTAACAGAATGAAATTTAAATATTCAGACCATGATTTAGACCATTTGTCAATTAGGTGGACATACACACACAAAAAAAGGATGAAAATATCACATGGAACTGGTAAAAACATAAAACAAAAGGCGTTTTTTCCCCACAAGTCCTGTTCACTGAAGCTTATGAACTCGGATAGACACTTGGCAGATGAGGAACATCTAATTGTCTTTATAGTGAGTTTATTGATTTAAAAACCTGCGAAAAACTCTTTTATAAAAAAAGGGCAGAAGTAGATCAGTAGATATACGATATTTTCATAGGGTGACCATTCAACGTATGCATATCAGTGTATCAAATTTGACTTTGTGAAAAAAGGGAATCAATTTAGAAAACATATGTCGGTGTGGTATAAAAAAGATTCACAAGATTCACAAAAAGGAGAAAGGGAAACCAATGAGAACTACTTTAAGAATCTAGTATAATATACCTCAGTTATAATTCTATCATCAAAACTCCCCTGCAAGTAAGACAAGTACTGAAACAAGACCAAGGCTCTTCGGGCTGTTGACTAGAATTCAATACACTTGTGATGGGTTGACTGGTTCACTGTTGGTGACACTCCAATGGTTTAAGAATTCAATCTAGAGATAATACCTCATTAATGTTGCTATAAATATATAAACAAAAATATTAAATATCTTTTTGAAAAGAGGGTATTAGTTTCAATGTATATATATGACAGTTATTCCCCCTTAAAACCTATCTGAAAAAGTTATGAATATTTACATGGGCATTTTCCAAAAAGAAATTTGACATATCTTCTTAGCTCCGCCTATTTTTTCAGTTTGTCAACCAATTAAATTTTCTCTGACTTCTTAGGAGAGCAAATCAGATATGGACCTTTAACATTCATACTATTGTCATTGTACGTTCTGATTTTGAAGCTGGAAATAAAATTATTATGTAGTTGTTTTTTATTTGTATGTCATGTTTACTGTTTAAATGCATATTTCTTAGAAACATATAAAAATCTCTCATCAGTTTTCAAATGAAAAAAAAAAGAAATGAAGAAGTGGAAAGAAGTATGAATGCATCAAATTGAGATTCAAGCCATTGCAATATTTATGGCTAATGTACAAACTTGACATAAATTATCTATTTTAATACAAAACTTTAAAAAAACGTTAATACTCTTTTCATATTTATCTTTGTTTTTACACAAATACACAGTGTTGTTTTCCATCAGAAAAATGAAGTCACTTGTCCATTTCATACATTCACAATACACATTGAAACACAACTCAAATAAATGTGATAACCACTATCTTTGCAAGTACACAGAAATAATTGGGATTTACCTGCAACTTACAGTAAAAGCTAAGTGTTTTAGCTCCATAGGTTTGTTCTTCTAACATTGTGCCAGCAGGGTTTTTGTTAAAAATCTAATCAAGCAGTATCATAGTTTCACAATGTCTCATCTCTGCCATAGCTGATGACTCCAAGATGTGGTTCCTGATATTGATATTTTTGATAAACATTGGTTGGGATAGGTTACAAGAAGATTCTGATACTTCTTAGTTTGATCCCATGGGTTGGGAAGCATTTAAAATACCCTGCCTTTTTGACACGTTACTACTCTAACTAGAAGATTTATAAGTCTGAGCCTCTGTCCCGACAGTCTTTGACTATGGAACAAACCCTTAATTAGAGAGGAAAACACCACACTTATTAAAGATACTTCATTCCAGACAGTAGGAGCATCGTACGAAAAGCTGTTGCAGTTTTTTTGTTTTTTTTTTTGTTTGTTTTTTTTTTGTTTTGTTTTTTTTTTTTTGTTGATTTTTTTTTTTTTTTTTTTTTTTTTTTTGGGGGGGGGGGAGGGATATTTGTGTGTGGGGTGTTTGGGTGTGTGTTGGACTAGAGCATTGTAATTTTCAAGCAGGCCCAGTTTTAAGAATGACAGAATCCTGTAAGGTTGAGAGGGCTGTATCAGGATATATGGCTCTGATACCCCCACTTTCAGTGTAGCAAGGCATGCAGGGTGTATAACCGTGGATGATCTCCAAAACTTTTGCAAGTGAGCATGTCAACTGCTCATGTAACTCTCTCACATGCTATATTTTCGGCAATAAGCTTGTTTTGTCGACTGTATGACCTAGTCTGTCCACTGTCTTTGTGATAAGACTAGTATTCCCATAAAATGGAAAGTTAGGAATTCACTTGGCCCAAGGAACATCTCCTGGGCCCGTATTCACAAAAGGTCTTAGCCAGGGCTTAGGCTTAAAGTTGAGACTTTTGTCTCAAGTTTCTGTCCAAAAGCTGCTAAGATTTGTCTTAGGCTTAGTGGTATTCACAAAGAATTTAAGACTGGTCTGAGGCTTAGTCAAGGGCTCAACTTTAAGACTGGTTGGTAGTGGGCTTAAATTTTGTAAAGAGGAGTTAAATATGGCCGCCATAAACTTTTCTCCATTTCAAAATTTGAAATGGCTGTAAATAAAGTATAATTATACAGAACACCTCACTAAAGTAGTCTTTGGGAAGTTTATGTGTGGTAACAAGGTTTTCCATTTCAAAACAGCACTATTCCTTAGATTTATTTATTTATTTGGGGTTTTACGTCACTTTCAACACTGTACAGGTCATATCACGATGGGTAGTTGGAAGGGCAGAGGAAACCAGTACATACAGTTCGTTAGGGTTCTGTACTGTAAACTGCCGACCAACGGCAAGCAACTACCAGCTTTCCCACATGAGGCAGTGCCGGGAATCAAACCCTGGCCTCAAAGGTGGGAGGTGAGAGTGTTACCACTCTGCCACCATGGCCCCTCTTTTCCTTAGATAAAATGCATTAAATGAAGGATGTATGTCACCAATAGTATAGCTTGAATAGAAAAGAAAGGTCACATGACACAGAAAAACCACTGTGGTTATTTGATATTCTTGGACTTAGCTAAGTCACCCTTTATGAAAATACGGTTTTAAGACAAAATTTAGCTGAGGCAAAAGTCTTAACTTTAAGACTGGATTTAAGACTAAGACCTGGCTAAGTCTAAGACTGAATACAGGCCCAGATGTTCCATCATGTGAGTATTTAAAGTTTTATTTGTATGTATCCAACTTGTCTGACCAAACCTGTGCTTACTTTACTTCGACTTGAGCGTGCATTGGGCTTAAAGGGAATATTAAATGCTTAAGTGCTTATTCATTATTATTTTCAATAGATATTTTCACACGAATGAAGACTTTGGGAATGATATTATTTAAAGCACACAGCAAATATTTATGGTAAGGCATATTATGAGGTCATAATCCTTCACCTCAAAGTTTACATGATCTAATGTTACTTAATAGCTTTAAGCTTCAGATATTTGAATGCAATCTCTGTAAAATACCTTGTAATCACTTGTATATCTATTTCAAGTTTGAAATAACTCTACTGGAATATTAGAATACTAAAAACACCTGTCGGTAGGAAAAATGTGTTTAAATGTTTTAATTGACTTCAGATATGAATTTTATGCCATGGAATTTAAATTAAACATATAATTTTTTTTCTCAAATGATCACAGGATCAATCTAAGAATGGTACTTTGTTGGTACATGATATCCTATTAAATAAGTTTGACATTTAACTTTCAAAATAAAATAGTTTTAAGTAAAGTTAATGCTAGTCATACAAAGTAATGACCTTATGTAGAATGATTTTTAATTTGAAATGCAAATACAAATACCATAAAGATCCAAATTGTATTGAACAAGCCAATTATTCAGCAAACCATATTTATTGGTAATGGTGTTTCTGTGAGTTTTTGTATAATAAGTGCGCAGTGAAGTTGTTTTTTTCCGACCATTGGAATATGTAGTGACAAATTTAATGTTATATGATCAATTAAACATCAAGTATATATACACTCTCTGTTATTCAATCATATTGGCATAATCAATTTAAACTTTGTTTAAAACATAACAATCGGAAGTGACTACATATAGATTAAGAAAAAGTATTTCTTCTGATATGAACCCCCATAACACCAGTGTTCATTTTGGATTTATGTAGCAAGAAGGATCTCAGAGCATTTCTAATCCTCTTCACAACATATCTTTTGTCAGTCACAGGCCTATACGCCTGGGCAAAGAGAGACACATATGTGGAAACTAACTTGGACAATATCCATGACTCGAGGACTGAACCTAGGATCATTCACTACAAAGTTTCACACCCCTACCACTAAGGGCATTTCTAAGGACGCCATTTCCACACAAATGCTTGAGTCTCGTTTTACTTCCCATGTAACAGCAAAGGGTCGTGTGTTCATGAGCCGGTGTAAGCTCTCGGGAACCAGAATGTACTCCAGGATAGATTTCTAAATCCACCCTCGGATAGGTTCTGGTCACTCTCAAAATCTATCATCTCTTCCCTGAATCTACCCTCTTGTGATTAGTAAGTTATAGTTGTTTTATTGTTAGAATGAACAATAAATACATCTGTTCATGATGTTTTGTTACACTATCTAATTTTATTACTTTCTCTTATTTAAAGATCTCAAGTCTTATGTCGAAAAATTGTTATATTTCCCTCAGCTGAGATCCTGATAAGGCTGCAATGAAATTTCAAAACAAATCTTTCCTTAAAAAGATAGTTAATACTTTAAGAGTCACTGAAATGTTTTGAGGTTTTCTTATAGCCACTGTAATAAAGTTAGAAATTTAAAAATCCTTCTGAGAGTCTGATTTAACTCAACTAATTTTATGTTGATTTAACTGTTCCCGTCCTATCACACCTACCAACTACACTTGTTTTATGACAAGTAAATCTTTATGTGTTTTATCCCATATGTTTCATATCAAGTAAATCTTTGTATGCTGTTTAAACCTGGACCATTTTACTTACTCCTATATCACATGGTTCCCGTGATGGTTATGTTAGGAAGGTCTGCAAGGCTTGTTTTGCTCATGTCCGGGATCTTAAGCGACTCCGAGGACATCTGACACATGAAGCTACTCTTATGGCTGCCAATGCTCTGGTCGGAAGTCGACTAGATTACTGTAACTCTCTGTTCAGAGGTCTCTCAGCTCTAGATCTGCGCAAACTTCAATGTGTTCAAAATAGCCTGGCCAGAATTGTTGCCAACACCACCAAGTACTCACACATCACTCCAGTTAGAAAAGCACTACATTGGTTGCCAATTAAGTACCGTTCTATCTTTAAGACTGCCATGTTGGTATATAAGTTCCTACACAGTGGTAACCCCAAATACTTTGAACCCTTCCTCATTCCCAGACATAGTGCATATAACACTCGTCGAAGTCAATCTGATGGCATATTTCTTGAGGTTCCCCACTTTGGTTCAATTTTCAAGTCTCGAAAACATTTTGGACTCAGTTTTGCGTATGACGCACCTATGATTTGGAATGACCTTCCTGATGAGGTCCGCTCTGCAAACTCACTTGCCTCTTTCAGGTCAAAGTTGAAGTCATACCTCTTTGGAAAAGCATACCCACCCTAAATTTCCAATCTCCTTTCTGCTTTCTCCGCGGTGCTGACCCCTGCAATGTCTCTGGTTTTTGAATATTGAACAATGTTTTTGTGTGATGCGCCTTAGAGTCTGTCTTTTGACAGAGATTAAGCGCTATAAAAGTGCTATTAGAATTAGAATTAGAATGGTTCTGTGCTAGCCTCACCAGCTAAATACGAGTGCCAAATACTTCATCATTCGAGACTCTATGTGTTTTGTGTTTTAGCTGTTATATAAATGTGAAGAAGTTATGAATTAAATTTCAGTAGGATGCATTAGCCAAAATACGGCCAAATGTTTCCAGGATATAGCAAAATTTTTAAAATGTTTGAAATACCTGTCATGAGTTCTAACAAACTAAACTGTAATTTACATACTAAAAGAGTGAAGAAAGGCTGGAATGGCTATAGAGTGTGGCTCATTTTTAAAAGTCCACCACCAAGATATGAGGGTCAAGGTCATGAAGTAAAATTAAATACGAATTCTTATGACCAAACAACACCGTATGAATAGGCATTAACACTGGCTATGTTCATGGATAATTTTTATGACATGTTTTTATTCCTACAGTTGATGTCACATTGATTGCTAATTTACAATGTAACTACTATTAATATACTAATAAGATTTATTGTAAATATACATAGGAATCCTCACCTCGGAGATTCCTTGTGCCAAGGGATCAATGGGGGACTGAAATATGCCTTCCTTAACAATTCATTCATACATTTAAAACATATAAAAACACAAAGTTTATTTATCCTGACATTTAGCACTCTTAATAACAACATACCATAGAAAATTATATTCGTCTGTTAGCCTTGCTTTAGACTCATAATGAGGGGCCACACAGTGGTAACACTCTCGCCTCCCACCTCTAAGATCAGGGTTCAGTTCCCAGCGTCATCTCAAGTCAGAAAGCTGGTAGTTGCTTGCTGTTGGTCGGCAGTTTACATTACAGAACCTTGACCAATTGTATGTACTAGTTTCCCCTGCCCTCCGAACTACCCGTCGTGATATGACCTGTACAGTGTTGAAAGCGACGTAAAACCCCAAATAAATAAATAGACTCATAATGTTTAAAATTCATGAGTAAACATGAAAGCAAAGGGTTAATTGTACCATCTTGAATCATTTGTGATCCTCCAAGACTGATCCATTTTTGCATGTTTTGGCCATTCTGTGGGGTGGTTATACAAATTTAAGGGAATTTCACTTTGATTAAAATGCCACATCTAACACCTTACAAAGCACTCAAGAACATTCCTAAAGATTAGTGATACGTGCCCAATTGGATCCTGACTACCGAACACCGGATTGCCTCCCTGGGTAGGACTTGGAACATGTCTAATGTCTTGATGATTTATGCCTTATCAATTGATGGTGTGCCTTAGAATCCGTAGATACAGAGATTAAGCACTTGGACAACTGATTGATTGATTGATCCTGATCAATCTGTGATGATAAGAAATCTCTCAGAATCCGCTCCCAAAAGTAAAACAGTGGTGACCCCAAATGAGTCTTATGACATCCAGGAGTGATTTCTAACAGCTGGTTCTGTTTTCCCAGTAACTTTGAGGATAGAAATTTCTTTAAAGACAACAGCATTGATAATGCACACTAAGGAATGCCTTACATTGACAAAGATTGCTATGGATCGGCTTACAAAATGTTCCACAAACTTCTCTAATGATGCTGTACAAGGCCAAGAGGGACTTAACTACAATGGTGGCTTTAAGGTATTATTTCCAAAACTTATGTGCAATCAATGAATAATAAGAGCGATTGATATGTCGAGCAATTTCTCTCCCTGAGCTATTTGTCAAAACGGAATACCATTTGATGGTTTGAAACATTCCTCTTCATTTACATGTAAAATGTACACTAATTTTATGCATAAAACAGATTTCAATTTTTGGATAATTGTTTCAATACATCATACATATTTTATTAATATGATTACTCAATCTCTAATTATACATTAACAAAGTCTATTTATAGTTGTGATTTACTTGTTTGTGAACATGTATAATTTGCTTGCAAACAACGCATTTCACCGTCTCAACATAAAAATCTGGATGTGGAAAAGAAATGATACATTACCCTACTCCAGCTGAAATTAAGGCCTGGAAGCTCTTATGGCACAAAACAGTACAAGACAATATGATACATTCTGAATCAAGATATATAATAATATTTTTTTCCTATTCTCGCTAATGATAATGCAATGTGACCCAATGCAGATTAATTTCTATTTTGAAGATTTCTCCAACTTTGATTGGAATGAGAAGGTATCATCAGCATAAAGTATATACCTCACCTTAAAATACATCTCCAATTTCAAAATTTTCTTCAACTTAGAAAGAGCGTGCATCTGAATGAATTAGATAATATCAGATCAGTTTGTTGCCTTTCAGCTTAAACTCTCAGTCAAGAAGCATCATGAGTGTAAGCATACTACCATTAGGATTTTTGGTATCGCCCTTTACTGATAACTGAGTGAAGGAATTGCAGTGGGTACAAATTTGTGAGGTTTGTCTGTTCCGAAGACTGAAGCTCATCACAAACTACAATTACAAACCTACCTTGACTATTGTGATTTTGTGAAAAGACAAATCAAATTTCTAGGTATGCTAGATTGAGTCTTCCGGGGTTTGGTACCAACTGTTGGAATCTGCAGGCTATGCGAGGAATCCAGCCTTATAAGCATGGCGAGTTTCAAGATCAAGTAGGGGACCCACTTGTTAAAAATTTACATTATATCTGAGCAGGCACTGGTCAACTCCACAATGGTTATTTACCAAAATTGTCTATCTTTAGATAATCTAACCATTTTAAGCATTTTAAAGCAATGTCAAAGTAAATTGTCAAATCAAACAATTCAGTTAGATGCACACAGTGAGAAGTGTTATTAGTGTTACAATCAAACATTTAAAACCATATTTCACTACCCCCTACTTCTCTAAGTTGTCTTCTCTAAGTTTGTGGATCAGGGCCTGTATTCACAAAGATTCTTATTCTTAGAATTGCGCTTATTCTTAGAACTTTTCTTAGAATTGTCATTTTTCTTAGAAAAATTATAAGAATAAGAAGTTTCCTATTCACAAAGATTCTTATTCTTAGAATAATGCTTATTCTTAGAATTTTTCTAAGAATGGTTTTTATTCTTAGAATTTTTGTAAGAATAAGAATTTTCTATTCACAAAGATTTTTATTCTTAGAATATTCTAAAAATTGATTTAAATCCAAGACTGGCACTTAGCATGCTTTCCTTAAGAAAAATAGTTGTTTGGGGGATTATAGTGCAGCAACTGATTGCAAATCGACATCCAGAACAGAGTGTTACATAGTAAGTTGTCTATTGTGTGTACTGTAATGAAATGCAGCCTCTTTATACTATTTCAAAATTTCTAACTTTCTGTTCACATTTGCCAAGATCTGTATTCTTAGAATTTTTCTTAGAATTACACTTAGTCTAAGAAAAATTCTAAGAATTGCATACATTTCCTTTTACTTCTATTCTTAGAATTATTCTTAGCTAAGAATTGTTTTGTGAATAGGATTTTATTCTAACAATAAGAAAATTCTTAGCATTGATTTTTTCTTAGACTTAAGTGCAATTCTAAGAAAAATTCTAAGAATCTTTGTGAATACAGACCCTGAATCCCAACAGAATAGATTACAGTGCAGAATTCTTTGATCACCCTGGATGTATTGCTTTCTTGCATCACTTCAACTACTTATGGTGATATAACGTGTTATGAAGGCAATGTCAAACCTATCAATCTTTTCATTGAATATAGTCTACATTGCAATTTCAGGTTATGTGTTCTTCCAACAATTCTTACGTCTAAAATGAGTTTATGTTTCAGGTGCTGTTATTTGTCTGTCTGTCTTTCTGGTGGTGTTCATGCCAAATGAGTGGATCTTTCTGAAGTTGGTTATGCTGGGTAGGCCTGACCGAAGAACGAATTTTGGGAAAGATCCGGATCATATTCTGGATGCAAAAATAATCCCGCCATGAGGTGTGGACTCTAGGAGTGCTTTCAATCATGTTTCAAGAATGTGTCTACGCTGGAATATCAGGCTAGGTGTTTTTCCTGCATTTTTACACATACAATACCTTGCATCCTGAAACCAGTGTTTGATAATATTACAAGTTGCCCTCTTTGTTCATCCATAAGTAGAAAAAAGGGGGTCACCCCCCCCCCCTCCTCTTACCACAAAATACCTCCAATACATACAGAGAAAACAATCAACCCCAGTGAATGTGTTCAGTCAGTAAAGCCACTTGAACCCCCCTTGTCTCACCTTACATATCCCTTTTATGGTTAATTGTAGTAGAGTTCTTTCTTAAGGAAAGGTTAAGACATCAGCGGATGTCTAGATCTGCTTGCTAACACTTGTCAAAATATCACAGACACCCGGGGTAATAGAAGGAGTAATTAATGCCAAAAGACACCCTCCAATTTTTCACAGAAGCTTGGACTTCTCACGAAATTACAGGTGAAAAAACGAAAGAGGCTTTGGTGGGAGGTTTGTTGTGGAAGCACAACATCAACATCCCCCCCCCCCCCCCCCCCCTCTGAAGCTTTTAAAGGGAACACTAGTGACATTCTTGTTTTATGTACTTAAAAGTTTATTTTGTGTTTCAGTAAATCAAACTACTAACTCCTTTCTACACAAAAGAACTTGAAGATTGCAATTCTTCATTCAACCTGCTGCTGGGGCTGGGGGCTGGGCCATTTACTTCCACTCACCTTATGTCGCTGTATTACACCAAAACACGACCGAGCCACAACCTTACATACACCATGGACCACATCTTCAGTTATCATATGAAAAAGTTAATCTACACATGCTCAGGGTACCAAATTTGGAGGTGGAATTTTAAACATTTTAAAACCTCCGTAACACACGGAAGGAATTGGACGTTTTATCACTGTGTCACACGTTCCCATACAGGCGTCAGACAGTAGTTGAAGGACAGGGGCGTCTGGCCAAAAGCTTACTGCCGTAGGATGTACTGCCTGTAGTGTAAATGGGGTATTATCTGCTTAAATACCAGTGTAAAGAATTGTATCCACCATGGTAAGAATTCTAAAAATAGGAGTTACAATTATTAACTAGGCTGTTAGCAAAGACACTTGCAGATGTCGTTGTAATAATGCAAAGATAAAAACAATGGTTAACCCTCCCAAAGATTTACTGTCAATAAACTATTACATAGTCTATCAGCAGTTATGCTAATAAGCACACCGTGAGACAAACTAAAGCTTAAATCAGTTGGCAAACTAATCATAAAATATGCCTTCAAAGTAAGGAGACAGTTTCAGAAGAAAATACTCCTCTTCAAAATAACTGCAATCATCTTCAAATTCTTGAATGCCTTCCAGTTATTTAGAATATACTCATCAGTGACTACCTGTATCAGATTACAGAAGAGTTACTGAATTATTAAAATATCTTTAAAATGATAACACTGAGTTAGAGTTTGGTCAGTTAGCTAGTTAATGCTTCACCATAGTAGACTGCAAAGAAGTTGGATATACTGAGGTTCTTTGAAAACATGGCCCCTCCACCATCATGGAATAAAGGCCTAGGTGATCCACTAGTTAACAAGTTCAGCACTTATTTTATTGTCTCTCATCCATGAGGTCTTGGGTTTGAACTAGGCTCGAACTGTTAGCATGTAGGTTACACTGACAACTTTGGCTCTACCTAATAGCATGTGGGTTACACCTACAACTTTTCCTGATTAGGCTTTAGCTGTTAAAGAAAAAAAGAAATTAAACCTTTTTCAGAGATCTTCTAGAGATCACTTTTTTTGTCTCCGGACTTTCATAAAATTGTGGCATAGCATGATGAGTATCTGTCTGTTCATTGAAGTTCAAGCGGCAATGGGCTACATTAGTACTGGGATGGGTGATCACTTCGGTGCTCTACTCGTGTCTATCATGGCTTTGGGCTTGCATTAGTAGACCAAAACCCCTTTCTGCCTTGTTTCCCCATCCAGTCGCATTGGGCACCATGATGAAATAGGATTCAACTAATTCTTACAAATCACGACAGTATAGTTGTAAACAACAAACATTAATTAATAAGGCACTATGGTTTCTCAGACAGATTGTCAACCTGGCCTCCAAAGTAGGGGGAGATGAGCGAGGGTATTGCAATCCCGTCCATCTGCCTGATTGTCTTTTATTCATACAAATCACTCAAAACCTTTACATCAGATCTGGGTCATATTTGTCACTAAAGCCTCTCTTACATCCCATCGTACATGCACGTATGTCCTGTATACAGAGAAAATTTGGCTGATTTGCAAGGGACCCTCAAGGTGCACTTGCGATTTTATAGCAGAATTTTAAGGTTGCAGAGCCCTCGAAATGAAAATTGGCATGCACATTATTCTCTGCGTGCACGCAGTATTTCTACAAACGCATCCACGCCTCAAGGGTAACTTACCAGAGACTTGAGCACGTAGATTCTGCTTGCAAGTGTTGTAGGTTCTCCCCATTTACTTACATTGTTTGCACGTGCTGTAAGATACACTCACGTGTACCTTGCATGTATAGAAACCCTCTGTGCAACCTGTATCTATTCGCAGACTGTTCTTTGATCGTCAAGTTGTGACACTCTTGTAGGGAGAATACACCTCGTTTGCACGTGCAAATCTCTACTACCCCACTACCAGTCTACGTTCATAATTTTCTACAATATTTGCAGCACACTTATGTGTGTATAGACGTACGATGGGATGCAAGCGAAGCTTTAGGTGAGGTTTACCAGTGACGTGGTCCTCCAGACAGATTATCTGGGCCGGGATCACAGACCTACGATTGCCTTTGTGATTTTTCCAGCATATCCACAACATTACTCAAATATCAGGGCCAAACTGGGGTTATATTTTCATAAAAGGTGAGACTATCTGTAACTTGATCCTCCTCACAATTGATCCGGATCTGAATTATTGATAAATACAGAAATTTTTTAGACTGGAAGCGAGCATTCTCAGGCGTGGCTTGTTCTGTTTTGAAACAATTTCTGACAAAAGAATTGAGAGGCAAGAAACATTGGTCATGTAACCAAATTTCATATGTGTTTTTGTGTTTTTGAATAGATCTCACTGAAACAAGTGACATTTATACCAAAAAAAGAAAGTGGGTACTTGTGACTAGACATCTCACAATGGATCATTTGCAAGCAAAGAAACGTACTTAGAATTGTTTGTTTTTTCAACGACTTTTATTGCTATGAAGTCTCAACATCCTTCTAAAGGTGTGAGATTGGCTCTTTAACCTATTGCTTTTTAATCACTTTAGCTCATTTTTGTTTCATCTTTAGGGTGCTATATTACTAAGATCATCTGCACAATATATGGGTAAATAAAACATAACCTTCTAAAGGCTTTGAAATATATTGTTCGTGTTTAGTAAGCGAAAATATAACTTGTCAGGTAACGTAAAAGCTGCAGTAAAAACTGCTTTCAGACATGAGAATGAGTTTTTGTTGGCCTAATGAGAATTGAAGAAGCAGAAAAAGCCACTTATGACCAAAATTGCTGTGAATCTTATTGTTGTCCTATTCTGTTTTGCTTACTTTCTGGCTAAAAATATTTTTTCTAACCTAGACGAGAATCCCATTATATTTTTATTTTGGTGTATTTTAGAGATGTAATATAGGATGAAAAGAAGAACATATATTTTCATTAAAAAGAATGGAAATAATATATGGAAATCCAAGTTGATGCTCAGAAAATCTGAGATAAGACTGTCAATCGTCTGAGGAAACTTTCTATTTGTCATGCTATTAACAGTGCTCTTAGGCATAGAGCATTGCATTGCATCTTTATACCCAGCAAAATTTCTCTATGTACTACAGGACTCAGAGCACTGTTTGACCCATCCTGACTGCACAAGTACAGCCAAACTATAAAGTTACTGACATTCTCCTAACTGGAGGGAGAGGCTCAAGTATTTATAAACGTCCTTGGGGTCATTTAACCTGCCACTGGGGATAGAGCCCATTGCGAAAGGACCTCTATCTTAAGTGGTCATCCGAGCCACTATGTACCTGCCTGTGCCTAGGTTTGAACTCACATCCTCTGTGTTCCTAGGCAAGTGTGTTACCCACTAGATAGGTGGCAATTAATGATGTCAGAATATGATGTTAGAGTATATGATATAATCAGACAGTGGCGTCAGTAATATATGTTTTTGTAATCTTGTAACAAACTGCTTGTTTATCACAGCTGCTGCTTTGAACATTATGTCATCAGATAATACCACAACAGTTGATACATCTTTAATACTTTACTTACAGACACTTTTCTCTACAATTTAACAGAATAATACCATGGTGTATAGATATGTTTACCCAATCTTCTGATATCATAAAATAAACATGGACACTCTACACAATGACTTGAGCAATTGCTCCTTTGTTGCTTGTCCGGGTAACTGTATGATTAATACACTAATGATCTTTCCAACCTTCTGGACAAACATGCTCCAGAGGTTACTCGCTGTCTTGCCAAGGAGCCAGCAAAGTGGATATCAGATACCTACAAAAATGCGAAATCTATTCGACGACAGTTTGAACGCATCTGGCGTAAAAAGAAAACTCCTCTTAACCGTGCAAAGCTGCGTAAACAAATTGCCAGGTGTAATTCACTTGCCAATAAAGACAAAGCCACATATTACAGAGCTCTTGTTCATGAAAACGGTGATGACCCTAAAAAACTATGGCAAGTTCTGCGTTCTGCCTTGCACCGTATCCCTGACAAGGTTCTTCCATCAAATAGTTCACCAATAAGATTGCTAAAATCCGAGAGTCTTTTTCCAGTTTTTCATCTTTTTCTTTGCCATCTCCAGTGAATCCGCCAGGACTTTTCAAATTTGATGATGCCTCACCTGACGATATTGCGAAGGTAATCAAAAATTCACCTACAAAATCCTGTCTCCTGTATCCTTGGCCCACTTTCCTAGTTAAGGATTGCCTTGATATACTGCTTCCTTCTATCACAAAACTTGTGAATTGTTCTTTGTTGGAAGGTGCTGTCCCAGATGGCTTCAAAAGTGCTGTTGTCACTCCACTGATAAAGAAATCTTCTTTATCAAAGGATGAACTAAAAAACTATCGCCCTGTGTCTGGGTTGAGCTTTATCTCAAAACTCGTGGAACGTGTAGTTGCCTCACAACTCAGTAGACATTTCTCTCTCCATGGGTTGGAAAACGAGTATCAATCTGCCTATAGACGTGGCCATTCAACTGAAACAGCTCTTTTGTCTATAAAGAATCAGATTCACCTATCTCTAGCCAGAGGTGAGGCCACAGCTGTGGTGCTGCTTGATCAATCTGCAGCATTTGACACCACTGATCATGACAAACTCCTTGATTGCTTAAGAAAATGGTTCGGTGTCGGGGGTAGATGCCTTGACTGGTTCAAATCATACCTTTCTGATCGTACCCAATGCATCAAGAATGGTTCTCTTCTGTCTGAGGCTAGAAAGCTTAAGTTTGGTGTACCACAAGGTTCAGTTCTTGATCCTATTCTTTTTTCGTTGTATACCACACCTTTGAGCAAAGTAATCTCTAAACATCCAGATGTCAAATTTCACTTTTATGCAGATGACACACAGCTGTTTATTCACCTCAAACACAAAAATGCAAAAATTGCCTTTGATCGGCTAGGAAAGTGCCTCGAAGATGTCAAACTATGGCTGTGTGCAAATAAACTAAAGCTGAATGCTGATAAGACTGACTTTATTTTATTTGGTGCCAAGTCTCAACAAGAAAAGTTTAACCCATTCTTTCCAGTAAATATATTGGGTGAATCACTGATACCTTCAGATGCCGTTAAGAATTTGGGTGTCTGGTTTCACTCAGACTTTTCCTTCACCAAACATGTTAAAAATGTATGTAAACTATGTTTCATCCAGATGAGGGATCTTAGACAAATTCGACAGTACTTGACTCGTGATGCTGCTCTTACGGCTGCAAACGCACTTGTGGGCAGTAGGCTTGACTACTGTAACTCCTTGTTTAGTGGTCTATCTGTTGCTAACCTATGCAAGCTACAATGCATTCAAAACAGTCTGGCCAGAATTGTTTGCAGAACCACATGTCTTTCTCACACCACTCCACTAAGAAAAGCCCTTCATTGGCTACCCATAAGGCACCGTTGCATCTTCAAGACTGCCTTGTTGGTATATAAATACCTACATACTAACTGTCCAAAATATTTCAATCCATTTCTCAAAGTTAGACAATGTGCCTATAATACTCAGTTGAGTCAATCTGATGGTATAATTCTACATGTTCCTCAATACCAACCATCTATTTACAAATCCACAAAGCAGTTTGGTCTAAGCTTTGCATATGATGCTCCCAAAATATGGAATGAACTCCCTGATAATGTAAGATCTGCCACTTCCATTGCTTCCTTCAGAAAAAAACTTAAGGCATACCTATTCTGCCAAGCTTATCCTCCTTAGTATTTTCCACCTCATATGGCGTTCTCCGTGATGTCGACCATAGCTATGGACAAGGGCAAGGATTTTTGTAACTATGCTTATGATGTTGCGCCTTAGAGTCTGTCACTTCGACAGAGATTAAGCGCTATAAAAGTTGAATTGGAATTGGAATTGGAATGGTTGCCTCAACCTTTTTGTTTGATCACTTTTGTTATTTCTTTTTTTGTCTAAAGACTTTCACGAATTGTGGTCTAGCAATTTCTGTTAACTGATCTTAAATGGCAATGTGTTACATTAGTACTGGGATGGGTGACCGCTTCAGTTCACTACTCATGTCTCTGATGGCTTTGCGGCCTTGTTCTCTACACTGTTATGGTTCTACAGACAGATGCTCTTGAATATATTCTTGGAATGGGTTCAATTTACCTGCAACTGTGACATAGTGGTCAATACATTCACCTAGGAACACCTACGTTAAATCCCACGTACAGATGGATACACAGTGGCTCGGCAGACCACTTAAAATTGTGTTCCTCTGTCACCGGCTTCCATCCCCATTGATGGACCAACGAGTCCAAGAGATCAGGTCATCCCTTAGACTTTATCTCTCAGTTAGGGGGAATGTCAGTCACAAATGCACATGGACTGTTCTTCTGCAGTCAGGATGACTAAATTAGTGGCATTAAAATGTTACAAATAAAGCTCCTCAATTGGATTAGGATTGGAATTGTTATAAGATTTCCACAACTACTGGCCCAACATTCTCTCAGTGTTTTCCATTAGAGCTTGGATGACCATGTGTAAGAGTTTTATTCATAAATAATTGGTCTGATGTCGTCCCAATGTTATTTCGTTGATGGTTAATTAATTACCATTGTTGTACCACTGTTGTAATACTGGTTATTTGACCAACACTTGGTTTCGGTTTTAAGACTATACTGCCTTGCTACCAATTATTGCCAGGTACCAATTAACAGACAGAATTCAAATAGACATAACTTGATCAAAAGTACATCCCAAGTCTCTCAAATAAGGTAAAACTATTTTCAAAGTGAATAAAGCAAATACACAAGAAAAAGCTTTCAAAATATGTGGCCATTACTCAAATATAAACGTTTAATTTATGGGCGGCGGTAACTGGTACCCTGCGATAATTGGTTCAAGGCAGTAGTAATAAAACCACACACAGAAAGACTGTTTTTCCTTTTAGTTTGTAATGGTTGTGTTGCACCACAAGTGAAAAAAATAATAAAGAGACCAATGATAAAAAAACAAATCCACATAAAGATGGTACATCATTAATACTTACATAATCTGTGTAATTGGCACAGCTTCAATTTATTATCAACAATTCGACAATTTACTTGTTGGTCACTTATTACCTTACTGTGACAATCATTAAAGGCATTTTTCTTCCTTTCTAATTTGAAGTGTACCAGTTAATATGGCTCAATCTACTAAATTCTGCCGATCAGTTTAATTTTCTTACGTCACCTTTTACTTCTAGAATTACTTCAGAGTGATATCAGCAAGAATGGCAAAACACAAATTTTAAATTCTGTAGAGACTCTTTTAGTAATCTTATCTTGCAAAATTCAGTGTTAGTTTGACAACATACTTGCTGGAACTAAAGGAAATATATGTTTCTGGTGATACAGAACCAGATATTGCTGAAAAATTTCCCCCCAAAATTGTGGAGACGTAATGTGGCCTCGGATCATCTTTGAGGAGGACGGAGCTACAAGTACACCAGACCTTGTGTGTGTAAATCCCAATCTGATATACAGATGTTTAGCAACATGTCCCTATGGAAATTCTAACACTTCATCTACCATACTATATCATAACATACCAGGCACGATTTGTATTTTTGCTGAGGTTGAAAATCCTTTTGGTTGATGAGTATAAATGTTTGGCAACGAGAACATAACGATAATTTTCATCATATTAATTTCTTACCTTTGAGTTTTGATAAAGTTTCAGTTTAACTTTGAGTTTTGATAAAGTTCAGGACCGACTTTGTAGTTTTATAATGATGTTGAGGATGACAGTCTTTTGTCTTTGAATGTAAATTGTTTCGAAATTAGAATGGTTTTTCCGTAGCACTTGATATCAATGGTTTAAATTTGAGTTGTAACAATAACTTTTGGCAAAGGTAATCACTATTGGTCTTGTTTAATCTAATTATGGCAATAACAGTACCAGCATAGCTTTACAGCTATATGTCACCTTATCTACATGCATGTACATTTAAATGTTATCTAATGCATGTATATTTAAATGTTCAATATGCTGCTTAACAGTTCCAGCCATACAATCATGATGTGACACTGTGTCAGTTTTTTTCTATAAATTTATTGATAAGCCAGAATTGAATGGCTGGGTCTGTTATATGTCATCAGTACAAACTTTGTTTTCTTTATTTACGGTTTATTTATTGAGAGTATAATAAAGAACATATCTATCTATATGTGTATCTGATCAAAAACATGATGGCATGGGGGGGGGGGTAATACATTGGTTTCCTATATATCTAACTCACGCAGATGACGCCCTGAGGAAGTCTGACTTCCCTACCTCAATTGACTATTTTTTACCATCTTCATGCGTGCAGGGTTGGGGCTGTTAGTGAGGAAGTGTTGTGTGTTTTCATAACAAATTTGACTACTTCTTGTCAAGAAGGACTAAAAACTGTCAAAAGTCACTTGATGACAACACACGAGAGGGATATATCATTGACAGACGGTCCTCACTTCTTACACTGTGCCATTATGATGATGATTGTATTCTTTCAAAAAGTTGAGAATTCAAAGACTTCCATTGTTGTTGAGAATGTCGCCATTTGAATACAGAGAGTTTGCGCTGACATTAAAGTCGCACACTAAGTGTATATAGGTTTTTAATACTCCACATTTATAAATATATAACCCAGGTGGATAGAATTTGAAAGACATTCTGTGTTTATTGGTTATTTTTTGTGGTTTACGCAGTTGTTACTCTAAGTACTCAAAGGTAACATCTTGGTATACCCTCTATGTATATTGAGTTCAGTGTGAAATAATTCAATTACAGTTATCCTTAAGTTAATGATAAGCGATGGAGAAACCAAAATGATGGAGTGAGGAGTAATAATATCCAGCTGTTATATCTCAAGTGAGAAGGGGGTCAAATTAACATAATACTGACATAGTGGATGAAAGTAGAGTTATTTTGGATATTTTATAGAGAAAAAAGGTGAAAAACTGTGCAGTAAAATGAGATTTTATTTACACAAATCATAGCACATGAAAACGGCATTAAATTAATCAAAATACATGGTTTCATTGTATTTGTGTAAGACACTTCTCAAGTGGGAGGCGTTAATATGACATGCCATATTGTTATACTATAGCTCATTAATTTCCATAAAATAACAAATTCACAAATTGAATAGTTCAATCCCCCATTTTTACCACTAGACCTATGTGTGAAAAGACTTCCATAAAACAAGACGTGTTTTACTGTAAGAACTTTTATAATATTTTATCTGAATATTGGTTACAAAACCAAATTTTATTGGCATATTTTTGTACTAAAAACACTGTTGTTGGCAAAAATGTTCTGAATAATTCATCTTAAGATATTTAATCTACAGATTAAAGTGGAGAAAAGATAATTAGCTATAATTCTTAACATTATTGGGTACCATTGAGGCTTTAATACCAGTACCCACCTTGGTTGAAGCATCGTGACCTTCAAATGTACTCAAAAACAATCATTTTCAATTAGAGCCCCAGGGTATATGCTGTTGAAACTTACCAGTAAATGAAATACTTCAAATTAAACATAAAATTGATGTGTATTCACTTATATCCTATTGTTGTCAATACATATGATCAAATTTATGTTAAAGTAATTCCAATTTTATTCATGGGTGTGTCAATTGTTTTTCCCTGTGTTCAGGATTGCTCCTAAACTAATGAATGCATCTTTATGGGACTTTTATGTGAATAAGGCTTGACTAAAGGAGGAAATTATTACATTTTGGGAACGATATGGATCTTTCTGTTGACACAAAAGTAATACTGAATATGGGGATACTCGGCTGTTTTGGCAGAGGTGTGCACTCTTGAAGTGTTTTCTGGTTATTGGATGAGATTTTCTTGCATTGTATTCTGGTCGGTGCTTGCAGGAGTTTTTATTGGAATTGGCAGGATGTAACACAGTAGTGCAAAATGAATGTAACCCCCTTTACACACTGCAGGTTATTTCACGCCCACGGTAAAAGGAAATGGGAACAGAATCTTTAAACACAAGCTCCACCAAGGCTCATGCTTCTAGAGATCAATTTTTCCTTTTTTTTTTTGATTTACATAAATTGTGGCTTAGTATGATGAGTATCTGTCTGTTCACTGAAGTTAAGCAGCAATGGGCTATGTTAGTACTGGGATAGGTGACCGCTTCAGTGCACTACTTGTGTCTCTGATGGCTTTGCGCTCGTGCTATTAGACCGAAATTCCTTTCGGCCTTGTTTGCTTCCATTTCTGGTGTTAATTTTACACTTACATGTTTATCTTAATCAAAGTGGTCTGTTTTGGCGACTATCATATATATCTTGACTGCAGGTATGACCCATTTCAGTCAACGAGGTAAACCAAAAAAATCCAGTATTTGATGTATTGCACTTAAAAATGACTTAAAAGGAAAAAAATTCTTCACATTTTGTTCAGTGGTTTTTTTTTTCAGAAAACAGCCCACATAGAAATTGAGGTTATGCAAAGTTTACATTTCCAGCTTCTATTACTGGGGCATTGTGAAAGGGCATATTGTTATCCATTATTTTAAAATGTAACATCCTTAGGTATTGCCACTGTAAGTCACAACAAGCTGCTGTTTTGAGCCGCCTGTGTGTTTGGTACTGTTGTATCATTCTGTTTCTCAGCAAGTGTTACGAATAGGTTGGTTTTGTATGTTAGCAAAGAGGATGCCAAAAAATGTTCTGAGGCAATCGCAAT
Organism: Sabellastarte sp. h YS-2021; assembly: GCA_964017235.1. Classification (NCBI taxonomy): domain Eukaryota; kingdom Metazoa; phylum Annelida; class Polychaeta; order Sabellida; family Sabellidae; genus Sabellastarte; species Sabellastarte sp. h YS-2021. Next base: position 69,603,826 of record OZ024936.1, read on the forward strand.
GCAAAAACCTGACATAAATTAAAACGACATTGACGGTCAGCCCTAGAAATTTTATGTAGAAAATAGCTTTGACTCATTGACTTTCATTAATGATAAAAATTTATGAAATGCACAAAAATTCAATGATGTGTAATACAGTGGGAAAACAGATACAGACTCCAAAGACTTTGTTCACAACATCTCTAGAATGTTTAAATGTATTGCCATGTTTATGACCTACTGGCGCAGTGGTTGTCACATTTGGAAAATTCTGTGAGGTTGGATTGCAATGTATCTCAAAACATGACCTGTTCCCCAAATCATAAGGTAAATAAACAAGCAGTTCTGGTACAGGATTTAACATTGCTTCTAGTCTTACCTAAGGCTTAATTTGTACCAGATTCCTTTTCAAGAAAGTACAAAAAAGTTGGCATTTACAAAGCACTCGTATGTGTCAGTAGATATAAGCTTATGAAACAGAATCTAGCAGTATGATGAAGCGAAAAGCAGTATATGTAAAAGTACAGCATTCAAACTGAAATCTGAAGTGAAAGTTTTCCCTAATTACAAAGAATTTCTAACCTTTAGGAAGGTTATATTGCTTATATTCACGAGGCAAGTAAAATACGGATAGAATGGTTTTTTTTCGAATGTCCAATTAGAAGCTGTCAAATTCTAAACATTGGTTTAACACCTTACCTAACTTACACCTGGCTGGAGTGAAGGACTGTTTTGGGTTAGCATCGCCTTCAGCACATTGTATAGGTCACATGGCAGAGGTAACCAAGGGATGGAGGATAGCAATGCTTCATAGTTGGTCAAATTCAGCACAATGCCATCAAGTACTGGCAAGTTACTACCAACTGTAACATTTCACGTCGAGGCTGGGCTCAAACCCAGAGCCGTGCAGGCAGAAACCATGCCTCCTAAATGTGAATTTTAATAATGAAGTTGTTCTTATTTTTCCTCTATCTGCACAGACAGACAGCTGTCAAAATATCAATTTACAGTGTGGTTAACTGTGCATCTTTTGGGATTAAAATAAATATTTATACTCAGAAACCTTCATTAGGGCTAAGCTTTTCAGAAATGACAGGATAATATTCAGAGAGAATAGCTGCTTATATAGATAAAAAAGCATATCAAGTTTGTGGAAAAAAGTCACAACTCAAGAATTTACAAGTGTCCTGTGAATAGCACTCATTATGAATAAAAGTATCAGTTTGGATATATTGACCTTGTGACCTTGAGGGCAACAAAAGTTGATCTTTTCTCTCAACAATTAAACTGCACGAACTGATGAATGCATATTGAAATTGATATGCCAACTGCAAGGCTTTGAAAATATATGCTGCACCTTTTGAATACCTCACCTGTTGGCAACTCTTTATTGGTTTTGATGCAAGGAATTGGAGGTTATATAGATACATTTGTATATGATGTTCTGTGGATTGGATAACTATTTGGACACCTGCACAGGTTAAAAGTCCATTACCTTTAAGTGGATGACATAGGTGATTTTTTTTTATTGGAAGCATACAGTGAAAACTTCTAAAAAGGCAATTTGTATACATCAGTGATACTTGCATAATATTAACATTACTCTACATGTCCATAAATACAATGTTGAACCTTTTAATATCAAGCCTTTCCATGACAACAAAATACAATTTCAAATAATATCTAAGACAATCATGATACGAAATGAGATAAGATTCCCTTGCATGATTTGAAAGTACATTTCGTGTATTTTTATAAACAGAATAATGCTGCTTACAAAAAATGTCAATGGAAGAGCCCTTACCAACCATTACCGACTCTAGGGTCAGTTAGCTGAGTCAGGGATTAGTAACAAAAATACAGGAAAGAGCATTTCAAAAATATGGGTGGGTTTCACCTCACTGACAGAACATAATGCATCCTGGATTGTCTTGATCCAGATCCCAGCTTGACTTGGAGTCGGATTGTTCTCCATGACCTAACTGACAAGACATATTAGGTCACGACAAGTTGTATTGACAAAACAACTAGACTGCAGCTGTGTCCCGATCCACTCTGACTGGACTGATTAATTTCTGGAACCAGGATCGCAAGCTGGAATCAAAGCAACACTTTTAAACCCCTTGTTGCTGATGGTGCTCGTCTTTTATCACTGCAAAGATACCATTTGCTCACCAGGGAGACTTTATATAGAAGCTTAAAGCCCTTTTCTTTTTCAGTGAGTTAAAAATTTTGATTTTTATTATGATCTAGAGACAAAAAGGACACAACTGAACAAAGCACCTTCGCCACAACCCCACCACAACCCAGGCGAGGAAGGAAGCCATGAAAAGCCTTGGTCATGTCATGGACCCGTAAAAGAGAGGAAAAAGAAAGTTATAACAACTTCCTGGCCGACTTAATGCAATTTTGTCAGGGTGTCTGCAGTTTTTGATCACACTGGAGAACGCATACACCACTAGATCAACAAGAAATTCACCAATTTCAGGAAGCCTTACATGTTGGCTTGAAACTGGCAATGACATTGAGACACCTTGGAACATGAGAATGATAGAAGTCTTTGCAGTATCACAGGATGGTTGCCCAAACCGCCATATGTAAATTCATCCCTCTTGTTTGTAGGGCTATCCTTGATGAGTTCCAGGAAGAGTATTGGACCTGCCCTACCAATCCAAAAGACTGGCAACAGATTTCAGGAGAAGTTCAAAACATGATGGACTGTCTCCCATACTCATGAAGCACTAGATGAAAAATATATCACCATGAGGAAGCCAAAGAAATCTGTGAGTTAATTTAACAATCATAAGGGCTTGTTTTCCTTGGTGCTGCTTGGCCTGGTGGACACAGACTAAAGATTCTTCTGGGTAGATGTCTGGTCAAGTGGATCTTCTTTTAGACTCACAAATATTTAACAGTAGCAAGTTGAAGAAAATCACCTTGGGGCTTCCCCACCTGAACCCCTGAGGGAGGGAGCTAGATTTGCACTACATTTTGCTGAGTGATGCCTTCGCATTGATGGCATTGCATATAAACCCCCTATAGCAGAAAACAACTCACCGACTACCCAGTTATTCCAACAGCTTTTATTTAAGCTAATATTTCACCAATGTCACCCGAATTTGCAACACATTTCTCCAAAATGTCCAATAGATTTAAAACAGTTTTACTAATAATTTCCAAACAAACCAGAAGTTCCATAATAAAGTTTAAAAACTTCAACACACGTTTTTTTTAAAAAAAAACCAGAGTCAATGTAAAAATTTGTAAACCCTGAGATTTTGTTCAACTTTCAAAATGGATTTAAGTTAAAAAGTTTGCAAAAATAACCTTTAACTTTTGTCATCTATTTTATTTGTTTTTATGGACCTTTTCAAAATATAAACTTTGAAACTTTCTGCAGTGTCAAAATCTTTTTGTAACTTTAAGAGTTTGTCAAAGGTCAAAGGTCAGTGATGCAATCCAAGGTTAGCAATGGTTCTGAAGAGGAATTTTTGGAGGTATGCGCAGTAAGTGTGCTGTTTGGGGTCTGATGACTGTTGGGGGGCTGGGCTGGCTGCTGAAAAGACACTTACTGATGGGAGGTTGGAGGTGAGTCTTGGTGTAAATGGTTGAGCTGTATCTATCTTCTGGTAGCTCATGACTGACTTTATATTCCTAAAAAAGGCTATCGAGACGTGAGATGTTGTGTGAACTTTCTTCTCCTGTAACAGAGACTACTGACAATGTGTTGGAAGTCTTGTTAGGGCTGATAGTTAACTTTGGCTGCCCGGAAGTTATGGGTTGTTAATTGTCGACAAATAAGTATGAAGTCCACTGCCCACAGGGGCTGTTGGCCTCTTGACACCACCTGGCTTTGTTGAACTGGTTATATGACCTGGCTTGCTGCCATCTGTGTTTGTAGAATAGTCAAGATGTATTCCCCGGCAATTGCTACTGGCTGCTGTGGATGCTGTTGATGAATCTGTGGCACATATGTGGAAGTGTCACTGGAGCCTCTAAAAAGTGTATGTTGCTGTGGCTAATGATTCTTTCCATATGCCTTGCCCTGTATCCCACTTTAAACTTAAACTGCCTCATTTTAAAAAGTCTGAAAGTATCTTTCCTCTAAGTTCTCTACTTCATATGACAGGTAGGTGCAGAAGGCTGTTCTGGTGGTCTCCTATCTGGACCTGAGGTAAAAATGTGAGTATAGGCAAACTGATCCATGACATGCTGGTCAACAGATGAAGGCTGGGACATTTGTACTGGCAGTGCTGTAAATGTGTTGGGTCAGAGCAGATGCTAATCTCCATACTGTCTGTATCAATTGATCCTTAGGCTGAGGCTGCACTGGCACTGACTCCTCTCTGTGGTGACGTAAATCCAGAAGACTCTAATCCTGAATCAAGTTCTGCCTCTCTGTCATTTTTGGGAGGCTGGCCAGAATTCGACTGGGTTAATTGAGTGAGTCCTTTTTTATCCAAACCAAGTTTTGTACACATTCACTGAGAGCTTGCAGCTGCTGGCGAATCTTTCCCCACAGGCAACCCTTCCTGTCATTGTCCCTAAAGTTATTGTTGGTTTTGTTGTAAAGCTCATGATCCTTGACAAAGTGTACTATAGCCTCCTCATCTGAAGTCTGTTAAATAAACGTTTGTCACATGTCCTTCCTTGTGCCCGGATTGGCACTCAGTAGATGTTCGGCTGGTCTCTCCTCTACCCTCTGTGTCCATTTCACCTTCACTCCTTTCAGTTCTTGGTATTTTTTCGGCCATTGCCTCTTCCATCTTTGAAGTATCCTACTGTGGAGTTTTCCATCCCATGGCTTCCTCCCTCTCCCTCTACTCTCACTGTAGTGTCTCTGCCTCCTCCTTCTCCCTCTGCCCTCTCCCCTGGATATTAGCGGCTGTATCTCCCAAATCAAACTCTTTAGGTGTATCTGTGGGGATTTCTATCTTCCTTGCATTCTTTCTTGACTTTTTTGGACCCATCTTATACTTAAATGAGGGCAGCATTTTAAAAACAAAAGCCTATCAGTAGCCAGTAAAAGTTACATATGTGCACTAAATCCAACTTTATTTGAAAATAAAAACATTTCGCAACACTACCAGTTCTAATCCATCAGTGTTAAAAATCCAAATGATACATTCTACTCACTGACTCACCTTTTATAGACACAGATGCCATAACCAACAAGCTGTGAGTTGGTGAAAGAAAGCCAACCTGTGCTACACACTTCCTGCCTTGCCTGTTGCTGTAACTGCCTTGTCAATTTCTTGTTACATCTTGTCTTCCTGTTTTCCTGGCTTGTCCTGCTGTGATGAAACTGATTTTGTGACCAAAGACTTGGAGACTTCTCATCTTGATGGGAAGAGACCAAGTCAGGTCTTGTTTGCTTATGACAGGCCAGTTTCCTTTCAAGTACAGTCGGTATTGTTCTAATGCTTGTCGTGGAGAGATGTCAGGGACAGGCCTTCTTGAATAGGACAGGCCAGCAAGTGTTTCTCGACAAGACGGTAACAGTATAGAACAAGTCTGGAAGTGGTTATGACAGGACATAGAGACACAAGATGGTTTCCAGGTGGGTTGAGGCACGGTCGGGATCAAGAGTCTTGAAGTGTCAGTGAAACATCAAACGTGTTCAACATTTTGCCGACCCACCACAACAAGCTATAAAACTACAATAGACCCTAACCATCTCTGTACACAATGCAAAGGACACTCCATAAAAAATACTTAGCAAGCAACAAGACAGCTCCAGTGGAACAGTCCCATCAAATACCATTAAGTTATGCATAAACTATACATTTACAGTTTCCAAAATTTTTACTTTTTTATATATATCTACTTAATTATTTATCAAACAACAAGTTCCAGTAAGATTTTTTGCCTGCCAAACCTAAATGAATAGGATTTAACATCAATTATCTAATGTTATCTAATTAAACATTTATCAAACTTAATCTCTTTACTAGCAGCTTATAAGGCACAAAAATATAATAACTAAAAATTCACTAAGAAATCAGAGGTGGTAAAACCCAGCCTGGTAAGTAGGTTTTTAAAATTTCTTACTAATGATGCTAATTTTTGTATTGTATATGTATACTCAGCACAATATCCTGTACTACGGAATTAGCTATCTGACCCACTCAACTGCGCAAAGACAGCCAAGCTCTCAAGTGATGGACACTCCCCTTAGTAGAAGACACAGGCTCAAGGCTGACTCAGGTTCCTTAGTCCGCCACTGGGATAATTTTTTTTTTATTTTGATTTATATCTGCCTGTATCTGGTTTTCAAACCCATGTCCTTTGTGTGTCTATGTGAGTGTGTTATCTCTGGAATATTGCTTGTTGGTGCTTGACACAACGGTTCAGTCTGGCAGGGGATTAAGGTAATCAATTTAAGTGTCAGGTTATGGTTAAAACAACATGCTAAATTTGGGGTTTAATGAGTTATGCCAGTGGTTTCCCGCCTTTCTGTGGGGGTTGGGTTCACCCCCACTACTGGCCCTCACTTTGATTTTGAATTTTGTTGTGTTAAAATCTCCCACCAGCATCCCCAATCACCCACTATATGGGTTTAGTATATTGTGTGTAATCTATATATACATGTATGTCTTTGTGTAATGCCAATTACTGATGTATATAAGTTTGCATTGCATGTAGCAGCCAGCAATGGCATGGAACCTACCAGCTTTCACGCTGCATTGGCATTATTGAGACATTTGGCACTGAACTGCCAATACTTCATAAGACTGGTCTCCTTATGATTAGTTTCACCTTTGACCTTCTTTGGCTGTGACCCCTTGTCCTGGTCCCGGGGCAAGGGAGGTCTCCTTCAGGATTGATGTAGGCTGAAGTGACCTCTGGGACAGGCTGGCTCAGGCATTCCCTGGTGTCCCCGTCTCTATTTTGACCTTTCGATTTCGCCTTTCACACTGAACAGTGTTCTGCTTGCCTTAGCTTGGTCCATTAAGGATTGTGGTTGTTTGACCGTCTTTGGCTGGGACCCCTTCTCCTGGTCCCGGGAGAAGGGAAGTCTCCACTGGGATTGATGTAGGCCTTAGAGTATCTTGGGACAGGCTGGCCCAGGCTGACCCTGGTGTCCCCCTTTCTTTCACTACCTTTTGACCTGATGTGACATTTCGACCTGATATGACCTTTCACCTGATATGACCTTTCGACCTTAACATTTCACCTTTCTGATCTCCATTCGAGTTTTCAGCCAATTTTTGTTTACTTACCAGCTTCCACGCTGCATAGTACATTTTGCTCATATTTCTTATACCATTATGATTTACTGCTTTATTCTCATGTACTTTCAATATTATTTATGTATAGGGCTTTTTACGTCTTTTATATTGTATTCAACATACTAATTGTGTGTGTGTAGAATCATAGATGTTATGGTGTAAAATAAAATACTTATCCCAACTTGTGTAGTTACACAACATTTACTTACATTCTTACTCATCTTATCTCCTGCTGGACTGTTATACATATCCACCATGGAGATTCTGTCTTTCAGTTAGGGAAATGTCAGTCACTGCAGCCTAGGTTGTACACACACACAGTCGGGATGGATCAAACAGCGCTTTGAATTTGGTAATAAAGGACATTTTGTATGGGGGGGGGGGGGGTATAAAAACAATGCAGGAAATACAGAAAAAAGGCAAGAGATGATTGATATCTGCAGACATTTCATTAATTGGAACATCATGATAATGTTAAAATATTTTTGGAAACTTGAATTAAATGAGGAAAAGCATGGGAAATGTTTACAAATATCAAACTTTCAAAGTAATTTGTAGTCACGAGTGTGGCGTCAAATATACTTTACAAACTGATATTGGAACACACTTTGAACAATTTAATATTCTAAGAAAAAATGATCAAAGTTCAAACATCCACAGGAAACACCAACATTCATGCCATATAAATGTTGCATGATGTTTCTTTTTTAATGTATAATGCCTTGTTATTTATAAGTTACCAGCTCTCTTTTGAAGTTTGTAATTAAATGTTATACACACATTTACGAACATACAATATATACCACCAACACATTCAGGAGTTATCATAAGACTAGCTGACTTTAAAATAATGGGAGAAGACAGGGTGCCGGAGGGGTCAAGGGATGACAGTGTTGCTATAAGTGATCCGATTGAAAATGGAATGGTAGACTAACAAGCCAAGGGACTTGTCCATAGTAAAATGATCACTTGTGTAAGAAAAATTATCTGAAAAGAAGTTAATTGTGAACAATATTCAGGGACAACGTTCCTCATGGGACAAGATTACTTGTCTTCAGAAGAGTGTACAGTACAAGAATTATCAAAACATAACTAGAAAATGGGTTGAAGCACCACAAATATATTGGTCATGGCTACTGTGAACAGATATTCTAACTTGCAAAGGTTTGTTTTTCTTGCTACTTCTACAATAATGCCAGAAACCCAATAAAAATGAGAAAATGTTTAAGTCACTTTTGTTTCTGTATGGTGTAATATAATTCCTAAGTAGTAACCCTCTTAGTTTGTAAAAGTTAAAATCTAGACTATAAAGATTTTTTTTATTCCATCTTGTCTACAATATCCGTGATAAATCGTATCCCCTTTTGGTGGCTTTCAGGAAAATATAGATTATATTGGATTATACCAGTGAAATGTTGAGGCGAGATCCTGGTTTGTTATAGGCAAGTTACTTACTGCAACTTTTGCCATTGAGACTATGGCATCTTTTCAAAAATAGTTTGTCTTTGGTTAGATTTTGTACACCACTGGGATCCTCTTCTTGGAGCTTTGAAGCCCCTCGACACCACCTTCTCCAATTCAATTTATGCAAGGTTATAAAGTTGTCAGTGTTTAGCAATTTTAGTCCACCCTTTATATAAGGTTAAAGTTTTTGCAAAGGATTTTAAATATGCTTAAAAAATGGATGACAATGTATGGTCACCAGAATTATCCTCCTACCTTTACAACTAGAAACTAAGTCAGGTGAATAATAAAATTACGCTCAGGACTAAAAATCACAGGGTGATTGGAAGGCAAACTCATGACAGTTGAACAGAGGTATCAGACAACTTCACATGATATACTCTACTCCTAAATAAATGGAGAAATATGATACAATCCCTTCAGGTGGTCGAAGGCAATCATGATTGTAAGACTACATTTAGTTCCCACAATTTATAAATAATTTAGTACATACTCAATCTCATATTATATGGTTATGCAACATTTAATATATGTGCCCCTGAAGCTATAGACAACAGGCTTATCCTTTTACATAGGTCAACTTCAAATACTTTCACTGAGTGGTACTTGGAGTCGCATTTATTGCAGGTGCATTATCTTCAGATGCTTTAAATAATACTGCAGACACAAGATCTTGAAAACATCATTTCTTCACCCTCTGAAATTTTTAGCTTTTGAGATATATCAATGGGCAATATATTTGATTTCAAAAGCTCACTAAAAGTGATAATCCGGTGTAATAAATATTATATGAAAAGCTATTTATCGTAATAAGTGATGAGGTCTATGTGAATTCAAATCTTAAGAATAACTGTTACTGACACACTGTTAATGGACAAATATAAATGTTAAAAATAGAGATATCGTTGCATGTTGTCCTAACTTTACAGCAGCAGCGAGGCTTTAGATGCTGGTGACAATATTGTCTCGTGGCACCTTGTAAAGATTAGGTTATCTTACTCTCACCCTTAAGGTAATCTTAGCTTTTATGCATTCATAATTTTAACAGAAGTAAATATGAAATAGATTTTGTGACTTGACAATACCTTGAGTTTTAGTTGACCACAAGGTAGCATTCGTAGTTAACTTTGATATCAAATAATAACATCTTAACTCAGCTTTTTAAATGATTTTGTATAACTGCGATACATACTGTTTACTGAACTTCATAACCTTAATTGCATTTATTAATGTTACCCTAGATATTTGTGAAGTTGCAGTATCATATCTTAATGTGTAATATACTTATTGCTTCCCGAATAAATCTTCTTAGTGACTTCTTCCAGGGGTGGTAGTAGTTTTTTTCTGGAAAAAAAGTAAAATCCCTTTCTAAGCTTGTTTCAGTGAAGAACTGCCACATATATTGCACTTTCATGAAATATAATATACCTAATGTCATTACATAAGGGTATTTATTTTCCAATTTGAAAATATTATGCCATCAATCGACAATAACATGGGTGTATCATTTTCAGAAAATATTTAATTTAATACACATTATCCTTATTGAATTGTTTTGAAAGTAACAGTCCATGATATATTTGTATTTAATATAATTTGATATCTGATGTGAGAATATACAATGAAAAATGGATAACAGAGGTTATTCCAAAATGAGACTAGTACTTGCGAAATCTATGAAGATATATTAAGTGATAAGCCACACTTCAATCTTATCTGGAACACAGACACGTTGTTCTAAAAGTTCAAAATTAAACCTATGCACAACAATATACATTGTCAGTTTTCTCGGTTGTATGTCACTTTCAGATTTACAAATATTTGAATTCTAGCACTATGGTATTTATATTAATACCTCAAGCCTAAGTACATATCAAGTCACATATTTTAATGACATGAAATGCTCATACATGCAATACCAGCACATCCCATGTTTGGGAGACCCTTGTCCCATTTACACAAAAAGACTACTTGCAACATTCGGCAAATGTAGGTATGAAATTAATGTGTATCAACCAGCCTTTCAAGAAATGTTCAAAGAAATTTGTAATGACACAAAATCTTTGTAAGTTTTATCCACACAACAAAAAAAAATATTATTTTAACATTCAAGAGATTTAATACTACCTATTTTAAGAATTTTAAAGTTTGTATCCTTATAAATAACCAAAAGAATGTAATTCTTTTCAGAAATAATATTAAGAATTTTTCGCTCCCATTCTATTATTTTAATTCATTTTGCAAGTCAATGTAAAGTCGAGATTACATCATCACAACAGCAATATATTATTCTTTCTTTTGTGTTTAATATAGCTTTGACTTCATGTTTAAAGCCCTTATGAAACTAGAGGTGGTATTTCCAGTGGCTACAAATATGAAAAACAGGACCGAAAGTGGTTTCGGTCTACTAGCGCAAGTCGCAAACCCATCAGAGACTGCAGTAGTACACAGAAGCGGTCACCCATCCCAGCACTGACATGCCGTTTAACTTTATTGAACAGACAGATAGTCATCACACTTTGCCAGAATTCATGAAAGTCCAGAGACAAAAAAGAAACAATGAAAACAAAAGTGATTCCTAGAAGCCCAAACCTCACTAGAGCTCGCACTTAAAAAAACCAGGAGAGTGTTGTGCCTCCCATGAACCAAACCTCACACCTTTAACTCTCTTCTAATTTTCCTGTCAGTAGTCTCTGTACATCCTGCTGCTACTGTTAAAAGTCTAGAAATGTAATTTGATGCAGACTTTTCTTTCTCACGACATTTTCAGAAGACTTGTGAAGCCTGCTTCCTCCAAATGCATAACTTCGTCAAATTAGACAGTATCTTACTCATGGCAAATGCCTTGGTTACCGGTCACCTGGGGAACTGTAACTCTCTATTTTGGAAGTTTCTCTTGTTTTAATCAGCACAACATGTAGAGTATTCAGAATACTCTTGAATGTATTGTCAAAATTCAAACAAAGTATGATCATGTCACAAACATCCTAAAGTGACTCAACTGGCTGCCTATCGATTACCACTGCATGTTTAAAACCATAACATTGATTTACAAACTGCTTCACAGTGGGTTCTCCTAGCCATTTTTGGACCATCTTTGTCTCTGAGCAGTTGCTCCTACAGTATCAGGTGTAGTCACCCTGACCATCATTACCTCACAATTCCTCCTTTCCACTCCTCACTCTACAATCAGTTGAACAATTTTTTCCATAGTTTGACCTCTGATGAGGGACCACGGTGGCAGAGTGGTAGCACTCTCGCCTCCCACCTCTGAGGCCGGGGTTCGGTTCCCAGCACTGCCTCAAGTGGGAAAGCTGGTAGTTGCTTGCCATTGGTCGGCAGTTTACAGTACAGAACCCTGACAAACTGTATGTACTGGTTTCCTCTGCCCCTCCAACTACCCGTCCTGATATGACCTGTACAGTGTTGAAAGTGACGTAAAAACCCCAAATAAATAAATAGATTGACCTCTGATGCTGATAATGTATGCAATGCAACATCAGTTGGCTTCTTCAAGAAAAAGTTCAAAACTTACTTGTTTGCAAAAGGCTATCTGACATAGCCTTCCCTTCGCCCCCATTTTGGAGGTTTCTCTGGTATGATCTGGCTATATTATTAAACTAACGGTAATGCACTTATTCACTGAAAAAGTCCACATTCAGAATCAGGAAGGAATATGGCAGCTTACGCCTTACGAAAAAAGATACAGTAACATTACAGCAAAATGTTAGATTCACCAGTGACACACAAAAAAAGATATAATAACAAAGAAAAGGGGGAAAGGCAGCCAAAGAAGGATATGGAAGGATGCCAGAAAGTTACCCTACAGAATTTGACATCATATGTAGTATGCAGAATTTGAGCAGTTTAAATCTTCTGTGTGGGTTGTCAAGGAAAGCAGGGAGTACCACAGTTTTCAAACTTTATCGACCTTTCCCGTCAGAACTTCCTTTCAACCTGTTTAAGTACCAGACTTGTCTTTATTGTGTGAAGGTCCCTGTTTCATGTCAAGTTTGACTGACTGACCTGTAATATGAAAAAAAATGCTTAACGCCTGATGGTACAAGACTAGGATTGTATAATATGTGATAATACGACCCAGTGATAAGGTTGCAAACGTATGCTATACCTTGTGTAAACACAACAAAAGCAATACCATAGAAGTAGCTGCAGGGGGATTTTTATTCTCAAGAATAACTTTTATTTGGTTTATAATATCGTCAGCTTTGAAGCACAGACTTCCACTTAAAATGACCACAACTTCCTTATTTCTGTTCAGATCTTGACATTTCCCCACCATTTTGTTCTGTGTAATGGAGGATTAATTGGAGCACAATTTGTTATGACAAGGATATATAGCACATGTTGAAACTAGAGTCCCCGAATGCTGATACTAGAGTTCCCTAGTCCTAAAGTGGATAATCCAATTACCAGAAAGAGTCTATGTCCAGAGTTAGATTGGGAGGGGACTATGGAGGGGATTATATGCTATATACTGGTCTGAATATTTGATCTTTTCATATTGCTTTGGTTTCTTTGGACATTTATGTGTCGTACCCTTACCTGAAAGGTTTTTGAGAGTGTCTTTGATGACTGTTTAAAATTCAAAATCTTGTCGAACAAGTACATGTTGAAGATTTCTGCCCATTAAACTACCTTTCGTGATATGTCCTATTCGGCGTATTAAAATAATAGTAAACCAAAACAAATCAAATCCCAAACTACTCCACTAAATAGCCTTGTTATTGAGATTGAATCAAGTAAAATGATTTGTCATGAATTTCAGATGGTAACTAAAACCATTTTATTCAATGTCAGGAATCTCTTTTTGAAAGTTAAATAAATAGTCAGCCTGACATATATTTGTTCAACTTGAATGTGACATGTTAAACCATTTTGGATCTTACTCTTTTAGATATCAGTAAAGTGTTTGATATTACCAATCTTCATCATTTGATTTTATACCTCATATATTTATAGTTCCTATATGTCCCTATTTCCATACGAATATGTTCATATATTTCATACCAATTTTCAGTTTGCATGATTCCAGCCAAAGCATGGCAGTACCATGTTAAAAATAAGTATCTGCCTGGATGATTTCCAGATAAAGGTCGAACAGACTTGATTGAAATAATAAAATGTTCACCTAACTTAACCTATAAATATATCTTCTAATTGCATTTTCTATATATACGTCAAATAGCAAATACTGTGATGTAGAATTTAAATTGCTTTGATTGTCCCACTTTCTACTGTTTGCTGCATAAATTTTTATAAAATTCTGAAGAAAGTGTTTAAACATGTCTTTTGTGGCACTGTGTCAGGCAAATGTACATACCGTTTCAGAATGGACAGTTACTAGAAAACTATCTCCACATAAATGTACATTCTACAAAAAGAATGAAAGAAACAATAGTGTCTTTTTTCTGGTGTATTCTAATGACGGAAGGTATGTTGTACTTTGACCCCATATCAAATTACTATAAATTTTAAACCACCAGTGTTGTGCAGTATAAAAACTGAACGATCAAAGTTATTTTGGTAATTACCTACAATAGTTATATCAGCATCTGATTGAATGATGTGTGTAGTAATCAGTATTCAAATATATTACATGCATTATATGACTTCCTAAGTTAACGTCGGGGCCATGAGCTGCATTTGAACAGACAGTCCTAGAGGTGGGAGGTAATTGATTAAATGCCTAACTTGTTAGCTGTAAAGTGTTTAATTTCTCGTCTAACTTTTAAGACAGGTGAAATCATTCATGCTGTTGTATCTGTCAGTACAAGATGATGGATGTTTTCATTTATTTGTGAATTTGAAAGTTTTGGTTTTCAAATCTAAAGTTACTTCTTTCTTATTGCAGGACCAGCATTTTGAATTTTTCAATTTATTTGTGAATTTGAAAGTTTCGATTTTCAAATCTAAAGGTTACTTCTTTCTTATGGCAAGACCAGCATTTTTTATACTGTATCAAAATTGTACATCCAGAATTATATAATTTATTTGAATTTTTTTATATGTTAAAAGGTGAATATCTGTGGCTGATCTTTCAAGAGTGGTTTTAAAGCAAGATCTTTTTTTCAACACCTGCAAAAAGGCATTCTTTACATAAAGGAGCCTTCATGATGTGCCAAACTATCAGATCTCACACTTTTCAAAATTTTAGCACAACACTGGTGCAGTTTTTGTTTTCATTTTTACAGGGTGACGTCACAATCCAATGCAGTTCCCCCCATACTTCTGACCTTTTTGATAGTGTCATAATTATTTTATAAACAGAGACGAGAAATTGACATAGCGTTTGTGTACAAAATAATTATAACACTAATAATACAAACATTTATACATAATGCAAAAATGATAATATATCTCTAATATAATTGAATTCCTGGGGGTGTCCCAACCCAATAAGCGCCCGTCAGGAAAGGATGGTCCATGGTGGTGGGTTTGCCAATTTGAACAGGTATGCCTTTAGCTGGATCCTGAAACTCAGAGATGGTCTGTTGGGATCTAACAGTTTATGGAAGCCTGTCCCGTTCAAATAGGAACATGTCGAGAAACTGGTCATCTCAAAAGTAAGTAGGTAATATTTTAAAAGGATACCATGTGAAATTGGAATCCAGTGGAGTTTTCCTATATGCAATGTGATGTGACCCGTTCTGTCCTGTCTGTAAACCAATGCAGCAGAGAACATTGTGAACTTTCTGAAGTTTAGCAATACCAGATTTGTTAAGCTCGTAGAGTAAGAAATTACAGTAGTCTAGACTACTACTTACTGTGGCGTTTGTCACCTATGGTATGTCACAGGAACCGAAAAGTGAGACATGAGTTTAACCAGCTTTACATGTACTAAACAATATGCACATATGTGTGCAAATGAGACATGTTTAATTATGGCTTTCCAAAGGCAGTGTTAAATGGCATGGTTATATGAGATCCGATATGTTTATGCATATCACATATACCTCTCCAGTTTCTGTTTGCAGAAGCTATTGTCACCAAATATGATTTATTGGTAAAGTTGTTTTCATTGGATCTGGGTAATAAACTCCGGCCCTGTTATTAACCGTGTCTTGGAGAAAACCACACATGTAAATGAAACTACAGCCAAACAGTCAAATTGCTGATATGCATTTTTTACCTTTTAACAATGGATCTTTTATCTTTGATTTTTGCACCGTGCAATGCTTGATAAAGTGGTAACACACATGCGTCATATGGAAGATTCTGTGGTATCTGCCTTTTCTCATATCTGGATTAACTTACAGGTATATGAACGTATGAACTCACAGGGAAATCCACCTGTAAACATCCTCAGTTTAACCATGGGTTTTCTTGTCAAATATTTTTGCCTATGATTTCTGTTGTCATTAGCATCACCCACTTGCTTGAATGTCACAAATTTGGAGTCTCCTTTTTCAAACTCTTCCGAAAACCTTTGTGAGCTTCTCGTTCTGAACGACTGGAGATCAATATTTTTAGTAGTAATGACACAGTTTAAAAACATAACTAATCTTTCAGTAAAAATGGAGCCAATGGCTTTTCCAATGAAAAAAAATTTTAATTCTAATTCTAATTTGACTTTTATAGTGCTTAATCTCCACTGAGTAGCGGACTCTAAGGCACAACAAGACAATATGCAAATTCAAAGTCCAGGGACAAAAACAGGTCGGCACCACGGAGAAGCCATAAGAGAAAATGAGCTAAGGAGGAAAGCCTTTGCGCAGAGATAGGTTTTGAGCTTCTTTCTAAAAGAGGCAATACTGGGTGATGCACGAATGTCTTCAGGAAGTGAATTCCAAACAGTGGGAGCATCAAAGGCAAAACTGAAGCCAAACTGCTTAGTGGACTTGTGAACTGTAGGTTGAAATTTTGGTACATTGAGGAAATTGGCAACACTCTGACTGCATCTAGTATTCTAAGTAGTGTGGTATGTGGATAGATGGGGAGCGAAATATTTAGGGAAACCAGTATAAATAAACTTGTACGCCAGGGTAGCCAGTTTGAACTGAAGAGGGAGCCAATGGAGTTTCCTGAGTACCGGAGTTATCCGAGTGTATTTACACAACTTTGTAACAATTCTAGCAGCACTATTTTGGATAGACTGTAGTCTATGAAGATTGACTTTAGAGAGACTCCTAAAAAGTGAGTTGCAGTAGTCCAACCGACTACTAACAAAAGCATTGGCAACCGACACAGCTGCATCCTGAGTCAAGAACTGCCTAATATTTCTAAAATCCCTCAGTTCACTAAAGCAGCCTTTACAAACATTCTGGATGTGTTTAGAGAAGGAAAAATCAGAGTCGAACCACACTCCCAGGTTCCTCACAGACTTGGTGGGGTGAAGGGGGTTGCCCAGGATATCAATTGGGAAACATGCATTTAACCTTTCTCTCTGTTTCTTGGAGCCAAAAAGTATGAACTCATTTTTATCAGGATTAAGTTTAAGTTTGCTAGCTGACATCCATTCTTTGACATCTTGAAGGCATCTGTTCAACTTATCAAAGGCAGCTGAGGCATTCCTGTGTGAGAGATTGACATAAAGTTGTGTGTCGTTGGCATAAAAATAGAAGTTTACGCCTTTGTGTTTACCAGTCAGTGTACTAAGGGGAGATGTGTACAGAGAAAATAACAGAGGACCCAAAACAGAACCCTGAGGTACTCCGAACAGGAGTTTTTGTAAAGTAGAACCAATCATTACAGACTGATAGCGTTCTGCCAAATAAGAAGAGAACCATTTGAGAGCTGAGCCACCAACACCAAACCAATCTAGAAGACAGCCGAGGAGAGTGGAATGATCAATCGTATCGAAGGCAGCCGAGAGATCCAGAAGTACCAAGGCAGTAGCTTCAGCCCGAGATAGTGACAAATAAATATTATTTTTGAGGGAAAGCAGAGCCATCTCAGTTGAGTGACCTGGCTTATATGCCTACTGGTATGAGTTATCCAAGCCATGTTGACGAATGTGTTCAACCAGCTGTTTAGCAATTACACATTACACCAGTTTAGAAATGAAGCTAAGTCCAGATACTGGGCATTAGTTTTTCAAATCCTCAACAGGAAGAGAGGCCTTCTTAATAAGTCGAGTGACTACAGCCTTTTTGAAACCATCTGGAACCAGTCCCTCACTGAGTGAAACATTGACCAATTTGGTTATAGATGGTAGAAGGATGTCAATGCATTCCTTAATAATGAATGTGGGAAATGGGTCCAACAGGCATGATTTGGTGGGTGATTTGCTGATTATTTTTCCAATTCATAAATTCATCTAAAAAAATGGAAGAATACGGCCCAGGAGGGCAGTAGATAGAGGCTAGGAGCAAAGTTCGGCATGAAACTGAGACTGATATGACCATATTTTCAAAGGAGCTATAATTAGGGGTATCCACCTTGCAATATTTGTATGAATCACGAATGAAGAAACCAACACCACCACCAATACCTGATGAACGTGGCCTATGTATTAAAGAGAACCCATCCAGGGTGAGTGAATGAAGGAAACTATCCGAATCAGTAGTACAAATATGTGTTTCAGTGAGACAGAGGAAATCAAAGGTGTGAGATGTTATTGTGTCAGCTAGGAGAGGGCCCTTATTCCAGATTGACCTTGCATTTACTAAGCCAAGCATAACCAGTCCAGGATTCCTGGCAACATCATCGCACATAAAAATCAATAGCATAAGCCCACTCTGTTTTACGGTAGGGGGAAAACATGGCAGGTGGAGCTATAGGAGTAATTTTTAGCAATCCTTAACATGGATGGAATGAGGAATCCACTTCCAATAAAATTATGTGAGACACTCCTGAGATGAGTAGCAGCCATCAACGAATCCCCATCAACATGGTGCAGAAGAGTAAAATACGCATGGCAAACATCTTGGTTGGGTTGGTTAAGTGAAAAATGCCCTAGGATCAAAAATCACCCGTGGGTGGCCTAAACCTTTATGGCCTTAAGGACTAACCCTTGAAACTTTGTCCTGAGGGTGACTCATGGGCACCCTAGCAACCCACACTAAAGCCAACCTTAAGAAACTCAAACCAACCACAAACCAACAGAGGATTTTAATACTGAAATACAAGAGAAACTGACAAAAGAAACAACAAGGCAGTAAAAAACATCTGTAAAAGTGATGAACCAAATTAAATATACATACAGTTAGCAAGAATAGACAATAGGGATGAACAGATTGAAAAATAGTTACCAGTAATTCCAGGCTAGGTGGGCGATAATACCCTAAATATTTTACAGTCACAATAAGAGTTATATATTTGTTTATTTGGGGTTTTACGTTGTTTTCAACACTGTACAGGTCATATCACGACGGGTAGTTGGAAGGGCAGAGGAAACCAGTACATAGAGTTCGCTAGGGTTGTGTACTGTAAACTGCCGACCAACAGCAAGCAACTACCAGCTTTCCCACTTACGGCCATGACGGGGATCGAACATAAGAGTTATATAAGAACAAAATCAAATGTACAACAGGTAAATAATAAAATAAACCTAAAAAACTGCAGCATAAAAATACAAATGTACTGTATATTTGCCGTAAGATGTTATTTTATTACAACTATTCATAAAAGGGACGTGTTCTCCATGGTGCGTACTAAATCTGTAAAACAAGTTTAAACAAGTCTCCCAAATAAACTTCTGTACTTACAAGACTGATTGTAACTTGGTAACAGGAGATATTTTCTTGTATGGTGGCAGTTGGGTACAGTTGGTAAAAGTTATGTTTTCTGTTGTGACAATTATCTTTTCAACTTTAACGTGGGGGCCTGGTGGCCTTATGGGTAACATATTTGCTTCCCACCTGTGAGGTTGGCGGTTTTAACCCTGAACGAGACCCCATTTGGGAAAGTGGATACTGATACATCTGTTACTTATCAGTTGTTTACTGATGCCATGCAGTTTACAGTGTAGAATCTTGACAAACTATTATGTACTGGTTTCCTTTGCCTTTAAAACTACCCATTTTGAAAGGTATGTTAAACCCACACAATATCAAATATAAGAGTTTTTTATTTGGTCATAAGGCAATACACATTTAATTGGAAGGTCACATACTTGTGTCTTGATCCCATAATGCTTTCCTTAAATTACTATTAGAGAACCAATTGTGAGACTTGCCACCATTTAGTTCAAGCCTTGTAGCACTAAGCATATTTGAAATACCATTATTACATTTCAAACTGGCACTGTAATGATATTTCAGTACTAGCATTATGCCCAGCATTATGAAACTAAAGGCATTATTGCTTACATTTATACCCATTGTATATGCTATCTCATGCCTCCATGCATGGGCCAAATTTCTGTGAGTAAAATTTGCATGCTGTGGTATTCCTTGCTTTCTGCAGCCCACCACAACAGAACTTTTGCAATGTCCAAAATTTCCAAATACTAGGTTGCCCTGCCATTATTGTAGTTGCCCTGCTGCCATTCAAGTCGTTTGTTTACTTTAATGTTACTGTGTCTTTTCTGTATGTTCTTGCGATCCGTTTCTGTGAATACAACTGAATGTTAAATGGTACAAAACCCCCTTCATCTGACCATAACTTGCGAATACATGCCCAACAACACAGACAAAGCATGGCAAAGTAACATTTTGTAAAAAAATTCTTGCAGAGCCATAATAGTCAGCAACTTCATCTGCCACTGTGGCCTAGTGTGTAGCACACTCACCTAGGAACACAGAGGACGTTGGTTCAGTCCCAGGTACATGCAGATACACAGTGGCCTCTGTCTTTCAGTCAGGGGAATGTCAGTAAATTGAGAGTTGAACTGTACTTGTACAGTTGAATGGGTCATACAGCGCTTTGAATCCTGTAGTACACAGAGATATTGCGCTGAGTATAAATACAAAATACAAAAAACTTAGTGACATCACATCATAGTGACTGTAGCATGTGTCCGTGAGGGAAGTACCATTTTTTCTAAATTATTCGTGTAACCCAATATCTTCAGTTTTAAAAGCACTTTTACGTCTGCCATTTTTATAGCTTTAATCCACAATCAACTTTCATTTTTCTAACCCCCTTTTGACCAAATAATTAGATAATTACACACACAATCTGCCCACTTTATCGTGTGATCCCCTTTTATCGCCCACATTCCCCGTTATCGGGGACCATCATTCTCCAAATATACACACACTAACCACACAATTACCCCAATTTTTATTATCATTTTAAACTTATAGTCTCCCAAGTTGTTAAAAATGATTTTTTCTCCATATTCTACTTGCAATCCAACCAGTCATTGCTGCATATCAGCACCACATGGACTCTAGCATTCAATGTCCTGATGTTGTTAGTTTCTGCCCCTTTAAACCCCCCACAACCACATTCTGTTTACATTTTAGCATCAAGTTTTCAATATTTATTCCACCAGCTCTATCACCTTCCCGTCTGTTTATCCTGCTCCTTCTTGCTGGTGACATTAACCCAAACCCAGGACCACCCAAGTGCCTCAATGTCACCTACGCAAATATCAGATCAATAAATAACAAATACCCGGCCATTGCAAAATTCATATCTGACAATGAGACCGATCTCTTTGCCATGTCAGAGACCTGGATAAGACCTGACACCACAAACGCCAATTTGTCTGAACTCACCCCACCAGGCTACTGTCTGCATCAACAGCCGCGAGAAACCCGCCCAGGAGGAGGACTGGGGTTTTTGTTAGAGACGGAATGAATGCATCCCGTGTTCCTACAATGGTCTGCTCCACCTTTGAAAACTTTCTCATCAAAATATCTCTGAATAGGGAATATTTACAGACCACCATCCTCTAGTACTACAACCTTTTTCGAACAATTTCAGTCCCTTTTGGAGGACATCCATCACACCACAGAAAATCTGGCTATCATCGACGACTTCAATCTGCACCTTGATACAACATGTTCAAATTCAAAAACTTTTCACTCATTGATCGAGTCATTCGACTTAATTCAGAAAGTTAACTTTCCAACTCATATTCATGGACATACCCTTGATCAGGTTTTAACCAAATCCAACAAAGACAATATTTCTAAAGTCCACACCACCGATGCCTTTTCTGACCATTTTTCAGTTAGTTTCATACTAAATTTTATAACTCCTAGATCTCAGGACCATGCTACTGTCTCCTTTCGTAAATACCACAAAATCAACAAAGATAAAATGAAAGCAGATCTCCTCGCTTCTGAACTGATTAATAATCCGTCTAAAGAACCAGATACACTCTATAAACAATATCATACTACCTTGTCAACCCTTATTGACAAACATGCTCCAATACACACCAAACACACCAAGGCCAAGTACATCCCGGGATGGGTGAATGATACTGTAATTGCGGCAAAGGAGACTAAGCGTTTGTTTGAACACATTTGGCAAAGAAATAGATCTACTTTCAATAGATCCCAGTACATGCAGAAGGTTCACCAATATAATAGAGTCTGCATGCAGGCCAAATCGCAATTCCTTAAAGAAAAAATTCAGGATAATCATCACAACCCACAAAAATTATGGCGTGTCCTGCGTGATGTCCTACACAGACTTCCAGCTAAGATCCTCCCATCGATAAACCCACCTCAGCTTTTGGCTGACAGGTTCGTGGAGTTCTTCACAGAAAAGATAGAGAAAATACGCTCAACATTCTCTGCTTCTGTCAATTTACAACACATCACCCCTGACTCTCCTCCCCCCATGTTCCCCAGTTTTTCTACTGTAACAGAGGAAGAAGTTACTAAAATTATTACCAGCTCTCCTAGTAAATCATGTTCCCTAGACCCATGGCCCACTTTCCTTGTTCTGGATTATCTCGATATTCTCATTTCCCCCATCACTTCAATAATTAACGCTTCTCTTAACCAAGGCAAGTGTCCAGATTTCTTTAAGCAGGCCCATGTTACCCCACTTCTCAAAAAATCATCCTTAGACAAAGAAGTTTTTTAAAAATTATAGGCCTGTCTCAAATTTAAACTTTATCTCAAAGATACTTGAAAGGGTAGTAGCTGTCCAGCTACAAACACATCTTGATGAAGCCAGCCTTTTGACTGCCTTCCAATCCGCTTATAGAAAACACCATTCTCCTCAATATTCATAACGATATTCTTCTTAATATGGCCAAAGGGTCTGTCACTGCTCTTACCCTTCTCGATCTATCCGCTGCTTTCGATACCATTGACAACACACCATTCTCCTAGACAGGCTCAATGTTTATTATGGAATCAGTGAGCTAGCACTTGGCTGGTTCAGATCATACCTGTCAGGAAGGACACACTCGGTCAAGATAGGTAGTACACTCTCCCATCCAGCTTCGCTCCAGTATGGAGTTCCCCAGGGTTCTGTCCTTGGACCAATTCTGTTCTCTCTCTATACTAACCCTATCAGCTCAATCATTCACTCCCACAGTAGCATTGATTATCACTTCTACGCCGATGACACCCAGTTATACATATCACTTTCACCAGTTAATTTCTCTCACTCTATCCAAAAACTAAAGAACTGCCTAAATGACATTCAAAATTTCATGTTTACAAATAAATTAAAACTTAACCCAGACAAAACCGAGTTTATTCTCATAGGCTCCCATAAAAATCGTAAACAACTCCTCCCTCATTTCCCCATCAGTATTCTAGGAAATCAGGTCTCACCAGCACAAAGTGTCAGGAAGCTTGGAGTAGTGTTCGACTCCAATTTCAATTTCTCAAAGGTCAAAGTTGGGGTTTTACGTCCCGTTCAACAGCCAGTTCAATTTCTCAAATCATGTGTCACAGGTCATAAAGTCCACTAGAGAGCATGCCAGAGATCTCTACAGAATTCGTCCCCTCCTAGACCTCAACACATCAGTTCTCTTGGCAAATGCTTTGGTAAGCAGTAGGTTGGACTATTGCAATTCACTGTTCTTATCGCTCACTAATTTTGAGTTAAGGAGATTGCAGCTAGTCCAAAACTCACTCTGCAGGGTTGTCACCCGTTCCTCTAAATTCTCTCACATTACCCCTCAACTAAAAAAACTTCACTGGTTACCAGTCAGATACAGGGTACAATTTAAAATTGGCCTTATTACATACAAAATTCTCAACCAAGGTCAACCAGTTTATCTAAGACAATTAATCCACCCGTACACCTCTTCTAGAAATACAAGGCGAAGTTCCCCCAAACTCAAGTTCCTTCAAATCCCTAATTTTGATCGTAGAGTTCACAAATCAATCAAACACTTCTCTAATTCATTCTGTCACTATGCCCCTGTCCTTTGGAACTCTTTCCCCTTTCATGTTAGAAACAGCCCCTCTGTTCCATCTTTTAGGAAGCACCTCAAAACCCACCTCTTCAGCTCTAGTTTCCCAACTTAGTTTTCTTCCCTCCCGGCCACACCCATAATCCTGGATCATTGACCTTGAACGCCCCTTGACTGTCCTTAGGAAAATGATTTTGATTAATTAGCGCACTGAGTTCCCCTCTGCGGGGAAGATATTGCGCTTGCAAAGCAGTAGATTAGATTAGATCATACACAATAATGTTTTATTTTCCTCTATTCATGTATTAAATCCTCAATATATTTTTCACTAAGTACCATATTCATAAAAATTGTGTATTTAAATTGCAATAAATGCCCTATTTGACAGATGAGTAGATTAAAATCTTGCGTTATAGCTTTTTTGGGGCTGAGCATGGTGAGAAATCTATTACTTTGCTGGTAAAATGACTCAGCACATATTCTAGATAAATATCTTGACCCCAATCTTGTGTTAAAACTACACCCCTATGCAACTAATAGTTTCTTGGGTTATAGAATCAAAATATTGTGAAAAAATTTCTGGATCTGGATCATTTTTTCGGACCAAGCAATGTGTTGACTACCAGCCTGCTGGTTGACTATCCCCCAATGTCCCCCCCCCCCCCCCCCCCCCCCCCCCAATATATAAAGACAACGAAAGAATGCATTCTGGCATTTGAGTTTTAGGAACATTTCCACTTTTATAAGCTGGAATTATATTATTATTTCTTATGGCATTTTGTGGAAATAGTATCATACCAGTATACAAAAATTAAGATGCTTTGATATTTGTATGAAGACTTTATGTCATAAAACTTCCTCACAGTTCAAAAGAAAAAAAGGAGCAAAAAGGTTAATAAAATCTTTTTTTAAATGTCATTCAAAAAATAAGAGATGCAATAACAACAGTAATGACACATCGCACATTGTTTGAATACCTTTGTTTGAAAATGATTGGCAGGTGTGTCTTAGAAATAAAAACCTCATCTAGTTAACATTTACAACAACCAAATACCAAGATAAACATAATTGATCAAAAACAAGACCTCCCTTAATTTAAAATCAACAAGTTCACTTTCTCTTTTTCTTGAAATCGACATTAATGTGTGTGAAGCTTTTGTAAACATTGGACTCAAGAACCAAACACTCCTTAGAAATTATGAATGAAGTAAATCTCGTGAGAAGTGTATTTTTTCTTGCCAATTACTGATATCAAATTGTCGTGTGCTGGCACTTTTTGAAATGTCCAAAAAATCACAATGAAAAACTTCCATGTAAACTTGTTTCATTCATTAACTTAGATTTACTACCAAATATGTATCAAGTTTTTCAAGCTGTTTACTTTAGAATAAAATATATTATACCTAATAGAATATATAACCCAATGGTCATATTCTTCAAATATTTAAAGTATAAATTAAAGGCATTACTTCAATTTATCTGATTAAAATGCACAAAAATGTGAGTTTAAGTCACCTTATAGTGTCACCAAAACAAAAGATAACAAGGATAATAGCAAATTGAGAAGTGTGGTGTCTTATGAAAAATTTGGACTCAAAATTCCAAATCAAAACGGCAAGAGTGTCACTGTCTTTGCTATGCCACACTTCAACTGAGGAAATATACAATTGTAGGTTGTTATTTTTGCTGTGAAAAAGCTGAACCCACAAGCCAGAACTTAATCTCAACTTACAAAATATTGCTATTGCATTAAATATTTTGATACAAATTAAGGGAGGATTGTCTCCCAGGTTTCTTGTATAAATATCTTAGTCAAAATGGAAAAGTTTCTTACATACAATTATGCTCAACTAGGATAACAATAATATTAAGTCGTGATATTGATAAAAGTTTAAATTACGTTCAGGGACACAGTATACCTGCCAAAATATGTGGAGTGTTGTGATCTGTCAAGGAACATTATCTTGTACAACCTCTGGCAGTATTATATAACAAGAAACAGTGCATGGTTGACGGTCAAAGGGGTGGGGAAGAGGAGGGGGCACAATACAAATTGATATTTGAGAGGTAATGGTTGTTTTCTTAACTGCATGTGTGTTGTTCCACATGTATCAGAAGGCAACAATCTCATACAATAGATCACATAGAATCTGATCACCTGGCATGCAAAACATCTCAGTCACTTTTATATGATCAGGTGCCACAGGAAATCAAAGTGCCAACATAACTAGAAGAAACCACCTCATAAGAGTGATCCTTGGTTAAAGAGTCAATCACTAATTTGTTCAAACCAAAAATTCCACACTGTAGCCTCGTCTTCACACACCAAAGGGATAGCTGGCATGTAGGTCCAGAACAAATAAGGTCACATGGCTTGACTGATGCAATGATGTTTTTACAAATATATATCTTAAGATCTTACGATTGCCGAGTTTTCAAGTTTGGCCCCAACATATATAATCACGTGATTTGATAGGGCTGATGGTTACTGTCAAGTATCCAAGGTGAGGAAGTATCCACAATGTTGGATGATACCCAACACTTAATGACTATTTTTATAAAATAACCTGGAATGATTTTATTTTTTCCACCCACTCTGCAGTTTTTAGATGGTGCTGGTAATATTCTACACTAGGGTCATGTTGATTCATTATTTGTGGTGGTAATATTCTACATAAGGGTCATGTTAATTCATTATTTGTGCTGGTAATATTCTACACAAGGGTCACGTTAATTCACTATTTCTGTTGGTAATATTCTACACTAGGGTCATGTTGATTCATTATTTCCTCCGTCTTTCTCTATCTTTTCAGGATTATGCAAAATACAGGGGTCTATTTACCTCGAAAACAGAGGCTATGTGATCCTTAGTGTCTGTTTATTGGTTTGTATGTTAGAAACATTACAAAAAAGGGGTTTTGGTCTACTAGTTTGAGTCACAAAGCCACCAGAGACACAAGTAGTGCACTGAAGTGATAACACATCCAAGTACTAATGTAGCCCATTGCTGCTTAACTTCAGTGATGGGAGAGGCACTCATCACACTACACCACAATTCATGAAAGTCAGCAGACACAAAAAAAAAACAAAAAAATGTCTCTAGAAGTGCGCGCCTAGCTAGAGCTTATGCTTAAAAATAAATTTAACAAGCTCTAGCCTGTTTACATCAGCACACAGTAACTATCCGATTACTTATCAATAAATCATTCTCTTCATAAATTAACTCCTTTTTGTAGCTAGCTATAAATTGCAAATCAGTAATTGTGTACGAAAGATGATTTAATATAAGAGTTTCTGTTAGAGGCGTGAAATTTGGACAAATATATAAAGTTGTGCATGTTACATGTTATTACACAGGCTTCCATGTTATCTTTGTTGTAATATAGATTCCAGGTCTGGTATGGGGCCTCTGAGGGGCAATAATTAGCTGATAGTTCTCTAGGTCTCTGCAGAAATCTGATTTCATATTCACTTTTAGCCATGCTTTCTTATGAACCTTGTTCTGCACACACACACAAAAGAGATTGATAAAACCAGAACACTTGATCATATACCTGATTATATTTTGTTTGTTAGTTTCCAGACAGTGATCCAGATCACTCTCAAAATTTAATTGATCTATGCTAGACCCAGGACCCATCTTTTGATTTTTTTTTCAGGATGATTCAACCAGTAGGATTTGTGTAATCCTGCTAACAAACAGAAAAATAAACAGTCATGACAATAATACTTCCTTATATTAAGCTTAAAAATTTAACACACACCTTTAATCGGTATGAAATTGAAGCAATAGAAACATTTAATCTATTTTCAAATTTTGTCACCTCCAGAGAAATAAAGCATTGTATATAGATTGGTCCTGTATCAATTGATCCCTCCGATTTCAAACAGAAATTGTATTATCAGCTATTCAAATCCCCTCTACAGGTTTTAATTCTAGTGATATGGATTGAGTATATTTATGACTTATGTCAACGCATGTTTTAAAAAAAATCAGTACCTTGCTAGATTTTTTTTTGCACTTTCCCAATTAAGATTTTTTGTTACGGTAGTAGCAAAATTCCAATATTGTACAGTGATTCTGGAGAGCCGAAAAGGCTGAAAGCCACCAGATACACGAGTAGTGCAGTAGACTTCATGAAAGTCTGGTTGCAAAAACAAATGAGGAGTCAGATACATCCCATACCTGGCCTACAACTCAGATGGTCACTCATCCAAGCACTAACATAACCCATGGCTGCTTTACTTCAGTGATGAGACAGGTATTCATAATACTTGGAAGTGTGGAGATAAAAAAAGTGATCTCTAGAGGCTCACGCTTAAAAATATACAATGTACAATGCATCAACAAAGAAATAGCCCCTATGTTGCATCTTTAGGGAACATCTTAAATCCCACCTCTTTAACTCTAGTTTCCCAACTTAGTCTCCTTCCCTCTTGGTCACACCCATACCTCCAGATCACTGACCTTTACCACCCCTCGACTCTCCTTATGATAAACGATTTCTGTTAACCAGCGCACTGAGTTCCCTTTTGTGGGGATGATATTGCACCTGCAAAACAGTAGTTTAGATTAGATTAGATCAACAAGTACCCAGTGCAATCATGTTTATTTGTCACTTTGGAACTAGAGTGGTCCATGTTCAGTAGAATCAAGAGTGATCAACACACAATAAACTTCATTAAACAAATAATAGAGCCATTCTCTATCAATATTATGACCTAGTAACACCATATAATAACTGTCGACCTTTATCCAATGATTTTATAAAAGAAATCTGTAACTTGCTTTTTTTATTTATTTTTGTTTTTTTTTTGACATAAAATATACAAACAATATAAATATAAAACACAGGACATATAAAAAAGACAATTTCACAAACACAAACATATTTCAGTCTCAGCTGATATTTTTATGTTTAAAAAAATTGTAGAATTATTCTTTAAATATTTAAGCTTATTATCTTCACCAAGAGGCATAAAACTTCGTGTTTAATTTTCATGGTATTAGTTCAAATAAGCAAGTCTTTATAGACTTCAATAATCAAAAGTTTCACAGTGACAGAGATATGGATGTTACACATTCAACAAAGAGCACCATATTCAGACAGGAATTAATACATTTTCACCATTCATTATCACCATTCATGCCTCATACCATTCAAATGAAAGTGGTATATTAAAAATCATCAGAGACATAACAGACAGTTAGAGATATACCTGCAGACAATCCTGCTTAAAAAGGCATATACTTTCTTTTTGAGAGGCTTTAGGATAAATGCTTTATGTCAGGGTTAAAAGAGAAGAGAGCTTCACAAAGACTAATAAGTCCTTATTAGCAAAAGAGAGAAGTATCAGATCAAATGATCAGTCATTGAGAGATATGTCTGAAGCATTTGATTCTAAAGTCCCAGAGATTGAGAATCCTAATATAAGAACATATATCAAGTTTTTAAATAGTCTGATCAAAAGCTTTACCAAAGGCTAAAAAGGAATCTCCCAGGGTGAGTATAAAGTCATCATCATTTCAGAAGTATCAGTATAAGCCAGATTATTACATGATGCATTGTCAATAAAGATGTTTTATTTCTTTACATTTAGTATTACTTTATATACCGGGGTGCTCCTATTGTATACTGCTAATTCATATGTTTGTATACAGAATTGTGCTCACTTCAAATGGACAGGTTGTACATTATGGGGATAATTCACGCCTGACATGCTGATTTTGGAGTGTTTTATCTTTAGATTATGTTAAGGCCACCTTTAGAAGGTTGTACTTCACTTGCACATATTTTCGTTTTCTTATTACTGATCAAAATGTTATTCATAGTTTATATTTTCACAAAGTATTTTGTATTATTTTATTTGACTTAAAACTTTATGGATTATCTTGTGAACTTTTCTTTCGACTCTTGATCTCAGTGTTTGTAAACCATCTGTATATTGTTTTGATGTAACACACCTACAGATAAATCAATTGCATAAACCTATGTAATTACATAAAACACATATCAATAGCCTGTCCAGTAGAACATAAAGAATCACTTGAGATCTTCTTAATCCATCCCGCTTGGCTCTAACCTATCATTAAGTAGACTTATTTCTAGACCCTGGTAAGGCTTGTGACAGTCTCAAACGTGATCAAGTACCAATGAGTTTTAACACCCCGTTGTTATCAAACAGATGACGTCATTCACACACCGTTGTCTGAGTAATTTGAAGTCATGGATTACTCAGTTTCTGGTCCTTAATTTTAAAATGTGATATACCGTTTGGTTATTGTTCTAACCAAATACAACAGGCTATAATGTGGCTTTGATTTCTAATTGATAATCTTCCGCCTTTCATGTTTGCCCGGTTATTTATTGTGTTCTGTTTGATTCATTTTACAAGAACAAGGTGCTTCATTTCCAATAATTGCTGTCCAAAAAAAACTTAAATAAATATACGTCTAAATATACATATATTTACCCAAGTAATGTTACCCAATTGTATTCAAGAAACACACTTTTGTGTGATAGTGATAAATAAAATTTAAAGAAGGAAAAGGCTAATTGAATGAACGTGTTATTTTGATGATAAAGACCTTGATCAGCAGTGAACCGCCTTTGAAGGCCCCAAACTGTTGTGTAACATGTGAATGGTGATTTTGTGACGTCAAATCTGAGATAAGACGTCAATTCAAAAAGCAGCTGAAAGATTACATTTGAAATGAAATACCCTTCATAACTCTGTGTAACAACGTTTAAACTTCAAACAGTTTTAAATCCATATAATATAATAGAAATAAAATTACTTTTAAATGTTCAAAATCTATATATGAGAATAATTGGTATTAAGAAGTTCATAATCCGTTATAGAAAATAATTAAAGGTATGTTTATTTAAGCCAAGAATGTATTAAACTAATCAGTAGATGTACAGCAGATTCAAATGATAAATAAAACATTCGGGAATGAAGAAAGACATTCAGTTAAATTGATTGATTTAGAGTTGAACATATCTTATAAAGCATAACATGGGTCATATCAGGACGGTTAGCCAATAGTGTGGTGGGAAACAGTGTATGCTAGTTGGCAAAGATATTGCAATGAAAACTTCAGTACATAGGTAAGTAACTACCAATTTCCCCGCTTCAGGTATGGGCCTGGAATTAAACCCACAACCCGTGAGTTGTCACTCTGTTACAGTGGCCCTCTACAGACAAAAATAAAAAATGTAATACTGCTATGCAGGAAATGGTATTTTGGATAAAGTTTTCAAGCGATCACTTCAATCATATGTATTATGTATGGATCCGGATCACCCTCCTAATTGAAAAAAAAACAGTGGATATTATTGGATAAATAGTGAAAATTTCCTTTACATATAAAGTTTTCTCAATGACTTATCCAGCTCATCATTTATTACATAATTGTCCTACAAACAGGCATCTTCAATAATATATAAACGTTCCCGAAACCCCTTCAAATAAACATCGGCATGATACCTGGTGTTATAGTAATATTTTGTGTCAGTTTAATTGGCAGGGTTACATTTGACTTTCCAAGCAGAGATCATTCTCCCCCAAATACAAACCCACAGCACACACCATATCACCCAGAGACGGAAAACTACTGGCTAATTTTTCAATTAAAATCCCACCTAATTATCCACCCTAAAGTGTGTCAAACTTCACTTATTAAATTATATACTTTGACCTCTTTCTATTGATATGTGTTAGCATCCGTGTGATGATTTATTCATGGAAATCTTACTGACTTTCACTTATCCCATAATTATGTGCTAACTAGGAAATCGTACTTAGAATACATAGTTGCCACTCTTAACTGACCTAAACTTAAGTGCATATTGTTTCAACTATATTCACACTGAAGTTAATAGTTTTTTAGGCTAAAGTAATATAGCTAAGTAATAATTTATTTATTTGGAAAAGCCTTAGCATGGGTTAGCACACATGTAGGAAAATATTTCATCTTTCCGACAATAAGTAACTCTCAAGTATTCCCCTAAAAAGTGACAGAAATTGGTACAAAACAGGTGAATATACACAATACCCAATTACACCGTTTAACCAGTCCAACTCACAGGGTGTAAATATGGCCAAAACTAGTAAAAGCTCTTGAGATTTGTATCTCAATTCATTCTAATCAATTCCCGGGATAATTCAAACCCTTGTTTCTAACATCACGTCAATTGTATGCTTACAGCATAATTGACTCTAGTCATCTCCCCACTTGGGGCATTGTTTTGGCATCATAAATAGAAAGTGTTGTGGCTTTTAAAGGGTGGCAATTAGAAGGTGAGAAATACCTTATAATTCAATCAACAGGGAGATGGGGGGAGGAGGGGGGTGCTTGGGTGGATAGTTAACGCTGAACAGACGGTGATGACTGAGGCAATGTTTGGCCCTTACCCCCAGGGATTTGAAACTAGGTGGGATTTTAGCACCTGGGAATGGAAGATTGGGCTGACATATTCGCCAAGGTAAGTCCCTTTAACAGATGCCAGGGAATTTGTAATAAAATCAGTCTATCTTTATTTGTTTCAAAGAATTCACATAAACACTTTCCAATGCACATAATATATCAAGAAAACATGTTCTTTTTCACTATTTGCAAAGCTCAAATGGTGATAATTCTCTGTACATTTGAAATGGTATAATTTCTTTATAGATGCAAAAATTGATGATCAAACAGCATGTGAATAAGTTTAAGTAGGGCAGCCATAACACCTGTCATTGCACTATAGTTCAACCCATTTGAATTTTCGTGTGATATCTCTGTGTTTAAAGGCAAACGCCAATATTTACCACTACGTGTGCCTCACAAATAAAAGTTAAAGTTAGGGTTTTATGTCCTGTTCAACAGAAAGGGTTTTTTTTGCATAGCTACGCAATATTGTACTGGATGCATTCTGAATGAGTTTTTGAACCATTGGGCAGTAAGACAGTATTGTCTCAAAACGACTATCTTGCTTTAACAGCAGTAGATCATCTGGTTGCACCTATCCTCACCAGGGAGGCTACTTTTTCCGTTGTGTTAATTTTGCAATTACCCCAAAAAGTACTGAGTGGATTTTTAATGATTTTTTTATGTGGGTAGGGCCTAGTCAAGGGACAAAGTGGTGAAATCTTGGGAAAGATCCAGATTTCATCTGAAGGTCCCATCTTTAATGAATTTTCAAATATTGACTTTCTAGTTCACATTACTCCAAGATTAATGCTCGAATCTTCATGAAGTTTTTATGTGGGTCATGGAGGATTCTAGAAAGGCTTAGGTCATCCAGTGCAAAAGAAGTATGAGATGTATTTCAAACAATAAGGAACCTCTCAGAAAATGTGAAATAATGCTTTACCTTAAAGCAACAGTGATGTGTGAAAACAACAGAAGCCATGCTGACACAACCTGACTGCAACACCACACCTCAAGGTGGTGTCTTTCATTCCACCAGTAATAGATATAGTACTGAAAACTAAGAAACATGCTCGGATCAAGTGCAAACACCGACCATTAAATTTATTTATACAGTGCCTCGCATCATGCCTGGTACCCTTATATCGGTTATACTGTGACAGGTAGTTGGAAGGACTGAGGAAACCAGTGTATCAAGTTCGTCAAGGTTCTGTACTGTTAACTAAGTACCAACAGCAAGTAACTACCAGCTTTCCTGCTTGAGGTCATCCTGGTATTCGAACTGTGATCTTAGAAGGCATCCATCATGTTTGTGTAAATAACAGGGTTTTATACATCCATTATTACCAAAAGAATAAAACAGGCCATCATACTAAGAACCATGTCCCAAGCTATACTGTAGCAGTTCAACTGCATCAATCAGATTATATAAAAGAAAATGAAAGTCATCTGCACCCAAACTTAAAATGGTATCTTAGCTATCAACTGTTATTGACATGCGGTATCAATACAATTGCACATACGATGCTAAAATATGTTTTTCAACTCAAAGTAGCTTTCAAGCCCACACGCCAGTCAGAAAAAGTCCTACGCCTGCACACCTAACAGCACTACCGTTCCTGGATACTGCATTAAAGCCTAAAATACAAACATTAACATCACCAAAAAAATACAATGACCAATTTTAGACTAGAACCACAGATCCATCTTCAAGGTTTTGCCCCCCCCTCCCCATCAACTGACATAAAAGCACTAGGAACACGCGATTATTTATCCTGGATATATTTAAGTGTACTTCTGAAACTTCTGTTAACATGCACTGAAATATTACAGTAAAAATAATGTTAGTTTTTACAATGTACACAAGATTTTTGTAAGATTTGACAAAAATCACAACAATTACATAAAAAGAAGCTATGTTTCTGCTAATCTATCACTAGTGCCCTATTACAATTTTACTACATTTATATTTCATTCCACCAGAAAGTCAAATTTCAATACAATTTATAGATTAATAAAATAATTTTTTTAAATACTTTCCCTATAAAAATGTCACTGATCTATACAATATCTTCCCGAGTCTCTTTCTTAACTGAAATAAACAAAATTTTGTAATATTCATAACTTATATTAGCTCAAAGCAAAATCATCTGCAAAAGATTCTTCATTAAAGATGAGAAGATTTATAATCTGACAAAAAATGGTCTAGCAAAGGAAATTGGGCTTTTAGGGTCAAGTTTACGTGGTTAAATTGCAATATCTTTGTTATTGTCAAATGCCTTTATAAAGTCTAAGAATGATATTTACCGCTGTAGCTGCATTTGTTGAGATATATAACAAGTCTGTATTAATGATAGCTTTAACTCTTCTTGCAATTCTTAAACAAGGGGGTTGTTGCATGAGATTTCAAACTGCCATAATAGATAGAGGAGGGGGACATGGGCGGAAGGTGAAATGAGACACAGATCAAATGTTATGCCACTACACAGAACACAATGTACAGCATTAAGAAAACACATTGTTTCAAACACAGGGGAAGGAAAACCAACAGAATGGCAAATCAAAACATGCTCTATAGTCAAGTGTTCCATTCTGATCTCCAAATCATCAGCATGCATGAATATACAGCAATTTATCAACATAAAAGAGGGAGGGCCACTAAAAGGGCAACAAATCAATGCTGGTGTGGTTTTGATAATAATATTGTCCCATTACCAGCCCATTTCACACGTTAGTCAAACAAGAGGGAGGCATTTTGTATGTGGAAACAGCCCCCCCGATTATTGTCATTGTCAGCATTTCAAGATGTTACTTCCTATGTAGATTGGCCACCAATAACAACCAGTGTCATATTTAGATAAACAAAGCACTGCACGCACATCCTTAGATTTTCACAGCAACAAAAACCACATCAGAAACTCAACCCTGTTTCTGTCATTTGACTTACACATACAGTAAGCAAGGTGAAATTTGCCACAGAATCTGTAATCTGCCACTGGTGGAAACCTATAAAAAGTAAGATAGAAGAATTACTGTCAATTTTGTACCAGGAGAGACCAGAGGCTTAATGCAGTCATAAAAGTCACAAATATATTAAGAATTTCTGGGCCCACTGTGGCACAGTGGTAAGACACTCACCTCCCACCTCTGAGGTCTACAGTTCAAACTCCGGACTTTATATGGGAATGTTGGTAGTTGCTTACTGATGGTCAGCAGTTTACAGTACTCTTGACCAACTGTATGTACTGGTTTTCTCTGCCCACAAACTACTCATTGTGATATAACCTGTACAGTGTTGAAAGCAACGTAAAACCCAAAATAAATGAATAAGTAAAGTAAAGAATTTCTGACAAACCAAGGAAATAGATGCAGATTCTTCAAATAAGAAAGAACATATAAAAAAAAATACTGCTCTGTGAACACTACTAGACTACTACTGTAATATTAATATAAAATTTGTGTAACTTGTATAAAGAAGGTTATCTTTAAATATTGATTTTCTCATGAGCCATACTTGGCTGACTGTGTGTATATAATGTTATGTTCCTTTCTGTTATGTTTCTCTCATTTTATACATTAACTCTCTCATAAGCCATACTTGGCTGGCTGTAATATATAACAAGTGAGAGTATAATAAAAAGTTTATCTATCTATCTATCTATCTAGAAATGGGATTTCCTGTCTGGGGAATTTTATATACTTGTCTATATATATCTGACTCGACAAATGTAAAACACCATCACCAAAAACTGATTTCAAATAAAGAATCTGTTGTGAAATGTAAATACCTTTGCTTTTGTAATTTTAGAAGAGAATATCTTAAATGACATTTAAAATGTGTTGTAATTTTAATATTAAATATTCTCTTGCAGGAGTAATTGAAGAAATGTTAAACTTGGGACAAATATTCAAGCTTTAATAATTTTATAGATATTACTGCCTTACGCATAAATGTGTATTTCAAGTATTGATATAGTCATTTTGTGAATGAAAATAGTTGTGAATGAAAAGCATTGTTGCAAGTGTCTACATCGACACCTTCCAACAGGAGAGCTTTTATAGATTTACCATCAACAGCCATTTGTTGTGAACAACTTTGGGCATTTACATCTACTGTGTACACAATATATTATAATAGGTCAACGGTACAGTTATAAACATTTTTCTGTAAATACAGAGTTAACATTTAACATATGCTTTCATTTCAAAGCATCTTTGCAATGGTTATCTTGGTTAATCACGGTTACCCCCATTGATCTTCCAATTTGGCCTAGTGGGAACACAGAGGGTTCGATCTTAGACAGAGGTAGATACAAAGTTACTGGGATGACCACTTGAAATTGCTGCCCTCTATTACTGGGTCCTATATCGGTGACAGGCTAAAGAAACTCATCTCCGTTACTTAATGGTTATCCCTGAGCCTCTGGCTTTCAGTTGGGGGAATGTCAGTCATACTGGAGCATGGGCTGTATTTGTGCAGTAGGGATGATTCAAATACTGCTTTAAATCCTGGAGTGTTAGGGGATATTGTGCTGAGCATAAATACACAATATAATACCATACAATACAATTAATGAACAATGATACAAGATGGTACGATATGGTCCTAAAACAAAGTTGGACTCATATGATATTTCTTGTTTCTTCATTGAAGTCCTTTGTCAACATTTTCTTTATTCAGAAGAGACTTTTTATCTGAGCACATCAGATCAGTTTTATTTTTTATCAGTTTGGTATGTTGGGACTTAAGTCTCTTGCTACTACTCTCATAGAATCAGACAAAAATATAAATTCTAGACTTATCCCTGGCTTTATCCAAAACCTTTCTTGATAAGAATTTTGCTGAACTACAATGACGTTCTGCTAAATACAAGAAATTGTACTTGATCAGAAGAATTTTTACTGTTTTAAGTTTACAATAACAACAACAACAACAATTATTATTATTATTATTATTAGAGTACATAAAATGCACTGAATCGATGTAGACAGTCCATTTTAGTGTCCGATGGGGAAGGTCGAACTATGGGAGAGGGTAGACTCGTCTGGATAGGTAAGTTTTCACTTATCATCTGAATCCAGTTAGATAATCAACTGCAAACACCACCCCCACCCCCTAACCCCTCAAACCTTAGAAACCCAAAAGACATTTACAGCCAATCCATATTAATTGGACATTAACCCAAACATGCCTGTAGGTTTTGACAAATTCTTCAAACTTGCTCTTCTGAAATGGCATCTAAGTTTGTACACAATTCGAGGTGTTTAATTTCCATATTAGATTGACATTTTCTTTAACATTATGTAAAAGAGAATTAGTAGCAAACCAGTAATTTAAGGCTCACACAAATAGTGTGTTGGCCATGACTAACTAATAATCACCAAGATATGTAGTTATAAACAGGCCAAAAGATTTTCATATTTTTGAAAAGAAAAAAGAAAATGTAGACAGATATTCCTTAATATGTATTTTTCGGCATCTTAAGAGCCCATGAGGTAAATTTAGCTTAAACACTTAATGACAGTCAGATTTGTATAGTTTGGATGAGACATGATATGCATATCATTTTCCTTTCCCAAACAGATTGAAACATGGTTAGTTGCTGTAGATTTGGATCAGATAATAATTTATTTTTATTTTTCCATCTTAGAGGAACAACCATAGTTACCTATTTTTCCATTCATCAGCTGATCTAATATTC
The DNA here is from genome assembly GCA_964017235.1 of Sabellastarte sp. h YS-2021. Taxonomy (NCBI): domain Eukaryota; kingdom Metazoa; phylum Annelida; class Polychaeta; order Sabellida; family Sabellidae; genus Sabellastarte; species Sabellastarte sp. h YS-2021. Next base: position 69,641,857 of record OZ024936.1, read on the forward strand.
ATCAGCAGATCTAAGGACAGACTCTATGCAAATATTACTACCTGTCCTGAGCCAGACCCGAACTCAAGACTTCAGATTTAAGAGTGAAGCGATGTAAAACCAAACTTGTTAACTACTGTTCAACTGAGGCATAAATAATAAAACAGGATCTAAGCATATGTATGTTTTATTTGTTAATCAAAACGTACAGTCACCCCTTTATGTAGATCTGACTGGCATGAAGAAGATGCTCTTCAAGTAGATGTAAAAAGCAGTTATTGTGTAACCCTGTTTTTCTTGGCATCTGGTTGTGTAAAAGAATCCTCTTCCTTATGATATTCGGGCATCACCCAACCTAGCCTCTTTCAGACCGTAGCTTAAAACCTACCTGTACACCAGGGCATACCCACCTTAGTCTTCATCATCTCCTGGTGTTCTCTGTGGTGCTTGACCTATTTTGTGTCCCTGGTTATACTGATTTATTTGGGGTTTTACGTCACTTTCAACACTGTACAGGTCATATCACGACGGGTAGTTGGAAGGGCAGAGGAAACCAGTACATACAGTTCATCAGGGTTCTGCACTGTAAACTGCCGACCAACGACAAGCAACTACCAGCTTTCCCACTTGAGGCCATGCCGGGAACCGAACCCCGGCCTCAGAGGTGGGAGGCAAGAGTGTTACCACTCTGCCACCGTGGCCCCTTGGTTTTACTGAAATCAGGTGACTGTTCTGGTGCTGTTGCATCTAGGAATCCCCTTGGAAATATGGCGATTAAGCACTATGAAAGTCAAATTAGAATGAGTTTAGTTCTGGTCCCTTTATCCCTCACACAAGGTTCAACTGTAGTTTTTCGGGGGAGAGGGGCACAGCAGAACTATATTTAGCTAAAATATCACCAAGGAAGAAGACCTAGCATTTCATGTTGTAAGAATCTTTTCACAATATTTGTATGTAACAAGAACAGCACAACACAAAACGGTGACTTTTCTTTAAGCGGTAAAGTGTCATTAACTTAAACAATAAGATTAGCTAGATGTGGTAGACTCTGCATTATAAGATCCTCCAAAATTAATAGGATGTGGTTCTGGTCAGGCCTGATCTCCACGCATGTTTTATAACTACAAGAATAAACTATTTCTGATGCTAGGACTGTAACAATTGTTCCTTAATACATAAAATTTGATTTTAACAGGTATTTATTATACAGATTCTATACTGGTATTACCACAGTAGACATATCTCACAGTCCATCTTAAAGCGAAGTTGGTAAGTTCAAATAGTTGTTAATGAAAAGAATGCCCCTTTTTACATTCAGGCATATCTTTTCATTGAATCTTCTCTAAACTGGAAATCCTGTTCCAAATGAAACCACTGTTACATAATAAACAAAACGTCAAGAGTTTTATTTGAGTACTCATTTAAATATTACTGCACACACAAGGGAAGCTCTTCAATAGACGCAAGCACTACTTTTGCTTATGATAAACATTTGAAAAGGAACAAGGAGCATCTTATTTATGTAACAAACTACTTTGAAAATTTCAAAATATACAAATAACACCATACAATGTTAAATCAAGTGTTAAGTTCAACAGAAGGAAATGAGGAACACTAATTTCTGAAGTTGATTTAATCCAATGGTCAATTGTACTCGAATCTGTAATGCACATGATAAATACTCCTGGGGATTTGTACTTTACACAGCAACTGTAAAGAACTATAGAGGTGATACATCTATGGCCATTTTATCTTTTATAATTTAAAATAACTAAATTGCCGAAAAAAATCACTTGTGTGTGAGATGTCAAACACTCTCTTAAAATCAATAAATACCACTAGTTTGATTAATTCGTTTTGATATATTTCTATGTGTAAAAGCTTAATATATACCAATTCCATCGTGCGTTTTTAAGTTTATCCTTAAAGTTTATATCAATGTGAATGCTAGCTAATGGTCATTATACAGCTTGAGTACTTCACTTGATCACGCCCATTTAAGCTTCCTGTTTTGTGGTATGTGAAGAATTACATTCATCATTTTTCTAAAGCTGAAAACAGACTCAATGAATGGGGAGGGCTGCTGTAACACAAAGAATAGGTGCATGTGTACAATACTATACAATTAACCCATCCAATAACAACACTTTCCTCCCTTAAGTGGCCAAACAACACAAAGCTTTGGAATATTTTTCTAGTCAAGAGTACCTTTCCCAATACAGCACCTGTGGAAATTTCTGGGGTTATGTCATACTGTGCCAGCAGCCAGAAAAGTTCAAATTTACTGCTTAACTTCACAATACATGTGACAGATATGGTTGTTGAACATGAAATTGTCTCCTGTAAATATACATATGTAGTTTTGATCCTATACACAAAGGACTGTTTTCATTAATAGGATCTGTAAAAGACGACCCAAGTATGAGCTGAAGCTCACTGAAAAAGGCTGTATACTTAAGACCTTTTTTCATAGAATTTTGACTGATCCCCTTAGTGTAGTTATTACTATTTATTTCTTCATTTATCAAAGTAACTTAGTTTATAGTCAATACATAACTTAAAATATTACTTGTTTAATAAAATACCTAGTCCCCTTTGGACTTAATAGTCACTACAAGTTAGACAGACAGAAGATTTAACATTTACATACTTGTACTTAACATTTACATACTTGTACTTAACAATGTAGCAGTATGTATATTTTAGACTAGGACACATACATAGGAAATATGTTTCATCTCCAATACCTCTTTTGGTTATTTTACAGATGTGTATACACGCCCAGCAACGCAAAAAGTTAAATTCAAGTTTCTTGAATGACAGTTAAAACTTTAAATGTTGCATTTATTTAAATATTTGATATATTTTTCCTTAATCACGATCTGCACAAGCCATTATGAGAGCAAATGAAACATAATTTTTAGAGTTATATGCAATAATATTGCAATAGCATTGCCAAAATTAATATTTAAATAGTGTTCAGTATTTTCAATAGCATCAATGCTAGAGGTAGTTTTTTTTTTGAAGAAATCAAAGATTTTGTAATATTCCTATTTACTTTGTTTTCCTATTTTTGTGTGTTTAAGATAAAAACTATTTTAAAAATATTTACATGCACCGCTCTTGATTTAGTCAGTGGTCAACCCATACAAAAAGGCCCAAATGATACCTATTCAACAAACCATACACTTAACCATCCATACAGTCATCCACTCAAAGTGACAGGATTTAATTAACCAATAAGAAGTAGCCTAGTCAATTCATTGGCTATTCAGCAACTGACTTAATGCTCTTCAATGTGTTTGGTGCTTCAATAATACCTTGTGACCCCCCCCCCCCCCCCCCCCCACCTTAATATCCTCCTCTCTCACCCATCATGTCTGAGGTCTTTAAAAGACCAAAAGCTAGATTCTTGAAATACTTGGTTTTCTGGTCTGTAATGGACATGCAGTGTGCAGTCAATGTCTTGCATTATTAGTCCAGGTGGCAGATCATGGAATTACACGAGTGTGTTGTGGATAATAAGTGTGTAATTTGTAAATGAACAGTAAGTTGATAGGGTATCAAGTCAAGTGGTTTACATACAACACACTACTTTACTTTCAATTAAAACACTGAAAAAGGGAAGAGAGAGAACATGGTTTATTGATATTAAGAAGGCTCTCGACTCAGTTTTGATGTTCTGTGTATGCATTAAAAACTTCAAGTAGAAAAATATATGGAGAGAATATCAGGAGGGTAATTGCATTATTTGGTAAGAGAAGAAGTTTTTGCACGCATCTCAATCCCCGTTCCATGACGAAAGGACTCGAAAAGGTGTGACAGGTCAAACTGCAAAACTCTCAAAAGCAAACTAAACCGTGCAGAAGTGAAAACCGAAGCCCAAATATTCACAGGAAGGCTACTCTATTTGAGGTATCAAAACTCAAAATTGTATACGGACAATTGGGTTCATATTAAACACCCTTCTTCTTAAATCAGGTGGAAAAATACAAGAACAAGCATAAAAATTGGGCTTCCAAATCTGAAGCCAATTTTGATTGACAGTTGTAAGTTCCGCCTATATTAAGATCATAACAGCTAACAGTCTGAAGGAGGGGTCCATGCTAAAGAGATTGTATGGGGTAGAGATCTTTGATAGAGAATATAGAAGTCAGTGAAGTTTGCATAGCTTAACACAAATAGTGAGGAAAATGGAATGAAAATATTGAAGAAAAAAACATATTCTTTGATTTAACTTCAGCAGATAAAAATAGTTAGCTTGAGGGGAAAATGGAGATTTAATATTGAGATTCACTGCAGAGCTACCTATCTACTGGACTGTTAGTGGACTTCCAGAACACAACCATTTGTGTGATAGGAACTCTCTGGCAAAGATGCCTCGTGCGTTTCTTATGCAATACAAGAAGAAACCAAAAGTGAATGTGATTTACCAAGAAGCAGATACAACTGAAGGTAATATTGTTGTTCATTAGTTCTGAGAGTGTTGTATTGTACCTGGAAATGTTTACTGGGACTTTAGCATTTTAATATTTTGAACGAGATGTCTTTATATCACATTCTCCACCAGTTATAATCTTAGTCAGTGCCAAATATATTTTTCTGGGAGATCCAGGCTTATGCTCAGTGAGAAAGGGTTTTATGGCTTTGCAAAAGTTTGGCTAGAATTTTTTTGTGAGTTCTATTCTATTCATATATTATAGAGACATGTAAATACTTTATACAATGAGAAAAAAGTAGAAAATATAATTATGTAGGAGCCAAACTTGAGATCTCACCAATCTTAAGATTGTCGCTAGCCCAACTTAAGATCCTAAGTCGGGCTCGCTACAACCTTAACATTGGCAAGATCTCAAGTTTAGCTGGGTATAAGGACTATAGGTATAATTATAAAATTATACAAGGCTGGGTGTAATTGTTTAAGCCAAACTTGAGATCTCAAGTTTGGCTCCAACAATTATACTCAGCCCTGGTAGGCTTCTCGGTGTCCAAAAAAAAAACTAAAATGCAGAAGCAGATGAGGCAGTTAGTTTTATGAGTTGCTATACTGGGGAGAGGCTTGCAAAGCAGAGTTTTCTTAATTCATGATTGATATATTGTTTACAAATTATGTATGCACAAAATGTTTTTGGCATGAACTATTATGGTCCATAAGGATTTGGGTGTGAACAAACATGTTTGTCTCTGGGGTAAATTAATTATAAATAATTCCCTTACAGTGAAATTTAATTACGAAAAGGGTTTTAATTATTTAGAGTAACATTGCAGACAAAATAAAATGTTTTAGGACCAAAATGCTCACTGAAGTTTTTACTGAAAAAAATGTTGGAGCACATAAGTACTGCAATATTTACAGTTAAATTTTAACAAGTGCTATTATTTGAATTATGACCATTTGGCCCAGGTTGATGACATCACTGATTAGTTCAGGTGGGCTTATGGTCATCGTTTTGCCTCTGAACACTGTGTGAATCCGTTAATAAATATAAATGAAAAAAAATCTGGAAAAGGCTTCTTGAGCAAGGAATTTAAAATTTGTCGTGGTATATGAAATTTACCAATGGTGGCACCTTTAAAAATAAGGTAAAAATAATCCAAATTTGGACCAATATTGCATCGTGGGAGATGACAGGCCTAATATGGTAAAAAAATTCACAAATGTCTAAAGAATGTCCTACAAATAAAAAAAGAACTACAGGTGAGTTTCCTCACTGTTGACCTTGAATCACTTTTGCAAATTGAATTGCACACTTTATCAAATAAATAAACCAGCAATGTTTGCATTCTTATTGTACTTAAACCTAGACATACATAAATAACCAATTCTCAAACTTCTGTTGCTCAGCTTTTTAAACTTGAATTCTGTGTATCAAATTGCATTAAAGAGATTACAGTTAAGTATAATAGTAAATATATATTAGTGGAGGTACAAATTAAGAACACATTAAATTCTATACCTTTAAATTAGTATTCAAAACACAGCTGGTTAAAATCAGTGAGATGGTTTTAAAATGGCCAACAGGTTTATTTGGCCGTTTTGAAAGGGTCAAGTCATATCAAAACCTCATCTAGGTTTCAAAATGGCAAGTAACATTTTATGCCCTACTTCCAGTTAGTGTTTACAAGTTATTCTAATTGCAATAACAGGCTGATTTTTCCTCCCTAGTATTTATTGGTTCGCTTCATGATCCCTTATAATCACTCCTAGTTATATATATTATGGATTAGTAACTTGTACATACAAGCACCCGTTTATTGTAACAAAACTTTGAGCTTCTGTTATCATCTATGACTATACAAAATCAAAGACCTTTTCGAAATCAATAATAAAAATCATCCTTAGTTGGAACAGATCCATCTACTCAAGCAATCTCGATATGGGTGCGACATCTTTTGATTACGAGATAGCGCAAGTACCATCTCGATATTGCGCTGATTGGTACTTTGCGCCCAGCATCAATATGATTTCAAACTAACCTCTGTATCACTTAATCTGTTGAAGAAGATCAATTCTGAGACTCAGTGCAAAAAGTGTGTGGCCAATATTTCGCAATTTGTATTACAGCACTGAGTGTAAAGGAAATGGATAAAAAGCCCTTTATTTTCTCACTCAATTGTTGAAGTCACCAAACAGGATTCAATAATATTTTTTTTATTGTTGCCTATAACCCAAAATATGTTTATTTAAAACCATAACCAAACCTTATTACAGATGTTTGTTCAGCTAACCAATAAGCTACGATGAACTTCAGGCTCACGGGGTAAGGTTGGGTTTTGAATCATTTTTAATCTAAATATTTATGAGAGTTTATAAATGTAAATGAATAATAATGATCTAATTGTGCGGAAATGTACATGTCTCAACAGCTAAGTTACCTAATTTTTTCATCAATAAATGAAATAAAAACTTACATAAATATATATCTATACTTAAAACAGACAGTTCTACCAGTAACATTGCCCTTGTCATAAATAATGCGGAACAGTGATTATTGAAAGTCTTTTCAAACAACGACACATCATTCCAAAATGGAAAATTTATAGTTCAGGGAAAATACTAGAATTTTATACCGAATCTACGTTTTCAGTGACACTAAACTTATCACAACCCAAACTTGAACAAACCTCCAATGATGCCTTGTGTCAATTTCAGAATTTTTAAAATTTTATTAACACCAGAGGATCAAATACTTGTTATTTTAGTAAACACCGGACATCTGACACACAAGCACCATTGGGATAGGCTTTAGTTTGAGCATTACCTTTATTTCCTATTCTTAAAGTTTGTACACATTGAATCAATATGACACGATATGTTAAGATACAAGCCCTATTTCAGTTGAAATAAAAGAAAAATATTGAAAAAAAAGTAAAAAAGAAATGAGGGGCTTTTTGTCATTTAACTGCAAGTCTATGGTATATTGAAAGAACTTTGATTCTATTAGGTATTATCAGCTTATCTACTGGTCAGATAAAATATAGAAAAATATTTGAAATAACATCACTCAGAGAGCACAGACCTCCGCTAAGGTACGTAATAATAAGTAAATTAGCACATCCGGATTATATTTTTGTATCCAGACGGTGATCCAGATCACTCTCAAAATTTAATGGGATCTAAGTTGGACCAAGACCCATCTGTTGATTTATTTTTCAACTTGTCCCAACCAGTAGTGTTTGCGTTATCCTGCTGACAGACAAACAAACAGACTGATAAATGGTCATGAAAATAATACCTCCTTGACAGAGGTAATTAAAATTGCTTGGTATCATTTATCTGTGTCTGTGGATGAGATATGTTTATATATAGTTGCTCCTTAGAGTCTGTCACATGATGGAGATTAAGTGCTATAAAAACCCTTATTTACATTAAATTAGATTAGATGTGTCAGTGCAGTTTCTAGGTTATTATTGGATTCTATCAGAAAGACTAATCTGGTTTTGTTATCAGAACTTGCAGACCTTTATACCTATTACTTTAACCTTCTATATATTTGATATAATACATGAAATTTAACACAAATAGTCCACTTGTAAGCCCTTCATAATGAACAGTGCCTTGCTATCATTTCTCTCCTTTTATTTAATTAACCAAAGGTTGTATGTAATATTCTGAAAACAGATTATACAAGGTATGAAAAGAAATACAGTGGTACCCGGTTAAATCGAATCTCAAAGATACATACACTTAACTGGTGTGTCCAGTTACCAGGGTAAAATTTGACAGAAAAATGTGCTTTGTTGACCGGATGACTACCACCTAAAAGGAATTGTAGTTGCCCCAAATTGTTCTTACAACAACGGAAGGGTACTTTTTTTAGACCACTTTTTTCAAGAAATACCACAACAGATTGGGTGAAAATATACATGGACAAAAACAATATTGTTTATGAATGTATATTATGCAGTTTTTTCTGTATTGAAGAATCAGAAAATTTTACATAGCTAGAAACATCAACTGATATTGTCCAAAAAAATTCGGATGTTACAAATATCTGAGAAGGAATGAGATTTTGTGTAAGCTATTTTACCATGTTGTGGCTTAATCTTTTACCCTTTTTTTCCTTGAAGTCATTAAAAAGATTTGTGAAATTATTTCTACAGTTTGTCGTATATAACATTTAATGAAAACATGTGGTAATTTAACTTTTGAGTCAAATAGTGAATAACTGAAAGTTTTAGTTGGAGGAAAAGTTGACTTGATCTTCAAGTTTTAAGAAATTCACTCATATTAATTTTCCCTAATGGTTAACTTCTACTAACGAGAGAAATACAAATATGAGATTTCACTGTTAATTAATTTTCACTATCGTAGCTCAATAGTTAAAATAGTTTAAACTGATAATCAGTATTCTGGTTATTCTTTATGTTAACGCAAATATCAGTATCTCTAATCTGAACTTGAAGAAACCACGATGTTTTACCTCTGAACTTGAATATAAGCAGAGATCAAAATCCAGTAAAGTTAGTTCAACAAATGTACCATACATGAAACTACAACTATTAAATGAAGTAACAAGCACCGTGATTGCATCAAAAAACACTTTTTGTTATTTCAAATCAGGGCAATCATTTTACACTAATAACACATTTGGTAAATCTAAACGTAACACTAAACTGAAATTGGGTTTAAGCATCAACAAGGCCAAAAGGGGTTTTTGTCTACTATCGCGACCCTGCAAAGCCATCAGAGACAAGAGTAGTGCACCGAGGCGGTCACCCACCCCACTACTAATATAGCCCATTGCTGCTTAACTTCAGTGATGAGACAGGTATTCATCACACTACACCACGATTCATGAAAGTCCGGAGACAAAAAAAAATGAAAAAAAACCTGATCTTTAGAAGCATTAGTCTCGTTAGAGCTTGCGCTTAACCTGCCAATCCATCAGGCACATCAAATGACATTTGAAGGAAACTGCTTTACAGAATATAACAGTGTACAAAAGATAACAGAGACTTGTAAAAAGAGAAAGTCTATTGAAAATCTTCAAGAAGATGAAATGAAAGAAATCCTAACTTCTTAATTAAAAAGGATTTTTTTTTGTACAGTAAAAAAGGTCTATGAATTGTGAATAGCTACATCTCAGATATATAGTATTTAACCTTAAGTAAATAAAACCCCCATCAGTCTCAATTGAAACGGACACAATTACACAATATAGCAACATACCATATACACTGTAGTGGTAACAATACCCAGCCACTAAACACAACAGGTTTCTTATTAAACCCAAACTGTAACAGAAATGAGAATGCTTTTTATATCCTTAACGTTTACAAAAGTACTTGAAATTCCCACGAAGCTCGTGAAATTAAAGAGATGACATGCACTTAATTTGATCACTTTTTGAATGTCAGCGATGAAAAAAAACCATGACACTCCGAATATTAGTCATATGAGGTCCAAAACAAATCTACAAGAAGTAGCATTTGGGGAGCGCAAACCATCCACCGAGGAGTGGACTGGGTTAGAATGGTTCCAGTTGAGTTGTGATCTCATTGAACATGACATCACATTTCATCTTGAAAATGATACATATTTATGTCAAATTTGAGTATTAGTGAGTAAAGTTTGACACATCCCCTGCACAGGAAAGTCCCAGTTTTGAATTGTGGGTATTTTATCCAAGTTTTAAATTTGGTGATCAGGGTAGGCAAGTTGTCTTGTCTGATATAAGCTAAAGCTATTTGTTCTGGTACTCTCCACTAGTATATTTATTATTATTGTTGGTAGATCCAAATTGCATCAATTTGTATCTAATTGTATCAGACACAAACCAGGGGGCCATGGTGACAGAGTGGTAACACTCTCGCCTCCCACCTCTGAGGCCGGGGTTCAGTTCCCGGCATGGCCTCAAGTGGGAAAGCTGGTAGTGGCTTGCCATTGGTTGGCAGTTTACAGTACAGAACCCTAACGAACTGTATGTACTGGTTTTCTCTGCCCTTCCAACTATCCGTCATGATAAGATCTGTACAGTGTTGAAAGAGACATAAAACCCCAAATAAATACATAAACAGGCACAAACCAAAACATAATGGGCAAATATATACAAAGAAAAATTTTAAAATAGCATTTTCAGTCACTCTAATGTAAAAATCACATAACATTTTAGCCCTCACCCACTAATGGGTAGAACAAAGGTATTGTAATCAGGTCAGTTTGTTTATCTGTCTGCTCCACTGTTAGTGTACATAACTTGAAAGCTATACTCCTCTTTGACCTAGTGGGTTAGCAGGTTTGGCATCTAATTATATGTGGTCACCTCTGTGTGGGTTAGACTGCCATAAGTGGCAATGCTGAGAACCTGTCCCAATACGACCCTGGCTGTTGAACGGGGAAGTATAACCTTGACTTTGACTTCAACTTTGGAAGCTATTTATCGGATTAGGGTTACATTTTCACACAAGGGGTGTTCTACACATGGCTCTCTCTCTTACTCAAAGTGGATTGCAGATCCAGAATTTATTTGTAATTTTGTAAAAGAAGATTAAAAATGCCACACTTTTTGCAGCACTATCTGTTGGGACAAATAATGTTACATTCCAAATCACTGCTTGTTTCATTTGAATTAACTTGCATAAATATCAACTGTGTTGTAATATTTAAAATGGGCAAAATATTTAGTAACATATAAATCTCACTTCAGCTATCACAGCTGAAGTGTCATAAGTGTTTACTTTAAATCAGGGTTATCCTGTATCTGTATATAAACTATACTACTTTGGGGGCTCGTTAATTTTTGTTGCCTTTTATAACAGCTTGGTCGCCTATAAGAGTGTAATATGTTATGAACAGTGTATTACTTGAATTTCACACTTTCATATACCTAATCAGCTCTGTTTTGTACACACACCCTTTTTAAAAATGCATTTCCCAACTTAATTTTAAGGGTGACTAACTTCAAGCCATAAAACTACCTGTAATTACTAATTGTTTTGATGAAAGAAGCACGCCTTTATAATTATACATATTACCCATGTATAGAAAGTAACTGTATACCCAAACACTTAGAATTGTATAGCTTAATAAATTGGATCATTTTTCATGAATACACTGGTTTTTTTCTTGTTTAGCACTTCCATAATCAATTACATTTCTACCAGATATTGGTCTAATGTCGCTACTACAACAGCTGGAGATAGCCTATTACTGTTTCCTGCATGGACTTGAATCCACCGCCGAAAAAAGCAAGAGGCAATGCTTCTGCTTCCATGTTATTCACTATTTCTGTCAAAATTAATTACATATAAATATATATTCCATGTTAGAAACATCATCATTGTTACACACCTTGGTAAAACAAATCAAAAGAACAAGCATAAAGCAAGAAAAAAACCTGGTTGTTCAAAATTGTGTTTGACCCATCCCTGCGCCTGGATGCTGATTTTGGTTAGCCGTTTTGGTTATGTTGCACCTTTGAGTCTCATTGTAATGGAGAGATTAAGCATTATAAAAGTCATATTAGAATTAAAATTATGACTTTATGTGATCAATACCAGCCATAATACATTAACAACATGACACATTAAGTAGAACGCTCTGAACTAGAATCCCAATAAAAATAAATGCAAGAAAGTATCACTCCGGCCTAATGGGTAGCACACTTAATTGGTAATACAGAGGACCTGGGTCGATCCCAGGTAGAGACAAATACATGATCACATAGCTTTTGTGATGGTGGTAACAAGGACTTAGAGCAGATGGGGAGTCAACAATTAGTGACCTACCAGCTAAGTTGTAAATTTTTAAAGGGACTAAAACGTTTTTGTAAAGATGTTTTATCTCTATTTTCAGCAAGGCAAATGACACCAGGCAATGGAGATCAAAACCAGACTTGCATAAGTGCTTCAAAACCCATTCAAACTGGTTCAAGACATGATCCAACTTTAGGCATGACGGAAATCATAGAAAGAAACAGGAGCCAGATCTCAGACGAACTGATGGAAGATGAAGAAATATCAGTAACAGACAGTGAGGATGAAAAAGTCATACAGAACAGGGGTGGTTATGACGACAGTGGGTGTCATGAAGAAGATTTCCAGGTACAGGCAAATCCACTTTTATATTCAACATTCCATAGTCAAATAAGTACTTATCAAAGTTGAGAATCTGGATACTACTGTAACGGGTAGCAAAGCTTTGCAATTGACATGAGATACAGTTTACACTTGTTGACCAGGTTTTTCAGATTTACAATTAAACAGGGACCTCAATAACCTAGTGGATATTACTTTTGGCAGATAACCAGTTGACCACCCCCACACCTATGGCCATGGGTTCAAATCTAGCTCCTCTGAAGACATAGAAAATGCTGAAAGCATATCCAAACATGGTCCTAGTTAAAATCTAAGTGTAAAAACTTAAATCCGAGCATTTACTGAAAACATGAAATAACTAATTTTTGTTGTTATTTTTTCAGGAGGAAGATGATACAGAAGAAGAGGATGATGATGAGGAAGAGGAGGATGAAGACGATGAGTCAGATGATGATGACAAGGGTGACGAAGAAGGCATGCAAGAAGATGAAGAGGATGAAGAAATTAATGTTGGAGACAATGAATTTGGACACTTGGAAAACCACCAGACATTCCTCTACAATCAGTATCAAAACTATATCAATCAACAGCAGCAACAGACTCTGGCATCACCGTCATTATCAGAAGAAGAAAGTCATGTCAAGCTGGATGATAGAACATATGGAGACAATAACCCTAAAGAAGACAAAAGGGACGATAAGATTGGCAATAAACCTGAAGGAAAACATCACAGTGCATTCCGTAAGCCTCCAGGGCAGATAAGGAATGAGATGTATCATCACTTTCATAATGGGCAAACTACCAATGGTAGTTTACCCGACAAGTTCCATATGATGTATGGGCCAGAATTCAGAAGTTATATGGATGCAAGACATCATCAGATGACAAACTATTGGCTATATATGTCAAAACTGTACCATGGTCACATGCCACCACTACCCCCATACACACTTCAACAGCCACCAACATCATCTTCACTGCCTGCTATGCCTTTAGATCCTCATGGGGCTCATTTAGAAGCTCTACATAAACAGATGCTCCACCACAACATGCTATACATCAAGAGTCAAGGGAGAGATATGGTTGCACCTGTTCCTCCATCAGTGCCAATGTATCTGGAACAGCATCTGCATGCTCCAAAGATGCCACACCATGCTCAAGTTTCTCCAAGGCAGATGGTCTCTTCTCCGCCAAATTCAGAAAACAGTGACGCAAGATCAGACAGTTCCCCATCTAGTTCCAGAGACAAGAAATGTACTAGTCCTCCTTTCACAAGACGACGATCACCTGAAACCTCTAATAACCACAATAATAGACTCAAAAGAGAACCTAGTAAAGACAGGAGTGGTAACATTTCTCCCAGTGATCAGCAAAATTCTGCTATGAGATCTACAGCAGTGCAACTCCCAAATCATCCACATCTACCTCTAGGTATGCCATATTCTTACCCCCCTCCCCCAATCCATCCAGGCCAAGAACCACCTCCATCACTGCACCCACTAACATCTCCATTGATGACATCTCCCTCACATATGACATCATCGAGGACCTCATCAATCTCACCAACATCATCGTTTGGCACGAGTCCAATGAATCCTTACCTCTACCAAGGCATACTGGGATATGGCACAAGGCGACCACGTGACCCAAACAAGCCCCCGCCAGTGAAGAAGTACAAGTGCGACATTTGTTCAAAGGCTTTCTCAAGAAGTAACACCCTGGTCACACACAGAGTAAGCTTTTTTATAACTTTTGACATACAATTCTTTAAAACATTAGCACTGCTATTGGAGACAATCTCTGACAGACCCATATGCCTGAGAGAGGATATTTCTTATTAATATACCTGTATTTCTTTATTCACACTTTGGATAACAATTGTATGTGGCTTTTGAGGATTTCAAAATTGGTTTTATGATCTACATTTACAGTACTTATGTTACATGCCATTTTGACCCCATCCGCCGTTTAAAACGGCAGTCCACCGTTTTAAATGGCAGTCCGCCGTTTTAAACAGCAGGCTGCCATTTTAAATGGCCCAGCCAAATAGAGAACATAAATACATACTTCATATGATAGTATGCAATAATGACAAGTACCAACTGACTTTTGTATGTCATCCAGCCACAATTCAAGAGAATAACCATTCTACTGCTTGATGTAATTGCAATTAACAGCCCTCCCTTGTACATTACTTATTTATACACATTTGCATTTTATTAAATGCTATGGTGTTTGAAGTACACACATTCTAAATCTTTGAAATTCATCCTTTTGTGAATTGACAAATGATTTGTACATCAAAGGGGGTAAATCTTACAAACTAATTATCTTTCCCTGTGAACTAATCAACAGAAAAGGGTATGGCTTCCACAAATTCAGTTATGTTAAATCCAGCCTACATATTAGACAATACATCAGAAAGTAATCCTACATGAAAAGAATGGCTTTCCACTGGCTTGTCTTTTCATAGAAATGTGGAAGTCATCCCTATTGTATTGATTTGTTAACTATTATTCAAGTGATTACTTAATTGGATTTGTCCCTATTGTTAGGGTATCACAAAAGTAGCTATGACTAAAACTATGATTGACTTGATAGTGTCAAAGCTGTTTGAATGCTTTTGAAAATTCATAATTACTATATATTGCTGCTATTTAATATTTCACTTTTTAAATTTTAAGCTTAAATGACAAATAATGGATAGAAAAGAAATTAAATAATTGTCATGAACATTAAACTTGTATCCCACATAAGACAAATAATAATTCAATAGGTGACCAAGTAATAGCTAGAAAAAGAGTTAAAATGGCTGAGAGCTGGAGTCCACCATTTTAAATGGCTCAGCCATTTACAACCCTTACTAAAACCTGGTGAATGTAAACGGCAGGGCCTGCCATTTAAAACGGCGGGCCGCGCCGTTTTAAACGGCTTGGGAGTCAAAACGGCAGTGAACACTTATACAGCCATTTATGAATCAGGGTTTTGATATAATAGAATCAAATTTAAATTGCACAGTCTGCATTGTAATAGATCGTATTGTAAAAACAACTACATCCTTCATTAGATCCAAAAGAATCTGGCCTGTGGCACCATGAATTACTGCTTAAGACTGGCATCTATACAAGACTGAACTAAATTTTATTATAATAACAGTTGGGCTTAAATTGTGATAATCATATTGCTGACTTCATTCTCCCAGAATATGGCTGTAATTTGTAAATGGAAAAATGTTGTACTTAGTGAGATTGATTGGTTTTCTTTAATAAAACAGCTGGTTATAATCTACCGAAACCAGTTGCTGCATTCAACATTCAAATATAAATTTCGGTGGAAGTTCTTTTACATTTTCAATGATATATTATTAAATGATAGAAAAGACTATCCATACGATGAAATTATAACATTCACCAAATTGATAAGGCAATATACTTCATTAATAGTTTTGGCAGAGATTTAAATATCTTTTTAAACTGGTTTGTATCTGGTTATTTCTTGGGAATCAATAACTAAGTTTTGTGAAAGTAAAACCAACTGTATTTCTTACACAAGATGTCTAAAAGTCAAGGTTATGTACAATCTAGCAATTTAAATTATACATAATTTATGTGCTATTTAAAATCAGAATCAAGTACATGCAGTCCAGACTCTTACAAGGGCATAATATTATCCTCTTGTGTGTCAATATATCTTCTAATTATTCAAAACACCGCTAGTATCATCTTATTATGTACTCAGATAATTAATCTGTAAATATTATTCTGAATCAGGGAACAAAAAAAGTGTTTCTTTAAAATCTATTAACTTATCTACATGACTTGACCTGGCTTACTTGCCTCACAATATCCCCATATTAATATCCACCATATTCACCTTTTCAATACTAAACAGATCAGCTTAATTACTTGTGAAAAGACAAGATAATGAGATGATTTTTGTCTTTGGTGAGCTTTAGTAAATGATCAGTAGGATCAATTAACAAAAAGCATTCATTATGATATGCAATGTAATTGAGACCACCAGCATTTACACATAATCATCACAAGATCACTTCACAATCTGGTTCAGCAAATAATTAGAAGTCACTA
This sequence comes from Sabellastarte sp. h YS-2021, assembly GCA_964017235.1. Lineage (NCBI taxonomy): Eukaryota > Metazoa > Annelida > Polychaeta > Sabellida > Sabellidae > Sabellastarte > Sabellastarte sp. h YS-2021. The sequence goes on from OZ024936.1 coordinate 69,658,464, forward strand.
AGTGGCATTTATTCAAATAAATGTTGTATTCCCAATTCAATTATTGACACTTCAATTTTAGATGGTTCTGTCTGCAAATCCAGAAGTGTTTGCTATATTTACACCATTTTCGTAAAATGCATGTATGGATTAGTAGAGGCTTTATCTAACACATTTAATAAGAATCTCAACAACTTTATTTAATTTTTTTTTCAAAATGCTACACTGCATTAAATTTGACACATATAAAACAAGATTCAATATATCTTATTACTATCTAACAGATGCAGAGGGCCATGGTATATATATGACTTCCAACCATTTCAAGAAAGATCAACTTGCCTTTCATATATTTCCACATCCAAATAGTAATGTACTTATTTCTGTACAATTAAATCATCAAGAAAACAGACAATTGCTTCAAACTTAACCAGTTTCTAGATGACATGGCAAATTTTCACAAAACAAATTGAACTACTTCTGATCAAGGCCAAGTTTCACAAAGGCCACTATAATATAGTATTAAAGATAGTGTGCTACAAAATCTATATTGTTGTTCTCCCTTGGTAAGACCTACCAAAGTATTCCACTAAGCTGATACTAAGGACCTAGTATAGGGCTTCTTGTGAGGAAAGGCTGCTAATTATCATCGTTAAACAAGGTCACACAATCTTTTTGTGAATAACAAAATGGAAGATGATAGTGTTGATTTTCTATTCAAAGAAAAAAACAGGTGTATAAATCTATATATTTACAAGTCTACCAACTATTCAGAAGTGTGTACTAGATATTTGGTGCAATGTTATTGTAGTGGTACAGACAGTAGAGACTTAGTAGGCTACTAGTAATTAGGAGTCTCCAGTGTAGACAACAGGGCATTGTGAAATTGGGCCCAGAGTTCAACTTGCTGTAACACACCTACTAAAATGGACTTCCACATTACAAAATTCTACTTAAAAGATTCATCTGCATTTCTATTTACTTCTACCATTTACAATGAAATGTATAACTCAGACAAGAACTACACATTTCGTCTGAAAACTTCCTGAATATTCTCTCAGTAATAGATAATATAAGATAAAGGCCAATACACAATGACAACAAAATATTATTAAGTATTCTAGACTGTATGGTTTTTATCTTTTTTTTTCCTGCCATCAAGCTGAAATTACAGGAGTGCATTATGTATAATTATATAAAAAGGACTTATTGAAAGTGTGGACCTTGTAATAGTGCATTATGTATTGACATACCTTTCACACAGAGACAATTTCTTCACTAATACATGCAGTAATAACAACAATACACCAATAACAATAAATAACTTAATGGAACAGATATATTAGTAATTTAAAGTTCTCTATTAATTTAGGTCATGTTGAAATTGGATGCAATAGATAGACTGCAGACACACAATAAGGATTTCTCTTTTTCATATTTTTTCAGAGAATTCACACAGGAGAGAAGCCGTTCAAATGTGAGGTCTGTAGCAGAGCATTCCGACAACCCGGAAATCTGACACGCCATCGCCTAACCCACACCACTGTCAAACCATACGTCTGTGTGGTGTGCAAGAAAGCTTTCAACCGAGCATCCAACCTCCACACACACATGAGGACCCACTCCAACTTCCGCCCATTTCTCTGTCCATACTGTGGCAAGAGTTTCCAACAGAAGGTTGATCTAAAGATACACATGTACACGCATGGGGGAGCTCCACCAATGCAAGGCTAATATTTGAGGGGCAATTACATCATTATGCGTCTTTAACACTATTCATATCACCTTTGAGATAATGATGGAAGTAGCTGTCTAGTAATCAGAGGATCTTGTTTGTCCTTCTAACAATTGTTATTTTTAGTATATTAAAATACACATGCACCTACATTATACATATGGTTATATGACTGCTATGTTGTGGTTTTCAAAAAGTGAGAAAACCCATTCTGTCTGCTATGATGTTCCTCGACAACTTTTTTCATTGCTGCTGCAATTGTCAATAAGAATGTTTCCTTTGAAAACAAATCCAAGCTCAACATTGATGTCTACATTTTCTTGTTCATGGTAAAATATATTAAACGTTGGGTAGTTTGTCTTGTTTGGACAAAAAGAAACTACTGGTAAATTTAATTTGTTTTGGAATTTCTGAAAAACTATGGTAAATTAAAGATGAATAATTGCCACACATAAAATAATGTTATGAAATATTCAATTATATTGGTGTCTTGGTTCAATACATATGTTATTGCAATAATAAACGGAATATTGAAAATATTTGAAGTGTTCGGTGTTACTATGTTCTGTTTTACCCTATCTATTGAACAATGACAACAGTTTGCACATTTTGGTTGGCACTTTTACATGTTAATGTATTTTCATCTAAACAGTTTTGTTATCATGTGACCAATGTTTTTATTTGACTTGTTCTTTTTTGTATTAAATGTAAATATGGTTTGTTATTTATTGTGGCTGTTTACATTTCCAGATGATTTGAATAAAAATATACCTGGTGCTTGCCTGGTTTTAATCTCTTCTAATTAAAGGTTAATCTGAAAAGTTGCAGGCTGAAATGCTGTTGTTAGACTTATCATTTACCATTAATAAAATGTACACACTCTCACGACATAACCATCTACGTATCATCTTTGTCTCTGAATAGTGACTTAATCATTTAAAAATATCTTCATACGCTTACACTAGTACACAATGTTAATATTAAGTGGCCATATATTAACATCATATAAATATAACATCATACACATAAAACAACCCCTATTACTATTACCATCCATCACTAATTATTGGAGGACCTTGAGCAGAAATTTAAGGCCTTGATTTGAAATTTAAAAAATCACAAAACAAGCTTGATATCAAACCAAGTATTGATGACTATGGTTGTTTTAAACCTCACTGATGTCTGTCTCGTTGATGATGGAGTTCAATTAGCACTCGAAAACACTGTCAGTTTGAAACAACATAAAATATAGCATTTAAGCCAACACTATAAAAACAATTTAAAACATTAAATAATGTAACAATTAAAGATTCTTTAGAGTGTTAGCCAAATGTACAAGGAAGTGTTTGTGAATACTTCGCTTATTTGAGGTCACAGAATCTGTGGGGTTTTTTTTTCTGTAATATTTTATTAACAGAAATCCTGGTTTACAATTGTTGCAATGAATACACAAAAAGCAAAATTTAAATGAAGTGGCTGACACGGTGTACGGAAAAATGGCCTCCTAGAAAAATGGCCTCCTAGAAAAATGGCCTCCTTGAAAAATGGCCTCCTAGAAAAATGGCCTCCTAGAAAAATGGCCTCCTTTTATGGGGAGTGGAAATTTGGCCTCCTAAAATTGTTTTTGAGAATGTTGCACAAAATTAATGAGAAGATATAGTGCAAAAAGATTTATTGAAAATTAGCACAGTCAATGTAGACAACAAATACCACATAATAGCAATTACAAGACATAGTATACAATAATGGCACAGTTGGTGTATATAACAAGTAACACAAAAATAGCACTAAGAATGTTGGACAAAATAAATGAGAAGATATAGTGATGTGATTAACCAAGTCTGATGCAGTGTCCAATTCCACGCAGAAACTCCTCTATTGTTTTTTCCCCTGTAGCTCTAGCTCTGCACAAATTATGCAGTCTTTCCTGCAAGTCTCTTGTCACTCTACGGACCCTCTTCACTGGAGGCTGGCCACGCGCATTCTGTAAAATCAACATCCTGGTTTGTGCTTCATCTTCTTGTAAACATTGAATGAGTTTCCATACTGATGGATGCGAATGGCCAACAATCTTGCTGAAGCCATGGTTCCAGGCCTCGCAGAAGTTGTTTGTCCTGTCATCGTTCTGCAAGGTGAGGTCATGCACATTCCACAGTTCTTGAAGAAAGGTGGGGGGTCTTCTACGAATGTGTAATCTCTCTACTCCATTAAGTCGTTGTATACGTCGGAAAGAACCCGTCACATATGTGCTGTCAAAATACTCCACAAGGGCCTCTGTACAGCTGTTCAAATAGCTTTGGGGCTATTTTAAATGTACCATCCATAAACCAGGTTTGTTGAGTTGCAAGATGCCTCAACCCCTCATCACTTGATTACATACCTCAATTGGGCAGCTTATATAGACACAAGAGATTAATTTCATTGCAATTAACTACTAAGCTGTTAATTCTGAATTTATGTTTAACCAGCCCCCTGAGTAGTTATCTAAGAGAAATGTTTCTCTGTTGTTGCAATCCTGAGTAGGTCCTGATAAGTCATCTCAGAAAGCAATGTCTTTGGTGTTCCATTCCTGAGTAGTTATGTAAAAGATTTTTGTCTTTGTTGTTAGAAGTACAATTGCTATCCTGAACAGACATGTAAAGAAAGCCAAGCTTTGTTCTTGTAGCACTAAGTAGGTATCTTAAGGCCACATAATTAGAGTCATTGATAAAATCTTTCTTAGTAATATTGTTGTAACATTAAACCACCCCCAAAATTTAATAATCATCTTAAGTAAATTCTAATGAAATAAATTGATAAATCTTAAAGTGTTTTGTAAAAAATTTAGCAATAAAAACTTTAGGAGGCCAATTTTCCACCCACTCAGTAATCAAGGAGGCCATTTTTCTAGGAGGCCATTTTTCAAGGAGGCCATTTTTCTAGGAGGCCATTTTTCTAGGAGGCCATTTTTCCCGGATTCGGCTGACACACGAGGACCCAGTCAATGGAAAATGTTTCTCACAAATAGGCCATGATCAAAACCCATTTCTAATGAATGGGTCCCTATTTTATTCTACTTATATTTGTTGCCACAAGCTAAAAATTATGACATCGAAATTCCCTTGTGGGTGGATGTTCGTCTATGGATATTATTGAAAAAGCATATATGAAATACTGGCATGGCATATTCTACTACTCTACCAACCCAGCTAGCATTACACTGTTGGCTGAACACTAGCTATTGGTCGCAAGGGTCGGCAGATTTTGCCAACAAAATCAGTGGCTTCCTCTCAAAAGTGAAGACTGCATATATCACTAACATAAAAAGACAATTGCCATCCTGTGCAAGGGTTTGTTAAATGTGGAATATAAATTAAATTACATATATACACACAAGATTTTACTCAACACAGAACTTATTCAGAATATTGTTTACACTTGATGATTTTCTGAGTTGATTTTCATTTACATCATTATACACATCGTCATTGAAATACATTTATCTTATTTTGTTTGTTATTCTATCGTAATTGGTATTCATGCCTCTGGTGCATTTGAAACTTCCTCGTCTCTGGCTTATTCTGAGTTATCTATATCCTCCTTGTTTTTGGCCCATTCCTTTATTTTTGAATCTGGCATTCACCCATGTCGGGTTTAATGCTCTTTCAGGAATCTCACACCATGGGGTCTTTGTGCTGGTACTTTCTGGTGATGTCAGCCTTAATCCTGGCACAGATTCAAGAATCTTTACAGGATGTCTCCTTAATGTCAGATCAATAAGGAACGAGTCTGGTACTTTTTTTCATATTGTATACACAAAAAGGTTGACCTCATAGCAGAAACTGAAACATGGCTTAGGACAGACTTATAATTTCACTGTTGGTGTTACTCCTCAAGGCTATTAAGTTTCTCATGTGCCTTGTACTACAGGGAGGGGTGGTGGAGTGGATTTGTTTATTTAGGATGATCTATATTTCAAATCACCCCCATAACTATGTGTTCATTAATTTGAAAACATCTCTGTTCAGTTATCAACTAGCGTTGCTCAGGAGATTGATTTCCATATCCTATACAGACCTCCAAATGTTGCAAAGGCCCAGTTTCTACACGACTTTGGGTTATTTTTGGAAAATGCAGCTTTATCAAGTAGTGAATACATATTATGAGGCCATCTAAATTTTCATCTTAACAAACAAGATTCTTGGTCAAAGCAATTCAATGATATTCTTAAACAATATAGCTTTATTCAAAGCATAAATTTCCCCACTCATATCCATGGCTATATTTTGGGATGTTTTGCATTTGGGAATGTTTTGTCCCGGCTGTCTGGTCACAAGTTACAGATGGCCTATCTGAACATTTCACAAATACTTTTCTGTAAAAGTACCCGTTGAGGAGCAGTTTAGGTAAGATATTTTACATTCAGATATGATCAATTGCCCTCATAAAACAGCCAATCTTCTCAGTCATCAATACTTCCCAACCTTGCACAACCATTGTTATAAGCACCTCCCAGTTAAGAAGAAGGGCATGCCAAAGTATGCCCAAATTGGTTTCATGAATGTTGACATCCTTGCTACCAAATGTTCCAAGAGGAAGTGTGAGAGAGCATGGCAGCTTGAAAACTCAGAAATCATAGTAGATACTGAGGTGAATTTAACTATTATGATTTCCTTCTTGAACAGACTAAACACTGTCATTTTTAACGATTCATAGAAAATGAAGGACAAACAAAATCACTGAGAAACAGTTAAAAACGATCCTGCATAAGATGTAATACAATACGATCGTCCAAATCAAAACGGTAAATATATTTGGATGTTTTTAGTGAGAGAAAAAATTCAAAATCAGGTCTGGCTTACAATCATCATCAACCATCCCAGTCATCAGACCCAGGCCTTAGAAATGTAATTACTTCCTTTACACCAGTAACTGGGGATGATATACTAAAATTCTAAGATCCTCTGAAACCAAAGCATATTAATTGTTCTTAATCCAACTTCACTTGTTATAGAATGTGCTGATATACTTAAAACTCCTATCACTAATATCATAAATTACTCTCTTGAGGAGGATAGCTTTTCCAATTCCTTTAAACCTACCTGTGTTATTAAAAAATCATTACCATTGGTGATAAACATACTAGACATACCAAAATTTTTGTTACATCCTTCAAAGCTCTATTATGCCAGCATGGATATATGCAGTTTATATGAAATATTAAACTTGGCAAATGCCATTAGGAGCATGGCAGCTGAGAAACATTTTAAAGTCTGTATCTGGCTCAATACAAAAGAGTTTGCTTTTCAAATATAGGAAGAAAGTGGTGGGATTATTATTATTATTTACACAATAATGAAACACAACAAAACACTTTACAACAATAAATTGAAATAACTGAAAATCATGCTGTAATAGCAGTAAAATATTCTCACTCTGACTTTTTGTCTTTTCCTTTATTTGACACCATTTTGTAATAAGTGACCAAGAATACAAGGAACAATTAACACATCAATTCATATACATCCATCATAGGTATGCAAGTAGAAAAGGACAATGCATTGAAAAACAAATCACGGTTTACCAATGAAACACATTATACAACTAACAAAGTTAATACATAAAAGTGGAAATATTTACTCTTTTCTCAAATATTTAGTGATTAAATTTATTCTATTTCAGCTCTTTCCTTCATTTCAGAATTTCCTTCATTGCCTAATTTAAACAGGTTTAACTAGATCTATATTTTATTCCATTGGGTGCCATCTCCCAGATTTAGTTCATTTCCTCTAAGCCCACTTCCTCTGTTCATACTCTTGCAATCTGTTTCTGTATGTGTTTACATAATGCACACGTATAATTTATCTATTAGCTATTTATCTTGAATGGGAGAATGGGAATCCATATCTCACGAAAATAGTTGTCAGTATTCTAATAAACTCTGTATCTGTGGTCGGTCCATTGCAAGATCCTGCCATGGTCCTGACAACAGCTCAAACATCTGCATTACTGATGGTGATGAATTTCCAAATCTACCTGACAGTCATGACAAGTTTTGCAAAGTTTCTCGACGTTTCTCCACTTTGGACCATCATACTATGATTCGTAGATGACTTTTTGTTGTCACATTTCCTGGGTGTCCTTCATAATCTAACTGTAGAACTTTCTCAATCTTTGCGAGATGACGATGCTATATCCCCACATTACCAGTTTCCCAACACAAAACAGTTCATCTTTAATGCTCATGAATGCTATATCTTGCATGGGATCTAATTTGTTTACTGTAAAAAATGCCTCACCAAACATAGTTCTGAGTCTCTTTCAGATTCAACTTCCATCAAGTTAGTGCAACACAAATGTATTCCTATGCCAAGAAACACATCATGCATGTCAACACATTTTCTACCTAAATCGATATTTTTAGACTATTTTTAGATCTTCTTAATTTGGTTCAGTTTTGATAACGAGTTCTTGTTTTTCCTGGAAGATACACCACTTTGTAACCATTTCCCTATAGTTATAGTATCCATCTCTTGATTCTAAAACTTCTACTTTGCCTCTGTTAATATATCCAGGGCTTAACCCTTTCAGAACACTGATAAAATAAGCCTCAGTAACTAAGGGAAAATTTTAAAAAAATGGATTTTTATTGGAAATGTTTCATTCAAAACATTTGATTGCTTTAATTATTTAATACCAATTTATTTATTTAACATTTTCAAGTCTTTTTAGCATGTCCAGTGTCCATTATGGTTAATCACTTTAAAAATTGGGAAAATACACAAACAACAAAAATAATCTAATTGTTATGATGATTGTTTCTTTAGCATCAGCGGATTGCATTTTATATAATATAGTGTGAACCAAAGTTTACCCAGTAAGATGACATAAAAAAACTACTGTCATTATTTGGAAAGCTTGATCTCAGCTGAGACCCCTTCTGTGAAATCTATTTAAGATAAAATATAGCTGGGAAAAATGACTTAGATTTGAATCACTGGCTCAGCCTGAGACTATTGAAGCAATCACCCCCTGGGACGGATTGCTAGTCAGTCAACGTGAACCAGTCCATACATTTGAACTCGTCCTTCCAATCATATTCCTCTTTACAACTAGTCGTCACGTGGTCCCGTCGCATTATATAATCACCAGTGTTCTCCAGTTCTGCGAATTATTTTATTTCTTTTACAAGTAACAAGTTCTGTTTTAATTTTGCAATGGCCACAGTTAGTGGTCCAGGTACTGTTGGGAACATAATCAACGTTTCCCTGTGTAAAAAGTGTGGGATCAAACACGAGCACCCATTTCGGGCCAAATGTGAATGGAATAAACCTGTTGTAAAGGATGAAAACAAAGACATGGTTAAAGACATTTTTTTTATCTTTATAAAATCTTTATTTTCAGTGACATAAAAAACATACTGTCAAAGTATGAAACCACTTACAGAAATCAGAAAAAAAAAGTTTACACATCTAGTCCAAAACATGTTCAACTAGGACACAGGTCAAACTCCAAAAATCTACATGAAATGCTTTAAATACAAAAAAAAATAAAACAAGTAATGTATCCTTGCTTGGACTTTCAAAGAAACTGTCTTCTGTGTGGCACCCATCATCACAGGAACCGAGTTTAAAACTGTAGTTGAGATGATCCAGTGGAACAAACAAATTTAGGAAACCCTGTCCAGTGCCTCCAGTAAGACCACACTGTTGGTTAAAGACATTAAAAAGACACCGAAGAATAAGTCCAGTAACGAGACTTTGTCATAGGAAAAAATGCTGGACATGGTATTGGCAACGATGTCATCATTCACAGACAAACTTACGTCTATGGAATCACTTTTGTCTGGTTTAGCCTCACGTTTTGATGAGACTCCTTCACAGAAATCGTCCAGTAAAAAGTCCTGTTCACGGGATCAGAGTAAGAAGTGAGAGCTACCAGAAGAAGATGATACGCCTTTGTTTGCTTCTCCTGGGGGAACAATATTAAAGAACGATTCTGGGGATTCCTATCTACATTCCTGGATACTGCAGTGCTAGTTAGGCCCCCAGCAACACATGTATGTCCGAAGAAGCAACACCCGGATTTTGAGCTTGGTGTGGCTCTTTTGCCTCAGGACAGTCATAGGGCTAGTTTAGTATCTTCAGCTCCCATTGTGAAGCAGGCAGTGGCGACATTTGCCAGACCTGATGGACCTGCAACTTCTCAGACTTGGGACCTTGCTCAGACATTACCTGCCCAATCTGAGAACGAGAGTCCAGTTCAGAAAGCAGCAGTGAGAGACATTAACCATAATATTTATAGGCATATAGATCAATTTGGCAATCCCGTTCAGGTCCAGTCAGTGGTGGTACTTCTGACCATGATGACGCAGCAGGAGTCCCTGCCTATGGAGAAGTCACCTGAACCTGTTGCCCCACCCCCAGTGACGTTGGACTCACTTAGAATGAATCCATATATTCAACAACTCGTTGAAGAGCGCATGGCTGTATTAGAAACCCGCATGAAGAGTGAGTTACAGCAAGGTGGGTCTCAGAGAAAGAAGAGTGGTCGGTATAAGTCATAGCTCCTGCACCTGCAACTTCTCAGACTTGGGACCTTGCTCAGACGTTACCTGCCCAATCTGAGAATGAGAGTTCAGTTCAGAAAGCAGCACCTACCCACCATAGCCTCTCCCGTCACATCTGTGTCTCCTTGGTATGACCTGGCTATGTCCCTTGATTAACGATAACTGCCTTGCTTTATGTTTAGATGCGTCTTAGAGTCCATCAGTGATGGAGATTAAGCGCTTTTAAAGTCCACATTGGATTAGATTAGATTAGATTATAATGTTTCAGACACACCATTAGCCCCACCTCATCTACGTTGGCCTAATGAGTCATGCCTCATAGGGGCAGCCCGGAAGAAGACACCCTTTGATGACCTTTCATTCTGTCAATTCGTCATTGGCTTTGTCCAGAACGCTCTCGACACACCACATCCTGAAACTTCCCGCTGTATGCTAACAGAGCTGGTAGAAACAGCAAAATTAGCCAAGAATTTGTCCTGGCCCATAGCGCGGACAGTATCAGCAGATCACTTTTCAGGATTCACGCACATTGGCTGATAATAGATTGACATATAGCCAGGCAGCTGTGTTCAGTGGGTCAGTGACCATGTCCCCTAAATCCTCCACCGTTGCTCAACCTACATCAGGGGTTAGGAAGGCTGTATGTCGTCGGTATAATGATGGGTCGTGTCCACATTCTCAAGACCACATGGACTCTACAGGAATGACGCTTTTTAAGCATGTGTGTGCCTATTGCTTTAAGTTTCTGAAGAGAAACAACGGTCATGTGGAGAGCGATTGTTTCAATAAGAGGAAAGTCAATGCATCAGAGTAGGTGATTACCAGCTGCACTTCTCAGCCTGTTCGTATCGAATATACATTTGGTGGTGGGTCATTAGCGGGTCCTCCTGTGCTGCCCTTGTGGGGAACTATATCTCAAGTGTACTCTATCATATTTAAGATGCATTATTATGGACCTTACAATAACTTGTTGGACTGTAAGCTTGTTAATTTTATTGGTGTTCCACTTTTGTCTTTGACACCTATGGGTGCTACTTGTTGTAATGATAAAGAAAAATACAGTCAGGGTAGTCACCAGGAGAGCGGGTCTCCCATTGTCATTGAACCCAAAGTTGTGTTTCAAAAGAATATTGGATTTGTCATTAACGACACTTGTCTTTCTTATTCACCTGCTAGTCCATTGGTAGATTCTACTGACAAGAGTGCTTATTTGAATTTGGTGCATTGCGTCGTCGGTTCAGGAATCCCTAACTATGTAGGGGTTAGGGCCCCTCTTCCATCCGCTTTTAATTTTAATTACATATATCAGTATATTGGGTCTTATCACGACAAAGCTCTGCTTGATTACTTGCGTTTTGGCTTTCCTCTGGGCCTAGATCCTGACATACCTATTCATAATAATGCTACTGATAATCATCAATCAGCTAAGGAATGGTCGGGTCAGGTCCAGGAGTTCATTGATGCAGAATTAGCACATGGAGCTTTATTGGGTCCGTTTGATGAACCCCCACATACACATTTCACTTGGGCTCCCATCATGACACGCCCTAAAGGCCAGGGTCATCGTGTGATCTTAGACTTATTGTTTGGGGATTTCTCTGTTAATAAAGCTACGTCAGCATGCTAACCCATATCAGATATGTGTATGATATGTCCCATTTTTCTTTGAATCTTCTGGGTCTCGATAACCTTCTTAGTTCTTTACGAGATCTGGGTCAATCAGCCCGCCTTTTCAAAGGTGATATCTCTTGGGCGTTCCGTAATGTCCCAATGGACCCGGCTGATGCCATCCATCTGGGTATAAAATGGCAGGGCAAGTATTACATTGATAAACACCTTGCGTTCGGGGCTGTTCATTGTTAGGGGCTGTTTTAAATCTCATATATTTGTATGCTAATGACTTCATGTGTTAGAATCTAATAAACGCAGTTCCTCCATTCCCATCTATTATTTCTTATAAATGAGATTTCACTTTTGCACAGCTCGTGTCACACAAGACAGTCATAAACGGGATCTCATCACTGTTCTTTCTCTCCTATGGCCACATGTTGACTGGGCTAAGAACCTTCACAAAAAGTCCATGGTTGGTTAGGATACAGAGAGCAAGAGTATAAGTTAAAAAGTGTTTGTAATGTTTTTGTTTGTTTTTGTTTGATCACACATTTGCAGTTGTAAAAAATTCAACACCAGTATACATTCCCAAAAAACTCAGCTCTTGTTTTTAAATGATCCGCATAAGTTTTACAAAACAAAAATATCCCTCTCTCCCCCCTCACCTTTTTCTCCCACTATAAAAACATAATAGAAATGTACGAACATAGTTATGTAACATCACAAGCCTCTCGGTGTATTTCTTGTTTGCCTGCAAAAGGCAGAGACTGGAGGAAATCAGTACTACCACACTTGTGAAATACATAGAAATGCCTGGATCGACTTCAAGTAAACATAATAAGGTTGTGTAACCAATATATATAGCATCGACTGCTGGTTGGCAGAAAATGTGTCGTAGGGGATAAAGTTTGTTGGCAGCTCTCTTCTGAACAAAATAATATACATTAAACCTTTCACAAGCTAATAGTTCATCTAGAAACTATGCATCTTTTATGAAAACAAAATTATGCCTCTCACTGTTTGGTTTTCTTTGCTAAATATGATATTTTCCAAACAGACATATGAAGTCTTTACAATGAATATATATTGCATAGGTTTGATTTCATCAATAGCAATTCTGTAAAAGATTATGCATACAGTTAGATCTTCTTAATTTGTCATCTAAAATATAATTCTTAACCAGTGTGCAATGGTTTGCTAAAATTATCAATATATAGATAGTAAAGCAGATGATACTTTGTTTTATTATAGTAAGAGCATACAGGGGTGTCTCTATATCAATTGATATAAATTTGAATGGCACTTAAGTATTTTATTTACAATCTTTTATGTGGAGGAGTATAAATATCTAATTCCACCAGTAATGCCTTATTTCCAATTTTAATGATAACTTTAAATATTTCTCTTCTTCTTTATTTAGTTTTATCACTAGCTACAGAGTGCGAGAGTGTACTATTTGAACGGCTATTTTGTTGATGTTGAAAAGATTGTCGAATCTTTGAAATGAAAAAGATTTAAACCATAATCTCGGGGAATAATGACAAGGTAACTTGTTTTCCTTTTTGGCAAAATTGCAAAGAACTATCAGAAAGTGTTAATAACTTGGGGGTAAACAGTACTCAATAGGGCAGTACCGTACAGTACATTAATGGGCGATAATGTAGTCAGCAGAAATTCTGCAGAACACCAGAATCAATTTGCCTTATTGTAGTGGTGGTGGACCAGTTCACGCCCGGGTACCAATTCAGGCCCACCCTCAATTTTCTTGAAGATTTATTATTTTTCATTGAGAAGATGTTTACCGCATCATAGATAATCATCAAATCGATCATTTAGTGGTGGTGGACCAGTTCACGCCCGGGTACCAATTCACGCCCACCCTCAATTTTCTTGAAGATTTATGATTTTTCATAGAGAAGATGTTTATCACATTATAGATAATCATCAAATTGATCATATACATTTGTAATTTATTGCTTAACTGTGATTGTTTTGGATAAATTTAGGGGTGGGCGTGAATTGGTACCCGGGCGTGAACTGGTCCACCACCACTACATTTGTAATTTATTGTTTAACTGTGATTGTTTTGTATAAATTTAGGGGTGGGCGTGAATTGGTACCCGGGCGTGAATTGGTCCACCACCACTAGTCGCTTTACTAGAGTGCATTTCAAGGTGGTATCCTAAACAAGCCTTGCATATTGTCAGTTGGCGAGTTTAAACTGAATGGCATTTGTTCACAGACATATTTTACTTATAAGTATTACATTTTACAATAATTTAATGGCAACAGAATATGTTTCAGGTCCCTGATATTTGACGTTTTGGATATATGTCAAGGCCCTGCTAAATAAACATTCAGTTAGAATTTGGGTATCGTTTCTATTTAAAATAAGATTCATACTCATATAGTCAGCCTAACTTGTATTTTTGGCGTATTATGGTGATTAGTGGTGGGATCAGCAGCTAAAATGGCAGATCAAGCATCACCTGTGAGTAGCGAGTTGAACTCGGGTTAAACTCGAGTAATTTTCGGGATAAAGTATTTTGTTTGTTAGCCAATAATGTGGGAAAATATTTTACATAGGCATACATGAACCAAAACTTTGACCTCGAAATAGCTTTAGCGATATAATTTATTTTAAATCTTCATTGATTTTAGCCAGAATAAAGTAAAAATGGAATATATTTTGGAAAATTTCGGATATATATGTTGTTTTGAGTAAGTGTCAGCCTTAGATGGTGAAAATATTGATGTTTTCAAAAACTCGAGTTTCACTTGCGCAGATCGATGTTGCCCCTAATTATCGCCCATCGAGTTACAACTCGAGTTTCAGTCAACTCGTCCCAGCACTAATGGTGATCTGTGGGGTTTTCATGCTATAAAAATGTCTTGATTCCCATAAATACTCTAGCAAATTAATTTCAAATATACAACATATTTAATCAATAGAACTTTGCATGTATTTCGAAGCTGCAGAACAGAAATAAATATTTTTAATTTTAAAACACATTTTTAAGCCAAAAAATATAATGAGAATAATTGACAGATAAAAATATATACTGTGGAGTTTTCCTGTTACATGCTAAGTAGTCAATTTGCAGGTGCTCTGGATTGTATTTTCAAAAATATTGCTCATCAAAAATGTAATTTACATAGATTAAAATACTTTCCGAATGGCAATGAGTCATGTGACAACAGGAAAATTACATTTTTATTATTTAAGTTAAAGCATCCATTAATCACATGAAATTCGATTTGTCAGGCAGAACTTCTCTGTAAAATTGTTTTTCCAAGACATTTTTAGTAAAACACCTATTTCCAATAATAAAAATATTAATGCAAGCAAAATTTCAGAATATTACAGTGTAATTTATTTTCAAACCCACTGAAAACGAGATGCACAAAAACTCCATTGACACGAAAATACCACAGATGACCATACATATATTTTGGCATTAAAATAGAACAAGAGTTCTTTTCAACAAATATTAACAGATTTATCAACATTAATGTAATCCAATCTACTGCTTTGCAGGCGCAATATCTTCCCCTTAAAGGGGAACTCAGTGCGCTAACTTAACAAAAAATCATTTTCATCAGGAGAATTGAGGGGCGTTCAAGGTCAGTAATCCGGAGTTGTGGGTGTGACCAAGAGGGGAGGAACTAAGTTGGGAAGCTGGAATTAAAGAGGTGAGTTTTGAGGTGTTTCCTGAAGGATGCGACAGAGGGGCTATTTCTTATATGGAAGGGGAAAGAGTTCCAAAGAACTGGGGCATAGTGACTGAAAGAATTAGAAAAAAGTTTGACTGATTTATGAACCTTACGGTTGAAAGTGGGGGTGTGAAGAAACTTGAGTTTAGGGGTACTTCGCCTTGTATTCCTAGAAGAGGTGTAGGGATGAATTAATTCTCTTAGGTAAACTGGTTGACCCTGGTTGAGAATTTTGTATGTAATGAGACCTAATTTGAATTAAGGCTGTGACGAGTGGTTATATCCATCCCGGTACCCGAGCTACGCAAATTTGTCTCGGCGTTCGGTATTCGCATGTTTTAGTATACACGTTTTTTCCTCTCCATAAACAAAACGGTGGTTTCCGGAAACGATGTCTTAGCATTAAAATAGTGGTGAAAGGTAATCAAAACTTATTATATTGTTATAAAATTAGGAGTATTATATAAAATTTCCCAATATACAAAGAATTCTGCCATTTTGCAGTGTTGTCATTCTTTGTCGTCCTAAAAAACGTGATAACGTGGGCGATAATATAATATATTGTAGTAGTTAACGACGATCGGGTGGACCAGAAAGCACCCGAGATCTTCCCAAATCGACTCCACTCGCGAATACCGACCACCCAGTCGCAGCCTTATTTTGAATTGTATCCTATATTTGACAGGGAGCCAGTGGAGTCTTTTCAGTTGTGGGGGTAATGTGAGAGTATTTGGAGGAACAGGTGACAACCCTACAGAGTGAGTTTTGGACTAACTGCAATCTTCTTAACTCAAAATCTGTGAGTGATAAGAATAGAGAATTACAGTAGTCCAATCTGCTGCTCACCACAGCATTTGCTAAAAGAACTGATGTATTAAGGTCTAGAAGGGGACGAATTCTATAGAGGTCTTCTATTAAACAACTGACATTCTTTCTTTTCCCCTAATATTGCTCCTAGAGGTTTGGAATGTGAAAACAACTTGTAGGAAGTGATGGTCTGGAAATCTTTTCCAGGTGTTGAATTTGACCTTTGACCCCTGCGTCAAGGTAAATGGGATCATCACACTAAAATGTCCTTATTTCTCCCGTATTATTGGTGCTATGGCTTCAGAATGTAAAGACAGAGTAGGAAAAGTCCTGGCCTGCAAATATTTTGCCTGAGAAAAATTTTGGCCTAATTTTGAAAAACAAAATGGCCGCCATATCCAATTATTTCAAATCCTTAAGATGCTCTAAAACTTGAAATATTGCAGCCAAATTTGCACAAAAGATATATGGCTAGGAAAGTTAGTCTGATAATAATTAGGCGTCCCTGAAAGGGCGCTTATTTGTTTTCGCCTCAGATTCCTCGCCGCCGCATTATGGTCTCCCTTGAATATCTCCCTTATTATTAGAAGGTTTCAAACCATCTTTGGCAGTTATATACCTTAGGCGTGGGAAAATTTTTCTGCATGCTTCAATTTGACCTTTGACCTTTATAAAGGTCACATGATCAAAAACTATTTTTTGAAGTACACCCCCCCCCCCCCCCGTCATCACAGTTCAGGAAAAACTACTTGCTACAGAGCCTTATAATTTGACACACCTGTTTATACTATCGAAAACCTGAGCTGATTAGATTTTGGGAGCAATCCCTTGAAAAATGTCTCATTTATGAGTGATTTTCTGACACCTTCCAATCTGAAAGCCTTAAATTTAGGCCAGCCCCCTATTATCTTCTTAAGTATTGCATTTAGAGCTATAAAATGTACTGGGAGGTAATAGGAAACCATATGTGGAGAGTCTAAATAGCCGGTAAGTTTTACCCCACGCCCCCCCCCCCCCTTATGGGTCAAACTGGGGTCATAAAATAGCTGATTTTGAGTTTTTGCCTTATATCTCCTTTATTGTTGCTTTTATAGCTTCAGAATGTATTAAGAGGTATTGGGAAAGCATATGTGGAGAGTCTAAATAGCCGGTCAGTTTTACCCCTCGCCCCCCCTTATGGGTCAAACTGGGGTCATAATTTAAAATAGCTGCTTTGGAGTTTTTGCCTTATATCTCCTTTATTGTTGCTTTTATAGCTTCAGAATGTATGAAGAGGTATTGGGAAAGCATATGTGGAGAGTCTAAATAGCCGATCAGTTTTACCCCTCGACCCCCACTTTTGGGCCAAACTGGGGTCATAAATAGCTGCTTTGGAGTTTTTGCCTTATATCTCCTTTATTGTTGCTTTTATAGCTTCAGAATGTATTAAGAGGTATTGGGAAAGCATATGTGGAGAGTCTAAATAGCTGGTCAGTTTCACCCCTCGAGCCCCCATTGTGGGTCAAACTGGGGTCATAAAATAGTTGCTTTGGAGTTTTGCCTTATATCTCCTTTATTGTTGCTTTTATACCTTCAGAATGTATTAAAAGGTATTGGGAAAGCATATGTGGAGAGTCTAAATAGCCGGTCAGTTTTACCCCTGACCCCCCTTATGGGTCAAACTGGGGTCGTAAAATAGCTGATTTGGAGTTTTTGCCTTATATCTCCTTTATTGTTGCTTTTATAGCTTCAGAATGTATTAAGAGGTATTGGGAAAGCATATGTGGAGAGTCTAAATAGCTGGTTAGTTTTACCCCCCGACCCCCCTTATGGGCCAAACTGGGGTCATAAATAGCTGCTTTGGAGTTTTTGCCTAATATCTCCTTTATTGTTGCTTTTATAGCTTCAGAATGTATTAAGAGGTATTGGGAAAGCATATGTGGAGAATCTAAATAGCTGGTCAGTTTTACCCCCCGACCCCACCTTATTGGCCAAACTGGGGTCATAAATAGCTGCTTTGGAGTTTTTGCCTTATATCTCCTTTATTGTTGCTTTTATAGCTTCAGAATGTACAAAGAGGTATTGGGAAAGCATATCTGGAGAATCTAAATAGCTGGTCAGTTTTATCCCCCAATCCCCCCTTATGGGTCAAACTGGGGTCATAAAATAGTTGCTTTGGAGTTTTGCCTTATATCTCCTTTATTGTTGCTTTTATACCTTCAAAATGTATTGAGAGGTATTGGGAAAACATATGTGGAGAGTCTAAATAGCCGGTCATTTTTACCCCCCGACCCCCCTTGTGGGTCAAACTGGGGTCATAAAATAGCTGATTTTGAGTTTTTGCTTTTATCTCCTTTATTGTTGCTTTTATAGCTTCAGAATATATTAAGAGGTATTGGGAAAGCATACATGGAGAGTCTAAATAGCCGGTCAGTTTTACCCCCCGACCCCGCCTTATTGGCCAAACTGGGGTCATAAATAGCTGCTTTGGAGTTTTTGCCTTATATCTCCTTTATTGTTGCTTTTATAGCTTCAGAATGTATAAAGAGGTATTGAGAAAGCATATGTGGAGAATCTAAATAGCTGGTCAGTTTTATCCCCCAATCCCCCCTTATGGGTCAAACTGGGGTCATAAAATAGTTGCTTTGGAGTTTTGCCTTATATCTCCTTTATTGTTGCTTTTATACCTTCAAAATGTATTAAGAGGTATTGGGAAAGCATATGTGGAGAGTCTAAATAGCCGGTCAGTTTTACCCCTGACCCCCTTATGGGTTGTTTATCCAGGATCCAAAGTACCGGGTATATCCAAAATGTTAAATATAGGGAGCCTGATTCATATCCACTTTGAATTTAATGTTTTTTTAAAGACAAGGTAACAAGTTATTATCTCTGTCTATACAACCATATATGTGTGTGTATATATGTTATGTACAAGTTGAGATTTTGTACAAGTTGCAACTTGTACAGAAAGCCTGTACGAGTTGCAACTTGTACAAGCAGTTTGTACAAGTTGCAACTCGTACAAGATTGGCTGTACAAGTTGTAACTTGTACAGAATTTCACCATCAAATAAATCCAACTTGTACAGTACTGTTGTACAAGTTGGATTTAAAAGAAATTTGGTCAAATTAACAATTTTATTGAAAATATATCTTATCTTATGAATATTAATATTTAAATTAATGTTAGAGTTTCATATAAATATAATTTTTCAACAAAATTAACACTGAATTCATAGATAAACCTTGAAATTTTTTTGCCAGTAACACTTAAAATACAAAAAAGTTATTAATATATTAAAACATCAAGTTGGTAGTTTATCACTTAAGAGAGAAGTTTTTGTTACATTGTTGTTCATTATTTAGAAAAAAATAAAGCTTTTTTTGCTCTAACTAAATTCAGCCTATATGTGAGATGTGGCTTCTTGATGCTTGTAAGATTTGCTTCTTACTCCTCCAACTTATGGTACTGTGGACTGAAGTCTTTTAAAAAAATCTTCAAGCATACAAGTTTTAATACCGTATTTTTCCAAAATATGGCCCGGGCGTTAATTATTTTCAAATGGCATCAGACCAGGCGTTAAATTGAACCAGGCGTTCTTTTGAAATATAAAAAACAGTGTTATAAATTGTAAACAGTGTGCTTGGTACCAGGCGTTAATTTGAACCAGACGTTTATTTGAATCTGGGCGTTATTTCGGAAATTTACGGTAATAACAATCAGACTTTAAAGAAGAAAGTTAAGTAATAAATAAGGAACAGATATCCTCTAAATGCAATCAACTGTCTTGAAGTGGCTTCCAGTAGCACACAACCTATAAGTATCAGGGATACTTTATTTACCTCAAGGCAACAAACTAGGATCATAAGTGGGTAGGGGAAACTTCAAAGGATAGATGACAGTGTATGCATAATTGTAATTAACTGGATGCCTTTCATTAATAAAATCCTAACCAATGACATTTATTACAAAAGATGTATGTCTTTTATTGCTAAAACCCCTGGCTAATTACATTTACTCAGCACCAGAGTCTTAAAAATTTACACTTGCTTTTGTCATCAATGGTTTTGTCATCAAAAAGAATCAATTTTAGTTATCCCATGGTTAAAACACTGAAAACAATGATATCTAGATGATCAAAATCAAGATATCATACCAAATTGAAGTCAAATGAATTTTTTTTTGTTACAATGAGTGAAGGTGTAAGTTTGTTATAGATGTGGCCAAATTGGCAGGGGCTGCATTGCTGCAGGTCTGAGTGGTCTAGTTTGTGTTTGAAAGCCCAAGACATTGTTTTTGGTTTTTGTGTATGATCCAACTACGCATAATAAAATAAAGAAAGTCCAATAGTCAGTTATTGCAACTTATTTGTAGTGGGTACATTGTTTATCAATATTAGCAATATTTATTGATTTGGGACAGGGTTGCTGATATCAATGTTAAAGACGTAAATCAATATCGCCATTTTAAGCAAAACTGTGAACTTACACTACAAATGTTTGAATTAAAGCCTAAATCTGAAGTACTTGTATACTTTTATCTCACATTTTTGTATTTTTTTGATAAAACTGTCATGTTTCAATTTGGTAAAGTTCACTTCTTTTTTTGCGGTTGGGGATATACTAAAACAAAAACATTATGGGTATCCCGGATTCGGACTATTTAGTAGGTAATCCGAGCATCCCGATATCTGCCGATATTGAAATATTTTTGCATTCAATATCGATATCAAAGCCAGACAGTTTACCCACTAGTTATTCGTGTTTCGCAATCTTGAATTTTACAATCGCTGCGTGTAGCTAGAACAACTTACATGTGTATCTATTTAATTCTCTGGTCAGTTTTCAAGAATATTTTAGGATAAACTAGCCTTAGTTTAAGTTCTTGATTTCTGCTGTAATAAGCTTGATAAATCTCTTTTAAATTTAGGTCATCTTTGGTTATCAGTCACATAGTTGTTAATTTTTGAGAGGAGATTATGGCTGAGGCAAACGCTGAATTGAAACTGCCACCCAGATGGCTACACTGTCCGAGGAAAGGTCAGCTCATTGCAGGTTTGTTTTCTTTGTTTTGATTAGAATCTTTATTGAATGTTTTTGTTACACAGGCAAGTGGTATAATAAATACCCTCGTGTGAGAGTGTGTTCTAAGGTAGACTGAATAAATAGAATGTCAATGTTGGGCGCTAACTTGAGGCAGGAAACAACTCCAGTTGTTTCTTGCGCTAACTCGCTGGGATGAGTTGTGGCAAACATCTGGAGATGTACTGCCACATCTTGAGTGGGTGCTGCGCCAGCTTTACCCTATAACTCAATCTAATACTTTTGTAGAGCTTAATCTCTGCTGCAGAAAGTGTTAAGTAGACAATCAAGGGTACTAAAGTGAAATGACCTTTCCAATTGATGTTTCTTAATTGCATGCAGGGATTTCTCAGGTTTATTTTATGTAGATTTGTTTGGCATAAATATGAAGCCTCGTGACTTCCTTAATTTGCTTGTCTCTTAATTTCTATCAGTTGTAAGATTCTTTTTGTCAAATGATTTTTGACTTGGCATAAGCTATTAACCTAATCCATTAGTGAAAAATAATGTTTTATCATACTTTCATATATTTCTTACTCCCATGAACAATTATATACTGTTATGTTAATAACGATTCTCAATCTTGGTAAATTTATATATTATTTAAAATCAGTGTTGTTTTAATGTTTCTTTATTTTAAATGACACATTGTTGTATACAGTAAATATCTCTTGTCACTAAAGTAAAAATATACAATATAAACAGATAAATCATGAAAATCACACTGAAACATCGGTTTACAGGTACTGACAGATTAAAATAAGTCTTGTAACTTAATTACAATGAGAGGGGTATCTGTATACTTGACTACTTATAGCTAAATAATTAGCCAATTATATTAGAGGATTAAGTTGGTGTGGTCACAGCTTTAGGTAGAAGCCACCTTTAGGGTCAGTAATCAGCCAATCACAAACCATGTAGTCACTGACAAGTACTGGGCATTAGGGGATTAAGTTGATTCAGCCACAACTCAAGATGGCGTGCACATCTCAAGATGTTTGGCACAACTCACTGCCGCGAGTTGGAGCAAGGAACAACTGTAGTTGTTCCCTGCCACGAGTTGGTCCCCAACATAAAAATTCCATTGGTTCTGGTTTTGGCCAGCTACCACTTTTTGTAACCTTGAGCTTGGTCAAAGAATTTGCCAAGTGTGTGATAATACAATTGAAGACGAGTTTCATTTTCTATGTATTTGTCCTATATACCAAAATCTTAGAGAAAATCTGTATTCATCATATTATAATATATCCAATGATTTTATTTATTTATCCGATGACCAAAAATTTGTTTATATGTTGAAACAACCTATACGTAACCTAATTAAATTTGTAACTTTAGCATGGAATTTAAGGAAAAGTAAGTTATTTTATTAAATATTTATCTGGTTTTACAAATTCACCACACAGTACTAATTTACAGTTTTATTTTCAAAGTGACATATAAGCCCATGTGGGCTGTGTAACTCATCATTATGTATTTTTGTTGTTGTTACTGTTATATAAATTGTTACATGTCACTATAATAAATAAACTCGTATGTCTTATGTAATTAAGCGTCCCTGAAAGGGCGCGTATTTGTTTTTGCCTCAGTTTCCTCGCCGCCGCCGCATTATTGTCTCCCTTGAATATCTCCCTTATTATTAGAAGGTTTCAAACCATATTTGGCAGTTATATACCATAGGCGTGGGAAAATTTTTCTGCATGCTTAAATTTGACCTTTATGAAGGTCACATGATCAAAAACAATTTTTTGAAGTACACCCCTCCCGTCATCGCAGTTCAGGAAAAACTACTTACTACACAGCCTTATAATTTGACACACCTGTTCATACTATCGAAAATGCGAGCTGATTAGATTTTGGGAGCAATCCCTTGAAAAACCCCTGACCCCCCTTATGGGTCAAACTGGGGTCGTAAAATAGCTGATTTGGAGTTTTTGCCTTATATCTCCTTTATTGTTGCTTTTATAGCTTCAGAATGTATTAAGAGGTATTGGGAAAGCATATGTTGAGAGTCTAAGTAGCCAGTCAGTTTTACCACCCGACCCCCCTTATGGATCAAACTTGGGTAAAAAAGTAGCTGTTTTGGAGTTTTTACTTGATATCTCCTTTATTGCTGCTTTTATATCTTCGGAATATATTAAGAGGTATTGGGAATCCATATCTGGACAGTCTAAATAGCTGGTTAGTTTTACCTCCTAACTTCATTTCCATTTTACAAAAAAATCACAATAACTTTATTTCGCCTAAAATGGCTTCTTGAATAAGATATTTTAAGTTTTGCCAATATTTTTAATCTTTCGACAATTCAGAAGTACAGTAGTCACAACCTCTTTTTCCAAAATTATGTTGTAAATAACCTGTCTCCAGTTTATGGTCTAATGATGTATGCACTGATCTTTTCAACATGCAATTACTTCCAAATGATATATAACAAACCATAAACGGGGAGTCTGAGGAGTTCATAACATTTCGTCATCCCTTCACACACAAACAAGCGCGATAAAATACAAATTTTTACACTACCCACTCTCTTCTTTTTCTTTGCTTTTACCTTTTGCTGTACGGTTCAGATTTGTGCATTCTTAGCTTTACAGCATGCTTATTAAAACCACAAAGCATTTTAAACTTTCTGGGACGCTTCGCTTTTGTTAGCAAAAGCATTCATCTAGTTAGTTTCCAGTGTTGGTGCTTGAGAGTGGTTTATCTTTACAGGGTGTATCCAGTCATGGAAAACCTGGAAAAATCATGGAATTCCATGTTTGTTTTCCAGGCCTGGAAAAGTCGTGGAAATTAACTCCAGATTTTGGAAAATTCATAAAATGTGATGGAAATTTTAAAAGGCGTCCTCTTGTGAAATTGCGTTGTTCCCTATTTTCATAGAGCTTTTCAATACAGGGATACGCTTATGTAATCAGATCAAATTTTGGTGTCTTCCACATCTTCCTGTACTGTGACTGAAACCTTGTGCATGGTTCTCGAAGGCAAAAACTCCAAATCATACAAGTATGGCCTGTCGCATCTACCCTCGTGGCCTCGGTACATGTCTGTTTCATCCCATGAAGCATGTAAAAGGTCCTTGATTTTAAAGCTTTGGTTATACGGAAGTCATGGAAAAAATATTGAAATTTAGTGGATAGTGGATACTCCCTGTCTTTATAAATAAGCTAAATTCTTGTTCTTGCTACACAGAATTTGCTGTTTATTATAATGTTTAGGTACATAAAGATTGAGTTACATAGAAAGGTGACAAAAATATGAAATAATGATAGTTAGATAAGGTTGTAAATGGATAACTAGGTTATCTGGTTGTTAGTTGAATTTGTCATAAAAACCAACAACCGATTCTAAGCTTTTCAGAACCACTTTTTCATTCTAACATTAAATGTAAACTTTAAGCAAAATTATAACATAGATGAAATTGCTGTAGCTGCACATTTGATGTATAGTTTTTGAAGAGTTTGTAACTTTTTATACATAGTTTCAAAACTGGTTATTGTCTGCTTTTGAAAACCAACAGTTTTGGAAAATAAAAAATGACTGCAGCTCTAACATTTCATAAATTTATTTACATAAGCTGCCCTATTTATGAATTTCTATTTCAGTTGATTACAACTAAAACACAGGTATCTGGATTTGGGTCAGCTTAGAACAACAGATACCCAATGACTTTTTAGTTCCAAATCTCCCCTTTAATATACTGATGTTAATACAGAAGTAATACTTTTAACCATTGTTTCTTTTTCAGGTAAATTCTTGCCATTTAAAACAATGCTGGACTCTAGGTATGATGACCAAATACCTGAGGAACAGAGGTTTAATCCTGACATTCTCTTCGCCTCACTGAAGAACATGAGGGTAAATGGTTTGACCAATACACACAAATTTTTAAAATAATTTGAATGGAGTGAAAACACAAAGGTACATTTATAGGGATTCTTGAATGGTGGTCACTGAACCCCACTTTCACTTTACAGCCTTTATAGGTTAGTCAAGACCTGAGTCATATTGAGCAAGCTGGTGGTTGAAATTGGACAAAGCAACATTTACTGCTTTATATATATTGAAAAAAGTAGCGATAGGGTTCAGGGTCGTGGTGAAGACAGCAACTGGGACAGTTCGATTCTATTCAGTTCATATAAATGTAAATGAATTCTGTGTGACAGGTGTCAAAGAACCGGTTCCCGAGAAGCTGCATATTTTACAACATAAGTATAAAATATTACACAGAGACACTTAATAAGTTATATTATATTTTGTCAATATACCCTGAAATAATACCCAAAAGATTACATTTAAATCGCAAATAGATCGCATTTTACTTGTGGTGATGTTTCTTGTACATCCGTAGAATATTTTACTGCACGGTGTATACTTATTTGCAGGAGTATGACCGAGTATTCGAGGTTTGCTGAATAAAGCAAATTTCATCAAAGCTCAATCCCAACTTTAAGGGTTGAGTGCTCGTGTATATGTTACAGTAAATATGTGAAATCAGTAAATACGCATATTCCCTGAAAATTTGAGTAAATACGTGTATTTACTGGTTTTTTTGGTCCAGTAAACGCTATTTTATCTTTTTTTCAGGTTAAGATGGGCTTGTTAATTGATCTCACCAACACTACAAGGTTTTACGATAAAGATCTGATTGCAAAACATGACTGCAAATACCTAAAACTGCAACTGAGAGGGTAAGTGTTAATGTTTCCCATAATACCCCTGTTACAATTTTGCTGTTTTTACACCAGTGCCTTGAATCATGTTCACATCATAGTTAATGAATGCCATGTTTTTGTTTGGATGACACACACCTACCTAAATCAAGGGTAGTGAAACTTAACCTTTCATTGGACTCAGTTAAATGGTTTCAAATCATGGCAAGTTTTATCTCTACAGCATTCAGTTTAAGTCTGTCTTTAAGCTATGTTAAGTGACCCTTGGGGTTAGTAATATATTTGGATTTGTGAGTTTGAATTTCAAGTCAAAAACACTAGCCTTTCAATACAAAAGTATGAAAAAACTTTATACTCCCCCTTTCCAGTCTATGAGTTTACCTCAAATTTTTCCTGATAATGTTGCGAGTGTTATATGCTATTGGTTCTATAACATATCTTTTCACTCAGGGAACATTAGAACATACTGTATGGGTAGAAATTTCAGCCAGAATAAAATATCACTAATTCTTCATTGTTAAGAAATTCACTAGAATTTATAATCATCAATGGCTAGTTTCTACCCAAGAAATTACTCCCGATTTAGTATTTCACTTGGAGATAATTTTGACTATCCAAGCACATTAGCTGAAACCCCAGTCACACACCACAGATGGTAAGTCCCGCTGTTGTAGGCATTGGGCAAACGCCCCTGTCCTTCAACTACTGTCCGAGGTTCAAATGTGACCTTGTGATACAGTGGCAAAACATCCATTACCTTGCACGTAATGCTGAAGTTTTAAAACATTTAAAATTTCCGTCTCACCATGAGCATGTGTAAAGGAATGCAAGCATGCGCAGATGAATTTCTTGCTATGGTAACTGAAGGTGTAATCCACTGTGAATGTAAGGTTTGTGACTTGGTCGTCTTTCAGTGTAAACTGTAATACAACAGAAGGTGACTGGAGGTAAATGAACGTTTTGCCACTGTGACAAGGTCACATGCCAACCTCAGATGGTACTTGTAGGACTGGGGCACTTTCACCAATGAAACATGAATTCTATTTTATTTCAGTGTAAGTTATCAAAGCACATTATTTAAATAGCAAATTTAGGTTTAACTTGTGAAACGACGGCGATATCGCTCACGGTTTTGTTCACGCTATCGAGACCTTATATACCCAGACGATGACACCACTACGCCTATACCTGCAGATTATACTGCCTGTAGTGTGATAGATACACCAAATCGTGGAAAATATGAGACATCCTTGGAGGCGGTTCTGCTGCCGAGTAAAACCTGTAACGCGGGACGTACCACCATAGTGTGACTGGGGCATCAAGTAGTTACAGTAAAAATTTCAATTTAAGCATATTCGTAGAAATTTCAGGCAGTCATTGAAAATATCAAACATTTTCAGAAAGAAACCTTTGCAAGTGAGTCTATATCTCCTCAGTACTAATGACCAGTCTTTTCAGTTGGTAAACAGCTACATAATATTATATTCTTCAGGGTGCTATGACTAATCCTTAGGGTATTGTAACTAGAGGTGTGACTGAGTAGTCGAGGCCCGATAAATGAGGCAAATTTCATCTAAAGTCCATTCAAGTTTTAGGGTCGAGTGCTCACATATGTATATGTAAAATACCTGCTTGCATTGGTAACGTTTTATGTAATAGCATAAATAAGACATTACTTGCATTAAATTGCATAGTGCTCCTTAAACATAATGTTCACTGTTTAATACGGTCACATCAGCCAATTCTAACGATTCAAGGCTTTAATCTAGGTATTTTTTGTGGTGGCGCCCATATTGGATCTTGTTTCCTGTCAAGGTGCATACTAAACATTGTGAGGGCTCGATCATCGAGCCGAAATTTCATCCATGAGGAATTAACCCCAAATATTTGTACTCGTCACACCCCTAATTGCAACCATCTCTGTACACTGTTCTGTTAAAAGGTAGCTGCATGATCTGCTCTTAAATTAGGTACATGTGGGAATGCCCCACAATATAACCATGTTAATTATTGTCTTGATTAAAAGTGACTTGTAGGCCCATCAGGGCTGAGCAGTGTTGTATTTTTCTTATTCCTGCATTTGTATATTGTGTTGCATGCCACTATAATAATAAATTAAAATTAATTCTACTGCAGTGAGTAGGACTTGGTTTTGTATAGAGTAAGAAATCTAAAATTCGCCACATATCTGAAATTCGCCACATGTGAAAATACTAATAAAATAAATGAATTGTGGTGAGATTTGTTGAATGTATAGTAAATTAAGGCTTTTTGAACTGAAAAATACCAATTTTTGGACAAAAACATCATTTTCTTCATAAAATTAACTAAGGTTTTAGAGGTGGCGAATTTTAGATTCCTGGCGAATTTTAGATTTCTTACTCTATGATCTGTATTAATAGTAGCAGTTAGGAACAGTCCTATGTCTGAGTTTTTCCCCCACAAGTAATGATGTAGTTTGTCAGTTTTGAGCTATAAACCTAAATACAAATTCCCTGAGTGCTCTTGTTATTTTTGTTTGTTTTGTTTTTTTTTCTATAGCCATGGTGAGGCTCCAACCTCAGACCAGACTGAGACATTTGTAAATTTGTGTGATCACTTCATCAGACAGCATCCTTTACAGGTTATAGGTAAGATTTAGATTTATTTTTTGTTTCGCATCGCATTCAACAGCCAGGGTCATATGGGTAGTTTATAGGGGGTAAATCGTTTGGCTTTGTGAGTATCGATATTGAATGTAAAAATATTTCAATATCGGGCGATATCGGGGGTTTCATATTGTCTACCAAATAGTACGAATTCTGGAAACCGAAAACATTTTACTTTAGTGTTTCCCAAACCGCTAACAGGAAGCGAAATGAATCAAAACAAAACAATGTAGTTTTCATCAAAAACGCATTGAAAACTTCAAAAATGTGAGATAAAAGTGTACCATTTCTTCAGATTTTTCCTTTATTTCGAAAATTGACGGTGTAAGTTTACAGTGTTACTTAAAATGGCGATATTGAAATACATGTTTAGATCTCAATATCGGGAGTCCAGTTCCAAAACAATAAATATCGGCAATATCGATAAACGATTTACCCATGAGTAGTTTATGGTTGGAGGAACCAGAGCATACTATTACAAAATTCTGCACTGTAAACCACCAGACATCGGCAAGTAACTACCAACTTTCCAACAAGAAGTGTCTGGGCCAAGATTCGAACCAGCGTCCTCAGATTTTGAAGGCCAGCACTCTCACCGCTACACCACTGAGCCCCCTATTATAGGTAAGCAGACTTACATATCCAGAGAGGAAAGCATTTGATGTTTGAAGCTAATACATCAGACTCAGTGAGACTGTATGTAAGTTCATTCTGTATTGCTCAAATTTTACCATAATTAAAACCAACAAGTCCACTAAAGCCAGACTTGTAATCTATTACAGGCAATTTATTACCATTACATTTGAAAATATTCAGTCTATTACTATTACTATTCCATTTGAAAATTTTAAATCTATTATTATTACTTTGGCATCTATTACTTTCTATAACATTCTATTACAATTTGGCGCAAACTTGAGAGGTAATTTTAACACACAAATAAAATTAACATGATACTCTATACATCTAATTTTATTGAAAATGCTTCAGATTATGCACTACAAGGATAAAATATCACAAATATATCACTTGGTATATTTACAATTAAATTAATAGATCCCGTATTTATTCAATTTAAGAATGACCTGACTATTTGAAGAATTTATGAGAATTCTATATAGAAGCTACTTAAGTGCTGTAAAATTTGTAATGAGAGGCATATTTCTCTAAAATTCTATGAAAAGCAGAAAAATATGTTATTACCAGTAAATATTATTTGAGGATTATTAACTGTTATCGAGCAATTCTCATATTTATTCACTTTATGATAAGTTGTTAGATTTGAAAAACTCTTATTGTGAGAAATGCTTGATGAACAGTGTTTACAAATAGCTTTAAAAGAACCCCTTTGTTTGCTTGCAGAGCCCCCTTCAGAATTATTCAAAAGTGACATTTATGTTTGAAAATAATAACTCAGATAAAATCTAATGTAAATCTTTAAGAATGCCACAATGCTGCCCTTATTATACACAATAGGGACCTGTTTGAGCATCTTTCATGAATCCTTGAAGAATGCCCATCAGGAACTTTGTCCATCACCAATTTGTCAGGGGTGGAATTTGGCACACACATGTATTTGGGTCAGGTGATCTTAAACTCCAAATAATAAAGAAGTTATGGCTACCTTAAGGTAAAAAATTTGACTTTTTGCCACTTAATGCCCTCTAGGTCACAAACTATGTGACTCATCTGCCTCAAACATTACCTGGAAACACATTACTATAATCTCCTTATATATGCCAAAGATCAAGAATTTATGTTAAGGTTAAAATTGTCTTTGAGGCCTATAAAGACTATACTTAGACGTTTTTTCGACAATTTTCCCATATTTTTTGCTAGAACTTAAAAATTAAAAATTGTAAGTCTGACAAGTAACTGTAGCAGATATAACTCCTATATGTAATCTTTGTCTGTGAAAAAATTTAAGTCTATAACTTTAATTTTAAGGTCACCGTAATGTCTCAAAAATGTCCACAGAAACCCAATTTATGGAATTTTGCCCTTTAGCTGTCAAATGATATGACTGATACAGCTGGAATCTCATCTGGCAATATATGATTATATTCTGTTGACATGTGAGAAAAATCAGGGCTTTAAATAGACATTTAACCAGTTTAAGGACCATAAACACACACCTGATTGATCCTTTTTCAACATTTTCAACCAATTTCAGTATCCAAAGATAAAAAAGAAGTCTCGCACCATAGAGAACGCCTGGGGATGATTAATACTAAGGTGATTTCTGAAAGTTGAAACTTGTGGTACTTGTCCATTGTAGGTGTTCACTGTACACATGGCTTCAACAGAACAGGCTTCCTCATCAGTTCCTATCTTGTAGAGAAGCTAGACTGGAGGTAGGTATTCCTTTTAATTGTATTCATACTGAAGGAACATGAACTCTTGTGTTAACAGAGCAGTTGTATTCCTATATCTTCACTACAGGAATAATCTGGTTAAAAAGTTAGTAGTGCTTTTTATGGTCCACTTTTATGACCAAAGATCGAACCAAAATGCATTATTTTTAATTCACTAATGGTCATTATATTATTCAATACTTTCCCGGATCAAGCATATGTCAATGCAGTAACTTACCGACAGTAAGAATTTCGGTATTTTCTAGGTTCTTGACATCTGCCGAAAATGCTCACTCATGGTAGATATGATAGTAAACATAAACTAAAATGTGTGCAGATTCTGTCATTTTATTAGACAAAACTATACAAAATATATAGTTTATATTCAGATATATAATGGGAAAATTTCCAAATGACATTTACAAAAAAAAAATATATATATATCACAAATGAAGATGACAATATTATAAGAGTGTGTAGCACGAGTATTATAATAATAATTCTAAAATGGTACGCTGCACAGTGTGCTTAAACACATCTTTTGCGCAATGCTTGAACCGCGAATATAGAACGGTAAATAAAGCACGCTGTTGAAATCTCGTACATCATCCCTTCGCGTACAAACGTAAATAAACAACTCGCGGTGAAATAAAACTTAAATTATATGCAGCAAATACTAAGTCAAATAATTCTGTAGGGGATTTTATCAGTATTTCATTTAAAGATCGACTACTCATAAATATTTATAAGATCATGGAATTCTGTGGGGATTTCCTAACAATATTTAAACCAAAAGGCTGTTTGCACATCCATCACTATGCATGTTTAGTTAATGTAACAGCCAGCATGGTGTTGGATTTGTTTTGAATTTTGCGTAAGTTTTACTGCTTATTTTGACTATCGATCGGCTGTATTAAAGCACTCAGCCCTTCGTGATAGAAGATCAGAGGTCTAAAATAGTCACAAAAGTCACAAATGTGTAAAGAATTTCTCAGCAGTCATGGGAATAGAAGGTGGTCTCCTCATTGGTGACTTTTGATTTTTCTTACTCCACTTTAAAATATAAATATAAATGATGTTAATTTCATTAATTTCATTCAACAGCATGATTCTGTTTCATTTCAGTGTTGATGCTGCCAATAGAACCTTTTCTTTGGTGAGTTTATGATGAAATGTTGACAATGGCATAGCGTTTTGCTTTTCTGTTTTTTTTTTTTTTTTTTGCTGTAAGTCTTTATTTTTAGTTTGTCCTGATTCTGTTAAGTTTTGCCCTTTTGAAGATTGATGGGGCACTTGAGAGTAGAATAGATTGATTTAAACTTAACTGATATTGTTCTTAGGGCTGTAATGGTAAATTCAGGTACATGTGTATCCCAAAAACGGACCAACTTCTTGGAGAAATCTTTATGGTGAATTGGGCACTTGGGTAAATCGATCAAAATAGTATTTATAAATTTATATCCATAAATAACATGTGTGAAACATGATGATCAGTCTAACTTGTTTAGCTAATTTTTATTTTTCACATAATGTATTCATCAGATTGCATCTGGTGGATACTATTTATTTCGCTTTGTTACGTCGCCGCCGCAGTGTGTAGAGAGATTTCACCGTTACTGCTCTAACTAAAAAACCGTCGTAGCTAGCCTTCTCAAATTTGCAGGATATATTCATAACCATAAAATCTTGCCTGGAAATATTTTTGGCCTCATTTTGAAAAACAAGATGGCCGCCACATGCGGTTTTTTTCAACTTTCAGCTTGGAGTTTTGTTGGTCCTCTAGAGCAAATGGTGTTATAGGTATAGATCTCAAATTCATAGGATATATTCATCATTACAAAATCTTGACTGGGAATATTTTTGGCCTCATTTCGAAAAACAAGATGGTCGCCAGGGGCGCCCGTTTCCACGGGCATTCATGAAACTGCTTATATCTGCCTTATTATTGGTCCTGGAGGCTTGGTATGCAAAGCTAACCTCTAGAAAATCATGGGCTGGGAATCTTTTGATGGGATCAGATTTGACCTTGGACCCCTCCTTCAAGGTCAAACGAGGATACGCGAACTTAAAATTGGTTATAACGCGCTTATTATTGGTCCTAGAGGTTTGCAATGTGAAACCAACTTACAGGAAATCATGCGGTTGGAATGTTTTGGTGTGGTCAGATTTGACCTTGGGTCCCTCCTTCAAGGTGAGACGAGGATAGCCAAAATTAAACGTGCTTATAACTCGCTTATTATTGGTCCTAGAGGTTTGGTATGTGTAGCTAACCTATAGGAAATCATGGGCTGGGAATTGTTGGCTCCTCCTTCAAGGTCAAACAAATTTAAAAGTGCTTATAACTCGCTTATTATTGGTTGTAGAGGTTTGCAATGTGAAACCAACCCATAGGAAAATATGGGCTAGGAATCTTTTGATGTGGTCAGATTTGACCTTTGGCCCCCTCCTTCAAGGTCTATTGAGGATAGCCGTCCTTATAACTCACTTATTATTGGTCTTACAGGGTTGCAATGTGACACCAACCTATAGGAAATCATGGGCTAGGAATCTTTTGATGTGGTCACTCAGATTTGACCTTGTTCTCCTCCATCAAGGTTAAGTGATGGTTAATTGGCTTTGGTGAGTTGTCTTTCTGGTGGATGCAATATGCATCAGTTCTCCGATGGGCTAGGTCTAGTTTTCATTGATTTCTCAGCTATTTGACATTTATTGTCAATAATTATAGGTTTACATCAGCCACCATGTTACCTTTAGTAATACTTGTAGTTGGTTCACAGTAAACATAGGTATCTAGAGTCAGGTTGGCTATTGAAATGATTTCCTTTATTCACTTGCAGACAGATTTCTACTGGGTCTCTTGATATTTTTAATTGGAACGTAAACTATTAAATATCTCCTAAGACATTCCATTTCATTAAAAAAAATTGATACCTGTAAATATACAATGTTTCCCTTCCACATCTTCATATCTTTTTCTGGGTTATTATTTATCTATTGATAAGATATAAAGTCATATCCTGGCAGCTTTAGTGAAAGTGCCATCTTAATATTAACCTTAAATACATATGTCTTTACGTTTGAAGGCCAGGCCACCTGGTATGTACAAGCAGGACTACCTGACCACATTATTTGAGCGTTTTGATGATGCAGAAGGCACACCTGTAGCCCCAACTTTACCAGACTGGTGTCTGGGTGAGTGTTCAATGTTGTAAGCCCTCAGTTCAGACCCATACTTTCATTATTGTAATAGGCACTTCAGTTTGTGTAACTGAAAAAAACTTCTGAGGATTTTCAAAAAGGGACTAACTACTAGCGTGTTTAAGAAAGGAATTGTAGTTACATTTTACTTTGTGCTTATTTATTATGTTGTCAATGTGAGTGCTGAACTATGTCAACTTTGTTGTATAGATTGTATATATGTTGTGTACAAGTTGGGATTTTGTGCAAGTTATAACTTGTACAAAATCTTGTACAAGTTATAACTTGTACAACTGAGTTGAGTTGAGTTTTCTTCATTGATGTTTGGTAATATGTTTTTGCTGTTATCTTTTCAAATTACAGTAGGCTTTAATATTGGTATTCTATTTATTCACTTATTCATCTTATTTTCAAATTTGTAATGATAATTATCTGTACAAAGGGTGCCTTGGAGTGAAAAATATCTGGTCTTTATTTCCCGGGTAATATAACATATGATGTATAATTAATAACTGTAATCAGTTGTGTAGTTTTGTAATTATAATCCAACTGTTGAAAGAAAAATATTTCTTCCAAACTAGAAATGCCAGATAACAGTGGATTTGGTACTAAATATAGATTAGAATAGAATCATTTATATAGCGTAAAATTGATACAACATCCTCTTATGCGCTTCAGGTCAAAAAGGAAAAGTCCGGGTACATGTCAGGTTTAGATCTAATTTAGCGCCCACCAGGGGAGATAGACTATGGTGGAATATATGCTTGTTTTTAACTGACTTTGGATCCCTGTTGTTGTGTGCTGTGATTGGACCATTTGTGGGAGTCTGGTCCATTCAGTGGGAAAAGCCATTTCAAAACCTTGCCTACCAATACCCTTTTTAGGAGAAATTCGGGAAAGAGATAGCCGATTTCCACAAGTGAGGCTACTGGTTTTGATTAAGGATGATAACTATGTAGGTTGGGATAATTTAATGGCGTTAAATGTCATGAGATTATATTTAAAGAAGATACGGTATGAAATGGGGAGCCAGTGTAGTTTTTGAAGATATGGAGTAAAATGGTTTGTTTTATCAAGTCCAAAGACAATTCTACAAAAGGCATTATTATTATTATCCAAGTATTTATTGGCATACCCTTTCTAACTAGATAGTAGGCTTTTGCGAAACTGGGCTTTGTTGTCAATTACTACTACTGTGACATGCTGGCCGCCCAACTGAAGTTGTGGGATCAAATTGTAGCCCTGACCAGGAAAGGGATAGTTTGTAATTACTTGAGGGCATGTATGGTTTTCAGTGCAGAACTTAACCTTTTAGTGTGCACTGGTTTCTCCCTATCCTGTGAACTACATATGGTGATATAACCTGTAGAGGAATGTTGAACTGTGTTAATTACAGAGTACGATGACACTGACAGAGATGACGATGGAAATCCTATAAATAGAAAAGGAAAGCGAAAGCGAGAAATTAATAAAAAGGTAAGCTGTATCAGATATACCAGTATTTTGAGTATTGTCGGAGTACAAGGGATAAAATGTCTTGCAGGAACTAGTCTCAGTCAAGGCACAATAATGAGGGCTTGTTGGATTTGGTAAAATTAACTCCCATTAACCAGGATGTACAAAAACTGATAAATATTAAGAAAGAGCTAGAGGCAATTTTACTTTACCGGTACGGGATACGCCATATTTGATAATTGCAGGAAATTGTCAAGCAAATGTGAAATAAAATTAACAGAGTTATAAATGGGGGCAAGCCCCCAACCCCCATAAATAGTATTTTGGTGTATTACAATAAAAATAAAAGGATGGAATCGCTAAAAACGTTAGTTATATTATCGGCCAAATCTCGTACCGGTAAAGTAAAAACTAACCAAGAGCTCTCCTAGAACTGGTTATATAAATAGGCACAAATTAGATTTTAAGTGTAGCTTGTTATTTTTTTCTGTTATTCTTAGGACGCCAAGTTTATGGATGGTCTTGTGAGTTCAGTGACACAGGTCACCCAGCAACCCAAACTGGGTCAGATTCAACAAAAAGTGCAGATGTACACAAAGTGGAATGGGTATGTAGTTTGGTTTACCTTTATGTCTTCTATCTTTATCTTCAAATTGTACATGTTGACAAGTGAATTGGCGTTTTTAAAATTTCGTCATGGTATTTCACTAAAATGCTCTCAATACCGAGACACTTACTGACCCATCCCTAGTAAGAAGTAACTTGATGTAAGATGGTGTAAATATAGCAAGATGTGTTTTTGTGTGTGCTCCAGTATTCTGGATTTTTAAGTGGATATTTCTTTATCTCAATCATGCAATTACAAGGATAATGTAGATAACAAACTCAGGATCAACTGGATACAATTTTTGTGTGATTTGATCAGAAATTATTAAATTATTTTATGATAAAGTTTGTACATTTTATTTAATACTAACAAAGAATTCAAATTTACAGGCAATTAGTGTCAATTAAGTATATTGATCAGTATTAGCTAGAAAACGTACACCACTGGGTGTATTTGTTAACAAGCACATAAGCCATGTTATAAGTCTACCTCTATAATAAGGAGAGTGAAAATTAATTAAAAGGCATGATACACTGGCTGGTAACCCAATTGATTGTTAAGAGGGGGCTTGATATTGTTTCACCATGCTAATCAAGTGAAAGGGTTTTATAGAGAGAGGCCTCTTAGTGTGTAACCCTATGCAGCATGAAACTTATATTGACTGTTAATTAAGACAGAGCTGAAAGAGCATAAGAATTACCTACAACAATGGCATCACCAATTTCTGTGAAAGGGGCCAATTCTCAAACCCCATCCGGTCCACCTACTAAGATCCCTAAAAGAAAAATCACACTGGTGTCCCCAGCCTCACCCCCCCTCACTGCTACTGAAATGAAGAGTCTCCTGCATGAACAATTAAATCCCATTTATGATGACCTCCACAGCATAAGAGAATCTGTTGCCTCTGTGGGAGAAAAGATGAAGGGTGAAATTGACTCACTCAAGCAATCTCTAGATGAAGTGAGACAACAACTGACATCTATAACATCAAGATTTGAGGAAAGGATCAACAACGTTGAATCAGAAAATAACCGACTGAGAGCAAAGCTAAAGGAGGACCATAGCAGAATAAGTGCTCTTACTGACCGAGTCATCTCTCTTGAAGGGCATAGCAGAAGAGACAACTTGAAGTTCCTCAACGTCAGAGTACAGAACTCTAATCACGCCCAGGAAAACTGTGAGGCTATTGTTCATCAATTGTGTAAGGATTTGGGTGTTACTCTGGATGACCAAAGTATTGTGCGGGCACATAGAACTGGCGCTAAGCGTAAAGGTAGTCAACCTATCATAGTGAAGTTTCATCACTACAAAGACAAGCTAGCGGTCCTCAAAGCAAAGAATTGATTCAGGGAAATCGGGGTTATTGTAGTAGAAGACTTTCCAATTGAGATTTTGGAGAGGAGAAGAATGTTTCAGCCATTTCTCCAGGCAGCTTATAAGTCAAAAGGAACTTACAAGGCGCGACTTGTTTTGGACAAAATTTTGATCAATGGGAAACTATATACAACAGAGCAAATACCAGACCTACCAAGAGGGCTGCAACCAGAGAATACTTCTTCTGTGAACAGGGGCAACATCACTGCTTTCTTCACAAGTCAGTCACCCCTGTCCAATCATCACCCATGCCAATTCACTGTTGAAAACCAGAAATTTCTGTCGGTGGAGCAGTTCTTCATGTACAAGAAGGCCATGTATTTTCATGACATGGGCACTGCACAACAGGTTCTCCAATCTACTTGTCCAAAGCAAGCGAAACGCCTTGGTAAAGCTGTGAAGAACTTTGACCTGGATCAGTGGAGAAGTGTCTGTGACACTATTATGCGAACTGGATTGTCTGCAAAATTTCTTGCAAATGACAGCCTTGCATCCTTCTTGAAGCGCACAGGAGACCAAAGACTTGTTGAAGCGAATCCTCATGACAAATACTGGGGCGTGGGACTGTCTCTACAGGATGAAGATGTCTGGAACAGTGCTCACTGGAAAGGGAAGAATGTGCTCGGGAAGCTGCTTGAAGAAGTTCGTTCAGCTCTTTAACAAACTCTGTGATTTTCTATGTATGTGTACCTTTAATGGATACAGCCCAAAGTGCTGACCCACCAGGCTAAGGTGTACAAATATGTGCATTTAGATTTTCGTAATCTTTTATCTGTTTTCAATCAAATGTTCTGACTGGAAATCCCACCACCGACAGTCCCGAGGCCATGAGCCCGCCGATTTAAGGTTGCCTGGGTTTTCTGAGTGTCACTCCTCATTCACTTCCATAATATTGTGAACCAATATATACTTTTTCTGTGTGAATGTGAACCATACTACTTTGGACAGTTAGTGCTATCAGTGTAAAATATTTGCCTACCTGGCTAAAGTGGAAAGGATGTTGCATCCTTCATTAGCTGTGAGCAGTCATTTAACAAATTCGTTCAGTGTATATCACTTCCTGATCATAATATATGGAAATCCCAGCACCGTCAGTCCGAGGCCATGAGCCCGCCGGATTAAGTTTGCATGGGTTATCTGAATGTCTCTCCTCAGTCATTATCTTGTTGTTGCAAACCAATTTGCTCTAATGCATGGATGAGAACCACTTACCACTTTGGACAGTAAGTGATATCATTCTAACGCCATTGCCTACCAATCTGAAGATGTCAGGATGTTATGTTCTTAAATTGTTCTAACCAGTCATTTAACATTTCATCAATAACGTTTACCTGATTGATTATATTATCTTATTGATTATGTATAATTAAAGATATTTCTTGTGCTTTACCATATGTTACCGTAGCTTAGAGTCAAACAATTTAGTTCAATCAAGTCTCAGTCTAAATTATTACTGTTACTAATATCACTGTTCACTCAATCCACACCAGTTTGTGTCTCTTACCCTGTAATTTTTCTTGGGATTAAGTTCTTCACTCTCCTTATTGAACATTATTGAACATTATCAGATATGACTGCTTTAATTTTTTCTTCTATGTTTAACTTACATTTTGCTTTTCATGTCATGTTTTATGGTTATCTATTACTTGTTTATATCTTTAATTTATACCTCATTGTATTTTGTAATGTTTCATCATTCACATTCATTTCATTCATCTGTGTGGACAGAACTCTAGGTGGTACAGAATTGACTCCATTAGATGTCGCTCGTCTAAATGGTTGTTATAGAATTATCTAACTGCACTGCATCTGATAAAGACTTCATTCATAGTGTTAATAATATAAAATTCAAAAGCTGTTTTTGTACTAATCTGGAAGCCTGGATTTGTTACATTGCTAATTACTATCTTTTTAGAGTCATTCTTCTGATAGCTTGGGACATTGAATCGAACCCTGGCCCATCAGCTAATGAGAATGTGAGCCACATCAATTTGACAAACATTTCAATTTGTCATTTAAATATAAGAAGTCTGAGAACAGAGGTTAATGGTATAAACGTAAAGCTAGAACTCATCAGACACGAGCTCTCTAAAAATTTTAACATAATTACAGTTAGTGAGACCTGGTTATCTGATAGTGATGATATTAATGATTATGTCATTGATGGCTTCCAAGCCCCATTTGTTTTGAATAGACCAAGTCATGCAGGAGGTGTACTGTGTTGGGTGAAAAATAACATTGCAGCAAAGCGTAGATTGGATTTGGAATTAAATGGCGTAGAGGCCTTATGGCTGGAAGTTAGATGTGGTTCTAACAAATTCCTATTATGTACAGTTTATCGGCCACCGAGTTATCTAGACTTCTATGATCACTTTCAAAATTCATTGGACAAGGCACAACAGAGTAACACTCCTTATCATGTCATAATTGGCGACTTAAATTCAGACCCCAATACTGACATGGGCTGCAAATTAAATACCTTTGCAAATGCTAATAGCCTCACTTTACACATACATCAGCCCACAAGAATAACTAGTAATAGTAGC
This sequence comes from Sabellastarte sp. h YS-2021, assembly GCA_964017235.1. Classification (NCBI taxonomy): domain Eukaryota; kingdom Metazoa; phylum Annelida; class Polychaeta; order Sabellida; family Sabellidae; genus Sabellastarte; species Sabellastarte sp. h YS-2021. Next base: position 69,698,770 of record OZ024936.1, read on the forward strand.
ACTGTCTTAGACCAGTGCTTATCCAATTGTTCAACATTTGTTCAAAATATTGGTGTTTTACCCCCATTAGCCAACAATGACCACTGTACCATTCACTTGAAATTATCATTTAAGGTAAAATCTGCCAAATGCTACAAGAGACTAGTGTGGGATTTTTCTAAAGCAAATGTAGATGGTTATGTATCATATCTAGAACACTTTAATTGGGACAACTGCTTCTTAAACACATCGGTTGATGACTCTTGTGATGAAATATCCAATGCTATTTTAAGTGCTGCAAAGGAATTTATCCCCAATAAGGTTGTTACTATTAGGCCGCATGATAAATCTTTCTATAATGGGCATCTTAGACAGATGAAGCGTAAACTAAACAGGCTACACGAGCGTGCAAAGCTTCATAACACAACTGACCTATGGTCTCAATTTAGGCATCATAGGAATGTTTACATACGTGAAGTTCAAAAGGCCAAAAAAGAATGTACTGACAAAAGATTTAGTGATATAAATGAGTATAATATATCGGCCAAGAGATTTTTTGGCTTTGCTAAGGAATGTTTTTCAAAGTCAAAAGATAATTCAATGCCCCCAATCATTACTGATGATGGTGACATTATAGTGAATGACTGTGATAAGGCATCACACTTCAACAATTTTTTTGCATCTTCATCAAGAATAAATGAATCATCTGGTAGCCTGCCTAGCAATGCTGACTGCAAAGTAAATAAACTTAATGAAATAGAAGTCCAAGATTTTGAAGTGTTTGACCAAATAAAGTTTCTTGACTGTAACAAATCTTATGGCCCAGATGGCATTTCACCTAAATTCATCAAGATGGCTGGTCAAACCATAGTTCGGCCTTTAACCAAACTGTTTAATATGTCACTTAGTCAGGGTATCTTTCCTTCTAATTGGAAAAAAGCAAATGTCTTGCCTTTGCACAAAAAATCGTCAAAGCAGTTAGCTGACAATTACCGTCCTGTGTCACTGCTCTGTATTATGGGCAAATTGTTTGAACGTATAGTATTCAAACACGTATATAATCATTTTTTAGATAATAATTTAATCAGTCAATGGCAATCAGGATTCATTCCTGGTTCTTCAACAGTCACACAACTGTTAGAACTATTTGAGCAGTTCTCAAGTGCTACTGATCAAAGTAAAGACACACGGATAGTTTTTCTAGATATCTCAAAGGCTTTTGACAAAGTTTGGCACAAGGGTCTTCTTTTCAAGCTTCAACGTTTTGGAATTCATGGGTGTCTACTGAAATGGTTTGCAAACTACTTGTCAAACCGTATGCAAAGAGTTGTCATAAATGGCCAGTTTTCTGATTGGAAAACCATTTTTGCTGGAGTCCCACAAGGTTCTGTGTTGGGTCCACTTCTATTTTTAGTTTATATAAATGATATAACGTCAGTTGTTAAGTATTGCAATGTACGCCTGTTTGCCGATGATACATGTCTGTTTGTATCTACTAAGGATCATATTGAAGCAGCATGGTATATCAATGAAGACTTAAAGCATATTGAGGAATGGGCAAGACAATGGATTGTAAAATTCAGTCCTACAAAAACAGAGTCTATGGTTCTCTCACTCAAAACTAAATCTGACAAAATGTACCCCAGATTACTACTTTCTAATACTCCAATAGCAAATGTGCAATGTCATAAACATATTGGCCTATGGATTTCAAATAATTTCAAGTGGGACTTTCATATAAAAAACTTAGTTGACAAATGTTCAATTCGTCTGGGAATTTTAAAATCTTTGAAGTTCAAACTAAATAGGAAAGCATTAGAAACAATTTTTACTTTGTACATCAGACCAATTTTAGAATATGCAGACATCATTTGGTCAGGGGCACCTCAACACCTTTTATCTAAATTAGATTATATTATAAATGAGGCCATGAGGATTGTAACTGGTGCACCTGCTAGATCAAGTGTCACTGAATTGTAGAAGGAAACTGGATGGCTCCCATTAAATAAAAGAAGAGAAATGCATGTTTTAAAAATGATGTTTGGTATTGCAAACAACTTGTGTCCTGCTTATTTATCAAATATTGTTCCTTCAACTGTGAGAGAACTTCCTCCACAAGTAGATAAACTAAGGCAGAATATCAATTCCAGGATTAGCATTGGTGATATTCCTATTAGAAGAACACGCTTAAAGCTTTTTGATCATTTGTTTCCTGCAATTGGAACAAAGTTATGGAATGCTCTTCCATCTAGTCTGAAGTCTCTTAATACAATAAGCTCATTTAAAAAAGAACTGCAAAAATTATATTCCCCCATCAATTCATCCCATAAACTTCGGCAAGAATTGTATGGTCGTGGAAGTCGATATGAAAATGGAGTTCATTCTTGTCTCAGAATGAGATGTAGCAAACTAAAAGTGCATCTCAAAAATAATCTCCATGTTATTGATGATGAGTCATGTAGTTGTGGATACCCAACTGAAGATGTACAACACTTTTTATTCTCTTGTCCATTGTATGACGATATGCGCAACAATTTATTACATTCTGTCCAGGCAGTAACAACTGCTGAGGTAACTACCGATTTATTACTATTTGGCAGTGAAGAGTTAACCAAAAATCAAAACTTTATCATAATAGATGCAGTCCAGTTATTTCTTAAAGATACAAAACGTTTCTCATAGACTAGTACCACCACCCAATCATTTCTGTGCTCATTCATTCCAACCATTATCACGTTCCATTTGTAAATATATCATTCAGCAAAAGGACTTGATATAATTGTACTTTTACGATTGTTGTCCAATTGCAAATAAATATGTTTAAATAAAAGTAACTGTATGGTTAGTGATGTGATACCAATGTATGCATATTGTTCTTCAGATCTGGATTTCCAGGAGCCCAGCCTGTGTCCATGGACATAAAGAATATCACCTTTCTTGGTCAGAAACCTTTTAAAGTTAGCTGGAAAGCTGATGGAATGAGGTGTGTGATTTTGTGTTAGCCAATAGTATTCTAAAATATTTGTGTATACTTGGGATATATCATACCTTGCTAAATTATGGACTAGGTGTTAAACCTAGTAAATTGGGTGTTAGTTTACAGCAGACATCTATTTGGAATATTACGATTATATCAATAAAAATTTTGACCAAATGGTTCTGCAGTAGGTTTTTATCGGGTATTGTTTTCACCCATGGTATCCGGATGACGGGCAGGTGGGCAGCAGGAGGAAGTTTATCCGGACTGTATCTCGGAAACCTTAAGGTGTAGGAAGTTGATACTTGGTAGGGACATTGGTTAGGGGGTGTAGGCGTGCAACATCATGGTGTGACCTTGATTTGACCTTTGACCTTGCCGTAGTGACCTTGAGCTTAAAAATCTTGTCTGGGTTATATCTCGGAAACCGTAAGGTGTAGGAAGTTGATGCTTGGTAGGGATATTGGTTAGGGGGTGTAGGTGTGCAACGTCATGGTGTGACCTTGATTTCGCCTTTGACCTTGCTGTAGTGACCTTGGATCTATACAAACTTGTCCGGGCTATATCTCAGAAACCGCCGTATGATGTAGGAAGTTGGTACTTGGCAGGGACATTGGTTAGGGTTTGTAGGTGTGCAACGTCATGATGTGACCTTGATTTGAGCTTTGACATTGCTGTAGTGACCTTGACCTATAAAATCTGGTCCGGGCTGTATCTTGGCAACCATAAGGTGTAGGATGTGGATACTTGATAGGGACATTGGTTAGGCGGTGTAGGTGTGCAATGTCATGGTGTGACCTTGATTTGACATTTGACCTTGCCGTAGTGACCTTGACCTGAAATTTTGTCCAGGCAATTTCTTTGAAACTGTAAAGTATAGGAAGTTGACAGTTGGTAGGGACATTGCTTAGGGGTTGTAGGTGCGCATCATAGTTTTTAGTTTACTGATTAATGCTGTCATCTTGCTATTGAATTGTCTTGTTTTATTACTTTTATCTTTGCATACATTTTGTTTCTCTTAGATGTTATTTTCTTTACTTACCATAATTATCCGTATAAATGCCCCCTCCCTATTAATCGCCCCCTCCCCCCCCTTCTCAACCTGTGCCAAGGTCATATTTCGGGGTTTTACATCTCTCTCAACAGCCACCAGCCTTGCGATTCCGGGATTCCGAAAAAACAGACGTTTTAGTACTTCCCCAATCGAATAGCGCTTACGATAAATAAAGAAAATCACAACAAAACATGGCAATTTTGCTCAACAACGCATTAAACTCTGTAAAAAACGAGATAAAAGTTTATAATTTCTTCAGATTTAAGGTTGGTTTCTAATATTTTAAGCTCTCCCGCCATTATACATGCTGGGAAGCGAGATGAAGGCTGCAAGTGTCCATTATCGCCCATTGCCACTGGACTCGAGAGTTGATTTTTTTTATCTGTAATAGTAGCCCCCCCCCCCCCCCCCCTTTTGAAAAATTTATACGGTTTCTTCGGATAGATACGGTAAACATTATTTTGACCTTAACATAACTGACACTGCTCTAAAAGTATCCCGATCTTTGTACTATTTCACTACTTCTGTATCTCATGGTGTTGAAAACTATTTCCCCAGGCTGATTGGTTGTTTTGACTCTTGTTTGTCAGGTACATGATGCTGATCGATGGTCCAGGAGAGAACTACATGTTGGACAGAGATAATGCTGTGTTCCACATACCAGACTTGTCATTCTGGAAACGTAAGAACCTGAATCAGCCATTACAGCAGACTCTGGTGGATGGGGAAATGATAATAGATCAAGTTGATGGAAAACCAGTACCCAGATACCTCATCTATGATATCATCAAATTTGAGGTAACAGAGAGTATCATTTATTTATTTGGGGTTTTACGTCGCTTTCAACACTGTACAGGTCATATCACGACGGGTAGTTGGAAGGGCAGAGGAAACCAGTACATACAGTTCGCTAGGGTTCTGCACTGTAAACTGCCGACCAACGGCAAGCAACTACCAGCTTTCCCACTTCAGGCCGTGACGGGGATCGAACCCCGGCCTCAGAGGTGGGAGGTGAGAGTGTTACCACTCTGCCACCGTGGCCCCCAGAGAGTATCATGTCAAGAATTCAAACTCTTATGTTTTCACTGTAACACTTCAGGGACCAAAATTTGCAGTCTCCAGCTTACTCCTTTCATTTTGCTAAGGATCAGCAATTTTCTTTTAGGGTAGCCGATATGACAATTTTATAGTGGTGGGAACGGTAAACCGGTAACTGGTTTTTCATTGTTTCTGACAAAAAAAAACGAAATTCGCAAAAAATATTTGGGAACCGGTAATTGAAAAACGTCATAATTTTAGACCACCTAATGGCTGATACTTCTTTAAAATGACAAAAAATATATATATTATGAAAAATATGTCACATTTTTACATTTTATTGAGCAAAAATCATGTTTACATACTTAATAATATCTCGCGAAAGCCATTTCCAGTTTCGAGTTCTGCCTCATGTATGCTGTGCGGATAATTTTACTGCACATTATAAGGCATACATAATAGCGGATTTCGTTCATTTCAAAGCCCCGGTAACCGGTTTTGATTTCTGCAAACGGTCCCACCACTACACTTTTGTGGCGAAAGATTGATAGCTGCTACCAGAGAAAAATGAAAGTTGTAGCAAGAATCTTGAAGTCATTAAAAACTGTTTAAATGAATGTACACACATTGTATGTTCTCTATATTGTCCATCACCACCCAGTACTGTAAGCATGTGGATAATATAACTGATATGAAAACCACAAGAGAATATAGTGGAATGACAATCTTTTTTATATATTTTAATTCGAAGTGCCACCAAAACTTCATTGGGCCCACCTAAGTTTGAGAGTTACTTGCCTTGTTGGCCAACATGATCTAATACTCCAAAACATTGTAAATATACCGGTGGTACATGAACATGGGCAGATTGTTAGATATGCCTTATCAAACTTGAAGCAAATAGTGCCAGTTTGAAACCTACTCTTTACACTTAAACAGTTACCTTGTTACTTTCCTTCATAATGCCATTTGCAGGGCACAACTTTTTAGTCCTTTTCTTCTGTCAGGTTCAGAATTTCTTTTGAACATGCTGTTCAATTACCATTTACTGTACTTCTGTACAGCACTTTCCCTGATAATTATGCTTTCTTCTCATTATTACCTTCACAAATCAAAGACACTCAGTCAGCTGACACAGTGCCCGTTCACGGGCACTCTCCTCTTGTTTTTAAATTGTATCACTAGCCTTGAAGTTTATTTTTATTGAGCAAGACAATAAAAATTGACCACTCATTAATAGAAGTCCACTGCAGTTAAAAATGTGTAAATAAACTGAAAATGTATTTTTATTAGTTTAAACTTTATCATAAAGTCGTCCCCCAGAATTTTTAGCCCCTCCCCCACATTTTGTGTAGTGGTGGGGGATCGCCCCCACTTTTTGAAATTCCTAGAATCAACACTGTTACTTGCCTTGTTGGCCAACATGATCTAATACTCCAAAACATTATAAATATATGAACATGGGCAGATTGTGAGATATGATATCTACCAATCTGTGTAATGTTCTAAGGTTTGAGGTAAATGCTACATATATTATTGCAGTCAATGCCTTATCAAACTTGAAGCAAATGGTGAATGTTTGAAAGTGACATTCGCCAACTTGTCTTGCATCCTCCAGATTCATGGTAGTATGTGAAATTCACCAATTGGGGGCAATCTTTGAAAGCAAGACAAATCAGATTTATGCCAGTTATGCTTTGTAGCAGGTCAAAGGCTTAAAGTAGTCACAAAAATTGCAAAAGCATAAAAAAATCCCAATAATTAATGAAATAAAATGGGGTTTCCTCCCAGACAAATTTCTCAAACTGTGGGGAAGGTTACATTTTTTTTACAATAAGTATGTGAGTTACAATGAGTTGAAGTCATATGATTTATTTTTCAGGGTCTAGACACTGGTGGTACAGACTTCAACACCCGCTTAGTCTGTATAGAGAAAGAAATAATTGGTCCACGCCATGAGAAGATTAAAATGGGTCAATTAGACAAAACCAGAGAACCGTTCAGTGTGAGGGCAAAACAGTTCTGGGATTTGGGACAAGCCAGAGCAGTAAGTGTTGCAATAGAGAATAAGTATACAGGAACAAACAAATACAACAATAATAATATAATTAAGCCTAGGATTTTTTTGACTGTTTGCTTGTTTAATTTTTTTTGAAAAATCTTATGCAAAGTTATGTATATTTTAGCATAAATGCGTAATAGTTTGGGATCTGGGGCAATCCATAGTACTTGGTAAATCAGCACTGTATTTCTTTACTTGTCAAGGGTTGTATGTATTGCAGGTTATGTGCAAAATTGGTTATCAGTGAATTTATTTCCAGAAGGGGAATACTATAGTTGAACCTGAAATAATTCAGAGGAAGCATTATATATTGCAAATGAATGTATTTCCAGATATTAGAAGGCAAGTTCTCAAAGCAGCTTTCTCATGAGACTGATGGTCTCATCTTCCAACCTGTTCCTGATGTGAGTAAAGTACTGTGTGCATTTGAAAATCTTCACATGGCATGAAATTTATTTATTTTTTTTTTTGTAATGTGTGTTTATACTCAGCGCAATATCTCCATATACTACAGGACTCAAAGCGCTATTTAACCAATCCAACTGCACAGGTACAGCCCCAACTCACAAGTAACTGACATTCCCCTAACTGGAAGATAGAGGCTCAAGGATGCCCATTTATCAACATCCTTGAGGTTCTATAGCCTGCCACTGGGGATAGAACCCAATGACAGAGGACCGCCATTTTAAGTGGTCATCCGAGCCACTATGTATCTGCCTGTACCTGGGTTTGAATCCATGTCCTCTGAGTTCCTAGACAAGTGTGTTACCCGCTAGGCCACAGTGGCAGATAATGGAAAATTTTCACATGGCATTGATGTAAACTTTTTTCACCCAGTAAGCTTAGATAGGGAAATTTAAAATGTTTTTATTTTTTCAGTCCAAACTGGCAAGCATTCCCATGTATATATCCTAATATTTGAAAAATTGTTAAATATTCCTCTGGGTAAAATTCCACTTATACAATAGTGTCTCAATTTTATATACTTAGAAATCAGTTGGCTTTTGAAGATGTTTGGTTGATCTACAAAATTGCCACTAAATTTGTTATTCCATTAAATAGACTCGTGTGTTGTATAAGACAGTAAGTAAGTTTGTCAAGTTGACCTTCACATTTAGTTTGTTATGAGTTCGCCAATCAGTAGGAAACAAATACAAAAAAGGTACCGTCAGTGAAGAGTATACATTAATTTAATGGTTAGGCATTTCTCTTGAGTTTTAGGTAACATGAAAACATTGCTAGGGTTCCAAAAATCATTGAGGGTCCCCAGATATTGCAAGCTTTTTAAAATAAGTTTCATTGAAAATGCTTACTTAAAATTTACTTAATGTAGAAATGTCAAAAGTTATACCAAGGTACTTGCTTTAAAAATGTCAGTAATATCAAGTCATGTGATCTGTACTTTTAGCCATACAAAGGAGGACGATGTGAGGACATGTTAAAGTGGAAACCTCCTAGTCTCAACTCAGTAGACTTCAAGTTAAAAGTTGTCAGAGTCACTCAAGTAGGGTAAGGATGAGCTGAAAGATACAGCTCAGTATGCGTGTAACGGGACTTAAGGAAGACAAAAGAAATAAAATGGACAAATACCAGAAGACTCAGTATTTTGCAAATATATTTATTTGTAAATGGTATTTGTTACCCCACAGCCCTTAAGGGCTGTCGGGGTATTGTTTTCACCCATGGTGTCCGGATGGGCGGGCGGGCGGGCGTCCGGGCGGGCGGCGGGAAATAGTTTGTCCGGGCTGTATTAGGGGGTGTAGGTGTGCAACGTCATGGTCTGACCTTGATTTGACCTTTGACCTTGCTGTAGTGACCTTGAGTTTGAAAATCTTGTCCGGGCTGTATCTCGGAAACCGTAAGGTGTAGGAAGTTGATACTTGGTAGGGACATTGGTTAGGGGGTGTAGTTGTGCAACGTCATGGTCTGACCTTGATTTGACCTTTGACCTTGCCGTAGTGACCTCGAGTTTGAATATCTTGTCCGGGCTGTATCTCGGAAACCGTAAGGTGTAGGAAGTTGATACTTGGTAGGGACATTGATTAGGGGGTGTGGTTGTGCAACGTCATGGTCTGACCTTGATTTGACCTTTGACCTTGCCGTAGTGACCTTGACCTATAAATTCTTGTCCAGGCTATATCTCGGAAACTGTAAGGTATAGGAAGTTGATATTTGGTAGGGACATTGGTTAGGGGGTGTAGGTGTGCAACGTCATGGTGTGACCTTGATTTGACCTTTGACCTTGCCGTAGTGACCTTGACCTATAAAATCTTGTCCAGGCTATATCTCAGAAACCGTAAGGTGTAGGAAGTTAATACTTGGTAGGGATATTGGTTAGGGGGTGTAGGTGTGCAACGTCATGGTCTGACCTTGATTTGACCTTTGACCTTGCCATAGTGGCCTTGACCTATAAAATCTTGTCCAGGCTATATCTCAGAAACCGTAAGGTGTAGGAAGTTAATACTTGGTAGGGATATTGGTTAGGGGGTGTAGGTGTGCAACGTCATGGTCTGACCTTGATTTGACCTTTGACCTTGCCATAGTGGCCTTGACCTATAAAATCTTGTTCGGGCTATATCTCAGAAACCGTAAGGTGTAGGAAGTTGATATTTGGTAGGGACATTTGCTAGGGGGTGTAGGTGTGCAGTATCATGGTCTGACCTTGATTTGACCTTTGACCTTGCAGTAGTGGCCTTGACCTATAAAATCTTGTCCGGGCTATATCTCAGAAACCGTAAGGTGTAGAAAGTTGATACTTGGTAGGGATATTGGTTAGGGGGTGTAGGTGTGCAATGTCATGGTGTGACCTTGATTTGACCTTTGACCTTGCCATAGTGACCTTGACCTATAAAATGTCCGGGCTATATCTCGGAAACCGTAAGGTGTAGGAAGTTGATATTTGGTAGGGACATTTGCTAGGGGGTGTAGGTGTGCAGTATCATGGTCTGACCAGGATTTGACCTTTGACCTTGCCATAGTGACCTTGAGTTTAAAAATCTTGTCTGGGCTATATCTTGGAAACCGTAAGGTGTAGGAAGTTGATACTTGGTAGGGACATTGGTTAGGGGATATAGTTGTGCAACGTCATGGTCTGACCTTGATTTGACCTTTGACCTTGGCGTAGTGACCTTGACCTATAAAATCTTGTCCGGGCTATATCTTGGAAACCGTAGGGTTGAGGAAGTTGATACTTGGTAGGGACATTGGTTAGGGGCTGTAGGTGTGTATTATCATGGTGTCACCTTAATTTGACCTTTGACCTTGTTCTAGTGACCTTGACCTATAAAATCTTGTTGCACCTTTGGGTCTCTCTTTTAATGCAGATTAAGCACTGTTAAAGTCATATTAGAATTTATTAAGAATTTTACTTTCATAACTTCCCATTGTAAGAGATAGAATTTCATCAAGTGAACCACAGATTTTGCTCCAACACCACACATAAGCATTCATTAAATGTATTACCACTTCTATATGCATGGTAATATTCAAACCATCTAAACCATAATTTGGCCATACAGATGTAGATAAAGAGGGTTGAATTTTAGTTTGCTGATTAATGCTGTCATCTTGTTATTGAATTATCTTGTTTTAATACTTCATCTTTATATGCATGATCTTTCTTTTAAACATTATTTGGACCTTTATATAACTGACAGTGCTCTGAAAGTATCCTAAAGTTTATACTGATACAGTACTTCTGTATCTCATGGTGTTGAAAATATTTCCCTAGGCTGTGGGGTACGGGCATCTCTGATGCTATTTTTTTAATGTTGATATAACTTGACTGGTTTCTAACATAAGAACAATGTCTTTTCTTATGCTATTCATATAAATCAAAAATTTTATCATGAAACCTAAAGTTTGACCAACATTTTAATATTTACCTAAAAAAGAAGTCAGCTTCACTTCTGCCTGTAGTTATTTTAGTCAAAAAAGGTATGGAAAGTTTGTACTCTGGGAAAAATCTTTGTTGTGTTTTTTTTTTACATGAAAAGTATCACAATGTTCGGTTTTACTTTTAAAAATGATTTCATTTTTTACAAATGAAAGTATAGAATATTGAAATGTTTTCAGTATGCTGCCAGAAACCAAGGGTTACCTGTATGTAGGAGGTTTTGATCCACCTTTTGCAGAAATGAAAGTAAGTCCTAGTATCACTGGATAAACTCAAACTGATTTACAGTATGTTTTTCCTCACCTTTTGCACATTTACTAAATATTAAACATCTTATATAAAATATCAGCTAATCCCTTTATGTTGCATGATATTGATCTTTTTACCTCCTTGAGGAGGTTTTAATTTTTGGTCTGTTTTCACAATTTCTCTAAAAGTAATGACTGGATCTTTGTGAGAATTTTTATGTTGGTATGACCTGGTCAGATATATTAAATATTTGTTATTGTCAAATGATATTTTGTTTTGTACATTTTTCAGGTTAACAAGGAACTGAAGGAATTGGACAACAAAATCATTGAATGTCATTGGGATGCCAAGTCTAACCAATGGAAGTTCATGCGACAAAGAACAGACAAGTCATTTCCCAATGCTTACAGTACAGCCATGGGTAAGCCACTGTTAATTCTGTCCAGTTGACATAAAAGTACTGACTTGTTCTAGTCTAGTCTCTGCTTTGTATTCTCCAATCTACAGAACATCTTAATATGTTACCTGACTCGGTTATATGTTAATGTTTCTTGTGGGAAATGATTTCCTGTGCACTAGCCGATGCCAATATGGTTTGACTCGTTATGTGCTTTGTTACATATATCACCTCACATGGGATTTTACATGTTTTGTTAGAATTCTATATATATATATATATATATATATATATATATTGAAGTCACAACATAAAATGATGTCAAATTAAAGTAATTCATCTGTATTTTATGTTAAAAATATAAACATAAGATGCCACTAGCAAATTGCTCAACAATTTTGATGAATTTCATTTTTTTTTCTAGCATATCACATTCTGCCATTTTGTTTATTTACATCCGGGACACGTGTCCATGTTAAGTTTTTGGTGTTTCCTTAAAAATGCTACACCTTGAAAACCATTAACTGGTTAGTCAATGGGTAATGCAAGCAGTTACCTAGCCTTTTTTAGGCGGGTTGCGTGTAACCAACCCGCCTATTAGATTGATGTGTCCGACGTCGTCTGTCCGTCTGTCTGTCTGTCCGTCTGTCCGTCCACATTTTTCGTTTCCGGACTGTAACTTTAAAACGGTTTGACCAATCAAATTCAAACTTCACAGGGAGACAGATCACCATCATAGCTAGGTTCCTTTCGAAATTGGCGAAATTCCGTGTGTTCGTTTGTCCGTTTTTCGTCCGTTTGTCTGTCCATCCATCTGTTTGTCCACATTTTCGTTTCCGGACTCTAACTTTAAAACGGTTTGACCAATCAAATTCAAACTTCACAGGGAGATAGATCACCATCATAGCTAGGTTCCTTTCGAAATTGGTGAAATTCCGTGTGTTCGTTTGTCCGTTTTTCGTCCGTTTGTCTGTCCATCCATCTGTTTGTCCACATTTTCGTTTCCGGACTCTAACTTTAAAACGGTTTGACCAATCAAATTCAAACTTCACAGGGAGATAGATCACCATCATAGCTAGGTTCCTTTCGAAATTGGTGAAATTCCGTCTGTTTGTTTGTCCGTTTTTCCGTCCGTTTCTTCGTTTTTGTCCGTTTTTCTGTCCATCCATCTGTCCGTCCACATTTTTGTTTCTGGACTCTAACTCGAAAACGGTTGCTCCAATCTAATTCAAACTTCACAGGGACATACATCACCATCATAGCTAGGTTCCTTTCGAAATTGGTGTAAATCCGTCCGTTCATTTGTCTTGTTTTTACTTTACAAGTCCTTCACAGAATAACAGGGTAATTAAATTGCCAGATAGTTTGTTGTTTTCATTCTGCATTTAGTCAAGTTACACACATTTTGTATGCAACAGTATGCCCCAGTCATGAATGGCTAAAAGCTATCTACTTTTGCAGAAACTTTTGTCTGGGGTATTTTGTCTGAGATTAGGTGCATATTTCAGTGGGAGTTAACTGTTTAATTTAGTGTACTAAAGTGCTAAATATATGAATTGTAATCTTCTTCATTGTTTTCATTTCTTGTGATATATAACTTGTGTGATGTAATACATGGTAAAGGTAGAATTAATACATGTCTGTATTGTAATGTTGATGTCTTGTTCGGTTTGGGTACATTTATAACCTGTAGAATTTTATATTTACCTCCGCCAAGGAGGTTATGTTTTCGCCTGGGTTTGTTTGTGGGTTTGTGAGTTTGTTTGTGCGTTTGTGAACAAGATAACTCAAAAACTTATGGACAGATTTTGATGAAATTTTTAGGTGGGTTGTGTGTAACCAACCCACCTATTAGATTGATGTGTCCGACGTCCGTCTGTCCGTCCACATTTTTCGTTTCCAGACTCTATCTCGAAAACGGTTTGTCCAATCGAATTCAAACTTGACAGGGAGATAGATCACCATCATAGCTAGGTTCCTTTCGAAATTGGAGTAATTCTGTCCGTTCGTTTGTCTGTTTTTTGTCCATTTGTCTGTTCGTCAACATTTCTGTTTCTGGACTCTAACTCGAAAACACTGTGTCCAATCAACTTCAAACTAGACAGGGAGATACATCACTATCATAGCTGAGTTGCTTTCGAAATTTGTGTAATTCCATCCTTTCGTTTGTCTGTTTATAGCATAGATACAATTATGTAACCTAGATTACAAGTTTTACGTTTCTTAGCACGTCTAACACATTCACCTTAACTGGGTGACCTAACATTTCTTTCCTTGTTTCTAAATGTAATTACAGCAGTCGCTAACCTTATTGCTGCCTGCGCAACCCGCCTTTTGGGGCATCTTTGACCCTCTTGTTTATATTTAAAATATATATCTTCTTTACACATAGTTTAGCTAAAAAATTGAAAAAACATTATAATTCAGAAATAGTTATATTAAACATCTCAGCATCTCTGAGCTTAAAAGAATAAACATCTACCTTTAATATTATTAGCCTATAGATACTGTCATGTAATTGTATCCCCGACGTGAAGCGGGGATACTATGGATTCATCATCGTTGTCGTCCGCGCCCTCGTCCGCGTCCGCAGAGATTTCTTGTTAGCGACCTACAGTCCACATTTCTTTCTGGATTTCTTTCATATTTGGCAGGTGGCTTGATATGGTAGAGGACTCGCCACCCTATCTTTTTGGTAGGCTTTATGTCTAAATTAGGCCTGTGGTAGACAAAAATGTCTAAAATGTGGAATATTGCTTGTTAGCGACCTACAGTCCACATTTCTTTCCAGATTTCTTTCATATTTGGCAGGTGGCTTGGTATGCTAGAGGACTCGCCACCCTATCTTTTTGGTAGGCTTTATGTCTAAATTAGGCCTGTGGTAGACAAAAATGTCTAAAATGCATTAAAAGTCATGAAATCATGCACTAAATCACTTATAACTTGAAAAGTGTTGCATTTAGAGCATTTTGTTAAAATATGTTATTCAGCTACTTTTTTCATAGCTACAACATGGTCAGTAACTTGGGTGTCTGTCTCAATAGCTAAGTGAGTAATAGCTACTTTTGGGCTTTTCAGTAACTTCCATCATGAGTAAAATCACTTGTAACTTGAAAACTATTGCATTTACACAATTTTGTATAAATATGTTATTCAGCTACTTTTGGGTCAGCTATAACATAGTAAAATTTCAGACCGGTAGCTCATGGCATAGCTGAGTAATAGCTACTTTCAGGTTATCACTATTGAGTAAATTACTTATAACTTCAAAAGTATTACATTTAGAGTATTTTGTTTCAATATGTTATTCACCTATTTCGGAGTCAGCTATAACATAGTGAAGTTCCAGACCTGTGGCTCATTGCATAGCTGAGTAATAGCTACTTTGAAGTTCACACTGTTGAGTAAATCAGTTGTAATTGGAAAACTATTGCATTTACAGAAATTTGTGTAAATATGTTATTCAGCTACTTTTGGGTCAGCTATAACATAGTGAAATTACAGACCTGTAGCTCATGGCACAACTGAGCAATAGCTATTTTCAGGTACTGACTGTTGAGTAAATGACTTGTAACTTGAAAAATATTGCATTTGGAGTATTTTGTTAAAATATGTTGTTCACCTACTTTTGGGTCAGCTATAACATCGAGAAATTACAGACTTATAGCTCATGGCATAGCTGAGCAATAGCTATTTTCAGGTTCTCACTATTGAGTAAATCAGTTGTAACTTGAAAACTATTGCATTTACAGTATTTTGCTTAAATATGTTGTTCACCTAATTTTGGGTCAGCTATAACATAGAAAAAATCCAGACATGTAGCTCATTGTATAGCTGAGTAATAGCTACTTTGAGGTTATCACTGTTGAGTAAATCAGTTATAACGTGAAAACTTTTACATTTACAGTATTTTGTTTAAATATGTTATTCACATAATTTTTGGTCAGCTATAACAGAGTGAAATTGCAGACCTCTATGTCATGGCATAGTTTACCAATATCTACTTTCAGGTTCTCACTGTTGAGTAAATCATTGTATCCACTGGATAGCCGCAGTGTGTAGAGAGATTTCACCATTACCGCTCTAACGAAAAAAAATATTATAGCTAGCCTTCTCAAGTTTGCAAGGTATATTAGAGGGTGCACCACAGTATTCTATTGGTAGGCTTTATGTCTAAATTAGGCCTGTGGCTAAATTACTTGCCTACTAAAAATGAGTAATTCTGCATTTTCTCTAAAAGTATTGCAGATAGCAAATTTTTCTTAAATAACTCATTCACCTACTTATGGGAGAGCTTTCAAATGCTGAAGTTCCAAACCTGTAGGTAATTACTCACCTACTCAAAATGAGTAAATGCGAATTATCTCTAAAAGTATTGCAGATAGCCAATTTTTCTCAAATAACTCCTTCACCTACTTTTAGGAGAGCTTTCACTTGGTGAAGTTTCAGACCCGTAGGTAATTACTCACCTACTGAAAATGAGTAAATGCAAATTATCTCTAAAAGTTTTCCCGATAGCCAATTTTTGTCAAATAACTCCTTCGCCTACTTTTGGGAGACCTTTCACTTGGTGAAGTTTCAGACCTGTAGCTAATTATTCACCTACTCAAAATGAGTAAATGCTAATTATCTCTAAAAGTATTGCAGATATCCAATTCTTATCAAATAACTCATTCATCTACTTTTGGGAGAGCTTTTACTTGGTGAATTTTCAGACCCGTAGGTAATTACTCACCTACTCAAAATGAGTAAATGCAAATTATCTCTAAAAGTATTGTAGATAGCCAATTTTTCTCAAATAACTCATTTGCCTACTTTTGGGAGAGCTTTCACTTGGTGAAGTTTCAGACCTGTAGGTAATTACTCGCCTACTGAAAATGAGTAAATGCAAATTATCTCTAAAAGTATTCCCGATAGCCAATTTTTGTCAAATAACTCCTTCACCTACTTTTGGGAGACCTTTCACTTGGTGAAGTTTCAGACCTGTAGCTAATTATTCACCTACTCAAAATGAGTAAATGCAAATTATCTCTAGAAGTATTGCAGATAGCCAGTATTTGTCAAATAATTCATTAATATGAAAACAACTTATAGGAAGTCATGGGCTGCAAATCTTTTCATGTGGTCAGATTTGACCTTGGGCCCCTCCTGCTTATTATTGGTCCTAGAGGTTTGCAATGTGAAAACGACTTATAGGAAATCATGGGCTGCGAATCTTTCAATGTGGTCAGACTTCACCTTGGGCCCCTGCTACAGGGTCAAATAAGGTTAGCCAAACTTAAAAGTGCTTTCACCTTGCTTATTAACGAGAAATGCTGTTTATCTTCCAAACTATGTTAGTTGGCCTTTGTCGGAGGATACATCCAGCATCTGGCCACAGATGCGTCCTTGGTCTAGTTGCTGTTGTTTTTCTTGCTTTACTTAATTGGAAGAAGAAATCTGTCTTGTGGATGGTTACAATTATATAATATAAGATTATGCAGTTACCTAGCTGCCCAATTCTCCTAATTATTTCAGCATCAGTTCCTCAAAATCTCGGCCGGGACTAGCGGGTGGACGATTAGACGTGTGCTCGAATTAACCATCGTTGACAGTGCACAAATTGCAGTCGGTCACAAACGTTTTCTAATGATCGATTATTCAGATTAAATCTTACCTTTATTTTTCTCAATATCCACATATTTTTTATATATTTTAAGTATTTTTGCTTATTCATTTGACAGATTTGACATGAATTTTGAGTTTGTTTATATCTACCGCCATATTTACAGGAAGTGGATATTTTTAGTAGATTCTAAATGTTGGAACACCGTTATTCTTATCGGATTGACCTATACTTCATCCTGGAAAGTGTTTCATAATGTAATGACCAACATTGGATTAAAAATTTGATTCTGGTCGATCAAAATGGTCGGACTAAATGGGCGATTAATCGACCACGAAAATTGGGGGTGATTCCCAGCAGTAGCTGACACTGTGCTCAGATTGCACCCAACTGTTGTTTCATGTTTCTTTCAGGAGTGACTGTTATATAATTTACATATTGAAAAACTCGGATTAATATTTATATCCATATTTCCTAACAGGAGTGATAGAAAGCATCAAGAACCCAGTGACTCAGGATCTTCTGTACAACTTTATAGACAATCACCGTTGGCGACCACAAAATAAATGTAACGCACCCCGAACTCAAACACCAGCAAACTTAGATGCTTCTTTGATGCCTCCACCAACCAAACTGCCACATAAGTGAGGATATAGTGAACTATTTATATATAAGTCTGTGTGCTCTGTGATTTAGTATGAAAGGTGCTTTGTTCAATTGGACTGTTTATTGTGGTTGATAGTTTGTTAAATTGTTTCATTGGGTGTGAGAACTAACAATATACAGCCAAAGACTTGAAGCTATGGACTAAAATATGTATACACTAGTGTTATGATTGAAAGGAATTTTTAAAACCTGGTCCTGAAATTTGGATTAGCTTGATGTAGTACTAGCCTGGCTATAAATAATTTGATTGGTGTACATGATACAGAAGTGTAAACAAAGCTGTGTTATATTTGCAAGGAAAATTAGATGTTTTGGATATTAATCACTGTGTTTGGACAAACGTTGATATAAGTACAGAGTATTAAATGTTTCTGTGCAATATTTTAAGTATCTATTGTTAAATATGTACTTGTTAACACCTTTGACCGAATCTTGTTTATATTTAGGTGGATCAAATGGAAAGAAGGTAATATTATGTCATAACGAAGACCTTTTTGTTTCAAAAACTTTGTATTGAATCTGAATAGTTAAAACAAAATTATTCAACAAAAATTGTCATAACTTTTTTTTTTATTGCGTAAAATAGCCTTACCTTATCCTCACAAATGCTTACTTGGTTTTGTGGAGGCAAAACGCGGCGACCAACAAGAATATTTAAAAATTATTCTTGTTCGAGAGGTGAACCCCGTAGTTAGTGATAGGTGCGCATGCGCACAACACATTGTCGGTTGGACTTTAGCGAGAGATCCTCATTCAATTTTTGGTCGTCGTGGAGGCTGCGCGTTTTTCTTTGGAAGGTCATCATGGCTGAGTCACAATTAAAATCTATGAAACGTGCTTCTGGTTGTGGTCACCCACTGTACGATTGGGACACACACCTTTTCTGTTATCCTTGCAGAGACAAGGGCAAGGATCAGGACGTCTGTGTCACTTCAAAAGAAGAAGATTGCTTCAGCTGTTTACAGTTCACTTCTGAACAGAAGAAAAAGCTTCGTTCCAAGTCCAAAAAGAAATCTAAAGATATTATTGTGTCCAAAGAGGTTGAAGACTCCTTGTTAGGGCAGGAATCTGACCCTATTCGTTCCCCTACAGCTGAGAAATCTCAGCCTGTAGCAGAGGAATCCTTGCTAAAAATTCTACAGAGATTAGAAGATATGCAGTCACAAATTACTTCCTTGAAGACGAATTCGTCTTCCTCATCTTCTTTACCAACACCCCACCAGCCTCGCCCTAGAGCTTTGGAATCTGGTGAAGATGCGTTCTCTGATGTCAGCTCGGTGCATGAATCTACGAGTATTTCCTCACGCAAGAGGCTCAGATCTCCATCTCCTCATGAGGAGGTTGAAGAAGATCCCACGTACAGGGAGACTTTGGCTGCTGTCAGAGCTTTACTACAGGTTGAAGTTCCAGAAGAATCCTCTGACCAACCTACCAAAATTTTTGGTTCCAAGAGCAAGGAATCAAAGAAAAAACAAGTTCTTCCCATGGTCATGCCACCTTTGGAAGCCATAGTTGAGCGTTGGGATTTTTATGAGGCCAAAGCTTCTGGTAACCCAAAGAAAGGTGAGCCTGAGAGGTTGCAGTGCAGTCCTGTTAACACTGACAATTTTTTACAATATAACAGGCCTCCCATGAAGTTCTATAGGTCGTCCATGGTAGAATTCTCGAACTCTGCACCCAAATGTCAAGATGCCTTCAGATCACTCTTCCCAAAGGCGATTCCATCTTCAGTTCATGTACCTATCAAGCAACATACAAGTATGGAGACTGTGTCTAGAGAATGTGTGCAAATTTTATCTTATGTCAATTGGTTTATGAGGGCTATTGGCAAGACTTCATCTTCTATGGAGGAGTTGCTTCAACAGGGTGGTTCAGATGTTTTCAGGGACTCTGACAAGCTGTTATCTCACCTACAAATGCAGTCAGGCTGCCTTACTTCAATTGATAAGGCTTTGGAGTCTGTCACTGATCTTTCTATTGCGTTGGCCTGTAATTTACAGTTGGCCAGAAGAGATTCCATCTTGAAAGTTTGTGCTTCACACTTGCAGGAACACGACTTCAACAAATTACGAAGAACAGGGTTCAAATCTGCGGACTTATTTTGTCCCACTACATTGGATCAAATACAGAAGAAACAGGACAGATCCCCCAAAAGATTGAAGACTGATAACCGCCAGTTTTTCCAGTCGAACAGTCTCTCTGAGGACAGGCGTTCTTCTGCCTCTTACTCCTCTGGTTCAAAATTTTTTCGTGGCCAACCAGATAGATTCAATAAGAAGCCCTACCAATCGTCTTCAAGACGAGGAGGCAATAGACGCAAGTGACTATCCACTTCTATTACATGGAGGCCGTTTGCAAAGATATTGGCAGGTATGGCAACACCTTCATTGTCATCCAAGAGTTGTGTAGATCTTGAGATTCGGTTACCAAATACTTCCTCAATCGAATCCGCCCAAGTCAGTGCTTCCCACAATTCGCAGTGGTTACAGCACACCGGAAAAGCATCGCTTTCTCACAGATTGCGTAGAAGATATGCTCAAAAAAGGGGCTATTTACCCTCTCAAGGTATGCACAACTCTAGGTTTTTGCAGCAGATTGTTTCTTGTACCAAAACCCGGGAAAAAATGGCGCCCAGTAATAGACTTAAGTGTGCTGAACAGCTTTCTGCAGGTTCCGACTTTCAAGATGGAAACTGCAGAGATCATCCGAAATTCGCTTACAAAAGGGGAATGGCTGGTGTCCATAGATCTCAAAGATGCGTACTTTCATGTTCCCATACACCCGGCCTCTCATCATTTGCTTCGCTTCCATGTAGACAAGCGAACGTACCAGTTCAAAGCTCTGCCATTCGGGCTAGCAACAGCACCTCTAGAGTTCACGCGAATCGTACAAGAAGTAAAGCTTGTTCTTCAGTCTCGCGGAATTCATATTCACCAGTATCTAGACGACTGGTTGTTAAGAGCAAATACCAGCCACCAATGTCGTTCACAGACAAAAGAACTCATTCAGGTGGTACAAGATCTCGGCTTTGTGATAAACTTCGAAAAGTCAGAGCTCGAACCTACACAAAAAATCGACTTTCAGGCTACAATTTCGATTTGATTCAGGGAAAAGTCTTTCCAACCGAAAAGAAGTTGAAAATTCTAGAAAAAGCTGTTCAGGACATGGAGGTCGTATCACAAACAACCCCAAGGTTGCTTATGTCCCTGATAGGTGTACTAGCATCCCTAGAAAAGACAATACCAATGGGCAGGCTCCACTTGCGTCCGTTTCAGTGGTACCTGAAGACACATTGGCAATATCCCCAGTCTCTAGACCTGAAGATTCCGGTTTCAAATCTTCTGAAAAGTTATCTTCACTGGTGGAAAAATCCCAAAAATCTAGAAAAGGGTTGTCCTTTACATCCTCAGGAACACAATACCCTTATTTTCACAGATGCGTCAAACCAGGGTTGGGGAGCTCATTTAGAAAATCTGACAGTCAGTGGCAATTGGACAGATCAGGAAAAATTGCTTCATATCAATGTCCTAGAGTTAAAGGCAGTGTTTCTGGCCTTAAAAAGCTTTCAAAACAGTATTCTAGACAAGAGGGTTCTTATAGCAACAGACAACGCCACTGTAGTCAGTTATCTGAACAAACAAGGGGGAACACACTCGTGGGACATGTGTCTCCTGGTTTGGCGCATGATGGCCTACTGCAATCCTCGAAACATACTCATAAGAGCCAGACACATTCAGGGTTGCCTCAATGTCATAGCCGACAGTCTCTCCAGGAAAGACAAAATTATTCAGACAGAATGGTCCCTTCATCCTCACATATTCAGTCTAATTTGCAAAGTTTGGCACACACCAATGGTCGACATGTTTGCCACCAATTTGAATCACAAGCTACCAATCTATGTCTCACCGGTCCCAGATGCAAATGCTATGAACATAGATGCATTGAACATCTCCTGGGAGGGTCTGGACGGCTATGCCGTTTGTCCTGTAGCTCTCATACCAAAGGTCATACAGAAAATGAACACCTACAGGTGCAGAATGATAGTAGTAGCACCAGGGTGGCCCAGAATGCATTGGTTTTGGGATCTAGTCAATCTGTCAACCAAGCCCCCATTACAACTTCCTCATTGGCCTCATCTGCTAAAACAACCTTTCAGTCAGAAGTTCCATCAGAATCTCATGTATCTGAATCTTCATGTTTGGCACCTAGACACCACTCAGAATCACTTGAATCATTCTCTGAGCAGGTGGCAGATCGAATTAAGGCACCTCAAAGACCCTCATCTAGAAGATTATATGAGTCAAGGTGGTCCATTTTTGAACTCTGGTGCCAACAGAATAAGGTGGTCAGCGCAGAGCCTTCTATCTCAGACATAGCAGAATTTTTGAACCATCTGTTTACTGTCAAAAATTTGAAGCCTGCCACAATTGCTGGCTACAGAACTGCAATTTCTGACCATTTAGGACCTTTTGGTCTGGAAGTGGGCAAGAGCATACACTTGAATAGACTTCTTGCAAGCTTTTATAGGGACAAACCTATTCTCAATAGAGGTATTCCCTCTTGGGACCTATCTTTGGTTCTTATGGCTTTGACTAAGGCTCCTTTTGAACCTTTGAAGGATGCAAGTCTTAAGGTTTTGACTTTCAAGACTGTTTTCTTGATGGCTTTGGCATCTGGCAAAAGGAGGGGGGAGGTGCACGCTTGGACATTCTCTTCCCTCAGACATAAGCCTCACTGGAGGGAGGTCACTATCTCTCCTTCTCCTGCCTTCTTGGCTAAGAACCAGTTAGCTTCTGAGGGTCCAGATTTGATCAGACCTATAGTCATTCCAGCTCTAAAACCATTTTTGAGCTCCGATCTGTCTGATGATATGACTCTGTGTCCTATTAGAGCTCTTCGGTACTATTTGGATAGGACTTCTACTCTAAGAAAGGGCAAAAATCTTTTGTTCATCTCCTTTAAGGAGGGCTTTGACAAAGATATTCAAAGATCCACTATTTCATCTTGGATCAAACAAACTGTTGCTTTAGCCTATCAATCTTCGGATTCTATGTCCGACAATGTTCATGTAAAGGCTCATGACATAAGATCCATGTCAGCCTCTTTGGCCTTTAAGGGTGGGGTCTCATTAGAACAAGTTCTAGGCTCATGTTTTTGGAAGAGCCACAACACTTTTACCACTTTTTATTTGAAGGATGTAGCTTGGCAGTCCACCGACCAATCAGATTTCAAGTTAGGCCCAGTGGTTTCTGCTCAACATGTGGTGAATTTTTGAGTATGTTTTCCATGTTTTTTCATATGTTCTACATACTTACATGTCTTCAGCCATACCAGTAGCTTGTACTGACATTTGTCTTCTTTTTTCAGATGGCCCCATGACTGTATTTAAGGAGCCATAGAAGTCAGCTTGGGGGTGCCTTTCTGGTGGATGACAGCAACTTGCTCGAGGGACCCAGGAAGCCATCCCCGACCATTCAGTTAATCGGTGATGGGTAGCTGTAAGATAGCACATACCAATTGAATCAAGTGTCAACAACAACAGTGCATCATGAATATTCATGAGGTTAGCATTCATTACTTATCTTCACAGATTTTCACAGTAATGATTAATCTTAATGCAGCGTTCTTAAGCTTATCTTATCCTCTCCTTCAAATGCTTTTATGGTGAACCCCATAGTCTATTAACAGGGAGGTTTCAAAACAAACCCCTCCTCCTGTTAGGGTTGGAATCAAGCATTTGTGAGGATAAGGTAAGGCTATTTTACGCAATAAAATGTAACAAATTTTATTGTAATTTAACTTTTTGTAAGTTAAATACTTACCTTATCCTCACAAGGACAGACCCACCCTTCCTCCCCTCACAAGTTTGTTTTCATAGGGGACCAAAAATTAAATGAGGATCTCTCGCTAAAGTCCAACCGACAATGTGTTGTGCGCATGCGCACCTATCACTAACTACGGGGTTCACCTCTCGAACAAGAATAATTTTTAAATATTCTTGTTGGTCGCCGCGTTTTGCCTCCACAAAACCAAGTAAGCATTTGTGAGGATAAGGTAAGTATTTAACTTACAAAAAGTTAAATTACAATAAAATTTGTTACAATTTATAACTAAAATCGTCCATTCACCAATTTTTGAGTGCATCCTGAAGAGTAATATAATATTATGGTTATGGAGGGACATACACAGTAGATTCCATTATCAAACAATGCAGTAAGATTATGTGTATGGATAATATTGGTCGGACCGGTTCTGAAAATTAAAAAAAAAAACAAACGATTTCTTGGGCCTTGAAACTAACAAAATCTGGGATTTTGAAAGTATGCACTGGTATGCTGAAAATTTTACACGAGTGGACATGAGGTATATTGTCAAGGGGAAATATATATTTGCGAGATATTTTAAAGTTTGTAAACTTCATTTACCATGAATATAAAGTGAAAATATAAGATGTTTCCTCAAATTTATAATGTTCTTTATTGTTTTGATGAAGTATTAACCAGTATAAAGCCTAATATAATGACGTTTTCAATAACTGGCACTTAAATATACTTTGCGAATTTCGTCATTTCTGCCTAAACGAAATGAAATGCGGTATGCCGGTTTATCGTTCACACCACTTACAGATAAAGGTTCGTAAATGGAAGCAGCATGTTAATATCAAACGGTCGGGAAATAAACCAATTTGCTTTTGGTGGAATGGAAATGAGTTCATAAAATTATAAAAGTTTGAAAAAAAAAAAATCTCCCAGATAGCATTTGAACATTGGACACTTGTTGGCCCAATGTCAGTGCATCTGTCCATCAAGTATTGGCAGCCACTGTTGGCCCACAGGCATCAGACTTGTAGATGCTACAGCATTTTGACTTTTTCAAGCCACCAAGAAGAATACCACTTACATTTCACTGTATCATTCTGAGGTTGTGCATCATCATGGTGTGACCTTTCACTTTGCCTCTGCAAAAATGTGTTCCCCAGCCATTTTTGAGACATATTTCTCTTGAGACATAGATGTATGGATTACTGCAGCTGATTACTGTATGTACTTGATTGTGCTATTTCTATTGACAACCATGACAGTCATAATTTTTAGTTTACTAATTAATGCTGTTGTTTTGCTATCCAAATATCTTGATGTAATAATTTATCTTCTCATACATTTTCTTTCTCTTAGACGTTATTTTCTTTATTTAAACATTAATTTGCCCTTTATATAACTGACACTGCTCTGAAAGTTTCCCGATCTGTGTACTGTTTCTCTGCTTCTATGTCTCATGGTGTTGAAAACTATTTCACCAGGCTATGGGGTACAGGCATCTCTGATGCTATTTTTGTCTTTTCTTAAGTTACAATTTTGAAATATCCTTAACTGGGGTAATGTTACAGTGTATAAGTGTGTGTATACTGTGATTAAGTACTAAAAGTGCGGTGTTATTTTAACAAAATGAAATGTTATATGACAGAACTTGCTTCATCGTTCATGCTTTTTGGTTCCAGTTTGATGGCCAACCAAGGCTAAAACGATTAGTATAATTTGCTCACTGAGTAACTGCTTGCATTAATCATTGACTGTTTCTAGTGTATAGTATCCTTGAGAAAATATTCATAATGTTAGATATGTATGCACTTTGAAGGTGAACATTGCAAAAAATATGGCAGAGCTCAAGGTACTTGAAAAGTACAAAATTCATGCAAATTGTTGCGTAATAATTTCAAATGATATTATTTTATATTTATAAGGTTATGATTTTACAAAATACCCTAAGTGTATAACTTTTGTAGGTTAAAACTTCCAATATAGAGAAGTTTAGTGATTGTGTACAGTGCAGTAATGAGATAATATACACCCAAGAAAACAGTTAACCAGTCCAAACAATATTGGCGTCTGCTAGTGCCTTGGTAACCTTTTACTTGGTTGCTATGGTTAATTGCTTCAGCCCTAGTTATTTGACAGAATTTGGTTAATCATTTATGATTTTGTTCCAGTTGAGTGATGCACAAAATGATGATAGAAATTTTATTATCCAGTGCTATTCATATTTGACCCATATAGAGGGATGTATGGAGTGGGATATATATTTTTTGCATACAACGGCACCTCCCTATCATGAATAATTAGTGTCAATAAGTTGCAGTTTTTCTCCAATATCTGGGAAAGTATGTAACCTACATATATGTTTTATTTATCATCAGAAAGGTCATTGTATGGCGCTTCTGCTTGTGTTCCTTCCATAAGAATCCATGTAGAAATGGTTGAGAAATCACAAGTTAAATATCGAGTTTTTAATATTGTCATTTTCATTCATGATATATTTTTCTGTAAATGTCATTTGGGAAGTTTTCCTATTATATCATCAGCCAGAAACTACAATATCAGACTCTGTATAAGCAGAACCAGTGTAAGAGGAATTCAGGTAAAACTGGCACCACTTTGTGAGATATCAACATCAGAAAATGCTGATAAATAAGTTAAATATGTGGAATATACACCAGATATTTAAAATCAATATAAACATAAAGACAAGAGTGAGTTAAGAGTGCATACCTCAACTAAGCCACGTAATAAGTAAATGGGAATTTTTTGTTGTATCCAGATGGTGATCCAGATCTCTCTCAAATTCTAGTGGGATCTATTAGATGGACCAAGACCCATCTTGTGATTATTTTTGAGAAAGATTCAACCATAAGTATTTGCACAATAATGCTAACAAACAGAAAAACAGACAGTCATGAAAATAAAATCTCCTTGGTGGAGGTAATAAGATTTCTATAAAAGCATATGTCTTTCATAAACCTTTTCAGAAAAAAAATCTTCTTAGTTATGAATATCGATAATTAAAGAATGTAGAAATATAGAAAACTACAGCCCATTGAAAATGATACTGAAATTGACTATTGGTAACCTTATTACACTAATATGTCCTACAGCAGACTCTGTAATGCTCCTGAAGTGGTGAAATGGATTAATTAAATGTGTGACTAACACATCAGAAAGTCTTGAGCAGATCATTTATGTTGAACAAAACTTAAGCCATAATGAAGATATTGAAGCATAGACCATTCATTTAAAGACAAAAATCCTTTTGATGTTTAACCTGTGAACAACATTTTTGATTTGAGCAGCTTCATCAGTACTTCATCTGTAGAGTAAGAAGTCTAAAATTCGCCAAATATCTGAAATTCGCCACATGTTGAAATACTAATAAAATAAACTAATTGAGGTGAGATTTGTTAAATGTACAGTAAATTTTGGCTTTTTGAACTGAAAAATACCAAATTTAAGACAAAACATCATTTTCTTCATAAAATTAACTAAGGATTTAGAGGTGGCAAATATTAGATTCCTGGCGAATTTTAGATTTCTTACTCTACATAATTCACCCTGCAAGAGTGCTTTACATAATTTGTTCTTTATTTTCATATGTTTGAATCACTAGAGCTGAAAAATGGAGTAATTTAAAGGTTCTAAGAAAGTGCCATTGCTGCTGGAATTTTTTGTGTCCTGTGCGAAGCTTTTTAAAAAGTGCATTTATTTATATATTTATTAAGAGTCACAAAAATTAATTGCTTGTAAATAATCTGAGTATGTCAATAAAACAGACTTGAAATAAACCTTTGTTTTGTATTGAACTTTAAAAACGTTAAACAATTTTTCATCCCTATCCATCTGATACTATATCCTTCAAATAGTGATGATTTTCTTGGCGTAACTTGCCATTTTTATTGTGTTTTGATGTACAACATGCAATTCTTGAAGTTGTAAAAGAACCACTTAGTTTTTGCTGCCTATATGAGAGCATAATGTACTTCATTACTAATTTCGGATTTCTGGCATATATGAGAGCTTATGATTTTTTTTTTTTATTGTCCAGTATTAAGACAACATGGTCCTTTTGCAGTGATAGATCAAAATGAACACATTAAGTACTCAAAATTTTGTCAAACTTTTACGGGTACATTATGAGGCACACACTCATTCAAAAAAGGGAAGAATTCAAGACGGAAGGAATTTATGTGTGGATACCAATATCCACTGGATCCACACATTACTTATTTGTTTCTAATCTCCATGTAACCTCTGTCCCACTCCCCTGAATGGCATTCCCAAATGATTTAGGAATGGAGATTATGAGAGTTTGTGGAATTTTCGTATACAGAGTTCTTGACTTAAATATTCACGACAATGGTGTAAATTGAGGAATGTGTCCACCTGTCAGAATATTGGCAACATAATTTTCAGGAGCCATTCCTGAAATTTTCCATTGTGATATTCTCTGTGAGCGTAAATAATAATTGTATAGAGTCAGACATCTAAAATTCGCCACTTATCTGAAATTCGCCGCATGTGGAAATACTAAGAAAAATAATTAATTGACATGAGATTTGTTGAATGTATAGTAAATCAAGGCTTTTTGAACTGAAATATACCAAGTTCAAGACAAAGTATCAATTTCTTCATAGAATTAACTAAGTTTTTAGAAATGGCGAATTTTAGATTTCTGACAAATTTTAGATTTCTTACTCTATATTAAGCCGTTCTTAATAATTGTAGTTTTTAGTGTTCTTTATTGATTATGTTGTCATTCATATAGACTTTAATCTCCCAAGGTTAAGCCAAACCTGGACCAAGTTTGGCAAACATCACAGGATCCAATATAATTTGCCACCTTTGCAGACCAGCTGAGGACATATTCCTTCCCTTGGGGAAAGAAAATTCACTAGTATTTGAGAGTGTGTAGGGTGTGTATCATAGGAAGAGCGGAATTTGAGTAGCTAGAATGGAAAAAAATGGCTATTGAAAATTGTTTTGTGAGAGTAGAACACTTGCTGTTGTCCCAAAATTAATTATATCCCCAGACGAAAGTCGGGGATATATTGGATTCAGGTCCGTCGCGCCGCCGCCGCCGCTGCCGCCGCCGTAGAAATTTCCTTGTGGACGCGATAACTCAAAAACAAATTAATATTTTTTTTTCAAACTTGGTACACATGTTAAGGGTGCCCAAAGGAAGATCCCTATGTTAAGGTGACCTTAAACTCCCAGTAAAAAAGAACTTATGGCCACCTTAAGGTCAGAAATTGCACTTTTGGCCACTTAGAGCCCTGTAGGTCACAAACTATGATGCTCAGCTGGCTGAAATTTTACCTGACAACACATTAATATGTTCTTAGTACATGTGCCAAAAATCATGACTTTAAGTTGAGGAGAAAATTGTGTTTGAGGCCCATAAATACCCCCACTTAGGGATTTTTTGCTATACTTTTCACATATTTTGCCCTATAATTTGGAAGTGATAATTCTGATGAGTCTCAAACTGCGCTAGGTATAACTTTGATATGTAATCCTTGTCTGTAGAAAATTTTAGGGCTGTAGGTTTACCCAAAGGGGTCGACTTAAGGTCTCAAAAGTGCCCACAGAGACCCAATTTATGCACTTTTTGCCACTTTCAAGCACTGTAGCTTTCAAACTATGTCTCTCATCTAAGTTAAATATCATCTGGGAATATATCTATGTGTTTTCTTATATGTGCCCCAACATTTAGGCCTTTAATAGACAGTTAACCTGTGTATCAGGACCATAAACACCCACCCGAGTGACCCTTATAAGACATTTTTCACATCTTTTTCCCTGTAACTTGGAAATGGTAAGTCTGAGAAGTTTCAAACTGTATTAGATATATATTCTGTGTGTAATCTTAGTATGTAACAGATTTTAAGTCTGAAGCTTTAATTTTGAAGGTCAAATTGAGGTCTCTAAAAGGCTCCCAAAGACCCAATATTTGGACTTTTTGCTACTTTTAAGCCCTGTGACTGTCAAACTATGTGACTGATAGAGCTCAAATCTTATCTGAGAAGATATTAGTATGTTATTTTTATATGTGCCAAAAATTAAGGCTTTAAGAAGACATTTAACCTGTGTATGAGGACCATAAATCCCCACCCGAGTGACCATTTTTAGACATTTTTCACATATTTTTCCCTGTAACTTGGAAATGGTAAGTCTAAGAAGTTTCAAACTGTATTAGATGCATATTCTATGTGTAATCTTAGTATGTGACAAATTTTAAGTCTGAAGCTTTAATTTGAAGGCCACATTTAGGTCTCTAGAAGGCCCCATAAAGACCCAGTATTTGGACTTTTTGCCAATTTTAAGGCCTGTGACTGTTAAACTATGTGACTGATAGAGCTGAAATCTCATCTGGGAATACATTATTATGTTCTTTTTACATGTGCCAAAAATCAAGGCTTCAAGTAGACATTTAACCTGTGTATGAGGACCTTAAACACCCACCTGAGTGACCCTTTTAAGACATTTTTCACATATTTTGCTCTGTAACTTGGAAATGGTAAGTCTGAGAAGTTTCAAACTTTATTAGATACATATTCTATGTGTAATCTTAGTATGTAACAAATTTTAAGTCTGAAGCTTTAATTTGAAAGCCACATCGAGATCTCTAAAAGGCCCACAATGACCCAATATTTGGACTTTTTACCACCTTTAAGCCCTGTAACTGTTAAACTATGTGATTGATGGAGCTGAAATCCCATCTGGGAATGCATTATTATGTCCTTTTTACATATGCCGAAAATCAAGGTTTTTAGTAGACATTTAACCTGTGTATGAGGGCCATAGACACTCGCCCAAGTGCCTTTTTGGACATTTTTTCCGTATTTTGCCCTGTTATTTGGAAATGCTTAGTGTGACAAGTCTTAAACTGTATTATATATAATTTTTGTTTGTTATGTATGTCCCCCAAAAAGTTTCAGATCTGTAGTTTAATTGCTAAGGTCTCTTTAACAATTGTAAAATGCCC
The DNA here is from genome assembly GCA_964017235.1 of Sabellastarte sp. h YS-2021. Classification (NCBI taxonomy): domain Eukaryota; kingdom Metazoa; phylum Annelida; class Polychaeta; order Sabellida; family Sabellidae; genus Sabellastarte; species Sabellastarte sp. h YS-2021. Next base: position 69,729,505 of record OZ024936.1, read on the forward strand.
ACAGAAACCCAATTTATGGATATTATGCCACTTTAAAGCCCAGTAACTGTCAAACTATGTGGGTTATAGAGCTGAAATCTTTGAATTTTTAAAAGGAAATGCCTGTCTATTTAAATTTTGAATATTAATAATGTTATGGCTATCTTAGTCTTTTAAGAACTTATTTTTGTGTGTTATACCTCTGCTTGCTGAGTTTTTCACTTTTTAAAATGAAACTGGTTAAACATATTCAAGTAGACAAAATGGACACTTTAAGTGAGCTTTAAGTCCCAATATTAATGAAATTATATCCTTATGTAGTAAAACTAGGGGATTTTTAACCCTCAACTAGCCCAGTTTTATTCAACTTGCCTCAGTTAATTTTGGCACAGCTCCTACAGTTATGAACTCATTTCAGTTGATAATCACATACTTAAAATTCTCAATTCTTTTTGTATTTGAGTACCCCTTTTATATAGATTGTTTGTTTACCATTTATGCTCAACCCACATCCCCCACCCGGATTCCCCCCACCCACCTCTGGGACCTCCAGCTATATTGAGTGACACTAAATAAACAAAGGTATTTAATGATATCAGATGAGAAACAAAGAACTCAATGGGGTTGCAGATCTTGTGTAATAGTGAGAGAGGTGTGGAGAAGGGGAGAGGGGTGGGGGTGGGAGGTGGTGGGCTTCATTACATATAACACAAAGGGGAGTCAGAACTGAGATTGTGTCACATATTTAGGTTGCATATATATGGACCACATATATAGGTATAGAGGAAATGAATAACTGAAAACAATTTGCAAATTCTAAAAATAATATAATAAAATAATAATATAAATAATTTTTTTTTAAATAATATTTTATTTGTGAACAAATATAGAAACAGATATGCGCTTTTGGGATTATGAATTTTAGAATGGACATTGAATCATCAATCATTTAAATACTTTGAAGGAAGATTGAAAAATATGATGAGTTGAGTTAAAAATAATATTTTATTTGTCTACAAATATAGAAACAGATATGCTCTTTTGGGATTATTATTTTAGAATGGACATTCAATCATCAATCATTTAAATACTTTGAAAATAGGTTTAGAGTTATCATTGCAGGAAGATTGAAAATATAATTTGAGTTATGTATTCGGCGTCTGGGGATACACCATCTTCCTTGGGGAGATATAAACAGAGTAGATTGATGTGCTGAAGTTCATATAATAATGGGTAATTATGTTTTAAAAAATTCCCGATCAAAACCTGTGGTGTGAGTGATGACCTGTCTGGGGATATGTTGGCGCCGAGTTGGCCCAATCTAGTTTTAAATAGTCTTGATCGCGCAATTTTATCCTTAAGAAAGACAACTTATTACAGTTTTGCGTAAAGTTGTCTGACAATTTATATCAAAGAAACAAAAATACCATAAATTCCTTCTTGGGTAATACCCTTGGAAGAAATGATGTCAAACTAATCAAATTGGTATGTAAACAAGCTTTGGGTATTTAAAAACTCTGAACATACAACTTTGGTGATGTATATCTACAGGTTACATTCTTTGCACAGAAAAGATGGATTACCACAGGTTTTCTAACAAACCCCATTGCCTTAATAAAAATTTAAAGCTGGAGATTGACAAGCAGACCACACACTAAGACAGTAAAAGCCCTCATTTATTATCCATAGCAATCTTTCTAGATATTTTAATGTAATAAATTTGAAGAAGAAAAGTCACATTAATTTTGTTGTAAGGTACAAAAATTATAAAGTAACCATGTGTTGATACTTTGTCCTTTTTAAAACTGATTTTTTCCCCATATATTTTGTGTCAGTTCTCTTTCTTTTTAATATTATGAAAATTAATCTCAATGTCTATCTTTGAAAAATTTTAACTTAATTGAATAATTTCCAGTAATTTTTTTTTTTTTGCAAAAGTCTTTTTAAAGATTTTGTAATATTTAATAAATTTCTAATATCTCCGATTGATGAATTATGATCAACTTTAAATCAACAAGCTTATTTCTCAACACAGCGATTACTACTACTTTTACACATCTGACCCCTTTACAACCTCCCAAGTTCAACTTGTATCAAAAACATATTAACACCAGGTTTCAAAGTAAATTTTGAAAAACCTTTATTGCTATCTCTGTTACTATTGAAATCTAAAGGCAATATCAGACTGAGAATTCCATGGCCTAGTGGAGTAATTTTGGGTTTAATTAAAAATCCCAAAGAATGGATCTATTTTTACAAGTTTTCCTCAGGAATATTCCTGTCTGGCCAATATTAAATTTGCATGCTTGCAGTCCATTCAGATTATAATCTGTAAATCTACCTGTAATAATAACCGGCTGAATAAACTATTATTTGTTGAAGCCAGATTTTTATCTTCAGTGTACATATTATATGCTTAATAAATGTACATCCTCCAAGTTTATATAATACTGACTCTGTGTGGTTGGGTCTTTTAAGAAAAATGGGTGATGGTTTGACATAGAACAGGGAAAGCACTTGAATTTATGTCTATTGTGATAACTTTAAGAGAAAATAGTAGCCTTGTGTTGGCTTTTATAGGTTTGTGACTGGTATTATTTCCTAAAATGAAAGTCAGTGCTATATTTGTTTTGAGCTTGTCTTGCTGCCATGACAACAGCATGAATTATTTTTATAGGGTCAGGTTTGACCTTTGACCTCTATTTCAAAGTATAATACGTACAACTTCCTCAAAAGTCATAGTTATTAATAATCACAAGGGTTTGGAATCTCTTTGTAAGGATCGGATTTATCATTATTATAATTTGCGCCATGTGTGTGCGTTTGTGAGTGTGTCACGCAGTTTTCTCTGAAACTACTACAGTGACACATTTTTGTTAAATTACTTGTCCTAATGAATTTTTACGCTCTTCAATAATAATATAATTAGATGACTTATAACTCTCAAACTATTGCATTTAGAGTATCTTGTTCCAATATGTTGTTCAGCTACTTTCTCCACAGCTACAACATGGTCAGTAGCTTGGAAGTGTATCTCCATAGCTAAGTGAGTAATAGCTACTTTGTCAATTTTTAATGGTAACCATAATGAGTAAATGGCTCATATCTTCAAAAGTATTGCAGCTACACAATTTCTCTCAAATATGTTGTTCACCTGCTTTTTTCTGAACTGTAACATATTTAAGTTTCAGAACTGTTGCTCAATGTACAAGTGAGTAATGGCTACTTTATTGCTACTTTTAGTGAAAATGTGAAAAATCACAAATATCTAACAAACCGTAAGAGATAGAGCAATTTCGAGCGAATTTTTGACCTGCAGGGCAGTACAGGAATATCCTGTGCCTAGGGGAAAATATCAATTTTCGCCACTTTTGGCGACCATCTTGGATTTTAGCAGAAAATGAAAAATGTGAATATCTTGGAAAGATATTTCTTCCCCTTTAATACTCGGCGGCAGATACACACCGCAGCAGTGGTCTTGTTTGCTTTTGTTTTAAGGTCAAATGGAGTGGACTTATCCTAAAGCCATTACACCCTTGTACCTCTAGTGGGGGAAATACTTTTGTGTTGCACTGAATTGGTTGCTCCATATATACCACAACAAGACCTGATTTAATACACTACTCTGCAGGCACAATATCTTTCCCACAATGGGAACTCTGTTTCTAAACTAATGAGAGAACAGGCAAAAATCAAAATCCAAGAATATTCTATTTCAGGCAAATAATCCAGGGCTCTGGCTGTGAACTTGGGAACATGCTAAGTGGGAAAATTTCATATAAAAAGGTGAGTCTTAGGATGCTTCCTAAAAAGATGTTGCTGGTGGAATGGCTATTATAAAGGAGCGAATTCCTAGAATGTGGGTATGCAATAGCCACAAGACTTTAAAAACATTATTTTGGACTTATAAAAAATAATTATGGAACTTTGAAAATGTTTGTGGAATGAAATGTCTTGTTTGAGAACAGGATAGCAATTATAGGACTGGAAATCCAATTTTAATATCAGAAAATGAAATCTGAAGATTGGACTGGCTACTTACTGGGACAAAGTCCCTGGTCTGAAAGAAACTGAATAGCCTGCTATTAAAATAATTAAAAGATACATTGCTTTACATTATACATAGTTGCGCCTTGAAGTTTATGGATATAAATATGGAGATTTAGCACTATAAAAGTCCATATTAGGTTAGATTAGTGTTTATACAGTAGAACTCTATTGAGTTGAAGGTTAAGATATCTGTTTTAATACTTCTATTTAATCAGGATTACCAGATAACTAGTGTGATATCCTCACGTATATCAGTTCTGTTAACACCTGGGCTTCCAGGGATTCCCCTTGAGCTCAGTTGGTTAAAGAGCTTGACTTGTGTTTATTTCTATGTGTAATCAGAAGGCCATGGGATCAACTCCCAGCAGAACCAATCAATAATTTCTCCAAACAGTATATGGCAGAATGTCTAAAGATTCTCCCTTCTCACAGCCAAGCAAGTTGAATTGTAATTATTAGTCATATATAAGACCTGAGGACAGGTCTTTCCTTGGGCCGGGGAGTGGTATGTAATATCCTGGCGTATATCAGTTCTGTTAACACTTTGTTTCTTGGAATTCCCCTTCAGCTCAGCTGGTTAAAGAGCTAGACTCGTATTTAATACTGTGTGTAAGCAGAAGGCCATGGGAATCAACTCCCAGCAGAACCAATCAATAATTTCTATTAACAGTATATAGTGGAATGTAACCAGTATTTCCAGACAACTAGTTAAATTTAATAGGAAGAAATGTTAGTGATATTTACTGCTACTCAAACAGAATTCTACTTAACAGTTTTTGCTATCAGGTGTTTAACTGTATTATGAATGTTCTGGAGGTTCCTCCATTTTGTTCATCCTTGCATAAATCTAAGTGTACGTACACATGTATGCGGCTTATGACATCCGACGGCCGATTTGCAACAGCAATCTTTTCCCTCCTTCACATAAATGCTACGTTTTTCACATTTGTCAGAGGCCGACTTGTGACACCCGACGCCCGATTTGCAATGGCAATTTTTTTGCTCTGGAAAGGAAAAAAAATGGATGACAAGTAAGTTTAGATGTATGTTGTCAAATTATTCAGTGTTCCCACAGCACAGGGAAAATTGTGAAAAGTAATTCCAGACAGGGAAAACACAGGGAATTTGAAAATTTTTGAAAAACACAGGGAAAACAAAGGGAATTTGAAAACTTCAGAATGATTTTGAAAAGTAACAGTCATTTGCATTCACGCGCCGCGGGTCGCGACTCGCTGGTCACATTTGATGTTTTGGCGCTAAATTAGACGCCGCGGGTCGCGACTCGCAGGTCACATTTGATGTTTTGGCGCTAAATTAAAATATTTAATAAGAATCTTTAAGTAATCATAGCATTCTTATTTTTGATCCGATTTTGACATTTTCATCCTTCACCATTGTGTTATTTTATTTATAAAATCCACAGGGAAAAATATAAACTTCACAGGGAAAACAGGGAATTTAAATTGGAAAAGGGAGTGGGAACCATGTTATTGGGAAGGACGGAAAAAATCACTGTCACAAATCGGCCGTCGGATGTCGTAAGCAGCGTATATGTGTACATACACTAAGAAGCTCTTGATCCTTGCTTCTCCTTTGATGCCCCTGTCTGGAATGAATTGCTTGACATTTGTTCTGCTTCCTGTCTAATTCTGAAAGAAACTGCGATCATATTTCTTCTCTAGGAAGCATAATTCCACCCCTAAAAAATTGGTGATGAGCAAAGTTCCTGAGGGCATTGTTCTGATGGGCATAGTGTATGATGGACATTCTTCCCAATGGGCATTCTTCCGTACACCCTTTTCCAGGGCCTTTACACCATAATTTCTGATTTAGCCAGTGTCTCTGGAAATATCTATTGCCTTGCCATGGACTGATCATTTAAAATATGGCTCGTGCTTGCCGTGTCTTAGAGTGTGCCTGACAGCAGAGATATGCTCTATTAAAAGCCAGAACAGAATAGATTGGGACTTCAAATTTTCCTTTTTGTCAACTCACAAACAAACGAAACAATTTAGTTTCTTTTTAAACATTTAAGTTTTGAAAAGGCTTGAAAAGGCTACTTAAGATGCATGTCTATAAATCTCTTAAAAACCAATTCACTTTTGCTACCATTATTAAGATCACATCTTCCATGTATTTTATTAGATTTATTTCCTCTTAATGCAAGGAAATCTTATTCATCAAAACATGAAAATTTATTTATTATAATCTCTAAACAACTACTCTTTTTGCCTTTGCATATATCAGACTTAAAATGTTACTAGTTTGTATATATTAAAACATAGGTAATCACTACTTCAATATGAAACAGTATAAAAACTATCAACTTATTGTAAACTTAAAGAAGCCTTCCTGAACTTAAAGTGTAAAAAAGCAGAGAAACATAAAAAGCCAAGCAGACATTGGTTCAATGTAGTTATTCACCCATTGCTTGTTCTTTGTAAACGTTTTTTCCCCTGTAATTTTCTAAATATTATCTCAACCGATAAATGACTAAATTGACCTCAACTGAATAGCCAGTATGAGATTAAGTCTAATCATGTCATTTTCAGCTTTTTAGTTTATCAATACATGTCAGTTTAAAGGAGAGGAGCTTTCAAGTTATCCCCCCTCCAGCCCCAGTCGCCCCCCCCACCCTTTGTGAAAAGCCTAAGTGATATATCTTACTTAAATCGTACAGTAGAAGGAATGGTACTATCATTTACATTATTTATTATATTATCAAAAATAACTTTTATTGTTATGGATATATTCTAGCCAATAACATCAAGTAATAATTTTAATATATACCTCTCTCTATACACAGGTAATTATTAATCTGTAACATATTTTATAAGCCAGTTAAAATCAGGTATCTAAGTGAAGTCTTATAATGATCAGTCTAGCTTGTGCTCAGGTGGATCCCCTACCTTCTGTTAAAAGCAGTCAAATGGATATGTTTGGATTATTGCTTGCTTGTAAACAAGTCTTATACAAACAGTTTATTTAAGTGTCTGTGTGCTTTATATATTATCTCTTTATAATCCTTAGCTGCTGCTAAGTTGTTTCCAAAACTATTTTTCTTCAGCTTATCTCTTATGGTTTCCATTTCAGTCTTTTTATCACCACTAATAATAATAAATTTCACACAATTAAAGTTAACTAGTATATAAAACCATATTTTTAACCTGTTGGTTGGAAAGTGACATTCATGCTATTCATCATATGAATGTATCATGTTTAAATTCCATTTTAAGGTTAAGAGTTCTTTGGCCACAATTTCTCTATGTTACACTGATGTTTTTGCCCCCATATGTTGCTGCCATTTTACCCCTCCATTGCAGCCATTTACACAGAGCATCTGCATTGTTTTGACATGCAGTTCTTGAAGTTGTTTGTGTGTGTGTAATCAACCTACAAGGATTAATAATCATTCCATGTCAGTTAACTCTTCTGGTTTATGTACACAGTCCTTTTATTATTATATTTTCCAGATACAGGACCTACATATTTGGTTCCCAATTTTTTTTTCCACTGATGTATTATCAATGGTAAAGCTATAGATTTGCTTGCCTATCCTATTCAACATTCCTTGTTCTTGCTGGTTTCCTGGATTTTATTTATTTTTCATATTGTTTGACATAACTTTCAACATATTAAAGTAAGGAATCCAAAATTTGCCAGAAATCTAAAACTCCCCACCTCTCTGAAACCTTAGTTAATTCTCTGAATAAAATGATGTTTTGACTTTAACTTGGTATTTTTCAGTTGGAAAAAACCTTAATTTACTATGCTTTCAACAAATCTCACTTGGATTCATTTATTTTACTAGTATTTACACATGTGGCAAATTTCAGATATGTGGCAAATTTCAGATATGTGGCAAATTTCAGATATGTGGCAAATTTCTTACTCTATGTACAATTGAATGCTGGTAAATAGAATTACCAGTAAATAGAAAACTTCCTGAATAACATATATAAACAAATTAACTTAAGATTTCTCCACCATTTCTGCATAGATCGTAATGTAACAAAGGCATGTGTATAACATATATGTACATCACATAATTTCGAAATATTCGAAAGGTTAGCACTGTTAGACATATAAAACAACAAGTCCAAAAAGTGTTTCAATCTACATGCGTGAGTTGCAAAAGCCATCGGGGACAGGAGTAGTACACCAGAAATTAGGAAATTCTGATGACAAAGACAAATTCTGAGTCAGATCAGGCTGACAACTGATCTAGAATTCAGACAGTTACCAATCCAAGTACTGACGTAACCCATTGCTGCTTAACTTCAGTGATGATACAGTTATACACCAATTCTCATGAAAATCTGGTGACAAAAAAAATACTGACAAAAATGAAAAAAAAGGTGGTCTCTAGAAGGCTCGTGCCTCGCTTAATAATCATCCACATTAAGAAGTGCTAGGGAGGTCACAAAAAAATACCCTGGTGTGCGTATCCCAGCTTTTAGGTCAAATATGATTAATAAAATTGTAATAAAATATGAGAACCCAATTGTATATGAAAATCCTCAGATAAAAAATCCCCAGATATTTGCAAGCCCATAGAAAATTGCCAGGTGGTGCATAGGAAATCCCAACAGAAACTTTTCTGATAATTGATTGATTGATTAAAGAAATATTTTCAACTGTATTCTTTAATATGTGTGTATGAAGTGTGCCCCACTAGGTGTTAATTGCTATCATGGAAAGTGGCTTTTTGTCCCATTTTATCGAGTTAGACAGATTCTTTCTATCATGATTGCTCAGGGATGAAGTAAAACATTGACTCCACATTTTAGCACTTTAATGTGTGGACTCTGGAACTCAATCACATTTAAACCCTTAAAGGGAAAAGATTAAAGGAACTTTAAAACCTACTTAGGAATCAATTTTATCAAAGGATATGTTAACCGCAAATTTTACCCCACAGCCCTTAAGGGCTGTTGGGGTATTGTTTTCACCCATGGTGTCCGGATGGGTGGACGGGCTGGCGGTTGGGCGGGTGGGTGGCGGGAAAAAGTTTGTCCGGGCTGTATCTCAGAAACTGTAAAGTGTAGGAAGTTCATACTTGGTAGGGACATTGGTTAGGGAGTGTAGGTGTGCAACATTATGGTCTAACCTTGATTTAACCTCTGACCTTGTCACAATGACCTTGAGTTTAAAAATCTTGTCTGGGCTATATCTCGGCAACCGTAAGGTGTAGAAAGTTGATACTTGGTAGGGACATTAGTTAGGGGTTGTAGGTGTGCGACGTCATGGTGTGACCTTGATTTGACCTTTGACCTTGCCGTAATGACCTTGCCCTATAAAATCTTGTCTGGGCTATATCTCGGAGGAAGTTGTTACTTGGTAGGGATATTGGTTGGGGGTGTAGGTGTGCAAGGTCATGATATGACCTTGATTTGACCCTTGACCTATAAAATCTTGTCCGGGCTGTATCTCAGAAACTGTATGGTGCAGGAATTTAAGTTGATACTTGGTAGGAACATTGGTTAGGGGGATGTAGGTGTGCAACGTCATGGTGTGACCTTGATTTAACCTTTGACCTCGCCATAGTGACCTTGACATATAAAATCTTGTTGGGGCTATATCTCGGAAACCATAAGGTGTAGCAAGTTGATACTTGGTAGGGACATTGGTTGGGGGTTTTAGGTGTGCAACGTCATGGTGTGACCTTGATTTGACCTTGCTGTAGTGACCTTGACCTATAAAATCTTGTCCGGCCTATATCTTGGAAACTGTAAGGTGTAGGGAGTTGATATTTGGTAGGGACATTGGTTAGGAGTTGTAGGTGTACAATGTCATGGTGTGACCTTGATTTGACCTGTGACCTTGCCATGGTGACCTTGTCCTATAAAATCTTGTCCAGGCTATATCTCGGAAACTGTAAGGCGTAGGAAGTTGATATTTGGTAGAGACATTGGTTGGGGGTTGTAGGTGTGCAACATCATGGTGTGACCTTGATTTGTACTTTGACCTTGCTGTAGTGACCTTGACCTATAAAATCTTTTCCGGGCTATATCTCGGAAACTGTAAGGCGTAGGAAGTTGATATTTGGTAGAGACATTGGTTGGGGGTTGTAGGTGTGCAACATCATGGTGTGACCTTGATGTGACCTTGCCATAGTGACCTTGACGTATAAAATCTTGTCCAGGCTATATCTTGGAAACTGTAAGGTGTAGGAAGTTGATATGTGGTAGGGACATTGGTTGGGGATTGTAGGTGTGCAACATCATAGTGTGACTTTGATTTGAACTTTGACCTTGCTGTAGTGACCTTGACCTATAAAATCTTTTCCGGGCTATATCTCAGAAACTCTAAGGTGTAGGAAGTTGTTACTTGTAGGGACATTGGTTAGGGGGTGTAGATGTGCCACATCATGGTGTAACCTTGATTTGACCTATGACCTAGTCGTAGTAACCATGAGTTTGAAAATCTTGTCTGGGCTATTTATTGGATTCGGTAAGGTGTAGAAGATTGACACTTGGTAGGGATATTTGTTAGGGGGTGTATTTGTGCATCATGGTGTGACCTTTAACTTTGGCTCTGCCAAAGTGTGTTCTGCCATATTTGAGAAATGTTTCTCTTATGACAAAGATCTATAGATTGCTGCAACTGATTAGTTTATGTACTTTTGTATAATTGTGCTATTTCCATTGACAGCTATATTCTAATTAATGAAATTTACAGCTTTGTAATTTTTAGTTTACTGATTAATGCTGTCATCTTGCTATTGAAATGTCTTGATTTAATACTTTATCTCTACATACATTTTCTTTCTTTTAGATTTTACTTTCTCTACTTAACATTATTTGGAGCTTTATATAACTGACACTGCTCTGAAAGTATCCACATCTTTGTACTGTTTCACTACTTCTATATTTCATGATGTTAAAAACTATTTCCCCAGGCTGTGGGGTACGGGCATCTCTGATGCTATTTTTAAAAAGTTGTGCTTTGAACTCCGTTGTTAATTTTAATGTATGTAAAGGGACCACATAAAATGTCTTCAATTTCATTCCTCAGTTGCAATGCAACTACCCTGAATGTAGGTAATGGTATGTAACTCCAACTTTGGAAAACAAAGTGTGTATTATTATTATTATCATCATCATATTTATCATATTTGTAATCTTTATGTTAGGGATTTTTGACTTGAGGATTTTCTATAAACCATCTGGAGATTTTCTGTGGGGTTGCTTTTGTTTATTTGTTTGTTTATTTGGGGGTTTTACGTCACTTTCAACACTGTACAGGTCATATCACGACGGGTAGTTGGAAGGGCAGAGGAAACCAGTACATAGAGTTCGCTAGGGTTGTGTACTGTAAACTGCCGACCAACGGCAAGCAACTACCAGCTTTCCCACTTGAGCCCGTGCGGGGATCGAACCCCGGCCTCAGAGGTGGGAGGCGAGAGTGTTACCACTCTGCCACCGTGGCCCCCTTCTGTGGGGTTGCAAACATCCATGGATTTTCAATCTGAGAATTTTCAACATATATCATGAGAATCCATTGTCCATTGAAGTTTACCCTTTAATCTACCAATCTGAAAATCTTGGTTAAAAAGTTTTGCATTTAATGACTTGATTCTCAGTTCTGTCATCATGGGTTCCATACCAGCTGCTGGCAATATTTCGGATTCACTGAGAGGCAATCCTGATATGACATTAGCAATTGGAAGAGGCATAAAACCCCAACTTTGAACTTTAACCCCAGCTCATAGCAACATGTAAAAAGGTGGCCATGGTGGTGTAGTGGTAACACACTCGCCTCCCACCTCAGAGGTCATAGGTTCTAACCCCGGACCTTATGTGGGAAAGTTGATAGTTGCTTCCTAATGGCTGGTAGTTTACAGTATAGAACCTTCACCAACTGCATGTACTGGTTTCCTCTGCACACAAAACTACCCATCATGATATGAGCTGTTGAAAGCGATGTGAAACCCTAAATAAACAAAAATAAACATGGCAACATGTGAGATTCAATAAGAGTCTGTCTTGATATGTGACTGCTGAAGGAGATGGAAAAATAACCACTTTGTTCTAAGAACATGTCTTGAAGTACCACCCTCTCTGTGAAATCATTTTCCCACAGAAACAGTTTACAGAAAAAAAGATGCATAATTATCAGAGTGTTTTATTTGGCTTTATGAAGTCAATATGCTATTTGGTATCCTGTTAATTGATACCTGTAAAACCCTGTGGTTTTTCTATGAAGATATGTTAAGGAGGACCTGTTGATGTATGAATGGTGATTAGGCACTTGAGATTTGGAGAGTTGTTGATGTCATGTTTGTGGTGGTATAGGAGTCATCATCATTGCTGTCAAGATTTATGATAATGAAAAGAATTCAGATGAATAGGCTTATGTTTTATGTCAAAAGTATGGTAAACAGGACCTTTTAGGACATATTTGCCATAGTATTAAAGTAACCCTTCTACAAATGCATGTCTTTGGTGGCCTAGTGGTTAGCAAGTTTGGTGACTAATGATACGCTGTCATCTCAGTTCTCTGTGGGTTCAAGTTCCACAAGTGGCTATGCTGAGGGCCTGTCACAATATGAATGGGATGTAAAATTTTAACTTTGAACATTGTTTTACTTGATATCTGTATATTTAATGTAACTTATCTATCTCAAGGGACTGTTCCACATGAATTAATTGATTTTCGGAATTTCTGTGTGAAGATTCTGTGATTTGTGTGAAATTGGGGTATTGATATCAAGTTGAAAGATATTACCATCCCTTTAAAAAGGTCATTTTATTGCGAAATACCCTTACCATTTCCTAACAGTAACAGTAGCTATTTGTTGGAGCCATCCAACCCAATGGCCAACGCAGAGATGCGATTTTTTAAGGTTATATAACAACCTTAATCAAGCCATTGGGTTACAGTAGTCCGTCCTCCCGCCAATTAGGTCACATGACCACATTGTTTACTTCATTATTTTTGTTGGCCATCATCAGTATGGACGTCTTTGGGAATTAGTAGAAGTTTCTCAAGGTTTTCATTTATTTTTTGAGATTTTGCTGTGAATCTCACTTTTATTTTATATGTATATGATATAGGACTGATTCATTTATTGAATCTTCAAAGGTATGCATTATATTATGCAAATAAAGGACTTTTTGGATGGCGACATCGAAAGTTCTATCATCTTCAACCTCCAGGAAATAAGTCTTCATACAGAAGGTCCTACTGCAGCAAAAATATTATTATACAGCTTGCCAGTCGTTTGGTTCAGTTTGCTGGACGTTGGAAGCTATAATTTTGCAGCATACGTATATAGAAAGAATGTATTCTTCAATAACAGAAGCGATCTGGACGGCGCCATCTTGGATGAGAATGACAATTCGAGTGGCCGTTATTGCTGTTCACGTCGGGTTCTAATAGCCAGGCGTTGAAAGCAATTTTATCACAGTATGCATCCCAGTCGAATAGATTGTCGATGCTACAGAAGAAGGAATCTCCCTTGGGGGCAGCCATTAAGTTACCATGGACACGGCACCGTGGAGGAGTTTTGAATGCAGGAAAACACTACTTCTTCGGAAAACTCTTCCGTCGAGGTCCAGTCAAAACATTCACCAGAGGATATACCTGTGTGAAGTCATCCATGCACAATCGAGTATTCTATACCTCTCAGAAGGTCAGAATTCGGGTTGTCGGATGTCCGGAAGTGTCATTCATATCTACAAGGAGAGGTTTTTGATCAATGGTTGCACAAGAATTTAGTACAATCGGGTTTCTATACCTCTCAAAAGGTTTAGAATTCAGGTTGTCAGGAGATGGTGATTATGATTCATCTCATTACAAGGAATCTATTCCTTATTTTACTTTTGCTTGACTGTTATTGAGTGGCTAGGGATTGATTTAACAGGCACAGTTTCTGTGAATGCTCCCTTGTTTGGTCACATTTACATTCCTTGGGTGAACAGCCAGCATTGAAATGTGGCTTTTATGTTGGGTTTCAAGGAGTTTGAAGCCTCTGATGTTTTAAAGAGCAGCTATACAGGAAGAAGTTTGCTTGGACTTCCTTACATACATTTCTTTCCTGGACAGCTCCTTAGTTACAGCAGGTCTGCAGGAGGAACATGACCTTTCAGACACTTTGCAAACAAGGTCCCTGGTAGGGGACTGTAAGAGAGAAGAAGCGTGTATATTCTCACTCCTTCAGTTCAGTTCATATTTAGAGGATCCTAGGGATCACTATGATATGTTATAGACTTCAATATGCTTTGGACTGGGTACAATGGTGTTTGCATTTCTAGTCCAGTCAACCAGTTGGTGTCCAAATCTTCTTGTTGTAGTTTGCCCATGTCTAAGAACATGTGACTCAACAGGAGGGATGTAAATTAGAATGTCTTTAGCAAATCTACAATGCATTTTTCACTCCTAATGATGTTCTCTTGCTGGACATATTAGATGTTCAGAGGATTTTCATCTAGTGTTTTCATGGAAATAACAAGGGTTAGTAACTCTAGAGGTGAGCATGCTTCTAGTTTCTGGTCTAATAAACCATGGAATAGAGTTACAAGTGCCTCCTACTCCTCAGCTAGTTAAAAGGGGAGTGGATCTTACTTATACAGGCCTATGGAAGCAGGGATGATAGCTGGCTTCCTGTGGTTTCAAGGTACCTTTCTCCAGTTTGGTACTATACAAGTCCTGGGAAAGGAAAATATTCAGCCAGACTTTTTAGAAGTGAGGTTGGCAGAAGTTAAAAAAAAAAAAAAAAAAAAAAAAAAAACGGGAGAAACAGCAATTTTGATTAAAGCTGTTTATGAAATGATCGACAAAAGGGCGATATCACCAGTCACATCGCTGGAAGTTTACAGTTACAGTCTATTTCTTGGGGTTAGTGAAGAAGAAATGACTGTCAGTATACTTAAGGTCAGGTAAACAAGCTTTGCATGTACCTTACTCAATATGAATTGTTTTAAGATTTGGAATTCGTCTATATAACGACAGTGGATGACGCCACTCGACCTTTATGGGTACACACTCTTCACCGGTAGACTCGGCTAACTAAAGTATCTTCGCCTCATTGGAGGCTACAGATTCTACCAGTTCATTGCCTTAACATGCAATATGGCTACAGTTCCTCTCCAGTTCACCAAGGTAGCAAAAGAGGTGAAGCTGATGGCTCGTGCAGAAGGCATCAGTATTCGCCAGTATATAGAGGGTTGGCTAATGACAATGAAATCAAGCAGCAATGCCAAGATATCACCCTCTGGTTGGTGCATCTTGTCGAAGCCTGGGTTGGATCACAATTTCAAATGATCAGGCTTATTTCCAACTCCAGTAATCAATTTATTGTTACAATTCGACCTCAGGGTAGGTCTAGTCTTCTCAATTCAAAGAAAATTGATTGAAAGACGGTTACCATGTTGGAAGTTCTCACTTATCTCCAGGGAAGCTCATGTCTTTGAAAGCATGGTTTCAATGGAGAAGACTATACCATTGGGTTTTCTGCACATGAAGTCATTCCAATGGTATCTGGAAACACTGCTGATATCTTCAGTCTCTGGATATCTTTGGTTCAGGGATCATCTTCAGTGGTGGACCAGTAGTTCAATTTTGAAGTAGGACTCACCACTCCTTCAGGAGCACAGTTTCTTTCCTTTCGCTGAGGCTTCCCTAATGCGTTGGGATGCTTTCTTGAGTCATCCACAGCCATTGGTCTGTGGAATCAGGAAGAGTCAAGACTTCTCATAACATAACATTTTACAGCTGGAAGCTATGTTGTTACCTTAAAATGATTCAGAAGTCAGCTTCTGAGTTGAAATCAGTTGATTTTCACAGACAATTCTTTAGTGGTTGCCTGTGTGAACAGCCAGGGAGGCTTCCACTCACGGAATAGGTACCTTCATCTGTAGAATCATGATTCAGTCCAATGTCAGAATGATTCAGCTTCAGGGAAGAGGGCTCATGTTGTTACTGTTACTGGGTGGAGATGTATCCCTCAACCCTGGTCCGTTTACACTCGGTGTTTTGAATGCCAGATCCGTAAGGAACAAGGGTCCTCTCCTTGCCGACATGGTGGCTTCATACGACCTTGATCTTCTATGCCTCACGGAAACACATATACGTCCATTTGACTCTGACAGCTTCTTACGGTCTATAACTCCTCCCGATTTTAACTTTCCTCACAAGCCTCGTCCCTCAGGTATTGGTGGTGGTGTGGGTTTTTTCATCAGATCCTCCTACAGACCCCATATAATTGAAACTCCTTGTTATCAGTCATTTGAAAATATAGTGGTGTCAATCGGGCTTCATGGCCATTCAGTGTTGCTTGCCTGCATCTATCGCCCTCCAGGATCATGTACCTGTAATTTTCTGGAAGAATTCATGTCATTTGTTGGTTACCTTTCATCCATTAATTCTTCATATTACATTTGTGGCGACTTCAACTTTCATGTTGATGTTCCAGTTGGTGACGGTCAGAAATTCACTACCTTTCTTGATTCATGTGACCTCAAACAGTTAGTCAATAAACCTACTCATCTACATGGTCACATATTGGACCTGATTTTATCTCCCTGTGATCAGGACACCATTGCTGATGTTAAAATTTGTGACTTTGTTTCCGATCATGCATTAGTCAAATGTTCAGTTGCCTTCCCTTGTCAAGTGTCTCATACTCCAAATGTAGTTCAATATAGAAGATTCCACCGTATCAATATGTCTGAGTTCCGCTCAGATCTCAAAAATACGTCCTTCGTCAAGTCTCCAGCTGATGCTGTTGTCGATCTGTATGATCAATATGTACATGATTTGAGTGATGTTCTGGATAGGCATGCACCTCTTATATCTAAATTGACGAAAAAGGAGTCCGCCGATTGGATGTCTGATGATTATCGACGTGCAAAGTCCCTTAGGCGCCAATTTGAGAGAACCTGGCGTAGGGCTAAAAGTACACTTAACAGGAGTAGGCTTCGTCGCCAGATTGCTCGGTGCAATGCACTTGTAAATAAAGATAAATCAGACTACTATAGCAAACTGATCTCAGACAATAGTCATGACTCTCGAAAACTTTGGCGTGAGCTGCATAAGACCCTGAACAGGGTTTCTGATGCCACACTTCCATCTCATGAGTCCGAAAAGTCATTGGCTGACCAGTTTGCCTCCTTCTTCACCAACAAAATCAAGAAGATTAGAGATAATTTTGCTTCTTCTGGCACTGAATATGATGTTAACCCTCCTTCAGATCCTCCCCAAATTACTGTCTTTAGGCAAGTTTCTGAAGATGCTGTTGATAAAATAATTAAAGCATCACCAACAAAATCATGCCTGTTGGACCCTCTGCCGACATTCCTGATTAAGGAATGCATTGATATATTGCTACCATCCCTTACAAAGCTGGTCAACTGCTCACTCATGGAGGGATGTGTTCCTGATGCCTTCAAATCTGCTGTGGTCACTCCACTTATTAAAAAGCCAAATCTTCCCTCAAATGACCTTAAGAATTATCGCCCTGTATCAGGTCTCAGTTTTATATCTAAATTGGTAGAACGTGTGGTTGCTAAGCAGCTGTTAGAACATATTAATGCCAATAACTTAGACAACCCGTACCAGTCGGCATATAAGGCGGGCCATTCAACTGAGACTGCTCTTCTCTACATAAAAAATGAGGTTCACTTATCATTGTCAAGAGGTGAATCCACGGCCTTGGTATTGCTTGACTTGTCTGCTGCCTTCGACACCATTGATCACTCTACTCTTCTAGGTTGCCTCCAAAACTGGTTTGGGGTCAGTGGCTCCGTTCTGAAATGGTTCACATCCTACCTAATGGACCGTTACCAATCAGTAAAAATTGGTTCTACTTTGTCAGAGGTTTGCAAACTCCTATTTGGTGTTCCCCAAGGTTCTGTCCTGGGTCCTTTGTTGTTCTCATTGTACACTACCCCCCTCAGTTCCATTATCAGTAAACATAATGGAATAAAGTTTCATTTCTATGCAGATGATAGCCAACTTTATATACATTTATCCCAGAAGAATGCATCTGCTGCCTTTGAAAAGCTAAATAAGTGCCTAAATGATGTTAAAGAGTGGATGACAACTAGTAAGCTCAAACTGAATCCTGATAAGACTGAGTTTATCATCTTTGGTTCGAAGAGGCAAAGGGATAAGTTGAAAGCATGTTTTCCAATTGATATCCTGGGCAACTCACTCTGCCCTGCAGATTCAGTAAAAAATCTGGGTGTGTGGCTTGATTCAGATTTCTCTTTGTCCAAGCATGTTCAGAATGTCTGCAAAAGTTGTTTTGTTAAACTCCGTGACTTCAGACATGTCAGGCGGTTTCTTACTCATGATGTTTCTGTGCTTGTAGCCAACGCTCTTGTTAGTAGTCGGTTGGATTACTGCAACTCACTTTTCAGGAGCCTGTCCAAGTTCAATCTACGCAAATTACAGTGCATCCAAAATAGTGCAGCTAGAATTGTATCAAACACCAGTCGATACACCAGCATAACTCCTGTGCTAAAGAAACTGCATTGGCTTCCTGTTGAACAGCGCATTGTGTTCAAGACAGTCACACTTGTTTATAAGTATGTTCACACAGGTTTTCCCAGGTATTTTTCACCACATCTTTCTTCCTACAGCAGTTCTTATAGTATCCAGGCGCAGTGAAAGTGGTGGTAATTTCCTAGTTATTCCAAAGTTCTGCCCCTCTGTTCATAAATCTGTCAAACAGTTTGGTAATAGTTTTGCGTTTGATGCTCCTACTGTGTGGAATACTCTCCCTGATGTGATTCGTGCCTCTCCATCCCTGGCCTCCTTCAGAAAACAGCTTAAAACCTACCTGTACACCAAAGCATATCCACCCTAGCCTGAATCATCCTCCTGGCGTTCTCCGTGGTGTTCGACCCCTGTTATGTCCCTGGACACAGAATTTTGTTGACTGCTTTTTGTTTTGTTGCGCCTTAGAGTCCTCTTGTTTGGGGAGATTAAGCGCTATAAAAGTCCAATTAGAATTAGAATTAGAATTACATCCCAGGGAATCCACATGTTCTGGCAAATTCCTTGTCTAGGAAGATAAGTTATTTCAGACCAAAGGGGCTATGAATCGTCAGGTTTTCAATCAAATTAGACATTGCTGCCATCAATCAGTGGTTGATGTGTTTGCAACAAGATGACCCACAAGTTTCCTAGGTAGGTCTGCTGTCAGGCTTGGGAAAAAGGTGCTTGAACACCTCTTGTGATAGTCTGGACAGACGTGTATTTTGCCCAGGGTCTTGGTCCTCATGTCTCATGTCCCAGACAGTCGGGCTTAGGGAACAGATGCATGGAATGTCTTTGGGGAGGGTCTGGTCAGTTATGTCCAGTGGCCCTCATCTCTCATGTGATTCAAGAGATGACCACCTACAGGTATAAAATCATCATATTGTACCAGGGTGGCCAGGGATGTCTTGGTTTTGGGTCTGGTGTATCTGTCCACAAAACCCCTTCTAAATGGGTGAATCTATTGACTCAACCATTTAGTAATAGACTTCACTTGAATCTTCATGTTTGGCATCTGAAGTCAGGCATAAATATTATGGAAGATTTCCAGAGGAAGTGGTGAATCATGAAGGAGCATTCCTCTAGGAGAATCTGTGAATCAATGGTTGGTTTCTGGGCAGTGGTGTGTAGAGAGTCGTATATACATCTCAGACCCCACTATTCCACATTAGCAATTTCCTGAAATACTAGTTCAAGGAGACATACCTAAAGGCCTAAAGGGTGAAGAAGTATCTAAAAGTTGAGATAAATAATAGATTAGCAACTTTTAGTAAGAAACAAACCAGTAGTTTTGGATTTTGTCATTGGTCCTTCATGCTCTTATCAAACAACCTTTGAGCTTGTGAGGAAGGATTTCTTGAAGTTATTACCTTTCAAGATGGTCTTTGGTTTTGACTTCAGGTAGAGTAGTGAACCCTTCCCTTAGTTATAGGGAGGATTGGTCACAGGTAACTTTGGCCCACTAACTGCCTTTTGGCCATGAACCAGTTGGCTTCAGATGGGCCTACTGCGATTACTGCAATTGAGTCAGTGATCTTTGTCTCTGTGGATTACAGAATCATGATAAAGGAGTGACATTAATGCTTGGACATATTCTTCCTTTAGTTAAGGAGAATGAGTCACAAGTAACTCTGGTCCCTTCAATTGCCAGAACCAGTTGGCTTTGGATGGGTCTACTGCAATTAAGCTTGTGGTCATGCCAGCTTTTAGCCTCTTGGGACAACAGTTCAACTCAATATGGGTATCTCTGTTCTTGTTAGGGGTTTGGTGATCAAAAGGTTTGGGATGGGACAAATCTTTTGTTTTACTGCCATTGAAAGTTTTCTTACAGACTTATCTCTTGGCAGCTATTTCATCTTGATTGAGTCAAGATTGAGTCACAGAAGCTATTGATGTATGTTTTGATTGCATCTTTAGTTTTTGCCAATTTCTGTCTGAAAAACCTCTGTTGTCTTAGGGTCAGATTTGAAATTGGGTCCTACGGTTGCAGTTATAGTTTGTTACTTCATAATATGATATCTTCAGTCTCTGGATATTGTATTACAGTAGGTATTAATGTTGCCTAAATCTTTCTTGGGAAGGATTAGGCATTATGCTGATGACACTTTCAGGTTGGTTTGACCTTGTCTTGAGGTCGGATGTTACAATGTAGATGGGATATCTATGTATGACATCCTTTTGCAACACCAACATTGTCAGCAGTTGTGAAAACTACAACTACATACTTTCAGTTTTTTGGGAGTTGTATGTTGTGATTGTTGGAAGTTTATATGTTATTAATGCCTGTAAATTCCATTGTGAAGTTCTCATGTTGTTTAGTTGTAGGTTGGGTAGTGGTTTTTCTTAAAAGAATTCCCTCCATCCTACAAGGCTGAATTCAGCTACTGTTAGGAAATGGTAAGGGTATTTCGCTATAAAATTGGAAAATTTAATAGTAATTTAAATTTTTATTAGAAATACTTACCATTTCCTAACACTCATATTTCCCTCCCGCCTCCCCGCAAGTCATTCTTTTACTTGCAACAAAAATAATGAAGTAAACAATGTGGTCATGTGACCTAATTGGTGGGAGGACGGACTACTGTAACCCAATGGCTTGATTAAGGTTGTTATATAACCTTAAAAAATCGCATCTCTGCGTTGGCCATTGGGTTGGATGGCTCCAACAAATAGCTACTGTTACTGTTAGGAAATGGTAAGTATTTCTAATAAAAATTTAAATTACTATTAAATTTTCCAAATTGGTTTGATTTAATGTAGCTGGTTTGTAATTGCTTGTTGGTGTGTAATTGCTTTGATTTTATCTTGGTAAAAACTTGATCTAGTATTGTACAGATTTCAGTTCAATCAAAAATAGATCTATACATTATTTGCACTTGAAATAAGCACAAATAAGATTTTTGTGTCAAGATTGTGCCAAGTTATGGTGGTAGTAGTCTTTAATTTGGTTAAAGCTAAAACAAATATTTTCTAGCTCATAATTACAAGATAGTGCAAATTAGTAACTACCGGATAGCATATCTTGTAATAATGAGATAGTCTTTTTTATTTATCTTTTTATTGCCATACAAAGGGTACAGAAATGAAACATTTTACCAGAAGCACATCAATGTCTAAAAAATTTACAGTTCTTGCACCAACACAACATTAAGAAAGAGAAGTAGAAAATCTTTTAGTAGCTAGTAAATTAAAAAAAAAAGAACCAGATAATACTCAGATGTTCTGGACAAGAAGAGAAAGCAAACTATAATGAGATAGTCTTCACAACTTCGGATTTTTATATGCTGTAATTTAACACTATCTCTTATTTTTGAGGCAGAGTTTATTTAAAATCTGACCAATTTAGGCTTCCGTAGTCATATATTTTTTGTAGTGTTTAATAAGAACCATGCAAGTATCTGTGCTTTACTGTAGAGTGTTGTATCAATAGAAACCACAAAATAATCAGACTTGTTATATTTTGACATGTCTGATGATTACTCATACAAAAAAGTATGAAAAAAACCAGGAAAGTATTCCTATATTAACTACAAATAAATACTTGTGGTTTTGTTTATTTTGATAAGTCAATAATATTTACAGAAGGGTACCATACACAACCTCTTGACAGTTGTTTTCTTTTTTTCTTCTTACAATTACGTTGGTAAAAGCACGACAAAATTTTGTTAAAAGTCATTGGTATGATCTCTTCATATGTAGGCAGACATTTTGTGATAAAGTTAGAATTAATATTGTGCAATTCACCACAGCCTACACCCCCCCCCCTCCATCCCCTCTTGTTTTATTCTAAAGTATAGGATATTGTAGTCAAACTTGTTATCCTTGTAAATGTTTTGAGACATTCATCAAACCTGATACAGAATTTCCCAGACTTTGCTTTATTGTGCTGAAAGTTTTGGATACTGTACTTGTGAATGAGACATGACAAATTTAACAATTTCTTGTGTTAAGGTGTTATTATCTTTTCCTTAAAGGAACTTTTTGACGGTCAGACTTTTGCCTAGGGTTATATAGTCATCACTTCAATTTTATTGTAAAATATGTCCTAATTGAATGGTGTCAACACTCGCCTCCCATTTTGAACGTTATGAGTTCAAATCCCACCACTGGTATTAAGTGGGAAAGCCAGGGGTTATCTGGTGATGCGCAGTTGTTGACAGGGCAGAATTTTCTAGAGTAAGAAATCTAAAATTCACCAGGAATCTAAAATTCGCCACCTCTAAAACCTTAGTTAATTTTATGAAGAGAATGATGTTTTTGTCTAACAATTGGTATTTTTCAGTTCAAAAAGACTTAATTTACTATACAGTCAACAAATCGCACCACAATTCATTTATTTTATTAGTATTTTCACATGTGGCGAATTTCAGATATGTGGCGAATTTTAGATTTCTTACTCTACCAATTAAGATGCGCTGCTTTTCTTCACCCTCAAATATTAACATGTTGAGAAAGAGATCATCTTTAAAAATCATGTCCTTAAGGGGGGTATGGTTATATCAGTTTGGCACTTTAAATATCATTTAAGAGGATTACTCAGTCAAATTAAACATTTCAATTAGTGTGTGTTAACACCAATTTTGACCAAGTTTAATATTAATAAAAATAATAATAATAATTAGAAAGCACACCCAGGATACGGACATCTGCCAAAACAGCTGAGTATCCCCGTATTGTACTTTCACCCAAATACTGATTTTTTGTTTTGTTTTGCAGTAATCTCCACCAAAAACACAAAATCATTGAAAATGGGGATGTTGAAAATTTGGATTTTTTTTTTATATTATGTTTAATCCCAAAATTTAATCACTTCTTTCTTTAGTCACGCCCTACAAACATAAACAAGACTAAAAGGGGTGTTGGTCTACTAGCGTGAGCCACAAAGCGATCAGAGACACAAGTAGTGCACTGAAGCAGTCACTCATCAAAGTACTAACATAGCCCATTGCTGCTTAACTTCAGTGGAGAGACAGGTACTCATCACGCGACACCACAATTCATGAAAGTCTGGAGGCCAAAGAAAAATAGTGATCTCTAGAAGCGCGACCCTTGCTAGAGCTCTGACTTAAAAAGTTTAGAAAGATTTGTTCATTACTTTTTGAGTTAGACAAACAGACCCCAAAACATAACCTCCTGGTGGTTTTAGGTAAAGGTTGTAATCAAAATGGCATCTGAGCAGGTGAATAACTAGGCAGGAGGGATAGGCTTTAGACGATTAAACGGGAAAAAATAGATACTGTGTCATTACTGCCCGATGTCCTCATGATTTTGGAAAGCTTATTCTTAGACTATTTAATGGACTAATGGTATTTTCCCCCTTGTAACACCCTGATCCAACTGACGTGAGCTATTGTAAGTTCTAGCCAATTGTAATTTCAGTGGTGTGCTGAGGCCAATCATGGCAAATAAGGCAGCAAAAAAAATATGGATTCCAATTAAAGTAGACTGTCAAAAAGTAGAAAGTAGTAGGTCTTTCAACCTACCGCCCTGTATAAATATAAGTCTTAGGGGCCATTTACACTTCCATGGATACCCCATGGATATAGGCCACGGTTCCATATATGATAACTGACAGGGATACACAAGGGATGAGTAAAAGATTTACCGAACTGGCACAGATCTGCCATGGATCTGATATGGACTGCCATGAACTTTCCGTGTCAGTCCGTAGCAGATCCATAGCAGATCTTGTTAGATCCGGCAATGTTTTTATGGATATTTATTCCCGTGGAAGCGTCAAGATGAAAGGGATGTCACAAGAACATCCAGGATGGGTTTAGGGACAATAAGCAGGGCCGTAGGAAGCAATTTTTGGTTGGGGGGGGCGAGGAACCAGATTGCACCGACGCAACGCAACAACAAAAATTTTGGTTAATTTTACAGAATGTATTGCATATAGGTAATATTCAAATGGTCCAATTAAAATATTTTAAAGTTCCTTTACCAAAGGAAATCTTTGTGACGACATCAATCCTAAGTTTTCCTGACCTTGTATGGGTATAGAAATACATATAGTCACCTCTGCATTTGAAAGGTATTTCTAATATCTTGACTACATGTTTCCAGAACCTGTGACCTTTCCTTCAAGTGCTGAGCTGATACAAGATCTATTTTTAGCAAGGTTAATCCCCAAATTGAGGGGGATGTATAATCGTTGGACTGGCCAGGTCCAATAAACAATGTACGAGGGATCTTATCTGATCCTTGCATGTCACTATGGATCGCAGCATGCCACTACGGATCTCACAAGGACATTACGGATGTAACGGATGACCTTATGGACGGAAAAGATGATCCCTAAATCACTTAACATTTTCCATATTAGGAAACCTGGCGCGATCCGGCGGGCCATCCTTGGCTGTGTAACTGGGGTCTTAACAACAAGCCCTGATCATTCTTGGTGGACTTGTATGACATATTTCCTCTTGGTTTAAGATCAATCGTCTCCAGCAGACAAGACAGGTTTTACTGTTCGTGACACACCATATGTTACCTATATAGAGGGATATACAGAACGGGATATATTTTGCTATACACTTGTATATTATTGTCATCTCCATTCGTGATGTAATTTTCTGCATATGTCATTTGGGAAGTTTTCCAATGTATAATCGTTAACATAGGTCATAGCATCACCCAAAAAATAGGTCATAAGGTAGTTGAAATGCTCACTTACAAAGGTTTTCAAACATTTTTGAAAACTGGATGAACTATAGAAGGCTATGCTCACAATTGTATGATCTGGATGATGAGGAGGGACACTTACAATAGTGTGATTGAGGTATAAAACTGCCAATGATTTATATCAGTTACAATGTACACTCTTTACATAGTATATAACAGGAAAACTTTCCAAATGACATGTACAGAAAAGATATATCACGAATGAAGATGACAATATTATAGGAGTTCATAGCACGAGTATTACATTGTTAATCTTCATTTGTGATTAATTTTTTTTGTATATGTCAAATGAGGGATGTTTTACTTTCATAATCCACCATTTTGTGTGATTTATGACTTAAATAAATCCATATTTAAAGAGAGTATGAATATGAAAAAGACCGCCATATATATAAAAGGTCACCAGTGTATATGAAACTTCAATCTTTAATTTAGGATTTTTTCATGGATTTTTATGCAACAAAGATGAATAGAAGCACTGTAAAAAGACCATTCTAATGATATATAATACATATTTGTAGGTTATATGGTTTCTGAGATATTACTGAAAACCAGCACTTATTCACACTAATTATTTCCATGGTATGGAGGTGCTGTTGTATAAACAAAATATATCCCGCTCTGTATCACTCTATATCAGTTATATGCGGTGTGTGGTGGATAATAAAGTATATAAACTTGACCCTTAAGAGAGGCTATACATAAACAAGAAAAAAATAACAATATTAGTTCTTTTCCATAAAACCCATTTGCCATTTGCTTTTTAAGAGCAAAAGAGGCAACAGTTGTTTGCATCCATTGAGATGTATATTTTATAGAAAAGTGCTTTAATTATTGCTGACAGAAACAACTGTGTGATCAACTACCTTCAAAGGCAGCCACACACTCACACAGAGTGGGTATGTGGTGAACTAATCGCTTAATTACATGGAACCTTGTGATTTCACAGTGTTATTCTTCTCTACTGCACACATTTCCATTTAATACCTGCTTACTGCTGATTTCTACAGGAATTAATGATTATATATAGAGAGAGATATCTATTCTTTTTATACTTAGCCTTCCTTTTAGGCTCCTCAGACCTTAAGTTGGCAGTTGCTTGCCAATGGTCGGCAGTTTACAGTACAGAACCTTGACCAACTGTATATACTGGTTTCCTCTGCCCACAAAACTACCTGTCATGATATGACTTGTAGAGTGTTGAAAGCGAGGTAAAACCCCAAATAAATTTTAGACCTTATTGGAAGAAAAATATTACTCAGTGAACTGCAGTGATACTGTTGCAACTTATTTTGTATCAATGATTTGTTTTACAATACCTCACTTCTTTGTATCAGCTGTAACCTTATTTTTTAGTACTTGGCTGGCATATTGCATATCAGAAATTGATTTGCTATGGTGCAGAAATATGTGCATTATTTTCAGGCTGATATAAAACAATGATTCAAAACAAGTTGTTATAGAGACAACTCGTTCAGTATCAGTGACTCAGATTTTGTTACCTGACTTAATTTTTATCAATTTTTGACAAGTCTACAGCTGCAATATGTCTTGGTTACTGGTTCCAATAATTGAAGGTAATTTTGTGTGAAATTAGTCAGTCTGACATCTGACTTTGTCTGCTTTAATATTTGCCAATATTGTAATGATATTTACATTGTATGGTGAATTGGTGATGCAATGTTATTTCAGAAAATTGTCATGTTTTGCACTAAAAATGGACAAAAATTCTGCCACTTTAGTTTCAGTAGTTACAAAACTGACAGAATGTTTGGTAGGTGACAACTGGCACGGAGATGCCAATTTGCATCAGGGGAGATGAGGGGCTTAATGCAGCGATACAAATCACATATTCATAACAAATTTCCTATAAGTCAAGGAAATAGAAGGGGATTTCCCCACTGGTAAATTTCACATACTGAGGAAAATTACATGTTTAATTCTTGCTTCAACTAAACCACCTCAAATTATGCCTGAGAAAAGACTAGGGTATACTGATTAAAATCTCAGTATATATGTACCCCTCTGTTTGTATATTTGAGAAAAAGTTGGTAATATTACTTTCCAGGTAATGTTTAATAAACTTAAATAAACTTCCTGATATAATCCCCAAAGAAAGGCTAGGTTTTTACTGATTAATTATGGGCATACTTCCCTTCGTGCCTTAACATTTGAGCAGAATACTCGCTGTATTTGCTGCCTGTGGCCTTTCATGTTTCTTCTCTATGTGGTATTAGCATGTGTGACTGGGTGCTTCCACTTTCAGTAGAACACACAAGAGTAAGCCAAAAGTATAGATTTGTGTCCTGTTATCTGTACCTCTGTACAATTAAGATGTAAATAGTTATCTATATATCTTGAATAATGTCTATGTTAGCTTTGAGTCTAACCATATGTTGTCTGGACTTAGATGCATCCCATAGAGGGCTGTTCCATTTCTGCAACATATTGTAAACCCATACTCTCGATTGACAATTTTATGGGAATAAGGAACTGAGTCGTTTATACCTTAATGATCTTAATACCATCGTAAACCTGTTGTGTATGGCAAATATGGTACTTCCTGATGGGTTTATCCTAACAGCACAAGGGAGGCCATCAGGAACAGTTTAGGACAATTTGAAACTATTTGAAATTATCACAAATCTCTTTTGATCTTTATCAGATTTTTACCCCACAGTCCTTAAGAGCTGTCAGGGTATTGTTTTCACCCATGGTGTCCGGATGGGCGGGTGGGTGAGTGGATGGCGGGAAAAAGTTTGTCCAGGCTGTATCTCAGAAACTGTAAGGTGTAGGAGGTTGATGCTTGGTAGGGACATTGGTTGGGAGGTGTAGGTGTGCAACGTCATGGTGTGACCTTGATTTAACCTTTGACCTTGCCGTAGTGACCTTGACCTATAAAATCCTTTCTGGGCTATATCTTGGAAACCGTAAGGTGTATGAAGATGATACTTGGTAGGGATATTGGTTATGCGTTGTAGGTGTGCAACGTCATGGTGTGACCTTGATTTGACCTTGCTGTAGTGACCTTGACCTATAAAATCTTGTCTGGGCTATAACTTGCAAACCGTAAGGTGTAAGAAGTTGATATTTGGTAGGGATATTGGTTATGGGTTGTAGGTGTGCAACATCATTCTGTGACCTTGATTTGATCTTTGACCTTGTTATAGTGACCATGAGTTTTAAAATCTTGTCTGAGCTATTTCTTGGATTCCATAAGGTGTAGAAGGTTGACACTTGGTAGGGACATTGGTAAGCGGGGGTATTTAAATGTATGTGTGCATCATGGTGTGACCTTTTTGCTCTGCCAAAGTGTGTTCAGCTGGCATATTTGAGACATCTTTCTCTTATGACAAAGATATATGGATTGCTGCAAGTGATTAGTATATGCACTTTTACATAATTATGCTATTACCATTGACAGCTATTCTCCAATTAAATTTTACAGCTTCATATTTTTTAGTTTACTGATTAATGCTGTCATCTTGCTATTGAATTTTCTTGTTTTAGTACTTTATCTTTACATACATTTTCTTTCTCTTAGATGTTATTTTCTCTACGTAAACATTATTTGGACTTTATATAAGTGACACTGCACTCAAAGTATCCAGGTCTTTGTACTGTTTCACACTTCTATATGTCGTGGTGTTGAAAACTATTTCCTCAGGCTGTGGGGTATGGGCACCTCTGATGCTATTTTTATTATCTTAAACCCTTCATATTGTCACCTTTTTAACCCCAGCCCATAAAGGCTGGGGTTATTTTCGTCCCCTGCGCCGTCCAGGCGGCGGCGGAGGGCATAAAGTTTTTGGTGTTCCACAGCCTAAACCCCTGCACGGATTTTTACCAAATTTTCAGGGGATGTTTACACCAAGAGGATCTAGAGCTGATTAGGTTTTGGGGGGTATCCAGTAACAATTATTGCCATGGCAATACTTTTAATATTTTCGGGTCTTAAACTTTGTGGGTGTCCACAGACTAAACCCCTGCACAGATTATCACGAAATTTTTGGGGGATGTTTACCCCAAGAGGGTATAGAGCTGATTAGGTTTGGGACGGTATCCGGTAACAACTGTTTTTTAAGATTTCCAGGTCTTAAACTTTGTGGGTGTTCCACAGACTAAACACCTGCATGGATTTTCACCAAATTTTCAGGGGATGTTTACCCTAGGAGGATCTGGAGCTGTTTAGGTTTTGGGGGTATCCGGTAACAACTGTTGCCATGGCAACACTTTTATGATTTTCGGGTCTTAAACTTTGTGGGTATTCCACTGACTAAACCCCTGCACAGATTTTCACCAAATTTTCAGGGGATGTTTACCCCAAGAGGATCCAAAGCTGATTAGGTTTTCGGGGGTATCCGGTAACAACTGTTGCCATGGCAACACTTTAAAAAATTTTCAGGTCTTAAAACTTTGTGGGTGTTTCGCAGACTAAACCCCTGCATGGATTTTCACCAAATTGTCAGGTGATGTTTACCCCAAGAGGATCTAGAGCTGTTTAGGTTTTGGAGGGTATCCGGTAATATCTTTGGCCATGGCAACACTTTTGAGATATTCAGGGGCCGGTTTCATGAACAGACTTAAGCCTTGAGTCAGACTCAAAAGTTGAGACATTGTCTCAAATTTTGGAAATATTTTGCTGAGTCTGTGAACTCAGACTCAATGCATTTCACAAACAAGCTCAACTTGAGACCTGGCTCAGTCACAGGCTCAAATTTGAGCCCATAAAGGAGGTGTCTCAAATTTAAGTCCAAGCTTTGATGCCAAAAAACACATACATAAAGCGATACAATTTGTTCCAAAATGAAATTGATAAATCTTGAAATCTTCTATTTTCATTTTATTTTGTAATTACAGCCACATATTCAATATTTACTAATAACAAAAGTCAATAGAATTGACATGCTTTATAGGCTATTATCAAGTGACAGGCCTCAAGGGTTTACTCAAAGCCAGACTCAACCTCAGTTGAGTCTCAATCTTATGGATCACTTAGAATAATATATTATTAAGGCTGCGATAGGTTACCCGGTTACCCGAAAACGGTTCGAAGTCTGTAAGAAACCGAGTACAAAGTGGCGAACCGGGTGACCCAAAAAGTATTTAATATACTGTAAAACAACGAAAAACGTGTGTAAACCTCAATATTCTGCCAGATTTCTCTAACTACTTATAGTTTTTCGCATAATTTTCCTTATTTATACAGATATTTAACATTATTTTTCGCAACGTTTTGTTTACATCATCCGCCATGTTTGCTTCTCTGCTACTTCCACTGGGTGTAAACTAAAACACGGTTACCCGAATTCGGATCGGTTCTTGCGAAACGAATACCCGGTGTCGTTTTTCTAACGAAGTCACAGCCTTATATATTATCATATAATTTCTTTGTATTATGAGTATTAAAGATATTTAAAATGATAATAATCATGAAATATAACTTTTTAAACTAAAAATAAGCCCACTAAATATATGAAATGAGATTAAAAAGTTGAGACCATAACTTGAGACTGGTCTCAGCTGATCCACCCTTTGTGAAATCCATTTGAGCCAAAAACTCAGCCGAGACAAAAGTCTCAGATTTGAGACCCTGACTCAGCCTTGAGTCTGGCTCAGTTTGAGACTTTTCATGAAACCGGCCCCAGGTCTTAAACTTTGTGGGTGTTCCACAGCCTAAACCCATGCATAGATTTTCACCCAATTATCAGGATACATTTACCCCAAGAGGATCTACAGCTGATTAGGTTTTGGAGGGTATCCAGTGACATCTGTTGCCATGGCAACACTTTTAAGATTTTCAGGTCTTAAACTTTGTAGGTGTTCCACAGCCTAAACCCATGCATGGATTTTCACCAAATTTTCAGGATATGTTTACCTCAAGAGGATCTAAAGCTGATTAGGTTTTGGGGGGTATCCAGCGACAACTGTTGCCATGGCAATACTTTTAAGATTTTCGGGTCTTAAAGTTTGTGGGTGTTCTATGTACAGACTAAACCCCTCACAGATTTTCCCCAAATTTTCAGGGGATGTTTACCCGAAGTGGATCTAGAGCTGATTAGGTTTTGGAGAGTATCCAGTGATATCTGTTGCCATGGCAACACTTAAGATTTTCAGGTCTTAAACTTTGTAGGTGTTCCACAGCCTAAACCCATGCATGGATTTTCACCAAATTTTCAGGATATGTTTATCCCAAGAGGATCTACAGCTGATTAGGTTTTGGGAGGTATCCAGCGGCACCTGTTACCATGGCAACACTTTTAAAATTTTCGGGTCTTAAAGTTTGTTCTAAAATTTTTAATGTTTTCCATAACCTAAAATATTGCAGCTAGCTTCATGAGATTTGCACAAAATGCAAATGGATAGGAAAGCTTGCCTGAGAGTAATTGTGTCCTTTTTTTTGAAACAAAATTGCCACCATATCAATCTTTAATGGCAAATAGGAGGGTCATCATATCAAAAAGGCCTTATATCTCCCTTATAATTGTTTGTTTGGCTTCAAAATATGAAGTACTTGTAAGAAATCATGGTCTGTGAATCTTTTGTAGAACATCGTGTGGGTTCTCTATACTTCTTACAACAGAAGTTGTTCCAAAGATTTTCCCAAATCTCAATGTTGTTGGCCATTTAGCTGTACCTGCGGGCTGGGGTTCTTGCCTGCCGAGGCAGGCTATTTTTAATCTTGCGGTGATCTTAAACCTATCTCACAGTCATACAACAGACTTGTCCATCTTTTGATGATCATAAACCTATCTGTTTCATCTTAAGAGACTTAAGAAGATTTTCTTAGGCAATGCAATGCCAATTGGGAAGCTGTTGGGATAAATATCCTGTATATCACGAACACATCCTTAAACCTTTCGCAAACTATCCCTGAATCGTGCATTTTCACAATCTATATGATTGGCCAACTGCTATCCGTAAAGAGTGGAGAGATTTTGGAGATGAGAAATAGGTGTAATATGAGAAAAATAAACGTGAAAATAAATGAGAGAGAAATTACATGGTACATGAGACTATTGAATATAAAAGTAACATGTGATCTTTATGACAGTGGCAATAGAATTTGAATTTATTATAATTACTGTATTTGGATAATATGAAAAGACTTCCTTAGTTATAATGAAGCTTAAAGTAACATTTTGAGTTTCTGTTACATTAAAGCTACACCCCCTCTCCACCGAAATAAAAAGAAGAAGAAAAAACTTTTTGTTTACTTTAAATCATACATTGAAATAACTTAGATACTTAGATATAGATATCAGTGTATACCTGAAGATGCATTTGTATGTTATCCCCCGCTTACTCTCAAAGAAACACAGACACTACTTTTATGAAACACATATTTTCATCCGTTACACTGTAAGGATTAAGCTAATTAAGGGATTTCTTAAGGCAAAATTTTCTCAGTTTTTGGTCTGTTTATTTGTGTTTTGTTGACGTCAAAGTCAGTACTGTAACAGTTGGTGGGCCTGGGACCTCACCTGTTCTTAGAGCTTCTTCTGTATGAGTACCATATTTTTCCTAATTATCGCTTGGATGTAAATATTCGTGACATGCAGTAGACTGTATAATTAAAACCCACTTGTGATACTGTTGTAACTCACCAGTAACTGTTTCCAGCATCCCACTTCTCTGGATACTTGGTAGTTCACTGATGATATAAACGTTCTGTATATTGTCTTTCTACACAATTATCTGTCCATATAATATTTCTTTATTGTCCTATTCGCGCTTTTGAACTCTGTTTCTCACGATACTTGGATGTAAATCTCGCATCGTCACGACGACCTTCACCTTTTATATTGTTGTTTGCAAGTGGCTATTCTAACGACGAGATCGTCTCTGCCCGCGATTCACCACAATAACTGATTAAAATGTACTTTCTTTGAAAGATTGTACAGAGCACATATTTTAATACTTTCTCCAGAATTCATAAACCATGTGTAGTGTGCATTACAGAGATGCACAGAAAAGGAAAACAAATCACAGGAATTCAAGCATAAAATTTTGTAGTATCTGAAATTTGACTTTAACTATATAATAGCAAATAAGTGTTCATGACTAAGATCCCCAAAGAAAATGAGGGAGAAACATTGATGAAGTAGAAATATCAGATTTATTACTTGGAATTTTATTGCAAATAAAAGAAATGCAATTGCTAGCCAACTGCTCCAAGAGTGAAATTGAGGTTGGCGACTGATAAGATCGTTTTATGAGTGACTTTGCAATTGAATTCCGATTCTTGAATTTGTGGTTACAATCTCTCAGTGATTGATATGTGGTTCACTGTTACATATAAGGGTTTTGTGTCGATGCAATGTTGTATACAAGTGAAGACTTCTTTTACCATAGAAGGACATAGGATTATTTATTTTCACTATAGTTTGCAGAAGTGACCTAGTTAGTGGTGATCTTCTTTTTCTGTGCAGTTATCTATTTTATAGAATAAGCTTATAGAACCTTCTGCGTGTTATTCCTGGAAATGTATTGAGTTTGCAATTGTTTCTAGAACCTTCTGGTGCCTGTATTTTTTACATTTCTTTCTAGAATATTCTAGAAGCCAGAGCAGTAAATAAAAAGGTGTAAAAACCTGACCATAATTAGTTTTGTGTAAAACTGGTGTACTATATGGACAATATCTTAGAAGCTGCTATATTATGAACAAATTTATTTGTGTGTCAAGTGTATACATACTGCTTGTTTTTACATTTTGTGGTGACCTCTTATTGAAGTGAACTGGATATAGTTTAAGCTTATCTCAGCTGTCTGTAATTATTTTTAACTGTTAAATAAGTTTGTTAAGTAGAGCTTTGTCATTTCCTGTTACTAATTGAAAGCAACCGGTAATTGCTACCACGTTTACCCTGTTGACCATAATATACACAAACAATATGAATACCTATAGGATTGCTACAGACAGTGAAACGTCCAGAAAAATGGGTTCCTGAGTGGAAAAGCTAGGTGTAAGATAAGTATGCAAATCCCTGTGCTGTTAGGCATGTTTTCTTTTTGATCCATCTGGGTCATATATAAGGGGTCAGTCCTAAGGTCAAATCCATTGACCATTTTGAGCTTAACCACTGTGGATTTCTACTGTCATTAGATGCTACAGACAGATACACTATTTATAAAACTCTATGTGAGAGACTTGGAGGAGATGGAAGACCTGATAATGCAGTCGACCTCCTATAAAACTTTATAAGAAAGCCTGCAGAGTTATTTACTGACCTCAGCACTGCAGAGAGAAAGGACCTGGTTCTGAGAACTTCTCAGTGCAGGACACAAGCTGCCCAACACCTTGAGATACCTAGATACTAGAGAAAGCTACATCTCCCTCCAGCACAGCTTTAGAGTGGGCTGGTCAACACTCATGGAGGTTAAGGATTGCAAAAGGCTTGCTACAAATTCAAACAGTTTGAAATTATAACAGAGACATGCTATTGGCTCCGAAATGTTACCGAACTTCTCTCCAAAGTCCGGATTAAGATTGTGGTTTTTGAACATCTGTAACAAAAGACTGACTTCCCAAACTGCTAATTTTCAGGATCAAAATTCTATTGAGGAGGTTGAACAGCCATCTTATACCTATCAAAGTACTTCTAAGCTCTTGTTACATCACCTATTTCCAGCTGCATATTTCATATTTATACATGACTGCCACATTAAGGAAATAAGTTGCTTCCTACCTTGACAGATGTCTGATTTATTCTAAAATCAATTTATCTGGAAAAAAAGCAATTATTTATTTGTTCGTGATTAATACTTTATTAATCACATATCTCTTATGAATTATTTTATAAATCCTGGTTTGTATGAGTGCTTTAACCTACTTCAATGCTCAATGCCTGCGTAATTTGTCTATTATTGTGAAAACAGGCTGTAACTCCATTTGCACAAAGTATAGCAAATTGATTTATACCTCAGGTATGACTAAGGTATAAACTTTTAAAGCTATTGCAATGTTTTGAGTTTAATATCAGTGTGCAAATCAAATATTTAATGGTAGTTGGAGAAAGTGAAGGAAAGCTAGTATTCTTTGATATAAAGAAATGTAAAAATATATTTGATTAGGTAGAAATGTTTTTGAGAAGAATAAAACCCAAAAGGGATGATTGTTAAGTGATGAAAAAAGAGACCAAGTTAAACTAGGTATAGAACAGAATATGGAATAAACTGTGTTATTTTTATTTTTCTTCTGTCACATCAATTAAAGTTTTAGCAAAAGAATTTCTGTTAGTTAGCTTTACTACATTTCTCTTTTGTCATGTGTATATTTGAAGTTAATCTTCATATTTACAAACAAAACCGATGCAAGAGGCCATTTTTCAAATTCTCTCAACAAAGACGATGTTCCCTATTTTGTGCATACCACTTTTCCACTATTTTCTTTTTATGGTGCATTACAGTAATGCTTGGGCTTTTGTAAGTGATAATACAGTATTCATTGCAAAACTCTCACAGATCGAGTTACTTGAATACCAATTTGAACCCCCCTCGTCTTTTAGAGCTAATCCATCCAAGGCGACATTTAGTGCTCTCGAGCCCTGTAAGCCCCTGTGACCCTTTCAGGGTGGTGGTGAGGGAAGGTGCATACGTCAACAGGTAACTGATGGTCCAAACACAACAATACCAGATAATATTGTAAAGTACATAAAACATGCTCTGATTTTGTAACTTGTTTGCATTTAAAGATAACCTCTACTTCTTTAATCATTATTTGTTAAAGATGTTGATTAGCATTACTTAGAATTTAATCCAACATTCAACGGAAGACCCAGTCAGAAAAATGCTGAATAATACTGTTTAGTACCTTAACTCTGCTCCTTTTTTAATTAACCATGCCTTCAGGAACATCTGAAAGATAATGTCTTGTTGGACTTCTCACATAATCTATTTAATGATTAACACATGATAAATCTAATTTCATTAAGTCAAGTTTTCACAGTGCTTCATCTCTGTCAGATTTCTGAGGACCAAATAAAATATATATTCTTCCCAGTTAATGGGAAACTGTTTCTTTACATCATGTCTGACAGGCAGGGTTTTATTAGGACATGTCTATTTACCAACTGTTGCCACAAGCTGGATTTGAGGTGGGAGTTAAGATATCAGTTGTATATCTTGGTCGCCACTGGGCTTTTGAGGATCCTAAAACTAAATTTGAAATACTTTAGACGGATACCTTTTTCAAATTAAAACCTGATGTTGTATTGACAAAAATATTGTTGGAATTCTATCTGTTCGTAGCTTTAGGTAAAGATTTTTTTTCTGTATCAGAAATCTTTTCTTTATTACTTCTGCAAGGAGGTATTCATTTCAGGACCGTTTGTCTATTTGTCCGTTTGTTAGCGGGATTATGCAAATACTACTGGTTGGATCTTCCCATCAAAAATCAGAATGTGGGTCGTGGTCCATCTTGGTATATCGCATTTAATTTTGAGAGTGATCTGGAATATCATCCAGATACAAAAAGAATAATCCATATTTTCCCATGTACTTATTTTTACCTATCATAGTAGAGGTGTGTACTCTTGAGAGTTCTTGTTATTTACACTTTTTCTGTTTATTTTTCCAACTATGTCTTTTTTACATTTTAGAAAATCAAATGATAAATAGTTGCTATTTTTGAAAATTTAAAAAGGACCTAACACTGGACATAGAGAAAGACCAGTTACTTATTTAAAATGAATTTTCAATCTTTTGAGCATCTCTTTAGTAAAGGAATTAAACAATTACCTCTTTCAACATCAGACAGTGTTTGAATTTTTATTGATAATAGATTTTGAACAGTCAAGGAGACTAAGATGTGAAAGACTTGGTAAGTGGTGTAGTGTATACCATCCAACTGCACAAGTACAGCCTAACTCAAGTTACTGACATTCCCCTGACTGAAAAACAGAGGCTCAAGGATGGCTATTTATCAACATCCTTGAGGTTCTTTAGCCTGCCACTGGGGATAGGACCCAATGACAGAAGATGGCCATTTTAAGTTGTCATCCAAGGCACTATGTATCTGCCTCTATCTGGGTTTGAACCCATGTCCTCTGTGTTCCTAGACAAGTGTGTTAACCACTAGGCCACAGCCTATTAAATCAGATCTTAAGATAACATAAGATATTTCTACTTATACAGAATATATATTATTCTAATATTATTCTAAAGGAAATTTTACTGTACAGTGTTGACCACTTAAACAACAATGACTTTAATAATAATAAAAACCCTGAAAATAATTAATTTATATAGTATGATTTAATCCTTAGGTGAGTAATAAATTAGTTGTATGTGGAATCTAGTCATCTGCAACTCAAACAGTTTGGATATAGTTTTGCTTTTGACGCCCCCCTGTTTGGAATGCTCTTCCTGATGAGATTTGTCGGTCTCCCTCCCTAGCCTCTTTCAGAAAGCAGCTTAAAACCTACCTGTACACCAAGCCATGACCACCTTTGTCTTTATCATCCCCTGGCATTCTCTGTTGGTGCTTTATCTCTTTTCTGTCCCTGGATACTGAAATTGGTTGACTATTTTTGGTTCTGTTTGCACCTTAGAGTCCTCTTTGTAAAGGGGAGCTTAAGCTCTATAAAAGTCCATTAGAATCAGAATTAAAATAGTTAGAAAAAGTTATTTGGCGTTTTGCTACAATTACAGTACTAGGCTTTTGACAGTAAAAATAACTCTCACAGAGTCAAATTCAGTCCATTGTTAAAAGCATTACAAATCTGTACTGTGACAAACTACTTTGAAATTATGGTCTGATACAAGATTCCCTGACAATGATTAATACTAAGAATTATATATATAATATAAATCATGTTATATAATTATTTTTGACAAATTAACAAATAAGAAAGTTATTGACCACAAATTGATATCAATTCATGTATTTGTACATTTTCTGTGAAACAAAGGTCAAAGTTCGTGTTTTTACATCGCATGCAACATCCAGGGTCATAATAACGCATGTCCACATCATTGCCGCTGGTGGGAGTCAATTTAGTTATAAGATGCTAACCACATAAGGCTACCAAAGACCTACATACTATGTGTAATTGCACCTGTTTATCTGTTTGTATTTTCAGTATCTGATTGTTCATTGTGCCATTTATTATGATAAATAAAAATATATAAATAATAAATCAACAATACATTAAAAAATGAAAGATTTTTTTCTTATATCTATAAAAATAAAGTTGGCATTACTATCTCAAAGGAATTCTGTTTAATGATTACTAGATTTCTCCTTTAACAGGTTTAAATGATTTGAATGAGCCAAAAATCCAAAATGCAACATATTACAGAAATAATCAATCAATAACAGAGTTAAATATTAATAAAGAGATAACTCTATCTCTGAAACAAATGTCAGTCTCGCTTACAAATTATTCATTTATTGTTGGGCTTATTTTTGTATTAACATGGTATATACATACGTAGACATATATATACATATGTGTAGATCTACATTTTCTTCAACAAGCTGCTAAAGTTCTGAAGTATTTCCGTTGAAGACCCATTCAGTGTTGCCACCCTATCCCAAGAGAGGATAATAACAGCCATTCAAGCCTGTCACTGGACTCCCCGAAGAGGATAGTAATGACCATTGACTTTTGCTAAATGCTGCCGTATGCACAACATATCCACTATTGTCCACATCGAAGAATAGCTTCATATTAGCAGGTATTTCCTTTCAGTTTATTGTGATTTACACAATGGAGTTAGAGAAGTGAATTGGCCTATCAAGGATAGGGCTAAAACTCAAACAATGTGGTTACAAATAGGCCTTTTATTATTAAGAGAAAGAGAGTTTTTATTGCAAACAAAAATACTATTTGTGTCAATGCTTAAGGTAGTTTGTCGGGGTCAGTTTTTGTTCTTCTTGTGTGAATTTAACAGTAAATGCAATGTCATTTAGTTCTTCATGTGCTAACCAGTATGGAAAGTACCATTTGTTACAGTTTAAAAAGGCATTGTTTGGCACAATTAAAAGGTCACGAATGCCCATATGTTTAAGCTGGTAAAATAATAGATTAAGTTACAGATTGTTTTTATATTAAACCCCCTTTCTCACTATTCCGTAATGGTGCTCTGGTAATGCAACAAGAATGACTGTGTGAATGTGTCCCTCAGCATAACTTAAAAACCTTGACTGATAATTACACAAGAGGACAAAACCAGTGGAAAGTAATTTCAAATATAATAGGAAAACTTCCAGAATGACATGTACAGAAAAATATATCACAAATGAAGAGAACAATATTATACGAGTGTGTAGCACGAATATTATACTGTTAATCTTTATGGGTAATATACTTTTTCTCTATAGATCTAATGCGGTACTTAAACTGATTTTATTTACAGTTCCAGGAATAAAACCCAGAACTAGAGAGATATAGGTTGGGTAGAAATATTTTCTGGCACCATTGCATTTCGCTGTAGCAAATTTTGAAATCAACAAAGCCATCTAGAAGTATTTGTATATAATGAAGCCCTCTTAAGTCAGATCGTATAAGGGAACAGAAAAATAACTCCACTATTTGTTCAGGCATTTCAGACATTTGTTATTTTCCATAATTAGTTAAAATTCCGGGCCAATTTTCAAGGTATTCAAGGTAAGTCCTTTTAAAAATATAGTCTGTACATTGTTATTCATAGTAGATAAACCTAAATCTGGATGAGTTTTGAAAGTCACTATGAATCTTTTAATATTTTCAAAACTGTTGTGCCACAAAAAAAAAAAAAAGCCTCGAGTCATTTGTGTCTCATTAACAGTGCAGAATCTCAGCTATAG
This sequence comes from Sabellastarte sp. h YS-2021, assembly GCA_964017235.1. Lineage (NCBI taxonomy): Eukaryota > Metazoa > Annelida > Polychaeta > Sabellida > Sabellidae > Sabellastarte > Sabellastarte sp. h YS-2021. The sequence goes on from OZ024936.1 coordinate 69,769,496, forward strand.
CTCAGCATTGGTTTCCTCCATCTTCTCAACTACCAGTAATTTTGTGACTCTTTACAATGTGTGTCTGTTGTAACGTGTTTCTGTTGCATAGATAGGGGGCTTGGTGGTGTAGCAGTTAGAGTGCTCTCCTTCAATCTCTGAGGTCACCGGTTCAAATCTTGGCCTGGGCGCTTCATGTTGGAAAGTTGGTAGTTACTTGCTGATGCCTGGTGGTTTATAGTGCAGGATCTTGACTAACTAGTATGCACTGGTTCCTCCACCCATAAACTGCCTGTTGCAATATGATCAAAAAATAAATCTGAATCTGTTGCATAGATAAAAATAATAGCAATAATAATAATAATAATAAAGTGTTTTCTAAAATGTCAAAATGATGAAGACATCCTCAAAAGCCCCAAAGCCGGAACAGAAATTGCCCAGTTACAAAAAAGTATCTGTCTCCATGATAGCATTCAATAAGAGAAAAAAGTACATACCCATGTGTTTATTGGGTCTGGTGAAGGAAACAGAATGGTGGTGTGTCGTAAATTTTAGAATTTTATTTTTCAAAGGAAGGATGCAGAAGTAATTATTACCATCCCCAGGAGGTTTGTTAAGGAGTGCGTTCATTGTCTACTTGTTACTTAGTCTGCAATCGCGGTAACTCCAAAGGTAACCAACAGATCTTTCTGATATGTGTTATGTGGGTAGGGTCTGGCCAAAGGAAGAAGTGATTTACTTTCAAGAAAGATTTGAATCATATTCTGGATAGAAAATAAAAATGTATTTGTATTGACTTTGGCTTTCTCACTGACATTACTCCAAAAATGACAAATTGACTATAATGATTTTTTTTATGTAGCTAGGACCTGGCCAAAGGAAGAACTGATTACATTTTTAAGAAGATTATAATCTGGATACCAAAAATCCTGAATTTTGGGAAATGTACACTGGCGGAGGTCTGTGCTCTATGAGTGCTTTCTAGTTAGGTCTGCAATAGGAGTTTTAAATTTCAATAGTCATTTATTTTGATTGAACCTTATCATCTTCCCAGGCTGCAGGCCCAGTCGGGATTATTAAACTCCTGCTCATGTATCTCTTTGTCATGTTTTTTACATTAACCTTTTCATTTCATTCATTTATGAAGATATCTTCACCAAATTTGCAGAGAATATTAAGGCTATGAAAATGTATCTGTAAATTTTGGCCTTATTCTGAAAGAAAAAATGGCCACCAACTAATTGTTCAAAAATCAAACATCATTAAGATTGTCTAAAACTTAAAATATTACAGCTAGCTTCATCAGATGTGCACAAAATGTATGTGGCTAGACAAGCTTGTCCGAGTCGTTTTGATCTCATTTTGAAAACAGAATGACCATCTTTACAGTGAAATGGGGGTCATATTAAAAAGGCCTTATATCTTAACAATCATTGTTCCTAGGAGTTTGGAATGTGATTAAAAACAACTAATAGAAGTTCATGGCCTGTGAATCTTTTGCAAGTGACCTTTGCTTCAAGATAAAATGTGGGGGCCATGGTGACAGAGTGGTAACAAGTACACTCGCCTCCCACCTGAGGTCAGCAGTTCAAACCCCGGACCTTAAGTGGGAAAGTTGATAGTTGCTTACTATTTGTCAGCTGTTTAAAGTACAGAACCTTGACCAACTGTATATACGTATGTACTGGTTTCCTCTGCCCACAAAACTACCCGTCTTGATATGACCTGTACAGTGTTGAAAGTGATGTAAAACCCCAAATAAATAAATAAAGATAAAATGAGTTATCATACTAAAAAGGCCTTATATCTCCCTAATTTTCGATCCCACTTGTTCAAACATTAGTAGAAACAACTTGCAGGAAAATTATGGATGGCAAATCTTTTCCAAGTCTCTAATTTAACCTTTGACCTCTGCTAAAATCACCCTTATTATTAGTCCTTGGGCTTTGAATCCTGTTTCAGGGTCACACTACTCTTGCACTTTTACTTAATACCTGTCAGGCAATAACCATGACAGCAGTGATCTTGTTATGAAACTGTTTCTCTCCATGTTGACTGATACCAAATTCTTTGAAATATTCATTTATTTACAACTTTACACTGTTCACTTACCACCATTTCCTGCTGTATTCTATCATAAAATGTCAACAGCATTATTTTTTTTTCAGGATGGTACTAGTTAAGATCTTACTTGACACTAGTCAGCATTTTCTACAATTGGCAGAAGTTGTCAATTTAAAGGTCCTTCTACCCATGGTAGATGAGGTTCATGCAGAGGTTCATGTTGTGTATGCAATGTCCAATCATCATGCCCTCCAATGCCATCGCTTGTTTTCTTATAACCACACACATGGGATGAAATATGCCTACTTTATCACAGAAGGTGAAATGTGCCAAAAATAAAACTTAAAGACAAAATAATCAAAACTTGTCTTAATGTTAAATGAGGGAAGATCAGATGCCTAATATAGTCACAAAAGTCACAACTGTGTATAAAGAATTTTACACAAGGCAAAGAAATAGAAAGGGGTCTCCTGACTGGCCAATTTCACACTTCTTACTCTACTGTATTAGATGTAATTTTAGCTGCTAGAACATTTTGCTACTTAGTAATTTTTTTAATTTGAACAAATTTCTAGAAATAAAAAATTCCTGTTATAGTCAGTTTCTACTTCAGACATTAACAAGCAAGTTTCATATTTCACTTAGAATTAATTTTTGCCTTCTCCACTAAAGTTAAAAGCCTTGTGAAAATTTCTTCCTTATACAGTATTATGTACCTTGTATTTGTGCAGAAGTCCACAGCCCTCCCAGTTAGACTGGAGGTCAGTTAGTGCTAGGCTAGGGGAGTGTCTCAGCACCATTGTTAATTTGAGCATGGTGGCCTGAAAGGGTCACAGTAGTGAAAAATAGGAAATGTATTACAAATGAAAATGGCAATATTATACAAGTGTATAGCACCAGTATTGCAAAGCTTCATGAAAATACACAGTGTAAACAATCTGACATCCCTTTGACATCTGACGAAATATGGCAAAGTATGTTAAATTTGTTACTGCAGATGCAGTAAATAAATGATTTAAATTATGCCAATCTTGTATCAGAGCAGACCTGTGTCTGATTTCATAGGTTCATATGTATCAACATTCTTATTCTTAGAGTAAGAATTTTCACAGAATATAGGTATTTTCTTAGAAAAAAAAATTGTGTAATCCTTGACTTGTGGGAACTCTAGAGACATTTGTGACCACATCAGGGTTCATATTTACGAACATTGTTATTCTATAATTATTCGTATTCTTAGAATTCTAAGAAAACATCCATTTTGTAAGAAACTTTTCTTAGAATAAGAAAAAATATTATGATGACAAATTTTAAAATTTTACAATAGATTTTAGACTTTAGAAAGGTAATAATAACAAATTGGACATTAACTGACATGAAAGTACAGTAGAATCTCAATTATCCGGCTCTCTATAATCTGAATCTCTGGACAAACTGAACTGAAATCTTGTCTCCCTAGTGGCAGCACATATAATGCACGTCTAGCATGAGCGATATTACAGGATTTTACACATTCTCGGAAACCATTAATTCTAGTGCATTATAACACATACCATCGACAAGAATGCCTAACTTCTTTGATCTTTATAGCATTGTTTCAATAGGGGAGGGAATAATTCATTTACACGATCCCACGTCTACACAACTTCTTCGATAATGCGCCTACCACTGATTGCATTTTCAATTGGGTTTTGCAATTTACCAGTATAATCTCCCGGAGTATTTCCATTCATAGGCTAACGTGCATTAAAAGAAAAACCTCAACAAAGCATGGCCAACCGAACTTACCCACTAAAGAGGTGTTCTATTAGATTTTTGCAATAAATAATCTCCCGGAGTTTTTCAATTGATAAAATTCATGATGAAGTTAATCTAAAAATGCAAGGTCCACAATGCATGTATAAAGCGACCACACCACGCTCAAGTCTGCGTAGTATTTTTTAAAAAATCATGATAAAATCCATAGATATAGAGGAAATAAGTCAAAATTAGAGGGTTGATTATATAATATAACACAAATTTATTAAACTGCTTCATCAATGACCACCCACATCTATATTTAGTGCATAAAAATTATTCTTCAATTATCGCCCACTTGGTAACCCATAGATCGTGAATTTTGGTTTACTTCACCAATCTGAATCTCTCTATTATCTGATCCGATTGTATGTCTCCCATTGGGTTCGGATAATTGAGGTTCTACTGTATTATGCAGAAAATAATGTATTACAAAAAACAGTTTTTATGGGAGTTCTTAATTTGTATTCTTAGAAATTTTTTTCTAAGAAAATACCTATATGCTGTGAAACTTCTTACTCTAAGAATAAGAATGTTGATGCATATGAACCTATGGAATCTTTAATACTAACACAGGTCTGCTCTGATACAAGACTGGCATAAATTTAAATTATTTTGCCTTACTTTTTAGGGCCCCCCCGACCCGCATCTGCACTAACAAGTTTAACATACTTTGGCATATTTTGTATATATACTTAGTATGGCCAAATCCAAATATAAAGTACAGGCTAGGTCATATCAGTAGATTGAAGAATACAATAGCAGTGTAAAAAAAAGACAGTATTAATTATTTTAGTTGTTCACCAGCATCAATGTTTTCTTTGTGGAAAAATTGAACATTGAAAATCCACCTTTATAGTAGTTCTGAAAAACAAGTTTCTTTTTCTCTGAAACTTTTTTCAGAAAACCCTTTAAGAATGTCCTGTTTAGTGGTCCTTCCATACCACCGTAGTATTACACAAGTATGATGCTTTGCAGCACTTTGTATATGGGATAAGTCACTGCCTTTATCTCACTATTGTTATCCAGAACTTGTATGGAATTGGATGGAAATTTATGGCAGCGGAAAGCTAGTTACTCGCAGTAATTGAGTAGTTCGGTACATTACAATTTGCAAGTAAGTTGTGCTTACATATTTAATGACTGAGTGTGTTTTCAATGAGTTTATAGGCATTTTACCAAAGAAGAACATGTATGTATTTTTTTTCTTCTGATCTGAAAGTATCAAATGTTTGGATATAATATACATGTATTTACTTAACACAAAGGTTCATTGAAAAAAGGGTTTGGTTTATAAGTTTAATAAGATATTATGTGAGGTTTTACAAATGTCAAGTTCTTCTGTTCAATGTTTGCAGAAAATGTCAAATTGCTTCATTTTGTGTGTGGATAAAAGAATATGTGTTGTATTGATGTTATGGACAGTAGATACTGTGTAACAAGAACTTGCAATAAAGCCACAGGATTTTGGTTCTAGTTAGCTACCATTTATTATACCACAGTTCAGCTGTTGCTAGTTATCATAAGACCTAGAGGATTTTCAGGTCTGAGGCCTGCTGTGACTGGTCTTGACCAAAATATGCAGGAAAAAAATGTGAGTTATCAATTAATCTTTTATTGTGTTACAACTGAAAATATAACTTATCTGAGTGAAAAGAAAAGTCGTTCAAACTCCTCCAAAAAAGCCACAATGTTGGAAGATAACTTTTTGAAAGCAGGGACTATTAATCTGTAGACCATTAAGACCTGTCTTTTCCTGTAATAAGATCTCGTGTCTTCATTTTTGTGTGAAGATTAGTCTCCTCTTGAGAAGATTGAATTAGACAGGTTGTGGAACTGAAAAGATAGGCTATATTATCAAAAAGATAGGTCATAAGTGTCATAAGTAGTGTAAAGGCTGGTAAACCGGAAACCTATTTAGTGACCGAAAGGTACTAACCTGGCTATGTTCCAGTTAACTGTTTACTGTTTTAACATACGTTTACCAAAATATTCAACTACAAAAAATATTTTATGATAATTTACTTTTTATTATGTTTACTCAAGATATTAGCCGTTTTCTTTTAAAAATTCCTGAAAAAGCACATTGTAGTTTATGTTTATAAACAATTCATATATACTACGTATGCATTTCTTTAACTTATGTTATGGTGTTTATAAATCAAACACTCTGCGTGCATTCGATTACCTCAAGAGATAATGCTGAGGACATGTCCCAATATGACCCTGGCTGTAAAATATGATGTAAGACAGCTACTTTCACCTTTGATCTAAATCACACATACGTCATACGTGTTCGTCAAATTTCTGCTTTCAGGAACTGCCTCTAAAATATATGCAATCAACCACAACATTAGTCATAAGGCTTTAAGAACTGACAGGTCAGAGATTAGTATTCTGTAAAACAAATCTCAGTTACAAAGGTTTTCAAAGGTCAGTGGGTTTTGTATCCCATTCAAGAGCCAAGTTGATAATGGAACAAGTCCAAAGTATTTGCCACTTGTTGGGCTCAAACCCAAAGATGTGATAGTTGTGATTACATGGCAAAGTTGCAAATAACCAGGCCACTCAAAGACTTGTATAATGTGTGTAGTTGCATTTGTTTATCTGTTCGAGGAGTTCGCGGAGGTTTTCAAACATGTTTCAAAAAGTTGGGTTGGATGTCCACAATCAGAACTAGCTGTGCTACTGACCTTCATGAGTGTAAATAGATACCGTTAGTTTATTTTATTTATTTATTTGGGTTTTAACGTTGCTTTCAACACATTGTTTAAGTTATATCACAACGGGTAGTTTTATGGGCAGAGAAAACCAGTACATACAGTTGGTCAAGGTTCTGTACTGTAAACTGCCGACCAACAGCAAGCAAATACCAGCTTTCCCAATTGAGGTAGAGCTAGGATTTACTCTAAGGTGCAATAACAGTAAGTAATTCAATAATCGTTATTCTGTAGACATAGCCAGGTCCATACCATGGATTGTAACATCAGGTAGTTTTTGTACAAAGGTGGGAAAGTCTATTTGAAGATATCAGATTTGACCTTTTTCCTAAAACAGGCAAGTGTAGGAGCAGAAAGAACATGACCGGGTAATTTATCATTTCTAAACTGTGGGAGCAGCAGCTATATGCCAAAAAAAAATTATTGTATTGTATTGAATGTGGATAACCATTGAATGTATACATTCAATGGCACAAACTATTGAATGTGTACATTCAATGGGCAAATCATTGAATGTATACAATCAATGGCTGAGCTGTGGAATGTGTACATTCAATGGTTAAAATCATTGAATGTGTACATTCAGTGACCCAAGCCATGGAATGTATAAATAATTAAATATGAAAAGCTGATACTGATTGAAAAGACTTAGTTTATAACCTATATTGGATATTTTTAGCATAATAATAAGTGATTAAACTAATAGGAATAAAAGTGTTACATTGCGGGAAGTGACATAAAGAAGGATCAATCGAGAACATTAAAATGAATAAACATATATGTAATGACATAAATGTCATATATTTCATTGGATTATTTATGATGCATCAAGCCTTTCTGATCAAAGTCATTACAAAAACTCTATTATAAGCTTTACTTTAATCCACAAATATTGAAATATTTGGACTCCCAGTGAAAGGCTAAAAGAAAAATAGTTCAAGCCTGAGTAGGTACTTTATGGTCTTTCAGTGTATGATTCTAATATGTGATAGAAAGTAATTCATCTAATTAAATGTGAAATCTGGGTATTTAATTGTAATTAGCCCCATGGTTGCACCCCTGTGTTGTTAGAAAGGTACAGTGGGATAATATAATTAGAAAACAGATTAAGATAAACATTATTAGACAACAAAACAGTTTTTGTCATAATGCATAACAATGTAACTGACCACAGATAATCAACTAATGCAAAAGTTTATTTTACCATAAGTTAATATCAACAGATGTGATTTATTAAGAAAATGACAATAATAAGTTCCATTTCACACAATATCAGTTACTTATTTAAATTTCTGAAGTTCATATACACATTCAATGACTTTGGTTGTGGAATGTACACATTCCACAGTTAAACTATTGAATGTGGGGCCACGGTGGCAGAGTGGTAACACTCTCGCCTCCCACCTCTGAGGTCGGGGGTTCGATCCCCGTGCTGGCCTTAAGTGGGAAAGCTGGTAGTTGCTTACCATTGGTCGGCAGTTTACAGTACACAACCCTAGCGAACTCTATGTACTGGTTTCCTCTGCCCTTCCAACTACCCGTCGTGATATGACCTGTACAGTGTTGAAAGCGACGTAAAACTCCAAATAAATAAATAAATAAAAAAAAACTATTGAATGTACACATTCAATGGCTGCTTGCTGGCCAAGCCGTTGAATGTACACATTCAATAACTAACCCATTGAATCTATACATTCAATGGTTATCTACATTCAATACAACATATATATACAGGTATATATATAACTTGTTCTGGTATTATGACCCAATAAATGAATCCACTTGTGCATGAATTCAACTTATCCTTCCACTTACACAGAATCTGCTGTCTGTGTGTACAGTTTCCCAGTGGTTTTGTTGTGTTTTGTTTCCTTCATGAATATTTACACATTAGAAACCACACACACATTCTTTTAAGTGATATCATATAAAACTGAAAGAAAAGGCGTGTGTGTTTCGCCCAATATAAAGTAATTGATACCTCTGCATATCAAGAAAGGCAATAAAGTAAACGTTTTCACCTGAGATTTAATAGGTGAAGAGGGGACAAGAAGTTCAGACAGTGTAAATGATAGAAATGTTGTCATAGAAAGTTTTTCAGGTGAAATTAACTCCCCATTTATTCAGAGGTTTTTTTTTCCTTTCCATTGACCCCAACACGTTGTGTGTGTAATATATAAATAGATGAAGTCACTTTGTTTCCAAGGATAAAATGAAATTATTTTAAGTTTTGTATGCGGGGTTTAATCATGGGCTAATATTCCACATAAATTTGTATTTATTTTTAAAATGTCAAAGCTTAAAAATGTTTGTTGTAAAATAGCAGTAGATTAATATATTTCTTGTTTGACAAAGTGGTAAAAAATTATATTTATTAAATGAAAAAGTATGAAGTCTTAAATTTGTATTTTTGGATACATATCAACACATGGGTAAGTTAATGTTATACTCTCTATATTCTATATTATGTGTTGTTGAATACAATAATTCTGTGTAGAATCAGAACTAGTATAATTACTTCTATCATTTTAAATTAACATACCATGAGTCCATACTGGCTATTAGACCGAGTTTCTGTCCCGTCGCCAATTGCTATTAATATGTTGATGGACACAATGGCGAGGGACAGAGTTCACATGTACTAGTTTTCTGTGTAAATCTCGGACAGTGGGAAATTATTTCATTTACTTTAGAAAGTAATTATTATGTCCATGTAGCTGTATCCGGTTTACAGTACATATGCTGTTTTACTAAACTGCTTTTTAACAAGCAAGGAATTTCTTTTATAGATAACTATGTACTGTTGAAGGTTTGTTTATATTTTAAAAACAGGTTGAAATACATGCATGCCAGTTTGATTAGCATTTAAATATTAGTGAACGGCACATAAACATAAAAAAAGAATTCAAATAACACTTTATACTTGTTGTAATATGTCTAGAAATATGCCGTTCAAAATTTACACAAAAAACAGGTACATGGGAACTCTGTCCCTCGCCATTGTGTCCATCAGTATATCAATAGCAATTGGCGACGGGACAGAAACTCGGTCTAACTGGCTATATGACGGGAGTCACAGGACTATTTTATTATTACTCATTACTGCAAGCATATAATGTATGATGTTATAATTATTTTACATTCTTAAAACACAGCAGCTACCAAAAAGAACACTTGACTAAAAATATGATTTTTTCACAATGACTTACGGTATCTTAAGATATTTAAATTTTCTGGAAAAAATCAGTACCAGTATACACCGAACTCTGTATATATAGATCTTCCAATATACACAGTACTTTGGTTCTAGTTATAGATACTTTTTACTTATACTGTATTGTACCTAAAAATATACTGCATTCTTTTTTACTCTGGCTGTTGAATGTAAAACCCTACTTTGACTCTGCACTACTTCAATTCCTAGTTGTGGTCAAAGTAATTGTGTAATTATAATATCTAATCTTATGTTGACACTATAAGTCATTTTTAATTTCTTTTCAAATTTACTATAATTTGGATCTTTACATGCAAGAAATGAAGTACTGTAAAAAGTGCCATTGAAAGTATGAATTGTTTAATTGATCTTCTTAATGTTTGTGTGTACATTTTTGTCCACAGTGTCAACACAGTACACAATAGTTTATTAGATTAGTATCTTGACTCATGAAATCAACTCCGTAACCCCAATTATATTAGCTTGAAAATAACAGAATAATGAGAAATATTATGGGGAGGAAGTTTTGAATAGTGTGGGGGTATTTTATATGGTGAAAAACAGTATGAGACAAATCATACTGGACCTTGTCCAAAAACCAGTAATTGCATGTGCCAACACTTTCGATGGAAATTCTTGTCAGTTTATCAGCAGAATTATCTTCAAGTAGAAATAGGTCTCCAGTCTTAAAGGGCTCTCTCTAGCCATATTTAGAGCTGTTTTTGGAATTACCCCTTAAGTAGAGGTATTTTTGTGACTTTTAAGTTCAACTTAAAATGTCCAAAGACTGTATTTATTAATGTACAGTAAAGACAATGTTTTATTGTAGGACATATACTTAATAATGGAATGGATTTTTCCCTCAGAATTCACATACTATAAATGTAGACTAAAAAGAGGTTTTTATAAACTATCTGTCACTACATCAATTTGAGTCATTAATAAACAGAAAATTAGTGATTATATACTAAACCAATAAGTCTATTTGTAAAGTTTTATTCGTTAATGCTTTAGTCTATGTTAAAGTATTAAATAACCAAAAAAACCCTATCTGATATTCAGAAAACCAATTTATGTATGGCTTTTGCTGTCATCTTTGGGTACAATACTGTAACTTCCAGAAATAAGGCCCAACTTCAAATAAATATGTGCCTGTATTCACAGAGATCACACAGTCTCAAAAATCAGCTGGGACAACAGCTGAACTTTGTAAGTGTATACAGGTGCCAGAAACTGAGACAAAGCAAAGATCAGTCAAAATTTATATATATTTTAAAATCATTATTATTAGTGTGTTATAATTCATAAGTTTTGTAAATTGTATAAAATAAGAAAAAAATCAATAATTTCCTGAATATTTGTATATCTTTGAGAGTAAAATCTAAGACTTAAGATCAACATTTTATTTAACAAAGTTTAATACAGACTTCTCTATGAGTAATTCCTAGAATGATTTAGCTATGGGTTTTCTATTCAGTTAATGTATTGAATTCCATTTTTAAAAAATTCCATGGAAATTAGTAAATTCTTAAATATATAGAGTAAGAAATCTAAAATTCGCCACATATCTGAAATTCACCACATGTGAAAATACTAATAAAATAAATGAATCGTGATGAGATTTGTTGAATGTATAGTAAATTATGGCTTTTTGAACTGAAAAATACCAATTATTAGACAAAAACATCATTGTCTTCATAAAATTAACTAAGGTTTTAGAGGTGGCGAATTTTAGATTCCTGGCGAATTTTAGATTTCTTACTCTATATTGTTATTTTTAAAGGATTTTGTGCCATAAGGTCTGAGCACTAAATAGGTTACCCAAGAAGGTATTACAACACAGTAAAATTGTGTAGTACCTTCAGTATCCTTCTTGAACCAGAATCCGGTCCATTCCACTTTCCGGTCTAAACGGTTTTAAAGTCAGACGTATGCATGTTTTTGTGCAAAAATATTAAAAGAAACTGTATATTCTTATATTAGAAGTGTTATTTGTCATACAAACGATATTTTGTAACAAGAAAAATGCAGTTAAAAATGTTTCAGAAGCGACGGCTAAATGATATTGTCCAATTTTTGTAATAGACTGGAAATAGGTACAACATATTTTTAAGTGGGTACAACTTAGTTGCCATAAGTGGAAGTCTGCTGCTTCTAAGACCAAATCGAACGTGTTTATAAAAGATAAACACCTGTCGAAACCCTCCATCTCCCTGGGATTTTGCAAGAGATGTACAACTTAATGGTGGCAATTCACCGTGTATTCTATGAGAAACAATATTAGTGAATATTGGCCTTGGTCATATTTTGGTTAATATACGGTAGACAGAATTTACCATGTGTCTTGCCTTAAATAGCCATTTAACTTGACAGTTGACATACAGAGGTTCAGTCATGTTCAGAGTGTGTACATTTCTCCCTATCTAGTTTTCATTACCACCCCCCAACCACCATCTCTGAAGAAAGATGTACTACCATATTCATTTTCAAGTGGCTAAGTTGTTTCTTTTAAACCCTGGCGCCATTAAGTTTCTGTTTATTAATGTTCCGTAAAGATTTGGGCATCTGACTTTAAAATCTGTCTACTCTCCATTTGTAATGTAAATAAACATGACCACATTTGGGGGGATTAGGATAAAGCTATGAACCAACATGCTTGAGTTAATTGAGAGATCTAACCTCTGCTGTTTTTGTCTACTTTCTTTTTAAGAAAAAGACCAAGATTGACATATCATATTCAAAAATCTTGTTTGCTAATTTGACAAAAAGTTAATGAGTTACAGTTTGGTCTTAAGTAAATGTATTAATAAATTATTGTATGAAAGCTGCTGGTTAACCATTTATGTAAAAAGTAAGTACTTGCGTCCATTTTGGGACATTTTCTATTTATATCAGTCCTGTTTTCTGGAAGTTCTGTTAAGTAGTCTAAAAGTATTTTTTCTGATCCTTATAAATTTAAATAGGGTCAACTGTATAGCAGGGCATTAAAAGTTAAATATTTAGGAAAATGTATGTTAAGCTTATAAGGAAGCTATTGAATATTAAATTCACTTTAATTTTATATAACTGTCCAGACCTGAAGAATATTCACAATGTGTAAAATTTTAGGACAAAAAGCAAGTACATATAAAAGAAATGATAGTTAAATGGACCCGTTTATCAAGATTAATGTATAACAATGTTATATGGTTATCTGTCAAGTTTGTTTCTGATATATGGGAATACAGAGTGTTTGTTGTCTGAATTTATTATTTATTTACAAATTCAGTATTTATTTAGGACTGTATTGTATCATCTTTGTTTAATAATTGATGTTATGTTTTCATGTACTGTTAGTATAAATAATAATAACCTTTAAAACTATGAAAAATGAATGAAAGTAATCTTCGAATTTATTTGTATGAATTAAAATCCTGTTTAACTCAACCTTTGAAAATAAGTTTGCACTGGGAGTGTGTACTCAAGCATGTGACACATTGTTAGAATAAGAAATCTAAAATTCACCACATATCTGAAATTTGCCACATGCGGAAATACCAACGAAATAAATGAATTGAGGTGAGATTTGCTGAGTGTATAGTAAATTAAAGCTTTTTGAATTGAAAAATACAAAGTTTAAGACAAAACATCTTTTTTTTCATAGAATTAAGTAAGGTTTTTAGAGGTGGCGAATTTTAGATTTCTGGCAAATTTTTGATTCCTTACTCTACCTTTCTTCAATGGAAAATGACAATAGATAGGATATCACCCAGTTTTAAATGGTTCTTTAGTTTAAAAAATGAACAATGCCCATACTGAAAATTAATCATTGCATTGAATGATAATAATTTTAAAATAAACAATAAAGTTTCCATGTGAAGCTTAGAACAGTAATTTTTGATAGCAATACACACCCAAGTCATACTTGACAGATTTACCATAACAGTGTGTAGTTTTGAGGTGTAGAGAGTAATTATATTCATTCATAAGAAGTGTAAAATAGTCCGCTAGCACATCCTTCTGCACCTTTTGTGTTGATATTTTGATTTGGATGTTTCAAAATATTTAGTTTGCTGTTGAGTTTGAATACCTATATATACATATATATCCAATTAAAAATTTTTATCTACCCATATAATAACAATGTTTTTCAATATATATATAGAATATGCTATTGTGGTTTCCTCAAGTAAATTACATGTCAGAATAAATGCTTTTGTTGATATTATCTTAAAGTTTGTTTACCACACTGTCATCTAGAGTAAGGAATCTAAAATTCGCCACATATCTGAAATTCGCCACATGTGAAAATACTAATAAAATAAATGAATTGTGGTGAGATTTGTTCACTGTATGTTAAATTAAGGCTTTTTGAACTGAAAAATACCAATTTTTGGACAAAAACATCATTTTCTTCATAAAATTAACTAAGGTTTTAGAGGTGGCGAATTTTAGATTCCTGGCGAATTTAAGATTTCTTACTCTATAAGACTTGGTATTTCATAGTTTGGGTATTTTGTCTATTGCAACAGCTCAGGTTATATTCAGATCAGTCCTCAGTAAATCCCACAAGTTCCAGTGAGCTGGCATTTCAGCCCCAAGGTTATACATGAATGATTTAATGTCAAACTGTTTGATCACTTAGTGATAATATTCAGACGTGGTGGTAGGGACCAAATAATTGAATGCTAAATTCATTAACCACTTGACCACTCAGGCCTAGCAGACTTAATATTAATAATAAATTAATACTTAATGATGACTCAGAGTCATTAATGTTGCTTATTAAGTAGTTATATACTTTTGAAACTGATAAATTGTAATATATTTGGATTAAACATCGCTTACAACACAATTTCATTGGCTATATCATACAACAGACAATTTTAACTGAGGAGGATAGTGGTGGGTGCTTATAAGTTCTTCAAGTTTAAACTTAGGGTTTTAATATCCAATTAAAACAGCCAGGGTCATATTAGGACAGGTCATCAGCATTGTCACTTGAGACAATTTAACAGCTAGGGTCACATTGGGACATGTCTTCAGCATTCTCATTTGTGGAAGTTGAACCCTTACAGAGGTGACCACCTGTGATCAGATGACAGACTTACTACCCACCAGGCCACTAATGGAAAAGGTATACATGTATGGGTTGATTTTGATGAAGTTTTCAGGAAATGGCAACAATGCCACAAGGAACAGATGATTTGAGATTGGTGTTGTTCTGGATCACCGCCTGGAAACAGTGATTTTTAAAGGATTTTATGTCATTGGAGAAGGAATATTGGAGGTATTGAGTCCTGGTGGGAGGTATGCACTCTTCATGTGCTCTCTCCCTATTTTAAAACCTCAAATTCAATAACAGTGTTATTCTTGGAATACTCTTTTTTTCTGGGAATTCTGTAAAAATGAAGTTAAAAAAACATTTAGGAAATAATAGCTGCGTACAAAACCGAGAGCACTAATGTTTTAGGTTTCATGAACATGAATTGTTTTATATACTAATGCTAAATGTATTGAAGTAAGGAATCTAAAATTCGCCAGAAATCTAAATTTTGCCACCTCTAAAAAGCCTTGCTTAATTCTATGAAAAAAGATGTTTTGTCTTAACCATGGTATTTTTAAGTTCCAAAAATCTTAATTTACTATGCATTCAACAAGTCTAATCTCAATTCATTTATTTTATTAGTGTTTCCACATGTAGCGAATTTCAGATATCTGGCAAATTTTACATTTCTATCTCTATACACAGCTTTTGTTTCTACATTGATTTTATTTCTAACTAAAATAATTGAGGAATTAATAAATTCTCAGTATTAGAAAACACTGTTAATAAAGGTTAAATTCTAAGAATAAAAATGTTATGAATATGCAGCCAGGGTCCAGATCAGAACCTGAAACCCAAGAGGTAAGACGCAATATTATCTTCACTGCAAGGTTATATTTTTGCTGCATTCATTTGTCCATCTGTGTCTCTGTTTTCTTTGTTTGTGGTAATTCCAAATGAACAGATCTTCCTGGAACTTTCTTTGGCTTTTTGGTTGACATTATTCCAAAAGTAATGAGTGCATCTCTATACAACTTTTATTGGGGCCTAATGTGGGTGTTCCACCACACGACTAAGGCTCCCGATTAAGGGTTTTGGGGGGTCGGTTACAAAAATTTGCTTAGTCCCAGGCGTCCTGTAAGGGTCGGTTGTGGTCGGTTGGGGCCGTGAGAAATATCAAACATGTTTGATATTTCTCCCGACCCCAACCGATTATTTTTTCCCGCCATAAACAAAATGTCCAGTCCTAGGCTTCCTCAGGCCTCCTCAGACCAAATTTACACAGTCCTATGTTGTCCCAGGCCGCCTGCGACCATTAGTCCCATTGCAAAACAAGAATCGGCCATCTCGGTCTGGGGACGCCTCAGGACACCTTGGAGAGTCCGGACTTAATCGTGGGTTAGTCGGGGCTTAGTCCCAGGAGGCCTGAGGCGTCCTGGGACCCAGTCGGTTTGTCTACGACTAGAAAAATGGCTTAATCGCTTCTGTGTCCCAGACCAGTCTGGGACTGTCTGGGGCCGCCTGGGGCCTCCTCAGGCCGATCTGAACTTAATCCCAGACTTTCAGTGGTCCCGCCCATTTTACCTTTTTTGTCACAGACTGTCCACGATTAATGTGGGTGTTCCACCACACGACTAAGGCTCCCGATTAAGGGTTTTGGGGGGTCGGTTACAAAAATTTGCTTAGTCCCAGGCGTCCTGTAAGGGTCGGTTGTGGTCGGTTGGGGCCGTGAGAAATATCAAACATGTTTGATATTTCTCCCGACCCCAACCGATTATTTTTTCCCGCCATAAACAAAATGTCCAGTCCTAGGCTTCCTCAGGCCTCCTCAGACCAAATTTACACAGTCCTATGTTGTCCCAGGCCGCCTGCGACCATTAGTCCCATTGCAAAACAAGAATCGGCCATCTCGGTCTGGGGACGCCTCAGGACACCTTGGAGAGTCCGGACTTAATCGTGGGTTAGTCGGGGCTTAGTCCCAGGAGGCCTGAGGCGTCCTGGGACCCAGTCGGTTTGTCTACGACTAGAAAAATGGCTTAATCGCTTCTGTGTCCCAGACCAGTCTGGGACTGTCTGGGGCCGCCTGGGGCCTCCTCAGGCCGATCTGAACTTAATCCCAGACTTTCAGTGGTCCCGCCCATTTTACCTTTTTTGTCACAGACTGTCCACGATTAATGTGGGTGTTCCACCACACGACTAAGGCTCCCGATTAAGGGTTTTTGAGGGTCGGTTTGAAATATTTGCTTAGTCCCAGGCGTCCTGTAAGGGTCGGTTGTGGTCGGTTGGGGCCGTGTGAGAAATCAAACATGTTTGATATTTCACACGACCCCAACCGATTATTTTTTCCCGCCATAAACAAAATGTCCAGTCCCAGGCGTCCTCAGGCCTCCTCAGATCAAATTTACACAGTCCTATGTGGTCCCAGGCCGCCTGCGACCCTTAGTCGCCGACCCTTAGTCCCAGACCCTCTATTTTTAGTCCCAGGCCTCCTGCGACCCTTAGTCCCATTGCAAAACAAAAATCGGCTATCTCGGTCTGGGGACGCCTGGGGACGCCTCAGGACACCTTGTGGGGTCGGGACTTAATCCTGGATTAGTCGGCTCTTAGTCCCAGGAGGCCTGAGGCGTCCTGGGACCCAGTCGGTTTGTCTACGACAGAATCGTGGTTGAAACCGACCAGAAAAATGGCTTAGTCTGTTCTTAGTCCCAGACCAGTTAGGGACTGTCTGGGGCCTCCTGGGGCGTCCTGAGGCCAATCTGTAGTTAATCCCAGACCTTCATACCGATTTTGTCTTCCACCACATTGGTCAATTTTTTTTCCATTTTTTCCAAGACTACCCACGATTAAGGGTCCCAGACAGGATCGGGGCTTAATCTTTTGGTGGAACAGGCCCATAAGGGTCGGGGACAGGGTTGGGGCTTAATCCTTTGGTGGAACAAGGGCATTAGGGCCTGGCAAAAGGCAGAATTGGATAAATTTTGGGAAGAATATAGCTAGTATTCTGTGCATGAAAAAAATCTCAAATTTTCAAAAAAAGTGCCCTGATGAAGGCCTGCTCTCTACCAATGCTTTCTGGTTTGATTATTTATGGATAATTAATGTTGTGAGACTTCAGACCATCTTCTCGGGCCTCTAGAGTGAGATTGAACTACACATATTTAGTTTGTTTTGCAAAGGTTACAAAATAATACCGGTAATAAGATTTTATTGTTCTTTTTCTTTTCTTTCAGGAGAAATAGACAGGATGTATGAATCAGTACAAGGACACTTTGAGGACTTAAAACATTTATAAAGAATAAACACTGTCATCTGACTCATATGTCTCTATCATAAGCTTTCCATTCAACATTAAATCATTTTGCCATGTTTCTCTCCAAGGAATGATGGATCCATTGAAACGTTTGATTGCTCCCTTCAAGGAATCTTCAAGTGATGTGACTTCACTTTTATGGAATATTTACACTATATCATTACTCTTTTATCATGTGACCAAAGTATCTTGCTACCAGTCTGGATATTACGTTGACAATGGCCACCAAACTCTGAGTCGACGACCTCTTCCAAATTGGCGGGAACAAGAAACAGCCATCGGGCAGGAACTAATGACAATGCTAGGGATAGACAGAAAACCAAATGTTTTGCCAGGAGAGAAATACCATAAGTCTGCACCGATATTTATGAAAGAGTTATATAAACAATTACAGTATGATACAGAGAATATCTGGGACAGTGCGCACAATTTGAACAAGATCCACTTCAACCTCAGTATTCCCGGAATAAGTTGGGCAGCTGGAGATGCTGACATGATCATGAGTTTTCAAAATCAAGGTAAGTTAGATTTGACAATGACTAGGTCAAAAATACAAAATATTCAAATTCAGGATAATCGTATATCTTTATATGG
Source organism: Sabellastarte sp. h YS-2021 (assembly GCA_964017235.1). Taxonomy (NCBI): domain Eukaryota; kingdom Metazoa; phylum Annelida; class Polychaeta; order Sabellida; family Sabellidae; genus Sabellastarte; species Sabellastarte sp. h YS-2021. The sequence continues at coordinate 69,788,200 of OZ024936.1, forward strand.
GATAAAATTTAATAGGAGTAACGGTTTCACCTGGGTAAAGGATGCTATTCAGAAGGCCATAAAACCTACACAAATTTATTGATGCCTTCTGGGTGATGAGTGGGAAATGCCTAAATATAATATTATATCAAATATAATTCTTGATGTCTGTGATCCTTAATGGAATTCAGGTTGGTGTCAAGTCCCATCCAATACAATATGGAAAACTCCATGGTTTACACAGAATGACTTTTCTGTGTGAGGTGTCTAGAGACTGGGGGTTGATTTTGTGGTTTGGTCAACCTGTACACTTCTCTTACATAGCCTCTGATGAGATTGGCCAGTGACAATCAAAATAATCACTCACAATTTAGACTAGATTATAAGGCAGGAGTTACACATTACCTCTCACACACGCATATCTTATTATTTTTCTTAAATAAACATTAATAGACAAATTAGAGTGCACTACTGGAGCACAAACCTCTGCAAAGGCAGCTAAATATTCAGTTATTGTAATTTCACTTACTGTTTTTATTTTAACTTCATTATATGACAGAATTTCCTAGATTTGCTCCAAGTCTTTGTATTTCTTATTCCAAAATATCTGACATACATGGAATCACTATGAAGAAATACATTTTGTCAGCACCATATTCTGGAAAAAAATACTCATTCAGTCCTCATATAATACCTAAGACAAACGGTCTCGAGGAGAGTCTAAGCATTCAAATTTTATTCTGGATCCACAGTATACAAAATTTAGTCACTACTTCCTTAGGTCAGGCCATGCCCACATAAATAAAGTAGAAAGATTTGTTCATTAGTTTCAGAATAATGATAATCACAAAGAAATGAAAACGCCCAAAAATATAATTTGCCTGACAGAGGTAACAAATGATTAGATAAACTAGCAATTGGCTGATATTAATTATAAAATTACACCTACAACTTTTTTTTTTGTTAAAAGTGTCCAATATCTTTCATTATTGGCCAGTTCTTTCACTCAGTGATTATGACCATAAAATTGGAAGCCCTTTTAACACATTTCTAAAGAAACCCTTATATTTTTGTTCAACTAGAATGATACTAAAAGCCCAAAAATACATACCTGAAATATAGAAATAAATAATAATAATGTTAAACCACGTCTAAAAAATTACAACTTAGGAAAGACATGTAATTTAAATAGGTTAATAGCCTTGTGTGTATCCAGTATTAGATTGTTGACTCAGTCCCTTTGTAACATCATAAACAATCGATTATTTTCTAATATTGGACACTTACTTGGCCATTAACCTATACATAGTGTGACTTTCTGAAGCTTCTAATGTTAAATGTCCCGTTGGTTCGTGAGCTTTAACCAGGAAGAGAACTATAGATTTCACAAAGTGATATATCAATTAAAAGATTTCCCTTAATTTTCTTTTTTTTTAACATTCCATGGGTAATTGTGGGTGCAAATGCCACTAACCAGACTCGGATTACCACTGATGCTACTGAAGTAAGAGTTGTCTACACATTTGGAAACATTTGAAGAATTTTAATGGCTCAGTGCCTCCTGTGGGTTTAATGTCTGAAACAGACACTGTCTATTGACGTAAAACAGATACTAGAGCTTTGAACAGGCTGAAAAATCTGCATTAAAAGGTAGTTGAATAGATAATCCACATGCAGGTCTTGTACAGAAGTGATCTTCGAATATAAATGAAAATTTAAGGAAAGAATTATACTGTGTTCATCCTTATGAGCCATGACTCTGTATTATGTTTGCATAATTTTGTGCAGTTTTCCCATTACATAATATTTTATTAACACAACCAGGCAAAATCAAATTACAAATTGCAATTTGCACTCGTGTAATTGCAGTTTGGTATGTATAGAAATGTGTGAAGAGTGACCAAATGAGATATTTGACTAACAAGTAACAAAGCTGCAAAATCTTTAAAAATTGACCCAATTCCTTTGAATACATCCAATTGCTAGAAAGATGTCTGTTTTTTTTGCTCATATGTCTATGCAGGATTTCCATGCATAATTCCTTACAATACCAACTCTGGAACTTTGCATAAATTTTACTCATTTTACCGTCGCATACACTGGAAGGTATTGAATTGAATTTCTTCATTAATTAGTAATGAATACAATATGAACGATGATAAGAAACATTTCTAGTACCTGAGTGAGAGAGTGACTGACTGACCAACTGAAATTGATGTAGTCATTGCCTAAGGCACCGATGTCCAAGAAGGGATAATCCAATTGCCAGAACAGTCTGTGTCCATATTGGCATTTAATAGGGAAGAAAACTATGAAGGGGGTTGGGTTAATCTAAATTTGTTAAATGTCTTCAACTGTTGTCTAAACCCGGTGACACTATCTTGGGTTCTGATGGCTTGAGGGAGCTGGTTCCTTTCATTAAAAGTGGTCTTAACAAAGGTATGCATATACTGGTCCTGACATCTTTAAAGGTTTAATACCTTTACACCAAGAAACACCCAAATTTTAATTTTGGAATAATTAATGTTTGCTTAGAATTTGTTATCCTCTTTTTTCCCCCTAAACAAAAGTTATTGTTAAGCTATTTTAATTAGGGGTGTACAAATACACGTTATATATCAATTGTAAATATCAAACCATTTGTAAAGTCAAAATAAGGCATCAGTAATTGGAATGCTTTTTTTCAAACCGTTTTTTAGTTGTCAGTTTATGTTTCCTGTAATTTCTACAAAGTCAAAGGAAACATAATATCCACCAATGAGATAATTGCATACTCTGAATATTACCCTGCATGAAATAATAGCACTCACATAGACACATAATGACAGTGTCCCTTTGAAATTCTAGATTTATTAAATTATAGTTTGACAATATCTGCCTTCAAATACATATTATTATCTTATCTTCATTTTACCACATATCAGACCTCCAAGAACATATATAATCATAATCAGGTCTTGTTATGGAAGCTCTGAAGTGCCATACTACTAACTTCTCGATACTACTTTATTACTAATGAGCACATGCAAGTTAGTAAGTAGTACTTTAAATTTATAATGTTTATTGGTTATAATGTTATTAACTTGTATATAATGTTATTAAATCCTAATGGGTTAGTTCCATTGCTACGATAATGCTTTCAATAGGTTTACAACCCTGCGAATAATTGTCAGTTCAAGAGGTGGATCTTTTCAATGAGATTGATGTTAAAGCCATTGTAAACCCATCATGTGCTGAAGTTATGGAACTTCCCAAGTGTTTCCTGATTGATAGCGATCTTAAGTCCATCGGGAACACTTTATCATCTTAAAGCCAACTTAAACCCATCTTAAACCTATTTTTCTACTTATAAAGTCATCTTTTTGGTCTTACAGCAATCTTAAACCTATCTTTTTTATCTTAAGTCAATCTTTAAGGTTAATGAACCAATCAGATGGATCTTAAACCTATTTTACTGCTCGCAAAATCATCTTTTTGATCTTATAGTGATCTGAAGCCTATCCACACATATTGCATCATTAATCGGAAAGCTGTCAGGAAATATTGGGAGCCTATCTTAAACTACACCCATGGATCATGAATATTTGATTTTTTTCCAATCGAGAAGTAGGTATACCATCGGATCACAATAATGGAACAACCCTATAACTCACAGATACATCTTTCTAACTGGTGCATACAAGATTATAAGAAAAGGCAGCTCAGAGCTTCTGTATATAAGACTTTTAAGTGTATATGTACATTTATTCTTTGTGCCTCGTTGAATAGAACAAAACAAGGGTGAAAGTGATGTATATAAATGTGCCCAGTTGATCTATGCAGATGGATAAATACCTTAATGACAGAGCGTATTGGGACAAGAGTGTATATTTTGCCATTAACTTCCATCTTTTCCAGTATTATTAAAGTGACATAAAGCCAGGTGTCATGTTACATTATTATGTTATAAAACAAATAAGGAAAGGATTTAGAATACTGTAACTGAGTAAATTTTCACTTGGCATAAATTTCAACTATTTTAGCCTGTGTACTTAGATGGTGAAAACTAATTTTCACTGAAATGTTAAATTTCTTTAATCTCTTCAGCAGAATATCAGCACTAGTTAAGTTTAATTTTGTTGAATTTCTTAAAATTCATAAATTAATAACTTTTATCCCTGTTAATAATTCAACTAACATAGGTTTAGTCAGGGTTGAGAAAGATACCAGGTCATTTCAGTGCTAGCCTGGTATCAGGCTCAGTAACTCGGTGGACTACAAAGTTCAAAGTTGGGGGTTATATATCCCGTTCAACAGCCCATATTGGGACGGGTCCTCCGTATTGCCACTTGTTGTAATCGAACCCACACAGAGGTGACAACCTATGTTTAAATGCCAAACTTGCTAACAGTTAGGCCACTGAGGACCCTTTTGGGTGAAGTACAATTATATTGAGCCTTCTGACAGGGTGAATTCAATTATGCACAGATGGCATATATAAGATGCAGCTGCACAAAGAGATCGCTGTCACCGGATAAGGATGAAAGTAGTTTGATTTCTCTATGTAACATTTGGTTGGGCATTTAATCACTTGGATCACACCACTGGGCTTGTGGGTTCTAATCCAACTTATGGTAACATGTAATACTGTTCTCGGCAATTTCTGAAGATCGAGGATCACCTGTTAGAAGCAAGTTGAACTCAAGTAATTCAAGAAATATATAAATATTATAAGATAATATCCATATATTATCACAATTGCATTTAGGGACATTTTATTGCAAGGAAATATAGATTCTTTTGCCGGTTAAATTCTACAGGGTTGTATGTGCACTTTATGGAACAGCCATGTAAGTAAGATAAATGAAAAATGACCCTTAATTAATGGTTTATAAGTTTAGATGGTTTGATAATTGCAAAAGAGCCAATGTGTAACAAGGTAAATACATCTTTATTTATTTTTAAAAATCTCAAGTTTAAATTGTGTAAATCGATGTGATCCCTAAATAACGTCCACGAGAGTTACATTTGACTTGTTAGAGCCCTCGTAACATGTAGAATGCACTGCAAATCTGTACTGATAGTATTTAAGCTGTTAAAAAGGCACATAAAACCCCCAACTCTTGACCTTTGTCTTGGTTTCTAAAAAGTGATCAATATATGATAGTTGTTGTTGAAAATATCCAGTGAATGCTATGGATATACTTTGCCTTTTTGTAATCAATGTGACACTGTTTTCTTATCCAATATAAGATGACGCCAATCATACCACACTGCAGGGTGGCTTTTTCTGAAGTGTTTTGATTCTACCCGATCTAAATGATGGCGTTATATAGCGAACACTATGAGACACCCTATAATATTAGCTTAAGACATTTCACAAATATAAAGTACAGTTCCAATTATCCAAGTATGCCGGAAGAGTGAGAATGTTTATGTAACAGCAAAGGTATTTAAAAAGACCCAGGCTACAACCGAACGGGCTCATCTAACCTTTGCTTGGGGTTTGGTATGCGTTATACTTGGGTAGGATGCATTTGTCAGGATTTGTATTTGAGTAGAACATGTTTGCAGTAATTTGACACGACTCTGAAAATAACTTGCATTCGAGATGTTTGAAAAAAAACCTCCGGTGACCTAGCCTATTACTAGCGGTGCTACAATAAACATGGTGGAGTGATGCAGGATGGGAGGGTGGGTGGATGGATAAATTAGGCGGCTTGTTCTTTGACATGTACTACAAAGATACAATGATGTTGTCTGGAGAGCTACTAAGGTCAGATAGAAGGTCAGACAAAACAGGTTCTTCTATTTAGTTTTAGTTTTTTCCTGTTCAATTTTGGGAACACAGGTGAATTTCTAAGAATGCGGACAATAATGCCAACATCAGACAGTGAAACTTTTATCATGCTTATTTGATATACATGTATATGCAAGAAGTATATGCAATTCTTACAACCATGTATCAATTGAGACACCAGACTTACCCCAAGTCTTAATGCCTGTGCTGAAAACACAATGTTTAGAATGGGAATGGAATGACCTCCCACTCCATGAAGACACTCCTCAGTATCAGACTTTACTTGCATTCAAAATGGCCTCATTTGTTGAAATCATAATGCTCTCATGCATGGTTGCTAGAATGAAAGAATGTTGCACAACGTAACACATGTGTCACAAATGTACAAAAATCTGTGTATTTGAGCAGATATCAATGCCAGGCTTATAAAACTCATTTCTTTGGTAGTTGCAGTCAACGTTTTACTGAGCAAGTTACTCTGTAAATCTCTACAGCTGGCATCTCCATTGTTAACACACTTAATTGAAGGTAAATCTTAAAATATCATTAATATTAACAAATAAAAATCTAAATCTGGGTAAATTATGAACTTTAATCCTAAAATACAAATTTTGTGGAGTAAAACTTCCATATTTTGGTTTCAAGAAGTTCACCTACAGTTAATAGGACTATTCATTCGGGGATATGAAAGCAACAAAAAACTTTTTATGGAAATTGACTGGTTCTAAACTGGTTCAAGTCGTACCTCTGTGACCGCTATCAGTGCATCAAGATTGGTTCTGTTTTATCCGATGCTAAAAGGCTATTGTACGGTGTGCCCCAGGGCTCTGTCCTGGGGCCGATCTTGTTCTCATTATACACTACCCCCCTCAGTAAAGTTATTCAAAATCATCCTGGCATATGTTTCCACTTTTATGCAGACGACACACAGTTATATGTTCATCTCACACATAACCATGCCACTCAGGCCTTTGATAGACTGAAAAACTGCTTGGATGATGTCAGAAAGTGGCTTTCTGCAAATAAGCTTAAACTAAATCCAGACAAGACAGAATTTATTCTGTTTGGCTCAAGAAATGTCCGCACAAAACTCAGGAAATTTTTCCCAGTTAATATACTTGGCAACCTCCTTTCACCTGTTGATGCAATTAAGAACTTAGGTGTCTGGTTTGACTCTGATTTTTCCTTCTCTTGCCATGTCAGGAATACCTGTAAGGCTAGTTTTGTTCATATCAGGGATTTAAAGCGACTCCGAGGATATCTTACACGTGAAGCTGCTCTTTTAGCTGCAAATGCCTTGGTGGGAAGTCGTCTTGACTACTGTAATTCCTTGTTCAGAGGTCTCTCTGCTCTAGACATTCGGAGGCTCCAATGTGTTCAGAACAGTCTTGCAAGAATTGTGGCTAATACCACCAAATACTCACATATCACTCCTGTAAGAAAGAGTCTTCATTGGCTGCCTGTCTTGCATCGCTCTGTCTTCAAGACAGCCCTGTTGGTGTACAAGTTTCTACATAGTGGCCATCCAAAATACTTTGAACCTTTCCTTAAACCCAGGCATAGTGTGTATAGAACACGCAGAAGTCAATCTGATGGTGTGCTGCTTGAGGTCCCACATTGTGCTTCAATATATAAGTCTAAAAAGCATTTTGGCCGTAGCTTTGCATACGATGCCCCAAGGATTTGGAATGATCTTCCTGATGATGTACGCTCAGCTAAATCTCTCTCCTCATTCAGAAAAAAGTTGAAAACTTACCTCTTTGAAAAAGCTTACCCACCCTAGATTATCCCTAGTTTTTCATTTTGTCTCTCCGTGGTGTCGACCCCTGCAATGTCCCTGATTTAACGATTACGATCTCTGATTTTGGCTTTCTGCGTCTTAGAGTCTATCATTAGATAGAGATTAAGCGCTATAAAAGTACTATTAGAATTAGAATTAGAATTTTCACTGGAGGTTTACCAAAATAGAAAAGTATGCAGCTGAGTCTAGACCCATCCCTGATGTTGGCTAATGAGTTTGGATTGTGAAAATTAAGTCCTGGTGAAATATTAAATCTGTATTAATCTCACAAGGAGACACTAGCCATTCATGAAAATTAATTCTAGTGAATTTCTTAAAAATGAAGAACTCATAAAATTTCCTTCTAGCTAAAATTTCTACTTATACAGTTTGTATTTTACAGGGAAACCTGTATTCTCAGGGATTTTGTGACATCACTGAAATTTTTTTTTTTTGGCATTTTCACAAAAGTCCTGGTTCACTTAGTAGGGATTTCATGTTGATAAGTTTCAGGGATTTAAGAAATTGGCTATTTTTTGTGTGCATAAAAGGTATTTCATGAAATCTCTAAGTGAATCAGTAATTTCTCGAAATACCTAAAATTTTCAGGGATTATGTGAAATCCTGATTATATCTACAGTAGAAACTCCAGTATTTGACCTTTTGTTTTCTGAATATTCAGTTTTACGAACTCCACTCCCCTAAATGTAGATTTCCTTATTTTTATCTCAAAAATAAATCTTCCATTTTGGAGACCTTCTATTATCTGAAAAAAATGTACTTCCCTGGTGTGCGGACAAAATACCGGTGGACAAAACGCCGGTCAAATTTGCACAGGTGGACAAAATGCCGGCTGGTTTTGGGGCAGGGTGAACAGAATGCCGGTTTCATCAAATCATATTTCAGTGAAAAATTGTGCTGAATAAACAGTTTAGTATAAACACTTTAACACAGAAATACATTTCTAAGTATTATTTACCTGAGTACACTTTACCCGAGTACTTTCTTTAAAGAAGCAGATTACAGAATATTTACATTTAATTGGTGAATACCCCTTAGTCACCTTATTGCAATTCATACAGAGGGGTAACACCTATCAAAGAGATGCAGTGGTTCGTGGGTAGGTTTGAAAGAAGTATTCTTAATTTTCTTATGATCAACTATCAGAGCACTTTTTAAAAGACCATGGTCATTTCTGCTTTATTTTCAAGTGGCCAATTATGTTTTATTAAAATAAATATTTTCAAATAATATTAATAGTACTTGAAAGGAACTATATAATGTAAAACTTAGTTGCATGTATAATTATACAAATAAGAAGAAATGAAGTACTTTCATGTCAAAAACCTTTATGTTTTAGATTGAAATATTTTAAAATATTGGGATTTACTGTGAAATGGAACTAATTAAAAATATTTTCAGAGACCCGCATTTTGTCCACCCTGCCCCAAAACTGGCCAGCATTTAGTCCTCCTATGCAATTTTGACCGGCATTTTGTCCACCGGCATTTTGTCCTGGATTCGTACTCCCTTGATGTTCAGATTTCTGATGACAGAGGTTCTGTGATATATATCCATTACAATCTTTTATTGCAGCTAGTCATTTCTCTACCGGAGACCATCAGCATTACGTGTTTGACTTCAGCGACGTGCCTTACACTGAGTCGGTGAGCAGGTCTGAACTGCGCCTGTACAAATACCCGTCAAAGGCCTTTACTGGGACAGTCAGGGTCAATGTATTCAGCATCAACAGTGAAGATGGGCAAGTATATATTCTACTAACTCATGTGTGGTGTTTCCTCTAAGATACAAGGGTCAATGGCATAGTTTCCATATTGTTATCTCACTAGTATAACACTGTTCCAACTCTGATGCTGAAAATGTGCTTGTTTATGAACACAAAACAAAGAAATTGCCATAGAAATCCTCAAAAATATGTTACAAAAGTTTGTAATTTCTTTAGAATTATATTTAGGTTATAATATTGTAAGCCATCCCACAATTATATGAACTGACAGTTGAGATGTCAGTTGTCATATGTTGGTATGGTATTTCAGTGAAATGGTCCCAATACCAAGATAGCAGTGTCACCAGTTCATCCCTAATGTTTATATAGTCTAAGGACTGAGTTTGCTATTTATTTCCTTAGGTTTTAACGTCGCTTTAAGCACTGTATAGGTCATATCACGATGGGGAGTTTTATGAGCAGAGGAAACTAGTACATACAGTTGGTCAAGGTTCTGTACTGTAAAATGCCAACCATCAGTAAGAAACTACCATCTTTCCCACATAAGATTCGAGCTTTGAACTGCTGATCTCAGAGGTGGGAGGCAGGGGTGTTACCACTTCACCACCATGACTGTGTTTTTTGATGTGTTTAGTATGTGGGACCTCAGTGTCCTAGTTATTTAAGCAAGTTTGGCAGCTCATCAAAGGCTGTTAAAATTATGGCAGTTTTGCATCAGAAGCCCAATACAGTTATATAGTTCCGAAATGTATAAACAGTTCTTCAAAAGCCATGGAAACAGAAGAGGGGTTTCTTTACTGACAAATTTTACATACTGTGACCAATTTTACATATATTATTCTAGTTCTCCAACAAGTAGCAATGCTGAGAGCCTGGCTAAATATGGACCGGTTGAATCAGGCATAAAACCCTAACTTTAAGTTTCACTTCTTACTCTAGTTGAGTATAGGCTTAAACAATTTGTTTTTATCCTCACAGGAACAACACCCTGCAGCATGTAGCAGAGTTTTCTGTGGATTCTTCCTTTGAAGGCTGGATAGACTTTGATGTGACAGAAACAGTAAAGCACTGGCTGAACTATCCTCTGAACAACGAGGGGTTTCATGTCACATTCACTGATCATGCAGGTAACATGATGGCTGGATGCTAAACACCACATGCAAATGTGTGTTTCATTTTTAATCAGTAGGTGGCGTTACAAAAGACACTGTGTATTTGGCCAATAATTTTGTAACAGTGTCATCGATGTGCCGCGCTTTGTATCACCCATACCTTGGTAATCCCCCCCCCCCCCCCCCCCCCATAATGTTACTTTATCGCTAATAAATTGTTAATTTGTCATTTGGAGGTAAACTTCTTCCATTGATTATTTTTTGTATCCTTTTTTTCAAGAATATTTTCCCTAATTTAGCAGTTATTTCACATTTTATTGCAAAGAGATTGTTTACATCAACCAAACTATACTTCCAGTTGGTGTATGCTAAAATCAGAGTAGCCAAATTCAGGAATTTTTTTCATTTTCATTGTCATAAACGCCATCCTCACTTTTTGCAAAGATTTACTCACAATGCCATTGGGTGTTACAGAGCAATACACCGGTAATCAGTTGATTCTATAACACTGCAACAGAATTAATGAAAATTGGGGCTGTGATAGGGTATTAATACAGACTTGTTGAAAAACCTGAGACAAAACTTTAGCAAACTTGTTACTTATAAACCTGTTAACATATTGCTTTTTGTAGATCTACAAGATGGGTGAAAATATATTTTCAATCAGATTTGTCTACCTTTTATTTGTTTTGCACACAATTTCATTTGTTTTGACAGATACTAGTATATGACGTTTTATATCCATTAATTATAATTTGGAAAAACTACCTCACTGGTTGCCTCAATTTTGCAGTTTGGTTCATACTGAAATGCAGGTATATTTGACTGATCACTAAAAATGTTACTTTTGGTTGGCCAGTAAATTGGACAGTTCTGACGTACAGTAATTACTTAGAGATATTAAGCAATTATTTCATAAAAACCTGAAAAACCAATGCAATTTATATCTATTGTGCTAGGGTCTGTCCTAAATGCAGAAGAAGCAGGGATAGTGACTGAGTCAAGTCCAGAACAATTGCAGACCTTTTTAGTGGCATTTTTTAAAGCTCCCAAAGTTGTTCATGTCAGACAGAGACGATCAGCTGATAAACAACGCAAACGAGGGGGACATTCACGAGAACTAAACCTTGCAAGTAATGCAGATGTCAGCGGGAATTATTACTGTGAGTGAAAGTACCTGTATCCATCAGTGTCAATTATACAGTGGAAAGATGTAAAAACAACTGATCAGTATGGCACATTGTTTTAGCAAGTTGGACACATTCTTGTTCAAATTGCTTTCGTTCTTTGTCCTTCAAAATAATTGAGTGTTAGTGTTAAGTCCACCAAACATCTCCTGAAGTCAAATATTCATCCATCTAATCTTTAAATGAATATCTTAATCACTTAGAAAATGTAAAAGAGGTCTTCAGTGGCCTAGTGGCTGGCAAGTTTGGCATCTAATCACAGGCTGTCACCTCTGTGGATTCAAGTCCCACAAGAGGCAATGCTGAGGACCTGTCCCAATATGACCCGACCCTGGCTGTTGAACGGGACGTAAAACCCCAACTTTGACATAGAAACTGTAATGTTCACTCAGTGATGAAATACTTTCTTTGCTGCTGCCGGAACTGAGACATCATCTCTTTCATTTATCTTTGATCCATCTTGTTAACAAAGGTTAATTCATTGAAATTTAAACACATTTTGTATGGCCTACTGATGTAAAGATGATAGATCATTGTATTTATAATATTACATATTTTTACTGTGTCCTTGAATAGGTTAATGTATCCAGTCATGTTATGTACTAAAATGTTATGCTAAGATTTATGTAATGTGGTAGCATAAAATGGCAAAAAGGGTTTAACTAGTGCAACATTTAATCACTCAGCTGTCACCATGTCACTCTCAAGTTCTAGGTTCAATGTTCCAGTCTGAATTGAAGTGGGAAAGTTGGTCTTTTCTCCATCCCTTCAACTGCCCATCATGATTAGACCCATAAAATGTGTTAAAGGAACATTAAACCCAAATCTATCAATCAGCCATTAATCAATAGAATCTTGGCATTAGTAATATGTAGGATGTCATGACAGTTTGTTCAAATATGACCTCAACTATTGAAATTCAAAGTTGGGGTTTTACATCCTGCTCAACAGCCAGGGTCATACTGCAACAAGTCCTCAGCGTTGTCACTTGTGGGAGTCGAATCCACACAGAGGTGACAGCCTGTTATTTGATGCCAAACTTGCAAACCACTAAGCCACTGAGGACCTATCCTCAACTGTTGAAAGTAAAATGATATCACAGCTTTGATTTGCAAAATAAGTAAAAGGAAGCAACTGAAAGTGCACTAATAGACTCTGTACAAGCAGAACATGTTTAAGTAGAATGATTGTTCAAAGTAGAGCCATAGTAAGGTCCCAAAATCAGAAAATGAAGTGTTTCTGCATGTATTAGTGGCCAAAGTTAGTCAAATTTGGGGTTTAACATCCCATTCAACAACCAGGGCCATATATTGGGACAGGTCCACAGCATTGCTACTTGTGGGTGTCAAACCCACACAGATGTGACAGCCTGTAACTAGATGCCCATTCAGCTAGCTCACTGGGCCACTGAGAACCTCACGGGTTAGTGGAAGTAGTTATAACCAGAACCAAATCTGTTGGTGGGTCTGTTGGTTATTGAAGGTCTTACTTATACCGTACATAGAGTGTTCTGTAATTTCACAGAATGATGTTTGTCGGCACATCAACTTATCTTTGCACTTATTTTTTATATGCTTGCAGCTTATACCAGAGCAGCAACATGTCACAAAGAGGCCTTGTTTATAAGATTCTCTGACCTAGGATGGGAGGTAAGTTATTAGATTTTGAATTTTATGTGCCTTTGGGAAGCAACTTTTTCACCAAGGGAAATATTAAAATTGTGCAAATTAATATTATAAATACTGTACAAATTTAGTCTATTATGATATTTATTTATTTTGCCGTGGGACTGTGCTCCTTATAAGCGTACTATCTGTATATATTTTATCCTTATTAATGTGGTCTTTATACGTGGAATTAAATTTATAAATTTAGAATGGACATTACATAAATTTATGAACTGCAGTAAGTTCTGCACTAGGGCATTATATATGTTGCCATGCAACAGCACATTATCAAAGAAGGTTCATTGTCTGCAAAAAAATTGTGCATCTGATATATTGCATAGCTGCTGAAACAGCACACCTTGATATGGTCTGTACAATACAATAAAATTGGTACTAATATTACATCACTCCATAATCATTATATCCATAGGACAATTTTTGCCGTAAAATCCAACAGCCTATCACTGTTATGTTACTAAATGGTCAATGAGATCTAACAAAGATACGGTAATTCTTGTAATTCATTTTTTAAAATTCAATCGTCGTAGTTCTCAGTGTAGATTCTTGACCAACTGCTATGTACTGCTTTTTCATTCTTACAGTAAAACTGAGGGTCACTTCCTGCAGGTCAACAGTACAATTTAGTGAAATAATAGCCTATTGTTTTCAAAGGTAGTAATTTTTATATTCCGAAGTGAGAGCCACGTCCTGTCGTCCACCAGTGCGCTGCCAAAATTATTGCAAAACCAAATTGTTACATATCAAAATTGTCTCTCCAGTGAAGCTGCCTGATATATTTTCATATTATAAGGAAAAATGGCATATATAACTAAGAAAATGTTTGTTTTACTCCCCTTCTGAGAATGCTACAAAAAAATACAGAAATTGACCAGAATAATCTGGCAAACATCTAATACTTCAAGGAAGCCGGAATATTTCGGGACGCATCCATTAAGGGTTAAACCCAAATCAGTTCACCCAGAACTGGGATATATCATGTGATAGTGATGTACTGTTTTATCATTTACTTTTTTTGCAACCCGCACTTTAGTTTTAGCTTAGTAATAAAACTTGATGAAAATGAGTAAAATGAGAATAATATATAAAAGAGTCCTACTGTATTTTTTTTTGCTGTAGAACTGGGTCATAGCACCTGAAGGTTATGCTGCCTACCACTGTACAGGACAGTGCAGTTTTCCCCTCAATGCACACATGAATGCAACAAATCACGCCATCGTGCAGACGCTTGTGTCCCTTATGGAGTCCGGGAAGGTTCCACTGCCTTGCTGTGCACCAACGAAAATGTCAGCGATATCTGTGTTATATTTTGACAACAAGTCTAATGTTATTTTAAAGAAATATAAAAACATGGTAGTGAAGTCTTGTGGCTGCCAGTAAGAGGAAATGATAGATGCTATCGTGGAGTTCACAGGTGTGGCTATGAATTATTTGTGCATTAGAAATAGGGGAGAGATGTAAAATGTACCGCAGTATGTGGAATTTGCCAGTGAGGAAGCTCCCTTCTATTTCCTGGATTTGTGGGATCGATGTTATTTCCACATTTGTGATTATTTTATGTGACATCAGGCTTGTGATCACCCCTGGTAGAAAACTGGCTCTAATTTAGATTATTATGATAACTTTTATAAGGCGGAGAACCCCCCCCCCCCCCCCTCTCAAACCTCCCCCTTCCACACCAATGGCCAGTTTCACACACTGTGATGAAGCTGAACCTTTCTTTCTTTACATCTATCTATATACCACCATGTTCCAAATACTTTGCTGTGGATTTTCATATGGAATATTTGTGTCAGAATAGTTTTTATATGCAAATATCTTTCTTAAAATCAATAAGAGATCACACACCATTTTGAAGAAGTTTTTAAAAGAACATGATTGTGAAGGGTTGTGGCTACTGATAATAATTTGTTTCAATTATTTCTGAAAGAGCAGACAAACCCATCTGTCTGTGTGGGTATTGCATACCATCTCTGTAGCATTAAAACCCTCCATCAATTCTTGTACAAATGGCAGTATTACTGCCATTTGTGTGTACATTAATTATGTGGCACTTGCCATGAATATGTTAGGATGATTTACATAAACATCAGATTTAACAGAGAAATGAGTAATTGTAAATGCTTCTTGATGTTTGGACTTTGAAAACATTCAACAGCCTGGAATCATACTCAAAAAGGGATTTGTGAACTGTGAGCAGAAACCGCTTCAGTTTAGAATAAAAAGCGGATACGTGAGCTAATCAACCCATTTGTCATAATGCAGTCAAACAAGACTTGAGGGAAGGTATTTGGTAATGTCAAGATACATAAGAGCCTCATATATGTCAACATTATATTTGGTTGGACTTTGTTTTCAAATTTCTATTAAACCAATGCATTGATCATATGTTAGTCATGTGATCAGAAGCCTAACAGTTCAAATCCTATCAGATCCTTGTATTTCTTGACACTATTTTACCACAGTGTGTTAGTTACTTGTTAGTTGACGTTAGCAGAAGTTACAAAGTAACTTGAAATAAAAAAAATGACTGAACCTTCCAGAAGGCTTTTTCAGGGATGTTAATATAAATTTATGGATAAAATCAACATCTAAAACTAGCAGAACAAATCTATGTACATAATACAAAAGTACACTTCTTGTTTTAGCAATACTTGGTTCAAGGCTGAATGTTTTAATTATTTGTTATTTGTGTTAATTTTTTAAGGCATATCCTAAGTTCCAGCCCAAAGAGTAATTGGCTTTTTAATAGTATAAGTTCAGTGTACATGTAGGAGAGTAATCATACATTTTAAATACAAATTTTTAAAAAAAATCAATATCAATTATTTATAGCTTAGGCTTTGTAACTTACACACTTTTGTAATATTTTCATAAAACACATGTGTACAGTTTTGATGATTGTGTTCAGTATTATTAATTTAAATATGCTATACATGTACATCTGTATATAATATTGTACATATTAAGTTAACTGTGTGTTCTGAAGCCTTTTCTTGCTCTGTATATGTTTGTTTACTGCCATTTGTAAAGTTGGAGTTAGTTTGAAATAAATTCATGCAAAAATATATAGTTCTTGTTCATCCAAGTGACAAATGAAAGCAATATTTTTATAAGTTTTGTTGATAAGGATTACTTGTCAACTAAAGGTCAATAATCTATTATGGAAAACACCCAGCAAAGCTTTACAAATATGTCATATGCAGTAGACTGCAAATAATGGGCAAGATGTTAACCTGGACTGTGCCTCTCTCCACTCAGGAGTAATGGGTACCTGGGCCCATATTCATGAAAGCTCTTAGCCAGGGCTTAGGCTTAAAGTTGAGACTTTTTGTCTCAAGTTTCTGCCCAAAACCTGCTAAGACTTTTGTCTTAGGCTTAGTGGTATTCACAAGGAATTTAAGACTGGTCTTAGGCTTAGCCAAGGGCTCAGCTTCAAGACTGGTTGTTAGTGGGCTTAAATTTTGTAAAGAGGACTTAAATATGGCCGCCATAAACTTTTCTCCACTTCAAAATTTGAAATGGCTGTAAATAAAGTATAATTATACAGAACATCTCACTAAAGCAGTCTTTGGAAGTTTATATGTGGTAGCAAGGTTTTCCATTTCTAAACAGCACTTTTCCTTAGATAAAATGCATTAAATGAAGGATATATGTCACCAATAGTATAGTTTGAATAGAAAAGAAAGGTCACATGACACAGAAAACCACTGTGGTTATTTGATAATCTTGGACTTAGCTAAGTCACCCTTTGTGAATACAGTTTTAAGACAAAACTTAGCTGAGACAAAACTCTTAACTTTAAGACTGGATTTAAGCCTAAGACCTGGCTAAGTCTAAGACCTTTCGTGAATACAGGCCCAGGCTGCTAGTGGGTTCTTAGTGTGCGCACTGTATTGTGGCAGCACCCTAGTATGTTCCCAAAGCGCCCCCAGTTTATGACCTGAGAATCACAATCTATTGAACTAAAATAACCTGGACATGGAAATTTACTGATTTTAAAATTAAAACCTGTACCATACTAGGTTACTGTTTTTATAGAGTTGCTTTGGTCACCTGAAATAAATCAGTTGATGATAAGACCACCCTACCTTGAGTGAAGTTTGAGCATAAGTGTGAACTGATTCACAATTAAGCCATTGACAATAACATAAACATTAAGTATGTTAAAGTTAATAAAATAAATTTTGTGGCGAACTAAACAGAAGTGACTTGCATAATTATTGAAGTTAAATGTAAAATTGACCCTAATTCATGTAAGATTTTTTTTTTCTTGGGGGGGGGGGGGGGGGGGGGGGGAATGAGGCAAAAAGTTTTTTTCAGCATAGAAAATTTGCCACCTCATGCAAAATTACACTCAAATTTTTCAACAGAAGCAGTTCTTTTACATGGTAGCAAACCATCATGTGGTGTACACATTCCTATAAAGTGGCTAACCTAAATATTTTGAACCTTTTCTATAACCTAGATAGTGTGTACAATACACATAGAAGTAAAGCTGACGGTGTGTGTTCCTAGAGGTCCCACACTTTGCCTCATGAGTATATAAGTCTACTAAGCATTTGGCCTCAGCTTTGCATATGATAGCTCCTAAGATTTACAAAGATTTGCCCGATGATGTATGATTGACCTGACCTCTCCCAACTCATGTAGAAAGGTGAAAATCTATCTCTTTACAAAAGCATACCTACCTTTGTTTCTGGCTTTCACTGGATTATTCACCTTGGTACTGACCCCTGCTATGTCTCTGGTTATATGATTAATGTTGTTTTTTTTTTTGGCTTTTTCTGAATCATGCGCCTATAGCCCGTCTTAAGATGGAGATTATAGTACTAGTAGCATTAAAATAATTCAAATTACACTCTTAACAGCAGAATTCTTCTACTGCCAAGTATTTGCTATCACATGACTACTTTAGTATATTTTGAAAATGCATTTCTAACTTTAATTTGAATTAGTACAGTGTTTCAAATACCTCAAATTCATTTTACATTTTCATGAATGTTTAAGAGAATAAGAATATGTAGGTACACACAATAAAAGGGAACCAGGGAAGCAGTATGAGGTGTGGATGTGAATTGTTGTTAAAAGGTATCTTCCACTTATTGTGATGCATTGTGATCTTGGATGATTCTTTCAGAACTATGTTGAATTTTCGACCAGTACTTAAAATTGAAAAACATGCCATTTTTTTTATAGATTCAATTCATTTACCTATTTGACTGGACATTTGTGCAACTCCCATAGAATATCATTGTGAATTTCATAAAAAAAATGATGAAATTGCACACAAATAGAATCTATGAAGTTTGTGCTGTGGCAATTAAATTTCTTCTTTGTTTAATTTGTTCATTGTTTCCATTTGACATCTTCACATATATTAGTACAAAAGTCTGCCATATTTACAATAGCCTACATAATTGATAAATACATGCAGATTTGGTTCAATAAGAAATTACCAGAAAAGGTCAATGGAATGGTGATTGTAGTCATTTTCTATGACACATTTTACTAGCATCACATTACATTACATGAGTTTTTTGTTTCATTTTGACTGCAAAACTCTCCCTTTACTATCAACTCTGTAGCCGTGGGTTCGAATCTAACTCATGAAGTGAGAATACTGTTGGTCTGTCACAATGTCAAAATACCATTCAAAAAAGGTTCTTGGTGGCGTAGTGGTTAGCGTGTTTGGCATCTAATCACAGGCTGTCACCTCTGTGTGGGTTTGACTCCAGCAAGTTTCAATGCCGAGGACCTGTCCCAATGTAGCCCTGACTGTTGAACAGGATGTAAAAAGCCACACTTTGACTTTTAAAAGAACATTCAAGCAAAGCTTTAATATTGTTCTATGGTACATGATATATATCATTTTTATAGTTCATTTTGTTCAGATTTTAAAAGTTTTCTCTTTTTTTTTATCTCTGAATAATTAAGGCATAAATTCATTCTATATGTAAGCATATATACATCATACTTTAACAATCACAGTTATAAATTTCCAGAGGAAAGAAACCCTTAGTCAAACTGCAAGGAATTGTGGGATTTAGCAGAGATTATTTGGAATTACTCATAGAATGCTACAATACAATATTTGTGGATCTACTTTCAAAGTGCTATTGCTAAAACACAAAAAGCTGTTGAATTTTCTGAAGAATCTTGAAAGAGAGGGTGAAAGAGAATTTGCATTGCATAAATTTTCTTGTTTGCATACATACTTACGGGGGCCACGGTGGCAGAGTGGGAACACTCTCGCCTCCCACCTCTGAGGCCGGGGTTCGATCCCCGTCACGGCCTGAAGTGGGAAAGCTGGTAGTTGCTTGCCGTTGGTCGGCAGTTTACAGTACAGAACCCTAACGAACTGTATGTACTGGTTTCCTCTGACCTCCGAACTACCCGTCGTGATATGACCTGTACAGTGTTGAAAGCGACGTAAAACCCCAAATAAATACATGCTTACATTGGTAGGTTTTTACCAAAAAACAAACCTACACGTAGAATTCTTGGACTAAATCAAGAGCTATTGAGAGGCGAAACCCAGCAGTGGCTCTATCTCACCACACACTGCATTTCTAGAATTACAGACATGCAGCTTACTTATCTCTCAGTATAGGGATTGCTATCACTCAGTGGAGACATCTTTTTTCTAGCTTCTGTTTGAGCTTTGTGCTATTGCATATTGCTATTGTCTTGTTACGCCTTAGAGTCCACTACTTGGTGGAGATTAAGTGCTATAAAAGTCGAATTAGAATTTATCTCTACTGTTAACATTCAAACATTTGGCACTTAACATCACTAGGACTGAAGCTACCTCCAGCAGTTATAGCATTGGTATGCCACTTCAAGACATCAGCAGATTCTGTAAAACATCATAATGATGTTTGCAATGATAAATCTTCCATTGCTGTGTTACCAACTCTGCCTTTTCTGCACAACAGATAAGGATTCTATACTTCACCGAGGCCATGGCTGTGCAGTGGTAACACAATCGCCTCTTGCCTCTGAGGACTGTGGTTCAAACCCAGAACTTTATGAGGGAAAGTTGGTAGTTGCTTACCAATGGTCAGACGTTTACAGTATAGAACCTTGACCAACTGTATGTACTGGTTTCCTCTGCCCACAAAACTATCCATTGTGATATGACTTGTACAGTATTGAAAGTTACGTAATACCCCAAATAAAATAAATCTATACTTCGCCATACATATAGGCCACAGATGACTTTCAATTGTCAGGTAATTCTGAAGTTGCTGTGTGAGAAGTGAGATAGAATTTAGATTTAAATGTGCTCACCTGCAGGTGAAGCTTGATTGTGATTCTGTCTAATCACACACAGCAACGTAGGAATGAATGGCCCACCACTTTTTGTAGTTATTCCCCACCCACGCTATATATTTTGGTCACCTTTTACCAATTTTGTTGAATACTGTGGAATAAACAAGCTTGCATTTTGGTTAATTCCTTAGCTGTTGTGTGTGGTTGCTGGTATGTTCATTTGATTCTGAATTAAATACCAAACTTGCCAACATCCGGTCAACCAGAACCTTTTATTGTTTCAAGTGAGGACAGTGATGACAGATCTTCATTGTAGTAAAGGTTGTTAAAAGTCTTATGGCCTGCTGATCAGATCTTGAGATCGTATTTTAACAAATGACCATGCAAGCACTGAAGTATAATAATCGTTTGTGTAGGACATTGGGTTCAATGGTCCTTGAACAAGTGACAATTTATATTGAGCTCCTGAAATCTTAGCATCTACATTCTACAATCTTAACCCATACAACCTTAACCCATTCAATGTATAACTGTGTATTGCATTAGCATTCAGCCAATAAATGTTCATAAATTCCCAAATTTGATATTTCATCATTTTGATATTTGCAGTTCTGTGACGTACATAGTCCAATTATTGCAAGACATTAGAGTGATAGAAATGTTATGAATTGGTTAAACAAACACCAGTCAACATAACTTATCTGAAACAATGCGTAACTATTTATTAAATTTAAATTATCAATGGCCAGCCGATTCAATTATTGCTGTAATTGACATTTAAGAGACAATCATTGTAGCTACCTATGTAATTATGTTTAACAATACCTTATGCTTGATAAATGCTTTTTGCAGACACAAATGTACACAGTAATCAGATCTGGCATTTCTGAGCAGCATCTATTACCATTACACCTCAACCCATCATTATGTTTGCGTGAAATGAGACAAAAACAGGTGGAAACAGTATCAATCATGTCATTGATTGTATTAAATTTCCTTGTCTAAACAATTTTACTTGTAATGAAATTTCAATTAGAATCACTGTGAACTCAGTGTATAGCTCAGATAACACTACACTATGGGAAGCCAGCACACATTATGTCTCAACTTATCATAACGTATGTCTAAAATATGAAAAATAACACAAAAATTGGTTTCCAGTCCAGTTTATATCTTGTCCATGAATATATATATATATATATATATATATATGAAGTGTCCATTTTCCCCACAATTTTCCCTACCTCATTTAATCTCTCTTGCCAAATAGTGTATATGCCATGCGTGACATTAAAATTGAAATTTAAAAGCCTATGTAATGGATAAACTTGCTTTAACATGTATTATATTTCTTTGTTTATGTTGTCTTGGTCCAAGATAATATAAAAATCAATTTTGGCCCCCACGGTGCTTATTTAGATCAAGTACCAAAATTGTCTTTTTATTACGCTACAATAGCTTACCATGTGGGACTTAATGCTGTTCTCGGGTGGCCACACCCGGGGCCAACGTCTTAGAAAAAAAGATCGTTCTTATTAGCAACCGGATATACTGGCAGTTGTCGTCACGTGATAACTTCTGACCAATCGCCCTACTTTCTCGTTGGCCACAATTGACTGGTAGCAGTTTGTAAATATACAGACATTTTCATTTATTTCTCAGACTTTACTTATTGTTGGAGGCTAATATTTGGATATTTCTTTGAATATATATCATAGATCATTCTGTAAAACTTTAATTTTCACAGGATAAGTATTTCTTTTGCTTTCGTGTGTTTTGAGTTCTCCTCGGTACAGGCTATTATATTCTACGTCTTTTATTGCATTAAAAATGTCTCTCCACCAAGCAAATAAAGACAAACCGAGAGCTCTCAAATGCCGCCACTTTTGCTTTAGTTTCAACCACTACAACTATTGCGATACCTGTAGGGAGGCTGGCAAGGGAGATGACCCCTGTGTCACCTTCGAAGCCCCCTGTCAAATCTGTACATCTTTTACAGATGAACAGCTGAATAAAATTCAAAACAGGAAACGTTATCTTAAAAAGCAAAAAGCGGCAACTAGTTCCAAAGATGATGAACTAGATCTTTTGGGTGAAGGCGACGGGGATTCCTTCACTAGATTAAATGCAGACCTAGAGAGTGCTGCTGATAATCTTTTTACCTCACCCCCACCGTCCTCACCCCCACCGCCCTCTCGCCTTCAGTTCCTTGTCATTAAAGACCCCAGCTAAGTCTGTCCCACCCACCCCAGGTACAGCTTTGCAAAATAAAATTCAGAAAAATATTGAAAAATATTCATACTGAGGCTATGGATGTGGACGTTGGTCCAGCTCTCCCTCCTCGGCTAGTACTTAATCCAGATACCTCGGATCAGTACGTTGCCCCCTCTGAGGTTCATCCAAAAGAGGTCTCGTACTCACAAAAGCAAAGCTATAGACATACAGTTGATCCGGGCTCTGACTCGAACCAACTACATGAGGATTCCGATAAATCTCGGATCCCTTCTGCTAGACCTAAGAAGCACTCTGATAAGAGTAAACACAAATCTAGGTCCAGATATATGTCATCTTCTTCAGAGGAAGATCAGTCCCCTGTAGCCAGACACAGGTCTTCTAAGCCCTCTAGGGCTCAGCCCTCAGGTGCAGCTTCTGATCAAGACCTCCCACAACATGATCCAGACCCCCCTTATTATAGGGAAGTAGCTCTGTCTGACATTCCCTCACAATACTCTGAAGAAGTAGACACCTTCAGGCGTATTCTCTCTCTCCCTGACCCCAGGGACTCTATGCCCAGGTCTTCAACTTCAGTTTTGGGTCTGGATGATGAAAAAGGCCGTCAAGAGCTCAGGCCTAGAGGCCCTTCCTCTATTCTACCCCTTAGCTCAGTTATCAAAGACGCCTTTCATAAATTCTAACATGACTTCAAAGCCGCCAATTTAGCTGAGGGCAAATATGTCAAGCCTCCTCCTTTGACTTCTAAGTGGTACAAGGTGGGACAGCCTACATTTCAGGATAAAATTCAGGAGTTGAATACAGACTTTGCTAAGATCTGCATTACTCCTAGACCTCCTGGGGCTCCAGTAGCCAAAGTTCCCCTGCCAGTTCTCAAGGAGCTGGAACATCAGGCTAGGCAAAATATCTCTACCCTCAATTTCACTGCTGGCTTTGCAAAAACCTCCTCTTCTTGGAATGCTTCTTTGGAAAAATGCCAACATAGCATTAAGTCAACTGTCAAGAAGATAAAATCTCAGATTCAGAAAGGTGCCAATCCTGAGAAAGCAGCAAAGCGCGGATATGAGGAAGTCGCTGAGTACATGGATTTCTGGAATAAGACAGTGCTTATTCAGCACAGGGCCCTCACATGTCTCAGCTAATCTCTAGCCCATATTCTCCAGAGGGAGTTATATTCTATGGCTAATACCTGCTTTCTTAGGCGCGAAGCCGAAATGACACTCTTACATCCCCAGTTAGGGGAAACAAGACGTCAAGAACTTAGGAACTCGTCCTTTTGGGACGCGTCCTTGTTCGAGTCTCAACTCGTGAAGGAAGGTGAGGACTTCCTTCTCAAAAAAGGCACCTCAAAAGATTCTCAGGGTTTCGCACCCTACCAGAATAAGCCCTTTCATGGTTCCCACAAGAAAAGAGGCTCCTACAGGAAACGCCCCTATGGGGGCAATTCCCCTCAAAGCAGTAACCAATCCTTTCCCTCGGGAAGAGGAAAACCCAACTTCAGAGGCTCCAAGGGTCGTTTTTGACCCCATAATAGGGGAAGGGGGCGTGGAAACCCCCCTTCCCAATGACTCCTCCAAAGCCTCATTCAGTCCACCAGTAGGAGGTTGCCTCCGTTCTTTCAGGAGAGACTGGCTAACAAACAAATGTTCTCAAAACGTATTAAACATTATCACCAATGGCTACGTTCTGCCATTCCGCTCAAAGCCAAACTTGGTCAGATTTCCTCTGATTCTGTCAGAATCACAGAATCACTGAGTACAAGGCCCAACCAAAAGACCAAGCCTTGGACAATTGTATCCAGTCTCTCCTGTCAAAGAACGCTATCGAAAGGGTGGAAAATGTAAAATCTCTCGGGTTTTACAGTCGCCTGTTCCTAGTACCCAAGCCTCACCAAAGGTGGAGGCCAGTCACAGACTTAAGCAGGCTCAACACTTTTCTACACGTAGAAAAGTTCAAAATGGAAACCCCAGAGTCCATCAGGACCTCCCTGATTCCAGGGGAGTGGGTATCGTCGATAGACCTGTCGGACGCTTACCTGCACATCCCCATCCACCCAAACTCAAGGAAAAACCTAAGGTTTTGCTACAAAGCTCAGGTGTTCCAGTTCACCTCCCTCCCGTTCGGACTGGCCACAGCCCCCCAGGTCTTTACAATGATTGTAAAGGAAGTGAAACTAATGGCCCTCTCAAGAGGACTCAGAATTCACCAATACCTGGACGACTGGCTGATCAGGTCCCAGTCTCAGGAGGAAGCCCAAGTGAACACACAGGCGGTGGTAGACCTAACTCAGTCCTTGGGGTGGATAATAAATCAGAAAAAATCAGAACTGAAACCTACTCAGTTGTTTTCGTTTGTGGGCTATGAATACCACCTAGATTCAGCCCTTGTAAAACCCACTCAAGAGAGATGGCTCAAACTTCAGGATTTGATCCTACAACTCAAGTCAAAACGTGTTTTGACTGCAAGATGTTTGATGTTTCTAATTGGGCTGCTAGCCTCAACGGAGAAAATGGTCCTGGAGGGACGCCTTCACATGAGGCCCTTTCAGTTTGATCTCAAGGAGCACTGGAGATATCCTCAGTCGCTGGACAACCTCCTTCCTTGGCCAGAAGCCATTGCAGCTCACCTAGATTGGTGGCAAAATCCCTCAAACATGATGAAAGGTGCAGACCTTCATCCCAAAGACCACAGTATCCAACTCTTTACCGACGCGTCAAAGGAAGGTTGGGGCACTCACTTAGACCAAAATTCTACAAAGGGTCTGTGGTCAGATCAGGAAAAAAGGCTACACATAAATGTCCTAGAATTGAAGGCGGTCTCCCTGGCCCTTCGAGACTTCAAGGACCAGTGCCAGAATCAAACAGTGTTAGTTGCCACAGACAACTCAACAGTGGTAGCCTACATCAACAAGGAGGAACTCACTCAGCAGAGATGTGTGCTCTCCTGTGGAAGATCATGACCTGGTGCCACCACTACCAAATAACATTGAGAGCCAGGCACATCCCAGGGTGCCTGAATGTGATGGCCGACTTACTGTCCAGGTCCAACCAAGTGCAGTCAACAGAATGGTCTCTGCACCCACAGGTGTTCAAACAGATCTGCCAGAAGTGGTTCACACCTCATGTAGACTTATTTGCCACTCACCTGAACCACAAGCTCCCACTGTACGTGTCTCCTATCCCGGACCCAAGGGCCTGGGACATAGATGATCTAAACATAAACTGGAACAACCTCATGGTCTATGCTTACCCTCCTACGGCGCTCCTTCACAAGGTGATCCAAAAGATCAAGCAATGTCATTGCCTGATCATCGTGATAGCCCCAGGCTGGCCAGGGATGCCCTGGTTTTGGGACCTAGTGCAGCTCTCAACAGAGATCGCACTACAACTCCCAGTGTCAACGACCCTACTCAAACAGTCCCACAAGTATGTGTTCCACAACAACCCCCAACAGCTGAACCTCCATGCCTGGTGTCTAGGAGCGGACACCTCCAAGAACAAGGCTTCTCTGTGGAGGTGACAGAGAGAATTGCTGCCCCTCAAGTCAAAGTGGGCCCTATTTGAAAAATGGTGCAGAGAAAATTTGGTGGATTTCTCCACTCCATCTGTGAAACAAATCTCAGATTTTTTCATGTACCTGTACCACGACTTAAACAGGTGCCCCTCGACCATTGATGGTTACAGGACTGCAATTGTTGACACTTTGGGCCCAACAGCCCAACATATTGCACACAATGCAGACCTTTATAGGTTACTCTCCAGTTTTCACAGGGATCGTCCTAAAAGTTCCAGAAATCTCCCCAAGTGGAACCTTTCTGTTGTTCTCAATGAGCTCACAAAAGCACCCTTTGAGCCCATGAAAGACTCAGACCTCAAACATTTCACTCTTAAAACTGCTTTCTTGCTAGCTTTGGCCTCTGTCAAGCGCCGCAGCGAAATCCATGCCTGTGTTGCAAACAAAGTATCTAATCTAGGACAATTGGAAAAGGTTGCCTTGTTCCCTTCTTCTGATTTCATAGCCAAAAACCAACTAGCAAGAGAAGGTTCTCAAAGTGTGTCTCCGGTGACTATTCCTGCTTTGACTACCATTGTAGATAGACAATTCAAAGAAGACAGGACCCTGTGTCCGGTACGGGCCCTGAGGTATTATCTGGACCGAACCAAAGACCTGAGAGGGTCTCGTTCTCTCCTTTTCATCTCCTTCAAGAAAGGACATACCTCAGACATCAGACCCGCTGCTCTCTCTTCTTGGTTGAAACAAACCATCCTACTTTGTTACAAACAAGCAGACCAACAAGCCTTGGACTTGGTCCAAGTCAAAGCGCATGACATCCGGGCCTTCGCGGCCTCTAAGGCCTTTTACGGTGGGGTATCGGTGGACCAAATCATGCAAGCCTGTCACTGGAAAGCTCACAACACATTCACAAATTTTTATCTAAAAGACCTTACTTGGTCGGACACCGACAACAATATGTATCTGGGACCCGTAGTGGCAGCACAACAAGTCCTAGATCCTTCCCCTCAGACCAGTTGTCCTCGGAAAGAAAAAAGGGGGGGGGGCATATCCGCTACAACCAAGTCTTCAGGAGTCTCTCCCAGGATCTAGGTATTCCTTTACCTTCAAGATGTTACGGGTAAGGTCATTTTTGTTTTTTAGTTATCAAGTAATTTGTATTAAGGACTTCTTAAGTTGTCATTAATCTCATATTCAGGTTAAAAATTTATGAGACACCCAACCACTGGGTTGGTCAGTCACTCGTGAAGGTCCCTCAGGGACCCTTAGACCTCAAGTGAGCACTGCTGCACTTCCGTCCTACAATCAAACATCTAGACAGTTTTTAGCACTGTCCCTCATTTTACTTAGGTTTTTGGCTCATTACAGGCCCGGTCTTTGGGATCGAGGCACTGTAAATGGGACTCAGACTGGTATTTCTGGCACTATTCTTTACATATTAATTCAAAATCTTAGAAAAAATGACATATCTTCCAGTCTCAGCTGTAATCCCGCCACCGGGCGGTTGAATTCAGCATTAAGTCCCACATTGTAAGCTATTGTAGCGTAATAAAATTGAAAATTTTAATTACTTAAATGTAGCTTTTATAAGCTACAAGCTTACCATGTGGGACTTAGAAGAGTCCCACCCTGCCTCCCCGCTGTTTACAGCTGAGGGGTAGGTTTTAGAAAATTTCAACGTGAAAGTAGGGTGAAAGTAGTCCCAGATGGTAAGCTTGTAGCTTATAAAAGCTACATTTAAGTAATTAAAATTTTCAATTTTAGATGGTAGAGACTGGTTGGAGGTGGTATAAGACAGGTTTTATTTTTTATTTAGTGTTTCAAGTCAAGCCTAGTATCTTATCGGTTATATTGTGATAGGTAGTTTGAAGGACAGAGAAATCCAGTGCATACAATTGGTCAAGGTTCTGAACCCTAGACTGCCAATAAACAGCATGTAACTAACAGCTTCCAACATGAGGTCAGGTGGCGATTCGAACTCTGACCTCACAAGTACCCAGTAAACACTTTCAAATTTTGCAAATGTTTGGGTAAGAAGTGTTTGGCGATGGTTAAAAATAATTGGTAAAAACCCATTTTTAATAGCTTTTCAAAATGTTTGCATTTTATTAAACTTTAAATGACAAATGTTAGAAAAATTATGCAAGTGAACTTAATCATGTCTCAAAAATATTATTTTCACATTGCTTAGCAATATTAACCTTAATTTGGGTCAGAGGTCAAATTCATTATGTCTGTAGGTTGTTGACCAATGAAAATATTGTAAGATAGTGTCTTTAAAATTTGTCCCTATTCAATTCTTTCCTTTAGTCATTGCATTTGGGGCAATTTTTGACAAAGCCTTTAAAAACTCTCCTATTCTTGGTCACGGCCATTTTTGTTTGCAATTGTTTGTAGGTAAACGTCAAATAAGCATTTTGAAAATATCGGTACAAAAAAATTGTGATATTTGTTTTAAAAATATGATGGGTATGAAAACTAGTTCCTATTAAACGCATGTAATGGGGGTGTTCCACTGGGGCCAACTTGTCAGAAACTGTGGATTTTTCGAGGGTCAGGAGCAATGTTTACAGGGTTGGTTAGGATCAGTTGCAGTTTCCCGGCCTGTGTCGGTAGATCAACAAAATATCAAACTTGTTTGATATTTCATGGTCTCTCCACAACTCTGTATCCGGACTCTGGCTCGGCCCACCTGGAAACTGTCTATGCCAGAGATTGTAGTAGTGTTTCAGTAAGTCTCGATGATGTTTGGCCTCCCTCAAATGATTTCTGTAGTTTTTATCTGGTACATACACCACCTGTTCATTTTTTAGGGCCACCACGTCATTTGATGGGGTGTGTGCCCTGTCTGCTCCACCCTGGTGTGTCCTCATCATGTTGTGCAACACCACCTATGTAAAAACAATGTCTCTGACAACTTTTGGCCTTCGCTACATAGTTCCCAGTAGTACCCTGAATCTGCTCACTAATATTCCAAATGTGTATTCTGCCACCCTCCTGCCTCTGGAGATCCTGTAGTTTGCTATTGTCTCAATTCGTGTGAGTTATACTCAGCTGTAGGGTTACACCATCCATGGAATCAAGGCAAAGGCATCGTCACCCAGCAAGAAATAGTGCAAATTTAGCCATCCTTCCAACAGTGATTCAGGTGGCGGAAGCCCCAAGGCACTATCCTCAATCTACTCCCTCAAATCGCTTCTGTTAGAAATCTGTAAATCTGATGAAAATTCACTTGACCTCATATTGACCCAGAGGAATCTGTAATCTGCATTGACCAGGGCTAGCAGCACCAGAGAAAAGCAGCTCTTGTAGTTATTCATTCAGATATTGTCAGATATGTTGCTACAGTCAACATTTTATTGGTGTATATGACATTAAACATGCAATAAAACAGCTTAAACATGGTCAACACGATGGGCATAATGCAGTGTACAGTGATCATTTCATATATGGGTCTCATAGACTACATGTACTGGTGGCCCTACTGTTAACCAAAATGATCACGCATAATGCTGTTCCTAGTGGATTTCTCCAATCAGTGTTAATACCAATACCCAAAGACAAATCTAAAGCACTAACTAACTCCAAAAACTATCGTGCCATTGCTATGGGTAGCACACTGGGAAAGATATTAGATATATGCCTTCTTAACTTACATGGAAATATCCTGGACACAAACAATCTCCAGTTTGGATTTAAAAGGAGCCACTCTGCAAGTCAATGCACATTTGCTATAAAGGAAGTGATACAATATTATAACAGCAAAAAATCCAACGTCCAGGTTATGCTTTTGGATGCAAGTCAAACTTTTGACAGGGTGAGCTATGCGGTTCTTTTCAGAAAGCTCCTGGATCGTGATCTCTGTGCTGTTGTTTGTAGGATACTTCTGCACTTGTATACCTACCAAATCACGTATATTAAGTGGGCTGGTTGTCTGTCTGAACATTTCTGTGTTATGAATGGTGTAAGGCAAGGAGGAGTTCTGTCACCCACTCTTTTTGCTGTGTATTTGAATTGCTTGTTTCACCTATTTGTTAACAACAAAGTTGGATGCCATATTGGACATGTTTATACGGGAGCATTCGGATATGCTGATGACATCATATTATTGGCACCATCCAAATCTGCCTTAACAGAATGTTGGACATTGCTAATGACTATGCTATATCACATGATATTATATTTAATGCAAGTAAATGTAAATATTTAGTATTTGGTGACAATTTATTTCAAGCACATTCAATAAAGTTTAATAATGTGATCATCTCTGCGAGTACATGGGAAAAACACTTAGGTAATCACTTAGATGCCAGTAACAGTGACAGGCACATCAGTGAAGCTACTCACTTGTTATACTTCAGAGTTAACTCAATGATGCATAAATTCAGCTCAGCGGCATCTGACTTGAAGTACTTTCTTTTCAAATCATACTGCATGTCCTTATATGGATGTCAACTTTGGAATTTCGAATCTGTCTGTGTCAATAAGTTCTATGTTGCGTGGCGTAAGTGCTGTGGACGTTTATTGGATGTTCCTTACAAAACCCACCCAGGCCTTGTTCACTTGCTGTGTGATGATGAAGATGTTGACATTCAGTTGCATTGTAGACAGTTAAAATTCATTAAAAACTGTCTTAGCAGTGAAAACACCATCATTAGACTCTGTGATCAGTTAGCCATTAATGGCAGTAAGTCTGATGTTTCCTGTAGTATCAACCATATCTGTTATCTTTATAACCTTAACAAGTATAGCCTTAACATGAACAAATAAGTGTCTCAAAGTAAAGGAAGAAGGTAAAATACAACAAGCCGGTATCATCAAAGACTTTATGAATATGCATGAAGACATTCTATTAAGTACAAAAGACAAATCAAATGTATCTGAAATAATAGAATTTTTGTGCACATCTTAATATTTTTAATCCTTCCCCCTTTTTTTGTCTGTTTGTTTGTTCAGTTACATTACCTGTTGCTCATTGTTTGGGTTTCTTCTTCCTCCTCAGTTGCTGTAGAAAAATATTGTTTGTCATTCAACATTCAGTTATAATATTATGTATTTGCATGTATATGTGCAACATTATGAATGAATAAACTTAATTTCTTTGTCTTCTTTACGGCAATATGTTTCCTGTATATTGC
Source organism: Sabellastarte sp. h YS-2021 (assembly GCA_964017235.1). Lineage (NCBI taxonomy): Eukaryota > Metazoa > Annelida > Polychaeta > Sabellida > Sabellidae > Sabellastarte > Sabellastarte sp. h YS-2021. The sequence continues at coordinate 69,819,627 of OZ024936.1, forward strand.
CCCTACAGCATGGGGGGACATTTCATCTGGTTCTGAACTTCTCTTCCACCTTTTTCTGGTCCATAGGGTCAGTAGGTAGCATAAATATTCGTCTAATTTAGCAAGGATTGCTCAGCAGACCCTGGAGACAAATTTACAGATGGTGGCTCAGCCTACCAGCCAGTGATACTGCAAGTAGGTGTAGGTTTCTTTTGTTGCCAGGTGTCTCAGCGTTATTGCCAGTTTCAATCCAACTTCTAAGGGGTTCCTGATATATTGGTGACTGACTTCTTTGGTTGTGTATGCATTCTTCGATGAAGTAAAAAAGGCAGGTGGCATCCTGACAAAATTCTTGTATCTTGGGATATCAGTGTGTATTAAGTCAGCCAATAGTTTGCTGTAGCATCTTTTTTTCTTGTCTTTGTAGTATTCACGTCATGGCCCAGGGGTTTGGTTTCTTTTTTCTTCTCCTCGTTGGACTTTTGCAACCAACCCTAGAGTCGTAGAATTGGTTATTAGGATTTGGCTCCAGTGGGACACCCCCATAACACATTTTGAGACCAAACATTAACAAAACATTGTCAATAAATTTTGTTTAAACGTTTAATGTAAACTGTTTATGATAAATGTTTGAAAAATATTTCCAGCATGACCATCATTGCTTCGGCTATTTTAAGTTTAAAAAATGTTACCAGTCAAAACCTAGTTTCTTGAGCTATTTTAAAAACGTTTAATAAATGTTTTTTGGGGTTTTTTTCAGAAAAAAGTTTGTATGGGGCAGGAATGTTCATAAAATGTTTTAAACATTACAGTGTAAACATTTAATCGAAAACATTTAGCAATCCAAAAGATAGGGTTAAAATGTGCACTGGTTAGGAGGCGAGTATGTTACCACTGTGCCACTGTGGTCTCATGGGTAAGTGAGAGAACTTTTGTGAAATTTATGGCAGGTAAGATGGTCATAAACTGAAGTGTTTTTTTTATTATTTGAATTTCCCCAAAGTCAGTGTTAGGTTTTTACATCCCATTCAAAAGACAAAGACATATACGGACAGGCCCTCAGCATTGTCACTTCGGGGGCCGGTTTCATGAAGACTCCTTAAGATAAAGGTCACCTTAAATTCAAGGATTTCCCTTGAACTTCTCCCTCCTTAAAAAATTCTCAGTTTCACAAAGCCTCCTTCCTTGGACCTACCTTAAATTTAAGGAAGTGTCCTTCAAGGAATGTTTAATAACTTTAAATGGATATTTGCTCCCTCCTTGAGTTTCAAGGAGGACCTTTGGTAAGGAGACTTCAAGGAGGCTTTGTGAAACTGAATTTTAAGGTGGGAGAAGTTCAAGGAAATAAGTAAATAAGGTCCTTTCCAAAGGAGGCTTCGTGAAACAAGCCCCGGGACTCAAACTCACGCCCACAGTGGTGAAGGTCAAGTAAGTAAATGGGAAACTTGTTACCTAACTAGACCATTTATGCCTGTGGTAAAGTTTGGAAACATGACTGTTAAATACAAGCAATTGCTGAGTCTTGGCATAGACTTGCACTCTTTAAGTTTTTATTCTATATTACTCTTTTCGTGACCTAGCAAACGGATATTCAAGGTCCTGAGCTGAAATTTTGACAGGGTCTATAGGTTTGTACTGTAACTGAAAAATCAATTCCAATTAACTGCAATGTTTTCAGAAATCAAGGTTGAACACCAGAAAGCAATTGAAACCCTCTTTTCAACTGTCTCCTCATTATTAATTATTATTGTTTGCAAAGAATGTTAATTACACTGGCTTACAATAAATGATTCAATGTTCATTGGTATATATTATCATGTCATTATGGCCACTAAATAAGTATGGTACCGTTTTACTACAATTTTCTTTTGTTTCCTTAGATCTGAATATCCATAAAAGAGTAACTTTATTATAAACATTATGCATGATCTTTTATGGTTTTTGTTCAAAATTTTAAAACCTTGAATATTTAATTTGCTAGCCTGCCAAAAATCAAGTATAAAGTTACTTACTTTTTCAAATAAATGATGTTATTGTTTCTTTAACCCAAATTTTGATAAAGTTCAAGAAACTGTGCAACGTGTTTTCACATGCATTGGTATTTACAAAGACAATACACAGTGATTAATAACTGTAATATAATGACATGTTTTGTTTAAGGTGGAATATAAATAAAAGAATTTCAATAACTTCCACCACATCAGTAGACGTTTGGGAGGCAAAAAAACCCAACAAATTTAGCATTACTGGGTATGTTACACAAATTTTATTATGCTTTCAATTTTACAATATTGTCTGAAGTCATGAAAAAGTTTCTCATACTGTAAATGTTTGCTTATAGTAGCTTTATCGATATTTTAGATAATAAGTAATTGAAGTGAAAGTAATTTCTCATAAACAATAATCTCTTCAATTGAAACTAGACATTTGCTCCAAATTAGCTACACTGGATTTATTTAAGGTGTCTCTGTATTAATGACATATATTCTCCCAGTGTATCATTTTTTTGGAGTATTTTTTATTAAATTTTTTTTATCTTTAATGATGTTTAAAACTTGCCATTAGGTAAAATGTAATTCTAGTGAGTTTTATTTAACATAAAAGTTAGAAAAAAATGTTGCTCCAGATTAAATATCCTCTCATACAGTGTTGATGTTTATGATACATCTTTGATATAAACATGTAGTATTAACAACTGAACATTGTCATTGTCTTTTTAGGTTATCACATTTTAAACCTCCCAGGTTGAAATGTATCATAACAGCATCAAACAAGATTCTTTTCAAAGTAAACTTTCCAAGCAAAAGATTGGTTGCATTGAATTTCATATCTGCATTTTTATTAATTTTTGAATTAACAATAAACACTTGATAAAGGTTTTGATGCATTGAACCAGATATCTGTATTTTCAATGTTTTATTAGATCGATCACCTGAGGAAGGAACCAGGACCATGAAGCTGGCTTTGTGTTTTATTGCCATAACAGCACTTGGTAAGAGTTAAAGCGACTATAGATGATGTTACCATGTTAATTGTTAAAAATAACCATTTTGCTATTTACGTTGTCCCAAATTCTAAATTAATATATACAGGGGCAAAACTTAAATTGACCCATTTTTACATTATTTAAAAGAGTTATAATTTCATTTGAAATAATAAGTTTACTGCTAAAGCCTATTTTTAAGAAATTATAGAAACCCCCTCCTCTAGGCTATCCCACATTTCACCCCTCAATGTAAAAAAAATGGCTGATGGTAAAACACAGGATTTGTTATCCACCACAAGTCGTATTTGACTGATATAGGGGGGGGGATATGGAGGGGGCCCTGACCATGGATAATTAGTGGCAATAACTTCCATTTTTTACTAATTTCTCGCAAACTATGTAACCTACAGATATTTATTATATATTATCAGAAAGGTCTTTTTACAGCACTTCTGCTCTTCATGTTACATAAAAATTCACGCAGAGGTGGCTAAGAAACTGCAAGATAAAGATTGAGATATTTATATTAATTGCTGCTCAGATTTTTATGACAGCCTTTTCACATTTTCTCTTTAAGTATGGAATTATTTAATTTTTAAATCATACAAAATGGTGGAAAATAAAAGTAAGACATCCATCATTAGACATATCATATACAGAAAACAAATATGTATCACTCATGAAGATTAACAATATTATACTCGTGCTGTGCACTCATACAATATTATCTTCATTCGTGATATATTTTTTCTGTATATATGTCATTTCGGAAGTTTTTCTATTTTAGTTCTAATGTGGGCTGGCCCCATCAAAGTTCTTAAACATTGCCAACCAATACACCTCCGTCAAAACTCGATCCAAAAATCTCGTCCAGAAATTCCTTAAACTCCCCTGTTGCAATTGTAAATGTCGCAAATCCCACAAATATTTTTTGATAGTCTTTCAGCCAATGTGCATCTATTTTCGGAAGGATATGGTACCTGCAAAACAGATACAATTAGATACTTTGTTTAAAGACACATTGCTGAACAGTCTGCCTTCTATACTTTTTATAAACCCACTAAATACCTAACAGCATGTTCATAATACCAAGAGAACCAATAATGGCTGATGCTCTCTTCAACCTTTTCACTTTAGAAGTATGTTATTCGAATACTACACTCTGTTATACGTTTTTAACAGTCATTCAGATGACTGTGACATAGGTATAACATCCATTTGTTACCTACCTAATGCATTGAAAGTGAGGGCAAAACTGAAAGTAGCCAAACACAACAGATCAAATATTTTTTAAAACATAAGTTATATACATATCCAGTTAGTCTATATATTGTGTAGCAGACAACCAATTCAATACATAAGGCCTTTATGCACCAGAAAAAAACCCACTAAAAATGACAAAATATAACCTGACAATTAAGTTGGGGTCTCATATCCCTTATCTCTTTTCACCATCAACAATTTGATATTGGCCAATATATAAAACAAGTTTTATTTTAATGGATTCTTTATCTTTTATCAGATCAATAGATATTTCCAGTATATAGCTCCAATCTGTTAAACTGACCATACCTTTTTTTATTTCTGGTCAGACTTTTAAAATTTTTTTCACCAAATTCTTTATCTGGAGGAGGAAAGTATCATTTCAGATAATATTAGATCATTTTGATGCATAAAGTACCTTTACCCAAATAACATCAACATCAACTTTTCTTCTATCTGTTTTCACAGCTGTTCTCAACGAGGCCATGGGAGACTGCCACAGCAAGGATCCCATGAACCAGATGGAAGGCAAATGTGGCTGCTGTCCCAAACCTTGTTGCTGCCACTGTATTACCAAGACTACAACTCCACCCACCAAGCCTCCAACCACCACTACCACAAGTACCACTTCCACCACTAGTACCACAAGTACCACCACCAGTACCACCTCTACAACCACCTCAACTACCACTACCACCACTCCATTCATACCAGGTCCAGTATTATTTTGGTATTTAGAAATTCATATCATTATATTTTTGTTTCAGGTTTCTTGCGCTTTACCCAAAACTTAGTATTTACAATACATGATATTACCAACCTGGTATTATGAGATAAAGAGAAAGAAAGAATTAAATTAAAAAAGAATAGCAATTAAAAGAAAGAATAGCTTTGTACATCTCTTTTCATACCACTAGGTGAAGTAGGTTTTACAAAATGTTTTCGTGGGTTCCAACCATTTATCAATTTCTTCTCAAATCAATAATATTGAGTTACCTGATGACATTCAAACCTGCATGTTCACCAAGGCTTCTCCACCTTAGTATTTGTTTTTTTTCTCTGTCTCTCCGTGGTTTAGGATCATTTTGCCATGTACCTGGATATATAATTTTGGGGACTCATACTTGCAGAAATGTCATGCCTTAGAATCTGCATTTTACAGAGATTAAGCACCATGAAAGTTTGGTACTGTAACCTGCTAACCAACTTCCAGCTTTCGCTCATGCTGTCAGTCTGGAATTCAAACTCTGATTCTCAGAGGTGGGAGGTGTGTGTGTTACCACGGCCCCCACCGCCTACTTGAACCGACTTGAATTTTTCTTAGTATGATGAAGAGGTCAGGCTACTACAATGCCCACAACTAAAATATTGTGTTGTCTTACACTTTTACAACACAATCCTAGCACTGTGCTCTATGCAGTTTGCAATATGACCCTGGAATTATGCTTTGTGTTTTTCAGTTTGCAATACATCCTTAGCATTATGTCTTTTTCTTGTGCAGTTTGCAATACGACCCTGGAATTATGCTTTGTGTTATGCAGTTTGCAATACAACCCTAGAATTATGCTCTGTGTTTTGCACTTTGCAATACATCCCCAGCATTATGTCTTTTTCTTGAGCAGTTTGCAATACGACCCTGGAATTATGCTTTGTGGTGGATTCTAGTGGTTCAGTTGGAGATGTGGATTGGATAGTAGCCCTGCAGTTTGTTGGTGATGTCATCAGTGCCTTTGAAATTGGACCTGGACAGACCAAGGTAGCTATCCCTCTACAAGGGTTCTGTCACACTTAAGCCATTTCATCAGAAACATTTTTGTAATGGCAGATGAAAGTAATGTTGAATGGTGTAGATTGAAATACACCACAACTTAGGTATTTGGTCATTCCGTAGAATTCTGTTACTGTTTCCTTTTAAAATAGTTTAAAGGTTCTGCACTCCTAAAATGTACATTGATTTCTGTGTGATAAAAGTGCGAGTTTTATTTTTACACAAGGACATTGTATAAAGATTAAGGTTATCAGCCCTCCTCAACCTAGTCTTATGATTGGTTATGAAAGTTGAACAGTCGTTCATGTCTTCAGGCATCTTGAACAGGCTTTTACATTGCTATATCTTAGTTAATATAAACAATGCCACTGATTTGATGTTATTTTATTTTAAATCTCCTGTATATCAGAGACACAAACTGTACTTCTCTCAGTAAAGAGAGGTATTCAAGCAAATGCTACCACATGTATGTAATGATTAGTTAAACTTACTATCCTTTTTTATTTTATTCCCTTTTCTTCGTTCTCACTATTGTGTAATTTTTCTGTAATTTGTAAATTGCTTCATATGTGTGCCCTGAACCCTATTTATATAAATGAAATAAATAAATAAAACAGTTCATTCTCTAAGTTCAACTTTAAAGCTTTTCCTTGCTTGATTAAGCTAGATTATGATAAAGATATGTATGGCCTAGCTATACTTTTATATAATAGGGGAATATGGAGAGGCTTTAATACCATTTTATCACACAAACAGACCGCTGTGGTGACATACTCTAACAATGCAACGGTTAACATCAACTTTGACTCTGACGTGAATGACAACGAGGCTGACCTGTTGGGTGCAGTAGCTGGCATTCCTCTAAGCGGTGGATTCACAAACACCCCTGAAGCTTTAGAGAAAGCCATCTTTGATGTTTTTGGATCCACATATGCCGAGTAAGTATTTAGATATTTCCTGAAAGGATTTTGATATTTATGTCTCTTTGAAAGGCCAAAGTATGACTTCAGCACCTTAATACTATGTTTGAAGACTGTAAAAAAACCTGCAGAACGTGGAAAAAAGGTTTTACAGGACAGTTGAAATATGTGATTTACATGTTACACTGTATCTTACGTGACGTGCCTTGATTTTAAAATGTATATTGATTTCTGTGTGATAAAAGTGGGAGTTTTATTTTTTTACACAAGGTCATTGTATAAAGATGATTGCTTATGAAAGTTGAACAGTGGTTTATAGAATAGAGTTTTACATTGTTATATCTCAGTTAATATAAACAATGCCACTGTTAATAATTGCAAAAACGGCGTTACAGAGAGAGAACAAATTGAGCTCAGTTTTTGGACTAGTTAATCTGTCCTTTGTGAATACCCGTTGGAGGCAGTTATCAGTTGATCAAATGTTATCAATGTTATACTATTTTTTTTTGCTGAGACTCACCCACCTTTGCCAATACAGCCCCCTTTCCTGTGTTAAGAATTAACAGAACCTTTAGATTTCTATGCTGATTTCAATGTAATTTTCACATTATAATTATTATTTTTTTGGCTTCAATTTGAAAGAAGGCTATTATCTGAGCTTATTTTATCACATCCCATCGGCTTGGTGAGTGGCCCACTTGTTTTAAAGGCCAATCTGTGCAATAAGCCACCAAATGAATGGTTATTGGATATGTACTTACAACGGAAAGTGCATCACTCACTGATACCCGGTAGCGGCGATTCAGCCGTCAAATGGTATAAACACTTGCATAAACTACCATTAAACTGCTTTTCTGTGTCACTTTAAGGTATTATAGTAAGAAATCTAAAATTCGCCAGGAATCTAAAATTCGCCACCTCTAAAACCTTAGTTAATTTTATGAAGAAAATGATGTTTTTGTCCAAAAATTGGCATTTTTCAGTTCAAAAAGCCTTAATTTACTATACAGTCAACAAATCTCACCACAATTCATTTATTTTATTGGTATTTTCACATGTGGCGAATTTCAGATATGTGGCGAATTTTAGATTTCTTACTCTATAATGCAAACCACAAATTGTTATTCCGTAATGATTTTTGTTCAAAACTTTGGGTTTTTTTTATATTTACTGGGGTCAATTATTATATCTATCCCCTGAAGAGTAAAATTTTCTAACTAAGGGATCCATGGCCAACTTTTGACCCCCTATATCAAAAAGTAAGGTACAATTTGAGTTATTTCTTCCAATGTTTCACTTAATTGACCTTAAAACATGTTCGATGGTACAGTTGATGGGCAAGATCTTTGTAATTGTACATTTATAAACCGAACACTTATGACAGCCTGCTAGATGTTTGCAAATTCAGTGTAAAAATATATAATGTAAGATAAAACCAATAATAATATGCACCTGGACCGTAAACATGATAATTATGATCCTAATTACGATACTTTGCTCATGAATAATTACATCATAGGCTTATGAGGATTGACATTATGATCATGTGATAAGTCTGTCTAGGTGGCCAAATCGTGGCTCCCGGCCGAATCGTGGCTCCTCGGTGTACGTGATTCTATATTAGAATATCCTGATGTAATCCTTTATATAAAATGGTCCCTGGTTTATGATCCATGAATAATTAAGATTTTTTCCTCTTTTGGTGCTAGTACAGAAATTTATTGTTATTAAAGTAGGACTACATTACATTGGTAAATGATTTTTTGTTTATAATAGTTTTAAAAATAATAGATTTTGTTTTTTTGTTTTTTTCTTTCTTTATGATTACAGTAATGATATACCAAATGTAGTTGTTGTTATGACTGATGGAAGACTCAACTTCAGACAGCAAGATTTTGTTCCTCTGGCCAATGCTTTGAAGGATATTGCCTTGTAAGTAAACATTCTTTTGTCTCTAGTTGGCCCGTTGATGCATATTCTTAAATTTTATCAAAACAAAAATACAACTTTCATTCCTTGGGTAAAATGTTGATTAAGATTGATTAATTTGTACGTGATGAGATTGTAGTTGAGTTTATCTAACAATGGTGTCATATGTCTGAGGCTGTTCAACCTAGATATACTGCAACATAAGGTGTTCTGAACTCTCAGGATTCTGCTGATGTTTACCTTAGCTACGTTGAGGCCTTCGGTGGCCTTGTGGTTAGCAAGTTTGGCATCTAATCATAGGTTGTCACCTCTGTTGGTTCAAAACCCCAACTTTAACTTTGACTTTGCATTAGCTATGTAAATAGGCCAGGAATTACAGTAGTCCAGGTGACTGTTAACTATGGCATTTGCCACCTTCACAGCCATATTTTGGGTAAGATACCTTTGGAAAATGGTCACAAAAACATTAGTAACATGGATGACTATTGAATTTTTGGACATCCATAGTGAGACCAAGACTTTCTACTGACTCTACATTGTCAAGGAGATTTAAAGGAGTGATGAATTTAAGGAATCTCTGGTGTCATCTACACTATTCAAAAGGAATTGGGTTTCATCAGGGTTGAGCTTCGGTTTAGTGTGGCAAATTCCAACTGAACATCATCAAGACATTCAGGTAGTACAGCAATACTGGAAACAAAATGTCCACAACAAAATAGTATACATCTAAATATTCAATAGCAGAAAAATAATAGTACAATATACGATCATTTGTAGGGCGTTGTATGTTTTAGCAACACAGCAAACCATTCCACTGAACTCAATTGAATATATTTGCAGGGGGGTGAGTCTTTTGGCCAATATGTTATGTTGCCTAACTGTCCTACATCTGATATCTACACTGGTTTCATTAATATTAGTGCATACCACCTCTCCTTTTGCAGTTATTAAGGTAAATCACATTGGATATTTCATATGTTAATTGCTGGTGACTTCGGCAACTAATCTCTCAACTGCTCTGTTGCAGATATGTATGTCAAGTTTGGGTTCTATGTACCAAATTAAATGCCAAACTTTGTCAACTATTTGGACACTGAAACCCCTGAAATGTTATTGGCAAAGATTAAATGAACATTATGTAATTTTCCCAGTGTCATTGCCATTGGTGTCACAAATAAAATCAACCAGACTGAGTTGACTATCATGGCTTCAAGAATGGACAATGGAAACCCAGCCGTTTTTGAAGTGGATGACTTTGGTGCTCTTGAAGAAATCCTTGCAAGTTTGGTCAAAGTAAGTACAAAAGTCACATAATGACACAGTATTCCCTAACTTCAAAATTATAACCCCTATACTCTGACAAACAAAAATATGTGAAAACTAAGAATTTAAAAAAACTAAGAATTTAAATTTTTACGTTCAGTCCAATTTTTCTAATTCTACCTCTAATATGACTTTTATAACACTTAATCTCCATCAAAAGATAGACTATAAGGCACAACAACCAAAAAACAACTCCAACAAATTAATAGCCCAAAGACATAAGAGGGGAATCCACACCACAGAGACAGTCAGAGAATATGATGAACCTAGGATGGATACAGGCTTTTTGCATAGAAATAAGCTTTCAGTTTTTTTTTCTTAAAGATAGAAGAGATATGGCTGAGCAGATTCCATCTTGCAACTCATTCCATACCTTGGATTGGTTAATGCTACAGATATTTATTGTTAAAGATATTCATGACAAATTGGTTACAACATATATACTGAACACCTGTAGTGTTTTGTCAGTCCCTGGTTGACCATCATGATAGGTAAAAAGCTTGAACAATTTCATCACTGAAAATCTTGAATCTCTAGATAATTCTGTAGTTACAAAAAAAAATTCAACCTTTGCAAATATTTGCTCGTAATGCCCATGGGACATTTCAAAGAGATAGATGATGGTCTCCATAGGTTGCTTTTTTGTATTATACACACAAATGTGTTTTACTCCTTTCTCAGACGGTGTGCACCAAGAGACCAACCAGGGAACCCGAAACTACTGTACCAACTACCACTCCCACTTCTACCACATCTACCACTCCAGAACCCACCACCACTTCAACCACTACCACCACTACCACCACACCGCCACCAGTTGTTGTGGAGGAGGAATGCTGTAAGTACTGCTTGTCACAGTTTTGTTATTGTGTGCTTTTCAACAGCCTGTACTGCAAGTGGTGACGTCATTGTCAGTTTGTGATGTCATGACAACATCTTGAGACACTTAAATCGTATTATCTTGATTGCATTTTAAAATCGGGATATTGTAGCGAGATAAAATATTTAGGTAAATATTAAAAGCACTGAGTATGTAGACACTTAAAACTGGAACAAAATGTGCAAATTCTGACAAAATGTGTAAAAGAAATGTGGTGTTTTTGTCAACTTCTTATCTACTGGTTTGATCTCCAATCACAGCGATTGTTTTCTGTTATAAATGCTTCCAGACGCCAAAATAAATCAGTTCTGCACTTGTGCTGATATATGTGACATCATCGTAAAATACATAAATACAACTGATTGGGGGTTGGGGTTTAACGTCCCGTTCAACAGCCAGGGTCATATTGGGACAGGTCCTCAGCATTGCCACTTGTGGGACTCGAACCCACAGAGGTGACAGCCTATGATTAGATGCCAAACTTGCTAACCACTAGGCCACCGAGGACCTCTTACAACTGATTGAATCTTCATGCAAAAAATGAGAAGATGGGTCTTGATCAATCTTTGATCCCTTTAAATTTTTGGGGGAGTGATCCAGAGCACTACCTGGATACAAATAATATCAAAGATCTGGACTTTCTCGTTTACATATTATTGAGCCGTTTTTTTTAAAGCATACATCCCTTGGCGGAGATATATACTCCCCAAGTACCCCTGCTTTAATTACTCTGATGAAGTGCTAACTTAAAGTGAATTTACCAAGGTCAAGAAGTGTTTCAGTTTGTATGCATGAGCTTCAAAGCTATCATAGACACGAGAAGAGCACTAGAATTTATGAAAGTCTGGCGACAAAACCAATCTGAGTCAGATACATCCCACACTTGGCCTACAACCCAGACAGTCACCCATGCAAGTACTGATGAAGCCTATTGCTGCTTAACCTCAGCAATGTGATGGGTACTCATCAAGATAATCCACAATTCATGAAAGTCTGGTGAAAAAAAATGAAAAGAAAAACCAAAGCAAAAGTGATCTCTAGAAGTCCGAGCCTTTCTCGAGTTCCCAATTAAAAAGGGTAGTAATCTATTTAATAAAACAATTTTTATTATCATTTCAGTCTGCTGCTGTCCCCCACCACCAGGTGTCCATGGCCACGGATATGGATATGGTCACAGTCATGGATGTGGATGTTAAACCTTCCACTAACCAACAACAGCATATACAGAGGTGAATATAATGTCAGGTGTAACCAACCAACAAACCATTGTTCAATATATGCCTCTGTAGGTGGATCTTTACATTGGACTTTCTATCCATGTTTTCAACGAATTATCTCTTAGTCCATAACGTTCTGTCCATATATACATATCATGAATTAAAAAGACTGTAAGTGTACAGACAACAAAAACAGTGTGCAATTCATGTTCCTGACAATACAGAGTGAGAAAGGCAAAGAGTAGCTTACTTTTATTATTACCTCCGCCAAGGAGGTTATATTTTCGCCTGGGTTTGTCTGACCGTCTGTCTGTCCGTCTGTTTGTTTGTGAACAAGATAACGCACAAACTTATGGACGGATTTTGATAAAATTTTCAGGATATGTCCAAAATGGTAAAAGGAAGAAGTGATTAGATTTTGGGAGTGATTCGGATCACCGTCTGGATCTCTTGGATCCATAAAATTTAATTTTTAAAGAAAGATAGCTCAAAAACTTATGGAGGGATTTTGATGACATTTTCAGGATACGTGAGAAATTGGTAAAGGAAGAAGTGATTAGATTTTGGGAGTGATCCGGATCACTGCCTGGATCCCTAAATTCTTTAAAGGAAGATAATTCGAAAAATTATGGACGGATTCCGATGAAATTTTCAGGACATGTCCAAAATGGGACAAGGAAGAAGTGATTAGATCTTGGGTGTGATCTGGATCTTTTCTGGATCCAGGTATTTTTAAAGGAAAATAACTCAAAAAGTTATGGATGGATTTGGATGAAATTTTCATTAAATATCTGAAATGGGAAAAGGAACAAAGCGTAAAAAAATACAATATCAGTGCTAATGGTAGGTTTTCAAAGCCCAGGAATTATTTTATGGAGTAGACACAGTATTGGGGGACTGAGCTGCCTTTGGCAGAGTGCTCTTGTTGTTTTCTTTAATGTTTTTGATTATTGATCCTCTATATTATACTAAAACAAAATTTCGTCAATTTCGTATTTTCATAAACTGCGCAGCTCTCTACCCGATGGAACAGCCAAGATGGTGGCACTCATTATTTACAGTTATTAACTAAAATTTAAAGTTATGATGACATCAAACCAGTCTTTGTAATAGCAATAAATACCTCATGGTCGTGCATTGATATGCTATAAATGCACTGATAGAAATTAAATAATGAAGTCGCGAGTGTGTGCTCATTCATTATTTAATTTCTACCAGTGCATGTATAACATAACAATGCACGTCCCCAAGGTATTTATTCCTAAGGAAAATGTGTTGACATGCCTCTATATATTTTGTTCTATATTGCATATTTATATGTTAAATTAATATTATGTATGTGCTTAGATTTAGCTCTGTATTCAATAGAAGTAAGCGTCCTCCATGTTTGAAATGAATCCAAAATATATTGTCAATGAGTCAACTTTATTGATAATGACTATAATCCATCAATGGATTAATGGTAGCTGTCCAGATTTGGGACTTGATCTTAATAAATGTTTGAAATCCAGTTACCAAATGACCAATTAATCTCCCAATACCAATATAATCTCAAGAGCTGTTGGTTTTCTGTTCAAATCCCTGACAAACAACTATATTCCAAGTTCTTCCAGCAGTGAAATAGCCTTTGATGATTTAACTTTTAAAAGGCTTTTGAAGGACATTAACAACAACTAAACTAAAAAAAAGCTTCAAGTGAATACTACTAGGCCAAGATTCACCGTACCTTTACCATGTGTTAATCAGTATGAAATTGCATGGCATAGTGTGCGTCAAAGTTCAATGGCCAGGGTCATACTAGGACAGGTCCTTAGCTTTGTCACTTGTGGGAGGTGAACCCACAGAGAGGTGAGATGTAATGTTTTGTAGCCTGGGTTCAATGGTGATTGATATATACTGTCATAGATGAACTCACTATGCGCATATCTGTATCTTATGTTTTCAGTATTTACACTGATGATGAAGACTTACATTGTGGACACCTACTCCTTCTTTAGATCCTCCTCTTGTGATACTGTATGAAAATATCTATGTATATATTTGTGTAAAATAGCCTCTCATTCCTCTATATATTTGTGTACATTACTTATTCCCATTCAGTGTGAGTTGGATGTCGTGTAAATGCAATAAAACCATTTAGCAAACTTTTTTTGTCTCTCTGCAGTTGTTTTATGTAATATGAATATGCCACTTCTTATAATGCATCAAGAAACCCCCGTATTTGGGTTAATAAGTGGTACCATCCAAAGGCCATCTTTTGAAGTGCATGGTACATAAGTATAAGAATGAAAACACTGATTTGAGGTATTTTCCAAAATAAAAAATAAACATTTTTGTATATATTACAATGGTATCCTAATTTAGTGAGGCTAGAACTGTGTAAAACATTAGTTGCTTGATCAGTATACCAACAGTTCTTAAGAAACTTCGTTGGCTACCTGTCAAACAATGGTCAATATTTAAAACAGCAACACTAGTTTACAAGCATCTTCACACTGGTTTTACCTAGTACTTTGCTTCATATATTTCTCCTCATAGTGCCAGCACAGTCAGAGTGTCAGTAATTCCCTTGTTGAACCAAAGTTTCTTCCATCTACTCAAAAGTCTGTCAAGCAGTCTGTCAATGCTCATCCTGATGTAGTTTGTACATCCCCCTCTATTACCTCTGTCAGACCGAAGCTTAAATCCTACCTTAACCCCCTAGGAATAGCACCTTGGCCCCAATCTTTGCATGGTATTCTCTATGGTGCTTGACCCCTTTTGCTGTCCCCTGATAATAATACTGGTCGGCTGTTTTTGCACTGTTGCACCGTAGAGTCTGCTTACTAAGAGGTCTGTTCCATTTCTGCGACATATCATAAACCATGCTGCCAATTATGAAAATGCAGGATTCAGGGTATAGTTGATAGGTTTAAGATTGGTTTATGATGCTTTCCCGATGCACAAGATATTTTCCCAATAGCTTCCCAAATGGTGATATGCCATATACCTCAGAAAATCATAAAACTAGGTTTACGATAGTTTGCCAATCCATCTGATTAAACCTTTACAATGGACTTAAGGTGAAACAAATTGGTTTGCAATCACAAAAAGATTGACAAGATTGCTGTACGACTGTAAGGTAGGTTTAATATAGCTGTAATATTAAAAATATGGCAAAGGCAGGTATATAGGGGAAAGCATACACACCGTTTATGATTTAATGCATCTTACAGAAAAGAAGAAAATTCCTGGCCTGCTTATGTTAATAGATTTTGAAAAGGCCTTTGATCCTGTGTCATGGAACTTTTTATATTCTACTTTAGCTTTATTTGGATTTGATGAGGCCTTTATAAGTTGGATCAAATTATTTAATAATAACATCACTGCCTTTGTGTTACAATGTGGTATCCTCTCAGACCCAATACATATTGGCCGTGGCTGTAGACAAGGTGACCCTATTTCACCTTACCTTTTCCTGTTAGTTGCAGAAGTCTTAAATATTTTAATTGAAAATAATATTGACATAAGAGGAATATGTGTGGGAGCCTATTCATTTAAAATGACACAATTTGCAGATGACACCACACTACTTCTTGATGGAAGCCAAAAATCCTTGCAGACAGCATTAAATATATTGGAACTTTTTGGTACAGTGTCAGGCCTTAAAATGAACACTGAAAAGACAAAAATGGTATGGATAGGCAGTACAAAGCACTGTAGAGAAAAATTGAATATATCAGCAGATTTACATTGGGGTGATAAAGATTTTTCATTTTTGGGAATTAATTTTTCAGTTAATTTAGATACTATACCTGAGCTAAATTTCAATATAGCAATGAACAAGGCTAAACAACTATTGAATTGTTGGAATAGTAGATATCTGACTCCTATTGGTAGGATAACTGTAATAAAAACAATGGTTTTGTCTAAATTTAATCACTTGTTTATGTCAATTGTGACACCCCCAAAAATTTTGGATGAGCTAAATAAATTGTTGTTCTTTTACTTATGGGGTGGAAAAACACACAAAGTCAAACAAAAGAGTGTTTGTGCAGACTATCTAAAAGGGGGGCTACGTATGGTTAATATCTATAACTTTGAAAAATCGTTAAAACTTGTCTGGATGAAAAACATCCTATCAAAATTCAAATCACCTTGGAATTTGTTACTGCAAGAAAGCTGTAAGAACCTAAAACAGATGATTTATATTGGACCTGAATGGTTTCAGAAACACATAAAAGATGTTAATCCTTTTTGGTATGACGTTTTTGAAAATTGGATACTATTTTGTCAAAATCAAACAGTAAAAAGTGGTAAAGATCTGTTAAGTAGCAGTATTTGGTGCAATAGAGAAATATCTTCTGGCAATATATTTTATGTGAATTGGTTTAAAAAGGGTATAACTGTTGTGGCAGACTTGCTTAATTCAAGTGGAAATTTTCTTGATCCAGGTGACCTAAAAATAAAGTACAATTTGAAATTCAATATTTTGAATTACTATACAGTAAAACATCTTGTCACACAATTTGTGAAAAATAACAGACTCCTCTCAAAAGAAAAGTTAGAAAGACCACATGTTCCTTTTCATATAAATGTTTTGTTGAATTTCGAAAAAGGAAGTAAAGATTTTTATTCAGTTCTATCTTATTATGATTACGAGCATCCAAACAATGAAAATAAGTGGTCTCTTGTGCCAAATACCCGATTACATAATGATTTCTGGAAAATAGCTTACAAAATATGTTTAAAACCATTCTTGATAATTCATATATTTGGTTTCAGTATAGAATTTTACATAGGATTCTGGGAACAAAATATTATTTATATAAACTAAAACTCAGTGAATCATTTTTATGTGGGATATGTGGTCAACAACAAGAAAGCATTTACCACTTATTCTCAGGATGTGAAAAAGTATTAGATCTCTGGAAAAATATCACAATTTGGTTCGAATTAAAACTCTCAATTAAAGTAAAGTTCAATGATATAGAATTAATATTTGGTTATCAAAATTACGACCAAAACTTTTGGCCCCTAAACTTTATACTTCTGATTACGAGCCAGTATATTTTTCATTGCTCAAAATACAAACATGACAATAACATATATAATTTGCAAAAGCTTGTTAAAGAGAAGTATGTGGAACAATATACCCTGTCTAAAATAAAAGATACAGTGCATATATTCAGCAGAAATTGGTCTCATTGGAAACAATTGTTTGAAAGTTGAAAATCTAAACAAATTTTGATTAAAAATAATTTGTTCTTGTAGTATTTGTCTTTGTTGTAACATTGTTATAAACATAGTTAATGTGTAAAAACTGTATATGTTAAAAAGGTGTTTGGTAGTGTAAGATAACTTAGCAGGTTATAGGAAACATATACATGTATATGTATACAATGGATGTAAATTTATTTATGTCTTGCACACTTGTAATGTATGAATTTCTCATAAACTGTTCCCGATGTATTCCCAATTGCTGTACTCATAAACCTATCGCATGTACCATATTTTTCATACAGGATCTCTGTATGATGGCTTTAAGAATGTTCCAATTAAAAATATTTGCCCCCCCCCCCTCCACCCAGATCACAGTATATTAGGAATCGGAAGCTAGGTTTACGATATATCACAGAAGTGGAACAGCACCATTAAGGGGAGAATATTGGCAGTTTATTGGTCATTTGGAATCTCGATTTCAAACATATATTAAGATCTGGTCCAAAAGTCTAGACAGCTACCATTAATCCGTAGAAAGATTATAGTCATTATCAATAAAGTTGACCCATTGACATATCAAATGCAAATAAAATAAATTAGATCAGCTCTTAGTAAAAAAAGTCTTGGTGACAGTGTGTACCATCTGTTTGACTGGAACTACACCACAAAACTTAAGAGTTTCAAATGGCTTAATTTTCTTTATAATATGGTCAAACTTCGACAGTTTGGATTTAGCCATTGCCAGAATTCATGGGACAGAGTGGAATAAAATTTGACAAAAATATAAAACTATAAACAGATTGTGTCTGAAAAGATAGGCGGACATGGGCAATAACTGATGCACAAATAAATAATGAAAACACAGTAACATTAACTTTTGGAAAAACACATATTTCATTATTTTCAGCCACTTTTTTCTATATAGTTTTATAAATATTATGTCCTTAATAATAAGAATGTATATTTTTGAGTCAAAATTATGTGGGTGTTCCACCACACGACTGAGGCTCCCGATTAAGGGTTTTTGAGGGTCGGTTTAAAAAATTTGCTTAGTCCCAGGCATCCTGTAAGGGTCGGTTGTAAGGGCATGTTTGATATTTCTCCCGACCCCAACCGATTATTTTGTCCCGCCATAAACAAAATGTCCAGTCTCAGGCTTCCTCAGGCGCTCCTCAGACCAAATTTACACAGTCGTATGTTGTCCCAGGCCGCCTGCGACCCTTAGTCGCTGACCCTTAGTCCCCAACCCTTAGTACCTTAGTCCCAGGCCTCCTGCGACCCTTAGTCCCATAGCAAAACAAGAATCGGCTGTCTCGGTCTGGGGACGCCTGGGGACGCCTCAGGACACCTTGTGGGGTCGGGACTTAATCGTGAGTTAGTCGGGGCTCAGGCCTCCTGGGACCCAGTCAGTTTGTCTACGACAGGATCGTGGTTCAAACCGACCAGAAAAATGGCTTAGTCGATTCTTAGTCCCAGACCAGTTAGGGACTGTTTGGGGCCGCCTGAGCCTTCCTGAGGATGATCTGTACTTAATCCCAGACTTTGAAACCGATCCAGTTTTCCTGCCCATTTTTGTTTTTTTTTCACCGACTGTCCACGATTAAGGGTCGCCGACAGGATCGGGGCTTAATCCTTTGATGGAACAAGGGCATTAAGTTTTAAAAGAGTGCATTTTTTCATAGAGTTCATGCACTTGCATTAAAGAAATATTTCCAATATCTCTCTTAATTAATAACATTAGCCACAATATTCACTATTGCAATAAATGTTTGTTTCACTTTGTATTGATAACTCATCTAATTATGGTCCAAACATATAACCATTGATAGTCTATTTATTTCTATTATCTCTCTTATTAATATCATGAGTTTACTTTCAAATTTAAATGTCACCAATGATCATTTACGTATTCCTTTATACAAAATATTCAAATAAGCAATTTGAATATGTTAATAGTTGTTTCCGATGTAGAGCTTTCATGTGTTAACATGGTGCACATTCAAATTTCTACATGATGTAGTTTATCAGAATTTACCTTTTGCCACAGGTGGCGTATTGTGTTGCCTGTGGCTGTCTGTACGAGAGTGTGGTAATCAGTAAAGATCTTGGCCTACATTGTGTGAATTTATAAATCTTTGTTGGTAGCAAAAAACTGGTAGCAACTAGGGTTGAATACAAAGTGTCCACCTTTGGTCAAAAGTCAAAAATAAAAAGCCAGTGTTGGTATTTATTACTATATATCCTAGAAACAATATAAAGATAGTTTTATAGTTTTAACAATTATTAGGGCTTACTTTATTTCTTTATTTATTTGTATATACTACTGTATAGGTCATATCACGATGGGTAGTTTTATGGGCAGAGGAAACCGGTATGTACAGTTGGTCAAGGTTCTGTACTGTAAACTGCTGACCATTGGGAAGAAACTAAAATCTTTCCCAACATAGAGTTCAGGGTTTGAACTGCTGACGTCAGAGGTGGAAGGTGAGTGTGTTACCGATGCGCCACCACATTTTGTTTTTATTCCCTTTGAAAGAAGTTTTTCTTAAATCATTAAAATCATATGTCTTCCCAACGAACAAGGGTTGACACTGAGGCAATTCAACATGATTTTTGAGGTAAGAGCCTGTTGGCAGCCTTGGTGACCTACTAGTAACACTGACAATAGTTCTAGTAGGTGTAGTACCGTTTACATGTGAATTACTCGAGTCAGATGGTAAGTCATCCTGAAAGGATGCAAAATCATCCTCCCGAGAGTCTTCCATAAGTGCAGCAAACTTATTGGAAGTTGAAATACCTTGTTGAACTAAAGTATTCGTTGCAACTGAACCACTGGCCACACTGCCACAATCGGTCACTGATCTCTTGCCTGGAAAACTATTTTTACTATTGGCATGAAACAGTGGGCTTTGTAAGTTGTCTACTTTCTGGTTACAAATTTTTTTACCCCCCCCCCCCCTTTGACCTGTCAGAAACCTTGTTATTTGGATTCAAACCCTTTTTGACCCTGTTGTTGGAAATGGGGGGTAACATGTGTTGATAAGGTCTCTTGTCCAAGGATACCATATATTTTGAATTTGAACCCTTTGCCAAGACTTGTGCATAAGAAAGATTATGAACAACGTGTTGGAAGGCCTTGGCTTTATGAAACCATGAAATAGCTGTACTCTTAGGTACTCGTTGAGAAAAGTACTCATGTTTTGCTTGCAAGTTTTTGTTACAAAAGACTCTGGAAGTAATACAATCTACATGCACTGACTGGGCATGTGTATCAAAACACAGGCCCAAACCTTCTCGTTTTTTGCACTTTTCCTGAGTTTATTCCTACATTCAGTCTCTGGATGGGGGTATGTCTTGCCTTGAGATGCAAAGCAGGCAGCGAAGATATGTTTATATAAAGTACCTTTGGTCTCATGTGATTTCTGGTGGACACAAGAGCCTTGGTTGAAGTACTGGCAAGGCATGGATTTTGTGATTTTATTGGAATTTTTCCTAACATTGTTCAGAGATTGAGCACTATACTGACTTTTTGGAATATGTCTCTGAGCGTTAGCCCTCCTAATACGATCAATCTTATCAATTTCTTGATAACTAACAACTTCACCTTGCTCCATCCTTCATAAGAGGACTGCATGACTGGCCTTTGCCGCATCCCAAGAAAAGTCGTTAGCATCATCTAGAAGGGAAATGAGGTAATCAAGCATAAATTTTTGATTTTGAGAACTTTGTTCTTCCTTCATGATGCGGCAAAAGCCAGCCATCCATTGTTTGACCAACAATTGGTCATATGACACTCTTTCTTTTTGAGAACCAGACAGTATGTACTCATGAGGCCATTTGACCCTATTTGGCACTATAACCTCTACTGAACCACCTCTAAGTGATTTTTGTTTACAGTTACCTGTTTTGACAGAATTAGCGAAGTCCTTTAAACGTTTTTCGACTTGATTTTGTATGTAGATGTCTTGCCTAAGTTCATGTAAATGTGGGATGGCAGTGTTCTGAATCACTTGATTTTCAGAAGCCAAAGACTGAACATTAAATTGATTCGAACCCGAGTCTTGTACATTTGAAGTGACCGGCATTGCAAATGAATTCCCACTCTGTAATGTTTGACTAGCAAGCGGATTCAAGTTTGATACATTTGTGGGCAATTTTTCGTGTGCCTGTGGCAGTGTGACCGAGGTCTTATGCTTGTGCTTTTTCGAAGTACTTTTGAACTTTGCAGTGTGCGTACTGTTTTTGCACTGAGTACTCTCGATTTTTGTCAAGCATTGACCAATACTTTGTAACTGTGCTAGAATCTGTGCATTTATCATGTCTTGAGAGACACTAGTACTAGTACTTTGCTTTTCGGAAATGTCAGAAGCAACATTAGAAACGTTGGGATTTTTATTATTATTTGTTTCATCATCCGACTGTACAAGATCACTACAATTCAGATCTGAAGAAGATGAATTAGAATCGGATACTTGCACTGAATGTTCCTGTTGCTTCAAAAGTTGAGTCATAAACTGTGAATCATCTGAAAACTGGAGCTGGACAGGTAAGTGGACCGGATCCGTCTTCGATGATCGTAAGTTGTACTGCTTAGAAACTTCTGCCATCCCTGTGAACAGACTATCTACCAGTACAGCAAAGTACAGCAATGTACAGTGTACAGACACTACATAAACATAAAAAACTAAAAACCTAAGACTAAAAAAATCAGAGTTATTTTTTTTTCAATGTGACCCCTCGTGCTGCCAAAGTCAAAGTGGCAGAGGTTTCAGCCTGCAAATGCGGCGAGGCCACAAGGACCAATCAGAGGCCATAGAAGTAGTACACTGAAAATTACTAAACTTTTATTTTTGGTAAGGCTCCAAGAGGAATGAACTTGCCTACACCCGAATGCAGGCACGAACAATGACCCTTTATTCTACGATATATTTTTAAACTGGTAGAAGAAAGTGAGTCACCACTGCGGGCCATCACTGTTATGAAGATTAAGGTTATCTTAACTAAAGGGGAGTATTCAAATACTCAAATTGGAAACAAAATTTTGACATTATGGTTAAACCATAATATGTTTGATGCTACATACTTGGTTAAGTTGAGATAGCCTTTATTATACACACTCTGAGGTGACCATAAGTATTAAATCTTCAAATGAAGTAGGAGTTAGAAATAGGAGTTGAAAATGAGTTCAATTCATATAAGCTATAGACAGTGGCGCCAATTCCATTAGACATGTATACTATAAATTGTTGTGTTGAAATTTTAAATGTAACACTAGGGTACCAATTTGAAGACATATTAACTTCTGTAAGCAACTAAACGGAAATGAGATGAAAAAATATGCAAAAGAAATTGTTAATTATGCATAACTGCAATAAATTCATACACATCATTAAATGCTATTTGAATATCAGAATAAAATCTTTTTTTGTTTCTACAGCTCTGACATTTCATTAACGCATTACAGTAACAAAGTATCCATTGAATTTACCTATAGTTACATTATGTAGCTGTCACTGTCTTTTGACTAGGTTATATAACATCCTATTTAACCGTAAATGTTAACTGCATAGTAACCTATAAATTATATAAATATATAGGTACTCAGTAAAAGTCATTATGTACATTCAATACAACAATGGTGGTCTTTTGAGTGCTAGTTTGTCTTATTACTATGTTGAAAAAATGTCTGCTATTACAAAAGGGTATTGAAGTGGGCAGATATTTACTCCTTAGCCTATGGCTTAGTTTCTCAGTATATAACTATATCAGTGGTAACAGTTTGATCCTAGTCTATGCGAGGCAGGCAGAGCTAACGGTAAGAAGCTATCTTCATAACATTGATGTCAATTTGATATTTTATCACTAGTTTCCGTTGTAATTTAAAAACATATCACAACTGTTTGACATTGTATAAGCAGTCAAAGTTAGGATTTATATCCCATCCAACAGTCATAGTCATATTGGGACAGGCCCTCAGCTTTGCAACTGTTGGGTGTCAAACCCACACAGATGTGACAAGATGCTAGGTTTAGATGCCCAAGCTGCTAACCACTAGGCTACTGAGGATCTGATTATAATATGTAAACGAAAAGGAGAGACAACAAAAGTGCTACATTAGTCATTTGCTTATCTTATAAGTTCTGAGTACAGTTGGGTATGTGGGAGATGCCCTTTAGCTGGGATTGATAAAGACTCAGGGATCGAATCCCAGCAAATATACACAGAACCTAATTTACAACAGAGTAACTTAGGATCAGAAAGTAAAATACACGAAAAGACAGGCTGATTCAATAGTTCACTGAGCAACCTGTAGTGAAATATCTGCAGTAACAAGAAAGCACAGCCATTCACACCCAGCAAATACACATTATACAATTTACAGCAGAGATACTTATAGGATCAGATCAGGCTCATTCATTAGTTTATTGTGCAAACTGGAGTGAAGTTAATACTCCTATTCGACTAGTCTAATACCCCATTTACACTGCATGCGGTACATCCCATGGTGAGAGGTTTTGCTCAGTGGCAGAACCTTCAAAGATTTGGTTATCATTCACACTACAGGCAGTATGAGCCATGGTTGTAGGTATTGGGCAAAACAACCCTGTCCCTCGACTACCATCCAAGGTTTGTATGCATCCTTGTGACACAGTGGTGAAACGTCCATTTACCTCCACCCACTTTATGTCACAGTGTTACACTGAAAGACAACCAAATCACAACCTTATATACACCATGGACTACACCTTCAGTTAAAATAGCAAGACATTCGTCTGTACATGCTCACATTCATCTGTGCATGCCCATGTCAGAGGCGGAAATTTTAAACTTTCTAAAACTTTCGTAGGACGCGCAAGGTAATGGACATTTTGCCACTGTGTCACAAGTTTGCATAGGAATCTTGGACGGTTGTCAAAAGACAGGGGCATTTTGACAAATACCTATAACCGTGGGAGAGGGGCCACAGTGGCAGAGTGGTAACACTCTCGCCTCCCACCTCTGAGGCTGGGGTTCTATCCCTGTCACAGCCTCAAGTGGGAAAGCTTTTAGTTGCTTGCCGTTGGTCGGCAGTTTACAGTACAGAACCCTAATGAACTCTATGTACTGGTTTCCTCTGCCCTTCCAACTACCCGTTGTGATATGACCAGTACAGTGTTGAAAGCGACGTAAAACCCCAAATAAATAAATAAATATAACCGTGGGAGAACCCACCTGTAGTGTGAATTAGTAATTAGGGACCAGCCTATTTTAAACTCAGGGTGTTGCTATGACTGGTCCTGCTCAAAAAGGGGAAGATTGACACATAACATTATATTCTCCTCCCCCTGCCCCAAGCAAATAGCTCAATCATTGACAACACACTTGTATAATATTGTTATCTTCATCCAAAACTTATTTTTTCATATATATCTTTCTGGAAGCTATTCTATTGTGTACATAATGTACATATTAAGTATGGTCATAAATATATAATTTTAAACTAGAAAGACACTCATATAATTTAGACAGATAGTGAAAATTGTAGATTTCCACAAAAGCATTA